>JAWNPS010000288.1:0-2500000 GCA_035047385.1 Drosophila tripunctata
TAGGTTTAGCGAATATAAAGACTTGTTTTAGTTTTGGTGTCCAGATTCAGAATGTATCTGACTTGGTTTATTTCGAATTAGCTTAGCCTAAAGTACATAAAGAGTTTTGAGTTCTGTCGCTCAAAGCAGCGGCAGAACGGGAGTATATAGCATGCCATATGTATTTGTGTATATATTGGTATATGTACATGCAGAAGGCATATACATTGGAATGCGCTTAGTACCGAACGGCCGAACTGCAAACGCTGCAGATTTCATGCTGCAGGCCAGTCTACACATAAGTAGCTGATCATGTTACGGCATTTGGCGGCGGTTATGTATATGTAAACGTGTGCGCTTGATACTCTATCTTTAAGTTTGAGCATATGACCATCTTGCATATTGTATACACTACAATACGGTGGGCATATGCTTATCTGGCATGTAACATGCTACACCTCCCTTTTTAGAGAAATAACGTAATAGTATTATGTAGTTATTAGTAATGTATTGTTTAACTATTAACAATTATATTTAATTTATATAGTGTAACATATATATATTTTTTTTTTTTTTTTTTTTTTTTTTTTTTTTTTTTTTTTTTTGTGTGTTTGAAATTATATTTTATATATTTATTTTTATTTATTTATTTTTTTTTTTTCATAAGTTTTTTATTGATAAATGCATATATAAGTATATATATATATATTTTTTTTTTTTTTTTTTATAAATTGTCATATATGGTTGATCAGGCCATTTATTGAATTATTTCGAAAATTATTTTTGAATTTTTAGCCTATTCTTATGAACTTTCTGTTTTTTATTCTTACTATCCCTAATTGTTATATTATCTTTATTATCTTTATCTATGACCTCAAATGGTCCTATATATGAAGAATCTAATTTATGTCCTGCTTCATTTTTTAACAAAACTTTACTTCCGATTTCTATGCTTACATCTGACATATTATTGTCATAAAGTTTTTTATTTCTAGCTTTACTATTCTCTAGTGCTATTCTTGCTCTTTTATATGCTATTTCTAATCTAAACTTAATTTCTTTAGCGTAATCCTCTTCATTATATAATGGTTCTATTCTAGTTGTTTTATTAAAATCTATGAACTGTCTTGGTAATCTTCCAAATACTAGTTCGTATGGACAATATCCGTGTGTTACCGAGGGTGTTGTGTTGAAACAATATGTAAAGTATTGTATCCAAACATCCCAATCGGTTTTGTCTGTTGATATGTAAGAACGAACGTATTCATTAAATGTTCTATGACTTCGTTCTACTGTACCTAAGGTTTGATGATGATGTGCAGTAGACGTTATGTTGT
This sequence comes from Drosophila tripunctata, assembly GCA_035047385.1. Taxonomy (NCBI): domain Eukaryota; kingdom Metazoa; phylum Arthropoda; class Insecta; order Diptera; family Drosophilidae; genus Drosophila; species Drosophila tripunctata. The sequence continues at coordinate 1,317 of JAWNPS010000288.1, forward strand.
CTATCTTTAAATATTTGCACAAATCATTTATTACTGAATTCTTATACTCTGTTCCCATGTCGGTAATGAACGTCTTCATTGGGCCGTACTTCAGAATAAAGTTTTCAAATATAGCTTTGGCAACGGTTGTTGCACTTTTGTTTGAAATTGGAATGGTTACCAAATACTTAGTTAGATCGCATATTAGCGTAACTGCATATTCATTGCCATTCTCTGAGAGTGGTAGTGGACCTATAGTATCAACTATCACCCTATCAAAAGCTATAATTGGTGTTTCAGTTAATGTCAATGGGGTCTTTATGTGTTTTGTTGTTTTTGATTTTTGGCATTTTTGACATGTACGTACGTACTCTTTGACATGACGAGTCATGTTTTTCCAGTAGTAATGTCTTTTTATTTTAGCTAGCGTTCTTGTAATGCCATTATGACCTCCTTGAATTGGATCGTCATGAAATTTAGACAGTATCGCTTCTTGATCTTTTTCTTTATTTATTAGGGTCACCGGCTTGAGTAGCGCTACTCTTAAAATATTCAATATTTTATTGCCCATATTTTTGAAAGATTCAATTGAAACTAATTCAAAGATCTTTTCGCTCGGTGCCACTTTGAGTTGGCTAATCTTAAGTATACCGGCTTGCATTTCAAGCCTTTGGAAGAACTGACCTAAGTCAAGATTTCCATTGGTGTACAGATCACTAACATCAATTCTTGCTATAATTTTTCTTCCATGTTTCAAAAAACATATCTGATTTTTTATTAGCAAGGCCACTACTTTTCGTACTTCGTCATTACAAATGACTTCATATACGTTGGGCTTAGAAGCGTCGTCAAGTGTTTGCATTGGCAAATCTTCTTGAACATTCCCTGCGCAGGATTTTTTCTGTCTATACTGTTGCCTGGTAGTGACTTTCAGGACTTTATTGTTTAAGTCTTTTAGGTCGGATATTGTAATCCGAGAAAGGGCGTCAGCCACAAAATTGTCTTTTCCCTTGAGATATTCTACTGTGAAGTCATATTCTTCTAGATCTAGTCTCATTCTAGTTAGTTTTGAACTTGGGTTTGTCATGGAAAACAAATAAGTTAATGGTCTGTGATCTGTCTTTATTGAAAAATGTTTGCCATAAATATATGGTCTGAAGTGTGTAATTGCCCAGTGGATAGCTGCTAACTCTTGTTCTGTTGTTGATTTGTTGCTTTCACCTTTGGTGAATGAGCGTGAAGCGTATGCAACTGGGAGTTGTTTATCTCCATATTTTTGTGTTAGAACAGCTCCACAGGCGTGTTTACTTGCATCTGTGATTATGCAAAATTCTTTATCGAAATCTGGGTATTTCAATAATGTGGGTTTAATTAAAGCCTTTTTCAAATAATCGAATGCATTTTGGCATTCATCGGTCCACTGAAAACTGACATTCTTTTTACATAATCGAGTTATGTGCCGCGAATAATCGGCGAAATTTTGTATGAAACGTCTATAGTAATTGCAAAATGCAACGAATCTTCTAGCGCTATCCGCGTCTGTAGGGACTGGATATTTTTCGATGACGTCATATTTTTTATCGTCAGGCAATATGCCTTGATCTGTGCACTTGTGGCCAAGAAAGGTCACTTGGTGCATGAAGAAATTGCATTTTTCTGGGTGTAATTTGAGGTTGTGTTTCCTACATAGATCAAAAACGTTTGTTAAGTTTTTAATCATGTGATTTTCGGAACAACCGATGACTATTAAGTCGTCCATATACAAGAATGCTTGTGAAGGATTAAGTCCAGAAAAGGCTATTGTCATCATTCTTTGAAAAGAATTTGGCGCTATTTTAAGACCATATGGTAGTCTTGTGAATTGGTACGAGCCATTGCTCGTTGAAAAAGACGTTAACTCTCGTGATTTTTGTTTCAATTCTATTTGGTGAAATCCAGACATTAAGTCTAGACATGAAAAGTATTTGGCTCTACCCAACTGATCGAGAATATCATCTATTCTTGGAAGTGGAAATTTATCGGACAGTAATTTTTTATTTAATTGACGATAGTCTATTACTAATCGCCATCTTTTGCTCACAGATCCTGGTAGGCCTTTTTTGGGTACAAGTAGTATTGGACTATTGTACTCTGAAGTTGAAGGTTCGACTATTTTGTCTAGAATGAGTTTTTCTACTTGTTTATTGATTTCATCTTTGTGTGCGTGCGGAATTCTATAATTTTTGGTGTATACTGGATTATTATCCTTCAATCTTAGTTCTTGCTTATAAAAATTATTTGTTGTTATTGATTCGGTTTCCAGTCCGAATATATCTGTGTACTGATTGCATAAATCTTTAAGTTTTGTTTTGAATTGTGGCGGAAAGTTTTTTGTTAGTTTTTTCATGACATCTTCGTGTCTGTCTTTGCTAATTTCTTGGACTATATCATAGTCACTTAGCGTTTCGGTTTTTATTTTATCAATATTTACAATTTTGGTTGAATTTGTTGTATTTAATATTCGGACAAAAATATTGTCTTTATTGGAAATAGTATTTCCAATAAATATTCCTTCCTCAATTTCTTGATTCGGAATTAGGACAGTTTGTTCTGTCGATTCTAATTTGATTTGTCGGACTACTTCGGCACGAGCTGGAAGTATTGTGGCATTATTATCACAGGTATGTGTGATTGGTATATTTATTGGGAAATTTAAATTATCTGGCCTTAGTATTAGAGTGTCACTAGTATGTGTACAGTCTAATAGGCAATTGAATTTTTTAATGAAATCTATACCTATAATGCCATCGCTTGGGATTGGAAAGTTTTGTTCAACTAAATGATAATTATGTGGGATTATAAACTTTCCTGTAGACAATTCTACGAATGCTAAACCTGTTGAAAAAACTGAACCTTCGCCTATTCCTGATATTTTAGTCGATATGTTAATATTAACATTATCAAAAATATCGACATTTTCTTTAATTATTGAAATGTCTGCACCAGTATCTATTAGTAATGTATATGTATTATTAGTTTTTATATTTTTTAATTTTATAAATATGCCTGAACTAAGATTGATATTGTATACTACTGCACATGAATATCTAAAGGGTCTTACTGGTTTTCCGAACTACTTTCAGTAGTTCGTACATTTGCATTTCCATTATTGGAGTTGCTTTGGCCTCTATTCGAGTTACCACGGCCTCTAGAGTTTCCTCTATTTTGGCCTCGGCCTCTGCCGTTTTTGAAATTATTATTTTGGTAACCGTTGTTTTGGTTCTTACCTCTTCCTTGGTAACTACCTCGGTTGCCTCGATAATGTCCCCTTTGGTGCTGTTGGAAGTATAGTACAGTATTTGACTGTCCTGTTGCTTCGGTACAGCTGTTTACAAACTTGGATATAGCATCATTCATGTTATTGAATGTGCCTGCCTGCATGATAAGTTTTACCTTATCTAAAGCGCAGTTCTGTGTCATAGCTTTGACAGCAAGTGTTGTGCTGTATTTAGTGGCTAAATCAGGTGATAATCCATCACTGATATAAGCTCCCTCAAGAGACTTAGTCAATTTTTCTACCTCTTGGGTATATTGATTAGCCGTTTTACTTCTTTGTTGTAAATTTAGGAGTTTAGCAGAAATAACTTCTACTGACTCTCCTTTTACTTTGTCTGATAGTATTGCTATGATAGCTACAATCGTGTTTTCTTCACTTATCAGATTTCTAGCATGGCCTGTTAATTTTGTCTTGATAAGACTTACAGCAAGTGCTTCGTGTGTTTCTTTAAGAGAATCTACTAGATTCAAGGCATCTATGAAGCGTTTTAAGTTTTCAGCCTTGCCATCAAACTCTGGTAAGAGCGATGAGGCTAACTTAAGAAATTGTACTGCTGTTTGAGCCATGTCAGCTATGTTAATTATTTCTTGCTTTTGTTCAAGTTCTTCTACCGATTTCATTAAATCAGTAATTTCAAATGTTGCTGGTGTATTTAGTGCATTCGGGACAAATATTTGAAAATTATGTCTTTCCGAAATGTATCTAATATTTTCACGCAGCTTTGTTAAAACGTCAATTGACTGTGTTAAATGCAAATCGCTTAACTTACTCACATTGACATTTACAATGTCACGGACTTTGTTATACGATTCTATGAGAACTTGAACATGTTTTATTTTTGTCTGGTTTGATATGAGTGCACTTTTGTTAAGGCACTTGAATGATCTATCAAACTCAGCACGTTGTTGTTTAAATATGGAAACAATTTCATTCCATTCCATTAGACGTATTGTGATCGGTAAAAATTTTTTTTTGCTTATGGTTTGTACATGATCTTTATTACCATAAGTTGTGGTAACATTTAATTTTTTTTTTGATTTTAAATGTACTTTAATTTAAATATTTTCATATACATATATATGCATATTTCATATATTCTTATGTTAATTATGTTTCCTATTTTGATCAACAGTGATCCCCTATCTAATGTTTCGTATGGCTTTACGGGCCATACTCTATTACGAGCAACGCAATTATCGCTCAGTATTACAATTTTTTTTTTCTTAATTTTAATTATTACAATATTTGTTTCTTTTATAAAGTTCTTATATTAGTTCTGCTGCTGTTGATCATCCTTCTGCACCAGCTGGGCGTCGCCGGGTCTGGCACGCTGGCGCTCCCTCGTTGACGCAAGTGGCGGGGTGCCTCTCGCGCTTGGTGTCCTCAGTTGTTGCTCGATGTCCGGATCTTCAGCTGGGCTTTTGGTGTTCTTGTATCTTTGAGTTCTTTTGCAATTCCATTAAACGCTCCACACTAATGCCGGTGAGACGTAGCAATTTTGTTGTCTCCGCGGGCATCGCTTCCAGTCCCCATTTGGCAAGATTTATTTTTGATTTTGTGGTCGAATTGAAATTGTAGTTAACGTTGAAATTGTTGCACAACGGTGAAGGATTCTCAAAAACGGCACTGCCCATAAATTGGCCCTGAGTGCTGGGCAACTTTCGAATGGTATCAACAACAAGGAACTCGGTCTCTGGTGTCTTTAGCGATTGCAAGTGCTTCAAATGAAGTACGGCCTTAACGCGTTCCACGGCCAATTTACGCTTTTCCGCCACAGTTAATGGCCGTGCAGCGGGAGCCGTATTTTCTTGCGGCATAATTTTGCCCAAATTGATAGGCTTAAGAATCCTCGTCGTGACTGCGAGTACCGCAAAATCTGTGCGTACAGTTGCTGAAGCTGCCCTTGGTCTTTGATGTCACATGTTCGTGACACTTGTCACGGTCGCCATGTAATAAGTAGGTTTAGCGAATATAAAGACTTGTTTTAGTTTTGGTGTCCAGATTCAGAATGTATCTGACTTGGTTTATTTCGAATTAGCTTAGCCTAAAGTACATAAAGAGTTTTGAGTTCTGTCGCTCAAAGCAGCGGCAGAACGGGAGTATATAGCATGCCATATGTATTTGTGTATATATTGGTATATGTACATGCAGAAGGCATATACATTGGAATGCGCTTAGTACCGAACGGCCGAACTGCAAACGCTGCAGATTTCATGCTGCAGGCCAGTCTACACATAAGTAGCTGATCATGTTACGGCATTTGGCGGCGGTTATGTATATGTAAACGTGTGCGCTTGATACTCTATCTTTAAGTTTGAGCATATGACCATCTTGCATATTGTATACACTACAATACGGTGGGCATATGCTTATCTGGCATGTAACATGCTACACAGGCAACATAAATTGTTTGGTGCCTCAAGCTGAATATGAATATACCAAGTATTAACAACGTACTGCGGGTATACCCTACTTTTGAGTTAATACTAGTTACTTGAGAGTTATAGCTACTATAGCTTGCAAGTAAACGGGATTTAAGAGATATATATTCGTCGTAACTGGAGACTAGCTTTTCTAGTTGTCTTGTTGCCATTTCGGATGGCACAACTATTTTTGATAACACATTTGTGTGCCACGCCCACTGCGTGAGCAGATCATGCAAGTGGGCGAGTGGACGATTGCTTGCATATATGAAATGCTTGTTGCAGTTTGATATCGTCGCCTAGAAATAGTTGCTTTTTTCTTGTTTGCTTTGTACCTTTTTCTACCTCTGCTAGTTTTGTTAAGGGGCAACAAACCAAATCGTGAGAGGCTCTTGCAAATGCCATGCAGCTAAACGATTTACTGGCTAAGAGAGAGTGAGTGAGGGAGAGGGAGGGGCAGGGGAGAGATGAATGGTTTGGGCAAGAGGTTTGCCAACAGCTGTGGTTGCTGGCCATGTTCTTTGCCCGTCTCTCTCTATACAACTCCTCCTTCTGCTCCTTCTTCTTGTTGTTGTTGTTGTTGTACGTTCGCTTCGTTTTTGTGCAGTGCGTCGCATTCCCCTCCCCCCCCAATGCCCCGCTACAATCCCCACCCTATTTGGTCCGCAGCTGCAGCTGAAGCTATTTGCAACAAAATGGAATGGAATATGGGTCAAAGTGCAGTTGAATGTCCTGAACATCCGCAATGCTGTAGTTTGACTTTTTCCACAATGTGTGTGTGCACTATCTATCTCTGTGTGTATGTGTGTGTATGTGTGTGTGTGTTGGTATGCAAGGGAATTGCATTCAGGAATATTTTACGTTTTACGTTACATTTGCCATGTGAGCTCAATGAGTGTCTATATATACACACACACACACACAGACACATATACACACCCAGTTGTATGTGTGTGTGTGTGTGTGTGGATTTATACACGAGTCCATTTTTTTTGTTTGGTTTTTAGGCTCCGGGATTTTGCGATTTTGGGCTCACGATAAAAGTTGCCACAGCCGCCTGTCAACCCCTCAGGCTGAGCCTCGATCTGTCTGGATCGTCAGCTCATAAGCTGCACTGTATATACCCGTTAGCTACTGTCACACACACAAGCACAAACAGACACACACACACACACACTCACACTCACACACAATAAAATTTCAATAATTTTGCTTAAATTGTAGCTAGTTTTTTGTTGTTACCGTTGTTGCTGTTGTTGTTGAGGTTGAGCACGTGCCAGGCTGCCACGCCCATTTTGATTTGTTCGAAACTGTCCTTCAATTAGTGTTTGCTCCGTACTTTAAGTATGCACAGACACAAACAATTTTGTTTTGCGGCCAGAGAGAAAGACAGAGAACAGAGACAGAGGACAGAGACAGAGCAAATTGCTAGCGACATGTGCCGCAAATGTTGCAACTTGTGCAATCAGCTGAAGACGGACAAACATCTCGTTTTGTTTCCGATACCCTGTAAATATGAAATTGACTGTAGGCGGGTGTGTCGCAGCTACGGGTAGCTTGGAAGACTTTGGAGGAATTAGCTATTAGTTGTTTAGAAACACTAGACAAAAGTTAAACACTGATACAGATTTAAAGTAGTGTAAAAAAATGTAGGATATATTCTTTTAATTGATTAAATATATGAGAAATTAACTATGTTTAGACTAGTTATATGTTATATTTTATAACAAAACTATTTTAACTATTACTTTATGCTCCAAGAACTAAGATTTTTTGATTTTAAATAGGAATTGGTAATATAAAAATCTAGAAAATAGAGAACACATCTCTGCTAAAAAAATACTTCAAATTAACTCCACATTTCTTAATAGAAATTAATTTGTAGTTTTTTAGATTCATTTATTTTCTAGGAGTTTAATATAATTGTATAACTTTGTTATAAAATAAAAAGTAATAAATATGTAGTATAAAAATGCTAAAAATAACAAATAATTTAGATTTTATTAACACGTATAAAGTCTACTGAAGAACTTTTATTATCCCCATGAAAAAATATTGTTAGAAACAATTGCTTAACATTAAGAACTTTTAAGATAAATATTTCTATAAGTTAATTTTTGTAGCTTAAAATGGTCTAAATTCAAGTTGAGTATTCTCTAAAAACTTCTTATTCTTCTACTAATATAACAATCCTTTAGCAATTCACTGGGTAACTGCAAATCAAACTCTCTTACATACTTACTTGCATTTCTTTGTTTATTTGTTGGCCTTTGATCAAATATCTAACTACAAATTAGCCAACGTCTTGGTAGACTGACGCCAGTTGGCCTGGACCATGGTCTGTACGTAGTCCGATGTCCGCAGTCCGTACTGCGCTGATGTCCGTGATCCGTTTTGCTGTTGTCCGTAGCTTTTTGGTTGTACGTCTAATTTCAAAGTTTTACCGGGTAATTTTAAAGATTTGTGTGCCGCAATCCATTAGCGAAGAAATAAGTGGACGACAGGATGAATAACGCAATTGCCATGAACTGAAAAGTCTAAAACTAGATGGCTATAGACTTTGGGTAAAGCACTCGCTTTTTGGCCATTGGCCGCTGCTTGTTGGCTGTTTAAATGCGGCCCATAAATAAGACGATAAATGAATAGTTCTTCAGACGTATGTAAGAGAGAGAGAGAGAGTTCTGTTGATAGCACCCCATTGAAACTGAACAAACAAGAGCATAAATTCTCGATTCATACCCCTCCACCTCAACTCAAGTCATATCAATCTTTTACCTCTTGCCACCCACTTAACTGCAATATGTCGCCTGTAATGTTATGGTCTCTTATGACATTCCCTTTGCCATAGTTCGCCTCCCTCGCCTCCCTCTCTCTCTCTGAGGGATGCTGTCATTTGTCATTTGGTCTAAAATGAAGTGCGTCAATGGAAGTTTGCTTTCGGTAGTTCTTGTACTTCCATAATCGTTTCTTTTTGGTCCACTTCAAAGAGTGCTAGACATTCAAAGAGTTATTCCTATTGACGGCACTTTGAACATATTCTTAACCAAGTGCTTTTTAATGTTTGGAAGATTGGCAAACATATAAATTTCAGCTAAGAATCAAAGGGAAAACTAAATTGTAGCTAAGAACAAATCAATTATATTAGATAAAAAGAGAGACTCACATTAATATAGTCTGAAATTTTTTATTGAAGCTCTGAGCTGATTGGAAAATTGTAAAGTTTCAAAGACTGACTTTCCCTGATAAAGGATTATTGCTCTGATATATCGTCTAGCAAACTATTAGTAAATCTACAGATTAAAAACTAAACTTAATTATGCTTAAACTTAAAGTGTCTTGATTTAAGAAGACTCGAGAGGCAAGAGAATGAAGCATTCAATTATAGAACTTACAACTGCAACACTTTAGTTGAGAATCTATTAACGTTGCAGCTTCATGTGGAAACTTTTGAACACACATCAACACACACACAAACACACACATGCTCCGCAAAACTTGCATAGTTCAGGTTCATTTTGGGGATTTTTCTTTTGTTTTTTGAGCTGCTGATGTGGGAGAGGTCAGTTGATTTTCTGGCTTGGCATATGTGCAGCAGATTAAAAGTCAATTTGACTAGCAGTTGACCAAGACGAAAGCATGAAGAAGGGTGTGTGCGGAGTGTGTGTGTGTGGAGTGTGTGTGTGTGGAGTGTGTGTGATAGATTTATGTGGCAAGGGTTAAGCGCTGGCAGCCAATTAAAACACAGTCAATGAAAGCCAAGACGAAGGTCTACAAACATTACGCATACGCAATGTGAGACGCACATTGTGTTAACGAGAGAAAGAAAAGTGGGAGTGAGAGAGCTCGCAGAGACAACAACTGTCAACAAGTTTTTTTTGTTTGTTTGGCTTGTAAAAAATGATTGCAGCAGGCGCGAAAGAGATGGCAGTGGTTGGGACAGGGGCAAGTCTTGCTTGGGTCGCCGTCAAGCGGCTTATGGCAGTTACTTTGCACCTTTTAGGCAGCTTATGGGGCCAGCTCTGAGGCCAAGAGAAGAAGCCCAGTTAGTGCCACACAAAGTCAGTCAACTTGTGCGAAATTTAAACACTTAAAAGAATAAAGAGTAGTTAAAAGATTAAAAGCAAACTTTTCATAAAAAAGCTTAAACAAATTTAGAGAACAAAAATATTTTATAGCAATTTTTAAACTATTTTTAAAGCAAATTTTTATATAGATTAAAAGGTTCTAGTCTGCTAAAAATATTGTACTTAAACTAAGAGACCTTTAAGTTTCAATTTCGGCATTTAAAATACACACGTTTATATAAAAGAAATTTAATTTAATGAAATTTTGATTCCCAACGTATATTTTTATTCCTAAAAAGCTTTGTGCTCCTGCTTTTCTCTCAGTGCCGCTGCTTTTTAAGCTGCGTTGAGTAATTGTGCGCGAAAAATGCGCAAATTGAGCGCAAGACACAGACGCAAAACATTTCCTTCCCCCCCACACCCCTCTCCGCAACGCGCTCTTGCATTTTTTTGCCCCCGTTTTGGCCTCTACCTTGCCACAGGCAAAAGTTAGTTTTCGAGTATGTTTACTTTACGAGTTGCAAGTTGCGTTTTGCGTGCGAAAAGTTTTACTTACGACTTGTGCATAAATGCAGTGGTTGCAGCGCCTTGCCACCATTTTGCACTCCTGCCCCAAAGCTGTTTGTGCCGCATGCCACAGCGCCACAGAGCTAAAAGATTGGCATGTAAAATATGCTAAAAGCATGCCATTTGATCAGCCAGTGAGGGTAGGAGAGGGGATGGAGAGGGTTAAGAGTGCAGAGGGTAGAGTGAGTGAGAGAGAGAGAGAGTAAGGAGAGAGCGAGGGAGAGAGAGTAGGTTTCCAGGCGACGCTTTGTCGCGTTGTCAGATTTGTCAAAAATGCAATCGGGGCCATTGGGGCATGCTTTAAACGCATCGCTTGCCACATTTCTGTGGCATTGAGTGGCAACATGTTGTCACATTTTTAATGACTTTCCGTTCAAAATTAATGAGTCACTGATATTTATGGAGTTTAGCTTTAATAGCTAGCTTTAAATCTGAATTTTCAGCGGGTTTTCTTAAACAAGAAATGGAAAACTATTGGCTTTAACAAATAAGCTATATTTAGAGAGTCAGAAAGCATGAAATTAGTGTAGATAAAGCTAGAGACAGTCAGAAAAGTAGAACTGAAGTTTGTCCTATAAAAATCCTTCAGAACCCCATTTAAATCTACAACAATTTGGTTATCATTAAGAGCTAAATTTTGGCTCTGTTTCGCTACATAAATATTCTATATAAATATGTTGATATTGTTTTGCCAAAAAGATAAATAGCTAAATAAGTGACTCTGAAAGTTGGTAGCAAACTCAATGCGTCTTTTATTTGCCACACAACGTTATCATTTCCAAAAGAAGTAAAGAAAATAGGGAAATTTTCTATCTACTCGTGTTGCACTGTAATTTGAAGCTGATTTAAGTTTAAGTTCAATGCAATGCGCCAAAATCTAATTTGGCAATAAAATTCTTTTGTTAATTTTGCCGAACGAAGTGGGCAAACTATCAAAAAGTTGCTAGTTGCTAGTTGCAACTTGCAACGCATACTTTTGCGGCAGACGCCCGATAATGCCTAAGCAGCAACGAGATGGCGAAGCCAAAGGAGCTGTGTAGATGAGGAAACTTTAAAACCATGCAAACTATTTATAAATTGAGCAAAACTTGCGAAAACCAACAACAAGCTAAAACGAGAATGGGAGAGAGAGAGAGAGAGGGAGACAAATGGTGTTGCAATGGTGCGAGTTGCCAAGTTGTTGCTGCGGCAAAGCGGCAAGCGGCAATTCGTTTAAGCCGCTTTACAGTCCGGCAATTTATGTGCGCTGGCCAAGAAAAATAAAAGGCTAAAAAGAAAGGGCAACTTTGACTTAAACTATGCAATGGCAGCCTCCAAATCTTCTACTCCCCTACTCCAGCTAGTTCCTACTCTCCTACCCTACTACTCCTAACCCCTAAACTCTTCGACTTCTCGCGCTTCTTGGCTGCAAATGCGTTTTGGCAAGCGTCGCCGGCATCGATGACGCCCAAAACTTGGTGGCGCTAAATGGCGGCTCCAGGCGCGTGTGCCACAAAAACTTAAGTGGCTTATGCGTTGGCCAAGCAAACCAACAACAACAGCAACAACTTGAACTGGTAGCGCCTCTGAATGTGGCATAAAGTATAAAAATGTCTGAAGTGCGTTGTGCATGGAAAAATAATGGGGCAAACGCTTGCGAAGCGTCACAAAGTCTGCGGCATGAGTCCTTGGGCAAGACAGCGTGTGAGAGAGTGAGAGAGGAGAGGGTTATGGAGGAAGGGAGGGTTAGAGTCTAAGCTGTAACTATAACTGTGGCAAAGCCAACGCCTTGGCATGTGGCACACGCAGCGCGCCAATCAATCAGCAGACAGTTTCATTCATCGATGAGCTCATAACATCAATTTTCATAAAATGCGGCGACTTGAGTATGAGCAGTTAAAGCAGCAAAAGACTACACTGCAAAAAACAAAGTGCGGAAAACGTAAAGGGGTAGCCAACAGTAGTAGAAGTAGAATAGAGGTAGTAGGAACAGAGGGAACAGGAGGAAACTTTGGAATATCAAAAGGAGCAGCTCAACTAAGCATACGAATGGAAGCAGAAGCAGCTATAGGATAAACAAGTTAGAAACCGGCAGTCGGACATACTTGATCGTAAAATACTCCAACTGATCTAGACTATATACTTTATGGGGTTGATAAAGCCTTTCATCTTTTCACTATACTTATAATAACTTTGATCTTTCATAAAGAAGGACCAGTTTTATATTATTGTGGATAGCATATAATGAAGGACCAGTTTCTTTTATAGTGATCGGTATTAAACGAACTAGCAGTTTATTACTTTAGTGAACAGAATATAACGAAGAACCAATTTATTATTATAAAGACCTACCAATTTCCTCAGTGTAAAATGCACACTAGAAACAGTAACACTGGAAGATAGATCAATAGAATAGGGAGGCACAGAAGCTGAATCTAAAGGAGCAAATGAAGCCAAGTGGGATACAGATACAGTAGTATACAGAATACAAAGCAAGAGCAGGAGATGCCTAGGACACAGTAGTGGGAAGAAAGACAGGGAAAGAGGTAGAAGCTCGAGGTGGTATCAGCCGTCTCATGTGTGATAATTAGCTGCACACTGTGTGCCTTGTGATGCCTGTGGAGCCAGCTTCATTAGCCAGGCCATTCTGCATAGTTAATCGTCGAGCTATTGTAATTACTTAAGCATTAACCATTGTTGCCACACTTGAGCGCTTCCTGGCGCCACACACACACACAAACACACACACTCACACTCATATAATGACCAAGTTGCCTCGACAGTTGACTGCCTCCACTTCCGGTTTGTCGTCGTGGCTTAATTAGGTTTTTGGACAGACGACAGGCAGCTAGTAGTGGCGCCACTGGCTGCTTGCCGCTCTGCCACTCAGCTACTCTGTGCCACTTGGCCACTCTTGCCGCGCGCTACTATGCCCCACTTTGCCAAAAACTTGCCACACTGGCAACACTTGCCTCCTTGACCAGCGTCACATCATTATTTATGATCGAAAACGCGTTTTCGGCTTGCGGTTTTGCACTAAGGTTTCAGATTTGTTGTGCCCAACGAGGCATTAAAACCAATTGATTTATAGCCAAAATCGATGCTGTATTAGACGTGGCTTACACCTCCTGCTTAGCCTTCAACAACAGCACACCGCTTACTCTCCACTCTTCTGGCAGATTTCCATACAGTTTCTCCTACAGTTATGCCCACCGCCTCATTGGTTTCCAAAATTATCTCTAATTTCGTTATAATAAAACGTTTTGTACTTTAATTGTGCTCGGTTTGAGAGTTAGAATGCAGGCTTAAGATACTTCTATATAAACATAGAACATGTTCTAAACATTAAATTTTATTTAGTTTAAGTATTTTAATTGAAAATTCATTCAAAATTTCATATCTTTTCTTTTCAGATAAGCTACCATTTGGAATGAGTAATTAATCAAATAGGAAAGTTCAACAGAATATTACATTTTAATACTTATATCTACATTTTGTAAATAATTAAAAATATATAAATCAATTAATTAAACATAAAACAATTGAAGGATAGTAGGATTTTATTTGATTTTTTAATTAAAACAAATTTTAACAAATTATATTTCAACTCGTTAAAAGCTACAAAATTCACAATGCACAGTTGCTGTCGAACTTTGCTAGCAAATTGTGCTCATTATGCAATTTATTTAACAAATTGGCAGATAATTGAAGTAAGAGATACTGTTATAGTACACCAATTTAAATATTAATAAAAGCAAAATTTCCATTAAAAGCCAAAGAAAACGACAAAAAAAAAATGGAATAAAAACCGTATTCATTTGCTGGCAAAAAATTTCAATTGGCAGTGAAGTTGAGTTTTGCAAGTCAACAACGTTGCAAGCTGATTGATTCAAGACACACACACATGCACACACAAACATCAAGTGCTGCAGTTAACGAAGAGTTGCACACACAGATACACACTCACACACACACACACTTAAAATGCCAGCAGCAATAATTGTTACTCAGGTGACAGATTTGTTGAATGGAAAAGGCAACGACGAAACGAAAATCGAGACGGATGCAAGAGTTGTGGAAAGGTGATGGAAGAAGAGGGTAGGTGGGAGGAGGCACAGAAACCGTAACCCAAACAACTCATGGGCTTGGCAATCTCGGCCAAAAGCCACAATGAGCGACGAGCAGATAGAGAGAGGGAGAAAGAGAGAGAGAGAGCGCGAGAGAGAGACAGATAAAGATATTGAGAGACGAGTGCGACGTCAGACAAATTATCACGTTACAGTCGAGTGCGTGAGGCGTGTGGCAACTAACCGTGCACCAAGAGCAAATGCCTGCCACTGCCTGCCACTGATGTTACTGATGCCACTGCAACTGCCACTGCTGCTGCCACCGTTGCTGCTGTTGCTGCTGTCTTGCAAGTTGTCGCCATGTGTCGCCTCGCAATGTGCAATCCAGGAAATGACAACGGCAACTGCATTGGCAACGGCAAAAGTCAATTTGCGCACTCCGGGGCGGCTGAGGATTCTGATATGTTAAGTGTGTGTATCTGTCTGTATGTGTGTGAGTGTGTGTGCAAGTGTTTATCAGTGTGAGAGAGAGAGAGAGTGTGTGTGCTTGTCGCTGGTTACCGCAAAATGATAACTCTGCACATGCCGTGGTCGTGTCGACTCCTGTGCAGGCACAGAAACAAGTCTCTGCCGTTGCTACACTGACAAAAACAAAACAGGCAAAAGCAAATCTGTAAAATCTTCTTAATTTTGTTAAAAAACTTTGCAGCTCTTTAGGAATTTTACCCTTAACTTAACTAGTAACAATATATACAAGAAATATTGTTTCTTTCTCTCGTTAACGAATTTTAATATAATTTTTAAAGCTTCCCTTTGAGCTTAAAATTAATCTTTAGTATTTGGTTTAAAAGTTTGCAACATTTTGAAACGTTCATATATTTTATGAGATTTTTCTCATTACTCAAAAATTATTATCTAAGTATTAAATTCTTGGAACTACAAGAAGTCTTAATCTTAAAGCACAATTTTCTGCTTCTACATATTATTAACAGTGTACTCTCACTCGCTCTCTCTCTCTTGCTCTTCTGCTAGCCTGCCTGTCTCTGTCTGTCTGTTTTATTATCTGCTTAAACATTGAGCTTGGGCCTTTCTGGTAGCCCTGGCGAGTTCCAGGGCAGGCCTTTATTTGCTGTTGATTGACACACCGTAGGCTATCGGCGCTTAATTGCATTTCGCTCAATGATAACATAATTTAAAAGGAAAACCGGAAATGCGAGTACAGCTTGCCCTCTATACGAGTGTGTGTGTGTGTGTCAGTGTGTGTGTGCAAGAGTTCAACGTCAACTATCTGCTCAGCTGTACATTGATTTACGATTTCTTTAACGTTCACGTTAACGCACCTTTTCGTTTGAGCGAGCAGCCGGTGCTAAACGATTGTTCCTCAGTCTGTGATTGGCTTAAGGTGCGTATGCGTAACATGCACGCAATGCAATGCGTATCCGTTTTGGTAGTTTAAAGCATTGTAAGGTCAATAAATACAACCTGAAATATACTAATACTTATCTCTAGACTAAAACTAAGTAACAAATACAGAGTTTAGCTAAGCACAGGGTTTATTAAGCACTTTACTTAAAATACTCCTCAAGTGTTTGAATTTATTTGCTGCAATAAAATAATCCAACTTGATACAGATTTAATTTAACTATTTCTTAACAAGTAAAAGCTACTATTCAACATAAAAAACACTTTTAATTAATTAACTGCCTTAGCAATAAAATTCGCTGCACATTTTCTGCATTTGCTCATTACTCTTCGTAATTTCATCAAGTTTTTAATGGCTTGGCTTAATAAACTGCATTTTTAATTGGCGGCAACAGCCAAAAAGAGTACAGAAAACGTAAATTTTATGCATATTTTTGCTACTTTTTGGCTAGAATTTAATGATCAAAACTAAAACTGCAATTGGTAAAACGATTTTCGCGCCAATTTCATTTGATAGCGCTGCAGTTTGTGCCATCTAACCACCCCCAAAACTCCTCCCCTTATACAGTTAACCGGCTAAACGCGCTAAGCTGCCGCGATGGCACCAATCACGGCTTGCCACCATCAATTAAGTGTCAACGCGGCAAACAACAGCAGCAGCAATAACAACAACAACAATTGTAATAAAAGTTGACAACATTTTTGTTGCATGCAATGTTCCAAAAAACAACAAAGAACAAATGCTGAAACAAAAACGAATCAAAAAAAAAATACATTTGCGATTTTTATATTTGTGCAAAAATTTTTAATTTGCCCAGACCAGTTTCATATACCACGTAGTTACTAAAAGCGGGTAGTTTAATTGTATCATTTGGTAAAGATTAGAGTAGTAGACTTTAGATAAGATTTGAAATAAATGAAAAGTTAATAACATACTCATACAAGTTAGGAATATTTTAGGAAAATATAGATCAAACATTTGAATATCTAAATATATATTTGAAAATATTTTAATTTTAATTAGAAAATTTTTTATATATGTTTATCTAAACTTAATATGCTAAAAATATTTATTTAAAGGTTTTTTTCATATATTTAAATATTGAAAATTCTACTTTTCACTATACAAATTGTAACAAAAACTTTAAACTTGAGAATTGTATCTGAAAAATAGAAAATTGTATTTAATTCGTAGCTGTATATCAAGTTTAATAAACTGTTATAAATTAGACAGTTAAAGTATTTTTTAAAAAGTAATTAATTCTATAGAAGCTTTGTTACCTTTATAAACCTCTTTTATTTAATAATTTATTACAGGGTGTTTTAAAGTGCAGAACTTTGCTTTGTAAACAATGTACACTTTTTTTGTTTATTATTTTATATTTGATATCTTTTGGGCAATTCGTGAATTGTTTTATTTGCTGTTGAAAGCATCAGTTATGTGTGTGGGTGTGTGAGTTTGGTGCAAGGGAGGGGAACATAGAGTAGAGGGGCGTATTGTGGCACTGCCTGTCATCATCTTTAGCTGTCTAACTGTTCGCCTAGACTGTCTCCCATGTGCCGCTCTCGCTCTCGCTCTACCCCTCTTCACATATATAGGTTCCTTTTGCTCTGACCATTTGTTTGCCTGTCTTTACGTCCGTCTGTCTGTCTGTCTGTCCGTCTGTCTGGTTAGGCAAAGTAAACAATTGACGGGACTGTCGCGAGTTATTGCGATTTGTGTGACTGTGAAACTGTCAGCGAGTTGTGTGACAAGTCCTGAAACAACAACCGAAACTGTAGAAATTAAACTGACAATTCCATGACTTGCGCCGACTTGTCCAGACTTGTTCGACTATGCAAATTTAATGGTTTGCATAGCATACATTTTGGGGCAAAGGCAAAGGCTGTGTGGCAAGGACGCGTCGCCTGCCGCTTGTCGCTGTCATTACATAATGACAGTCATTAATGTAGCCGATAAAGTGAAGAGGAGTGAGGGGAGAGTGGGGAGAGGGTAAGAGCGGGGTTTTAGCCAAAAGTGTTGCGGTCATAACACAAACAACAGAATTAACATAATCAATTTACGCTGCGCCTTCGTTTCGCTTGATAAATCGTTGCGGCAAGTACTTCAAAATGAGGCACAACACTCGCCAAAGGGGAGAGAGTGCGCTGGAAGTAGGAGCACAAAGGAGCAACAGGAGCTAAAGTAGCAACAGTTTAAGTAGTCGGAAAGGGCAGATAGTGAGAAGAAAGAGAGGAAAGCAAGATCAGCTGGAGTAGAAGTTGCTGGCGAGAATAGTAGAGTGTTCTGTAACTTTAGACCTATCCGAAAAGTTGATAAAAGTAATTTTATATATCAGCTGAAAGTTGAAATATTTCCGATTTAAATAGATAATGCTACTATAGACATACTGTGCGAATTTGGTTAAGATATCTCAAATACTTCGGGAGATATACGATTTTGTAAACGCAAATAGAAATCTACATGTCAAATTAGTGACTCTAGCTCTTGATAGTAGCGTTAAGAAGGGAGTTAAGATATGGGGGTCCATGTAAAGCATAAGGTTGAGCATCGAAAGAAGATAGCAACATGCAGAGGTCCGATAAAAAAATATGATTAAAAGAAACTAAAGAAAATTGGAAAGAAGCGTTATGAGCTTAAGCAACTAAAGCTTTGAGAATAACTGGTTTCAAAGCATTAACAGATTGAGCAAGTTTATACATATAGAAGCCATATGCACTGATTAAAGTTGAAGTGATAAAAGCAAAAGAAGAGGTAAAGGAGAAGCAGAAGGAAGCTATTGAAAGAGAAGCAATTGAAGTAGATGCAAAAGGAAGAGAAACTGCCGAAGGCTGAAGAAACAGAAAAAAGCAGCTGCAAAAGTGGAAGGAGAAGTAGAAGCAGCAGTACTACAGAGAGCGAGAGAAGGAGAGAGAGAGGAAGAGTGGGGACAGAGAGAGGAAGAGAGAGCTGGAGTAGCTGTAGCAGATGCTGGCAATCAACTTGTGATTTTATTTTGTTATTTCTCTGCTCCTTTTCTCCAATTTTTTTCGTATTTTTTTTTTTTTGTTGCTAATGGACAACGCAAAAGTCGCATCTTATCGCCTGAATGGTGCTGGTTAACGTGCTTGGGCCTATGCGCTGTGTGGCATAAGGCACAAGGCATGTGGCATGTGGCACGAGGGGTACTATGCTTGCAACTGAAGTTGGCTACGTCTCTTGAGTGTGTGTGTGTGTCCTGCTGGCGACCCACTTAGCGTTGCAGATACGCCGAACATTTTTGCATGCAGCAAGCTGCAGTTTGTTGTGTCTTTAGTTGTAGTTGTTGTTGTTGTTGCAGCCATTTGCGTGGCGCATGTCGCACGTAGAGGCGCAAAATTTAGCGGCAAGGACAAGGAAAAGGTATGGCAGGGCATGGCAAGGCATGACTTGGAATGGCATGGTATGGTAAGAGTTCTGGCCAAAAAGGGTTTTGCCCATTTCATTCAGTTTGTCGGTGTTCGTGTTCGTGTCCGTGTCCGTGTTGTGCTTTGGCAGTTTTTAGTGCATCTGCAGCACATAACTAAAAGGCGCAACGAAAGAACAACAAGAAGCACAAGAACACAAGAAGTGTAGAGACAACAAAATCACAAAGAAAGCAAAACAAAAGCAACAAGCAAACAACATACAACAGTTACCATACCGCTGCCCGTCTCGCCGTCTCTCCTGTGTGTATCTGTCTGTCTGTCTGTTTGTCTGTCTTGTTGTTAGCCTGGCCCATAAACTGGCCAAGAGTCATAGTTCGAGTTGTGCCACGTTACACAACTGTCGTTTCGTTTCGTTTAGTTTCTTTGCATTTCTTTTCTATTCTTTTGTTTCCTTCTTGTTTTGCTTTTGCGCAAATTTATTACATTTGCCTTTTGATTGGCTCCTTTAAGCAGAAATAAAACATGAAAAGTTACAGTGTAGATTGTTGCTTAACAAATATCCGTATATGCATTTAAAGCGAGTATAGAAACTGCGTATGTTTAATAAAACATAAATTTGGTCAGTTAATAAAGCATAAATTAGGAAAATATAGAGAAACTCTATATTCCCAAAATTAATGTTTGTTTTTTTTTTTTAATTTTACTAATGCTAGTATATGAATATCATTGATTTTCTAGTTTGCCAGCTACTAAAAATGGTTGTTCAAAAAATAAAACAAATAAAAATAATTTATGCCTTTTGTATAAATAGAAATGCATCGTTTCTCTTTAAAATGTTCTAACAATCTCTAAATAATATTTATAAATTTATTTAAACTCATAATATATCCCAAATGCACACTGTATTGCAAACAACTTAATATTTTCTTTATGTTATAATATAAAAAACGGTTTGCGAGGCTTTTGACAACTTTTTAAAGACAAGCTCAGTGAGTTTTAGCTTCTTTTCCTATGAAATATGCAGCATACAGGCTACTTTATTTGCATAAATAACAAATATTGCTCATACGCCGCATTGTGCGCGACTGTTGAGGGCTCAACTGATGCTGATGTTGTTATTATTGTTGTTCTTGCGGTTGCTTAAAGTGGCATGCAAAAAAAAAAGATGATAAATCGTGCGTGGCAATGCGACGCCACAAAGTATGCTATAGACTTTGCTACTTGAAATGGAGTAGGGGTATAAAAAGCTAAGCAATTGTATATTAAATGCAAACATTTTAAATAATACTGCAAGCAATATATATCCAACTCACTCTATATCCCCCTTTTCTTCAGTTTATTTATGAAGTTTTGCGGCTAGTTTCATGTTGATGCACATTGCACGTTGCCTACTTTCAGGCGCGACAAGACAAATTGTGCTGAAAAGTAAACAGCAAACTGCTTGCTAATTGCAAACGACCAAAATGAGTGCGACACAGCAGCTGACACAATAGCCAGATAGAAATATCAGCAAGAAAGAGAGGAAGGAAGAGAAAGAGAGGGCGAAAGAGAGAGAGGGGTACTAGCAAGTGCAATTGGCACGTGAAAAATAGCCAGTCATTTGAAAAGTGACCGCGTGACAAACTTTTTAATAAATGAAACTTTTGTTTGATACGCCATCTCGTTCTATCTCTTGCACAGCGCCTTTTCCCCTTCTTCTCCCTCTCCCTCTCTCTCTCTCTCTCTCTTAGCTCCATTATCTCTCTTGCTCTTTGCTGCCTGCTTTCGCCTGTTAACCGCAAAACATTTTCTTTTTTTTTTTTGGTTGGTCTGTTGTCATTTCACACAAAACAAATGCGAAAATTGGCCAAAAAGCTTAAACAAGCTGCCAATATTTTGTGTCTATTTCCGCGTAGTTTTGCTAGCAGCCCTTCCCCCTCCCCCCTTTGCCATTACGCTATGCTCTCTGTGTGTGTGTGTGTGCTTCAGTTTTGCCATTGTCGTTACTTACACTTTATTGGGTTTGGTGTTTTGTAATGCTTTTCTATGCTTCAATTCGCTGTATATAAATTTTTATTTATTTTCAAGCCTTTTTTATGGCCAAACGAGGCGAAAAAAGTGAATGAAGGGGAAGAGCAGGGGCAGTTGAAGGAGAGAGAAACCAAATAAAACGCATTTATGTCTGTTTTCATGTTTATTGTCGCACATAAAGCAAGAAAACGACAGGCAACAACCAACTAAATTTCACTATTTTTACGGCCAGTTGGCAAATGTGTCGCTGGCAGTCAGCTTTAAATTCTATTAAAAATCGGCCAATGGCGAGAAAAGAATACGCTATACACCTCTCACTCTCTCTCTCTCTCTCTCTCTCTCTCTCTCTGTGTATCTCTGTTTTGCTTGCTCTGTGTGATACTGTCAGCGTATCGCTTGCTTTCTCTGTCTGTACAGGACATGACAAAAAACGCTTACGACAACAAGAAACGAACAGAAAAACCAAGCGACATGCACACCACATGAACAACAATAACAACAAAATGCAAAAAGTGTAACAATAACAACAATAGCAAACAAATATGCATTGCTAAAGCTGCACTTGATCGACTATTTAGTTGCGCTGTAATGGCAAGCTTATGGGAATATCAAATTTTAATAGATTGTGTTTTGAAATGAGATAAAAAATGGTTTTGTTAATTGGTTTGTTATGTTTGGGAATTTTAATTGGGTTTAATAAAAATTGGTAAATAGTTAAATAGAATTTTTAAAATGAAATGCAGATATTTGCTGATATAGAGCAAATAGAGATTCTTTCTCTATTTACTATTACTATATACTATTTAATATTATTACAAACATATTGAAAAATAACGAATGAATCATCATAACATTTATATGCTTATAATCAACCATTTATATACATATTTGAGAGCTTTTTTATATAATTGATGAAAGTGGTTTTAAAATGAAGCAGTAGTGTATATACAATTGACTGTAGGGTATATATGGCAAGGTGATTGCCTACCACGCCCCCTAACCTCTGCGTAGCCCGCATGCTGCACCTCCTCCTCCTCCTCCTTTTCCCCCTTCGATGCAATCCCTTTTCTAAAAACTGCTGTCGACTTTTGTGCGCGCGTTGACAAAAAATCGCTTAAACGCAGGCCAAGGCACGTTTGCTAAACAATTGCTGTGGGTAAACTTCATTAGAATGCTGAGCAACAACAACAAGTGAATGAAGAAGAAGCAGCAGCAGCAGAGTTGAGGGGTAGGGTAGAAAGTAAGTGGAAAAGGTTAAAGGATTCGCACAAGTGACATACAAGTCCAGTGCAGAGTCTAAGTCTGTTGCGTTTTCAGCTCCACACTTTCAGCTCCACAAAAGCAAACAAAAGTGGCCAAAAACAACAAACAAAACACACAAAACAAAGAGAGAGAAAAAAAAAGAGCAAGGAAGTGAGATAGGCAGAGGAAAGAGAGAGCGAGATAGCTAGAGAGGGCGAGCAAAAAAAGGCGGAAAAATTAATAACAAGCCAAGTACGTAAAATGGCCGAAAAACGCTGTTGGGCATTTGTAGAGCATTCAAGTGCTACAAGCGGCTCAACCCCTAACACTCCCTCCCTCCCTCTCTCCCTCACTCTCTCGCACATACACACACCTCGGAAAACAACCAAAAAGAAATGACATTTGTGCTAAAGTTTTGTTACTGCTGTTGTTCTTGTTGTTGTTGTTGTTGTCGGTTGACCAACGCGAATTGCGCGCGAATTTTAATTAGTGCGCCCTTTTTTTGGGCCTCAACTGGCACTGCAAATGGGTAAGGGGTAGAGTAGAGGCTTTCAGAGGGGTTGGCAGTCAAGCAGGCGGCAGCTGTGACCCAACTCGCTGTGTGTGTGCGTGTGTTTGTATCTCACAACAAGCAAACAATTAAAAGTTTTTAACCTTAATGCGGATATGTTTGTTAAATTGCCAACAAGAGAAGCGCCAAATAACCAACAGCTTTTGGTCAGAACCAACAGCTTGAGAACAACTAAAATTGATAAGCGACTGTTAGATACCCTAGGCATAACAAACCAAATAGACTCATAGCGAGAAGTTAAAGGCAATAAGCTAGAAATGTATGGAATGAAAGAAGTTTGAAAAGAAAGACCATTTTGTAGGAAGAATGAATGCAAAACGTGCGGAAGTAAGAAGTTAGAAAAGAGAGAAGCAATTTTGAAAGATGAGAAGCAAGCAAGAGACAAGGAAACAATGTCATAGAAAGCAGAAAAGGTTAAAAAATCGATGTTTTGATAGTTAGGAACGTCTAAAGTAAAGCTACAACTAAGCAGAAGTTGCTTCAAAATAAAATAAAGAGAAGTTGCTGCAATTAATGACGAAAAGCAGTTCCAAACCACTTAGTTATGTTTTTAATGCTTTAGAGAGTTCTTCACCTTCCTTAAAATATATATTTGCTTAAGAATCTGTTAAGTCTAGCATATTCCAGAAAAAGCTTAGTGGAAACTCTTTTAGTAGCAGAGCAACTTCTCTATTCGCTTCTAAATATTTTTAAGTATTACAGCTGAAAATTAACAGACACTCTCTTTCACTACTCTGCTTTGCACTCAAGCCCAATACAATGCAACGTTTCTAAGCTTACGCACTAGCCTAGCACACCCTATATCCGCAGTCTGCTCTCTGCTGGGCATAGCGCTGCTAATGTGTAGCCAAGTTTTAGGCGCAGTGGACAAGTGGCAGCAACAAAAGTTGCCCGCCCAAATATGCACAACAATTTTAATCAAGTCTTGCGACAACTTGTGGCAAGTGACTTGAGGCATTCAACGCTAACAAAATATTTGTTTGTGAGAGCGGCGAGGAGGCGGTTGAAATGCCAATTTAATTACACAAAAAATGCTGCTGCTTTTGATGCATTGGCCACAGTTGCAACAACAGCAGCAACAGCAACAACAACAACTACGGTAGCAAGTTGCACAATAAGAACAATAAAATCTGTTGCAGTTGCAACCACAAATTAACCAAGCGTTCTGACTGAATGTTGCATTGACTCTTTGCAGCTGGCAGTTATTCAAAAAGTTAATCACATCTAAAGGGCGGCAAGTAGGCGTGGCACACACACACACACACACACACACTAACAGACACAACACAATAAGTTTACCACAAAAATGATGTGCAAAATTGACCGAAAATTGCATTTGCTGCAGTTGCAGTTGCAGCAGTTGTTTGGGAGAGGGAGAGAGGGGGTGTTTGGGTGCGTGGCAGCTTATGATGCCCCAAATGCTTGACAATTGATTGTTGCTCGGAAAAATTGATTACCGAGTGGTGTGGGAGTGGCAGGCTATATGAAAAGCTTATGCTGCAATTGTTTAGCGGTTTTTGTAAATTGCCAACAAATCGAAAATGAAATTTTAAGTCAATTAGAAACATTGGCAACACAATGTGGCAAGCAGCAGCAAGGGGCAGTCAAAGTTCAAGACAAAATCAAGCATAATAATTGTAAATTTGAGAAAACTGATGCAGTGTGTAAGAGGGAGAGAGTGGGAGAAAGAGAGAGATAGAGGACTCGAAGCAGAAAGAGAAATATAGGGAAAAAGTTATAGATGGCTTGTTAGTTACAGAAAAGGGTATTTATTTTTAGTTTAAGTAGAAAATTTATAAATTTAGTTGTAATTTAGGTAGTTTTAATTCAGCTACACTGCAAAAATGGCTTTATTTTGGATGCATTAACAAAAATTTCTATAAAATAGATTTTATATGACTTTGAGAACGCATTAAATTAGACTAAGTGTTGAATTTAAACATTTTTGCCACAAAATACATATAAGCAAAGCATAATTTTTAACAGTGTAGCAAGTAGCTAACACTGTGCACTCGAAAATAGCTAAAAAAGCTATATTTTATAGCTACATAGCTAACATTTGCAGCACAATATTGTGCCATAATAAACGCATAGCTCAGAGAAGTATTTTTGAAAGTTGAACAAAGTTGTGTGTGGAAAAACAACAAGAACACACACACACAGACACACACACATATGCAGGCACACTGCTGTGTGCCCCTGTGTCTGTGGCAAGCTGAAGCAAATGCAATTATTGCAGCTGTAGTTGAAACTGATGCTTCTGCTACTGCTGCACCCAAAGGATGCCGTCTAATGTAATCTAAACTGCACTTGCCACACAGCTTACACAGCAGCAGGCTGTGGCAGCTGGAAGTGCCCGAGAGTGGGGGAGAGGAGGAGGAGTAGGGGGCACCATATATCTAGATAGACAAATAAACATATCAAAATTGCATATTGTTTTAATTGTTTTGTTACCAGGTTTCAGGTTATTTGATGCCAAGACTAGAGATTAACGCATTTACACTGCAAATTCTGACAGTCTCTGGCACGACATGCACTCGCATGCACATGCACGCACGCACAAGCATGCTAAACACACACACACACTTAGACACACCTACTAACTAACTTACTACTACTAACAGCATTTGCCTGGCACTAAACAGGCATAAATTTTGTGTGGACCAACATAAAGTTGTATTTCCAGTGGAGTGTGTGTGTTAGAGTGTTCATATTTGTGTGTACCAGAGTGTATGTGTGTGTGTTTGAGTGTGTGCGTGTGCATTTATGCTTTGGCTTATTTTAGATTTGGCTTGAAGGCTTGACTGCCTGTTAGACAATTATGCATATTAAACGTTTGACTTTTGCCTTATTATAAACCACATTAAAGCCAGCAACTATGTGTGTTGCTCTCTCTCTCTTTCTATCTCT
Source organism: Drosophila tripunctata (assembly GCA_035047385.1). Taxonomy (NCBI): domain Eukaryota; kingdom Metazoa; phylum Arthropoda; class Insecta; order Diptera; family Drosophilidae; genus Drosophila; species Drosophila tripunctata. The sequence goes on from JAWNPS010000288.1 coordinate 27,254, forward strand.
ACTTCTGTCTCTATCTGCTACCTTTTGCTTCTTTAAGTAGCTGCCGCTTTAAGTTCGAAGATCGTAAAAACAAAAGCCATAAAATGCGTATAAAAAAGCAACAAAAATGCCCGACAAACCTTTTTGGTGCTGCTGATTTTAAATACACTACAAAATAGCATGGGCATGTTGATTAGCTAAAAGACTTTGGCAAATTAAAGCTACGCATATCAGAATATTAACAAAAGATGTGGTTTTGGTGTAGTTATAGTAGTTTAAAATTTTAGTAAAATAACCTTTCTAATGCTTATAACAAGCTCAAATCGAATTTGCGACCCCATAAAGTATATATATTTATAACCTACACAAACTGACTAATCGATTAGAAAAGTTTTTGGAGAAAAAATAACAAAATTTTTTTTTTGAAAAAATGTCAAGGGGTAGGTATGCAAAATTTGGAATTTTTTTCAATAAATGAAATTTTGTAAAATTAAGTAAATCTAAATGTAGCAACAATTTTTATGTTAATTTATGGACAAATCGATATTCCGCTTTAAAATCGGTATAGATTTTACTGAGTTATGAAAGTTTCAAATTTCAAAAAAAAAACCAAAAGGGGTAGGTATGGAAAAGATTTAAACTTCCTATAATTTTCATACTGTTATTCCACAGACTCCATAACATTTGTAGATATTCATTGCCCCTTTGGAAGAGTATTTAACATTCGTTTGACTTTGCTTTTTATTTTCACATTGTTTCTTTGATTTAACAGGATGTGTTCAACGGTCGCCACTTGACTTGCTTCGACTTGCACCGACTTGTTTGGTCGCCCGTTATTATGGTTGGTCCGTCAGACAGGCGGACAGAGAGACAAACAGACGGACAGTCGATTTTTGTTGCTTTTGTTGTTGTTGTTTGGTTTGCTGGATTGTTGCTTTTGTTTTCTTTTGGGCGCTGCAATTGAAAATTTATTTTGTGTGCTCATTTTGCACCTAATTTTGGGCAGGAAAAGTCCGAGCGCTGAGGCTGAAGGAAATGAGTCGCAAAAGGAATAAAAATGAAAAGCGAACCAACTTGCAAAAGTCATTTTCATTTTGCCACATCGTAAAAATGTGTTGTTTTTTCTGCTGTTGTTGTTCCTTTCTTGCCATTCTCTATATATATTTATGTGTGTGTGTTTGAGTGTGTGTGTTGTGCCATTCTCATCATTGTTCTGTTAGCCTGTACTTGGACTTTGTCCTTCTCCCGCTCTGTCCTCGTTTTATATATTTATTTTAGATTTATTGTAATGTCCAGCAAAAAGATTGCCCAACTTGCCACCCTTTCTCTACCCTCCCGCTTTGCCCCTTACGGTTTTTTGGTTTTTTGCGACACACACGCATTTGGTATGCAGTTTGCGTTTGAGGCCTGACAGGACATGGCCTGTCCAGTCCTGTCCAGTTCTGTCCAGCTCTGTCCAGTTCTGTGCTGGTCAGAATAGCATTGGAACTGAAAACTGGACATGGACTGCGGCTTTCATACGCCCAATGCACAGGCCTCAATTCTTTTGCTATCTCGCTCCCTCTCGCACTCACTCTCTCTCGCCACTTTGCCATATTGAAAGTAATGTTTACGTTTCCGTTTCCGGTTTAAGTCCATGTCAAGCCATTCAGCCAGAACGTTTGTATTTCATTTTAAATTTGCTTCCAGCACCCAACAAAAATTTGTTGTCATTTTTTAGTTATTTTGCCAGCAAGACAGTGCAAGAGTTGCAGTCACAAATGAGGTGTGCACGACGATCGTACCCTAGAAAATGTTTATGTATTTGAGATAGCTTTACTGCTAACCATTGTTGGTAAATCTATGTAAATAAATTGTTAAACATTTTTGAATGAAATGTAGCTGAAATACGTTAAATTCATACTCAATGTACTATTTATTATTATTTTGAATTTATTTATTGCTCAAATTTAGTTTTAAATCCTATAAAATGAGAACTGTTGCATACTTTTCGGCGTTCACTATTTTCTAAACATTTAAACAGGTATAACAGTTGCATGCAACTTTTTATAAATATTGATAAAACTTAAATAAATTATATAGAAATCTGTGATGTATCGGAATGTCTTTGCCTTTTTGCCTATTTGCTGCTAATTTCGCAGGGTTTGAAATTGATTTTTGCTTATTTCTAACTATACTCAAGTCGAGTTGTTCAGCTTTTCTAATTCTTTACAGGATATCATTAGCTCGAGCTTACTAAGCCAACAGTTCTCTTAGCTTCAACGCTTCTTCTCTGTCTTGCTTTGTGCTCTTTCTCTCTCTGCTTTGTGCTTTGTTGATTGCAGAAACAAAAAAAAAAACAGTCACAAAATGCAATTTGATTATGGCCAACTTTTGGCTTTGTCTCAGTCTCAGTCACAGTCTCAGTCCTTCATTAGCCTAAAGACTTGCATCATCTTATGATGCCATGCCATCATCATTTCATCATTCCAACATTCCATCGTTCTATCCTTATATCATTCAGTTACTACTATATTTCCGTTTCTCGCAGCAGTTTTGTTTGTCGTGAGGCTTTCAAGTAATTAGAAAAACGGCTAACAAAGAGTTTTGGATTTGGGGGGAGAAAAGAAAGAACGAACCAAATATTACACATACGCCGCATATGCCAAGTGTCTTCGGTAGAAGAGGCAGTGTAAAGGGGGCTTTGTGGGCGTGACCCGTTAGCCAGTGGCGCATAACAAAATTGCGCATTTAGCGAAAATGCAAAAGTGCAAATACGAACATCCGCTTCCGCTGCATCACCCAACACTGGTTACAAAGATGGAGGATAACAGAGGGTAAGCGGTGGATTGGCTGTCCATTTGGGCAGAGTGGCATGCGGCAGGGGTAAAAGGGGCAGCTACTGTTTGGCTAAGTGCCGCCGCTGTTGCCTGCGCTGCCGCTGCTGCTGTTGCTGCTGCCGCCTGTCGTTTACCAACACTCTAGCAAGAACTGCTGACGACCTGAAGCACTACTGCTTTCTCTCCCCTCTCCCTGTTCTCCCTCTCAGCCCTCGCTGTTGACTTTTACGAGTCTGTGCTGCCCAACATATTTGTGTGTGTTTTTTTGTTGTTGGTTCGTTTGGCCTCATGTATTTTTATTTTGGACATGTGCCAAAAATTTGACATATGAACTGCAGCCGCCAACGCGGGTGCCAGTGCCAGGGCCACGCCCTCCCCCGCCCGGGATGTCCCTCTTTCCCCTCCTGCTCTTGCTTCAGCTTGCTTCAGTTACATCATTCAGCGGCCGCAAAGAAATCGCACTGCATTATTATCAACTTCAATTTTGTTGTCGACATTGGGCTCGACTCCACAAATCAGCCTATACGACCACATCGCTCCCGCTCGCTTCCACTCTTTGGACAAACCTGTGCTGCATACGCTATGTGCCACATGGACAACAACAACAGCAACAACAAGAAGCCACAAAAATTGAAATTACATGTTTTACTTATAAGTTTCGGTTCGCCAAAAGGCGCATGCGAAACACACACACACAACAAAGAGAGCAGGGGCGATAGGGGGTACAGGCGGGGGTAAGAGATGAGGCAAGGGTGCTAGCAAATGTGGCAGCTGCAACGTGTAGGTGGCTCATTAATTTGCCAAAAGCCAAAAGGCAGATAAGCAGCAAACAGCAGCAGTAAAAAAGGATTGAACTCGCTGCGCTGAGCTGGGGCAAGTAGAAAGAGAGAGAGGACGAGGGAGAGAAAGAGATATGTTGCACCCACAGCATGCGTATGTGCCACATGCAAAGCAAGCGTACGTCTGTGTGTGTGTGGCTGAGTGTGTGTATTGTAAAACCGCAGCTCAGCCAGATAAAATCCAATATGGCGCCAATTTTCTCACGTCTGACATTTAATTAACACAACAATGTGAAGAGCACAACAATCTAGAACGAGAGAGAGTGAGCGGGTGGGAGAGAGGGAGCGTGACAGAGAGAGCGAGATAGAGAGACCCGACAGAGATAGAGACAAGTTATGGCTAGCCAAAGTTTCAGCCGAAAAGTATGCTGCGGTAAATGTTGTCATTATAAAATGTGAATTACTATATGCAACAAACTTTCTTTTTTCCTTTTCCATTTTCTTTAGTTTTTTCCATACAGCTTACGCATTGTTTCACTGTGTGTGTGTGTGTTTGTGTGTAGTTTATGGATGGGGTGCTTAAAGCTGTGGTTTATGAAGCAATGTTGGTGTATGTGTGTAGCATGAAAAGCAAGCTTATTAGTTATGAAAACAAGTTACATAAACGAGCATGCTCGACAGGCACCTGCGTTGCGATAGCTATAGATAGCTTTAAGCATGTGGCAAAATATAGGGTAGATGCACAGATCTATTAAGATTATCATTGATTGCTGTTTTATACTCTTAGAAGTATTTTAGCTTGATTTTAATCAAATTTTGTTAGAATATATAATGGTATTATAAGAATAATTGTTAATTCAGCGTACTACAAAGTTTTTTAAACTGAATCTTTTGCTACGACCGTTTCTATAACTCTATGTATACGTAATACTTGACCAATTCCAATTCAAGTTGCACAGAGCATGTAAAAAGAATCGAATTATATAGTCTATGAGTTTCGTTTACGTCAGTTAAGAATACCAAAAGTAATGCAATTCTAAAAAAATAATAAAATTACCTTTAAAAGAACTGGTTTTCAATGAATTTTGTTATACTAACTGACTGTTAACACTAAAATTGTTAAAACTGGCTAAATGTCACCACTGTCTTATAAAGTACCCTCTGAACTGAACTTATGATATTTCGCTGAACCACTCAAATCTTGAGTTGCCAACAGCAGGAAGTAGTGACCGTAGTGCTGCCCCAACTCAAGACCCCAAATAGCTGAACGTGCGTTGAATTAACTTTTAAATTTGTTGTTGATTATTTAAGTAGTTCCAACTAAATGAAAAGTTTTCAATTAAGCTTAACTTAAAGTACATAACACTTTAAGATTGGCCAATTTGCAGATCTTGTGTAGATCTGACGTCACTGTGGGCAAGACAGACGGTGTGCCAATAAGACAAGCGTCTATTTTTAGATCATATAGCAATAAAAGGCAAAGCAGACTAGAGAATGTGAAAGAGAGAGAGAGAGAGAAAGAGACGAGTAATGAGAGAGAGGGAGGGAGGAAGGTAGGCAGCTTAGCCAGGCTACTTAACGGGAGAAGGCGTCTAATGTCTAACGTTAACTGTAATTTCTACAACAGACGAGCAAACAAGTGCAGTTAAACGAGTTGAACGCGACGCCAGCGTTAGCAGCGACGCCAGTAGCAGCAGCAGGCAGCAGCAGCAGCATCGACAGCAGCAGACGATGAGAAACAAAGAATTCAAGTGCAAACGGCAAATAAATCAAAACGGCAAACAGAAAGCGCAACGTTGCGTCGCGACGAGTTGCTGCCGCAGCTGCTGCTGTGTAAATATTTGCTTAACAGTTACAGAGAGCAGCTTAGCTTTAAGTTATGCACATGCAACTATCCCTCTCTCTCTCTTGCTCTCTCAGCACTCACTCACTCCCCACTCACCACTCCTGATCGCAATGCAAAGCAAAACTGGCATAAAAACTGCGTCAGTGTGTCAAGTTCGTTTTGTGGTCTTGCAAAGAGAGCGTGAGAGCGCAAGAGCAGCACAGAGTACTGAGCACAGACTCTGTACAGCAAAGAGAGCGCGTACGTTAAGAGAGATCATGTGCTTTTATTGCTTTTTTGTTACAAGTTTTACTTTGCGCTCTTTGCTGTTGCTTTTGATCTCTTCGACGGCGCCGGTATGTGAAAAGGTAAATGAACTTCCGGTTGAATGCAAAATGTGTTATACAAAAGAAAGCACTTAAATTTTATGATCATTATACACTCGGGTACATACATTCATATATTTTTGATTAGCACATAAACATACACACATATAAATACTATATTTGTTTAATTGGTTTACTCACACACGCAGTGGATTCGTTAAGTAGTTGAAAACTTTTAAGTTTTATTGTTGTTGTTTTTTTAATTCTATCTTCTCTGCTTGAGTTTCGCTCTCTTGCGTGTTTCTACGTTGTTGTGTATTATTTAAGGGGGGGCGCAGTGGGTGTGGCAAGGGGAAGAGGAAACTAAGGGAACTGAGGTGGCAAAACTGCGAATATTAACAGTAGTTGTTATTCGCTTTATTTATAGAATTGTACACTAAATGGTGCACGACTTGCTGTTACCCAGCAGTTGCGATATTTATCTAGCTAGAATTTGTAAAAAAAACGTTTAAAACAAGAAAGATACTGTCAGTCGGGCATGCCGACCGTGTAATACCCTCTGAGCTTCGTTTCCAATTATATGAGTTCAAATTAAAGTAGCTGCTGCAAGAACTTAACATGCACACATATTTGTATGTCTGTCTCGCTCGCACGTTTTTCGTTGCTTGAGTGCACAGCTCAGTGCAATGCACGTGGTTTTGCCTTGCTTGCGTTGTATGACAAACTTTTTTAATTATAGTCCGATTTTAATGAAATTTTCACAATCGTTTAATATTATTATTTTTGTGCAGATATATACTAAGTTACAACACTATACGTTAAGAAATAAGTGAGCCAGCGGCATGCAAAGTTACAACGCAATTGTGGGCGAAGGGGGCGTGGCATCCAATAAATTTTGATGGCATTATATTTATATAGCAAACAGCAACCTGCATGCCAAAATTGGTGTCCCTAGGTATTATAGTTACCGAGATATTCGCAAAAAACATGTATTTTTTCCGAGGTATGTCTAGTTTTTCGCTTATTGTGGGCGAATGGGGCGTGGCATCAAAAAAAAAAGATTCTTGTATTGCCTGACTAAATTGTAGCTCTTACCATCTCTGAGATCTGTTTGTTCATACGGACAGACGCACAGACGGACAGACGGACAGACGGACATGGCTATATCGACTCGGCTTGTGATGCTGATCAAGAATATATATACTTTATGGGGTCGGAAACGCCTCCTTCTGCCTGTTACATACTTCTGAGAAACCCAATATACCCCTCAGAGGGTATAAAAACTATGCTCAGTTAATTCACGATATTTTATTTACAATAACGTATTATTTTCCAACTAAAAATCGTAGAAAATTATTAATGTTCTTATTATTTTCCATTTGAGAACTTTTAAGTATTCTGCTAATATTTTTATTAAATATATTTAACAATAAACATACATTATTTTCTATGCCTAGCTGCTCACGATAGTTTTTTAAACATTTCTTTAATTGTGCTACTTTTAGCATACCCTTTCTGAACTATCCATAACTACAGGGTATCAAAACTACTTACGCTCTGGAGAATTTGCTATCTTATTCAAGTTTCAAGTGTTTACCGAACACATTCTCCGAGTACTTTCCCTAACTCACACATTTTGTAGCTGCTCAAGTTATAACACATCGTTTTTTATACTCTAGGTTTTGCTATAGAGTATACAAAAGTCAGGATTGAATTTACACTCCAAAGCCAACTTATGTTTTGTTTATTTTTATTGGCAAAAATGCTGCGCAAATTAAATTTTTTGCTGTTAGTTGACAATACATAGCAGCAACAACAACAACAACAATAATAACAAGTTGAAATTGGCCAAATTATACACAAACAACATGTGTACAATTGCCAGATATTTATAGCAACTGTAAATAGTACAGATATAAAACCCGAAACTCGAATTCACTGATATCGATTTGCAATTCAAGCATTCAAAAAGGGGGAAACTTTAAGAGCGCTTTTGGCATACTAATGCTAAATTTTTCTATACAGTTTCAGTAGTAATCAATTTGCGTAGTAATACACAGAGTGAAATGCTTAAGTAAGTAAGGCGCATGTTTTACAAATTTCAAACATCTGACTCTTAAAGTGTAGATAAACAATTGCATATCGCTGATAAACTTGAGTTCTTTTTGAGTTTAGTGTATTTAGTCAAAGATTTATTACTAAATTTATTGAAATTTGGCTGTTTAGCTCAATTAAAGTAAATATACATTGAATCTACATATATTGTAAACTTATATCTCCAACTTTTCTTTTCTTCATCTGTGTATATGATGGCAATCTTCTGCTGATAAATGTTTGGTGGTCGTCAAAATACTGCATATAGTCCGATGAGTATGAGATATGGTAGACCTCTCTATGGACTCATTGTATACCTAATGAATTTGAATAGATTAAGCATATAAATTATTCTCAAATTTGATATATACAAGTTTTTCTTAAACTATACGTTTTTTGTAAACTTATGAAATTCATAACTTAATAAAAGTTTTACCAATTTTTTAGATTTTTTACAACATTTACATTTTTATCAAATACTATTACTCACTCCGTTAAATACAATTGCGGGAATTGATTTGAAATCATATTGGTCAGTTATTCTTGCAGCCTCAGTCTGATATTGCTTGGAGTGCAATTTCAAACACTTTCTAACACTATGTTCAATGTGTAATGATTTAGCACACTTAAAGCTCTTAGTTTTCACTAATTTCAAACTCTTCATTTGACAGGCAATGAATTTCATTTGTTGCCATTGATTTAAATGGGAGTGAAAAGCACAATTCTGCATCTTGTTGCCCCAACACTCCCGACGACCATGTTGACACTTGAAACCTGTTTTTGAAGGCTGAAAAGAAGGCTTATAAAAGAAAAGATTTAGAAATTAATATCGCAACCTACCCTGGCATTGCCATAGGGTATCAGTGTAACGTTTAGGCATTTATGATACTTCTGGAAAACTGGCCAGAATTTGGTTAAAAACTCTTGACTGGCCTCACAAAGCGATTCATAGAGCACAGTCATTTGTAGGGGCTACAAAGGAAGTTAATTTTTAAAGAAGAGGTACGAGTGTTACATCTAGTTAAAATTACCTCTGCAGTAGAGTTACAATGTTTTGCTGTACATGCTGTAAACGGCAGAAATAAGAAGAGAATGCACCAGGTTTTCATATTAACTGCACTCTAGGAAGATACTTGGAAACTGTTCTTAAATACTACACTTTATGTTAACGTTTAGAGCGTTAAAAGTGCATTGAAATTGCAATTAGCAAATTTTGCATGCTTTGTTGTAGCAAGCAGCATTTGAAGGGCTGCTAACGGAGGGCATCACAAGGTTTTAAGCTTTCAATTCAATAGAAATAATTTATTTTGAATTTAACGCCAACTTATGAAATTTATAGTAAATAAAGTAGTATAATAATTGCTATCAATGGTTACTTTAAAGGTTTATTTAAACTCTTCGTAAAGAAAGAGCTTTTATCGGTCGCTTAAAGCTCTTTATTGAATTTCTACTAGAGCATAATGCGACAATTTAATGATAATTAGTATTAATGCTTATCAGACACTAACGGTATATCACATGATAACAACAATTGCAGACTGGCCCGTTTAGCATTAACTGCATGTGGCAAGTGGCATGTGGCAACTAGGCTGCTGCCTGTATATTTGTAGCTGCTGACCATTTATGAGTTGTCGCTGTTTTCAGCAGCTGCTTTCTAATGCAACATTACGAGCAGTAGGCGACGCATTGCAGGCAGACAACAACAGCAGCAACAACAACTGAGCAAACAAAGCAACAAACAGACAGAGAGACAGACAGACAGACAGACAGAGAGACAAACAAACATTAAACACGCTTTAAATATCAGCAAACAAAGCAAATGAAAGGCAGCTAAAAGTCAACATCAAATCACAGTTGTAAGTCTGCCATATAAAAAAGTATATATAAAAGATATAGTATAAACCCAGTTACAAGCCAGACACAGCAGCAGTAAAGAAGAGAGACTCAAGTAAGAGAGAGAGAGAGAGAGAGAGAGGGCTGCAAGAGAGTGGAAACTTCTGCTGCAACAATGTTGCGCTAATATCTTGAAACATGCAACAACCTTGCGCAAATGATTGAGATTATTGGCATCATAATGATCATGCACTGATGTGGATGAACATGATAATGATGATGACGATCAGCCGTTTGCAGTTTGCCGTTGCCAGACATATTGAGACCAATTAGTGGCTCAAAATCCGCTTTGCAGCAAACGGAACTGCAGCGTCTAACTGTTCAATGTTGCAGTCAGCCACATTGCTGCTGCCGTTGCTGCTTTTTTTTTTTTTTTTTTTGCTGCCTGCTGCATGCAGCGGTTGCATGGAATGCTGCACGCGACAAGCGTTTGCCACAAAACGCCGACGCCAGCAGCATTAGACAACTGGCAACTTGCAACTGGCAGACTATTGCGGCCTACTTTCTCCGCATTCCGAAATTCAAGTCAAAGTCAGCAGTGGCGACGACGACGGCGGCGACGGCGACTGCGCGACTCCACGCCAACTTGCCACTTGCCACTTGCTACTTGCGACTTTGTTGTGCAGTCAGCGCAGCAAGCAGCAGCGGCAGCAGAGGCGGCTAGAGCAGACGACGGCAACCGGCAAACTTGACAAACCAGCTGCCATGAAAGAAATGAATGCAGCTAGATTCTAGCCAGCTACAGTGTAACTAGCCTAAGATGAACGTAAATGTGTACTCTACTTATGTTTAGACTGCAGCATTTAAACTTGACTATTTACATACAAGTTTCTGCATAGTTCTTGAAGTTCACTAAAATTAATTTTAATTTTTATATTTACTACCAGAATCTATATTCTTGTATTTGCTCATTAATCCCTCTTAACGCAGCTCCACTGTAGCTGCTACAGTTGCTGCTAAGGCCAAATTAACGCCGACGAGGCGTGCCACTTAACACTTTAAGTTGCAGCTACTTTTTTTTATTATTTTTTTAATATTTCTTTCTATTTTTCTAAATTGTTTTAGTTTTTATTTCGTTGTTTTTGGGTTTTTGGTGCCGCTTGGCCAATCAAACGATGCAGTCGACGCCAACGACGTCAACAACAGCTGGACAATGTCCAGAGTGAGCAGAACTGAGCACTATTTACCGTTCTGCGATTGCATAAGCAAATTGCGCCTGCGCTCAGCTGTTTTAGCTACGCTGCTACTCAGCTGCGCATGTTAACGAAAGCAGCAGCGCAGTCGCAGCGTCGGCGTCAGCGTCGACGTCAACAGTGACAGAGACGCGTGGTAGTTGAACTTGTGACTGTTTGACGCTAGCAATTAGAATGCAGCCCTTGTGTACAGGGAACAATTTGTATGGAAATGGGTACATTGTATATGCTAAACGGGTACATTTTGTGTTAAATGGTATACTATAGCACTTTTTGTACCACATAACACTTAAAATTGGTGTTTTTTGTTACCTAAATTAATAAAATAGCCAAAAAGTTTAAAATACAAGATACTTATTTGTTTACAATTTACAGCAAACAATTGTTACACTTTTAGCTCTTCTTAATTTAGCTTTGTAACTTGTCTACCTTCCCTTTCGTTGCTCTTTCTCTATCTCTCTCGCTATCTCTCATTTCTCTTTGCTTTGCTGCCGCTTCATCATTCTCTGTTTCTTACTTTTTGGCATAGTATTTGAAAGTGTGGCAATCCAATTTCGCTCACTGATCACTTGTTTCCTTCTTTTCGCTATGTTTTCGTACTTTTAGTTCATTTACCTGCAAAAAACGCGTAACAACAAAAAAACTGTTTGAAACCTAACGGTTTATGGCTGCTTTTAACGTTTAAAAATAGCCAAATGATTTATGTATAAGCTCTTTTGCCAGTGTTGCGCGTGTCTCGCATGATTGCCACAACAACAGCAAGAACAACAGCAACAGCACTATAATAATATTGACAACAGCAACACTTAAGTTAGTTCTATTTAAGTTCAGCTGTCTATGAATCAACTTGGTTTCATGTATCAATTAAGTGTTTAAGTTAAGCTATAGTATGTTAAGTAGATTGTATTTTGAGCTGAAGATACTCTAAAACTAATTTAAACTGTTTAACATTCGTAATTTTTGTAGAAAAAGAAATTCTAGGCACATTTGACTTAATTTCATAATTATCAATGGGGTAAAATACAGCTTAAAACGCTAGTTCGCTTAACAATCGCTTTAATTTTGCAAACTTATAGTAGTTTAAAGTTTTACAAGGTAATTACTGAATTTTAACTGAAAATATATATACTCTCAAGGACTCAGTGGTCCTTCAATTTATACGATGGCGTCGTCTTACGTTGATTTCCTAATTGGATTTGCTGTAGTTTTCGTGGGCCAGGTCAAGTCTTTGGAGGGGTTGAGGAGGGTGAAAGGCAGAAACAGTTGTTGAATCTTGGCAGTTGATTTATATTTTTCGTTGGAAGTGTCTTAGTGTCTGCGTGACAGGCAAATAAATGTAAAATTCAACAGCAGAAAGAAGTTCGATGTCGCATCGCATCGCATCGAATCGAATCGAATTGATTTATTAATTGGGCAACTTGACAAGTTGTTTGGAAAATACTCATCGAATGTTTGGGGAATTTTCACTTACACACAAACAAAGTCTCTTATCTTTCTCTCTTTCGCTATCTCTTTCTCTTTCTTGTTCTCTGCTCAGATATCAAATTAATTTGAATTTGTTTTGAGTTCCTTGTGGAATTTGCAGCTTTAAGCATGGATACATTTTACGCTCTCGAGGCATGTCAAATTGCATTTGCAGCTTTTGCTAATTGTTTTATTGCGTATACGCAGCGTTGGGCCATCTTGCCATTTGCCTTGTGCTATAGTTGCTCTGTCTCTATCTCTGTCTTTGTCTTTGAATCTTGTTCTTTCTCTGTTTGTTGAGCTGTCAATTCCTGTGGGGCATCAGCAGAGCGACTTGGCCAAGTTGACCACTTTGTTTATTGGCCTACAAATTGCATGCGAATATTTATGAGTTTGGCTTGGAAATTAAACCGAATTCAGCATGGACTCGAGCTGCAAGTACTTACATATATGTAAGGTTACTTTACATAATGCTAAAATGTCTACAGCTAAATCACTTGTGTAAATTTAACTTAGTATTTAACTAATTTAAAAAACTTTATAAGAACTTTCAGATGTAATTTAATTGCAATTGAAGTTTCTAAAGTCGATTTATATAAGCTACAGGGTATTGGGTAGTTGAGCATCATCGTAATGATGCCAATTTTTATTGCAGACAAATAACATAATAATTTAAAAACCTTTGAAACCTTTCTTGTAAGCTTTTGTTTGCTTTAAACTCACAATACATCTTACTAAAGGGTATATCTCAGTCGTGCCTCTTAAATAAATATGCCTTTTCAATACTTGTAACAGGGTATCTGTTAAGCGTGCTGTGTATTTGTCGCTTTAAAAACGCAACTCGAATGAATCATTTGCATGTTGACTGCACAAATATATGAAAATAATAAAATATAAATGTTTGTTTTCCACTTGCACTTCCACTTCCGCTTCTCCTGCTGCTGCTGCTTCTCCCACTTGCTTCTCTAGTTGGTTGCGTTTTTTTGTTGCACTCAGACTAATTAGCGGCAATTTACTGTCGAGGCGACTGTTGCAAATGGAATTTATGGCATTTTTGTAAGGACATTCGTCAGGAGTCGCAACCGAAATTGAATTCAACTTAAACTGCAAACAGTTTGTGGCAATTTGCTGACCGAATCATTCATAATGCAACAGTGACGCTGTGGCAAGTGGCATGTGGCAAGTGGCAAGTGGCTTTGCTTTGCCTGTCCCTTTAGCCAGCCAATTGACATGTGCAGGAAGTAAGGTAGGTGCCAGGACACACAGGACACAGTATGCAGGACTCTGGGCTGCTACTGCTGCTGCTGTTATTCATCTAAGCCGCAAAAATTCGCTGGGTAAAAATTCATTGAATTTCAAATGTGACTTGGACAGCGCCGTAACGCCCCTTATCCCCCTCTTGCCTTCGCCCTTTGTTGGCCACCGGAAACTTGCCGCTGGTCTAAACCATGTCAGAGCTCGTCAATTGGGCAGCGCCACGTTGGCCACTTCAATTTGCATTGATATCGTGTCCGTAGTAGTAGCAGGTCCTCGCTGCCATTCTAACATTCTTCTGCTTTCGACCTGGCCATGTCCCTGGCAAATTCATGATTCATTGGCCAAAAGTGGCATCAGCAGTTGCTTTAAATTTAACTCTTGCAACATTGCCACATACCAAAAAAATGTTGCAACACAATTGCGCGCCCCTTCGCACTTGACACAACAAAGTCAGACGACAGCGTCAAGAGTGTGAAGACTCAACAAAACAATACACAGCGAACATATATATATATATATATATATATACACCTACACACCTCACACATTTATATATAGACAACACATACATACACAGAAACAGATCACACACATAACAACAATTAATTATTTTCAAGCCTGCGGCTGAATTTCAACACATCAAAGTTAATTGAAGGCAAACTTTTTCACTTTTTCACCTTTTTTTCGCATACCCTGTAAAAAGCATATTAAGATGGGGTGTATTTCGCAGCGCTATTTGTAGTACACTTCAATCCAAAGGGTATGTGTTAGTCGCGCTTTAGTGTATTAAAAAACGCCGTTGACTTGTTTGCCTTTGAGTTTGTTTGAGTGGCAGACGAAGGTGTCAGCGAACGAAGAGTATTTTCTACTTACAGCCTACTCTCGCTAGCTAGCTATCTCACTCTAGCATACTCTCGCTTCACCTAACTCCCTAGCTTTTCCACTGTCGCTCCGTCTCTGTGTGTGTGGAGGGTGGAAAAAACTCTTGTAAGTCGTCATGAAATATCGCACGTTACGTATACGCAACGCAGTGCCATCACATGTCTGAGGACATCGCTGGGACGCAGCTGGTGATGAAGACTAATGATGTTACTGCCACAGTGACTGCTGTTATTGTTGTTGTTGTTGTTGTTGTTGTCACTGCTGTAATATGCATGCCACACCGTTAGCTATTAGCTGCAAGCTTCGCCTTCAGTGTCTTTGCCTGCTGCTGTGTTACTGACCTCATTCGTGTGCCTGTTAATGCCACCAAAATGTTGCGCTTTAATCAAGCTAACCAAATTTGCAGCAAGTAGCCTGCCACGCACACACACACATACCTACGCATAGCTCGTATATCATCTTTAGACAAAATGCTTAAGCAGAATATATGCGAAACTTGAACGAACATTTTGCGTATTTTTTTTTGTGAAATATGATTGCAACATTTTTCATAGAATGCCGACAAACAAGATGCGCCACTAAGATGAATGTCTTCCGCTTGTGGCATTCAATAATTTAAGCTCACAGCAGTCACTTGTTAACAATTAAAGTCAAGAGTTGTAACCTTTTGCCCAAAAAGGACCTCAGGACCTCTCTGTCTACATCTCTAACTCCATCTCTGTCTCTGTCTCAGTTTGCGTCTCAGTGTCGACGCTGAACAATAAATAAAACATGCAAAAGGCAGCGAAATGCGAAATATGAAACTATGGCAGAATTCGCAGGAGTCGCAGTCTTGTAGCTCTCTTTCAGCTCCTTCGGCTGCTGCAGCTCCAACAGCTCCTTCAGCTTTCCTTGAAGTCCTTTTTGCTGCTTTCTATGTTGTATTATGAGCGATGATGATGCTCGTTGCCAGCTTCTTCCTTCGTTGACAGCGTTAAGTTGAATTGTTTATTTGACTTTTAGTTGTTTTCCTGCTGCTGCTGCTGTTGAAATGCGATGCTGTTGCCACTCAGCACACGCTGCAGCTACCCTGTAGTTTGGCAAATGGAGTAGTTTCAGCTTCGACTCTCTAAATGTAAGAGTTGCTTTAGTAGATTCAAACTATTCGCTTTTAAACTTGGAGTTATTTTAGATTCTTTCTAGATTTTCGACCTCTCTAGGATATCTGCTAGTTTAGCATACCCTTGCCTGTTATTTATTGTGTTGGCCTCCACTCAACTGAGTTCAAAATTCAAAGAGTTGCCGCAACTTTTCGCCGTTTGTTCCCCAGTTTCCTTAGGCAACACAATATGCAAAGCATTTTCTACTCATTTTTCTTATTTTCCTATTTTCCCATTTTGCTATTTTCCTTAACTCAACTGAATGCTGCAGCCCTGGAATATGCCGCCAAGAGGCAACAGCAACTGTTGCTGCTGCTGGCAATAAACAAATGATTCGCTGATAGAGCTTATCACATCTGGAAATCTAAGCAAATTACGAGTATTCGTATTGCCTAAATTGGCAGACAGGATCAACTTGTGCATAGACTAATGAAATACCCTAAACGCTAGGAAATATTATGTATTATATGACAGGCAACTGTTAACTTTGAAGTGGCTTAAAAGTCAAGGAATGACGACAAAGGTGTGTGGGTTAATGACAGCGCTGTTAGCCACAATGCCAAAATGATACCAAGCACCTGACATACGCAACTTGTTGTCTAAGTGTTGAAGTGTATGCGGGTGTGTGTGGGGAGGTGTGTGTGAGTGTGTGTATATAGAGGGAGTAGCAAGTCGACGCTAATTGAAAAACGCTACATGGCGTGTGCAACTTGACGTATACTTAATCTTCTCAAAACAGACGTGAGGGTGCAAGAATTGTGTATGTATGTGCTGTGTATGATGAGTTGTGTGTGTGTGAGTGTGAGTGTGTGTAGGGGCATATGTGTGTGTGTGTTGTTGTGGGTAGTTGAATGTCGAGCACATCAAATGGGTTAACAGGCAACCACAAAACTTGACACACTGAAAACGTAGAAGATTCAATGCAAATATAAACAAATCAGCACAAAATGGCTGAAAAGGGAGAGAGAAAGTGTGAGAGAGTAGAGTATAGGGTAGACAGGGATGTGGGAATGAAGGTTAAAGAGGAGCTGTAAAGGGTTAAGGGTTGCAATATGTGGTATAGAGAGAGAGGGAGAGAGGGCAGCTTTGCGCTTGTTGTGTGCTTTTCGTTTGCTTTCAAAAATGCCGCAGATCAGCAAAAATGTTTCCGTTGCTTTACCAGCTGCCAGCATAAAACAACAAACACTCACATATGGAAATTACATTTTCACAACAACAACAAAACCAACAACAACAATAGCAGCAGTAGCTAAAGAAAATGGAAAACTACAAGTGCAAAAAATATATACATTTATTTTTAGTTGCAGCAATTTTTTTCGGGAGGGGGGGGAGAAAGGAGTTTTGTTTTGTGTGTGTTTGTAGGCGTTTTGTGTACATTTTAGAAAATGAAAACTTGCAACAAACAACAACAACTACAACTTGCTACAACAGTTAGCAGCAGAAGAAGTAGTGGCAACAAGCGGCAACAACTGAGTCGCTGAGTTAGCCACAAAAGTTGTGGGCAGAAAAGCACTTAATCATCTTAAACCGTTGTTTGCACGGTTTGCCACACAGACGTGGCATGCCACACATGCCGCACTCCCACACACACACACACACTTTTAAATTCGTGCTGCGTTGCATGCAAATACACACACACACTCACAAAAAAAAAAAAAATAACAGCCAAAATATGTTTTAGAATACTTTTCAGCTGTTCTTGCCACCTGCCCCCAAAAACAGTCAGGTGGCAGCCACAATTCAAGCAGCTGTGCTGCTAACTAAACACATTGCCTAAGCTCAGCACCCACCCCTTACACCACCCAAACACCCCCTAAAACCCCAACCATCCCCTATTAACCCACCCCCTTGTTGCGACCGCATTTCATACAATTTCCATTCAAAAAGCTGAACCGCATTTAGCGCGCGTTTAGCGGTTTTGGCCAACATAACGGCAGCACCACCAACAGGCACTCACCCCACATTGCCCCTTAGCTGTAACTGCTGCCACGCCCACGCAATCACACACACACACACTCAACCGGCAGACGCCTCTTAAGCGATTCAGTTTTTTGTAGCTTTTTTTGGTAATTAAAAAATGCAAATCAATTAACAGCAACAAACGGCAAGTTAACAAAGACAAAGTGAAGAAGTGGGCAAAGTTGTGTGTCTAGTGGGCGTGGCATGTCTAACTAAGACAGTTAGATAACGAAGGCAGAGGTGTGTATCTGTGTGACACTTTAATTTGCATCTGTTGCATCTAGAATTGTCAAACAAACTTCCAAAACGTTGTCTTCTGATTCAAATTTGTTGTTCTGATTCTAAATAATTTATTTATTTATGCGTCTCCTTTAAGAAACAAAACTAAAATTTAGAAAACAGAAGTTTTTGCTAAAACTTTGGGAAACCATTTAAAAAGTTTCAAAATTTTTCCACCTTTATAAAGTTGTCCAAGGTTTTCAACACAAAATTAATACATTTAATATGCTCTTTTAATTTCAGCTAAAAACTACTTTCGTCTCTAGCGTGGACTGCTGTCCAAAGTGAAAATATTCCCAGAAATAAGTGTTTTAGGAATTTGGTAAGTTACAATATTTATTTAAGCTATATTTCCATTATCTGCTTTAAGTGTTTTATGGTCTAATGCTTTAGACAGCTTCTAAATTGGCTTTGAGGAAGACCCTCAATGTCGCGTTGGGTGCTCAGTGTTAAGTACTTGTTAACCACTAGGTACTGCCCCTCTTTTTCTATACCTCATTCTACTGTCTTTGCCACACTGTTTGCATAATTGAAGTCAATTGGAGTGAATGACATGTCAATCAAATGGAATATTGTCTGGTGAATAGACTAAATGTCTGATATTGCAATTTGGTTTTTCCAGTCGACGGCAGTAGCGGAAAAATGAGTCGCCGATTGTCAATCGTATCTGTTGCCTTTTGGTCGAGCGAGAGGCTGACAATGCCTGGGCACTTTATGCTAATGTGGCTATTAATGTCCGTGTCCTTTGGTGATGACCCCCACCACCGCCCCAACCGCTTAACTCTATCCCCGCGAAGCCCCACACTTTCAAAAGCCAGCTAAACAAATCTGCTTTCGGGTTTGTGGGGAGTGCATTCATAGATATAGTGTGCAATTAGCTCAATTTGTGCCATAGCCGCGTCCCTGGGTGCCGTCCGTACTGACCCTTCATTTGCATCTGATCAAAGTTAATCCTTTGGCATATTACACTGTCCCATGTATGTTATTTTAGATACCCTGTGCATCTAGATATGCGTAGCAAGGGTATTCAGTTGCAAATGATAATACTAATGCTAAGGGTAATGCTGATGCTAATGCTAATGATAATGATAATGATAATGATAATGATAATGATAATGATAATAATAATGATAATGATAATGATAATGCTAATGATAATGCTAATGCTAATGATAGTGCTAATGCTAATGCTAATAATGCTGGTGCTGATGATAATACTAATGCTAATACTAATACTATTGCTAATACTATTTCTAATGATAATGCTACTTTGGGAGCTAATACTTATGCTAATAACATTTCTATTTAAGGTAATTACTGTAGCTTTTTACAGGATATGTAATAGGTGTTCTGAAAGCACTTAACTGCCTTTTTTGTTTAGATTGTTGTTATTGTTGTTGTCGCATATCTTTTGTGCAATTTTTGCCATGATATAAAATTCTCATATTTATTTAGATGCATTTGAATATTTTGCGCATATTTTTGGCGCGTTGCATAACTTTAATGCAGGCTTTTAGCATACAGTTAGTATACGTACTATGAAATGAAATTGCCAGGGGATCTGATCGTCTGATTAGCATCGTTTTAATGTTTAATTGAAGCTGATGCTCTGGTGGCCAGCTGAATCACTAAATGCAATGTTGCCACCATTAGTTGCATATTAAATATATATTTTGCAAATAAATTGAAAATAAATATATATGTACATATGTATATCAAAACGAGATAGAGAAGACACGGTTTCTCTCTCTCGCTCTCTGATTTATTTGGGGCTGGCAATTGCTTCGCTTTGTGTTAATGGCGAATGCCAAAAATTTAAAATAATTTATATGTTTTTTCATTGTTAATTGCTGCCAACTTCTTGTCGCTGCCGCTGCTGCTGCTGTTGCTGTTGCTGTTTTTTGTATTTTTGGCAACATAATTTTTCGTTTTAATTGCTAGCAATTTTCCGGAGCCCCAAACAAAATGCCCATAAAAATATCGAAATATCTGTGAAAACGGAACTCAATTTAGTAACAAAATATCTAACAAAATGCAGTTTGCAATTCGCCAATCTAAAACAAACAGCGAGATATTTTGCAATACACGGCGAGAAATTGGATGTTTATTAAGGAAATTGCAGAAATTAGGCGTCAAAGCTGTTGGCATTTTAGAGTTAGCTAAGAATTAGCTTAATAAAATGTTTTATTTCAACTTATAACTAAAAAATGTAATAGTTTACTTTGCTCTCATATTATTAACTTTGCTTTTAATATTGTAAATTTTGTGTAGTGCATAAATATTTTGCATATTTTTGGTCATATCGAGTATTTAGTAATTTTTGGCATATGAAAATTGTGCGCGGTTAAAAGGCGACATGTGTGCAAAATTGTCAATGTGTACGTATGTACGTGTGTCCATATGAGTGTGTGTAGGTGTTAGAAATTTACAAATACATATACATATTTATACCTATGTGTGTGTGTATAAATTTAATAATAATTTGAAGTGAAAAGTTGTTGGCAAGTCTGAAATTGGTTTGTAATTTAATTGCTCTTGTCTGCTGGCATAGCGTGCAACGTGTTGTTGTTGCATGCCACAGCATTAAAGCCAACAACAGTTGAAGCGAGTCGTCAGCTTGAGAATTCAGTCAGCTAATTAAATATATTTGCATGCCAATTGCCAAGACACAGATAGCGAGAGAGAGAGAGGCATAGATGGGCTGTGAGATGGAAATACATATATCCTGTTGAGAAGCTGCTCAACTCAAGATGTGCTAATAATAATAATGAAAAGTCAGCGCTGCACATAAACTGCACGATGAAGAAAATCAAGGAAAAGCTGCACAAAAAGAAAATTCAGGCACAAATAATGATGAGAAAAGAGCCCGCAGGAGCCGTGTGGCAAAAAGGACAAGTGGCAGAAGTAGCAGCAGCAGCCGTAGTAGTGGCAACAGTGGATGTGGCAGCCATAAAATGTGCCCAGTCGTCGCGAATCGCAGTTCCACTTTATGGTCAGTGGTGGTAGTAGCCGTAAGAAGGGCAGCGCCCGAGGGGTGGCAGAGGAGTTCAGGGCAGCTGCTTAAGCGCTAAAACACGATAAATCTAATAATGCGACGAGAGGGCAGCAGTATTCTGTCGTCAGTCTGCTGCTGCTGCTGCTAATGCTGCTGCTGCCTGTCAAAGTCTGAGCGCCGCATCGAAAACGCGTCGTTTGGCAGCATCGTCAGCTGGCGTCGCTGTAGGCTTTAAACTGACCTGCCCCACACGTGCCAGACGAAATGCCCGAAGAGTAATAAGAACACTTTGCCGCTCTTAAGTCCTGTTTTGTGCTCTCATTCACCATCTCGCTCTTGCACTCTCTCAGACGCGCGCTCTCGCTCTCTTTGATGTCAGACCACCCTAGGAGCTCGCAGTTGCTGCCGCAGCCGCTGTCGCAGTCGCTGCTCAGTCAGGCGGATGCACTGCAAAATGCCGGCTAAATTGAAGCTTTCCGTTTACTTCCGCTGCTGGCGCTAGCAACATTGTCTGCCTCTCACTCCCTAGCGCGCTCTCTTTCTCTCTCTCGCTCTCTTTTCCTGCTACTCTCTCTTGCTAGCTTGCTCTCTCTGCTCTTTGTAGTATTTTATTTTAACAATTTGTTAATTTTTATTTAACTGATCGTAAAATTCGTTGAATTTTTATTAGAATATTCTTTTAGCATCAGTAAAAGTCAACGTCAATTCGTGGGAATTCCTTTGTGCCAATGTTGTTGTTGTTGTTGCAGCACAAACGTCGACGCGACGTCGCTGTCTCAGTCGCTGACTTGTTGATGAGCAACGACATAAAACGACGAATCGTCAAGTGCGCATCTAACGGCACTCGGCTACAACGACGACGAAATGAAATGTAAATGAGAGAGTCGGCTCTCTCACTGCGTGTAATTTTACTGCAGGCAGCGAAGTTGACGACGGCGCCTCGTGCAAAGTTTACTATGCCAATGCACTCAACGGTAACTCGTCGTCGTCGCCGCCGTCGTCATCGTCTGGCGCCCAGCGTTCGGCCCCACACCCCACGCTGTGGGATTCTTTTGCAATGCAGTCGCAGCAGCAGTAATGGCAGAGCAGAGCGCCGACGCAGCATAGTGCTCTCTCTCGCTCGCATTGATTGGCGTTGACTTCGGGGGCCACCTTCACCTTCACCAGCTGTTAGGCTGCGTCGCTGCCACTGTCGCTGCTGCGTCTGCTGCCTCTGCTGCTGCTACTGCACTAGCTGCGCTTGGAATTTGCCCAGGTCGCAAATGCACACAGCAGTTCTCGTTGGGCAAGTCCCCGCAATGTAAGCATTCAGTTGAAACGCAACATTCGCCAGCTGCGGTTGCCCAGCGGCGACAGTTTAGTTCACAGAAACCAAAGTGCAGTTAACTAGACGAAAGGCAAAGCAAAGACGGAAGCAGCAGTAGTATCAGTAGCAGTAGCAGTAGTCGCCAGCAGAGGCAGCGCACAACAGCAGCAGGCAGACGCATTTGAAAGCAGTTGAGTTTGGCCGCTCAGCCGAAACGGTTGTCAGATTGTGAGTCAGACGACATGCACGTACATGTACAGTGAGTTGATTATTTACCGTTGCGAAAACGTTGCGCATACGCACTGTCTAACATTCTGTCAGTTGGTCAAATGGTCAGAGACCCAACAGACATTCGTTCAGTTCAGCCACAGTTACAGTTATGCCATGTCAGCGTTAAGTTTGCAATTTTTAAAACAGTTTCAAGTGATCCCAACTGAAATTCGAGGCATGTGATCAAATGAGTTGCATAAAAATTTAATAATTAAATATTATAATGCCAAAAAAAAACATACTTTATGTACTACATGTGTGTGTGTATGTGTGTAACCAAATGTCAAACGTGTAACGCGAGGCGCTTTAATTAATTTCGTCGGAAAAAACAGTATGATTCAAACAAATAATGTAATCAAAGACAAAAAAACAGCGAACTTAAAGAAATTTTAACAAAAAACTGCAATTGCTGGAAATTCCTTAATGTACATACTGGTGAGTGAGTTAAATACTTGATGTTGAAATTGTATTTGATGTCATAAGAGAAGAAGGACCAAATTGTATTCATTTTGCTGAAGAAAGTAAAGAATAGAAGAGTACAGTATTTAGAGTAGTATGTATAAAAGTATATAAATGACTTTACAGTAGTAAATATAAGCAAAGAAAAAAAAGAATCTATCTACAGTTATTCTAAAAGCATAGAAGCATTTGCATAAACGACTACTAATATAATCGTAATTTAGGGACAATTTTTTTTCGAAGTCCTACTTTACTAAATCATATTTTAATAAAAGTTAAAGCTGATCAGATTTCTTAAACTCCGTATTCTATTCTTAAGCATTATTCAATCATTATTCTAAGATTTTACTTTTTTCCCATAACATTTGAGATAGTAACATTTATAAGTTTCTTTCTAGTTTAATTACTACAATGTGCTATTTTTTTCTGCCAAATCATTTGAAAGTTAAATGGTGTTAAATAGTCTGACTTTCTGAGTTTTTACGCCTTTGAGTTCTTAGTTTTCCCAGCGTTTGAGTTCTGTTAGCAAATGATTTGCACTTTTTGAGAGCTAAAACTAATTTCGCGTAGTTTCTGGCCAACAAAACTTAACAGCCAAAAGATAGATAGCGCAGTAGGAATTGTAGGTGTAGGTGGAGAGGAGTACCGCATTCGTTATCAGCTGCAATTTGAGTAAAAATTCTCATTTGGCGCGCATTTTGATGCCGTAACACACTACTCTCTGCCTGCCACACTCCACACCGCTCAACTCCTCTCAATTTCCCGGAGCTCCTAAGGCACTTTCTCAATTGCATTCGCTGATAAGCAAATTAGCTTGCCAACTGGCCTAATAATTGAGTCTGCGCTATGTTTGGGGCCAAAAAGAATGTTGGCTAACGATGACAGTGAAAGAGCTAGATGCTAGAGATTTACCTGTGAGAGGGAGGAGGTACAACTTCTAAGCGCTTTAGCCGACTGAGCAAAACCTTTTTAGCCACAAGCGGTTCTCACATTTGTCATGGAACAGCAGCAAAGAAAAAATGTGAAAAAAGCTGAAAAAAAAATAATAAAAAATCATAATAAAGAAAAGTGGCCGCAAAGAGTGCTTAAAAAATGGAAATAGATGAGTGAGCCAGAGCACAGAGCAGGATGGGAAGGGGGCAGGGGCCAGGAGGAGGCAGTGGGTAGAGGGAGGTCAGGTGAACTAGCCAAAAAATGAAAGAAAATAAAAGAAAGAAAGAAGTAGAACTTGAAAAAGTAAAGAATTTCTACTTATAACGAGTTTTTATTACAAACGCGCGAAAGCGGCGCACAAACAAACCCAAAATAAAAAGCAGGCAGCTACCTTTTACTCCCCGCCCGCTACACCGCCGCTACTTACCCCTTCTGCCGTGTGCCGCTGCCCCGAATCCCGTTAGTTGTAAGCAAGCAACCAAACAGCCAAAAATGTATTAAAAAAGTAGTAAAAATAAGTAAAAATGGGCAGCAAGCGGCAGCAGCAGCAGCGGTGACGACAGCGACGGCGATGGTCTAACAAAATTCCAAAAGGAGTGCCTGGGTGGAAGAAGAGGCAGCAAGAATCAGTGGGGGAAGGCAGTGGGGTAGAGTGCACATAAAAAGTAACAGCATTTTTGCCTAGCAGACAACTGCACAGACGAAGAGACAGGCAGACGGACGGTCGGACATACGGACAGATAGACAGACGAAGGCAGATGAAGACCAAGACTGCGAAAGCATGAAGCAACATTATTCAAAAGAAAGCCAAGTTAAGGCATGCCGAGCACAAACACACACACACAGGGAACTAGAGAGAGAGAGAGAGAGAGGCAGATAGACAGACAAAAGCAGCATAATGCAGCGACAGAAGAGACTGCATGGTAAGCAGAGGCAGAGGCGTACGGCACAGTTACAACTACAATGGCGGATCGGACCAAGCATTAAACATCAGCGCAGCAGCAGCAACGGCAGCAGCGGCAGCAACATTACAGACGCCAGCAGCGACAACAACAACAGCAATAACAAGCACATGCCGACATTCTTTCATTCGTACAACGACCTCGACTTTGATTTGCAGCGAGAGCGAGAGCGACTGCGAGTACTAGAGCCGACAGTGAGCGCCAAAAACAAAAAAAAATGTAAAGAGAGCAAAGTAAGTGGCCTCCAAAGAGAAATGCTAAGAAATGGCAGCGCACAAACGGCCTCTAGACGACCTACACGCGTGAGCAACAAAGAGAGAGAGAGAGAGACAGAGGGAGAGAGCAAAGTCAACGAAACCATTTAGTTGCTGCTGGCAGACTCAATACGACGCTCAACTCGCCTTGTCTCGTCTCGCATCGCATTGCGTCGGCTTTTATGTCGTTTTTGCATCGTGTCTTGTCATCGTGTTCGGCCCATCGCATCGCGTCGCTGCTACGGCGCTGCTTTTACTTCGCTGCCAACGCTGCTGCTGCGTGTGTAAGGTTCGCAATGTCGTTGGTTCGCCAACTTCATTCATTCGTGCTGCGCGTCTCGTCTGTGCCGGTCGTCAAATGCTAAGAACTCAAGCGCTTTGTGCTTTTTTCAGACTTCATTCATTTGCTCAAACACAAACAAACATACAACACACACAGAGAGTCAAACAAGAGTGTATGCATAGAGAACAGTTGGTGCTAAGAAACAAAGACAAAAGCAGTGCAAAAAATGTGAACAATCAGAGAGCAATAACAAACATTAAAACAACAACAACAAAACGAGTCGAAAAGCCGACGCCTCTGTCTGTGCTAAAAGTCGCCAAAAAGTTAACGACAACGCGTTACTCACTCAATATAAAAAGCTCGACTATCGCAGCAGACGCACACAAATACATACATATACAGATGCAAAAAGAGACAACTGAGACAGACCAGACGAATCACACATACGTAAAGGCGACTTCAGCTAGCAGTTAGCAGCTACAGTTATCAAATGCGACCGCTGTTGCCGCCCCCGTCGCCGTCGCCATCGCCGCTTGTCAACTGTCGCCCAGACACAGAGACACAAAGAGTGCGAATGAAGGGAAGAGTGTTGAACAGAGAGGTGTCTCCAAACCAAAGAGAGAGAGGGAGAGAGAGGGGCGCTTGGATTTATGTATATAAATCATACGTGCAATGTTTGTGCGACTCGGCGACTTGGCGACTTGACGACTCGGCGTATCAGCTAACCGGATGTTGATTTGTTGTTGGCCATGCACACCGCTAAGGCAACAAACATGGTGGCCATGCTCTGAGTTGCAGCCATCTTAAAAGGCGTTACGGCATGGTATTGGAACATCCTTAAAAGATGAAATAGAATGCCAAATGATGATAGATAAAAGAGCCACTGATGAATACAGTTTCAAAAGGCATAAAACAACACCAAAACACAAAGCGATTTCCATCTTACATACCAGTTAACAGCAGCAGCATTAAGGAACATGACAAACAAACTTATACTAAAGCCAAAGGGTAAGCCGCAAGCTTGTTATATAGAAATTTTACAAAAAATATAAAGCTATAAATTAAAATACAGTTTGGAAGTAAGTGCTCTAATCAGTTCACAAAGTTGTCAGTAATTTGTTAAGCTCGTATTTAGCATTTTATGATTTCTATATGGGTTTTCAAATAAATTAAAGTATTTTTATCAAAATTCTGTAATCAAATATTTTATTTTGGGATAATTTTTCATAAAACTGTCGAGTTACTGCCATTTGCTAAGGTATTTCTTAATTTTTTAAATATTAAGAATAAGCTTTATGAATTTTATTCTAACAATTATTGAAAAATCAGAAGAGTTGAAAAATTCACAGCAAAGCAAATTTATTATAAGTTTCATATAAATTGTATGCAACATTAGCTATAAATTATATATATTTTAAATTGTAATCAGAAGCTACAACAGCTATAAATGAATAAAAAAAATGAAAAAATATATTTTAGATAAATGTAGGCATAGATTGTAATTTTAGCTGATTTCTTTTATATACAAGTTTCACTAGCTTTAGGAAAGTGTTGAGCATTAAAAAAGAAACACCATATAAATTCCAAAAAATGTTCAAGTTGCAGGCATTTGAAAACTATTACTGCTATAACAGAAATTATATATATTTAATGAACAAGCCTAAAGTACAAGTTTAACTGGTTACTTGTAATTAAAACTGCAGCTTAAAAAACGATATATAAATTTTATAAAGTGTTCAAGTTGCATGCAGTTTAAAATTACATCTAAGGAAATTAAACATCATAATTAAAATCATAATTATTATGATATAGTACAAAAAAATCAACACAAACATGCCGCAATTCCCATATAAGCGTATACAAAGTGATAGCAGAGCAGCAATGGCAATGCCAACACTTCCTCTCTCTCACTCTCCCTCTGTCTCTTCTCCCCCCCCACACACTCTTTGAGTCTTTTGTGTAGGGAGTCGTGCCCCAAAAGCGTGCTAATAAAACATTTAATTAAAACATTAAGCGGCAAAAGCGACGACGACGTCACATAATTAAACTGTAGCACCTGAACGACCAGTTAGTTGCGGAGCTACACACACACTCTCTCTCACACACACACAGAGGGGGTATATGCATGGTGTGGTATGTTATGTAGATTTACAGTTAGACAGCCTCGAAAATGGCTGTCGACAATTGTAGTAAAAGTTTATCGCCCGCATTAAAAAACCATGGATTAAAATTCTACTTCAAATAGGCAAAAATGTAAAAAAAAGGGAAAAAGAAAAGCGAGAAAAACAAAAAAAAAAACGGCGCTTGTTACATTTTATTCGGCATGTTTTACTCTTCTAACATTTCGTTTCGTTTCTTTTTTTTTTTGTGGCACCCACATTTTCTTGCCTCTGCCCCCAGTCCACCGCTAGGTTGCAATAAAGATAAGAGCGCAGTTAGTAGCTAGCAGCTCCGCTACCTGCATTTCGCCACTGGATCTGTCTTCGTTGGTTAACAAATGTTGTCCACTAATTGCAGCGCCAAACATTTTTCGCCTATCTATAGCTAGTGCTATTAAGGGGCGTGGCAGGGGCAGAAGGGTGGTAGGTGGGAGGGAGTGGCGAAAAAGTCAGACAGACATGCAGACAATTTCATATAAAATGCATGAGCACGAAACCAATTCAATAGCCAAAAATAGAGATGGAACCAGGAGAACCAGGCACCAGTTCAAGTCATACATAAAGCGGGGGTAGTTGGAGTTAAGGGAGGATTGCCTGTAGGCAGCAGGGGGAGGGAACTATATGGGTTTACTGTCGAGTGACTGCCGCACTCTAGTTGTAGTTGTCGTTGGTGATATCCAAAAAAAAAGAGGAGCAGAGAGGCAGAAAGCAAATTACTCGAGAGCAGCCAGCAAACTTATAGATACAAAGATACGATGACGAGCACAAAAACATAGAGAGAAAGAGCGAGAGAGATAGAGAGAGGGAGATATGCAAAGAAAAACAGAGAGAAATTTGCACGAAAAATTAAAAAAAAAATGTAGAAGAAGAAATGGGTCGATGCGGAGGCAGCAAAAAGTTTTCGAATTAATTTATTGATACGACGATAAGGAAATGGAAACACTATGCCAAGACAGGGCTGAAGAGAGAGAGAGAGAGAGGGTGGGTGGAGGCATTCCGCTAAAGACTGGACATTAAAGTGAAAAGTTTGTCTTAATCAATTGGGAGCAAAACTTAAAAGCCAAATGAAAGAGCAGCGTGCCATAAAAGTATAGAAAAAAGTTAATTGGAGGCTGGACTGACCCACCCCAATGAAACAGAAAGAGGGAATGGGAGAGAGCGAGAGAGTGGGTGAGCTGTAGAGATCGCTGTGATGCGTCATAATGCGTTGCTCATACGCAACGTTGACAAGCCAACCGCATCAACATTGACAGCAAACACATACTTTGGCTTTTATATTTTATGTTTTTCTTTTCTTTTTTTTGGTATCTTTATTTGCATTTGTTGTGCTTCTTCTTCTATATTTTATATCTGTCTTTGTGTATTTACTTATGCAAAAAAACAAAAAAGCGCCGCAGAAACCAACGAATTTTGTATCTGATTAAAAAAGTGGGAGAACAAATGTTAAGGCGCAATGGAAAGTGGCAAAATCGCAAATGCAAAGTCAAAGTCAAAGATAAATACGAATTTTAAGTAAATAAGCAAAAGCCAAATCAAGCAGATTAGATACTCTAAGGTTGTATCGGAGAGTAAGTGCTTATTTGAGCACATGAAGAGCAAAAGAAAAGTCAGATATTGATTAGATTGAAGAGTTTTAAGTGTTAATATATGGTAGTATTTGGGTTATATATGATTATTAGGTAAAAATCTTTAGAATAACTCTTAAATAATAAAAGTAATATATCACGGTGAAAGGCAGTTAAATATATATTCTAGTGATTCCGGTTTTAAAATGTGATATAATATTAAAATGATGAAATGATAGAATGAAATTTAAGGCAGACCTTGAAGAAATTTTCTTTTTAATATTATTTTTCCATATTATTGATAATGTTCCCAGAATAGCATTTTAGTTTTCATTTAAAATAAACATAAAATTTTGTTTTTTTGTGTGTTTAAAAAGTAAAATATTGTTTAAACAAAGAAATATACCCCGCGCTCAAGAGAGTAATAAAGCGAATATGCACAGGCAAACACACAAAAAAATTAAATATAAATATATACATGTATATAATGTGTGTATATAGACAGATATAGCTGCAGTACGTACTATACTCGTACTTATTGTGTATGTATGTATATTTGATCGTTCATATATAGCATATATGGAGAGAATTTACGTATGTTTTTTTAAGCTACAAATATATGCACATAAGTAAATAGCATCTTTTACTCGTACTCTCTACCTCTCTCTTTATCCCTCTATCTGTCTCTCTCTCTCTCTTTCTCTCTGTGTGTCTCTTTGTGCCTGACTTTGAGCTGAATCTTTATCGCCAGTTGATACTTGTGTTCAATAGCATTTCGATAACATTTCGCTCTGACTTTGACTTTGCGCATTCTCAACATATACATATATAGTATATACTATATACATATATTCTATAGTCATAGTTTTGTTGTTGTTGTTGCTGCTGCTGCTGATACGACGACGCTTTAAACAACAAAAAATGCAAATTTTATTTCGCTTTTTTATATTTATACGCTTGTTTTTTGCTTGTTTTGTTATTTTGCGATGCGAATAGTGAACGAGTTTGTTGTTGTTGTATTCCCTGTTGTTGCTGTTGTTTTGGCTGATTTTCATTTTTTTCTTCGATTGGTTTTAAAACGCTGCACGGATTTATTTATTGTGCTATTCAATGTTTCCATTTCTATACGTAGCACTGCGTCTCCATTTGCAGCTGTAACTGTAACTGTATTTGTTTTTGTATCTGTATCTGTATCTGTATCTGTATCTGTTGCTTTTGTATCTGTGTAATGACTGTGATATTTATTTATTGTCCTTGCTTTGCTTTTATTTTTGTGCTCTTTTTTCGCAACTGCTGCAATTTATTGTTGCCCAAAAGCAAAGGCTAATAAAATATTGAAATATAACAATTTTACATGATATTTGGTTCAAGTTCTACGCTCTTCCTCTATATCTCAATGCCTCTTTTCATACATAAATAACATACGTTGCCATAGTTTTCTGCACTTTAGTTTAGATAACTGCAATTTGAGTTTTAATTGACAACATCAACTGGGGAATTGATGGAATTGTTTTGTGGAACTCGGTATTGTACTCTGGACTTGAACTGTTTTAGGGATTAGTTGTGTGATATATATTGTACTGGATGTTGTATGTTGTGTTTCTGCTTTGAGTGGCTTACAATTGATTTATAACTGACCTTAATACATGAACAAGTACATGACCAACTATTGAAATGGGAGACTGTAGCAGTTAATACATACGCTTTAATTTATATACTTAACACATTTCAAATGAGCTTTAAGTTCAAGTAGATTTCATAGTTTATAAACTGTTTTCTTGCGTTTTAAATCAATTTCTCAAAAGGCCAACAACAGTTTAATGTTGCTGCCACATTTTGCTTAACTGTTTGTACAATTTGAACACGTTTTAGGGCCACAAAACAGCTGTTATATATTTACGAGGCCAAAACCATCTTTGGCATAACTAAAACGTTTATGTGCCACTATAGTCTAGTATAGTTTTGTCGAGTTTAGTTGGCTGCTGCATAGTTTTGGGCGTTAAAGCAGCAGCAGCAGCCACTTAACATGCGGCATTCCACACATCATGACACTGTGTAGTTGCTGCCACACTTGAAACTGACAGCACATGCTCTAAAATGATGGCTATTTTCATGGGCATTACGTCAACAGTACACAGTACGAGATACGAGATACAAGATACATGCTTGGTTTATAGATACAAATATATGTAGATATATATATATGCAGGCAGTCAGAGAGAGAGCTAGACCCACATTTTTGGTGTACGCTTTTGCATATGCGATTGGCGAATTTGCGATACATAAAAGCTGCTGTAAACAAGCAAAAAATACCGACAGAAAAAAAAGTCAGCATAATAAAGTGAGGCACAAAAAGCAAAACACAAAACAAACATAAACAAAGAACCAACAAGCAGCCGCAAATTGTACGTACAGACGTACGTACGTACGTACGTTTGTCCGTATGTATGTGCGATGAGCGATGACGACAACATTTAAAACTTTTTGGCACCTTCTTTACTGGCAAATAGGTTTCGATAATAGCTATGAAATTCTCAACAAGCCAAAAACAGATAGCAACAGCTTGACAACGGTAATTTAATATGCAACGCGTGTGTGTCTGTGTGAGTGTGTGTGTGTTGAAAATGTAAAATATTCTAAATGCTGTAAATGTTTATTACCGTGTCACGCCTACGCACTTGGCTATAAAGTTAAGTAAAGTGGCTCGAAAGAGTTTCAATAACTGGGCTAATAAACTGTTGGCTTTATGTCTTGCAATTTATATGGAATCTTTTGAATTTAGGAGCATACAAATTAGCTAAATTCGAATTATACAGAATTTTATGCAGTTTTCTTGTAAAGAAACAGGAAATTTGTATATAAAACTTAATAAATATAACTGGGAATGGGTCTAAAATTGCTAAATAAGTTGTTTTAAATATCATAGTTAATTTTTGTATTAAATTACAGACTATGAGCGATTCAAATTAATAGTTTAAATTCTGTTTAATTCAGATAGTTTTATTTTTATTAATAAATTTAATTTAAACGCATACAATATTTTTTGTTTATTGAGTAAAATGAGTGCAAAATTGTTACAATAAACAAAAATTTTGATTCGAAATGTACTGTTGCAGTAACAAAAGATGGTAATATCGACTTATTTTTGATTTGACTTTTGAAATGCACTTAAAAATATATATTGCTTTTACTTAATCAACTAAAAATTCAGAAAAGGGACTCTAATAAATTCAAATTTTCTAATATTCTTTGAATATAGCTGAAAAATAAATTGTTATAAATTGTTCAAAGTTGCCAAAACTAGAACTCAAAACTTGCTGCAAAGTTAAGTGAAATGTGTGCTTAATATAAACAAAACCTGCGCACAAATTGAAAGTTGTGTAAGACCAACAAAACAAATGCTTAGTGCAATAAAAAAGCAACACCTGTCGCCTGTTGCTGCCACGCCCACTAACTACAGTTGGCTACAGTTTGCGGTGGGGGTGTAGTGTGGTTTTAATGTGACCACATAAATTTGGGAAATCAAAAACGCGTTTTATGTTTCCTCTTGTGCCAATGTCTGCCGTCTGTTTTTTTTTTCTTCTTAGGGGTTCATCATGACTTTGTGTCCGAGCAATGTTAAAGTTTTCTGTCTGTGTGTGTGTGTGAGGAGTTAACAAAATTTATTGCATTTACAAGCATATTACAAACGCGCAACGCTCACGTAGTTGCCGCAATGTGGCATGCTGTGGCAGTAGCACTGTAGCAGTATCAGCATCAGCATCATGCCTCGCCAGTTCCCAGCAATTCCCAGCAGCCACATAAAAGCGCGTTTCACGTCCTGCCAAATTGAGGCAGACACTGCGGCGCCAAAAGTGAAGAATATCTGCTTCAGCTACTCTTCATTTCCCTCCACTCCCCTCCCCAACCCCCAACCCCATTTGCGCTGCTGTCCCCAGCTAGTTGCAAGATTGATGGTCCGTTGAATTGTTCGTTCTGTTGCTGCTGCTGCTGGCAGACTTGCAACGCTTGCAACTTACAATATGAATTACTCATTGCTCATTTTTAGCAGCAATTTATTGTCATTGTTGTTGTTGCAGGTTCTTCTTGCAGTTGCCATTGCAATTTCTCTTCATGCGCTTTTCCTCAATTTTCTTTTGCATTTTCTGTGTGTTTTTTCTTCACTTTGGCCACTATTATTTATCACAATCTGTGTTGTCTTGCAAGATTTTTCATGTCTGTCGTCGCGAAATGTGGCTGGCATATATTACGTCGATATTTACTTAAAAATACACAAAGGACACGCGTTGTTGTTGTTGTTGCAACAGTTTTTTTGGGGCATGTTGGCAGTTTTAAATTCCGTTTTGCCGGTTTAAGGCACATGCCGCAGCAATTACAACTAATGCGGCAACTGCGTGTTGCTGCAAACATGGCTGACATCATTAGGCAGTAACTAACACACTCACACACATTTATAGAGTGTAAGAGAGAGAGAGGGAGACAGAGCGAGCGTCGCACAAACACATGTGCAGTTTGCCGTTGCCAGCGACTTCCGCTTTGCCCAGCTTAATTTCCTGCAAAGGCTCCACATGGCGTATGTGTAATCAAGTGAATTGTAGCAGACACACACACTTACACACACACACACACAGTTACACACGCGCTGCTTAATCACTGAAACTGCCATTTTTCATCAAAGTAATTACCAGAACGACGTCGGCATTTCTCTCATTTGCAGCAAACACACTGCCACGCCCCACTACCCCCTACTCTCTATCTCCCACCTCCCAACGCTTTTGCGCTTTGCCACGCCCCTCATAACGCCTCTAACTCAGGGGCTCAGCTGCTGTCCAGCAAATTAAATCATTTGATATGCATTATAATTTTATGCGCCATTTTATTTGACAGCATTTCAAAAGCAAAGGCCTTCCCACTCCCGCTCTACCTGCCTGTCCCCTACCTCACGCTCTCTCTCACACTCTTTTCTGGCTAAAACTTTGTTTATTTTTCTTCGCATTTTATTTTTTTGCCGCTGACTTGGCACAATTTTTGCTCAACGTAGAGGAAAAAAGTGTTGCCTACTTTTCTGCGCGTTTTGCCGTATGAATTTTTCATTGGCGCAAAAGGCAAAAGAAATTGTTGTGGAAAAACTTTGGCTGGCCCAGAATTTATGGCGGCAGCACAACGATAGAAAATTAATATTGTGCAAAAATGTATATTTCAAAAGGTGGGCCGTGGGGGGAGGGGGGCGTGGCAGCAGCAGCAGCTACATCATCAGGTATGCTACAAAAGTTAAGCTTTCCTTCCGTTCTGTCACTTTTCTCTACCTCTCTCTTTCTGGCTTATATTCGCCTTGCTGCTCTACATAATCTATATACATTTATGCTGCATTTTGTGTGTATTTTTTATTGTTGTTTTTTAAATATTTGTTGTTTTATTTGGTTTTTTTACTGATTTGTTTGTTGCAACAAAATCAACGGTTTTATTTTATATTTGTATTTTTTATTGTTGTTGCCAAATGGTATTAACGAGCCAAAAGTTCCGTTTGGCTACACAACAACAACAACAACACCATGTTGTCCATGTTGCCAAAACTGTGCCACGCCCCAACGTGTCCCCCCACATTGAAGGGCGGTGCCAAGGTGGCTACGTGCAACTGCCAATTTGGCGTAGGCAGTCCGATTTTGCAGCCTGACCCCAAAAAAAAACTGCCCACCTAACCACTGCCACGCCCACTCAGTACTGGGCTGCCTGCCAGCTGCCGTTGCAAGGCTCTTCTGCTGCTATTTTTTTTTGTGGCTGTTGTTGTGTTGCATGCATAGCAAATACAATGGCAGTCGCCGCTGTCTCTGTCTGCCGCTCTTCTGTTTTTGGCTCGTTGCAGGTTGTCATAATTTTTAAGTGACCCAAGCGCCGCATGTGGCAGCTGCACCCCACCACCACCCCCAAGCTGCCACACATGTATGCTGTGTGCTGCTAAATGATTTATGTAAGCTACAGCATAATTTGTTTTCCGCTTTTTGTAGCACTGCACAACGCTGCTGCTGCTTCTTACCGCTTGAGAGAGTGTTGTGGCAAGAACTGATTGCTTGGCGCCGCAGGGTGTCGTTAACAGACTAAGACAGAGACACAGAGAGAGAGAGAGCGAGTGATGTGGCAAGTAGGGTGGCAACTTGGCAAATCTCTCAATTACTTAAGCAGCTCAACACGGCAATGAGTTCAAAGGTCAAAGCAATTAACATTTTGATGCCTCGCAGCTATTTATTAATATCCCGTTGCTGCGGCAACAAGTTAATTAGCTGCCCCCAACTGCCACAATCCCTTCAGCTGCCACATTTATTCAAATATGCTGCGTGAAAAGTAATTCCAAAAAGTTAAAGTCAATAATTCAGTTCAAATTTCGTTTCGTTTCCCTCTTTTTCACTCTGCAGTGTGGCAAGCAAACATTTTGCAACAGCTGTCGTCCTTGTTGTTACTCAGCTTGTACTTATCTTCTTGTTGTTGTTGTTGTTGTTCTTGTTGCAGCTGCCTTGCAGCCAAATAACAAAGA
This sequence comes from Drosophila tripunctata, assembly GCA_035047385.1. NCBI lineage: Eukaryota > Metazoa > Arthropoda > Insecta > Diptera > Drosophilidae > Drosophila > Drosophila tripunctata. The sequence goes on from JAWNPS010000288.1 coordinate 62,857, forward strand.
AAACAAACAACAACGAGACACTCGCAGACATTGAAAGCAGACACATGCAGCCAGGTTGCATTGTCTTGCAGTTTGCTGCTCTGTGTTGCAAGTAGAGAGAATGCAACGCTGTGCTTAACAAGTCGTCGGTAACGTAGACAATGCGGCAAGCTTCTTCAGTGAGTGCCACATGCCTCAAACCGCTTTCTATGTAGCCACAAGATCTCTTTCCCTGAATGCAGACTTGTTCCTGTCCAATACAAATGCACAAAGTACACCCACACACACGCTTTGAATGTAGTTGTTTGGGTTTTTAGTTTTCGTTGAGCTTGCGGTTTGTATATACCCTGTAATTGTTGCAGTCAGGTAAGCTTAGTTGCTTAGAAAAACCAGTTATTGGGCTTAGTTTTAAAACTAGAAACTACATTTTTAAATTACCTTTAAAAGTGTCTAATAAAATTTATAATAAATAAACTTAAAACTAAAACTTAAAACTACAAAATATATTAAATAATATATTAATAAGGGACTGACAATTGCCTGTATATATTAATATATTATATAATAAAGGATAACGTTTAGCATAGTATAGTGTTTTGATAGATAGCCTTAGAGATTGCAATAAAATCTTTTTCTAGCAATAATTTCCCACAGGGTATTCTATAGTTTTCAGCAATCTAGCACTGGCGCCCACGTATTCTCACTTGGTATTGTATTGTCGTCTCTCGTGCTTTTGGCTATAACTCAGCTTTACAGCTAAAACTGTGCATTTGCAAGTTGTAGTTGTAGTTATTGTTGTTCTTGTTGTTGTTTCTCTACTAGTCTCTGAGCATGTAGTTTTTATAGACTCTGCACTTGTCGCAGTCCATTGTCTTGAAAGAGAAAAAGAGCACAGAGAAACTGCAGAGATAGAGCGGAATGTGCGGGGGAAGAGTGAAAAGTATAGAGACAGAGGACAACTTGGTTAGTGATGTGTCTCTCTGTCTCTCGCTCTGATGTCTGCTGCTCCTTTTAGTTACTGTTTTCATGGTCCAACTGTGTGTGTGTGTGTGTTTTGTGTATTTTGTTGCCTCGTCTTTGTCAAGTTCTCTCCTTTATGTCTGGCTGGCAGGTGTTTCGGTTTAGTTTTTGGAACAATGCGCAAAGAAAACATTACCTTTAAATTCAAACAAAAAGTAAATGAAAAAAACTAGGGAGAAAGACAAAGTTTTAAGCATATTATAAAACTTAAATGCGACATAATTTGCTTGGTTACTCAACAGAGAGGCTAAGCCCTGCTTAGAAGCTTAAAATATCTTATATATATACACTTTTTTTTTGTTTACTTTCAATGTAGAGAATATGACAGTTCTTAGTTTCCAAGTTTCTGCGTTCTTAGCTCACAGTTTTTTTTTTTGCAGTTGCCCGTTTTCAGTTCTCTGTCTGCTGCTTCTGTTTCTGATTGCGGTTGACAGCTGAGAGCTGTGCGTGTGGCAGTGGCAATGTTGCCTTTAAACCGCCATGTCATTGTCCCAACGCTGTCAGTTTTTGTCACCTTAAACTATGCAGACTTTAAGAAAAACAGCAGACAAGAGACACTCTGTTATCTGTAGAACTTTAGGTGTAAGATTTACCACAAATTTGTGGTGTATTTAATAAGTAAATTGAGTTTTACTAGTTCTGAAACTATGAGTAGTTTAATTGACAGCTCCTAGAAGTATGCTGTACTATTTAAAATAATAGTTTTTGAGTGCTGATTAGCTTATGAGAGCTATGTAAAAGTTGTTAAAGCTCTGAATATATATTATTTTCTTAAACTATCGTACCTAATTTTATAGAGATCGTATGTATATAACGCAAGTTATAGCTGTTTGAAATTTAAATCAGCGCCTGTGAGTATGCTATACTTTTTTTAAAAAGCTTTCAAGGGCTATGTTTGTGTCAATTATAACTTAGTTCTCCCCATTCTTTCATTTCCTTTGATTACAGGGTATTTGGGGCGCCTTGTCACTGATCATATCGCCATTATTAGAGACTGTTGTTCCTGCCGCTCCCCTTTTGCCGCACTTTCCACGCAGCGTGTCACCAGCTTGACGTATATGATGTTGCATGCATGCTGACAGCTTGCCTTGCAGGCATCACTCTCTCTCTGTCTCACCCACTATCTGTCTTGCTTCCACTAAGCCTGCGTTTCTGCGCTGTCTCGCTAGTGACGGCAGTCTTTAATTGCAGTAAAGTTGCCACATCCTTTTGGGTCTGTTTATGTGTCTCTCGTGTGGCTCGTCTTCTTTGGCTCTAATGAGGTCATTGCTTGACAATCGCATTTACCATGCAACATTTGCTGCTGTGCGTTGCACTTCTGATTTGTTGCACATTGCCATTTTCATTTCACATTCATATTCGCATTCGCATTCGTATTCGCATTTGATGCTGCCTGTCTTTTGCCATTTTTCATTCTGCATTGCGCGTTGTTTTCATTTCCGTTTCCTGCCTGGTTCTTGTTGTTGTTCATTGTGGTTGTCATTAGGCGCAACAGCAACACTACTGCCGCCCTCTCACCCCCTGCTCCTTCAGCTACATTTCATTTAATTTTAGTTCATTTTAACTGTCTTTTGTCTTTTGTTTTACGCTCACTTCGGCATCTTTTGCCGCTGCGTCGCTTTCATTAATTTCGCCTGGCGCCGCTAACTCTAAGCTGTAGGAGAGAGAGAGAGAGAGAGAGAGAAAGATAGAGCGGAGAGTAGCGGGAATATAGCGACATAATTTATGCGACAAGGCGTGCAAGAGATAAATTTCTGTCGTTTGCCATTTTTCGCTTGCGTTGTATTTGGTCTAAATAAATTAAAGCAGCCACCAAAAGTGAACAGTGCTGTAGGGGAAAGGCGAGCAAATTATGCTCCGAAACTATTGGCAACTTTTAAGCGGGTTTGAAGAGGCAGAGGGGGAGTGTGGGGGGAAAAGAGAGACAGTTCTCTATCGTAGTTCATTTCAAATGCCGCCTGTTGATTAATGCGACACGTTTAATTGCATGCTGCAAACAGATACTTGCCACAAAATGGCAGCCAAATTGCACGCCATAAAGTAGGCTTTAAAAAGTGTAGCAAAACCAGCTACAGCCACCTGAGCGTATGCGTAATGTGCAGAAAATTAAGAGCTACAGCTGGGCTTTAAGCACTCGGCGAGCTGCATATGAAATGTGTTTGCTACTGGTACGTTGCATGAGCGAACTAATTTACAAGGCACACAGAAGTAGCATTAAAGAGAGAAGGAGGGACAGAGTCTCTCTCTGGGAGAGAGTGCGAGAGAGAGAGCATGTGTGAGTTTGACAGACAGACAGCGTATGGCACTTTGGCACTCGCAATGGGCAGCTTCAACTCCAAGCTACAAACTCCAGATACTCTCTGACATGTCTCATGTAAAATGGCATTTTCGTGCGTTTGTTAATTAAAAGTGTAGCTGGCTGGCAAAGAGGGTATTAAAGAGAGAAGGAGAGATAGAGAGAGAGAAAGAGATGCCTGTGAGAGCTAAAAGAGGGTGCAATGTGGCCAGCTGTGTGATGCGTTTTCGAGGTAAACCATAAATAATGAATGAAATTAACAACGCAGCAACTGAAGAGCATGACACTTGCTACATGTGAGTATAGTCGAGTGTGTGTACATGTGTGTGGTGTGTGTGTGTGTGTGTGTATGTCATATGTAAATATAAGACAACCGCATTCATAACTCGTACTGCTGCTGCTGTTGTAGCCTTAGTTTTAACGCATTGCTGCTAAGAGAAATTTCATTTTTTCTACTCTCTATCTTGCTACCTCTCCCTCTGTCTCTTTCTAACTTTGAGTACAACTGAATAATGTTATGACCCATGTGCAACCATAATTTATAAATATATTTTGTATTTTATGCATATTTCATTTATGAATTATGATATTCATAATTTATGTATATAGTGAAAATGTTGAATGCGCTATGATGCATGGCATCAGAAAGCTTAAAATATAGGAATATATATAAATTGTAAACCTTTGGAAAGTTAGTCAGGGCGTATACTTGATATTGAAGAAAAAATTTTAAAGTTAAGCAATTCTATAATAGTTGAAATATAGTAGAGAAATCTGTTCTTGATGGTGTAGAAATTGTGATTTTATTAGAAAAAATTAGACTTAAAGACAGCTAGATACAAAAAGTTGCTGAACTTTTAAATAACAAATATATTGAATATTGATTTTATGCAATATTTCCCAAACAATCACATTGACTTTAACAGCAATAGCAGTAAGTGCTCAATGTTGAGCTGCTTTGAACGCAAATAAAAAAAACCCTCAAAGAATTTGCGTTCGTTAACCAGTTCTTTGGAAAATTCCTTGAGGGAAACAAATTAGGAATTACTCGTAAGTTGATGGCAGCTCACGTAGCTTTGCTGCTTTAACGCCATTTAAATTGCTCGGGCTTTTAAGTGCCAATAAAAGTGTTGTTCGTGCGTATTTCCATTTCTGAGTTGTGTGTGTGTGTTTATAAGTAATATTTAAGTGAGGGAAGTGAGGGAAAGCCGAGTTATCCCCACTCTTTCTCTTTGCATTTCCGCTTGAATGCGAGTCAAACAAAGCGCATAAACGACGCATTGAGTTATCAAAAGAAATTGCCGGGAAGCAACGCTTGAAGACCTCCTTGAAAACCAAGCAGAGCAGAGCCAGAAGAAAGCTTTAGCTCCTGTTTCTACTGCTGCTGCTGACTCGCAGCGACAGGCGTCAGAGCAGACACATTATTTATGGGGCGCAATTACTCAGCGGCACTGGTAGAGACAACAGATAGATAGAGACAGAGAGAGGGAGAAAGAGAGAGCTAGAGAGAGAAGATAGGATAAATTGCTGTTTGAGCAGCAACAAAAATGGCAATTGCAGCAGTTGCACGCATAATTTGCTCACAGAGATTGCAAACAGATAAAAGATACAAGCTATAGTTACAGCTACATGCTGAGAAAAACTGCAGACTAGAAATAAAGAGAATAAAGATAAAAATAGGGATTACATTTAAATATAATTAAAAAACAAATAGCGTCAGATTTCTATATACTAAATTTTATTAAAAAATATATATTAGAAAAACTATTAATATTAATAACATATAATACTTTTTAATAGACAGTTTGAAAAGCTTATTTAATTTTCTTTTATTTATTTTTATCCTCACCTACCTCAGACTTATATATTAAATAATTTAATACAAAATTAATTCAAATTTCACATATTTTCATAAATTTACACATATTTAATTAATGCACATCCTTAATGTAATACAAGTTTTTCGCTGAGTGTAGATAATATTGTAGTTAATGCTGAACACATGCTGCTTGCTATGAAACTTGCCTACATAATTCAACAATAGAAAATGCCATTTCGGACAATAATTTACATAGCGCTACAAAAATATTCATTTATTTTGTTGGCAACCACAGCAATTAACATGGCCAGAATGTGTATGTGAGTGTGTGGACAGTGGGCGTGGTCAGCGGGGCGTCGCTTGGCAAGTTGCTTATCTCGGCTCGTTGCATTTTCATAATAAACAAATTTGTTGTTGTTACGAAGTCGAAGAAGAAGCAGCAGTAGCAGCAGAAGATGAAGTCCTGTGGTTTCCGGCCGAGCTGGGAGACTGTGCCATTGGGGTTTTTGGGCCTTGGTTTGGGCCTTGGCCTGGCCTTTTTGGTCCAAACTAATGTGCGTTGCACTGGAAGACAATGCCAGCCACATTAAGCATTTTATATACACCGCCTTCGCCTGCTGCCACTCCCCCCTACTCCTCTTTTACAGTTGAGCAAGCAAGGCAATTATTTATACTTCTTTTTCTCGTTTTTGGGCTGTGGCTTGTGGCGCCTCAAAATCCCTCTCCCAAAAGAAAGAGAAGAAGAATGAAAGGAAACTCGTTTTGTATAGCACTTTATAAAGGACTTAACTTGCAGTTTTGCCTCAAGCCACGCCCACAATTTAATGACGCCTCGCCTTGTGTGTCTGAACTGATATTAAAGTCGCACGCAGCAAAATAAGTCAACGTGGCTCAATAACTAAATGTGCAGAGCGCGCAAAAACGTGGCAGGACATTTTTAGGGACATTCGTAGAAGCAGCAACAGCAGCAGCAGCTGTTGCCATGCATTTTATGGCCTACACGGCTCGTCCAGGCCCGACCAGGCTCAAAACAAAAGGCCAAAAGCGAAGCAAACCAGTGCCACACACGTCGTGACTTTGGCCCAAAGTAGTTTTCATTGTTTTTTACTTGGAGTGGGAAGAGAGGGGGAGGGAAAACGCGACGTCTGTTTTGTTGTGGCCACAAGCAACAAGGACTTCTAATTAGCACACTGTCAGCCGCTGGTCAGGACAGGCCACGACAGGACAGAACAGGACAGGACAGAATAGAACAGGATTGTACAGTATAGTTGTGGACAATGACGACAAATGTGCTTAAATGGCCAAGTTAGTCGACCCGTTAAAAACTCTCGACAAAACCTAAGCACAAACGGAAGCGGCAATGGCAAATAACAGCAACGCGAAAGAGTCCACAGAGCGACAAAGTAAGCGACGGCGTGTGTGACTAAGAGAAAGAGTGAGAGAGAGAAAGAGGAACGAAAAGGCAGCGGTAAAAACGGTTGCTTAATGCGGTTGAAGGACATAACATTTGTTGCTGTCAGTTTTATATACGACTATTTGGCCTGCTCTATAAACGTTGTACAGTGGGCGAGCAAAGTATGTGTACTTAGTGCCCTTTTATTAAGTGTATAAATGAACTTTTTTATAGTCCAAGCTAACTTCGAAAAGTTAATTTAAGCTGAATTTGGTTTTGTAATTATACAGTTTTAATTTAACTAATGGATAGTAATGAAATGTTAAATTAGTTGCTTTAATTTTTATTTTAATGAAAAGTTTATTGGGTGTTAGCATAACAGAGTTAAGAGTTTTGAATGGTTTTATTTAAACAAAATCTTGTATTTATCGCATATTGCATATTTAGTTTGAAAAAAAAATAATTAAAATATAGAAAATATCAAATTTTTACATTGAAACTTCCAAATCTAAAAGTTCGTTACTTCATAGTTATCAAAACAATTTATCGAATCTGTTAGTTTATATAGATTTTGTATAAATCCTTTGAATATATAAATTTGGTTATAAAACTGTAAACATTTTAATCATTTATTCATATAAACAAATAAGAATTTACAAGTTTTAATTTAACTTAAACTGTTTATAACATAAAATCAAAATTTACAAGCCTTCAAATTGATATATTTTATACTACAAAATATTTATAATTGTTTAAAACCTTTATAAAATTTAAGCTATTTATTTTGTTTGTTATAGCTAGTTATGTTTTGTGCCCATTGTGGAGCTCAGTTGTTGGTTTGGCGCTAAGAGCATTTGACTGACAGTATTTGGGTTTTAAAGAGGCCACAACAAAAGCATAAACTCATTGTGTTCACAATTCATGCAGTTGTTGTTGCTATATCGGTTTTATTACAATTGTTGTTGCTGTTGTTGTCGCTCTAGTACTTTTGTATGATTATACAAAACACAAAAAGCAAAAAAAAAATACAGAAAAGAATTGAAACCGAGTTTGCGCCGTGTTTGCAGTAGTTTTTATTTTCATTTTGATTGTCGCTTCGCCTGGCCTCTAAGTGAGTTTTCCTTTGGCTTTGCTGCCGTAATACTTTCCAATCCCCCACACACACCCCCGGCACCCTCAGCAGCTGCTTACATAGTGCACAAATGTATGCAACACATTTTGTATGCAATGGCCGCAGCAAATCCGCACGAAACGCCAAAAAGCTATCGAGCTGCAGCAGTGGAAGTGCATGAATGTATGAAGCAGGCAGGTGGAGATGTAGGGGGAAGGCAAGGGGTGTAGGGCTATAGGGGTGTAGGCAAAAGCGGGGTGGCTGTAACTGGTTGCCACTTCCGTGCTGGCTGGACGGAAATGGCGGCGTCAGGTCGCCAGACCGACAGCGACACCGACACCAGGGCCAAAACTGTAATCCGAAGCGCCGCCAGAAACACATGCAGCTGGCCAATTGAATAAGCAGCGTATGAGTGTGTGTGCGAGTGTGTGTGAGTGTGTGTGTGAGTGTGTACTTGGTGAGGTTCTGCTTTCAAGTGCCGCCACTCAACTAGCACTTATTGCATGCGACAAAGGACAAACGACAGCAACAACTGCAAACGGACCTCGAGTCGCGGTCTGTTCCGGATGCGGTCGCAACTTTTTGCCGTTTTCAATTTTAATGTTTTCTCTCTCTTTCTTTTTTTCGTGCTCTCGTACTCTTACATATTTATATTTCTGTTTTTTTTTTTTTTGAGTGTACGCGAGAGTTGGTAACTTGCAGCACACTTAAAGCAGTTAGCACGATGACCATCATTGGCATATCAAATGGAGAAGTGCACTAAGAGAAATTTCACATATAATACATATGTATATATGTATGTATGTATAGTGTAGTGTGTGGTTAACTGTCTAAGCTTCATCTCATTTTGTGGCACAGTGTAGCTGGTAGCTGGCAGCTGGCCACGCCCTTTACTTTGGCCAAATGACCATTTGCTGCACATGCCGCGAAACTGAATTGCGAAAATTCAAATGTAAACGAGCAGGACAGACATTTAGCAAAGGACAGCGAGAGAGCGAGAGAGAGGGAGATAGATAGACAGCGCCAGAGAGCGAGAGGGCGAATCTAAAGGCGGTGCGGTGGAATGTCACGTAATTGTTAAAGCGAATGGCACTTGAAAATGGCGCACATTACGTATACGTAATGGCCACGTTACGTATACGCAGCATATGCACCTGTGAATGCTTAAGCGACTGTGAAGCAGAAAAAAAAAACAAACTAGATTACAACTGCAGCTGCAGTTGAAGCTGTGCACTGTACGCTGTCTGAGTTGAGAGCTGGAAAGCTCGAAAGCCAAAAGCTGCCAAAGCTGTTGCCTTAGTCCCACCTGGCTTGCAGTTATTATGACCATAACCATAACTGTTATCTGATTTCTTTTGCTATTTTCCACCACTCTTCTCTGCTCCCTTTCGCTGCAGAAATTTGGCATTGCTTTGCTTTGGGCGTTTTGGGCTCGCTTGTCGTTTTTTTTGGTTCCTTCTTTTTATTTTTGTGCTCATAATTTAATATTTACAAAGTAGAGCACAGAAAACTGCAAAAATAATAAAACGAAATTACCAGAGACAGTGCAAAAAGAGCGAAAAGTGGCAGGGCACAAAACAACGAGAAAAAGTGTGGTACAAGAGGCGCCAGTAAAGCGAGTCGACTAAAAGAGACTACGTAGTTATGCGTGAGTAATATAACAAAATATTTCTATGAATACAAGTCAAGATATACTAAGCACAGATACATATATTAGAGAGGTACCTAAGGTTTAATTGCTCAAACAGACCGACAGGTAAACGGACAGACGAATATGTACAATATGTTTACCTTATGTATTAGTTGAGTTAGTTAGTTAGTTAAGAAATCTCAAACACTTGTCGAGTTATGAACTTTAGGATATTCTTCTTTACGATCTGTTTGCAGCATAAAGGCACCTACATGTTAAATCTCATAGCTCTAGCTCTTACAGTCTCTAAAACTATGTGTGCAAACAGACAAACGTAGAATATCATTACACTATTCTCTATTCTCGCAAGCTGCCTTTTTTGCCAACCCAATAGACCACTGTTCCCCTAAAAAAGTACACGGTCTAAAAAAACCGGAGATAGAAATGTAGTGGAGCAAACATTGAAAAAAAAGAGGAAATCTGTGCGCTGCATTAAAAAACGCTTAGAGCAGCAACTTTTGTCGCCTGTCTGCCGGGCGACCAGTTTACAATATTCTGTGCCCTGGCTCTCCGTTCTGGGCCTGGTCTAGAGCTGGTCAGCTGCCATTGCCTGGTCGTGTTCGGGCGCATTGTTCATTGACAGTTTTTTCCTTTTTTTTTTTTTTGGGGAACCTGTGCCTCTGTCGTGCATTTCTGAAATTTGTTTGTTTTTAATTAATTGCACGCGGCGACGCTGAAGTAACGTTACGAGTTTCTCCTTACCCACACTCCTCCCCTGTTACTGCTGGTATTACAGTGCCACATGTGGCAGACGACAGTTGTTGCCAGTTTGGGGGGAGGCTGCGTGCTGTAGAGTGATTAAGCTAACGTGGTCACTGAGCTGTGGACTTGAATAGCGTGCTAGGATTTTAGATAAGGTTATATTACTACCCCCTGTCTCGGTCTATCTCTCTGTTGCAGCACACCTTAACAGAGCGGAGAGTGCGTGTTGTGTGTGTGTTTTTAGGGCGTGGCTTGTTAGCGCAGCGTCGCCTCAAAGTATGCCATAAAAAATGTTCACAGCCAACACAAAAAAACTACATAATGAACAAGAACTGAAACTTTAATTTCGATTAATTTGTGTTGCAGACACAGAGACAGACAGACACACACACGCAATTACTAACACCATCAAATGGCATCAAATTGAAGTTATGTGTGAGTACAGTAAGCATGTATATGTGTGTGTGTGGCAATAACCATTTCCTGGACCATCAGGAAAACCCTTTTGGGTTGACAGCACAATTTGCATAAATTTTAAATTTCAATTTGCAAGCCAAAAACGCAAAAGCAAAAAATGAAAAACTGAAAACTCAACTCAAATGAAATGAAATGAAATGTAAGAAAAATTATGCACACACAGAAAAGCAAGAAAGAGACAGACATAGCATGGAGTCGAAGAGCATATATAAAAATGAATATATGCGAAATTAGCAGGCAACAAAGAAATAGAAAAAGAAACAGGAAAACGAAGAGAAAGAAAAACGAAAAAAAAAAGAAAATTCAGTCAAACGCACTTTTGGAAATGGCACTGAAAAAGGGTCAGCAAAGTTGACTGCTGCCTTTTGGCCATGGCCAAGTAATTGCTGTCTCATTCTTGCTGTCTTACTCGCTCTCTCTCACTCTCACACGCTGTCTCTCTCGCTCTCTTCCTTTATTTGGTTTGTCTGCTTTGGTAGAACAAGTCTTGTGCAGGTTCTGACTCTTGTTGCTGACGCTGTGGCTCGTTTTACAAATTCTTACACATCCGCAGTGTATACATATATGTGTGTGTGTGTTTGTATGTGTGTTTGACTGCTATAACGGAACAGGAAACAACTGGCATTGGCAGCCATACGACGTTAAGGATAATCGTGATGACAGCATATTTGGCTGGCCGAAAAAACCCCAAAACTCAAACCAAGAAACTGCGACAAGTTTTCCCTCTGCTGCTTTTTGCTTTCGAGAATGTGTGTGTGCGTGTATATGTGTGTGTGTGTGGCTGTGTGTGTGTGGAGAGTATCCTTTTTGTGTCAGTTTTGTTGTCTTTAAAACGACATTAAAATGCTCAAATGAGTTTAGAACAGCAGCTTATCCAGCACTTTGATCCTTTCTCCCCATTCAACAAAATGCGCTACAAAGCAATTTCAAATAAATCACAATACAAAATACTTTTGATAACGTTTAGTTCCAGTTTAAGTTTTGCTTTAACCGAATTTCATATGGACACACAGCAGAAAAAAAAAGGGCGTAGTCCCTTGCTTACAGCTCAATTTTTTCAGCATTTTGATAAATGACATATTTATGTTGATTTGCATTGCACAAAAAGTGGACATATTTGAGAAAGTAGAGTAGTCGGAGAGCAGAGTGGGACCCTATATGATATATACACACATTATATTAACGCATACCTAACATTCATTTTCCTTTATTCTCTTTGCAGTGCTTAAAGCTGACGTCGCACATATTTTCACATAAGGTAAGTTTTAATGCCATAAATAAGATAGAAAAGTACAGTCAGCACGCCCGACCATGTACTTAAATCCCTTGCCTTTATATTTGATTACTTGAAATCAAATCAGTGAATTCTTAAAGCTCGATCCCAAAAAATATTTATAAGAATGAAACTGTAGAATTTTTAATTTGGTCAATTGCTGTTCAAATTGCTATTCGACTCAAAAATAACTGAATTTTTGACCCGTGTTGATAAGCGATGCAAGAAGAAGCCGTTAATATAATACTAGAAATTTCTCTAATCTGGCATACCTTACATTGTTTCAGTTGGACAGCAATAGAGATTAGCATATATAGTTAGCTTGTTTGTTTATTTGCTTGTTTTCCTATAGAATTATATGGGAGTTTTCTTTTATATGAGTTTATTGCTTTTAGTGGCTGCTTATCATAATGTTGTCAGCTCATGGGCTGTGTGTACCAGCACCCCGCCACCGAATAGTTGAAGCGAAAACATTGCGTATACGCAACGTTGCTAACGTTACAATACGCTGAGTACGCCGAGTGTTTTCTTTGGCCACATTAATTGAACGCTGTTTATTTATGGCTGGTAATTTAAATGCGGCCAAGTGGTTTTCGCTATACACAGGGCTAAAGGCGTGGCCAGAGACAAGGCTAAAGGGCCAAGGGAGTAGCGAGGAGTGGAGGGGAGGGGAGAGAAGTGTGTAGTGGAGGCTATAAATTGTTAAGTTTTCTGTTGTTAGTGTTGTTGTTGTTGTTTTATTTTTTTTTATCAGCGCGAACAACAACATGAATAATAATGCATGCACATTATTCCAGTGCTCATTTGCGTGCCACACACACCACACACACACTACACACACTCTCACACACAATTGAAGCGGATGTGCGCATTGTTTCCGCTTTTAATAAGGGCTGTTGTTCTGTTCTGTTCGGGGTCCTTGGTCCTTGGTCCTTGGCTTAACAACATGAGCTATGAATGCAGCCAGCCAATTGCAATCGCATTATAAGCCATGGCAACACCAACACTGGCTAGCCCATAAATTCCATTAAATTGCATTTAAATGTGTGTCGGACAGGTTAACAATAAGTTGTGCCCCCTTCAACCCTTCACCCCACTCTCAACTCTACACATTTTGCTTATAATTGATTGTAAACTATAGTTGGTAACAGGAAAAGCACTTTAATTCCAACAACGCATAGCTAACAAATTATTCTTACCAAGAACTTCTTCAGACTACTAGTTGGCCCAACAACTTGGTCTTCCACTGCTTCTTATTGTGTTGCCAATTTCACGCTCCACTCTCCGAACTGCGAGTTCAAGAGTTTTGCATGCAGAACTGTGAGCATTTGAAATTTGTAAATTTGCAAATACCAAAATGCAAAGCTATGCTTATGAGCATGAAATGGGCAAAACCTTAACCAACTTTTGCTTTGCCTTGGCTTTAATTTCCTTCTCCTTCCCGTCCATTTTTTTTTCTTTGTGTCACGCAGGCGACAATAACATAACAACAATCAACTACAACTTGCAATTTGCTTAGCCAACTTGAGTGCCCAAAAAGGGGCGTGGTTCGTAATGCCTTTTGGCAAAGTGCACGCACCAAAAAAACGAAACTTTTATGTCTGCATTTGGCAGCAAATGCAGTCTTTAATGTGACTGGAGCTTTGCTCTGTGATACTCTGTAGACAAAGGGCAGAGTTTTTGAGTTGAGTATAGCTAAGAAGAAGAAGAGACATATGGTTAGATATACAAATAAATTGAGGGCAAATAGTTAAGTAAATAAATAGATAGATGAACAGATCGATAGATAGGCGATAGATATATTGATGCTTGTATAGAGGTAGAGATAGATATATTATTGTTTTTTTTACGCTTACTACCTTGTGTGCCTCCACAATTACAGGGTATTAAAAGCCAACAAGCCATAGCAAGTTGAGCAGTCCAAGTACTTCCGTTATGCAATTAACAAGCACTCGTTATCCAACACTCGCTGCGCACCCCTTTTTCTCTCCCTCTCTCACAACCCATTTACCACTTAATGGTGTGTGTGTGTGGCATATAAGTTATGGCATGCGAGTCGTCAATTAAACAAATTTTGCATACATTAATTGTGCCGAAAAGTTTTCTTGAATTTGGTTCGTTATGGCATGCGTGTTGGTAACAGCACTGAAACTGAACTCTGATTCAGTGTTGGCAAATTTTCTCATTTGTAATGGTCGCTCGACAGCTTGCTTGGCGTATACTTAATATATATATATATAATTTTTTTTTTTTGTGGTATGGCACACAGTTGGACCTGACTATGATATATGACTGTTTGGCAAACTCTCTATAGCGTCATATGTGTGAGTAAGTGTGTGTGTGTGGCATGAAGCATGTGTGGTGTGGCACAGCAGGAGTCTGCTGCTGCTGCTACTGGTGCTACTGCTGCTGCAGCTGCTGCTTAAAGCTGCCATTGTTAAAAGCAACAACTTTTGTTCATCCACTTAATTAGCATTTTGCTTGGATTGCTCGGTTTTGCTTTTGTTAAGCTCGCTCTCTCTCCCTCGGTGTCGAGTGCACGCGCGTGTCTATCGATGCGTGCTAATTGCACGGCTTCAATACCAGCCAGGCAGCCATAATGTCAAGGGGCATGGTTGGATGGATGGATGAATGAATGGTGGCACACACTTGCCACTACTGCATTCCTACACTCTCTGCACTCTCTGCCACTCCTGCACTCACTGCACTAACTTCATTTGCAGCTTCAATTTCAATCCTTGACTGCATTAGGTGCTATCAAGTGCATGAATGAAACTTTGCCTACAAACTTTGTGCCAAGAAGCAGCGTGCTATCACTGTCTCTGTCTCTCTCGCTATCGCTGTCGCTGTCTCCTTTCCACTTGCACTCAGAGCAGTGCTCTTCTACTTTTAACAAGGAAATCCGTTCGAGTGCAATCTGGCAGAAAGTCTTACATAGACCACCCACTTGTGCAGTTTACTTAAGTGTTCACAGCCACCACTTGGCTACTTGGCTACTCGGCTAGCCAAGTCCGAGAGTGCAAATAATGCTACACTGCTCTAACTGTATACATATCTCTCTCACTCTCTTACAACTGCTGTGCGTTTCAATTCTTTGCACTTTTCCATCATCGAAAATGTTAAAAACTATAATGAAATCAAATAATTTCGTTAAATAGATTAAAATATAATTGGCTATTAAAGAATTGTCCATTAGTTTAACAAACCATTTAAAATACCTCTTAAAAGTTTGAGAATCACACAAGTTGAATAATGATAAACATCATGTAAAATATTGCAATCAAATCTGCAAAAAACAAGCCAACCCTAAAGGGATATCAAAGTATTACGTATTGTGGTCAATTATGATTGACTTATGATTGGTTTATCGAAAGAAAAGTTGCATAGAATTGAATAGAAACATAACTGTATTGCAATTTGCTGTGGATTGTGCTTCAAGTTTTTTGATGCTACATTCAAAAAACTTTTGCACAATAGAAAAACCCAACAGCATGTGCCTGCATGTGTGTGTGTGTGTGTGTTTGAAAAACTCAACCGCAAGCAAAGTCAATAAAAAACGTAGCTAACCCACTGACAGCACTTATCAAAACGTTCAATCAATCAATCAACTGTTGCCAGCAACTAAACACTGTACAAAAGGCAGGACAAGAGCGCAGGACAACAAAAAAATATCACTCATACGCCCATTTGTGCAGGGTAGCAGAGGAGAGCAGAGAAGTTGAGAAACCAGAAAACGGAAAACACATAAAACCCACGTAAATCAGCTTAGCAGCAACAATGGGAACACAGAAAAAAAAGGATCCACAGATGGAAAAAAATAAGAGAGCAACATCCTAAAACGTTATAATCAAAACACACACACACAAAAGGACCAAGGACCGCATTGATACAAAGGACATATGCCAGGACATGGCATAACAAACATAAAAAGGCAAAAACACACACAGAGATAGTTGACTGTGTTTTATTTTTTTGTCGAGTCGTCGCTGCTGACCCAAAGAGCGACCTGTGCCTAGGATCCGTGTTTTTGGGCCGGAAAAAACAAGTCAATGACGCAGCGAATGCCAACAAATCAGTGCAAATCACACAGACAACAAAAAAGAGCCAGCAATTCGTATGTTTTTGTTGTTGCTGTTGCTGCCAAAAATTCGTTTGTCAAACGGTTGAAGAACGACAACAACAACATCACCTACCTTTGATGAAAAGAGTAAGAAAGGCAACTCTGTCACTCACTCAGTCAGTCAGTCGTTTAGCTAGTTTGTCAGTCAGTCAGTCAGTGAGTTCATCAGTCAGCCAGCTATCAGTTAGACAGTTAGCAACTGCAGCAGCAGCTCGTTAAAACGCAGCGACACATCTAATAAAGCAATTTAGACCAAAAATATGAGAAATTGTAAAGCTGGAGTACAGAAAATAGAAAAGAAAAATGCTACAGTTCAGGGTGGTGGCCTTAAAAGGCCCTGTACTTATGCTGTGAGTGTCTCAAACAAATTAAAAATACGCTATAATTGAAAATTTTATATTAGAGGAACGCGTATGCATGATTTTGTAGCTCTAGCTCCGATAGTCTCTGAATACAGCTGTTAATACAAGCAGATTTAATATTGTATGCATTCTAGTTTCGTAGGTATATTCTTTAGCTGGCTATGCAGACTTAGCAGTCCCTTTCTGCTTTATTTGAGTACAGGGTCTAGAAATGAAAAGCTGAAAATGGAAAATGAGACAAGCTGCAATGAAGAACGTAGCATAAGAGCGTCGCCATCTTGTACATGCATACATTAAACGCACACACACCCACTCACACAATTTTTCACAAATTCGCAGATACTTTTTACATGCAAACACACACACGCACACACACACACACATACTCACACTCACTTCTCGCACACACATCGTTAGATTGTGGAAGATATTTGCATATGATGTCTATATGCAAATGCCAGCTGAAGACGGCGCCAAACGACGCCAACGACGAGCTGGTTCGTACACGCGGCGTATACGTGCTGCATTAACATATCAATCATTTGAAGAGCCCAACCAGTATGTAAGACTTACCACGCCCACACACACTACCCGCCTTTCATTCCGCTAGTGTGTGTGTGTGTGTGTGTGTGTGTGTTTGCTGTCATTCCTTTAGGCACACACAGTGCAAATATTGAGTTAATCTAAAGATGAGTTTTCTATAGTCATTCTTTGCTTTTCATCAGCTTTGTATGATGCAAGACAAACTTGCAACGTGCTGCTATGCAACGTGCCACACGGCACTCGGCAGTCGGCAATTGCTACTTGAAACTGCTGCATATTGCAATTGGCAAATTGTCATCATAAATTTTGAAACAATTCATACAAAACTTAATTGCACAAGTAAATCAGTTACAATAAATTATTGCCACAACTTGCAGCTAACAATTGTCAGCGATATCAACTTGTTTGGCCATTATTTAAACCACACACACACAACACGTACACCTAGACACACCCCAACACATACACACACATACCATAGCACAGACAACACTGTCAACATTTGTAATTGTTGTGCTGATTGTTTAATTGCGGCCATTTTGCGTGCACTTCCGACATTTTAACCAGGGCCGCCATTCAATTGTTATAAACCTATGCACGCTGAGCAGCTATAGTAGAATACCCTGCAAAACAAAGTAAATTTGTATTATAAATCAAATATATTGCAAAGTTTGCTTTACAGCGTATCTGTTAGTCTTGCATGTCACTTTTACTTAATTTATCTATATTTTTGTCGACTGTCCACAAACAAATTAGCGCGACAATTTCATCAACGTGCATTTAAATCACACTCCACATTTTTTTTTCCATTCGTTTTTTTTTCGCATTTATTTTATTTTGATTTTGAAATTTTATTGTTATTTCTTTGGGCATTTTTTGCAGCTTAAATTGAATTTTTACAACAATTGATGTGCATAATTTAAATGTGTATTTGCATATTTGTTTGGCCAAATAAATATGTATATTAATATATATATTTAATAGATATACATATATTTAATTTTGATAGGCATTATTATAAATTTGCATAATTCGCATTTAACATTTGTCATTTGCTCTGCTGCGGCTGAAATTGAGAAAATATTGTTTTAAATCGCCAAACCAAATGGCGAAAACTTAATATTAATTACTTAAAACAAACAAACAAACAAGCAAACACAACTGAATAGGAAGTTTATAGGAATTATGCTTGGTCGGATAACTGGGTGGTCAACATGGCGTATGATTTATTTTTGTATGTAAATGTGATGATGGTCCCGCATTCAGATTTGCACAAATTTCTGTTTACGCAATCCTTTTGTCATTGTCCTGCGGACATATTCAACTTTTAATGTGGCTATTAAAAAACCACTGCAAGCACTTTAATTGCAATCTATTTGGAATTTATTGACAGTTAATAACAGCTGCTGCTAAAAACATATTTATATACATTTTTTGATATTATGTATTGGCATATTAATTTAATTTATTGATTGCGTTTATGAATTGCATTTATAAATTATGACAGTTTTATTTTTTTCAACATTTTTATTGGCTAAATATGTGTATGTTTAATTGACTTTAATACAAATTGACTTGCAGATTGCTACCAAATATTCATTAAAAACTAATGGCAGTATAATTTTGATAAGAAATGTTTTAATTATTTAGATATTTATTATTTTATATTATTTTTGCATAAACTTAAATGGAATTAACATTTAATTTGACATGATTTTTATTCTAAACAATGTTACAACTTATTTTATAAATATTTTTATAAGTAATTTTTATTTAAATTAACAAATTTCATTCCCATGACACAATGAGCTGTGAGAGTAAGAGATTTCAGCTCTTAACACTCACTGATGTCATTCCAATGAGTTCAACATATTTGTGCAGTGATTTCAACCATTAAATGTCTGTCAAATTGCGTCATTGCGTCAGTTCGAATTGCTACACCTTTAACAATATACTACATAGAGTATATATGCAGAGAAAACAAGTTTTGAGCGCGTTTCAAACTTTGCTCTGCTTTCTGTACTTGCTGTTTGCTGCTCTGTGTATTGTTGTTAGTGTTATGGATGCTGTGCAAAGTTTACGCCGATTACCAATTAAACGAAACTAGATAGATACTCCGAGAAAAAACCCATAGATACTTAACACTGCCTCCGAGTCAGTTTCAGACACTCAGCCAAAAGATTGCTTACAGTTTTTCCCAAAAAAAAAAAAAAAAAATTTTAATGAATATGTGATGGCGAAAAAAGAGAAAACGAAAACTGAAATGATATCGTTACCGCATAAATTTTGAGCACCCCTCGTGGTATCACAGAATGGAACAGAATAGAAGAGAACAGCGGAGAACTGAACTGAACAGTATAGTATAGTACAGAACAAAGAAATATCATTATCATTGTCTGTTCATCTTTGTCTCACTCCATCTGTGTTTCTATCTTTCGTTTTGCGTTTGTGTTTTTCTCTCTGCATTTGGCAGCTGTTTTTCCTGCGGGTACCTCAAAATACCCAAAAGAAAAGCAACAACAAGAAGAAAAAATGAAGAAATTTCTTCGACGTGCCAATCTCGCCGAACTTTTGACGCTTCCCAATCTTCTGCGCTTTTTCTTCTCCTGCTGCTTTCGTTCTTGCTTGTAATTGACGCGTTTGCTGTGTGGAAGCTATTTCGCATACCCTATGCACATTAGACATGTACGATGGGTAGACTGGGCTAAGAGTCTACTGAAGTTAAAACTAGGTTTGTATAAGCACAAGAACTTCAAAAATGTATGTATATAGCATATCTGCAAGTCGACTACATTGCAGTTTTTATATTTTCCTGGTAATTGCTTCAAAATAATTTGATTATTAACTTCTGTTGTGCGGAATTTAAATATTAATTGAAAATTCTGTGTCTTCCTTGCCCCACACACACACTTACAGAGCACATTTATGTGAATGACACTTTTGGGGCGTGTCTTAACACGCATTTTGTGTTGCATGCTACGAGTTGTCTTGAGTACATTTTGCTGGAATGGTTGCGGAAGCTTGTTAATCAATTAGTCGAAAAGCTGATGTTGCATTTAAATGTTGTTATGTTGTTTGCCAAGATTTATGCGGCTCATAAATGTCAACTGCACATAAACATACACACACACACACATACAACACTCCCACTCTCCCAACACACACCTGGTGTACAATTTTATATATATTTTATATGCAGTCAAAAGGACTTCAATTAATCTTGATAATGTCAGCTTACAAACTGCTTGACTTCTGCTCTGCTCTTTGGGGGGGAATGGGCAAGGAATATACATCACCTGCAGCACTGTGGGAATTGAGACAAGTGCAGTCACTGGCTGTGGCATGCAACACACACAAACGCACACACAAACACACACGCATACACACAATACAATGTAGGACATTTCTAATAAAATATTTCATGCAAAATTTACAACATGAAAACCAACCGAAAACTGAAAAGAAACCATATGTCAATTGCAGACACACACAACTGACACACACACACACACACGCACACTCAGATAAATGGACAACAGTTGGCAGTTAACTTTAACCCACCGCACTCTTGGCCGCTCCCTTCCCCATGCTCTTTGCGTCATTTTGGCATACACAATGACATGTCAAGTGCAAAATGCAAAAACACACACACACACATAAACTGGAGTACAGTATCATAGCAGCTCAGTTAAAGTAGGGGGGGGGGGTGAGGGGTTCGGGGCAAAGGCAGCTTGACTTTATGGTGTGCTGCTTTCCTTCTTTTTTTTTTTTGGCTATTTCTGCCATGTTTTTAGCTTCCTTTTGCTGTCGACTTTGCTGCACCTACAACTTCCGGCCTTTGTTGAAATAACCATAAAATCAAGATAAGTTATTGGATTTGCTGGACAGGAAGCTTGGGTATAAGCACTCTTTGCCCCCAAAGTAGAATTCACTACTGCGAACATCTGCCATGGCACAGTGCTTGTCCTTTGTGGCACTCTGTGTCGTAGATTAATTGCTTTCTCTTTTCACTTTTTGTGTTCAACCAAACGCAAAAAAAATAGTAAAAATATAAGAATGAAAGCAGATTTTTGTGTAATATAACTACAATATATTTTATACCCGTTAGAAAGTAGAGTTTCGGGTATAATCATAGACTATTTAAAGCTTTGCAGTACTGCATAGAGAAAAAGCAAGCACCTAAAAGTATGCAATCGTTTTTTACAATTGCTACGCTACAACTTCACTGTTAGAGCGCTGTTAGTTTACAGTGTGCTTGAACTACAATTACAGGTATGTCCGAGTTGAGAACTAGCTTTTTCTCGTGTTTCTGCTTTAATATTATTATTATTTTATATTTATTTTCTTCTTTTTGTTAGTGTCACAGCAATTGCCTGTGCCGTGGTACTACTACTGACTGCAGACCCAACAGACATTTTCTTTGTGTAAATAGTTGGCGTCGTCCTTGTCGTCACGTTGCGTCGCACAATGCGCAGCTTAGCGGCAACAACCAGGCAGCCAGGCAATGTGGCAACGTGGCAGGACTCACGACTGGAACCTTGCGCTTTGCCGCACTAATGCGATTAAGCCGCTTGTTGTGGCTGTCAACGCGTTGACTGGTTGACTCTGCCCCGGCTCCCGCTCTCTTTCTCTAGCAGTTTTCAGTCTCAGCAAGCTGCTTTTGTAATTCACTTAAGTGTGGCATTTTGGCCTGCGGTAAACGGCGGCCATTGTGCGCGTGCCCCCTGCCATTTGCCACATGCCACCATGTTCGCCTTGCCACTGATCTCTTTAGCATACGCTCTGGGCAGTTGGACACTCGTTGGCAAGGTATAAGCTCTACCTTTTGACAATACTCTTAGCTTCTTTCGGTTAAGGGCTTTAGTTTAATCATAAATTTCATTTGGCTGTAGTGCCGTTGCTACTACCCGCCACATGCTGCCACATTGCCACACTGCCTTTGTGCAATTCGGCCACAGTGAGAGTCTGGGGCACTGTAGTGAACCTGCTGCCATCACTTCTGACTGTCAACTGGTCTTTAACCCCGGTAAAACTACAATTTATGATGACATTATGGCGTGACAGCGTAATCAGATTGCCAAAGCCAAAACCAAAGTCACAGTCACAGTCACAGTGAACAGAAAAAATGTTCTAATAATATTGGAGAGAGCTGCAAGTGTCACAGTTCGACACACCTTATGTTTTGTGATACCCTGTAAAAGCAATTGCAAATGGATAGCTAGAGATATTCACTTAAAAAATGTGGACTTAAGATAAAAAGGTTTGAAAAGGTAAGGACTGGAATGGAGGATGTGAGTGCAGATATTGAAATGTATTTATCTACTTCTGAACTTTACAGGACATCAGCTAGTCAGGCTGATTGTTCTGTGACGCTTTAGCACACGCACAGCCTGTAGGCAGTCAGGAAATCTTTATGAGCTCACACGCTCATCAGGAAGCTTTGTCGCCGGCAATCAAGCAACCCCTTACCCAACACAAGGAAGAAGGAGCGGAAAAGTATTCTAGTGGTAGTGGGTGCGGAGGGTAAGCGGGGTAGATGCGTTGCCAATTGGAGTTTATTAATTTTGGGGTCGTGCGTGTCGAGTACTTGAGTTGAGTTGAGTCGAGGTATTTACAATTGTTGTAAATATTTCCTTTATTATTGTAATTATATTTATGGGCATGTGGAATGCGAAATGTGTGGATTGTGTGTGGACTGTGTGGCATGTGGAATGTGCAACTCTCTGAGTCTATGGCATTTTACTGTAATTTGTGTCAACTCGGTAAAAGGGGACACTCCTGACTCCCAAACTCCTCCAACTGCTGCTGACATGCTCATGACAATGTTGCGTGTCACAGTGGAAATGAGGCAATTGCCATTTCGTTTGCTTAAAGAGCATTAGCAGCATATTTAAATGTTTTTTTATTGGTGCACCACCGAACGGTAAATGTAAATCTACTGGGAAAAAAAAAGTACACCAGCAATTTCCCATTATCGCTGTGGAGGGGAAGTTAGCAGCTTGTTAAACTGATTTTTATGGCCGAATACTGGGAAATCTAAGCAGGCATAATTTGAGAAATTATTAAATTAGAGACTAATATTGAATTAAATGTATATTTAATTTATTATATATTTTTCTGTAACTAAAAGCTGCTTTAAAATGTTCAATAAGCAGCTTGTAACTAATAAACTTTATTACTCTGTGTTTTAAATTAACTTAAACATTATAAATTCATGTTTTTAAAGAGCTTAAATTATTTTATTTAATTAATGCTCTTTATTCATTATTTATATGGTGAAAATGTCTATGTTTCACATTTTCTTTATTAGTATTTAAATGTTAGCATTTATGAGGCACTTGTCAAATTTACCATTTAGCATTTAAATCTGAGCTTTCAACTCATCTAAATGTTATTTATGTTATTTCAACTTGTTTACTTTTGCAGGCAATACTGAAAATTTATGCCAAGTGCCTTTGGGATGCGACTGGAGCACACACTTCCTGCACACAGAGGGGCTTGGCAAACACGGACTCACGGACAGGCAGACACGGATACGGCTGACTTGACTGGGGACTCTAAAAACTCAAAAACAACTCGACATGACTCGACTTGACTTGACTTGACTTGAGTTGACTTGAGTCGTGCTGTGTGTTTGGAGGCTAGAAAAGTGAAGGCGCCTCCTGAATGTCTCAGGTAATTATGCATATTTAAGCAGTTTTGTCTACAACAGTTTTCGAGCCTAAAAGCGTCCTTTCAACTGAATTATTTATGCAAACTATGCCTCAGGTTCCAGGGTGTTGGTGGGGTGGGAATGGTGCCTAATGTAGGGCCCTGACATTTGCAAACATTACCTCAAGTTGCTGCCAAGTGGATATCATTTTGGCCTGGCCTACAGTTGTTGCTTTTGCTTGTTACCAAATGTGTTTAAAGCGCTCTCACACACACACACACACATATGGTTTATCTAAGCATATTAATAGAGGTCTGCGTGTATAATTGGCCGCCTAAAAGCAGGCTATATGTTGCGCCTCAGAATTAATGCCACACTATTAATGCTAATGTTCCATCGGTCTATACATTTGTCAATGCCACAAGATGTTCGGTGTGTCTGTATACACAGCATATACCCTGTAAAGCAGTGAATGCAACGAAAGGGTTGTATGCTTGCAGACTTTACCCTGTTTTAGTTAAAGTACCAAGCTACTTGAACACCTTTTGCATGTAATAATGTGTTTGAAATTGTCCCAGGGTAACTTATAGTCTTGTAATTGCTATTGAAGCATACTTACTAGATCTGTTTCAATGTGATTGCGTTTCATTTCACACACACAGATACACTCACACACTTGAATACACAGCTTTGCTTTCAGCTTAATTGTTTTGCAACTAAACATCAGAGCCAAATGCCTTTCATCATTTTGCCTTGGCCATTGCCCAATCTCTGTCCCTCTCACACTCTGTTTGTCTCACTCATTGTTGATGGCCCTAGCCAAAGTCGTGTCTAAGTAGCTTTTGTGTAAATGAAAAGCGGAAAATGAACGGAAAAGCGAATGAAAAACAACAAAAAAGAACGAACGAAGCGCATAGCAATAAGAAGAACTGTAGCACACTTTAAGGCTGTTGGGCGATATCAAAGGCAGCATTGAGTTCAAGAGAAAGAGCGAGAGGGAAAGCGAGACAGAGACAGAGAGAGAGACTGTGAGAGAGGTGTAGTTGAAGGCATAGGGGCTGAGGGAACGTCCTTTTGCCTTGGCAGCTAATTAAAATGTATTTAAATGCGTTTGTCGCCTCGCCAGCTGGAAATCGAGTTTGTAATTTATGCGGTTTTAATAGAATATTTTGAGGCAAGCAACCGTTCGCACACACACACACACACACACAAAGGCAAACAACAAATTGGTTTACTTAGGACAAGAAGGACATGTGTACAAACAGAGATACAGAGAGAAAGAGGGAGAGACGAAGAAAAACAGACAAAGCCATGTCGGAAATTAGCATAGTTTTAGGCGTAACTAACATTTTTTGTGTAGCATACTTTTTGGCAGCCGGAAAACTTTTTTGATGTTTTTGCCAAAATTTTTTTCAACAGCAGACAAAAAAAAATACACGAACAAAACCAAAACGTAGCACAAGTTTAAAGCCGCCCTGCTGGACCCGCTTAATTTATTGATTTGGGCTGGCCCTTATTTCGCTTTGGGGTCTTTTGGGTGGAGTATAGAAGAGATAGTGGTGGGGCCTTTTATATCCGCAACCCATGTTGAAGCCGTGTAAATTTATATGTTTGGCCTAAATAGCAATCAAAGGCTTAACAATGCCAATCGCAAATCCCCACAAAATGGTTCACTTAATTGAACTTTGAACTCGAGCGATAGAGGAGGCTTCAACTCCTTTACAAAACCCCTCCCCCTAAAAAAAAATACCAAATACCAAAGCCAAAATGGTTTCGTATTCGTTTTCGAATTGGTTTATCGTATCGCTCTTGAGTGCTTTTCAAGTGAAATTCAAATAGTTTTTGGCTGTGAGACTAAATAAACGCATTTGGCCCTAAGTAAATGGCCACTACACTACACTACACTAGACTACCTAAAAAGCTGATCTGTCATTTGGTAGTC
Organism: Drosophila tripunctata; assembly: GCA_035047385.1. Classification (NCBI taxonomy): domain Eukaryota; kingdom Metazoa; phylum Arthropoda; class Insecta; order Diptera; family Drosophilidae; genus Drosophila; species Drosophila tripunctata. The sequence goes on from JAWNPS010000288.1 coordinate 88,236, forward strand.
GTTGTTGTTGTTGTTTTCTATATTCTGCTTTTCTGTTTGTTTGTTGTATTTCCTTTGCTGTTGATAAATGCGCACAACCAAAAAACAAACACATAAATCACAAGCATGTGGTAGGCGTTGAGCAAATGTACACTGCAAGAAATGTGATTAATTTGAACATTGAAACTTTAATGTATAATGTACAAAAATTCTAAACAACATTTCCAAGAATTTAGTTGACAAATTATTATAAACTTTTTTAGTTAACTGCTAAATATAAATTTGAATTTCTGTTTTAATGTTTGCGCAAAAATATCTCATCTATAGTTTTATCTCTTCTTGTCCATTTCTCGCAGTGTAGTCTTGTGCTTAAATTACTTCTGCATTGGCAGCCCAAAAGTCCAGTTAAAGTTCTGCTGACAGGGCCTTAAATATACATACAAATATATATATACTATAAGCCAACTGCCACTAAGACTAACAATTGAATCCACCTGCAGCAGCTGCTGCCAACATTTGTTCGTGTTGATAACAAATTTTGTGGTTCTCTTATTAAATTTCATGTTTTGTATTTGATACGTAACAAAGTAGAACGCACTTGGCCTATCGATTTGTTGGCCAAAACGTAACGTAACGAAACCGAGCCGAACCGAACAAAAGGGCACAAATTTGTAAATTTGCAAATTTTCAAATCCAAAAACCCAAAATCCAAAGTGCATTCTGTCAGTCAACAAACAATGCAGTCAAGCGTTTGTCTGTGTGTACGTTTGTGTGTGTGTGTGTGCCAAAAGCCAAATGAAAATTGGCCAAGCTGAAGCTGTAGCTGTAGCTGGGTTTTGGTAGCGCTTCCTGCCACATGCCACATGCCACGCCCAGAGCAACCGCAACAGCCAAAATTTATGCCAATATTTGCATTCAATGCCCCAAAAATAAACCGTAAAATGCTTGTTGGCACAGCACAAACAGCAAGGCACTGGGGCAAAGGCTGGTGGATTGTGGAGCAGTTGCAAATTGGAGTGGACTGCGTGTGGGGCATGCCACAATGCTGCTGCTGCTGCTGCTGCCTGCATACTTGGCAGCAGTCTGAGGTGTGACATAATGGGCAACCGAGCTACGCAGCCTGGGCCCAAAAATTTCATATTTATGATGCCAGGAGAGAGGTAGGGGAAAGAGTCAGAGATTGGGAGAGGGAGAGGGAGAGGGAGTGGGTGAAAGAGAGGGAGTAGAGGCAAGTAGGCAGTGTGTGAATGTGTGCATTGACTGCAATAATTCAATTGCACACCTACGCAATTTACTGGCGCCACAACAACAAAAACAACAACAAGCAGAACAAGAGCAGCATATCGAAATATTGAAATATCATGCCTCTCTCACTCTCTCACACACACTGTTGCTAGCTCGCTCGCACACTCACTGGTGCTGCTGCTGGTCAGCAGTGGGAAAACGTTTAAAGCGCTTCAACGAACAGGGGAAATACACACACAATCCAAGAGCTTAAAGCTAAACAGAGACAGGGAGAGTGAGAAAGAGGGAAAGAGAGATGGGTGACTATAGCACATGGACAGCATTTAGCATATTTCGTAAGTTATAGAAGCTAAAATCTTGTTCGCATACAAAACAGGCGATTCAGTTTGATTCGATACGAGTTTCGGTTACGTTTTCATAGGAGTTGGGCATAATTGGATTTGTTTAGCTGTCAATATTATGTCAGAAGTCGACATACAGAGTTTGACACATGACTGCGATGTGTATGTGTGGGTGTGTGTGTGTGTGTAGCAAGAGACAGTCAGACAAGCAGACAGACAGGCAGACAGACAGGCAGGAGGTCTAGCTAGATAGCTAGATAAACCCTATAGCAACATAGTTACTCGTGACTCGTTACTCGATAGATACTGGCACTCAGAAATTGACAAAATCAGACAGACAATTGGGCAAAACGAACAGTTAGTCAGGCAATATGAATATTTAAATACGTTTGCATTGTCATTTAGATACCCTGCAAATTTTAGGAATTAATCATAGCTTCATAACATTTACATTCAAGGGTATTTTCAAGCCGAAATGTCTTGGTTTTGAGCACATTTTGGTTAAAGTTTCAGTTTGACTGACGCCAAGTCAAGTGAATGATTCAAAATGTTGACATTCGACAACGCGATGAATCAAATTGCAAAGCGACAGAGATAGAGGAAGCAAAAGAAAGAGAAAGAATGAGAAATGAAGACAGAGCTGGAGTCAAAGGCGAAAGGCAGACAAAGCGCAGCTGCATTTGACAGCAAATTGCTGTTTGTAATGATGATAAAAGCTTACAAAAGGGGGGGAAAAGACAAGGCAAAGAAGGCAGAGCTGGCAGCAGAACGAATGAATTGACAAACTCAAGTCGGTGCTACACATACCAACCGTCTACTTGCGCCCCTTCCCCCTCCCCTACCATACACACCCACTGCAACAACATACATACTATATATCAATTGTGCTTTTTGCCAATTTTACAGCTGATGCAAGCAATTTGTTGGGCCAGAAAGCTACTCGAGTAGCCCTCGTTATAGGCATGTGTGTGTGTGTGTTGATTTGCTGTTGCCTTGGCAAACATCTTCTAATACTATTAGTCTTCATATCAATTACCAAGCTCAAGTCTCAAGTCTTTCCAGCACAACTTGAAGCGCTGAGCATACTGCAAACATTGCGCATACGCCACATTGTCTCGGTAGATATGTATGTATGTGTATATTTAGCCTAAGGCTCAAGCCAAACTCTTGAGCCGTAAACCAAAATTAAAACAACATGCAATATAGCCAAGAGCTGCTCATTAGCCACGCCCACTCTCATCTCTCCCACACACATCCATACACACACACAGAGATGTGAGACAAACACTGCTGTTGCTTTGCTGACATATGAATGATTTACATTTTGCTCGGCAGCAAACGAAACACAGTGTTTTAATAAAGTATTTGCTCACTCTTTTGCAAAATGCAAATACAGAATTTGTAAGAAACGCTAAGCAGACTTGCTAGATACCCAACAAATGTTGATTTTTAAATATATTTACTTAAAAAAGGTTATAATAATATTAATGTATATCAGGTTGTATAACAAAAACAAGTGCATTTCAATGTTTCATAATTTCTGTTAGTTAACAAAAGAAAATCCTTTAGAAAAACCAACTTTAATAAAGTTTAAGAATATATTTATTAAAACTGTGCATAAATAAATTGAAATGTATAGTAGTGTATATAGATTTTGATGAAATTTTGTGCAGCCTTTCACTGCTGCTGCAACTGTTGATTGCCACATAAATTGCAGCTGCTTTATGAAGCTGCTTTACGCTGATTTATGGCTAAAGGGTATATGCACGGGATGCCCGAATAGTAAGAAAAAGCAACAGAAAAGAGCTGAGAAAGAGATGGTAAACTGAAGAAACCAGTAGTTGACTTTTGTAATCAACAAGAGCTGCAACATTCTGCGCTGACGTTGAGTGTTTGAGCGTCAAAGTGTGCTACACACACAAAGAGAGAGAGAGAGAGAGAGAGAGAGAAAGGGAGAGAGTGTATTTCTGGGTATATGTATGTATGCCTGGTGTTGCATGCTGAGTTAAGTGGCTGACTTGGCACTGGCATAATTTACATATGCCAAACATGCAGCTAGCAAGCAGCTACAACGGTGTTTGTCAGGTACCTGAAAGAAGAACAACAGCAGCAACAACAACAGTGATAACAACAACGCACATACATACAACTGAGGTTTATTTATATGAGTGATTAGCCACTGACAGGACCTTAGCTAATGTCAGAGATGAATAGGGGGAAAGCACAGGTTGCAAGCTAACACTGGCAGTGGCAGTGGCAGAGGCACTTGCAGCAAGCGGATGGCACATCTTTTGAGCTGCTGCTGCTGCTGTTGCTGAGGTTTCTGCTGCTGTCAGTTTGTCTGGCTTGCTTTGTTTATTTATTAGAGCAAGGTGTTAGCTGTAGGTGTAGGTGTGTGTTAGGATGTGTGTAGCTATGTGAGAATAGCTTGGTTTATGCCTGTCAAGCTGTCTGTCTGTCTGTTTGTGGCTGGCAAATATAAATAGCAGCTGCTTGCACACGTGCCACACAGGCCGCTTGCCACATGCCACATACCATGCTACACTGTTAGAAAAGCGGTTAAAATCCTGAAAATGTGTCTTAAAAATGCAAATTTCTGCTCTAATCTAATGTAAGCTGTTGTTTGCTTAAATTCATCAGAATACACAACTCTATGGAATGCTTAGCTAATCAGTTGAGTATAGTACTCTTGGTAACTCTGGCTAAAGTCTGTTCTAGATATTAGTTAGATACTGAGTTATTGCACCAATTTCAGTGTAGCAGCTTTAAATTTCAATCCCTAAACGTGACACTGCCACGCCCTCGTTTTTGGAGCCAACGACGCTAATGCTGCCTGTCAATATCCAAGTTTATTTGCTTGCCTCAGCTTCTGTGCCACTGTTGCCACTTGAGATTTGTCTTAGCCATGTGGCACACACGTTTGCAGTTGCAGCTTGGTAATTGAGTTGGAAAAATTTTTGTTGACGCCCAGCGACATGTTGCGACAATTGCAGCAGCTACCTTCTCCCTCCCTCTCTCTCTCTCTCTGTCTGCTGCTTGCTTTGCATTTGAATGCACATCGATGGCTTACACCTCCCTCTTTGTGTGCTGCTCCCTCAATAACTCTCTGTCTATCTCTTTCTCACTTTACACTGTGCATATTATTACGTGAATTCTTTTCGGTTTTTCGCGCTTTTCAGTTTTGGTGTTTTTTTGTTGGCTTTTTTTTGTTATGTTGCACGCTGCCGGCTGAAAACATGTGCGCAAACATTTAACTCAATTGTATGCTGAACGAGACTCCCAGGAGAGGCAGCTACTGCCGCAACCTCTTCCCCTACACCTGCCCCCTATCCCTTTGCCCTGCATGTGCACAGTTTGCAATTGTTATGCAAAATACGAGCACGCTCGCAAATCAAGCAACAAATGTGCTCAAATTGACACTGCAACAACAACAGCAGCACAAAAGCAACAACTGCAACAACAGCAACATAACAATTGCAACACACTGAAGCTGACGACAATTTTGAAAACATTTGTTTGGCTACTCACTTGACAGTGAAAGAGAAACAGAGTGAGAGCGAGAGAGAGAAACAGTGATGAAAATAAGCTGCCAAGTGGGAAATACTGAAAGCTAATGCAATCAATATTCCACAGCGATAGAAATAAAAAGTTACTTTAAATATATGTTTTAGGAATACAAATAAAATATAGTTAAATGCGAATATTAGTGATTATAAGAAAGAAAATTAAATCAAATTTAGATAAGGAACGTACTAATATTAAAGAAAATTTTGGAGTTGTCTGTTTCACACTTTACACATCCCAAAATACTTTTTCACGGTGTTAAAATAAGATATAACAGGTCTGGCTGCTAAAGATCACATTCAACTATGTATTAGCTACATTTTTTAGCTGAAAAGTTACCTAAAATCTATAAGCAACTATAATTTTCGCTATAAAAATACTAGCTAAATGCTTTTAATATAAAATAATCGGCTAAAGCCAGCTCTAATCATTCGAAAAATTCAATTAGATGGATTTCAAAAAATATTATAAAAATACAAATACTTCAGACTATCTATCTAAAGCTTCAACTTCAATGATTTCTTATCCGTATTTATGTTATAAAAGAAATTATATTGAGAACCAAAGAGTTTTTCCCCAATTTCAATTTGTGTGGAGATTTAAATTTAAAGCCGTTGACAACGCAAAATTTTCCTTGGCATTTGCCATGGAATAAATTGCATAAAAATGTGTCTTGTGCTCAATTTCAAAAGGAAAAAATAGAGAAAAGCTAAAAGGGGCAGTGGAGTGTGCGGGGATTTGATGTCCTCATTGTTAATGCTATGCACTCTGTTGCTCTCGCTCGCACTTGCAGTCTCTAGCTGTCTCATTCTGTTTGTTGTTGCAAGGTGCAGAGTTTCTCACAGCGCGAAGGTTGCACTAACAGTTGCAGTTGCATGACTCGAGTATACAAGAGCTGAATACAGTTTTACGACTAGTTTCCATAGGCTGCAACGGAAACCGAAACGGTTCCTGGCCCCGGGGCGGTGGAAGCAGTGGTGCAGTGTTGCCACGGCCTAAAGAAATGTAACTTTTCAACTAAGCCAAACAAGGGGGTACAGTAAGGTAGAGGTAGAGTTAGAGGAAGCCAATAAGGTGGAAGAAATGTACATTTGCCACAGTTTGCGGCAAGGTAATATATATTATGCAAATGCTGAACATAAAGCAGCGCTATAATATTAATAGAAGCCAACTTGCAACAACTATCTAGGCTTAGTACACGTATTATATAATAAAAACACAATTAATATTTAATTTAATTCATTTAATTTGCATGAGAATTTGTTTTTCTTTGCTATTAAATTTAATTAGTTCAATTTAAGTGCGAGTTAAACTAATTGCGCGTCTTTGCAAAAACTTTTGCAGTTTCAGTTTAATTTGTTACCAAGAAATTCTCGGCTCAAAACAACATTTAACAAGCTGTTTATGGCTGTAGAGTCTGGGACAGGAAGCAGACACGTCTGTGATTTGCCGCTAATTAAAGTTGATAAGCTCGTTTTTAATGGCCAAAATGCTCATTAGAGATGCGAGTCAGCTGGAAACTGTATAAGTTGCACACTACTCGACTCTAATCAGTTGCAAGGTGGCTCTGGTGGCGGGTGGCAAGTTAAACTTTTGCACTAGACTAATAAAATAACAAAAATTAAATGTGCATCTAGCTTTTTGGCGACTTTGCAAACCGCACACGACATTGTGATAAAACTAAACGACTCCACTTGCAACTACTTGTGCAACATGCGCAAACAATTGAGTTGCTCATTGAGGTGAAAGAAAATCAAAATGCACTGATAGAAAGCAATTGAAAGAGCAGTCGAGCGAAAAAGAACAAAGTGGAGGGAAGAAAGAAACAAGTACAAAGCCAAAGACAAAGCAACAACAACAACAACAGCAGCAAAAGTAAAACTTTCTGCTGCAACGCGACATGTTGCAGCGTGTCTTTTGCATGTATATTGAATGTTTATTTGCATGCAATGAGCTTGCCACCAACTCCACAACCCACGGTCTGTGTGCGTGTGTGTGGCAAGTAAACTTTGGCTACACTTTTAAATGGGTCGTTGTGTTTTTGCTGGCAACAAGGGGTTAACAACGTTCTTAATAATAATATGTATACAACAACAACAAAATATAAAATAAACTCAAACTGCAACTCGAAAAACTGCGTTACAAAGTTCAAAATGAAACTTTTTGTGTTAAAAAGTTTTACAAAACTCGACTCGGCAGCGAAGCACACACATGGAACTTAAAGCTTAAAGCTGCTTAAAGCGCAAAGCAGCTTTCAGTGGCTGCTTGACTTGGCTGCTCGGATTAAGTTCGATTGCCGTACGGTAATTTAAGCTAATCGATAAGCCTCGACTTAATACGTGTGGGAGTGTGAGTGTGTGTGGGTGTAGCAGCTACAATTTATATGCATAAATAAGTACGTTACTACTTGCCACAAAATCCTACTTGAGTTCTGCTACTTTTGCTATTTGTATTTCGCTGCTCGTCTGCAAATTATGGCCAAAAGCAAAACGGCGGCTATAATTTTATGCGCCTAATCAAATCAGTTTTCGTTACGTTTAAGCTTTCAACGCTTTATTTAACTTGTGTAATGCGCTTGGATTTCCTAAAAGCAGGCATCAAATCAAGAATCAAGTGCTTTTAAAGCTGTTTATCACTTACATTTCTTGCTGCTACATTTTTAGTTTGTATATCGCTTTAATATTTATGTAAAACTTTCGAAAATTTTAACTACTTTCTTTGCTTTCATAAAGATTTTTAATAGCAAGACAAAATATATATTTCTTTTCATTTATTTTTCAGTCTTTAAAGCTGTTTTGTCACTTGAGTTTAAGCTTAAATCTATTCTTCTACTTCTGTATTTTGTGTTTCGCTTTAATACCCATTAAGTTTTACTGTCACCAAATTAAAGCATAACTTGTTCTCTTTGCGTTCTTCAACTATAGCTAGACAAAAGAATTATATTTTCCCATAAGTTTCCTGTTTTTCTTGCTGCTTTCACTAGCGGTATGTGAAACCATTTCCTTTTATTCACTAGCTCGAGCTTTAAATATTTCCTCTTTGTTCGTTTTCATCTCTGGCTTTAAAAGAAAAAGTTGAATAATATATTTTAAACAGCATTTTAATTGTTCAACGCTTGACATGTGAGAATTGCGCATACGCCACATTGGACAGCAAAAAACGTTTAACCAGCAATGAAGAACACAAAAAAGTGGAAAAGAGAGAGGCAAGGAGAGAAGCAGCCAAAGCAAGGCACAAAAAGTGTCAACAATAATTTTTAATTAAGATTTGTTTCACACACTCAAACACACACAAACACACACACACACACTAGCATAACCAGTGACATGAGAGGCGGGAGTTAATTTGAATTTTATAACAGCGTCAAGTTGTGTAATTTAAGAGTCTGTCTACACAGCGAAGGCGTTGAGCAACACATGTTGCCCAAGTGGGCGTGGCACATATGCATTCTAACACACACACACACACATGTGTGTGTGTGTGTTCTAGAGTGTGTGTACTTTGAGCAGCTTTCCTTTTTTACTTTTTGAAGCAATTTCTTTTGCAGCCTCAATGCACACACTAGAGCGAGAGCAGCAGCAGCAGCGTTTCAGAGGATTTCACAGAGCAGCAGGCTGCCAGACAGACTGGCAGACAGACTGACTGACAGACGCTGGCAGACCGTCAGAGTGTCAGACAAAGCTGAGACCGAAACTAGCACTGAACTTTGCATTATGCACACTGCGAATACAACAAAAAAGAAAGTACAAAAAAAAGCAAACTTTTTCAATTTCTTCAACTGCATTTTAAGGGCGAAATTTTGGCTAACCTACACGCTGCCCCCTTACCCCCGCCACACCCTGGCCCTTCTTTACACGGCTCTCTGCTGCTTGCCTCGCTTTGTGTTGCATGCAATGTTTGTAGTTGGCGTTGCTACAAGTTAATCTGCCCCAAAGACTCAACTTGCTAACTGTCATTGCCATTGCCTAGAGAAACCCAGAGAGAAAAAAGAGAGCGAGAAATGTAGCTGCCTGCCACTTCATTTCCTTGCGCTGCACAAAAAAGAAAAGCGAGTAGCAGAGCGCACAAGACTTACCACAAGTTTTGGCCCGTTTCGTTTTTTTCTTGCGACTGCAACATTCTGTAGACTTACTGCAAAAGTTCTAATTTTGTAACATACTCAGCACAAATTACACATGTAATGCATATGTAAGACACACATACATATACACCCACAGCTACACTATGCGCCTCTTTTTATGTGAATGCCTCTGCAATTTATTAAGAATTCTTGCACACTTACACTCCATTTCTCCCTCTCTCCCTCTCATTCTATGTCTTGCTATCTCTATTACAAGCTCAAGTTTATCGGACTTGCCAATAAGGCCAAGTTTATGCTGCAATTAAGCAAAGCTGGCCCTAAGAAAATGCCTTGGCAAATGTGTAAAATTGAATATTTTTGTGGCACATGCCACATAAGCTGTACTAGCAGGAATGTTGCATGCAACTCTCCCCGCATTCTGCCACCTCCGCCCACAGTTGGGCTGGCTGGCCTCTTCTGTGATTACTTATTAAATTATAGTATGCTAAAAACTTTGCAATCTGTGCGCATAAAAAGCCGTTGCATACTTGCAGGCGTCGCAATTATTTCATTATGTGCACAGCGCTCTAAAGCAAACGCCCTATCGCTTCGCTCCCTTCGCCCTTCACCACTACCTAAACATAGCGAAAAGTTTGCACAACATTCTTCTCTGACTTTCTTCGCCTTCTCCTTCTCTTTCTCTCTCTCTCTCTCTCTCTTTCTCTCTCTGTGTTCTCTCATTGTCGCTTCATTGTTATTATCATAATTGCATAAAGTTGCAGCCCGAGTTGAGTTGAGTTGAGTGCTGCAAAGTGTGGCAAAGACATTTTTTGAGACAACACTAAGCGCTTAATGCCATTTATTTGCCTTTACTTCTTCTGCTGCTGCTGCTGCTGCCCTCCCCTGTCGCTATCACTTTCTTTCACAGTTTTCTTCTTCCTTGCTTTGTCTACGTTTCTGTCTCCGTGCCTTTTGTTGCTGACGTTGCATACTTTTAGGCGGCGTCTGCTTTAATTATTGCCTCATCGCCGTTGCCTTCCATTTTTTTTATTTTAAGCTCCATTAATTTGAAATGCAACGTTGCCTGACCCCGCTGTCCTTTCCTGCCCCTATGGCTCCTCACTTTCCTCTGGTTTCCTTGGGTCAACATTGCGTATACGCATCATTAAATGCGTCGCAGCACAAAGCGCGCCGCACGCAAATTAAAGTGCCATATAATTTGACCCAGCCCACCACTCGGGACACGCCCACACTAAGAACTCAGTTCAGCAGGCCCAAGCAAAATAAGCATATTTTAAATTTGACTGATGAACTGTCAGTTACCCTCGAAGAAACTATTTAGTGTAAACGAATAGCAATTTTATAGCCTTTAACTGTCTGTATCTTGCTTAAATCTTATTTGCGACCCCAAAAGGCATATATTTTCTTAACCTACACAAATTTTCCAACCAATTAAAACTGTTTTTAGAGAAAAATCAAAAAAAAAAATTTTTGAAAAAATTTCAAAATTTTAAAAAGGGGTATGTAAAATTTTGTTAAAAAATTAATTTTTCAAAAATGTGAAACTAAAAATGTAAAAGTATTTATGGGGTTAAATAGACTTTAAAATGCTATTTCGCTGGGCAATCAGTCAATTTTTAGAAAAGTTATAGTAGAATGAAGTTTCAGAAAAGGCAGAAAACGGTAAATACATGTATACTGCACTGAATAGTTCATAACAAGCTTAAATCTTACTTTCACCCCATAAAGCATATATAACTTTAAACAACACTTACTGACAAATCGCTGAGTATAGTTTCTATTAAAAAAATTATTTTTTGTTGTGCTAAATAAATACAAACCATAAATTTTAATCAATTTTTAACTGAAATTGTATAAATTATTTCTTTAAAATGTTTTGGGGTAATTTAGGATACCCCAGCGGTCGCTACAACGCCTTACAGGGTATACAAATGTGTATTTTGTGCGCATTTTTTGCTTGTCTTGTGTTTCTTATTCCTTTGACCTGAGGCGCTTTTTGTGCCGTTCCAAGCGATTTGCCAGTCGGATGTAAGTGATTATAAATAAGAGATTTTGCCTTTGTGCCCCGAACACATACACACACGCACACACCCATACTAACACACACACTCACACAGATACAGCAACGTAATGCTAATGCGTGTTGACTTCATCAAATTTCAATGCTTGGCCGCTTGCTTATTCACTTGATTGAGGGCTACGCAAGGGCGTAGCTAGAAAACTTTGACAGGGTGCAAGCAGTAGGTAGAGAGGAAAGAAGAGGAAGGGAGGTAGAGTAGCCTCGGGCAACATCATTGATTGCGTCAAATGAGCCGCTAAATGTTGACTTCGCTTACGAAGTTCGAACAAAGATACGTTGCATTGTTTATTTGTGGCTGACTTGACCCTTGCCAGCTGACCGCTGACTGCTGACCCTTCGGGGTGCTGCTGCCCTTGAACATGACAAAGCGCAACGGAAGCGGAAATGTCCGCAACGTAGAGCCAAAAGCGCTTGATTTATTATCGCCCTTATCGATGGGGCGTGACCAGCGTTAGCCGCAATAGCAGCAATAGCAAAAGCCTGCTGCATTCATGACTCTCACTCACTTTTGTTATTCACAAGCTGTATTCAGCAGCTGGTATTCACTCGGCTATGATTGAAGCGACGCTTGAGACTTGCCGCTGTTGCATGTGGCACGAGTATAGGCAACTCTCTGCTGCTGGTCAGCAAAGCGTGGCATGACACAGCTTGAAATACGCCCAAAATTATGCTACATTTATTTGCAAATCAAATGCGAAACAAGGGCGAGAAAAAGAGGGTGTGGAGGATGAAAGCGGGTGCTTCCAAAATTGTGTAAACTCATGGAACATTTCTGCTAGCGATTCAAGCGTAAAAATCCAGGAATTTTATAGACTTAAATTTCATAAAAATCAATTGAACAAGTCGGCAGAAAAACGAAGAAAGAGAAGGAGAAGCAAAGTAGCAACAACAATGCTACAAAATGGTATAAAATCTAAAACTGCTTCATCGATCAAAAAGCATTTGAAGCCAAATAATCAAAGAACTTTAAAAAATGCGCAATTAAAGAAAAGTTAAACGATAAAAAATATAATAAATAAATAGTAGAATTCAATGTTGCGGCATGTGGTAATATTTCAGCGACAAATCAATCATAGGCATCAATCACAGCACAGAGAGCAACTGTTTGATTTGTAATGCAAGGCGATGGTGATGGTCGGATTGGACTAAAGTGGGCGTGGCGGATTACAGCTTGATAGACACATGGTATTAAAATTATTGACAGGCAACAATTTATTATCAATTTCAATGGCAAAATAAAATGAAATGAAAGCAAAGCAAAGCGAACACAAACAACACTTAAATCAATTGCTAAAAGAGGCGAGGAATGAAGGACCAAATTGAAGAGAGAGTCAGCGAGAGAGAGAGAGTAAGAGAGATGCAGCAAACTGCAGAGCTAAAAGCGATTGATGAATTTGGAAAACAATTAGAATTGCAAATGAGCAGCTTTAGGGCCAAGAGGGGGAAACCCAATGAGGGTGCAGGACTGAGTGTCTGAAGGGTAGGTAGGGGCGTTAGGGAGAGGCAGCAGTTTAGGAGGCGGCGGCAGGTGTGGTTAGGCTATTGAGACAAAAAGAGGTTTCAATTGCAGCCAGCAGCAAATTGATTGCATATTTTATGAGTTTAAAACTCAAATGAGTGTGTGTGTGTGTGTGTATTAAGGTGTGTAGTAGTGTGTTTCTGTGTGTGTGCGACACAATTTACATTTGTTATGCCTGTGTGTCGCTTTTGTATTTGTTTGTTTGCCTGTTGCTGATTTGTTTAGCAATTTCTCACTGGGATTTGGCCTAAATGTTGCACGTTTTGCCATATAAGCACATTGTGGCTTTAAGTGCCGCATACGCCATGTTGTGCCTGCTGCAGCTCATAAATAACAAAAATCACATTAATTTAAAACTCATTTCGCGAATAAACACAGACAGTGTAGAGGGACAGGAGCTGACAGAGAGAGACAAAGAGAAAGAGAGAGAGGCGGGGAAAGTGTATGCTTTACGCATTTTGCAGTGTACGAAAATGCATTTTAAATTAAAATTAAAAGTTATAACGCGTCCCATTATCAGCTGCAAGGACAAAGCCAGCAAACAGCAGGATATGCAGGCAGCCCAAAGGTTGCAGGTTGGAGGTCGAGGGTCAAGCACATGTCCTGCCAGACAGTCGCTGCTTGTCGTCGTTGTTGTTATTCTTGCAATAAATAATAAATATTGTGTACGCATACAATTATGGCAGCTGCACACACACACACACTCACACACGCAAGTGTGTGTAATTTAACAGCTAGCACTGTTTTTTGGCTGCCTTTTTGGCCAGTTTTTGTGAATTTCTGCAGGTGCAAAAGTCTAAAAACAATTAAATGATTAATGGAAATTTCGTTGCGTTTAAAAAAGCAAACGCTGCAATTTCATAAACAACTCAATTATGCATTTAATAGCCAATTGTGGATAGAGACACTCCTATAGACTATGCTGTGCTTACATACAGTTTAAAGACATGCAGTTACTGTTTAAAGATGTTTGTGGGATTTATAGAAGTTTTTTAGCATACTTTTATATCAAGTATTGATCTGTATTTATATGAAATTTAAGTAACGTTGTCTGCTTAATGCTTTTTATATAACAACATTTTTAAGAACTTCATATTTTTTTGTAGAGTTTTTATACACAGTTTAGGGTATAATTAGTTTGCTAAAAACGTGTAACACACCGAAAGTAGCTTGTCTGACCTTTTAAAGCATCACTAGCGATATAGAATACTCCATCTCGGTTAAAGCTAAAGGACTTCAGATAAATTCTAGTTGCAGAACTGTACTTTGTATATAGTTAAACTACAATAAATGCAAATAAAATTATAAATCAAACGAATACATACCAAATTATACCCTGTTAACAGCAAACAACCAACTAAGAATACCTAGGGTAGCCTGCAGTAGAGTAAATTCAACTAATTTCCGCTGTATTTTAATTTAAATTAAATTTTACATACAATTCAATTAATAGTTATTGAGTTTTCACTGGCAACAAGCAAAAAACCAAAAAAAAACTGCACTGAAATTGTTGTTAAAGTGGAAAACGAGAGCAGACTCTTGATAAGCTTTATCACTGCTCGATTCGATTGTGAAGTGGATGCTGATGCTTCCAGTAAATTGCATTGTGATGCGAGTATTTTGAAGTTTCGTTGTCAGACAACGAAAACGAATAATCGAATGCTTTTAATCGTATTTGCTATTGAAAATGTCATCAATTGATGTGGATATGATGATGGTGGAGCAAATGTGATTGATTTTTAATTAAAAACACATATTTATTTAATTTTAATTAAGTTGATTGACTTTGTGAGTGTGGCAACCACATGTGCGGCATGTGGAATGTTGTAGCAACGTAATTGTGGCGCAGCAACAAATATTAAAACACAGCAACAAATTTTGCCATTTATAAATGTAATAAATTCGTTTATTTTGCGTTTATTTTTGCAGACAGCTAATGCTAAGGACGCACCACAATCTGAGGCCTGATGCCACACCATGCAGCACTAATAATAATAATAATCAGCTGCGTCAGCCGTAAACTGCTGCTGCTGTTGCTGCTGCCGCTGCTTGCTGCCCCCAGGAGAGGCATAAAGCGTTGCCACGTCTCATGCTAGCGGGGTAAGTTTTCTGAGTTGTTGTTGTGGGGCATGGGGAATTGTAAAGGAGCAGGAGGTGAGGGTTGGCTAAGGGGTAGAGAATTCTCTGATTTGCTTTGATTTGGCAGCGCAGGCACGCATCATTGACGAGCCGTGGGGCACACACAGTTACAGTTACTGCTACAGATACATGCCACAACGAGTCATTAATTTCAATTTTGGCCAAGAAGCAGGCAAGTCTCCGCATCATATTTGGCATGATTGAAGGGTTCTGCTCTCGAGCAGAGACAAAAATTATTTATTTACAAGCATTTTGGGCTTGCGTGCCACACAGAGCAGCTGCCTCAAAGCTACGGCTGATGCTGCTGCCACGTTCCTCTGGCCAAATAAACAATAAATTAAATTGCCACATTTGATTGCAGCCTGTCAGACAGAGAGAGGGAGATAGAGAGAGGGAGAGCCTACGTCAAGCAAAATGCTTGTGATGTGCCCCATGTGGCAAGCGTCAGTTGCTTAAATGACTAAATGTTTGCCTATACATTATGCAGCTCTCCCCAAAGTCATAACATAAAATTTCCAAAAACAAAAAAAAAACACTACCTGCCACGCCCACCTCCCCCGCCTCAAAGTTTGCTTTACTTTACAAGTTACAATCATTGGAACGCATTGATTTTGGAATATCATCAAAAAAAAGACAACAAAAAACACAACAAACAGGGAACTGCATTCGGAAAATTTGAATTCAAGTGCGAATGTGAATGCGAATACGATTGTGTTTGAATATAAGTGTGAGTGTGTGAGTGTGTGTGTCTGAACACACAGAGAGATTCACATGGACATGGGTACACTAAGATTTATGGGGCGAAAGGACATTTTTCATGCCGCAAAATACAAAACGCACATGGAAAACGTTCATTGAAAACACATTTTCCAGCTGGCAGCCAAAACCAAAGAGCTTCAAGCATCGAATGCTACCAAATGCGAAATTCAATAAAGCATTACGTAATATTGCCAAGTTATATATACAGAGAGAGAGACAGAGAGAGAGAGGGTGAGAGAGAGACACACACACACATGCTCACTTGCTATGCAAGACTGGCCATGTGAGTGCAATAATTTACAACATTTTAATCGAATTAGATGCAGCCAGAGACAGTCTGATAGAGGGGGCAGGGGAGGGGCGAGGGTAGGGGACTGGCAGCTAAAAAGCAAAATGCATTTTAAGTGTTGCAAAAGGCAACTGGAGACAGATAGAGAGGGAGAAAGAGTGAAGCAGAGGAGAGGTGGTGACTCTGGCAGTTGGCGCAAGTGCCAGCGGCTAAAGCCATAAGACAAAAAGAAATTACATACACAAACACACACACACTCACACACACACACGTACGTTTACACACCAGTACACACACACAAACACACTCAAACTCACACCCTTTCGTATATAAACTGCGCCCCAAAAGCAGCAGCAGCAGCAGCAGAGCAAAGCAAAGCGTTAGGATTTTATTTTGAACATGTGCCAACAAATGTTTGTTGCCATTATTCTTTGTTGTTGTTAGTGTTGTTGTTGTTGTTGTTGCTGTTGCAGTTGGCGTAACTTTTGGCTGCCTAAACTTGTGTTTTTTAGTGTTTTGTTTTTTGTTTCTTGTGCATAAAATTCAAGAACAACTTATTTGAACAAAGCAATTACTAAACATTTATTAAAGTCACAGCAAGCAAACTAGCTACTAGATATATAGAGCTTAAAGCTGAGTAAACAAGCTAGTTAAATATACTTAATTATATAGAATTTATACATACTTTACATATCTATTTACTACAATATAATCATATATAGTATATTAGCTTAACTTTTTTCCAGCAACTTAAACTTAAGCTAAACATATTTTCAACTAACTACAGCTACAAAATCAAACTTCTAAACAAACAAACGCTTAACAAACTACAGCTTTAAAAGCGTCAAGCTCATTAATATGCTCAAAAGCTCAAAGAATACAATAAAAACTGCAATTTTTGAAAGCTTAGCTGCATTAAGCTCACTTCAAGCTTCAAAGTTGAGCTCAATTAACAACTTTTGCGGGGGTAATTTACATCTTAAATGAGCTGCACAGCTAAAGTTACTGGCCAAATTTCTCCAGAGATTGGACAAGTTAAGAGCGAGAGAGAATTAGAAGCAAAGAAAAGCAAAGAAAAGCGAAGAAAAGCAAAGAAAAGCGCTGAAAAGCCAGAAAAGTACGTGGAAATGTCATAAATTCCAGGCAATAAATTTCTATTTGTTTCGTATTTTTAGCTCATTTTTTATGTGTGCCTCAACTGTGTTGCACAAGCAGTGAGTGCCACACTGCAGTTATGTTGTACAGCGAGAGACAGGGAGAGAGAGAAAGAGAGAGAGGAATGGGCGTAAGAGAGAGAGAGAGCGAAGCAGCGTAAATAAAATGTCAGTTTATGCAACAAGCCGAAAAGGCAGCAACTGCCGCCCATTTATTATTATAATAATATTAAGTATACGCCAAGTATGCCAGCATATTTCATTGTTGACATTTAGTAACATTTATTGGGCAGCTGCACGAGAGATAAAGATAGAGAGAGCGTGAGTGAGATAGCTTTGGGGAACTTTAGTTATTTATGCTGATTTGGTTTTTTGCTTAACAGCAAAAATCATAATGAATGAAATCGTTACACTTGGCAATTGACTTGCGATATTATGAATAATATGCAGGTAATATCCATTGTGGGCTAGCACACACAGAACTGGGCGTGGCAAAGCTGATTGGCTGCAATAAAATTGAAAAAGCATGACAGAGAGGGAGATAGGAAGAGAGGCAGAGCGACAGAGACTTGTCAAGCGTGTGTCTGTCGTGCTTAGCGGATTTTGTGGCAGGCAACAGACGCCGCTCATGTCAAACCAATCATTTGTAATGTGCCTCAAGTCGCAAGCAATGGCTGAGACCGTGTGTGTGTGTGTGTGTGTGTATCTAATTCGTGCCACATCGATTTTTTATACATGGCAAGTGACGTGCTAAGACAAAAGTTATTAGCAGCCAGTTGACATTAAGTGACAGCAGCAGCAGCAGCAAAAAAGCGAGGGAGTTGACAGTGGCAGCAGCAGCGATTAGACGCACAGCTTGCCACCAAATGTGGCACACACACACACAGCTGCAGCTGGCAGACTTTAGTCAGTAGTCAGTTTAGCTATGCCACAAAGTGTGGCAGCAATGAAGTGCATTTACAGAATAAAAAGCAAGCTTTCGCTGTGTACTGCTGAATATGTTGCAAATGACATGCAGGCGTTGCATTATAAATGTTATTATAAAATCTTGCCACAAACACACACACACACACCTATACACACACACTCACACACACACGTGGGAAGCAAAAGAGCACACTATTTGTATGCATTTAAACGACTCTATTTACCACAAAATGGCTGTCCGGGCACAGCAACAATAACAAGAGCAGCTGTAAGTGCAGCACGGGGCATGCAACAACATGGCAACAAACAACGTTGCACGATAATAATAAAAATAATAATGATACCCACAACAACAGCAACAACAACCACAACAATAACAACAACAACGAGAGCAGCAACAATGGCAGTTTTAAAAGGCAAGCTTCATAAGGACTACAATAAAATCAGGCTGGGCGCATATATAATTTTTAGTGGGTGTGCCGCTATGTGTGTGTGTGAGAGAGTGTGAGTGTGTGTGTGTGCACTTTACAGCTATTTAAAATTTAAATAATAGCAAAAAACCACACGAAATAATAATAAATCATAGTAAAATATATGTGCACACTCGCTCGCTCAGCTTACAGCAAATGTGCGTGTGTGTGTGTGTGTGTGTGAATTTGTAGCGCTTGTGTTGATTTAATAGCCGCGGTCACAAGCATTATGGCATGTTCATGATTGCCAAGCCAGCCAACCCACTTTTACATTTTGCAACCAAAAAGTACGTGACCAGCCAAGGATACCCCTCTTTCTCTCTCTCTCTCTCTCTCCTGCTCACTCACTCTCCCTCTCTCACTCGCTAGAATTCCCTTGGTTATACCCATTATATGTTGCTCTATTCATTTTTTGTGCGTTGTATGTAAATTTTTGGCGTTTTTCATTATTTATTATTGTATTTAAACAGATTACGCATACGCCGCATGTGCGAGTGTAAATTTCGTATGTGGCACACATACACAGCCACCTAAACTGCCCTTTTGGCCAAGCTAACAACTGCTGACGGCCACAAATTGAAAGTTGAACAGGTGAGAAAATGTTACGCAATGCTTTAAAAAAGAGCTAGAAAGCTAAAAAGAAAAGTAGACAGAGAAGGAGTGAAGGAGTGAGAGACCTGGCAGCTTAATAGTTTATAAACTTTCGATATTTGACAGTTATTGTGCAGCTAAATTGGCAGCTTGAAAAGTTTAACAATCTTATGGAATACACATAGTTTAAAGAAATTTATACGATTTATCAGACTTTGATGAAATTGAAGTTTCATGTACTGCTGAATTTAGCAGTTGTTGCTATACATTTAATGCACAAATAACTATTAAGTGGTAAACTAAACTCTTTATTTAGACATGAATAATGTCAGAATTAGTGATTTGCTATAAGACTGCTTAAAGCTATTTGTTATTGACTGCTAATGTTGCTCATAAAACTTGATAAATAGATAAAATAAATATAAATTGAATCTGTTTTCAACATTTGCTTACTTAAGTTGATTCTAATAAATAATTAATATTTAATCAAATTTGATATTATTCTTACTTAATATTCAATACTTGATTTTAATGCTCTAAATTCATAAATCTAAAATTAATTATCAATTAGAAAGTTCGTAGTTTAAGTACAAACACTTAAAATCTATGTTTCTTTTCCCCCGATATATATTAGCTAATCATATATACTGAAATATATACTCACATTGGCACTCAAAAGCGCCACAATTTCAGCGCTTTCTACATCTTTTTTTCACAGCAATACTAGCTACTAAAGATCACCAGATATATCAGCTAAATATATAGAATAAATACTCCATAGTGTCATCTATTTTACGCTTCTTTCGCCTGCTTTCTATTATTTGTGAACCATAATTTAATGTCAGTTTGTCGAGCGTAAAGAAAAGTGCAGCGCCCCAGAAGTATGCAATAAAAATTTGCAGTTGGTTTTTCTAATGAATTTTCATTTCATTTGGAATTTATGTATGGCCGCAACAACACAATGGCGAATATGGCAAATGCCATATGAAAACTGAACAAAAGCAGCTGAAAATCTTAAATGTAAATACAAAAAAAAAACTATGGTAAAAATGGCAAAAATTAATGTGAGCTAGAGAAATGTTGCATGCAACGCAGACATTTTGTAGCTACACCGTTCTGCACTCGTGCATAAATACAATGGCCAAAAAAGACGAAGAAAGCCAGAAAACGAAATGAAAGAATAAAGTAGAATAAAATGCAATGCAAAACTCGAATTGGCAGCAACAACAACAGCAAGAGAGAGAGAGAGAGAATACTAGCGAGAGAGAGAGAGTAAGTATAAACTACAACAGAAGAAGCGACAAGGCGCAATGCAAAAAAAAAAAAGAGGGCAACGGGGCAGCAGCAGGGGGAAATTTAGTCAGTCAGCCACTTTGGCGTATACGTATTATATATATTTTTGGGCATAAGCTTGGCAGTTTGGGGGGAACTCTACGTGCCAAACGAGCTACCCGAGCTCCAAAAAGATGTAGGTAAACGGTATTAATGGCAAGAGCACACACACAGAGACAGACACACACACATACACATAGATAGATATAGAGACAACCCTAGGGGCAGCAGCAGCAGCAGCAGTTGGCAGGCGTAACTGAAATAGCTGCAATGCGACTTTTTCCTCGTATATATTATTATTTTTCGTACAATTTTTTTCTTGTTGCTCTGCTTTTTTCTACTTTTTGTTGTTGTTGTTGTTGGCTCTTTATGTCGTTACATGCACGTGCAACGTACATATGTGTGCGTGTGTGTGTGAGTGTGTCTTAAGTTGCTGTAGCCAAATATTGCAGCAGAAATCGAAGCAAACCAATTGAAACTTTTCATTTGGCCTGTTGCACACACACACACACACAGGAACACATCAATTCAGCACTTTTAACTTATGAGCCAAGTTAGCTGTCTGTCTAACACTACAAGTTTCCACTCCTGCCACTTCTCCCCCCCCCCTCAACCCCTTTTTGGGCTTTTGTGGCGCACTGGCAATTGCCAGAGGCATGAAGCGGCTCTTGAGCGTCATCAACACATCGTGTACGTGACTTTGCTAACAAAAATTAACAATTTCATTAGTGGGCAACCGGTTTGCCGGCCCCAAAAGGATCAGCAAAGAATACAACATGCTTGACGTAGTGTCAGCACTAACAGCACAAAAAAAAACAGAGGAAAAACCCAACAACAATAAAGCAGAAAGCAAAAACTGGCAAAGCACAGAGCTACAAAAGAAAAGAAAAAAATGTTGTTGTAAGAAAAATAGAGGAAAAATTGCTGCCACTTATCAAACAGACGCCACACACACACATACACTTCCTCTTCCTGTCTGCTCAGCTAGAGAGTGGGAGTGTGTGTGTGTGTGTGTGAAAACTAACGAACCGCGTCGACACGCCACGCCTCCAACGCTTGTGACGCCCACGCTGCAGTCATTTACAATACATCTAAAAAAGGCGCTGCGTACTGTTACTGTACGTGCATCAAGTGTGCTTCAAATGCACTTCATTGCCTCCGACACTCGCACACAGATATATTTGTATAAAGTGCTTAGATATTGTGTGTGTGTGTGTTGCGACAAAGTAAATGAAATCGCCGAAGAGGCAGCAGCAAAAAGTGTTGAAAAAAAGCAAAGCAAAGCAGACATCAAAAAGCGCCAGCTCAGATGCCGTCAAATCAGGCAGAGCAGCAAGAAATGAAAGAAAAAGAGTGAAAAAGAGGCTACACTAATAAAAAAATTATGTTATTATTTAATATAATAGATATTGTCTCAATACTTCTTAGAAATGGAGAATGTGTAGAGATTTTTATTAACTTAAATTCGAAATGATTTTTATGATCTGAAACATTTTATGCGCATTTAAAATCCTTAAATACTTTTTACTGTCAACATAGAATGAAATTTGAAAAATGCTCTTCAATTCTAAGCAACAAAGCTTTGCCTAAAAGCATTACAAATAGTTTCCATCGAGTAAAAATATAATTGCTGTGCTTAGCAATATGTTTTTAATAGATATATTCAGTTTATTCATAGAGCAGTACTTCAAAGTAAACTAAACCAATTAAAGTTTTCGAACAAAATATATATACACATGCCCAATTAAAGTAATTCTAATTCCCATTGCTTTTTATTAGTGTAAAGTGTGCTTAGAGAAGTACTATGTACAGTGGATAAACTGACAAACAATTGGCCATAAGTAGTGGTAGTTTAGCTTGAAATCAGAGTAAAAACTTGGCTTACTATAGATTGCCATGTGGAAGCCATGCTTGAAATCCACTTGGTATCCACTTGACATCCACTTGACATCGTAAATCAGATAGAGACTTTCATCTATAGCATTGATATGCGCATGTAAACAATTTTTGGATTTATTTGGCCTTTATCCACAGCTCAAAACGTGTCTCAAAAAGGACGCAATGCAGTCAGTTTAGTACCATTCTCCTCCGCTCTGTCTCTGCTGCCCTAAGAGGCAGCAGCATGTGTGCGCTGAGCATTCAACGAAATCTGTCAAACAGCAAATAAGAAATAAGAAATGCGAAATCCAAACACAAACACAAACACAAATACAAAGTACTACAAAGCACAAGTAAATAATAAAATCAACTTGGGAGAATTTCGTTTGGTTGGGTTGTGTTCACTCGTAATGTGCTTCAAATTGATTTTCATTTTCTTTTCTGTTTTTCAGTTTTCCTCAGCTGTTGCAAGAACAAAGCACAAACAACAACAACAGCAGCAGCAGCAACAGCATAAAGTGGGGAGGCATGGAGTCTAGAGCGGCACAGCGACATATCCTTCGGGTAAATATTTGCTCAACATCAAAAAATGGGTAAGTTAACTCAGCAGGTGTCGAAAGCTTGTTTGAGCAAGCGGCAACTGCTTGGGAATTTCAAATGAGTTCCAACAAATTGATTTTTCAAATAAAGAAAATACTAATTTCAACAAGTGAGCTGCTGGAGTCGTTGCTCGACTTTTGAATACCAGTAACTCACTAGATTTAAAAAACTGTTGCCTACTTTTAGGTGGGCGAGGAAATTGAGAACTTTAAGCAGTTTACTAAATACTATCATAAATAGTTAGTTAGAACAAAAATAACCGGAAGAACAAGTAAAAAATTGAGATCACTTTGAGCTGCAATTCACGCTAGGGACAAAAGCAGGTCAGTTACATGCAGATACAAAGAAACAGCTTTTGAAAATTCTTCATCAAGTCATTTAGCTGTTTACATATTGCTTTATACTAATAAGAAATAAGTTATGCTTAAATTAGCTGCTTTTGCCATTATGTAAAAGTTATTTTTAGCTGAATTTCCAGTTTTTGTTGCATATATTTTAGAGACTAGAAAACAAGCAATTGAAACCATAAATCCGCATTCACTTATGGCTTAAGCGCTGTGGGCCGAATGCAAAGAAGGGAAGCAGAGAATCAGAGAAGCACTATGGAAGATAGTAACAACAGAAAAAAACGTAACGCTAAATCAATAAAAGTTTCAATGGCTTAATACCAAATCGAATACGCCGGAAAGAGTCCTGCGACGCCTGTCAATGCCAGCGTCATTGGCGACAGACGCTAAATCCTCGCTAAGCTCTTGAAAATATGCCGATATCTTTTTTACTCCCTACCCTCCCTACCCGCTCCCTCCGCTCTTCCCTCTTCTTTTACTTGTTTGTTGGTTTTCAGCTGTTCACGTACTTTACATTTTTTTGTTGCTGTAGCCGTTGCAGGCATTTTTATTGACTTACTTTTCGAGTGGCATTGGCAAAAGTTTTGCAACTGTTTCGCAACTTTTGGCATCTTTTATTATTATGATGTTGGTGTTGGAATTGCTCTTGGTATTGGTGTTGGTGTTAGTGTGCTGCACTCAGTGGAGCATAGACATTTTTAACTAGCAGCATACTTATATAGTAGATATATGTATATAGTCTCGTATTTCACGATTACAAATGAGATTTATTTGCCATTTCCGGCAGCATTAGCGGAAGTGCAGTACTAACTCGAGTGTGCGCCCATAAAAATGCCAAAAAGTGTTGAACCCCTCTTCGCCACTCCGCTCACATCCCCATTCCCCTTTACTTTTGCTGCATTTTTGTCGCATTAACCAAAACTGTTTTTCTGCTCTTTCTTTTGCTCCCTTTTGCCCAGCAGGACGAGAAGTTGTCAACGCAAATGGCGCTCTGGCAGGACAACAACGCCTAATGTCCTTTTGATAGGTGCCAACACTTCGGACGCTGCTAAAGAATGAAAGCATGGATGGCAAGAAGGGGACATGTCCAGCACAGCAGCTTTTGATAAATTATCATGTGCACAACAAAATGGCTGACTTCCGGTTGCAGTTAGCGGTACAACAACGATATCAGGTGCAGCAAATGATGATGTGGCATCGAAACTAAACCCAAAATCAATTGTTTATCCTTCGGTTTCATGGTACGGTGCGACCGGATGATGGTTCACAACGACCGTATAATTATTAACTGGTCGGTGGGACTTTCGTCCGTTTGTAACGCCATTTGTCAACGATTTATCATCGAATCAAGGTGCTGACGTCATTATTTATTAAGCCTAATGTATCAGCTGCTACCATTTGTAATGTCTATCAATAACAATGTCCTTAATAAACAAAAAAAATAATTTTAATCTATTAATTGAACATAAAACCTGTGTTTTTCATTAAAAAGGATAATATATGTGAATCCTTGAATGCAGATCCATAAAGGCGGTGTAAATGAGTATGTAAAGCAGTGTCCCTTTGAAATTTGCAAGAACTCTAAGGAGCTAGAGCTACGGAAAGGTGATCATTTACAGAAAAAAGGTCGTAGCTCGGCCATATCCTGTCCCATTTTGGCAGGACATGTCTCGCTAGGCTCGCCAGAATGAGCTCTATCGATTGGCATCAAAATATTATGGGGTCATCTAGGGATTAAGGACATTCGCAAGGAATATAAGGAGCTAGAGCTGTAAAAATGGATAATTATTTTATTCATGTGATATTGTTTATTTAATAATTGCACATTTGGAAACAATTGATAATATCCTTGCAAATAAAATAGCATAACAAGCAAAAACAGATTTGTTTTCTTTTTAAATAGGCGATTGTTCTTGGTGTAAAATAACAAAAAGTTTGATGGCTTAGCCTAAACAAAAACATGGAATAATAAAGTGTCGTTGCGATAATATTTCATAATTATTATAATTATTGACTAATTTGGCAATGCATTTGGGATATGAGGAGTGTGGTGTGGTAAGGGGGGGAAGTAAAGGATTAACTAATTAGTTAATCAACGCATTGACATAATATTTATACTCTGTTTCGCTTTTGACATTTACATATGTATGTATGTGTAACTTTGAGTAAAATTAGATAATTGCAATTACATAAATAATTTGACTATTGACTAGGGATAAATTTGTAGTTTCTTCTCTTTGCTAATTTGCTAATATGTATATTTGGAATAAAAGTATGTATATATGTGTGTTTTATGTTGTGTGTTGCGTATGTGTGTATGCAGTTAAATAATAAATTAAATTACAAATTGCAATGGAAAATCATTAGAATGAAAATTGCACTGGGCATCTTGTCTACTTAACATTAAAGAGTTAAATATATGCCGTTGGTTTGTGCATCGGCTAAAGTGTTTTGTTTCGTAGAGGGAGAGCGAGAGATTCCTTAGCTAAATTCGCCGACTCAAATTCGCCGCACGCCATCAATGTGTAAGGTGCGCGTACCGGCTAAGCTGAACCGGCGGCACAAAACTTATCTACAGCTGGTTCTAAACTAGACTACAAACAAGTTTCTTCGATTGGCAAGACTTTCATAAAAATTACAAAGAGAGATAGACACAGAGAGCGCGTGAGTGGGAGTGGGAGCGCGAGAGTATCTATGATATATATAGTTCCACACAATTATTGCTCACAATGGGCGTGGCACTGCCAGCGACACTTTGGCTGCCAGTTTTCAATGCTGCCGCTGCCCCTGTCGTATGGTTTGTGTCCAAGCTGAGTAGACTTTGTGTTGACGACTTTGAAGCAGGTGGCGTTACCGGCTGAGCAGGCGCAGCTGTAACAGCAGCAATGGGCGTCGGCGTCGTTAGCGTTAACGTCGGCGTAGCCGTAGGCGCTGACTGCGACGCTGCCGCTGTGTTGGTTGGTATAGCTGATGTGATCGTTAGCTTGTTATTGTTGTGGTTGGTGGTGTTATTGTTGTTGTTGTTGTTTTGTTGCTTTGCCGGCACAAAGGGCAAAGCATTCTTGCTGGGTGTGAGTATCAAGCCAGCGTTGGGCGGCGACAGCGGCGAGGGTGGAAAGAAGTCCATAGGATACTGTGAAAACATAAGACACTTGTGGTGAAAACAATAAGAGCAAATGGATCTAATACCTGGGTATTATAAAAATAAAGGGATTATAAATTAATTTAATTCTATATTTAATTCAGGTATTTAGGAAAACGAGAGATGCTCAAGTACTGACTTAATCTAAGATCCTTTCGTTCATACGGACAAACGGACAGACGGACGAAATCTGATCAAGAATATTGTATATATACTTTGTGGGATTTGGCAATTCGATACATTTTCTTGAAGATACCATACTTTTATCAAATCTAAGATCAGGTAACTTTCGACATCTATATAATTTACATGTATTCATCACTGATTTGTATATTCAATATATTTCCTACGAATGCTTACCAAGGCCTGATGCTGATGCGAGGGAGAATGGGCGCCCGGCTGGCTGTAGTAGGTGGTGGGCGAGACGGGCGGACTGGGATAGGGCCAGTAGACGAGCGGCGGCGGATAGAAGGCGGACGCATGATGGTGGTGATGATGGTGGGCGTGTGCATGGGCGTGCGTGTGGGCGTGGTGAGCACGCGGCGTGGCCAGCAGCGGGGTGTGAGGCGGCGGCGGCGGTGGAGCTCCGTAAGCCGGAAAATGTGCACCAAAGTGAGCGCCTAGAACGGTGGCACCTAAAAGAGAGACACAAAAAGAACGAGACAAAGAGAAAAAGAAAGAGAGAGACAAAAAGATTAAGATGAGAGTGTGTGAGAGGAGATCTAGGAAAAGATCGAATCAAATGATATTGTAAATAACACAAATATTGTAAGTATTGGGAAGAGGCGGAAACTGGGAAGTTGAGGTTGGGGGAGGTTAGTCTTAAAGAAGCTAACGGTAATTGCTGTTGATCAAGCGACACAAATCAAAAGTAGTACAAGTGAAAGAAGAAGAGACGCGGTTGCCAAACTGCAACTGACAGAGTTAGGAGTTAGTTATGTTGCTGTTGTTGTTGTTAGGATTAGTTAGTTAGTTAATTGTCAAGTAGTATAATCGTATTCAAAAACACTCACCGTTTAGACATTTGCAAATAATATGGAAGAGGAGACATGTATGTAGTATAATAATTTAAGTAAGATATATATATTTATATGGCATGTAATCAGTATAAAATTTAAATATATATATTTACCAACTTTACCCAGAGACCATGAATACATTTTTTTGCGCACACACTTGTAAGACTTAAAACATGTTTTTTTTTATATAATTTTCCCATCTGTTTTAATCCAAGCACCAACCAGCCTTCAAGAGGATAACATATGTAGTATGCATCATTCAGATTTGTTCTATATATGTATGTTTCGTATGCAAAACCAAAAATTATACTAAACAAAATACCAAAACAAAAAAAAATTATAGAATACCAAAAAAACAGGACACACAGAGCTTGAAAAGAGGGACAAAACGACGGCGAATGAGAATTTGTTAACGGTATTGGTATCGGTATCGGTATAGGTATAGGTATAGGTTATCTTTATATGGTAGATACAAGTAAAAAGTTAGAGTTGCCACATCGCGTTACAAAAAAGCAGCAACCCATTCCGTTTTGTTGTTGTTGTTACGTACAAGTATGGTTGTGTTTGAGTGTGGGTGTGTGTCTAAGGAGAGAAGGAGAGAGAGTGGGGAAAGAGCATAGCGCTATGTTGGGTATTACATATATGTAAGTATTACTGACTTGCACGCCCACTTACTTAGGCGACGTTACAGAGTTGCAAACGCACACAAAGAAGGAGAGAGGGAGAGAGAAGGAGAAAATAGCATAAATTTTCAATCCAAACAAAAATAACCAATTTGGTGGCAACTCTGGTAACGCCGTCAAGATATTACCGTAATGATCACAAGGACCAGATAGAAGATGCGCCTGAAAATACATATATAAAGCTAGACCCAAGCCCAAGACCCAAGTTACGAATACAAAGTGATTGGTAAAAGAGAGAGACAAAAGTAGAAAACAAATGGAGATAAAGACAGAAAGAGGGAGAGGCAGAAGGAGAGAGAATGAATAATAGAGACTAAGGATGGCAAAGTAAGCTGATTAATCGATTAAATTACTTATATGACGTCAACTAATCGAATAATCAATGCAAACTTATAGCTATAAAGTAATAATCGGAACTCAAAATTCTTTAAGGACAAATTCCCGTCCGTCTTTTGAATTTATAAACAAAAGTTTAGTTTCGATTTTTATAAACAGTTCGATTAATCGTACCATCCCTATTAGAGACTGAATTTGGAAAAATAAAAGTGAAAGAGTAGAAAGTAATCAAAGGAAAGGAGCAGCGAGATTGCGATAAATATATTGTATGTATATAGCGATAAGTAATTTATTTTATTGAAGTATAAAAATTAATAAAAGTTTTGTTTGAATATCAAAAAAATGTTGTAAGAACTTGTTGTTGTGCGTTAAAAACTTTTTAAGTTATTATTAAATATTAATTAATTGTCTGTTTTGTTGTCGTTTTTTTTTTAAGTGGCTGCTTATATATGAGTTTCGAATGGAAGCCATAAAAGATATTGCATATATGCCAAAAAAAAGTGATAGATATAACCCATGGTTAACCACTCGATTCTTGTGTATATGTATATGCACTAATTAAACTAAATGCTAAGCTATGAAAAACTTTTCCATGCTTTTTAGATACATTTCAATAGTATCCGCTTGCAAAACTGTTTTGTTAGACGCAGAAAAGGAGTTATAGATTTATGGAAAGGTACCAACATACGATAGTATGCAAGGAATTGAGCTCTCTGCTTGAAATATATATATAGTATAGTATAGGGTAGTTAACTGTACGATTAGATCTACAGTTTACAGTCAGGTCCATGTGTGATTAAGAACGTATACAATGACAGACAAACGGTATAATTATTAAGTCGTATATCTAGAGCATATACCCAAAATATCCATAACCAGTAACACGAACGTACGAATGATAATAAGCAGATTTATTGTGTTCCCGATAAGTAGATATAGATATAATAATTATAATAATGACAGACAGGGAGGGAGGGAGAGAGAGAGAGTGGGTAAAAAAGTGTAAGAGAGAGAGAGAGTTTTGGACTATAAACTAAGAATTAGTGATGACAGAGAACACAGAGTGAATAAATTCAGTGTTGATAAACGAATATCGAATAGATAGTAGCTAAATTCCAATTTTTGCGACTAACACCAGTTACGCACACTTATAAATAGCAGATACAGTTATTATATATGTATGTATAACGATATATATTTCAATATCGTTAGACAAATTCCCCAATAAAATGGAGTGTTAGAGCTGTCAGCTAGCCACAGCAAGCGTTACGATCTAAACTAGCCCCAAAAAATAATATGAGCAATGTTAATGTATATAGAGCTGATTTGAACGATAACAGTAAAGATAACGATAGTTGATTGATGTCCAGTTAGATCGTAACACTCGTAACACTCTGTGGCATGCCGCAACACAAGTGAGCAGACATAGGAAAAGTTTTCTAATGCTTACGAGATATATATAGTATGGTATGTAGTATATGTATTATATAGTATGTAAATTATTAACGCTGATATATATGCCAACCAATTTTACAAGTTGTACGTACGAGAGCTTACAACTACAGTTTGTTTTTCTTTTTTCGCAATTTCTTTCCACAATTATTATCATTATTATTATTATTATTTAGATTATTAATATTATGATTATTATTATTATGATTAAAATTAAGTCTAAAACAGTTTTGGAAAGTTTCAATTTCGAATCAAATCTGTTGCACAATTCAATTAACGCATGAGCCAACACCTGACGCCCTTCAGGTAGCGAGTGGGTGTGGCTGTGTGTCAGTATGTGTGTGTATGGGTGTGTGCCTTTTGCTTAAATATTAATTTATAGATTGCACTTAACTGGGCGTGGCACAGTATACCCATACACACAGACACACGAACACACAGACACGATTGACGGCTCTTCTGCTCGCTGCTTGAAGGACGTTAGCCTCTGTTGTTGTTGTTGTAATAGCGCTGACACACACACCAACACACACACACACACACACACCAACAATTCACCCACACACACGCACACAAGCACAGACACAGACACATTTATAGCTTAGTTAAGTAGTAAAATATAGAATTTTTGCCCAAAATTAGGCAACATTTTAGTGAATTTTAAAATCATATTTGTTAGCTTGCCCGGTTTGTAGGTGTGTGTGTGTGTGTGTGTATGTGTGTGCAATTTATATATGTGTGTGTGTGTGTGCAGAGTATAAGTAATGCTTAGACCATAGACAAAATGCTTAAAAGTAATATTTCATTTACTTTATAAAAAAGACTTAAAAAAAACTACAAAAATTTTACTATAAAAAAATGTACGATAAAAACGAATTTTAAGCGCTAACAAAATGTCCGATATGTATGTGTCAGTGTATGTGTGTATGTGTATATGAGTTTTAAAGGATTTGCCAAGATGAGCTATGGAATTATATATATAGAAGATATATATCTTTATTTTTTTGCCACTCATCGTGCGTTGCTTAACATTATCCACCTTGGAATGTGTCTGAAGCAATTGGAGATGTTTTCTTAATCAATAAATTTTCATCAATCAATCAATCAATTAAAAATTTTATCAATCAATGTTGAAACAATGTATGAACATTGCTGACAGTTTGTTTAATGGATCAATTATGAGTTGTTGAAATGTTTTTAAAGTGTTTTATATGGAAATCCAAATGCCATCAATCACTTGTCATGATTGATTGTTTGTTATATACACAATTATATTAATTATTTGAATTAAAGGCTAGAATATGTAAATTTACGTAACTAACGACAACTTGTTACAACAATCAAAAAGGATTTTTAAGCAAATAATCGTGATTGATTGATTGTTAAGATTGCTGAGTGCTGAATGCTTGCTAAATTATTCAAACACTATTTGATTGATATGAAACTGGATTGTAGCGTTAAATTGGAGGGTACTTGAAGTGATTGATTGATAGATTGTAATGTACACTTTAATGTACTATGATCACATCAATCAATCAGGATGATTGAAGCGTCTTAAATGCCTGAATTGTAGTAGGAGTAGACGTTACTGGGTGCCCGGGTCAAAGCCCGTTTGGCAGCACTTGCCACCGCCGCTGCTCCTGCCGCATCCTGCTGAAAGGCATTCTCATACGAGCGCTTCATTGAGTGTTGCTGCAATGCGAGTCCAGGATTTGCGGCGCCACCGCTCGCTGCACCAGTCGGCGGTGGTACACCTGCAGCGGCCGCGGCGCCAGCGAATTGATAGCCAGAGGCGACAGCAGCGGCGGAGGCATTGGTGGGCATATAGCCGAGCTGAAAGGGTTGCAGATAGGGACGCTGCATGAAGACAAACTGCGGCTGAGCGCCCATTGCAGCGGCAGCAGCAGCAGCCGCCGCACCCGGATGCTGCATATACAGCGGATGTGGCTGCAACATGGCATTCGCATACATTTGCTGCTGCTGTTGCTGTTGTTGCTCTGCAGCGGCAACAGCTGCTGCCTGCTGGCGAGCGATCAGACTCTGCTGGGCTATAAACTGCGCCTGCTGCTGGGCAAGCAGGGCGGGATTCAAGGCTGCTGCAGCAGCGGCAGCACCGGGCGTGGACGGCATGGAGAGATTGAAGGGATAACCCGCTGAGGGGGAGGGAGTTAGGCTGCTGCTGGACAGCGAACCCAAAGAAGAGTGTGTGGACATGGTGGGTGCTGGTGGTGCGGACATGAAGCCAGCTAAACCACTGTGACCCCCTGCACCCACTGGCGATGCTTGCAACGCATGATGGGCGGCTGCTGCAACGGCTGCCGCTGCAGCGGCATGTGTGTGTGCGTGGGCATGCGTGTGTTGGTGTGCTGTGTGTGCTGTGTGTGCGTGTGGGTGTGTGTGTGCGTGTGTGTGTGTGTGCGTGTGTGAACTAATTCCCTGTGCGCCAGTCGGCGGTGGCGGCGGTTGAGCTAACATACCCGGAGATAGAAGCGACGGCTGTTTGCCCGCAGCAGCAGCAGCAGCAGCAGCGGCGGCAGCAGCAGCCAAGTGAGCGTGTCCCGGATGCGGAGCCTGGGCAACGGGTGAGGCAAGGCCGCTGTTGAGCACATGATTCATGTCATCGCCAGAGCACTGAAAGACCTCAATATACCGCAACTTCTTGCCAAAGATCATGTACTGATTGTGCTTGCGCTGGGCACAGAGTCGAGCCGAATCCTCCGAGTCCATCTGGATGAAGGCCTCACCGCTGGGCTGACCCTTAAATGCAGAGGCAGAGGTTAGAGGGTAAGAAAAAGACACCAAGGTAAATTGTTAACTCACTTGAGCATTGATCACCATATGCACGCCCTGGTAGATGATGTGCTTGGCAAAGTCGTCGAGGAAGTGCAGAATGTGCTCCACCATGGCCTCGTAGGGCAGACCGCGCAGGCGTATACAGTTCTTGGTGGTGCCAGAGGTGATGAGATGCTGTGGGGGGGCATGGGTAAGTGTGGAGCACAGGTTAGCGTGGGTGGCGTGACTGTGGCCAACTGTCAGCGGGTTGAGGGCGTGCCCACCGGCGGAGACGGAGGCGGAACCCACCTGCGGTAGCAACGGCAACTGCATGGTGGGTAACTGTGCTATCAACGGCGGCTGGCTATGATTATTGGACTCATAGGTCTTCGGATCCATCGAACGGTTCAACACCTGCTGCACCTCGGCCGTTGTCGAGCGAAAGAGTTCTATATAGCGCTGTCCAATCGATTCCCGATGTCGTCCCAAGGCCTTGGATGAATCGCTTTCGTTGGCAAACAGCACAAAGGCATCTCCAGTGGCGCGTCCATCCGGTTTCTTCACAAACAGTACACCCTCATTGCCGTCCAGGACATGACAAGGCGATTCACCAGTGGTAAAGAAATCGAGCTAAAGAAATAGACCGTTAGTTTTAACACTAGCAATTGTAGCAACTGTAGTGTGCTACTTACCACTTGCTTGGCACTGCAATCGTAGGGCAGACCACGCATTCGAATGATCACCTGGGCGCCCTTGGAGAGAAAGGCCTGCGCCTCATTGGATGCACCGCCGGCAATGGCTAGGAAATCCTCGCCAGATGCCCGATACACCTCAATGTAGCGTGAGCCAATGTGATGCTTGTGACGCTTCAAAGCCATGTCCCGATGCTCCTGAGTGATAAAGCGTATCAATGCCTCACCGTTGCGCCGTCCCAGCGGCGACAGACACAATGCAACGCCGCCTCTACAAAACGAGACAGACAATAGAAGAGAGAGAGAGGGGAAGAAAGGGAGAAAAAGAGAGAGAGTGGAAGAGCAAACAGAAATTGAGTAAAAGCAGCTTAGATAATAAGGAAAAACTCAATGGAATATTCAATATACGAGTCATGCACAATCCAGCGTAATCTATCGCTGACCTCCCCATTGAACTGCCATCTCCGATAAGCAGTGGCTATGGCGGTGGCTGTGGCGGTGGCGGTGTCAGTGTCTCCTACACCGCCTTATCAATGGGTTACGCTGTCTAGCTCACTTACTTGGCTACGTTGAGACCCCGAAAGAACTTGGCAATGTCCTGATCACTGCTCTGCCAGGGCAAACCACGGGCTCGCACAATACAGTTGCCGTCCACCTCGTCGTCAATTGAGCTGCAACAAAAAAAAAAACAATTACAGGGTATAAATTAGACTATATGTGCATATATAAAATGTAGTTCAAGAGAAACTCATATGTAGTTTGTAGTTTCGCATTGCAGTTGAGTTTCTAGAAATGAAAAGGAGTACAAAACAGTGGAACACTTAGAGATGATCTTTTGAGACACGACACGAACCGACTGTTTATGGTCTAAGATTATAGTTTTGGAGCTAAAATTTCTTAGATTATATTCTAAAGTTTGCCCTTTACTAGTTTAATTATGCAACAGAAGAACTGACATTCTTAGTTGGTTTGCCAACGTTTTGCTTGGGCGTCTTCCAGTCACGTTTCGTTTTTCAAGAACATACACACATTTTTTTGCTGACTTTTCAAAGCAGACACAATCACACATCGTATATATCGTATATACACTCACACTGGGTATTCGTTTCAAAAGTAATTGCTGCACTGTTTTAGTTATTTAGTTGCTGTTAGTTCAGTTTTACCTTTTTCAGTTTAGGATCACTAATTGATATATATTTTTATGGCAACAGTTGGGGCAGAGTCGCGTCGCGTATGACACACTTAATATTTGTATACGATTCGAGTTGAGCCGATAGCGATAACAATAGTCACATTCATCCATCCACTGCGATCCACACAGTGATCGCATCAAAGCGTTTCCAATTTCCAATTCCCTTTTCGATCTTTAAAGATGTACGAACCGTTGCTTCTGAGCTCTTATCGCCTTCCAATCCAATCGCTGACTGACGACGACGACAACGACAGCAAACGACACACGACACAAGACTACGATCGTCGATCGACGATCTACGTTTTGAGTCTCTGGGGTCTCTGAGCATACATATTTTTATGTCAGTTTTGTGTGTTTTGAGTGGATTTTGGGTTAAGGCACGCTCGAGAAATATTAGTGCAGACCTTGACAGAATTGGAGCATTCAGCACATTATGGGAGAGGCAGTCTGACACTGAGTTAAAGAAAGAGAGTGAGTCGAAGAGAGCTACAGAGAGAGAGAGAGAGTGCTCTCAGCGCATAGTTTGAGCTAAAACCAGGTACTCAAGCAACGTTAAGAGCCCGACTCAAGTTGACTGCAGTTCTATCAATATAAATGCATTATAGGAAGGTAGTTCCGTTTCAATTAATACGCTACTATATCGTATAACTTCCCTAGCTAAACTCCAATAGCTTCTTCTTCTATTTCCTCCACTAACTTCACTATATTTCCAAATGTTTCAATACTTAAACTTGCTAAACTGCTACTTACCAAATGCCAGGTTCCAGTACCAGATTAACGAGTTCATTTGTATCAAATTTATGACCTATAAACAAACGAAATTATATATCTTGAGCATACCATAAAATGATAAAAGTACTGATTGAACTTACCCGCTTGAAGCAATGTTTGAATCACAGTGACCATATCGCGAGATTCGCGTATATAAAAGTCATTATCTTCTACCGAAGTAGCATTGAGCTCTAGAATATATAGTAAAAACATTCGAATTATAGTCAAACAAATACATTCAAGTGAAGAGTGGTGTATAGTAACCTTTTAGCATTTCACCAATTGACTGCGGCAGGGGCAGTGTTGGGGATTGCAACATCTTTTTAATGTCCTTCAGGGGGACAAGAGCACGTGACAGATCACCCGATTTGTAACGTTGAAATTCCTTGCGTAGATCGCTGAATTTGTTGTAATAGGCAGGCAGCTCCACATCCTTGGCACAGGCCTCCCGATGCAGGCACTGACGCAACGGCAGCTGTCCATCGGTGATTAGCTTAATCTCCGTATCGATTAGCGATAGAGAGCGTAGATAGGCATCGAACTGTCAGATAGATCAAATATTAATATAAATTATAAATAATATTATAAATATACATAAGCCCCAGTGGGGGTTTTCTTGTAAAACATGTTCTCTAAATATATAAATTACCTATTTAGTTTATAAAGTTTCTCTAACATAAATAAATAATAATAATGAGAGATTAGCATGCTCTTTCTCTAATATCTCTACTTGAAATCGGTAAAAGTTCAAGCGCCGATAATTGAATTTCAGCTGTCAAAAGAATGATTTTGAATTAGTCTTCATGCAAATTTGTAATACACTTTTCTAGGTTACAGCAAATGCATCAATTCAATTGGCAATCTGTTTAAACCCGTTTATAATTTTGTAGCTCTATCTAACATATTCGCAATTATTTGCAATTAAACAGCAAAAATAATAATAATAAAAAAAAAATGGCACATAAGCAAGCAACAATAAAAAGTTTGTACAATTTTCGCGCCGTCATCGTGAGTAAATATATAATGCCGCTTAGACCCTTTTGGAGAGGCCCCAAAGGTTCAGAGTTTTCAAGATTTCCCCTAGTTGCAAATATTTGCCGAGAGCAGTGCGAGTTCTAGCCATCTATCTAATAGCCATTTATTAGCCATATTGACCAAGCAAATAAGTTAAACCTGCCAGCCAGATCGCTCATTACGTCACGAGAGTGTTTACGGATCTGACGACACGATGCAACGCGTTCAAACTTGAACAAATTGCCAAAGATGCACTTGTTGCGATAATGATAATACGATAATATGACATATAATTGGCATAGCGCATCGTCTCTATAGATAAACTCGATTAATGGCTGGACTCTAGAGTCCAGGGTACAAAATGTTTGCTCTTAATGATCTTTTGTCTCCATTTGCTAAGCATCTCTCGAGATCAGATCAGACTAACTAGAAATAGTTCATTAAGTTAACAGCTAAAGGTCAGAATCATAATTTACCAGTCTGGTATACTCTATAGAAAACTATGACACTTAACATATTACTGCACCCAAGTTTACTCCAACTTATTCCCAGTTCGATTTATTATCTTTCGCATCTGCTTGTAAAACTTACATTTCCGATGAGTAAGTTGTAAAGAGAGAGCGAGGAAGAGCGAGAGATTGCGTGAGCAGAGGCTTGTCAAAATTCTCCAGTAGCGTCGTGCGTGGAGGCTCTTATCAATGTGCGATAAGATAGCAGCTGAAAATGCTACAACGACAGCTCCCCAATAAGTTGTAGTATGCAATCCTCAGTGACTTGACAAAAGAAACGTCACCGTGATCCAATAAATACATAGATGACGTTTATCTATCAAATAACTCGAGCAATTATTGTCATTGATAGCTCATGGGGTCTTAGCAATAGGCAAAACATTGAAAAACTAAACATATTGGTCTTGAGAGTCAAAGTGTTTTCTAGTTTAATAGAAAAACTTATTACTCGCAATGATATACTATGTATATAGTCATCATGATTATGATTATTTTTATATTGATTAAAATATAAAGTGATTGAGAACTATTCTGAAAATTTCACAAAGATCCGTCAAGTCAAGAACTTGCAATAAACTTTAATTTATGTTTTCCAATATACTAAATTTTCTTCATAGCTCTAATAGACTTACAGTCGATGCAAACCTCTACCTACATTTTCCTTTCCAACTCCATCTATCCTATACTATTTAAACTATACTCTCCCTTGGTGTCTTATCTACACTTATATGTACTGCTCCACAGAGCCAAAGGTTTCAGATTATCTAATGATCCCAAGAAATCTTATCTCAATCCCCCCACCTATATGTACATATATTCTACTTAAACATACCTCATCAATAGCCTCGGTTAGGGGCTTGCCAGCAGCCTGCGCCTCGGCAATGGGAAGAATGAGTTCGCTGCTGTTCTCCAATGTGGTCAGACTGAGGCCATTGCTGCAGTTGGAGCTGTTCCCGCTGATTGCCACATTTGTGATGCTATTCGTTGTATTGTTTATGGTATTTGTAATTGTATTATTTGTATTAGTATTATTGTTATTGTTGTTGTTATTTAGATTAGAGCTATTGTCGCCAGTGTAGCCAATGGCCAAGGGAACCGGCGAACAGGCTGTATTGCTGGTAACATTCGAGTTATCCGATGAACTGGATATGGTGCGATCCTTAATGAAGTAGCCATCGGGGCGTACGAGTATTTGTTTGGTGCCAATGATCTGTAAGCAAAAGCAGAGAGTAATTGTTAATAACAAAATAGATTCGACATAATTTAAAAGTGTTTTCAATCTAAGCTATCAACTATTAGCTACCAAGTTACCCCTTGAACCTTATCACACATTTCAGACTGTAAAACTCACATATTTTTATTAATCACATTTTTGATAGCACTGCATGGCACCTGTACTACTATTTATTGTGTATAAATGTTCTGTTTTAAACTGGCAACGTATACGTGTATGTATGATGTGATTCACTTAGTGCCCTCTGGAATTGTAATCAAGGTGCTGGAGGAGCAAATCAAAAAAAAAAGAAACTAAAAAACTATTTAACATATAACAGAGGCCTATGGGACTCTGATGGATCGCTTGCGTCAGCGGATATGTGATCCGAATGGGAATTGTAATAGGGAATTTGTGAATTGGAAATGGAACTGAAACTGGAAATGGAAATGGAGGAATTGGGAACAAAACTGCAGGTAGCACGGCACCACTCTATGCAAATCTACTTTTCATTGAAAGCGGGGCGAGAAGAAAACTAAACATGTAGTAAACTGTTTATTTTTTTTTTTCTTTATTTTTGGAATTTCGTATTACTGATTTCTGACTTCTGATGCCATATGATTTACATAGCTTTTGAATATATTAACAATGGATACACACGGCGTATACTCGATACACTTTAAGCCATATGAAATATTTATGAGAAGGCGACATTTAAAATTGAACAAAAAAAAAAATAAAACACAAAACTGTATCGCCAGTCTTTTCGAAGGGGGTTTCAGGGGTTAACCCATGTGCTAATTATACGCAAACGCCCATAACAGAGCAGGGAGACTCGGAGATAGTGAGTGGTAGACAAAGAGAGAGAAAGAGAGCGAGTGAGAGAGAGTGAAAAAGGAAAACTGTTGCGTTACATTCACAATTGTGGAATATTTAGAACAAAAACAACTTTGTATTAACCCATTGAAAACCAGTCCATTAGTCTAATAGACTAATTGTCAATTAGAGTGCCGACGTCGTCGTTTCTAGATCAATGAAAACGTGCCAGCGTCAGAGCCAGTTCTCAGTAATCAGTTCTCAATTCTCAGCTCTCAGATATCAATTTTCAAACTCTTTTTTTTTATATAGATTTTTATTGAACGTCAATGGCTAAGATTTAGTATTGGCTTTGGCTGCAGTTAGTTTGTTAAATTGAGCTTAAGATTTGGATTTGGACCAGGCTGAAAACAGCACACGACATACAATCTATCAGCATCCCCGGCATATCCCCCTGCCCCGTCCCGCCCCTTGCTCTACGCCTCCTCTCATGAATGTTAATTAACTTTAATTGTTGCCAGGCGAGTCATAACTAGCCTGTAATTAACATGCCAATTATTGTGGCTCTATAGGTGTGTCCATATGTGTGTGTGTGTTGGCTATCAAGCAATTTTGCTGTTGCAAGAAATCTATAAACTTTAGCTTGTTATCTAAACTGTTTGAGCAAGAGAGACAAAGAAAGAGAGAGAGGGAGAGAGTGTCGGGTTTTCCCGAACGGAAGAAAACTCTTGACAGATCTTTTCTCTACTTTTGTTTCGAAAGCCAACAAAATCATCCGTTAGAGTTCAACAATCTTCACAAACGGTTAAAACGAATCTTACTAATTGATATTTAGCCACAAACACATTCAAATATCGTTAGCCAAACAATTTGACAGACAACAACATTAGGCAGACTACCAAAAATAAAGCCAAAAGATTTATGGGAATTTAAAAGAATTTTTTAGTTTTTAACAAGAATATATTATGCATGCGTTAAGCTAAATGGTTTTGCCCAAAGAGCCAGCTACATACCCTTAAGATAGATCAAGATAGGTTAAAGAAATTAAAGGATATTTTAAACAAAAACCCCAGAAAGATTACTACTTAAATTTAGTAAATTTGCATTAAAATTAGGTTTGGTTATATTAAGATTTCACAATGGTTTCATATGTCAAGCAATATGAATAATCAACAACTCACTCGATTGTCTATCCTAGCGATAAGGAAGTTACTGCCAAACTGCATGCATTCGAATTCTAATCAGAATTTATAGTGTGCCAAAAAAATCTAGTGGGAATTTGATGTGAATTTCGCTCCATTTGGCAGGTTAATTGGCAGGCAAACCGAGCAGCCGTCTCTCAAAATGATATTACAAATCAAAATAGTCATGTCAATGCCACATATATACGAAACCCAATTATAATTTATAATAGTTTCTGGGCTTTGCCATCCATGCGTCAGATTTCTATAAACTGACAGCTCTTTTCCAAAATCCAATACCCATAAGTACCAGCTAAACTCGTTAGCTATTTTTGAAAGTATTATTTTTTTTTTTTGGTTTGTATTATTATTATTTAGTAACTATATTTTAGTTACTGTTTATTGTTTTGGGGTTTATAATTCTAAACACTTTATGGCTATTTCATAAGCCATTAAAACGAAAGTGTTGTGGCCAATAAAAAGCCATTTGCCGTTGCGGCTCAGTGCCTTAATGATATACCCTGTACATGTGTAGGGAAAAGGCTTAATGAACTATAAAAAATATATATATTTGCTAATTATTTTCAAAACTTTTTGAATACATTATTAATTGTATAGGGTAGCTACATATATACTTTTTCAGTTTTCAGTGGGTTTTGCCAGAGATTTCAACAGTTCACCCACTGCACATTATGAACTACAAATCAAACTGATTGACTCTAGGTGGGCGGTACGTCAACAAAGGCGACTAAACCACAAAGATCCAAGTTTATTACACAATTATCGTGCATTAACCTAGGCACAAATAGGTAAGCCAATGCATATTATATATAGTATATAGATAGAAAGTTATCGCGCTGTTTCTAAGTAAAGAAAACTTTCAACGTGTGCTTCTTAAGCCTTAAATTCCAATTGATTTATCTATATATACAAAATATATATACATATAAGCAGTCAATTTGCATAGATTTTGCAAAAAACTAAAACTAATATTCATAAATAGATATAACAAATGATCAGGAGGAGAGTTCGCCAGTTTGCCATACAAAATTATCAATTTCGAAAGCTGACCCAGTCCAGTGCTGTCGACATGGTCGAGAGCTGCAAACATTTTTAATTAAATCTAATGAACTCTGAACCAGACGGGGACTCACCGCTTTAGATTATCATAATAACGGGCCCAAAAACAAAACACACACATATTTTGAGAAAGGCGAACTAGGTTTACTAACTTTAGTGGTAGCAGCTACTGCTGACCAGTTAGTAAATTAATCATGAATTGGCCAAAAAGCGTGAAATAATAATGGCTTTATGCTCGACCCCCTGCTGAATAGCAGCGTAGTGTGTTGCATATAATCAGCAATAGTCAATGCCAGTGTGACCCTGCCATTAAAAACCACTTAATGTCATTCACTAGCGAGAATAAAGATGCACTCGCTCACAAATATTGCGTGTTTGTAAAATTCAGATACTAAAACTAAACAGTGAAGAGTGGAGAATGAAGAACCTACTACAGTTTTGTAGATTTTGCGATTAGCTTTAGGGAATGTCAACCCCAACAGAGTCAGAGACAGAGATAAATGCCTATAAGTACTATATACAAACAGACTTATGTATGTTTATAATGCCAACGCTATTTTCTTCTTTCAACGTGATGCTTATATAGTCGAATATATATAGTAGACACGCAGCTCTCCTCTCTAGCTGTAGCTAAAGAGGGGATTGTGCGGGGAGGAAGCAGTCTCTACGTAACATCGAACTGACAGCGACTGACTTTGTGTGCTGTAGTCGAGTATTTTGCAAATAATATTGCGTATACGTATTACTATTGAAATTATTGACCAGACACACTATATGAGACGAACCCAAAGACTGAAAATTGTTTTGCATGCAAATAAAAAACTCAACTCAACTGGGAAACTCAACTTAAAAACACAGTGGGAAAAATAGTATATGTATATATAAAACGATTGCAAACTAATTGCGAAATGTGCGTGTCAATAGGCTTTTATAATCAATCCACTTATTTGATTGTGACATCAAAGCAAAACATTATAAATCTACAAAACCAAAAGACTTTCAACTGAAATTCTACAATAACTACACACGGGTTTAGGGTTTAGTTTAAGTTCTTACAAACTAACTTTTCAAACAATATCAATCACAATAGACAAACAAAAGATTTTAACTTTTACCTCAAAACTGTTGCTTTTAGAAAAGTCAATACACGTGTTGGATTTAAAAGTCATATTGCAAGTCTATATACGTTATTTGTGGGCATTTCGTAATACCATATACATAGGTCTCTGACGACGTTTAAGTCATTTTCAAACAATTAGTGTCAATCGCTTGGCAAACTCAAAATATGCAAATACCAGATATGGCTAGTACTTATTTATATAGTGGACGGATAATGTGTACGCCCTTCTCCTTTTCACCCTCTCACTGTGCTTCCCTTGCCCTCTTCCTCACTCCCACACCCTCAGTCTCCCTCTCCCTCTCGCTTTTGGTATTCCTTTTCAAACCCACTCAAAGAACAATAAAAATTAAGCTAGGCAATAGCTAATAAACGAATAAGGCTATTTAATACCCTGTAAGTATATGATTCATAAGTTTGTGATTTGTGCAACTTATAGCATTATTATACAGTCAAGTAGATTTCAACTTAGTCTAATAATCCAACCCAACTTATTCAGAATATAAAGTTTCTCAGTTTTTGTAAGCTATAAACTATAAAAGGTTACAAAAATTTAACTTTAAGTAAATTTTAAACTAACTGAGTATCTAAGTAAAGTACTTTTAAGTTATATTCCTAAAAGGAACTTAACCTTGTATTATAATCCAACCTAATTTATAGACGGACCTGCACGCTAAATTTGGTAGCTCCAGCTCTTGGAGTTTCTCAGTTTTTGTTAGCTATAAGCTGCAAAGTAAAATGAACAAAAAGCTTACTTTAATAAAATTCTTTTATATATATTCCTAAAAGGCCATTTGCAAGTCTTATAGGGTATTCCAAAGTCACTATCCTAACGAGAAATCTAGCTAGCCAATTGACATCTCTACGCCAATCATAGCTGAGCATCTGCTGATGGGTTTCTCAATTGTAGCTCTGTCATAAATACTACTGGGAAAAGTGCAGAGGTTGATTGCTCGCCGTTATCGCTCGGCATTTATTAATTAAGCGCGTTCATTGAACAAAATGGCGTCGCAACAGTAGGCGGCGCTTACGAAAATACATAGAGACTCTGTGTAACTGTAACAGTAACTGCAACTCACCTGTCCCGTGGTTACCTCCAGCAGAACATAGACGAGCAATATGATTTCCTTCTCATCGGAGCCAAGACCGGGTCCATTTTGGCCACAGGTGGCAATGTAGAGGGAGACAACGTGTTCGGGAACCTGCATTATTATGTTGTATTAAGATATCTTTGATCTGGAACTAATGTTAGATTTAGCTATCTAAAATTCGTTAAAGTTATTAATGTCGTAGTGTTGCTTTCTAGTTGCTTTCAATCCAGCGCTGTTCGAGCAGACACAATGCTGTTCATTTGGTTAGAAGCACAATGCAGCAATGCATTCTATGGTTGTAATGCCATTGGTAATGCCTGAAAGTAAAAGAGTTAAATGAGGTTAAATTCAAAAGTGGAAATTACACAATGTTTGAACTTTTTTTTTATTATCACCTGACAATTCAACGCAATTTAAAAACTAATTAAAAATGCGTTTACACAAAAAAATAAAAAAAAAACGGAGAAACAGAAAAAAAATGTCAGGCAATGCGAATTGGCAACAGCAGCGCTGTTTGAGTTGCCAATTGGAAATTTTATATATTATTTGTGTTTTCTGTTTTCAGTCTTTTGTTTCTGTTTGAATGACGTTGTCAATTTGCAATGCAACGTTGCCAATTTTCAGTTTGTGAGCGACATTTAACCAAACTAAACAAGACTCGTAAAATAACTTAAAGCATACCCAAAGAGGTCAAATTAAAATTATTAACCTGTGCGACAATTTGAAATTTAATTTAACACCCCTCTTTGCCGCACAACCCCTCTCTCGCACCTACAGTCTGCTACAGTCCCCCCAGTCGTCACACAAAATGGACAAAGTCAAAGCAAATGGCGAATGTGGAAGCGACAACGACGACGTTGAAAATTAAAGTGCAATTTTATGAGCATTTTTAATGTGAAAAGTTTTACTTTTAATGAAAACAAAAAATACAGAGAGACACACACACACACTCTCGTACACACACTGGTACAGCATCAAACTCTGACCGAGTGACTGCATGATTAACAAAGGCAGAGACAAAGGTCGCCGGCGCGCATGGGTTAATCGGGGTGCACAGGCGCACAGCAACTCTATGTCTCTCTCTCGGTCCGTCTGACTTGTCGCAATCGTTTGCTTTATGATGCCTTTTTTTGTTGTAATTAAAATTTTAAAATAATGCAAAAACAACAACAACACAAAGGTTCAAGCTTGTGTAATTAAGACAAAACCAAAAGCGATTTTTTTTAACAGTTTTGCGACAGTTTCTCAAGTCTTGAAATCTTTCTTTTCTTGCCTTTTTTAGCTTTTTTTGTTTTAATTTCTGTGATTTTGTTTTATGCATGTTTCTTTGACTTTTTAGCTGTCCGCACTTGAGTAATAACTCATATTGTTTAACTTAAAGTCTTCTTTTTTTACATTCAGGTT
The DNA here is from genome assembly GCA_035047385.1 of Drosophila tripunctata. Lineage (NCBI taxonomy): Eukaryota > Metazoa > Arthropoda > Insecta > Diptera > Drosophilidae > Drosophila > Drosophila tripunctata. The sequence continues at coordinate 133,015 of JAWNPS010000288.1, forward strand.
TGTTTTTGTTTGCTGCACATTTCCGCAGTGGAAATCGCCAATGTTTTAGTTTGCGTTTTTTTGTAGCATCATCCTAGCCATATACCATTGGAAATAATGAGTTTACTCTTCAGACAAATGTAGTTCGCTTTGCCGTTATTGGAGTGTGAATAGTCAAGTTCCCATAGCTTTAGAATATTATCATTAGAAAATTTATGAATACGGAAATACATTTTCCAAGCATTCAGTTCAAATGATATTAGGAAATGATAAAGGTTAAAGGTGTTAAAAGTTGGCTATCAAAATGCTAAGTAATGCCCTTCATTGTATTTTCCTAAACTAATCTTAGCTTAATATGTTAGAGAGGGAAGGGGCTCAACAGTTTGAGATTTTACAGTGATTAACATTAGCATTAACATGTTAGAAAGTTGACTTTAAGTTTACTGTTAACAGTATAGATGAGTTATTGAATGTTCCTATTAGAAAGCACTCGAAACTTATTGTTAATTTATGTTAGCTAAAGTAGTTCATAATGCCTGGCATTATAGTTAAACAGAGTAATTAAAAATTATAAGACCTTGTGATTTCAATTGATCGTAATGTCATATATGACTGTGAGGAAGTTAGCTCTAGTTAGTTACTGTACTTTAAGTTGACCGTTAGGCTACGTATCATAAATTTCCCTATTTGACTAAGTTTTCCCTTTCGTTTCCAACACTTAAAAAACCCACTGACCCAAGACCTAGGTCTACATTTCAAAGTGCTAACTAAATTTCATAGGCGTTAAGAAACTTGATTCGAGTTTGACAAAAAAACGCGCTATAAATCTTATTTTCAGCTGAAAAATTTCTCATTAATGACTAACGGTAATATAAACGCTGTGGCATCTTTGGGTTAATTAGAACGGGAAGAAAGCCTCAAAGCAGAAACTTCAAATTGGAAAAGCAAAAAAAGAAAAAACAAAACTTGATTAAAGAAACAACAGAAACTGAGCAACGGTGACGTTACGGTTATATTTTTTTTTAGACAATGAAAACCAAATTATAACCCCGTCTACGAGTAGTATAAATTAATGTTGGCAGTGTGGCATACAGCAAATGTAATGAATATGTTTTTTGGGTAAAAAAAACAGTATTTCTTTGCTACTTCTTCTTTTTAGCTTGTTTTTTTTTACAGTGGAATGCATTGCGCAAGCGTTCGCATTGTTGGAAATGAAATTCGTATTGGAATTGGAATTGGAATTAGTGTCGTGTGCCGTTACTTTTTGTTTCTGTTACTTTTTGCCAACAGGAAACTTATGATTGCCTCAAATTGCAGGCGAGCGAAATGCCAATTGCCAAAGTAATGTGGCTATCTCGCTCTTGCACTAACTACAGCAACAAGTGCAGCAACAATGGCTGTGGTATTTTTTCGAGGTGTTGTTTGTGTTGCTGTTGCTGTTGTTGTTGTTGTGATTCTGTTTGCAAACCCGCTGTCAAAAGTTAGCATTAAAAGCACAAGAGCCAAAGCAGACAACAACAACAAACGAGTCGATCAAAGCGCAGCAGCAGTTAACTTTGAGAGCTTTGTGTGGCGTTAACGTCGGCGTTGGCGTCGACGCCAGCCAAAGCTGTAGTTGCGTTTGCTGCCTGTTGCTGCTTGCTGCTGCTGCTCTGCTGCTGCTGCTGTTACTCTGTTGTTTCGCTCTTTTTTCTTGTCTGTGTGTAACTGTAAATATGTTTTCACTTTGTTATGTTTGCGCATCTGCTTTTAACTTGGTCCGTCTTGGAGCTACACGTATTTGTTGCTGTTGTTGTTGTTGTTGCGCTTGTTCATTCATTCGTTCATTCACACTGCACACACTCACACACATATGTATGTATGTGTGTCACTTTTAACAAATTGAATTACAACTTACAGCAGCAATAACGCCAACGCTTAAAGCTTTTTCCACCGTTATTTCTCTTTCAAAGTTTCTTGGTGCTGCTGTTGTTGTTGTTGTTGTTTGCTCCTTGTGCTGCCTTAGAGCTTTAACTGTTTTTCTTTCTTTTATTCTTCTTCTTAACACGTTGTACACATTGCACTTTGTTGTTGTTGTTATTGTTGTTGTTGTGGCTGCTTTTCACATTATTTTTATTGCACTTTCTTTTCTGATTGTTTAACAATTTTATACACACTCACATTCATACATACACAGTTTATGTATAAAAAGTTAATATGCAAAAAGCTTCTATGTACTTTTCTGCTTCTTTTGCTAGTCACACTGACTAGCAGTTAGTCAGTGCATAAGTATAAGTATAGTTGTTGTTATTACGTTACGTTTGTTTCGACGCCTCGACGCGATCTTAATACCAACACGTACGAAACGGACAGCGACGCCGACTCCGACGTCAGCGCTAGCGTTAACGTTAACGTTAACGTCGACGCAAACAACAAGTCACTTTTCGCCTTCTTTGCTGTTGCTGTTGCTGTCGCTGCTGCTTCTTCTTCTTCAGTGTCTCTTTTTAATAATATTTCTTACTGTTGTTGTTGTTTGTTGTTTTCTTTCTAGTTTTGGTCGCAAATGTGTGCGTGTCTCTTTTTGCATGTGTGTGTGTGTGTGTGTGTGTTTGGTTGTGTATTAAGTTTTTCTACTGCTTTAGCGACGACCGCGTGCGTCTGCCTCCAGGTTAAAACATCAACTGATCGACGTCGTGGGCCGCAGGTAGCCACGAAGGTAAGTGAGCTGCGCTTGCTTGCCAACTGAGTGTGTGTGTCTGTTAAAAGAGAGCGCAAGGCAGCGAGAGAGTGAGAGTGCGCGCTCTCGGCTCAGGTGTATGGGCCACTTAACTGCTGCTGCTGTTCATGTTGTTGTTGTTGTCTATGCCAAACAAGATTCCAGCACGCAATGATACACAACAACAACAACAACACTGACAACAATAATAATAATTATACTCAAATTTGTATATTTGCCAATTGGCCATTTCCACCATTTGGTTGGCAACGCGTCGCCCCCTTGAGTATGCTGCACAGTTCCAGAGCCAAATACCAAAACATCACAGGAACGAAAAAAAATGAATGAATTGAGCAACAACAACAATTGGACGGCTCAAAATCAAACAGAAACACGCACAAGCTCTCTCTCTCTCACACACGCACACACACTCTAGCGACGAAAGCAGCGGCGTGCTCAAAAGGGGAGCGATTGGCAGAGCAAAGCAGAGCCTGACTGCAGTTTTCCCACGCTGCACTATCAGTGCTGCCAGCTTAGCTTTTAAAGCGCCTGACGAGATTTCGGCGTTGATTCAGGGTCAAAAAAGCTCTATACATTCTATAATAGCTTTGCGAATTATTATTATTATACAAAATTTACATAATTTTTAACAACACCTATATAAATTATGTATATATAATTGTATACTTTTAAAATATTTAGCTTTTTCTAGCTTTTTTGATAATTGTTGATATGTGCAGCCTGTGTAGTTGGCAACACTGACAACGACAAACAAGACAGTTGCGCTCACTGAGCCATGACTCGCTCTCACTCGCTGTCACTCTCTTGTGCTCTCTTCCGTTCTTGCTCTCTTTTAAAGTTACATACCTGCGCAAGCCGCTCGCGCAGCCCCCGCCGCACCGACACACCTGTACAACACAGCCGTGGTGCGTGTGTGTGTGTTTGTGTCGTTGCTGCTGCTTCTTCATCTTGCTTAATTACCAACAGAACTGCCTACGTACGTACCTGTTTGCATTTTCCAAACGGTTTATATCCACTTCCAGGTGAGACATTTTATTCAACAATATTCAAAAAACACTTTACGACATTTGATAATTATAAGCCAAACAATTATCGATTCTTTAGCGTTTTTAAGTTTTTGTTTTTTCACGTTAACGTTTATACACAATGGAGAATTCTGTTTTCTCTCTCCCTTCTGGCAGCAACAAGCGACGGCAACTAACTGACAACTGCGGAATGTAAACGCGTTATGGTCGAAAACCAACAGAGAGCGCCTGTTGTGGAGTGCACACAGAGCGAGAGAGTGAGAGAGAGATCATAAACGAGAGAGGGTGCTGGTGCGCTCACCTGAATGTGTGTGTGCTGCCTACCTGAGTGGCGCTAAAGTTTGTCGTGTGATTTTAGTTACGATATTGCGCGACTGTCATGCAGATCGTAAAGTTTAAAGTTAAAGTAAGTGAAAAATTTGAAAACTGAATAAATTTAATGTTCGAAAAAGTTTCAAATAAATAAAGAATTTATTAGCAATATAAAGAAACTTGAAGGTACATAAATAATTTATGTATTGTATGCTGTTTAGTAACAAATACTTGTAGTTTTATTTCCAGCAGATCGCAGTTTTAATATCGTAAGCAAAAAATCCTCAAAGCTGAGTGAATTTAACTGCTGAATACCTGGGAAATTTATAATTTAGCCGTGAAAAAGCTTAAAGAAAAACAAACGTTCATACATAAATAAAATATATATTGTATACTGATTAATAACAAATTCTTTTAGAATTGTTTTACAAAATGATTTCGTTTTTAAAGCTGCGACTCAGTTCCTTGTGCGGCAAGACAATGCTATTCAGCAATATTTTCTCGGCGGGAATCTGCACAAAACAACCTGTAAATAGAAAAAGGAGTGTTATCATTCGATGCCCAGCTGGCTTAAAACCCCTAAAAACATACCCAGTATTGTAATAGATGGATTGAGTTTACCCTCATTATTGAAAAGTGGAGGATTTTCCATTTTGGCAAAGGGTTTATTGGGATCAGGATCACTGGGCGTGCCCTCGACACGCGTCCAGGCGCCAATGGTGCAGCCACGTCCCACAATCGAGTGTAGAATAAGCGTGTGATCCTTGATCTGCGCCTGCTCCAGCACAATGGACTCACGTATGCGAACGCCGGGTCCGATAGTAACACCCGGTCCTATGGCAACATTGGGACCCAGCTGGAAAAGGAAGCGCATCATGAACTGAGAGCTAATGAGCTATGGAAGGGGAAACGTCTACTCACCACCGCTGAGTGATGCACTGTGGCACTGGGATGCACGTAAACATCTGGATAGACGGTGCAGATCAGATTGCCATCGCCCTCGCCACGTTTGCTGCCCACATTCGCCAAACGCTCGGGATGTGTGCGCTTATAGAGTGCCAGGTAATGCCTATTGGCATAGATTGCCGAGCCGGCAGTCTTCAGCTGGGACCACCAATTGGGCACTGGCATGGCAAAGAGCATATCAGTGCCCGCTAGGGGAGTAAGCACCTCCTGTTCCCACTTGATGTGTCCCTGCTCCTTTGTGCCATTTCCATTACCATTGCTGTAGCTCATGCAGCTATATTCCTCGCACTTGGCATGAAAGATCTGTGCCAATTTGGTGAATATATCCATGGAGCAGACATAGACGCCGCAATTAATGTAGGTGGAGACGTACGAGCTCGGCTTCTCCACATAATGCGACACGGCACCACTGCCACGATCGAATACGAGACAGCCGTAGTGCAGCGATTGCTGTCGTGTCGCCTCCGTGCTCATTATCGTCACTAGAGCGCTAGCCGGACGCTCTGCATGAAAATCATACAGCTCCTGCAGCGGAAAGTCGGCGCATACATCGCCGTTGAGCACAAAGAAGGCGCGCGGATTGCCGGCACGTATCTGATCGCGAAAGTGGTACATGCCGCCAGCGGTGCCCAGGGATGTAAACTCCTGCAGATATCTGAGTGATGAAAGAAAAGTCAAAGTACATTATAAATTGTGACGGAAAACAGCTAAATCAATTTAAGCTGAGAATTTGATAGTCTAGCTTTGTATTCAAAAAGACAGGGTTATTTGGGGCAGTTAATATCCCCTTCTTTTTTACCCATTTTAAGCCTTCAAACTACCATAACTTTGCTAAAAATGTAGCAATTATCGAGCGCCATAGCATTTTAAAGTCTAATGAACCCTATAAAGAATTCTACATTTTTAGTTTTTCATTTTTGAAAAATTATTTTTTTTTGCAAAATTTTACATACCTACCCCTTTGCAAAATTTTGAAATTTTAAAAAAAAAATTTTTTTTTATTATTCCCCAAAAACACTTCTAATCGACTGGGAAATTTGTGTAGGTTAAGAATATATATGCTTTATGGGGTCGCAAATGAGTTTTAAGCTTGTTAAGAGCCGTTAAAAGCAGATTAAAGCAGTTAAAATACCGTAAAAATTATTTCTGAAGCTTTAAGCTACTATAGTAATTAATTCAACAATTCAACTAATTCTTTTAGTTCTAATTTCTAATTTTTCATTTAGTTCTTGACAAACCTGACACACCCTCTCTATACACTTAAAGTACAGGGTAGTATTCTACACTAAGGACACGTCAGTGCACTGAGTTGGTCACCTGATGTTGATGTTGCTGCTGCTGTACAGAGCCTGCATGTCGCTGACGAAACCCTCCATCTGGGTCTGTGGATAGAAGCCGATGATGAGAATCTCACGCAGTTCCTTCAGCTGGACGCAGGCTTCGATGAGATGCGCTATCAGTGGTCGCCCGGCCACCGGAAACAGTGGCTTCGGCGTGTCCAGAGACAGTGGCCGAAAGCGGGTGCCTTTTTGAGGACCTCCGATCAATATAACGGCCTTTATCATGTTTAAGGTTGGCGTGTGACTAAACTTTTTCCCATTAAAATATATTTGTTATCTATAAATTGAGGTGTGTGTGTTGATAGCAAAGTTTTGTGTTTACGTTGCCAACGCAAGTAATCGATAACTAGGGCATCGCGCTGCCAAATGCCGCACAGTCAGCAGTTTGCAGTCAGCTGTTAGTTGTTACGCGTTGCCAACTGTGACAAAGTGTGTAACGATAGTTGCGATTCATGCTGTGGAATAACAAAAACACAAGTTGGTATATTAAACACATTAAATAAATTGAAAACAAAGTAGGTAAATAGATTATCACAAGTACTTTTGAATCTGTTGTTTAAATTGTGTAAAATACTGTCTTTAAGCAGTGCAAGCATTTGCTATCGATAACGTATCGATATATACACAGTGGACATCCCTAATTAAATAGCGCCGTCGGCCGCAATGGCGATGTAATTTTTCGTCAATAATTTTCGCAAGTTTTACTTTCGATCGGCCAAAGCGTAGAATTTATAGCATTACAAAGGGCGTGCAACTGTGGACTGTGTGATTGTGTGTGTGTGCAAGCGAGATGGCAACGGCAGAGCAGCTCGTTGCAGCCGCATTGCAGGGAGCCGCAAATCCAAATCACGAGATTGTGCAGAAAGCCGAAGCGCAGCTAAGCGAATGGGAGCAGCAGCCGGGCTTCTTTCCCATTTTGGCCAAGTTGAGTATGAAGTTGGCCAACGAAACGACAAATGCGACACACAGCGACGCCCAACAGCTAACCGATGCCGTTAAAGTGCGTTGGATGGCAGCGGTATACCTAAAGAACGGCATCGAACGCTACTGGCGTCACAACTCACGACAGGAACTATCGCCGGAGCAAAAGCAGCAGATACGTGAGATTCTGCTGCAGCACTACAATGTGGAGGATGTGCCACAGGTGGCGCTGCAGGTGGCGGTGCTGCTCAGCAAAATAGCCCGCATCGACTGTTGGCCCGAGCTGCTGCCGACGCTAATGAAACAGCTGCAAGCCTGCAGCAGCGCAGCAGCGCGTGAGGCAGAGCAACAGCAGCAGCGCACTCTGCTCATGCTGCACTATGTGATCAAGGCGCTGGCATCGCGTCGTCTGATGGCAGAGAAGCGTGCCTTCGAGGAGCTATCCACACAGATCTTTAGCTATATGGCCTGGGAAATCTGGGCTACGCTCACTGGACGCTTTCTGCAGCTAATCAAGACTGAAACGGAGGCACAGTCGCGGGCGGAGGTGGAGGCGGAGGCACACAGCTGCCTGCAACGTGCCCACATTGCCATGCGTTCGCTACGCAAACTGCTGGTCTTTGGCTGTGGCAGCAAGCCATACAAGTCCAGTGATCATATGAATTTCATCGAGCAGCTCTTCGAACGGCTGCGTCAGTGCCTTGAGCTGCGCTACGAGCTGAGGATGCGGGCAGCAGCTGGAGCAGCAGCAGCTGGAGCAGATCAGCAACTGCTTGTGGACTTGGAACGTTTCATACTGAAGATGATCAAGACACTCAACGAGTTTATGGAACGTCACAGTGTCTCGTTTTCCCGCTTTGTGCCCATGGCCCTGGAGTTTAGTTTCCACTATGTGTTCCACGAGGGCACCGCATTGATCTTTGATGCCGGTGATCAGATTAACTTTAGCAACTTTGTCATTCAAGCCATCAATCTGCTCAAAGGCATCATGATGAGTGGCAATGATAGCCTGGCACCCGATGCCTCCTCCAACACACTGGAGGATGAGCTGCTTGCCTCGGCGGCACAGACGCAGAGCAAGTTCTTCAGTGTGGAGCGAGTGACGTACTTGTGCGAGAAGATTGTCACCCATTACTTTCTGTTGACCCAGGAGGAGTTGGCTGAATGGCAACAGGATCCGGAGGGCTATGGCCAGGACGATGGCGGTGGCGATGCCTGGAAGTATGAGCTGCGTCCCTGTGTGGAGACCCTGTACTCTACCTGCTTCACCCAGCACTCCAGTGTCATGATCAACGAGGTGCTCAAGTTTGTGCGGCGTGCCCAGCAGCTGCAGCTGCACGAGACATCCGAACTGAAGGCCATTTTGCTCAAGGATGCCATCTACAATGCGGTGGGTCAGGCCTCCTTTCACTTCTTCAACAAACTGGACTTTGGCGCCTGGCTGACGTCACAACTGCTCTCCGAGCTGCGCATAGAGGCACCAAATTTCCGCATCCTAAGACGCCGCATCATTTGGCTGGTGGGCAATTGGGTGGGCGTGCAGCTGCCACGTGAACTGCGTCCTTTGGCCTACGAGGCGTGTCTGCATCTGCTGCGTCCAGAGGAGGATATGCCCATCCGTTTGGCCGCCGCTCGCACTCTCAATCTGCTCATCGATGACTTTGAATTTATGCCCGAGGCATTTCATCCATATTTTGCTGCTCTCTTCGAGGCACTCTTTCTGCTGTTGCGTGAGGCAGGCGCCTGCGATACCAAGATCGTGGTCCTCGGCACCATGACACTCCTAGTGGAGAAGATGAGCGAATATATTGAACCGCAGGCGTTGCAACTAATCTCCTATCTGCCACTGCTGTGGCGCGAAAGCGAACTCAACGAATACAATATGCTGCGTTGTGCCATCATTGGCACCTTGGAGCAACTGGTGCGCACCATACGCGATGTCCCAGAGAGCATGAAGCCGTTCCTCTACAGCGTCATTGAGCTCAGCACAGATCTGCAGGTGAGCGAAGAACACAGTGGGAAATTGTAGCTTGTAATGTGCTGTTAACCTTTATTACTGGTCGGAATATTTAGTGGGATATGTTGAAAAGTTTATACTGAAACCTTCACTACCAGTTTCAGTGGACAAATCAGTGAGCTGAAGTTAAGAAAAATCCACTGACTTTACAGTAGCTTCATTACTTCTTTTAAGAAGTCGGCAAACAACTCACTATTAGTATTGATTGATAGCTGACGGCCCACAAATTTTAGTATTTCTGTACTGAAACCATCACTACCAGTTTCAGTGGATAAATCAGTGAGCTGAAGTCAAGAAAAATCCACAGACTTTACAGTAGCTTTATTAAGAAGTCAGGGAACAACTCACTATTAGTATTAATTGATACCTAACGATCCACAAAACTTTTAAAATTTCTTTACTGAACTTCTTTTCCACTGGGTACTTACTCTTGTACTTGTCTCTTTTCAGCAACGTTCGCATGTTTATCTCATTGAGGATGGCATTATGCTCTGGCTGGCAGTGATTGGCAATTCAACAGCTTTGACGCCAGAGCTGCTGGCACTCTGTGATCATCTGCTGCCCATCATAGAGATGTCCTCGGAGAATCTGCGCACAGTGCTGCAGCTGATACATGCCTACATACTGCTAGATCCACATGTGAGTTGATAACCCTTCTACCAACTTACTCAATATATTAATGTTCCTCTATATATATTTTAGGCCTATTTGGGTCGCTATGGCGAGGGCTTTGTGGCCTACTGTGTGAGGTCCTTTGAGGACATACGTGCCGAGGGCATTATAGCCATGCTGCGCATCTTTGAGACATGTTTGAAAACGGATGCAGCCATGGGCTTGAGGCTGGTGCGTCCCGCTCTGCCGTTTGTCTTCCAGCAGGTGTGCCTCAAGCAGGAGTATCCCATGACCATGGGCTGGTATCTCACACTGCTCGCACGCACGCTGCTCATCGATCAGTCGGTGTTTATGTCTGTGGTGCAGGAGTTGCCACAGACGGATGCCTTGGCTCGCATACTGGATGTGTGGATTGAGATGTTTCCGCTGGTGGCGGATACGCATGCCGAGAAGCGAAAGCTCTTCTGCCTGGCATTTGCCTCCATCTTTGGCAATAATGAATTGCTGCTCGCGCGATTGCCGCACATTTTGCAGCTGGTGGAGGAGACACTGGCGGAGGTGATGGACAAACAGTATACGGCATCGGATGAGGGTGTGGATAAGGCAACGCAACGCTACTACGACTCGCTGGTCATACACGACGAGCACGAACTGGAGGACTTTCAGGAGCAGCTGTACGATGACTTCCATTCAAAGACCTATCACGATGACAGGCATCGCCAGTTGGTGCTCAAGGATCCGGTATATAAGATACCGCTAACCGATTACCTCAAGTGGCAGTTACAGGGCCTACAATCACAGTTGGGCAGCCAGCGCTACGAGCAGCTCATGCGTGGCGTTTGCCCAGAAGTTCTCGAAAAGATTAACATGTACATTGAGCAGACGGTGCCAAAGGCGTGCGGTGTCTGTGCCGGCGGTGGCACAGCGGGGGAGGGGGACAACAATGAGCAGAGCACTGATGCACTACAGACCACACTCGACTGATTGAACAAACAATCACCAACAATAGCCACTCCTGATGCTCCAACGGCTCCTACAGCTCCTGCTGCTGCTGCTCCTCCTCCTCCCCCCTCAACAACACACGCAAGGAGCTCGCTATTTTGCTGTGCTTCAGAAAGCTTTCTACACTTTAAGTTATTAATGTATTTTGTATTGAAATTATATATTTTTAATTGTTAAACAATGGAGTGAACTCCTGTTAATCCCTAATCCCCCGCTGGACGTCGCTCCATCTTGCTGCGCAGCAGATTCCTAATCGTTTCATCCTTTTGCTGCAGTTTCTGTCGCAGTTTTTCCAGTTCCTCGGTGTTGCGCGCATGCAGACCACGCAGCTGTGACTCCTTGTGCTTCAGCAGCGTGGACAGATGCTGCACTGCATCGTAGGTCTCGCGCACCTCCGCCTGACCCGCCTCCAGCTTCTGTGCCCACTGCAGTGTCATGCGCAGACGCGCCTTGAGCCGATCCCGCGCATGCTTGGCTTTCTCCGAGCTCCGCAGCAGACTGGCGGCACGTTCCTCCAGAGCACTGCGTTCCCTTGCATGCTCCTGCTTTAGCTGCTCCAGCAGCGACTTGCACTGCTGCAGTGCAGCTGCCTCATTGGTGGACTCCACCGGAGCTGGAGCTGGAGGAGTAGGAGCAGCAGCTGGTGTAGTCGGACTGGGCATAGTGGTGCTCTTCAGGCTGACCAGCTCTGATTTGCAGCGCGCAAAGGCATCCTGCAGATGATTCATGTCCAGCAGCAGCGTCTGATTGCGCTGCTCATAGAAATGCATGACTTCCACTAGTTTCTCCTTGACCAGATCGGTCTTGCGGGTCTGTGCCTCCGCCTTGGAGCGACAGACGCCCAGCTGAGCCTGGAGACGCACACGTTCCTCCTGCCAGCCGCCGACATCGCGACGCAGTTGCTCCTGAGACTGCAGCAGACATGTGTTCTCCTCCAGCGCACGCTTCAGCTCACCGCCAAAGAGCTCAAAGTCGGCGGCATACTGGGAGAGCAGTGCATCCTTATCCCGAAAGGATTCATCGTAGGCCTGCAACAGGGGAGTCAAGGTGTGCGTCGGCAAACTAGTGCTCCAGGGCGGCAAGGTGGTGGTGGTGGGATTCTGCGTGGCAGTGGATGGCGTGGAAGCGGACACAGTGGCAGAGCCAGTTTGTGCATCCTTTTCGGCAGTGCGTCGCTGATCCTGATAGCATTCAATCTGCACATTGAGGCGAAACACCAAAGTCTTCAGCATATCCACATCGTTAGCCAATTCCTTGTTCTGCTCCAAAACATTGCTCAGTTTCTGATTGAGCTGCTGGCAGCGCGGACAATTGGCCAACTGCTGTTCCGCTTGGCCCAGACGCTGCTCCAGCTGTTCACTGTCCAGACGCAGTTGCTCATTCTCCTTGGCGAAACGTTCGTTGTACTTGTGCACAGTGTCCAGTCGCTGCAGCAACTGCTCCAGCTGCTGATCCTTGGCCTGCAACTAAAGAAAATAAGGGATAGAAAGTGTGTAAGTATGTTGGGGTAACCAACTGTTAAAGACCCTGTAGCTATTTGCAAAAAGATATTTTAAATATATTCACTTTTTATCATATAATATGAATCTTAAAATCTATATATCTTAATATCTTAAAATCTATATTAAATCTGAAAATCCTTAAAATAACTTTGTTCGATTCCAGGAAAATTTAGTCAGTGTATAACTAATGCTACTATACACACTATGTATAAGTTTGGTTCAGATATCTTACGAATTTCTCATGTTTTCTACTTTTTAAAAAATTTAATTTTCGAAAACTAAAACAAACTTGAGCTGCCTGAAGCATAGACAATACTATATAACAAATTGGCTCACTCTAGCTCTTATAGTGTCTGAGATTCACTTTATAATGATATGATGAAGGCTGTGTTATCTATATTTCTCTGCGCTCTTGAAATATCCAGCTTACTTACCAGTCCATTGAGTGTGCGATCCTGATGCTGTTTCTTCTTACTCGAGGGCAATTCCTGACGTTGTTCCACCTCAACACTTTTGGATCTGCGACTGAAATTGCCTGTGAGTGTTTGAAGCACCTTTCGTTGTCGTTTCGGCTGAGTTGTGGTTGTTGGACGCACTTTCTCCTGCAGCTTAAACTGCTGTTTCGGTTCCTGCTCCTGTTCGCTGTGGTCCAGATCTGTGATCATAATGCTGCGCTCCACATTTGCAGCCATTTGTAGTTGGCAGTTGGCAGTTGAACACACACACTTGACACTTTTCGCCTCGACTGCTAGCAGGTGTCGAGTAAACAGAGTCAACAAAACAAATGCTGACCCTTGTCGCCATGGTTATGCTTTGACCCTGTTTTTAAAAGTCTACATTTTAGGGGTAGTAAAGCGTCATCCCCTTTAGAAGCACGTCACTGTGCGTGCTTTCCAGTGGCAAGAGAAGAGCGAGCTTTTTGCAGCTAAGAGAGCGCAGACAGAAAAGCTCTGCGCTCTTTAGTTTAAGCAAAAAATGCTAAGTGGGATAGGGGGGGAGCAGTGTGAGGGTTGTCACCCTGCGACTGGCTAAGGTTTCACTGCCGTTCGGGGGGTCCTTGAGCAGCGCATAAAACTAATGTCCAGGCGGAAAACTTCAACTTCGATTGGGCCCTCCTCGGGGTCCATTTCCATTTCTCAATGAGTTTGCCAGGTGAACGGATAGATGGTAACCTTCAACCCCATACCCATTGCTATCCCTATGCCCATCCCCCTTTGCTTGCACCCTACTCGCACCCTTCTCCAGTTTATTTTTACTAGTTTTTCATGCGCATTTTATGTTTCTTGATTGCAAAGTGGTTCATTTTTGCATCTGCTGGGAAATATAGCGCGTTTTTTTAAAGGGATTCAGCCCCATTTCGCTGACTCTGTACACGGTGCTCGGTGCTCGGAAATCGATGTCTGCAACAAGTTTTGACTCGACAATTGCTACATCAATCAAACCGCAGTCAACTGTGCCCAACTTTTGAGAAGAGCGAAACAAAAGCGAATTTCAGGAAACCTGTGGATTTGCCAAGAAGGTAGCTGAATACTTAAGATTTCCGCAGAGATTTAAAGAGCAAAGTAAGATAAACGGTTATAGGTGTTGAGTGAAAAGTTCAAAGATAACAAATACTTTCTAAATTTAGCTACAGTAATTAAGGGAATTATAGGGAAGAAATTTTCGATTAGCAAGTTTTAACTAAAATCCTCAACTTAATCACTTTGCAATCAATAGCATTGAAAGTTTATTTCTTTTAACTATTTTTTGTTACATTTTAAAAAATTTTTCTGGTATAGATTATTGTTTATTTAATATGAAATAATTGCAGCATTTTTAAACATTTATTTCACAACATTCTTGAATTGAATTAACGTCTTTAATTCCACGCGGAGTCCAGTGAATGCATAATTGTCGAGTCATTTGTGCAAACAATGTGATGCCAGAAATCATTATATGGCAAAATCAATGGTGAAACTAAACAGCTTTAGGCCGAAGAGTAGATACGCTTTCAAATACAAACTATAAACATTCAGTTAGAGTGAAGTAGAAACTGTTCAACGGTTCAGTTCGGTTTGGAATCTAATACTTTAGGGTGGTGAGTTTATATATAAACTACCTAACAGAATGATTATAGGGAAATAACATTAAAACGGCAACTCGCTCATTATGCAAATGAAAAGTCATCTCGAGTTGCAGTCATTAAACACATTATAACGAATAAACATATATATAGATGCTGGAAAAATCCGCTCAAAATGCAAAGTGTTGGAAAATTAAATCCCAACACACAGGCAGACACATTTGTTAATGAGTGTGTGGGTGTGTGTGTGTGTGTGTGTGTGTGTGTGTGTGTGTGCCTGAATGACTATTCATTATGTCATATTGAACAAGTAAGGCAGCTATAGTCTAACTTCCGACTGTAATATAACCTGTATCTTTGAGTTTGAAACTTCAATGCCATGAAAACTGTTGCATACTTATCGGGATTTGCTGACTTTGCTCATAAATAAGGAAACTTGTTAAAAACAATGATTGGCTTTCGTACCTAGAGAGAATGCTTTTGTCTCTTTAAAAATGTAACTTAAAAACTATCAAAAACTAATTTTATATAAATTTAACTAAAAAGTAACATAAGCTGCGTATAGCTTATAGGAATATCTGTGCCAAATTTCATAGCTCTAGCTCTTAGGAACTCTATAAGCTACCTGAAACAAATGCAGTACTTATTGGTGAACAATATACCCTTACTCCAACAGTTACGGGTATACAAATTCGCTTGAATTTGCATAATTGAAGCGCAAATGACCAACGCGTACATGTACATGTATGTACATACGCATACACACACACACAGACACACGTACACACATTAATACACAGAGAGCCATCAATCAGGCACGCAAAGAGTTAAGCGTTATTAACGCCCACACATAAGCGCCACCTGTCGTATGGCAGTGCAAACATTGACGCAGACCAAAAACCAACAGGCATTAAAAGAAAAGAACTTGCAAATTGGTTGCAGCACACATCTCGCCCAACTTGCCACACTGTTGCACGCTTGCCTTATGTTGCAATGCCATTGTGTGGCTGAAAGCAGTGTGCGGCATGAAGGCAGGAGGGGGGGGGGAGGTAGGGAAAGGAAAGCAGTAGCAGACATTTAACGTAGGCAAACTTTTTGTGGCATTTCAAGCTATTAAGTTCCAATTGGATCTCAACTCTACCCAATTTATCTCCCCACCCATCCCCCCTCTGCCATTTAACAATGCTCCATTGATGAGCTGTCAGCCAAACGTAGCCATATTATATGTTGAAGGCCAATGTGGCAGCTGCATGTAGCAGTTGCAAGTACAAGTGTCGCGTTTTCCTTTCTGGTTTTTGTTTTCCTTTTGGTAACATTTCTTTTCAGCCATCTATCGACTGCATTTCGAAGCTCTCTGTTTGTGTGTGTTTGTGTTGGGAACGTGTGTGAGTGTGTGATAACAAAGTTTTATCCTGGCTTTGACTCTATCTACAGTTAGCAACTGAAGCGTCTGACATAAAGGTCACAAGCACACGGTCGCATGCAAAAATATACCAAATTATATGTAGTTGCCTCACAAATACCCTGTAAACAAACACTTACATATGTAGCAATAACTGTAATTCTAAAGGTCTAGTACTTTTCAGCTAACTTGGCTCATCACCTAGCTACTTTTATTACAGGGTATACGCAGTTTACGGTAACTCCTTTGCCCACACTCGCACACCGTCTGAATTTCAATTTCTTTGTCACTTTCGTTGCTGGTTCGGGTCTTCTCTCTCATCTGCTGTTCCTTCTACGTATTTACTCCTCTCCCCTTAGCTTCCTATGCCATCACCATCTGCCTAATGCTCAACAAGTGTGTTTTCTGGCGAAGGGCGATGATAAAGCTGCAATACAAACAACAACAACAATAACAAAAAACAACAACAACAGCAAGAACAACAACAACTAAGTTAGGTAAAGAAAGTGAAATTATACTTTTTTTTTCTTTCGGTGGTTGGTTTTGGTTGCCTTTGACTTTTATGCCTCGGTCGCCTTCGTTGACTTGGCACAGTGGGCTCAAGTATTATACAAATGGAAATGATTTTTTGTATATACAGTATGTGTATTTAAAAACATATTTATTTATGTCTTTTATTAGATAGAACGCAGTCAGGACTTTAAATAGCAGTTTTAACCTAAAGTTCTATAAGTTCGTTTATAAAATTTATCTTTTTTTTTAAAGAATTAAAATTTTTTATACCCAACTCTTACCATTTTTATTTGATATTGTAAAGTCTCATAACTTTTGCAAAACTTGATCGGTTTATAAGCGTAATATTAAATTATACCCATAATACATGAATAATTGATGCCAAATTAAAATTTATTTAAAAAAACATAGTTTTTTTTTTGGGGAAATTTGAAGTATTTCATTCTATACCCCTTTAAATTTTTTCGTAAATTAAATCAATTAAGTGGAAAACCGATTAATTTTTAAACATAATTCATTGCTGTTGCTTTAAATTTACCAAATTTAAGTGTTTTCTTGGAATAATGAAAGATTTCTATAACTAGCCCTTAACCATGTCATTCTCCAAATTTTAAACTCTCATAATTTAGTCGAAACTTATATACTTATTTAAGCGCTTAGTTAGCTTTTTTATAATATAAATTTTATAAAGTTTAACAAATCTAGTTAAATTTAAATTACCTTTATCTACCTTATAACTCATTTTTTTTTACCACTGTGCGTCGTCTGCTCGTCTGTTTGTTTTTGGGGACGCAAAGTTTTGTGAAAATGGCGTTTTGGCATTTGGCTGTGAAAGCGACAACAAAAATTGCGTCCATTTAGCGTCTGCTTATTGTCTCAGCAGGTCCGACCCTGTTGCCATTGCCACACCCCCTTTTGACGACCGCCCATGCACGTGTATTTACAGACATTTAACAGATTATTTTGTCAACGTTTGTCTTAAATATTTTAGTTTTCCTTTGTCGTTGTTTGTTTTGTTGTTGTTTTGCGGTAATAGAAATGCAAAATTAAATGGAACAAAAAAGTGAATGTAAAATGATAAAGAAAACAAAATGCAGACATTTGAAGGACGTGAATGCGGACTTGGACATGGACATGGACATGGGCTAGGTAACAATGTAAATTCCCGTAGTAGCATAATTTATGGTAGCAATCTCTAACGCTTTATTTTGTTGGGTGTGTAGGGTGTGTTTAGGGTCTACTTTGGCTTTTTGCTTTGACTTTGGCGGAACATGCTGCGTTTTGTGGGTGTTTTTTGTTGCTGTCTTGCTGTCTTGCTGTTTTGTTTGCCACTAAGGAATAAACAATGTCCTGGCAACTTCCTGTTTCCTCATTGCGCGCGGCGCGGCGACCTCTACGCAAATTTACAAAGCGCACATAAAGCGGCAAAAGGAAGCCTGCAACAACCTTTTCTCATTTCCTTTTTGGAGCCCCACCCACTACCACTACATATATATGTATGTATGTGTATATATATAGAGGCTCGCGCTCACTTGTTGCTGTAAGCGTTACCTTTTTGCAAAAAGCAATTTCATGGCATTGCTTTTAAGCACAAGGCATCGACATCAACAGCAACAACAACAGCGACAGCGACGCCAGCTGCTACGCTGACTTCGACAGTGACAGCAACAAGCCTCGCCTAAGGTCTGATTGGCCGCCTATCCCCATTACCCAGTACCCACTACCCCTACACTCCTCACTCTGCTGCCTCTCTGTCCAACCCGTCCACACTGCTGCTAGCAAGTCTTATTTGATTTTGACAGCATACACACAGACACTTGTGTGTAGATTCTACTCAGTCAATGGATGTTACACCAACACCCCCGCTTTTCCTGCAGGCACTACGTTAGCCTTTGACTCCTCTCCACTGTCTCTCTCTTTCTATCACTCTATTGCCATCTCTGTTAACTGCTTGGGCTATTGCCTTGTGTTTGCCGCCTGTTTGTCTGTGTTCGCTGTTGTCTGTTTAAACGCATTACGAATTTGGCCTTTATATGGAGCCGTGCTAGCCATTATCAAGCGTATTTGGCTAACACTGAGCACATGCACTTGCCCATAACACTTGCCACGCCTACTTTATAGTCCTCTCACTATCCTTATCAGACTGTTATTACACTCCTACTTGTCAAAGGACAGGGAATGATTGAGTATTTATAGTAATTTATAAGCTCTTCGCTTTGTCTTGTTCTTCTCATGAAGCTATAAATAAATACATACTTATTATAGATCGATAATGGGTAGATGAATTTGCTATATCTAGTAAATACCATAAATTAACATCTCTACCATATCTTACATCCAAGAGTTTAGTCTCAAAAGAGCATAGTAAATTTTAAAGCCTACAATACTATGTTCTGCCAATTAAATGCCAATTCAATTGTATTAAGTATCGAATAACTCAATAATTTATATACCAAGAGTCTTGAAACTAGGTTAAGATCATATTCTGAAAATTTCTTGATGATCAATTAATAAACACAAAAATACTTTGATATAAAACATTGTACAAATGGTGCTTGATTTCAAAATATATTCGAGCTACTCGTATGTAGCGTTCTTACTTGACTGTTATTGGTTTAATTAAATAAAACCCATCTCTTAAGAGCATTGAAAAGTCGTTATCAAGAGCTGTGATTTCTATTGTGTGACGTCGGTTCGTTTAGTTGCCGCCTCCATAGCTTGGCTTGGTTTGGCCTGGCGTCTGTGCAAATAATCATACTTCAAAGGCTATAAATCGTTATTTAAATTTCATTTTTTCACATTGCTTAAAGTTTCATTTGCCCAAATTCCACTTGCGACGTGGCAGCAGCCATTAGGAAGGGAGTGGGCAGGAAAGTAGGAGACACAGGGACACAACGCCGGTGGTTTGTTTGGCAATTTGCGCGTGGACGTACGTACGTACGGACAGACGGACGTTGGCAAAGTAAAGTATGCTTTATAAAAATTCAACTTATTTGGTTATGGGTCCCGAGTGGGCTAGCTTCTAAGCTTCAAGCGCGAATATTTCTTCATAATCGTAAACAGTGCATGAGTGTATCAGTGTGTGAGTGTGTGTGTGTGTATGAGTACGTGTGTTTGTGTATGAGTATGTGTATGAGTGTCTTCAGGTGTGGGCGATTTGTCTGCTTTGCTTTTCCTGTTCAGCTTCAGTTTCAGCGCGTGTGTTGCCTATATTTACACACACACGGACATACGGATACACGGACATACGGACACGCGTACACACTCCTTTGCACACATGTAGTCATTCTCATACTCACACACAATCTAGGTAAACAGCTTGAGCTCTATAAAAATGTTGTGTACTTTACTTCGCATCCTTTTTGATCCTCTTAAGATATTACCGTCACAAAAGGGTGACGATAACGTGCAACTAAGGGTTAATCATTGCTTTTAATACCGTTATCTGGTTTGCTGCTAAGCTTTTTGTATCTATAAACTAGATATAGCAATACTTTTCATTAATTAGCAGATTGAGATATGCGGCTACAGTAAAAGCTGATATAAGAAAATTCTCGGCTTTAATAAAAAAATTAAAATTGTTATAGTTACCTGGCTATAAGTATGATTATGCTTTATAAGATATTTAATTACATGTTCTCTTAGTTGAAATTATTGGCTTTGCCTAAAAATAGACAATTAATCGAAGCGTTGAATCGATAATAAAAGATTACATTTGGTAGCCAAACCATAGCAATATAAGGCAAAGCGAAATTTGATCTGGTTTAGCTCTTATTAATATTATCTCTTAATAATTTTAATGGATTTTTAATAAGCTTAAGCAAGAGCTAACTTTTCCTTAAAGTATTTTTAAGCTTTAACAAAATTTCTTTCAATTTTCCTTAAACAAAATCTCTTTATATCTTGAAAAAACTCTACATGAAATATTTCAAAGAAGTGTCTGGATTTGGACACCACTTTGAGTTCTTTCAATTTGACATCCCCTAAGATAGACTGAATCGTCTTAAATGTGCGGCTTAAATTGGACGAATTTCCTTTGTGCTGTGTCACATTAAACTGGACTTGTTATCCTGGCATTATCCTTGTTAAGTTCTTAATCGATTTGCGTGTCATGGCAGAGCAAATGAAGAACTGTAGGGTGCTGAGGGTTGTTACCCCCGGGTCTTGAAGCGTTTACTCAATTACAATTACGACACGGTAATGTGGCGTGTTGAAAGGGACGAAGACAGCTTTAATCCAGAATCCCTCCGATTGGCACTACCAATGCCAGTGCTGTTGCTCATGGATTCATAAATTATTTAAAGTATGTCAATATTTGTTTTGGTTGCCAACGATAATAACAATAATAATGATGATGATGATCCAGACGAAGTTGTTGATTAGAGGACAGACAAACACGAACGCAAACGTAGGGACTCAAAGCGTATACATATAAATATATATATATTATATAGTACATCATTTGGTGCTTTCTTTATTGAACTTTAAATTAGTTTTATTTGGTCGCCCTCGTCCTGTGAAGGCAAACAACAAACTTAATTGTAAATGACAGCAAAAGAAAACCAAGACGAAGAAGGCAACAGAATAACAAGCAACAAAATGGCCTTGCAATTTGTATAATAAGTCCTGTACCCAAAACCATTCCCTTACCATGTCCCAACAAAAAGATGATGAGTTCGGTGCAGGAAGCCGAAGCGTTAAATATAATGAGATAAGCTCATTAACATGATGACAACCGGCAGGTGAAGGAGTAGCGACGCAGGCGGAGGGAGATCGAGGGAGTATTGAAATGGTTGCCATGTCCCTTTGACCGAATCAAAAACGAATCCAGCGAATCCAACGAAACCAACTGATCCCATCAATCAGTCGACGGCGCATTGTCAACTTTAAGTTAATTATGGAAACTTTTGCACTTGATTGATTCTCTGTGTACCACAAAACTCAGAGAGATAGAGTCCTGCTTTGTATGCACTGTAGCGTGTAATCCTGACAATGTGCCCGGGCTCGGGGCTTCAACACTCCCGGCGACTGTGATTGACATCAGGCACTTAACGCGTTTTTGTGTCGCCCAAAGTGTGCTGCCCCACTGTCCTTGCTGTGTTCCTCTTCCTCTGCCTCCCTTGACACCCTGCGGCCGTTGTTAATGAGCCACAAGTGCGCAACAGCTGAGCAGCAGATTCCCTGCACAGTGGTTAGTTTATGTGACTCTAGTGGCAAATAATGTAAAGTTCAGAATGCAGTGTGTTAGGGAATTGATTAAGTAATGTTGTAATATGCAAATATATGTTATATGCTTTGACTTTAAAGCGTTTTGAAGCATTTAAAGTTATATATTAAGTTATATTAGCTATAAATTTTGCAATTTGTATTGGTTTGATTTGATATAAGTTAGTAAAACATTTGCTTTAAGCAAAGTTATATACTTGATAGTAACTTTTAGTTCATCACCATGGATTTCTGCCAATTAAAAGTCAAAAATAGCCACTGTGCGTCGCATGAGTTGGCAGCATGTGTTGGCCACGTGCAGGCGCAATATCAACTTCATCATCTCC
The DNA here is from genome assembly GCA_035047385.1 of Drosophila tripunctata. NCBI lineage: Eukaryota > Metazoa > Arthropoda > Insecta > Diptera > Drosophilidae > Drosophila > Drosophila tripunctata. The sequence continues at coordinate 154,936 of JAWNPS010000288.1, forward strand.
ACTCTTTTTCTCCATCATCATCATCATCAGCCTCCCCCACATAGACAGCCCGAGAGTAAAACACACAGAGTTAGAGAGTTTTGTGGCCTTTGTCCTTTATAATGCTTATAGAGAGACAACAATAATAACAACAAGAACAACAAATTGCACTTTTGTATCTCAATTGTTTAAGTTGCCTTCAAATAGTTATTCTTCATTTTATTTTGCAGACTCATCGTCAACATGATATCAGCATATTTTATTCAATTTATAATGGAAGAACGGCTTTCTTCATGCTCATACTAACATATAAGTATCTATATGTATATATATTGACAAAATAGAGCACTATGCAACAGGTTTTCGAGTCATTTTATTTAGCTAAAAGCACTATAGAATTTGATAGCTTAGTGTCATTTGAAAAGTAAAGATATTTCAAAGATTTTCTATATATATTTTAAGTGAGTTTTGCTGGAAAAAGTTAAGCAAGTCACAAAAAATATGCCATTTGTTGCATAGTGTGTATAGTTTACAGTGGAAAAATATATATTTAAATATATATATATATTTGTTTTATATGAATGTACAGTTATGCCACTGATGGAGCTCAGATTGGCTGCGAGAAGCGTTTAAGAGCTGCGAGAAGTACAGCAAGAAGTTGATTTACTTGACTTAAAACATAGATTTGCTACGCTCTGTTACTTTCTTAACCTCTTATAATAATAACTTTGCTTATTTCTATCTCTGCTTTTCTAATTTCACTTTGAACTTCTCGCTACGCTTCTCGCCATATCAATTTCAATGCTTTTCGTTGTGCTTTTCCTAACTTGCCGCTTCTCGCTCTCTCTACTTAGTTTAGCTTTAATATATTTCAATCAATATTTATGTAAAGTGATTTAAATGTGGTTTTTAGCTCAATATTTAAGAGTACACAATAAATTCGGTGGGCATTTAGTTTGCTTTGATTTGAATTTATGCTTAGCGAGTTAATTAATGCATTAAGTTAGTTAGTTAGTAATTATCATTTTAAAGCCGCCGCTTTGGGCACAAGTCGCGTATGCGCGATGCAGATTGCGTATACGCATGTTTACACATTTTAAACTTTGATTTTAATTCATATTTATTTTGATTTGGCATAAAAGTTTAGCGCTGTTTTAACTTTGCTACAAGCCGAGTGTATGTTGGTTTGTTTGTTTGTTGTGCACTTTACGAGTGCCGCAAATTAAAAGTTGGTTTGCTTAAAGTTTTACCCCATTTTTTTTTGTTATACTATATATTTTTTTTTTGATTTTCCAGCTGCAGTGTGTCTGTGACTGTGTGTGTGTGTGTTTGTGTATCAAATAAAGATAAAGTGCACTCTTGAAAGCAGCGAGTGATGAATAAACAAAACCGAGTACTTTACTCACATTCCAGTTTCCATTTCGTTCGCATTTCCGTATGGAAATTGTTAGAATTATGTTTGTGTTGAGTTCTGCTAGTTGGATACTTAAGCGTATGAGTTAGAAATAGTTAGAAGACAGTGTAAATATTTCATAAACATTTGCATAATTTCTTCTTCTTAAAGAGTTTACATAAATATAGTACTCTATATATGTATAATTTAATTTTAATTAACACTTTCGTATATTTTGTTCAATAAAGTTTTTGTTAGCTTAGTTAATAACAACAGTCAACATTTAACAGTCATTCCGATATGAGTTTTCTTTGCGATTTGGAAGAGATTTAATTTTAGCTTGTTTCGAAGTACTCAAAGGAGCTTGTACATACACTTCATAAATATACAATATGATTATTTATGTTTATATTTAATTTGCACACTTATTTATATGTAAACGCTTAAAACACATTTATAAACTTTATATACTTAATCAAATATTAGTTTTCTACATTACAATTTTGTGGACTATACTTGAGTTTATGTTATGTTTTTTTTTGTTTTTAGAAAAAAATTGACAGTATTATTATTTTGCAATTAAGATTACTCGCATGGAACACATAGAAATGTACTTAACTAACTCTATGAGGTGTGTGTGTGTGTGAGTGTGCCACGCCCCATTTTTAGGCCTCTTTCAGACACACGTCTCGCTTGTCGCCTTATCAGCGAGGTTCGCCTTTGAAAGTAGGTGCGGTGCGCTGCGGTGCCTACATCAAGGCCAGACACTTGCCCCCAAACGATAACTTACTGGCTGTCTGGATCTGTATCTGTATCTGGGTCTGGGTCTGAGAACCCAATCAAAACATCCGCCATAAACAAATGGAACAATCGCAAAGTCGGAGGCCGGACCGACACGAGCCATGTGCCAATGACTTTGCCCATTTGATAAGTCTTTCGAGGTGTGTTAAATGTCACAAGCCAAGTTAGTTCAAACTAGTTATGCTCTAAGCCCTTTAGAAATCTACAAGCAAAAGAAATGGCCTTACGACTCGGCTAGCTTGGACTATAAACTTCAAAAATCTGAACAAATCAATTTGTAAAACGCGGCCAACGCGTTTGCAGTGCCTAGAAACGTAACAATGACGTCAGAGACTCGCAATGGCGGCCTTGCGTATTCCGCATCAAGTTAATCTAAGAATTTACTTTAAATTAATGTTGAAATTTTCTAAATTCCAAGTTTACTTTGAATTACGCCCATATCAGTCTACCTATTTTTATCTACCAACAAATTATTAGCTTCTCTTTGTGTCTCAGTTTAATAAGCTTGAATTAAGAACTCCCAGACAACAGACATAACTTCTCACACACACACATATGTACACATCTGCATATAGGTACATATATACATACTATATAGTATGGCATATGTTGTACACAAATTGGCTGTAACATATTTGCAACATTCATAATCATTTATCGACTTTATAATACTCGTAAAAATGCTTTAAAAAAGAGAACATCAAAAACAGTTTTTGCAAGCTGAGCATTGGCTATTATGTTATATGTATATGTATGTGTATATAGTAGGTACAAGTATGCTATATGATATTATATAGGCTATATAAGTACATATATACTTATGTATGCATTTGCGTACATGCGTTTAAAATGCTAGCAAAATAATTTTTATATATATCTTTCTTGTCTTTTAGGTTTAGCTCTGGGTATTTTTTCATTCATTCATTTTGTTTGCCTGATTGTTTGACATTTTTGGTTTGTTGTCGGTCTTCGCTTAAAGAACATGAAGATTTTCACAGCTTTTGGATTTGGAAATGTCGCTAAGGCAAATTTTCTGTAGAATTTCCTTTGCCAGATGCAGAGATATGTGGGTACGTGAGGTTTTCATCTTCGATGAGGTAGCTTTCTTTTCGCGAGTCTCCTTCAGGCGCATCTGCAAATAGTATTACACAGAGCATCCGTATTTAATAACATTAAATGTCCGGACATTGGCACAATTTTCATTAATTAGTGCGCCTTTGCGGCAGAGAACCGCTAACCAGCCTACAAACCACCCAACAAACCACCTTAGAACCAAGCAACGGACTAACCGCAAATCCATTTAAGTTATTTCCTGCACAATATTCGCATGCATCAATGAGTTGCGTGTATTTCGCACCTAAACCTAAATAACCGCAAAGCCCCAGAACCCCAGAACGTCAGAATGAAACGAAATTAACTCAAGCGTAACCATCAACCAGGTATACTCCATTCTACCCCATCCCCACCATTGAAGCCCATCCCCACCATTGAAGCCCATCCCTTTCTTACCTGCTTCAATATGCCGACGAGCAGTTCATCGACATTGTGCTGTATACCGCTGGACGTCTCAATAAATTTGGCATCGCGTGAGGCGGCTAAGGTTTTCCCCTCTGTGGAATTGGAATGGGGAGAGCACAAGTGAAGAGTGAAATATGAAATACAAAATGTGATTGGGTATGAGAGTGGTGAGGAAGCAAAATGGGGAAGTAAAAGAGAGAATGAAATCAAGCCATCATAATTAAGTCCTGGATTTAGTTAACTTTCGCTCACACTTCGAGATGGCAGCGTGTCGAGATGGAAAGAAACATACAAACGATACGAGACGAGTGCTATACGGAACAAAATATATAAAATTGATGTAGCTAAAATGTAAAATTTGTTGGACCTATATTTCATGACAGCTTGTTTTATTCTACTCTTGTATTCAGTTGTCTCATTTCCTGTGTCACGCTCCCATCTCTAGTTTAAAATCCCCGCTGATTGCTATCGCTTACCCTGTGATGTGATAAGCCTTGCACGAGCCAAATCCGCTTTGTTGCCAACCAATATAACAGCCTTGTCCTTGGTATAATTCTCCTGCCACAGATAATTGATAATTTCCTCGGCAATGCGAAATGAGCCCTTGTCCACAACGGAGAAGACAACGACACAGCCGTGTGGCTCATAAGTGGATAGGGAATTCTCAACGCTCATCTCAACGCTGGGATGATCGATGAATACCATGTCGGATTCCTCATCGTCCAGCAGCACACTGACCGTCTTCTCGCCGAACTCATCGTCTAAAACTCAGATCAGAATTAAAACTCTATAGACAGTAACGGAAACCAGCGGGCAAATGGGATTGGCATTGGACCATAAACACGCATAGGTTCCACATCAATAGGGTAGCACAAACTACTCACTGTCCAACCGACTTTGTCCGACTACCCCTTCCGGCAGAGAAGGCAGTCAGTCCGTCAGTCAGTCTGGACAGTCAACTTACCCAGACTCGCATCGTAGGTGTGCATATATTCCGATGTCATGAACTGATTAACTAGCGCCGTTTTTCCCACTCCCGCATCTCCTAGCATCACGACCCGATATCGTGCCGGAGGCGGAGGATCCAGATTCTCTGATTCATCTGGGGAGGCTGGCAGGGAGTCAACATTCGCATAACCAGCACCACAGCAACTACCCTCAAAGGGGGATCTTTCACTGGCCCGACTGTTGGTGGAATTGACACTCGTGTTACTGCGTGATCTCCGCGAGATTATCGAATCACCGCAGTTCACCACGTTACCCTTGCTGATGGAGAAGTGACGCAGTCGATAGAGATCATCGCTGGCTCTCGGATTATATGGACGTTCCGGCAGCGAGCAGACTCGCGGTCGAACGTGATCAGGAACTGGTAAAGAATAGAGATTGGAAATGCACTTAAATAAAGTTTGCAATGAAAATTAACTTAAACTTATGAGAAGTTTGCACTGACTCTTAACTGTTGGAGAGCATCGTATGATGCCGGTCAATAACTGCATGCTTGCAGACTGTAAGCACACTAACTACTCAAAGCTCTCTCACTTCACTGCACTCGCAGCGTAGCATTAAAAGAGAGCAGTCGAGAGAGCAAGATCGGCTGAGCAGTGCTGCCGTCACACTCAAAAGAACTATGCAAGCAGCGCGTGCCGCCTTACGCACACACACATACACTTCTTAGCGAGATAGCAATGCAGTGAGCGCAGCCACTGGGCAGAGGACTTTGGCAGCGCTGCCACAGCGAAATGCTCTCTGCAAATAACATGTTAAGCGATCGATGTGAGGAAAAGCACTGTTGCATATGAGCTTTAGGCATAGCTAAAAGACGTCGCCGTCGACAGAGGACGCTTTGTAAGGCTTGAAGCGACTTTTAATTTGTAACTGGACTTTGAGTGCTTTAAACCGCTCTTAACAAGCTTAAAACTCATTTGCGACCCCATAAAGTATATTTATTCCTAACCTACACAAAATTTCAAATCGATTAGAGTAGTTTTTGGATAAAAATAAAAAAAAAAATTTTTTGATAAAATTTCAAAAAATGACAAAGGGGTAGGTATGCAAAATTTTGAAAGCAAAATTTTTTTCAAAAAATTTTAACTAAATTTGTAGAATTATTAAGAGGATAAAATAGGGTTCTAAATGCTATTCCGCTCGACGATTGCTGCAGTTTTGACAAAGTAAGCGTATTTTAAAGTCGTAAAAATGACGATAACGGGAGTACAGGATGCCATAACAAGCTTAAATACTATATAACTAACCCACAAAGTATATACATACATGTTAAGCTTATACAAACTAGCTAATCGATTAGGTTAGTTGTTTGGCTTAAAATTTGAAAGTCACTAGTAATATTTACCTGGCAACTCGAGAAAATTGGAAGTGCGACGCTGACGGCCGCGATTGGAGCTCTGGAAGGCCAACGGACCGATGTCATCGTTGGAGAAGATGGAAGTGTTGGAGCAGGCGCTCTTCATGGACTCCCGGGAGCTGCGTCGGCTGGCGAGGTAGGCAAGTCCGCCCTTGGAACTGCCACGCCTACGCGGCTTGTGCTCAACGGCATCTCGCTTGGGTTTCGTCGGTTTGCAGCCGCTGAGCTCGTGCTCGGAGTCTTTGGTGAGATCACTGGTGGACTTGCGATAGCGGAGGGACACAACACTGTCCGAGCAGGTGCGATCCAGGGTGGAGTGTGAGCTGTGGAGCACTTGATAGCCTGGATTCGAGGTGATGTTGATGGCATGACGACGCTGTCGATGCGACTGCGGCTCATCTGTGGTCATGTGACCGGCATCCGTGTCCGTGTAGCTGAAACTGGTGGTTGTGGTGGTCACCAGCGTGCTGTTCGTGTGCTGCGTCGTCTCACCGGACTCCATGGACACCTGGGTGCACTCCGTGAAGCAGGAGTCGCGCTTTACGGCGTAATAGCTGCCGTTGGATGCACTGCCCGCCCCGCTGCTGTTGTAGCCACCACCTGAAGCCGAAGCAGCAGCAGCTGCTGCATTTAGACAACGTGCATCCAATTTGGTTATTACTGGTAGCTCCCACTCATCTCGACGCCGCTTGCCACTTGCCCCTTGACCTCCTACGCCCGTTGTGGTTAGTTGAGGCACAGGATCCAGCGCTGCCTTGGAGCGCAACAGTTTCTTGGAGCCCTGGCGACGTGGTGAACTCGGCGGTTCATAGTACAGTGAGCCATCGTCGGGGGAAATGGGTTCGTAGTACTCAAACTTTTTACCCAACGCCGACTGATCCGGACCCGGACCCGGACTAACAGCATCGAAGACAAACTTACACGGCGATTTGGGACTTCGAGCAGCATGTCCGCTCATCAGCGACGAGGAGGAGTCGTCCATGGAACCCGACGTTGGCGTCTGATAGTACGACGAGGGCGTTGAACTACTGATCTCATCACAACTGTCGTTCGCATAGGTTGTGGTTATCTTGGGACTTCGCGGCGGCTCATAGCCGCCATAGCCGTAGGCAGACTGTGTGGGCGTGGCATACACCGAAGGCGGTGCCGCATGATAGCTTCTAAATAAGCTGTGTTACTCCAATATCGAATCTCCGTTTCTCTGCGAATTGTTTACTCACCTGGGCGACTTGGGCGTGGCACCTTTATAGGGCAGTGGATTGCTTGCCGCACGCGTTGGCGTCTTGTGGCCACCGACACCGTTACCACCACCACCACCGCCATGCCCCTGGGAATGCGTATGACTGTGTCCATAGCCACCATTACCACCGCCAGCTGTTGACTCTCCGCCATCCCAGCTGTGCTGTTGTTGTGCCATATTATTCACTTGCTATCGTAGTATCAGTTTTGCTGAGTATCTGGTGCGAGTTTAATATTCCTGTTTCCCCGACTGCTGCTGCTGCGGCTGATGCGGCGGCTGCTGCTGCAAGTTGTTGGCAACTCATGTGTAAATATTACGGGTCATTACTCAACACACACACACATACAGTGCATACTCTATTGGCGAATATTTAGATTATAATGCAAATTTTAAACTAATCATATTTTACACTAGCAATTTTAACAAATTTAACAAATTTAACAAATTTTCAAAATTAAAAAACTCTTGTAATGCCTTTACTTATAAGTGCAAAACTCCTTTAAAGCATTCAAAAAAAAAGGTTCATCCTAGTCAGTGTTCACTGTATGCTTCCAAAAAAGTACCCAAGCGTGTAAACACAATTTATGGTTTTATCTTTATTTAATAAAATAATGAAAACTACAATAAAATGCAAAACGACATAAATGCCTCACGGCTTTAGCAAATTTGTTGTGCGTGTGTGAGTGGGAGGACATGTATGCCTGTGTATGTGTGTGTGTGTGGATATGTGTCAGCAAATTGTTTATGAATTTTGCTCAAAGTTGACAGCACAAGTGGCTCTCTCCGTGCAGCTTTTACCTCCACCATCACCAACATTTTATTGCAGCTTTAAAATTATATATTTCCCAACGCTTGTTGCATGCAACAAGCTGTTGTACGTGCGTGCGTGTATGTGTGCGGTAAAAAGTTAATGTTTGTCTTTTGGTTGGCTTAACAAACTGGCTCACACACACAGGAATACACGCATACACTCCCACGCACACACAACCAGTCTTGAATTGTCTACAAAGATTTGTTCAAGTTGTCCAAAGTTTCTTAACTGAAGCTTAAGTCTATAACTGAGCCAGGTGAGTCAGACAGTTTGGCAGTTAAAGCTGGCAGCATGTTTAATATTAGCTAATTGTATTAGCCAACAACTCCAGCTAGCTACCAACTCCAACTCCTTACTGTCTCAGAACTGTCATTTGCTTAGCGCAGACAATTTGTTTTTACTTTTTTTATGATAAGCTGTCAAATGTGTTTTTTTAATAGACGTATGTTTGTATATGAAATTTCACAGAATTAATTTTTGTGTGGTTTTCAAATTGCTACTCGGATTTCCTCAGGGAATTTCGTGTCACGCTGCCAGCTCTAAGGCAACATCGTTTTGTAGTTAATGCGACAACTGCGACAAAGTTCTAATCCACCTGTCAACTGACTTTGATTTCCATTTTCTGTCTCATGTTTATACTGATTTGATTGTTGCAAAAGTCGCATTCAAACTATTCTGTTGTATAGTTTTATGGCGCTGTGCTATAAAAAAAAAACAAACAACATGCGACAGCAGCAAAGCGCCATAAAATTGTCCACTACTTGCTCCACTACATGGAGCAAATCCAACAGTTCTGTCTCATTTTATTGTCCAGCTCCTTCTGATGAACTATGTAGCATGAGCTTCTACAGTTTTTTCCTCGCATACCTCCTGTGTCCCCCCTCCCCCTTGAACTCTGCACCGGGCTTTTAGTTATCTATTGTGATATACAAATAGCAGAGTCACCCACTCATCCAGTCACCCTCTCTCTCTCTCTCTCACCCTCACTCATCTACTCATCCAGGCACAAAGCGTGGATACGTGTGCATATTGTAAAGCAAATAATATGAATACACTCGTGTGTACATATGAGTGTATTCAGCACAATACCTGTTGGTCTTTATACCCCCTAAATGGGCTGTCCACTGGGAGTATACTCACATGACAATTGTGAAACATATTTGATACAATAACCACTATGAAAGCTATATGCAATCTGCGTAGATATGTACAAGTTCTTTAAGAAAAATTATTCTTATTACAGAAAGCCCAAAAGTTAAGTTGCTTATCAGCTTAATAATGAAAAAAACTTATTTCTTAACAATTTGGTTTATTTCGAAGTGTCTAGCTAATATTTTAAGACATAAAAACCAGATACCTAGGAGCATAAAAGTAAAGTTTTTTTCCCTCTAAAAAAATCGGTGCTACGTACTACCATTAAATTATAAAATTTAAAGCAAATTCAGATTACAGAAGAATATAATTTTAATAAGCAAATAAAATATTATTAAAGTTGATGTTAATATAATGTTAAAATGATGAAATAAAAGCCAAAGCAACAAAATCATAAATAACAAATCTCCAACGATAATTAAAAAGTTAAATAATCAGTAATGCAATACTATAATAATTCATTATTTAAAAAAACTTTGCTTGTAGTCAGCATAACATAGTAAACTGCTTAAATATGACAAGAGTCATTTACAGGGTATTTTAGAGTTCAGGCATTATAAGCAGTCAATTTAACTACGCTTCAGTGTACCTGAGAATCACGTAACCTGGCCTGTTGCCACCGCAACCAATCACTCAGACGGACATAAAGACAGACGGACGGACGGACAAACTGACGGACGAGAGAGAGAGAGAGGAACAGACAGTTATAAGTGGGAGTGAGCTGGACTGAATCATGGATAGAATAATCATAAAATGTTGAATAGAAAAACGCATTTGCCAGGCACAAAAAACATGGACAACAGTTTTTGGTTGGTTGCGAAAAATCTGTGAACAGTAGCAACAAATCAATAGAAGAGGAAAAAAGAACTCTCTTACTCTCCCTCTCTCTCTCTCACTCTTATACACTCTATTTGCTATCTCGCTTGAACTGGCATTTCTCATTCAACTGGTCTTTGGTCTGGAATGAAAATCAGTTTGTGTTGGCATTACGTGAATTGTCTATGCATGACAGGGATATCAAAATCTTGTTGTATTTATATCTGAAAAGGAGCTTTGTTTGCAGCTTACAGAATTGTACGAATTTTTTACCTTAACGCGTAACGAATGTTTTTTAAACAGTTGGAAATTTAGGGTTACAATATATGTATATATTTGACTTGGCTACTGCTCAATCAGTCAATCGGATTGAACCATTTGCAAAATGAATAACTTATGAAATGATTGGGAACAAAGCTTTATTGTATTTGCGAGTTATGCATACATTTGGGAAACTAACCAGAAGGACAAATCAGCCGAAAACTGATTTGATTTGATTTGCGTATGTGTGTGTGGCAAAAGAAGCAAAATGTTGAACAAAGAATTTGCATATTTTTGTGGCACTGACTGTGTAATTTGTGAAAGTAACATTTACGGCAAATAGTTTTCTTTTGCTGAACTGAACAGTAATCAGCCAAAGTATAAAAGTTCAAATGTCTTTGACCTGTCTGCTTTAGAAGTCATTTCATATAAACCTAAGAAACAACCTCATCAGCATTATACATACATATATCAAAATGAAGCCAAATGCATTTCAAAGAGCTCTTAACTTGTGGCAGTAACCCTTGAATGTCTAGCCTTTGCTTTGCTGTTGTGTGAGTGTCCAGCTCAACCCTTTTAAGTAAACTTTGCTTAATTACATGCCCGCACCCGTTAAGCACATATTTAACACCCACACTGTACACACACACAGACATATTCATATAAACTTAAATATTTTCCAAGCAACCGCACATAATACCACACCTAATGCTCCGCTTCTCACTCCCTCTCTCTCTCTCTCTGTCTGCTCACCACTTGCCATACAGAATTAGCGTTACTTGTAAAAATAAATATACAAGTGTGCGAATGTGTGTGCGTGTGTCTATGTGTGTAGCATAAACAAGAAAAGTCCATAAAACACTTAGGATCAAACAATATACAAGCGACGTTCAGAAAGTGTAGCCTACTTAGTTGGGCGCCCAAGGGAAACAAACCGAATGGTCAGCTGCTGCTGCTGCTGTTGCTGGTCTTCGGCTTTGGCAAATTAGAATTCTAGGCTAAAAGTCACGTTCACAACTTAGTTATTAGACGCTGGCAACACCAGTCAGTTACCCAAACTCCACACTTCCCTCTATCCTCTGTTCCTCTCTCAATCCATCGATTTTATTGCAACACATAATTCTTGGCGCGCGCCATTTGTGCAAATCTCATGTTGATGGCATATTAAGTGACCTGCCGTTGGGTCTTTTTTGGTAGGTAAAAGCGAACGTAGCGGGAGTAGTACCACATTGGCGGGCAATTTGGTTTTAAATGCGTCATTTTGTTGTGGAGGGGGGGGGAGGTGTGAGTTGTGGCAAGTTACGTGTAATTAGACGCGTCTGGCGTCAAAGTTGGGTGCGAGGATTAGCAATTAAGCGAGTGTCCTGTGTGCGGCAAACAAAGCGCAACAAGTGCTAACAGGGACACGCGTAATCCCAGCTACACACAAACACAGTTCCAAGCACACAGATACACACACACAGATGCAGACACATTGAAAGAGCGTAAATTGTGAAGTTGGAGCGTAGAAAAGGCAGCGCATAAATCAACATGTCAAATCGCAGCTTAACAGCCGACAGCTCCAACACTCACACACACACACACACACACACACACTGTCTCAAATTGGTTGGAAATCATATTTGATGTTTACCATTTTTAGGTTGATTTTGCGCTTGTTTCTAATTTCCGAAATTAACTTTTCTAATTGTCTTAATTGCGTTACGACACAATCTCTCTCACTATCTCTATCTCTCTCTCACTCGCACTTTCACTCTCACTGTCTCTGTCTGTGGCACAACAAACTAACAACGCCAAGCAACAGTTTGTACAGTTAACCGTTAGAATCCCCTCGCTGCACTTCCGTTTCCGCTTTAAGTCGCGAGTTGCAGGACGATTGTTGTTGCAAATGCCGCACACGATTTGGTTGCCGACAGTCCGCGTCCGCAGCTCGAGCTGAACTGTGTCTCGTTTCAACAGTTCGGCTGCATTTTGTCTGTGCCACGAACTCTGCGACCGCTGCTGCTGCCTCTGCTGCTGCTGCTGCCTCTGCTGCTGCTGCTGCCTCTGCTGCTGCTGCCGACGCAGACGCCAACGTTGCCACCGAAAGCTTCTCTGTCGCAACCAAAAAGAAAAGCTCTTCCAGACTGGAATTGTTGGGGTTTTTTTGAAACTAAGTTTACCGGGCGCCAAAATTTATAGTTACATTTATATTTTCTTTGTTTTTAAATTGTTTTTTTAATGTGCAAATATATTTTAAATAAATATTTCAAGAATTTAAAATTATTCATAAAATATTTTATATTTATAAATAAAATGATATACTACTTAAAATACTATTATTCCATTTAAAAATAAATACGACTTTGAATTTGTTTTGTTTGAAAATCTTTTGGATTTATTATATTTATAATTTTGTGATTTTTTTGTGATTTTGTTTTCATTTTTTTGTTTATATTTTATATATAGTTGCTATATAGTCTTAGCTTAGGAGTATACTTAGGCCTAGTGCTTATAGAATAAATAGTTTTGGAAGTCTGCGGCTTAAAACTAAAGAAACAACTTAAGTGAAGAATTGTGAAATTTACATAGTCTTGGGTTAACATAGAGTATATGTGGGTAGGGATTATAGGGATTATGGCCTAAATGTTAGGTGTTGCAGGGCGGGTAAAGATGTGTGTATGTGTGTGTATGAGTGTTTGAGTGTGTATGAGGTTATGAATGCTGTGTTTACAAATCGGCAACACGTTCGCTCAGCTTTTCCAGCTCCGAGTAAATGCTAGCGGGCAGATCGGCGCCCACTTGGGACTCAAAGTAGTTGCGAATGTCCTTCACCTCCTGAGTCCAGAAGTCCTTGGGCAGCGAGAAGAGCTGTTTCAGATCGATCTGCTCCTTCATGCCGGCCAAGTTAAGTTCTCCCATTGCTGGAATACGACCAATAGCCGAATCCTGATAGCAATCTTCGCCATTGCAGCGACGCAGAATCCATTCGAGCACACGGGCATTCTCACCGTATCCGGGCCACATGAATTTGCCCTGATCGCTCTTGCGGAACCAGTTGACGTGGAAGATCTTGGGCACCTGGCCGCGCTTCTCCATGCTCAACCAATGGGCCACATAGTCGCCAAAGTTGTAGCCGAAGAAGGGACGCATCGCAAACGGATCGTGCATGATCATCTTGCCCTTGTGCTCTGCTGCAGCAGTTGCCTCACTGCGCATGGCTGCGCCAATGAAGACACCATGGGTCCAGTCGCGTGCCTCATAGATTAGGGGCACTCCAGCGGGACGACGGCCACCGAAGAGCATGGCAGAGATGGGCACACCAGCTGGATCCTCCCAGGCGCCATCGATTATGGGACACTGGGCGGCAGGAGTGCAGAAGCGGGAGTTGGGATGAGCGGCTGGTTTGCCAGAGTCCTTGGACCAGGGCTTGCCCAGCCAATCGGTGATCTGTACATTGGGAGCCAAGCTGCTCTCCATGCCCTCCCAGAAGACACCACCATCCGATGTGGATGCCACATTGGTGAAGATGGTGTTCTTGAAGACTGTGTTCATGGCAATGGGATTGGTCTCCATCGAGGTGCCGGGAGCAACGCCAAAGAAGCCATTCTCGGGATTGATGGCACGCAGAACACCCTGTGTATCGAACTTCATCCAGGCAATGTCATCACCCACACACTCCACCTTGTAGTTGGCCAACGAGGGGTTCAACATGGCCAAGTTGGTCTTGCCACAGGCTGAGGGGAAGGCGGCAGTGATGTACTTCTTGACACCCTTGGGATCGGTGATGCCCAGGATGAGCATGTGCTCGGCCAGCCATCCCTCCCGCTTGGCAATGGTGCTGCCAATTCGCAGTGCAAAGCACTTCTTGCCCAGCAACGAGTTGCCACCATAGCCAGAGCCATAGGAGACGATCAGGTTCTCGGCAGGCTTGTGCAGGATGATGGTGCGCTCGGGATCGCAAGGCCAGGATGGCTGCTCCACTTGACCGTTAGCCGGAGTGCCCACAGAGTGCAAAGCACGGACGAACTCCTCCTTCTTGGCCAGCTGTTGGAGCACAGCAGCTCCCATGCGAGTCATGATGCGCATGGAGGCAACCACGTAGGCAGAATCGGTGACCTCAATACCGATCTTGGAGAGCGGAGAGCCCACTGGACCCATGCTGAAGGGCACCACATACATGGTGCGTCCCTTCATGCATCCCGGAAAACGTTGCTGAATAGCTGCCTCCATGTCCATGGGAGAAATCCAGTTGCCGAGAGTTCCCTTCACGCCATCCTTGGGTGTGGGAATTGTTTCCTCGCGTTCCTCGGTGCAGATGAATGTCTTGGACTCCACACGGGCCACATCAGCGGGATTGGTTCTAGCCAACCAGCAGTTCTCATACTTGGGCAAAGGCACAATGGTGCCCTCTTCCAGCAGAGTCTTGATGAGCATCTTGTTCTCCTGCTCGCTGCCATCGCAGATATGCACCTGATCCGGTTGGCACAGGGCAATTGCCTCCTCCACAAAGCTGCGGACTCCGGCTGTCAAGGAGCTCACATCGCCAAAGGAGGTGGGAATGCCACGGATGTGACTGTACAGGCCACAATTGTCCTGGCGCTGCTTGTGCAGCTGGGGAAGACCACAGCCATTAACGGAGCTGGAGCTAGAGAGAGAAAGCACCAATTAGCGAGTGTCACTTGAGAAGTAGGCGAGTCAGTCAGTGGGTCAAGTTGCTGGGAATTCCTAATAGTTTTCTAATGTTCTGTGTTTTTATCATAATTATAAACATTTGTTGGATACTTTGCAGACTGAAAATGATTCATAAACTAGGTGGAAAATACGTTGACGAAGAATTTCGGGGAACTCATTTCTGAATGGCATAAATTCAGCTACCACATGGAATTCACAAATTAATTTACTTTATTTTTCTGTTAAGACTTTCCTAGAATTTTTCAGCAAATATTTTCATTAAAAATTACATTGCTTTAAAAATAAATTGTAGGTCATTGTATGAAAATGCTTAGCACTAGAGACTTCGGGAAACTTGCACACATGTGTTTTTTCTATGTCATTCTTATTCTTATGTTACTCAGGAACTGGTACTTACATAATTTTGTTTTCAATTAGCTCAGGCATTTTGTTGCTTGTTGTTTTAGTTTTATGTTTATGTGTTTATTTAGTTATAGTTTTAAGATTGCTTCTTTTAAAGACTTTGGAATATGGCGCACAAATTTATTAATTTGTTAAATATCACAATTTTTCAATTATCACAATTTGATTTTACTTTAGTACAGTTTTGTATTAGCTGTTTGTTGTTGTTGCTGCTGTTGCTTTACTTTCGTATGTTACGCCAGAGTTTTTTGTCAAAAATCAATTTGATTTTCAGATCACTGAAATTGAATGTTTCACTTGATCTTTCCATTTACTCAGTCCACGAGTAACTGATGGGTACCGTCCACAGCGACGGCCTTTTATACGCTCCGGCCGAGACAGCGCTGGCGCCTGCCCGATCCGACTAGAACATGTTCGGACGGCGATCGGCAAAACGTTCGGCTAATCGGTGGGCAATCGGCTCGTTGTGCTCGCATTTGAGGCGTCGGGTCAAGCATCGGGCACGCTGATTGGCTCGTTGCTGGGAGGCTCGCCGATTGTTTTGGTTTTTTTCATGGCCCAAGGGCGGTGTGCGGCGCAAGTGGGACTGAGAGGGGACTATTTGCTGTTATTGCATGCCGCTTGGCAACAAGACGCTGTAGTGTACGTACGTACTAGTTGCTGTGGGGCAAGTTTCTATACACATTTATTTTTGTTTTCGTTCGTGCTCCGTCTGAATTCCGATTTTTTGTCTTTCTTTATTTCAGTGATAAGAATCAAATGGAACTTGTTGATATTTTTCTTTTCGCTAGCTGCTAATTTTATTATTATTTTGCTTATTTATGTATTTACTCGATATCGGAGCAAGTGCGCTACGTAAATAACACTCAAGTGTAAACAGTTTATGCACAAACTATGCAAATAGAGCTATCGTTTTACCCCATTATCTATGGAAACAGTAGGAATTTGCTTATCAATAGATAAATAAGATATGTACATACTCATCGGAAGTAGATAACGTATAGTACTTTAAATATGCATAACATTATTTTCAGCAGCTTTCAGTTATTGGCTCGTATCTATCAATTGCCTATCTAAACTAGCTATATAGCTAATGAAACCCCTTTTGATTATACACGCGCCCACCTACGCCTAGGCCAACATCACATGGCACCAAAATCATATGTATTTTTGACAAGCAGCCAACAAATTTCACTTTTCTTTTTGCGTGTATGTATATGCAAAACAAAAAACCGGTGACGGATAATTTAATGATGATCTGTTCGATTCTCTCGAGAACTGAGAATTTCGCTATAATCTTGGCCATGGCCATCGGCCAAAAGCCTTTGGAGGCCATGAATGGCCAGCCACACGTCGCTGGCATTATTCATGTGACATGTTGTACCCAATAATAGCCGTATAGCTTTCGATCATGTGTTCTCTATTTGCCTGTGGAAGGAGAAATGAAGGTTCCCCCACAAAGAAAATAAAAACTTAACTCATATGGAATGCCATGTTAGTTGTCTACTTAGCCAAGTGGCACTAATCCACCTTGAAAGTATCCTTTTTTTCGGTTTAATGTTTTTACTTTTAATTTTTTGTTCCTATCGGACAGTCTCCACGCGCCTCTAAAAATGGCAACAAAACAAAAATTCGCTGAAATATTTTTTGTGTATTTATTTATAAACCATGGACTTGTTTTTCTAGTTCAGCTTGATAAGCGAGATCATCATCATCATCATCATGAGCAGGAGCAGTAGCAGTAGCAGCATCATTACTGTCCGTCTGCTTGTGCTGTTCCATTTACACACACCCCTAACTACCCTTCCAGCCTCCAAATATTCCCCTTCTTTCCTCCCGCCTGTTGCCTGTCGAATGACTTGACTTAATTTTTGTTGAATTTACGTCAATCAATAATTAAAAATCAGTAAACTGATTATGTATATATATTGCTATATATTCATTAAATCGGTTTGGGTTATCAGCTGTTAAACAAGCCCCTAGAAAAGTGCACATTAGGGAAAAATACCTTCTAAAAATAGAGCTTAGCCAGACTTGTTTATTCATAGCAACGAAGCCGGATCTAATTATTGACAGCATTATGTATAATTTGTAGACTTTCTTCAGTTAGCAATTAAGCATTGATTCATAACAAGAAGCATGGAATACTCAACTGAGTTTTCATTCCATATTTCAGTAACAGATCTAACACGTTTCAGTTAAGACTTCGTCGATCGGAATCTAAGTTTTAGTCCTTCTCTAACTATTTCATATTTTAACTTAAAGAACCGCAATTGGAACCCTTTCTTCAGCCTATATTTCGTCGGTCTTATCAAAGTGTTTGAGTGTAAGTGTTTCTGGTGCAAATCGAATCACACCACAATGTGATTGGATCGGCCGATAATCAGACCTTGGCAACGGCAGAGGCCTGTTTTCTTTTCAAGATCAACGTTCGCTCCATACAAAAGCTGGATCCATAAAACTTTTTTTTGTGCTATTCAATATTTCTTTTGGTGTTATTGTTAGCATTTTATTTGCTTGTTTTTTTGTGCTACGATCTTGATAATTGGCAGCAGTGCCGAGAGGTTAAAACGATTATGGATTTATATGCTTGTTTACGCCAAATATTTTCGGACGGGCCTCCGACACGAAAAGCACACTTGATAAACCCAAGTCCCGCCCTGTCCCATTTATTTGGCATGAAAACTTGTCGTTTTATTACACTTTTATTTAACTAAGATTACTGAATAAACTATGGAACCCAATTGCTGCCACATCACATGGTTGCCACACGCGCCTTTAGCTCAGCCAACTGAGTTGCCACCGCACGTGGCAAATGTCCGCCCACCTGCGCCTCAAAGTACTTCTCAATCTCCACGACCTCCTGTTGCCAAAAGTCCTTGGGCAAGTCAAACAACTGCTTCATATCCACACTACCTTCCAGGCCGGCAACGTTCAGGGCATCCTTGCTGGGCAGGCGTCCAATTGGTGACTCCTCAAAGCAGTTCTCTCCCTGCACCCGACGGAAGATCCAGTCCAGCACACGCGAGTTGTCACCGAAACCGGGCCAAAGGAACTTTCCATCGGCACTCTTGCGGAACCAGTTGACGTGGAAGATCTTGGGCACCTGTCCCCGCTGCTCCATGCTCAGCCAGTGGCCAAGGTAGTCGCCAAAGTTGTAGCCGAAGAAGGGACGCATCGCGAACGGATCGTGCATGATCACCTTGGCCTTGTGCTCCGCCGCAGCAGTTGCCTCACTGCGCATGGCTGCGCCAATGAAGACACCATGGGACCAGTCACGTGCCTCGTAGACCAGAGGAACGCCAGCGGGACGTCGACCACCGAAGAGTATGGCAGAGATCGGCACTCCAGCGCTATCCTCCCAGGCGGGATCAATAATGGGACACTGTGATGCTGGTGTGCAGAAGCGGGAGTTGGGATGGGCAGCGGGTTTGCCCGACTCCTTGGACCAGAGTTTGCCTAGCCAGTCGGTGACGGTTACATTGTTCAGTTGGTCAGTCTCCATGCCCTCCCAGTAAACGCCACCGTCAGAGGTGGAGGCCACATTGGTGAAGACCGTGTTGCGGAAGACCGTGTCCATTGCAATGGGATTTGTGGCACGCGATGTACCAGGCGCCACACCAAAGAACCCATTCTCCGGATTGATGGCACGCAGCACACCCTTGGAGTCGAACTTCATCCAGGCGATATCATCGCCCACACACTCCACCTTGTAACCCGGCAGCGTGGGTGTCATCATGGCCAGGTTGGTCTTGCCACAGGCGGAGGGGAAGGCAGCTGCCACATAGATTTTCTTTCCCTGTGGATTGGTGATGCCCAGGATGAGCATGTGCTCGGCCAGCCATCCCTCTCGCTTGGCAATGGTGCTGCCAATGCGCAGAGCAAAGCACTTCTTGCCCAGCAGCGAGTTACCACCATAGCCAGAGCCATAGGAGACGATCTCATTCTCCGCGGGTTTGTGCAGAATAATAGTACGTTCGGGATCGCAGGGCCAGGAAGCCTGTGCCTGTGTGCCACTGGATGGAGTACCCACTGAGTGGAGGCACTTGACAAACTGACCATCGCCCTGTTGAAGCACCTGCAGTACTGGGGATCCAGCACGTGTCATTATCTTCATAGACTCCACAACGTACGGCGAGTCGGTGATTTCGATGCCGATCTTGGAGAGCGGTGAGCCCACTGGACCCATGCTAAAGGGTATCACATACATGGTGCGACCCTTCATGCAACCCGGAAAACGTTCAGCGATCGCTGCCTTCAAGTCAGCCTCGGAGATCCAGTTTCCTAGGGTTCCGGGTGTGGCATTAGGTGTCACCGGAACTGTCTCTTCCTTGCGATCGGTGCAGATGAATGTCTTGGACTCTACACGAGCCACATCAGCCGGATTGGTTCTGGCCAACCAACAGTTATCGTACTTGGGCAATGGAACTATTGTGCCCTGTTTCAGCATCAAACTCTGGAGTAGTTTACTCTCCGCCGTGCTGCCATCACAGATGTGCACACTCTCCGGTTGGCAGAGACCCACACATTTGTCCACATAGTCCTTGACGGCGGGTGTTAAGGTTTTCGTATCGCCATACTGTACGGATAAGGCACGACAAACTAGACGAAAGTTGTAGGTTTTAGACGGGACAACTAACCTGAAAAGAAATACAAGAACGGTGTTAGATGAGATCAGTTTTGGGAAGTTAAGGTGTACAGAAAGTGTATAGATTGATGTTTGATTGATTGGTAATTTTAAAGAGTCTACAGTGTTGCAGTCAATCAAGCATTTCAGTGAGGAATTTACCACACAAATAACTGCGGTACGACTAATAGCCGCTTGGGCACAACTGTACCTCAATTAGTATTCTAAGTATGTTCGCACAGCTGCTGGAAAAAAAGAGTTGAGGCGGCTTTGTATTTGCCCCACACACAATTGTAAAATCAAAACTGGCTAATCAGCTGTTGGCTGGTTGTGCAGGTTTTTGCGTATACCCTGTAAACGAAGAACAATCACGCTAGGGTTATATGTACTCTATAATAGGAATTGGTAAGCTTGAGATATAATCGCAAATATAGTATTAATAAGTTAATATTTCTCCATATAGGTAGTCTAAACAACCTCACGATCTACTATTTCTAAATTTTTCCATCAGTTGAAGCTGTTTACAGCATATCACATAGTCTATACAATTTATTTGCTTTACTTTTATTTATATTTGTTTCGTTTTCTGCTTTGGTATCATGAAAAACTTGCTCAGACATTTGCACAGCGCCACAGATCGGTTTGGGGAATCCAAGAGCAGCAGCAAAATGGAGACAACCTTCAATTGTCTTCAAGAGATTAAAAGCGAAAAGAGAGAGAGACGAGAGAGAGAGACTGTTGACTACGTCACTTTCATTACTTGTTGAGCATATTGAAGATCATCTCGTTCTGCTGAACCGGCTGTACAAAATGATGCAATGTTTCATCAGCCGTTGCTCTGTCTGGCTCTCTGTTTTGATGTTGCTCTTCTCTAGAGAAGAGATAAAACGCCAACACTCTCAATTCATTGATATTCTCTGTTTCTCTGTTGTTTCAGCTGTTGGTTTGCCATGACACCAACTGACACTGAATGCCAATCTTAATCAATTAGATAACTCTCTGTATATCTCTCTCTCTCTCTCTCTCTCTCTACACGTGCCCCTGCAATTAGTTTCCCCTGTGACGCAGTTGCACTACTCCTTGTATCTCTGCTGATGTTTTAGGATTATTCAGTTCATATCTTAATATGTGGGGCACTCATACCATATAACTTGTTACATTGACAACGGTACAAAGTCCATTCACTGGTCACGCTCTCGAACTGACGTCACAGCATTGTGTGTAATATAATTTATTAGTAAAGCAGTCCAACATTTTCATAGTTTTCGGAACTACGCATTTATCTGGCAGTTATATTATGTGTGTATATCTTTGTGTGTATGGTCTGATGATGTCTGGCCTGAATAGCGTCATTAGCAGACATAAAATACATAATCAAATGAATATACTCGTTGCTGTATCTAAAGTTGAAGCGAGTGAACTATGTTAGACAATGTTGTGAAATAAGTATAACTTTAAATTCTTTTTAAATTATATAGGAATTAAGAAGAGTTAAATTACTAAACTAAGAACTGAAGATTGCCCTGATCCCGTAGAATGCCTCAAATATTTCAAATTATTTAAAATCAAATTTTGATATCAATTCTATGGACTTTTTATTTATATTACTAAACAGCTTAGCTCAGTAACTACAAACTGGAATTCTAAACATTTTACTATATATAGTATTTCTAATATAAAACACACTCTTAACCGCATCTCTTTGTTTGACTCTTAGCTGTTTTAGCCTTCTTGCATTTACGTATTTTGCAAAAGCGTTAATTGATTTGTTAATTTAAACAAAATTAATTTTTAATAATTTTGTTTTGTTTTGTTCGCGTTTTCGCTTTAATCCAATTGACAGCTTTTATTACTGGCATAATGATGAGTTTAGATTTTCACTTTGCTGTTTCGATTATCTGCTTTTGTTAGATAAAATATGCATTTTGAAGCCAAGTCGATCGGGTTTTAAAATCTGCTACGATTTGTAGGCGTCTGAGAATTTTATCGTACGCAGTTGCATTTAATGGTTCTATTAACTCAAATATAAAACTACAAATATATCTTTATTGTGTTTTTGTGTTATTTTTAGCAATTATACGACATGAGTTGGCTAATAATTAGAAATTCCCAAAAAAAAAAATAGTATGTCCAATGTGTATACAGTTCGTTTTGTCTATTCGAAACTGCTGCTATCAGCTTCGACACTTGCAACTAATTATTCGGCACAGATCTATGTATCTACAACACATTATTTGACGACTGCCACGCGCTTAATGTGAACCTCGGAATCTGTATGGTATTTTGGTTGATAACGATTCAGGGTCTGTCTGTGCAAACAGCCAGAACGGGTGTATTTATTTGGGATAGAGATTTTGGATTTAGAATTTGGGAATAGATTTCTCTGCGTTTCATTTGGCATTTGGCAAAGGGCAAGTACATTTTTATCTAACTCACACAGTGAGCTGCATCTGTTAATTCATTAAAATTCTAGGAATATAATAGTGGAGTATAAGACTAAAACATATCCTAATTATAATAAAGTACTGTGGACAAACTTACATTTAAAATAGTATCTAAGAATTTAATACCATAAAATGCTCCGAAATTGGTTCACAATATCACTTTGCAGCTACGTTTGATGAACACACTTGGCATACCCATTAAGTGATATTAGTAATGAGTATTTGGTGTGCCTTTTTGCTGTTTTTGTGTTACCATTGCTTTGGCACATTTATTTTCGTACATTTTTATTGAGATTTTCGTGTGAAATACGCAGAAAATTAACAAGCGCGTGTTTTTTTATTTCTATATATAAACTTGTGTATGAAATGTTTATATCTTTATATGCTTAGATATACGACATAGCTACAAATCGGTATAGCAAGTATATATTTTGGTGATGTGGCACTTTTATTTTGGGATGCGTAGCAACAGAAATACGGTGACAATTTCCAAAGCAGTTCTGCCTCTGAGAATTTCATTTGATTACCGGTTCATTAACTTGCCTTAGTTTTGGCAGTGGGCTATAAGGGCAGCCCTCCCCCTAATCACACATAGACATCGTAATTGAAGGCTTCATTTTGTAGTCTTATCAGCTGACCATCGAAACAACGAAACAAACCAAAACAAACGAGTTTCCAGCTCCAGTTTGAACCGGTTATCACCGCACAATCGACAAACTGACCAGACAAATGTCTTTATGTCTTTGTTTTAGACGCGTGTCTTAAAACTAAATAACAATTATCTATGTTCAATTCAGCTACAAATTGTTTACAGTTTGCATTAA
The DNA here is from genome assembly GCA_035047385.1 of Drosophila tripunctata. Lineage (NCBI taxonomy): Eukaryota > Metazoa > Arthropoda > Insecta > Diptera > Drosophilidae > Drosophila > Drosophila tripunctata. Next base: position 178,240 of record JAWNPS010000288.1, read on the forward strand.
GTATGACGTCTGTAAAATGGGAATATTCGTCATGAATGTGGCGATGGAAAGTTTTTCCCTCTATTATTGACGTCATAAAAATCTTAATAATCAATGCAATCCGATTGTGATGCTGAATTTTTGAATATACATATAGATTATATAGATAGTGCTAATTTCCTTTTTAAATTTAGTATCTTTTTAGAAACATGATGCTGTTGGATATATGAATTTAATATATAGTGTTTATTCCTAGAAATTATAAGGATTCTACAGTAGGTAAGTATAGAAACTTTCTTTCAAGTTTTTCCCCGCAAGAAATTGACGTCGAACTGCAATCGGAAATGATTAGTAAAAGTTCCTCAATTGATTAGTAATTCAGTCTAAATCAGCGTAAAATAATAAAAATTAAGCATAAGGTATTTATCCTTGATAATCAGCTACCATTTGCTACCATATAATGAATTGCTCAGTAGCTGAAACAAGTTGATGATGAGTTATAGTGAATATTGTCCTAGTCATCAGGCAGACTATATACTATGATATACTTATTATATATAGACCGCCCCCATTGAAGGCCAAGGCCAACAAACTGCGTTGAAAGTTGTTCCACAATTCGAGTACCAGTGAGAACTGGTAATTGCCGGAACTACGAAAAGTTTTTGTGTGTAATACTATTTGATTATACTAATGAGCTCGATGACAAATCAAAGTCCAGGCAGCAATCTATATGTTTATACTTATGTGTACCGATTGATAAGCTGAATTTCTATAGAATTTAGCTGGAATTTAGATTCTAGACTAAAGTCTTCCAAGTTGTAATATCATTAATGTAGACTATGTAAGTTTTACCATACAGTTACTCAGCGAAACATAGAATCTGTGATACAAATCAATATTACACGTCATCGAAAAGTGTATTTCATATGGAACATGTGTTTACCCCACCAAAAAATATTACTTATCTTAACTGATATGATCTTATCTTATCGGGTATTGAAGTGTATTCTATAAAACACAAGCGAAAAGCGAAATGAACCCAAATAAATACATATGTATATGTGAGTGTACTGCTCGTAAACAAACAATTAGCTGATAAGACCAAAACAATTCGATATATAGTAATTAGCAAGTGAATTTCTCCAAACTTCTTTCAATTGATCGATGCGAAACAAAGACTTCTGCGAATTCAATTCGATGAGTCGCGTGGCTAATTTCGATAAATATTCTCATAGCACAATTTTACTGACTAGTACGGATTTCCCAAGGTATCCTACACTTTATTTGAATATTATTTACTTTTAAGTTCTATATGTGTATGGGTACACGCGCTCACTTGGGGGGCTCGGCTAACAAAATAGCGTCAATAACAAAAACAAAAGCAATAACAACAATAACAAATAAATAATAATAATAATATTGTTGCCGTTGTCTGTTTTTGTCGCTGTCTGTTGTTGTCGCTGCGCTGCGCTGCTTTGCGCTGTCGTCGGGTTGTCTAAGGTTATCATCAGCGTGTCAGAAGACGGTCGTTGTTGTAGCTAGCAACTGTCAATGGATTGCACAAGCAATAACAATGATAATGATAATGTCTATCTATTTTGCTTGCAGTTTGATAAAGCGCATGTTGTCAGGCCACAAAAAAATTCTTGGCTAATGCTATAAAGCGGCTAACAAAAATAAAAACACGCCACACAAACACATATACCAAAGCAGCTATCAAAACAAAAGTCAACAACAAGCCAAACAAGTAACTAAAAGCTAAAAGAGATTTCATATTTTTTTTCTTTTTTCTGTTTTCTGCTTTCCAGTGTCCGGTGCTGTTGCTAAGCGCCCTCAAAAACAAAGGCGCTTTGTTTTTGTTTTGGTTGTTTACGCGCCAACAACGTCAGACACACACAGAGACAAAGAGAGGCCGCATAACCTGTCGGTCCACTGCAACCGTCGCTCACCGATCGCTCCCTGCTCTCTATGCACACCCACTCACACACACTCAATCACACAGTCGTTCAAAGAGCAGAAAAAACCGGAGCCAAAACAAAAACGCAAAAATATTATGGCAAAGCGTGGGCGTACGGTTGCGCGGGGAGGGGCGTGTCAGTTGTTGATTAGCAGCGGACAGCGTAAAGCGGACAAAGATTAGAAGCAAGAGCTTTTCAAGTGAGCTTTAGCATACAAAAGTACGCTATGAAAAATTAACACTAGTAGAATTTTTAGCCAGCAGCCCAAAAGCAGGCAACACTTTTTCACTAAACAAACGTACTGAAGTGTAGTGCTTATAAATGAATAATCTACTCTAATATCAGGTTATAAGACACTTCTAAATAGAGGCTGCTGCTTATTATTATTCACCTATTTTAACAGTTCAGCCATTCCTAAAGCATATTATTTTAAAATTACAAACTTGTGTTATTTGCTTTGCCAAAATATGCTGCCTACTTTTAAGAGCGCCAAAAAATTTTATAACAGCAGTAAATTCATTGATGAATGAAACTGAGAGTACGTGGCGGTGGGTGGGAACTGTACGGTTGGTTAGCGTGCGTGGAAATTGTTTATAAACAAACCAAGCGTGTCAACTTGTGCGTGAGCAAAATAGAGAGCGAGAGAGAGACAGAGACAGTAACAACTGTAGCGGAGTTTAGCTGCTGTTGTTGCTGTTCTGGAAAGTGCAGTGATCTTGTGGGTTATCTATGCGATGCATATTGTTGCCTGCTCGTGTTGTGGCTCTGGAATTTTCCTCGAGCAAAACAGAGCTGAAGATAGTTGAACCATTAGAATTGTTGCTTACTGGTAAGACAAGTAAGCCAGACAATGTCAGCGATTAGCTCAATAAAAGTCCCTGCTAAGCTCACTCAATGCTCCCCATTGCAATGGCTATGTAGGTGCTAGTTGTAGTTGTTGTGCCCTATGTACGAGTGTTGTGTGTTAACCGCAGGCTGACAATGACCTGCTTAATGCTCTACACTTGAATCAGATTAAAACTTACCCGCTTCGCAGCAACTGGATGCCTTTGAGTAACATTTTCTGCGTTCTCTTTTTTTGTTCCCCTTTTGCTTTCCCTTTCACTTTCTTAGCAGTCGTTGCTGTTGCTGTTGCAGTTGCAGTTGTGGTTGTAATTGTGGTTGTGGTTGCCAATTGAATTCAGTTCGTTTAATGAATTTATTTCGTTTCGCTCAATTTGATTAAATTGCAGTCTTAATGCGAATTTATATTTAAATGCACAAACTAATTGAGGGAGCGTGGCAAGAACGTTTCCTCTCTCTCTCTCTATCACTTCCACTATCACTCTCTATTTGTAGCTGTATTTGTATCTACAGCTGTTGCTGTAGCTGTATCTGGCACTTGTTGCGCTTCAATACAATTCGCAGATACTAATAACTACGACTACAACTACGATTACTGCTGCTGCTACTGCTACTGCTGCTGCGGAGTACACTTGTTGCTGCTTCCACACAACAAACTAAACTGAAACTCTATGGCAATCGTTGGGCTTAAGTAACAGATGTATCACAAGCGACATCGACATCGCCATCGACATACGAATACATTTTGATATACATTTTCGATTCGTTTTCGATTTCTGTTGTATTTCGCTGTTTTTCCGTTTCTGTTTTTATGCACAGCACATATACAAATATACACTTAAAGTGAGCAGCATATGGCCTGCTGATAAGATAAGCGACATGCCCACGTTGCCGGCTTTTGCTGCCTGCAACTTGCTACGTGCCGCCCACCGCATACGCCTGCCCCTACCTATGCCACACGACAGCAGACACGCCTTCTGCCACCAACACATGCACAGTGCACACGGTGCACTTGCCCCGAAGTCTGGCCTGGAATCACAGCTGTTTGACTGGACGCCTTATCAATGTGTAGCCTGTGGCCCCAAATTATGCTTACGACATCAGCAAAACAGCTGAAATAACAGCAGAAACAGCAGTAAAATAAGCAGCAACAGCAGCAACTTATCAGTGATTGTGATTTCTTATACCCTACAGCAAAGCAACACAAAGGGTATAAAAGACTAACGCCGTTCTGTCGTGTAGGCACAACAAAATAGTTGAAACACACCTAGATTTACCTCGCTAAGGCATTACAGGGCATCTGTTAGTCATACACTGCCTTTCACACTTATCAATTGATCAATATCAAACATGTTTATGATTGCCGCATTCATTTATAGCACCATTTCAATTTTATTTTGCCCCCAAAAAAATGCCTCAGCTAATTACCTGTAATGGGACCAAGTTCACAATTGCTGCACTTGCAGTAATTAGCTTATAAGCCGGAAAGTGATAGAGATAGTGGGAACGAGACAGAACATGTGTTAGTGTGGGAATAAAACACAATTTGTATCTTTATCGCCAGCTATTTTTGCAACGCTTCGGACCTATTTAGCCAAGCGAAACTTGAACCCAGCGATAAGACTAATCTCTACAGAACGCATTCGAAAAGGTTTCAACTTTCGCCAAGTATTATTCTCCGAGCAAAGTTCCATCGCAAGTAGCCAGAAGACATAAATAAAATGAAATATAACAAAACTCATAAATTACTTTGTCAAACAAAACAAAAAGCAGAAGCAAAAAATTGCAGATTAAACAAAAAATAAATTAAGAATTTTTTTATTTATTCTAAACAAAATTTTGTTTGCGTTTCAATGAAAAATATAATTATATGCACGTAAAAAATTAAAATACTATAAAAGTGTAATATAATTTTGGCAAAAGCATAAGTTGACAACTAGTTTACTATTTTTCAAAATAAAAATTTTAAGAAATTTAACATGATTTTAATTTAAAACAATAATGATTTAATTATATTACTTTTTGCTATGTTATGATTCCGAAAGAAATGCTGTGATTCATTTCTGTTCTATACTATTTTTATAAATTATGTAAAACAATTTAAAATTAGGGAATTACAAAAACTCTAACGAAAATAAAGTGATTTCCGTAAACAAATTTTCTTTTTCAATCTTAAATTATATATTTGAGGGCTTTAACAAATGTTTGCACACACTTTTATTAACTTTAGGTAATTATATTGCAATTTCTTATCATGCTGTAAATATTTGATAACCGGTAATTACCGGCAATTGCAGCTGTAAGCTTTTTTTGATTTGTTTGTAAATAAAAATGGCAGAAAGCACGCAAAGTTCAAAGCTAAAAGCTCACTGGCTAGCGGGTTGCGTTGTTTGCACATTGCCCACAGAGGGCGCTGCGTTAGGTTTCCAAGTGCAATACAAAGTAAAAGTTGATGCTTTTGCTATACCCTGTGGAGTTTGAAATGTAATAAATAAAACACTTGTTATTCGTTTTGCTCTTCTTCAACTTAACGCACTATTCTTGAAATATGTTTATTAATTATAATTACCTGCGTATATCATAATAATAATGTTTCACATAAGTAATTTCTCTTTACGTTGAATACAATCGAAATTACACTAGTCCATTTCATTTCGCATAGATCGCTTAGTTCTTAAGCACTACGACAATAATTGATATACAATATTTATAGTTTTACTTTGGTTTCTGTGTGTGTGTGTTTAATTTGTTTTGTTCTTGTTGTTGTTGTTGAGTTTGTAGAAATACAGGTGAGAAATAAACTATACAAAATGATTATCGGTTGGTTTATCGCGGATATGATGTGTTGTGGGATAACTATGGTTTCAGTAAACATCTTTTTCTTCTTCTTTGTCATCTATACCTTCTGGTAGTTACTGTCAACAGATTTCATATACTTAGCTATAACTATCGTAACTAATTTGGTTTTCTCTCTATCGATTTCACTCTCGCACCAACGACCTGTGTCCTTGCAAGGTACATTAATAGATCATATACATTTATAGGAGATACTACAGTATCGCCAGTATAGACTGAAATGAAAATACTGCGATTAAAATCGCTTTAAAAAATATAAGTAAATCAAATATTTTGTATAAAGTTGAGCTATTCGAAACGTTCCCAAATCTCTCATAAGTATTACTATTTGTTCATCTTTTCAATCTATTATTAGTACTTATTTTGTTGTTGTCTTATTGTCTTCAAACGTTTGCCGTTTATTTAAAAAAATTCCAAATACTTTTTTTGATTATAGGAAATTCATGAATTTAAGTTAAGTGTGAGTTTGGTATTGCTGTTGTTGTTTTTTTTTTGTCTGTATTAAAACCTGTTACGGAAACCGAATTTGAAATGCATGATTTTAGATAAACATATATAGTATCGTAGGTGATAGATGATGAGTCTGGACTGTAGAGTTTAGTCAGAGTTTAATGCCACTTAAATACTATTTCATTATTTGTAACGTTACTCATGTATTTCCACTTGTAATAGAACTTTACAACCACTAAAACTATTCACAGCAGTTTTTTTTATGTTTTTTTTTGTGTTATGTTTTTAAGAAAATACTTTTTTGAGTGTTGCATGTGTGGATAGAACTAAAAACTGAACAAGATTTAAGGACTTTTCAAAGGTTTGAAGCAAGTGGCTGTAAGTAGTAACAGATGTGGGGGAAAACTCAATTGTTTATTTTAGATTCACTTAAACTACATTTTTAGGATATTATTTAGAATATCACATATTCCATTTTGTTTGTCTATATTTTAAGTATAATATTTCTTGTATTTTTTCTTCATTTTGGTTATTATTTAAAATCAATTTGGTATATTTTTCGTATGCTGTGTTTAACAACTGAACTAGAGTTTGTTTTAGTAATTATTTCAACTTTTGTTTGTTTTGTTTTGTTTTGTGTTATATTATTACAATGGCTATCGTATAGTATTAGATTTCGTATAGAGCTAAACTGAATATATTTCTTGTGTTTTTCCTCTTGGGTGTCATACATACATAAGTTCAACTTGCAAAAATAATGAGACTAATTATGAGTTAAACTCGTGGAAATGCTTCATTAGTTTACTACTACAAAGCGTCATGTAATTAAAGTTCTTTCGGCTAGGCAGGGTTACAACTGGGTTAGATATATATATATGTATATTATATTAAAATGTTATATGTTATGTAAATAGGGCTTAAAACATACACAAATTGTGGTTAACAGTTATAGCCTTAAACACTTTTCAACTAAATGCTACAGCAACACAAATAAATTTAAATCTTTTCTTCTTTTTTTCTCTTTTCAACTTTCTTCAGACCCGTTTTTAAGTTCAATTGTAGCTCATTGTACATAGTGTGTGTGTGTGTATGGAGTTGTGTGTATGAAATATTATTTTAACAAACTTGTACTTAACTTTAAGTGTTTTTGTTGTTAATTATAAATGATGTTAAAATACTTAGCTTAATTTAATATAAATGTTTAGCGCTTTGGTTTAGCGTCTGATTTATATAGTGTGATTTCTATACCTATTACTTGCCCTTGCCAACATGCAAAACTTGCCACCTTGCAACCTTGCAACACTATCTACACATCGTAGGCATCCTTTTTGTAGTTTTGCTTTCTGCTTGTTGGCACATTTAGATGATTGCTGCCCATTTTGCTAAGGGGCATTGTTGCGTTTGCATTTGCATTTGCATTTGTTTTTGTATTTATTGTTGTTGCTGTTGTTGTTGTTGTTGTAGTTGGACGCATCATCATCATACGCATAGTCATGGGCTTGTCCTCCTCATCATCGTCGGAGAAGTCGCTCTGAGTCTTAACATGACCACCCAAGGCTGGTCCACTAAAGTCATTCTCATCATCATCCTCTTCATCATCGTCCTGTAGAATCAAATTTATTTAATTAATTACATTTACACTCTACAAATAATACTTAGTAATATCAGTAGATTATACAGAATTAACTTAAAATACTTAAATATTTATAGCTAAACAAAAAATGTACAACTAGAAAGCTATTAGCTGAAAACTAAAAAATACTTTCAGAGCTGTCAACTTCAGTAAGAAACTAACAACAATACAAATACAATTACAAAGACAATATAAACGAAAGTAAACAACAAACGAAATGAAATGATGAAAACTATTAACAAATTAGTAGATTTTTGTTTCTTTGGTGTTAATATTTTCCAATTTATATAATTTACTTTACCTTTGTTTCTTATTTGCATAACTAAAACGCGAACCGTGAACATGAAATTCTGGAACTGTAACTGTCTTTTTGTCTAACTGTCTAATCATTGAGCCTTGTCTAAAGTTTAAGTTTTGTTTATAAACATTTGCACTAAACTAATTTGCTGGTAAATAATTGCAAATGTAATCCTTGTTCTGATGCCTCGTTCTCGTAAAGAAGGCGCTGACGAGTCGAGTTCGAGATACGAGATACGAGATACATTTTTAAATGACATGACGATTGTTTAGATGCTGTGCGTATTTTCTTCAAATCGTTACTATTATAATGAGTGAGCAATTGGTATTATACATCTGCTTGGTTTTAGTTATATTTTTGAGTGAATTTTCAATAGTCAGGCATTTTCCTCAGGCGATGCAACGGGTCTACTTTATGTTAAGATTAGAGTTAGGATTCGGGTATTTAGGATACTTAAAACGTGTATATTCATTTTGGTTTTCATAGTTTCTTATGTGTTGTTCTAGTTCTGCGGGATTGAGTGAGAGACACACAGAGAGAGAAAGAGAGAAAAAGGAAAGAAAGATAAATAATATGTGATTAGCTGCCGTCTTATCGATGTGCTGTCTAAGTGGGGGGAATGACGGGAACAGGACAACATAGAACTTACTTCAAAGTCTCCAATTGTGAAGCGTGTCGCCGCTAATGAATCTTGCGGTGGCATATCCGGACTCATATTCTGATTAGACATTGAGCGTGATGGTTTATAATTGTATGTTGAATTTGTTAAATAACAATTTGAAGCAATATATTTGTTATTGAGAGAAACAAGCGTAAGTGTGTGAATGAATCGTTGAGTGAGAGAGAAGACACAATTAGTTATACATATATAGTTTAAAAGAGAAAGATAGGTTTTCTTAGCTTAACTTTCAAGACAACGAAACAACTATAGGTAAATTAACTATACTATACAAATAATGTGGTATAAACCCATTGAAACTCACATCATCATCGTTATCAATCATTTCCTTGGTTGAGGCGGTCGTCTCATTGCGTCTTATCGATCCCTGATGGATATCCAGATCCACCTTGAGGCACTGGAAGCTGCGCATGAGGAACACAATTGGCATAGGTAATACACCAGCCAATATCATGCACAGAGCAATTACCATCACCCAATTGGGATAGTTCTTTTGCTCAATAGCACCCTGTAAATTGTAACAGAGAAATGAGTAAACAAATATATACTTTTCAATTGATTACTTACCAAATCGGCATTCCAGGCACCATAGGTTGGATTACGTATGATCATACAGACCACAGATGAGATCAATATGCCAACCATAATCACGGGGCCAATGTAGCGCCAAGTTAACTGCCAGTATAGACCAGGTCTATAGCCAGTCATCTGATAGATGTCCTCAGTAAAGCTAAGAACATTAAGTATATTATAACTGAAGCCAAACACGACTAGGATACTACTTACCGCTCGTGTCCGTAAATGAATATAACTGCTATCATTTCCATCAAGGCGACCACCACTAGACCAATTGTGCCGGCAAAAGAGTCAAACATCTTGAGCCAGTACTCGCCAGCTCCAGTGCAGAATATAAAACCGACTATAAAGCAGAATAAACATACCACACCAGTGACATGTTGTTTCTTAGCCCGCTTCACTATATCAATGTCGAACAAGGTGCACAACATGCCCTCAAGTATGCCGATCTGAGAACCCAATCCCAACGACAGCAACATGGTAAAGAACAGCACGGCCCAGAACGGAGCTCCGGGCAGCTCAACAATTGCCTGTGTGAAGACTATGAAAGCCAGGCCAGTGCCCTCAGCGGCCTGAAGAAAGAAAATATCTGATTTTTGGAAAATTCTCTTATAAAAATCTCATTTAATACTTACATTATTCAATTCATTGGATATGCTGCAATGAACCAAATGAAGTTCAGTGAAATTGGCGGTATTATTGAGTTGTCTCATTACTAAATCGTATTGTTCGGTGCTGACATTCTTGGAGGGCAGAAAAGCATGGTTCACCAGAATATCCGTATTGCTATGAATGGAAAAAAATAACAATGATTGCAAAGATAGGTCAGTTAAAGTCGATTAGAACCAGTTAAGCAACACCGACAATAGCTCAATGCTTTGGGGCCAGTTCAATGGGTCAACACAAATACTAGTTCAAGAGCAATTGTCTATAGCTAAAAGAGGGTAATGGAAATACCAGGAAGAATGGATAGCGGAATGGGAGGTGGTGAGCTGAAGGGGAGACTGCAGAAACCTGTGCAGCGCCCATTAATTGAAACAAATTGACAACAGGCGGCGTATCGATTGGTCTATCAATGAGAAAGTAAACAATATATATATATAGTAGAGTCGAGTCGAAGCTAAAGATAGATACAACAAAGCCGCCGTTTGCCGGTTACAACTGGTGGGCGATTGGAATTTGAAACGGTATTGGATACTGCATGGATACCTAGTGACCCAACCCAGTGCACTATGGGCAAAAGCTGTACATTTTAGTACAAATTTGAGTCTGAAATTATTTGAACTCATATAATTTACTAAATAAAGTCGAACCTAAGTTCAATTTATAGATGCTACTATACCAATTATACAAAAAATCGTGTGTTTTTGCCCATAGTGCCATGCCCCGCTGACCGCTGATGCGTACTGTGGCTGAACTTGCAATGACCCCACAGAACCCAACCCCAAAAACCAGTCACAATCAGTGCCGACTACTCACCTCTCAATACAGCGATCCACATTGACGGTGGCCTTGAATCCCAGTATGGCAAAGATGACGACACTGGCATAGATGGCGGTGACGGCATTGCAGACGGAAACCAGCAGCACATCCCGTACACAATTGTTCTTCGGCGTATTGTAGCTGCCAAAGGCAATCAGTGAGCCAAAGGCCAAGCCAAATGAGTAAAACACCTGTGTGGCTGCATCCAGCCAAACTGTTGGCTCCAGCAGCTTTTCCACCTTCGGTGTATACATGTGCATCAGACCGTCTCCGGCACCGCGCAGTGTGATGCCTCTTATGAAGAAGATGGTGAGCACAATGTACGGGAAGAGGGAGGTGAAGTAGACCACCTTGCCGGAACTCTGGATGCCCTTCATCACAATGAAGAAGACAATGGTCCAGGACAGCAGTAGGCACAGCACAATCCACCACTTTAGACCGCCGGGTTCATCCATCGAGGGAGCCGCATCCAAAGTAGTGCGATACCAGAAATACGTAGTCTCCGATGATTTGGCGCATTCCTCTACCTTAAATCCAGTTGCGTTCTCCGGACAGGTTGACCACGGCAGTGGGTACTATAAACATTATAAATATATATCTATTTGGAGTATCTAATGCCGATCAAAACTTACACGAAAACTGTTAAACAGATAGTAGAAAACCCACGTAATGATCACATTGTAATAGAGTGCCACAAACAGGGTGACAATGCACGATGAGATGCCAATGCCGCCCAACCAGGGATGGATAGTGTTCCATACACCCAAAGCACCCAGTCTCATGCGCTGACCAATGCCCAGCTCAATGAGGAACAAGGGAATGCCCTCCAGTATCAACATGATCATGAATGGTATCAGAAAGGCACCTGCAATTATATTAGAAGATAGGAAAACCCATTGCATATTAAGTTAATAATTAAATTAGTTTGAAAATTAGTTGAATTTAAGTATAATTTATTTCTCGTTTAGAGTATTCACTATTCATCTATGTTTATTTTTTGTTTTCAGATTGATTCGTAATTGAATTAGAACCGTAAAGGGGTTGAACCGCCGTGTGTGTCTTTCTCAATAAAAGTGCGTTGCTCGGCACGAGGCGTGGCTGGCCGCCCACCCGGGGGCCAAGGCCCACAATTAAGCCCTTCCGGCAGAAACGGCAAACAATATGTAAGTCCCCACCCCCAATAAAACCTCAAAAACCCAGCGAATACCCAGTGCAGTCTATGCACAAAGCGTAGGCTTTGCAATTAGTGTACATTAAATCGCATAATGTTATTGTCAAAGTAGCGCATTTGATTAGCTATAGGCAGTGGCGCATATGATATTAAATTTTAGCTGTAGGCAGCAGACAGGAGCGGACTAGGTACGAAACTAGCAGTTGAATCAAACTTTAAATGCCTATAGCAAGCCCAAATTCTAGATGCGACCCCATAAAGCATATATATTTGCAACCTACACAAACTGCCTAAGCGATTTGGAATAGTTTTAACTGTTAAAAAAAAAAAATTTTATTTTAAAAATTATGCAAATTTTGGCAAAAAAATCAAAATGTAGAAAACTTTAAAATTTATTTGCAGAATTAATTATGTATAAAAATACAGTTTAAAACGCTATGCCAATTGAAAATTGATGGAGTTTTGGCAAAGTTATCGTAGTTCAAAGTTTTTAAAATGGTGAAAACGGGGCACCAGCTTCGCATATATCAGATAATGATAAGAGTACCATGTGTTATTAAAACTAGGATAGCTTAAATAATAAGCAAATAACCTAGTTTCACAAATGCCAAATAACCCTGTACTTGTAACCACTAAACCGCTCCTGTGCTTTTAGCTGACTACTAAAGTCAATGTAATTAAAGTTATTAATAACGGTCACAAGGTCTGCTATTAACACTAAAACTAGGATTGGGTATACATATACGGATCAGCTGTCCACACAGTGGCTATGATTAGGTCTACTTATGTGTAGAGTGTAGATTTTCATGTTATCTTGGATATACTATATGACACTGTTAATTGTAATTATTAAAATTTGTACTTACCGCCACCATTCTGTTGGCAAAGATAGGGAAAACGCCAGATGTTGCCCAGTCCCACGGAATAGCCAATAATGCTGAGAAAGAACTGCATTTTGCCACTCCAGGCGGCACGATCCGGTTCACCAGGTATGTCCACCGATTGCACTGAGTTGCGTTGGGGTGCGGTTAGAACTATGGTCACCCCATGGGTGCCATCGCCTCTGGCTCTCGTGTTTAGTGGCGCCATCTCGTGGCCGTTACGCGGTGCATCAATTATTTTAGTGGCAGCCATCAACGCTGGGAGTTAACTGCCCCGTTTCTATACTTGCAACGTGCCGTCTTCACTGTTAATCGTAATAAAGTACTAAATTAGTATGGTACTTGAGTATATGTAGTGGGTGTGAGTGGTGTAGCTGTCCATGAATACACATAACAAGGACAGCGTGTAACAATGTTAATATATGGCATGATAAGTGCTGATTACTGAACTCCTACATAGTGCCTTTGTAATTCTGTAATTCTGGTTTCAACCAGCAAAACTAGAGAAACAAACCAGCAAAAGCTACACTTAGCGAAAGAAGTGAAATAGTTCGTAACTCGGTTGGATTTCATCACAAAAATCGATCCTATTTGAAGCTCGCAAATCTTTCTTAAACACGTTTCAAATATATATATTTTATATATCTTTAAAGTTTCAGGATATATTTAAAATTAAATAATATTTTCAAAAATATATTTTTAACATAACTATTACTCAATACGATATAAGATCTTATCTCTATTTATCAGAAGCTTTTCTAATATTATAAAGTCTTTCATTGTAAATTTTTCTCCCCTAATTGTACCGCGAAATTGTCACGATTTTGCTGCTCAGAACCATTTTGATAAAATTCAATTTATTTATGGCTTCTTCTAGAGCTGCAATTAAGTATATTTGAAATGATTTAAGAGCATTTCATTGTAGCCAGTAAGACGATATGTCTAAATCTTGTTTATTGTTCATTCATACAATTTGCAACTGCTATTTGATGAACCTTCCAGCTGTTTGATCAATAAGCTTGAGTGTGTGTGTGTGTGTGTGTGTTAGCCATTTTGTGGCACTTGTGTCCTTGAGCTGGCTCTCAAGTGGGTGGCGGTGTTGTTGGTGGTGGTTGAATGCTCTTTGCGCTGACAGTTAACTCAATTTGTGTCCTAACTATTTGGCCATTATGGAATTATTGTACTCCATTTCGTTTACTGTCAACGTTTCTATAATTTTTGTTTATTTTGCTTTTTATTAATTTATTATTAAGTATATTTCTAGACTATCCAACAAGTTTGCGCTTGCCACAAACTATCTACAAGCAATTTAACTGCACCACATAGTATCACTAGTATCCCCGTCTCTCTCTTTCTCTCTGCCATTTCTTCTCGTTCATTAATCTACTAAATGTCAAGAGTTTTCTATGGAAAGGTCACAGCTAATTAAACTGCAGCACAGACAGGCAGACACACGCACACATAGACACATATGTAAATTTGTGTGCTGCAGTTTGGCAACAACTGGAACTATTTCAAAGTCACTGAACTGCAAGTGGCGCATTAAAATAGATATTTGTATACCCTGTAAATTAAAGCTATTTAAGTGCATGAAGGAAGTGTTTAAGCAGCTGAGAAATACAAGTATAGTTATAGGTCACTCTACTTTTGCAATGTACATGTTGCACAGTGTAGGACAACCAAAAAGTGTTGCAGGAGGTCGTTGCTAATGCTTACAGGCAAACACAATTATACACACATACATATATATATGTGTATGTATATGTATGCATATGTGTATTTGTGTGCTGTGCCATTTGCTTGGAGGCTCGTCTCGACTGCTGACGTAGTAAAATGTCGCCAGCGGAAGTGCACAGCAAAGCGGAAGCCACAACGCAAACGAAAGAGAAACAAATCGAGAGAGAGAGGGAGAGAGAGAGTGTGTGTGGCCAAGAGAGCGAGAGCGCAGCTGTGCAGCTAGAAGAAGAATTAGAAACACCAGCTGCAATAGTGAAAGAGAAACTCACCACAAAATGAGCAAAGAGAGCGACAGAGAGAGAGAGAGAGGGATGACTACGGATAAAGCTGTGTGGCAAAAGCTTTTCACGTCCTTCTGTGACAGACGCTTCATTGATGCCACTGGGAGTATAGCAAATGTATATGTATGTGTGTGGGTGTGTGTATGCGTTTTTGGGGTGCTTTGGGTGTTTTCTTCTTTTTTGTCAATGCGCCCAAACGCGGCGTATACGTAATGTGCTATGACGTCTTTGACTGCCACTCAAACGACAAGCGGCAATTGCGTATTTGGTTCGTGTGGCAGCATTGGGGAGGGGGGTATTCTGCAGCAGCACGAGTGGGTTGCAAATTGTAAATATTTATTGGAGTTGACAAATGAAATGATAAACAACACAGAAGCAGCTAAAAACAGAATCAGACGCGAAGAAGGAAAAGCAACTACTAGCCCTTTCTCTGTTGCACCACCGCATACCCTACCCCTACCCCTTCACCCAAAAGCATCCTAGTGTCACCCTTGACCCAGTGGCTAAGTTGACGTTTCTGCTTTGTTGTTATTATCTAGCAGCGCCAAATACAGTGTCTGTCAAAAGTGAACACACTCTCGCTCTTTCCAGCGCTGTGTTGATTACACAATCCAATTTATGTTACGTAAAGCAGTGTGTGAAAATAATTGTGTTGTCCTGAACAGTTGTTGCTGTTGTTGTTGGTTTAACACTGATTTCTGCGTCGCAATATGTGTTATTGTTTTTGCTTTCATCAACCAAAACACCAACACATTTTCCACCTGGCATTTGACCCATCCATCTGTGTGTACACTTTTAGCCTGGGCGCTCCTTAATGCCGGCGTTTCTATATATAAATCGCAAGCTATCGCTTGATTTTTTGCTCTTGAAGGACACGTCTGACCCCTGACCCTGCCACTGCCACTGTCACTGTCTGTGTGTGTGTTTGACTACTAAGTGGTCTGCAACACAATACTTAAATAATTTTTGTAGGATATTAAATAATAATAGAGCAGTCAGGCCAACAAAAAGAGGCCAATAAGGCCAATTCTTTTGTTCAGCTCGATGACTTTAAGTAGTAGCTGGCTTAAAGTAGTTAACTTAATTCAATAATTTTTCCTATAGTCTTTCAACTCACAGCACTCTTATATAACCGCATTGCAAATGCACAGAGAATAATTTCACAAGAGCAAGACAAACAAAACACGTTGCCTGCGACCTCAGACAAAAATACATTTTAAATGAATGGAAATCTACCAAAAAGTGAGTTCAAAACGACGCTACCTCTAAATATATGTATATAAAAGCTCGGCATTTGTGCGTTTGTATTGGTGCCGTTTTCAGTGCGCCTCAACTTAAAACCCCGAATATAAAGGACAAAACGAAATTGCGTCGTGCCAAAATGTTATTGAAAACAGGCAAAAAAAACAGAGCAAAGATGAGAACAGCAGAGCAGAGCCTGCACAGCTAAAAGATACTCTGTAAACAGTCGGGATTTATAATAGAAAGTGCTAAAAATATTATATTTTTAGATAGCGTTGGGGTAAGAGTTAAATATAGAGAGCAAGTTAAAGATACAGATAGAAATCAAGATATTTTTAGGGGAAAGAGATAAATAAGGAGAACCAGATAAAGCTGGAGATGAAAATCCAAATATTTTAAGGGAAAAGAAATAGAAACAGATAGAGAATAAGAAACATTTAAAGATTTAAATAGAGTTGGAAAAATAGAATGCAGATAGAGATAATGGTAGAAAGTTATACAAATTTAATAAAAAGAGATAAAGAGATAAGAACAATATACAGATAGAGAGTGAAATCGTCAAATATATACATAGGGAAAATTATTAAAAACAGGTGAAGATTTAGATCGAAATAGATAAAATTGTTTTATAGAGCTTAAATAAGCAAATATATATAGAGGTATACATTGAAATAAGCAATAAGCATATTAAGAAAGAAATAAAAATATAGAAATAGCAATCAAAAAAGATATTAATACGCACTTTTTAATAACATTTACAACTTTGCTGCTATTAATAAAAAAATTTGCATAAACAAAAATGTATTTTTATGCAGTGGATAAAAATAATACTATATCAAATCCAAAATTCACTTTTGAACGACTTGAAAAATAAAACTACAAGACCATATTGTAAATGAGTAGCTACGTTTCAGACTCAACAGCTTACTGACCTTAATTATAGTATATACCCACTGCCTAATTTACGCTGCTGGTGAACACAGGGTATGTCAACTTCCAACCCCCTTTGGCAAAGCTTAAAAGACTAGAGAGAAGGGGGTTGCTTTAATGCCACTGCCTCTAACTCTGGCAAGTTTAAAGCACACAGAATAAATAATGAAAGCAGAGTAAAACTATGAAGGGTTAACTATGCAGGGTAGAGAAGAGTGTAGGGTATGCTGTGGCGTGTTAGCTAGCCAAATCGATAAGCAAACTGAACTAAATAGACAGCACTATGCCAGAATAGAGACAAGGAAACCGTAGATAACTATAGAAAGGGAAATGTTTTCATTACAATTTTGCATAATTCATGCAGTTTGATAGCCAATAAAAGTGCATACAATACAGTCAAATCGATTTGCACGTTTTATGGCTTTTTCGATTTGTTGCAGCCGTCTGCCTGCCTCTCTCCTTTCCCTCTCCCCCCTTACACTTGTAAACATTTGCAATGCATTATGGTTCCCTTACAAATACTGTACTATATTATATTTGTATATGTAATTCTGCTGCTCTTTCAAATTTTGTACACACATTTTTGCATCTATTTTTAGTCAAACTACATGCACAATTTTGGCATTTCCCATGCTTTAATTGTTTTCGTAACAATTTCAGTACAATCGATGCCAAAAATGCTTTTGGCTTCTGAACTTGCAAAAGCAACTTTTCAAAACCATTTGTCCACCCAACCAAGTCAATAGTGGCGCCGAATCTGTGGAAAACTTTGATTCCAAGTCTCAAATACGCAGGCAAGTGGCTAGTTTTAGCCATGGACATGGACACCACCTCCATCGTCTGTGTGTTGGCCTTGATGCTGATGATGACAAATCGATGCGTCCGCTGGCTTCCTGGAAAACCCTATTAGTCTCGTTAGCCAACTTGGCATGTTTTGTTTGGACCGGAATGGACTGGTTAAAGCCACTTAGTGCTGTTTTAACTGCTTTAGCTGCTCCATTCAATGGTTTTGTATTACAATTCGCTTTGTTTACAAATCCCAAAAATCTGATACGAGTGCAACTAACTCAATGCGTTTATAAACAAATTATAGCCGAATTTAATACTAATAAATAATTTAATAGAGAAGCAGAGAAAATACTGTACTTTATGCTGTTATGAGTCTAGTTAAGGAAATTCTAAAAAGTTGTTTATCAAGATTTTATAACTTTAAACTCTAAAGAAGTTATAAATTTGGGTCACTTTTTAGCATATGCTTAGATTTTAGTATGTGAAAATACAAAAAAATTGTTATTATAATAAATTAATCTAAAACTTAAAATTATTCTCTAACTTTAAGCATTAAAACTGTTTATGCAGAAAATCTGGCAACAGCAATGATAACAATTCATCAGGTTGACAGTTGCAATTTGGAGTAGACCAAAAAACAAATGTGCGTTATATAGAAATCTCTCTGTATACAATTTACTTTCGCTCTCGCAAGATATGTAGCAAAAAAGAGAGACAGGGAAGGAGTAAGAGAGAGAGAGTGAGAGAGGGGGTAGCTGGACACTTACATAGGTTAAGGGGCAAGCGGAAAGCAGGCATTTGTCAGGGCCAAAACACACACAATCAGCCAAGCGCAAAGTTCACTTTTTAGTGTATTTTTTTTGGCAGAATATCAACTGTTTTGAGAAGGAACATGGATGCTGTATGGAACGGGGCTTGGCAGGGAACTGAGCAAGAAAAAAGCTCAGTGCTATTTCTTTTTGGCTTTTTTTTTTGTTTTTGGGCAGAACAACCCCCAACCAATGCCATTGCCAGCCTCAATGCAATTTCCCTTCAGCACGAATCGAGAGATGAGAGCAATTGAGCAAAAGAGCGTTAGAACGAGATGGAATGTAGAGAGAGTGGGAGAGAGAGTGCCAGATAGATAGAGAGAGAGCGTACACAAGGGGGAGCAAGACAGAGCAGGCGTAAAATGATTGCGAGGAAAATCCATATGAATATATATGTGCACCAAATAAATATATGTAGTATAGATTTCACAGTCAGAAATCTGTTTATGTTTATGGGTTATGCAAAAATCAATCAAATTTTGCTGCACTTGAGTTTTATTGAAAGAGACACAAACTGTTGTCATTGTTTATTGATGCGGAGCACACGTGCCACAAACCCATTGAGACATTTCTAAAAATTATATTAGTTGTCTATGTAATTTTCCATAAACTATAAGCAGCTTTTTTGTTATAGCAATAAATAATAAAACTTAAAAAATTATAGTAGTCTTCAGTAGGAATTTCTAAATTAATATCAAACCCATAAACACAAAAAAGCAAAATCGCAATGCAATGGAAATAACATTTCGGAACACTCGACTGAAGCACGTGCATCCTTATTGTGTGCCTGTGTGTGGATGTATGTGTGTGTATTGAGGTGTGTTTGTGTGTATATGTATTATGTGCGCAGGACACGTCAGGATAAAAGTGCTGACAGTTCTATGCCAGTTGCAAATCGCAAACGTACCAAACTTTCTATTGGCTTAGCTTCAAAATGAAGTAGCTCCTTTAAGGGCGGATTTTTCTCACACACACACAAAGGACACGAGCACGCGGTATTATGGAATGTCCTTTTAGAACTCGTTTTTTTTTTTTTTGTTTAACTTTAAACCTTTGTGGGTGAAACTTGTTGGAATTCCCAAAACACGCACACACTGACAAACTGACACACACGAACACAAAACACGCACAAGAATTACAAAAATTCTGCCACGAAAATTTGCGTTCTTTTTTTCAATTGGTTTTTTTTTTGCTTTTAGTTGATTTTGGGTTGGATTTTTTCTACGGAGCTTTGCTCACAATTTTCACGACCGTTGCTTTGTGCTTTCCGTTGTAAACTGATTTGCCGTTTGCTTTGGCGCCGTTTAGAACCAATAAGTTCTCTTTCACTGGGGTGCATTTAAGTGCGATTAATTCGATAGCATTCGATAACAGCACATGAAGCTCACGGTTTGAATGTGGTGAAAAGCGTACTGAAAACTACCACCAGTAGTCTAGTAGCGGTCGAGAGATGGAAATGTTTTAGGATTTATTCGAAAATTTATAAATGTTTTTAAAAATACGAAATAAAAATAAGGGAAAGAGAAAGTAAATAATATTAACAATAACTTTAAATATAGAATAATGTTGAAAAGTGCATAAAAATTAAGATACTAATAAATTTAGACTATATTGAATTCTGTGTGCTGCAATAAATAGATTGCATATACGAAATTAACATATTTCTTATATTCCAAATGAACCAATCAATGAATTTAACTCTTAAAAGCAAAATCGACAAGCATTGACTATTTAATTAATAATTAATAACAAGTATTATATTTTATTTTGCAGCACCATATTTACACATTTGAATTCTGCGCGCCACACACGCTAACATTGCTTTAACAGCGCTGTGCCTTAACAGCTGCCTGCACTGCAAACACTTCAGTAGAGTGGCTTATCGCTAGATGGCGCACCTTGGCAAGCCAAATGTTAGTGCACCCAGTGAATGGCAAAACCGCTATTGCGTTGCGCTGCGATTGTCAAATCCTGCGTTTGTTGTTGTTGTCAGTCGCAGAATTTTTGTCTCAATCGATTTTTTTTGTTGATTGTATTTAAGAAAATTAGCATTTATCAAATATACTTAAAAGTAAAACAGCAGTAAACAGCAACAGAGCAACGAACATGGACGCGTAAGTAGTTGTACAAGAGATTTAATGGGAAAATGTAACTTAATAACACTTTTGTGTGGCAGTTTGCTAGACGAGGAGTTGGAGTCCTTGGAGGCGATTCTTATGGACGATGTGCGCATTGTACGCAGTGCCAGGTGAGTTTGCTAAGGAATACCCAACAGTATGCTGAGTAGTACTAACTTGTGGTAACTATTGCTTTAGCGGCGCTGTGGAGATTATTGAGACAACGGTGCTGCCGCTGACCGGCGAGGAGGATGAGCAGCAGTACATCTGTGTGACGCTGCAGGTGCTTCCCCCACCCGGCTATCCGGACGTGAGTCCCTCGTTTAAGCTGCTGCGACCACGTGGCCTGGACGATGCACGCCTGGAGGCCATACGTACCGCCTGCAATGCCAAGATCAAGGAATCTCTGGGTCTGCCCGTTGTCTTTGATCTGATTGAGGTGGTGAGGGAGCATTTGACGGGCAGCAATCTGCCCAGTGGCCAGTGTGTGATCTGTCTGTATGGATTTAGCGAGGGTGATGAGTTCACGCGCACCGAGTGCTTCCATTACCTGCACAGCTATTGCCTGGCTCGCCATCTGAACGCACTGCGTCGCAACTATCAGGAGGAGTTCGAAAAGCTGCCCGCCTGGCTGCAGAAGACAGCGGATGCCTTTCAGGCGCTGTGCCCGGTGTGCCGGGAGCACATACACGACGAGTCCGACAGCCTCAAGTGCGCCATGCCACCCTCCGAGCTGGAGAATGCCCCAGACTTTCGGGTAACACAGGAGCTGCGTCAAATGCAGCATCGCATGTCGCAGCTGTATCTGCAGCAGAAGAGTCGCGGTGCCATCATCGATGTGGAGGCCGAGGGCAGTGCAGTCATTGCCATCGAAACTGAGGAGGATGTGCGGCGCCGTAGACGTCGCGAGGAAGCGGAGGCAGCCAAGAAACTAGCCGGCACACAGGAGCAGCCCACAGGCAGCACCAGTGTGGTTGCCAAGCCCACAGCCAGCAGCTTTGCGCCTGTGGTGCAGGAGACACAACGCATTATGCCGGAGCCAACCAACAACAACTATCAGCATCACAATCGGCGGCATTATCGCGGCGGACGCAGGCATCATAATCATCACCATCATCATCATCGTGCCGAGCGTAATGAGGCAGCAACTGGTGGAGCTGGCAGTGGTGCAGGAGGAGCAGGAGCAGGCGGTGCTGGTGCCGGTGCCGGTTCAGCTGTTGCCACATCCGGTAGTGGCAATGCGGCCAAACCAAAGGCTCAGACTGCCGCTTCGGGGCATGCCAGGTGACACTGGTGCAGCTCAAGGCTGCTGCGGCTAACGATTCCATTACCAAAAACCAAAACACAAACAGACGCAGCAACAACGTTAGAAAACACAATAACAACAACAACAACAATACCGATACCAATACCAATAACAACAACAACAATGACAATGCCAATAGCGTTAACGTTGCCATTGATCTGCTGCTAATATACTATATATATATACTATATAGTAGGTACTCCAACAGCATATAGCCCTTAAACTTGATCTGTGCGTAATCTTACTGGTTTAGTCCCTTAGTTGATATTATTATTTTTAAGCTCATGTTCTGTGAATTTGAGTGCATTGTATGCTTAGTTAGTTAGCCGGTTTAGCTAATTTCAATGGATATATTATAGTGACTGCAACTAACTGTAACTATACCGATTTGTTTTAGCATGAAAGCTAAAATTAATCTTTAATCGTTTCAGTAATCGTATATGTATTTTAGTTTATTTACTATTATTATGTTTTATGCTAGTTATAATATTTTTTGGTATTTGTAAAACACGCTTACAAGACTTGATATTATATATGGAAGTAGGACTGCGACTGCGACTACGACTAACTGTATAGGGCAACTAACTAACAAACTAACTAACTAGCAGTAATTAGCAGCAACAACTGGCAGCGCTGGCGTTGACGAACAGACAGACACATACAGACTCTACTATAACTAAAAAATGATATTTACTATACGCATAATACTTTGCAATTGCATTCTCAAAGTCTAGCATAAATGTTTCTCTACACACTCTCTCTCTCTCTCTCTCTCTCCATATGCCGTCTTGTTTCCTAGCTCCCAACTTCCCATTTGTCTCTCCCTCTGAAGAAGAATTAGCACAAACGAAGAACTTTCTGACTTTTAGGCACAAAATATGTAGTTTTCGAATGGATCGAATTGGTTGGACACTTTTGCAGCGCCAATCTAGTCAGTTATATAAATTAATTGAGCAGAGATAACCCGATATTACATACATAACATACATATGGTACATTACATATACATAATACCAAACAATTAATTAAACATATAGTACTAACTACATGTCGCATTCACTCACGTATTTAAATGTCTAAAACTAATTGAATGTTTATGTGTAGCATCGTCATCCATTTGGATGGACTTACAGGATATGATACATGCGTACATACATACATGGAATACATATTACCAAACCAAATTTCAATGTGTCAAAAACAACTGGGAAAACTTAAAAATAAATAAATCGAATTACAAATAGTTTCGTTTGGCTTTTATTTCATGATTACAGGTATATCCAACATAGATTTATGGTTTTCTTAATAGGATCAGTTTTAAAACATTCAAATAAAACGGTAGCTGCTTAAGCTGTAAATTAAACAAATACAGCTGTACGTACGTAAGTGACCAATGCGCTGTAAGCTCTGCGAAGCGGAATGCACAAAATTTCTTCAGTTTGGATAACGTAATTATTCTTTAAAAGTAAAAACACATTTAGCATTTGTTATTAATATTTTTTTTGTAAATGTTTATTTCTCGTTTGAATTGTTTTAATTAAATAGAATTACAAAAACGTTTGAATGCATTTCTCGTTTCGTATAACAAAATAATTTAGTATTAGTATTATACAATATTTATATAAACGGGGCTTTTGTTTACTTCTCTTTTATCCTCATTTGCATTACAAATTGTGTGTGGTGTTGTTTTTTTGTTTTGGGCTTATTAACTAAATATTAATTAAACTTAAAATAATGACTTTTAGTATATAATTAAATATTTTTCTCTTTTTTCATTTCATTTCTATATATTTTTTATGTTGTTTTCTTTAATATGTCCTTCCATTTACTTTAACTATTAGTTTTTAACAGAACAAAATCAGATTTTATTTTTATTTGTATTATTTGCATTTTTTTTTGTCGTCCCTTTAGCAACTGCCACGCCCACAGCGTGATAAATATACTCAAACTGGCGATTTCGAGAATACTATCGAATGCTGAGAGCAAATGGCAATTACAATTTGGCGCTTTAATTCGAATGTTTTGATTTTTTTCATAATTTTTTTTTCTTTTTTGTTTGTCAATAATTCCTTTTAATTGCCTTAAAGCACTTGGAGTGTATTTTGCATTATATTATTATTATTATTAATATTATTATTATATATACAAATTATAAATTTGGAAATATATATAGATAACTAGTAAATAGTAATAGGCATTAAATATTAGTAGTAGCAAAAGTTTGCATTAGTTAGTAGTACTCTTGTATGTAGTTGCTGCTTTCTTCCGTTTCAACTTTGTGTGATAGCTTTATAAACTGTTTTATAAATATATATATATAAATTTAACTCTCTCCAAACTGTGTCTTTTTTGCTTTACCAAATGTTTGTTTACTGCTTTCTTTTGTTTATAACTGGTTTTTGCTTTTATGCTACATTTTTCATTTACAATGTAGTCTACTCTCTGAGGGGGGAGTGAGGTGGCAGGTAATTCACAATATATATATATTTATGTTTCTTGGTTGTGTTGATTAGTTAAAGAACTTCAGTGCGTTGTTAGTAATTTGTGTATTAATTGATAATTGGCATCTCAAACTATTGGTTCCCATTTCTATCGACTTATAGCCGGAATGGTTCGCGTTTCTCAGTGGGCGTTGTGCCACGTGATGTCCGTCTCATGGTGGAGCTAAATGTCGGCTCTGCGGATGTCTTACGGGGTGTCTGCATGCCCGATGGCGTTGAACTGCCGCTGATGTTGCGCCTAAATGAAATGAAATATGATATATTAGTGAATGCTATTTTAAACTTTAAATAAAACACAACTTGAACAAGTTAACAACAAATTTAAAAAAAGTAAAAAAATAAAATAACAATTGATTCGGTTTGCCGAACTATAAATATGCTTGCTGATTTATTATAACTTTTTAAGGAATACAGAAACAATAGCCCGAATCCTAAAACGTTTACAGATTAGTTTTAGATTTCGTTCCTCCAGTGTGTCCTTAAAATTCGTGCAAAATTTACTTGCTTGTTATGGGCACACTGGAAAGGAAATGCTGTATAGCTTAAATCTAAAACTAATCTAAAACTATTCGTTTTAGGGATTTCTTTTGATATGTTTAAAAATTCTTTTCAAAAAGATAGTTTTCTATACTCCGAGAAATTCCTATATAATCGGCAAGTATATGATTATATTAGTGTATAGCATAAATATTATTATAAATTAAACTTAAAGCGTTAGTTAACTTTAAACGAAACATACAATGTCATGCACTGCTTTTACAAATAGTTAACTTAAAGCAATTAACTTGTAACTTTAAATTATAAATATTATAATAATAATTACTTGAACTGAAAGTACTATATGAACTATATGCTGTTCATTGCTGATGGTGCTTATATAACTTAGAAACTCTTAGGAACTTTACCCCAAGCTGCTTGGATTGCCAGTCGAGCTGGTGGGCGATGATGTTTTGGAATCATTGAGGGGTATTTTAACCGGAATCCTTGATGGGCGGCTTTAGTGTGTGTTTTTGGTTTGGTTTGCGGTTGTGGTTGGATGTGGATTTAACAAGTTACGAGTAGTTAGCATTATTATAATTACAACCATAACCACAAGGTATATGAGATATATGTTAATTCTACCTTAACTTATGCTAATTAAACAATAGCTTAAAATAAAAATAATTAACAAAATGTTTTGTTTTAGTGTTTGATGTAGTATTTTATTGGGTTTTTACCTAGTGGGTTTGTAGCCGAAGCCTGTTAGTGCTGGAATACTGGATGATCTACTCATGCCGCCATTGCTGTATATAGGTTTTTTTTGTAACAGGCACAAGTTGGTATTTTTATAGTATTTTTTGTTTGTTTGTTTGTATAGTTGTTGGATGTTGTTGCAGTTAGTGTTGTTGCATTTCAAGCAAATTTCGAGATGAACGTTTGTTTCAACAAATGCCAATTTTAAGTTTTAGTTAGCGTTTTTCAATGATTTGTTTAGGTATTTTTTTGGTATATTTTTGTTGTGTGAGTCAAAAGTTAATGCGGTAACCGAAAAATATGTAAATTTAAAAAAATAAAAATCAAATTAATTAATAAAATTGTATTTGAATGATAGACTTGAATCCCAACCCTAAATTATCCCCCTAACTGTGAGCTAGCTTGTTGATAATTTACCTTGTGGGCGCTGGACTTGCCGAACCGGATGCGGTTTTGCGTGTAATGGTGCTGGAGCCATTGAGACGGCTGCCCGGTGTGCTGCTTGTCGCCGTGGTCACGGAGAGACGTGCCGGGCGTGGTGTGGTGCCGGTGCCGCTAATGGTGCTCGAGGCGGATGGCTTGCGCTGTGGTATGCGCGAGGGCGTGTGATCATCTGTCGAACAAGCCAAAGGAAAGAGAGTTAGTTGGAATGTAGTGTAAGATATATTGTATATAGCTTACCTGTGCTGTCCAGCGATAGCGTGGAACCGTGACGTGACGGCGGCTTTGAGCCTTGTCTGCTGAGCGGGCGTGAGTTGGGCTTGGAGCCGGCACGTGAACCGCCTGGCGTCAGACCCGTGCGTGTGCTCGTATAGGTCACCTTGCGTGGCGTATAGCGACCCGAGGGTCCGCCATGGCTGCCCTCGTTATCGCTGAGCGAATCGGGTGTGCTGGCCGAGAGCGAAGAACGCGGTGGCTTGACATGGGACATGGGCACCGAACGTACCGAACGCTCTCGTACCTATATATGTATCGAAAAAGGGTACAAATTAGTAATCCATGGATTTGATTGAGATTGTTCAACAGTTCCCAGCTCAAAAACCCCAATAAACGGTTGCTCTTCCTTGCTTCAGCTTCTCATTCTCCGTCTTCACTTTTCACTTTCTCACCACTCTTCATTTTCTTCAACTTCTTGAACTTACCCAGTGTGTTGTTGGATGACAATGCAGCACGTGGGGACTCAGTGGAACCGAGCGACTCGTGTTGCAGCGCACAAATACTGTGCCGCCGGCGCCCATGTGTATGGGAAAGGCGCATGGAACTTGGTCTTGTGCACGTATTTTCTCAAATATTGGCATTAACTCGGCCAAGTGCTCATCAGCTACGTATATATGTTGTATATATATATGTATTATATATGTGAATTGGATTGGATTGAATTGAAAATTTGTAACGTTTTAGAATAGTTTTGAAATTTGTCTTGCTTACAGCTGACAAACGGTATATGATCATTTAAGCCATTCAAGGACTAGTTCAAGCGCCTAGTTCAAACAACAACAAGTATTGCCTACCTATAGATATATATAAGGCCTATAAACCTAACCTCACAAACAATAAATGCAGCAGCTTAAATTGCTTTTGCGTGTGAAATTTCTAGCGTTAAATCAATACAAAAATTAAACAGAAAATAGTATACCAACTAAATTAAATATATGTAGATATAATAATATATATACTTAAAGAACATGTTTTTCGTATGTTTATGCATGTAGTATATATATATATATAGCAACAACAATTACAATTATACAATTACAATAATAATTATTACTTAATTCTCATGCACAAAAATCAAGAAGACGGCGGCGCGGCGCAACGGCAGCGATAGCAGCGAGCTTTTTGTCAACAACACACACAATGAACCCAAAAACGAAACTCAAAACTTACCTCAGAGGATATAGATAACCCTACTAACGGTATAGGAACAGACTGGGATATTTGGAGGGATTATCGCGTATGTTTCTTGAGTTACCCATGTTTTGTTTTAGTGTTTTGTGATTAGATTTTGATTTACCTTTATGATGGGACCCTGTCCACTCATATATGGCGGCAAGTTGGGGCTACCGGCGCCGCCATTTTGCGAATTGTTGGCAGTTTGGGCAGCATTGGGTGTGGAACGTCTGGACGTGAATGCGGCCATGCTCTGTGAGACGCCATCGGCCAATATGAATTGTTCGCGTAGCTCAATGTTAGTGCGTCCCTTGGCTGTTCCGATAAATGCGATATTTTCGATATCGGTTTTGGGTATATACCATATTTTCATATGCATATATATATATATTTATAAATATATATATTGGGTGTATTTTATCGCACATATAACAACAACAATAACAACAAAATTTTGTTACCGCAAATCACATATTTTTGGTTTTGTTGTTCGGTATGTATTCGGTATTTTTTTGGTGGTATTTTTAGGGCGCAGGCAAGTGCAAGTTGGGCGTGGGCGAGCGGGCGGCGCAAGCGGAGCAATATAACAATTATATTTTTTGGTGTTTTATGTGTGTGTGTTAAAACATATTTGAATAATTTCGGGTACATTTTGTATTATCGTTATATCGGTATCATTTTTGTTTTTTTGTTTTTGGTTTAACGAAAAATACAAAATTGAAAAAGAAAAAAGAAATGGGGAAAAACATAAAATATGATTAGTAAAAACGAAAACGGTATACAAAATTAATACACAAAAATTTAAATTCAACACAAAATTGGACAAAATTGGCATGATTCGAAGATGAGAAGAGCTACAGCTACAGCAGTTAAAAGTACAGTCAACGCGCTGTTAGTTAACAGAGTGCATTGACTGTACGCGTGTTAAAAGTAGTAGTACAACTGAATAGGCATGCTCTAAAAATGTACTAAATTCGTTTTTAGATCATATATATGAGGTTAGGCTCTAGTAGTAGGTAGCGTGTGTTACTTAGTCCAAAAATTAAATACTAAATATGATATATAGAATGGCAAAAGCAATAATAGCAGATAGATAACAAATAAAGCAACATATAATGAGATATGATAACTAAATGGCAACCCTATGGCAGGGACAGAGTTGTGGCGTGGGTGGTGTTTGGATTAAGTTTAAGATTAAGTTAAAGCTTTTTGTTCGGTTTCAGATTTGGATTTGGTTGTTGATATCGCTTGGTTATTGTGTGTGTGTTTATTATGAGGCGGCAAAATTGGCGCTGGCTATATAAAAAATATATTTGTATCAAAAATTCTTCAAGATAAACAAAAACAAAATGCGCTCTGTTAATTGTCTGTTTTGTTTTTTAAGCAACTTTTCGACCAAACAAAATAATGATGAGTTTTTAATTGGTTTATCTTTGGTTTTTTTTTTGTTGTTTGCAAGGTTCGTTTGCTATTAATATATTTTAGGCACAATTTAAATATATATATTATATATTATTATTAAAAAAATTGTTTGTTGTTGGTTAAATGACCATATCCGTTTGGTATTATTAATATGATTTAGCTTTTAAATAAAATAATTAGTTGTTAAGCACAACTGTACCTAGTATGTATTAAAATGTATGTGATTTATATAGAAATATGTATGTGAAACATGATCAAATGGTATTTATGATGCATCATATATGTATATATATATATAATCTAGGTAGATAGACAAAATGCATGATCTCAATGGGAATGGTAATGGTATGGTTGTTGTTTCAGTGTGTGGACTACAAGATTACACTAGAAGATTATATAGTAATATATGTATGCGATATAATATGGATATGAAAGTCCAACAAAATTTCGTGTATCTGTGTGTGAGTGTGTGTGTACAACACAACTATAGTGTATATGTATGGGGTGTATAGCAGGTACTTACCGCGACAAGGATCGTTCTTCTGCAGGAATTCATCCAGAGCAACCCAACCGCCTCCCACGCGCACCATGACAGTGCTGCGCAGAATACGAACCAGGCGCAATTTCTGGGAATCTCCAAACTGTAAGAAAATAAAGTAAACAATTACAATCTCTCGTGATATCAAGTATTATTCGGTATGTACTCACTCTGTATTTGCCTTCGCCGACTTGGAATACACGGAACTTCTGACGACACGTGCAGAGCATGACCAAACGTTTGACCTCATCATGAATCTTATCGGAATCGGTGGCAGGTTTACGTTCCTGCCAATCGGGACGCAGTGCGGCAATGAATTCCTGCCAATCGATGAGTCCCTCGCCATTGCGATCAAACAGATCGGCAACAGCCTTCATTTCCAAACCAGATGTATCGAATTCTATATAGAAATAGCTTTGGGTTTAGCATGATACTACCAATTGAATGGCTATTGTACTCACTCGTGTTCAAAATACCATCGATGAAGACATCGCGTGGTATCATGCCATTGTTGTCCTTGTCCATTTTACGGAACAGATCGGTCAAACGGGATTTCTTGTGGTTCATGTACTTGAGGAACTGTAGAAGACAAATAAAAACATAGATAAGTTTGAGTTTTAAAAAGCTAAAACTACTGTGCAACTTACGCGTTTGCGCCAATCATCCCAGCTGAAGTTGCGAGCACGCTCCACATCCTTCAGATACATGAGATGCTCGTGGAGCAGACGCTGACGCTCCCATGAGAGCATCCAGACATCGCGCCACTTGGTCCACAGCAGCTTGGCGCGTGGCGAACGGAACTCAAGTTCGGGTCCAGTAGAGCTATACGAAAAGGAATTAGAAAAGGATTAGAAAAGTTCCACAAAGAAATCAGCGACAAACACAAAGGGTTAAGCTAATTAGATGAGTTCAAAACCAAACTACAATACTTAACACTCACATGCATTGAGCACAATTTGAGCTGCATTTGATATGATGATGATAGTAGTATGTATGATAGAGTTAGGGAGTAGAGTTATAACTTACCTTGGCGAGAAACGGGGGCCATAGTGCGGCAGGCGATCTCGATCGGGCGTATCGCGCGTGGGCGTAATACGACTGTACATATATGTACATAATCATAGCATATATGCGATGTATATATATAGCAATAAAGCAGCAAGATGCAAAGATGTTTTGTTTTTTTTTTTTGATATGAGACAACGTTTACGTAGCGTGTGTGTAGACAAGATGAAAGTAGAATCGAAAAGAGACAAAAATACAATAAAACGGATCAAGTAACGAAACAATACACAATAATAATAATTAAACGTAACAAGTAATACAAGTAATACAAGTAATATAAACAAATATATACACAAAAGAAAGAACATGTCGATACGCAGCATTTCCAAAAATAAACAGTTCCAAGAGTAGTTTTTTTTTTTAAGAGAAGAAAACAAAAGAAAATTTCGTATTTTTTTAGGAGTTTTGAAAAGTGCATGCACTATTATTTTTGGAGCAATCCACAGATCCACAGATCGATAGTTATACAGTTATAGTTTAAGACGATAACTCACCTGCCCTTGCGTGCATTCAATCCCTGATCTCGTGAGCCCTTGAAGCTGTGAAAGAAAACAGAAAACAGTTTAAATTAAGTTTATTCTAAACAAATGGATTTTGGAATTAAAAAAAATACAAAATTAAGCAACAGTTATAGCAGCGGTGATTAAGCCAGATGCTGGGCAATGGTTTATTTGGTTGCTTGGTGCGGCGAGGGGGTATTTTAAATGGTAAATGTGAAGGGGGAGTAATGTTGTTTTGAGCAAACTTTGGTATTGGTGTTAACAGTGTTTAGAGCTACTTTCGATGGATGTTTTAATACAACAAGTTTACGTTGTAAACTAATATAGTTATTGGTTTATATCATTCATGATTTATTGTTGTATGTTGCGGCGATGTTAGGCAAAAAAAAATACACTAAAACCAGGCTAGATGTGTGAGTGGCATGTGGCAAGCGCATTTGCCACATTTTGGTATTACGTTTTGAGTATTTAATTGAGTATTAAATAAGTTGCTGTCAAACCTTTGACGTCTCAGCGTGCCGTCGGGCGACTGTTCGCGCAGATCGTGACTGGAGCCACGACTATATACATGTATATTTGTTGTTGTGTTGTATATATAGTATTTTTGGATAGGCAAATAGAGTGTGGTGCATTACGTTGCGGGGAATATAAATTGAACATTTTTGGTTTTGTAGCAATAAATTTTGTGATAAAAAAAGAAAAAATAGCAAAAAATAAATACGACAAAATTATAAGAAGGAAGATCATATATGCATATAGGTAAGTTATAAATTAAATTTTCAGATACTCACACTGGCGTCTTGCCGCTACGCGATGGTTTCCTAGCACCAGGTGGCAATTGGCGAGGTTTGCAGGCACGATCAACTTCATTCTGGCGACGAGCCGTGTTCTCCATGAACTCCTTGTGGTCCTCAATCAGTTTTTCCACTGGTGGAATCTCATCCGGCAGTTGTTCATGCTTCAGATCTGAAGGAGATGAGAAGATATTTAGTATAAGATGCGACAGCTGTGACAAACTTGTTTTACTTACTCAATAGAGTACCCTCCAGACCGCTGAGCCAGGCGAGCAGCTCTTCGATGGTATCATCGAGATCCTTGAGCGATTGCAAATGCTGCTCCAACTTGGACTCACGATTGATGGCCCATTGGCGTACTTCCTCCCAGCGCTGTTGAATGATCGATAACCAGTTCTTGATGATGGGAATGGCATCGGGATAGGCCTTGCCAATGATCATTTCGGCATATTCGAAAGTTTCGGTCTTCTCACGCTCACGCACGCGCAGATCACGCATGAACTCCATGTGGATGTCCATCATTTCCCGCGAGACCTTCTCGTCGTCCGGTGCGTTCTTGGCATAGCGTAATTTGTGCTCTGCATGATCCAACCAGTCGAACAATGCCTGAACACTAGCATTAAGCTTCTCGGCATCCACAAGGGCTACTTGGAGACGTTCACCGCGTTTGGCAACGGCACTCTGCACTTCTTCCCAAATGGATTGCATCTCATCGAGTTGTCGTCCCACCTCGGGATTGTTGCCAGAGCGCTCGAGGTCACGTCCGGTCTTAAGGACACCCTGCATTTGAGCAGCGCGCTTCTGCAGATCCTGTTCAATGTGTTTGTGATGCTCACACAGTCCTTGCACCGTCTCCAGGTCACCATGGACGGGTCCATTTTCGTTGAGGCGACTCTTGGCCTTCTTCAGCCAGTCGAGCAGCTCGCCCAAAGCATCGCTAAACTGTCCGGAGAGCAACAAAGCCTCCTCCAGCTTGCGCTGACGTTCAATGCTCTTCGACCAGACGCGCGTCCATTGCTCCTTGAGCTCCAGCAGCATCTTATCAAGCACCGGACGATCGCCCTTGGGTGCACGCTCCATGAGGTTCTTGCCGGTGCGCATGGTGGCATCGTAGACGGTCTGCTTGGCACCCAACTGACGATGTGTCTCCTTCAGTTTGCCAATGTACTTCTTGATCTTTTGTGGCTCCTTGGATGCAGTTGCCTCCTCGATGATTTGATCCAGCACCTGTTCGGTTTCCTGCAGATACTGCATCATGCCATTCCAGGCATCATTGAACTCCCTGGCCTCTTTGTAGCCATGATCCAGAGCACGAGTACGTTCTGCAGCCTTGCTGACGACACGTTCCCAGCGATGTTGCACCGAAACGAGCAGATTCTTGATCAGAATGACATCTTGCTTCTGGCTGAAGTACTTGAGATGAGTGCCCTTCTTGTCCAGCAGCAGCATGGCCTCGCGATGCGTGCTCACATCCTTTTGCAGCACCTTGTGCTCCTCCATTTGTGCCTGGATGGTCTCCAGGACTCGGGAAACCGGCTCAGCATTGGATAGCTGCTTCTCGGCCTGGGTAAGCCATTCGACAAAGGCCTGGAGAGTGTCATGGAACTCGGTTGCCTCCTTGAGGGCAATCTCCAACTTGATCTTCTTGTCGGATGCACGTGAAACGACCGCATCCCAGCGTTGCTTCAACGTGCGCAGCGTGTGCTGCAGATTGCTTGAGGAGACCTTCATCTGGTTCTGACGCTTGATATACTCCTGACCCTGTGCCTGTATTGTCTCCACCTTGGGTCTATTTTCCTCCAGCTCATTGTAGACCTCCATGAAGCGTTCCAGCTGCTCGGTGGCAGTCTCTGGCAGACCGCCAACGGGTTTGCTGGCACCAATTACGGCATCCACATCGCCCAACCAGCCCAAAATGTCCTGGACCTCGGCAATGTAGCCTTGTGCCTCGCGTAGAGACTCCTCCAGCTCATGCTGACGATCGCTGGCCTTCTGCAGCAGCTGCTTCCATTCGTTGTTCAGCTTACGCAGTTTCTCCTGCGTCGTGGAAGCCTCCACGGAACCCTTCTCCGTCTCAATTAGCTGACGACCAGCATCGTTCAGTGTGTCCACCGAATTCTGATGCGCCTGTATATCGTTAGCCAGCACCTTCAGCTTGGCCAGCTCAACTTCCAGCAATTGCGGATCTCCGGGTATCTAAATAAATGCAATTAAATTAATGTTTTAAGAACTGTTAATCGATTTCTGGCTTACCGGTTTCAACTGATCCAATGTGCTGTCGGTTTTGTTGATCCAAACCAGCAGTTCGTTGAGTGCATGCTGGAATTGTCCCAAGTGGAGCAGTGCATGCTCCAGTTGCTTCTGGCGATCGACCATGCCACGCAGCAATGCCTCCCAACGACGATTCACTACCGACAAGGGCTCCCTTATCGATGCCGCCTGCTCCGGCGAAGTGCGTTCCGTCAGTTCCACAGCTTGTCTGCAAGGGATCAATCAAAGTATTAGTACACATATAACAAAGCTGGCGCTTCAGATGCAACAATCATAACTATAATCATAATCATAGCTGGCTGCTTGGCCGGTGTTCATGCAAAAACAATATGGAACTGCATGTTCCAGTGGCTTGCGTTATAAATCAAATCAAATAGAAATTAAACATGCGCAGACAAGAACTGAGAGCAGTTTAGTTGATCGCAGATCAGTGATTCTTTAAGCTTTTTGCAAAGATCGAGGATTTCTAGATTAGACCAATCATCGATCACAGATCACACTCAAAAATCACTAGATCAACGATCACGAATCACAGTTCGGGCACTTAAAATTACAGCACAACAACGAACGAACGATAGAACGTACGAAATTTTGAAACTATCTTGCCTTTCTAGACCTCTGCCAATTGTACGAAGTAAGGTAGATCACCACAACCACACAAGTCATAATAAAAATATTATTTAGACATTAGAATTGTAATCGATACTATGATGGAGTTAGAGAGTTGGAAAGTCTTTAAGCTTACCTGTTTAATGCTTCTACTTCGACCATATGCGGATCGACTTCGTCCTTGAACGACTTAAGTTGTTCAATCTGTCGCTTGACGGCATCAATATCGGAGCCTACGGGTCCGAGATGAGCAAACTTATCCTCGGCCTTGGTGAGGAATTTCAGCAGATTCTGGAGTGTCTCATGGAACTCCATAGCCTTCTCCATGGCATCGATGAGGTTCTCTTCGCGTTTGGCATACAATGCTGTGATATTATCCCAAGCATTGTCCAGATCCTCAATGTGCTTCTTCACCTCTGGTTTGTCGGGTTCACCGCACATGTTCATCAAATTGCTGCCATGGCGACGCACCTGCTCCACCTCGGGCTTGGTCTGATCAATCTCGTGACGGATCTCCTGCAGTGCCACCTGTTGCTTCTTAATGTCTTGCGGTTGTGCCGCTGGTGGCTCCTGGCAGGACAGCGTCTCCTCCAGATCCTTGAGTGTCTTCATCACACTATTCAACTGCTTCCAGAAGGGCTCGGCCACACTGAGAATATCGTCCAGTGAGCTGCCACGTTTCTTGGTAGCCTTCTGCACATCATTCCACAGATTGTTGAGTTTCTCCAGCTTGGCCTTGATGTCACGCACCGCAGGATCGGCTTTGTTGCCGGCCTTGGCAATGACATCGTTGGCAGCACGTTGCACTGCACTGAATGCATCCTGACGTTTGTCCAGATCATCCATAAGCGCATCGTTGTCTTCGATCTGTTCACGTATTTTCTGGGGCAGTGCAGACAATGGATCCAATTGATTCACTTGATCCACAGTGTTGGCCAGAGCACGAAGCATGCCCTCCAACTTATCGGAGAACTGACTCGACTCCTGCAGAGCACTTTCCAATGCCTGTTGGCGTTCGCGCAACTCTAGACGCAGTGCAGCATAGCGTGCATTGTCTGTATCCAGAATCTCATTGATCTTGGCGCTATCCTCGTCGGCAACCAAAGCACCCAGAGCCTCACCCGTTTTGTTGAGCTTATCAAGCAGGGGCTTGTGCTCGGCAATCGAGTGCAGGAGACGTTCGTTCTTGTCCTGCTGCAATGTGATCTGATCGGGACGCAGGGCTGGCATGCTAAGGCGTGAAATCTGCTGCTCCATGTCATCCAACCAGGCGGTTAGACCTTGGTGCGAATCGGCAAAGTGCTCCGATAGGGGCAATGCCTGCTCCAAGATGCCCAAACGTTCGCTGCACAATTGAGCCACTGTATCAACGATCTCCTTGAGATCATCCAGCTTCTCTCTCAATGTGGCAGTGTTCTCGCTCTGAGGCGACTCACGCAGCACCTTCTTGGAGGCGGCAGTGACATCACGAACACGTCCCTTTTGGCTGGAGATGTCATCGTTGATGGAACGATGCTCCTGCAACTGAGCACGAACAAGTTTGGGTTCCATGGCCGGAAGATCAGCCTCACGCAATGTGGTATCCATCTCACGGAACCACTCAAGCAGCTCATCAATATCACCAGTTACTTCCTTGGCGCGCTGGTTGCTCAAGTGAAGACGTTCCGCCTTGCGCTGAATCTGCTCCACAATGGAATCGAAGCGTCTGTTGTCACGGGTCACAATGCTCTCAATGGTGGCAGCACCTTCTCCGGGTGACAGCTGACAGAGCTGTGGTCCAACCAGGTTAATGGTATCCAGAATGGGACGCATATCGGACAGTTCGCTCTCCAGCCGCAACACATCCGCCTGGCGTGGTTCACTGGGCGCCAAGGCAGTCTCGGCACTCTGCATCCACTCAACCAAACGGTTGTGGGCCTCATGGAACTGTTGAACCAATGGCAGAGCATTTTGGGCATTCTTGAGCAGATCACCACCACGATTGGTGAGATCGCCATAGCGCCGCTGCAGAGAGTCCAGCTTATCCTTAAGTTGAATGGCCTCATCGTTGGAAATGTGCTTCATCAATTCAGCACCAGATTCAACAGTGGACTCTACATTCGATGCGTGTCCGGCAATGTTCTCGTTCAGTTCGAGCAGATGATCCATTTGTTCCAACAGCTTTTCAGCATAGACTGGCATCGACTTGAAACGTTTCAGTTCATTCTCCATGCTCTCCATCCAGGCAACTAGATCCTGGTAGCTAAGCACCAGATGTCGCAGACCTTGACGAGATTCGGAGAGCAGGGCACCAATGTTCTCGCTGGCATCCACCAAACCGGTGTAACGCTCCGTAACTCCACGCACCTTCTCACCCAAATTGCCGGCCTCCTCATCGCTAACCAAATGCATCAGCTGGGCGGCTACATCGGCAAGATCGGTAAAGTCGGGCTGTTTGCCGAGAATCTCGTCATGCAGACGATCGTGCTCACGAATACGCTGCTGAATCTTCTCCTCATCGGTGGGTATTAGTTCCATGGACTTGACCGTACGTTCTGTGTTGTCCAGCCACATTTCCAGGGGACTGATCTTGTCATGGAATCGCTTAGCCACCTCCATGGCCTCCTCCAGATCCAGTTTACGCTGTTCGGCGCCATCGGTGAGGGCATCGAAGCGCTTCATTAGATCGTTCAGTTGCTTCTCGATGGAGGCACGTTCGGCGGGTTCGCAGTGGTTTGCTACCTCCTTGCCGAGATTGGCAAGCGAACCCATTGAGTTCTGACGATCCAAGAGCATTTTCTTGAGGAACTTCTGCTCCTGCAGTTGAGCCTTGACCACCTTGTAGTCCGAGCTAGGAGGCTTTTGGTTAGCAACCATTTCTTCGGTATCGCTGAGCCACTTGGAGAGACCAGCTAAAGCCTCCTGGAATTTTCCGGACTGCAATAGAGCTACATCTAGGCGACGATCACGTTCGTTCATGCGCTCCTTCAGATCATTCCAACGATCGTTCAATTTCTCTAGATCCTTCTCAATGATGTTTGTTGACACTCCACTTCCAGCAGAGCGAACCAGATCACGTCCAGCCACATTCACCTTGTCGACATTGACAGCCAGAGGTTCAACCTTATTTTCTCGGAATTTACGGAAGTCCTCCTGTTGGCGACGTATCTGATCCAGTTCCGATCCGACGGGTTTCATGCGTTTGAATTCTTCGCTCAGGTCCTTGATGTCGTCCATAGTTTGCGATTGAATATCGTAGAACTCATGGAGAGCCTTCAGTGTTTTTTGGAGATTTTCTTCATGATCGCGCACGCGATTATCGAGACGTCCCAATGTCTTGCGGAGAGTTGAAATTTGTTCACGGGTCTGAGTAGTGTCTGCGGCAAAGCCAGCATCAACAAGAACATCGGCAGCACGTTCAGCATCCTCCAGGCGACCGACAAGACGGTCAAGCTTGTTCTGCAGCTTGCCTGTTTCATCCAATTGCTGCTGGACAATCTTGATTTCACGTCCAGGTGGCGATAGCTTCTCGACTTCCGTTTCCAAATCATTCAGGTCAATGCCCAAGCTCTTCATCTGCTCATTGAACTGAGAGACAGCCGTTGCGGCAGACTGTAGTTCACCACAACGATCATCCAGACGTCCTTGGAGCTCAGACAAGCGATCGGCCAAACCATCAACTTCATTGGTCAAATGATCAGCATCTCCGCCTGCTGCACGTGCTTCGGCACTAATGTCCTTGGCCAGAGCCTT
The DNA here is from genome assembly GCA_035047385.1 of Drosophila tripunctata. Taxonomy (NCBI): domain Eukaryota; kingdom Metazoa; phylum Arthropoda; class Insecta; order Diptera; family Drosophilidae; genus Drosophila; species Drosophila tripunctata. Next base: position 216,812 of record JAWNPS010000288.1, read on the forward strand.
AAGCGATTGCAATGGTTTGCTGAGATTCGTCAGCTCCTCGCGAATGGCCTTGACACGTTCCAACAACTTCGGATCCTTGGCAGCACCGCCCAATGCATCGTGAGCGGCCAGACGATCTTCGCAGCGACCAAGTGAATGATCCAGATTGCGCAATTCATCGTTAAAATCGCCCAAGCGACGAGAACAGTTCTCAATTTCATGGGCACGCGCAATCAGATCGTTGTTGAGGCGCTCCCAACGATCTCGAATGTCCTGGAGCTCAGCCTTGATGGGCTCCTTATCGATGTCACAACTGGTAAGGAAGGTATCGCCCAGGCCTTTAGTGTTTTCAAACTCGCCCGAATGCTTCCATACCTCGCTGCGGAAGGTCTGCAGATCCCGAAGACGGGTCTCCAGCTTCGACTTGGATAGCACACCGGGTGTTAGATCGGCCAGCTTATCCTCAGCTGTGCGCAGCCAGGCCAGGAAGGTCTCTGAAGTCTGTGAGTACTTCTTGCAGTGTTCCATGCAGGTTTGCAGACGTGTATGACGATCGACAGCCTCGCGACGGAGTTTGTCCCACTGTTGTTGTATGCGATCCAAATCTCGTTTAACGCCACGGTCCTGTTGACGGTCAGACAAATCCTTACCCTTGTTGATCAGCATAATGACCTCATGCTCGCGGGCCATGACCTCACGATAGATGGGTTCATGGGTGTCGATTTGATGCTGCAGCGTTGGCTTGTGGGCAGAAACCAAGAGACGATCTGTGAGATTTGACAACTCGCCTGACAACCAACCCAGGGTCTTGGAGCAGTTCTCGGCAAAGTGACGACCATCACGTAAGGAGGCTTCAGTCTCGGCCTTCTTGGTGTCCAGTTTCTTTTGTAGAGCCAGATATTGTTTCTCCAGTGCGGCTACGCGTGAGTTAACATCGGCACGGGAAGCTGGATCACCCAAAATATTGCACAATGTGGTTGCGGATTGTTCCACATCCGCCAACAAGGGACGTTGACCTTCCAGTTGACGCTCAAGGTTCTCGATCTTGCGTAGGTTCTCCTGATGATCGCCATCCAAGGGCAAAGTGTCCAAATTGTCGCTGATGTTTTGCAGAGCTTCGCGAAGTCGATTGACGGCTGCATCAAACTCCTTAGAGCTATCGGCGGCACCGCCAAGACTATTGGCACGATCGTCCAGTTTGCCCATCAAATCATCCCACTTGGTGATGACATCCTTAAGCTTAAGCTCGACAGCCTGAGCATCGGGAGTACCGGCCAAATGATCGACTACATCGTGTCCCAACTCCTGGAAGTGCTTGAGTTGCGGCTGCTGTGTGCGGAACTCTTCACGTAGCACTTGCACCTGTTGAACTTGACTCTGGACCATGCGAGGATCAGATGATATGGGTCCTAGGACCGTAAACATGCGCTCTTTGCTGTCCAGCCAGCTCTTGAGGTTACCGTGCGTATCCAGGAAGTCACGCAACTTCTCGGAGAAGGCAATACGATTCTTGCAAATGTCGTTGAGATTCTTCCATTTCTCCTGGATGTTATCGTTCTCCTGGCGCAGTTGATCGGCACCAGGAACATCGGACTTACGACGCAGTATATCCTTAATTTGGGCCTTTGTTGTATCCAAAAGACTCTGCTTTTCATACATATCTTCGAGGATCTTGCGCGCCTGCTTAATGCAACGATCGGCCTCTTCCTTGTTGGACACCGACTCCTTGGGGACTTGGCGCTGAATGCGATCCAAGAATTGTGCCAATCCCTTTAGGTTTTCATACTGCTTGCGAACCTCCTCGCTGAGATTGTCCAGTTCGTGCTGGCGGTCATTAAGGCGAACACCAATTAGACCATAGCGATTGTTGATCTCGCTCAGCTGCTGCTGAACCGGAGACAGCTCAGATAGCTGGAAGCCATCCTGAGAGGATCTGCGGCTACCGAATCCACTGGAACCAGTCGATAGTGGCGACAGTATGCCTCCCTTGGTTGGGCTGGGGCTTCTGGCGTCTCCGGACATCCGGCGCAGAGGACTTGCCCTCTTGACAGGACTATACGTTGATCGCTTTCGTGTTGGGCTGTCTGGTCGAACGAGGGCATCGTATTGGGCACCAATATCGTTGATCTTATCAATTGTGGGTGCATAGTCACGATAATCCTTGCAAATGGGTTTCAACTCATCGTGTTGCTGCTTGATCTTGTCGAGGTCTATGGCCACTGGTGCCAATCCATTGACGCGTCCCTCGGTGCTTGTTAGCCAGGAGAGAACATCATCCTTGAGACTTTCATAGGCCAGACGACGTTCGGCCTTCTGCTTGGACAATTTGGCGCGTTCATCGATGCTAATGTTGATGTTACGCCACTGAGATTCCAATGCCTTGATGCGATCCCTCAATGCTCCTGTATCGGTCACATCACGCAGTCCGATCAGATCTTTGCCATTGCGGACACAGTCCTCAAACTGAGGTGCCAGTTGATCCTTGTCGCGTGACAAATCCTGCATGCGACGTGCCAACTCCTCCGTGGAGAGCAGACTAGTCTCACGGCTGTCGAGCGCTTCCTGCAGATTGCCCATGCGCTGTTCCACATTGGTAATATCATCCAGATATTTGGACAGACGGCTATAAACATCATCAAGAAATTCGCCACGTTTGTTGGCCTTCTCGTAGAGTTTTTCGAATTTGCCAGTGACATCATTTAGATTGGATTCGACCTTCTTGGCAATGCGAGCATTTGAGGCAGTGGCCAGCAGATGCTTTGCCGAGATTTGGACACTATCAATACTGGCTTGATGCGATTGCAGATCGGCGAGGAGAGCCTTGTGTTCACGAATCTGTTCCTGAAGACGCTCCTTGATCAGTGAAGCAGGACGCAGATTCAGCTTGTATTTGTCCTCGGCCTGATTGACCCAGCCCACAAGGCTATCGAGTGCATCTTGCACGCCCTGTGACTGCACCAACGTCTTGTCCAAAGTCTTGCAATGCTCACCCAGGGTATCCAGCAACTGTTGATAGTTGTTCTTCAGATCGGCAATGGGCAGTTCCAATTGATTGATCTCCATGGGGCTCAATTGACCGCCTAGACTACGCAATAGATTGTCCAATGCCTGCTGGGCATTGTCCACCAGACGTCCACTGGAGAGCAGCTCATTGTGCAGAGCCTTAGCCTCGTTCATCTGATCCTGCACACCCTTTGGATCACCGGCAACGGGTTCCGAAATGACACGAGACACTCGAGGTTGAACACTTCTCATCCACTCGTTGGCCTTGTCCAGGGCATCCTGATACTCTCGCTGTCGGCCTCCAAGACCTGAAACACGATCCTGCAAAGCATTCACGCGATTCAACAAATCCTTGTACTGAGCCGACACCAAGGAAACCTCCTGGCGTATCGGACTCTCGGCACTGGACAGCGGCTCTACATGAGGTAATCTTTCCGGCAGCGATGTGCGGAAATCATTGAGTACGGCCAAGAATTCCTTGCTCTCATCCACAAACTTTTGTGCTGCCATCGTAATGAAACGCAAATCTGCCTGATGTCCAATCACATCGCTGACAAACTCACGAATGGTGTCTGCCTGCGATGAGAGACGTGTAAGGTCCGACAGGGAACGCTCCTTGTCCTCCAGTGTGCGTCGTGCCAACTGCAACCAGTCGGAGAAAACATCCAGTTCACTGCGCAATTTGGTCAACTCATCACGGCCAGCCTCGAGGCGACGTAACAGACGAGTGGTGCGATCGTTGACACGATCCACACGAGAACGCAGCTCACGTCCGGAGTTCTCCAGAGTGGTAACTTCCGGCGCAGACAAAACATCGCCACCAGTAAGCACAATTTGACGAATTTGTTCCAGACAAGTGGCAACAGGACGCTGCTGGGATTCAATTTCATCCTTGATTTGCTGTGGGTGAAACAAATATAGAGAATTTTAGTCAAAATGTAATTTACATAGCTTTGTTTTATTATTAAGAATGAGAATTTACCTTGAGAGCATTGATTTGATTGCGCAATTCATCGATCTTTTCACGTGGCCCTCCAACGCTTGAGATTTTCTGTTCGACAGATGTGACCCATTTGAGAAGATCGTTGACATTCTCCTCGCACATATTGAACTTCTCGAATACTGCTTGCTATTATAATGGAACATTGTTAAATGTTAAATAAAGAAAAATTCAATTATTAGACGGATAATATGTATAGAAATCGAGTAATATCTTAGCCAGTTACGGATTTGCTACAAATCATACAAGAGTATGATGGGAAAATATATATGTAAGATAGATAGATATCATGTGAAATGTTCATCATATAATCGAAAGGCAAATTATGTATAAAAATATGAACACAAAATATATATATAAATATTTAAATAGAGAGCATACACAAACATACATAGCTGAAATAATAATAACAATAATAACCGAAAGCAAAGCAAAGCAAATTTGGAAATAGCACTTTAGGAAAGCGATTAAGAAACAAATACTTAAGCATAGTTTTATAATTGTTATTAATATATGCAATTAAAAGACAGCACAAACACCAAGGGTATACTGTTTAACTACTTAACGAACAAAACGAGCATTACTTTGGACTAGGAACTACAAAGTTTATAATTTTGATTATTCATTTTTTTAGTATAGGCAAACTAACTACTGTGTTTAATGGGGTTGGTTTTCGTTTATTGAGTTTTATTGAGGTTAGTGTTAATTTTGTTTGTTTATTGTTATTTGGTCTTTTGTATATTCGACTCAAAAATTAAAACTGCAAACGAAATAATATAATAATAATAAAAAGAATTGTATGTATCAAAAATTATATGCTGAAAAATAGGTAGAAAAGTTGGAATTTAAACAATTGTATTTGTATCAAATATAAATAACTAAAAGTCGGAACTAGGTTCAAAAAATTATCTATATGTATGTATGTAATCTATAAGGTGGTTAAAATGTGAATACTACAATTATATTAGCAATAGACCTAAAGGAAATGCTGCCTATTTCTGTGTATTTTAAAGGGAAAGAAGATAGTATGTATAGTATATGTATATGAGCTATGTATATGTTTGTGTTATAGTATATATATTTATAGTATATAGACAAATCGATAGAGATATAGTAGATTTATGTATGTATTGTCGACGTCATTCGTGCTGAGCAGTTTGCGTTTGCCAGTTTAAGCAATTGATGAAGTATACGATATGTATTGATTTATGATCTGATTTAATTCGATTCGATCGTTCAGAGTGATGTTGTGATGCGTATATGTATGACATTTCTATATGGTACTTGCTGAGTTAAAGATCAGCATAATTATTGCCCTCATTTGAAAATTATACGTTATATTGTGAACGAACATTAAACTGAATGCCATGCGCTGCAATATAAGAAATGTTTGCCCGTGTTTCAGGCAGGCAAAATAAAATAATAATAATAATTATCGTGATTAATGATAAGCAGACTGAGAACTGATTGGTGTTAGTCTGAGATATATAGAGAGAGCGAAATATAAATTAAAGATAGATAAACAGAGCGCGCTCAGAATCAAAAAAAATCGTAATAAAAAATTAAAGAAAATACCAAAAATATATTAAAACATGCCAAGAAGAAGCTTTTGATTTAGTATAAATTTCATAATTTGTTTTTTTGCATTTCCGAGTTTATTTTTGTAATGGAAATTGAAAGTGATAAACCTGATACACAAACAGAAATAGAGAGAGAGAGAGAGAGACAGAAATATCAAAATAGGTCTGAGAACTTACCCGCTGTTCGGCTGGCAGAAGTAAACCTTTCTCGGCCGCCTTCACCAAATCGATATTGTTCTTTGGCTCATTGGCATCATTAAGACGGCCAGCAATTGGATCAATTAGGCCATTGCTAATGGCTGCAGCAAGTGGTAGGATAACCCCAGTGCTGGGATCACGTACCACCGTCGAGGAGGGATCAATTAGGCCAGAACTAATGGCCTCGGAAAGTGTATACTTCTTACGCTTGATGATATCGGGATGCATTTGGAAGGGATCAACTAGACAACCATTGGTTGGATTATACAGGTTGAAGGTGATCGATTCTAGCAAACCAAATGAACGCTTCGGAGTACAGATCAGGCCAGTGTCATAGGCCTCCTGCAGTGTGCATAGCTTTGAGGTTTGTGTATTCAACACATTCGCCTTGTTGGCATCCATTAAACCCTTGCGGAAAGCCTCTGGCAAACGCACAAGTTTCGCCTTGGCTAGATCCTTGACCAATGCCGAATCGGGATCAATAATACCAGCACTGGCGGCATCCTTAAGCGTGTATATCTTTGGCGTTTCGATGACAGTCAATGAATCATTTGCGCTATCACTGCTAACGGTGGCACCTGGCAGATAAGTCAGCATGCCGGTTTGTAGATCCAGTTCCTTGGACTCGGCTGCCCGATCAAATGTGATCGGTTCGCGTACATAGATTATCAATGTGGGATCGAAAGTAAAGTACAAAGCTTTTGGATCGACGAGCGTTCGCTTCGAAACATCAACGAGACCGCGTTCCTCGGCGACGGCATAGGGCAGGAATTTGTAACTATCGAAATCGCGTACAAGTGCGGTCTTTGGATCAATAATATTATATCTGATGGCCTCCTCGAGAGACATCTCACGCGGTTTGCTAATGACAACGCTCACGGGCGTCTGACTTAACAACTCGACACTGTCCATGCGACGAACGACCTCGCTGCGATCGGTCAAAGGTCGTGGCACGGTTACAAGTATACCACGCGCGAATGCCACATCATAGTTGTAAGTTGATTTCGATTTCGGATCAAAAACGCGTCCCTTTGTCACATCAATTTCGCTATTTTCTATTGCTTCGGTTAACGATAGCTCTTTACCCGTTAGCTGATTCTTAAAGACGGTACTCGCGGGATCTATAAAGCCAGCATGTATGGCCTCAATCAGGTCAAGATAGTCACCCGTCGTGGGATCGCAGAATTTACCAGTTTCGGAACGATATAATTGCATACGCAGCACCATCTCTAGACTCAAGAGGCGGCGGTTCGATACAATAAGACCACGAGACCTAGCTGTCTGTAGGTCCAACTGTTCATTGGGCAAGTTGTAACAACCCTTGGTATCATCTATAAGCTGTTCCTTAAGAGCAGCTGCAAGACGCATGTATTTGCCGGTCTCATGGTGCTTGACCAAACTAGAGGACAGACTAACCACGTCCTCAACACAAGCCTCATTTAGATTCAGTTTGCGATTCGTCACGGGATGCAGAACTTTGCGTGTTGGCACATCATAGAAACCCATAGATAACAATTCATATAGCCCAAAGCCTGCATTCTCAATGTCTACAATAAGACCCAAGCTCATGGCTTCGCCTAGAGGCACAAATGTACTGCTTCCCGGCTCCTTAAAGACACCCTCCCTTCGGTTGATAATGCCATTGCGACAAGTCTCGCTGAGACTGAACATCTGCTCTGTTTGCTCATCGAAATAACAGGGTAGATGGGGATTAATCACGTAGCTACGCATACCCTCGAGAATGGTGATGTTGCGACCTGTCTTTGGATCACTCAGCTTACCGCTCCTATCATCAAAGAGACCTTGATGAATAGCACGCTGTACACTGATGGGAGCATTAACATCCATAAGGATGCCAATATTGAAAGCATGTTTGATGGTCACGGTTTGTTTGTTATACAGCAACTTGGAGTTCTGGGGATCAATTAGGCCCTCGTCCATGGCATGGGTCAAATTGAGTTGCTTGTAAAGACCGCTCTTGAAATCCCTGATCTGTACACTATGCTCGTCCAACAGATTTGTGTTGAGGGCCTCGGCAAAGTTTAATTTCTCTCCAGTCTTGGGATCCACAAAGTGACCATCGGTCTCATCATATATATTCTTTACAACCGCTTCAATTAGACGCAGTGGTTTCTTGGCCTCGACTAACACACCCTTATCGAATGCTTCCTTGAAGTCAATTTGCTGATCATTTGATGAATCCCTCACTGTACCCTGATGACTATCCACAATGCCAGTTTCGGTGGCCACACCAAATGGCACAACCTGTCCACACACATTGACGACCGTCGAATCGGGATCGAGTATACCCCTACGAATGGCACGTTCAGTTGTCAGCTTCTCCCGAGTGATTGTATTACTAAACTGGCCGGTCTTTGGATCGTATAATCCCCTATAGACAGCGTCAGGAAGACTACGCTTGCGCTTGGGTGGAATAAGAATACGGTTCTCGAGCGCCTCTGGCAAAGAGAGCTTTGTTGAGGCATAGGGATTGATGACAAAGCCACCAACTGGATCAAGATAGCCCTTGGCAATCGCCTCACTTAGGGAAATAATAGACTCAGTCTTCGGGTCCAGTAACACTAGCTCGTCGGGATTGATGAGCTTCTGTGCAATGGCCGACTTTAAGTCGAGCTGCTTCTTATCGATGGTGAATTTGGCTGTCGAAGGATCGTAAAGACCACGCAGCAGGCAATCGACAAGGGATAAGGGTGACTTGGTACTTATGAGATAACCCTTGACAAAGGCCTCATCCAGACCAATGTTGGGTGAACTAAGAGTGCCACGGACCGTATCAAGTAATCCCAATTTGGCAGCTTCCTTGCCAGGCACAATCTTATCATGCTCGGCATCCTTAACCAATGTCGAGTCCAATTCGACAAATCCCATTTCAATAGCTTGCTGTAATAGAATATCCTCGCCTGTGACGGGATTAAGGACTTTGCCAGTACTTGGGGAGTAAAATTCGCGCTGCAGCAGCTCGGGAAGACTCCAGGTGACACTGTCGGTCTTCACCAAGCGCTGTTGTACGCCCACATCGAAGGGTACAAGAGTATTATTTTTGTTGTCTTTAATTTGTCCCGTTGCGGGCAGCACAAGATCATTCTCAATGGCGCAATCGAGCTTTAGCTCCTTTTTGGTGACTGTATCGACAATCAACGAAATCTTTGGATCGACCAGACCAATTTCAATAGACTTTTGCACATCAACTTGATTCTGTGACTCTGAATCGTAGAGCTTACCCGTCTCTGGATCGTACAGACCCTTACGAACGGCCGCCTCGAGGGAGATAGGTTTACGTGCGCCGGGCACAAGGAAACCTAATTGGAATGCCAGTTCCATGGGTATTTCTTTGAGGGTCTGTATATCTATAACTGTGCCAGACTGCATATCGACCACTCCCAACTCAATTGCCATACGCAGGGGAATCACCTCACCGCTAACTGGGTCGCGCACCGATATCGACTGTATGTCCAGCTTGCCACTGTTGATAGCCTCAACAATGGAACAAACCCGACCATCGTCAAGAACAACTTTGCCAGTTTGTGAATCGATCATTACATTCTCGATCGGAGCTGGACGCTGTTCTTCCGGATTGGCACGGATAATCCACTGACGCTCGATACACTCAAAGAATGGTATTTTCTTGCCTGTCTTCGGATCAACCATATGCCCAGTGTGTTTATCTAAGAGAGGACGCTCTAGAGCTGTTGTTAAGGTCTCGTATTTTCCTGTGCTAAAGTTTTTCACCAATATTGATTCGGGATTGAAAATGTTCATGTCAAAAACAAGGGTTTGGAAGGAAATCTTCTGGCCTGTAGAAGGATCAATAAAGTACTGATGCTTCGAATCATAGATGTTGAGTTCATGAAGTTTTTCAGGTGTCAGTTCGGTGTCTATGTCGACAAGATAAGTAATTTGTTGAAGCACAATCAATTTATCATCGATTATTTGCACTTCGTCCAGTGGACTCAGTTGTTCTTGCTTGAGCAGCGTTGCCACACTTTCCGTCTGTTGTTCACCATCGACAATTACTTGACAATCCTCGGGACTAATCAGATTCTGTGAGATGGCATCACCAATTGCCAAAGTCAATGGTACGTCACGTTTACCTGAATGCTCTATTGTCGATATCTGTGTCTCCTCGATAGTATCACGTGCCTCATCATCCGGCGTGGACTCTGTGGTGCTGCTCGATGTTGTCGTTGTGGTTGTTGTAATCTTTGTTATAATTGTGGTGCTACTTGAGCTATCTGGCAGTATTTCTTCGGTCGTTGCTGTGACAGTTTCCGTTGTTTTCTGAAGGGGTTGTGCTGACTTATCAGTGCTCAAGGCATCCACAAGAGCCTTGCCGGCCAACAGAGGTACACCCACAACTGCCATAGCGCCCAACTTGGCTGCATCTTTAACATTTTGCATCAGGTTGCTGCCACTTTCCGTTGCAGGCTGTTGCGATTTCTCGTTTTGAATGAAATCTACAACACTTTGATGTTTATTTGAGCTGATTTCGGGTTGTTTTACTTGCTCTAGAGCACCAGGTTGTAGTGGTTGCTCTGGTATTGCTGTCGTTTTTGTGGTTATTGTTTCTGTAGTCTGAACAGTGACTGTTGATTCCTCTGGCAATGTTGCTGCAGTTGCATCATCCTTAGGCTTCTCCTGATTATCCGTGGGGGTAAAGACAACTTCTGTTGGTTTTTCCTTTGTTTCTTTAGGCAATTCCTTAGGTTCTTGCTCTGTAACCTTTTCGTTTGACTCGTCTACTACAGTAACACCTATTTCGGGCAACTGATCTTCCTTATTAATTGTCGTTGTGGTTGTGGTTATAGTAGTTGTTGTTGTTGTCGATTCTGTTGTTGTGGGTTCCTCAATTGTTACAACTCTTTCTTGCACCACAATATCGCTTGAGTTAGGACCAGTTGTTTCTACTACTATGCTAGGCACTTGGACGGCATCGGTTTTTGGTATTTCCTTAGCTGGTTTCGATAATGGACTTGTTATAATTGTTTCCGTAACCTCTTCTACGGTCGGTTTCTCTTCAGTTGTTTTTGTTGTTACTACGGTTGTGATAGTTGTTGTCGTTTGTGATTCAGTAGTAAGAGGTTCCTCGGTTACTGTTTCAGTTACCTTTACAGTGCTTACTTGTGGTTCTGTCTCAGCGAATGGTGCCAGTGGTGCTGTGTAGGGTGGCTCAAATTCTGTAGCCTCTTCCTTAACAGCGGTTCTTGGCTTTGGTTCAGGTTTTGCAACAGGTTCCGATTTTACTACAGTCTCCTGTGTGATCTTCTCCTTTGTGTCCTGGGTTTCTGCTACAACTGGAATCGATTCATGGCTAGTCACGGTTTGGACGGTTTCGATAACTTGAGTGACATCTGGTTTTGGCTTTTTGTTTTCGGTTTCCTCTTTTGGCTTTTCTCCATGTTGATCTTGGTCAATAACAGTTGCCGTTTCTTTTTCAGGCACCACAAGCGGTTCCTCTTCAGTGGGCGCTTCAGTTGTTTTTGAGGTAGTGATGGTTGTGACGGTTGTTGTTGTTGTTGTGGTGCTTGTTAAATCTGTTGTTGTGTCCACCTGAGGTTGTTGTTCCCTTGGCAAGTGCTGCTCCTTTTCATTGGCTATAAAATTGGCTGTTGTGGAGCTAATAAATTGCTCTGTCTCCTTAAGCAAACCCTCAACTTCACTTGGAACCTCTGATTTTGGTTGCTCTGAGAATCTTGCGTTCCTCTTCGATGAAGCTGACTTGAGGTTTCTCTGGCTTCTGTGCATCCTTTGAGCTTATAATCGTTGTAGTTGTTGTCGTGGTCGATTTGCTTTCTTCAGCGGGCGACTTTACCGATTTGATTAGGCTCTTAACACCACTTACAATTGCACCACCAGCCAGCACAGGTGCTGCAATGACACCCAGGGCTCCCAACTTAGCTGCATCCTTGACATTTTGTAATGTTTTCGAGGGCTCCTTGCTTGACTTCTCTTCAGTGGTATCCTTAATATCCTGTGTGGATTGTTGTGTGGTGGTGCTAACCACTTGCATCTCCTGCTTACGAGTATCCGAGCTAACCACAACGGTTTGTGTGCGCTCCTCAACGACCATGGTCTGATCCTTTGATCTGGGCAATGCCGTTGGCGTCACCTGATCCACAGTATCTCCAGCTGAGGCTTTCGTTTCCCGTGTGACGGCTTCTTCCCTTAAGATGCCCAGTTCCTTGGCTTCTTCTAGGCTGCAGACTTCTCCAGTGTTGACATTCTGCACCTCGTTGTTCGAGATGAGCACGTATCCCTGCATCAATTCAATTGTTTTTGTTGTCACTGTGTGCACAGCACGTACTGTCTCCATTATCTCGGTCTTGGGAATGGGTTTCTGATTGACAACAAAGTCGGACAATGGTTTAATCACCAACACACCATTTTCTAATGCCTGACGAAGGGAAGAACGCTCTCCAGTTGTAGGATGCGTCATTGTCTGGGCAGCCACATCGATCAGATCACGTTCCAGAGCGGACACCACTTCAATGGCATCTGGTTTGGGAGCATAAGGAATGGACATGATAAAGTTATCCTCAATCGCCTGCTTGATAGGTAGTTCCTGCTTGGTGCTGGGATGCAGTACCACACGCTTCGTGGGTTCCACAAGACTCTTCTCTACGGCAACTGGGAAGATCATGCCAACTGGTGGAATGTCCACTTTGGACTTCTGTTTGTCATAGCTCGCATCGAAGAGATTCGCCCGAATGGCTTCCGAAATGTTGAGCGTTTTGTCTTTGTAATTGAATGTCGATTCATCTGGATTGATGATACCCTTCTCAATGGCTTCCTCCAGTGTGCACTTGTTGGGCTTATGCAGTTTGGAATGTGGATCAAGTACTTCACAAACGATGGCCTCGTGTATGCTCAATGGATAACCGCTCTCGGGATGCACAATAGTCTGTGACTGCGGATCAATGAGTCCCTGTGCCTCCAGCCTAGGGATGGATAGACTCTTTGCCAACGGCATAAGAATGTGATTAGTTTGCTCCGGATCAAGGATCTTCTGTTCGACAGCTTGACGCAAATTCAACACTCGATTGCCCTGTGGATCTGTCACATGTCCACGTCGTCCATCAATCAGCCCGGTGTTGAGCGCTTCGGTAATGTTGACAACTTCACCCTGTGGATTGGTAAAGTTTCGTGTGTCCTCCAGTATTTGACAGGTCTCCTCATCAATAATTCCCTTGCGCATAGCATCACGTGGTTTCAGTATAATCTTACGCATCTTCTGCAGCACGACAACCTTCTCTTCCGTCGTGACTGTCGTCGGTTCCAGCTCAAAGGAACGTCCACGGTTTAATTGATCACGTGAAACTATGCCGCGTTCGTAGGCAACTTCAACTGGAATCTGTTCACCGGTGCGTGGATCAACCACAAAACGAACGGTGCGCAGAGCACCCTCAGCTGCCACAAGTGGGGCACCAACCACACTTAGTAGACCCAGTTTTGTGGCTGTAATCAAATCCACAGGTTGACCTTCAGCATTGAGTATAGTAGCCGTGCGTGGATCATAAATGGAACGTGCAATGGCCTCTGTTACAGAAATTGTTTGTTTGGTTGTGGGATCCACAATCTTGATGAGCTGCTCGTCGATCAATCCTTGACGCGCTGCATCAAAGACATTCTCCGTCTCGCCGCTCTGTGTGAAGATCACTAGTGCCGTGGATGGATCATAGATGGCGCCAGGTGCAATTTGCAGCGGCTCCGGTGAAGCCAACTCCCGATGACAGGTGCTCACCTCCACAAATTGTGGTGGAGCATTTTTCAAAGGTGTCGACACCTCCAACACATCGGGCATGTTATTAACTCGCGTTATCCGTAGTATGGTCTTCTGGCTAGCACCACGAGTGGCCGGTACCGTCTCTAGAATAATTTTACCCTCTGCAATGGCACTGCGCATGCCCAGAACCTGTTGCCTATTGTTCGTATAGTTGCCATAGCTATCAAGGATATCACGTTCAAAGGCTGATTTAACCGAAATCTTATCCCCGGTATTGGGTTCAATGACAGCCACTGATAAGTTGTTGATGATTTGCTTGTCAATGCACTCCTCGAAGTTGACTAGACGATCAGTGCCCTGCACATGAAATACACCCGTATCCGGATTGAATAGACGCTGCTCGATGGCATCCTTGAGACGCCAGCCTCCAGGTGGCAGCTCCATAATCTGTCGCTCTGTAACATTCTGTTCGATATAGCTTTTCTTCTCAACATTAATAAACTCGGAGACGACACGCTGTGGCTTGATTAGCTCTTGGGAAATTGGTATTTCCACAGATTTTTCAACATATTTCGTGTGCTGTGTGTTTAGTTTAATGGGTTCCGCTTCTGGGATTATTTGTTTCGTAACAATTGTAATGGTTGACTTTGTCTTTTTGCGGTTTGTGGGCTCCGGTACGGTTTGATTGCTATCCGGCACAAGCAGGCCGTAGTTAAGGGCCTGCTGTACAGAATAAACGTTGCCAGTTTTGGGATCCTTAAACAGTTGTCTGTCTTCATCAATGAAACCTTGACGCACTGCCTCCGTAAAAGTGAGAAGCACCATATCACCGGGCTCCTGGGAGCCAGAACGTATGGTCACATATCTGTTGATCGTACGTGTTACAGTCTCCGTGGTCAAAGTAATATTAAGCAGGCTGCTTAGCAGCAAAGCCCCCTCGGGGGTTATGAACTTGCGCTCAATGGCGCTGTCCAGAGGCACTGTCTCACCAGTCTTGGGATCAAGCAAATAGCCCGTCTTCGGATCAATCAAATTGTGATAGACCAAATCAAAGACATTGAGCTCCTTGCCGCTGGCATTGTGGACACCAATGCCACGACTAAACATCTCATACACCTCCTGTCGCACCAGACCCTCGCTAACAGCCACCTCCAGTGGCACCAGACTATCCCTACCCGTCTCTAAGGCAAAGCCCGTGCTCTTGCGACGCAATAGATCGCGTGAGAGGGCCACATTAAAGCTAACATAATCATTGCTGCGCAAATCCTTGAAACCATCAATATCGAAAATCGAACGTTGAGCCACCGAACTGATCAAACCACGTTCGACAGCCTCGGGTATGCTGATCAATTCACCCGTCATAAAATCACGATATTTACACTCGGCAGGCAGGACAATGCCATCGGCAATGGCCTCCTGTAGTGTGATTAACTCACCCTTTCGTTTCGTAATACACTTGAGCTGATTACCATCCAAAACTCCCGCCTCGATCGCCTGCATGATACTCAGTTTCTCGCGACGCATTGGACTTGTGATTAGATTCTGTTTGTCGAGCAAATTTAAATCACAAATATCTTTAAGTGTATACGGTTTAACGATCAATTGACGATTACGCGCCTCCAAGAAGCTAAGTTTCTCCTTGGTAACCTCATTCAAATACCGACCCGTTTTCGCGTTAAGCACACCCGATTGCAAGGCCGCTTGCAGTGTAATTTTAACATCATGTTTCGCATCGACTACTTCGCGAACGCTCGCATCGATCAGTTGATTGGCAATCGCCGAGTCCAAACGGAACTTATCACCGGAATTACGATCAATTATCCAGCCAGCCGTATCCACAAGGCCATGAGCAATGGCATCGCTAAGGCACAGCGCATTCGATTTGATTGTCACGGATTCGTGCCGGATGAGATAGCCACGCTCGTAGGCCTCCGCCAGGCTGATAGTTTGGCCCGATTTGACACGATATAGACCCGTCTTGGCATCCACACTTCCCGCACAAATGGCGTCGACAATATTTCTAGGTTTCTCCGGTGATGCCGCATCCAATGGGGATTGGGATTGCGTTTCTACAGTGACTGTGTTGTTTACCTTGATGCGTTTCTCGGCCGTCTCATAACCGGATTCCGCTTCACTAATTTCACGCTGTATCACCTCCAGCAATGAGAGTTCGCGGCCAGCCGCATCACGTCCCGCGCCAGGCTGAAGCAACTGTATCGCCAATTGGGCATCAATCAGTCCCTGTTCGGCAGCCTGTTCCAATGTGATGCGACGATCACCCACAAGCATTTCTCCTGTACGCACATCGAGAATTCGTAACTGAATCGCCTCACCAATCGTGAGTACTCGACCCGTGCGTGGATCTCTTATACCGGCAATATCCAGCACCGAAGTGCCATTGCCTGGCAATCGCTTAAGATTGCTGCGTATCTCGCTAAACTGTATTTGGGACTGTGGTGTTTGGTCTCCCTCCTGACCCACTGTAACAGCATCGATGCCATCGCTGCTGTAGATGCTCTTCGAAGAGCTTTTCGTTGTTTTCGTTGAGCTGAATCTGTAGAAAAGTAAGAGAAAGCATTAGAATAAAAATCTATAGAGCTGTTCACGGAGAGTTCCGATTATACTTACTGTGTTGTGCTATATGTGGTTGTATAGAGATCATCCGGACGTGCAGCGTAACCATCGCCAGTTGGCACGCTGCCCGAACTGAAGTCAACTCTAAAGGTCTTCAGCGGTTTCTGTAGACTTTCAGCGTATTGCTAAACCGGAAAGATGTGTGTGTAACATTAGCAAATTATACTATAATTAAAAGCTATTCGGTATATCTTGCATTGCGAGAGAACGTTTTTATTTTGGAGGGGAGAAAAAGAGGAAAGGGAATGATGGGGACAGGGGAAAAAGGGAAGGGGAAAGAGATTTTTTTTTGTATTACCTGAAACTCGAACGCGAAGTCATAGTCACTTTCCTCTGTCACATGGACAGTTGTGTTTTGTGTTTTGGTATTGGTTTTTGTCGTCTTACGACCCGATCTATGCTGAGGCATGGCTAAAGCTTTCGATTCTTTCAATTTGACAAAGTCATAGTCAGCAATTTGAGTAACGTTTGGTATTGGTATTGGTTGGATTGGGTTAGGCACTTGTTTTAGCTTTGATGTATCTTCAATGCACTGCGAGATTTCAATTGAAGATGATCAACAACAAAAAATTAGAAATAACAAAATTTTACTCGTACTTCTTATGTACTTCTTTCGCTTTCGAAAAGTAGAGAGAAAACTACTGTCGCGATTATATCTGTGTGTGTGTGTGTTTGACTTGCAATGTTGACGACATAAATTAATGGCTATAGCCGATAAGAAATTTCACCGAATTTAAAAGCTTAGTTCAAGAATTTTTCTATCGAAAAACTTGTGATTTATTTCTAATAATTCGCAAAAACTATAAAAACATTAGATTCAAGTTAAAATCTAATTATTTTTGCTAAAAAATAGATTGTTTTTGCTAACGTAATGCCACTAATGTTAGTTAAGTAAAAAGAGCTTATAAGATTTAATAAAACTGCTGCCCTAAAGTCTGCCCAAAATGGCCTAAAAGCGTACTAAACAAAAAAAAAAAAACAAGAGAAAGGAAAACAAATTTTTGGAATGCCGGCAAATCGTAAATATAACACTTGACTTATCAGCGGTACATATAAAATATGTTTATATATTTATCAACTACCCAGACCGATGCGACAAAAACACAAAAACGCACACAAGCACGCAGACACCATACCATAAGCAAGCCTTTATGAAAATAGAAATGACGCTATTCTTGAGGGTCGTATAAGAATGTGCTGCACACATATGTACGTACGTACTACAAATACGGTACGATATACGGGCAAATGCACGGTATAAAAGTAAACTCTCTTTTTTAAGTTCTCAGTTTTTAAAGTATATTGCAAGTTGAGTCAACTTTTTGTAATGGGTGATTACCCGGCAAACAGAAAACATTAAAAACGATGCCAATCTGCAATCTGTGTAATTAAGTTTTATCTTTATTGGCCAGGCGTGGTCAGAAGGGGGATACAGAGAGAGAGAGGAGGCGAGTCGGAGTACCGTCATTGAGACAGAACACATGTGGCATGTTACTTTCAACTGCAGCCGACCGACGACCCTTAAACAACACAATTCAATTGACTGCAGCACTATATAGCAGATTTTTATCAATTCTTTTTTTTTTCGAAAGAAATATATATCGAGTGTTGTTGATGGAGTTCTTGACAGCAGTTTATTGAGTGTAGCAGGTAAATGCGCCAAGTCAGACAATCACTTTTATTTTTTTTTCTTGTTATTTTTAGCATATTTAGATTTATACAAAAACTGCCAACGAAGGTCGCCCTAGAGTTAGTCGAAGCAACAAATAAATTATAATTAACAAAAACACATACACGCACACACACACAGACACACTTACAGTGGAACGAAATGAGCACAAATAATGATGTCATCGGTATATTTCAATAATATATATTAAACAAGTTTGCCGCGTTCCCACAATGAATGCAAATGAATAAAAAAAAAAACGTATAACGAATAACGTAAAAATTATATGTAATTAAAGCACATTTGGCGGTCATTTTTTTTGTTGTGAGGCGAGGCGCCTGCTGTTGCCCGTGAATGCGCTCCTGTGCTGCTCAAATGAATTGCGCTTGACACGCTTTTTGGCCCCCTGAAGCAGATGACTAAGGCGCCGGCTGCAGTTAGAGAGCTTTTTTTTCCTGCAACGTACAACGTGCAACGTGCTGCATGCCGCTTGCCGCTTACAGCATTCGCTTTCATTTCGTTGACATTTTCTGTATTCTTCTTCTAATTTATAGAACAGCGAGACATACGTAGCTAAAAATATCTATGTATTTGTGTGCATGTTTGTTCTTAAGGCGGCGGCCAAAAATTGTATGTCTAGTTTAATCGATAAAATAGCTGCGTTGCAAGCATGAGAAATGAATGGGGCATGGTAAGGAAGGGAAAAGGGAGACACATAAAGCGCAATGACATGAGAAAAAGCCGCAAAACACACACACAGAGACAGAGAAAAATAAACATATTAAATGACAGCAAATGAAATGCTCAAGACTTAAAATGTATTTAATCAGTGACTAGTTTAAGACGCTCTAATTCTCTACGTTCCCTACCCCCCAACCCTATCGCTGCTTTCCTGTCTTTTGATGAATTACATCTCAAAATTAAATTGAGATTAGATAGAAGCACGCTCCCGTAGCGCCTTGATCGCTAGCTTTGATAGTAGCTATCACACAAACACACACACACTTAGTTGGTTGTGCTAATGTGTGTGTGTGTATGTGTGTAGGTCAGTTGGACAGCTGGCAATTGGTCAGTTAATGGGCTTTAAGCAACAGTAAGCGTAACGTTTGCTTGTTTTTAATTGACTCCATACTGCCATCTCATTATTTTTTATTATTAACTACTCTGCTTTGCAGCCATTTCGGTTTTTTAACAAGCTCTTGTGCAAACTCTAACAAAATAATAGGTTTTCTTTAAGTGTATTTTTTTTTGGGCTGCTTTCATTAACACCCCGAAAATAAACAGAAAAATATAACATATGGATTCTTGCGACATATTCAAGGCTACCGTACAATATATCGTTATATGTTGCTGTTGTTTTATTTGACTTGATTTTATTTCCATTTTCACACTTCAATTGAATTGTATTCGTTTCTATTAGTTTTGTATTCTTTTATATGCTACTCTTTTATTCTGTTTTTTGTTTGCGGTGACTTCATTTCGCTTAAATTTGGACCTCTGTACGTAGGAGGCGACAAAAAAGAAAAAAAAAGAAACAAATTTAAATTTCTATTAAATAAATAAAAGCAGGCCACATGCATGAATTTTGTATTCAATTCAGACACAAACACACACACAGAGAGAGAGACACCAATACCAGCACATACACGCACTAATACAGCAACAATCGCACTATATATGTGTATGACAACGCGGCGTATGAGTATTACGCGCCGGCCCTATGCAATTTATGTGTTGTTTTTGTTGGTTGGTCACTTCTTTCGTACTTAGTTTTATATGCTTTTCTTTTTTGTTGCTTACATTAGAAAATTTTGCAAATTGTATTTTTGCTTTTGAACTAAAAGGGCAACCTTTGTGTTATATTTTGTTGCCTTTTGTTTGTGTCGTTTCACGGCACAACAAACACACACACACGTACACGCCGAAACACACGCACACACCGATAGCCACGCTAAAAAACTTCTTCTATTAACAATAAAAAACAAAGCGAGCTGCGTTTAATCTATTTTCTACGTCGTTATACAACCACGTCGCATTCGGAACTGATTGAAGCAACGGAACCGCCAGTTCATCGTGGCCCGTAACAAAAAACACACATAGCGCAAGAGAGAGAGAGAGAGAGAGAGAGAGGCAGAGAGCGCTAGAAGTGAGCTTTCAAGAGCGAGAGCTTTGCTGTTTTGTTGTGAGAATGTCTGAAATGCCGGTTAAAAAATGTGCTCAGCTGTTGCTCTCCGAGTGATAAAGCAAACCAATTAACAATATACAAATATTCGTAATGCCCAAAAAGCGAAAACAAAATGCGGAAGACAAAAAAAAAAAAACAAGAAACCCAAAATCAAAAAAAAATGTTACAAACAAATATAATGCTGCTGCTGTTGGTAGTAGTTTGTCTATGGATTCTGGAGTTTGAAATTCGTTTGTTTTCGATACAAATAATGAAACCTGTTTTCTTGCCGTCCAAATTTAACCTTCTAAATCGCAATACTGCTCATTCAGCACTCCACTTAATGCTATAAGCTTTGACGCCCCTGTTATGATGTTATGCATATCAAGTTAAAGGCTTACAAACAAAAAAAACCTCAAACTGGCAATGGATCTGGCTAATAGACACAGATGTATTCATGATGTCACTGGCTGCTATAATACTTAGCTGCTGTTGTCACCTTCTAAATGAGCTGCTGAGCAAAACATTCCACAATTTTGGTGACTGCACTCATGAGTTTACTCACCTCAATCGCTAGAGCCCTTCATCTCTCTCTAAATGCTAATTACTAGCTAAATATTTACACAACTCTCTACACATTTGTAATTATTGGCAGTATTTTTGCATAGTTAAAGTCGTCATAATTAACAAATTGAAAACCAGTTGGTCTGGCTTAAATCGAATTTCTAATTAAACAACAAGACAGAAAAAAAAACCAGTTAAGCAAACATAGTCAAAATCTCTAATAGAGTTGACAGTTGAAATAAAGGGGCAATAAAAAATACAATCATCCACTGTCGATGACGTCGTTTTCTTTGTATCTCATTGAATTTCCTAGAACACAGCACAGCTTGATCCTCCTATATAGAAGTATGCGAAGATTGACAAACGGCATTCTTAATTGCCGAATTGTTGACTTCATTTGCCTAATTGGCCAAAAAAAAGCAGCACAGCAAACATTATAGCATATTTAAATATAGTATGTATGCACAATTTTGCAACAATTGACAAACGACTGTCACGAGAATCAAAAAAAAATATATAATAGGAATACAAATAGAAATTGCAAACATATAAAATAAAAAAAAAGTCAAAAACAAATAGTTTAATTTGTTTTTATAAATTAATCAAGTGGTGATTTATGAGGCAACATTTCAAAAAATGTTGACACCGCTCTGATGTCATTATTTGTCCATGTGTCAGTCAGTCTATTCTGAAGGTTAATTTAATAATAACAGTGCATAAGGCAGACAGACAGAGCCTAACAACTACACAGATACAGCTAGAACTCGACTTGAATTGAAAACGAAAGCATTAAACGAGTTGTCAGTTCTGTTTTATTATTATTATATATTTGTTTGTGTCTGAATTCTGAACTGAACTTGAACCTGAGACTTGGTAGAGTAAGCGAGAGTTAACGATTATTATCTATGTATATACTCTCCATAGGTAATGTATAGTATGTATATTTTCATGTCTAAATTTAACAGTTGACGTCATGTGTTTTGTACTTATCAAATTGTGATCTCCCATTGAACGTTCTCTCTCGCATGCAAATATATGTACGTACATCCGTCGAAGATACTCACCAGACCATCGCTGCCGTTTACCTCGATCGCAGTTTTTAGCCTCTGTGACAATTGTTCCAGCAATCTGTCGTATTTCGTATTTAAATTATCCAAACGCTGGCTGTAATACTGTGTCGCACCCGGATCGCTATCCGCCGGACGCAGATCCCTACGTGGCGGCGAGAATGATGGACGTGCCTCAATCAACCAATCCACAAAGCGCAGACATTTACTATCGTAAATCTATCGTTGTTTTCCCATTTTGTTTTTGTTGTTGTTGTTGCGTCCAAGTTGCGTTAATTTTGGTTGGTTAAATGTTAGTATTTTGTTGGGTTAAACAATTTGTAAAGGGAGTAGGTTTTTTTTATGTATTTTTTGTCTAGTATATTTAGTGCTTTTTATTTCATTGATTAATCAATACGAGAAATTACGTTGATTACAATTGCTTTTTAATTGTAGTTTTTTGTTTGTTTGTTTAGGTGTTGGTTGTTGTTGTTGTTTTTTGTTTTTGTGTTGGTCAATAATATGTTGTTGTTGTTTGTCAGTTTTATATTGTTGTTGTTGCTGCTGTTTGTGTTATTGACGCACCTTGTACCCAAAAGTTTTAAACTACTCGGTAAAATTCTTTGAGCTCGATATTATGTGAGCTCCGAAATTGTACCACAAATTTCATAGTTGTTGTTTTGTTGTTTGTAAAAAGCATTAAATATAGTGTTTATGTTTGTATACAGAGACAGAGAGAGATAGAGAGATAGCAAGATTTGGAAAAAAAGTACAGCTATAGTTAGCTGAACTTGAAATACTCTCAACAATTGATCGAAAGGTTTCACAATCACGCAAATCAGACATACGTAGAAAGTACCAGACGTTTGACATGAAATAAGATGCTGTAGATAAGCTTTAACTATTCAATAAACTAATTGTTTTGAGTATTTGCTTTAAAGTCCATATGGAACTAAGTTTAATTATTTTATAAATTGTTTACTTTTACATATATCTTTCTTCTTTGGCCACTTTTGAGATCCTATTTCAATTAATATTATATTTAATATTATATTATAGTAAGTGTGTTCTGTCTTTAGACAGAAATTTCAAAATTCGAAATCATTTGGGATGTAATTGAGTTTATCATAGAAATTTCACAGTATTTTAGAAGATATTATAAAAAATACCAGTTTTTATCATAAAATACTTTAGAAACATTACTAAATATCTTTCCTATTCAACATTTTGGTTGCATTCCTCAAAAACTTGGGCTTATATTACAGATCCTGTGCATTGCCAAACGTCTATATCACACATACGCACACTATAAGAACAGGCATACTAATTTTTACCTTAGCTTCGCGTATAAGTCGTCCTCCAGCCACGTTGACATTTTCGATTTTTGGTTTTCGTTCGATAGCAGCTCCGAGCAGTTTCTATATATATTTTTCATATATTTTTTTTATGTAGCGAGGGGAGTTTGGTAGCATGTTTTGGTATTTTTTTATGGGCAATATAATTTGATTTTGTATTTTAAGTATTTATTTGGTTTTGTTTTTAATTGATCGATTGGGTTTTTATATTTTTGATTGTGTTTCGTGTTTGTATTTGGTTTTTTTTTTATAGAGTGTGATTTGTTGATAATTTGTGAAATATTTCATTGTTTTGTGGGGTGAAGAACAAGAAATTAGACAAAAATACATATACAATTAGTTTTCAACTACAAATACAAATAAGACTACGCATGAGATTGTGTGATAACAGGTGATTTGTTGATGATATATATATATATAGTATGAAGGTGCAGCTTAGAAAACTAGAGAAAACAAAACTACAAAAACATAAAATCGTATATAGTACTGTAATAAAAAATTACTGGGACACAAATATGTTTGAGATTTACAGTTGTGTAGTGAGGAGCGGTGTTGGGGACTTCACAAATATATAGTGTATTTATATATACAAATATATTAAAATATATGTATTTAAGTGTGTAGGGTATGTAGGTGCCTGGCAACAGGAAACCTTACTACGTTTTATATTAAACAAAGAACTACGGACATTTGAGTACTGGGGACAGTTAACATTTGAACTAATATTTAAAAATAGGTAGATATGAATAAATATATATATATATATGTATATATTCACACAAAGACATTTAAGAACATGTCCGACACCGAGTTTATTGGGACCCAAACACAAAAAATAATTCAGCAAAACTACTTTGGGCAGATTTAATAATTGAGGGACGGGGAAACTTTTGGGGACGGGAGCACAAATACTACTACGCTTTCGATTTTACTATACATATCAGATAATATAACTTATGTATATAGATATATATACTTTGTGTTTGCTTTAAATCGGTTCTGAATTTGCGAATCTATACAAGGGTTGGGATATAATTCACTAAATCTCATTATAAAAAAAAATAATAATAATATCTAATAATCAAATTAAAGAGTTGTAACTAATAAAGACATAGGTATAGCTAAAGCTATATATATATATATATATACAGTGGGATAGTACTCACGTCTAATTCATAAGCTGAAGTCGCTGTGGGCATGGCCGATAAACGTTCCGTAGTGCCATCCACCCATGATTCCTCGACTTGCACGCTCGATTGGAGATTCTTCATCAGCCCAATTGCCGTCTCGCATGATCGCATTCTGCAAATGGTTGGTGTGAATAACGGTATTAAATAGATTCATAAATCGATATATTGTAGGTGCATGTTTATAAGCACATGTATTTGAAAGGTGCAAGTTAATGGAGCGTACATCTGTCACAGGTGTACTGCTATATACTTTAAACTGCGATATCTTTGGTAAAAATGGAGCGATTTTCAAGCGGTATAGCACTTTGAACTGTATTTTGTTCCAATAATGATTCTGCAATATCAGTTCATTTTGTAGAAAAAAAATTTTTTTCTTCAAAATTTTCCATACCTACCCCTTTTGAAATTTTTGGAATTTTTTCAAAAAAAATTTTTTTTACTTTCTCCCAAAGACACTTCTAATCGATGTAGAAATTTGTGTAGGTTAGGAATATATATACTTTATGGGGTCGCAAATGAGTTTTTAGCTTGTTACGGGCAGTATTCTCCATTAATAACCCTCCGAAATATGTATAATTTGTCTTACCTTTCACCCAATTGATTGCAGACCGCACTCCAGCGAGTATTCAGACGCTCCACGTTCGAGTGTAGACGCTTGAGATCGCCTAGCACCTTTGTGGGTACACCCATGCGACCCAGCTGATCGGCGGCATCATTCATCTTGTCCATCTGGGGCTGTTGCTGTGTAATGATGTCCTGCATGCGAGTCAATTGCTTGAACACATGCTGCAGACCCTCGGCTGTCGAGGGTAGATCCTGATGTTTGGCCAATTCATTCTCCAGTTCGGATATGACATGTTCGTTGTCCTCCAAACCGGCCAGTGAGGATTCCAGCAGCTTCAAGCGATCCTTGTGCAGACCACTCTGCGTGTTTAGTTCCTTCCACAGCTCCAAGAGGTTATCCAGCGATTTCTTAAG
This sequence comes from Drosophila tripunctata, assembly GCA_035047385.1. Taxonomy (NCBI): domain Eukaryota; kingdom Metazoa; phylum Arthropoda; class Insecta; order Diptera; family Drosophilidae; genus Drosophila; species Drosophila tripunctata. Next base: position 241,913 of record JAWNPS010000288.1, read on the forward strand.
AACTGGCGTCTTTAGAGCAATTGTACGGAAGGTTTCCTGCAAATGCTTCAACTCCGGTTCAAGCAGCTGCAGACGACGCTCATAATCGGCATGAATCTCGAGCACATGTTCCAGCGAGTCCAGATCACGCGGCAATGGTGCCAATATAATCTGATCCAGCTCTCTGGCCATATCCTCCAGTTTGCTCTTGATCGCTATGCATTCCTCGGTGAAGATGCGACTCGCCTGTTTGCTTTCCTCTGAAAATGTAGAAAGATGGGATAAATTAATGGATAATTCGTTTAAAACGAGAGCAAAGAGAAGTTTCTACCGCGTGTTTTGGCACCCGCGAATAACTTCTTCATTTTAATTCTATCACTCAGTTCTGTAGCGCTTGAATTTAGACTCGAGACTAAGTTGATCTTCCTGGTCGGCGCAAGTTGATGCGTCCATTAAATTCAATTCAATTAAATGCTTAATTGGTTGACAGCTGGCAAAAGGCCGCCAATTGAATCGCGACCAAATCCACGCCCACAAACCAATTCCAATCATGGCAATAGTTGTCTACTTTCCCACCCACACTCAAACACACACTTACCTTCGGCTCGGGCGCGCTTCTCAAACTCATCGAACAAACGATTGACCTCGTCCATTTCACGACGCAATCGTCGCAGCTGCGGATCATTTGGATCGCCCTCGCTTAGCAATTTGTCCGCATCATCGTTGAGGGCACGTCGTATTGCCGTACGCTGTTCGGGTCCCATGGCCAGGAACTGATCGAAATCCCAGCCCTTAACGACACGTATCGTGGCGAATATCATGTTCTGACGCAGACGCAAGTGTTTCTTTTGCCACAGCGAAACGGAACGATCGAAATAGCGCTTCAGACGATCAGCTGCATCGATGGCCTCCTGATCGGGTGGTGGTAAGAGCAGGCAGGCACCGGGTATGGAACCCTCCTGACCCTTTGACGTGCGCACACGCCACTTGACACGTCCCGAATTGTCCAACAGTGTGACCGTTTCACCCTTCTCGATCTGCAGCTGTCCCTGCTGTTTGTAGGCGCATATGGCCTGCACTGGACCCTGACGATTGACAGGCTGACGACGTTTATTCAGCGGTACAATGGTCTGGGCACGACGTTGCAAGGTGGCCACGGTTTCACCAAACGCATTAAGCTCCTCTCGCAAATCCTGCATGCCACGCAATAAGGCCTCGCCCTGATCCAAACCAAAATCGGATTGCGAGTACTTGCTATTGAGTATTTCATCGCGTTTCACTAGCCACTGTTCGGCATCCTTGATTTCGGCAAAGAACTGATGATATTCCGTTGCATGCTTTAGATGCACCTCCAGGCAGAGTGTCAACTGCAAGAGCCACGCCCATTGCTGTTGCAAGGCCGTCAGATGGGCCTCAATACACTTCGAAGCCGGATGCTGTTGATTGAGCAAAGCCTCTCCACGATCCAGTATCGTAGCAAAGTGCATTTCACGTTTCTCCAGTTCGGACATAAGGTTCTATATACGGAAGATGAGAAGTATTAGTTGGAACTATCAAACAGTTGTAGGAAGCAGAGAAGTGCACTTGGCTAAAAGCTTGAATTTGAAAGCTGTTCTCAATTGAGATATTGATTTACCAATCTTACCTCGTCGCCATTACCAAATGCACGCTTGTAATAAGATAGATTTATATGAAAACTAGCACTACATCTTTTGTATATATAAGATTTTTATATTGATACAGTAACTTACCTCATAGTATCTGTGCACGGAGGGCAGATCGAGTTGTTTGTCCGCCCAGTCGCGTGTAATTTCCACCTGTTCCTTCTCGTTGAGCCACTGCAGCTCATCGGAGGCATGCTTCAGGAAGTGTTGCAATGAATCCAGATCGGATAGACGCTTTGTCGAGGTGCTAAGCAGCTCGGCATACACCTTTTGCAGTTGATTGAGTCGCTGCTGATACAGATTCAGTTCATCGCCCGAGAACTTGGTCTGCTGACGTTCATCGTTGAGTATTTTGGAATGGAACTGATCGATGATCTTGTGCTCGTGCTGTTGACGATCCAGTTCCTCCTTAACCGATGGCAGATCACTGCCATAATCGGCGGCAAGCAATTGTTTCTACAAATCAAGAATATATAGTTAGTAAAGTTATATAGAATCGATCTTATTTAAGCTTACCAATTTGTTCTGACACCATTCGATGTGCTCCTGCAGATCACGGAAATGGGGATTGGTATCGATCTGTCGGGATTCGACCACCATGCGCGTCTGACGCGTCACGGTCGTCTCATGGACGGGAAACTTTAAACCGGACAGTTTCTGTACCAGGTTCGTGTGGAAATTGGTGCGCAATTGTGCCCAGCGTTGATGCAATTTGTTAACCTTCTTGTGCAATTCGCTCACATGGGGATAGCGTCCCTCGTTGAGCACATGGCAGTCCTGGTTCATATCCTGTATTGGCTCCTCCAGATGCCGAATTTCGGTTTCAAGAGCCTCGACAATGCTCTTGGCATCCACGGGATGCAGCCGCTCAATGCGACGCCCCTCCTCACTGATGCGTGTCTCCAGATCACTCAACTTATGATCGACATGCTTAATCTCACGCTGCACCTTATCGGCCAGACGCTGCAAACGCTCCAAGCGTTCAATTTCCTGCTGTAGAATGACCTCACGATCCTGCAGTGCCGTATTCATACGGTACCAGGCCTTCTCAATGGCATCCGGTCGCAGATCAGCCTCTACATCAACCTCACCCACCGTTTCGAAGTAACGCTCCAACTCCTTGTAGATCTGAATCAACTTGGACTTTTCACGTTTACGTGCGCTAACTTCCTCGCTGCGGAAACGCTGCAGATCGCTCAGCAGACGCTTCATCTCGATCAATGTGGGTGGGAACGAACGTTCCTGCAGATATGCGGTCTTCTCACGGCACCAATAGATGAACTGTTGTGCCAAATCGCGATACTCATGCACACGACGTTGTGACTCCATGTCGAACAATGGATGAATCGATGGTGGCTCTGGGAACACATCGTACAGCGATGAAATGTACGTAATCAGTGATTTCTCATCCGGTTCATTAGTATCCACATCTGAGCAAAGTAATATAGAGACATTAATAAAAGCATTTCATAGATTTGTAAGTATTTACTTACCCTCTGGATCCAATAGACGCGTAACACCATATTCCTTCTCCACAATATGGAATGCCGTCTCGAGGCGATCGCGCGGCCGATCGTTCCTTGCCTTTCGCCAGTCAAGCAAGTCCGGTCGGTTGCGATGCACCAAGGCCGAGAAGGCCAAACCATCGCGCCACGATGATGTAAAATCATTGACACGCACACCCGGATACCGAGCTGTCGAGCGGCGTGCCCAGCGCAGCAGAGCCTCGCGAGCAGATACGTTGTCCTCTTTGCCCACAACAATATCGGAGATCTGATTTGTAAAGCAAAAACAAAAAGGATTATTAGTTGATTGTAATTTAAAATTAAATAAAGCAGGGAGATTACATTGTGTAAATGGAGCAAGTTTAATCCTTCCTTCCTTCTAAAAACTTTTTTAATTTTTAACTTAATCTAGAATTTAGGATTTGTATAGTGTTTAAACTCGTTTTTTCATATTTTTCCTATTCTATTCTTTTAATGTATCTTCAAATTGAATATAGGAATTTCTTTCCCTTCTCATTTATCCAACAATCTAGCTATAAAGTTATGAGCTATAAAACCAAACTAGATAAAGATCTACCAAACAGTCTCCCTTCCTAACTTTCAAAATCCTCTCTCTTTTTTCTTCTCTCACTCTCTTCCTCTATTTTACCTCTCTGCGCTGCGTGCTCGACTCAATGGCCGGCGGCAAGGCGCGTCGATACTCCAGCTCCGAGCTGCGTATCATTTTGGCCGGTGGTAGAAGATCCTCAGCTGGCTGCTGATTCTCCTCGGCGCGACTCAAAGTGGTCACCTTGCGCACTATATGAGTGGTCACACGCCGATGACCGTTGGGCGCGTGTTGCGATGTTTTTGTGCTCTCAACACTGGAGCCGAGCACCTCGGTGGAGATGCGCTTGTTGCGCGTCACCTGCTGATAGCGGCTGCTGCTGCTGGAGGTGGTGCCAGCCATGTCAGTGGTGGGCACCAAAGCGCGACTGCTATCGGACGGTCTGCGGCCATCGATGGCATCCTGAAATGTTACGGTGCGCTCAAAGTTGGTGCGTTCGTGTGGAACGCTACCGTGTGGTGCAATGCCCGGATAATCGGTGATGACAGCCTCAACGGTACGTTCCCGTTTCGTTTCGTGGCGATAGCGCAGACTGGAGTCATCGATATTGGTGGTTATGGCCGGACCACGCGAAGTGTGCACCACCTCACTGCCACTGCTGACATAGGGCTGTCCACCGTTAGTCTGACGCACCAGCTGCTGGGTGCGCTTCAGTGTCGACTGGGAGCTGGTGCTGGAGTGCATCTTGGCTCTGTGAGGAAGCCAGTTTTAGGCTATCTATCGTTTATCGGCGCTGATATTTTATTTGTTTGTTGATTTTATCGTTTCGTTTTTCACTTTGTTTCGCGTTTCGTTTTTAATTCGTTTCGTTGTCTCTCCTTCTCTCGCTCTCTTCGTTTCTCAGTCGACGCTTTTCGTAATTTTGCTATTTTTGTGCGTGATTTCAAAATGATTTAATTGTTTGAAAACCACCGACGCCACAACGACAATCACAGCTCGTCCACTTCTCGTGTTCACAGACAATTCGAGTTTGCCGGCACCGCAATTTGCGTTTAATTAAGTCAAAAGCCGGCTTCAACTACCATAGATAGGCCCCAACAAACACCGGCAGCAGCAAAAGCAGCACCGGATGTCTTGTTCTGTTTGCCCTAGACCCTGCCACTGCCCCTACTCCTCTGCCTCTCTCAGAGCCCCCCGTCGTCAATCAGAAAGGCACCCACAGGGGGGGAGCATACATTGTTATTGTTGTAGTTGCTGTTGTTGTTGATGATGAGCGAATTATTTATGTGTTGTACGTACACATAATTATCCATTTCAAGCAAACAGCTAAAGAGTTCAGCTGTCTTTTGAATACTCTTACAATAGAGACTTTAGTTTTTTAATTGAGTAAGTTCGGAAAATATCTTTAGACATAGGAATTTACTATAACATAAAGTATTATATGATTGTTTCTGATCTATATACCATAAAAAAGCATAAAAAGTTAGCTAATACATTATCTATTAAATTAAGTAGTATATAACTAATTTTGATCCTCTGTTCTATAAAAGAAAATTGAAAGATCAATCAAAACCTATCGTAATCAAAAAGAAAATTCTTTTTAAATGTATAGTTTATATTCTAAACTTTTGTCGATAGTGTATTTCAAATTCGTCACGCCTAATTAAATATTTATATATATATATTTTTCTTCTCGTTTTTGCAACAAGAGACAGACAGAAACAAACAACCATAACTAAAGGTTCATGTGCACGGCCCAACATCGCCGTGGGGCTCAAACCACAGCAAGAACAGCAATAACAACAACAACAAAAACAACAATAGAGCTAATTGTGGTAACAACTGAGTTTTTTTGCATGGGAACATATTGGAATGGAACACTGTGCTTGTTGGTTGTTCCATCAAGTGCTCAGCGCTGGTATGCGCACACAATTGAGAGATTTCTTGATGATTATTTTATAGCATAATATAATAATTTTAATTTATTTATTATTATTTGTCATTTTATTTAACAATTTGTAACATTTTTATGTCATTTTTTATTCATTTATTTTGTGTGTTTATTTTAATACGATTTATTTATGTGTTTTCTATTGACTATTGTTGGTTTTATTTTTATTCATAACATTTATTTATTATTTTTGTTTATTTATCACTATTTTATTATTTTATAACTTGATTTTTTAATATGGTTTCTTTTGAAATTATTTTTTTAATTATTACACTTAATAATTTACTTTATTCATTACTTTTTATTCATCTATTTATCAACATAATGATTTGTTTATTTATTTTTAAAATAATTTAAAATAATTTTTCATTCATAAATTTTATGTTGGTTATTTTCTGTATTATTTTTAAACTCTTTTTTTTTAGCTTTTATATTTATTTACTACTATATTATTTACATTATTTTATTACTATTTACTTTAAATTTTTATTCGTTTATTTATTTACTCAATTTTTATTAATTATCTGTTTGATAACAACGCTGCTCTTAGCAAAACACACTTTGAAATGCTTTTTATAGCCTCAAGATCAACACACAACAACAACATCAAGTGAAGTGAAGTGGCTTAAAAGCGGGCATGGCCAAAATGTGCGCCCACCCGAAAATCATATGGTATCATTGAAAGGTGACGCCTGCGCAGCACCAGATGCGTGACATGACGGTCACCAGATCCTCCACACACACAGACAGCTAACAACACACGCAAAAAATGCTAATTGCAACATTACTGAAAACACACAAAGACTAGAAACAAAAACAAATGCCGTTTCGACTTGGCTTTAAGTGTCTGCGGAGGCGACACTAAGAGGCGTTAATGGCTTGACATTTTGAATGGCTTTGATGCCAAACAGCAGTAGCAGCAAAGGCAGCAGCAGCAGCGCACCACAAAAGCACCACCATAACAACAGCACCACTAACAACAGCAGCATCTGGCAATTCTGGCTGTTGCCAAATTCGGTGGCTTGCCACCACCACTACTGTTTGATGTCGACGACATGGCCAAGAGTTTGCTGTCTGATTTCGCTGTCAGATGAATCTATTTGCCCAATTTGCATTGTTTCGACACTTTTTTTGTGTTATTTAAGATTCAAATTAATAATGCCAAGAGAGCAGCAGTGGTGAAAAAGCAATTGTGACAACAGCAAATATTATTATACAGATATTTCTTTTTATAGGTTTCGTTTGTTTGGGTAGCGCACTCAAGCGCTGAACCAGAACCCCACAAAACGAGCTGTGGAAAATTGCTACACTGAGCAAAAAGCTTGCCAGGAAAATAAAAGCAAAGAATTTAACTGTTTTAAATTTCTAGCTTTAAAACAGATAAATTCTTGCTTTTATTTTATATTAAATCCTCTTTCAAGTTTCGCAATGTTCTCAGTGCATAAAGATGCTAGCAGCACTTTATTTACATCAAGATTTTTATTACATTTGTTGGCCAAACAAATATTACACTCTATGCACACTCAACACACACACTTGCACTTTGCTTAAATGAACTCGTCATAAAAAATTAATTGAAACCAAATTGAGTTCAATTGCAGCTTCCCCAGCGGCTACAAAACTGGCGTGTTGTTGTTGTTGTTGCTTTTTTAAAGATTGAAATCAATTGATATAAGGCGGCATTTAATAAATCAAATTTAACGATTGCAAGCGCATTAACAGCTTATTGGGGGAATGTGGAGTAGATTGATTGATATAAATCTCATAAATTGAAATTGAAATGATGTTTGTGTGGCGGCGGCGTCTGGTTTCGATTTGCTGTGACATCATGTCAGCAAAAAGAGTTTGTTGTTTAAGTCTTTCATTTCACATTTCACTTTTTTTAAGCATTTGTTTTGGTTTTGCAAACAACACACACACACACACTCGCGCCACAATAGAGAGCTCCTGTCTCTAGTTACATTTACGACTTGTAACTTATATTTACATCTGTGTATCTTTATGTACTAACAAATAGCTGGTTAGATAAATATATTTTAGATACATATGCGACGGGGGCATTAACAACAAATGTGTGCGGCGATTCGACAACGACTAAAAGCGATCGGGCCAAGTTAAAACGCTTAAAGTGTTGGCACTGGCCAGGTGTTGTTACGTCGACGTCAGCGTCGACGCCAGCAGAGCAGCGCTGCTTGGCGAGAATAGAAACAAACGAAATGAAACAGTAACAGAAACAGAAACTGAAACAAAATGGAATTGGCACTCATATAATATGTTATATTTGGCCGGCGTTGGCGTTCCAAAAGCTAAGCTCAAAAAATGTTTATATATACATATTTTGGAATTGAAATCGCGATCGTGCTGACAGTAGTTGTGCGTGTGTGTGCTGTGTGTGTGTGTGGCGTCGCTGTCAACGTCGCTGCTGGCAGACAACCCCGTTATGGATTGCTGAGTTCGAGCTCAGCGCTCTCCTACATACACCATATGACGTATAAACATGTACATACATGTGCTTACAGCAAATAATAACAACAACAACACCTGTGTGTGTGTGGTAGCCGTGGCAACCAACGCCTACGCCAACGCAGCAAACGCAAGAACAACACAACAACAAGTACAACAACTGCCAACGCAGAACAACAACAACAACAGAGAGAGAAACACACACAAAGTGAAGGTTACAAGAGCAAAAACTACAACAAATACGCAGTTAGAAAGCTCTAAAGGAAAAGTATTTGCCTAACAGATACCCTGTAGCAAACAAATGTTGATAAGGAAACAATTACAACTACCGCTACTTAGTTCTTCTTCTAAATTAGTCCTTTAAAACAATCTATCAAATTTCAGCTCCATTGCTTATTTTGTTTAGGCTGCACTATGATCAGTCTGTGAGAGCAAAGAGTTTGTTTAATAATCTTTATCGAAATTTAAGTCTCTTTAGTAAGATTCTGCTTGCAGCAGTTGTAATTAAGCTTAAACTCTCATTCCCTTCGACTACCATTTGCCAGCTACAGGGTATCTCTGCAGTGAACCTGCCAGCAATGTTTGTGGCGCTTTGACATCAAAGTTAACGTTCTCTACGCTCTTGTCTTTTTGTCATTTATTGTGGTAGCCAAAAAGAATTTGGCATGTTACGATGTTCTACGCTGGTTTTTGGGTTCTCTTCACGCACCCCAAAAGCAAAAGCTGCGTCATCGCCTCAGTCAGTCAGTCAGTCAGGTAGTCAGCTTTAGAAGTACTTTGTTACCAGAAATAGACAACAAACCGAAAGATAGACAAAAGCCAAAAAGCCAAAAACCCAAAACCGAAACCATAGAATTGGTCATAATAACAATAAGAATGCCAAAAAAGACACAAAAACGAGATAGAACCAAGCCAAGTTATATGATTCAAACAAATTTGACGACTGCGCACAGTGGGTCAAGTTGGTTGTAATCGGAAAGCATCTGTGGAAAGAGCAAACTATTTATGTTACAACGAACATCCACATCAGTTGTGTCTGACTGACCCCATGACATTTCTGCAAAATCTTTGCTTGGGATCTTTTTGCATTTCGCCCAAAAAAAAAACCCAAATGAAGCAAAGCAATTTGAATTTAAAGCTCATAACACATCACGACAAACTCATTACACAGCTGGTCAGGTTGTCCAGACAAACCGAGACTACGAACTGACCCCAAAAAGAAGACTGCTAAAGGTAGATAGAGAGAGAGAGAGAGTAAGAAGGAGAAGAGTCTCCAATTAATTTACAGGTTACACAAGACTCTACAAAATGCTGGGAAAAAGTCTACTTAATATAATAATAGACCTTTTGAAGCAACTAATTTGCTTGTTCATTCATTAAGCACTGGTACTAAAAATGTACTAAAGACGAACTAAAGTACATAAAACTAAGAAATAGGTTTGAAAATTCATAAAAACGCAATCTTTTTTTGTGTTTAAGAACAAAATTTATGGATTTAATCATAAAAATGTATCAAAATTTCACAAAAATCATGTGTTACTTGTACTAAAAGTGTACTAAATGCATTAAACGTTAATAGAACCCATTCTAGCTATTCCAAATGTGTACTAAAGCTATTTAATATACTATAACGCCTCAAAGCTATACTCAAATCTTAAGCACCGAAAGTTAACTAAATTCAGTTTAATTATTTCAAATCTGTACTAAATCAGTGTCATATATATACATTTATTATAATGTTAATGAAGGTAATAATACATTAAAAATCAGCTAATGTATCAATTTGGGCGTGTTATTTATCAAGAAAGCTAAACAATGCTATAAATTTTGCGTTGAATATGTTAAATGTCACTTTTCAGTTGCTCTAAAGTGTGCTAAAATGTTCTAATGCGGCAGGCAATTAAAATGCACTCAAGGCATCACATATAACTCAATCGCTATTCGATCTAAAATGGTAACACACTGCTCTCCCTAAATGGGCTCTAGAAAGTGTAATTGATGCAAGAGAGTGGGTGTTGAATAGTTCTCTACGTATGGAATAAACGAGGAAATGCCGTAACGCTTGATTAATATATATGTACGTACGTAAAGTTTGAAATGTGGGGGGAGTGACATATGTACGTGTCTCTAGCAAAACAGCAGTGGGTTAATTAGCATGTTACATGCTGGAACCAAGCAAGCAACCAAGCAACCAACCAACCAGCGCTGCCCTACATGGCTAAAAGGCAGTAACTACAGCTGTTCCGAGACACGAGTGCTCGTAGTATCTACCTTTGTGTATACTGCGCACACGTTGAAGTACAAATTTGAGTATGTAATGTACATATAACTGTCTAATAAATACATTTGCCGTTTTATTCACAGTCAACAGACATTGATACTAGAATGTACACTGAAATAAACAGTAGAGTAAGAATTTTTATAACCGAAGTAAATTTTATAACAAATTTTAAACACATTTTTTCAGCATTTTATTTGTGTTTTGAGCTCAATTCACATTTTACACTCTAATTTTTCTCTGTGTAACAACGTTTGGGGGCGTCATATAGCTTGTCTCTGTTATTTGCTACCAATAGAATTGCAAATCTAATTAGCCACTGCACAACGAGAGGAGGTTACACAGTTGACAGCAGTTAAGCATACATGTTGTGTACTTGGAAGTGAGGGGAAGACAGACAGACAGGCAGGTCAACTTTTAACCAGGCTAACAGACACTGGCTTATTAATACCAATATGATGCAAGCAAGTGTAAGCAAATTGTTCATTATCTATATAATTTGTGGTAATTTGAGCAATGTTTTTGCACTTGAAACGTGTTGTTTGCGGTGGATAAATAAAATGCCAAACCACCAGAGTAGTAAGTAGCAGGAAAAGTGCGTTCAACAGTAGCGATCACTGTAAATGCCAGTGTAAATTGTAAATGCAATATTGTGAATATGAATACGAGTGTGAGTGCTATTGCAATTATAACCCATCACAATTTGCAATCCTAAACACTTGTCTATCCAATTGTAATCGATGCAAAACAAATCTGTTGTGATTATCGTTTACTTTGTGAATTGTTTACCACAATATTGATATTCTGAATTTAGCGTTGGAAAAATAAAAGCTATAAGGCTATAAGTTAAGCAACTATTGAATGTGCATGCTTAAGGCTTCCTGAAGATCAAATTTTATGTAAATTTTTAAATTTGATGGACAGTTATGCTATAAATAAATATTAACGTAACATTGGTGGGGAATAATTTGATAGAAGGTTTTGAAATTCCAATGCTCTACTAATTCTATGGCTTACGATCTTCTAAAAATATATATGTTCTACCAAATTTATAACATTTTTGTTACTTTTAAAGTAGTTCTACATATAAACAATAAATGTTTGCTTTCTATTCTTCTAAAATTAAAGTTTCTAAAGCCTTTTTCTTAGTTTTAAAGTAAGCTATAGAGCAATGATATATTTGATTTGTGGTTTTCTATTATTAACACTGAGTTGAAGAACAAAAAACCAGCTGTTCGTTTAGTATTTGCATTATTCAATACAAGTTATGTGAGTTTTAAGTGTTTCTTTAGTGTGGGCACGTCATTCAGCACAGCAAAAGGGTAACATTCCTGACTGCTTTTACTGTCACAGATCGTGTGGGCTCATCACCAATTATATATCTATAAATGATTTACTTAGAACCTGTCTATGTGTGTGTGTGTGTCTGTGTTGTAATCTCAGTTACGTACTTGAAACGTTTGTACGAATGTCGGACTCTATTCATTTATTCATTCATATTAATTATATGTGAATTGAAACACGTTCGAGCGGCGTGTAAATAAATACTCGAACAATTTGATCTTTTCTTATATGGTTAGATTTAACATTTGCATACGAAAATGCGGAATTTTATTTTATTTTTTGTTTTTCTTTTTTGTAATTTTGCGTGGTTGCGCCTTGCTGTCTAGTGAATGAGTGCATGAATTGAACGACTGTTTGAATGATGAAATGAACGAATGTGAGATCAACCTGTTTGCAGGCATTCGAACCATATTTGTGCAAAATCTGGCATTCGATTTATTAATGAACGAATCGAAATGTTATGACTATTTTTCTACACTTTAAAATTGAGATATAGTTAGTTATATATGTATTGATATTCAGCTGCTGCCCACGCAAATGCTCATTTATAACATAATTTGGACAAATAAGTGCATTTTTCATACATGTTTTATAAAGAGCCAACAAGTTCGTTGCTTGCGTTGAAGTCTTTCGTTTCTCCCTATGCTACGTGACATGGCGGGTCAGTTTTGTATCTCTATATATATATGCATAAATACCATACAGAACTGCGCTGATGTCATGAACAAAGCATATAACTCTTTAGTTTTCTGCTTTTTTCCTTATTTTTCAGAAATAATTCTCTGCTTATTGTTTCAGTTTTAAACCGAATTTGAAGGCTATGCGCGAGCAGCTGTCGTTGACTTTATTGTAACAGATAGTTAATAAATCAAAATACCAAATGGTTTTCAATTTCAACCGATGACGTGAGAATTATATTTGTAGCTGTAGCTACAAGCTGTGCATTTCACAGATACTTTCTTTGAGCTTACTTAACGCCTGGGCGCCTTAGCTAAATATTATCTGTGCTGTCTCTCGGCTCTTTCTTTGTATTCTTCATTATGTTTTTTGTTATGGTAATCTGCCCAAATATAGCTGCCGCATCTGTGTACTCGTCGAATATGTAGAGAGCGAGAGAGACAGCAAAAATACACCTGAGCTGCCCAACTGGCCAAAACGAGCAGTGAATAATGAGCAAATTGCTTGGAAAATTAGCCGCAACTTATAATGAAAACGTTTGTCAGCGTAATTCGACATAGATTTTACAGATTTCTAAGCAATTGCGAGTTTTGACTAGCTGCACTCTTGAATACCCTGTAAGAAGTAAGTTGAAGAGCAGTTTAAGCAAATCTTAGCAGGATTGCTAAAGTATTTCCTAGTCGCTCACAACTCAACTAAAGCTGCTTAAGCCATAAATTATAATATTAATTTTGTGCTTTTGTATCTTGCTTAAATTAAACAATTGAGCGAGCAGCCTAACAACAACAACAACAAAAACTAAAAGTGTTTTCAGCTGACGGAAGTGTACAACTGAACACTAAAAGTCAAGGCGAAGGCAAACTGTCAGAACTGAAACTTGGCTATTTACTCAACTCATAGACGAAGTCAACTTTACCCCCTCGGAGGAAAAAAAAATGGCATTCACTAGGCAACCAAAGTGGGTGTTTCATAGATCATTGAGATTAACGCTACGGCACAATTTATAACTTAATTATAGCTAAAGCAGCGTTACAAAAAGCCGCTGGCACTACTGGCAAATTGCTGGCAATTTATTGGCTTTGCCTCCGATACGAATTAACAATTTTGTATTTTGTATTTTGCACATTGACCTACAAAAACCAGAGCTATTTAATTGAATAAAAAAGCAGCTCAAACAAAGCGTTTGTCATCCAAGTGTCCGTATAAATAGGTATTATGTCATAATTGAAATCAAATCAAAACAAGATTTTATAAATTCCATCAGATTTATGCAAAGCAGTAGAAGCGCATATAAAGTGAAGACTATGCGACTACAAAGCTGCGTTTGCTATAACTGAAGTGGGTAATTTAAGTTATAACAGTCATATAATAGATTCAGTAGCTCTAGCTCTTATATTCTTTGAGTTCAATGGGTTTACAAAAAATCTGTGGAGATTTCTTTAAAGCTGCTTTAAGCATAGGTCGCAATTGTGAAATTCAAGCTTAAATTTCATATTCCTCGTGTTCTTATACTAAATTTAGTAGCTCTAGCTCTTATATTCTTTGAATTCATAGCATTTTTCAAAGTTCAAAGATTCTGACTAATATTATGCCTCTCAAATATTCTCAAATCATTTTTGATTGCGAAAATATGACATATTCCCAGTTAATTTAGTTTTGACGATAAATTGTAAATTTCAGAAGTCATGTACCAAATTTAGTGACTCCAGCGTTTTGATTATACCCTTCTTATTTTGGTTGGCCATTTTTGGAACTATAGGGTATAATAAGCGAAAATAACAAGCAGAAATATCCTTTTAAGTCGCGTTCACAAATTTGCATTGCATATAAAAAAGTGAACATATGACATCAGATACAGATACAGATACATTTTACGTATATAGCAAACAGATACAACTATAAGATACAGTCGCGACACCCGCAACTGTAGCCACAATATACATAAATCCTTGGAATCAGACAATTGTCAAGATAGAGACAGAGACAGAAACGGAGACGGCGACGGAGACGTCAATGTTGATGAAGCGGCAGATGAAGCGAGGAGGAGAGGGGAGACAAAGTCAGTGACAAAGAGAGAGAGAGAGAAGAGAGAGAGAGAGCGAGATAGCGAGAAATAATAAATAACATAAACAGTAAATGACGCGCGATTGAGTTTCACATTTGCCAAGTGATTTACAATTCGTTTTGCCTCAATTGAATCAGCGGCAGTTGTTGTTTTGTTGTTGTTGGTGCCTCATGGTCGCTGCCACCGCGGCTGACTGACTGGCAGCATCATTGAGCATTTATGCGCGCCATCGATCAAGTTGAGCCGCCTCTGAGCACTCTGAGCATTGCAATTGCAACAGAGAGGCATGCGGCATGTGGCATGCGCCGTCACAAATTACGAAATACCCGAGTTTTAAATTGCATCTAGTTTCATGCGTGTTGCTGCTGCTGCCTGCTGTTGCTATTGCTGTTGACACACATATTGTCTTCAAGCCAGACTTGGAGACGGAAATGTGCCCATTGACCGATCGATCAATCGATGACTAAGCGGCGAAGCTGGAAACTCAAAGCTGCACTCTATTGATTTCCAGTTAACTTTTTAATAAAGCTAACTTAACACGAACTGTATTTGTTAATATTAAGATAAGAGTTGCCCGCAGCAAAGCATCACTTAAAACCAAATCCAATTTAGGTTTTTTTCCAAAGAAATTCATCATAATTTAAATATGCAATATAAACGATTTTAAACTTTTTTAAAAAGTATTAAGCAGCTATGCAATTAGCATGAAGAAACAAAGCTTTTACTCATAAGAAATGTTGATAATGGCATGAAATAATATACAAGCTATATGCCGGTTCTAAAATATAAATTGCTAATAGTTACTTTAAGCAACTGCATTCAATTGACTTTACAAACTGTAAAGAAGGAGATAAACTGTCTTATTTACAACCATATCATTTAAACTTCTATTTAAACTTCAACTACACAATTATTGTTTAAACTATGTAATTAAAACTAACTACTATTCGATATGTATACAAGTATCCCGATAAAAACAAAAAATACATTCATTCACACAATTCAATTGAGTTGAGTTCACTCTTTTTGGCTGTGTAGGTGGCCTGGTCGAGTGGTTGTTTGCTTGATCTGTGACGGCCTTGCTAACAACAACAACAACCACAGCAGCAGCAGCAATACCAATAACAACAAGTTGACGAACTGTAGCAACCACTTGGACTTGGTTATGTGTGTCAGCCAATGAAGCCGCTAGTGGCAGTAGTGGTGGTGGTGGTGGTGAAGAGAAGGTAAACTGGCTGCCTTAAAAGGCAGCGCCGCATTCGCCAAAATAAGTCAACAGATCTGAGAGAGCTGAGCTGTAAATATATAGCAGCTGCTCTGTTGGGTAGGAGTACAGTTCACAAACATTGACACACACACTCACACTGTGTGTGTGGGCTGATCCAAACTATAGTCTTGACTCTGTTGCAGTTGTCTCAATGAATCGAATGGCGAAACTATAACATAAACTCACAAGACGCCCAAATGAAAATGAATTTGTTGGAAACTTAAAAACAAAAAACAAAAAAAAAACAACAGTATAGCAACAAATTGTTAACGATCTCACGAATTGGGCGACCAATTTGAGGGTCACCTTCAAGCGATCAAAGTGTTCGCCCAATTGTTGTTGTTATTGTTGTTGATGTGGGCGTTGTTCGATGACTTTGAAACTGTAACCATGTTGGGCAATATTTGGTCAAGCTGCCCACAGGTTAGCTAATATTTGCTCTATTTTAACCAAACAAACAGTTGTAAAACAAGGAACGAGTCAACTAGTAAGCTAAGACAACGAGAAGCCGAAATAACAAAAGCTCTCTTTCTGATTGAGGTTTCTCGCTTTTTTCAATGCCAACTGGCAAGTTGATAAAGTAACGAGAATAACTATTAACGAGTTTATAATGTAACGAGTAAAAATATTAAAGATGGTTTTTGTATCTCTCAATGTCACTTTAAAATAACTCAGTTTCTAAAGTAACGAGTTACGAATTCTTGAAAAAGTAACGTGAAAAAATATGACGAGATCACTTCATTAAATCAATCTCTTGGCCTAATTATAGTATTCAAAAACTTATTTTTCACATTTAAAAAGTTTCGTATAGTAACGAGTAAAATATAAAAAACCTAACCACATGATACTTGCTCCATTTACGTTTAAGAATAACTGCCAAACATACCTGGAAATGCAATATAATTGTCCAGATCAGACCCAAGGTTAGCTTGGGATTGCCATCCACAATATCCTCAGCGCGTATATTGACCAATTTGATTTTCTTGTAACGCAGAAAATCCAGCGCCATTTGTGCGTTCTGCAGCATATGGAAACGCATTTTTCCCTTCTCTCGTGGCTGTCAAAGAAACGAGAAATAGTTGGTCAAATAAAGTATGTATATAAAGAAGATGAAGGTGAAGGTGAGTGAGTGTCTGGATGTTGTGACAACTTACCAGGTGTTCGCCAGATAGCACCTCCAAGAGTGAAAGCAAATTGTGACCATCGCGCAAATCTTCAAATAAATCCACAACTCGTCGATTGGCCTGTGGAAAGTGGAAACGCAACGAATTCAGTTAACACTTAAAAAGGTTAATGCCAAGAAGTAACTACACACATGCAGGTGGTGTTGGAAAATGTGCGGGTTAATTGTTTAGTGGGCGAGTGCAGTTAGTTGAAAAACCATTCAAATTACGACAAAAAAAGCTAAACAAAAACTGCTTTTTAGTCTCAAAACATATGCAATATTATTGCGAATTCAAATATATAATTAGATAATAAAAAAAAAAAACAAAGTAAAAAAACTATAACAAACTCTCATAAGATATAAACAACATTTATGTACAACAAATCGAACGCTTGAGCGCTAAACTTACAGACTGTGAACAACAGGGTATACCATTTGTGGTAACACAAACATGTAGCATTGTGTAAGTCTGTAAATTGAATAGAATTTAACCAGAAGATAAAAAGAAAATTTCAAGTACTTTTATTGTGGAAATTTTTAGAATATATTGCAAACTATAATACCTTGGCATATTTCCAATGCTGCATGTAATTAATAGATTAAAGATAAAAAAAAAGTATTGAGCACTGTTTTTTTGTATTTGTTTACTGAGGCGAAAGTTTCAAGTTGAGAGTTACTAAACTGCAAACTTTGTGTAACTGATATATACATATGTACCTATACATTATACAGATTTGGAGCACTATTTTTTTGTTTTGCATAACTAATGCTCTTGTTATGATGATGATGATGTTTTTATTTATCTATCTCTCTCTAACTTTAACTCTATTGCTGTCTTTTTGATTTTCTTTTATGCACTTACCTTTTTAAGATGTTTGTTAACCCATTTTGTGAAAGTCTTCTTTTGAATGGCATCGCGTTCGTCTGTGAAAATTGTGAAACGAGAAAGGTTTTATATTAATATCAAAGTCATTGTAATACCAATTTGTCGGTTAACATCGGCGGTTTGGTTCATGCAACAACAAAGCTCATGCCAACAATTTTATTTCTTTATGAAATCATTCAACAGCTATTGTGATATGATCTAAACTGCAGGCTGACGACATCATCGACCGAAAATTTATTAAAATTGCTCAATAATTTATGCTAAATTTAACGCCTACTGATAGCAAATCTAGTTGTATTATAATATTACAGTGTAGGCGATGAATTATGGCCTAAACTTTTAATGAGCTTGTTTTGTACACATTTTCCAATTTAATTGACAATTCATTTAACTTGGCTCGTAATTAGTCGCAGTTGTGGTCGAATACTATAGAATAGAATGATAAGTGCTTTACACTATATAAATATATACGATGATTTACGTTTATATAAAGTGCCTCAGGGCCTCAAAACATTGACTTTGTCCATACTCGTTGTGCTTATCGGCCCAACCATCTGATAAGTCTTTGCCTTGATTTGCTTTTGGCCTATAAATAAGCGCCAAGTTTTGACCACAAGTGTATAGGAATATAGGAAACTTTGCTATCTATAGATAATGACTTCGAAATCCTCAAATGAGTTAATGAGCTGTAAACATGCCTAATGATTTTATGTTGCGAGTTAAGATTGATCTTAAAAAGTTTATAATTATAAGAATCAATGCATAATCTGTGGCTATCTACACTTTTCAATCTAATCTCATCTGTTGATATCGAGTCTAAAGTAATTGAAAACAAAGTTCAGTGCCCAATGACTGATACCAAGTCGAGTGTTAAAGTACATATAAAAACAATTGTTGTAAACGAAGTTTAACGGCTAATAAACCTCATAAATGTGTATTGTACAGGGTAAATAATAAATAACGTTGTGTGAAGCAGAAGCTAAAAAGCAAAACAAAAATGAAAAATAAAAAAAACGCAAAAAATTAAGAGCGCTATATGTTTATAAATATAACTCTATAGAGAGAGAACTCTATACACTTGTAGAGTTTTAAGCAGTCAGTGAGCGGCAAAGAGTGTTTCTCTCTCTCTCTGTCTCTTTCTCTCTCTCTCTTTTCTTTTATACTCTCTTTCAACTGTTTTTGTCTGTGTCTGTGAAGGCTGGCAACTTGTTTTATACCCATTGTTTTTAAAGTATTAATTGCATTTGTATTTGTTTTCACAAATAATTGCTGACTAAATACAAATCGCAGACTAAGCTAAACTTCTGTTTAAATGCATATGACTCACACACTCGCACAACTGTGCAGAATCGTAATCATTAATATATACCCCCTACCTTCCTCCCACTCCCCTATCGAGCTCTTTTCATTCATAAGTATTTGTTATCAAATATTATATTATTTTTATAACATAAAGTTAACTCCACGCTCAACTATTAATATATTTAGTATGCCCTACCTCTATGGATGTTTTGGTCTCTTAGCAGCCTTGTCTCTTGTTTATTGTTTGATCTTTATTTATATGATAAATGTTAAAACTTTGTAATTGCGTATTAAATTTCATATCTAGCTTAACATCATTTTTCTTTTTGCGTTTGGCATTTTCAATCAGTTATGTAGATAAAAGGCAGCCGCATACAAAATTTCAACACTTTAGCTCAGAGATTATATCGAAGATTAATGGCATATATTTTAAACTTGATCAGTTTTAGGGAATTTAGTAATAGAGAAATTTAATAAATGAAATATTTGTCAACCTGTAAAATCATTTATTTATTTAAATAACTAATTTATGTAGCTTATAGCGCAAAAAAGTATAACACTTGTTGATATACAAGTATTGGTATTACATTTTAATATATTTTGCATTCGGGATATTAAAAATTTAGGGATATTATTACAGAATTATTCTTTCTTTCGAATCTAGACTCTTCCCAAAATTTTAGGGATATTATAACAGAATTATTCATTCTATCTAATCTATACTTTTCCCAAATTTTTGGATATTATTTCATAATTATTCTTTCTCTCGAATATATACTCTTCCCAAATTTTATAGATATTATTATATAATTATTCTATATTATATATTATATTATCATATAATTATTATTTCTATGTAATTTATAGGATTTACTCAGCTTTCTTTATTACACCATTGCTTTTAGCAACTTCTCACTAAGTCAACCCTCTTTCTTGTGTCTTTACAGGGTATACTAGGTTTATCACACACACGCAGAACTGCAGCCCTCGTCTAGCATATCACAGTTCATAAAATTTATAGGGTTCACTTCAAATTGACAACAAAATACAAGAGAAATATAGGTGTATAAATTGTTTATATGAATATGAGTATCACACACACACTAACACACATACACACACACTAACACTCATACGTCAATACACGCTATCTGCTTTTTACTGGTGTTACTGCTGTTGTTGTTCTTGTTGTTGTTGTTGTTGTTTGTTGTGGCGGTATTCGTGAGCGCGTGATGATGTCACGTTCTAAGTTTTGAATTCGTTTCCACGATTAAATGTTTGTTAACGTATTTTGTTGCTATTTGAAATATTCAGTTGGCGTTTTGATGTATGTACATACATACATACATAATATTACTATTAGACGTTAATGTTTATTTTTGCATTTTGATTAGCGCACTTCAATGTCACCACAATAATTGGTACACTAAGCGAAGGACGTTGCTTGACCACAACAACAACTATAACAACAGCAACCGCTAAACAATAACAACAACATCATCGATAACAACAAGAACCACAATTTGGCAAAGTACTTGGTAATTAGTTAAGATAAGCTGTAGAGCAAATTGTATATTGTAGTTTATTATGCAATTGCCTATAAATAAAGAGTTTGCATCAATTTTATTTTGCTGTTTTGTGCGGGTCTTAAATGCAATTGATAAAAACAAATAACACAACAATTCAGTCATCCAAATTTCGATATACATATTTCTATATATATATTGATGTCACTTGATGAGCTCAAAGTTCGCACCGCATTCGTTAAAGGTATTTAAATGGCATTTAAGGCGCTAAGCTAACTCTGCTTCTTCTCGGACCAATCAACACATTAGCAAAATGGTTCGAAATTCCATAAAAGTATTATAATAATTTATGATTTTTACCATAATTTGTAAACAATAACGTATCAGATTTGTGTCGAACTCAAACAAAAGGCAAATTAATAAATAAAATCAGCATAAAAAGCTCGTAAATGTGTTGATTTCGTATACCCTGTAACGATTAGTGGACTAGAAAAGGTAATGACAACTATATAAGCTTTAAAATAACTCGCTTCATTTGTGATTTTCATTTGTTAACATTTAGAAATTCTTTAGCTAAGTTGGTTTCAGTACTAGTCTGACGCCCCTTTCCTCATAAATTAGAAATTCATAAACTGGTTTATGTGCACGATATACATACTATATGTATATTCGAACATAACACTTAAGCATACTTTATTTCAGACGAAATTCGTGGAATTCTGAGCAACAACTAATTTGTCGAGCGATGAGAGTTAATTGCCTCAGTTTGGGGAAACCAACAAATCCAAAAACCAAACCAGCAAAACTAACTCGTCACAACCAGTTTCAGAAAAAAAAAAAGAAAGAAAAAAACAGATTTACGCAAAATCAAAGACTTAAATTGAAATATTTTTTTATGCCAAAGCAAACGTTAAACAAATATTGACAAAAGTTGACAAATAAAATTTTGGCTGGCAGTGGAGACCCCACCTCAGAGATATGGTGGTATGTATGTGGACTATTCGTCAGAAAAGGTGAAATGTTTACACTTTAAAGCGTTGAATGTCCATCACAAAATATGTTATATGTATTCATGGTCAGGGTCAGTCAATCAAAAAGTGCTTTCATAAACCGAAAGGTGTCAAATGGTTTCTTTGCGTGTATTTTGCATATTAATAGCAAAATTAATTTTGTTGATCTTTCTTTTCCTGTATTTTGGTTTAAGAAGGTATGACGCGACCTTGAACTCTAGCCAGATGCTAAAACGCAGATACCGTATCATAATTAGAATAAGAATTATACAAGCTTATTTTTAATCGAGATTGTGTTTGTATTATTTTTTTCAAACACAAGCCTTAGCAAATGCAAATCATTTCCGCTGGCGGCGTTTTTAATCGAGTAGACAAAGTAACGAGTCATACAAAATCTAAATAAATTATGCGAATTTTTTAAATAGCATTGCTGTTAGAAGATAACTAGTTAGCGATTAGACGTTTCAAAGTGTGCTAACGAGTAGCGAGTCACTAAAACAATGCCAACGAATAGCGAGTAACAAATAACGAATAACTCTCAGCTGACAGTAAGTTTTAGTGCTTAATTTGTTAGTTTAACAACTGGGGAAAAGCGAAAAATAGGTAGCGAATTGCGAAACGAGTGACGAGTAACTATTGCTTCGTCCAAAGAATAACTCATAGGCAACTACTCGTAAAAAATGCAAACGAGTAACGAGTAAATTGAGTACTTAAAGCAAAGTTAGCAAAAGTAACGAGTAATGAGTTGTTATTTGTTAGTTAAGCAACTGCAAGTACTTAACAGCGAGTATTGCAGACCAAGTAACGATTAGCGAGTAACAAACCAATTTCAGCTGACAGCAACAGAAACAGCATAATTTGTCAACTGAAAGAACTGTAAAACGTTCAACGAACAACAAAGTAACGAGTAACGAACAACGAGCAACTCTGATGTGGAAAATGAACCTTTGCTGACTTACGCATGATATCCCAATCTTCTATAAAATGATCCCAAATGGACATGCTACCTTTAAACTGTGTCAACGCATCCTCGTAACCGCCCTGCGGTTGCGCCTGCGTTGACGAGTGTTTTGCCTTCTTGGCCGCCGGACTAGCCTCGATTACACCATGCGAGTGCCGATGATGCGAATGTTGCTGCTGCTGATGTTGATGCTGCTGCTGATGATGATGGTGTTGGTGGCTGCTGGGGCTGCTACTGTGACCATTGGCATACAATTCGCGATCACGCTGCTCTCGCTGCACCTGATGGTATTCCAGGGTGCCATTGCCAGCATTGCCACCGCCGCCGGGCGAGACAGAGATTCGTGCCGGCGATGCGGCTGCCGAGCTACTCGTTGTTGTGGCATGATGATAGCTCTGATGGTGATGATGCGTTTGCCTTGAGCTGCTACGCTTCATGGAATTGGTGTTGGTGCTGCTGCTGCTGCTTTGATGCAACTGCTGATGCTGATGCTGTCTCTGAAGACTATTGGTTGCCGTTGGATCATGTGGCAGCTCATTGGGATCGAAGCCGAGACGATCCTTATAATAGGAATGCGATGTCATCTTGCGGCAAACTCATGAAGCACTCGACACACTCAGGCACTTTGAATTACTTTCGCTTTCGGTTCGTCGCGAATTTATTTGATTTTATTTATTTTTAGCACGTTTTCTGTTGGAGTTTATTTGTTTTGTTGTTGTTCTCTTGTGTGGATGGCACTTTGTGATTTTATTTTTATTGCTTTGCTGACTGATTGACAAAACGAATGAAAGGCTTGGACTTGACTCTGCTGGGGCACAAAAAGGGAAGAAGGGGAGAGAGTTGCAACAAATGCAAATTAGCCAGATGAGTCAGCGTACTTGAACGTGAAAATCATCGAATTGAATTGTAAAACAAATGCGAAAAATTAAAACAATTTTAAAACAAATGCAATAAATAACATTAAGTAAAAGTTGAGGAAGTCTTTGGCTATTTGCGCTTTGATTGCGCTCTCTAAATCTCTTATGTTGCCGGCATTTTGTTCCAATTGGCCAAAAGCCAAAAATCAGAGGCAAATAAACTTGCGTCTCACTTGTATCTGTATCTGTAGCTATCTACATATGAGTATCTGTATCTTTTTTTTTGTATTTTGTATCTGTCGCTCTGTATCTGCAAGTGACAGACGACTTGCTGTTTTCTGCATTTCTCATCCGGCTCTTGAACTGTGTGTGTCTCAACAACAACAAAAAAGAACTACAGACAATTGACAAAAAGAAGGAGCATAAAAGAATCTGCAAGAAATTTCTATGCTGTGACGAAGTCTTGATACACTTTCTATTTGATTGCAATCTGCAAAGAACTTGAGCAAACGAGCACAAAGTTTTTATTTATAACCCAACTATTTATAAGAACAAATATCAGCTGGGCATGAACTATATATGAGATCGGTGGTGGCACCCAAAGGGCATTGGCTTTTTTTTTAGCAAGGGGTGCGGCTCAGTGAGCTCAAATTGAAATTATAAAGATAAATTGAAATCAGACAGCACAGCTGCAAAGTGAAAGAGAGCAAGACACAAAGAGCCATAAGTAAAAGCGTATACACAGTGCTCTAAATTATTTGTCTCCCGTTTTGTTGTTTGTGTGTTTTGCATTTAAAAAACTCAACAATGACAATAAAAAATTGTACTTTCATTTGCGAAACTTTAACGATTTGTGTTGAGTGCCATTTTTTTGCTTTTTTTGGCTGCCTTTTTGCATTCTCAGTTGCATGAGGTCAGCTTTCTTTCAACTTCCAACTCTAATCATAAAAAAACACAAAAAATTGTATAAATAACTATGGTGGAGGCACGCAACAGGCAGCTGGGCAATGAGACAAGCTGTCGCGCTGATTAGATACGACTCGACGAGTCGCTTCAGCTACTCAGCTACAGATACAGCTACAAATACAGCTACAAAATTTTCACAAATTTCTCTCCTCCTCTCTCACTCTCAATTTGTTTATTTGTAGCGGCTATTTTGTTATTGTGCATTGTTTTATTGTATTTTTCTCACAACAAATGTGGCTTATATAGGGGTGGGTTGGTTGTGGGGCGTTAAAGTGGGCGTTTCGTATCATTTTGCAAGACACTTTTACTCAATTTTCCAAGCATTATTATTACAATTATTTTATATTATTTTTATTTAATTTTATTTAGCATAATTCGATGGTTTTCCGATGAGTTTTTCTTGTTTTTTTTTTTTTTTTTTTTTTTGGCATGCTAATTTTGTTGGTGTTCATTTCATTCACAGCTTTCCACTTCTTCCATTTTTCCATGCGTTTTCACTTGTTTTTGTGTGGCTTTTGTTGTTGTTGTTGTTGTTTGCTCATTTTCATTCACATGCAAAAATTCACACAATAATTCATAAAGTGTATTTCTTGTTTACTAATTTTCACATCACTCACAACTGTCGCACTTTTGCCACACTGTTTCGGTGTGTGTATTAACTGCTGCCCCACTGTCTTTTATAGCTTTTTTTGCTTTCTAAGAGTACAAAAAACTAAGCTGCTGTTGTTCTAAGCCACTGTGTGGCTGATTGAGTGAGTCAGCGAGAGCGAGAGAGAGAGCGCGCGTTAGTGGAGTTTGAGTGCGCAAAAGAATGTGTGCAAAGAAGAAATGTAGAAACAGAGAGTGAGTTAGCGACTTTGAGTCACATTTGGAATTTGCTGCTGCTGCTTTGGCTTAAACAACAACAAAATGTGCGTGCACGCAGTCGCATAAGCCATGAGAACAAAACGGAACAGCAACAGCGCCCAAAAAAATGTATAAAAAATAAAGAAAAACAAAAAGAAAAAATAATAAGAAAAGAGCGCGTCAAAACTGGTTATTGAATGAAAAGCCAGGCACAAACTAAGACACAACAGACAACACACACACACACAGCAAAAAGCAGGCAAAGAAGTTTCTTGTCTGTCTGTTCTTTTTTTTTTTTTGGGTGGACTCAGGCAGTTCGTTTGACTTTGCAAATATTTAAAAAATGCACACACACGGACACACGTACACAGGGACACATGTACGCGCAGCCAGGAACAAATACAGCTGCAGCAAGTAGTGGTTTTAAGGGGGGCTGTGAATTGCTGTGGGTTGTGATACGCGACGTCAATAAGCATTAAACATTCAACAGTAATTTTAAGGTTTCATTTTCATTTCATTTCATTTGATTTTCTTTTCATTCACTCATTCACTCAGTTTTACAAGCAATCATAAAACATATTTAAGTTTCTTTTTATTATGTGTTAGATAAAAAAACACGCGTTTTTGTTTTTTTATTTATTATTTTGCACACTTTTAGATTTGCACAACTTTTTCTATATTTTATTATATTTTCTTTTCACTCACACACACACACGTAGGGCCGAGTTAGAAAAAAACGGCTGTGCGTTGGCAGCAGAATTTACAAATTGTTGTTTTGCTATCGCTGCCCGCTGCCGCTGTCGTTGTTGCTGCTGCTGTCTTTAGGCACTTTTCAATAAACGACACAAATAATTTGCTTGCAGCAGTGGAGAAAACGTCAACCGCTCGGTATCGTTGTTCAAATTGGACTGAGAGCACTAACTGAGCGCAAGCAACGATTTCAATTGGGTGCCGCTAAACAGCAGTGAGCGCAGTGTGTGTGAGTGAGTGAGTGAGTTAGTTACGTAGTGCGTCTAAACAGGTGTAGTGCTTGCTCTCACATGCTATGCTCTCTCTTGCGCGCGCTCTCTCTCTCTCCCTCTCTCTGTGTGGGCTGTGTGCTCTGAGCGCAAGATCAGTTTTGGACTCTTTGAGTGCTTGAAGCCAACAATTTGACTCACTACAAAAACAAAATGCAAGAAAAAAAAAATGCCACATATTTGGTCAAGAAATTCGCTATGCGCCTTTTCTGCGGGTCTTTAATTGCGGCAACTGCGGGCGAGAGGAAGCCGCTTATGGCTTAGACTATTGCGGCTCTCAAGCATGTGGGCTAGCAAGCAAGCAAAAAATAAGAAATAAAAATAAAAAAGAAATGATAATAAAAGTAAAAAAATAAAAACCGCTAATGGTCATGGCCGTTAATAAACAAAAAGCCCTAATTTGGCTTGAAGCTGACCAAGCTAATAACTAAAATAAAAAAGCTAAAGAAATGGATGCTCTCGTCTCGTTTCTCACTCACTCACTTCCTTATTGCAACGCACGAAAATAGTTTGAAGAAATGTAAACAATTTATAGGGCGGCGGGAGGGAAAGTGAAGTGGTAGTGGGACGGAGTGAGTTGTTAGTGATATCTGGAACGCCACTGCTGACCAAAAACAAATTATAATACGGTTTGGCGGCGCTCTTATAAACATAAGCAGCTACAAGCAACAACAACAACATGCACTAAGAAAATGATGTGTAAAAATAGTGAAGGAATCCATAAAAATGTTGAAATGAAATGCAAAGATTAACAAGTCATCAACAGAGAGTAGCGCAGCGCAGCGCACGACACGACACGAGTGCTTTTGCTAGCGCACTTAAGAGCAGCCGAACAGCAGAGCAGCAGAGACGGAGAGCGCAACTGATACCAGCTCTCTTGTGCACAGAGAGCGCAAAAGCATTCTGTAAAACAGCTGAGCGCATCGACAGTTTCATTGCGTGTGCGTAAAGCACTTGACGCAATAATTGTCGCATGTGTGTTGTGCGGTATTGCATTTTACTCGAGTGCAAATGGAAAGTTGAGCCGAGAGAGAGAGAGAGAGAGAGAGCAACAATATGGAGTGGGAGTGGTAGCCAGAAAACAGCTGTGCACTAATTAACGGAAATGCATGAAAAGTGACACCATAATTGTGCAAAGTTTGTCACTGACCAATTGCCGAATTGATGAATGAGTCAGTCAGTCAAGCCAAGCACCAAGAGCCTTGGAAGTCGTGACTAAGCTAAGCACTCCAAAAACGAGTGTAAATGAGTAGGCTTAAGCTTTGAGTCGGTCGGTCGGTTTGTGTGTGTGTCTGAGTGAATTGCGAGTGGCTTAGTTTCGCCTTTCATTCATTTGCATGTCTCACTCGAGTGATTCTGGTATCTAGATAACCCCACATTGCTACACAACACTCCCCCTTCTCCTCTCTTACACGCTTACTCTTACAACCCACTTGTGCAGTGCCTGTGCTCTTTGGTCTCTCAAGTGTCCGGCCTCAATCGATACAAGTGCGATATTCAGATTGCGAGCTTGCACTCTGTGTGCGAGTGTACGTGTGTCTGTATGTGACTCTGTGTAACAGTGGGAGTTAAAACCCGCTTGACGCGCTTACGCAAATTTCATTTTTAATTAGTTATTAGCGAGTCGCAAATCGTTGAGCTGATTTTCCAATTGGCATTATTTAATTGGCAGCTGATTGCTTATGGCACTTGGAATTACCTTCAGGCACGCCACGTAAAGACACGCCCAGCGCCCGAAAACATTTGTGGGAGGGTTGGAGGAGCGCACAACCGCTAGGAACTTTTATTCAAAGTTTGCGGCGTTTGGCACTCAACTGAATCCATGAACTGCGGATTAACTGTGTGCCATTGTATGAGTGGGAATGTGTGTGATTGAGTATGGAAGGTCAGCTGCAAGGATGAACGGCTTAATTAATGATTCAAGCTTAATAATTTCGAGTACTGATTATTTATGGATAGTGGGAATGAATGCACTCATGCATAACCTTGAATACTTGTAGGAATATTTTAAGCTAAAGGATATTACGTGTGAATAACATAGAATAGTTTGTATATTTAAATAATATTGTTCATGAATACTTATAAATACACTTTATTCATGAATAACACTCATTACCCACCAAACTTTAAAGTTAACATAAACTTTAGTGAATATTTGCGGAAATTAGTCATAGATATGCCCACAAGAACACATGAATACATTCACAAACACTCATGAATACACTCATGAGTGTTTTCCACAACAGCATGCAGAAAATCAGTCTTGCACAATATTGGCCAACCAACTAATCAATGTAGCCAACAGCAAACAGCAAACAGCAAACAAGCAACTAACCCAACCCGGTTGTCTATTACAAACTGCCCACGCTATACTCGTAACGCCCAAACCACTAGAATTCCGTCTGTCACATCCACATCCGCTACATGACGGAACAGCTACAATACCAGACACAGGTTCAGACCGAGACCCAGACACAAGTCGTCGTCAGCCCAAACTCAGTGTTTCACTCGCGAGTACAGGGCGTCAACCGAAAGGCAAATATGACTATCTGTCCGTCATCCACTCAGTCAGTCAGTCAGTCATTTATTCAAGCATGCCGTTACTGCGTCATGTACTTAAAACTGAAGATGGAGACATTACTGGACATTGTTTGCTGTAATTGTCATATTTTTATTCATTTTCATTCTATTTATATTCGAACATTTCAAGTATTTCGAAAAATGACGCAAAAATATGTCAATAATAAATATGTGGCATTCGTAAAATTGGCATTAAACTGAAGTGAGTGTCCGACCGACTGTTTCGAGTCGGGAGTGAATGACGTTATGGGAATCATCATCAAACAGACAACAAATACATTTTTGCAAAAATATGTGTGTATGTGTGTGTGTGTGTAAACAAAGGTGAACACAACAAAATGAAACAATGGAATTTTCGTGTTTCGTGTTTCACTTTGGCAATGAGAAGGGTCTTCAAAAAGCACAGCAAGTGACCCAGTGACAGACCCCAACAGACTCGAACTCAGACTCAGACCCCGACACAAAGTGCCTCCCCTTTCACCCACATAGTACAGTGCTGGTCACATACATATGTACATGCTAACGTACATATGGGGACGTGTCTACATGCAAGCACCAAACTGATACTGAACCTGAGACTCAGTCGGAGACAGAGACAGAGACAGATACTGGTTTCGTGTTGTAGGCGTCGCGTCTTGATGTTATGAGACCCTGTAGTCAAATAGCGTAGAAGAGTCTTACAAGTTCGTCAAATAATGAAGAGTACGAAGACTTTAGAAAGGTTTGGCAAACAAGTTCCTTATAGAAACTTAAGTTAGTCTATGTTTCAAAAATTCACAAGTTAAAGTGTTCTAAAGAGCCAGAAAAAACCCTAAGAAGAAAATGTTTAAACGTTTATTATATGTGTGAAAGTACAGGGTCTCACATGGTCTAGTTCTCTGTACTGCCGCATTTGTCTACTAGTTATTTTTGCTGTTGCTACGTTTTGTAATGCCTCGGAAAATGTGGGTTGAAACGGGAGTGTAATGGTCTGAGAAACGTTAGGATCTGCATGACTACTATATGGAGGCTAGTGAAAGTTCAATTACTTGGAATTTTGATTGAGCTTGGGTTGTACATAAAAACAAAACATATCTAGGAACTATGTAAATTTAACATAGCAGTCTACAATTGAGAGTCTCAAGACTTTGAAAAACTTACTGAGATTTTATTTAGCTCAGTTACAATTAGTTAGTTAAGTTATACATCAAGTGAAATATAAAAATATAAGAAATAAATATATATTTTACTAATATCATTGAACAATTCTAAAACGTGTTCATTTCTAAGACGCTTTACAGCTTTTTGTTTCTTTAAGTGATCTTTTATTGATTTCTATGAGAGTTTTCTTTCTAATTTGCACTCTTTATGTAGGTTTTGTCTTTCAAAAAACATCCCAATCTTACAATTTTTGCACTATCAGCTGAAAAGAAGGACCATTTTGCCACATACTTTCTACCAAGCTCATAATTTTATTTCCTTTGCTTAAAATCTATAACTTTTAGCAATTTATTTCTCAACTTTAAGCTGTCTAGGGTATCTATGATTCGTGCAATTACAGTGATTGTTAACAAAGTCACTTGTTTACGTTTTATTTGCGTGTAATGTCATTTAAATGATTTGCGTGATTGTTGTTGGCTTTGTCAAAAGGCCAACTTGTTTTGCAAGCCAGTTTCAGCAGTGACGTCATGGAGAGCAACCTCCCACACCACACACACAGCTATATAGACAACTGTCTGTTAAAATGTATAACAGGCCATAAATAAACCAAAATACAAAAAAAGCGAAAAGCGAAAAACAAAAAAAACATATTTTAATCATTTTATTTGCTGCATTTTTAAGGGAATTGATCATTGAGCAAAAAACGGAGTGCTGATCTCATTGCAGTTTCTCGATTGAAGTTGTGGGCGTAACTGTGAAAGCAACAACAACAACAACAATAGCAACAGCAACAGCAACACTTGTGCTAGGTGATGTGTGTTGTTTTATTGCGACACTTGACAGTCTCAATGGATTGCCCAACAACAGCAACAACTGCTATCAGCTCAGCAGTTGGCCAAGAGGGAAGTGGTAAGGAGGTAAGGGAGCTAAGTAAGTAGTCGAGGAGTCTCTTGACCTCGCAATGGTAATGTCTGTCTGCTGTATTGTTGCCATTGTCGTTTTTGTTACTGTTGCTGTTGCTGTTGCTGTTGTTATTGGTGGCAATTAGTAGCGTAATTAAATATTTGTGTACATTTTTCATTGTTTAAATTTCTATAATTTTGGTATTTATTTTTCTTTGGGTAATACAAAAATACCCTGCAAAAGGAGTGATAACATTTCTAAGACTATACAGCTGGTTTAAAAGAATAGAGTATAACTTCTCTAATCTTTCATTAACTTCTCTTGCAAAAGAAACTTGTTAATTAAAAACTTTCCCAAACTTTAATCTCTATAAAATTATTATACAATCGATATACTCAATAATTTGCATAGTTCCTCAAAATTTCATAAAAGTCTTTAAAGAAATCTAAAAGTTATAGCAGTTTTTATAAACGCTTAGCTAGGGTAACTGCCCGTAGTGCTGATCTGCTTAACTTGTTGCTTTTGTGGAGTGTGCGAATGGCGGCAAGTGCTTTTGATCGACGTCGGTATTTAAATATACATAAAGTACATTATATATACTATATAGTACACATATCCATAGACAAAGTTTGAATGTTTTGGTTGACAAATTGACAGCGAGAATTGCTTATCTGCAATGAGTCAGTGAGTAAAGCGTTTGGGAGCTCTTCCATATGGTTCTTTCTATCTGTCTGTCTAACCTTGATGGGGGAAGTACAGATAAAAGAAACAAACTCAAAAAGATATGGGAAGATGGTAACATAACTGAAAAATTGTGTGTGTGTAGAAAACTTGTTCTAATGACCTTCGAGTTGAAGATACCCCAACACAAAATAAGTGAGTATCCAAAGCATATGTATAAAGAAGTCAGCACATCATCATTATTATCGATTTATAGTTGTATTTCGTTTCGACTAAGTCGTTAAATTCTAATTAAACTCTCAAAGCACTTAAGTTTGTCATAATTTAAAACGGTTAATTAACAAAAACAAAACAAAATGAGCTTTGCAAACAGTTTGAAGAGTTTCTATGGAAATGCAAATTGAATAGAAAACTAATTAAAGATATCAACACAAACACACACACTTGTATATACACTTGAGAGTATTATAGATGACAACACGCCCCGCGATAGGGTTTGCTCGACACGCATACATAATGACAATTAAAAAACCAAAACAGATACTGAAACAAAATCAGCAGAAGTCGATATAAAAATACAAAAATACAAATAGAATACGAACTTTTTACTACGTGCCTTATAAAAAAAAAAAAAAGAACTTGAAACAGAAGCAGCTTCTCCAAAGGGGGGCGTGGAAGGAAGAATCGGGTAGCAAACGTTCAGTTATCAGTTTTCAATTAACAACATCATGTTATGTACGCGCAGTAGGCGTAGTATCTCGTATCTGGAAGATACAAAACAAATGCCGCAATGCCGAAATAAAAGACCTTAGGCAATAGCAACTCTGGCGAGAGACAACTGTACTTCCGGTTTGCGGCGGCTTGTTGCCAGGCCAATTAGTGCACACGATGCGATCAAATCACAATTGTGAGCTGCATATCTAATGGGCCCCACAATCCGAGTAATACCAATAGTTTCGGTCTTCTATACAAGGCGCGTCATGAAATTTATTAATGAATTATGCTAATAAAACTAACTAGGGGATTGGCCTGCCACTCACTCGTTCTCGACTGCCAATCGATAGCTCGATCGCAACGATAAAACGATAACTGGCGATTATGTGACAGTGATGCCACAGCATCTAAAAATAAAAGCTTATAGACTCTGTGGCTTTTGGGGAATAGCTAGACATCCCCAAAAAAGGTCAATTTGAACGAACAATGCGTAACAAAATGTATGCAGACACAACGGGGAAGAGTATAATATAGAATAGACGACATTTAAATGCTCTTTTGAATGGTAGAGTTGCCAGATACCATGATTTACTGTATCGTTTGATTGTTAAAAGCCAATTAAGTCTAACTTATAAGATTTTCTTAATTGCATTTGAATCATAGCATAGCTGGCAGAGTTGCCAGACTGCTAAAATATGGAATGATGCGCCGAAATAGCTTCTAAGGCAAACTCACAATTTTAAATTATATGAGTTTCTCAAATAAAACGTACATTTAATTCATGCATAAACCTTTTGGGGTTGCCAGACATTTGCAATAATCATCTGGTACTTTAAATTCACCAATTTGTTTATTAACCAAACCGATGTGACCTATATAACAAGAAACTACGTTAAGAAGTGCTTTTAATCAATAAAACTTACTATGATTCGATTGAAAATTTTTCTTTCAGAGTTACCAGATCAGCAAGTCCTATAAACTTAGTTTAGCTTTAAGTTTAGCCTAAGAAAACTGACAAAATAAAACTACATATGCTTCTACTCTAATTTTTCTATTGTTTCCTTGCCGTTTGACAAACCCCATGACTGCTTGTGCATACCCTCCCCATACAGGGTATACAAATCAAAATATTTACAACCTTCATATGGTGTCAAAAGTGCAACCTACGCAATCAACCAAAAGATTTGAGCCAACTTTGAAATGGCAAACACAAAAAAATTACATATCTTTTAGCGTAACCAAAATTGGAAAACGTCGCGCAGGCGTACAAAGAAAAAGACAGCAATACAAAGAGCTATAGAGAGAGAAAGAAACAGAGTATGCGATAGAGCAGTTTTATAAATAGGCATAGGAAAAAAGCGTTTAAAATTTGTATGATTAATATATTAGCAACGATTCCCCAAAATATGCTAATGTTTGACAGAGCGAGAGCAGCAGACAGTGAGAAAGAGTTAGAGAGAGAGGGAGAGCGAGAGAGGGGGAGAGGGAAGATCAGCGGCAACTCTGGTAAATTGCGAGGGCGTTTCGACTTCATTAGCTGCCTGCGAAAAGTTTTAGTTCTCTTTGGATTTTTTTTTTTGTGAGGTAAATCCACAAATGTGGCCAAGTTTTCCGTTACATCAACAACACTGTGGGTGTGCGTGTGTAACAGTGTGTGTGTGTGGATAAACTGGCTCAGGGCTAATTAAAACTCGGCGCCAACAAAAATGCAAAAAAACAAAAAAAAAACTTTTGCAACATTTAGAGTTGTCCAACTTTTGCAAATCGGTTGAGTTAGACTACATATGGAGCCTACGCAATTTGCTGCGCTATCTCTAGTGGGTGTCTTCTGGCACCCAGTACTCCGCCTTATACACCCCTTCTACCCACCCATTAACCATCAATCTCAATCTCAACCTCAATCAACTGTAGCTGGTTTTTTTTTGTTTTGGTTTCGCTTGAGATCTTGTCTCGCGTCTGGTTTCATTTTTTATATTCAAATCATTTTCAATTGAACATAATTACATTTGTGTTTTTTGTTGCTGTATTTTGTGGGCGTGGCTTAACAACCAACTCGTTACTGTTACTGCAAAGTTTGTGTGTGTGTGTGGGCGTCAAGGAAAGTGGAAAAAGTGTTGAAAAAAGTCGTTTGTATTTCACAGGTGTGAGAGCACAAATCTAAATCCAATCAAGGTCATCTCGATTTAAATATATATGTACGAGTATATAGCCAAATTGTATTGGATTAGCCAATTAGCTGCTTTCGAGATGGTCAACATAGACAAGTTAAGAGTTTTTAACAACTTAGATGCTTAATTTTATAGAGTTAAAAGTCGAAAGTCTTTTAAAACAAGTACAGCTCAAAGCAAGCGTTAGCAGTGTTGCTTTTTTTAGCGTTAAAGTAGCTAAATAAAAATTTAGAAAAATTCTAATTATGTCTAAACAAAATAGTGACTCTATTAGCTGACTTAGTTAACAAATTAGCAGTTGAAAAATTATAATAAGCCATGTATTCTAAAAAGAAACTTGAAAATAGTCTTTTTAAATTACTTTAGCCCACTAAAACATATTTAAAACCAAGTACCGGGTATTTTAAAGTGCCGCAACGTATTCTCAAGACTTGTGACTTATTTATATATTTTTTTATTAACGCACAATGCCCTCAACGCAGGCAGTCGGCTAAAATGGCGACATAAATTTCAATTTTTGTATTGCAATTTGCAACAAAAATAAAAACTAAATTAAATAAAGCCAACAAAACGTTAGGAAAAACGGGGAAAAGCGGCTGCGGAAATGGAACGAGTTGTTTGTGGGCTAGAGAGGGCTAAGAGGGGCGTGCGGGCACAAACTGTGTGTGGTGTGTGTGTGGCTGCATTCTGCCACATTCAAGTCAACTCCGTTGGCGGCACAGAAATAGAATAAAAGCGACAGGCGGAGGCTGTGCCGTTAGGTGCGGAATTAGCGCATAATATGCGATAGTTCCATCAGCGGATTGGGAGCGCCAACAACAACAACAACAGCAACAGTTGAGGCAAGCAGTGTGGCAGGGGCAGGGTAGAGTGGGCTACTGTATTGAAAAAAGCGTAAAAAAGAGAAAAAATAAGCTGTCAATGCAGATTGCGCTGCGCACTGTTGGCAAACAACTGCAATATTGCGACACAGTTTGACATGCATTGGCATTAGTTTGGGTGCAATGAACCACAAACCGCCGACGACTGCTCTGCTCTGCTCTGAGCCATGTTTGGAGTGGGCTAACGCAAATATTTGGCCAAAGAATTGGCACACAAAGCGCACAATTGTTATTAGCTATTGTGAGTTATTGTTTAACTTGAATGTCTTTAAATATATTCAAGAAATTATGAATAAAAATGTGAATACTCATGCAAAGTTCAGTCGAACGCAAACGATCGTGTAATACCCTCTGTTTTTTTAATATAATTTGTCGATTATATGAATGAAAATCATTGAAATCTTTAAAATCGACCCCATAAAGCATATATATTCTCAAACTACATAAAATTTCTAATCGGTTGGAATAATTTTTGAAATTAAAATTGAAAAAAAATTTCTTTTAATTTTTTGAAAAAAATGTCAAGGGGTAGGTATGGAAAATTTTGCAAAAAAATGAAATTCTAGAAAAGTTTGAGTTTTAGATGCAGAAATATTTGTGTGGTTGAATAGATTATAAAATGGTATTTCGTTTGCAAATCGCTGCATTTTAGGCAAAGTTATCGTAGTTTAAAGTTTAAAAAAAGGGGTCAACTGGATTTCAAACTAACCTAGCTGCCCTGTTAGATCTAGCTCGTCCACACGTGTGATACCGCTATGTTTTTAAACATTACAGCTACTATTTTTATTCATTATAGTGCCCTATTTTAATCGAAATTCGTCTATCGATTTGTTGTCAGCCTTTGTTTTGCAACATGTTATCGATAATTTAAGTTTGGTCAAGACTTACCTGCTATACGCAGCACTGCACGATCCGCCGGATCCAGCTGTAGTATGCTGAGCGGCTTGTCCTTAGCCCATTCGCTAAGGGATTCGCGATCCATCATAATGTTGGCAGCACTCCCCGTTGATGCATAGATGCAGCGCCGCTTCGATAATTGCTGCTCCGATTGATGATGTCGTGGCTGCAGCAGCAGCGGACACGATGGCGATGGCGAGGGCGATGCTAAGCCCGATGCCGATGTCGATGCCAAAGCTGATGCCGATGCTGATTGATGGCGACTGTTGGCCACCGCCGCCACCTGTTGCTGCTGCTGCTGGAGGTGGTGGTGATGTTGGTGGTGGTGCTCTTGGCCCCGACCGGCTATCGCCACCAAGTGTGGCGTGTGGGGCGATTGCGGTGTGGAGCGAGAGCGTACGAAATTCCGCGGGGACGCCGTTTTTGCCTCTTTTGTGCGTAATTTGGGTGCGTATAAAAAACTCTTTGTGTATTTTTGTTTCTTTTAATTAACTTAAATTTTTTCTAATTTAACTATAATTTGGCTAACATTTTGTGGTTGTTTTTAATACTTTTTGTATTCTGTAAAATAAACAGTAAAAAATTAAAATTTATTAAAGTTTGCACTGCATACTTTTAGGCGACACTGTAAAAAAAATGTCTATTGTGAACACGCGTATGTAAAGTGAGTGTGTGTAAAAGAGAGGGCAACAACATTAAGAAACAACACTTGTTATCACGCGCTTTGCTGCGTTGTTGTTGTTGTTTGCCAGTGGGTCAATGCCACACATACACTCGCGCAGCACAAGCGGAAAAGCCATTTGCGATAATTGTAGCACTTACAGTTTGTGAGTCACTGTGTCGTGGATAAAACCCAATAAGAAACAACAACAAACAACAACTCAAGCAATGACGAATTCGATGTCGAAAAACGGAATCAATGAAATTCGAACAACGGAAACTACGTTTACTGCACATGTGTGTGTGTGTGTGTGACTGCAGCAAAATGTCAACATAAACAGCAGCGAGCAAAGAGAGCAAGACAGCGAGAGAGAGAGAGAGCGTGTTTTTTCTGAGACCGGTTTAGTTAGGCTAGGCGAGAGAGAGAGAGAGAGTGGCAAACTAAAAGAGAGCAATCGCATTTGCGCCGTCGCTTTGTTATACCGGAAATAAACATGCGGCAGCAGCAAAAGATAATGCGAAACAGCGTGCAAAGTGCAAGAGCATATAAAATGGTAACTGAGACGACGTCGACAGCAGCAGCAGCAGCGACAGCGGCAGCTGTGCAACAACAAACTTGACCAAATCAGAAATGACAAAAAACAAAGCAAACATTTTATTTGCCAGAGCCGTTAGTTTTTGCCATTATATGTCTGCACTCATCTCTTTTGCCCTTTATATGCCTCTCACTCTGGCACAATGTGTGTTTGAGCGTTAGGGATGACCAACGATTTCGATTAAACGATTTAATCGTATTGTAATGCTCAATGGATTAATTAAAAAATTGATTTGACAGCCAAGTATTGATTGTTTATTACAAATAAATTTTAAATATGTAATTTTATAAGAAATCAATTATTTGTTAGCTCGATTAATCGATAATTTTAAGAAATTTGATAATTTAGCTCATTAATTGGCTTCTCTATTATTGTAGATGTCTTTATTTTACTCTTTCGTATATAGAAATCAGGGTTTTAAAATTTCTTACGAATTTAATAAATTTGTAGCTCGATCAATCGATTATTTTACTGAATTTTGGCTACCAATTGGTATTGCCATCACTAGTTGGCGTCTTGCCTTTGCACGTTATCAGCTACATATAAGCTCAAAGCCGGCTCAATGGCCAATTATTGCTGCTAAATTGTATTATTATTGAATGTCTTTTGGCCAAAGTAAACTAACTGTTTGCCTATGTGAGTGTGTGTGCGAATACGTGTTGCTGTCAGTTTATGGGAATTTTTGTGACGTTTTTTATTTGGTTTCTGCCGCTTGCTTTTATGATTTTTAATCAATTTTTGTCCACACGCTTTTGGTCGGTCATACAAAACAATACTAACTGTACACAAAGCACTACAATAACGGCAAGGCAAGAGTGAGAGAGAGAGAGGGGGGAAGGATTTAGACGTGAGTGGCAAGCTTAAGATTAGAATG
Organism: Drosophila tripunctata; assembly: GCA_035047385.1. Lineage (NCBI taxonomy): Eukaryota > Metazoa > Arthropoda > Insecta > Diptera > Drosophilidae > Drosophila > Drosophila tripunctata. The sequence goes on from JAWNPS010000288.1 coordinate 280,286, forward strand.
AAATGATTATCAGCGTATAGCCGCCAACAACAAATCACTGTTGACATACAGTTCTCAGCTCAAGTGGCTGTCAAACTGTAGCAACGCCAGCAGCTTGACAAGCACTGACAGTGCTGCCATCAGTCACTGTCAGCCCTCAAAAAATCAAAAGAGAACTTATCGTAAAAAAATCCACGAAAATTTCAACACACAACCAAAAAAACAATCAAGCTTGAGGTGTATGTGTGAGCGAGTGAGTGTGTGAGTGTATGCTTATCAACAGATAAGCGAATCGTGTATTTAATTGTTGACTGATAAGTTGTACAGTTTGAATTCAAGAGAACTTTTTTTTTTAGCTACACGCACGCGGCCTTAACTTTTGTACCCATTTTTGAAATATTTAGTTACCTGAGAGCAAGCAGGGAGATTGCTAGAGGGAGAAAGGGAGATAGCTAGAGCGTGGTAGACAGAGAGATAGAGCACATACACTGCTCGAAAAGTTTATTGAAAGGAATTCAAGTTTGGAATCCCCAAAGAAAATGTGTGTGTAAAGGCTGATCTAATCATTACCTTTAATACTATCATTAACTGAAGGCTATACTACACTGTTGTTGATTTACGATTGACTTGACTTCCCATTTGGTCGTGAATTCTAGAGTTGTTTATAGGATAGACAGACAGGGGGACAGACGGACAGACTGCTGGGAATTACTGCTAGCTGAGACAGAAGCTCTAAAATTTACATAGTTTTAATTAAAGAGACATTGGCATTCGTATTCGCATTTAAATGGCAAATTAGCAAAAGATTTCAAAATGAAATTGAAAACAAAAACGAGACGAGAAGAATCACCTCCAACTGCGCACATCATCAACAGCTGTTTTGGAATGGAGATTCTAATTAAAACCAAGGTATAATATAGAGTGTGGAGTATAGAGGAATACGCAGCAATGGCATCATATAAAACCAAAAGTATCGCAGCTAAAATTAAACTAAAGAAATGTACTGGAAAGATGATATGAGGCTAAACGGCAGACTGGAGTCGCAAATTGTACGGATAAAGCAAGAAGACTATATACACGCCAAGAAATCTATAAATATATACACGCAGACATGGACTTTTTAAAGGATGTGGAATTTCTTAAAGTATTCAAGTAAAAATGTTGAACATTTTGCAAGTATTTGCTGGCATGTCAAACTATAAATAAAAGTCAGCTTAAGAAACTATACGTATGTATATAGAGAAAAGAAACAGTTCTAAAATTAAACTGGAAAGCTGATATCTAAGGCAACAGAATACTGAAAGATATGGTAAGAAAAAGGAATAAAGCTATAAATAATATTTAAATAGGAGTTAACTTCTCTAGAAGTAAAACATGTAAGAAATTTGAAAGTTCTTTAGTTACAGTTTTACATCTTCAGAAAACTTAACTATTATAGATTTTGTATCTATTATTACTATAAGTTAAGTAACAGAAAACAGAAATTCTAACAGATTTAAAGCTTAAGGATTAGCTTATGCCGTATAGAATATTTTGGTACATTTTGTCATATATTTATTCTATTTAGAAACACGATTTTCCTGAAATAAATGCAGAATTTTCTCAGACATTTTCACGGCATAAGATTCTACAGAAAGTTAGTTTTTTAATACTATAAAAAACGTGCACGTTTACTAACACAATACTAAGTCGGTGCTAACAGTTCTTCGCTGCAGTAATTCTACATTTATGACCCCCAAACAGGCAATTCTTGTAGTAGTATTATGAGGAGAGACCATAAAAAAGCACTTGAAGTGACCGCAAAGAGTAATTTTGATGACAGAGAGACAGAGAGAGAGAGAGGCGACACCACAATGGACTTTGAAGTGCTCCTCGGGCTGAAAAACTAGATGGAGGAAAAGGTGTTTGCACGTGCAAGGGAGGCAGAAGCTAGGCTTATATCACCAAACAAGTGATCGAAACGGGGTTCCCAGGCGCAAGACAGACAGGCAGACAGAGAGAAAGAGAGAGAGAGAGAGAGGGAGAATGAGCGAATATGCGAGACAGAGGCAAACCACAAAGTCAATTAAGCGACATTTGAACGGACAATAACAACAGTCACAAAACAATAAATGCTGATAAAAAAAATAAATAAATGAACATACAACCAGTTTGGCAACGTCATTGCTTTGTAGAGTAAATAATAATGAACAAAAATTGGGGGAGGCAGAGGGCGTGGCTTATGGGAACAACTACTGCTAAGCTAAGCTCTGTTCTAAATACTCCAATGAAATCATGTTCCAGAAATTGCATTGATTAAATGACTCCATTAGATCCATTAGATCACATCTATTGAGTTGAGTTATATGTTGATTATGTCATGCCTTTGGGGCGATCTACAAACATATATACATACATATAGATTCAGTTATCGCAGAGCGCTTTGGGGGTCGCCAATTAGAAAACATTTGCATATCAAAGTTATATATAACGAGCTCAATTATAAAACTGATATTCAACATTTGAAATTCCAAGACGAAGGTCGCAGTAACCGCTTCTTTTCTTATATAGAACTAGTCCAAAGTGTTAATTGTTATTAGTTTTGAAAAACTATAAAAATATTTGCATATTTCTTTATAGTGTAGGCAGCTTTTGGAGCTTCTATATTAAAATAATGTGTTTAAATGATTGCTTTATTCATAAGTTCAATTGATTTTAAAGTTACACGATAAGCACTCATTTGTTTGACTCAACTCTCCAATTAGTTAGATTCCTGTCATCTCTGAAGCTCATTTGTGGCATTCCCAACTGAGATCGGTTACTCTTTAAAGTCAGACTCTGAGATACTTCATCTACCATCTACCATCCACCATCATCTCGTCAACATTCTTTTCATCTTTCAACTGTCTAGCCGCTAATTGTTAAATGTTCGTGAAACACTTTTTATATATTTTCAGAACTACAGATCTACAGAGACGGGGTCGGCTAATTGAGGCTTTCCTTTCACATGTATGTTATGAGTAGTAATAGGCCTAGAGAACCAATTTATGTAGGCGTTGCCTCTTCAGAACTTTAATTAGTTTAAAGTTTAGAGTTTTTTTCTCTTGCTGGTGACTTAATAATACTAGCTGTTTATGAAATTTTTGAGCTTTATTGGTCGCTAATCTGCGTACTAGTGTTAAACTATCTGAAGAGTCAGCAAGAGCAATTAGACTAATCGGAAACACCTCATATAGTACAATGGGCACGCCTTGAAATCGCATGCACCGCAGGCACTTGAACTTCAGGCACGAGTTCAGCTGGGAAAAATAATGCAAAACACACCCAGCACAGAGAAAGGCATGAAAAAACTAGGAGGAAAAGCTGTAGACAAGCATGTAGACTACAAAAGACCCTGTACTTGTGGCGAAGCTATTAAAAAAGAACTCAAATTTAGTAGCTCTAGCACTTAGAGTTGGAGCACTGTATTAAATTAGCTCTAGCTCTTAATTGTTGGATCTTGTTTCAAACTTACGTACCTTACTGTATTAAATTGACTAGCATTACGTACGTTTGAACGTAGATCTTAGCAACTCTAAGAGCTAGAGCCACTAAATTCATTCTTTAGCTGCGCATTTGCTCGATGCTAACAAAGTTTGCTCTGGTGTTATAGACAAACTTAAAAATCAAGTATATATTAAAATTTTAAATAAAATAATGTCTCTTCTTTCCTGTTTGACAAGCCAAACAGACACTTTATGTACTGTGCCAAGTACAGGGTCTTGAAAACATGGGGGCCAAGTGCATGGGCAAAACAACGCAGAACTTGTCAGACGGCAAAAAAAGAGAAAAAGAAGAACAAGCTAAAAGCAGCAAAGTGGCAGCAAGGGTTGCGGTGTGTAGAAACTGAGGAGTGAGCGGAAAGCAGTCTTCGTACAGCTAGCCACAGTCAACGCTCGAGTGCATTTTCCAGGCCAACAGCAAGAACAACAACAATAACAACAAACCCTTCTCAGTTTATTTTCTAGGCTAGACAGCAAATCAATTTAACGATGTTACAACTTGAGTTAAGAGTGTGAGAGAGATGCATAGAGATAAAAAACTATATAAAGTAATATACACGGTACTACAAATATACATATTCGAATAGTTCCCCGTTGTGGCCAGCTGCCAAATGGCCAAAGAAATTCTATTTAGGGGTTGATTGCGTGCATTTCGTTTTAGTGGCTACACTGAACTTTGTTGTTTAAAAAAAAAACGAAGACTAGAAAAAAAAAAACATACGAAATTGTAAACAGAGCGCCCGGCATAAGCAAAAGTAGAGGAGAGATGAAGAGAGAGAAAGCGAGAACTCTAAAGAACTCTTGCACACGCTCTCAAAGCAGTGTTGCCAACTTAGCTGCTAAATGTTTAAAATAGCTGCTGGCGGAAAAAGTAGTGCTGTTTCGATAGAAGCTAAAGAATAGATATACTAATTCTTCTATTATTTAGCTCTGTATTTTTTAGAAAATCTGAAACTACAAATATTTAAAACTAAGCTTTATTTGTTTAAAGCTAAAAGCTAAAATTTTCTTTTTACTGCATATTTTTTTTTAATTTTATAGCTGTTTTTATTTGACCCAAAATGTTAATCTAGCCGTTTTAGGGGCTGCAGAGCTGGCAACACTGTCACACACGCGCTGTCTCACTCATTCTCTCTCTCTCTCTCTGTTACGCTCACCTGCAGACATATGCGACTGCTGCTGCTGCTGCCTAATGTTGTTGTGGTCAGTGTCAGTGTCAGTGCTGACGGCAGGTTGATTGCTTTAGGTCTGTGTGTATGTTTGTGTGTGTGTGCGATTGAGTGATATAAAGGAAGCATGTGAGTAAAAAAGAGTGTGTGTCACCCATCATTATCTTGACGAACGCGTTTTAATATCGATTTTTCCAAAAGAACAAATCGCCTTGCTTGCCCAATTAGCAACACAATGTCATATTTTTTTCATAATTAAGAGAGAGAGTATTTGCAAGTGTGAAGCCGATCAAAGAGAGAGTCTGAGCGCAGGAGGCTGAACGCAGTAAAGAGATACATTTGTGCTATCTCAAAAGCAGCGCTGCTTTTGTTAACCGGCCTTTGCCGGCAGCGACGCGACTGTGACGCATGCTTCCATGCGTATGTACAATAAGGGGTAGTCTGTCTGCTCAGGGGAGTGATGCAACTGACACAATTCTTATACACACACACACATACAATCTGCTTGCTCTTTAGCGTATATATAACTTGATAAACAAATTATGTAGTTGTTTATTTAACACACACACAGGCTGGGAAACAATTGGATACGGCTGTTAAAAGCTTTGAACTTAAATTCCACATGCCGCACAATTAACGTTTTTGTTTAAACTTTTAAGTTTAAAACTGCACTTTCTGCTGTTGTTGTTGTTTTTGTAGTTGCTGATCTTTGCATTTGTCACTGTCTCACACACACACACGAAGAAGAAGCAGAGGAAGCAGCAAAACCGCAACACGTTGAAGCTGCTGTAGCTTTGAATTTTGCACAATTTCTTTTACACGCTGCTGTTGTTGTTGTTGTTTTTTTTTTTTTTTGTTCTGTTTTGTTTGCCATACATTGCCCTCAATCGTGTGGACGCCGGCAGCGCTGCTCAGGCGCTGACTCATAAGGAGCAGAGAGCAGCAGCAGCAGCAGCAGCGCCAGTTACAAAAGCAACTAAAAGAGAGCACTGACAAGCACTGAGAGAGCGCAGCAGAGCGGCAGAGAGAGCTCAACTACAACAAGGAGTCCAAAGAGGGTGACGCGCCATGGTTTTCTGTCTGTAGTATTGTAGTTGTAGTAGTAGTTGTTGTGTTTTTTGTATTCCCTTTTTTTTTATTTTTTCTTTAGGTTGTGCAAAGATTTTTCTTTTCGTTTGCCATTTTCACTCAGCTTCTCTAATTCTTATGTTAATTTTCACAACCAAAACTGCATATAAAAAAAAATTATAAAATAATTTATGGCAATTTAAGCAAGCGGATCGTTCGTGTTGTTGTTTGCTTGCCTATCTATTGTTGCAGTTAAAATTGGTGTTGTTGTTGCTGGAATATCTCTTTTGCGCTTTTTACACGCGTGCAGTTTGAATGAGCTGCACAATTTATATGTACATATGTATTTTTTTTCGTGTTACTCTTTAACATTAACTTCGGTTACACACACTTTACACTATGCTGTTACAATAGAATGGTTGGCGCTCTTATTACTGTTGTTGTTGTTTGCTGCTGCTGCCGATGCACTTCTAGATATTGTAGATACCGTTACACTTGTGCAATTTAACCAAAAGAAATAGCAACAACAACAACAGCAGCAGAGCAGCAGCGTCGTCTACACTTACACTAATACACACGCAAGCATGCACTTGCACACACACACACACACACACACGTTGGGACTTTTGTAGTGCAACGGGCAACAACAAATTATAATTCACGTGCCCAGAAAATTCAAATACAATATCCAAATCGCAGCGAAATTTAATTCTACCGACGACACACCACACAACAAATACTATGTATAATGCGAGTAACGGCCCACAGACAGACGGCAAAAGCAACAACAATCGCGCACGTCCTACCGCTTTGGCTTCTGAATTGTAACTGCTTGACTGCCTGCCTGCATGCAATCGTCTATCGATTGAGCAAGTGAAATATTCTTTCCGGTAGCGATAACTCACGGCGAGGAGAGAGAGAGCGCACAAATGAGAGAGGAAATGCTGGTATGAAACAGGTCCATTCTGAGCGCACGAGGTGGTGCGCTCGCTCTCTCTGCTGTGTTCTAGAGCACTGCTGACGTCACAATTGCCAAGTTTCGCAAGCTAACATTGAGCGGCAAATTTAAAAATTGTTATCAGCAGTGTTGCCATGCTGGGAAAGATTTTAAATATATTAATGCTTAAATTTTCCAATTGCATTTTATGCTACGTATATTTATTTCTTTAAGCTTAAGCTTTATGTGTTTCTTAAACACAAATGAGAAGTTAGTTTAGTTGTAAGTGAGTAGCATGCCCTTGGCCACCTCCTGTGCCTTTTCAGCGCCCGCCAACTGCTCCGAGATCTTCAGGGCAAACTCATAGGCGGTGCCAGGACCACGACTGGTTATAAGATTTCCATCCTGCACCACATTCTTATCGTCCACATAACTGCAAATAACAAATATATAAAATATAAACTAAATACCAGCTTACTATCGATTAGTTGCTTACGTATATTTTTCGACTAACTGCGGCTTCATCGCCGGATAGGAAGTCAACGATTTGCCGGTGGCAATGCCATGTTTGGCCAGCGCTGTGGGCGCTGCACAAATAGCGGCTATCAAACGTCCGGCGGATTCTTGGGTACGCAACAATTCGCCAATTGCCTTTGATTCGCCCATGGCATTCGAGCCGCCCAAACCGCCGGGCAGCACAACCACATCGTAGGACTGCTCTACGGCCTGCTCCAATGACTTGTCCGGCACAATAACAATATCACGGGAGCACTTAACAGCGTCGCAGCCATTTAAGCCCGCCACCGTCACATTAATCTGCCAAGTGGAGAAAAATATAATACATACAGTATAAACTCTATAAATAGCCGGCAAAAGTATTTGCACACTTACGCCAGCACGACGCAGTACGTCGGCAGCAATGGTAAACTCCATTTCCTCAGCACCCGGTGCCAGTATAATCAATGCACTCTTAGACATGCTGCAGTTGCTATATTTTAAAGCTGTATTTACGACAATTCGCTGCAATTGCGTTGCGGCTTGAGATCTGTTAAACAACAATTGTAAAGGACAGCGCAGCACTCTATGCATATCGAAATGGGCTATTTGTTATCGATATGCCTGACAAGTGCTGCCAGACTACACACTTGCCAAATATTTGCTCGCTTTAGAAATGTTTTAATTTGAAACGAAATAACAAAAATGCACACAAAAACTGCATGATATGGTTAACTAAATTATAAATAAAGTACTGGCTAAATTATGGCCTTAATACTTTCAATATCTATACTACCACTTTTGTTTAGTATTTTTTATCTTGCAGCCCTGGTTTGCTAGAGCATATTTAGCCGCCAACATTTGAAATTAAAACAGCACACTGCTTAGTTTTGTTTGTATTTAATGTTTTATTTAAAAAATTAAACACCAATTGCTTTAGTTAAATATATATATTTTTTATTGAACAGAAAATATGTGTGTGTATATGTATTTTTGTTTCTTAACTCCAATGCAAACGAATACGTTATTTGGCGCACCTCTGTATCGCTTTATCTCTCCCTCTCTCTCTCACATGTGGCTTGCCGTTAGTTTTAATATAACAGAAATTTAAAAAAATTTAAAACCGCAAAAAGTTTGCAAACGAATATGTTTTCTTATTTTTTTTGTATAAAATGTAACTTAATTGCATACAACTATTTTGTATTTGAAGCGCTTAAAAACTAATTGTTAGACATCCGATTTGAATTGTTTTTGTTATGATAATATTTATTGAATATTTCAATTGATTTAAATTAATTGTTGTTGTTGTTGATGGTTCTCAATACATATACAGACATGTTTTTAGATTTTAAACGTGGAAAAAAGTGTTTTTATTTTTTTGTTTTTGTTTTACGTCGTATTTTAAGTCACATTTAGAACTTGTTTGATTTGTAGTTGTATTTTGTTTTTTCTTTTTTTTTGTTTACTAATAACATTTAAAAAGATCACCAAAGTTACAGTTTTCCCATATTTGACGTGTCACATATTTTATTATTATTATTATTATTATTATTATTATGTATATAATGTATTTTGTTTTTCTCATGTTTTCGCTTAAATAATAATTAATAATTATTGAATTTGTTTATTGATTAATTACCCGGCATTTTGGTTTAAACTTTAAAGTAAGGGGCTTTCATTTGAAATTGATCGTTATCGTGTAATCGTTATCGTTTATCATATATATCAGATATTGTATATGTATATATGTTGTAAGTAATTTGTAAGCTTCTGACGATATTCATTTGCTGCTAATCCAATTTCAGCTAGGGTTTACTATATATATATATGTACATATATATATAGCTTGATTGGAACACTACGAAGACAGTGGGTCTGGGATTGTGTGGTTTGTGTTTTTGGTTTTTTTCATTTGTGGAAGAGTAGAGCACACATATATACATATATATAATTTAAGTATATAATTGCTTGGAATAAGTCCTTTGATTTTGTATTTTTTAACTTTTATTTTTTTTGTTTAATTGTGGCATAATTTTGTTTTTATTTCCTTTAGGAAGAGTTGTGCAATCCTTCTGCTGTTCTATAGCTGCAATATCGCTTTTCACTATATATATATATACATGTACATATATTTTAGACATTTATAAACTACTTTAATCCTTTTGAATTCATTGAGTTTTGTGTTAAACGGCACATTTATAAGTAATAATTGTTTGTTATTAATTATGTTTTTAAAGCTCACTTTAATTTCGACACATAGAAAGTTGGTTGCAGCACTAATGAATATATCTATATATATATATATAGAGTTGGCTTTCCCGGCATATATAGTTCTATATACTACGTTCGTTATTGGCGGCCTCAAGTTTGAGTTTTGAGCAGAGCAAAGAAAAAAAGTATTTCATTCAGTTTTTGCCACTATAACTCAGTTTTCAGCTAGAGATTTATATATATAGTACAATATATATATAGTATGTATATATAAGAGATAATGTGCTTCGACACTGAAGAAACCATTAAATGTTTGTTGTATGAGTTTTTTGTTTTTTGTTATTTTTTTGGGAAAAGTACAATTGTTTATTGCAAGCTACAGTTATATAAATGTATATATGTATTTTCTATATGTATCATATATGCCTCATTGTTTTATACGTCTTTAAACATCACAAGTTTCAACTGAGGCTTGGCATTAATGTTGTTTAAATGTGTTGTTGTTGTGTTGTTGTCTTTAACATTAATTAATTAGCATTGTCGAAACAGCAAAATTACAGTATTACAAATACAAATACAAGGATACATATATATAATATATATATATATAGAGATATATATGGTAGATTGTGTGTGATCCTTAAACATTAAGAGACCCCATTTTCTTCATAGATTATTTGCATTGATTTTGCTTTTGTTGTTGTTGTTGTTGTACATTATTTTGTTTTTTGCTTAAATTAAGTATATAATTTGTTGTTGTTGTTGGTTTTTCATTACGGTTTTTTTTGTTGCTTTCATAAATTAAAAACAGTACAAATTTAATCCCTTGTGTTAAAACATATTTTGCTACAAAGAAAAAACAAAACTCATTTTTTTGTTTTGTAGACATGTTAAAAATATGAATATTTCTTTAACAACTAATTTGTTTATTACATTTTTTTTTTTATGTATTTTACAATGCGCACGTGTGTGTGTGTTGTGTGTAGGTGTGTGTGTTGGTGTGTGTGTATGCGACACATTTCTCTTGGCAGATTTTGAAAAAAATGTAAAAATTTCAACTAAATTCAAGTGTTTTTTTTTTTTAATAATTATATATTTAGTTGCATAAATAAATATATATATTTAGTTGCGTTAATTAAACATATATATTTAGTTAGCTAGCAAACGAGCAATTAAAATATTGTTAACTTGAACTGTGTCCTTTTTTTTCGATATATAAAGTACATGTTAGTTTGTGTTTTTGTTTTTTTTTTTTTTGTATTATTATCATTTGATTGGCAATAATAAATTGTTGAAACACAAAACAAACAAACAACTAAAACTATTAAACTATAAACTAAACTTTATATAGCATATGTTTGTTTATGGATTAGTTTATGCTGCCTTCTTGTTGTTGTTGTTAATAACTTAAAAAATTGAATATTGACCCGTACACCATGTTAGATTTAATATTATTATTATTTAAATTAAATTTAAGACTTTTGTGTTTTGTTTTTAAATTAGAATTAAGTTTACAAATTAAGCAACTTAAGCTTGAGCTACAAAAAGGTACATAAATTAATTAGGGGGGTGGGTGTGGGGTGTGGGGGGATTGATTGATATGCCGTGCTTGTATGTGTGTGTGTGTGTTTGAGTGTGTGTGTGTCTCGCTGTCTCTTTTTTTGTATTTTCAAAATCATTTAAAAACTAATTTCAGTTTACTGACTGCACTTTATAACTTAACTTGTTTTGTTGTATGCTCCCCCAACAACAATATATATATAGTAGTATATATATTTTATGTATAATTATAACTAGCAATTGTATGTTCAAAAGTTTTGCTTTGTCCCTTGTTGAAATTGGAGTTTTTTGTTTTTTTTTGTTTTTGTTTTTCTTCAGCCAGAAAATGTTTTTTTTTTCGTTTTCCGTTTTTGTTTTTTTGGTAATTCATTGAAACTTATGTTAACTACGAAAAAGTTTTACAATTCTCTCCTTTTTATGTTCTATATAATTCTGGACTTTGAGTTGAAGTATTGAAGTTGTTTTTTTTGTTGTTATTAATTAATACAATACATGCTAATTGTTATTACACTCTCTTTCGCTCTTTCTTGCTCTCTTGCTCTCTCTCTTTAATGCTAAATAATCAAGCTTTGTTGTCATTTTTGTTTTGTTTACCTTATGCATGTTGTTGGTTTTGTTTTTGTTTTGTTTATTTGTTTGTTGGTGGTTTTCGTTCACAGTACAGAGAATCCGCGTTGTTGTTGTTCTAAATGTTTGTTGTTGTTGTTGTTGTGTGGGTGTGTGTTGTGTGTGTGTTTGTCTTACAACATTCTTAAATTGTTCTTCTTTTAAATTTAGCTTTTTTGATATACTAATAAAAACCTTTGGTTCTATGCAATTTTCTTGTTTTCCTTTTCATGTGTAAAAATATAATTTATTCTATTACAAAAAGTGTTGTGTGTGTGTGTATGTGTGTGTATTGTTGTTGTTGTTGTTATTTTGACTTTTGCTTTTTTGTTTTGTTCCCTTTTTTATTTGTAGTAGTAAATTTATTTGTTTCGCTACGCTTTGTTGTTTTTTCTTTTGAGAATTTCACTTTTTTTCTTGTGCTTTTTCTTTCGATTCGACATTCGATTTCCCTTTACACATATGCAGCTGAGTGTGTGAGTGTGTGTGTGTGTGTATTTAACTGGCTTTTCATCTTCTATCTGCTTCCATCTCCATTTATCTCCTTTTGCTTCTTTCTTACTTTTTAACTTTAAACTTAAACATTCTAAATTTTTAAAACTATTTTCTAATGCTTTCGGCTTGGCTTTGTTGTTTCGTACTTTCTTTCTTTCTTTCATGCTTTCTTTCTTTCTTTCTTTCCTTCCTTCTTCTGTTTCCTTCTTCTCTTTCTTCTCTTTGTTTTTTGCTGCTTATTCGAATTCAGTTTTCGAAAATGAATTGTTGCTGTTGCTTTCTAAATATGTGTTTTGTTTTTTGTTTTTGGTGTCGCTTTTGTTAGTTATACTTTTTAGGCAAAGTACATGACCTTTTTGGTGTCGGCATGAACCGTTATGGCCCTGGCCATGGCACCCGGCGTACGATCCTCTGATGAGCCGCTCTGATGTGATCCCTCGCCAGAATCATGCTCCTTCTCCACCAAATGATATCTGTAAAAACACAAAATTTGAATTAATTTCAGAGCTTCATAGAGTTTTTTTTTTCGAATTCATTCAATTCTCCGTCCTCTTACCTGGCACGGAAGGCAACCAGATGGGCGTAATAAGCTGGCGCCGGTATGCTAACGGATCGTGTGCAACGCACATAGGTGTGGCACAGCTGATAGGTGAGGCATTGCAGCTCATCGGAATCAAAGTGATTGTCATCCCACAGCACATGATAGTGGGATGGACGACTGGTGCCTTGGATGCCCTGATGACTGCACAGATAGAAATCAAATTCAGTGGGATGTGTGATGCCCACATCGACAGTGGTGCCAGCGGGTATGTTACCCGATTTGCCACTCTGCTCCTTCTTCTCGGCACAGAAGAGCCGGGTATGATGACGCTTCTGCACCACAATGAATGTAATTCCAGGTCGATACTCCGGCTCCAGCTTAATGCAAGCCTCACGTATCGCAGTTAGTTCGTGCTGCAGCACGTGGGGAAATTGTCCCTCGGACACACCATCGCGATAGAGTATGATGCGATGTGGTTTGTAGCCACCGGTGGATTTGTAGAACATAATCAGTAGCTCACGCACCATGCTGCTCAGCTCCTGTATGATCTCCTGGCGATGCTGCTGCACACGCACTGTGGCCGCATAGCGTGAGGGATGCGCATCCATGGAACCCACCACAGCAGCAATCGATGGTTTCTTATTGTCACCAGCTGGTGGATGTGTTACATCGGCGCCCAAGAAGATAACCGGTTCGTTAAAGACCTTCGGGCGAATCGATGGCACCAGTATAGAGTTAATGCCACCCAGCTTCACATTGATCTTCAGACAGAGATTGGAAAGGGTTTGCGGTGAGGTCTTGTTCACATTCTTGGCCTGCACACACTGTGTGGCCATGCCTAGGACCGTGTCGCCCACACGCTTCACTTCCGCATACACCGGAGTCTTGCCCGGCAGCACAACCACCACCAATTGCAGGCCAGGGAACGTAATTTTCAAATAACGAAACATTGGCTCCACCTGATCCGGTCCCGTGGCATATTTGCAGAAGCATGGCTGACCAATTATCGGCATACCAGCATCATTGGAGATCTTTTGCAGCTGCTGTGTAAAATTACGCAATGCATCCTCACGCACTGTGCGTTGGGGGGCAAAACAGGCAATGGCCCAGATGCGTATCTCGACGCCGGTAAAGAATTGCTTGCCACGCATATCCCAGACACCCTGATTGGGTGACGCCAAACTGACCTTGTTCTGTGGCGGAAACAGTTGTTGTCCCGCAATGCCCGACACACGTCCCCCATACTGCAACTTGGGCGGTGGCAACACTCTGCCACGCACCTCCATCATCGAATTGGATATGGTCAAGCCAAACTCTTGCACATACGAGTCGTTGTTGAAATCGGCTCGTTTCACCAGATTGTTAATCTCACGCTCACGATCCGGTGCTGAGCGTGCTGTGGCCTTAATCATTGTCGAGGTCTGCATATCGGTGAGCTTCTTAATGCAACGCTGTCCGGCCACAATGTTGCACACTTCCAGTGGCAAATAGGTGTGCTTATGCTCCTGTCCCACCTGCAGACAAGGCAGATGCGGATAACGCAGCTTCATGCGATACTTGTCCAAAAAGTACTTGGCCACTGTGCACTCCACCGTCTGTCCATTCTCCAATTGCAGCGGGAAACTGTAGGAAAAACCAAAGGAAATTTAGATTTGAGGCAGTTCAAGTAGTTAACTAGCTTTAAAAACTATTTCTTAGACAGTTTTGGGCTACATTTAAGTAATTAAAGCGGGTTTAATCTTAAATTACTTTTATTTAGCAAAGGAAATTTAGATTTAAGGCAAGTCAAGTAGTTAACTAGCTTTAAAAACTATTTCTAAGACAGTTTTGGGTTACATTTAAGTAATTAAAGCGGGTTTAATCTTAAATTACTTTTATTTAGCAAAGGAAATTTAGATTTCAAGCAGTTTAAGTAGTTAACTAGCTTAAAAAACTATTTCTTAGACAGTTTTGGGCTACATTTAAGTAATTTAAACGGGTTTAAACTTAAATTACTTTTATTTAGCAAAGGAAATTTAGATTTCAAGCAGTTTAAGTAGTTAACTAGCTTTTAAAACTATTTCTTAAACAGTTTTGGGCTATATTTAAGTAATTAAAGCGGTTTTAATCTTAAATTACTTTTATTTAGCAAAGGAAATTTAGATTTCAAGCAGTTCAAATAGTTAACTTGCTTTAAAGACTATTTTTAAGACAGTTTTGGGCTACATTTAAGTAATTTAAGCGGGTTTAATCTTAAATTACTTTTATTTAGCTGCATTTTCTTTAAAATTTCCTAAACTTTTCTTTGACTTACGATTGCATTTGAGCAGGACGACGCGTGACATTGCAGACACGATATTTGCGACGCATTTGGCCGCAGTGTGTGATCTCGATCTTGAGTCCCTTGATCTCCTTGGTGAACTTGACGCGCTGCGAGTCGGTTAAAGGTTTACGCTGCTCATTAATGTCGCGTATGTCCAGAACCTCGCACATAAAGTCAATGACTGGCTGTGCTTTGTAAAAAGCGGTGGCCGAAACTGAGAGACAAAAGAGACAATAAAATTAGTATAATACAATAATGGTTAGAGGATCAACTGCCTGCCTACCGTCAATGTTGAGCATCATTTTCCATTGCGAGGGCCTGACGCTCTGATGGAAACCGAACCAAACCTCACGACCGCCACCCAAGGGATGATAGTAGCCATCGGGTGAGCTAAAGAAACTGCGACCCACCGGCGTGTATGTCATGCTGGGCAAATGACGCATAACCACATCAAGGGCCAAGATGGCATCATAGGGTATTTGACGCGTGCGTCCCTCCAGCGCCTCCTCCAGATTGAAGAGTGAGACTTGTGCCTGCCACTTGATCGTCACACGAAAGATGCGATCCTTGCCCTCACCGGGCAGTGTCACCTCCAGTTCCAGACGCTCATTGCCAATGGGCAACGGATCGCGAGTGTACAAATTGTTACGGCCATCGAATACGGGTTTCAATACACCAAAGATCTTGCTATACGCATGCACCATGGTCTCGATAATCTCACGATTCACCTTGCGCGGACACTTGTCCGGCTGAATGTTGATGTCATAGTGATGCACAAAGCCACGTGGCATTGTCACCTGAAAGTGATTCGCACGCAGCACAATCGGTCTGCCCTCACGGCCCAGATTCGGACGACGTGGACAGGTGAAGACCGGCATATCCGGTTGAGTGGTGGGCGATGCAGCTGAGGCAGCGGCAATTGCCGCCGACACGCTGCCGGTGGAGCCCAGAGCCGAGGCCACTTGAGCGGCAGCTGCTGCTGCGGCGCCACCAACTGTGGCACCACCAGCCGCAACATTCTGAGCACTGGGGCTGGTGACAGCGGTGGGATTTACCGAAGAACCGGGCGCTGGTGGTGCTGTAATTCGAAAACCGGAATTAGTAAAAAAATTACAATAAATTAAAACGTTTTTTTTTTTAAGTAAAAACAAACTTAGTTAAGTAATTTAACGTCTAATTTAACTAGCTAATTAATTAAGAATTTTAACGTCTCATGCAAATTGTTTTTTTTTGTTTTGTTGCACTAAGAACTGAAGACTTTTACAACACTATAAACGAAATAGCGCGTAGTTAAGTCTTTTTTTTTCAAAATAGGTTAGTGTAGAGTTATTTTTTTTATATAATTTAAAGTTATTTTTTGTGTGCAAGTTTTTCATTCCACAAAATAATTGAAATAAAATTTGAAACAAGGCAAACAAACGTTATTACATTAAAATTAAGAGTATTGTTAGTAAAAATTTTGCACATTACTATGAAAATTAGTGTGTAGACTTTTTTGGTTAGTAGTGTAGACTTTTTTTGTTTTTTTTTTTGTTTTGTTATGTCAAACATCAACTAAAGAACATAAACAACAGCATTTTTTTTATTTGTTTTTTTGGTAAATTCAATTTAAGAATTTTTAGTTAATTTTTTTTAGTAGATTTTGTTTTTGTTAGTAAAATTTTGGTTTTTTTTTTTTTGGTTTGGAGAGAAATTTACATGTGAGCGTGTCGAAGCTAGTCTGCGCCTGAGAGGGGCTCTGAGGCCGCGTGGGCGAGGGAGTGGTCCACTGTGACTCTATAAAAAGAAAATTTTAATCAACAAAAATGTAAACAAAAACGAAAGATTAAATAAACATAAAAAAATAAATAAATAAATCAAATGGCCAATTCATATGTTTGAGAAATCATACAATGAATGAAAAGAGAAGGCGATAAAAGAATATATATTTAAATATATATGTATATATAAATATATATATATTTAGTATATAGAGTGCGATTAATATTTTAGTTACAGCTGATTCCATATATGTATATTGTATGTTATTATTATCGTTAATAAATCTGCCACAAGTGTGTTATCGATAATTTGCATACTATCGTGTTTCTGTCTTCGGTGATCTTCTGCTACGCAAAAACAACAACCGAAAAATGCGACGCAATTTGCGTAGATGCTTTGCAAGGAATTGAATTGAATGGAGCTTAGACTGCTACTGCTACTGCTGCTGCACCCCTCTTACCAACGTGCGTTCCCCTTTTGAAGCTTCGGTCGTTGACCCAAATTTGTCGCACATGTGTTCTCTTTGCCTATACCCAATTGTGCGCTATCTTTCTCACTTGCTCTCAATTGAAGCGCGCCATCTATGAAAGCACAATAAGTTGTTAACAGTCTGCTGTTAGATTGTCTTATTGGATGTTTTGGTGGAGCTGAGCTGCTGCTTTGAGCAAATTATACTACTACGACTACTGCTGCACTTGAGCGCTTTTTTAAGAGAGTTTTTGCCACTCAACTGTCTGAGTGGCTAGCGCGCTCTCTCTTCCTCCCTCCCACACATGCCACTTGTACATTTTACGCATTCATTCATTTTCGTCTAGGAGAATTGCATTTGTTTGCGCATTGGGCAAAAAGTAGAACATTGCAACATTGCAGTTAGGGGGGAAACAAGGGGGAATAGGGGGCGCTGCTGTTAGCTGTCTGTATATGTTGCATGTGGCAGATATATATATGTATGTTTGTGTATGCATTTATTCTGGTTTATTGCCACTTACGTTGTCCAACTGGATACATTTTGCACTAAGAAATGTAAGAGTGTGTGTGTATACAAAAAGGTATTCTATTTGTTTGTGTGTAAGTGTATAAGTTGCTCTCTCTCTCTTTCTCTCTCTCTCTTCCTCTGCTTTAAATGTTGTATTTGATTGTTCTTGTAGTTTTATTAATTAATTAGTTGGTGTTGTTGTGGCTTTTCTCTTCTTCCTACTAATTATTATACTTTATTTTTGTTTTTTTTTTTGTTTGTATTTTGTTTTTTGTTTTTGGGATTTCAGCCTTTTGCTTATCACACTTTAAAGTAGTATTTTATTCGTTTGGTTGATTTTCGCATTTGTTTATAAATTTTATTTTGGAATTTTTTTTTTTGTTTTTTTTTTTTTTGTTTTTTGCGATTTACAAATGCTTTTTGAATTTTTAGTGTCGAGTCTCGTTAATTTATATTAATTTATTATAATATTTTATTTGAATAATTCTTATTGTTGTTGTTATTTATTTATTGTAGTATTGGAAAAGAACACAAATGTAGGCACAGCTTTCGTTTAAATGTATATGTATCGTTTGTACATATGCATTTACATATACATATGTATGTAAATCTCAAATGCTCTTATGTATTTTGTTGTTGTTGTTGTTGTTAAGAACAAATTCGTTTTTTTTATGCTTCTTTATCTTGCTTGTGTTTCTGTATGTGTATGTGTGTATGCGCGTGGGTGTTTGTGTGCTGGGTGCTCCGCTGGACAAACGACGACGGCGACGGCGGTGGCGCTTCTATAGCAAGAAAATGCTTTTGTATGCGTTTCAGATTGGGCAGCAGCAAAAAAATGGTGTGCACGTAGAATTTTGTTACTATAATTTTTTCGAGACGTCGTTTTTTGTGCACCCGAACACTGTGCGCTGCCGAAACTATACACAGACGTTGAACAGACTATTGGAATTTGCTTTTCGACAACTTTTGTTAGCTTTTCACGCCGCGCATTATGCAAAAAATGCAATTTTCTTTAGTTTTTTCCACACTTGAACGTCCCACAGCAAACACACAAAATTTTTACTCGCGACGTGTGTGAGTGAGACGCATACTGTACGCTAACCACACTTAAATGAGGGCAAAGCACTTTGGTTGGGGGTTGGTGCGTAAGAGAGTGATGGCAACATCACTGCTGCCTCGCGACGTGTGAGAGTGACGCATTTTGTGCATTTGAATTCAAAATAAATACTAATTGCATTTATTACTGTTTCCCTGTTCGTTTATTAGTCATTTAATTGCATTTATTAAATAAATAAATGTGTTTATAACTCTTATGTTAACTCAAATTGGCGCTGTTAAACACACAAAATGGCAGCACTAGAGCTGCCAATTGAAATAGCAGTGTTGAACAATGCTACTGCTCGAGTCTGGCAATATTAACAGCACTGCTGCTACAGCTGGCAACTCTGCCTATTATTGGCAACGCTGTGTGTGCCGTGTGTTGTTATAAAACCAAATTGCAAATTGTTTTGCATAAAAAGATTAAATAAATTGCATTTGAAATGTCGGTGCCATTTAGCGGCACACTACGTCGCTCCGGTGGCATTGTATCAGCCATAGGCAAACAGTTGAAGAGCGTCAATCTAAAAGGCGTCAAACGCATTACAGTGCAGTTTGATCCGTTTGCGGAAAATGTAAAATCTACACGGTAAGAGCAGAGCAGAGCGAGTGGGTGGGAAATAGGGTTGGCAAAACGCGCTTTTCCCAGCACACACAGCAGTTTTCCCCCGAAAGTTTATCGATTATGAAACATGCGCAGTACACACAACAGCACAACGCATATGGTAAAAGATTTTCACACAAAAACCAAAGTGTACGTACGTGTTCGTAAAATGTTTAAAAAAATAATTAAATGATTTAAAACAAAAAAAAGCGATAACGACTTTTCAAGTGGTGCAGCAAATAAATAACGAAATGTTGAGTGTTTAAATGAATATTATATGCAGTTAAGCTTACCATAGGCCTTGCCAATGATTCCAACGGTGTTCAGCTGCAGCGCTGTTCCCAAATCTGGTTGAAATGTCAACGGCAGCGTATGGAGTTGAGCTGTTCCCCCCGCCCCCAGCTCCCGCTCCGTTGACATTTTGGTCGGTGTCGGCGTCAGTTTGAGGCTTTTTCTTCTTCTTCTACCGCCTGGCTACTGACAGTGTCTCAGCTGCAATAGAAACATTGTAAAAGTGTTTTTTCTTTATTAGGCATTTAGCAAAAGTTTTAGAGTGTAAAGAATTAGATGGGTAGTTGAAGGGGAGCACAGCTGGGGTAGGGGAGATGAGCGTAAAGTAGCAGAGCTCTAGCTAGCTGAGTTTTGTATCTCTAGTTGGACTAGTTTTTCAGGCATCTGAATTCAGCACAAGGCACTTAAATGACATCATCTATAAATCAATTTGTCGAAAAAAACCGCTAAGATCGTAAGGAAACTATCTGAAACACTGTGAATCACGTTAGGTACGAAAGCAGAAGCTTAAAATGAAATAAGTTCTCATATTAAACGCTAAACCGATTCCTGAAACGGTTACAGATTAGTTTAGCTTTCATCTATACAAATTATGCACCCTAAAACTGATCACACATCCAAATCTTATCCCAAAACTCCTATTAATTTAAATTTATTTTTCCAAATTCCAGTGAATTTCTGTTCCTGCTCTCCACGCCGAAAGTTTCGCTCTCAAATCCCAAGTGTGTGGTCAAACCGGAAGTTGTCTGTGATCGATCACCAGCGTTTATAAAGTTTTCGCTCATCGACTCGGCGCAAGGTAAAAGAATCCTCTTTAAAAGCAGTTTAAATTGCTCACATTTCTATTTTATTTTTTAGAGCTAGCCAAAGTCAAGGAGATACGCTTTAATAGCAGCAATCTAAATACTTTGGAACTTTTGCAATTGTGCAATCGGCACGTGTCCACATTAGCTCCACCCGAGGAGGTCAGCAACAAGGTGCTAACCAAGGCCGAGAAACAGAAACTGGGCGGTGGTGGTGGTGCTGGTGGCAAGAGACCGCAAAAGAAGAAGTAGAAAATGGTGAAGAAACACAAGGGAACTTTGGCTGTCATTGAGCAGATTTATCAGGATATACCCGCTTTCACCGACATCTTTACGGAGGAGAGCTTCTATACGTTTGCCTTTTGTTTTGTTTGTGCCACCGTCCTCGTGGCATTTATATTATCGCGTTTTATTACCATTAAACCAGTTGATTTCTAAGACAACAACAAAATGCCAACACAAATTTAATTAAAACTTAAGCTTTGAAAATATGTAAAAAACTTAAAACTGTGCACTGAACTGTGTTTTGTCTTGTCTCGTTTCGTCTGTCGTCTCATTGCACGACTGCTGGCCGTAAAGGGCATTACCGGGTCTGGACTCGCCTCTTGCAGCTCGTCCTCGTCGCGAGGCTGGGGGCCAAAAACCAGTTTTGGGTATCATTTGATATACCCTAGTAGTGGGTATGAATATTATGCAAAGTTGTTTGCTTTGTAGTAGAAAAAGTTTTTGAAAATGCTAAAAACAGAATTTCAATTGCTTTTATCTAGCTTCAAATTCATAAAGTATATATAAATTTATAATCTACACAAATTGGCCGATCGTTTTAAATAGTTGTTGGGTAAAAAATTAAAAAAAAATTTTTTTTTCATTTTTTTCCAAAAGTGTCAAGGGGTAGGTATGGAAAATTTTGATTTTTTTCGAAAAAAAATAAATGTTTTAAAATGAAATCAATTTAAATGCAGCATTAATTGGCTTGTTAACCCTAAACAGATTGATATTGCGCTAAAAAATTGGTCAAATTTTGACTGAATTATGTTTGTTTGAAATTTCATAAAAAACGACAAAGGGTAGGTATGGAAAATTTGAATTTTTTTTCGAAAAAATTTAATTTTACAAAATGAACTAAATTTAAATGCAGCATTAATTTAGATGATAAATCATGAAAAAATTTAAATATCGTTTGAAAATTGTTCAAGTTTTGACTTAATTATGAACGTTTAAAATTTTTAAAAATCTCGAGAAAAATAAGAAAATGTTGGAAAAAAAATTTTTAAATTTTTAATAAATTTATAGAATGCTTTAAAATATCTTTAAAGGATTCTGTCACTGGACAATCATTAAATTATTGTATATTTAAGTTTATACTAAAAAAGTGAGAGTATTTAAGCTTCGGCGTGGAAACACACTAAACATTTCTTTCTTGATTTTTTTTTTGTTTTTTTTTTTGGTTGGATTGCTTTTGCAAACCGGAAAATCATCTGCTGCAGTCAGCCGAAAAAAAAACAGTGATGCCAGGGGGTGGAGCAAGAGGGAGGTGGAGAAGGAGAAACAGGGCTGCGTCTCACATAATTGCAATGAATGCAGCAGTCAGTGTATAGTGTAACATTGTACGTACAAAATAACTGGAATCGCAGATAATTGGGCACATTTAAGCAGAGCAAAAAAGCTCTGGTCACACTGCCAATGGGTTAAGTTAGGTTAAACCGTTTTGCTTGTTTTTACAAAACACAATGCGCGATAAATAGAGCAAAGTCTAACAACAAGAAGCAGAAGAAGAAACTGTGAAGAAAACCAAAATTTTCACTTTCGTTTTGCAACGACTGAGTTTTCTTTTTTCCCCCTCACACACACACACACAAACACACATGCAGACATTCCAGCAGAGCGCAGAATGAGAGAGAGAGAGAGAGAGAGCGCGAGAGAGTGGGCAAAGAGTGCAACTACCGAAAATGCAGTCGACATTCGCGTATGCAAAAAGCCAAAGCTTTTGAGTAAAACTTTTAAAATGGCGGGCAATTGTCTATGAGTATGCTGTGTGTGTGTGTGTGTACTTGCCCCACGACTACAATAACAATGCATATCGATTGATATTTCTCTGTTTGCGCTGCAAAATGATAACAACAAACTGTTGAGATGTTTGTCTGCAAAATTTGGTAACAGCAGCAGCAGCTTAAAGCTGCTCCAAAGCAGCCCCTATTTAACAGTTAATATATGTATATATATGTATCTGCTTAGCTCTCAGATACATAGTTATATATATATATATCGTCATTCAAGTTCAATGTCAGTGTAGAAGCAGCAGCCAGAAAGCTTCTCACTTTATTCCAAATTGCGTGGGCATGACTTTGAACACGTCGGCCATATTGGAAATGAAGCCCACGCAATATTCCAAGTGGAGTAGAACGAGTCCAATTGGATAATACACCGCATCCTTTTACAGACAATCCAATGCCAAATGTCCTTCAATTCATTTTATGAGTATACAAAGGACTTTCAAATACATATACACAGTATATACACAGTATATGTATGTTTATGTAGTTGAAGAAAGCTAACAAATAAAAAAAAAACGTAGAAAATTGCCCGTGTGACCTTTCTACCAAAACATAAACAAAAGTTCTCGCTAACACAAACAGTTGCAGCAGCAGGGGAAACTATATAGTTGCACTGCTCACACGCAGCTCGCTCTTGAAATTGATATAGCATATGCTCAGGCGCCATTACAGCATTAGTGTTTGTAAGTTTACATGTGTGTGTGTGTGTGTGTGAGCGCATACAGTGGTACGCAGCTTATGCTTATTTTAAAAATGCATTTTAAGAAAATTTATAATTCTAAATACAAGACAAATGTAACAAATTTAAGAAATTTAACGTAATAAGAACTTTTACAGAATTGGTAAATGGCTATTAGTTAGCTGTATGCGCTTAAAATTATAAGGCGAATGCCAAAAAATTATAATTCAGGAAAAGTATCGGCTTTAAAATATTTTTTGAATGCTTTTCCAATGACTACTGTAAAAAAAATATAATTTTTGATATGTAGTTTAAAAACTACTAGATTTAAATTTAAATTTTAGACTAATTTCAAGGGGGAACTTAATAAAAAATTAAATTTGTAACAACCAAGCCAAACAAAGAGACAGTTAACAAGAATATTTGCTTTTTTAAATGTTCAGTTAATGTTTCTCATAACGATGGGAAATATATTCTTATTTAAGCAATGATACTTTGACATTTTGTAATATAAATATGTTATTTGGCAAACTTTTATTTATTGTGATAAATTATATCTACGATAGGTGACAAAAAACTGGTGAAATATTATATAATATGTATGTATATAATAATATTTAAAAATAAATAACTGAATTGTTTTTAGTTATGAAATATTATACAAAAATTGCAAAAAAAAAAAAAAAAAGTAAATTATATTAAGGCTCTTAAAACATAAGGCTAAGAAGCTGCATTAACCTCAGATCGAAATAAAATGTATGTTTAGAGCAGAAAACATGTTTTTTATTTTGCTGCTGGTTAAAATAGGCTGCAAACCACTGTATGCATTTGCATGTACATGTGTGTATATGTATGGCTCCACAACTTGCTTGAGAAAGTTTTAGATAAAATGGCGCGCTAGTGACAGGCGCGTGGGCGTGCAGAAATTTCTGCAGCTGTTCTGGCAAAACTGAACTGTGAACTGCAGGCATACACATATGTACATATATACAATCTATATACCCGATATTGTTGGCAATGTTTGCTCACCTTATCGCACAATTGCAGCTGATGCGGCGCTTTATGGATTTATTGCCGATAGTGTTTTACTTCGATTTGGTATTTTGGTTGTATTAGATATTGTACTTGTTGTTGTGGATGTTGTTATTGTTGGTTGTAGACTTAATTTAAATTTGTTACACATTAAAAGAGTTTTGCTTAATGCCGCCTCGGTTACGGATTTGGAAATGTTCGTGGCGTTTTGTTTTTTTCGAATTGTTTTTAGATTGTAGTTTTTAATATTATTTAGAGTATTTAATTTGTGGCTGTTAATAATAATAAAACACTTGAAGATTGTTAAACATTAATATTTTTATTAAAGCTTATTGCTGCAGCAAATTGTTGCCATTGCGCCGCAACGCAATTTCTTTTGCTGTTGCTCTGTAGTTGCTGTTGCTGTTGTTGCTGGTGTTGCCAGATCGTTACCGGGATAAAGTAACTTTTGCGCTCTCTGCCATTTGTTATCTTTCTCTCTGTCTCTCGCAACAAACTTGCGAATTTCTTTTTATATACGTTTATGTGTTTGTTTTTCTTTTTTTCTTTTTTTTTGTTTATTTATCTTAACAACAATTTTTGCAGCGGCTGGCTTTATTTTTTTTTCCATACAGTTTTTGCAAGCTTTTTATGTGTGTGTGTGTGCGAGTGAGTCAACGACAGCGACAAAACGACAGTTGCTCTCGTTCATGCTCTCACCAATACCAACACACAGCTGGCTGGCTGGCCGCTCTGCCGCTACAGCTAATTGTTGTTATTTTTTTTTTCTTCACTCTTTTCAATTCATGTTCATGTTCGTGTTTTTCGTTTTTTTTTTTTGTTGTTGTTGTTGCTGTTGTGTTTTTGTTATTTGCCGCGTTGTGCTAACTTTTATGTGGAAAAAGCTTTTCTCAACAATGCGGCGCGCAGTCATGCATTGGTGAAAAAAAAAAATAGAATACGGAGGACAGTAACAGTAAACACACTTATATACATATACATATATATATATATATATGTACCTGTGTGCGTACGTGTGTTTGTATGTACTGAAAGCAGCTTGCTGCAAAATGAAAGCACCAGCAACAACAGCAACAACAACAGCAACGCATACAAAACATAAACTTACGACGCAAAACAGCAGCAACAGCAAATTTACACTTATTATACACTACACACACACTTTTCTTTATTTTAGTATTTTAGTACTGCTGCAAACGTGTTTAGTTTTTAATAATATATATTTGTGATATTTAAGAGATCAAAATTTGATATCAAAATCAAGCGAAATAGCGAACGCGCGGTTTGCCCGTTTGAAGTTGAATAAATAATACCATATCTCTGCTCTGCTGCTGCTGTTGCCTCTGCTGCTGCCTCTGCTGCTGCTGCTGCTGCCTCTGCTGCTCTGCTCTTGTGCTCCAAGTATTCGCAAACCATCATGCACTGTGCGTGTGTGTTTGTGTGTATCTGTGTGTGTGCGCTCTCGCGAGAGCGCGGCGGCGACGCGTGAGTTCAGTAAGCAAGAGAGCGCGCCAGAGAGAGAGCGAGAGAGAGAGCACGCAAGCTATACAGTGCGTACCAGCTGTATGCGTATATGCGCAGTGCGCATACAAAATCATAACACACTAGAATGTTTTGCTTTTTAGCGGCCAAAATAATATTTTTTAAAATTATAGTTTAAAGCTTATATATAAGCTTTAACTAGTTTTAAACTGTAAATCAGCTGTTTTAAGCTATAACTTATAACATGAATAATATTTTCACTTTAAATGCAAAGTTTGCATTTGTCGGCAGCACTGCTGCTTTAACCGCACAGCTAACAGTCTGGCAACACCACTGCCAACAGCTACAGTGCTGCCCACAAGCTTAGTAACGTATTGCAAATAATTACTATGTAAAAAAACCATTTTTGTTGCATTGCCAATTTTATTTTAGAATCGAAAAAATTGCATAAAATGTGCAAAAATTATGGTTTAAAACGCATTTATGTATAAGTATATAGGGGTTTATATGTAGCAAACACACATATTTGAATCAGTTAGCTGCTTCTCTATATGTGTGTGCGTTATTTCTGCTTCTCCTCAGCTGACTTCTCAGCGGCGGCGGCGGCGGCAGTGGAGCTCTCATCCTTTGACTGCTCTGCTGCGTCGCTCTTCTTCTCAGCTGGGGTTTCCTTGGCCGCTGCCTCCTCACCCGCTGCCATGGTAGCACCCGCTGGCAGACTCTTCTCGAGAGCACGCACAAATTCTTCCAGATTGCCGGAATAGGCAGCGGATACGGCATCGTGAGACAATTCAAATTGCTTCACCACCGGACCCAGTTGGGCTGACTGCAGGGCATTGGAGAACTGGGCCAGAGCCTGTTGGAATTGGGGTGAGCTAATGTGATCCTTGATCTGTTGCTTGCGATCCTCATCGGCATCCTCCGATTCCGGCAGATGGACAATCAATGACTTGACACGCTCCGGATCCGCAATGAGTTGATTGATGGCCTCAGCGCCGGATAGGGCCGTGGAGAGGTCGATATTAAGGGAACGACCTGCGCCATGTTCGGGGGAAAGATTGGATAAATACGCTTGGAATGGATTCGCATATGCTCCACTTGTTGTTGTTTTTGTTGGTGTTGTTGTTGAAGATGTTGTTGATGTGGTTGTTGTAGTGCTTTGTTTCTTACCGCTGGCATCGGCATCAGAAGAAGAGGAACCACCAGCACCAGCACCGCCACTGGATTCGCTCTGCAAATTGCTGCTGCCGCCGCGTCCCGACTTGTTGCCCTTGGTGGGTGCGGAGGGAGTGCGTTGGGAGCTCACATTTTCCGGAGTTTGTAGAGCACCACCGCTCGATCCGCCGCTAGAGTTGGCTGTATTGCGTGACGAGGGAGTACGCGAGCTTAAAAGGGAGAACAGCTTTTTTAACAAACTCTGGCAACACTGGTTAACAGGCACAACCAACACTGAAAGCTGAGTTGGCAGCACTGCCAACTAATTGAAATACTCACTTCATTTGCCCCAACAGCGAACTGAGTCCGCCCATCTGGCCCACGCCCCCAAAGAGCTGCATTAGCTGCTGCTGCGACATGTTGTTCAGCATGTACTGCAAATCGGTACCCTCGCTGCCGCTGCCACCGCCGCCGCGTTGATGCGCCGAGGGGGGATTGTTGAGCAGCTCATTGATGCGACGACAGTGTTCGTCATCCTTATCGGCCTTGGGCTCCTGCATCCAGAAGAACATGCGACGTGAACTGGACTTGAATTTCAGCACATAGACACGTCCGGACTTGCATTGATCCACACGCTTGTACTCAAAGTCATCGGGAAAGACAATGAGATCGTCTTCGACCTTGCCACTGGTGCGATCCTTCCAGCAAAAGTGCATTAAGCCATCGTCGCTTTGGGTCATATACACCAGACCCTTGCGTGCATCCGGATGCACCATTTTACCGACCATATTCATGCGGCCAGCACGAAATTCCACCAGATTGGAGCTATTTGAGCTGCCCAAGCCGCTTTGTCTGCCAAACATGATGCGGGCGCTTCTCGAGAGCTATAGGGAAGCGAGTGTTATTAATGGGTTTCTACATATAATTTACATACTTACTGGATATATTATGTGGTAGAAATGTAATGTAATTTGGAATTACTTTCAATCAAAAATCGCCTGCTCTGCGAATGACGTGCAATATTCTGTCTACAGTGATGACAGTTGTATCGATAACTTTAATGGCACAGCGTTGCCACTGGTTAACAGCTCATTTGAGCATAACAGCGGCTGACCATATGTGCAGTCTGTTAGTCGGGCACAACTGTGTTGAGTGTGACCAAAGTGCGCTAGTTGTAAAAAAGATTTCTTCGCAACAACAAATTGCAATTGAATTTATTAAACTACGAAAAGTGTTGGAGTGCAGTGCTCGGCTAACAAATTAATTAAAATAATATAAGCAAACGTTTTAACTGTTTTACTCAAGTCGCAATAAGTTTATAAAGTGTTTATTATTCAAGTGGTAAGTAAACTTGTATGTATGTATGTGTGTGAGTGTGTCTATATAGAATATTAAGAGCAACAATTCTAAAACATTTCCTGATTTGATTTACGTTTATACCAAATGCGTCACAATTTGTTTAATTGTCTGTGAGCCAAAGTCGCCATTGTCTCAGTGCAACAGCAACACATACATATACGCGTTTAGTTCTAGCAGCATCTCTCAGCTGTGTCGACATTTTTACTCTTTTTCTCCACTTTCTGCTTTCTGCTAGTGCTCTCTTTGCACCTTTGCTTTGGTGTCTTTGTTTATTACTTTGGCCGCCATTACAATTTCTTGTTGTTGTTTCGCTGCTGTTGCGCATTTTGTTATTCAGCTGTTTTTGTTTTCACTCTTTTTTTAGTGTGGCCTATTTCTATCTTTCTTTCTTTCTTGCTGCTTGCTTATCAATTGGTTATTCGTCTCATATTTTATTGCCTTTTATTTGTACCTGTCCATTGTTTGCTGATTCACCTTGCAAAAACCCGTTTTGGCAGCTCGAACTTGGCACATTTGTTGTGCTTTTAATGGCAACACATACAAAATGGCCTAAAAACGAACTAACTGCAAGCAACAACAACAACAACAACAACACACAAGGCGAATGTCCGATAAGATAACGGCGCGAATATTCGA
Organism: Drosophila tripunctata; assembly: GCA_035047385.1. Taxonomy (NCBI): domain Eukaryota; kingdom Metazoa; phylum Arthropoda; class Insecta; order Diptera; family Drosophilidae; genus Drosophila; species Drosophila tripunctata. The sequence continues at coordinate 309,100 of JAWNPS010000288.1, forward strand.
AATCGAAACAGCTTAGGCAGAAAAGAGTAATCTGTAAATTTGAGTAGTTCGAACTGACAGAGCCTTGCCAGCTTGGCTGCAGTTCCTTCCGTACCCCGTTCGCTGCGTTGCCAGCTTGGCTGCAGTTTACTGCCCCCCTTTTCACTTTCTTGCCATGTGTGTGGCACATGTTCGCTTATCCGTTAAACCGCTAACTCAGCGAAGTAACTTTTTGTTGTTGTATGTCATGTATTTCATCAGTGCTTTTTGTAGCTGTTTGTTTATACAAACTGCTTAATGGTTGAGCTTTGCGCTGTAAAAGCTCATCACGTGATGGTTTAAAGCAAATTCAAAGCTCAACTTGTTAATTGTTTTTGTTCATTTATTTACATTTTGTATCTTTTTTGTCTATTGCAGCTAGAGCAGCTTAAAAAAATGCGTGTAGTCTTTGCACTTTTGGCCCTGGTGGCTGCAACACAAGCCATTTCCTTTGCCGACGTCATCAAGGAGGAGTGGCATGCCTTTAAGGTGAGTAACATAAACTATTTGTTTTTAGAAATGTAAGCTTGAGAATTCCTAGTGGCAGGTGGCAAGTATTGAATGCATTTCCTATACAAACACAACATGAATAATCAACTATTGTTGTTGTTGTTCTTGTTCTTGTTCATGCTGTACTTAGTTCCGTGTCTTTTATTTCATTGTTGTATGAGTCATGTGGGTGCACTGACAGTTGTGCTTCTTCTTTGTGGTTGCAACAATGCATGCCACAGCTGTGCTGTTGATGATAAGACCACAACAGTCACATGCCGGCTCACCACATGACGCTTCCCCATCCAAACGAGATTCTAGAACGTCACATGAGAGATGCTGATAGAAATGGAAATTGAAATGGGATTTTAAATGCTTTGCTAAACCGCCTTCCTTTTTGGTGACCGACTCTGATTGGCACGAACCCGGCGAGTCTATTGATAAACCGCAAGCGATAAGCACGCGGGTCCATTCAACAAACAGCTGCCCCAACAATTTCTATACAAAAAAACCAGAAAAAAACAAAAACACCAGAAACGATTAGCAAACAAAAATTTGCAATTATTTGTCATTTACTGACTCATTTAAGGGTTAATTTTTTTTTGTTTTGTTTAAAAATGTTGTTTAAAAATGCTGTGTTTGTCTTTTGTGATTTGTCTCTTTGTCTGCGCTTTTAGTTATTGACTTAGTTAAATAACGGCGTAGAGCGCTTTGAACCCGCTTATCAGTGTTATTATTATTAATATTATTATTATTGGCAATTGTGTTCCCATTTCGCCTTCTCTTATTGCTTATCTATAGACTATAGTCTATAAACAATGTACAAGTTTCTAGCTTTGTCTAGTGTCTCGACTAATCAACTAGTTAGAGGTACATATATAGATTGACTTGAGTTATACAAGTAGTATAGATTGTACATATATATTATATGTTCTTTGTGTTTATTATTTAAAAAATGGGTTCAGCAATCTTCATTAAATTTCTAGCAATAATCTTATAGATTACAAATTTAAAATTCCCAAACGTACTTTTAGAAAAGCAATATAAAATTGTAGCATACTTTGCGGCTGTGCTTAAACTTGTATTTGGCAACAAAAAAATTTAAAGCATACAAACAGGCGCAGCCAAAAAATTCAATTTAAATTTGCACACTATATGTTTCAAGGGATATATGTGTGTGTGTGCGGTTTAAATTTGCCAACGCTTTAAAAATGTTGCTGATATGCAAATTCCAGCTAACTGGAACACACACACAAAGAAATATACAAATAGTTTGCCGTTTCAGCTGCTATAGCTGATAAAGCGTGTGAAATGCGACCTCCCAAACTCTGTCAATCAAATCATTATTAAGATGTCAAATACAACGCTTTATTTTTGTCTACTATATGTTTTTGTTCTTGTTGTGCTTGTTTTTTTTTTTTTTTTTCATTCAATTTGTGCGCAATTGGCAAAAATCAAAATATACAATAACAAAAACACACAAATGCCAGGAGAAGTGGCGTGTGACTTGCTGAATATACATATGCTTATCACTTGTTCACTTGCTGCTGTCCACTTGTTGTTTTGTTTTTGTTTTGGTTTCGTGACGTTTGCGTTTACGTTTTATGCTTCGCAAACGAAAATAAGTAGGCAAAGAAGGAGACGTAGCGATTGGTCGTCTGTGATATCGATATATGTTTAACCGGTTATTATATTTCGATAATACATGCATATCGTGTGTACATATGTATTATGCATGTCCTAATAAATCAGCATCTCTTTTTATATGTGACGCGTTTGGCAAAAACCGGTTCGTTTCCGTTGCTTGTGCCTGCCTTCTGCCCGTTTCGACCCCTACAATGCTCTAATGATTAAATGTATGTATGTAGTACATATATTTGCGTAGCTGCTTTCACACGTATTTTGCTGTGTGTGTGTGTGTGAGGAGCGCGCAGCACAAAAAAAAAATATCAGGCTGCTATTTTTGTTATTAACCGCTCGACTCTCAACGCAAGTAGACAGCAACAGCAACAGCCAGTCGCAACGTTAGAGCTGCAATCGTGCGAGCGAGACACATACGCAGCAAGCAAGAGAGCGCGCAGACTAATTTAAAAGAGAGCATGTGCAGAGAGAGAGAGAGAGCAAGTAACGAAACAAATTAAAGGAAAAGCACACAGCACAAGAAGCACAAGCACACACACGACGACGCTCGTCATTTGGAAAAACGTGCTAAAGCAAACAAAATCGTAACCACCAAAGCACTGTACACTGTACAGTGTACACTGTGTAGCTTAACAGAAAGGGCTATCAAAAATTAAATTACATAAAAAAAAACCCATAAAAAACACATAAAAAATGGCCAGTTCCAATGATTTAAATCTAGTTGTGGATGTTGTGGTTCCGGCTGTCTTTGTTATAACACTATTCATTGTCAATGGATTTGTGCTGCGCTTCATAATGCGTAAACGTCGCGAATATCAAGATTTGCCGCAGCAGCAGCTGGATGCAACCCTGGGGGGTCCCAGCACATCAGCAGCAGCAGTAACAGTAACAACAACAAATGCAGTTGTTAGCGATAACGATGACAGTTGCTCGATTGAAATGGAACGATTGTAGCCGAAAAGGGACGACCACTCACTGCATTCATCCTCAACATCCTCATCACTAGGAACTGCGACTTTACCGTTAGCCATGTAGTTATTAAGATACTCAAAATGTCATGTGACTGGGCAACTTTTACTGTATTCACACTACAACAACAAAAAAAAAACCGACTAAAGTGCAAAGCAAAAAAAAATACGAAAAATGAAACAAATTGTATACTAATAAAACAAGGGAATGAATAGAAAACAACACCTATACATAGAACCCCACTAAGTATGTGTTTATATATACATTTACTATATGTATCTATTTTATAGTTTTGCTATTAAGCACGTGCATTTAATTAATATTTTAAGAGTTTGCTTTTGTAACTTTTTTGTATTTTAAAGCGTTTAGTCATTTTATTTTATAATAAAACTAACCATATAAACCAAAATACATATTTCAGTTTTTCATCACCCCAAAAGTTCACGCAGTCATAAAATAATTATATCAATTATAGGCTATATGGAAATAAAGTAGAGTAACACGCAATGTGACGAGTTTGCTGCTGCTTCCAACAAAACATTAATAAAACCAGTAGGAATGTACAGTCGAGCTCACCCAACTGTTGTATACCCAATCAGATGCCATGTCGATCTTTATTAAACTTTCAGTAGCTGTTAATGTTGCTTTTTGTAGTATAGAATCATTAGAGCGGACAACCCTGTATCTCATATGCGCTGTCTCTACTAACTTGCTTGGTATAAATAAGCATAACTTTTTTGTTCGTGAACCGATTTTTGCCAAACTTTCAGAATAGTTTCATATAACTATTCTCTAGGCATTCTATTAATTTTAATAGCCTAAGCGATACATATATAGGGTCTACAGGCGATAGAATATTACTGCTAACTTTAAACATCTCAGAAATCTTTTCGTTCATACGGACAGACAGACGTACATCGCTATATCGACTCTGCTATTGTTGCTAATCAGTAATATATATACTTTATGTTGATGGAAATGCTTCTCACTGCCTGTTATTCGTTTTTAATAAACTTATCATACCCTCGAAGAACTTTAAAGACAGGAATACCAACTACAACACAATAGTAATATCAGCATCAGCATCATCATCCGGTTTTTTTTAGGGCGACAATTGTTGGGTTTCGATTGAAATACATAATTAAATGACATGTCCGTCTGTGGTTGGATAGCGCATAAAGAATGTTGACTGCGCAGCATCACAGTCTACATTTGCTAGGGTATCTGCTAAACGACTACAGCATGCAAAACCCAAACTTAACTCTATGCTTTTCTCACATTTACAACTGCTACCTGAATGGTTTGTTGTTGTTTTTAGTTTGACAGAGTCGTAAAATTCTTTTTATGATTATATACACAAGTTTTATGCTATTTATGGCTTTAGCTACCGTACCACGCTTTTAGTCTTGTCAGTCACCTGTTTCTTGGCTCTGATAACAGCTGATTTGGCTTATCGGGTGCTACGTCTCAAGGGCCAGTAAATCCAAATCGAGCAGAAACTAAAACCATCAAATGCACTGCTCAACAGTGAACTCAAATAAAACTAAACTATTTCTATCTCTGTATAAATATGTGCATTTTAAAGCTATCTAATCTGTGAGTGTTGTGTACTAGGTAAAATATTGTTATTATTGAAACACGAAACACGGTCTTGTGATAACACCGTAAAACATACATACATCAATTGATAAGCAAATGAATTGTTCGTGTTCGTATCAAGTGTTATATGTGTTTTAAACATTTGTATTTGTTTCATAATTGCAGCTGGAGCATCGCAAGAACTATCTGGATGAGACTGAGGAACGTTTCCGCCTGAAGATTTTCAATGAGAACAAACACAAGATTGCCAAGCATAATCAGCGCTATGCGGCCGGAGAAATTAGCTATAAAATGGCCCTTAATAAGTATGCCGATATGTTGCCTCATGAATTCCATCAGACAATGAACGGTTTCAATTATACACTGCAAAGGCAGCTGCGGTAAGTTGTGCTCTATACTAAAATTCTACACTTTAAACTAAATACTCTTCTTTTTTATTGTGTTTGCAGTGCTGCTGATGTTAGTTTCACGGGCATTACATTCATTTCGCCGGAGCATGCCGGTTTGGCCAAGTCTGTGGATTGGCGTACAAAGGGCGCTGTCACAGAGGTCAAGGATCAGGGACACTGCGGCAGCTGCTGGGCATTCTCGAGCACTGGTGCTCTGGAGGGTCAGCATTTCCGTAAGACTGGTGCCTTGGTGTCGCTCTCTGAGCAGAATTTGGTTGATTGCTCCACCAAATACGGCAACAATGGCTGCAACGGTGGCTTGATGGACAATGCCTTCCGTTACATCAAGGATAACGGTGGCATTGATACCGAGAAGTCGTATGCCTATGAGGGTATTGATGATTCCTGCCACTTCAACAAGGATACCATTGGTGCCACAGATCGCGGTTTCGTTGATATTCCCCAGGGTGATGAGAAGAAATTGGCTGAGGCTGTGGCCACCATTGGACCCGTCTCCGTTGCTATTGATGCCTCCCACGAATCATTCCAGTTCTATTCCGAGGGTGTCTATAATGAACCACTATGTGATCCCCAAAATCTCGATCATGGTGTGCTCGCCGTTGGCTATGGCACCGATGAGAAGGGACAAGACTTTTGGCTAGTAAAGAACTCCTGGGGCACCACCTGGGGTGACAAGGGCTTCATCAAGATGACCCGTAACTCTGATAACCAGTGCGGTATTGCCACAGCTGCCAGCTATCCTTTGGTTTAAGTGTCCTTAGTCCACATAGCCTGCTCAACCTCATGTATAACTTAACGCTATTCCAAACTAAACGAGCATCTCAAGCAGAAGTTTATAATTTAGAGGGCATATATACATACCATATATATATAACTACAAACATATATGCTGCGATCTGTAAAACTCATCACATTTCTTTTAGATAGTGTTTGCCATTGAAAAAAAAGTCGAAACAAATTAGGCATATATTACAATGTTGATGTTTTTGTATGAAATAAAAAATAATATTAAAATTACAAGAGATTTGTTTCATTGAAATTAACTTTATATAAAGATATTAATTTATTTTGGCATGTACATTAGCATTTAATATTAAAACTGTTTAAAATGTAGCTACTTTACTTTTCGTAAGCCCAAGAAAAAAAGCCACATAAAAATTTAAATTCGATAACATTAGCTCCAACTGTTACAATACTTGCAGCCCTGCTGCAACATATCGATTGGCTTGCCAAGTATCGATACTTGCAGCGCACGCGCATCGATATCAAACAGCTGTTGTTTTGTAATAGATAGAATGCAATAATAAAGTATTGCAATTTAATAAATAAGAAAATTAATGAAAATGTTGCTAACATTGCGAGTTGCCGGCGCGAGTCGACTCTGTTCGAGCCTCTCCAGGCATCCACGTCGTTTGTTGGCCAGCAGTGCCGCCGAGCAGGCCAAGAAAATATCGACCCCCCAGCAACCGCATCAATTGGAAATCAATGGGGGCACGTACGCCACCGACAGCTGGACAAATGTGACGCCCAAGATATTGGAGCATATGGGAATGCAGAAGCATCTACAGCGTGATCATCCGCTGTCGATCATACGTCAACGCATTGTAAACTATTTCTATGGAGCGTATCGCAATCAACGGGGAAATCCACTTTTCTCCGTGTATGATCAATTGAATCCTGTGGTCACTGTGCAGCAGAATTTCGATAATTTACTGATACCCAGCGATCATGTGAGTCGCCAGAAGTCGGACTGTTATTACGTGAATAAGCAGCATTTGCTGCGTGCACACACCACAGCACATCAGGTGGAGTTGATATCGGGAGGATTGGATAACTTTCTGGTGGTTGGTGAAGTGTATCGGCGGGATGAAATCGATAGCACACATTACCCGGTGTTCCATCAGGCGGACGCTGTGCGTCTTGTGACCAAAGACAAGCTGTTTGAGCGCAATCCCGGCTTGGAGCTGTTCGAGGAGACGTGGTCTGGTTCTATAGCAGATCCCAAGCGCATATTACCCTCCTCCAAGTGCATGGATCAGACAAAACAGCCTTGCCACACCCTAGAGGCCGTTAAGCTAATGGAGCACGAAATGAAACACGTTCTGGTTGGACTGACAAAGGATCTGTTTGGATCACGCATCAAGTACCGCTGGGTGGACACCTATTTCCCCTTCACCCAACCCTCGTGGGAGCTAGAGATTTACTTCAAGGACAACTGGCTGGAGGTGCTCGGCTGTGGCATAATGCGTCACGAGATTCTCCAGCAGGCTGGTGTGCATCAGTCCATTGGCTATGCTTTTGGCGTTGGTTTGGAACGTCTGGCCATGGTGTTATTCGATATACCAGACATTCGATTGTTTTGGTCCAACGACAGTGGATTTCTGTCGCAATTCAGCGAGCAGGATCTGCAGAATCTGCCCAAGTACAAACCCATCTCACACTATCCTCAATGCACAAACGATTTGTCCTTTTGGCTGCCCGCAGATGTGGATGTAAGTGCTGGTTTCTCTCCCAACGATTTTTACGATTTAGTGCGCACAGTGGCCGGTGACGTAGTGGAACAGGTAAGTGCTATTTAAGATGTATTTAATTTAGCTTTAATATACATTTTTTTACAGATAAGTTTGGTGGACAAATTCAAGCATCCAAAGACGGGCAAAATCAGCCTTTGTTTTCGTATCGTCTATCGGCATATGGAACGTACCTTGACGCAGGCGGAGGTTAATGAAATACATAAGAGCATTGCCAATGCCAGTGTAGAGCATTTTAATGTGCAAATACGCTAGTCTTAGTTTAATTTTGTTGCTAATAAAAAATAAATAATTATTTGAAATATGTGCACTTAAGATGTATCGATAAACTATATTTGACGCTGCTCAACACTGTTGAGAATTTAGTATTTTTTGAAAATACCACACGACAGCAAAGCGTATATTCTGCCATTGAATATACGGTCTCTCTGCCGTTGTATGCGGCGTTGAAGTTTTTCTATTTATTTATCCGGATATTTGAAATTCAAGTGAAAATGTCTTCACTAGATGCGGATGCTGTACTTTATAGTATATTGGCCTTGGTTATCATCGAAAATGCTTTGGAAATCTATATATCATTGCGTCAGGTAAGTTAATAACACAGCTGCCGGCACGTGCGGCAATAAAATATTGGATGATGCATACACAAATACAACGTATGCAATGCGTACAAGGGTTTGGCTACGGCTACGGCTACGACTACAAAGGGGGGGTTTAACTGTAGCGTATAAATTTAGCACAATTTTAAATGTCAGCTAGAGTTCATTGATTGCAATTAATATCAATTTACTATCGTTTCGCACGCTATCTGCAGGTGAAAGTCTATCGAAATGCGTTGAAAGTGCCAAACGAATTGACGTCACACATGAGCGAGGAGACGTTCCATAAGGCACGCAAGTATGGACTGGATCAGGAGAACTTTGGCATCTTCAAGGCACTGCTAATGGACGTGCTGCTGCTGTGCTTAGAACTGTATTTTGGCTTGATCGCCCTCATCTGGCAAAAGTCTGTGGAAGTGGTGACTCGTTTGCAGTGGGACGCCAGCAATGAGATACTTGTGAGCTGCGTGTTTGTGCTCATCTCCAATCTGTTGTCCACGTTCAAATCGCTGCCCTTTAAGATCTACAAGATCTTTGTGCTGGAGGAGCTGCATGGCTTTAACAAGCAAACCGGTGGCTTCTTTGCCTGGGATCAGGTTAAAGGCTTTCTGGTCACCCAAGTGGTTATGTTGCCCATCACAGCGGCTATTATATTCATTGTGCAACGTGGCGGTGATAATTTCTTCATCTGGTTGTGGGTATTCACTGGTGTCATCTCACTGGTGCTGCTCACCATCTATCCGATCTTTATTGCCCCACTGTTCGACAAGTACACACCGTTGGAGGAGGGACCGTTGCGCAAGTCTATTGAGGATTTGGCTGCCTCACTGAAATTCCCGCTGACCAAGCTGTATGTGGTCGAGGGCTCCAAACGCTCCTCCCACAGCAATGCCTACTTCTATGGCCTGTGGAACTCGAAGCGTATTGTGCTCTTCGACACTTTGCTGCTGAACAAAGGCAAACCCGATGACTCCGAGTTGACCGACGATGAGAAGGGCAAGGGTTGCACCAACGAGGAAGTGCTGGCCGTGCTGGGTCATGAGCTGGGCCACTGGAAGCTCGGTCATGTGACCAAGAACATTATCATCATGGAGGTGCATTTGCTGCTCATGTTTCTGGTCTTTGGTTATCTGTTCAAATACGCGCCCTTCTATGAAGCCTTGGGTTTCCCACCCGGCACCAGACCCATTCTAGTGGGTCTGCTGATTGTCTTTACGTATGTGATGGCACCCTATAATGCTATCATTAACTTTGCCATGACCATCCTATCGCGTCGTTTCGAGTATCAAGCAGATGAGTTTGCTCACTCGCTGGGCTTTGAGAAGCAGTTGGGACGCGCTTTGATTAAACTGAATCTGGATAACTTGGGTTTCCCCGTCTATGATTGGCTGTATTCCACTTGGAATCATTCGCATCCAACTCTGCTGCAGCGTCTGGCTCGCCTCAAGGAGTTGAGCGGCAGCAAGAAGCAACAGTAAGTTCAGTTTCCAGACCAAAGCATTTAGAAGTTTTCAAATAAAATTTACAACACATATGTTGTATAACTAAATAAAAACAAAAACACAAACACACAAACAAACAAACAAAGCTATAATAAATATTTTAATTTTTATTTAAAATAATTTTTATAATTCCATTCCCGTCGTTTCCCACAAATAAAACAAGCAAAATTTGTTAGTTTTCGTTTTGTAAAAATGTCAAATTTGGAATCGAGTAATTTATAATGTCCAACTGGTTCTGGAATGATGCTGACGTCATACTCTTGCTGCTCATGGGCATACTAATAGTGGATAATCTCTGGTCCGTCTATCTATTGTTGCGCGAGGTAAACGGAAAGACTAGGAGCTTGTAAAATATTATACAAAATGTTTACTCAAAACTAAACTAGTTTAGATTGCAATGGTTTATCGAGTGTGTGAAGTACCCGATTTACTGCGTCCGTATTTGACGCAGGAACAGTTCAACTCCATGCGTATCTATAAGTTGCACAAGAGTTGGTTTCACATCGTAAACACCATGTGGATGATTGTCATATGCGGCTGCCTGGAGCTCTACTTTGGCTTCTATGCCTTTGTCTGGCAGTTGGCAAACTGGATGACCTTTGCCCGCTGGATGCAACACGAGGTCTTGATCTCGATTGTCTTTGTGTGCCTGGTGAATCTATATCTGCTGATCAAGTCACTGCCGGGTCGCATCTATGAAAAGTACTGCATAACGAGTCTGTTCAAAAGAGATGCACCCAAGTGGTATATACGTATAGTGTATCTACTGCTAGATGTGCTGCTCTCACTGCTGGGTTTGGTCATAATGGTGGTACTATTCGTCTATATAGTCAAGTATATGGATAGGTTTTCCTTTCTGGGACTGTATGCTTTATCTCTACTGGTGACTTTGGCTTTGATACTTGTGCTGCCCTTTGTTATTGATCCCTTGATAGGCAAACGTGTGCAGCTACAGAATATGGTCTTGAAGGCGGAACTGGAAAGGCTTACTGCTCGTGTGGGTTTCCCCATGCATCAGGTGCTCATCATACGTGTACGGGATGGAAGTACGGGTAGTAATGCCTTCTTCTACGGTGCCTGCTGTTTGAAGCGCATTGTCATCTTCGACACCCTGTTGTACAATCGCGGACTACAGAATCTGTCACAGCTGTCGCTGGTGGAGTTGGGCAAGGGACTGCGTGATGCCCAGGTGGTTGCTGTGGTGGCCCACGAACTGGGACACTGGCACTATGGACACTTCTACAAGGCCATCATTATATTTAAAACCCATTTGTTTGTCACCCTCTTGCTCTTTGCCTGCTGCTTTCCACACGGCCCCATCTATGAGGCGGTGGGCTTTGAGCCGGGTCTGCAGCCCACCATTGTTGGCTTCATCATTGTCTTTGGCTATGTACTAACTCCCTACTTTACGCTCTCCAATGTCCTGATGCTCACTGCGACGCGTCAGTTCGAGTATCAGGCGGATAAGTTTGCCTTTCAGCTGGGACATGCCAGCAATTTGAGATCGGCTTTGCTTAAACTATATGCCGATAATCTATCATTTCCCATATCGGATGAATGCTACTCCATTTGGCATCACACACATCCCACCATGCTGCATCGACTGGCGAGACTCGAGCAACTGGAGGCGAACAGCAGCAGCCGCAGCAATCCCTGATTGTTACATCCAAGTAACCTCGATTCCAAGTTTCATATTTTTTTCCACTGACTTTTCTATATAGTTTTCTCGATATATATATATATTGTGTTTTATTGTTTATTGTTCAATTTGGTGAAACAAAACATGATCTTATCCTGATGCAATGGTATTTTACGACACTTGGCCAAAGCTACAACCGGAGATTCTGCTTTGGATCTTGCTGGCGGTTCTAGCTGTTGATCACATTTGGGAAATGATATTGGCCAAGCGTCAGGTGAGTGAAATATGTTAACAAATAATATCAGGGCTGCATGCCAACAAAAATTTCAAAGAAGATCCTTCAAAATGACCGTTATTTAGAATGGGGTGCAATAGTTTCGCTCATATCTTTCGTGTCTACTATCCAATTTTTATGAAACTTTCGGGATACAGTTAGAAATGTATGATAGTCAAGTGTTTCAAATCTCATTTACTTAGCTTTTAAACTGTGCAAGCTATAGGCGATTACTGGAAACAAATAGATGATTAATATGGCATAGTTTTCGGGTTAGGGTTGTGCAGTCCCGGTATTGTTAACATGTATAGTATTTAGTGTATATATAAACACTCTTCCCCTCTGTCTTAGTAGCAATTGGTATGTCTGGGTGCCAGCACGGTGCCGGAGGAGTTACGGGCTGTCATACCGCCGGAGCTATATAACCGTGCTCGCGTCTATGAGCTGCACAAGATGGAACTGTTTATGTGGAAGCACGGCATTGATTTGATCATCAGTTTGGTCGAGCTATTCTTTGGTTTCTATCCGTTTGTCTGGAATCTGGCCTGCAAAACTTTGGCAGCTGTTACCAAAGAAGAGCTATGGATAAGTCTGATCTTTGTACTATATCTGACGATCTATATAACGGTGCGTTGTCTGCCGGTTTTACTGTACGACAAGTGTATATTGGAGCTACGCTATGGCACCCAGACACGTATGCCCTGCTATATGTACATCTTTATGGGCATCATATCGATAATTCTATCGCAATTGATACTCGCACCGATCACATTGGCAATTGTGCTGATTGTTCAGAATGTGGGTTACTATTTCTTTCTATATTTCTGGATCATTTGGGCGGTATGCACGCTATTGCTGGTATTCCTGCTGCCCTACCTCTGTGCACCGTGTATTGGACGCCAGGTGCCGCTGCCCGATGGTCCACTCTATCAGGATGTGAAGCGTGTGTGTGATCTAACCAAGTTTCCCATGTCCCGAGTGTTTATCATACGCACCAAGTCGACGCAGTACAGCAATGCCTATTTCTATGGCAGTTGCTGCTTGAAACGGATTGTTATCTTCGATACGCTGTTGTTCAACAAGGGTTTGCCACCGCATGAACTGCAACCGCATGAGATCGGACGAGGGCTGTATAATATACAGGTGGCTGCTGTGGTGGCCCATGAGCTGGGACACTGGCGCAATGGACACTTCTACAAGGCCACCATCATCATGAAGATACACTTTCTGCTCACCATGATTCTGTTCGGACTGCTCTTCCACTGTCCCCAGCTGTACGAGGCGGTGGGTTTCGAACATGGCGTCTGCCCTATTATTGTGGGCTTCATTATTGTTCTACGTTTCGCCTTGACTCCATATCTGACGCTGGCCAACTTTGTAATGCTGTGGAATCTACGACGCTTCGAGTATGCTGCCGATCGCTTTGCTCACTATCTGGGCTACTCGATGCCTTTGCGAACGGCTCTGATCAAGATCTATGCGGATCACATGAGTTTCCCCGTCTATGATAGCTGCTATGCTCGCTGGCATCACACACATCCCACCATTCTGCAGCGTTTGGCCTATCAACAGCGTCTGGACATTGAGGCAATCTATAATAACTTTTAGTCTCCTCTTCTCGGCTTTATACTTCAAATTTCTAGTTTAGTTTGTTATGATATTCTTATGCGTGTCTTTTGTTTTGAGTAAATTGTTTAATTGTAGTTGAAGCATGTCTTTTGGAAGCATTACCAAATTGAATGTACACATCGCCAAACGGTAAGTTAAAGCTTTGAACTCTTTAGAGGATTATAAACATTTGTTCTACAGTCGTACCCACATCACGTATGCTAATGATGCCACACGTCTGTTGACCAACAATCCCTCTGGCTTTGCCTTTCGCAGCACGGGCAGCATCAGTTGCTCTTGTGCCGATGATCCTTTGATTCAAGCCAGAACCTTTTTGCGGCGTCACTTTGGCCGCCGAGGCAGCATTGAGCGTACAGCTGCCTTGGATCACTTTTTGTTTGCTTTGGGTGTGGATTTCAGCGCTGAAGAAGCTGCCGAGGATCTGCTGTTGAAGCAGCAGCAAGAACAACAGCAAGAGTTGGAGTTGGAAGTGCAGCTAGAAGAGGTGGAAGATTTGCAAAGAGAGAGCCTGGAAATTAGCCAAGATGAGTGCTTAGATGAGGAGCAATTGCTGCTTCAAGAACAGCAATCGGATCCGCAATTACAGCAGCTATCGGAACAGCAATCGGAGCAAGAATTGGACCAACAATCGGAGCAGGAATTTGATTACAGTTCAACGCAGGAATCGGAACAAGAATCTGAGCAAGAATCGGAGCAAATATGGGATTCAAGGATCGATAGAAGAGTCGGAGCAGCAAAAGAGACAGCAATCGGTCAAAGAGTCAAGCACTTATCGATGCAGGAATCGCCAGTTCAATCGGAACTAGAATCGGATTACAAATCGATGGAGAACTTGGAGCCAGCATCGAGGCAGCAATTGAAGTTAATTCAGTTATCGAAGCACAAATCGTATCAACAATCTAAGCATTTAACGATGCAGGACTCCGAGCTGGAATCGGAGCTAGAATCGGAGTTTGAGTCGGAGCAGAATACGGACATGGACTCCGAGCATGAGCTGCTGCCTACTCTGCAAGTGATGAAAATGCTGCCACAGCAGCTACGCAATTGCCACAGTGCATGGCACCTGGAGCACTGCCTTGGTGGCAACAGCCAACTGCAGACGTCCAGCTGGTAAGATACCCTGTAAATTAAACACACCCACATGCTCAACCTACAAAGCAATCCACACAGCCAATGCCAAGCCATACGAGAGATCATGAATCATATCAACAAATTGGCCAAGTCTTCGATGACTGCATTTAGTGTGGTGGAAGATCAGGAGTCAAAGACACAAACTGCCAAACTGGTGAGTCTGAGTGGATTGTTGCAACAACTCGGTGAGCTGCTGGAGCAGCAGACAGAGGTGCAAACATAAACGGGTGTTACATGCAGTTTATAATATAGAATACAGGGTGTCTCTGTTGTTTTTGTTTTTATTGAGATTGTGATCTATCGATAGTTTATTAAAACACACTTTTGTTTCATTGAATTTGCTTGACATTTGGTTGGTATGTGGTATAGTTTATATGTATATAGTTATGGCATATATATATATTATAGTAATACATTATAGTTGTTATTTTTGGAATCGGAAAGTCCTTCATTGTTTTTGGTTTTGGTTTTTTGGTAGAAGCTTTACATGCAAGTGTTGCTATCATCTGATATTCTGTAAATGGTTTTCTTTATCTTAAACATAGCATACGAGTAAGTTGATAATGTATATATATATAGTATATATAGTATATAGTATATTGTATAAGTATATACGATATTCATTGAATTTCATTTACTTGGCATTTGTTAGATCATCGTACAAGTTTCTCTTCACTAAAAACACAATAATTTAGCTAGCATAGATTTAAGTTTTTTTTATCTTTGGCTATGGTTGAGTTAAGTTAGAAATTATATAGAGAAATTTATAGGATATAGTTTATATGGAGTTACCAAATAGTTTAAGTATTTATAATAGAGATAGCACCTTGAGGAGTTTCAAACAATAATTCCAAACAGCAGTTGCTTTCCCCTCATGGCTTGTAGGGGGATAACGAAGACGAAGAGAGGGGAGCAGAGTAGTGAAATCTGGCAAATCTAAAAGAGCTTTCATAGATCTTTGTTAAACTCGAATCTGAATTTCAATATTTTCTAAAATGTTTGGAAAATACGTCAAAAACTAAGCTGGATAAAAAAAAATCACACGCATCAAAATATATATTCACATATATATGTTTTTGTATATGTATAAGTACATTTATATTGTGTAATTTTAATAATTATAATTAATATAAATATTATTTGTTTGGTACACACAATAATAATAATAATAATAATATTTAACAACAATTAGGTATCTAAAAAATTTACGCTACATAATAAATTGTGTTTTTTTTTTTGTATTTCTTTTGCCATAATAAATTGTCGAGTGTCTGCTGTCTTACACTTAGCTAAATTATTGAATTAACTCGAAATTAAATTAGTTTTATTTCATTTAAAATTAAGTATATATTTATATTCATATTAATCCATCTAAAAATGTCATCTCAGACACACAAGACAATTAAAATCGATGTACTGAACTTTGTTTCGGTTTCGGTTTGGTGTTGTTGTTATTTTCTGTTGTTTTATCATTCATTTTGTTATTGTTGCTGGCTGGTTTCGAGTTGCATTTTTTTGTTGTCAAAAAAGTAATTAATTTAATTGTAATTTTTATTTTATTTTACGATTACACATATACACATTATATATTGTTGTTGTTTGTTGCTGTTGTTTAGGAAATAGACTTTCAAAAGCTTAACATGCATAAACATTTAATTAATTTGAAACATTTATTTTAAATTTTTACTTTTATATGTTTTTTTGTTTTAGTTTTTGCCATTTTAGCTACATCAAATTTATCAATTTATCAATTTTAGTTTTCATTTCTTCTTTTTTGCATAGTTTTCTTTTGCAAATGGAAAATTTTGCTTTGCTCCTCTTGTGCCTGCCGCCGTCCTTTGAAGGGCAGCAGACGCAGTAAAGTAATCGATTGGCATTTTTGTGGCCCGAAAACAACTTTTGCCGTTTACCCAAATTGGTAACAAAAATATATTGTATGTGTTTGTTTGTGTTTGTGCTAACAAATCTATTCCATCGGCTGCGTTTTGTTGGCATCTGCGGAGACGCATCGGCTTACTGCTCATCTTCTGGCGATATTTTGGCCAAGGTCAACAGTATCATGGTCAGCTCCTTGCGTGAGATTTTGCCATGTTTATCGTGTCCAACGCCACGCATGATTGTCTCCTCGAATGCAGCCAAATCCTGGGCATCATAGTCATCCTTTAAAGAGCATTTCAGTAAGCAACTACTACAAACTCTTGCCAAAATACCCAATAGAGTTTACTTACCTTCTTCACCAACTCCAGCAGATCCTTGAGGAAACCCTTGAGCTCCTCATTCTCAATGGTGCCGCTATTATCCTGTTATTTTAATGAAAACCTTTACTATATAGCTACATTAAAGAGTTGTTTGAAGCTACTTACTCGATCGTAGAGTGAAAAAACTTTCTCAATATCATCTTTGGTCAGTTTGGTGGCACCCTAATGAGATAGAATAATGCTTTCATGTTATTTTCAAACTCAAGTTCAAATTTGGTTTATTAAATATCTAGATAAGAATAAATACTCTTCAGACCGTTTGACTATTATTTCAATTGGCATATGGGACACTAGACTACATGTAAACGGTGTGTGTGTGTGCTTACTTATAAATTATTTACATTTCATGCCAAATATTGTCTCTTGTTTGTTTTTCGTTTTATTATATAAACCATGCTGGACGTGTGCGTTTGTTGCCTATGCACTATGGGGAATTTGCCCACTTTTGGTGACCAAAATTAATAACTCTAGAACGGAGCAAGATATTTGACTTCTGTTTTTTGCATCGGATAAAGTTGACCAATATCTTTTATCAGTAGAAAAAAAGTGGGCGTGGCACCACCCATTTTTTTTTAACTAATGTAAATTTTTTTAGGCTTTTAGAGAATTAATTAAAAAGTAAATAAAAGTTCTGTGACAGTATTAGGTTACAATTTTTGGAAAATAGTGGGCGTGGCACGCCTTTAACATCGTAAAGTAACATACACTAGTAGGCATAAATATTTAGACAACACTTAAAGTTAAATCTACTTAAAATTTAAACTTCCTGAAAAAGAAGTTTGGTATCAATGGATAGGTCACTTCGATTCCGTTTTAATAACACACAATTTTTCTTAACCCATTGAGTACTCGTGGAATATTTTCAATTCTGGCAAAGGTCTACTTTTTAAACTTTTTCCCCCGGGCAAAATCAAAAAATGTTGAATGCAAAAAGTTTGTCCAAAAGTTTGTCCAATTAGTGGTGGAAAAAAAAATTTTTCAAAAATCTCTTCGGAAGTATTTTTTATGATTTTTTGAAAATTGATATTTAACTCGTTTCGTGCCACTTGCCAAACAAATATGCGTTTGCCAAATTGAGGTTACGTCCTAAAAATGAAAAATTCTCGCAAAATCGTAAAAAGTGATATTTTTAATAACATTTATTTGAACAAGAATTCAATCCTCTACAACATACAATACATCTCATGGATGGACTCTTCTGGACTCACTTTAAATCTCTAACGGAACATGAGACTTTATCCAAAATATGCACTTTCAGGGAGTCTTAGATTTTTGCTTTATTAAGGGGACAACACGATTTTTTTTTACAAATGACGCTCACAAACACATAATACAAACCACACAGATTCGAACTCATTTCAAAAATTTTAGTTATATTGTTTAGTTTTATAATATTAATCACTTGAACTTGAGCAAACAAAACTTTAAATGACAGGCGCGTGTGCTTTGCAAATGCAACAGCTGTTTTATCAGCTGATTCCTTTGTTGTGGCGCCCTCTATAAAAATTTCTGTTATGCAACACTGAAGATTGGTGTATTGTGAATGCATTGCACTGAAACTTTTTTTAATTTTCCGACGTTCAGAAAATGGGTTTTGGTCACCTAAACTGGTCAAATTCCCCATAGTGCTATGGACATTTAAGTCAGACACAATCAAGCAGACACACACTCGCATGCAAATCAATTTGTTTGCGTTGACTCAATCTCTCAATAAACATTACAGCCAATTTGTGCACAATTATTTGCACAATACAAAAAACAAAAATGTTTGTCTGAAAAATATTGCCCCTAAATATATGCTACACATATGTTTTTTTTTCAATCTTTCTTTTTTGCCCAAATACTTGTGCGAATCATAACGAATGATCTAATTAAGCTTTACATGTTTTCTGCGCCTCCTTTGTGGGCCTTCCCTCTTCTGTGTTTTGTGCTTTTCTGACATTCGGTAATTAATATGCATTAAGGTAAATTGCGTATACTTTCTCTGGTTTTTCTAACGCACCAAAATTAATGTAGCATACATTTCAGCGCTCACATTTAATGCCGCTCTCGCTCACTCCCTTTGGGATTTATATTGCTTTGCGTTGTATTGTATATGTGCTGCTTAGATTTATTGATTCCACTTTCTTTCCAACGCACACACATATACAGAGTTTGCACTTGTGGTTATGCAACCACGAATGCAGCAATCGCTGAATTGCCACCTCAAAGCAGTTGCAGATGTTTCAGGGCCCCGAATTCTGCCATGAAAATGGCTTAAACCAGACAAGCCAAATAATTTGGTGCAAGCGTGCCTGTATTTGTGTCCCTAGGGACTGATAACATTTATTTTATTTAGCCATGTAAGCTGCTTTATAACCGACGACACAAGCGACAGAACGCATTTGCTTTGTTCTAGCCATACCCTGTATACTTAAGACTGTGTGCAGTCTGGTTTTGCTAGCTTTTACATTACAGGTTTATTAGCTAAAGTTAGCACTACAGGGTAACTGCTTGTCTAGCTGCCTTTTTCGGTTGCCTGCTCGTTTATTTTTTTGGTTATTTTTTTTTTGGGGGATTGAAAATCCATTAAGTGCCCGGTGTTGGCAGCCCTTTCAACGCATTGTTCTTTGTGTGTGAAGCTGGGCTTTATGGTTGGCTTTAGTGTTTAATTTTGCTCAAAATTTTCATTTTCACACTGAATTATATAGTAAAATGGTATGGCGCCTAAAAGCGTGCTTTACATTTTGTCGGAACTCTCTGACAAATTGCGCACTTAAGCCGCTTGCTAACCGAGTGCGGCACGTTCCCTCTGATAAAATGAAGTAATTATTTTATACTTCAACACTTTTGAATGCCATTTCGTTAGGTTACGGCAGCGGCGGATGTCTGCGGCTGCCATTTACCCATATGGACAGCATAAGAGCGGAAGGTGGCACAAAAACACACACACCCTGTGGCACACACACACACATTTCTAAATTATGCAAAAGGTCGCAGAGGGTCGGTATCTGGACCATCATTAGGTTTAAGCATCTCACGTACATGCACTTATCACACATCTCCCATTCTTTCTATCTTCTATTTGCACACGCCCCTTCCCCGTCTCTCGTTCGCTCTCTATCTCTCTCGCTTTACAGTGTCTGCTACAGCAAATATCTAATTAGTAGCGCATATTTGTCGTTTGCTTATTGGATTGTCACAAAGCTCCAAGCTGCCATTGCGGTTGGCAAGTATATGTTTTGGCCATGGCTTAAGTACTTCCTGGTGGTCTATTTAACACATAAATTAACCATAGCTTGTGTTAAGAGTTGGGGTTAGCAGCCAAATTAATGTGCTGGCTTGTAGCTTTTAATTAACTTAAATTTGCTAGATAAATTGTATAAAATATGCTATCAGAAACATTTTATAAATTTTTCATTATGTTTAAGAGCAACAAATATGTTGCTTATTAATAGTTTCAGTGAAGTATTATATGTTATATATATAGATAATTTCTTTGGAAATATTTTTCAACTCTTTCTTAGCTTTAGTTTGCTTTTAAAATTATCCTTTGAATACGTCTACAATGATTGCATATTGCAAACAAGTAAACTCTCCATTTCTTTCCTTCTTTGTCTCTCTTGTGTTTTACTTTCAATCCATTGGTTGCGCTCTTTGAGCAATGCAAAAGACAGCAAAGCGCTGTGGCAAGCAGCAAAGCTCTAAACTCAAGAATTCAAAGGAACCACAAAACCCACTGACACACATACACACACATGTAAATATATATATACAAATATATATAGATAAGTGTCACACAACTTATTTGGTAAACATGCTTTTACAACTATCAAAAGAGACTCAAATCGAGACAAAAGCAAACACACACAGCATTCCAGCATGCAGTTAAAAGCTATATGTTATATGTATAGAAATAATAATATATTTACAATTCAGAGCATAGTATAGTATTTATCTAACTACATATTTATATATATATAACGATTTTTTGTGTTCAAACTGTTTTTAAATGGAACAAAAAAGCAAAAGTCAATAAAAGTTCTTTCGACATTTCCTTTTATTATGGTAAATGTCGAACAAAAGCTGTTTTAAACAAACACAATTTGACATGCATATAATATTTAACTGAAATATTGGTATGTAAATTGTTGTAAATGGAATTCCGTTATGTTTGCTTGGTTTGGTCTTTTTTTCTCTTGGCTTTTTCCTAAATGTGTGAAAATAGTAGAGTGTGTTTGAATATTTGAATGCGGAGAAATTTATTCAACTCAGACTAAAGAATTCTTGCTTTTACAAGCTGCTAAAATATTGGAAGAATGGCAATATTTTATTAAAGATTTAATGTCAAAAGTATTTGCACATAAAACTTTTTTGCCTGCTTAAATCAACTCTGCATAACATATAGCAAGCAGCTGAGCTTTAATAATTCCAATTGGAGTAAGATTTAAAGTGAGCTTTCAATCAGCGTTGAATAAAATTGTATTACCCTTTCACGCGAGCTAAAATTCAGCTAGCGAAAACACGAACAAGCTATGCTACGGACGAGATTGCATTAAACTTATTCTGCCATGACTTCGGTTGTTGTGCGAACAGAGAGCTCGGCTGTGGCTTGAGACAAAAGCGCAGTGAATTAAAATGGATCAGTCGCTGTGCAGCGTTCAGTGAGAAGAGATCGTAGAGCGCATGATCTAATTTAACTAATGTTTATTTGAATCGTGCAGTGCATTCGGCTTGAGCTACAGGGAGTGTATTAGAAAAAACGGATCAGTCGCTCTGCAGCGTTCAATGTGAAGAGAGCATAGAGCGCATGTTCTAGTTCAACTAGACAACTGTTCGTGTGAGTGTGTGAGTAGATCAGTGGCCGGCACGCGACAAAGTTTGAAACGTTATCTCGCTTTACATTTACATAGCACGAGCTGAAGCAGCACTGCCGAAACCACTCGACCGTTGGCGCTGTTCATCTGATGGCAACGTTGCAAGAGAGATAAGCCCTTTGCTCAACTTAACGAAAAGCTTTATTCTTTGCTCTACTTTAATTTTTTATACTAAGAACTTTTCTCTTCTATCGCTTTTATTATAGTCTTTGAGTTGTTTGATATTTTTCGTTGTCTCTTTGTTTTTATTATCCAATCGCTAGAGTTTTCGTTCTGTTTTTTGTGGCTTTGGATGATAAATACTTACATCAATGCCCTCCTGGTGAGTGAGTGTTTATTGAGTTTTTTTTATTATATATTGTATAGTTGTTGTTGTTGTTATTGTTGTCGTTGTAGGCAGTGCAATTGGTTATTGTTGTCGATTTTATATACAGCATTGTTAAATTGGTTTTATATTGTTTTGGTTTTGTTTTGGTTTTGCAGCAATTTAAGAGTCGAGTTTTTAATTGCATTTTATTTATGTTATTTTTTGTTTTTATTTCATTTGAGTATTTTATTTTTGCGGGCAGTGTTCAAAAAAACATTTTGTGGCAGCCAAATTTTACATCACGTGCAAATAAATATATTTTAATTTTTGTATTTTTAATTATTTGATATTTTTGTTTTCCGTAAATGAAAAAAAATATACAAGTGTTGATTGTTGTTTTTGTTGTAGTTTGATTTTGTAAAAGTTAAAAATAGTTAAGAGAAATATGCAAGTAATTATATAGTATGTATATAGTATAATAGTAGATACAGTTAGTTGGTTGTTTAGGTAGTTGCAGTTTGGTTAGGCATAAAGTTGCAATAAGAGAGGGTTAGGCGTACGGGGAATGAAAAAAGAAAGTCAGAGAAAGTTTTAACAAGTTTTGTAAGTATAAAAGTAGAAATAAAAAACTATGTTCTTATTGCCAGCGTGAGCAGTTGTTTAAATTAGTTTGATTAGTTTAGAGCACTTTTGGTTAGTAAGCTAAATTTCAGCTAGTTGAATGCAGCAAACTTAAAAATTATAATATTAGGTATACTACTAGTGAAATATAAGCTAATCATAGGCAAGACCAATTAGTAAAAGATTTTTACTTGCGTTTACTCAGTACGTTTAAGATTTGTTGTATTTCTAATATAATTTGCAGCCGCTTTAAGGTGCACAGTTAGAAAACAAAAGAAACAACTCAAGATTTCTTTAAGCAAACCAAATAAAAGTCTGTGTCAGCCGAATGTATGTGGATTACCTGCAGCTTCTCTTCTTCTTCTTATACTTGGCCACATTTTCACGTAAGCTGCACGTGGTCAGAACAAATGCCGCCGCAGAGACAGCTTCAGTGCAGCGTAAACAAAAATATATTTTCCCTTAAGTGGTTGCCACCCGAGAATCGGCTGTAAACTCAACCCACTAAATGGGAAAGTCTTGTTTCTGCCTTTGCTTCTTGCCTTGCAAAAACGGCATTAAAGTAAATTTTGGCAAGCCGCATTTAGACCAAAAGTTTTTTGCACATTTTAAAGCTTTGACTGCAGTTGTGCATTATGTTTGCTGCCCATTGCGACACACGCGGCGTATACGTGATGTGCATTAGCATAAGCTGTTCCGGCATCGGCAAAGGCAGCGGCATTGGCATTGGCACGACGCCAGCAAACGTCACGTCAAGAGGTTTCCTTAAACACTAGGCAACCGCAATTTAGTTTTATATACCTTGCTGTTATAAAAATGTTCTTAAAGGGTATCATAAACCTAAAGGCGCACTTATAACGGAATTATTTGTGTGGGAAAAATTTTAAACCGATGGTTTGTGCTTAGTTTAAATGGCAAATAAACTGTAAATAGTTGATATGCAAACTGAATCTATAAGCAGATTTGACTTTTACTCTAAGCACACAATAGTTACTTTAAAAAATAGCATATCACAAAACGATGCTGGCGCTCTACTTTATTGCTTGTGTCAAGCTGCTTGAGTCGGCAATAAATTAACAAACTTACAGGGTATCTATTCTAGCTGCCTTATACAATTTTAAGACCTTCTTTTTAAGAAATTTGCAGCTGGCGCAGCTAAAAGCTTGCCATAAACATCAAATGCAATTTGTTGTGCTGTGTAATTGGAACTGGCAATTACCGCTGCTTCAGTTAGTTGTTGTTACTTTTTAGCTGCTGTAACTGCAGCATGCATATACATATATACATAAATACCATATACTCGTATATATAATAAGTCATAAGTCTTTTGGCTGCCACTTGGTGGCTGTAAAAATGTTGATGCATGCTTATTTTTACTTTTATTGCTTACGAAATGGACGCAACCTGGTTGAAGCCCTCTCGCTCATACACACTACCTCTCTCTCTTTTGTTTACTGGCGTTACCTAGCTGTATATATGCGTATTATGAGATGGCCAAATGGGCTGGAAATGCCAATTTTATGGCTGCTTAAACTTGTAGCATTTTATTGCATACTTTTGCGGGCGTTAATAAGCACTGCAACAAAGTTCCTGCCAAGATGCGTGTCCAGGTTGAGAGCTTTGTATATGTACTTCTTATCAGTATACTGCCTGCACTACACTACAGCCAAGTTATGAACTTTTACGACTGATTCCACTGATGCTGCTGATGGCCATTATAATTGGGTGCTGATGCTGCACAAATGATTCAAAACATGTTGGCCAATAGGGAATTGAAAATTGATGAAATCTTTACATCACATTGACAATGACAATGTGACGCGATTTGATTTCAACTTGTCGCGTTACATTGGCACAATGTGCCACATGTTTCTGCTTACATGCACTGGGCGTGGCACTGCAAAAGCGAAAAGCGGTTATGTGTGGAGCACAAGTTGTCAATAAAAGGCAAATAAAATGTCACTGTGCAGCCAACTGTAACAATGGGCAAATAGTTTACATGGTTCTTGTTCTCGTTGTCCTTGTCGGCATCAGTGTGGTTGAAGCTGTGCTAACTGTTAGAGCTGAGCGTGTGTCAAATTTTCAAGCTGCTCGATTGTTTTATGCCTAATTTTTATAGCTTTTCAGACGTTTAGTTGAGTCAAATGTGGCATAACTTCTGTATTTATTGAGCTAACATGCTGAAATCTTTAGAATACTTGCTCAAAAGTATTCAAAAGGCTTGTCTAGACTTTCAACATTATTAGTCTAAAAATACTCAACTTTTACACGACACGACACGCTCACATCTCTAACAGCCATTGCCGTAGCCGTGGCTATAACTGTAAATGTGACTTTCTGTGGTTGCACATTGCTCATACGCCATGCTACACAACCGACTGAAAACTGGCAATTGCAGGGAATGGTTTTTGCTCTACGTTTCGGTCCATGTATGCAAATCGAACAGATTACAACAGTTGGTTAAGGGAACATATTAAAAACTGCACCACAGAGAGAACAACCATACTACAAAGTATTGTTTGGGGTATAGTAGCCGAAAGTGTTGAGCATACTTTAAGATTTTGCAAGCATCCCAGTTGGGCTATGTGAATCATACATGCAAGAAACTCCTTGCCATAAGCAGTGGGAATGTAACTCTGGCACGTACATTTGCAGCAAATAACAATAAGACCTCGTAACTGAGAATTGGCACAGTTCCAGACTTTTCTACATATAGTATGTGCGTTTCTGTCGAAGTTTGCTGATTGCCTGAAGCAGCAACCAACCAAAAGTACAACACAAAAGTGGATTTGTAACACTGTAAGACAGCTGCTCAAAGAATGAAGTACAATTGCCAAAAAGTAACGAACGAGTTTGTATTACTTGAGCTGAAGGCCTCCGACATAACAGCAGTAAGTAGAATCAGGTTGTCAGAAAGTTGCCAGTAGAATATCAATGAGTTTAATATATGTTGAACAAATTTTGCTAAAAATTTTGGCATAATTTGTATACATTTAGTAAATATTAAAGTAGTTGAAATGTGCAGTCAAAAAATTTAGTACTTCCTCAGAAATCTCAGTAATTCAGCTTTGAATTTAGCAGTTTAACTCGCACAATTTCAATGACATAACTTGTATCTAAACCTAATCCAATCCTAAGCTGTATTTGAGACACAATGAGCAGGCCAAGTAAATGTAAACGAAGGCAAAAGCAAATGACATTCTGTTGAATATTGCAGTCAAAGTTGTAGTAGCGTCTATGACGATGCCAAAGTTATGGCCAAGTTGGTTGTATGTTGTGGTCTGCTGACCAATTACGTTACGGGCAGTCAGCCAGCCAGCCCGCTAGAATGGCAACAATGGCGCTATTGTTGGCTCAACAAAACAGGGGGATGCTTGACGGAGAGCTATGGCAAGCTGGGGAAAACTGTCGCTCCATTTAACCCCAATGGGCGCATTTTGAGCAGCGCTGTCCTTAAATATTAAATGTCAAATAAATTCTGGCATCTAGCTGGGGACAAATGTTTCCCCGGGCGTATAGAGAGTAACACCTGCTGCTGTTTTAGTCAAGGATTGGGATTCCTATGCAGATTTGGGCAGCGAACTTTGCCTAATTACAGAGTTTAAAGTTTGACAGATGTGCAGACAATCCTTTGTCTAAAGCCCTACCCAAAAAAAAAGTTGACAAAGAGCAAAAAAGTGGATAAAAAAGGCTAGCAAAACGAAATCAGTTGGGGTTTATTCAACTAAACGCCAGAAATTGATTCGTTCCACCCACTTTTTTTGGTTTGCCGTACAGGTGTTTCAATCGCTTTCGACATTTGACATCACACATACGCCACGAGGTCGTCTACCGGTTTGTTTTGTGCTTAGCCGTGCAATTTTTCATTGGTTTGCTTTATGCACATCGCTGGCTTTTATTTTACGATTATGACGCTTGAACGTGGCTCAAATCTAATTGAAATCATTCGAGCAGACACAGACAAAAAGAAAAACTAAAGAATAATCAAATCATAAGCATAAGGTTAGCCACGTGACTGCAGCTAGCTAAAAACTAATAACTAAAGCTAGAGCTAAATTTGCTAGAGCTAGAGCTAAAGCTAAAACCCATGTGCTTCAAGTGTTTTTGGCCTGGTTATAAGAGCAAATAAAATTACAGTGGAAATGTCAGCTCTTGCTATCTTTCATCGTAATTTCCTTGGGTAATACTTGTGTATATATTGTGAACTCATATTACTTGGCACTTACCTTGAATACCTGACGGCACAGGAAGTTCTCCTTAACCGGAAGTAGTCTGCAATAAATAAGTTGGGCGTTGTGTTGACACATTGCAATGCAGTAGGCGTGCTTTTCTTAACGCCAATCTTCTACTACTTACTTGGCCATTTCCGAGAGCTGCAAACGACCATCCTTATTGGCATCGAAAACTTGTAGCTACAACAGACAGAAATACACAGAGAGAGTGTTAGTGAGAGAGAGATAGAGTGTAAATGAGCTCAATGACAAAACTTTTATGCCTAATTAATGATACAGAAATTGGTTGTGTGTCTCTTGAGCATTGCGCTAACAGCCCCAAAATAAACACATACTCGTAAATCGACTTAGTTAAGTTACTTAACGATTTCAGACATGACCTTTATTCCCAGCGGAGCAACAAGACCTTAACACAGCTTTCACTGTACTTAATTCAAAGCACTCACTATATTTGGGCTCGCTTCAAATATGTTAAAGTTGTTTAATGTTTATGCCAACAAAGATCTTATAAGTTCTGTCTGGCTAGAGCTTAAAGCGGAGTCACAACTATATCAAAAAGCATATGTAAATAAGGCGAGCAAACTGTTGCTTGATTTCAATAAAATTTGCATCAGCTATAGAAAAAACCGTCATAAATAGTATAGATAAGTTTGGTTAAGATATTGCAAGCCTATCTTTAGTTATGACTTTTTTAATATAAATTTTTTAGATTTTCTGGAACTAAAAGTGGAACTGTCTCTAGCTCTTATAGTCTTTGAGATCTAGTTGTTTAATCATCATATTAACCCTACTTCTGCTGCCTACTACTTTATTGGGTCAAAGCTGCTTTCTACTGCTAGTTATAAGCATTTGTTTTAATAAACCTAAAATACCTTCTTACTTTTCTTGACTACAGGATCTAAAAACGTTTGCATGTGATTACAGACATACTTAAGCATAGTACACATTGAAATATTTCGAATTATTTAGCGAAAATCACGTACTTTTAATGTTGCTAGCGAATCTTGCGAAAACTTTTGTAAAAAATTTAAGCGACAAATTTGTTAGGCAAGTTTGCTAGGGTATTAAAAGTAGGACAACTTTTACTGGGTTTACATTTTTGTTCTCTTTATTTTACTGATTTAACTTGCAAATGAGTTGCGAGCTTTGCCAAGGAAGTACTTTTTATCATCATTTATATAAAGTATGATACGTGCTGCATGAAGCATTACTACAGGCGCGCCAGAGTGAGATAAATGGGGTACTGAAAGACCGAGGAGGAGCAGAGGGCTAGCAAAGAGACACACATGCCTTGGTTTCATTATAAACTTTTTAATTAACAATGCCTCCACTGCATATAATTTCTTGCAGCGAAATTTTAGCATTTTCCCCATTATTTTTGTCGTGCCAAAAAATGTAATTGCAATATTTTACGCTAGACTTGTTGGCTAACAACATTTGTTGTCTGTGTGTGAGTGTAGATGTTGACATTGATTGACCAATAGTTCTCGGTAATGAATTTGCCATAAGGCTAAGGCTAAACATTGTTTGATATTATATAAATTTATATATAGAATCACGTATACGTACCATGGTGTCTGTGTATTCAATGAGCTTATCCTCGGAGACATCATTGATCTTTTTGGCCTCTTTGAGCAAGTCACGTAAGAAATTCTTAAGCTCATCCGCTTCAATGTAACCAGAGTTATCGGAATCGTATTCACGCCAGATCTGTAAGCAAGTAATTCAATTAATTAAGATGACATCTCTAAGCAGCTGTTAACATCAGTCAGTCGATTGTGTTTCTCTTCTGACTTACCTTCATGAATTCAACGCTTGATTCCAAGGGGTTATCGAAGCGGAAGAGCAAAAGGAAATTCTCTTCCATGGGCAAAAGTTGAGCAAGCTGTGAATACACAAGAATATATATTTTTAATCAAATCTTTTGTCAGCAAGTTGAGCTTAAATTCTAAGTGGAAAGTCTTTAAATTTGCATTTCCTTAGCAGCAAAGTTTTCGCTTTGTTTCATTAAATGTAGCATTGTTTAAGCACTTGATTTGCAGCTCTGAAAAACTTCAATTCAATATGTATTTTAAAGATTTAAGTTGCAAAAGTTGTAAGCCCAAAAAAACATTTAATTGTGTGGAATTTCGCAACCCCGCAAACAATTTGCAACTGCAAACTTAAGCCGTTTTCCTGGGGAGTACCCGCAATGTGGTGAAATGTTGCTATTTTTGTAGAAATTATTTTGAGCCAACTATAAAGTAAAGTCTGTGCTTCAGTTTTCACTTCAGTTGTTGGGGGGAAATTGCAATGGCAAAAAGTTTCTCTGCAATATTTCAGTGATTTCAACTTCTCTCATGTCGACAGACATTTGGAAGAGTGTAAAGGTATGCTTTTAATTTAATTATTTAAAATTAGTTTTTGGCCAGCACTTTGGCTAATTAGCCCGAAACGTATAGAATGTGTAGAAAGTCTTATTTATATCATTTTCTTAGATGTTCTACAACATCTAAAGTGGCCACATGTCGTATGTGCAACATTTCCAAGTTGAATTAATGATGAATGATGTGGATAGCTGAGAGCTTTTTCAAGTCATTGTACTAGTATGAGTAGGCCAAGTTGCCCAAACGGGTTCTGACAACCTGACCGAAAAAGGTATAGGGAAAAAAACTTCGTCTCATTTATCATATGAAGAAGGCAACATTATTATTGAAGTCACATTACATAAAAGCTACAATACTTTCAAATAGTCTGCGAGCACTCTGCCATTGTTAAGCCTCAATTAAAAACTCATTTAAAGAAGGGCAAAACTTTTGTGCCGAGTCCTTGGCACGGCCAAGATGGTGAAAATGGCCAAATAAATTATTGAGGTTCAAAAGAAAATTGGGCACAGTGCGGCGGCAACATTTAAAAAGCAATTTGTAGGAGGCAGCAGTAGCAGCAGAAGCAGCAGCAGCATTAACAGCAGCAGCACCAGGCGCAGCGACATCGCAGTGTCACATTGCGTATACGACATGTGGGACGATATACCAAATGTGATGGCAGTCAGGAAAAAAGAAATGGCTGAGCAAACACATTTACTACAAGTACAAGTACAAGTCTACTCGTATGCGATACATGTTAAGCAGCTCAGTGTGATGACTGTAAAATTGTTATATGCATTTTAAACGAACCTCTCGTATATCGATTTTGCCATCCTGATTATCATCGTATGCCTCCATAAAGCATGACTTCAGCTCCTCCAGCATTGTGTCGGTGACAGCCTACGAAAGTGACGCCAAAGTTGACAGTGGTTGAGTTTAGATAACGTTGGGTTTTGCAACAATGACGCTGCACTTTGCACTTACCTCGGGGCTAATGTCGGTGGCATTGGCGCTGGACACAAACTCACGCAGAAAACCATCCAGCTCGGTGCCCTCAATATAGCCATTGCCTAAAGCAAACAATGTATTGTATTTGAAAGTAAGTACATAAGAAACAGATGAGAAACATATGTATGCTATAAAGTGTAGCACTATACACACCATCTTTATCATAGTGCGCCCACACATCCATAAACTGATTGGCCGACAGTTTCTTCAATTCCCGCGACTCGGGATCACGATATTGACGCATAAAATTGTGAGCCTTCTCGATTTGTACGCGCTTGGCGGCAGCAGCTGCAGCAGAATCCATTTCAATTTGTTTTTCTTTTACTTTCCTTTCCTTTCCCTCTTGTATACTTTTTGTGTGGGTGCGTGTGTATTGAATCGAATTCGTTCGCCGTGTATTTCTATGTATATTTGCCGAGCTTACCTATAACATAAAAATAAAAGTAGTGCATAAGGTATTTGGAAATTTTTCAATTGAATGCCATTTGGCAAGCGTCACGTAAGCGAACGCAATCAAAAATCACTCAACTATGTTTGGAAACCACAGCAAAAAAAGGGTGACTTTCGGCACTAGATGGTGGTAAACGCGTTTTTGTCGAGTGTTTGAGTCTGTAAAACACCATGTTCTTATTTTGCAGCAAACATTGATTTTCTGCTCATTTTTAGCTGAAGTAACTTGCTGATTTAGTCAATTGATTAAAAGCAAATATAGTCAGCTTATAAACTAAACTTTTTAAATACATTTATTGTTGCTTAAGTAATTTTCATTATATAGGTTATATGCTTTGTAAGTCTGGTGATGTTCTCATTTCCAAATTACGCACACATTTCATTGGGGGTCAAATTAATAGACACTTTGTAGTTTGTGTAGAAAAAACTGAACTAAAAAATTAAATCAATTAGTTTGACAGCAAGTTCATTATTGGCTTAGAGTTTTGAGCTTGAGTGGAGGGAGGGCTTAAAATTAATAGCACACACACCACAGCAGAGCACACACACTCACAGCTCACACGCAGTGGCGTCACAATGGGGCGCTATGGAACGACATGACGTTCATGCAACTATTTAAGTTGCCACCACGAAGACAGCGCGTATTAAAAAGGGCAACTAACAGGATTAGAGCAAGCACAATGTTGTGTGTATGTGTATGCGTGTGTTCGTTTTTAAGCCAGCGCAGAAAGTGCTGCATACTTTTAGGTGAGCTACCTAGAAAATGTTTTGTTGCACATAAACCGTTGAAGGCGACACTTAAATTAAATCCTCTCCTGCTGCTTTACTGCCCCGCTGATCTACTGGCCCCCCTGTTGCTGCTGCTGCTGTCTTCGAACGCATCAACGTCACTGTGAGTTAAATATGTACTTATTTAACAAAGAGCATACAATATAAATTGCTTTACAAACTAAAATAACAAGCATAAATTACAATGCGTCTGCTTCCTTCCACTGCTGCTGTTGCTGTTGTGAGGTCGCTGCGGGCATTGAAACAAAGGCAAAATGAAAGGAAAACGAAAGCAAAATGAGTGGAGGATGAGCAACAGCAACAGCAACAACAGCAGCAACAGGATGTGAACTAAACGTTTGTCCTGCTCGGAAGCTGCGGGCGAGTAGCAGTTTTGTTGTGGTTCCTGCGGCTCTTGTGGCATGAACTATGCCTGCCCCTTGTACATTTCAGCAGTTTTAAGCCAGCTGACGCTAAATGAGTTAACACACACACACACACACACACAATCAATGCAGGCGACGAGTGCAACTTGTTGCTGTTGTTGTTTCTGTCACCCTGTGGCAACAATTTGAGTCGTGTAGTATCTATTTCAAACAGACAAGCGCCTGAGATTTAAGACCAAATTGTTTGAAACAAGTGATACTTCGGTTGTACAGTGAAATACACTGTGCTGTGGTTTTATTTACGAATGTAATAGATTCCTAAAGTAAAACAAGTAGACTGTCTAAGCCAAAGATTGAAATGCTAAAGACTAGAAACTGTTGCATACTCTAAGGCGCACATGGTGCCATAAACTTTAAACTGCTATAACTTATGTTAAACAAAAATCAATTGAGTGGACTAACTGGTAGCTTACTAGAATAAATAAATACTAAACAAGTGTTTCAATTGCAGAATGCACTTTTAACAGAGATATC
This sequence comes from Drosophila tripunctata, assembly GCA_035047385.1. NCBI lineage: Eukaryota > Metazoa > Arthropoda > Insecta > Diptera > Drosophilidae > Drosophila > Drosophila tripunctata. Next base: position 341,296 of record JAWNPS010000288.1, read on the forward strand.
CATTGAAATTTATGATGATAGAAACATTTCAGCTTTAGTTTTAATTTCATTTGATTTTATTTATGTTTTGTACCAAAGTTTCAACAATGTTTCCAACTAGCGAGCAGGACAACCATTTCAAAAAGTGCATTAGCAAACACTTGTTCAACTTTTTAGTACCTGGCAGCCAGCATACAAAGTACGTAACTTGAACCGTTCAAACTTAACCCGCTTAACTGCAGCTGATTGCAATAAATGCACAACTTGCACTGCAACATCAACTGCAACGGCAACTACAACAGCAATGGCAACAGCAACTGTTGGTACAGTAATGCTGGCTTAAAGACTTTTATTCTGCAGCTGTGTTGACAATTTTATGGCTAGCAAGAAATTGCTTTGAAAGCCAAGAAGAGCACACACACATTCTAGGTCAGGCTCATTAGAAGGACCTTCGCATTGTTGGCACTCCGTTTGTTATTGCAAAACGCATAAAGGCATTCAAATACAACTACAAATATGAGTGCGAGTTGCAAAGCCTGCAGCAGTATATATAGTACATAGTATATCTGTATATATTTATGTATGTCTGCATAGCTGGGATATGTGAAAACTTTTATTGTGTAGCAGACACTTGAAAAAGGCCAGCGTTGAGCATGGCAAATGCGAAATATGGCATGCCATATGTACTGTGTAGTATAAGCAGCTACACTGATAAAAAAGGCAAAGTTCTTTTAAAATATATAGCTATAAAGCTTCTTTATCTAAAACTTTAGAGGAAATTTACCAAAAGTGTATTCCCAATATTAATATAGTTTTTAATCCATAGATTAGAATAATAGAATTCTAAGACAATGCTATTCTATAATATCTATAGTATAAGCTCTTTGTTTTTAGCAGTGCAGCTGCCACATACATCGAGTTTTTCACTCAAGTGCCAGCTAATGTTACGGCTAAACTATTTCCACACTCTATGCTGTCTTTAAAGCATAAGTTATGGTCTAGATTAGCCGATGTTGCGTCACTTCTTTATACAAAATACAAATAATTCACGCTGTGTTGTCGCAAGCAGCTGCAGGAAATGCAATTTTCCGGACAAGAAAAATCCCAAAAAATATACAAAGCTCACAAAGTACTCGAGTTTATTTATCAGTCAGCAAGGAAATTGAAATAAGCTCAATTTATTTGAATAAAAGAAGATGCTATTCAATTATGTCGATTGTAGGAAACTACAAGCTAAAGCTAAACACGAAAGTTTTTCAATTTAAATTTATAATAAATGAGAAATAAACTAAAATTATTTAGCTGACATATTTAAAAGTTAAGCCACATATATTAAAGTATGTTCGGTTAGCTATGACAATTCTATTATTTTGTGTATCGAATAATTATATAGACTTAATAAAGTAGCATATAAGTAAAGCTACCAAAAAACACTTCAAATATTCCAAATGTTAATTTAATTATGCAACTGCTGACAAGTTCACAGTTCGAATGTTATTAATAAACATTTAAATGCTGTTTTTCGTTTTTGTTGTTTCCCCGATTATTTTGTGGGCATATGGTAATTAGTGAGAGTGGCCCGTGAAAAGCATAAAATAAAATTCCACCTGTAGTTGATTAGCACACGCACTAGCCTAATTATGCATGAACCGTGGAATGTCAACATAAACAGGCATAAATATTTAGTGCAGAATATTAAGTATACGCAGACGACATGAAAATACCATCAAAATTGTTTTGCAAACTAAAAACGCAAAACAAGTAAAACAACAATAACACAAAAATGTATATATACTATGTATAATTTAATTTTTGCAGCTTGTCGCGCATTTTGTGAGCTGTCAACAACCAGCGAGACAGTGACAACAACAACAAAAACAATTGAAATGGCGGCATCGCTTGCGGAAACGGAAATGGAGTAACAGAAATAGTGAAAAATTCGCATGGCATACTTTGAGGCGAGACGTTTTGGCTTAATGGTCGTTTCACATGGCAGCAAACAGCACCAAACTGAAAAAAAGAAAGAAACCACCGCCATTTGACCCAGGTGCTGTTGGGGGCTGGTGTCAGGGGTGCAAACAATTGTGAGGCACTGTCGCCGCTTGCGATTGCATAAGTCGAGATGGTGACGAGCGCGTGTTAAAGTGGCCCCAAACCAGATGAGTGAAGAGCACTTTTGCTGCTGCTCTACCAGCGACACGTCCGTCTGTCCGTCCGTCCGTCTCTGCCTCGTTGCATGTTCAATTGTTAAGGCTGTGACGACTTTAAGTGCATTAGGCTTGCTTTTCGCATTCGATTTAAGTGCTTGTGTCTGTTAAGCTCTGGTTAGACTTGTACCCCTTATTTCCGCCGGAAATGTGTACGTGTTGGTGCTCGCTTCCAGTCAGTCGACTGCCTTGGCGTGTCTATTTATAAAAAACCAAATGTCTGAATTATATATATTAATGCCTAGAGTATTTTTGACGCAGACGTTTTCGTTTTTTTTTTGTAGCTTTAATTACGCTAAGCAACGGCAAGTGCAACGAAAACAACAACAACAACATTAACAATTCCGTTCATTTTTTGTTTGACGTTAGCAGTCTGATTGTTTGGCCTTGTGATTAGTTGTTTTACTGCTGCTTTTAACAGTTTTATTGATTATTTTTGTTACGCCAAAAAACAGACAGAACATTGCCAGGCGTATACTTAATATTTAAAAAATTTAAACTTGCAGTTTAGAAATATAATTCCTTGCATTTAGTAGCATTTCAATTGCTCTTTAATTAAGCAATTAAATTCATATTATTCAACACATATTTTGCTGTTGTTTATAGGTCTATAAATTTTGATGTACTTAGTTTCCTTTTCCGTATTCTATGATAATGATTCTTCGTTTTATGCACCCACTGCCCAAGGACTTGTCCAAGTGAAACTGTTGTGAAATCATGGGGAAAAAACTGGGAAGCTTGCTCAGTTTTACAAGCGGCTATATAAACAGACATCTGTTCGTGGTGAGCTCGTATAGTATAAAAACTTTGTTGCTTTCTGCTGCAATGTGTCAGCCAGAGTCATATTCATAAATAATAATATATATAAAGACGTTACACACACACTGACGCACATACTGCTGCTATATAATTTATGCAAGTGCAGGCGGAAGTTGAAAAGCAAAACAGACATTCATTCACACACGTACAAGAAGTGCACAAAGCAAGGCAAACTGAGTAACTGACTGACTCACTGACTCACTGGCTCACTGTCTGAGTGACGTCAAGTCTGCATGTTGGGCCTTAGCTGCTTAGCTTTTGAATTATAGAAAACATATTGTCTGTTTTTGTATATACTCTACGTTCTCTTAAAATGCAGCGGGTATGCTGTTAAACTTTTAAACTAAAGCTTTGTGTTATAAAACTCAAAGTAAAAGATGTTTGATTCCTTTACTAACCGATTGAAAAGCTGTTTGCTACGTACAAAATGGTTAAGCGTTGTTTTCTTACTGATCCTACTCTTGAAAAGCTGCATGATACGCACAATAGTTTTCAGTTTTAAACCGCTGAAAAGCTATTTGCTACGCACAAAAGTTGTGTCTTCTTTTCACTGTTTGTTATGCACAAAAGTTATGAGCGAACATAGCTATGAGCTCTCTTAGAGCACACAAATTGTACAAAAAAAATGTTTTAAGTGTGTTACATACACTGAAAAAAGGCTTGATATGTCAACTTATCTAAAAAATGTTGTTAATATAATAAAATTTATTTCTTCTGCCTATTATATATATTATTTATTAAAGGGTATTTGTTGGTAAATCACTACCTGCACAAGTCTTGGCTTGTCTTTGTATAGCGTTTTGTATGGGTTATTTTTAGTTCTCCCCACTGTATTTCAGTTTCATTAAGGCACGCCAAAATGTTAAGGGGTTGGTCCTTAACAACTAAGGACGCCTACCTCCTCCACTTGACTGTTTGTGCTTGAAAGCGGGCATAATAAAGTTAGCCTTGGCAGTAGACACTTGGCCAGGCGAAGTTAGGCAGCCAACAGTTGCGTTTTGCGTTTTGTGTCTTGACATTGACATTTCCACATTTGGCCATGCCAGGCATTAAAGCCATCGAATTTGCTTGTACGTGGCCCAAATCAGCTGCCCAATGGCTTGTAAATTGCGCTGAGCTCAGACGCCTCAATAATAAAAAAAAGGGCAAATGGGCCACATTGATTTGCATGTACATGAAAATTGCTAAGGGCTGTGATCCGATCAATCTGTTGCCCAAAAGGATTAAGCAATAAAAGGTTTGCTCTGTGTGTGTATTTGGGATGGCATATCTAATTTATGAGCGAGCTAAGCTGAGACAGACAATTTATCAAAACACTTTGACATTGCTACAATTTTATTTATGGCATTCGCTTTACATTTGTTTGTTGTTTGAAATGGGCTTACGTGCATAAAATTGCAGTTAAATTTTAACAACCAATTTAAAACGTAACGCATAGCAATTAAATATGAAAAGAGCCAAGAGTAACGAGCTGGGTATGCGCGACTAACAAGTGCTGCAACTTTTTATATACATATATTGGCCATTTCTATATATATCTTTCACTTTCAAGCGACTTAAATAATTAGCTCGTTATTTACGAGGAACGTTTTTCCGGGCAGATGGCCACTATAATTTCCATATATATCGAAATGTGCATAAATTTTAATTAAGCAAAAGCTGCAAACAGTGCTTAATTTATGTGAATTTAAATAGCATAAATCTGGCCGAAATACCTGTGCATGTTATCGAATGCTTTTTGGGCATACACTTTTAATAAATTCCCATATTTATTTGTGCAAGTTTCGCTATGTAATATGTGTAAAATGCCACAAATTTCATATCTAAACATTTCGCACACACACACACGGCGTATACTCAATTAGCTGATTGCAACAGCAGCAGCAGCAATAACAGAAGCAGCTCTCTTTCAAGTTCAATGTGATTTCTTTGTGATTTACATGCTTGTCTAGTCATTTAATTGGCCAAGTTGTCTGACCTGCTTATAGTGTGTTACAAATATACAAATGCTTAACAACAATTGGGCAAATTGAACCTATAGCAAGAAGTCTTTCTATATATAGCAACAATACTATATGTGTCTGTTTTTTTCTTTCATTTGATTTTCGCACTTTTGAATGAAACTTCAGGCAGCTGCCTCACAATTATTTTTGGATTAAATCTGACAAGTGAAAGAAAACATGTTGAATTTATTATTATGATAGTACACAGACAATTTGAAAATGTGTGAGGCCACAAAAGGTCAGTGGGGCGTCTGTTCGTGAGCTGCGTTACACAGCGGGGAGCAGGGAACACAGCACAGTTGCGGCAGTTGCGTCATTTTAGCCAAATTGTAAACGCTATGGGCAACAAATACTTTACAGCACATTTGCCTATATTGAATCATTTGCATTAACAAGTTTTGTAGGGAAATTTCAATACATTATGTTAATTAAATCGGATAAAATTGAATAGAAAGTTAACTTTGTTGGCAAATATGAGCCGACTAAAAAATGCTTGATCTATGTTCAGTAGTCGTGTAGTCTGCGAATTTGGCACTTAAATCTCGTATATAGTTCACTAATTAATCACTCTGCTGCTAGCTAATCACAACTCATTTCGCATACGCACAGTTGGCAGCTAAAAAAGTTGACTAGCTAAATAAAAGTCTTGCTATTTGATTGGCATACATACATATTTCCTATGTCATATGTCAAGAGCTGTCAATATTTAAAGTCAAACACAACTGCAGTCCATAAATTGCAAACAAGCAACATTAATTACTGCGCAACAAATGCAAATGCAAATTATAAACATAAATGACAAGCGCATAAAACTGTGCAGAGAATTATGCGGTATCGGTTTGGTAATAAACTATTGTGGCTTTTTCGGCTCACTTAATCACTACGCATTACACAGCATTCAAACATGGTATTCAACAATGGCGACATTACGCATACGCAATGCTGACTGGCTGTCAGACAATTGAATGCTTAAGCTGCCAATGGATGTCCACTAATTAGTTGGCGTGACTGTGGCCACATTCCAACTGCCCCTACCCCTACTGAGCTTACCATAAAAATTTAATTAAACGTGTTGCAGTCGTTTTGTTGCATGCACCACATGATATCCACTTTCAGTACTTTACAGCAGATCATTTCATTTAATCCATTTAATTTAACAAGCGCGCTGGCTGCTTGTATATTTCAATAAAAACAACGAACTAAACTAATTAGAGGTCTGCGGCAGACAGATAAAGATAGAGATAAAGCGAGAGCTCAACGAATTCAAGCTGTGCTTTAATTAAATTTTCTCTTTTTTAACCAACTGAGAGTTGTGGCCGTGCTCTTGAAAAACATTCAACATTTCCTTTTTGATTTTTGCTTCATTTTTTTTTTTTGGTTGGTTTTCTAGCACATCTTTCAACGCTTTGGTTTCTCACACATTTTAGTGGGCCATTTGTATGCCGAGTTAAGTACATAAAAGTGTTTTGCTATTTTTTTCTTTCGGACACGTTGCTGCCACATCGTAAACAATTTGACAAGAGTTCAATTAAGCTTGAAACGAGCCAAATTCAGTGGGTTGAGTGAGCACACAATGACTGGCAGGGTCACTGGAGACATTAAAGTAAGATGCTCGAAGAAGAACCCTTTTCAAAAGCCAACTTAAAAGTCATCCAAACATGACTGAGTTGGGTTCAATTTACTTCAAATGCATAAAATACCATATTAATAAAACATTAGCAAATGATATTCTAATATAACACAAATTTAAATATGGAATCAACAGCACTTTGTTATATGTTTTATGCAAGTGAGACTTACAATGGCTTTTGTTGGAATTTTTCATTATTTATGATATGAAAATTACTTTGAAAATAGCACTTTAGAGTTTATTAATCATATGAATATGCTGCAAAGAAACACTATGTTAATGAGTATATCTACTTTTAAATCTTTCATATGTTAAACACAAGCTTTCTTTTTTTTTTCTTGTATGAAAGTGGTGTGCTTTGACTTTGAGTTTTGATTTTGGAAAGCTATATAGACACTTGAAAATCCTTATAAAATTATTTACAGAATATCTGCAAGTCATAGCAGCTAACATTTGTTGGATGCTGTGACAGTTTTTGCAAGTTGTGTTTGATTTCAGCTTGAGCTCGCGGGTTTTGTCAATTTGCAAATGGAAATGTCAGTCATTCATTTTGAAAATAGTCACTAAAGCTGGACAGACACACACACACAAGGACACGTCAGGCAAGTGCTGTTGCCAGTCAGTGGAGTGTTGGCGAATGATTCTCTGTCTCTATGTGTGCGTATGTAGATAAATATAAATACAAATGAGACCACAGCACATTTCCATATAATAGCAAAAAAATTACTCAATTAACGGGAATGCCAGCCAGTTCGTAGTACTCGTATAGTTATAGGCTGTTAAACAAATACCAACACAAAAGGTAAACAACAATTGGTTGGGGGAAAAACTGCAATAACAACAGCGAGCACATAATGCAAACATCTTAAAAAAATTTTCCGGCTGCGTCATCGGGCGTTTTCAACAGAATATCGTACAGACATAAAAAGCCAAACGCAAAGCACAAAAACAAATTATTTTTGTTTTCAAGCTTATTTGTATGAATATATAAAAACAAAACAAAAAAATCGCGAAAACATTACGGAATTTTATATAAGAATTTTAATATTATTTAGCCATTTCAAAGAAGTTTCCCTTTTTAATTGTTTGTCGGTAAAAACGTGGCTCATTAAATCTGTCGGCGCCTGTAGCTAATGCCATTTTATGGCTACGTTCAGCACAATACTTTGCGCCGATTAACTTACTATATATATGTATACACCTCAACATTCTGTTGAAAATCATCGGCTTTGCGCAGCCAGAAGCTTGATAAATTGACCCACTAATGTACATCATAAAACTGAGACACGCGCAAATGTTGTAAATATTTACATAGTAGACTTCAATTTTTTATATTCCAAACGCTTTTGTATAAATAATAATCAAGAAGTAATAACAATAATAAATAATAATGGTCTGGCCAACATAATTAAACAGCTGGATGTCTATATCCATGACGAACAATAGACGATGTACTATGTGTACATATGTATGGCAGGAGTTTTTATGTCTACTCCCGAAAGCCACAAAACAAAGGCATTTGTATGCTAGACTCAGATGCTACCCTGTAGACAGTTGGCATTAAGAATTTTTGCATACTGTGTTAAGAAGTTATAGTACAGCTTATAGTAGTACTTTGAAGTTTGAAAAATGAAGATTTTAAGCTTTCAACTGTTGATAACAAGCTTAAAACTCATTTCCGATCCCATAAAGCATATATATTTATAATCAGCACAAACTGACTAATCTATTAAAACAATTTTTAGATCAAAAATTAAAAAAAAAAAAAAAATTTTTTTTTTAAAAACGTAAAGGGGTAAGTATGCAAAATTTTCAATTTTTTCGAAAAATGAAATTTGAGAAAATTAACTATATTTAAATGCAGTAACAATTGAATTTAAAAATAATAAACAAATTGATATTCCGCTTCAAAATCGGTTGAGTTTTGACTTGGCTGTGAGAGTTCAAAGTATGGAAAATGTTGACTTGGTTGCCCTTTGCGTACAGGGTATATGTGTGGTGTGGAAAAACAAGTGGGAAATTTATGCTGATTGCCTGTGTTGTTTTTGGCGTTCTTCAAATATTTTTTGGGTAAATATTTTAAGAGTGCCGGCGGCAAACGGCAACACTTTGGCCCTCAACTTCTTGGCCAAGTTGTAATTATAATAATTATTATTGTTAGGCGTGAAAGTTCCTTAATGGCACTTTCACTTTTTCCCAGCACACTCTACGCTCCTTACACACACACACACACGCTTTCTCCTTCAATGTTACTATTGACATTGTGTAAAGATAATTTTTGGAAAATTCCTGAGGGTTTTTGTTTGCTTTAGTGTGTGTGTGGGTGTATGCACTCGTGTGTGTGTGTGTGAGTTAAGTGGGCGTACTAGGCGTGGCATTTTGAATTAGCGATTTCAAGTGGCGGGCAATTGAAGAGCATTACACAGTTTGCTCAATGACAATTACAGTGGTTACAATGAGGCTCAATTGAAATAACTACTTGTATTTTGGTTAATTCAATGGGCTTGTTATGCGAACAAAGTGTCTCTCATTATGCAGGAGTTATGGAACTATGAATAGCAGGCTTAATTAGCTCAATGGGTGCGTTTTTGACTGTCTCAAAGCAGCAAACAAGATTTCTATAGAATGCCTCTTTATAATAACTCAATTCAGCTATACCTAGCGAAAACCAATTAACAAATTGGTATTGAATTCATTTTATTGCCCTAATTAAGTCTGAATCTATAATGCGTCATCAATCATGTTTTGATTTCCAAGCTCTCATAAACTAATATTAACAACGAAAAGGAGGGTGTTATAGCCTTAATTTATCAAAGTTACAAACAGTTCATTGAATTTGTATAATTTCATATAATAAAACAATATTTTCAAAATCTTTTTAGCATGTGTTTTTAAATGAAAGCCCTTCAAACTTGACTGAAGTGAAGATATATATTAATTACAGATATCCTGTAAATTTCATTAAGAACAAACGATAAACAAAGAAGTTATTCCTATCAGTAACAGATAGGCAGAGCATATAGGATCGGGTGAACTCATATTTTGTTAGCTTGGTTGTTTTTATTATCTTTCGTTTTTCGAGTAGTTTCAGCAGAATCTTGAATCAAATCGGATTCATTAAAAATATTTGCTCGAGTAAATCATATTTATGCTTTGTCTGTTGTTATTAAGTATACGCATAAATGGTGAGCCTATAAAGCGTATCAAGCTTCAACAGATTGCTATTCTAAATAGAACTTCCTATCTGTAGATGGTGGTTGGGGAGGATGTGAAGCAGCAGGTCGTAAAAGCCACAGCCTTTAAGTAAATAAGCCCCCATTGACTTCCTGGCGTCTGTCAGTCATTTATGCCAATTCCAATTCCAAATTTTACCATATTTATTTGTATAATTTTGTAAGAACGCGTGTACAATGAGCCGTTGCTTTTCTTAAATTAAGCAAACATTCATAACAAAACATTTTTGCGTTATGTGTTATTTTAATTATTTCATTTGTGTGTGGCATAAAGCGAACGGCAAAAGGAATGGCAAAAGAAAAGCAAAAGAAAATCATGAGAAAACAAGTTTTTGTTTGACTCTTTTCCGCTGACTTTCCTGCTTTTATGCTCTGCAATTTGCCAGTGCAAATAAAATAAAATTAAAATTGAGATTGAAATGTTGTGCAGCAAATATTTAAAGCATTTTGACTCTTGCAACACGGCATTTATTTAAGTGTTGCGCACAACAGTGAGACAATATTGCAACTGACAGCAATTAACATTAATTAATTATGTATATTAAGCATTTTAGTTGCAATTCACAAAAGCCAAGTTGACAGCTAAAACGCTTTAATGCCAAGTGCTTCATTTCATTTCAGACAACATAATGACAGCAATTAAAACAACAAAAACAACAAACTACATAAACACTCGCACTAATACAGTAATTATCTGTTGAACTAAACGATTTAGCGCTACATTTTAGCAGATAAAATGGCTTTGAGGGCGAAAGATTAGAAGCTTCTTTGAGCCAAAGATGAGAAATCATAGTAGTAGTTAAACTGCAGACCAGGGCGTGGCATCAACAAAACATTTTTGTATTGACAGACTAAATATGGAGTCCATCTTGACTAAATAGATGCTTATAGCTCTTACCATCTCTGAGAACTGTTCGTTTAAACGGAGAGAAAAGCAGACAAGTCGATGTGAGGCTGATCTAGAATAAATATACCCTATGTTATTTGCCACGCCTTCTTTTGCATGTAGCATACTTTTGACAAACCCAATTTACTCTTGGCGAGGGTATATACTATCATATCATATAATACCTTTCACTTTTCTTGCCCTTAAATGTAAGTCAAGGTTTAGAGCACCAAAGTGTTACTACAATATATAGATGGACTGCATGCAGCGTTGCTCAAAATGTGGTCTATAAATATAGCTGTTTAATGTCATAAATATGAATCACCTGATGCGAAAGTTTTGACAGACAAAATATCGTTTCAAGTTTTCAATGTGTGCGTGTGTGTTGTGTGTCTTGTTGGTGTTGCATACGCGAAGGCGCAATATGCAAATGAGCCTTGGACTCAGTCAGTCTGTGCGTGGCGGTTAGAAAATATTGTATGAATGAGCATAAATTAACGAGAATCGTGCTGTCATAAATGTGACGCAGACAACAACAGACAGACAAGACAGGACAGAAGAGTACAGCAAAGACAGACTGAGTTAGACATTCCGACAGCTTCGAGGGCACATTGTGTTAAATTTTGTGAAAGACCAAACAACAAGGACGATGTATTTTGTTTGAGGCGGTTCATGTTTAGTGTCAAGTCTGTCATTAAATGACTGCCGAATGCTGCGCCCGCTGCGTATACGTAATATGAATATAAATTACTGCTGACATTTTTTGACCCTTTTTAATTGAAATTCAAGCATTTTCAATGCGACAACATTTATTTTTTATTGCTTTTGCTTTTGTTCTTGTGTGCTCTCAAGGCTTAAGGCCTGCCAAATTGTATTTACGCCAATTTGCATAAAGGTTGAGAGGCTGACCGTACCGGACCGTGCAGTTTGCATATATTGAAGTTGTCGATGTGCCATCAATTGACGCAGCTTCTATTGTTTTTGTATGCATGCAATTTGTTGGCTCAGGAGCTTTGGGAGCCCTCGAGGGGGGCTAGCTTTGGGAAGCACTCGGGGAGCACATTCCGTAGAGTGATCTGGCCCTGTAGGCTAGATATATTGCAGATTATGACAGCTGCCAGTATTGGGGCAACCTTGAGATGCAATTGGATATTTTGTTGGCAGCAGCATTTGCACTTTGCAACATAAATTATGTTATGTTATGCATAAATAATTGCTTGTATTGTGTACTTAGTTTATGAAGGTCAAAAATATATATCAAACTATTGCCAAAAATGAAATTAAAAAACCCAAAAAAAAATATTTGAATATTTTTGTAACTTAAAAAGTTTACTTAAAAATATTGAGAACTTTTATTGTTTGAAATTTTTATAAAAACATAGATTTTATTTTTTTTAATCAATTTAAAAGGTTTTTAAAATTTTTAAAAATTTTCAAAGCACACATATGTTTTTTGTATTTTATATATTTTTCCTAGAAATGTTTTCTCTTTAATATATTATTTTATATAGATTTTTAAAGCGTACTTAAACAATATTTAGAACTTATATTGTTGGAATTTCGTATACAAAATAAAAAATTATATATTTTCTAGCAATTTAAAAAGTTTTTAAAATTTACACACACAAGCTCTTAAATTATTGTGTATACTTTTTAAAAATGTTTTTCATTTCATATTTTATATGAAATTTTCAAATATTTACTTTATGAACAGCAGCGAATTTTTGTATTTAATCTCAAACACTTTTTTAAATATTTTAGCTTGTTTTGAATATAACAATCGGTAACTGTTTCAAACGCACGCAACGAATTTGAACTTTGAATTTGATTTTGATTTTGAGTTATCAAGTAGAACCGTTAACGTCTAGAATCCTTTGCAGACTGCTTCAAATGCTGCTTGCCAAACGGTTTTATCAGAGTCCCAACAAAAGAATATAACTCAACACACACCTTGGGCTAAAAAGCACGAACATCAAAGAGAGAGAGAGAGAGCAATTGCGAGAGAGCCGAGCAGAGCATACGCCGACGACTTACCCGGGACCAGTGAGAGAGAGAGTGTAGGTGCAATGAGTTCGCAGCGGCGGGTAGAGGGTGCGCTACTGGGGTTGGCAACATCTTTTTTTTTGGGGGGTCTAGCAACATTTGTTTGTTGCTAGCAACAAACTGTTGAACTTTTGTTTGTGCTCGTAAAAAATGCAAATAAAAACAATACGCCACAAAAGAAAAGTTTAACAAAGCCAGATATGGCTCAAATGTACGCCAAATTGAGCCTTGACTGTGCTAACGCCAACACACACACACACATACAAAACTCTCAAGTGGCAGGGGCACAAGTGTTTCGTGTTTGTGTGTGGCAAGTGGCAAGTGGCGAACTCACTCTCCCTGTTTTTGCTCCCACTCTTATGGTGCCTTTTATCTGTCATGCAAAGTGTAAAAATACAAATGAACATAATGCGCAAAATGATTTCCGCCAGTTCAACTTGCTCCAGTCGATGCTATATGTGTATATCCATGTATATATGTATTTGTGTGCTCTTTTAATTGTAATCCCCTTGGGTGCTTTGGCTTTCAATGTTTTATCAGCATGCAATATTATAATTCTACTGAAAACAACAAAAAAAGAAGAAAACTGAACTGAACTTTCGGCTGTTTTATAGAGTTTGGCCTTTGGCCTTAGCTTCAACTGTGAACTGTACGTGTGTGTGTGTGGGAATATACTACCTATATATAATATACGAATATATACATATATGCTTGTCAGGCAATGTCAAGTACGTTTCATGCAGCTGTTGTTTTGACATACCCTGTATTACAAGCAGCTTTGCCAATAGGCTTGGAACTTTTTACAATACAAATTCATTTTATATTAGTTTTTAGTTACATTTAACTATGTTTTACATCTAGTTTCATTACCTACTTACCTTCCTTACTTTCCTTTTATTGGCTTTAGCGCTTTATAGCGTATCTGCTGGTCTAGCATTGCGCATACGCCACATAGCCTCAATTGTTGTGCTGCTCGTGTGTCTCATTCATTTTTCATACAGTTTTCTCGCATTTTTTTCAGGTTTCTTACGCACTCCTTTTGGGCCCACATTGTGACAGGATTCATGTTTAAGCCTTTAAAGTTAATTGTAGCCAACTTTGCTTTGTGGCCCTTGAGTTACTTAAAGTTCATTATGTAATTGCTTTGACATTGAGCATTCGAACACAAGGGAAATACTGGTGTAAAACTTGAGCACATTTTTTAGCTATAAATTTTATATGCTTATCGCTCAATTTTGTAGAGAAAACTAAGCTACACATGTTTTGCGAACTAAAAACAACGGAAATCATTGTTTAGAAAATGTTGTTAAATTAAAAAATATAATTAAATAGCTAATAAATGAGTTTGCAGAGAACGCAACTTAATAGATACTTGCCAACTGTTTCACATTGTTTATATTAAAAGACGCAAACAAAAAAGTAACAAAAAAATTCACTTTAAAAACGTTGAGATTCGTTTGCTTTTGCTTTTGTTTTGCTTTGTTTTGATTTCTGAGGAGCATTAAAATCATTTAAATGTGTAAATATGTTAATGGCATATTGCTGCGGCTCGTCATTGTATTTGCATGAATAAAACATTTAAATGTTAAATCAAAAATAAATAAGTATACAAAATTTACACTTTGAATCTTTCTCAAAATGCGGCGCAACTTTTGCAGTGGAGGAAATGGAAATGAAATGGCAAATCGGCCACAAAATCAATTGTGAGAATTTATTGCTTTCTATATATGCTACATATGTATATGTATATTCACCTTACTTACAGTTAAAGAATGCTGCATATTAAGCGGCTATAAAGTAAAAAGTTTTCTTTTTATTTTGAGCATGTTCCCAAATGCGATTTCGCTAGTCATTTATCAGGCTCTATGCTGCTTCTTAGCTCAGGGTTTTAGTTAAAGATATGCTGATTTAGATAACGAACTGAAAAATGCTTTAAAATATATTTAACACTTGTTGTTTAGACTTAAATTTGCAGAACAATTTGCCTTTCAGCTGAAAGCTTATTGAATGCTTGAAAGCCGCAGCTTTTAGGCTCTGCTTAAGCATTATTTATTGTTTGTTTGAGTATAGCTTACCACACAATGGGGCACGCTATTTTAGCTTAAAGTCATATTGCTGCTTAAACAGTTCCAGCTAATTAATTAATATGCAAACAATACTGCAGATAAATGTTAACCACTTAACGCCACAACAATGAAGAAAGAAGCTAGCAGGCTACTGAGGATGATAGTAGAAGAATGTGGTGTGGGGATAAGTACGGAAATTAACGTATTGAACTACTCAAAGGGCAGCAAACCAGAATCGAAAGTGATTTATACAAATTGCCTAATGAAAACGACAGCAGAAAACTGTGCAAATTGGATTAGTTGATGCTAGAGATGAGATGAATTGAGCTGAAAGAGCAATGTAGTGAACTTTACTATCTAACAAAATAGTAGATAATAGTATGCTAATATGCAACAAATTTAATAGCTTTCCAAGGTTCATTTACCTAAGAATGTTTCCTGAAAATTTCAATACAATCACCCAATAAGCCTAAAAGTTATGCAAATTTAGCTTTTAAAGAGATTTTGAATAGTATTCGATATTTTGTATTTTTCCCAAAGGCACATCTCTAAGCTATTGAAGCCTGAAGTAGTGTCTTAATTGGTCAGGTCCATGTCTGGAATGGAGTACGTGTTTTTATTTGTGTTTGGCTTATAAATTAAGTTAATTGCTTTGCATTAATTAGAAGCTCCCTTGAGGGCAAAATGGATAAATTCCTCAAGTTCGCCGAGAACTGAAAAACCGATTGGAGTAAAATGTTTGACAAATGCAGCGATTTGTTTGCTTGTTTGTGGTGAAAAACAAATCATTTTTCTCTTGCTGGCATTTTGCAATTTAACGCTTTGACAATTTGTGAATCAAGAGCAGAAATAAAACAAACAGCGATTGGCACAAACTTTCAAGTGTTAACAGCTCCACTTCAATTTGTGCAGACCCAGCTAACACGCTCGGTCTCTCTTGCTGTTCCTTTCTCTCTCTATCTATCCCTCTCTCTCTCCCTCTCTGGTTGGTTGTCTAAATAAACGTGCAGACATAAATCAACGTTGCATGGCAATGTTAAAGTTTCGCTATTGACAGATGCTCACGAACTACACACAAATTGGGCCTGACATCTTTTTGTTCGAACCTGCCGTGCATGCCCAATGGCCAGTCTGCTATCCTGCAGTGCAGTTGAACGAGGTACGCTAGACTAGTAGTACAACATGCGGCTTAAAGAGGCAAGAGGAAATAGTTCGATGCAGGAGAATTTAAAGTAAGGTTTCCACAAAACCGAAAAGAGAAGCTTAAGTAGCTCTCGGAGATGTGTATTTTGGAAGAACAAGTTAAAGAAAAGAAGTGCTTTGTTAACTTCATACTTAAATATATGAATGAGCAAAAAGTATAAACATTTTGATTCATTACTCGTTTATTAAACGTTGATAATTTCGCTGTTTTGCCTAAAAAAACACCAACTCAATTAATTTTGCGTCCTTTCCAGCTATAAATATTAATGACAATAAATTTCAATTATAATTTCAAATTATAACTTTACGCTTAGAAAATCATCAATAAATCGTTGTAATTATTAAAATTTCTACAATTTTATGGTATATTGCTAGCAGTTCAGAGAAGAACTCAAACCGTTTTGTCACTTGCACAATTCGATGTTGTGTATTTGCTGCAACACGGGTGCGGGTGTCCTTTTTGCTATTGACAACTAGTAACGAGTGCAGCCTGCGGGCCACCATTTAACGGTACACGCAATTGCCACACTCACACACTCACACACACACACGCACACACTCGTGCACTCACACAAACACACACTCAAACACACCTACATGACTTGTTTAGCCGCCGTTTGATGGCCATCAATTTACAGCCGCAAAAATATGTACAACTGTTATTTTGACAGTCAGTACTATATTTGATTTGATTCACATTGAGTGTGCTGGGTGAGTGTGTGTTTGAGTGCACTCGAGTGAGTGCATTACATTCATTTGGCACGTGTATATGTATGTATACAATGCGATTTAGCTTTGCTAAATAGCCAAGTAAATATTAGTTCAGTTGCCAAAAGCATTCAGCATTCGGTATTCGACATTCGGCGGTTTTCGTTGTGTAATTTCCTTTATTAATATAAACATTGCTGTGCAGGTTACAACGTGCAACGTACGCTCTGTCTCGCTCTCTCTATCTCTCCCTCTCTCTCTCTCTCTCTTAGCCTCTCTGTATTCCTCTACCTTTCACTCTACTTTGTTTTTCTTATTTGCATGCGAAATTTTACTTCAACTTGTCGTTCATAGCTGCTGATGTGGCGTCTAGTAACACAGGAGTGTGTGTGTATCTGTGTGTATGTTGCATCTGCCTGTGTTTATCCCTCTGTCTGTGTTTTAGCTGTAGCTACTTGTCTATGACACTTGGTGTGACAGCATCTGCATTTTGTGTGCCAAGTAGACAAACATTTCCAGCACTTTTCCAATTGAATTTCATTCATTTTGCAGACAGTTTGCCGCAAAGTTTGCAGAATAGTAGAATACAATAATAATAGTAAGCCTGCGGACAATGTTGTGAGTTTTGTAAACTAACTGCAAGCTTGGTATTTATTGTATGGTATGTAAATTCGATTAAGCCAACAATCAATCTTAACACATGCCACGTGGCGTATGCGCAACTTTGATATACACTTGAATTATGTGTTATTTGCAGCTTAAAGCTTTAAATGCTTATTTAAAGTTTTCTTTTTTATAATATTTGATTTGTATGTGTGAGCAATCGTGACCTTTGTGTGTGTGTGTGTGTGTGTGTGTGTGTGTGTAGGACCTGAAGCATTAACATTTAAATTAAATGCACATCAAAATCAGCATTCGTTCAGTGGTTGTTTGATACGCACGCAGAACCTTAAGCAATGGCTCTCAAAAGTCACTTTGAAGTGCTCCTAAAAAAAATATATGTGAGAGTGGGGCAGTGCCACATGCCACTTGCCACTTTTGGCATCACGTGCCCCATCTACTCATTTAATATGCGCTCTCGTGTTTCCACTTTGCCTGTGCTGCGTTTGCAATTTTTGCGCATCATTTGCATTTCTAATTACTGCATTCGTCGTCTCCTTACCTCCACTCTTCACACCCTGCTCTCCCATTCTCTGTTCTTTCATCTGCTGGTACTTTTTCTCATGTTTCGCATTGTTTGCACAACATTATATTTCATAGGATTCAAGTGCTGTGCGCACTTGTGCCGCGTGATTTTCTTTTTCAACTAGCTGGGGGCAAATTTGCATGCCGCATTTGAAATCTTTATTAAGTTTCTGCTACTCTGATTGTTGACCCTGCACATTGAATCGTTAAAGTGGCAACGGGAAATGTACGCTTAAACTGATTTTCCATAAAGCTTAATTTTATCATTTCAAGCTGGCTTTAATGGGTATATCTTTGAGGGGATTTTCGCTTTGCTTAAAAAGGGTTGCAGCTTAAAATTGGGGTGCCAAATTGTTGAGGGTAGCTTATCTAACGCTTTACGGCTTTAGTATTTGACTTAGGGTATACTTAAAGTCTGCTGCTTGCTAGTTGATTACCATAATTAAATGCTATGCTGTTGCTTTACACTATAATTGAGCTTGGCACGCAACAATAAAAGCAAGTCAATATTTAACTTTGTTTTAAAGACGTAATAAAAACTTTGGTTATATAGAAGGTCACCTAAAAAACTTGAAGCCTTGAAGCAGCTGCCTATTGATTTTATGTGGTTCCAAAAACTATTTAAAATTATCTAGGCAACCCCGAAGGCCACACCTTGGTACTTCCCTACTGTGCTGTGGCTGCAGCTCTTTCTGCTACTCATTTCATTTCCGTTTTGTCAGCTTGAAACCGAAACCGTATCCGTTACAGTTATACAAACTTATCTGCAGCTACTCGTCTTATGATTAGAAACTTTTGCAGCTGCATTTCCGAATAAAACGGAAATTTTTTTCACTGATTTATCAAAAGCGAATGAGTTGTTCAACTGGAAATTGCTTAGATACTTTCCAGGCTTTAAGTGTGCTCTTTGTTTGACTTGGCGCTTAAAAGTATGCTACACATTTTGTAAGCCTGTTTTGTTTGCCTGCAGGCAGCATGCACATGGCATATACGTGATATTGGACTGCCAGACTCTATCGTCAGGCAGTTAATTTGCCAATATTTATTTAGTTCGTGTCTTTGTATTGTTATTTCTATATATTTCTTTTTAGCTCGCTTTTGCTTTTGCTCCATTTCCGAAAGCAATTGAAGCCGAAACATATAAAGAGTTGCGACCTTTTTCTTTTTTAAAAATACACTTTCTGCGGGTCATTTCTGTATGTCGTGTGCCGAGTAACTGCAAAAAGTTTAAAAAGAATCGTCTTAATATTTGATTAAATTAAATGGCATATTGGGTCGTTTGTAAACAGTTTTTGGCTGCCATGGCACACAAAGTTATTCAGAATTTTATGTAATAAAATTTGGAGACTTTTGCAAACAATTTTAACATGTTTATTATATTATTAAGCATATGATTTAATAAGAATACAGTTTCTAAATTTAATATTGGTATACAATATAATTTTTGTAAAGTTTTTGAGTCACTCAACCCAAAGCTTTCCATTTCAAACATAGTTTGAACTAAATTTCTAATGAAAACTGTAAGTTCTGCCCACACTTAAGACTAAAAGCGTATTTAAGCTGCGTTGGTATGTGCAAAATTCTATTTTCATATGCATAACGGCAGACATTTTGCTATTTGCCATTTAGTTTTATTAGTTGTGGTTCTGGCATATTAAAATTCATGCGAGTTGAGTGCTAGCAGCAGCGAGAAGCTTTAGTTGTGGCTGCTGGTTTTTTCTTTTTGTGGTTACTTAAAGTGAACTCAATGACGAGTGACACATGTGGCGTATGCGTAATGCGCGCGCTAATTGTCTGCGTAAGTGCTGTGGATTAAAAATTCATGTTTGTTAGAGGGAGTATTGTCATTAAATATGCAAAAGGCCACACAATTAATATTACAAAAGCTTCAGTGTCATTAAAATAATTATCGACGAGTTGCTTCAGTCATTGTCATTGTCAGAGCGTCATTAATTCAAATTATTTCCACCTTAATGCCGCATTACACATGCGCCCCGTTGTGTGGATGTGTGACGCTCTAACGAGAACGTTTGCATTCTGTACGCTCCATTTGCCATTTGCCAGTGGCAAACAAAGTGCCAAAACTGAAATTGAAACCGCACAAAATATATAGAAAAAGAAATATTAAAGAGAGATGGGGGAGCATTTGATTTTGTTGACAAATTTTCATGGCACTGCGCACTTCCGGCCATGTTCTGGCACTTGCGGAAGCCGCTGACTTTCTTTCTGCCGATAAACAAACAAGTCACTTTCTTGTGTGCCCTCAGGGGAAACACTAGCTCAGCTACAATCTATACGCCGGACAGCACAGACTGTCGAACCCGCTTTTAATTGTGGCGATAGCACAAAACGTTAATGTCGAGGCTAAATGCTAAATGCCCAGAACGTGGCCCAAAAGGCAACTAAAGTAAGGTGGCCGAGTGTGAGCTGGGTTCATAGCTCCTCAGGGGTTTTGTTCCTTTTTTTTTTTGGTTCAGCGTTGATTTATGTGCACAAATGTTACAAATAGTTCTGGCTTTCCACTGTCTCCCAAGGCTCTGTCTGCAGCTCTTTATGTCTTTATCACTTTTGGGAGTTCACAGACACGTCGCTTGCCACATGCAAATTAGTTTTGCTTGCTCTGGGTGCGTGTGTGTGCGTGTGTGTGTGTGTGGGTTCATAAATGTATATTTAAACATGGCACACAACACACAGCCTGTGCCTCACAATTTTGTTAGCTGTCACTTTTAATTGCCAGTCGAGCAAAGATCTAAAAGCAGACAACAAACTTTACACAGTCAGGCTCAAGTGAAGCCACTCAGATGTCAAATGCCACAAAACCTTGTGCCAATATGTGTTTAACAATAAACAAACGATCTTTGTGGCTATTGTTCAGAAAGTGAAGTCAGCTCGGCTTAGTTATAGTGCTGACCCCAAAACTGTCACTTTAGCGTAAGAAACGAAGGCTACTGTTAGCTGCTCAGTTTTTTAGGTAAGCTTCGTATTCAAGTAGGCAGAATTAATAATTAGCTCAAATACAATTTAAAATTTTATTCCGCTTGACAATGGCTTCAGTTTTAGCAAAGTTATAGTAGTTTAAGATTTTCCAATATTAAGAAAATGTGATTTTTCAGCCCGTAACCAGCTAAAATCTCATTTCCGACCCCATAAAGTACACATATTTATAATCAGCATAAAAAGCCTGATCGAATACAATCATTATTGGAGGAAAAAAATTTCGAAATTTTTTTGAAAAAGTGTCAAGGGGTAGGTATGGAAAATTTTGAAGAAAAATCAAATTTAAGACAATTTTTAAATTTGAATGCAGAACTTTAAATTGGTTAAAGCACAGTTTAAAATGCTATTCCGTTTGAAAATCGGTTCATTTTTAGCAAAGTTATCGTAGCTCAAACTTTTACCTTGGTCACAACTATTGGCAGCAGTTAACATTAGTCTGATTTCTTGGCAAGCCACTTAAGAGCTTAAGTTGTTAGAGTTTAAAATTTTTGAAGAAACGACAAGGGGTAGGTATGCAAAATCTGAAATTTTTTCGAAAAAAATTAAATTTAGGAAAACGAACTAAATTTAAATAAAGAATCAATTGGCATGAAAAATAATGAACAAATTGGTATTCCGTTTCAAAATCGGTTCAGTTTTGACTGAATTATGAGAGTTCAAAATTACAAATGGCCAACCATCAGTACATGCTCTGCATGGCAGCATAATAAACAACAATAATAACATTTGTGAGCGCAACAGTTGCAAAATAAGCTGACAATAAAGTCAAGGCTTTAATTAATTCAATTTGCCTCAATTTGCGGCAGTTAGCTTTAAAGCTTATTCATAAATTCCACCAAGCAGACAGTCAGCACTGTGCTCAATTGCAGCACATCCTGTAATAATAATCCGACTGTACAGGACTTTTAAATGATAAATTTAACATAAATGCGTTAAGAAAAAGTGGAGTTTGTCCGACTAAAAAAATACTCTAGTAAAAGTTAGTAATAGGATAAACTCCTTCCTTTTTCTATCTATCGGAATGGGATTCGAGCACCCAAACCGCAGCTTGTCAAATCGTAGCTTGGACATAGTGGTGGCAAACTCGACTAAATGCAGGCTGCATTAAATGAACTAATAATTGATTTGTGCTAAATAGCCGAGTTTTGAACCTAGGATCTCGCACAAAAACTCAATTTATGCCTTGCACCCAAGCATATTGCAGCTGTTTTAGCTTAAATTACAGAGTTGTTGTGTATTTCCTACTACCAACTAAGAAAATGTATGTTCCAACTTAAATTTTAAACTTTACTACTAAATTTTTAAAAACTTTAACAGTCTCACAACTGCATTTACGCTCGTAACTTCAAGTTAGCTACTCAGCATTGGCTTAGTGCCACTTTAAAATAATATTTACCATGTACAGGGTATAAGCCGACAGCACAGGAAGCCAGTAGTGTGTAGTAGCTGAGTCAGCGGTAATTGAGCTGCATTTAAAATTGAAGTGGCAATAGAGTTGTGGTGCAAAGGTGTAAAAATAAAAGCGAGTAAATATTTTTTCCACAGCAGACACGTCAGCTATGAGAGTGTGACTGCGTGTGTTTGTGGCTCGACTTAAGGACTTAACTGGATGTGGGTAACGTGACGTATGCGTAATATGCGCATAGTTTTGCATCCCAAGCTCGAGTTGAAAGTATACGTAATGCATTTTGCACACAAGCTTTAAATCATATGAACAATTTTACGGAGCGCATAGAAAGTGCGCTTTGGGAAACGGAAAATTTTAGCTGTTTGCTTTAGTCAGCACTGCAAATTTCATTGGAAAACTTTTACAATTTGCAAGCAATAGAAGTTGAACAGCAGACTGGCCTGTAATCGAGCAAAACAAGGATGAAAAAAAGAGAAAAACTTCAAGGTGGCAACAATAAAACTTGTCATTCAATCACAACAGCTGCGAATTTATAGCGAGCTGGAAGCACAGCAAGCTTATTGAAATACAGTTACAGCACAGCTTCAATTTCAATAAAAACATACATACATATATCTACAGGACTATACGTATTTGTGTGAGAGTGTGTGTGTGTGTGTTGCAGTTGTTATTGTTTTAATGCATATGACGATTGCTATGAGGTGTGTATCAATTGCATTTACACGTCACATAAGCGTCGTGTCGCTTCACCTACACCTGTCATCATAACATGCATACCATCTACACTGAGCGAAAAGTGGTACTAGCAGTTAGAAAACAAGATGTTCTCAGAGGAGACTGTAAATTTTTCAGTATATGTTTTAAAATTTAAGCTTGTTATAGGCAGCTGAAATGTTAGTTATCTAATCACTAAATTAAACAACTCTATGCCAATATTAAAATTATTTTTAACATAAAATTTATAGTTCATAGGTTTATATTTATAATGTAAAAGCACTTTTAATTGTTAAAATTCTTCTATTAATTTTATTTCAATTTTTTAACTAGTTTAAAATTTTCTTAAACATTAAATTAAGTAACCAAATCGTAGCAGTAACTCTCGCCTATAAATTTAGCTTTTTCTGTCTCTACTAAAGCAACTCTGCGTATTTCGCGCAGTGTATTTTGTAGCAAAGTCTGCATGCAGTGTAGTCAATAAATAGTTGTCATTGCAGGTGGGCGTGGCAGCGGTGTCTGTGAATTGCAGGCGTGTTATTGTAGCGAATTGCTGCAGCTGCTGTTGCTGTTGAGTGCAGAGAGTTAAGTTTTGAATCCGCTTACTGATTGCACACATGAAGGGTGTGTGCTGAAGGGTAAGGGACGAAAGGCAGCTGCTGTTACGCCCATTGTGACGCTGACTGCAAATCGATAGAGTCAGTCAGTCGACAGTGCCAAATGACAAGCAGCGTGCCAATAATTAGCACTGCACTCGAGGTGAGTGTGGAGGACTCGAGTGTCAACATTGAGTTTAAAGCGTAACTACACACACACACACTCATACATAAAGTCAATACACCTGCTACCTTTAATTTGCCTGCTACACTCCCTTTCCACCCCCACGTCGTTCTATCAAAATTATGGCGTATAGCAAAACGATTTTCATGCGCGATTTGGTAAATTGTTTTTGTGTTGCGCGTAATTACAGTAGCTGCAAATAGCAACAACAACAACAAAAATAACATTCGTTTCATGTGTTTTACTTTTTTTTAATAACAGTTAAGGGGCATGCCCCTGTCACCCATTGATGTGCGTCGTCAAGTTGGCTAATAGCCAACGTTATTACATTTTATATGCATTAAAAGCAAACATTGAGAGCAGCACATACAAGTATATGAAGTCATCAACATCAACATCATCATCATCATTGACATCGATGGCTTTACTCTTGGCATACTCGGCGTATGAGTAATCAAGCGCCCAGTGGTGTGCTGCATAAACATTAAACTGATGGATATGTACATAATATATACATATGTATGTGTACATATATGCATAATATTTATGTGACTCAAATTGATAAATATTGATACGACCAGGCGGAGAAACAGAGAGGGTCAGAGAGAGCTACAGAGAGAGAGAGAGAGTTAGGGCTATTTGGCATTTAAAATAATTTATTAATCTCTTTATTTATATGCCTGCAGTCCATTGACTTTGCTTTTGTTTTACGCTTTAATTTGCACATTAAAATCTGTTTATATTTTAATAAACAATTAATAAAATTGCTGCGCTATTTGTCGAAAGTGATGTCTATATACATATCTGTGGGTTAAAGATAAATCAGCTGAAACTCACACAACAAATTCACTGAAGTTGAATTCATAAATTAATTAAGTTGCTTTTATTTATAGCCAAGTTTAACAATCAATTTTAAACTCAAAGCAGAAAGGTTTTTTACTATATATATTTTATACTTTACGATACTTTATGTAGCTAAAATCTGCTACGACTAATCAAATCTGTTGCTGACTTTATGTAGCAATTTCCTGGCTAGCTTACAAACTGGCTATAACCAGGCCGCTGTCAGGCCGCTTCAAGGCTCATCACTCATTTCGTTTGGGGCCAACAACAAATTTGTTTTTTAGCGTATTCCATTTGCTATTTAAAGCCGCATTCAAAGTTTTTGCTTTGTTTTCGGCTCAATTTCAATAGCCAATTAAGAGCTTAGTGTTCCCCCAACTGCCAGTTGCCACTTGCCTCCCCCTACGCTAATGTGTTGCAGAAAGAGATTCATAAAATATGCCCGGACAGGCCAAGCAGCTGGTAGAGTTCACTCTGTATTCAACAGCTCCATGTTTTCCATTTTCCGTTTCCCGATTCCCATACCCATGCTCCCGCTGCTTGTTTTTGGATTATGTGGAATTTTGGCGTTTCAACGCTTTGTCTACTTCAACTTCTACGGCTACAAGAAGTTTTAGTTTATGTGTTGCAAGATCTGTGAACCCAGATTTGTTTCTACACCAACCAAATGTGGTCTCCCAAAAAGACTGTGTGTCTTGTTGAGGCAACTTTCTTGTGCGTGTGTTTTGGAATTTGCTGCGTAGATTTTTCACGCTCTTTTCTTTTGCCGTACAGTGTAGCAGCACTCATAATCCATAATCCAGGTTGTGTGCCAACTTTGCCAGCGCAATTAATAATTTTTAATTGAATCTGCCAGGCACTTTAAGTATTTTTAAATTGGATTATAACAAAAATAAACAAACAAACAAAAAGAAATATATGTACATTTTGTGTACCACAAATTCTAATCAAAATATTGTTGCCACAAAATATTGAATTGAATTGCGAAATATATTTCTTATAAATAATTTACATTAAGCTCATGTGAACATTTATGCATTACATTTGCAAATATTTGCATATAACAATTTTTAGTGGTTTTGCATATTCAAAGTGTAGTCAAGTATGTAGGTTCTGTAAAGTGGTTGACTAGAAAATACCGTGTTTTTACTACTGTATGCTGTACTATAATATGCTTAATCGTATTTAAAATCAATACAAAACAATAACCTGCTGCCTAAAGCGAATACAAATTCATTATAGCTTTGTTTTAGATTTCAGCCATTAGAAATGTTCAGTGTGCCCATAAAATTTTTGGCCCGAATTTAAACAAAATTTATGGGCACACTTGATTTTGTAGGAATTAAATCTTAAACTAATCTGTATACTATTTAGAAATCGTTAACAGATTTTATAGCAATAAATTTTTTATACTTTTATCAAATATATAGTATGTGCAATTATATATAGAAACGGTCACACATCTAAACTAAATACCAAACCAACTCATGAGCATGAGACGAGAGTTTGTTGGCCTTGGCATGCTGTCAACTTGAGGAATTGCAAATTAATTGGTTTGCCAATTATTGATTGAGGGTGGAATCAACGCCTATTTTTAGAACCAAGTCTAGAAAGCTAACGAAACAGAGAGAGAGAGAGAGAGAGCGAGACAGTGAGATATGCTGTAGGTGTGTGGCCAAGGCAAAGGACAACGGTATTTTTACATAATTTACTTATGCATTTGTATCTGCATTTGAAAGTGTATCTGCGGGATATGCGAGTATCTATGTCAGTATGTGTAGCTACAACCTCGAGCCGCACTGACGCTTATTTAAATAATACTTACAAGTGCTTTGTTGTCGTTTGTTATCGTTGTCGTTGTTGCTGTTGCTGTTGTTGTTGTTGTTGCTGCAGCATATTTACATTAATATGTGTATTTTTAGCTCTTGTTGCACAACTCAAACATAAACAAAGGCAAGGACAAAACGCAGTCAAGGTAGCTTTAGCTTAAGGATGAGACTAAACGGGGTGCCTTTTTATATGGGTTATACCATACATACATACATATATGCATCACATAGAATATCTAGCTTAATCGCGGTTCATGTGGCACGTTGCGGTTGCTCTTGTGGCTGAGAGTAAGAGAACAGACAATTGCCATATGCAGAAGGTTATTTAGATTAAGCAGGGACAAAAGCACACACAGTCAGTAGCTGGAAAATTGCATTTCGGCAGATAAAAACCCGAAAGAAGAAAGTGTTAAACAGCAGCCAAGGAAGAATGTTTTTTAACTATTATATAGCTAGAACAACAATCAACACTTGAGTAGCGCATTTGATACTAAAAAGTGGCTCACTTGGCTCATCAAACTCGCACAGTTAGTTTTGCAGCACTGCTAGAAAATATATCTATCGAAAAAAGCATTTAAAATACTGTTTAACAAACTAACAAAGTTCTACAAATCGTCCTTCATTCAGTAAGTATTGATTTCAAGTATTTTCCGGCAAATTTGCTAAAATTGTTTTGTTACTAATCGTATTGACTTAATCATTTGAACTAATGCCCTAAACGAAACGACACAACTCTAATAACTATAATAACAACAAGAAAACTGTTGTCGTTGTCAAGTTTGCAAAGTGCACGACAAAACTTGCCAAAGTGGCAATACTACAACTGGAAGTTTTAGGTTCCCAATGTTGATGTCTACATTTTAGTGTTATTTATCACCTCTTGCACTTTGGTCACGCAAAGTCAGCAGTCGTGCCAAGAGTCGCCGCCTAGCCTAGCTATCAGTTCACAGTGCACAGTGCACAGTGCCTGCCATCAGGCCTTTTCCACTTCCACTTGACTTCACTTTGCATGTGGGCAGCCATTGTCGTCGTCGTCGTCGTCGTCGTTGTCGTCTCTGTGCCGCTGTGCACGTGCTCATAAACAATTATTTATGCACACAACAAAAACGGAAAATGTTTGAAAAAATATATAGTATGTATATGCTATATTATATGCACAACTGTAAAGTATAGCTTTGAATGGCGTAGAGGGCAGGAATATACAAATATCTATATACTTATGCGGGCAATGATAAGGCTCTGCAAATGTCATGACATAAATTCACGAATGTACAAATTTCTTTCTCTCTCTATTTCTTTTTTTGGCACGAAAATTGTCGAGTATTTTACATTTATATATATGATCTATAGCTTATAATTTTATATTATTTCCTTAAACTACTGCTTGTGCTTTATAATTTAGTTGAAAATCATGTTCTGTTAACTGAACCAATCACTCCAAGCTCCGGAGCAGTTGTCGGAACATAAAAATAGCCTCATAATTCATTCCGACTGTCAGCCAGACAGTTAGTTGTTCGGCTTTTGTTCAACTTCTGTTCTTTACAATAATTTTGGCAAAAATTTAAAAAGTTTTTTATATGCCTTTCTGTTGTAATCTAACACACAGTTATGCACAATACACACCCCCACACACACTCGCAATACACACTGACTACAAGCAAATTGCGTCAAGTGTCCGCGACTTTGCCACCTTGCTCTTGGCCTCCCTCTATGCCACATTCAAGTTGACAGCTGCCTCAAAAAAAAAGACAAAAAATACCAAAAGTTTTCAAATGAGCAGCAAAACTCTGTGCTCAGTGCTCTGTTCTTCGTATTTCTTTCATTCATTTTTCCGTTCATTTATAATTTTTTTGGCCTGATAATATTTAAATAATAAATGAGTTTTTGACAGGCGGGCAACAGAGTGTCAGAGAGTTTGGGGTTTGTTTAGGTCAATCATTTGAGCGTCCCTTTTTAGGAGACCCAGCACTTAAGAGAAGCAAAGGGGTCTGTTGAGTTTATGATATTTGAAAATGAGTATAACAAGCAGATGAATATATGTTTTTATTTTATAAAATTGGTAGATTATGTGGTTGCCTATCTGTATCCAATCAAAATTTACTACATTTTTCTAAAGTTCTCATAGAAACACTAAATAATTCATAATCTATAATCATATTTTAGTTTAGCATTGCTTTGAAGTTGCCTACAAGTCTTTAGTGAAGGGTCTTTAACAATCGTTTCATTTGTCAGTATTCTCCCTACTAGTTTATTATATTTTCTTTTTTTGTTGTATAATTTATTTCGCTGCCCGAGTTGTTTATTCGCTCAATATTGTCGGGAATTGAATAAATCACTTTAACTTCTCAGTTGCAGCTCATTACAGTTTATTCGGTATTTCAACGTCATTTCCTCAGTGTGACCATTTTTCAAGAGCTACTGTTGCTGCTGCGGTTTCCGTTTCCGTTCAACAGTAACGGTTGTTGCTGCTGCTGCTGCTGTTGTTGACATTATTGTTGCTGTTGTCAGTGGCGTGCAAATGTAATTGGTTTAGCTGACAGTTTAACTCAGCGCTCAGCATTTTTGTTGCCTGCACTCAAATCGTAATGAAATTTCATGACATTTGGCCCGTTCATATGACATTACGTATACGCAGAGTTTATCCTTGTCGCATACACGTAATGTGCTGCATTTATCGAACTGCAATGCCATATACATAGCATGCAGTATAACGTATCTGTATCTGTATCTGTTGTATAACTTCTCATGATAGCACGATTCATCAATTTAATGATTTTGCGGCGTTTGCTTCGCCTCAAGTTAAATTAATTGTTATTTTCCTTATTGCATTTCAATTTTCAGCAATTTCTCACTTGACCAGCTCATAAATCAATAAAGTATCCAGCTGCTAATTGCCACACTCTTAACGGTAAACAATATACCATACATATACATATGTACATACATACCATTCCTTTTGAAGCAGCTTTAAACTTGTTTACTGCTTAAAAGTGAAAGGAAGCACCCTTTTCATAAGCTGACAACTTGGCCAAGTTTGTAAAAGGTACAAATTACCTTTTCAAATTGCTTATATCATGACATAAAATGCTATAGCACACTTTATATATAGTATTCAAACACAACTGGTTGTGGGTGTGAGTGTGGGTGTGGCTGGCAGCAGCTTTCGCTTTTTCCAACTAAAAACTGAAGCCATTGATTTGGCAGCCATTAAACTTGTGTCTGTTATAATAAATACCCTGTACACTAGATTGACTAGACGGTTGCTGGTGCTTTTAAGAATTTTTAAGGACTTAAAAAGTGAAAGCAGCAACAAGTTTAAGGTAAGCTAGGTTGATTTTTAAATCATATTTCAGTCAATTATATATTTTTCATATAAATTTATTTAATATTTTATATTTGACTTATTTATTTCCTATAGTAAAGATATCTTTACAGCATATTATCTAGTCTTTTCCTAAAAAGCTCTATGTTTTTTAGTGCCCCTTTTTGCCTGCAGTGCTCGTAAAAAGCACTGCCAGTTTCTGTGCCTCTGCCGCAAAAGCATTTGTATGGAATTGTGCCCAAAGAATTGGCCAGGACTTTTGCAACCAGAGGGGCAGGACACTACTCGCAGTTGTAGTTTCTTTGATTTAATTTCGTAACCATTCTCGATGCCTAACACTTGAGCGCACAATTAGCTGTCAGCTGGAGACTCTTTCTCTCTCTCTCACACACACACTCTCTCTCTCTCTCTCTCTTTCTCTGGAGAATGCAGTTGCTCCCTTTGTGCTCTGGCATTGTTCCTGCTAAGCTCTTGTCTCTGACAATTGAATTTGTAGTCTCTCGATTTGCAGTAGTTTTGTAGACATTTTCAACTCAAGGCTGCATTTGAATATATAATGTGTACTATATATAAATTTTATATTTTTGGCAATCTGCAAATAATTGATGCCAACAGCTGCTGCGCTTCCAGATGCATTGCTGTGCAGCATATTATCGTAATCGTTATCGCTATAGTTATCGTAGTCGTTAAAATGCGAACAAACTTCGTTGCTTGCTCATAAGTTTTTGATGTGCTGGCAGAATATAAACAATAACTTTTAGATGGAAATTTTTATAAAATTTTTTAAATACATATATTTTTAGAGATCTTTACGAAGTTCAAGATGCTATCAAACACTTCGAATTAGAAGCAGTACCTAATAAATACCTTCGTTTATTAAAACACCTAATCAAATATCTAGTATAACACTTTCAAACCACTAACCAATTGAATAGACTTATGAAGTTGACATTTTTATACACATTTCAATTGATATATAATATGTATTTATATGAAATGAATGCGATTATGGCCATGGCTTGTTGTCGACAGCTGCGAAAGTTGTTACCACTCGCTTGCCAAAAAACAATTTGCAATTGTCAAAGGATGTTACAAAATTTGCTGACAACTTAAATATCCACGCAGTTGGCTGTAGCCACTGCTGCTGTCATTTGGCCTTATGTGCTTTGGCCATGGCTTTAATGTTATTGGCTCTTAAAGTGACACTATTTATGCGCTTGCTTATTTATGTGGGAGTTGGTATAATGTGTTTGTGCCACAACAAGTGGCACATAAATACATTGTTAAGAGACCCACGAGACACATTTTAGTGTGATAAGGAAATGTATCGTACATATGTGCAAATTTATATATTCCATTCGATCTGAGCTCAAATTGCGTATTTGAAATTAGATAATCATTTGCCAACAAATTTAGCTTAAAGCGATATGAAATGAATTAATAGATTTATAGTGAATCTTTTTCGTTTGTATTATTATTTATATAATATCTAAAAGGTATAATTCATCTACAACTTTAAACTTTATCTCCATTTCCATTACAACATTTAATGTGCAACTTATTGTCATCGTTAAGGCAGCAAAGTTTATTTACAACTTGGCTAGGAAACATGAAAAGTTGCCTGCATTTAACCTTGACTTCTTTTGCTTCTATTGCATTATTTGTGCATTTCGTGTGAAATTTTTTTTAATGCCAAACTTTTCACAGTTTCAATTTTAAAGTTTTGCGCATAAATTGCCACAGCACAATACAAACAAAACAACAACAGCAACAATAACAAGGAAAGGAGAACTGAAGAAAAAAGTAGAAATACGAAACAATAAAGTTGCATGACAGTTGCAATGAATTTCCTGTTCCTTTTTTTAATACTTTTTTCCGCTTCTGAATTGAAACAGACTCAATATAGAAGTTGCTGTCTTGTCTTATGGCTGTGACACGATTCGACAGGTTTCGACTCGTCGTTTCAATATCCATTTGGCCCCCAGACTTTATGATCAGCCACCAGAAGCAACCAGCAAGCTTAAATAGCATGCGGTTTCAATATACAAATATGAATGCTATAATATGCATAGAACACCACGGAACTCCGCAGAACTCCCAAAAACTCACACCATTTGCTTCAACAACTCCCAACAATTTCGTAATCAGTGAAAACCCCTTTGTTAGCCTACTCTCGTCCGGGCTCGGAACTCACCACAGCGAGGACACGACCAGGAGAGCAACAGTTTACCGAGAGAGCAGACACACAGAGAGAGAGAGAGAGAGAGAGCACGCGTGGGCTTTGCACTGTGTGGGCGTCGTTTTTTGCTTGCTTGGCAACATATGTTGCGAGACATGCAAAATGTTGCTGCAACCTAGGTACATAACATAGCAAATAGCAATGGAGGTTGACAATCTACATAAGTACTTGAAGCTTGTAAGATGCCATTTGCAAATATGCATTTGGGCAACACATCAAATGGATCACACGCAAAACTTCAATTTAAATGTTTCGAGAAAAAAGGTAACATATGAAATGCTCCCCACCCAACCAACTTTCTAACCCACTTAGCCCTCAAGGGAATTGTATAAAAAATGAGAAAAGGTGGGAACAGATAGCAGAGCAGAGCAGAGCAGGGCAGAAGTGAAGCACAGACAAAGGTGAGTAATGACGCCCTGGGCACAGACGCAGCTGATTTGGTTTACTTGCTCTACTACATACATACTCAGCTCTGTTGTGTGTTGTATAGTGTTGTATTGTTGTTTTGTGCGTCCTGTGGATTCACATTTGCATTTTGCTGGAATACTTAGTTCATGACTTGCCAGTCTGCCTGCCAGCTGGCCGCTTCGATTGATTTATAAGCAATAAAGGCAGGCAGCTATGTATGTAGCTAAGTTCTGCTCCACTACGATGGCTCAGCACAAAAATGTTGCCAAATTTTGTTTTGATTTGATGCCCAGCAACGACTTTAAAGTACCCTACATACATATGTAACTATATCTAATTCTAGCTATAAGTTTGCTGTGCTTGCAAAGCTCATATACCCCATATTTATTTGCTATTTATTCAAATCATTTTTCCATTTTCCATTTTCTCTTTTCCCAGATAGTTAATTATGCGTAGGCTGCAGCAGCAACTACAACAACAACAACAAGAGCGACAGCAACAACAATTCTGCAACTCCTCCTACGACAGTTTTACGACTTGCAGCTTGATTTGTGTTCCTAGCGGCTCGAAGGACTCCTCACATCCCGTTCTTCTTGCATACATGCTTTTAAATCCTGTGGGAATTTCTGCCAATTGCCGAGCAAAACATTTTTATTCGCATTTATTGAATTTTGTGGCTTTACTTTTCATATGCTTTAATTTGTACAATTTATTTAAAACTATTTTAAGCTACAAAAATATGTAGAAAATAAAAAAACAAATAATATTCAATTTTACTTTTTAAGTATAGAATTTAAAAATAAAGAGAATAAAATATGAAAATTAAAATTGATTTTTCTTTAAATGGGAACGGGAACAGCAGCAATACTCGAAAGTCAAATTAAACGGTCGCTTAAGCATTCATTTATGGTGTGGCGTCAATCAAGATCATATGTAAGGTTTAAAACGTAAGCAAACGGTCGCTCAAGAGAGGTGAGCGACTCAGAGAGCGCTATAAGCATACGCTCTCGCTCCTTTCGTTTCGCTCTTTTGGGTACCTGCTTTTCAAGAGCGGCCGTTTGTTTATCTCGCTCTAGAGAGCGCTCAGAGGTAAACAATGTGTGACTTGCCTTAAAATTTGTCTGCTTGCTGCTCGTTTATGTTCGACTGTTACCCCAGCTTGAAATCGGGTTCATTTTGGGCACTGCAGCAGCTGATTTTCAGTGGGTGCGTGTGTGTATGTGTTTGTTCATTTCGAAATTTCTTCTGCTTTAAATTAAAAATTAAACTATTTATATTGATTGTTTTAAATTTATTCTAAATAATTTATAAAATATTATTTTATATAGTTTATAAATATATTATTGAAATAATACTACACAACAGCATAACATTTTGTTAGTTATCAAAACTTTAGCAACTACTCTATACGTTGTGTACGCTAAATTAAAAAAAAATAATAAATAACTTTTAGCAGTTAAAGCTTATTAAAAGATTGTTAAGACTATATTTTGATAGCATGTCTGGAATTGGTATAAACGGTTTTGGCCGCATCGGTCGCATCTTTCTGCGCGAAGCATTGAAACGCAAAGATGTACAGGTGGTGGCCATTAACGATCCGGCAATGGATCCCAAGTATATGGCCTATATGCTGCGCTTTGACTCGACACATGGCATTTTCAATCAGAAGATCGCATTGGAAGGTGACAAATTGGTGATCAACGGCAAGAAGATTCAGGTGACCAGTGAGACGGACGCCAAAAAACTATGCTGGGCTGAGAAATCCGTGCACACGGTGGTCGAGTGTACGGGTAAGTTTACCACGCTCAAAGCGTGCCAGGCTCATCTGGATGCTGGTGCCAAGAAGGTCGTCATATCGGCACCTTCGGCCGATGCACCAATGTTTGTATGTGGCGTGAATCTGGACAAGTACAAGCCAGATATGAAGATCATTTCGAATGCATCGTGTACCACCAATTGTCTGGCTCCGGTGGCCAAAGTAATCCATGAGAATTTTGAAATTGTTGAGGGATTAATGACAACGGTGCATGCGTGCACTGCCAGCCAAATGATTCTCGATGGACCCAGCAAGAAGGTGTGGCGTGATGGACGCAGTGGCATGATCAACATTATACCAGCTAGCACTGGGGCAGCTAAGGCAGTGGGCAAGGTGATACCCGATCTGGATGGTAAACTAACGGGCATGGCTTTTCGTGTGCCCGTGCCGAATGTTTCCGTCGTGGATCTGACCTGTCGCCTCGGCTGTGGTGCCAACTTGGATCAAATCAAAGAGGTTATCAAAGAGGCCTCCAAGGAGGACATGAAGGGTATACTGGGCTACACCGAGGACGAAGTGGTCTCGTCAGATTTCAATGGTTCACACTATGCTTCGGTCTTTGATGCCAAGGCCTGTATAGCTTTGAATGATAACTTTGTGAAGCTTGTTAGCTGGTATGATAACGAAACTGGTTACTCTTGCCGCCTGTTAGATTTGGTTATCTTTAGCCAACTGATGGACAAGTGTGCCGCAGATGAAAAGAAGAAAGCAGAGATGGAGAAAAATTCTGAGGAAAAGTGTAAAAAGTAAAAGTAAAAAGTACTATAGACGATTTAAATTCAAATTTCAATAAAATTATACTACACTAGAGTTGCGTTGAAACTGCACCGATGAGATGCTCATTATTTCATTGTCAGCAGCAGCATTGTTGGCAGCGGTAACATCACCGCATTGTTGGCTTTGCTGTTGCTGTTGATCCGTTGCCTCAACCACAATGTCATCTAGCGTAGGTGTCTTGATGCGATTGCGTATGATAAGATCACGCTCGGCAGGCGCTTGTAAATGCAGCGGATTTGTGGCTAGCTCTGCGGCCACCAGCTCATCACCCTGCAGACCCAGTGTCATGTTGACCTTAGCGTGCTGACCGGCTGACAACTCGCTGCTGACTGGCTCCACAGCAGGTGGGGGTCGCAGTCTGGCCGGATCCAGCAGCGAGTGCATCTTCTGCTTGCGCGGTGTACGTGCGGGCGAAGCCTTTCTAGAGTTGTAGTTCTTCAGCTGCTTGGCGCTGCAGCACGGAATGAATTAGATTGTTAGAATACTATTAAAGACTTAACATAACTCTTTACTTACGCTTCCAGCAGCTTAAGCAGCAGATGATGATATGCCGCATACTCATCCTTGCCAAACTCATTGGGATCGTGGCGAGCATGCTCGTATGTGTCGCAAAACTGATGTATAACTCGCTGCCCAGTCCCATTCAGCGTCACCGATAGCGTCGTTAGCAGAAAGGCGCGCAGACTCTCGTGTGCATGACGTGTGCTGCCGTCTGCACGTGCTATCTCCGACTCCACCAGCTTGACATCGTCCACGGCCTTCATGCGATAATAGTAGGGCGGCTGCGCCTCGCTCTCCTGCTCCGGCTGCACTATATACTTATCCGCATCAGTCCACAACAGCTTCGGTTCCAGTGCTATTTTCTGTATACAATCCAAACGACGTTCGATTTCGCGACGCAGCGCCTTCTTGGCATCGGTGCCCACGGGTACGTGCGGTCCGCGACGACTGCGCAGCGTAAAACGCATTATTTGACGCTTGGCGAAAATGAAGAGCATCACACAGGTCAGCACACCTCCGGCAATGATGATGATTATCATCACACCCGACAGCTTCTCCATCTTGCTTATGTTTTCCAATTCAACTTATTGTATCGTCACAATTCTTTGTTTTATTTTGCTTCGTTTTGGTGGTCGCATGCAAATCGATACACTGTTGCAGCCGATAACAGTGCACTTATCGATAAGTGTGTGCGCGAAACATATGTTTTTAAATTGGCAGATGCAAAGCGATTACACTATAGTTTTATTTTGTTTAACGTCTAAATTAAAGAATATAATTTCCATTATATTATTTTACTTTTATTTTATTTAATTTCGTTTTATGGCGCAAAAAAGCTTTTATAAAATTAAATATGCAATGCGTATAATTTCTATATAGCTAAATTTACCTTAAACAAATTTCGACCTTTGTTTTTTTATAAATATATTTATTTAACTATTGCTTTCGATTTTTGGTGGTCAACATTATTAAGTGCAGCGTATATAGTATATACATACGTCTAAAATATATTTACGTACTAATTCAAATCTAATGCAGTCTCTTTGGCAATCATACAATGTTTTGTTGATGACATCATTTAAACATGCTAGTCAAGTTTAGTATGACGATTAACACTAAGTTCAAGCTCAAGTCCAGGGATAGTTATTGCAGAAGAGTACAGTACCAAAGGCGCAGTATGTGGTGCACCAGACGAACAGGGCGCCTGCCTTGGTTCTCAACGAGAGTCGGGCCAGTGACTTGGGCATATGATCGGCGGCAAACCAATAGAAGATGGGCGTTGCCGATGCCAGTAGGCGTGTCGACACCTGTATGTGCACAAACAGGGCACAGACGACGGTCAAGAAAGTTCCGTGGAGCACAAACGGTAGCGCCTTCTGGGCCTTGAGCACATCCCGCCAGTTGGTGAGCTGTGTCCAACTCTTGGTCACAAAGGACCACAAGTAGTCACAGCAATGCCAGTGCATAAAGAGCAGCATGGGCAGGGCAAGCAGGAAATTGGGCAGCTGCTTCCATTCGTAGTAGCGCAGGAAGCCTACATTCCAGTAGTTCGATTGCACATAGTTGTAGGGAAAGGGCAGCGTGTATTGGCACCAAGGCGATCCTTCTGGTCCCTGGCCTGCAAGCAGATAATTCCGTTCGTTGGCATAATCCTGCACATGCTTCGGATGCTGCACCTTAACTTGGGGCAGGCAAAACAGTCGGTAGATATAGAAGTAATAGGCATGCAATATAAACAGCGGCACCAGCAACGTCAATGACATCTTGATGATCTGCTGACAGCGCTTGGCATTCGTCGGGCTCAGCAGTAAGTGGCGCGCGAAGAAATACAGTGGAAAACCAAGAGTAATCAGTCCATTGGAGCGACACATGATGCAGCCAGTCAAGCTGGCGCAAATGTGAAGGTAATTGAACTGCTGATGGGGACGAACGCACTCGAGCATCAGGTAAAAGCTGGTAAACGCAAACAGTGACTCCGAATAGGCGGCGGTAAAGAAAATGCTAGCCGGATTAAAGCAAAAGATGAGAGCCGCATTCCAGCTCTTGTTCAAATCGTTGAATATCCGCTGCGTCAGTTGGTACAGCAAATTGGCCGTCTTGCAGAAAAGCCACATGTTCAAAGCAACCGCCACGACCAGCGTAAGCGATTGCAGTGACAGTGGAACATAGAGACTCTGGCAAGCCATGGCCAGATACCGCACCATGGCCGGATACATGGGATAGAAGGCCAGCGTATTCTCGTACGTGTACAAATTGTTGGCAATGTGCAGAAAATATTCGCCATCCCAGTGCCGCAAGCCACCTAGGCAGCCTACCACCAACTCGTCCAGCCAGGGCACAGGACCCACCTTGGCATGGTCCTGCTGTTGCGGTGACATTGGCATCCGAAACACATCAGGTTTGTGGTCCGGCACCAGCCAGTTGGCCACCAGTTGAACGGCGAAAACCATGAGGCGGCTTGAAAGCGCCAACTTGGTCACTTTCAGCGTCATATTCTATTTGGGTGTGAAGTTGTTAACGTAAGCATGTGATTCATTCGCTACAAAATGCAACTTACTCACTTTTTTTTATTTACTAGTTGTGTTTTGTAACTGTAATTGTAGTTGTACTTGTAGTCGTTGGCGAATATGCAATTTTCCATGCGTTTGGTTGCTGCAGTCCCCAGCAATTGTTTGTGAATGTGTTTAGCTAATTATTTAACGACTCTTTGCTTAATGGCGTTGACATTAAATTGATTGCTTAGTTGTTTAAAAACGAATATTTGTTAATTTGATCAAACACAACCGGCAAGCCCAGTAATGAACAGTGTTTACATACAACTCCAGTGTGTACACACAATGCGAATGTTGTCGATAACAATGTTCAAGCTCAACTCACTACTTGGCGCTAAATTCAAATGCTCTACCAGCACTTCAGCAAGCGAAATATAATCAATTTTAGTAATTTAATAAAAATTATTTCCTTATATTTTCTTTGTTGCCGCCCAACTGCTTCCACTTTAAGCCTTAAGCAGTGTAATAAACAGTATGCACAAAAACCAATTGAAAGACCATGTTATCGATAGCAATTCGCGCGGATTTTTAAATAATCTGCATTTTGTATTCATTAACGACCGAATTTATATATAACATATTTGGCATATTAAAGAATTATCAAACAACTGCACTAATTGTCTTCCGAGTCCGATTCTAGTTTTTCACCAGAGTCTACATCATTAAACATGCTCATAAGTTCCTGTTCCTTACGCTTGATACGATCCTGTATGTTTGTAATAGACTCGGCTTTTGGAATTTCACGAGTAAAACAGTCATCCATATATTTGAATACGTTACTATACTGATTTGGCTCGTAATTGGTCAGAATGAGTGATGGTTTCTTGGGAATTCGCCGTGTCACATAGTTGCGCTCCGTAAACTCCTTCAGTTCATCCAAGTGCTGCTCCTGGTCTTGTTCGTGTCTGGCAAATTGGCGTTTTGATTCTTGCTGCAATTTGTTTTTCTCCCAGCGCATTTTCTCCACTTGCTTGACAATCTGCATCGATGGCATTAATAGCTTTATATCGCCAACAAGCAGTTCCCGATTCATTATTTCCGCTTCATTCGTTTGAACGCCCTGGTCCAGCATGCAGACAGCTGGCTGTTCCTCTCTGGTCAAGTCCTTTAGAAGCGCCTCCGCCTCCAGTTTATCCTTTCCAGCGCTTTTGCGCTGCTGCTTCCACAAACGTTCCGGCAACGCACTTAACCGATTCGAGACAGCAGCGGGCGGTGGTTTTGACTTGCGCGGAGTGATGGGCTTTTGGCTCAATGCCTTGTTGCGTATGCTTGCTGCTCTTAGCGTGGAGGCAATAGTCTGCTTTTGGCACGATGGGCCCGTTGGAGTAGTCTGCCAGCTAGCGAGGCCGACATCTCCAGCACCGCCGGCGCGCTGTCGTGCTCCGGTCCTGTGCGATGATAGCGGCGTCGCCAATCTGCTACCACGTGGCGTATCAATCATATTCGTTGCGGTCAATCTATTCCTGGCTTGCATACCTTCAATTAGCTATACTTCGTTCAATTTGAAAAGCAACAATAATTTACACAAAATTTCTTGAAATGTAAGTACAATAATTGTATTGAATGCTATAAATTCTGTGCTAATACTTTACACAACTTTCAAAGTTCTTCAAAAACCTACTTTGTTACAGAAGTTTCAGAGGATATAAAAATAATTAACATTTTAACTTTGTTGCTGTCCAATAAGTATGCCTGTTTATTATTATTTGTTTCCGATTAATATATAGGGAATTACAATGGTTGGTCTTGTGATCCAGTTCAAGTTACCAAACGGTTTTCAATTACATTATTATTCTGAATACATAAATGGGTTGAAGTTCAACTTATATATGGAATACATGAACTTTTCAACTTTCGTTGTTTTTAAACATGTTTTTTTTCTCGCTTTTGGCCGATTTTATATAATAGATTGTAATAGTCTTTTGTTACACAAATCACAAATCTTTTAAATTTGCTGTCTTTTTGAAATGTGCCATTCAAGTAAAATGATCACAGCAAGTAAGAATGTGTTATGGGTTCCATTAAATAAAATCAAAAGACATCGATTCCAATTCACAAGGTGTAGCTTAAAGCGAACCGAAAATGGCTCGCATCAAACTACAAATTGCGAATCGTATAAAATTGATATGTTTTTTTGCTGTTTGGAATATGTAGCAACTGAGGCAGCCAATAGTTAACCATTGGCTGCCACGTTTACAACATATTCCTAAATAAACAGCAAGGTCAAAAAGAGGATAACACTGAGACGACTTGCATGGTCACGGAGTTTGTCCTCGTAATTGTAGCTTTGTAGCTACAACACACATATATGTAATGCATATTAATATATATATATGTATGGAGAAAGAAATATATATGCAATTATGAAATAACACAATTGCTCTTTTTCTTTGGTTCCGGCCTCGGGGCGGGCCGCAGTTGAGCCTTTGGTAGTGGCTCAGAACCTTCCCAAAAGTTAGATCTGCTATAGGGTGGCGGCGCTACTCGAGAAGTCGGTGGTGGTGGGGGCAAACGACTGCGCGGTAGATTATGAGCATCAAAGTTGCCACTGGAACGTGTGCTCACTAAACCGGAGCTATCCATTGGAATGAAGTTGTAATGCGTGACACGCAGCGAGTGTGGACTGATTGGTGGTGCAGTTGGTGAATAATTCAAATCAACTGCCTCGGCAGCGCGTTCGAAACGTGTCCTTGATGCGGCTGAGGATGTAGATGGAGTAGTTTGTGAAGTTGTTGTCGATATGTTGAGTTTCTGCGTTAAGAACTTGTGCATTTCTTCATGCACATTTTTAACTCCAGCCGAAGTGGATGTAGTAGTAGCCTGGACTGGCTGGGTTCTCGTTACTGATTGCGTCTTATTATCCTGCAGTGATAGACCCTGCATATCGCTGTTTATTGAACGCACTGCCTCCGAATCATGGTCCACATAACGCGGCACACTTGGCAGCTCTTCAAACAATTTATCCAGCTCCGTCTTCTTAGCTTGCGGCGGACGATTGCCAAGTTTCAATAGCTCCTCCTTATTGTAGGCCTTTTTGGTGGCTGTCGACAAAGGCACTCGCGGTTGTATTGGCGCTAAAAGATATTAGAGATGTGGAAATTGTTAAATTTAAATCAAGTATGCAACACACTATACAAAACCAAAGAATCGTGAGAATCAATTAAAATATGCTTATATTGGATATTGGATGCATAATTTTGTTAGTTTCATTGATCAAAAGATGCGTATGCCAATTTATTGTGAACATGGGACGATTTGTGGATTTTACAACGGAAATTACTGCAAAAACTTCTTCGCCTCTTTCACGCTCTATCTGACTTGCTGGCTGCCGAACTTGACCTGGGATTTAAAAACCGTACAGCGGTTTCATTTGTGGAATTTGTGTGGTACATGGAGTAGCAAATGTGGTCTTGAAAACTTCAAAGAAATCCGCATATAGCGGATGGATTTGTTAGGAGGAGTGTGAGTGGAAGCGGTGTGATCTCTGCCGAGCCACTCACACAATCCTAATGCCCTTATTAACGTATCAATCGAAATGCTAAGGATTCGCCACAAGCACTTGTATACATGCATTTGTGTTCATTCTCACGATTACTTTGGTTTCTTTGGTGATGATTATACTGATGATAACTATGGCAATGATTATTACTTCGCTTGAATGAATGTCCCAATGTTGGCGATGGCAACGTTAGCTCCTCCTCGCTGCTCGATGGCAAGCGTTGTGTGGTGGTGGTGTTGGAATTGTTGTTGTTGCTGTTGTTGTTCACCTGACCATTGGAACGTGTGGGAATTACAGCGGCAACGCCATTCGCCTCGCTCGTCTTATTATCATCTGGATAATAGGGCGAACCGACGAGTGTCTTTCGATCCCGGCACATATCAATAATATGACGAAATTCCTCATTCTTGCTAAGTGTGCGTGGATTACCAATCAGTATTAGCAAGGACATTGGACGTGACAACAAGACGTTCAAACGCTGCAGAAAAATAGATGGACAATCAATTAATCAGAAACGTAAGCTAAGCGACTCTCGTCTTACCCGACTGTTGTTGAGAAAGCCCAGTTTTTCAGTAAATGAACGCACAAAGGAAACGATAATGATTTGCTTCTCCTTGCCCTGAAACAGTTCAACTGAGCCACAATCAATTTGATGCCAGTTGCGCATGTTGAGCTGC
This sequence comes from Drosophila tripunctata, assembly GCA_035047385.1. Classification (NCBI taxonomy): domain Eukaryota; kingdom Metazoa; phylum Arthropoda; class Insecta; order Diptera; family Drosophilidae; genus Drosophila; species Drosophila tripunctata. Next base: position 383,620 of record JAWNPS010000288.1, read on the forward strand.
TCCTGGATGCGTTGATACTGATTTTTATATGGCGATATAATGCCAATGTCCGTCTGCACGATTTTCTCACCGTTGATGCCAAAATACATTAGATCCTTAACATAGTCCATAACCGCATCGATTTCCTTATTGTTGCACAGACTGAATGTAAAAGAAATTTGTTAATTTAGGTTTGCAACAAAAGTGTGAGACAAATTTTCTACCTTAAAGAACTTTTGGAGTTCATGGTGGTGCCAAAAACCGAATGGAACATGATGGGAAAGTTCTCATTGGGCGTGTGAAACCAATTTCTGGCTCTAGTCACATTATCCAGTGCTGCCTCCGACTTTAGTTCGCTGTTGTAATACAAATCACTGTAGAGCGATACGATTTCGGGATGGGAACGATAGTTACGTCGCAGACGCGTCTGCACGGCCACATTGTAATCACCATTCTCGTCCAGGCGATAGCATTCGCGCTGCAACAGACGCTCAAACAGGGAGACGGCTAGACCCCAGTCTCCGGCACGATGGGATTGCAACACGGGACCCAATTGCTTATGATCACCGGAGAGTATAAGATTGGTGGACGGTGCTATGGTGCAGGTGATGCCCATTAGCACCTCTGCCTCCGTTGAGGCAGCAGCTTCGTCCACAAACACGTGCGAGAAAACGCTCTTCTTATCCTCGTCACGGCCAAAGCCACCCGTAGACAGTTTACCGGCCAAGCTGAGCGTGCAGACCACAATACGATAGTTGTGCACCGTCTGTACGTCCGGATAAAAGTGCAAAGCATACATATTGGAGTACTCCAGCAGCAGGTCATCAATGTTGTCAATGCGACGATCGCAGCTGGCGGCAAAGATGCGTGTAAGCGGACGCGGCTGACTTGGCACCTTCGCGATGGAGCGCAACAGACGCAAAGCGATCTCATCACAGGCCGTATTTGAGCCGGCCAGCACCAGTATATGGGTCTCTGGACGGCGTACATACAGCTGATAGATGGCCTCACAAATGGTGGCCGTTTTACCCGTACCCGGTGGTCCGAAGACCAGGTAAGGTGCTGGTAGCTTCTCACACAAGGCAATCTGTTGCACTGCCTGCTGTTGCTCCGGATTGCGTCCAATGTGCTCATTATGCAGACACAAAGCGCCAAAAGCCACCGAACTCCTGGGCACATCATAGGGAAAGAGTAGACGCTGCACATGCTCAGCTGTGGTTAGTTTCAGCTGATGCAGAGCACGATACTGATACCGCAGCACAGCACGCACGGGACGAAAGAGTAGCGCAAATGTGGTGTTATCCGGCAAATGGCGATCGCAGGTGATGTTGACGCGCTGCGTCGATACGCCCAGGACACGGGCAAAGTAAACGCGCGGCTCGCGACGATCCTTTTCCGGTGCTCCGAACTGCTCGTTCACTTTGTGTCCCCACTGGATGAGCGCATCGAAATCCTTGAGGGCCAAATCCAAGATCACACTATTGTTATCCAGCATCTGGCGTATGCTATTCGGCTTGCCCGCCACCACCATCTCCTGCTGTGCAAGATTGTTGCTACGCTCATTGATGATGAGCACATCATCACCGGGCGACAAGACATCCTCGGCACTAATGTTGCGCGTATTGGGTTGCAGTTTAACGGACAGCTCCTTGCCAAACTGATGCAACTCCACCTTGGACTGCTTGAGTGCCACATAGCACTGCAATCGTTCGATATCCTCCACTTGCAGCAGCGTTCGCAGTGTTCCATGCAGATTCTCTTGCGTAAATTCGCCTCCCAGCTCGCAATAGTTGCGATACTCCTTGTTATACTCTGCGAGACGCAGTTGAGCATCGCTGGTGTCTCTCTTCAGAGCCGACACAATTGCTGGTGGCGGTATTGCCGGCTCCAGACGTCCGCCTCGAAAGAGTTTGCTGTTCGACAGCCGATACGGATTGACATTGAAACTGGCCTTGGGCAACGCCTCCGTACGCATAAAATGATGCTGCTCCACATAATGCTGCCGTTGTCCATTCACCAGCTGACTGTAACCAATCACAATGGGCTGCTCCCGCAAGATCATAAAGACATGGGAGTCCACAAAGAAGAGCTGCTGCCCATTATCCGATACCACGGCGGGCAGACGATTGTTGTACACATAGTAAAACTGCCGGGATTGGACAATGATGAACTTCTCAATCACCAGATCCTTTAGTTCCGTCTGCAGCGTAAAGCCAAAGTAGTGGCTATCCACGCAGGTTTGATAGGATAAAGTCAACATTGGTTTAGCACTGCAAAGAGAAGAGTATTTAGAATTATTAGAAGATTTCATTACTTCATTACTCTATTTAAAATTCATCTAGAAGTCTCCTTGGTGAGTGAGTCAAGTGTCATATGATCGCAAGGGATCAATTTGCACTTGAATTCAGTCAAACACTTGAGATTAAAATCATAAACCAACAAGTTAAAGTACAATTGAGCTCACTAGACTAGCATATACCCTATATCTGACGTTTGCTTTCCCTCGCTTTACAGCATTACAACTTCTTTATTCATAAACCGATCTTAATGAAACTTACTGGATCGTTTAACATTACTATTCTATAAAGTACACTCGACTTTAAAGTGAAATAAGTGCTCCAACGGACTACACTATTGATGCTGTTCCTAAGTATAAGCATACAAAATCTATACACCTCTGTAAAGGGTATCTTAATTAGCTTAACTCGCTGCTACTATGGATAAGATAAGGATTTATTGACTAGGAACCTACCACTTTGTCATTTGTTTCAACGATTCGAAATCCGACTCATCACCATGGTATTCGATGTGCTCCTCGTACTTCTCAATGCTATCGAAATTGCACTGACAAATGTAGCAACCCATCGAACTTAGCTCAAAGTTTGCATTGCGCTGTTGCTCTTGGGTCTTTTGATACATTAATGCCACCGAAACCGCATTGGTGTCCAGCACATATTCTAAAAAAAAAAAACAAATAATAATAAACATTTTAATGAAATGGGTTTTAAGCGGCAAAGTGGTATGCTTTATGTATATATACTTTGGGTTATTGGACCCTCGAGCTCAGCGTCTGTCACATTGCTGACGGCAGCAAGATCGTTTTGTCGATGCTTCTCATCCAAAGCGTTATACTTCTCCTTTCGAAACTCCATTAATGCCAAACTCTTGATGCGGTAATTGGAGTCACCGCGTGGTGTATTCATCAAGAAATTGGTACGTTGCAGCAGCGAACCGATCTGTAAATAGAATAGACCGCAATATATATATGCATAATATAAATGTACATTGAGAATGTTTACAATAAATTCACACATAAACAATGAAAGTACATATTAATATGTGCGCAAATCTTGGTTTGGTAATCATATTGTGGTCTTACTTACTTGTTATCAGAGGAAATATATACTATATATATTATATAAATAAATACTTAATAAAATTAACTATATGAATCATATTCATTCATTATTTTAAACTTTAAATTACTTTTTAAATAATAAACAAAATCAAACAAAAGGTTTTCTTTGCAAACATCACGCTAAACAAAACAAACAAAAACCGGCTTTAAATGAACATATGTACATATGTATGTAGTATATAATTCTACCAAGTTGTAAAAACCCAAACTGCTTCAAACATATGTATGACTAATTTAGACGGCGATAGACGTACGCTGTTGGGTAGTACAAAGAAAAATAATAAAAGAGTCAAGTATAATATAATAGAATGCTGATAATAATGGACAAACGTATGCAGTGGTGTTTGTAACTTCTGCTAAATTTATAGCTAGATTTAACAAATATATATTTTTAAGCTTTGAGATATAAACGTCAAGAGTATAAGAGCTGCTTATAGCTGCTTATATAGTATTCTCAAATGATTTCCGATTTTAAACTAATATAAAAAGTTTATAAAATATGCATTTGACTTAAGATCTATTATTTTATTATATAGATCTTTATTATTATTTGTCTATTATTTGTAATCAAAACTTCTTTTAAAATAGTATTATAGAATTATTAAATATTTTTTTTTGGCTATTTCTAGTTATTATTTTTAAAATCTAGCTATTTTATACCAGCAAATATGAGCAACACTGAAGGCTTTTGTCATTTATCTTAAAAAAAAAAGTACTTGATTTTTAGTTAATTTTCTCAATAATTTGGATATTTTGTAATAAATTAAAAACATGGAATTTAGATCTATGTATGTATCTACAATACGTGCTATATAGAAAACTAAACTAGGTTTCAAGCTGTAACTGAACAGCTGTCAGTTATGACGACTAGACTCGTACTTCTTATCATATAATGAACTTGGAAATGCTTCGCCTAATGCGTTACATATATTATATCGTTAAAGTATGGCAGTATTATGAAAGTGTGAATGTACTTAAACACTACAGTACGAACTCGCTAAACAGAACCCACTGAAATTTACAGTGTAGCGTTTTAATATTCCATTTATTTCCATTCCAGTCCATTCTATAATATTTAATTGAAATAAAATATTGATTGAATTCGCCTAAATCGAGGGCGTACTGTATGTGTTTCTGCAGCAAACCTAACCACACTTTCGCTATAGTTATATACTCCATATACTCACATTGAAAGCTCCATTGAGGGATAGCTTGATGCGTAGTTCAACGCAATTGGGTTCAGCGAATATATGTTGACTGAATTCCTTGCGCAGCGAACACTTGTCCACATACCAATTGCTCCTGGCGCTAACAACTTGTTTGTCCGCCATTCTCAGCAGAAAACAGCCGATAAGCTCCCGTTCTAAGCAAATATAAGTTATTACTTTATAACTGTTATAATACTATATAGTATATAACTTACCCCACGATCTGCGCTGCTGCATGGCGTTTAAATCGCAATTAATGTTGTTACTGTTCGTTTTTGCATTCGTGTTGCCGTTCGTGTTCCCGTTCGTGTTCGTGTTCCCGTTCGTGTTCGTGTTCGCATTCGTGTTTCGATTGTTGAGGTTCGTGAAGGAATTGGCTGGCGGCGTCGCTGGCGGCGTCAGAATTGAAGGTGGCATTGTTGCTGTTGCTGTTGTTGAATTGTTTGTTGCTGTTGCTGTTACGATGTTTAATCTATTGGCAGTGATCGCCTTCTTTTGGCCAGTGGCCTTTTTTTGATTTTTATTTTTTGTCATAATTAAATACGTACAAAAGGACAAAAGCTTTTTGTATTTGTACACATACACGCAAACACACACATGCACACAATATCCTTTTACACTCAATATGTATATGTAACAGGGCAACAATATATGTAAATGATCGCACTCTGGAATTCTGGATTATTAACTGCAATTAAATATTTTAAAATGTAGTTTTGTGGTATAAACACCTTTTACACGTATGTATGTAGACACATGCACACCAGCATACACTTTAAGAAATCTATTGCAATGTTGTTGCGCACCTACGAAATGAAATTATAAACTGCACCGCTCAACAGTTAAACGATCAATGGCGACGTCAAAGCCGTCGCCAAGTGTAATACAGAACAGAAAAACCGTTTGCGCTCTCTCTCTCTCTCTCTCTCTCTCTCGCTCGGTCGCTCTCTGCAAAGCCAGCATGTAGCTTTGTCGCTCACATATGCATCTTTGTTTGATTCCTATGTGTGTGCTTGCATGCATGCATGCGTGTGTGTGTGTCTGTAACGGTACAATTCGGCGGATTGGACAGCGTTGCCATACATTATTACACACACACACCCACCATATGTTTGCATTGGTGCCACTTACCACTGCGAATTTTTGTTTGCGATAAAAACATGCCACGCCTTCTTAAAATGTATTGTATGTGTGTTAATGGGGTATATTGTTTTGTTTGTTTATTTTGGTTATGTATTAAAATGTTGCGTGTAACTTGATTTAAAATTAAATTAAATTCAGCATGACTTAAAAGGCACAAAAACAAATTTTAAATACACAAAGGCACTCACACACGTTCATATACGCGCACACACCGCATTGCTATTGCGGGGATTACCGTACTTCGACTAAATTCGCTTTGTGCTCGTTTCGATCGTTCAACCACAAAACCAGTGTTGCAGTGTGACCAGAGTGTGCCAAAACTAGGTCCAAAAATAAGTTGCGGTATATACTAAAGCGCTCTGCTTGCGTCTCGATCGTCCAACCCATGCCAGTGGTGTTGCCAGACTTTATTTGGCCTGCTGTATTTGGATGATAGCTGGTCACATTGTTTCAATTTAAAAATAAAACAGTTTATTCAAATTCATACATCTCTATAAGCTTACAGCGCTAAAATTAAATGATAAATGTTTACTTCTTGGCCAGCTTGAGTTTCTCGGAACCAAATATGACGCCCGTGTCGACCAGTTTGCGTTTCATGGCAAACGGATTGACCGAATTGAGTGGCGTGCGCTGCTGTTGTTCCCCGCCAGAAACTGCATCCGCTCCTGTTTTGCTGGACAGCAATTCACTCTGCTGCGACTCGGCTTCGGATTCGCCAAACAAGTTCTCCTGCGTGCCCAGCGGTGCACTACTAACATCTGGTGTAACTGGACGCACTGCAACTGCTGCCTTGAACAGATTCGGTGAGTTGGAGAAACGTTTGAGGGCGCCACGCTTGGAGGCACTCAGCTCCATGGCCTTGGGCGCCAGCTTGGGTGTGTTGGCAGAACTCGAAGTGGCTGCCATGGGTAGCACAATGGTTGCCGCAATGCCATTGGCGCCCAACAGCTGCTGCTGCTTACGCGCCTCCTGCACAGCCTCCAGTTGGGGTAGCAGTTCACACAATCTGTCCGACAGATGAATGCGTCCTCGCTTCGAGGCATACTTGACGGCCAGCTGCAGCAGCTCGGTGCAAGCTATCGATTCAATGAGCTCCCGGGCACGTGTCTCGCACTCGCTGCTGCAGGCCAAAGCAAACAGTTTGATGGCCATCTCCTTCTGCAGCTTCTCAGCTCCTTCGACCTGCATAATGCTCGCTCGCAGCAGTTGATCCTCCAGCTCCGACTTCTCCAGCTCAATGTCGCAAAGGGGCAGCTGCAGGCGCAGCTCTTGCAGCATGGGACGCGGATTGGTCATGGGATACGAGCTGCCACGACAGAGCACAGCTTGTATGATCTGTCTGGCCTCCGATAGCGCCACTATAAAGTAATTATTGGACACACTGGAGCTCTGTTTCATGGTGTCGCAGATGGGAAACCAGGCATTGCTCGCCCGCCGATGCAGCTGCACCAGACCCATGTTATCCGCCATACACGGTGATCCCGCCTCGCTGTAACCCAGCCAAGTGAGCTGTCTTCCCGGTGTCAGCGGCAGAGGCAGCTGCTCCACCCTCAAACTGAGGCCACTCACATTAACCAGCATGCCGCAGAGATGCTGTTGGCTTTGACTGATCGCCGAGTGATAGACACACAGCAGACTATGCTCGTGTCCGGCTAGCGCTACCACGGAACCGGGTATGCTCAGCACCTCACGCTGTGTGCCCATCACACTGAACAGCCGCAGATAGTGGCTGCTGGTGGCTACAGCAATCAGTTGACTGGTGGCCACCAGTGCCTCCACACTCTCGCAATCCGGCAGACTGAGTGACCATTCCTTGTTCCCCGAGGCAGCCAAAGCAATCACTACCAGCTTGCTGGTCTCCGTGGAGGCCAAAGCCAAGGCACTGCTACTGAGACTGGCCAGATTGTGTTGATTGTAGTTGTTGCTCAAGTGCAGGGCATGATGCACACTGGCATCATGGAATTCCACATCGATGGCACCATCGCCATTGGGTTCAGTGTGTGCCGTAACAATGCCCACATCATTCCACACCAGATAACGATGCTCCAGATCATTGGGCGTGGCACCCGGTTGAAATGCCGCCTGCTGCTTAAAGAGTTTCAGCTGCGGAGCTGGCAAAGAGGAGCTGGCCACCGAGTGCTTGGACTGCTCATCCTCCTCCAGATCAACTGGTTGCCTCATTACCTTGCGTTTAAGCTGCTCCAAGCTAACGCCACCACCATCATCATCATCAGCATCTGCAATCTGCTCATCTCCGTCGTCGTCGTCCTGTTCAAACTCGTAATCGTTGCCGCCCAGAAACTCATCCTGCTCCTCCTCCAGACCATTGGCCATGCCATCCTGTGGCTCTGCATCCCCTAGAAAAATGGTGCCCAATTGTCCGGTGGCATCACAATAGGCCACCTCATCCGAATTCCCAGTGTTCCAGGCCAGGCACGTGATGGCTTTGCAGTCACTCGGTGGTGCCTCCACCTGCAACGCCTTGCGACGCTGAACATCGAAAATGCTCAGCTCACCGCTGGTGGTGCCCGCTGCCAGACGCTCGCCATTCGGTGAGAACTGACAGCAGCTGTAGTTGCTCTTCACGTGGTCATCTTGCAGCCTGTAGGCCACCTCCCAGTTAGCTGTATTGAGCACTATGATCTCCTTGTCCAGGGCATAGGCCAATTGTTCGCCACGTTGTGGCTCAAAGCTGGGCGTGCCGAACAAACTGGTGCTCTCGAAGCTATTGGAACGCGGCAATCCGCCAAGATTCTTTAGCTCTTCGCCTGTTTCAAAGTTCCACACCTTGAGCTGACCATCGCCGCCAATGGAGGCTAACAAATGGCGCTCCGTGTGCATGTCCAGCGATAAAATGGGTCCCTTGTGCCCCTCGAGCGTACGCTCTGCACCCGCTTGATCTCCACGCAGCACTTTAATTGTGGTATCCTCGCTGCCAGCTGCCGTATACTCACCGCACACACGCAGACAGGTGGCGGGTGCAGTGAAGCGCATTAGGATGCCATCACTGTCCATATCCGGAAAGGTGTAGGCGTGCACAGTGTTGCGATCCGTAGAAGCCAGCAAACGGCTGCCCGTGTGTGCAATGCACATGACAAACTCCCCCAAGCAAGTGGAGCGCGGATCATCATCACTGATGCAGGTCCAGTGGCGTATGTCGCCGTCAGTGCCGCAGGTTATAATGTAATCACCTTTGGGTGTATACAGCAGTCCAGTGTAGCCATTGGTGTGCGCATAGCGCAGCGAACTGCGCGAGAAACTCATAATTATTGGACAAAGATATATATATTTTACGGCTTTCGTTAACCGCTTCGCGCCAAAACAAACTTGTTAGTGTTGGCTAATGCTGCAACACTGAAAATCGTTGAATCGATGTTGCTAAACTATCGATGCCGCGCACATCGATGCAGCGTACCAGGCGCAACAGCTGACAGAACAGCTGTTTAATGTGTTATGCTTTGCCGGTTATAAATCAAACAACAAATAATGTTACAAACGTGTGCGAAACGTTTAAATTTATTAAAATGTGGCACTGTTTGGCGGTGTTTTGCCACACAGCCCACCACGCACACACAGAACATATTTGATCGCAATGCCAAGCGCCTGCAAAAGGAACGTGCAGCGCTTAGGTAAGTTTTGAGTGTAGTATTAACCTATATGTAAATAAATTAATACCCTAAATAACAGTGCAGATGTTGAGTTGTATGACTACCTTAAGGAGGAGGTGGGCTTTCGCCTGGCGGATCGTGTGTTTGACATCAAGCGCGAGTTCAAGACAGCTGCCGACATTGGCTGTAATCGTGGCTACATCTCCAAACACATTCTAGCCGAGAGCGTGGAGCATCTGACGCTAACAGACACCAGTGCCAGCATGTTGGAGCAGGCACAGGGCACACCTGGCCTCCAGATGCGTAAGCTGGTACTCGATGAGGAGCACTTGGATGTGGGTAAACTAACAGCTACTGTCACCATTTCAAATATAAACCAATCTCTGCTTGCAGTTTGAGGAGAACTCTTTGGACTTGGTCATCTCCAGCTTGAGCTTACACTGGGTAAACGATTTGCCCGGCTGCTTTGCGCGAATCAAGCGCAGTTTACGGCCTGATGGTGTGTTTATAGCCTCACTCTTTGGTGGCGATACACTGTACGAACTGCGCTCCTCACTGCAGCTGGCGGAACTGGAGCGAAAAGGTGGCATAGCCCCGCATGTTTCCCCCTTTACACAAATCCGTGACATTGGCTCGCTGTTGAATCGTGCTGGCTTCACCATGCTCACCATAGACACCGATGAGCTGGTCATTGGCTATCCCAGCATGTTTGAACTGATGTGGGATCTCAAGGGCATGGCCGAGAACAATGCGGCATTCAATCGTCCGGCACATCTCAGTCGGGAAACGTTGCTGGCGGCTAGTGCCATCTATCAAGAGCTCTATGGCAAACCCGGGGAGAAGGGTGTGCCGGCGACGTTCCAGATCATCTATCTGGTGGGCTGGAAACCGGGTCCCAATCAGCCACAACCGTTACCCCGTGGCACAGCTGAAGTTTCGCTTAAGGATCTGGGCAGCATCTTTGAGAAGGGCGGCAAAATCAAAGTGGATCCCGAGACATAAACTCGAGTTTTACAAAATTCAATTCAATTTCATGTTTATTCAAAAAGAAAGAAATATTTATAAATTCAACAAAAAAAAAAAAACACATAAATAAAAGAAATGAGTCTTAATATTTCTTGTGTAAGCAAATATCATGAATTATAATACGAAATCTAATATAATGCGCAGCTCTAATCTAATTTGTTCACGTGCGTCTTAAACTTAAGCTAAATACAAATATAAATATAAATAGTTGTTTAAATAAAGTTGCTTAAAGTTAAGTTGTAAACTTGCATTTCTGTTGTATATACATAATTTTTAAATTTCTTTCTTTTGCTTTTTCGTGGCATTTATTTATTTATGTTTTTCTTTTGTTCATGGACGTAACTTTTTGTTATTATTATTTATATTTGTTTAACGTTGCTTTGTATTTTGGTTTGGTACGTATATATATATATGTATATACAATTTACAACATGTCTATAATAATATATATATATTTATTTGTATTAAATACGCGTTGCTCTTGCTACAAAATATTTGTTAATATATATTTAGAGCAGTATTTTGAGTATAATTCTCGAGATTGCTTTCATTGTGTTATATTCTATTATTAAATCGTTTTTTTTTTTAATATTTAATATTAGGCAGTTGGCCCTTGTCAGATTTGGCTCTAGTTGCTATACTTATATAGTATATATCTATATAGTTATGGTATAGTTAAGTGTAGTATATATAGTATTTATATGTCTTAAAAGTCCCTCGAGAAACTTGAGCCCCGTATTTTTTTGGAAATAAGCACAAAGTTTCTTTACAAGCACACTTTGTCAAGTTATTATGTACAAAAAACATAAACAAAAAAAATTCAGAAAAACTAGAAACTATTTAAATTGTCAATGAGCACAAACTGATAATTTGCGTATTTGTTGTTGCTGTTGTTCTTCTTGTTTTTGGTTTATCGATTAATTTTTGCTGCTGTTGCGGGCAAAGGCGACAAAGCTTAAATACTAACTATGCACAAGGCAGCGACGATAACGATAATTTGGAACTGTGCTTCATCGACACTGGCGGCGTTATCGTCGTCGCCTTTGCTGCTAATCATCCCAACGCCAAAGGCGAACGCGGCGGCACTGGCGGCGGTGTGGGCGTGGCTGTGTTTGCTCTGGTTGTGGCTGTTGTAGTTGTAGTTGCTGAAGTTATTGTTGCTGCTGCTGCTGCCGCTGCCGTTGCTGGCGGCGGCAGTTGCCGTCAGGTGCTCAATAGCAGCTCACGCTGTGGCGCACTCTGCAGCAGATTAGCGGTTTTCAAATGTATGCTATCGAAACGAAAAAAAAAATGGATTAGTCAACACTGGTTGATTGGTACAGTATCATTTGTACTCACTTATTGTCCTCCAGCGACATCGTCTCCGATGAGCCGTGCGAGGCAACTGAGGTACCTGCAAGCGAACTTCGTATTGAGTGCGAATCCTCGGGTACAGTGAGCGTAACTAATTTTGTTTATTTATTTGCAGTCGGTTTTGTTTTCGTTGTCGGTGGTGTATATTGTTTTTGTATATATATAGATAGAGTATATAGGCCAATTGTATCCAAATTCCATTTAGCCAATGCGTCGATTTTCATTACAATTTTGGAAAAGAATTTGCGTTAAGTTTGCAGATTTCAAATGTGTTTTTTTTAGTTAGCAATTTTTTATTAGGTTAGTGTTTTTATTGTTTATGTGGTTTTCGTTGTGTGTGTGTGTGTGTGTGCAAAAATAATGTGTATACTTTTCATTAATCAATAAACAATTGTTTATTAAATACATGCACAAAGTGTAAAAAAAAACTAAAACAAAATTCACAAATTTCAGTACAAAATTATATATTTATTTTTATTTAGTTTTCTTTTTGTGTGTGTGGCATTTTATCTAATTAGTATATAAAGTATATAATGTTTTGCTAGACAAATTAGAGCTACAATATGAATTTGGCTTTAACATAAACTAATGCTTTTTCAAATATTTTATAACAATTTCAGAATAATATCTAAAGCATAAAGGCTTGAAATTGAAATGCAGTATAGCATTCTATAATATGTATAAGTAAATGCAAAACATAAATGAACTTTAAATAGAGTAGTAGAGGAGAGAGTAGTTTGAGAGGAGTATTGTTTAAATAAATAGTATAGTATTGTAGTTTAGTTTAGTTTAGTGTTTGTTAGTGTTGGAAATCGTTGTACGTATTGCTGGAATCGTTGGTAGTCGATAGTAGTAGTAGCTTAGGAATTATCAGTTTGTCAGTGGAATACATATATATTCGTATATGACTGATGCACACAAGTACTATATATATATATGATACTACTATATAATATCAGAATTGTGAGAAATGTTACAAATACACAAATATATCGTTTAGGTGCTAGGCAAACTATTGGAACAACTAATTTCATATCATTTTCATTTTTCGTATAGCCAAAAATTTAAAGCTAATTGTTTACACATAAATTTCATTCACTAATTAATTGGCATACATAATAACAATTAAGTTTTGAGCAACGGGCAAAAATCAAACAGAATACAAATAAAGCTTAATATAAAGTACAAAAAAGAAAAGAAAAATATAATAAAGTAACTACACAGACTAAAGACGTGTATTCTCCACGCTCAGCGCATCATCATCATCATCACCATGATCATCAGCAACAGCTTTAAGAATCTCTTGACCATTTCCAAGCATTACATTTGTTATAAGCTGCTCCTGCTGCTCCTTTACTCCTTTGCCATTCTGCACAACAATGCGTACACTGTGAGCAGCTGGATTTGGAGCTACAACAGCAACTGGTGAAGGAACTGGTGCTGGTGTTGTAGCTGCAGCTACTGCTGTTTGATGATTCTCATGCTGCAGCTGTAGCTGCTGGGATTGCAGTGCCTCCAGTGCTCTGTCCAGATCCAAACGATTGCGACTATCGCTATCGCTGCTGTAACTATGCCGCTTGCTTCTGTGACCATTGGGCAATGAATCGGTGGATTGTAGCTGATACTGCATCGTATGCCATTGATAGTTCAGATTGTTAACACTCTGGCTGCGGTTGTCTTCGGGACCGGTGATCACGAAACCATTGCTATATAGCGAGTAACTGCTAATTGCCGGCGAGGTGGCTAAACTAGTCATACTCTGATAGGTTTTCATTGAGTACGCATCACCTATGAACAACAATAGATTTTGGATTTTTTTTTTGGGTTTTAATTGACAATTTTTTTTTGTTCGTAGAGTTTTGGAAAAGTTACAGAGAAAAAGAGGCGCAGAGACACACAGAGCGACACAAACAAAATCACAGTTATGCCCAAGGATTCCATCAGTTCCATTTCCACATTGCGCTTTAAGCATTTATTTATAGGATTTGTTGTTGTGCATTTGGACTATGGACACATGTTAGACAATGCAAATTTATGGGTTTTTTTTTTTTTTTTTTTTGTTTGGGGTGTAAAGTGAGAGCAGTTTGATGGGCGAAAGCATTATGAACCGATATCAGCTGACATCAAATGGGTTATCAATTATTTAGAACTATATATATATATACACACAGTTTTAGTCAAACAACAACCAGAGCAAAAAGGGGAATCCCAACAAACACCTGTAACCATTTAAACCAAACAGAAAATTCTGCTCTTCGCTAACTGAATAGAAACTTTTACACTCGTCTGCTTATAAACTTATTATTCCTTATTATTCCCATTAAATTTCTTTAGTTTAATGCCTAATACACAGTCTAATTCAAAGTATAATGGTATAATAATAGTTTCTTAGCCAATATATACAATTCGCTTAAACTGCTGCTATCGAAACAACAATCTTTCATTACAAAAGTCTAAAGAATACAATAAACCAAAAGGTGCACAATTCTAAACAAATGAAAAAACGATACATTAAACAATATATACAAAATGCCACAAGCTTAAATTTATAAACAAAACACAAACAAGACAATAGTACATAGGTGTCTAATAACAATATTTTTCTTTTATACTAAATACATACAGTACTGTTTTTTTTGTTTAAAAGCTTTGCTGCACCACACACTAAATTATATATAATTAATTTAGTTATCGAGTGTCATGTCTATGTATTTGATTATATACATAAGTATTTGTTATTTGTTATAAAAGTGAATTAGTTTGGTGTTTTTTTGTTTTGTTTTTTGTTTGATTTAGTAAAGGAAGCAAGCGTTAGTTAGTATTATAATATAATGGTGTTAGGTAATAAGTAAATGTGCCAAGAGTTAAATATATAGTTTATAGTATATAGTATAGCTAATTGAACTGTATCGCTCTCACCTGTAGCGCACTCGGATGTCTCATATGATACAGTTGATTGCACCTCAATAGCGTTTTGTTCTTGTCTGCAAAAAGCGAAACAAAAAGAGTTAACTATTGTTTAAGCATAGAGTTTGGTTATTAGTTTTCCCACCTTGATATCACATCGGTTAAGACTTGTTTCTCCGTATCCGTATAGTCACGTCTGCGTCCGGTTTTCTTCTCTCGATCCGCCTCAACAAACACGCCCAGCTGTCGTGTGGGAAACTCATTGGATTTCGCTGGTGGCGGCACATCGAGTTTAAGATCCTTAAGCTTCTTCATAACACGCTCTAGTGCCTGAATGGCATCATCGTCGTTGTAACCGAAATTCTTGTGCAGCTTCACCTGCAGATATTCAATAATGCCATCCATGTCCTTGAGGCGCAGCAGCTCATCCTTATGCAGATAGAGTATGGTGATGGCCATGGCCAAAATAACGCGATCTCCATCCAGCAGAAAGACATCCCAGACACGTAAACTGAGACTGAAAGGCACCTGAAAGCATAAACAATATAAATATGTATATATATATTAAGTGTACTTTGAGTTTAGGCGGATCTAAAACTTACGCGCTCCACAAACACCACAAAGAACCACTTGATGGCATAGAGCAGTGCGTCCACATTGTGTTTGATAAAG
Organism: Drosophila tripunctata; assembly: GCA_035047385.1. Lineage (NCBI taxonomy): Eukaryota > Metazoa > Arthropoda > Insecta > Diptera > Drosophilidae > Drosophila > Drosophila tripunctata. Next base: position 398,934 of record JAWNPS010000288.1, read on the forward strand.
TGTTTGTGCAATTTACGCATTATCTTGGACAGTATACGATCATGATGCTCAATGAAACGTGTGAGTTTGGGGAATCCCTCGATAAACAGTCCATGCATGCCATATTTGCGATCCGCAATGAGTGAATTGAGTGCCCAAAATGCCTCCTCCTCCTGCATGTAGAGCAGCAGGACGCCCGCCACACACGCCATGCCCTGACAGTAGCCCAGCTCTGAATTGTAAATGCTATAGGCATTCAATACATTAAACAGTGAACACTGCTTCACACTGTAACGCTCCCGATACGCCAGATTATCACGAAACTGACGATTCACGTCCGCATCGATTTGACGCGTCTCTGTGGCATTCTCCTTGGCCAGCTGCAGCATGTGTGCATAGACGCCCACATTCTCTTTCATTGATTGCTCCACATTGAGCAACTGCTTCCACGCTGGCCAACGCATCCGATCCGGTATGCCCTTGTAGACACGCTTATGCAGCTTATCCTGCGGCGGCGGCCAGTGGTTTAGCATTTTAACCCATTTTTTATCACGCTCCAGCTCAATCTTGGTGCGTTGCACTTCCTGGGAGTCGCGTGATGATGGCAGGCGGGAGTCATGCATAAATCCGTATCTATTAGATAAAAAACAGACAGCACAAACAGAACAGTTAGTTAGCATAGTATCTCAGTGTCGCAACTGTAAAGATAACAAGCTTATCAGTTGATCAAATTTTTGTAAAAATTCTACTTATCTACTATCTTAAATTAAAAGGGATTTTTAAACAAAACTCTGAAGCGCTCAAGCAAACTTTGGGTACAACACATTTGCATAGAGTGGCAACCCTTTCCGTCTATGATCCTTTTGCTTGCTTAGTTTAGTCGTTAATCAACACTTAACTCACGCCATGCAAACATTTACAGCTAATTTGTTTATTTAAAACAGCGTTGCCACATATCCTTGCAATTTAACAGCTGTTTGCATAAATATTGTGACATCATCATGGTCATCACACAATTATGATATCACACAATAAGCATTTCAGTTGTTGTTTTTGTTTTTTTTTTTTTTTTGGGAGTGGGGTGTGGTGTGTTCACTTACTTGTCGGTTATGTGATAAATTTCAAATGTGGGATTCTCCCAGGAGTCGACAACATTGTTGGGATCAAGGCCCAGTTCATAGCGCTTAAATATATCCTCGCGTTCTTCCTCGGCGCGTTTAACTAATGCATGTTGTTGTTGCTGCTGCTGCTGTTCGCCATTGTTATCATGGGCGGGCGGAGCGGCTGTCATTGTGGGCGTGTGCAGTCAGTTGGCAGCGCCAGTTTTGCTATACAATTGCAGTTGTTGTTGTTGCTGTTGTTGGTATTGTTGTTGTAGCCTTTGTTGTTGTTGTTGTTGTTGTTGTTAGTTGCTTGTCGCTGCTTGGCAAGAATGTTGTTGTTGTTGAATGGGAGCGGCTGCTGCTGTTCGGCGATAGCGCGAAACTTTTTTTTTTTTTACAAGATAAAAAATGAGAAAAACACAAAAGCATTAACATATGAAATCGTACACTAGCACACACACACAAACAAAAGTGTAAGCTTTGTACATTTATTTAAATGCAAGTCTTCGATTTCACTGCAAAAAAAAAAGAAGAGCATTAGTTACAGCAGTGTGTGTGCGTGTGTGTGTGTTTTTCTTATTAAATATGCAGCAATGGCAACAACAATAATAACAGCAAGCATACAAGAGAGAGAGAGCGATAGAGAGCGAGAGAGAGAGTGGGAAAGAGAAAGGACGTCTGTGGTGACAGCGTGCGCGCATCATACAGCAAGAAGCATAAAAACAATGACGTGATATTCAATAATATTTTAAAGCGGCACCAGCATTAAAAAAACAACGATAAAAAAAAACACTTCAAGTTACTCAGAGACGCCCCCACAACAACAACAGCAACAACAACAGCACAGACGAAAGGGAGAGCACAAAAGTTCTGCTGCTGCTGCTGCTGTTGTTGTTGTTGTTGCTGCCGCTGCAACTGTGGTTTACTTTAATGCTGGCGCTGTTTATGAGCTTACAACTAAAACTCAAACAGTTTTCACTTTACACACTTATTATGTTTCTTGCTCTTGTTACAAATCTTTGAGCATTAACTTCCTGTTTTGATTTTTTTTTCTGCGATTTTTCTTGTTGTATTTTTGTCAACAGTCACTCACACACACACACACACACACACGCACACACAAAGCTATTTTGTTTTCTGCTGCTTTCACTGTTTGTGTTTTTACGTTAAATATATATAGTAGCATGACCGTCAACTTTTGCTTGCATTACCATTTAATTTTGTTTGTAATTTCTTGTACAAAATGTATTCAATTATTTAAATTGAGCACGTTTACTATTTTTTTTTTTCAGCCTGCATGTTGAGCGAGATTGACTTTACAGAACTTACTGCCCCACTTAACATACAACTGTACACTGTTAACATGTTGTTTGCAGCGCTGCCAGCCTTTGTCAATTGTTTTGCATTTGGCGCGCGCTTGCAGGTCTGGCAACGCTTTGGGTCAACGGAACCAGCTCGATAGCGCTCGAGCGATAAACGATAGCCTATGGCCACAGATAGGCTCTCCTACGTCTTCGACCATTTTTTTTTGCGTGAATGTAGTTTTAATTGTGCTTGTGTTAAAAATTGTGTAAAAATTTAATGAAAACGTCTCAAATACAGCTAAATAGTGCTGGGTTATGCAGTTAATGCTTGGGCATATTCAATAACATACATCAAACAATGAGCACACAATAATTCCATTGAATAAAACGGGTACGAAAATTGCCATTTGAAGTGCGTAGCAAATTACTATGAATTTCTTCTCTCGTTCACTGTACGGCAAAGACATACACACACAGACAAGCTCTCGTTCAAACGAGTTACTAGTTACTGGGTACATGTTTTGAATGATGCCTGTCATCGGTCGATTGTCAATCAGTCGATAATCAAAAAAAAGCAACAAAAAACAAAAAAAACAAAATCACAATTAACAAGTGTACAAACCTATATTTATTTTATAGCACAGTACCCGTCCACACAGGCCAATAACGTTGTTATACTTTGAGCCCAACAGCAGCAACAGCAGCAAAGGTAACAAAATAACTGTTACTATTTGACAGGCATCATCATGGTATCAACGCGCCAAATGTGTGGCGCTGTCGCCGGCTTCGATGAGACGCCAACGTCCACCCGCGCCTCTGTGGTGCGACGCACCACACAATACCATCAACAGCAACAGCAGCAGCAACAACTACTGCAACAGCAGCAGCAGCGACAGGAGCAGCAATTGCAGGTAGCCAACTGCTCCACGGCACCTGCTGTTTTGAATTTTCTGGATTTACCAACGGAGCTGATCATGAAAACACTTGGATATTTGAGTTACAAGAAAATCAGCAATCTAAGATTGGTAAGTGTTTGGAAATCGCCAAAACCAAAAATGCATTTGCTATTTAGAGGGGGTGGGTGAGGAGGAGGAGGAGGAGGAGCAACTGTGAAACTGTGTCTGCTTCATTATTTAATCAATAAAAACAATTTGCAAAATGTAATGTAGAATGTAATGTTGTGAGCGTGGGTACAAATCGCTTGACTCAAGAGACAGGGGACGAAGTGCGGTAACAGAGACGTAGAACGTAGAAGGGGATGGTGCTACATAGTTATTCAACTACCTGCATGCACTTGCTCTTGTTGTTGTTGTTGTTGTTGTATTTGCTGTTATATTTATTATTTTTACCACTCAAAAATGTTGACGTTTAGCGCGGAGTGCGTGACATGCACGACATACTATCGCCTCACGAGCATCTCTTCATATTTGCAAAGTGAGACCATATTTTGTGTTATTAAAAAATACTAATAACTGTTAAGTAAATATTTAGCATAAATTAATTAAAGGCTAGCTTGAATATATAAATACATATATATAATATATAAATATTAATATATTTAGAAATTTCTATATATTTAACTGCTGCTAAATTAATGCAGACTTTATATTTTATTCATATATCATAAAAAATACTATATATTCCGCCATTTCGATGCTTTATACTGCTTTTCAAGCAATTAATTATTTATAAATAATTGAAAATGGCACACACCAGATCTCTATAATATAGTATATAAATAATAATATATGCAGACATTTCTATATATTTAACTGCTGCTGAATTAAAGCTGACTTTATATTTTATTCATATATCATACAAAATACTATATATTTCGCCACTTTGATGCTTTATACTGCTTTTCAAGCAATTAATTATTTATAAATAATTGCATATAGTTTAATTTAACTGTTAATTATGCGAAAATATCATAATATCGTAGATTTTCTCTCTCATCTCTAACATTTAGCTAAATTTTCACGTGTCGTGACACGCACAACTGTGCTCACGACCTTCTCTAGTGTGTATCTTGATTTTTTGTCATGCTTTATACCTCTTTTAAAGCAATTAATTATTTATAAATAATTGCATATAGTTTAATTTCACTGCTAATTATGCGAAAATATCATAATATCGTAGATTTTCTCTCTCATCTCTAACATTTAGCTAAATTTTCACATGTCGTGACACGCACAATTGTGCTCACGACCTTCTCTAGTGTGTATCTTGATTTTTTTTGTCATGCATTTGATTTCGTGTTCGTGACTGGGCGTCTGTCTGTGTGTGTGAGTGTGTATCTGTGTGAGCTGAGCCTTTGCCTTGTAGGTAGAGAGACTGAGACGGAGGCAGAGACTGAGCAGAGTAATCTGATATATTTGCTAGATGCTAACAAAATTTCGGATGCGGGCTGCTGATGCTACTGCTGCTGCTGATGTGTTGTGGTGGTGGCTTCCCTTTTGTTAAAAAAGACTTTCTGGTTGGTGTATTACTTTCAGGTATCCAATCGGATGAACGACATCTGCATGGGTATGCTGAATGCTGCATTTGCCCGGCAAATAAAGACGACATTCAATCGATTCCAGTCGATCAAGGCGAGCATGCCACGTCGGGAGTCGGCACGCCGTAATCATCCGTTGGCCTGTGAATGTGACATCATTGAGACATGCTATATGCGACTGTCCCTGCTACAAATGTCCATGGGGAAGCACATTGAGCGTGGTCTCTGCTGCTTCTTTCCGGGTGCCGTAAGTAATAATGAATCATTGCTGGTTTATGGTAATGTTAACACTCGATCCCTTTTAGATACTTGATGAGGTTCACTCAATATTGAATTATATAAGTATTACGCCACGTTTGCAACGTCCTTATCGCGTCACTGACGAACTATTTGATCTCTCCACCATGGCCATGGAGTACTTTAAGGATCGCATTGAGTCCACGCTACCCGGTCTGGCCTTCAAGGACTTCTTTCAGCTACCCATTACCACAAAGCGGCGTAAGTTTGTTTATTTAATATATATTTATACAGGTTTTATCTAATCATATCTATTTCTAGCTACTTTGGCCATCAGCTCGGATCTCTCGGTGATTAAACCGATTAACTCACCACCTCAGAATCATATGGTTTTGCGTAAGGGAATACGCAAGATCAGACAGGGCATGAAAATGTACAATAATCAGTTGTCGGTGCTGCGCACCGAACTACGCACCTGTAAGCGCAAGGCCGCCGAGCAGGGCAAACAGCTGTCGGAGCAACAGAATCTTCTGGCCGAGCATCAGAAGCAAACGCTCGAGTATGCCAATCGTTTGGACGAGAATGACAAAAAGAATGAGGAAATGGCACGCAAGTTTTCCACATTGTTGCAGGTATGCAAAACAACAACTAGACTTTCGTCACTAGTTGGACAGTTTTTATCGTTGACATTTCTTTCTAAAAAGGAACTCAACAAGTGCAAAACCGAGCTACAATTCTGGCGCTCCAAGAGTCCCGCCATACCGTCAATGTGCAACGTGTGCAATCAGAAGCTAGCGCCTGTGTTGCCTCCAGAGGATTTTCAGGCACTTGTCAATCAGGGTGTTGATCCCGAGAACATAAGCATCATTAGCGACGAGGTTGAAGCAGATGCAGTGCGGGACAACGATACAGATACATCCATCGAATTAGATGCAGCTACAACAAGTTCGGTGTCGATGTCGGTGTCGGGATCTGCTGTGTCTATGTCGGTGGAAAAGACATTCACCTCGCCGGATGAGTCCACCACAGCAAAGCTGTTGGCCGTTAATACGGCTGCCAAGAATCTGAAGCGCAAGTATGCGTTGATAGATACAGACACTAACGCAGCTGTCGTCGCTGCCACGTCCAATTCAATTGCGTCCAATGTGACACCGTCTAACTCAAAGGGAACAGTGGGAACAGCCACAGCTACCGTAACCAACGCCACCGCCGTTGCCAGTTCCAACTGTACTACTGGCTGTGTTGGCTATTCCACAAAGCTATTCTATGGCAATCATCAACGCAGCGGCGTCATTGTCAGTCCCGTGTCCATGAAACTAACCGCAGTCAACAACAACAACAACAATGGAACTGTTAATGATAATGTGAGTGGAAATGGAAATGGTTTGCTGGCTGGTCTGATGATGGATGGATGCCAGCAGCAGTTGCAGTCGACGCATTCTGGCGAAACGTCATTTCCGGCTGTGGTGGGAGCAACTGACTCCATGGGCAATGCTCCAATGGTGGAGCAGGTGGAGTCAAAGAAGGCACGTAGAGTACAAAAGGCCAATAGATGTGTGAATGCACATGGCAAACGCAGTAAATAAGCAAAAAAAAAAAACTCATATATACAAATTAAATTTTTTTACTACTTACATGCATACAACACACATACATACATATAAATATATATATATATAAATATATTTACATATAAAGACGCGATCTCGCGCAGTGTAGTGTTAAAAAACAAAAAAAGAATCAAATTAAGTTATACAACACAGAAAACAAACACAACACACTTGCATATACATATATGGATTATCTATATGTACATGTACAATATATATTTTATGAACATCAAATGCATTAGGCATGGATTAATTATCATTATTATTATTATTATTATTACCATTTACAAAATGTAATTGTATGTTCTACGGCAAAAGAAATGCCAACACACACAACACAACCACAATGGCAATTAAAATCACTTTTCAACACTAAACAAAACAAAACACACTAGAAACTTAACGACGCCGAAGTTTAATGTAGTTTTAAAGGATTTTGGCGGCCGATCAAATGCGATAATAATAATAATTTAAAAGCAACATAAGTTTAATTATTACTAGCCACACAAAAAAACACACACACACACCGACACCCACTCAAAACACACAATAATAAAAACAAATAATGTATGGCAGTTGTGTGTAAACAAAAAAAAAAAAAAAAAACAAAACAAAAAACAAGAAATGAAAGGAAATGGCAAAGAAATATTTTAAATAAAACTTTAACGCATACAAAATTAAAATGCAATTATCGATTTTTGTTTTATTTTAACACTTGTTCGATTATTATTGCAAAAGCAATATTTTGCAAGTTAACGACACAACTTGACGAAGAACAGGACACACTGGAAGAGGGCGTCGTCGTTTTTATCGACATGCCGAATTTTCGCTGCCCTTGCACTTTATAACATACATACATATTTAACATATAACTAACAAAGCAAAATTGTTAGTTATTTGACATAATATAATTAATTAAATTGGCACGTTTTCTGTTACAAAATTTGTTTGCCTGAAGTGGCAAACGGGTACGCCATTTTTGGCCAGGGCTGCACAATCAGTAAGGTTGCTTTGGACAATGATTTTAATTTTAACGATTGGTGGTTACAGTTATTACACATTTCGTTACTAATTACATAGACCCTACTACACTGCACAGCAAAGAAAATGTGAAAAATGGCGGCATGCGTATGTCGAAAAAAAGAGAAAAGGAACCACAGTGCCACAGTTTCTGGCTGCTAAACAGTTCGCTACGCAACTAACTAAAAATAAGCATAAAACACGACGCGCGTTACGCACGCAATTAGCCAAAGTACTTAGTACAAACCGAACAAAAAGCCAAACGATGCGATCTAAACAATTTTAACGAACGCCGGCTGCCGAGGGAGAGTACACTGAGATGGACGAAGCGACAGTGAGAGGAAGAGAGAGAGAGAGAGTGAGGGATCTATAATTGGCGACTCCAACTAATGCGTCTGGCCAACAGACAGACAGGCAGACAGTCTGGGAGCGGTCGCTTTAGGTAACCAGAACGAAAAACCAAAACGCGCATTGCCGTAAAATAAGAAAATAATAGGAAAATAAACGATTTACGTTACAGAGCAGTGAAGACAACACGTAATCGAAAACAATGCAAGATTACAGCGAAAAGTTGCGCATTGTTAGCGATGAGAAGCTGGGCAGGCACTTGGTGGCTAGCGAATCCATAGAGGCGGGCGAGACGCTGCTGGAGGAGCAGCCGCTGTTTGTGGCTCCCCACTGGGAGTGCGGTCAGATGAAGTGCTCGCAGTGCCTGCAGGAATCATACATCATATGCAGAAGATGTCATGTGTATCCCCTGTGCATGGACTGCAGCGAACACGATGCCTTTGAGTGTGAGTTCTTTGCCAGCGGCGCAGGCAGTTGCATGGGCAAGGATCTGCTGGTGAAGAACTATAGCATCTGTGCGCTGTTGAAGCTGCTGCTGCTGCTCGAGAATCCAGAGACGCGTGCGTTGTGCCAACCGCTAGTGGATCGGCCCATTAAACTGGAGGATTACCGGGATGAGGAGGGCATGTGGCAGGAGCATGAGGAGCAGGTGGTGCGTCCCTTAGTGGCTAGTGGACTGATTGAGTGCCTAACTGGCCAAGAGCTCACATCGGATGTAATGCACGCCCACTGCATACGCATTGATAGCAATGCCATTGAGGTGACTGCTCGCGATGGCGATACCTTAAAGGGTATCTATGTGTGCGGTGCCAGTCTGCCGCAGCATTGTGTGCCCAACACTGTGGTCTCACTGGACGAGCAGTTCAACATGAAGCTATATGCTGCAGTGCCACTGGCAGCTGAGTCTATTGTCTACACATCCTATACGAATCCCTTGATGGGCACCAGCCAGCGACAGCATCAACTGCGTCTCACACGCCACATGGATTGTGCCTGCTCCCGCTGTCTAGATCCCACCGAACTCAATACCCACATGAGCAGCATGAAGTGTCGCGATTGCACTGATGGCTATGCTGTGTGTGATCTGCAGGGCACAGGTGACTGGCGTTGCTTGAATGCGGATTGTGGAGCTGTTATGCCCGCTGTGGATGTTCACGAACTGCTCACCGAGGTAGGCAGCTCCCTAGTGGAGGCCAAGGGCGAGTTGCATGCCTACGAATCGTTGCTGGAGCAGCACCAGCAACTCTTCCATCCCAATCACTTTTTATTGCTGGACATTAAGCAGAACATTGCCAGCATTCTGCGTGCTGCTTCGCTCATGAGTTCCATAAATGAACCCAGCAAGAAACTCTTGGCTCGCCGTGTGGAGCTCTGTGGTGATCTGCTGCCCGTTTGTCGAGCTGTCGTTCCTGGCATCTCCAAGCTGTATGCCATTGCGCTCTTCGAGTATCTGCTGGTCTTTGTGGAGCTAACCGAACTACAGTTTGCCGAGGGCGATGTGGACAAGAAAGAGTATGCGGTAAGTCGTTTTGATTTCAATTCTGAGAGTAAAGAATGCAAAGAATTTAAAATAATTTAATTTAAAAATATAAAAAGCATATAAATTAGCATATAACAAGCTATATATACTAGATATTTCCATCTATTTATAAGTTGTTTATATATTTTATTAAATTAAATTGAAATTTATTTAGGAATGTTTTTAAAAAAAAGTAGATGAAGAATTTAAATATAGTATTCTTTAAAATATATATATAATAGATATGCCAGTCAGATTATAGGTTTTAAAAAAAATTTAAAAAATGTATCACGTAGAGAAAATTCGATATATTCGATGATAATATAGCCAAGAGATCTGCGAGATGATAAGAGATACTATAGAGAGCATTATGTTGTTAGACAGACTGTTATTAGACAGACTTATGTTATTAGACAGACTTATGTTATTAGGCCGACTGCTTAACAGTTGTGAACGCATGCGCTGTTGGCGCACTTCAACACTAAAATTCCCAAATGTTAAATGCAGCGCAAGCTGAACACTAAATACGAATTGTAAGATATCTCTGTAAAAGTCTCTTTAGCTAACTGTTAAAAATTCTTAAAAATATTTGTAGTAATATTCTTTAAACTTCTTTCCAGGCTCTGCTGATGCGTGCCCGTTCGGTGGCCAAGGAAGCATTGGATTTGCTGCAATTTGAGCCGGAAAATTCGGCAGAGGGTTTTCTAACCGAACGCATTGGCATGGAACTGGAACGCATAGAGTCGGATCTAATGAAGTATGGCAAACTGTAGGCACACGAAATGTGTTTTGGCAGATGAATAAAAAGTGAATAAGTAATTTTAAACGAATACATTGTTTCTATTCAAATGGCACTGAACGTGGCCAGAGGAGAAACATAAGGTTCAACAACCAATAGCAGGTGGTGGTAGCTAAGTAGCGGGGTGCTGCTGTAGAGGGGTGCATCATCGATCCAATGAAATAAATAAAGAATTGCTTTTAGATAAGTATAAATAACAATTGAGAATTGCATACGACTTGCATCGCGACTCTTTCTCACTATCTCTAACAAAAAATAGAGACAATGTCGGCCATGCGAGATATATGGTATAGTCAGTATGCAACTGATAATTGGCGACAGCAACTGCACTTCTTAGCCGAAAAGGGATCGGGAAAACTTGCTATATAGTTAATCCAATAGAATGGCCAGCGTTACCGAAGATTTTGATACGAAATGTAAGGTGCAACATAACGAAGTGCTGGGCAGGTGAGTTTAATTTAATCCATATATAGTAACTATAATCCTAATCTCTACTCCCTGTGTAGATATGTGGTAGCCTCAAGAGATATACGAGCTGGTGAAACATTGTTGCAGGAGCAACCTCTGCTGCTGCTGCCCAACAATGGGGATAGACGTTGTTGCAACTGCCACAAGCTGACCACAATGTACTGTGGGTAAGTTATAGAGAGAGAGTTTATATTGTAAAGGACATATAGTACATACTATATATAAACCCTTTAGCCAATGCCATCTGCTGCCGCTGTGTGCTGACTGTGCGGAGCACAATGAACGCGACTGCAGACGGCTGGCGCTGCTGCAGCTGCAGCCGGAGCACTTGGAGCAGCTGCAGACACAACCGGAGGTCGGTAGTGCACTCAAATATTTGCTGCTGCGGGAGCATGCCGAGACACAGGCACAGTACGAGGAGCTGCTGCAAATGGACTCACAGTTGGCACTCAGACGGGACACGGAGATTTGGCGTAACTATCGGGAGCAGGTGATAGAACCGCTGCAGTCCAGTGGTCTACTGCAGCAGCTGCGGCAGGGTAGCGAGATCAATGAGGAACTATTGCAGCGCCTACTGGGCACTGCGGACATCAATGCCTTTGAGATACGTGCTCCGGAATCGGGTGGTGCCATGAGGGGACTCTATATGCGAGCTGGACTCTTTGCGCACAGCTGCATGCCCAATCTGGTGACGGCCATTGATGAGCAGCGACAGATTAGAATCTATGCTAGCTGCTCCATATCGGCTGGCGAGACGCTTTACAATTGCTATACGAATCTGCTGCTGGGCACAGATGAACGTCGTCATATACTCAAGACGGGCAAATGTTTTGATTGTCAGTGTGCCCGCTGCTTGGATCCCACTGAGCTGGGCACGCACATGAGCAGCTTTGTCTGCTCCAGCTGCTCTGCCGCCGGCACTGGCACTGGCTACATTGTGAGGCAGCCGGAGACGGGAGTTTGGCAGTGTTTGCTTAAGCCAGAGCATACGCTCAAGCCAGAGTTTGTTGCCAATGTTCTGGAGCGTGCCAAGGAGGAGGTTTTCCATGCTCGCGATGATATTTATAGACTGGAGCTATTGCTGGCCAAACTGGGACGCCTGCTGCATGGCAATCACTATGTTATGCTGGATCTCAAGCAGCACATTGCCTCGATACTTAGACAGATTCTGCAGAACATGGCTCATAGGCCCAGTCGTAAGGTTTACGAGCGCAAGATTCGTTTGTGCCAGGAATTATTGTTGGTCCTAAAGGTGGTGGCTCCAGGTCTAAACCGGCTAAAGGCTATTGCTCTCTACGAATTGGCCAACACACAGGCTGAGTTGGCCCGAAAGCTGTACAGCGAACAGGAATTCAATGCTGCTGAATTACTAGTAAATTTATAGTTGTATTATTGCTTTCAATTTATTACTTAAACTATTTTTTAACAGACGGAGCTGCAGCAAACTGAAGTCATGACACGCGAAGCTCTTCGTATGCTGCTTTATGAGCCAATTTCAACACCCGAGGGACAATTGGCTCGTAATATGCTGAGGGAACTGAAGGAGCTGCAAAATGACATGAAAGTGCTGCAGCAACCCAACGATGATGTTGTTAATTAAATATAAATGTAATAAATTGAGAAACTGCTAAAAAAATTTGAATTTAAAATTAAATAGCAATTCCGTTGCTGCAATAATCGATAAATTGACACTCGGAGTTAGTGCTATCGGAACTTGCAAGTGTGTGGCGGTAGTCGATAGCAAACAGTGCTGCACAGCGCACATGCATAAAAGTTATATGTGCAAAAAAGCTTAAATATTAGTAAATGTTTATTTACGCGTATATTTAATAAAAGCTTTATGTTGCTTAGCATTTCATTGTTGTGATATACACAAGTACATAAGGAAGAACAAGTCACAATTGGCGCGTTGTCCATCGAACAGCTGGTTGACCAAAATAAGAAAGGCAATTGATAAATGTGTGGAGGCGCACACAATATGCAAGTGAAGACAGCTGTAAAACAAACATCCCCATTTTGAAAATGGGGATGACAAAAACAAAAGGTGGACCGACAGTGCAAAAAGCTGCAGTCGACGCTGCAGTCAACGTCGACGTCAACGCCAACGCCACCACTGCTCAGTTTGAATTTTAAAGGGCTCTTCAGTCTCTGTGCGCTCTTTAAACCGCTTCAATTGCTCAAAACTCGCAACGCATTTAAAACCCAAAAAAAAAGAATTTACCGTTTCTCTAACAATTTGCTGCTGAATATACAACAACAAAGTGATCAGAGCAGCGCAAATGCTTAAAAATCAACTATTTAACGCTAGCTTGCCTTTCAATTATTGCAATATTGTGAAATTACTGTAATTGCTGCTGCTGTTGTCCATTGTTTGCTTGCGGCGGACGGAAGGGGAAGAGGGAGACGGAGCGAGTAAGAAGACAACGTCATTGCAATGGCTTTGGCCAGCGCAGCGGGCGCTCTGCTCAAGCCACAGACGCCGCTCCAGCAGCTGCTCGAGGACATCAACTTCCAGCGTACCAAGGAGATGCGTCAGCTGCTCAAAGATGGTGATTAAATCCACAAATCCACAAAAAACACACACTAAACACACAGCATAGCTAATCAGGCTTATCAATTCTGCAATATTTAAGCGAAATTTGTCTACATTTGCGTATTATCGATTTGTCAAGCATCAAGCAGCATTTCTAACGGCAACTCCTTCTACCCTTGTAAAGTGGGTATGTGTGTGTGTATGCGTGTTTGTGTGCGCACAGATTTTGCTCCACTTTTGTATTTATGTGTGTATGCGTTTCGCTTACAATGCAGCTAAAGGGTGCTCTTTAGTCTGTGTCACCCCCTTAGGTTTGTTGAGGGGGCACAGAACTTGACCTGATATCATTTAAATAACAATGCATTTGCATTGTAAACAAGTACATATATATATCGACTAAACAGTTTTTATCGTTTCAATTGCATATCCCTAATGGCGGCTATGTACTGTTATGCTCTGAGGTGAATATCCCTAATGGCGGCTTTGTACTGTTATGCTCTGGGGTGAACCTATACCACTCATACAATTGTTAGAAAACCCAGAAATTTGAATTATTTCAAACCCATAGCTTTGAAAATCGACATATAGGGGCTTTGGCATTAATATATGTAAATAAGTATGATAAAAACTAGAATTGTTTTTCTATGATGATTAATTGAAAGTTCTAATAAAATAGGGGAACTTTCTTACTTATTGTTTTATATGAACTTTTCTGTAATATTATTTTTATAAAAAAAGTGTGTGAGAAACATTAAGGTAATTCCCAAAAAAAAAAACGTTAGTCATATCAAAAATACTACAATATACCAAGTGAACTACAGAATTTCTTATACAATCGGGTAGATTATAATTATATATGTACAATATAATGATTTTTTTTTGATGATTTTTTATGTCATGCCTTGTGGTTAACTATGCTTCTAATAAGATAGGGGAACTTTCTTATTTATTTATTTATATAAACTTTTCTGTAAAATTATTGTTATAAGAAAATGTTTGAGAAATGTTGATGTAATTCCCAAAAAAAATTTTAGTCATATTAAAAATACTACAATATACCAAGTGATCTACAGAATTTCTTATACAATCGTGAAGATTATAATAATATATTTATAATATAATGATTTTTGTATTTGGCCTTAAGGGTAACTATGCTTCTAATAATGGTGGTATGGTGGTAAGGATAAGGGAACTTTCTTACTTATTTGTTTATATGAACTTTTCTGTAAAATTATTATTATGAAGAAAAAATATGTCTGAGATATACTAAAAATTTTGTACCAAGCTTAAGTGAGCTGATAAATTGGTTCCGATTTTATATAGAACCTGACCTCTTTCAATAATATGATGGAGTAACTACAATATACCCTGTGATCGTCAGAATTTCTTATATAATGGTGAATAAAATTAAAGTTTAGGGGTATAACGATATATCTTATTTTGATTTCGATATACATACCTGTATGTTATATGCGCTTCTTGTTAAAAATCTGTTTTCTTTTTCCCTAAATAACTATGTACTTCCTCTTTTCCCCACAGATGGTGGCTTTGTGGTGCTGCAGGGCACTACATATTGGACGGATCTGTTTGTGCGACACTTTCTATTTCAAACGGAGCCAGTGCATAGCATCGACTCGGATGATTTGCTATTCTTTGTGCGTAAGAAGCACGTGAAGAGCTCCTCGCGCCACATGCCAAAATATGAGGTAAGTCAGAACTATTTATACAATTTCTATATATACTATATATATCTATTGTATTACAGACTGAAGTTGAGGTATTTCGCAAGGATTCGCGCAAGCTGCCAATTGGTGATCCAGATGTGGATTGGGAGGAGACTGTCTATCTGAATATGGTTATACATCAGTTTGATTACACATTAACCCTGGCCATTTGTACACGAACATCGCCCAAGGAGCTGCAGGTGCTGCGTAGGCACTCACAGCGTGTCTATGCCAGTCCCAGTCGCCGGAAGATGGACACCAAGGGCGAGGGTGAAGAGATTACGTATCCGCACATCTGTTTTATGGTGGATAACTTTGATGAGGTGTTCAGTGACATACTGGTGCGTGATGGCGAAATGGTCTGCGTTGAACTGGTGGCCAATGACAAGGATGGTGCGGTGCAGGGTGTTATCTTTCTGGGCTCCATACGTTACGATGCCTTAAAGAAGGTCTACGATGCCAGAGTAAGTGGCAGAGAGGCAGTAGCTAAAGTTTCCCTTTGTGCTTATTGTGTTTTCTCTTTTTTGAATGTGACAGCAATCTAGTCTCAGCTCCAAGGTGGCACAACGCATGTCCTTTGGTCTGTTTAGCAGCGGTGCTGGTGTGCAAACCCGCTGTGAATTTGTACGCATGAAGGGACCTCAGGGCAAGGGACATGCCGAGATGGCGGTGACGAAACCCAAAGGATCGGGCGTAGAGACGCCCACCAGCGAGCCGGGCTTCTGTGCCACCGACATGTGGGATGAATGGGAGGAGGAGAACGATGACTATTGCACCTATCGCCATCAACGTCGACTCAGCGATCCCAGCGCCAATCTCAATAACTTTTCACGCTACGGCTGGCGTACGAAGAGCGGTAATCAGGACATGGTCACCAGTGGCACCAGCGCCAGCAGTGTCGGTGCCAAGGCGCGATCCGAGAACGAAGGACTCGATTCGCTGGCCAGCGAAGTGTCCGAAATCGAGGCGGGAGACTTACGTGATGGTAAGTCAAAAGGATTCTCTACAATTCTGTTTTGCATGTAACAATTTATAGTAATATCTATTTATATAGTGTAAATATATATATATATATATATATATATATATATAGTATCCTAGCTTTCAATTTTTATTGCGCTTCTTCTGCTTGCTTTGTGATCTTAACATTTCCATGTTGTGTTTCTTAAAATAACATTACAAATTTTTGTCAAATTTCCACACTTAACCAACAAAATGTGAATAATGTATATAAAAGTGAATATATTATATATATAACTTACTATTGCCGAGAAAGCAGGACAACTAAGAAGAAACTACAGCAAAAAACTTGATTAACTTTATGATTTACAATTTGAGTTTTTTTTGAGTTTTTGGGGCACTAAAACTATAAACTGTAAATTTTTATATAGAAAGCAGGCAAAATTATTTAGTTTTTTAAGTTTTTTTTATTTAACTGGTTAGGCTTAACCTAACCCAACTTTATATATAGCCAATAGCGAACACAACGCATCTGAATTGAAACACCTCCTGTAAACTCGCCTTTGTGATCTTGGAATCGATTTTTATTATGATTTTAACCCCGCTTTTGATTTGATTTGATTTGATTTGATTTTGATTTTTTTCTATATATAAATGATAAGTTGCTTGGCTTGAGACCGTTGCGTATACGTAACGTGTTCATGTACATATGTGTGTCGTTGTATATGCTTTTAAACCGCAACAAACAAAACAAATCCGATCTATGTCTACTTGTAGATCAGCAACGTCCTGCTTTCTCGGCCTCCTCCGCGTCAATACTGCACCCAAATCCGAATTGTGAAACGCTCAAGATAATTACTGCACCGGCTGCAGAACAGCAGACAACAGTTGACCCAACAGCCGCCGCTGCAGCAACGGCAACAACAACCACACCCACAACTGATGCAACAGACTGTGCTGCGCCAGCAGTGACGCCGCCGCCCTTGAGCGTTGCCCATGAGGTAACCGTACCCGGCAGCAACAACAGCTCCACGGGTTGCAACTGCTTTGGCGGCAAAAAGTGCAAGAAACGCTGGACACCTGGCATGGGAAACAATCACAACGATACACCCGAAATGTCTGAGGTGTACTGTCCCAGCTGCGAGGATGCGGCCAATGAGACGCCCGCCTGTCTCAGCAAAATGCCCGACAAGCGTCAGTTACGTCTCAAGCCCAAGCCACCCAGCATTCTGTGCGTGGAGAGCGAACTGGTGGTCAGCAAACGTGGCAGTCTCAAACGTAATCCCAAAGCCAGCAGCAACATAACACGCAGCGTTTCGCTCAGTGCAGCCGATAGAAGAACAAGTGTACCCATGCCAGTGAGTGGCAAAAAGGCGGCACCGCTGCGAGTGCGTGTGGTAAAGTCCAAGGAGCTGGACAAGGACAAGGAGAAGAGCAAGGAAAAGGATAAGGAGAACGATAAGAAGTCGACGAATCAGAAGACCAATCTGCTGGCCAGAATGTCACCCAAGCGTCTACGCAATGCCAAAGCTGGCGACAAGGAGAAAGAGAGGGAAAAGGAGAAGCAAAAAGAGACAGATAAGGATAAGGACAAGAGCAGGGACAAGGACAAGGACAAGGACAAAAGCAAAGCCATAGTCAAGGGTAAAACCAACAGCAGCAGCAGCAGCAATATCAACAATAACAATGCCAAAGCAGCAACTGTTGCTCCAGCCAAGACAGAGGAATACGAGATTGCTGATGATGCCACCTCACTGAATGGCAGCATGGAGTCCACGGCGGCAGCAGACTCCACTGGTGCTGCCAAAATGGCCATACTCAGTGAGAGCGATAGCAAGCTAATGATAAGCGTGCGGGGACGCGAAGAGTTGCCAGTGGTGGAGCAAGCCACAGTGATGCCCACAAGTCCCACACAAACCAAATCCCAATCCCAAACTCCATCGCCCACAACAACAACTGGGTTGCAGCAGCAGCAGCACTTTGAAAAGTGTTTACGTGTACCTGTTAAATCAGAGAGCCATCCATTGCAGCTGGACATTAAAACGCCGGCTGACAACGCAACTAACGATAATAATCAGGAGCAGCAGGAGCTAGAAGAGGAGCAGCAGCCAAGTGGCGCCACTAGCAACGGCGAAGCGGATGTGGCAAATGGAAATCGTGCAGCTAGTAGCAGTGCCACCTTGCCACGCAGCGCCAAGCAATGCTACTACAACAAGGTGCTGCATCTGGTGCCCAAGCGTCGCACACCGGACGGCACCAATATCTACTATTGGTGTGATCTGCCCAAGCAGTCGCTCAAAGGTCATTGCTCAACCCCAACACACTCACAATCACACACCAATCAATTGTTTAACCTGAACTTTACTTCCATTTGCATGTTTCCAAAAGTTTTTAAAACCCTTTTCATCGAATTAAATCTTATAGTTAATGTATTTTATTTCAATTTTGCTTGCAGAACTCGATGATGGCGCCTATAATCCGCTGTGGACAAGTCGTGGCTTTACACAATCCTTTCACTTCTGGAAGGAGAATCGTCGCCAGCAGTCCACACCACTCAATGCATTCCTCACCTATGTTACACTGCCCTGGTGGAGCATTGCCAAGGGTAAATATTATGCCTATAAAAAACTACTTATTCCTTTCCTTAGCTAATTGCTTTAAACTTATTTGCAGATTTGCTGGATCATCGAGAGACGCCTATACTGACCTTTTAGTATTAGATGCGCTCCTACACGCTTGTGATTATTTGCTAGTAATTATTGCTTTCAAGAGTATTAAGCAACAAACTGTCTTTTAGTTAATCTTTTGTGATCTTGAGCACTACATATACTTATGTTTAATTGGGCAGATATCATCAACTAACTGGCTGCTATCAAACTATACCAAATTTAACAAGCCAACATAGACTCGGTTTTCACTTTATAGGGCATTACTACTATTAGATATACCCCAACCAAGTGTGTAGCAGAGGATATACATACATATATGCAAAGCCAACTACAAATTTATGAAACTATTATACTTAAAAAATTATGCTGCATTTTGAAGTTATTATATAAAGATTGTTAACAAAAACCAATTGAAGTTGAAGTTGAAGCAGAAGTACTATATATAATAATATTATTTGTATATTATATGGCAACATTTATACATGTATTTATAGATAACAAAATAATGAATTGCGTACAATAAATTTAAAAACAAAAAAACATATACTATATAGAAATATAAAGTGTATTAAATGACACAGATTTGCTGGAGAGCAGCGATCTGCTGGCTGCTAAGCTATTTTAAGAACTAGTTGCTTATCAAATATATTAATTTGGTAGTAGTATTTGGTAGTTAAGCACATTTAATTGAATACTTATTTAGATAAACCCGGAAAGTAAGTCTATGCTATCCAGTCAGATCCCGTGACAGCTGCTTAATCTCAAAAAGGAGCAAAGTACATATGCTAATCCCCATTTACATACATAATCCATTGTGAGACCCATTTGCTGTCTGTTCTATGTAATCAGCAGCAGCAGCAGTCAGCGGGCAGCATTATTTTTTTTTTTTTTTAATGATAACTCAAAAACACTGAACACTCTGAAATCGGATTCAGTTTCAGTCTGTTTGTGTGCATCAACGGGAGCAGTCGCCGCCGTCCGAGTTGCGTTTATACAGAAGTGAACAGAGAAATTCATATTGTTGATTAAGCTTAAGATTAAGATTAAGATGTGGCATTCACAGATGTCGCTTGCCAGCATCGTTGTTGTTGTTGTTGTTGTGGCTTTTGTCGTGGTTGGTACAATTAGTCCAGCGGCTGGTTGCCCTCGGGCGCCCACACATTTGTCCCATGGTCGACGTACACGAGGCGATAATGGATACAAATTAATTGTGGCTGATGGACCCAATGGCTATGTGCCCGGCAAGGCATACAACAGTAAGTAAAGGTGCCATCTCTCTCACTCGCTCTCGATGAGATTAAAAGGTTTCATAATCAGCAGCTGGGGTCATGGGGCCTAACGACCCCACAGACAGACAGACAGACAGACAGACAGACAGACAGACACAGATAACAATTGTCACAACAATGTACATATTTATGTTCTAATTTAAACATTTTGCTTTAGTATTGATAGCTTAAAGAAACTCGACACTTTGCACAAGCAAAGCGTGATTTCAAAACAATAACTAACTTATTAACTTATTGCTATTAACTTATTTGCCATGTATGCTAAGCACATGATTGAAAAGGTAACCGCGTTTCTTGAATTCTCGCCCACAGTGTGGGCAAGTGTATGTGCCCTCCTGATGGCTTAAACGATGCTTCTCATAGCGCGTTTTGTTAACACAATTCTCCTCGCACCACTCACAGTAGTAGAGACTGCGATTTATCTTTGGCAGATATCCAAAGAGTAGCACATAATACTCAATTGTCTGGGAGAGTGCTACTTTTCGAAAGAATTTCCGATGAACTTGCTGAACGTACCAAGCGTTAATTAAATTTAAAATTCGCTTCAGTTCGCTAACATTTAAATTGGTCTTTAAATCCAAATTGATTTCTTTGGTTAGCAGTGCCAGCTCTTGCCGACACTTATCAGTAAACTGACCATTGAATCTCTTGGGATTCCAAATTGTTTCATGTTCTTTAAGCAGTTTACTAAAATTCACTGCTTTTAAACGCAACGCTTCGATATATTCAAATGGTTTGCGTTCTTCATTGGTGGCATCCTTCAAAATCGGCAGCTGTAAATGAAAAACATAGTTTTAATTGTTTTGCCTTAAATTAAATAAGTAGTTTGACTTACGCCCACCAACTGCAGTAGTTCAAAATCTTCTCGTACGTTTATCACTTTAGTTTCCACAGGAAGTTTCTTTTCCATGTTTGCATCTGGCAAGTCAGTCTATGGAGCACAATTTGTTATTAATTATGTATAGTTGATGAACTTAGATGCTTACCTGTAGACACTCAGTGCTTAAGGATTCACTGGAGTTAGTCTCGACTTTGACTCGCTTTGCTTCGACTGTTGTAGTCTTTATTGTTGTCGGCTTACGTTTGTTCTTTGGACTTGCAGAAATATTGGATACTGGCTTTTCAATTGGCCGACTGTTGTTATTGTTGGCATCTGAATATGATGGCCTTCTTGTGAGCTTTTTATCCACCATTGGTGGACTGGAAGCAACTGTAAGTGATGATCTGCGTTGTGGTTTCTTCCTTTCAGCTGTTGCCTGCTGCTTCACTTGCTCCACAATGTTGTCCCTTTGCAAATCCAGCTTTGGCAAGTATTCAATTTTGGTTATAACAATGGGAGATGAAAGTTTACGCTGCCCAGATTTGCATTCCGGTTTGGCATTTAAGCGCTCCTCCGGTTTGTTTTCTTTGACACTGTTCTCTTTTTGAGCATTAATGGGTTCCATCTGCTCTTTGTCTGAATTATTTGTTAAAGATTTCACTGGTTTCTTGAGACTTGGCTGAAATTGCAGCTGTGTATTTAAACTCATGTCGTCGTTCTCCAGGCAGCGAAAGATGCGTTTCCTGATGTTACCCAGTCGCTGTTGCTGCTCGCGCTTACGTGCGGAGCGTGCAATTGCATAGCTCTTTAGATTACACAAGGGTTGAATCTTTTTTATGGATTTGAGTTTGCTTGCTGTGTCCAGAAGGCGATTAGCACGCTTTAAACTAATCCCCTGCGGTTGCTTCTTGCGGTTCATGGGTTTGCAGGCAGTTGAAGTGATTGGCGCCTTGGTGTGCCCAAGATCATATGTGTCCTCTTGCTGTGCTGCAGGCTTCAACAGCTGTTCAGCCGAGTCCAGAGCAGCTGTCTTGGTCGCGTCTGGAGCAACTGCATTTAAAATAAGCATAGGTTAACGGTGTACTATAGAAGCCCATGTAAACTTACCTTCGGCCGACTGCGAGGCAACAGATTCTTTCAATTCACTAAAATCAACATCATATGCCGCTAGTGCATTCATTATATTTTCACTCAAACAATCTTCGCTGGAGTTAACTTCTTCTCCTGTTGCAACTTCATCTGGACTATCTGGTAGGGACATCAACTCCTCCACGGTGTACACGTTGTGTTCCTTTGTGAATGCAATGACATCATTGTGCATCCACTGCAGGTGATGCAGAAACTCCACAAGATTCGTGAAAATGTCACAGCAGAAATGGCAAAACATGCCAATCATATTATCTTTGGGTGAGACCACAACATCACCGCACTTTTCAAAATTAACGCAACCATCTGGTAAAAGATCAACAAAAGAACTCATTGTTATTAACAAATTTTTTAAAAGATAAACGAACTAAAAAACGCGCGACACTCAAACGATCGAGGCCTACTGAGACCGATAAGCGATAGGTAGTGTATTGCAGGGCTGTGAAAACTATCGTAACGATATATACTAGCTTATGCCGATACTATTGTGTGTTAATACCAAATTTCTATTATCGGTATTTTTTTAAGTATCGTATAGATATACTAAACGTTTATTTGAATTTAAAGCAACGGCCATTGTTGTTTTTTTGTAGTATTATTGCTTGGCTCTCGCACTCACTCGAAAATCCAGCATTTTACGCACTTTACCATCGCTGCTGAGGCACACACGGGCAGCAGACGACCACAGGTTGCCAGCCCTCGTCGTGTTGGTCGTTTCCAGCTGTTTAGCGATTCGCTTACAAAATTCAATGATCGTTGCGTCAACACCGTATCCGAGGCAGACAATCTACCCAAGACAGAGGTGCAGGTCATGTGGGTGGCACCGGAAGCTGGCTCCGGCTGTGTTTCGCTATCCGCCATGGTATACGAAGGTCCACGTGCCTGGTTCTCGGATGACGGCGAGCTCACCCAAGTCATCTGCGAGCACAAACCCAGTGCAGCAGCCACTCAGAAGGAATGCTGTGCCTGTGATGAGGCAAAGTATAGCGTAAGTAATACGCAGGCTTTATACATCCAAAGTTTCTAAAGATCTTGCACAGTTTGTCTTCGAGGGCATCTGGTCGAGTGAGACGCATCCCAAGGATTATCCCTTTGCCATCTGGCTAACGCATTTCTCCGACGTAGTTGGTGCCTCGCATGAGGCAAACTTTTCATTCTGGGGCGAACATCATATTGCCACCGATGGCTTCCGCTCGTTGGCTGAGTGGGGATCTCCGACCGCTTTGGAGGCGGAATTGCGTGCCCAAGGAACTAAACTGCGTACGCTCATCAAAGCAGCTGGTTTGTGGTATCCAAATGTCAATCAGAATACGTCATCCAAGTTCCGTGTGGATCGTAAGCATCCGAAAGTTTCCATGGTTTCCATGTTCGGACCATCACCCGATTGGGTGGTTGGCATCAGCGGTGTGGACCTCTGCACCGCCGACTGCAGCTGGAAGGAGTCTATGGACTTTGATTTATATCCCTGGGATGCGGGCACCGACAGCGGCATTACCTACATGGTTAATAGAAGTTCTGTTTCCCAAGAAAATTACCTCTAAACAGTTGCTATTTCGCTTTAGAGTCCGAATACTGAGACGCAGCCGCGTGAACGCATGTATAAGATCACTACAATGTACCCGGAGGATCCTCGTTCTCCGTTTTACAATCCCCAAAGCCAGCAGATGACACCAGTGGCCAAGCTGTATCTGAGACGCGAGAAGATTATCTCACGCAACTGCGATGATGATTTCCTACAAGCTCTTCAGCTGGAGGTGTCCGACAATGCAGAGGAGCAAGATACCCGACGTAAGCTGCATAATACTTCTCAATAATCTTGACATTCATAACGAACCTTAATATTACAGCCGAGTGCCGGGTGAGCGATTTCAGCGCCTGGAGTCCGTGTTCGGTTAGTTGCGGCAAAGGAATCCGTATGCGCAGTCGCCAGTATCTAAATGTTGGACAGGCACAGCACTCCAAGTGTTCCCGCCAACTGGTGTCCAAGGAAATGTGCGTGGCAGATGTACCCGAGTGTCCCAACGGTTCGGCTGGCCAAGATCGTGACGACGATGAGGGTGAAAGCAGGGTCAACTCGCAGACTTTGGCCAGTGATAATGGCGAGGGCTCCGGTTTGTGTAGAACTGTGCCTTGGAGCGTCTGGTCCGAGTGCTCTGCCTCCTGTGGCATTGGCATTACCATGCGTACGCGTACATTTGTGAATCCTTTGGGCCGTAAGAGCTGTCCACACATCACAATTGTGGAGAAGAACAAGTGTATGCGTCCGGATTGCACATATGAGCAGGTTGAACTACCTGATCCCAACTGCCCCACAACACAATGGAGTGACTGGAGTCCCTGTACCGGCTTATGTGGCACAGGCACTTCAATTCGACAGCGCATTGTGCTGCTGGAGGAGGGACCGGACAAGGAAGCCTGCACCAAACGCTTGGAGTTGCATCAGCAGCGTGAATGCCAACACGGTGTGGACTGTAACATCAATCTAGAAATGGCCAGGGACATATGCGTCCAGTTGCCCGAAGCTGGACCCTGTCGAGGCAGCTATCAGCGCTATGCGTACAACAGTCAATCCAGACGTTGTGAATCCTTCACCTACGGTGGTTGCCGTGGCAATCGCAACAATTTCCTTACCGAAAACAATTGTCTGCAAACCTGCAGCAGAATAAACTCCGATTCCAATCGTGAGCAGGAGAGTAATCAGGCCCAGGGCTGTGTCATGTCCGAGTGGTCCAACTGGACGCCCTGCAGTGTCAGCTGCGGCGTTGGCCAATCCGAGGGCTACCGCTACGTCATCAGTGAGCCCCAGCGCGGTGGTCAAGCTTGTCCCAAGCGTCTGGTCAAGCAACGTCGCTGCATCATGCCAGCTTGTTAAGCAATCTTTTTCCAAATTAACTATATTGTTTGCCTTCCATGGGGAATTTTCAAATAAATTTAAATACTGTTTTTAACACTTTAAGGTTAGTTTAACTTAATTATGTAATTGAAATTTAATTGAGCATAGGTAAGTGTAACAGGAATCCTATAAACCACTTCTGCATTCTATATATTAGGTTGGGGAAAAAGTAATGCATTATTTATATATTATTTTCAAAATTCATTTATTACGGTTTGGACAGTCCGATTTAATTCAAATATGTGCCGTTTTGTTCATTGATTTGTTGCCATTTTGAGGACAACTTTAAAATTCCCCGCTCAAAAAAGCTCTGGTCCTTGCTGTTAAAAAACTCGACCAACCTAGTTTCGCAGTCCTCTTTTGAATTAATTTTTTTACCTACAAGAAAATTTTGTAAGGACAAAAAACGGTGATAGTCACTTAGTGCTAGATCCGGACTATACGGTGGATGCATTAAAACTTCCCATCCGAGCTCCCTAAGTTTGTTGAGCGTCATTATAGATGTGTGTGGTCTAGCCTTGTCCTGGTGAAAGACAATTCCTTTTCTATTGACCAATTCTGGTCGCATTTTGTCAATTGCTTTCTTCAAAAGGTCTAATTGTTGACAATAGGGGTCTGAGTTAAGGGTTTGTCCATATGGAAGCAGCTCATGGTAGATGATTCCCTTCCAATCCCACCAAGCGCACAGCAAAGCCTTCCTGGCAGCTAGTCCTGGTTTGGATACCGTTTGAGCTGATTCACCGCGTCTTGACCAGGATCGTTTTCTAACAACATTGTCGTACGTGACCTATTTTTCATCACCAGTCACCATCCGCTTCAGAAATGGGTCGATTTCATTACGTTTCGACAAAGATTCGCAGATGGAAATTCGGTCCAGTATGTTTTTTTTGATAACTCGTGAGGCACCCATATGTCTAGCTTTTTACTGAATCTAGCGTTTTGTAAATGCCTTAAAACTGTTTTGTGGTCAATGTTAAGCTTTTGGGTGATGCTGCGGCTGCTGACATGCCGGTCTGCTTCAGTTAGCTCCACGATCTTATCAGAATTTTCGACGAAGGGTCTACCAACTCTAGGTGCATCTTTAACATCGATATTTCCGGAACGGAATTTTTGAAACCAAAATTATGCATTACTAGTCGATACAGTATCGGGGCCATAAACATCGTTCACAATTTCAGTCGCCTTGCTTGCATTTTCGAATTTATAAAAAAAATTGCAAAATATAGCGAATTTTTTCTTTGTTGATCTCCTTGCTTAACAAAATTTCTCTCATAATAGAATCGACCCAGGAAAACAATTTACTACACTGCGTTTTAAAGAGGAAGCCCACTTTCTAAAAAGCCCAAGTGTAAGTCAGTGAGACCAATAGTTTAGAAATTAGAGCATACCAAAGCTGACAGACAAAAAAATAACCCATAACTTTTTCCCCAACCTAATATATAAATAAATTTCCACACGTACGGATAAAGTTCGGAATGACGGGACGCGACATATCTATCTCTTTCAATGACCTTGTTGTAGAACAACACTAAGCTCCAAATGCCAGACTGAAGAACGTGCTGTTTGGCTATATAACACACATATTTGCAATACAGACATTTTCCCGATCATATATACATATATATAGCAAGCAATGCACTTTTAGTTGTAGCTCATAACTTGGGGGGGAACATCTGGAAGAACCAATGGAAAAGTTACATATCAAATTTCCCTATGACATACGCGATGTGGAGGCTGAAACCAATGCAGAACTATTGCAGTATTTTACAGGTAGAACTAGCATTATCTATATAGATTATAGCAAAAATTTTAACATACTATATAGGTGAGAGAACGGGCTTTGTACAAGTCGGACCCGAGGGTTACTTCTTTCCACGCAAATACAGAGAGCAGGCCGAGTTGTATTATAACTTTCAAGCACGTCCCGATGATGTTTGGATCGTAACTGTGCCACGTTCTGGTACAACCTGGACACAGGAGATTATCTGGTTACTAGCCAATGAACTGGACTATAAACAGGCCCAGGAACGTCCGCTCACCGATCGTTTTCCCTTTTTCGAGTGAGTTAAAAGTGAAATTTTGTAAGAACCTGTTTTAAATTCTCTCACATAGAGCTTCTATGATTATACATGATGATGTTAAGACTGATCTGCTGGCGGAGAAGCGGGATTGTGGTACTGCTTTGGATGGCATTGAACATGTTTCCCGTCTGCGTAACGAGGCTCTGGACAATCTACCGACTACTCAACGACGTTTTATAAAAACTCATTTTCCGTTTTCCCTAATACCGCCAAGTGTTTTGCAGCAAAAATGCAAGGTTAGGAGTTTTTATATACTCCGAGTATACAAAGTAATACATCTAATCATTTTAGATAGTTTATGTGGCTCGGAATCCCAAAGATGTTTCCGTATCCTACTATCATTTGAATCGATTGTTCCGCAATCTCGGTTACATTGGGGACTTTGAGCGTTACTGGCATTATTTCCAGCAAGGATTAAGTATGTTGACTACCATCTAACTATAATCAATTTAACGATTTGTGACTTTTAGATTATTGGCTACCATATTACAGTCATCTGAAAGAGGCTAAAGAGCACAGTAAACTCTCAAATGTACTTTTCCTTAACTATGAGGACATGTTGATCGATTTGCCGGGAACGGTGAAAAGCATTGGTAAATTCCTGAACTGTATGCCAAAGGAAGAGGATATGGAAAAGTTACTCAATCATTTGAACATTAAGAACTTTCGTAAGAACAAATCCGTTAACATGCATCAAATGTCAGCTGTTGGACTCCTTAAAGAGGGAGAAGCTGGTTTCGTGCGGAGAGGAGGACAAAAAGCTGATGCTAAGCAGCAGGAGCAACAGGAATTTCTGGATAATCCAAATGCGCTTAAGAGCGCCAATGATTGGATACAACAAAATGCAAAGAGCTTATAAATTTTTATTATTTATCGCAAAGAAATTTTAATCCGTTCACCTTTTTTGAAATCATGAAATGCAAGAACTTTGTCAAAACCTGATTTTGATTCTGCAATTTTAGTTCAACAATTGTTTAAATTTAGTGTTTTTTTAAATTTTTTTTATACTAGCCAAAATTTTTTTTTAACATTTTTGAACATTTGTGACTTTGTCAAATCTTGATCGATTTTTAAGCGAAATATCATTTTGTTCATTATTTTACACGCTAATTTATGCTGTATTTAAATTTAAAATTTATTATTATTTTTCGAAAAATTCAAAATTTTCCATACTTACCCCTTGACATTTAAAGAAAAAAATATACAACATTTTTTTTTTAATTTTTTACCCAAAAACTATTCCAATCGATTTGCAAATTTGTGTAGGTTATAAATATATATGGCTTGTGGGGTCGCAAATTAGATTTGGTCCATTTATGGCAAGTTTACGTACTGTTATCACCTTTTTCGAAAACTTTGAGCTGCCAAAATTTGCCAAAACTGTAGCAAACTGGATACGCATGTTGAACTGTATTATACCCAAGATAGAATTCTACAATATTCAACTACAAAACAAATTATTAGTTTAAGTAATTTTGAAAACGCTTGCATACTTTTAGGTGCTTCAGTTGCTTAAAGCATACGTATACCTCTCACTATGAACAGTTCTAAAATGCTACCTCTAAGCTAGAAATGTATTGAATTTTCGTTACATGAAAGTTTAGATCTTATCCAAACTAGAGTATTTACAAAAGTAAATAAATGATTACAGTATGCAAATGTTACTAAACATAAATCGCAACATATTGAAGAAATGTCTTAGCTTGTATGTACTTAGTAAGTACTACTTACATACATATATGTATGTCTTATTATTTTCCGCTTAGGCAAGCACTAGCATTTACAATTGAGCACAGTTGACCTGCAGTAGAGTTTAAGAGTCGCCACTTTCTCTAAGCCGAAAGTGCTGCATTGAAATATGTACTATAAACCAGCCGATTTCCCAGGTCAACAATATGAAACAACAACCAGTTGAGCTAGCAAGTTTAGTTGGTGCCAACAACTTGTGGAGAACGTTTCGAAGAGCCAAATGGATAAGTTACAGTTCAAGTTTCCCTATGACATACGCGATGTGGAGGCTGACACCAACGCGGAACTATTGCAATATTTTACAGGTAGAACTAGAAATATGTAGATTATAGCAACAATCTTAACATACTATATATCCATAGGTGAGAGAACCGGCTTTGTACAGGTCGGTCCCGAAGGTTATTTCTTTCCGCACAAGTACAAAGCGCAGGCCGAGTTGTATTACAACTTTCAAGCACGTCCCGATGATGTTTGGATCGCAACGGTTCCACGTTCGGGCACCACCTGGACCCAGGAGCTGATCTGGTTATTAGCCAATAAATTGGACTTTGAACAGGCTCTAGAACGCCCGCTAACTGAACGCTTTCCCTTCTTCGAGTGAGTTTAAGTAGATTTAGTTTATAAATATCTAACTTACCTTTGTTTTGATTCCTGCAGATTTCCATTGTTCTTGCATGATGCAGTCAAGTCCGAGCTGCTCGTTGAGAATAGGGAGTGCAATGCTGCTTTACAGTTTATTGAGCAGATTTCACGTCCTGGTTACGAGACACTAGATGCAATACCAAGAAGTCAAAGAAGATTTATCAAAACGCATTTTCCGTTTTCATTAATGCCGCCTAGTGTCTTGGAGAGCAAATGCAAGGCAAGCGATGCTTTAAAACTTGGTCCTATACATAATTATAATCATATGCTTCTAGGTGATTTATGTGGCGCGCAATCCCAAGGACGTGGCCGTGTCCTACTATCATCTGAATCGCCTGTTTCGCACCCAGGGCTATACAGGGGACTTTGAGCGTTACTGGCGTTACTTCCAACAGGGATTGAGTAAGTTCATTGCTTTTAAAATACTTGACATAACGTTTTGACACTTTTAGATCCCTGGCTGCCATACTACAGCCACGTGAAGGAGGCAAAGGATCTGCAGGAGCTCTCCAATGTGCTTTTCCTGAACTACGAGGATATGTTGATTGATTTGCCGGGTACTGTGCATCGCATTGGAGACTTTTTGAATTGCACACCGAATGCAGAGGGAATGGAAAAGTTGCTCAGTCATTTAAGCATTCAAAACTTCCGTCAAAATAAGTCAGTGAATATGCACGAAATGGCCGCTGTTGGTATCCTCAAGAACGGCGAAGCTGGTTTTGTGCGCAGAGGTGGCAAGGATTCCGATGCCAAGCAGAAGGATCAACAGGAATTTGCAGAGAATCCAACATTATTAAAGAGCGCAAATGAATGGATACAAAGAAATATTAAATATCGTTAATGTGGTTAACTTTAAAATAAGCAAGGTTATCGATTACACCAATTCGATAACTGCCTTGGTGGACAGTGTTGCAAAGCGCTAAGCAAAAAGTTTGTTCAACTTAACTTTAATATAAAATGCTATTATAAACTTATGCCACTTCATTGCATCATTTTAAATAAATTTTAAAAATAACATTAAGTTAATAAGCCCATTTGTTAGTTAAACAGCGTTTTAGCCATTTAGTGAACAGACGTAAGTTCAGCCCTAACCTGAACAGGTGTTATGCCGGCTCTAAGTAAAGATATTATTTATAATGTTATTTATTAAAAGGTATCACAGCAGCATTCAGCGTATTGCACAAATAGTGAGCGACAGCAAGGCAGGCGATACACTGCAAGTGCAGGTGAGCAGGAGCTTGAGCTTAAAATGTTTCCAAACTTAGTTAATTAACTGAGTATTTGGGTTCCAGGGCTGGATAAAAAATGTAAGACGCCTTAAGAATCACATATTTCTCGACATCAACGATGGCTCGTCCAGCAACAAATTTCAGCTGGTTGTGCCTCGTAATCCCAACACCCAGCAGCTGACCTCAGGCTGTATTATCAGCGCAGTGGGCTGCGTCCAAGTAGCTCCCAATGGACACTATGAACTGCATGCCGATGAGGTGCAACAAATAGGTAAATACATCTAGACTGTGTAATTGCATCATCCATGATCCATGTGTGCTTATAGCGGATGGTCACCTCCGCGATGGGTACCCGTTTTCGCCCAAGCAGAAGCATGCTCCTGAATATGTACGGGAGCATCTGCATCTGCGTTCCCGCATTGACTTTATTGCTGCCCAAATGCGTGTCAGACATCGAGCCCAAAAGACCATACACGACTACATGGATGAACTCCATTTTGTGCAGATCAACACACCCATGCTTACCACCAATGACTGCGAAGGAGCCGGCGAGGTAAGAACCTTTTTAATCCGATATGAGGATACTCTCTATACATCTAATCTTTGCAGGTTTTTCGTGTGCAACCCAATTCGATGGAGCTGCTCAAGCAAATGGCACGTCCTAATGTACCAACTGCACAGAGCTACTTTGATCAGATGGTTTTCCTCACCGTATCCGGTCAGCTGCATCTGGAGGCCATGTCCTATGGTCTGGGCAATACGTATACCTTGTCGCCTGCATTCCGTGCCGAGAACTCCAAATCTCCTCTACACTTGGCCGAGTTTTACATGTTCGAAGCGGAGCTGGTGCATATGGAGCAGTTGGACACACTGGCGACATTTATAGAGCGCATGCTTAAAGAGATAAGCAATCGAGTGCTCAATGCTTGCGGAGATGATGTTAACTTTTGCCTGCAAAGTGCCAACATGGAAAGTGATCTTAATTGGCTACGCGTACCATGGAAGCGGCTCTCCTACGATGAGGCTCTAGCTATTGTTGTGGCTAATAAGGATAGCTTCAAGAGCGCTGTCAGTGCTGATGAGGGTTTCAGCAAGGAGCAAGAGCTCTTTCTGGTGGCACACTGTGGCGCGCCAGTCTTTGTCATGGATTGGCCGGCGGAACAAAAACCTTTCTATATGAAAACCTCACGCAGTAATCCAGCACGTGTCCATGCTCTGGATCTGCTAATGCCTGGCGTTGGGGAGCTGTGCGGTGGTAGTTTGCGTGAGAGCGATGCCGAGCGTCTTAGAACGCATCCCCAGCTGCCCAAGGATCTGGACTGGTATGTGGATTTACGCAAATACGGTGGCTTGCATACCGGCGGATTTGGCATGGGTTTTGAGCGCTATCTGCAGCTGTTGACGGGCGTGAAAAACATACGCGATGTTATACCCTTTCCGCGCTATCCACATAGCTGTAAAATGTAATCAAATACACTGTAAAATTTTCTTGTCAAACTATTTAATACAAATTTCTCATTTTGTATGGGGGGTGGGGGGGGGGCGGAGGAGATTCCGTATAGAAGCAGTGCATGCTATTAGAACAAGTGAATTCTCTTCCTGCTAAACGGTTCAAGCAAACTTTCGTGCCAGTTATCCTCACAATTGTCCCAGCATTGGCTTGCGTCCTGGCCACGCCTCCTTGGCATACTTTTTCTTTTGTGGACACATGGAATCACCCTCTCCACTTGTCTCATGCACATCATCCACAAATCTGCGCACTGCAAGAGAGAGAGACGATTAATAGACTGCTTAAGGATTTGCTAGGATTGACTCTGTACTTACCATTTGCATTGGCCACCGCCAGCTTTTGTGCTATTGTCGTACTGGGCACCAGCGGTTCTTCGTAGATGGGTGTAACATCCGGTGCTGGATTAGGCAGCATTAGCCCTAACTTGGAGTTAATGCCCATGGGTGAAATGGGCTCAAATTCGCTGTTGCCCTTCAATTGGCTAACACCATGCGTTGCATCATAGCTGCTGGCAGGAAGCCCCTGATATAGGGAATTATTTGGTGAGTGGGCAGAGGATTGCTGTGGTGCAGCAGGTAGCTGTTGTTGCTGGAGTTGTTGCTGCTGCAGTTGCTGTTTCATCTCGACCAAGCTCTGTTGGAACATCTGATGGCTGGCTGCATTGGAAGCGCCGCTGCTACTGCCAGTGTGTAATCCCATGTGATTTGGCTCATAACGTGAACGTTTCGCTGGCACCACAGTCGTCTGCACAAGATTACGAAATCGTCCAACGCTGGGATCAACATCTTCTGGATTTATGATAATCTCCTCGTCGTTGAAGGTGACATTTCGTCGCTTTCTGCCCTGCTTAAGGGCATTCTGTTTGCGCAAGTTATTGTCATCGGCAATGCCAAGCATTGAGATGCGACGATTGTGTGCCGTATTGTACTCCGTCAGGTTCTGTTTAGAATTGTAGCTGTCAGTTAAACATTAGACCAAAAGTATTTGAAGCTTTGTCTTACATCCAATTCCGTTTGACTCTCCGGCAGTCCCAGCAGTGCTCCATCACTTGTCTCGCTGAGCGGCAGATCCTCCATGATATTGCTGTGCTGGCCACCGGCTGAGGGTCGCTCTCGCAGTATGTAGTTGCGTGTGGAGGCACCAAAGTGGAACGTACTATTTATCTGCAACTGTGTGGGTTTATGTGCCTCCAGACGCAGTGTACCAATGAATGTGCCATGGGCTGTAAGTAAACTATTATCAATATTGTCGCTCTTTGTCTCCGTGGGGTATTGTGCTTACTGGAGCCGAGGTCAACGAGGTAGGCAATGTTCAAGTGCTTGTGATACACAAATGCAGCATGCACACGGGAGCAGGAGGCGTGGTCGATGCAAAAATCATTCATTTGGCTATTGCGTCCAAACAAATAGCAACGTTTCTCATCCACCATCAGCTTTTGCACCAGCTTCTCATCTTTGAGCACGTCCAAGTGTAGTCCAGTAGGCGGTTTGCCGGCCCAGCTCGGTATGTCATAACTATTAGCCATTCAATCAATTACTTTAGCACGAATTAAATCGTTCAATATTTAAGGGTTCAATTGTGTGTACACAACACAGTAGTTGGTCTACCGGCCGCAATGCATAATGTACTAAATATTGCCAAACAATGTGTGAATGGCAAATTGTACTACTCAACTCGAGTTGGCAGCTCTGTTCGTTTTTTCATAAAAGTAAATAATTTAGGCAATATGTTGTATTTATAGAGAATTTCATTAACATAAAAACAAATTAAGTACTATATATATATTAGATGGCATTAATACAACAAAATACGTGTGAAATGTACTCATTTTTCAAATAAGAGCCGTCTATATGAAAATATAAAATATATATAATGTGTCATCGATAGTATATTGATGACAGCTTTGCCATTCACACAAATTGAAGAAGATGCAACCCTAGAACAACGCGACGGCGTCATATTGTTAATGCTTTTTTATGTCTGCGCTTGTAGTACGATTAGAGAAACAATTTCGGATTACTACGTGATAAAAGGTGTATTATTGTTTATTTTGTGATCAATAAAGCAATAGATTTGCCATCGCCACTAACAAAAAACATATTGAATATGCGAAAATGGCGAGAAAGCGATTGAACACCGATGGCAATGAGATGGATTACAAATTTCTATGTCGCTGTTGCCTGAAATCCGAAGCGGAATTCTTAAAGCTGGACTTCCTGACGGACGGTGCCATCCGCGATACTGGGAATGGTGCCACCTCAAAGATACCACTTTTGCGCTTGCTACTATTCTGTTTGCGCACCGAAAATGTACCCGAACTGCCGCAATACATTTGTGTGGAGTGTACCAAGAGCTTACAAATTGCCTATTTGTTCATACAAAACGGTCTGCGTGCCCAGGAGATACTCTGTCGCAAGCTGTGCCCTGGCAAGGTAGTGACGCGATCCAATGGCCAACAACTGAGCGAGGTAAGTGTGACTTGGAGGTGATGAAGACTCTTTTAAATTTTTTGTTTATTTACAGGCAAGCAGTAATAATGCTACGTTTGGGATGCAGAAGGCCAAGGCGAAACCAAGGCCTGTTAAAGCCGCTGTGCGCTACGAGTGTAAAGTGTGTGGTGCTATTATCTATGATCGAATGGAGCTGAAGCAACATATACGCCAGCACTCAAGTAAGTTGTCTCTCTGCTAATTAGATTAATAGACTAATTATCATTTTTCTACATTTACTCTAGTGACTGCAAGACACGCTTGCAAGTTGTGCAAGTTTGTGACGCTTAGGCAGCGCCAGTTACCGGAGCATTATCAAAGAGTTCACTAGCCTAACGGCTAGTCAGATTGATCAGCAACTTAAAATACGCAAGTCTCTATCGGCTGCTGCTGCTGCTGTCACAAAGCCAGCACCGCCTGTCGCTGATGATGAGCAAGTGAAGGTGTGCACACTGGAGGATATGGAGCTGTTAATACCCACTGTACTGACACCGGAGGATTTTACGCATCCCCAACTGGATGCAGATCAACTTCGTGATATTGAACAGCAATTGTCCAATTCGCTTAATGTTCGCCAATCTGAGACAGAGTTGAACGTGGATGTCATTATGCCAACTGAACCAACGATAGCAGAGGGCGGGAGTAGTGCAAATGTGAGCATTGGTGCCGAATTTCTGGTCATGCCCGATGGCTCGTTGCAACAGGTTAACGATGGCGGTGTGGTTTTCGAGTATATCGATGATAGCAAAAAGAAGCCAACGACCACAGGCAATGTAGTTCTGCAGAACTTGTTGGATGATTCCAAAACACATGATGCAATGGATGTGGATATGAATGTGAATCACATTTTGAATGTTGCTGAGCCACAGATAACTGGTAAGTGTTGTTAAAGTTTCTTTAGCTATTTTTGGGCTTATTTATATTCATCAACAGTAAAGCCACCGCCCAGACCAGGACCAGGATCAATTGCAGCACTCAAACACAAGTGTAAACAGTGCCCCAAAGCATTTCCCACGGTGGCACGTCTTAAATCACATCAGCTAACACACAGTCGTAAGTTATTGCTGTTGCACATAGAAACTTTTATTGATTTATTTCGATTTCCATTTCAGATCTGCCAAAATTTCATTGTGATCAGTGTTCCTATTACACGCTACGCAGCGCCGATCTCATCCAACACAATGCAGTGGAGCACAACACTAGCATAGGCAATAATCAGATCCACATAGAAAGATCAACACTTCAATTAGCTTCAGAGCGCAGTCGCATGTTTTCCTGTGACATGTGTCTCTTTGAAACACCGAGCAGCTTTGTGCTACGTAAACACTATAATGATAAGCATCTAATTCAGCCCAGTGATGTACAATTGCGACCCAGCTGGATAAACGATGACAAGGAGAAAGTGGTTAAAGTTGAAACGATTCTCAGCAATTCATTGAAGACTCCAAATATTCCGCTGGGTATTACATGTGTGTGACTACGATTACAATTTGTACTTATTATATTTTATTTACAAGCTGCTTCGATTATTGACAGATCCATTGAATGCATCGGTGACAGCAGCTGAAGCAGCAGCAGCAGCAGCAGCTACAAACGAGACGAGGCAGCTACGGCCAGCAGCTGAAGCAACACCGCGAACCAGACAAAGAACAGCAGCAGCAACAACAAGCTCCACGACTGTGGTTACTCCTGCTGGTGGCTTAAATGTGGTTGTGGATGCAACTCCGTTTTTCTTTGAAACAGCAACGGCAGCAACAACCACATCGACAACGACAGCGCAACCAAATGAATTTGCATTATTTACACAGCAATCATTTAACAATGAAGAAGCTGTTAATGCTGCTGCTTCTGCTACTGCTACTGCTACTGCTGTTGGTGCTGTTGCTGCTACTGCTACTGCTGCTGCTGTCGCTGTCGCTGGCACAGGAAATCCAAATGCCAGCATCTTTGGGGATATGCAAGATTTTATTGATGAGACTGATGTGGCAGCTATTTGTACCATACCCGCTGACGATATGCCAGTCGTCGATGGCGATGATATTGTTATAGACAACAATAATATGAGCTTG
Source organism: Drosophila tripunctata (assembly GCA_035047385.1). Taxonomy (NCBI): domain Eukaryota; kingdom Metazoa; phylum Arthropoda; class Insecta; order Diptera; family Drosophilidae; genus Drosophila; species Drosophila tripunctata. Next base: position 435,621 of record JAWNPS010000288.1, read on the forward strand.
GATTTTGATGCTGAGAATCTATTTGATGACTTTGAAGAGGATGTTGAGGTGGGCGAAGAGGACGATGACGAGGAAGATGCCGAAAATGATGATGAGAATGATAATAATGATGCGGCAGCTGATCAAAACTTATTGCTAACCAGCGATGATGATGATGTCGATGATTTTGATGACGAACAATCAAAGCATTTACAGAAACCATACTGCATCTATTGCAATAAGAAGTTTACCAGCCAATACAAGTTCGAGAATCATATGTTCATACATCGCGGTGAGTCTCAGCAGCTTCGTAATACTCTCTGCAGCATTGATAATAAATGTTTTTCCTTTAGGTTTGGCGCCTTATCGCTGTGAACTCTGCACGAATCTGTACAATATGAAGCGTCTGCTTATACGGCATTATAAAACCGTGCACAAACGCATGCCGACGAGGGACATGGTTCAGGCCAAGGGCGATAAGATCCTGGTAGAGCGTACTGCTATCGAAAAGCTGAACCTCAATGCTGACAAACGTAAGTAATGAGTTGAAACACTAATGAAATAGACTTGTAACAAACTTGTATTTGCAGCTCCCATGCTGATGTGTGCGAAATGTCCATATGAATGCGAGCAGGAGGATGAGATGCGACGGCATTTGAATGCACATCATGGCATTAACGATGGCGGTAAGTAAACTATAAATAAGCATATAATTTTGCAATGAAATTAATGTTATAAACACAATTGCTTTACAGTTTCTGTGCATGCCAACGAGGTGTTTATCATACGCAGTAAGTTAAAGAACATATAATTAAATATATATAAAATACTTGATTAATAATTAATACTCATTTGATTAACAGAATTGCCTTATGAATGTCCACGCTGCATACGCTCATTTGCGGCAAAACGCACGCTGACTCGACATTTGCAACGCAGCCATTTGGTGGACACAATTATTGAGTTGCAGACACCGGTGTGCTCTGTGGAAGCAACAGGCAGCACATTGCCGACCAGTGCCAGCGATGGCAGTAAAGCTACTACAAAAATGGAGCAGGAGTCCAGCATAGTGGCAGCTACTGTGGCGCTTGGTGACTTGCATGACAATGCTGCTGGAGCTGGCAATGGTGATGGTGATGGCGATGGAAAATGCGGTAAGAGGATCAATAGCCTAGCAAGAATGAATTCAAACTCAAATTCCAAATCTGCTCAACACATGCTGCCACAACAACAACAACAACAACACCGACAAAAAAAACTAAAACTTTTTCAAAATGATGTGATTGATAAATGATCCTTGCTCGTCTTCATATGCAGAAGACAGCGTGCTAAACAGTGACACAGGAATTGAAACGGATAATGATGAAACAGACACACAAACAATAGCAACAAGCACAGCTGCATTAATGGAGACAGAGGTTGCAACTACAGAATCAACAACAACAACAACATTAGCAGCGGCAGCAGCAGCAGCAACTTCCACTACGATAATGCCAACAACAACAACAACTGATGATTCAGCAATAGTTGCAACAACAGCAGCAGACTCTACACTTTTTTCAACGCCAACGCCATTTGATTTTGATCTGGATTTCATGAGCAGTGCCTCCCCCACTGCTAACGCTTCAACCAACCTTAAGACCAGTAATGATAGCAGCTTCAGCAATATACCAAGTCCCCGTCAGCTGCTAAACGGCAGTGATAAGCTGCTCACAGCCGCATTGGTGCCGTCGCCATCGTCCGTTAAAGGTCTACGTCCCAGACCGATGCCCCGTACTCCCATATTTGTGTGCAAGCAATGCAATCAGACGTTTGATGAGCTGGCCAAACTGTTGCAGCATGAATTGCAACAACAACATTCAAGCAGTGATAATGTGTCGCCGCGCAGCAGCTATCAGCATCAGTGCAGCGTTTGCAACACCTCATACCGCACCGTAACGCTGCTCAATTATCACATGAAGAGGCATACACAGAGCGAAATGGAGTTTGCAACCAATACAGAGTTGGAGTTGCAGACGGCGTCGGGGCATGGCAGCGGCAAAAAGAAAAAACACAAAATGTTACATTTAAAGTGTGGCATCAATGGCTGCAACAAGATATTCAATTACAAGCATCATCTGATGCGTCATCAGACCGCATCCCATGCGTCCGTTCAGTATATCTGTCCCAAATGCGGTGTCGAAATGCAGAACAGTCTCCGGCTAAGGGAACACTTGTACTCCCACAGGGATGGCGCACACTACCAGTGTCCCAAATGTGATCGAAGTTATTTGAGGCGCAAAGCGTAAGCCAATATAAAAGTATTTTTTTTTTATTTTTTATTCAATTCAACTGCTTTCAATTTCATTAATCACATTCGATATTGCAGTTTTCGTAACCATGCGCAGCGTGAACATGAATGGACTGCAACAGACGAGGAATTAGATAAATATATGAAGAGTGAACTATTACCATCCCCCAGAGAAGAAGGGAAGCGAGATGCGATGCGTGAACTCAGATCACTGAAGATCGGAGTTGAGCAAACAGATCAATCATTTGACGCATCAAGTTAATATAGTATGATGAGAATATTAATGCATTTGCATACTCTTGTAATAAATGGTATAAATAGGTGCATAGGCAGTTTGTTCAAAAGGTTTATCTATTGTAAATTAGTTGTTTACACTCAGCGTCTTAACACTTCACTGTTGTTGTTAAGAGTGCTCCTGTTAATTTATGCATAAACTGTAAACTTTCAATTGATTATGTTATGAAAGGCAACATATTTATATATACAAAAACTCTCACATTAGTGCAAAAGAGACATTGTTGGTTTTGTGTAATACCTTTACAAAGGGCGTATAATTATCATCACTACTAATTTTCCTACTTAAACGTATTTAATTTCTTAATTACATTATTTTACTCCCATTTTGAAAGGAACTTGAATTAATACTTACTTTTGTAACAATAACTTAGTGTTAGTTTTTTAGTAACCTTTAGTACTATATTATTAATATATACATTCTAAAATAGTCTTTAAAAAAATTGGTTATTTTAATTTAAATAAATATTTATTATTTATATGTCATTAATTAACGCCACACACCTTTGTAAATTGAATTTTAATTTTAATAAAACAAATGTAAATTAATAAAACGTGAAATTTATCCCGCACTGAAGTAAAAAACACATTTTGTCTTGTATTAAATAAAATATATATTAAAAGTTAAATATCAGCATTACAGTTTGCGCGCGCTCTACTCTGCTTTCGAAACTTATTGTTATCGATAACTTTTAGTCGATTCTCAATTTTCAGCTGCGGTACTCCCTCAATTAAGAATGATTTGTTTTTGCGCTAAAAAGTCATTTATGCCGTACAGCAATAGAAACAAATTTGTATTTAATATAAAATATGTTTTTTGGTGTATCTGTATTAAATATCAATCAGTTGAATAATGCATTTCTAACGGAGCTAAGTGAACAATAATCGGCAAATTTGCCAGTTCAGTTCAGTGACTCAATTGGTGGAACCAGCTGCGAAACAGCTATACAACAAAATTTTTAGGAGCGAGAAAAGAACAATCACAGCAAAACGACAGCGGCATTGTAAACTTTTTAAAGCGTAAATTCAAGTTGTTTTAAACCAAAAAGAATAAAAACAAACACATCTAGAGGTTAACTAGCACACTTTCAAGCAGCATATCAAATGGCCGCCGCAGCGGATGCCGCCAAATCCAATGCGCTGCTCGCCAAGAACAAAGTGAACCACACAAAATGCCGCGCGTGCCTCTCGGTTAGCCGTCAGACCGTCAAACTGGATGCCAAAATACCGGATTTGCAAAATGCGCGTACCTACGGTCAGGGCTTGCGGCAGTGCACCAATTTGCCCATAACCGCACGCTCCCCCGGCGGCTACAGGTGGCCCATGCAGATTTGTCTGCGCTGCTGCCGCGCCTTGGAGGTGGCAATGCATTTTGTGGAGCTTGCGGTAGATTCTAATCGCAAGCTCTTTGCCGAATCTCAAAGCATTAAGTTAACGCCACCACAGACACCGACGTCATCAGCGTCCACGGGTGAGCTAAAGCGCAAGGCCAGCAACGAGCTGCTGCAGTGGAATCAATTCAGTCAGGAGTTTGAGCAATTTGTGGAGAGCTATGACGGTGTCTCGGCGCCCATTGAGGAGAATGTGCTATATATGCGGGGTGCCAAAATGCCGCGGCTAGACAACGATGTAGCCCACAACAACGAGCCGCCCAAGGAGGATGATGGTAAGCGCCCAACGCTGTTAGCCACTTTCTCTTTTACCTTTATCTAATCTATGAATTTCCTTGTAGTTATATTGTTTGATGTTAAGTACGAGAGCAATGATCAGGATCAGGAGGATGAGAACGATGGCTCTGATGCTAAGAACAGCGAAACTTTCTATGACAATAGCAGCAGCATTATAAACGTCGATAAAAACAACAGCGAGAACAACAACAATTATAATTTTAATAACAAAAATGGTGACATGTCCGGGCTGCCCGATGTGGAGTGCGATCTCATTCAACGTGCGCTCTTCATGACCCTCAACGACGATGCCAAAAGCAGCAGTCAGACAGCCGAGGAACTGCAATCCATTGAATCGATCAAAGCCACACTACTGAAATGTAAGTTAACACTTTACTATTACAAGAAATTATGAATATTAATTAAAAATTTGTTTATGTTTAGCAACTGAGCAATTGACAGACTCTAAAGTCACTTCAACCGTCAGCTTATCGCAGAAATCCACGCCAAGCAGAGATGTCAGTAATCTAAACATACCGCTGCTTAGCTGCAGCATCTGCAAACATACACATACCGAGGCCAAACAGATGCGTAGTCATTATATGCGTGTGCACAACTGCGATGTGTCGGAGGATGATATCATTGGCCTAACCAAAAGTGGGTGATGTGCAAATGTTGGCAAGTTAAGCCTGGCAGAGGTAGCACTATTAAACTAGTATAGAGAAATAGCTCAAGAAGTGACTTTGTAAGGTTTACGAACTAGTTTTGTTCTATTTCAACGGCTAGATAATTCTATACTATTCCAATGTAGAAAGTTGCTTAAAGTACGACTCTGCAAGGTTTAAATTCTAATGCTTGTCTTATGTTAATGGTTAACTAATTCCACTACTTAACTTCTTTAGATCAAAGCTTCAAGTGTAGACCCTGTAACAGCTATGAGACGAATAGTCGCACAGACATGCAGCAGCATTTGATTGAACATCACAAAATTGATGGTGATTTTGGTAAGCAATCAAGCAGCAACTGTCTGTTAACTTTATTAACATTTTGTTCTGCCTACAGAAATGTATTGCTATGTGCAGCAAAATTGTCCTGCCTGTGGACGCATTTTTAAGGATCAGCGCTCTGCGCGCACTCACTACACACGCATGCATACACCACAGCAACAACAACAGCAGCAGCAACAGCAACAGCAGCAGTCGACAGGCAGCGGTGGCACTGTGCGGGAGGCCAGCGAACAGCAGCAGCACATGTGCATCGCCTGCGATAAGATGTTCAATTTGAAGGCTAGTCTGCAGGCGCATCAGCGTTTCTGTCAGGTTAAGCAACCGGTGCACTGTAACTTCTGTGAACTGCAATTTAGCAGCATGCGCAAGTATGAGTTGCATTTGCAACAACAGCATGCGGTGGATACGTTGCATGAATGCGAAATTTGCCTAAAGAGCTTTAAGAACAGTGAATCATTGGCTGTGCATCGTAAGCGACACTCGGAGCGTCATTATCAGTGTGCCAAGTGTTCGCTTAACTACATCAACGCAGCCGAACTGCGTGTACATTATGAGCGTGCCCATGTCCAGGAACAGGAGGAGGTTAGTTGTCGCAGCTGTGGCAGCAAGTTTCAGAACTATGCACTGCTGCGCGAACATGAGCAGCGTAATCATCAAAAGACAAAGGTCTGGCGTTGCGATAACTGCACTTTTGAGACGAATTCAAGGGCTCGTCTAAGGCAGCATCAATATGAACACACTGATTATCCGTACAAGTGCAAGCACTGTCCCGAGGAGTTTGCCGATCGCGGCAAGTAAGTGGGCTTCATGTTAACAAAACACCAACTGCAACTAAACTATAATTTTATTAATTTGTTTAGAATACGTCAACATTCCAAGAAGGTGCATGCGGTGGAGCTGAGTGATGAGCAGCTGGCGGAGATGTTTAGGGAACGCATTGGCTACACCAATCGCCATGATGCGTTCAACAAGACCAACAGCACACTAGAGATACCCGGTTTCAGTGACGATTGCTTTACAGAGCTCAAGAGTCTCGGCCTGGACTATGACGATATTACAACCGATCTCTTTTCGAATTCCATTAGCGTACTGGACAATCTGCTCGAGTTGCCAACTCCTTGAACCATGGAAGAATATACAACATACAAAACAGCATCCAATTACCTGCCTAGTATATAAGTAACACAAGATTGAGATAGCTAACGAGAGCTTGAAGACTGTCCATCATACCACACCACACCACAGCATACCATATAAAAAATTGCCTACACTCCAGCAACCACAAATCATACATCTGTAGGTTCAGCTCAGCTTATGATTTGTTTTTAAATTGTTTACACAAATCTCCCCAGACCATTTACACATCCATACATAAATAGTTTGTATCTTTCATACAAAGCATTGATATTTTTGAAGTAACACTTAAAATAAACACAAAACAAAACACCAAGCGCTTCGGAAGCGCGCCCAAAACAAAACTGTTTGAACTTCGATATTGATTGGTTTATGTGCCAAACATTTTGGGTATATTTAAACTATTCAAAATTTGTTAAGCATTTTCGGATTTTAACGCTAATTAATGCCCTGAATGAACTTTGAGAGGAAATCTGTGGGTTTGGGTTCCTGTGATTCCTTCCAGTAGCGCATTATGTGACCCTTTTGCTTCCAGATCTCCACGGACTCCTTCAGTTCCATCTGGCCCTATTCAAATGGACAAGATAGTTTCACATTAGCGTAGCTCCAACAGCATCAAGCGAATGGTACTTACCTTGATGACCAGCATGTCGATAACACGTATATCGGTCACATTGCGATGCTTGACGAACTCCTCGCGTAATTTGTTGCGGCACTGCTCCACGCTCATGGGTATGTCGTAGTCCATAACTGTAAAGACCAGGATTTGTTTATATTTATTGCCGGATTGTGGCGCTTGATGACATAACCAAGTGACTTACCAATATAGGGCATCTGACGGTACCAGGCTTTGTAGAGGTTCAATGCACGCTTGCGTGCCTCCTCCCGATCCACAGACAATATGGGACGCACCTGTTGTACGGCACGTTTGACGACTTCACGTCCAGCCATGTTGCTACTTGCGGTTTATGTGCTTTATTTTAGCAAATAATTTCGTTGCAAAACGGTGCTGCTTCTTCAACGGCAGGCAAAAACAGCTGACAGGGCTGCCACTTGCAATAGCATCGATACAGTTCACTGGTTCGATAACACAACAAACTAAATGATGACAGCTGTTATCGCTAGGCAGGCGATAAATGTGCGCACAAAATTTGAAATGCCAAAGTGAGCTCTGCTGCATATGTTAGATGTTAGCCACGCTTTGGCGCATTGTTTTTGGTCTTTTGTGTAAAGGACAGTCATTGTGGGCCGCAAGCTATGTAGAAAAACTGCACATTGTCATTGTAACAATAATAGAGACAGTAGAGGCAAAAAATTACACTTTCATTCATTAAAGACAGCTATTGTTGTTGTGGGTTTGTGCGCACTGCTGTTGCTGCTGCTGTTGTTGCTGCTGCTGCTGCTGTTGACCGATCAGCGATCGCTGTTGAGTTGACTCTGTGCTCAGTTGAAAACACGTTATGCGCCTGTGCAGAGCGTTTTTGCGCATTACGAATTTAAAAGCCGTGAGTTTCGAAAGTTTTGTCTTTTCTTGTCCACCCTAAAACGCGTGTGATACTGTATAGTAACAATTACATAGTGCTTTACCATTTTGTTATGTGTATATGATACGTTTTGCTCGGTATTCAAATATTTTAATTTATTATGCAAATGCAGTAATACACAAACATACGGCATACATATAATACAAATATTTTGGTAGGTCAACAATTTCTATTTTAATTGGCATCGCCCAGCCATTTACCATATAAGAAAAGAAAGCTGCAAAAATGCGACATACTAGTATGTTACGACAAATCAACATACACATATGGCGGCATTATAATTTATTGTGCATAATTAAGGCAATCAAATGTTGATTGTGCCGAGTGTTGGTGTTGTTGAGTTGAGTTTTTCATAGAATTTGGTTCGATTGGTTCGGACGTTGTACAGTTAGAATAAACATATTGCACTAAAAACGATCTTTAAACAATTAACGCTCATTCTCTTTTTTGCTATATGTATCTCTTACTCTTTCTCCTTTGCTCGTTTTGTTTTGTGCACTTTGTACGCAAATGAGTTTTGAACGTTAATTGAAAATTTCTTTGTCAAGGTTATGCGAGTAGTGTACATATACTATACTATATATGGGATATAAAACGTTACAAAGTCGTTTGCCGGCTTCAAAACACGATCATCTCTGTAATCTCCCCATACCGTAAGGCCCCCCGAGTGTTATTCCGGTTCTTCTCCTACTCTATTCATTCCCTGTTTTGTGTTTGTATGTCAATTAGTGTTATTCAACCGGGTAAATAGTATGGTATATAGATCGCAGAAAGGTTCTCTACTGCGTTCTGGCCAAACTGTAATAATGTGCAAATATTGTATTAGTTGCAGATGAAAACAAGTCGATTGGCATTGTGGCCCACAGCGAGTAGACTTAGCTGTAGAGGTGTAAAACAGGCTTCTGTTCTGGGTGAAAAAAAATAAACGGGTTGAAAGGCCCACAGTTTAGAGTCGTATAGACCAGTTTATCATTCACGAATATTTGATATTAGATGTACATACGAGTACGAGTACCGTTGATTGCCACGCCTTCGTCTTAAACTCCTCGTTTTGCCAGTTATACGCCTCGCTTTTCCAATCTCTCTCTCTTTCTCTACGTCTCTTTCTTCAAATCAAACGGCATTCGGTCATATTTCATGGCCAACAAAATCGGTTTATAAAATATTATTGTACTTTTTGGCCTAGTTACCAAAAAATTAATCTAAAGACTTATGTTTCTTTGGCGAATTCTTTCTGTGCAAAACACTTTAAGAGCTAAATTATAGCAATTTGTTGGGGATACTCGTTTTTTCTGGAATTTTGGCTCATAATTAATCAAGTTCATTAAACTTGCTGACAGCAGCAGTGCGTTGTTGTGCACGCAGATCAGGTTTGATGCAGAATACTGGGCTTATCACAGTCGAGCAGCTTGATTGTAGACTGCCTACTTGCTTTTATTGACAGTTCGATAGACGGGACGGAAGCACCGTAGCGCATTAGGGCCTAAAAGTAACGTTTCAAATAACAAAAAAAAGAAGTCAAACAGTCGTTGAGCCCATATCGCTAAAAACAATCAAGGAATATGTATGTAAACACACACAAACACTTCCAATACTCATACTGCGTATAATAATAAAGTACACATACCAAATTGGTGCTAGAAAAATTATCAAATCGATATGAGAGTAGAAGAAGGCGCCTGTTAACAATTTTGTTTGCGTGTGCCAAATACATTAGGCCAGGAATGTTTGTGGGGCCAACTAAACGTGATCGAAGAGTAGCAGTTAAGAATACCGGATTGCCAGCTAACGTTCTACTGGTAACATTTGGTCCCAAACTACAGAGCAGCTGTGCAAAATCATCTACTTCTTAGCAGCTATATAGCTAATGATTGCCTAACAATGGCGGTGTTACTGTTTTTGATCTTATGATAAGGTGTCTATTATCACTTTGCAGTGTGTTTGCCAATGTCTTCAGCTTGCGAATAGTCAAGTGTTTGTCTAGCAAACAATTAATATTCTATTGCACCCAATTTAAGTACAACTCGAGCAAGTAATCTATATAATCCCTGACACATATTTGCACATAATTCTGTTATTATATAATAGGAACAAAGCAATTGTCGATGAGTCAACACGCGAAAACAATTGAAAGTTGCATAATAAATATGTATACGTAGTACGTGATCTGTTGATCACGTGATGAGCACACGTGTAAACTGTACATTTCTTTCATGTACCTATACTATATCACTTAACGTCAAGGTAGTTCAAATATTTGCACAAACCATTTATGTCAGTTCTGTTATTTTTTTGGACAGAGTTTATTTCGTTTTTGGGCGCTAGGCAAACTCTCAAGTGTCGGAAACGCCATTCACAACAAATTATGCATAATTTGTGCAACAATTAAACATAAATGCTTATTTAAATACTTGGCTATTTCATGTTATACATATGTACATACTTATATAGTGTATGCTGATGATAGTGCAGCAGCATTTGGGGTATAATATGTATATAATATTTACTACCTTTCACACTGGTGTCCGCCTGTAGGGCATTTGTTTAGTTATTAAGCGTCAACTTTGCTCAGTTATTTGTGAGCCCAGCAGCAAAGTTGAATCGAAAGGATTATGCTGTTGTGTCACAAGTTGTGTCACAGAGACTATATGTGGACAAGAAACTGCTAGAAAAAAAAAGTTAATAAGTTCAATTTGTAGCAGGCAGCTTATAAAATAGTTTTACTAGCTATCTAGCAGACCTAGCATTAGCAAATTTGTTGCGCGCTGATCAAGTTTGTGCTAGAAATTAATAATATAAGAACGTAGGTTAATAATTTCATGTTTGTTTAATAAATACTAAAGTTCTCTAATACTATAATACTCTCTTTCGTTCTGTATAATGTTTAAACACCCGAATTAGAGCTACAACGAAACCTAACAGCAGCAAATTCATTGTAATAATATAATACTGCTTTATTGTGCGCGCTGATCAAGCAATCGTCTTGCCTCTGATGCAGTTTGACTTCCAAAACCTGAAAAGCTGCCCAAACTGAGCTTATAACAGTCGAGCAGCTCGATTGTAGGGTTGCTCAGTTGTTTTGCCCTAGCTACATATGCGCACGAGCACTTTACGCGATAACCGACAACAGCAACAACTACAACAATAACAACAGCAAAAAGTCGCAAACGTCGACGTCGACGGCTGCTTCAGACTTTCAGAGGTGCTCGTCAGTGTTGAAGTTGGTTCAGGTTCAGTTTCAGTTACGTTTTGGCGTTTTACGGTAACGCAGCGGACAAACGACAACAGCAACAGCTAACAGCAACAGCTAACGACAACAACAACAGCGATCACAGTTAGCTCCACAAAATAAATCAACTTGAGGTGCGTGTCCAAAAAACAAAAATACTGTAATAACTGAATAACCGAAGAGCGATCCACAAAAAAATGCGCATACGCCGCGTTGCCTTCCCATATCAATTTGGCAATGGAATCCGCTTAACATTGAATCGTGTTCGTTGTCTGTTGCCTATTGCCTGTTACCGTTAAATTTGCGGCAGTGTTGCCAATTGTCGCGTATCTGTAAATTAGCTGAAATATGTCCATTTACACGTTCTATTAAAAGCAGCTAACACACACGCACACACACACACACACACAATCGTTTAGTTGGTTGCGTTTAATCGGCCAAATGGTTTTCACTTTTTTTTTGTGCAGCTCGATTGCATGCAAAACTCCATATTACGAGTGTTAACATTACAAAAAGATATATATAAAATATAAATAAATTGCTATAGCGCCCAAGTGATTTGCTGGTTAGCGTACCTTGAACTCACTTTTGTTATTGTTATTATTATTATTATTATTACAACTATTATTGTTGTACGTTTAGTTGGTTTTTATGCAGAAAACCACAGTATTGTTTTCACTTTCTTTGCCATTTCAAGCTGCTGTTAAGTTTTTTGCTGTTAATCATACACATTAGATTAGATAATGGCTTACTACAATATTAGATAGTATGTACATGTTGCAAGTTCTGTAAAGTTTTGTGCTCTTTGGATTATGCTGCCTTTTCTTATCAGCCTGCTGATGCTATATTATATATAGCACACTTTGGCAGCAAAAAACGCTACGTTATCTTTCGATAAGATTAATGCCAGTCGGCAATCGCAACAATTTTGAATATTTATACTTTAAAACGGGTTTATTGAGCCAACTTTAGTGTTATTTTTTTTACGACTCACAGAGCTCTGAACACGTAGCGCACTGAAATAATAACCCCCTGCCGAAAACCCCCGGTATAACCATAGCCAGGCAGTTCCCAGCTAACCGAGACAACATATTCATAAGTTTAATAACAATTCACTGCAATTGTGTGTAAAAATATTTCTTGGCAATACGCAGAGACAGACCAGACAGACAGTTCACACTCGTTGGTAACACACCTACAATATGTTGGCCAAGTAACCAATTTGATTCACCCATGATAGACGCACTGAACTCACGCAACAGCAAAATAGTGGTAGTAAGGGGTTCAAACTGTCGTTTCGACAGCAAAAGACTCTGTAGCAATTAGAGTGAAGTGAGGGTTTATGACAACAACTTGTTTCTGTACTAAAAAAGAATTTTCTTACTCTTATTGCTATGTTAGTTATGTGATATAGTTGTACGATTTTAACTAGAACTGCTAAGTATACAAATATTATGCCAAATAAATAATTAGCAAGTGTTTGGCACAGTCATTTAAAAACCCGTATAAACTTATATCTTTCTCAACTGCAATTTATAATAGATAGTTCCAATGATAATGAATGTTGGATAAAACTGAGCAATTCTAAGCAAATTTGTTCCGTATATAGCTAATGATATCATAAAATATTCTAAGAATTTACTGAAGCTGCTTATGCTAAATTCGGTTTGCTCTCCGACAAACCTAGTATACCTTTGTGATTAAATGTAAAGTACAGGGTCTGAAATGAGTCCCAAATCTCCGAGCAACAATAACTTATGTTGAATGTGAATGGCCGTAGTTTTTGGGTCGGGTTCTGTATCTTTATTTGGGCTGTGGCTTTTATGCTTAGGGAATTTTAATACCCTGTATTTCATAAAACAGCAAATAGAGTATATGCAAAAGTGTAGAACTGCTAACTTCTCTAGAAAGTATGATAGCTGTAGAACATACAAACATATTAAATGCTAGATTACTGGGCAACTGTCAGTCGAGTAGTGTTTTATGACTTTACTACCTATTTGGCTGACTGTCACAATCTCGCAATTCACACCTTAAATTTGTTGTTCACAAGAATTTTGCTAATAAAGAAAGAAAAAACAAAATAAATTGGGAAGAGTTTTGCGCATAAATAAATGTTTTAAATGAAGAGCAAAGATGAAGAGTTGATGAGCTTGATGATTGAATGATATTGATAGCGCGGCTGCTCTATAAAGTTGTTGAAATTCAGTGTTTATATAGAAAAGTTCACAATCTCTACTAAGTATATAGCAGAAATCAGACTGCATTTCGCCTTTCTTTTTTGTTTTAAGATCAAATATATGGCAACTAGTATAATTTGATTTGTTGATTTTAAAGCTAAGTGCAAATGATTGTATTCAAAATTGAGACGAGTTCTCGTTCACCTTATGCAAATAATAGCTAAAAATACAATATATTTATCTGTTGATTTCATAGCTTAATTTTCAAGGTCAATTCTCGAGCGTAGTGCTTGCCAAGTGCAGCTTGGCAATATTTCAATAATTTTGTGAACAAAATTAGAAAAAATAACAACAAACGAACAAAAAAGTAGCTAGGCAGCTTAAAGTTTTTAGCGGTAAACAGCTGTAGCTGTAGTTGTAGCTGTAGCTGTGTGGAGTCGCGTATTTGTATTTAATTAGCGAGGCAAGCAACCGCCAAAAACTCAACCACCGCAAAAGTACAAACACTTGAGACTCTTTGTTCAATTTATTTCTGTATTTTATCGGTAGCTCTACACTATTTAATTGTTTGTCATGGGATTTTATTTTTTGGGGTATGCTGACAAAATAAATATCAATAAAATACATAAAGTTCTCATTGTGGCACGTTCGTATGAATAATTAAGTCACTATGTCAGTTTCATGAATGTCAGAGTTTTGATATACTCATACTCATACTCATACTCACACTCATTCTCAGTAGAGTGAGTGCGTAAGCTGTTAAGTACAGTGCATATTGGCAAAGTGCCGACAGATATTTTTTAAGTGCCCACGTGAAGCCTTTAAAAAAAATATGTGTGTGTAATGAAAATGTTACAGCTGCTACTAAAAAAAACAACAGCTAACAATCAATTATTAAGTGCAAATTAAAATATAATATATTGTACATAGCTTAGTGTAAATATTAAACTGTAAAAATCTGATTCATTACACTACTTGCTTAATTATATGGTTTGAGAACTACTAATGTTTATAATAGTAACTTTTAAGCATTGCGCTTAGCATTCTTAGATATTATAGCTAAAGAATTTTTAGCAAAAACTAAATAAGCAAGCAAGTTTTCCATTAAAATATTTGAAAAATAAACTCCCTCAAGCACATTTTTGTGCAGTTTGGAGATTTCTCAATCGAACTTTAAATCAAATTTTTAATATTTGCTTAATATTGAAATTTCTATTAAAAAAACTATCTATTCATAAACTTTTTTACATCGTTTTGTTTGTTTAAATCTTTCATAAATTATATGTTGCTAAAAATTAACTTTTCTTTCAAGTCTCCATAAAAAAATAGCCAAATTTTCCATTAAATTATAAGTTTATCAGCTGCTGTAATTATCAAACAGCTTTAATGAGCTATAAATTAGCTAAAATGTCAGCAAAAAAGTTGACTAACTTTTTATTTAATAGCTAATCTAGCTGTAAAATAGCTGAATTTTGAAAACTACCGTTTGTCGGACATTTCTTCATGGTGTTCCCCTGAATTAGTGAGAACTCTTTAGTCTTGCTTAACTGTAGATAAGTAATTGTAATTGCATGATTTGGAAGTGACTTTTGATTTATATTTAGTTGCTTAATTTAAGACACCAGACGCCATTAAACAACAACACTACACAACAACAACAAATAACCTTAATTTACAAGTGCACAATAAAATTGAAAACGAAATCAAATAAACTGTGTGTCTGACCTTTGGCTAAGTAATTGACTGAATGTGTGCTGTGAATTTATGAGGAGCAATGCAATGCAGCTACTATAAATTGCAGCGCTTAATTAAATTACCAACCAGATACTGGCCAAGTTAGTAGAGGCAGAGGGAAGAGACAGTGTGCTGTTTGGTAATGAAAACTATATCAGTTCTGATCGTTGTGTACGTGTGTTGGCTAACTGATAAGGCTGCACAGCTATGTAGCTGTTGAGTCCAGCCAGCAATCAGTCAATCAGTCCGTCAGTCAGTTGGTCAGTTGGTCACATGCAATTGATCGATCTGAACTGCTTGCCAGCTCAATTACGCTAGTGACGAAAGCTGCCTATGTGTTTGTGCCAAAAATTTGGGGTTTGGCGCTTTTCTAAACTAATTAATTGTTATTTAATCATGCCTGAGCTTTAGAAACAATCAATGGGGCCACACATTGTCCATTGCATGACCCTGACATTACGTAATTACGCATACGCCGTGTGAAACTGTAGCAAAAACAAAAAAAAAACACAACTGCAAATTGTAAACAAAATTACAAATTGCCAAGCGAAAGTAAATACGCAAAGCAAAGTTTGCACTGATGATGAGTTGTTTGGAGGAAGTGAGGGGTAGGGGTAGGATAGCGTATAGGGATAGGGGTTTGAAAGTGGTGAGTATAGGCATGTGATTGATAGCACGTGGCTGGAAGCCAAGTGTAGATTGATAAACCTATAGTTTTATGACAATTTTATATAACACACAAAAACATAACACAAAAGTTGATTAGATTCATTGTATTGCCATAATTTGTGTTTAATGTGTACCAAAACATAGTTTGTATTTGAAGCAAAGGTATAAGAATAAGTTCTGAGTTATCTGAAAAGCTTTATCTATTATTATGGAATTCTAAGAATATGTTTGATAACTGTGTGAATAGTTTTTAGGGCTGTTAGCTGGGGATTTACAGGTTTTATGGTATGTAAATAAAAAATGGGATTTTGGTTAGTTGGTTTACTGCCAATCTGTTGTATATAGGAATCATTAAAAAAATAAGTTATCAATTATAATTAATAGCTGAAACTTCAATACTATCAATTTCTTTGTAATTTAATATTTTTATTTTATATTTTTTTTAAATATATTAAATATTCTAGCTTTAGTTTACGAAAAAATAAAATTTTTCATGTTGAATTTAATTTCTGATAAACTGCCCTTTTCTTTAAGAATTTTCTAAAAATTATTACACCTTTTCGCTCAATTTTAATAATTTTTCCTGCTAAACCGCTTCATTAAATAGCTAAGTAAAATAGTCAAGTACTTTATTTATAGCTAGTAAAATGAATTAATTGCCTTTGGCTAGCAGCTAGAAATTAAAATTATTATTGATAGCATTTTTTGGGTAGACAAACCGGTTAAAAACAGCTAAATTGAGTGCTAGACATGCATTAAAAAGATAACAAAATAATGTAATTAAATATTGGTTTATATAGTATTTAAAAACGCTTGTTAAATAACTGCATTAAATAATCTACTGTTTGGCAAAATGAAAATAAATTATAAATAAATACTTTAATTGTTAAATAAGCTTATCAGGCTTGAAGTCAAGTCATTTGCAAACACGTCACAATTGATTAAGGGAAAAGTTTTGAAAACCGTTGTTGGCCAACAAACAAACCAACAACAACAAACTGATGAGTAATTAATCTTATAGCCTAATCAAAATATTTGCAAATGACTCATGCCACTTTACTTGGGGGCTATAAAATGCGGCTAGATGGACTGAATTTTTGGTATTAGTTTATAGAAAGTGGTTGGCAGTTGGCAAGGCATTCTTAAAGGTGTTTTAGTGTGGTGCTAAGAAAACCAAAAATTCAAATAATAATTATAATTATAATTTTGGCGAATGTCCACAAATTTGATTTTAACATAAGCATTTGAGAGTTGTGTGCTGTGGTTTTTTGCATTTCACCGCAATTATGAGCAAAAAATTAGCATATTGTGAACAAATTTGAAATGTTTTAAGTTTTAAACATCATTTTACTTTTTACTTTTACAGCTAAACACGACACAAAGACCCGTTAGACAACGATAACGACAACGACGACGACGACGACGGAAAGTAAAAGCGATATTTAGCTAGAAGAGACACTCTCACACACTCATACAGTCACACTGTAACCGATAACATGGCTGATACGATCGTGAACAAGCCCAGCATACAGATTCGCAGCGGTCTGCCCTCCCCGCTGCCCGACAAGAGCCCCTCGCCCGCAACCAAGCTGCTGATCAGCCATGGCAAACCCAACTTTACCATCGCCCGTTCCCCCAATGCCAAAGACAATGTGAATCCGTTGTCACCGCAGTCCCAGTCTCAGTCACAGCCACCCCAGCCGAATGCCAACAACAACTACAATGCCTATAAAAGTGCCAACACTGTCAGCAGCAACAACAACAACAACAACAACAGCAACTACGTTAACAACAACAACAACAATAACAACGTAAACAACAGCAACAAATTTGTGGTTGGCACCAAGTTCAATGGCGTCTTTAAGCCCTCAAATGCAGCTGCCACTTGGGCAACCAGCAACGGCAACGGTAATGGAGTGGGAAACGGCAACGGCACAGTGGAACAAAATGAGGCCGCCAAGGTGGTGCTGCGTCGTCCCAAGCTGGCGGATGTGGAGAGTACTGCTGCAGCTGAGGATGAGAATGTGCCCGAGTTCATTAGACGCCAGCGACGCATACAGGAGCGTTTGGCCAAGGAGAATGTTCTGGACTTTGAGAATCGTCGCAGTGGTTACTTTACGCATGTCATGATCTCACCGGATTCACCCAATCGCACCAGCTTTGTGGAGACCATGGCCAGTCCAGCTATTGTGCCTTCACTGGAAATGCCGCTGCCGGCGAGAATTGAGGAAGAGCAGCAACAGCAGCAGCAGGAGCCGAAGCAGCAGCAAGAGCAGAAGCAGCAGGAACAGCAGCAGCAGCAGACCACAAATGGTCACAGCGAGCCACAGGAAGTGCAGGCAGTGGAGTCACATACACAGCTTAGCAATGGAGAGCAGCAGCAGCAGCCGGAGGAGCGGAAAGTGGAGCAGCCGCTAAGCAATGGACATGCCCATGATGATGTGGCCGCCGAGGAGGTGGCTCAGGCCATTGAGGAGGTCATCAAAGCGGTGGCAGGCGAAGATGATGGCAGCAAACCGGAGGCAGAGACTGCAGCGGAGCAGGAAAGCAAACCCCAAGAAGCAGCTGTTGTGCCCGCTGCTGTTGAGGCACATGTGCAGGTGCTAGAGCCAGAGACGCCGGCTTCACCTGCCGTTCAGAATGGCCATGATGAGACTATCACCATATCCCACACCAATGGCCATACCAACAACAACGGCAGCAGCAGCAGTGAGCAGCCCAGCATAGCGACACCCGATCCCAGCGGTGCTCTCGGTGTTAACTATGAGCCCAAGACGGTGGTCAGTTTCTCGCAGGAGCTGGGCGCCGGGGAGAACAATCATCCCGATACGGTGAAGGTGATCAAGGATGCAGCCACAGTCGGAAGCCAATGCCGAACTGCAGGAAATGTCCAAGCTAAAGTTCGATATCAAGAACGATGCACAGGATGAGGTGCAGGTGACACCGGTACTGCGTGCCACGGAGTAAGCAGTTATGGTCCACCCTAAACAACCCCGCGTTTTGGGTTTAGTGCAATTGTTATTAATCAAATGAATGAACATTAACTATTCGTATTTGTATTTGTATTTGTATTGTATTTTGTGTTAGCCTCTAAGTTCATTATGAGAAATGTTGCCAAATTTAATTTTATGCTTCGTGCATCAGTCAGTATCCGTAGATACTTATATATATACATAACATATATAACATATGTCCACAGATACAGATCGTACTCCTATACGAACCCACTGTTGAGGCGATCGTCAGATCTGCTATACTTAATTATGTTTATTTCAAACAGTTTGCTTTATTTAAATAAATTATTATTATTAAATTTTTGTTTGTGTAAAATTTTATTCTAAAGTGGTAAGAATTAACTAAATTTTTGTTGAAATAAAAGAGTTTTTAGCAGGTTAATAGAATAGGTTATGTCGTGCAGTTAGGTTAGATGGAAATCCTGTTATTGCCTTTTCTCAAACTTTAAACTACCATAACTTTGTTAAAAATGCAGCTATTAGTCGAACGAAATACCATTTTACACAGTATTTTAACTCATAATTTATGCTGCATTTAAAATTTAAACTTTTCTAGAAATTGATTTTTTTTCAAAATTTGAAAAATTTTCCATACCTACCCCTTGTCAATTTTTTCGAAAAATTTGAAAAAAAAATTTTTTTTAAATTATATTTCCAAAAACTATTCCAAACGATTGGAAATTTTGTGTAGGCTAAGAATATATATACTTTATGGGGTCTAATTTGAAGATTTCACCAATTTCTATTAATTATAAAACATGTTAATCAGGTCTCAACTCAATATTTTGTTTAAATACCTTGTGAATAGAGTCTTAGTGATATCTGCAATTTAAAGAGCAAGGTCTTGAACTTTGACATTGGCTGTCCTTGAAAACCAAAAATCATTCATTCAAATTGTGTATTGAATAATGAATAGTTTTAATTGGATTGGCATGTTTGCAATTGCCTAGATTGAAGCATTGATTGATTGATTGAGTGAGTATTAAAAACGCACCTCTAAACAAAACAAATGTTAATTCGATATACAAGTGGTGCTAAAAATATATAAAACACCTGTGCCCGAAGGGTGTTTCCTATTAGTAGTCAGTTGGCTCGGGGTTGACGCGCACAGGTTGCCATGTCGACGGATTGTCCAAGTCGGGGTTGGCTAGCTGACCAACACAATGAGGGGGAAACATCTGCTGGGCCATAATAATGTCCTGACCGTAGCGTGCGTTTAATCGATATTATAGCCAAGGGGCGGTTTTTTGGCCAAAACAAACAACTTGGCCATGGGACAAGCTCAGTTGGCTCTGACCCAGCCGTCAAGTGAGGCTAAAACGTCAGAGCAAAAAGACAAAAAAGACTGTCTAAATGTATATGAAAATAAAGGGCTCTGTATGCGCGGAGTGCTAAAATTGGGTGCTATTATGGATTTATGTCTTAAGGGCTCGCAGGTGGGTACTATCTATCTATCTAGGGACGATTTTCTTTCTATTTCCTCGTACCTGCTGCAGATAAACCTTGCCGCCCGACAGAAAACGAGACCCAAGTACACGAGTCGCTCGCTGACGACGCTACATAATACAACGCCACACTTTCGCCCTCGTTCGGCCAACTTTCTCCAGCAGCGCAGTCGTTCCTCGCCTTTCCTGGGACGACCACAGTCGGCGGACCCGAAGTTTGGCAGCAAACTCAGCGTCTATTTCGGTGACAAGGAACTCAGGGTTAGCAAACATGTAAGTAGAGTCGGGGGAATTAAAGGGATCGAAGGGTTTTCAAAGTGTTTTTTTCCTTATGGCAGCGTCAGGTGTCCTCGACGGATCTGTTGAAATCGCTGCTGGAGGAGCCCATCAAGCGCAGCTGGTTGTGCCGCAGCGGTTGCAATTCTTCCACCGACGATCAGTCAGACTGTTCACAGAAATCACCGCACAGCAGTGAGGGGGAGCAGCTGGAACGGTTTTTGGTCAGCATGCCCGGTTCCGGCTCAGGCAATGATAAGGTCAAATCCTATGCTTCCAACTGGTCAGCTAGGGATACTCCAGCGGGACTCAGCAATGCAGCCCTGTTGCAGAAGTCAGCCAAACCGGATCTACCAGGTAGAGTGTCCTTTAGCAAGCCCAATATGCATCACGATGTGGACTCCAGTGATTGCGATAATGACAAGCAGGAGATGCGTCCCAGCAGCAGCAGCAACAACATCTCTGCTCCGGGTCCCCTCACACTGCCCAGCTTCCTGTACAACAACAACAGCAACAACAGCAACAGTGCTGTAAGCAAAGTGGAATCCATTGATTCCGGAGCTCAGAAGAAATCCGTGCACTTTGGAGCACCTGCAGCGGGAGGAGGAAGCGCCGATGTGCTAGCCGAGACTTATGAATATCCCAAGTGTCCCTCGGAGAACTGCACCTGCAGCACTCGGTCCTCATCCACGGCTAGCACCAATGAGGCCTCTTCCAGTCCGGCCGATGTCAAGTGCGGCTGCGATGCGTCCAGTTGTCGCTATACCGAGTCCACGGCACCAACAGTGGAAAGGTCAACCGCTGAACCGGAGCTCAATGTCATTAGGGAGTACAAGCAGGCGGTGGGCGTGGCCTTGGATAGTAATCTAGCGGTGAAAAGCAAATCCCTGGAGCCGCTAAACAACATGGAGCTGCCCAATTATCTGGACAAGTATGCCACACAGAGCAAGGACAAGCAGAACAATCTCTCCGAGAAGAATCTGTCCAGCACAATGGCCAACAACAGCAGCAACAACAACTCCACGCAGAGTGGAACCAGTGGTGCATCCTATAGAGCACAAGGACCACGCAACTTTGGAGCGGAGAATAACTTTTTGCCCGTAGTTCAGGAGGATCGACGACATTATGGCAACAGTAGTTCCGAATCGGTCATAAGCAACTATCTGAAGATTGCCTCAACTCCGCCATTTGTGGGCAAGAAGAAGGAGAACGTGAAGCCGGCCAGTGCCGAGCCATCAACACGCAACAACAAAGCCAAGTTTCTGGGCAAGAGTACGGCGTCCAACAATGCCGGAGGAAAACTCAAGAAAGCCGTCAGTGTGGGCAGCCTTAGGGAGGAGCGCAAGTTGAGCGAATACAATCTGGATAAGGTGGACAGCTGGATGAGCATGCAGGAGCAGAAACAGGCACTGGCACAGTTCGAGGAGCTACATAAACAGGGACTGGATGAACTGGACGATAGCGCCTCCCAAATGTCACTCAAGTCCAATGAGGACTCTCGAGATTCCACCTACGATGAGATTGTGTCGGTGATCAAGGAAATCGAGGAGGATAAAAAACGAGGTGAACTTATTATTATCTAACTATAGAAGCTATATGCTTTTTTTATAGATAACTTTGCGGAACGTTTGCCTAGCGAACTCAATCTCAAGCTGGACTCCCGCTCGGAAACTGCCGAAACGGTTAGTCCAAATGGTGATAGGGTGCCAGAGAGTGGTGATAAGTACAAGTGAGTATAGGATAAGATATAACCTTTCTAGAAATAATTTAAACAATTTCCCCATCGTTGCTTTTCAGAGATATATTGGCCTATTTGAATAATGTGGAGAGCAGCTGTGACAAAACTCTGATGGAGACGCGACGCTCAATGCCCGATAGCAATCGTTCAGAGGTGGAATTTGTGGTGGAACCAGATGTCACCGATGAGGTGCCCAAGTGAGTTTAATTCCCTGACCTATTACGATATAGAATTATATCCTTTAACTCCTCTCAGACTCTCTGAGCTATTGATGCTACCCAATCATCAGTTGGCTCGTCGTGTAATTGCGCTCAGTCTGCGAGCCAATGAGCTGGCCAATGCCATACATCTGTCCAAGGAACATGTGCTGCAGTTGCGCAGCGAGAAGCAAAAGCTGCTGAGGGCTGAAAAGTCTAGCAGTGCTGGAAAGCTGCGTGATCAGAAGAAACACTACGAGGAGGTGGTGACCAGGCATCAGGGATTCATTGAACAACTGCTCAAGGATAAGGGTTCGCTGTGTGAGAAGGTTGCGGCGCTGACAAGGCGCCTGGAGAGCCAGAATCAGGCCTGGGAGCATAGACTGGAGACGGAACTAACGCGTGCCAAGGAGACGACACTGGCGGGAGAGAAGATACGCCGGGAGCGTTGGGTGCGCGAGAATACCAAGAAAATCAAGGTGGGTAAAGTCAATGAAATGAATTTTCCTCTAAAAATATATGTCCTTCCTCTAAACAGGAACTAACTGTAAAAGGCCTGGAAGCGGAGATCAACAAAATGAACTGCAATCATCAGCGTGAGGTGACAGATCTGAAGCGTACGCATCAGATGCAGTTGTTGGATGCCTTGGAGGAAGCACGTCTCAAGCACGAACAGATTGAGAACGGCATAAGGGAGAGTTGTGCCCAGGATCGTGAGGCCATCATTGAGAAGGAACGCAATGCCATCAGAGAGCGACTGGAGCGTCAGCTCGAGGAGGAGCAGAAAACCCAAGCGGATCTACGGCAAAAGTTAGCCGATGATTTTGCCGCCGAACGGGAACGTCTACAGGCGGAGCTGCGGCAAAAGGAATGCGATTATCAGGTAAAGCGACAGGAGGCACAACGTGAACAGGAAGGGGAACTGGAGCAGGCCAAGTTTGAGATGCAGGAGAAGATGGCCAAGCAGGAGGAGAAATATCAGAATCGCATCAATACCATAGAGCAACAATATTTGGCGGATTTCGAGCTGTGGAAAACGGAGTACGAAAACAAATGCAAAGTAGCCCAGGCGGAAAAGGAGAATGCCATAAGACAGCATTATCGGGCCGAAAGGGATCGGCAACTGGATGAGCTGGTGGTGCGCATGGAGGCCGATGCTCTACAGAGTGGCGAGGAGCACGAGCAGAAGATGCTGTAAGTATCAGTCAGCGATCTCTAACAACTCCACTATATCTATACTACTCTATAACTTGCAGGCGCTTAAAAGAAAAGTATGAAAAGGATTTCATAGTGGCGGAAAATGTGGAAAAGTCGCTGCGGGAAAAGTATGCAGAGATACGTGGCAAGCTGGCCGAATCAGATGCCCAGGTGCGTAATTCCCAGGCAGAGTTAAAGCAACTGCAACTGGAACTGGGTCACAGCAAGAAGATGTGCGGTGACATCATCAATGAGCGAGACAAACTACGCGATAATCTTAATACGGATATTCAAAACGAGGTCGGTCTGCTCAACGAACGGCACAAACAGGAAATGGAGCAACTTCAGAAGCGGTAAGACAATTGAGCAAGCTAAAGCCTAAAGGACTATAATAATGAACTATCTCCTTACCCCCTCTACAGTGTTCATCAGACTATTCAGCGACAGGAGGAAACCATCGAGGTGCTCAAGGGCGACAACGATAATCTGCGACAACAGTGCCTCAAATTAAATGCGGTCATACGACAGCAACGCAAAGACTACTGCGTTAAGTAGCAGCCTCTCACTAGGAATTATGCCTATATTCAGAAAATAAAATATATATATTTCTTATGCTAGGTTCACACTGTGTAAGCCTAGCATTAGTTAGGATTCTAAAATAAATATACACAGAGATATACTTAAGTTTATTGGAAAATTTCGATTACTTTGGTATACCTATAATACGCTTAACTTTATCGCTGATTTCACAGGGAAGTACGGGGGAAAATTTGCTTTTGATATTGCTAAATGTGTCCTTTCCATTGCATTTGGCGGCAGAAGAGCAGACGAATTTTCTGCGCTGTTCACAATTGTCAGTGCCAATGGTATACTCTTTCTCCCCAAAGGGTTTTAGATAACCACAAACATTATCTACCGATAATTTCGCATCGGGTGGCAGATATGCGATGGGTTTATTATCCTTCACATATTTATAGCCATATTTCTCATAGCTATTCAGTCCAAACCAGTACTCTTGTCGTAATCGCTTTGGTAATTTTGTAGCTAACTGAGCAAATGCTACATCTGTATCCAGACTTGCCAAACAGAGTTTTCTGCGCTGACACTCGAACAAAGCATCAAACCAATCCAACTATTGAATAAAGAAATATTTTTTTATATAGTGTTTTAAATTTTGTATTAAAAATTACCTTCTGCTCGCTAAAATAATGACAGGATCCAGCTGTAGCTTCCTGTCGTATGTATGTAAGCAAGCAAATTAGAGCTAAATATTTTAGTTGCATTTCAGCTGCAGTGGGATTTCAAAATGTAGTTTAAATTTATAGCTAAAAGGTTTAAATGAGTAGCGTAAAGTGTATTTAAAACATATCAAAATTAATTCGTTGTGCTTATTAGCTTAACATTAACATTAGCTGCTGTTAAAAATGCAAAGCTTTGCAGTGCTTCCACAACTGTTAACTTTAACAGTGCGAACAGCATGCGCGCATCTGGCAACGCTCTGTGTGTGTGTTCCACAAGTGAGCGTGAGTGCAGTTAACACAGGTCAGGTTCCACAAAACTCAGCAGCACTGAGCAGCACAAACAACAATAACAAACGAACAGCAGCAGCAGCAGCAACAAGAACAACAACAACAACATTGCTTCCAACCAAAGCATACTTTCGTTTGGACTTTATTCGTTTTTGTGCTCTCAACGCTGTCGGAACGTTTTAAAAATAAACGCGGAACGCAACAAATAAGCCAGCCGCTGCTACAAATAAATCTATAGCTAAATTTTTGAATTCAAATTGGAAACAGAACGATATATCATCGGTTCAATACATAAAATTACTTGTAAACCACAACAAAGAAAGTAATCAACACATTTGCAACATGTTCAGCTCATTTACAGGTAAAACTAAATAATACAAAATAGCTCCAGCAAATGTTGTGAAAGTTTTGAAATTAGAAAATTAACAGAAATTCCAATGTGTGTGTGTGTGTGGTATGTGGCATGTCAAACAAAATCGAAAGCAAGCAATATATGTACCATATGTAGTATAAGATATACATATATATTTTATATCAATTGATGTGAACCTATGACCGCATTTTGGGATTACCATATGATAGAATTACATCATCAAGTCAGTGTAAGAAAGGAGTACGTGGAGCGTCATCTACCTACAGTTACATCTCTAGCTCACTCCCTTCTTTTGTGATTTTTCACGCCCTCACTTCCTGTCTCGCTCCCACACACTTGCCATCTCTTGCTGATCCCAAGTCGCAATACAAAATTAATTGCCCGTTACTGTTACTGCTACTCTTACTTATACTTTAAGTGTTTGAAACGATAACGTAAGCCAATTACGGCGTCTTCTATATATTATTCCGTATATATACATACATCTCTGTGTAGTTCAAATTGTTCTACTCACAGATACAACCCACACCCAAAATGATGCGATATCCATCCGTATGCATAATATATAATTATAGCGCTTATATATATAAACTATATATACTTGCGAGACATAAGTATATATGATTGGTACTATTATATAGTCGTGTTTTGTGTGTGTTTTCAGTTATGTTTTTCTATAATTTATATGCGTTCTTTGATGTACACATATAGTATATAGTATTTGTTATTTTTTTGTGAAGTAGACGCCCGAGATAAATGACTCTACTGTTTCCGTTTCAACACAATTCTCCCACAGTCTGAGAATTAATTTTTTTTTTTGCAATTATTAAGAAATCTACTTTAATATTCTAATATTCTCTGTTTCCACTTAATGCAAACAGATGCTTCGAAATGTAAGTAAATTTCTTTGTCTATCATCAAAAAAATATTTAGAAAATACTTTTAGTAGCTAGACAATTCACAAGTATACAAGTTTTCTTTTCCCTTTTGCACTACACAATTATAGTATATATATATATATATATATAGTAGCATGCATTAATATTATCAGCAGTAGTTTTCTAGAAAAACCACGTATACACTACCCCAAATCCCACCTTCTTCCACCATGTAGTAAATAAATACCATAAATATTAGTTCGTAAGATGCCAAGCCTGATAGCTTTGTCGCTTTATTGATTACATTTAGTCAGTGGCTTTTAACAGACTTTTTTAAGGAATATATTCAGTTAAGCACTGTTTATTAAATAAGTTCTTTTGCTCCTTTAACTCCTTTTTCTACTACGTTTTCACTGTTTTCCTAATAGAGCTTGAAGTTCTTCGTTTAGAATTGTCGTTTTATCTATGGGTTCAGCATCCATTTCTGCCTGATCTTTTGCTTTAGGAGCACGGCCCTCTGCTCCAGCCTCAGCTTCTGCTGCCGCTGCTGCTGGCGCAGTTTCTTCTGCTGCTCCCGCTGCCGCTGCTGCTGGTGTGGTTTCTTCCGCTGCTGCAGCTGACGTGGTTTCCTCAGTTTCTCTTGCTTCAGCGGCTTCTGCCTCAGCTGTTGTCGGAGCTGCGCCCTCGACTGTTGTGGCAACTTCTTCACCCTCTACTGCCGCTCCAGTGGCGCCAGTCTCCGTAGTCTCGTCCGTTGTCTCGGCTCCACCAATATCCTTGCCTGCAGCATCTTCGGTTTCGGTGCTTTCAGTGAGCTTGTCAGTTTCCGGTGATTCACCGATTTCCGCTGAATTCGAATTGTCAGCCGGCCGTGAATCGCTCTCCAGACTTTCCTCGCTCCGTTCCTTTTCTGGGATCTCAACTTTTGCCGCATCATGATGGAAGTGATGCAAATGCTCGTGACTATGATGTACACTAGCTGTTTGATCCGGCACGGGTTGGGCGCACTTAACCTCATTCTTCTGACAGATAAAATACTGTTGCTCCTGACAATTGTCGTCGGTAACCGTGGTCGAGTTCTGACGCAACCGTATCTCCAGACAATCATCCAGATTGGAACGCTGCGTTTCCTCAATGGCCTGCATACCGCCCAAATAGCGCACCGGACGGCCGTTGCTTATGTAGGTGAAGCGACCCTCCGATTGCAGATCATTGCCACCGAACCAAAAGTCCTCCATATTCCCCTTCGTGTGCAGAAACTTGACAATCGCATCAAACTCATCCGTATTGGACAGATCTGCCAAATTCAGGCCCTTGCGCAAGCAATTGTTCTGTGCCCCAAACCAGTTCATCTACCATAGGAAGTAATAATTGAGTTTATCTGCTGGTGTAACTCTATTTCGATAACACCTACCTTTTTGCCAGCCAAGTAATAACACTTGCCATTTATTTGCCGCAAAAACTTCTTGCCACACGGACCATTTTCGATCTTTTTGTCTCCATTGGTGCGACGACCTCTTCGCTGGGAGAGCACATCAGTCGGACATAGAGCGACTAGGGTCAATAGCACAATTTGCAGTACTCTCATCACGTCTGTCTTGGCCAAAACTGTACCCACTTCGCATATTTCTTCTATTTATACCCTCTTGAGGGCGTAAAAAGTGTCATTTAAGTGACTTTTAATGACTTTAAAGTGCACTTTTGTGTCGATTTTATTGCCTTGAGTTGAACAAATCAATTAATTGCAATTCGTTGCGCTCAATATATGCGTAAATTTAGGAAGTAGCATAAATTACTATATCACAGTGCAAGCTAGTGACGAAAGCAGCTACCGAATAGATAACTAGATAAAGTTTCCACGCGATTTTATCTTAGGACTTTTCCAGTAGCCCTACTAGCTTAGAAACTTTACAGTGTTGGGAAAAGCAGCTATTTGGCTAGTTCTCCTTTAGCTACAGTTTTTAATCTTTAACCCATCTCTATTAAAACCATTTAATTGTTATAGTTTTATTCTTCATTTATTATTTAAACTTGTCTGTTGTGCCTCTATCTATCTGCTAGCTGCTGCTTCCGTAGCGACTGCTGCTTCTGCTGTGCTCTCAGTTGTTGTTTCTTCAGCTGCAGTTGTTGCCTCTTCTGCCGCAGCCGCTGTTTCTGCAGCGTTTTCCTCAGCTGGACTAGCTGCAGTAGTAGTTGCCTCGCCAGCTACCGTCTCTTGCTTAGCCTCCTCCACATCCTCTACAGCTGCAGGACTTTCGCTTTCTGTCTCAACTTTTGCATCGGGCGTCGTTTCATCCTGCCCTTCTTTGGGTAGTGCTGTCTCCTCCGACTCGTTTTTAATGCCCTCTTCCTCGCCCTCAGCACTGTCGAAGGGCGATGGTGTGTTTAGATCCTCCTCTATCTCATCACTGGGTTCGCCTATGTCGTGATGGAAGTGATGCAAATGCTCGTGACTGTGGTGACGCGGCTTCTTCTCATTCACCGCGTCGCAGTAGCGTTCGGAGCAGATGAAATACTGTCGCTCCATGCAATTGTCGTCGGCCACAACAGTGATGTTGGTACGTATGCGCACTTCCAAACAATCATCGCACTCCGAGTGCTCCGCGGGCTCCACAACACTATAGTTGCCATAGTATCTGACCAGTCGGCCACTGCTCGAGTACTGAAAACGTCCCTCGGTCTGCAGATCATTGGCACCGAACCAGAAGTCCTCCGTATTGCCCTTGGAGCTGAGAAACTCAATGGCGCTGTAAAAGTCTTTGGGATTACTCAGATCGGCTAGCGTCAGACCCTTGCGTAGGCAATTGTTAAGCGCTCCAAACCAGTTCAGCTGGGATTAAACAAGTGTACAGTTCAATTGAATAGGACTAAATCCCTGCCAGCCATAGCCCACCTACCTTTTTAACCGAGAAGTAGTAGCATTTGCCATTGATGCGCCTCAGATAGCGACGTGGACAACCGGTTGCCGCACTTACGAGTTGCTCCCGCAGGAGCACACTCATCAGGGCAAGAATGGCAATTGGAAAACACTTCATCTCTCTATCGATTGTGTGTGCAACGCCAGCAACTTGCTCCTCTACTTATATCCTCTCATAGCGTGCAGTTTGAATCGATTTGAATCGAGCTCTTGCCAACCCATTATCACTTATCACAAAGACTAATTCAATTAGCTGCCCTCGAGAGCATGACTCGATCATGAACTTTTCCACAGCAGCGGAATGTGGAACAACATTTTCCGTATACTATTTGTCGGTCAGGTTTGGGGTTATACATTTAATTGAACTCTCGTCTGGGTGTGTAAATGGTGTTTGAATGATTCATTGTAGCCCTTGGCAGACTTGTATATATAATATGTATAAGTAAGAATATATATAGTTCACTTATTGATTTACACCGCATGACATCATCAAGCGCTGTGCCCTTTTTGAGTTAGGACACTTTTTGGCCCCTTGCCAGTGTGCAGCCAGTAGCCAGGTTGTCTGACAAGGTCAATAATAATATTGTTGCTTGGCTTAGCTATTCAATGAGCTAACTTTTCAGCTGACTTCAGCTGGCAATTTGTATTTTGAGTTGAGCAAATTACCAAGCGTGCAATTTTTCATCTGCACGATACGAACTGAAATACTACTTGACTTTCATGACATCATCGCAAAACAACAGCAACAACAACAACAACAACAGCAACGACAGCATCATCGATTGCCAGTATTACAAATGTGGCTAAAGGTTTTTGGCTGATATGGCTGAGAGGCTAGCCGGCTTTTTGGAGCCAAAAGCACAGACAGCTAAAAACTGGTGTGGAACGTGAGTTTGTTACTCATAGAGCGACAAAAATCACTAGATACATTTGTATCTGTAGCTGTATCTATATATATATACAACAGCACGCTTGAGTTCAGTTGCTCTTGGGTACAGGTTTAGTTGTTGTTTTTTATAGCTTCTGCGCATTAACTGCTAACAACAACAGCAACAACAACATCAACAGCTGTGAGTCTGCGTGTCTCTGTTTTGTATCTGTATCTGTGACTGCGCTCTTGACTCTGCTCCAACAACAACAACAACAATAACTGCGGCTTATTGTGTTACCTTATGGCCATGTTATGGCATTCTAGCCGGTTTTCTGTTCTATTCTGTGCTGTTGCTGACCACAACAGGCCAGAATATGCGTCGTAGTATTACGCAGATGCTTTGAAAATATTGGATTCTTACCATATATCGAAATACTTTACTACTATAAGCATGTGGCAAGGAATTTTAATGAGTTTCCAATTCAAAATACATAAATCTATAGCACTTAGCTTTTTAGCTCATACCAAACCTAATGTGTGTGTGAGTGTGACGTAGCAAACAGCAATTACAACTTAGCAATGTTATGATTTAACTCTAATCGATATAACACCACAAAGACAATTGCTTTCCATTCGAATTTGGCGATGCGTGTGCCAATTGGTATTTTAATTGTTAATTTAAGGTTTTTAGCAATGTTCTAAATTTGAAAATTCCCATTAGGTTTTTAGCATAAACACTTGCTTTTACGGCCCACAACTAGAAAGCGTGAGGAAACGCTGAAAGAAAACTATATATTCGAATAAAATAGCAAAAGCTGCTGCCGTTATGACATCACATACTATAAATTATTCAAATATTTGCGCATTGTTTACTTTATATGCATAAAAGCAATACATATGTATATAGAAAATTCTTACGGTATGCCATTTAGAATTGTAGTGTGTATATATATTTTGTGTGTAGTTCGGAAACTGTCGGAGACCGAGTGGATTGCCGCTGCGGCATTTAATGGTGAAATGTTTCTATTTGAGTGAACGCACACGTCATTTTATGGGAATGCAGCAGAGGACAGAGACGCTGGCAGAGGTAGAGACGGCGGCAGAGGCGGCAGCGTCAAGCCAGCACAGTGACCGAGCTTCCGAGGCTTTGTCATTTCTATTAGATTCTCGTTATTATTCATATTTTCGTTATACTCTATATACAAATGTATAATGAAATTGTATTTGAATAATATGCATATAGTATACTGACTTTATATGCGGGTGCTTTTAGACCCTGTGCTTAGAAAAAATAGAGGAGTCTATAAAGTTTGTGGGAAACAGGCGAAAGCAAGCTTCAACGGCCCTATAAAGTATATATCAGCTATATCATTTAATATTATTAAAGTGTTTGCTATAAGTAGAGTAAGTACAGAGTCTTTTAAAGTCGGCTTGTTTTACTCTAGCTTAATATTTCTCTTTATAAAACCTGTTTTTAAGCTTAAGTCGAAGAAAATCAAATTTTGCATGTTTTTAATAATAATATTTACTTTTATAATTAATCAGCAATTCTATTTTTAGTTTATTAGCTACTCTATATATGTAGTATAGACTATATTTGATTTATAGCTTTTATAAAGCATGTTTATATTCTTATATTAACTTTAGATTATATTTTATTTACTGAGTACTTTGTAGTCATTACTATTACTGCTGTTCTCTATATAATCGGCTTATATTATACAGCTTTTAATGAACTATATAATAGCTGGCGCCCAATTTGGTGGCAACACGACAAATTGCGCAGTTGTCACCCGATTATATTACTACTTACTATATAATTAAAATAGAAAATCTGAAAATCTAAAAAAATCAGGCAAAATCATGTAATTACGCTGTGATTAGTTGATGATCGATGAAAATGCATATTGTTTATGATTTGGTAATTAGCAAAGTCTGGAATTTTCAGCTGAAACTGATTAAGAATTCAGCTATAAATTATGTTACAAGTCCAGTGACTGAACTAGTTGAAATTTTCAAGTCAAACAAAAATGTATCCCAGCCGCCAAAAGCCACAACAACAGCAGCAGAGTAAAAACTTTAGCTATTTTACTATATATATATATGTAACTGTATAGTTAATATATTTTTTTGATATTTTGTTTGAACAGCGTCTTTGAAGAGCTTTGGCGACAAGACCGCCAATCTGTTCAGCAAGAAGAAGGACGAGGCCGAGAAGTTGGCCAATGACAAAGCCGTCGAGGCTCAGAAACTGGCCGAGGAGCAGGCCAAGAAGGTGGGCCAGTCCGTTCAGCAGACCAAGAGCGAGGCCGAGCAGTTGGCCACCAGCACAGGTAAGCAATAGCAACATGTTTTTAATACCAATTTTAACTCCTTTTTGCGGCTTACAGCCAAGGATGCAGCTGCTCTGGCCGCTGCCGAGGCACAGAAGGCTGGTCAGGTGATTGATCAGGGCGTGAATCGTGCTGCCGGCGCTGTCAACCAGGGCAGACAGGCGGTGGACAATACGGTGCAACAGGCCAGCGCTGCGGCCCAAAACACCAAGCAGGTGGCAGCCAACATTGCCGAGTCATCGCAACGTGCGGCAGCCAATGCCGTTGACCAGACCAAGAAGGCGGCCAACGAGGCTATCAACAAGAGTGTCAAGGCCGCTGAATCTGTGGCCGATCAGAAGCTCAAGGAGGCCGAGGGTGCCATCGATGGTGCCATGAAGCAGACCAGCCAGGCGGTGGACCAGAAACTGCATGAGGCCAATCAGTATGTGGACCAGAAGCGCGAGGGACTCGAGAAGAACATTCAGGAGGCGGCCAGCCATGCCCAGGAGAGTGCCGGACAGCAGGCCACACAGCTGCTGGGCAAACTGCATCTGGGACAAAAGTAGACACATACGTCTCCTCCCACTCCCTACTCCCCATGCCCCACTCCAACCCAATCCCAAAAAAAAACTACAACAAAATTAACGTAAATAATTGCATCTGTGTGTAACGAACAAATCAAATCAAATCCAAAAAAAAAAAACAGAAGGGAAATTTGCTTCAACGTAACAAGTGCCAGTAATGTGATTGATAAATGTATTTTTCGACTTTACTTTTCAATACTTTTTCTGAGTTTTTAAATTATATATATTTTTTAATTTCTAAACTTATACTGCAGCGCAGCTTTTGATATTGAAATCAATGTGCACATACAAATATGTAATTTTCTAAAAAAAAAACAAAAATAATACACCGACTTTTGTTACTTTGAAGCATTTAAAATATATATATACATAATATATATTTATTTGGTGAGTCGTGACGAACGATGAATAATGAGATATTGAAATTAATACTGAGCTATATTTTTTGTATAAGTAATTTCTGTTTTTATGTAGAAAACTATAATTAAGTACTTTTAACTTTTTGCACAATAAATTACAAAACGTGTTTTTATTATGTATGTATAACAACAACATTTTTCTTAAAGGTTTCTTTAAACAAACTAGCGAGGAACTGAATAATCCACTTTTTCCCTTAAGGAGTAGAGCTGTCAGTAACCTTTGCTTACACACGACTTGTAAGGGGGTTGTGTCTTTGCTAAACGTGCTCGCACACACTGATATGTAGATGGCGCTTTGAGTCTTATTGAGCTTATTGTTTATTGCAGCTAATTTACTTTTAACTAATCCCTTCTGGTTACACAAAAAGTGCACACCAAATTTTTATTTTTTTTGGCAGTTAAAGCAGATTACGTAATCGTTGCGACAGAAACGCATCACGCTCTAAAATTGTCAAAATATTGATAATTATAATATAGTAATTTTTAACGATTATCACAATCGTTAAAATACATTTAGCACACAATATTTAGATACGTATATGAACAGAGACTTTTGTATTTTAAAGTCAAATCAGCTGAACTACTCAACAAGACATAATGGAAACAAGCGCTGAACTCCTCAACAGGATTTTAATTATGGAAATCATTTTATTATTGGGACTAACGGCTGAAGTAATTATAATAGATTAGAATAGATAGATAGATAACGATTTCTTTTCAGGTATACTCTGGCTTTCAGTTTACAAACGTAAATTGTACAGCCGTTGACCCAAAATTTGGCGAATTTAAAGAATGCTTTTTGAAGTCCATCAATCGTACCTATAAATATGTTTCGATAAACGTCAAAATGCATCAGTTGCCCATCACAGACATTATTGTAAATATTAATTATAAATTATTCTGTATATGTTTTCTATACTATACAATATTTTTTTGTAATTTAAGGTTCAGTTTAATTTCATGAAACGCTTAAACGGCTATAAGCCATTTCTCTATAATATCACCGTAGACTTTTGCAAGTTCATCAAAAGTCCAAAACCTGGAGATAAAGTAGTAACCTTCTTTTACGGTGTCATTAATCCCTATACTAATGTAAACCACACTTGTCCCTATAATGTGAGTATTCTTATAATTATATCAATACTTTTATTCTCAAATATTATCATTCATCAGGAGGATTTCATTTTGGATAAGCTGCCTATAAGCTATATCAGATACCACTTGACTAAAGTTTTGCCGTTTCCTGAAGGACGCTATAGAGTTACAGGCCACGTTATAGTACATAGAATACATCGTTTATATGTCCACTTAGATATTGAGATCAATTAATAAAAAGTTTTGAAGACAATATATTAACGTATCCCAAAATTTTCGTAGCGGTCGAATGACATCATGCAACTAGGCATACAACAGACTAGCACCCCGACTGCAGAATTCTTTCTTGCTTTAATTGATGTAATGTAATGGTGAATTGAATTATACGAATAACAATTAAATATATATTATACAATTATCATAATCATCATTAAAATATAATTAACATAAATACTTTGTGTAAAGTATTAACATTAATATTTTATACTTTGTGTAGCGAAACTATTTTATAGTCAAATCAGATCGACTACTCAACAAGACAAAATGGAAACAAGCGCTGAACTCCTCAACAGGATATTAATTATGGAAATCATATTACTGTTTGGACTAACGGCTGAAGTAATTATAATAGATGG
This sequence comes from Drosophila tripunctata, assembly GCA_035047385.1. Lineage (NCBI taxonomy): Eukaryota > Metazoa > Arthropoda > Insecta > Diptera > Drosophilidae > Drosophila > Drosophila tripunctata. The sequence continues at coordinate 470,831 of JAWNPS010000288.1, forward strand.
TGTGTGGAACAACTATGTGAATTAATATATAACGATTTCTTTTCAGATATACTCTGGCTTTCAGTTTACAAACGTAAATTGTACAGCCGTTGACTCAGAGTTTGCCACAATGGAAAACTGTTATCTAAAGTCCATCAATCGTACCTTTAAATATGTCTCAGTAAAAGTCAAAATGCATCAGTTGCCCATCACAGACATTATTGTAATTATTAATCATAAATTATTCTGTATATGTATTCTGTACTATACTATATTTTGTTGTAATTTAAGGTTCAGTTTGATTTCATGAAACGCTTAAACGGCTTTAGGCCATTTCTCTATAATATCACCGTAAACTTTTGCAAGTACATCAAGAGTCCTAAACCTGGAGATAAAGTAGTAACCTTCTTTTACGGTCTCATTAGTCCCTATACTAATGTAAACCACACTTGTCCCTATAACGTGAGTATTCTCATAATCATATCAATACTTATATTCTCAAATATTATCATTCATCAGGAGGATTGGATTTTGGATAAGCTGCCTATAAGCTTTCTCAGACACCAGTTGACTAAAGTTTTGCCGTTTCCTGAAGGGCGCTATAGAGTAACATGCCACATTATAGTACATAGAATACGTCGTATATATTTTCACTTAGATATTGAGCTCACTTAATAAAAAGTATTGAAGAGTGTATATAATTTATACGAAACCAAACAAAATTTGTAACAAAAATGTTAATTACTTACAAACAGTTTTAACCATGTTTGCAATTTTTGGTACTACAGGGACTGGGAAACGTATCCTGAAAATTTCGTAACTGTCAAATGACATCATGCAACTAGGCATACAACAGTCTAGCACCCCGACTGCAGAATGCTTTCTTGTAATGTAATGTAATGGTGAATTGAATTATTCGAATAACAATTAAATATGTGTTATACGAATATCATAATCATCATTAAAATATCATTAACATTAATAGTTTATACTTTGGGTAAAATATAATTAACATTTGTGTATGGAAACTATTTTATAGTCAAATCAGATTGACTCATCAACCAGACAAAATGGAAAGAAGCTCTGAACTCTTCAGCAGGATATTAATTATGGAAATCCTATTAATATTGGGACTAACGGCTGAAGTAATTTTAATAGATTATGTGTGGAACAACTATGTACATTAATATATAACTATTTCTTTACAGGTATACTCTGGCTTTGAGTTTACAAACGTAAATTGTACAGCCGTTGACCCAGAGTTTGCCAAAATTGAATACTGTTATCTAAAGTCCGTTAACCGTACCTTTAAATACGCCTCATTAAAAGTCAAAATGTTTCAATTGCCCATTACTGATATTAATGTAAATAACAATATATACTTTTTTTTATAATTATGTACATAGTATAATTTTATGTCATTTTAGGTTCAATTTGCCGTCTTTAAACGCTTGAATGGCTATAAGCCATTTCTCTATAATGTCACCGCTGATTTCTGCGACTTCATGAGGAATTCTAAAATCGGTAGCTATAAAATAGTAGCCTTCTTTTACAGCCTCATTTATCCCTATACTAATGTAAACCACACTTGTCCCTATAATGTAAGTATTCTCATAATCATATTAATAGTAATATACCCAAATATTATTCATCCATCCAGGAAGATTTCATTTTGGATAAGCTACCTGTTAGCTTTTTAAATCAAAAGATGACTAAAGTACTACCGGTACCTGAAGGAGATTATCGGATAGTAGGTCATATAAGTGTACATAAAATCCGTCGTTTGTATGCCCACATAAATTTTAGGATTTTCTAATAAGATGTATGTGTATTGTTATAAAAATATATTAATTGATACAAATAAACCATATATCACATTGGATAACAATAATTTAAATTGCACCTAGATCATGTTTCATTTATGTTTTATTTGGAATTTACAAAAGTTTTTATCTTAAATGGTTAAAAGTCTTTACTCTACAATATGACCTTTAGTTTCTGCAGCTTCATAAAGCATACAAATACAAATTTGATTTAATTGCAATCTTTGTCAATTTAAATTTGTTTTCAGTTACATTTTAACGTTGCCAGATCATTGCATGCAGATCAGCTAGCTGCGCGGACAGCTATATTGCTGTGGCAACGCTACACCTGAGCTTATGCTCTCTGGCGCTCTCTCTCTGCTGTCTGTTTCAGAGGCGCGCTCTCAGTGCGCTTTCAAGTTCGACTTGAAGCAGAGAGCTTGCAGTTCATTACAAGTCGTGCTACGAAACGGACGTGTGCTGTCGCTTCAGTTGTTGTTGTGGTGTTCGTTTTTTGTGCATTTGCCGACGCGTTGTGCAAGGCACGTACTGTAGTTGTTGTGACGCCGCTGCAATAAATCAAGCGCGCAAAGTATTTGAATTAAATAAACAAATGCAGCCAATCGAAATGTACATACATTCAAATCGCATACAATTTTAATTGATTAACACATCACACAAAACACACAGGAGTGAGTGGGTGCAATCTTCTTCGCTTTGTGCAGCAACCTACCGTTGTTGTTTTTAGATTGTTACGTTCAAAGTGCCGCGACTGTATTTTTATTTTGACTTTGATCGTGTGCTACTCTTCACTCTACTTTACTGCTTTGCTGTACTTCGCGCCCTCTCTTCGCCCAACAAGCGCGTGCGTGTCGTAACTTTTGATTAGCTTCTTGTCTGCCAAGCAAGGAGCTTTTTTTTGCAGTGCACCCTTTGGAACATTGCGCCTCGACGAGTCGTAACTTATCGCCGCCTACATTGCAGCGAGTGTTTTACTTTACAGTAGGTAAGCATCAAAGGAATTTAGACTTTAATTTAAGTCAGTTAAGAAGCTAAGAAAGAAACAGTCACACAATCTTTATACTATAAATAGTTAAGCTATAAAGTTTAAAGAGTTTCAGTTTAGATTGCGAATATGCAATAATCACTTAGCATTTGCCATAACAACTAATGCTCATCCAACTCTCCACGCTTGCAAGTCAAGTCATAATATGTGGGCTGCTGTTTCGATGATGAGATCATTTCTAAATAGCAATTCTTTTGGAACTGGAGAATTGGTGGCAACCGTAAGCAGAAAACAAAAGATTCAAGACAAATTCTTGCTGTGCTTTTTGCCTGTTGTAAATCATTAATCAACAAAGAAAAGGTTTCGGTTCTGAGTCAGCAGACACCATGTCCGAACTGAAGTTGGATTTGAAGACGCACTTAAAGACTTTCATTAAACAAATGAAGATTATATTTTTTTGTTTTGACTTTTGCCTTGTAAAACAAGATGTCTGGGGGGGCTAAAGAATCTGTAGCTGTTAATTAATAGTGGGTTTCCGTAAGATAAAAACCCCCAAAACAGAAATCCAACTTCATGATGTTCTTAGATCTCGAACCGCTTAGCAAAAGCTGTTAAAAGTCTGATTGTATCTGCACTTGGCTTTTGAAAGGTGCTTTTAAGAATCCGTAATGACTTTGCTGTTTGTCAGTCAAATCAAATCTAATTGATTTCGGCCTATACACACACAAAGTGGGCTAACAAATTGGTTTTGCGCCAAAAAAAAAAATAGTAAAAAAAAAAAAAACGACAAATCTATATCACATAATGCGCAAGTCACTTGCCAACTTGAAAATGCGGCTAACACAAATGACCTTGAGGGTAATAACTCTTGAACAAAACTCTGTTAGTCATGTCTGGAATGCGGTTCGGCTGCATTGCCAATTCTCGCTGCCGTTAAAGCCAGCTGCAAAGCAGTCAACACAAAAACCGGATGCCATCTGCATGCATCTAACAACCAAAACTTTTTGCTCGAGTAATTTGAAACTGAAACGTTGCTTATTGAACCCACACACACACACAGCAGACGGCACGTACAGTGTGTGTGCAAGAAGTATTCTATACTATATTTATTTAGATTTTTTTTATTAACATATTTATAAACGAAATGCCACAAGGAATTTCAATAAACGGAACGACAATCAAATGAAAAGAAGAATCTGAAACAACAACAAGGCGAATAACCAGTCGGCAAGATTTGTCTAATGGTGCGCGGGGGCCGAAACCGAAACGGCTAAAAGCAAACTGGTTAGACACACACACACACACAGACACACATGGACACACGGACTTGAGTGAGGCTGATACTCAATTAGAGAATTAAAGTTGTATTTGTTGACTGAATACAAAAACAACAGAAACCTTGGAGCGCATCTTGACTCTTTGAGATTGAGTGTTTAAAAGTGGCAACAGCGTGTAATATTCACTTTATCCATTCGATCTGACTAACTGCGCATCTTTGCCAATATACACAAGTACATGCATATACCATATATACTATATATATACTATACATATGTACATATAAACTATGCATGACTGACAAGGGAAGTGGCTGCAATGTATACAGTAAATACACACACTACACTACACTACACCACATCGATTAACATATCGCATTCCACACTGTTTGTTTTGTCGAGAGACAATTGCACACAATGTTTAGACATAAGTTTTTTATTTGGCCTCAAGTTCGTTGCTTAAGTCTTTCGTTTAAACAAGCGAATTAACTGACCTTATAAAATTTTGGTAATATCCGCTGAACATAACTCAAACATGTCCGAAATCATTTAATGCTGCTACTCTCAACAAGCTATAAACAATTTATAAGTTAGCTATAGCTAAGTTAACTTTATTCAATATATTGTAGATTGTTGAGTACTTAGCATTACCAACGACATCAAAAAACCAATTACAGGGTATGGGCCATATGGGCCGTTAATAGTTTTTGTCAGTTGCTTTGGCCGCATTTGGCAATTGATTTCAATGTCAGCCAGCTGCACAACCCCAATGTTTAGGGTTGCCGTGCCAAATAGCAATAATCGTAAACGCACATCATCCGCTCAATAAACTCAGTAATGACGCAATGACTACAAAACAATCAATCAGTTTTGGGCGCGTGTTTAAACTATAACCGTGTATATATCTAAGCCACATTATAAATCAAATCACGGCCCATTTACGAGGTAAACACCAAAATCAAAAAACTATATACACACATATATATATATATATATATGTGTGTTAAAAAGTCACGCAAAATTTCGCTGAAAATGACACAGAAAAATGCTGTTAAAAATTAAAATTATTCAGCGAAATTTGTTATTGTTTTTTTGTCTGGCATTTTTTTGTTGTCTTCTTATTTATTTATTTGATGCGAAAGTTAATGCAAATCATTTGGATGCGCCAACAAAAGGCGCAAACAATATTTTTTCTCCGTTAATGAATTTTTCATTATGTTAAATGAATAGAAGCGAGAAACTTAAAGAATGATGACTGCAAAAGGTACGAAACAAGTTTTTAGTCAGGCATTAATGATTTTGCGCATTTAACAGGTGTATAACTGTGTGTGTGAGTGTGTGTGTACAGTTGGCTGGCAACAGGTGAGCGGTGACAAATAATAATAACAAAACTGCTTTAAACAATGATTTAATGTTTATAAATACAATTTACGTGCCACAAATCAATTTGTAATAAGCTTTTGCCGCTCAAATGAAGCTACTTACTGCTGCTGCTGCCGCTCCTCAGGCAAACAAGTTAACCAAATACAACGCCCAATAACAATCAGCTAGTGTCAAGTGCGGGGTTTTGAGCCAAGATCCAGTTAAGTCTCTCTGCCATCTAATACCAACTAACCACTGAGGCAAAACGGCCATCATTTCTGTTTTATAGTGTTCACAATTGTCTGCTTTGCAGAAATATGATCTTATAGGCAATGTTTGTGCACTGTCTATAATAACAATGTTTAGGGATCAAGTTTAACAGACAATAAACCAGACAAGTGACTAACGCAAACATAAACATTGTACGCTCTCGCCTGAACCCTGACCTCGACTTTGACTATAACATTGCAGCCACAATAACTACAACTTTTGGCTATAAATTAAGCTTAAGCTTTGGCTAATGAAACAAAAAACTTGTGTAGCTTGTTAGGCTTGATTCTTGTGAAAGTTGATTGCTGCTAGACATGCATATATATAGTATATACTTATATACATTTCCATAAATGCTTAAAAAGTCACCAAAAGCAGATAAACAAAATTTGCACAAAATAACGCTAAAAAGCCAGAATTTCCGCTGTAAACTTCACTGTACCTAGCTATAACACATAGCTAAGCATAACAGCTCTACTCCCTTCAAGGGTATTACATACCCTTTATTATAATAAACTTTATTAGTGTAGTCAAAAACAAAAGACTTAAGACACGAACTTGCTGCACCAGTTCGACCAGCTACCAAAATTGAATATTATGTTAATTTCAAACGCACAAACAAATATGTAGAACTCACAACAAGTGTTGAAAGTTGCTTTAATGCGTTAATTTGTTAATTTCATATAAATTAAACATAATTTTCCTTTCAAGCTGCATTCCAACGCAAAAGAGCAAAACGAAATAGAAAAGAAATTAATGAAAAACCTGACAAAAAATAAATGAAGAAAAAAAAATACTACTGCCAACTTTCACTGCAGATAGATATATATGTATATATATATAAATACAGTGTAATAAATATGTAGTTGTTGAATGTGTTTATTTTACTAATTAAATTGATTAACAAGCAGCAGCAAATGCCAAATGTTGCACATAAATTAACACACGCATCAAAGTCACTTGAGGACGCAACTTGGCCAACAAGTTGTTAATCAACGAGACAAACACTGAGCACTACAAGCCACAGTTTCAATTTGCTGTTGGCCAAGTGGCGCTATTTATGTCACGAATAAAACTAAACCAAATATATACACAGAGGCAGCTGGCAAATACTTAGCCTGTTAGCAATTATAGTAGGCCAATTTGGTTTGTTTTGCGGGTTTCTCAATCCGTTTGGCGACTGACTGACTCTCTTTTGAATGCCTGACATATTCCCACTTACTCGCATGTTAAGAAATTTTGCGCAAATTGAAATCAAATCAGACACAACACTCACAACATAGCACTCATAACACTCATCATACTCGCACAACATAATGACGATGACTTTCGCAGCAGCAGCAGCAGCAGCGGCTCCAAAAACTCAAGTAGCTATGGCACCGTTAATAGCCGTTGGCCAAAAAACACACATACACACACATGGAGTGCGTATGTGTTTGCTGCTTCTTTTATGGCCCATGAATCAAAAACTTATCAAAAACTCAATATTCAACGTGCAGTTCATCAATGAGGCCCGATTAGAAAGTTTCGTATGCGCTACAAATATTATTTTTATTAGATAACAATAAATTTTGAGCGACAAATTTGAACGCACCCATAAATAACTAAACAATTTAAGCAAGCAATTATAATATTAAATAAATTAAAAATAAAAGCTAACGATATTTTCTATAAGAAACAAAAATATGTAGCTAATTATTATAAATTTTTTCAAAGATTTTAAATCTAAAAAAGCTTTTAGCTTCCTGTTTTAAACACTAAATTTAGTTAGTGCAACTTACAACAAATCCAAGTCCATGTTTTGCTTAACTGTTTGCTGTTTAATCGACATGTAAGTGCGCCCAAAAGTAACATTTTGTTACACAACTTTAAAAGCACAATTTAAAATCAATTTCAAACTGTTTTACTTAACGTGGAGTTTTGCTGGTTTTTGGCAAACTATTTTTTTCTAATTTTGGTAATTTTTCTCGTTAAAAATTGGAGCGCGCTTCCAAATTGTTTTGCTGTTGGAAGCTGCCGCATTTGTTACAGTTACACAGCGAGTTACAGCTACAGCTACAGCTACAGGTAGAGATACAGATACAGATACAGATAGTTTTGGCCGCACTTGCTGTGCTGTGCTGTGCTGTGCTGCCAGTGTATCGTGTATATAGTGTGAGTATCTATCGTAAAACCATTAATAGCTGACTATTTTGTTTTGGACCACGAACCGGTTGCTGGGCACACACATACACACACACACACACTCACCATGCTGGCGGTACAAATTTGTGTACCTTTATTTAGCAGTGTGTTTTGTGTTGTATTTTTTTTTTATTTTGAAAATTGTATCTCCAGCTGAACATGAATGAGCTTTTCGAATATTTCGTAACCAGTTGGACTGCATTTTTCCCGCAGCTTGTGCGGTGAATCGAACATGAGTAGCGTGGCCAAAATGTTTACGTCTTGTTGGCCAAAGTAACACAAGCCATCATCGGCAGCAAAGTCAAGTGTGAAAATGTTCAAGAATGCAGAACTTTAACGCACAATTTAAGCACGCCGCTCAACAATTGCAAATTATATATATTTTAATAAATTAATTAATATAAATTCATATAGTTTTTGAGTTATGTAATTTACTCAACTTCATTGCGTGCCAGTGAAATGTTGGAACAGAAAAAAAGGCAGCTGAAGCAGCAGTTGTTGTTTCTGCTTGTATCTTTTAGCTGTTTACATTACGTTTACTTTGCCATCCAGCTGTGTGCCAAATTGCTCAAGCTCTCGGAAGTTTAAATGTGTGTGTGTGGAAATGCGAAAATGTGGAAAATGTGGGCATATTGCATTACAAAATTAGCAAAAAAAAAAACAAAAAAAAACTATTGAGTAAACAACAAATTTGCAGCGCTGCGCATAAAATTTCAGAGCCATAAAGAGGGGAGTTTTTGGGAAGGGAGTGAGCTAGCAAATAGCCACTCTTCCATTTGCCAATTGGTTCTAACCCAGTTGTGATCTATGCTCTAAATATTTATGCAATTAATATTTAATGCTTCGACATCAGTTTCTTATTTTATTTTATGTCTGCATTTCGCCTCAACTTAATTAGCCTTTTTTTTACAGCATGTGCACTTAGCTTTTTTTTGTCTTTTTTGTCTTTGTCATTGTTGTTGTTGCGTTGTGTTAACTAGCTTGATATGTATGTGGTTCAATGTCAAGCATTTTGTGGTCAGCGTCAGTCACAGTTGTCGCTGTTGCGCTCTCAATGTCAGACAATTTCTAGAGTAACCAAACGAGCCGAGTCTCAAAACGTATATACAAAATAAAAGGCTAAACATAAACAAGAAAGTCAAGTAAAGTAGAGCGCAACCGAATGCTGTATACCCCGTGTATTCAGTAACGTTTAACAACACTCTAAACTATACACTTGTTTAGCTTGCAAAACTTGGGAGTAGAAATATATGCTAAAATTGACAGGCAAAACATAATTTATATCTACCCAGAGACACTTTTGCTGCTACCAAAAGAGCTAAAAAGAAGCTGATTAAACATAAACATATTTTATGGGTATATAAGTGACTGTAACATATTTTACACACACTTGTCATACCCGCTTGCACTGAGTATCTCAAGCCACAACAAAATACATGATGAACAACCCAGACGAAACCGAATCAAATGGCTGCCAACAGCTGTTCGGAAGTTGTTGCTACCGTTACGGCTTATAAAAGATTGTAGATTTATATAGATGTTGTTGGGGTCTGGCATTGGACAATGACTTGGTAGATTATTGCCTTGGGTGTCCAGGCATAAACTTTAATTACACTCTTTTGTAGCATCCACACGCTGTGCTAAAAGCAACCAGAAGTGGAACGTGTCTTCAACTATTTCTTGCCACCTTCTCTTCTTCTGCTTCTTCTACTTCTGCTTGATTGTTCCAATTCGCAATACCATTTTTAAATTGTAGTCATTTCTTAGCCATTTGTTTGTGGCCACCACCGACCAACTAACACCAATTGGCGTTCATTTATCTTAGCCACATGCAATTTGCCTGTCAAAAACTGAGCCACAATTTTTGCCATATCAAAACAATTCGTGGCACGACACCAAAAAACTTTAAATATTCCAACAACAACAAAAGAAACAAACCAAATACTACGACTATAGAGACTCGCTTGTGCCACACATTTGGGACGCCCATTTCAGTCGCCATTTGTTAGCCAGATTTGTTGCTGAGATTTTCCACGCCCACCAGACAGCTGAAAGCCTTAAGCTTTAAGCCTGGCTTGCAGGTAGCTGCCACAGTTTAGGTTCAGCATATTTATGGCATTTTGGCACATTCAATTCAGGTTGCAAGTAAAAATACCCTGTAAGCAGTATTTGTGTACACAGAGCTGTACTTTTGGGAAAGAAATAAGACTGCTTTCAATATATTTATTTGTATTATCATGATTGAAATAGGCAAATTATGAAAAATGAAGCGATTTCCATTTATCGATTTTCTTAACCACAAACGATATATCGTTTAATAAATCGATATTTTGCTCAACTCTGAGGACTTAAACTTTCTTACAAACTAAGCATAAAACTACTTAAACAAATCAATTTACATATAAAGCAACTTAATAGCTTTTTTCCCATAAAATACTAAACTATTTACAGGGTATATCTGCATATATCTGTTTTGTATACATAGATCTTGCATAGTTCTTCGTTTTGTTTGTATCTCAAACTGATTTGTGGCCTGTGTTAAGCACGTCATTTGCTTTGGCAGCTGTCATTGGCTTTGATTAGTTTGTTGAACGAATGCGGCAAACAAAAAACCTTCGATTTCACTTCACTTCACGTCAGTTTACGAAAAAGTTGAAGGAAGGCGTAGTTGATACCGTACAGTAAACACACTGGACATTGAACTGCGTTTCACACGCAGCTTTTCAAGTCGCTGTTTTTTTTTTTTTTTTTTTGAGTGGTGTCCATAGCCAAATCTGTTGACGGTTTTATGTCTTGATGCTTGGGCTGTTGGCTTTATGGCTTTAATGCACGCCATGGAAAAGTCTGTCACCGAAAGTCTGACCGAAAAATATACAAATATATTGTATATATTGTATATACATATCTTTCAACACATTTTGCGGGATTTTTCCTGTCTCTTTGAGCTGTTATGAAAATCTATTTTAATGGTTTTTGCGGCTGGGAAAATGCGCTGCCATTGTTTTTTGGCTCGAAAAAATGCAATAAATAATCTTTTTAGAGCTCAACAAATTATGCAATTGAACCTTTGTCAGGCCGTAAAACAAAACTCATTTAAATACTAATAACTAATTTCTGCTTAAACTTATGAAAACACTTTGTGGTAACTGACTTGCTGACTGACTGACGGAGTAGCTAACTTGCAGAGTATTTGACAAGGTTTAAAGAGAGCAGCTTTAGTCACTAGCGTAGACTGTAATTACAATAAGTTTCATATAATGTTTCTTAACTTATATATTCTAACAGACTTGTAACAATTTGATTTCTTTCTCTCTTTCTTTGCAGTGTGAATAAATGAATATAATAATTATAATGTGTCAATAATAATTTGTCGGAATTCGTCGATCGCAGCGCACGTGTGTTTTAAAGGTGTGATTTCTTGTCTTGTTGTTGTCGGTTATATCATTTTGTAGTCAAAGAGCTAGAGCCACAGAAAAAAGGCGGCGCGAGGCAAGGCGACGCGACGCGACAGCTGTACGCAATATTTGCAGTTACTGAAAAAAAACAAAACACAAAAAAATTATACAACAGCTCAAACATGAAACTGTCCATCGATAGAAGACAAAGGGGCGTGGCAGCAGCGCTGCTTGCAACGCTGCTCTGTCTCTGCCTCAGCCTGCAACTGGGAAAACTTGGAGTCGAGGCACACGTGGCACTCACGTATCCACCTGCACGGGGTTATGCCCTGGATTTCTTGGATAATGCACGGACAAAGGCCCCTTGCGGCATGCCCAAAGGTAAGTTCAACTCAACTCTATTTTTTGGTAAAAGTAGGTCTGAGAAAATGCACAACTGCCTCAATTCCTTGCAAGATTTGACCTGCATTCGCAGCCTCCAAGCAGCTACCATTTCTAGCCAAGTTTGTAGCCTTCAGACCAAAGCATTTGCCTACAACTTGACGTGTTTTTTTTAGTTTGCCATATAAATAATGTTATTTTTTTTGGCCAACTAAATATTTGGCTTTACTGCTCGTGGGAATTATGGCCGGTTTTTTTGTTGTTGTTGTTATTCTTGTTGTTATTTTGAATGGCCAGCACTTGCAGCTGGCGCTTGTCGTTGCTGTGCCACTTTGCCACATTGCCACTAACCGAATGTGTCCAGAAACATTCACAAAGTGCATATAACATATACATGTACTATTGTTCGGCTTAACCCTAATCCACAGCGAATCCTGTCAGTTAGCAGCGCATTAACTGGGCTGAAATTGGCTTAAACTTATTACAAACTTGACCAAAAGAAAGTTTTAAAGTTTAAAGCTTTTCTGTAAATGTGTGAGAAAATTGTGAATCTATTAAATATAGGAAGATGTTGAGAAGAAGAGATGTTTTTAACTAAGATCTTTATAAATTTGCTAAAAGACTTATGGACAATATAGTATAGCACAACTGTAGTTACTTAAAATAAAATAGTATATCTATAGCAGAGTTATATGTTTAAAATTAACCTTTATACTCAATATTATATGGCATTATTTAACATAGGAATTTGAAGTATGCTCTATCGTTTAAAGCGTATTTAACACTTTAATGGTTGCTATTAAGTTTTCGAATATTTTATATAGCTACACTTTAATCTTCCTCATGATATGTGTAGCATTGTTTTTATTAAAGCCTGTAGAAATGTTGAATAGTTAAAGCAGTAAACACTCGAACTTATCAAATTGCTCAACTCTTAGCAGCCCAGTAAACGTTATTTCTGAGGTCTTAAAAAAAAGTCCAATTAAAGAGGAAAAAAGTACAAATTTCCCTTTAATTTGGTACTTTTGAAATACTTTCCTTGAAGCTATTTGAAGCTATAGAAGCTGCTAAAGAATGTATTTACTAGTTCATAATATATTGCTTTAAAAAAACCCATTACACCCTTTTCACAGGGTATAACTAGAACGATTTAGCTTCTGCAACACGTACTTGTATAATAATCACATACTTTATTTTTTGTTTTGCAACTACTCTGGTGAATTAGTCATTTAGCTGGCTTTGTTTACGTTTCTGGGCACGCTTTAGTTATGGTTTTTCATTTAGTTAAGTTTAGGTTTGTTGGTAATTGTTTTGTTTGGCCAAAAGCATTTTAGCCGCATTTAAATTGGCCATGCACGTTCGATTCACAACAGACTCAGTTTTTTTTGTGCAATACACATGTGCATACAGCGTACAGCATTCATGAATGGTATTCAAGCATGATTATAATTCATATATATGAGTATGAGTGTGAGTGCGAGTACTCATACACACTCACACTCACACACATATTCGTACAGTTTTATGTGCATTCGCGCTTGCATAACGTACGATTTCAGTTTGAGTTTTGAGTTAGAGTTGAGTTTGGGTTTGAGTTTGTGTTTGAGTTTAAGTTTTGTATTGTTGCGTCTTACTTAACTCTGATTATTATTGTTGTTAATATAACATATACACACACAAGTATGTGTGTAGTTGCTGTTGTTGCCGCAAAGTGTTACCAATTAATTTGCATATGTTGGAGAGGCGCCATTCACTTGTGCGCATATATTCATAAATTGGGTCATCATTCGTTTATTTCCAAAGATACCCTAGTTATGTATCTAGGCATATATGTAGTATAAAGTGTGCTGTTTAAAAAGCTAAGCAATTATAGGCTGCTGGCTGTGTCTTGCTGCTGCTTTGCTTAGTTTATTAACAGTTTAACTTACAGTTTCGCATACTTTCAAATAAAACTGTTGCCCACTTGATTTTTGAAGTTTTCTGACATTTGATGTGCGACTTCAGCACATCACATCAGCAGCTATACAAGATATTTATGTACATATGTATTTTTATATATAACTATCAAACTAACAGCTGGCACAATCAGTTTGCCTTGGCTTGACGGCATTAAAATGCCAAAACAATTGCATAGCTCATAAATAATTACGTATACACAATATTTATTCGATATACAAAATTTTACGTACTTATATTCGATACAAGCGTATTGCATATATAATGTATTAAAGCGCGCAGACTTGTTTAACGACATTTTTTCATATAGTTTTTAATTATATACAAGTGCACACATTGCGTATACGCAACGTGCGGCGCCTTGGGTAGTGCGCGGTCTCTGTGTCCGTCCATCCGTCCGCCTGTCCGTCTACCGGTTGCACGTTTAACCCATTTCGGGGCATGACAACTTTTGCCTTCGTTGGCTTTGGCCAATGCGAATCGTGCAACTTCCACTTCGTACTCGTATATTGGCCAGCAGGTTGTTGCAGCAGCAGCAGCGGCAGCCGATGATGTATGCTGCCAATGCAACATGCTGCAAGTGAAAAACTTTCACTTATACTTGCTTTATGGCCATTGCGCCACACACAGCAAAAACGTTAAAACGCCAAGACAAAGATAGAGAGAGAGAGAGAGAGTGTGGCAAAGAAAGATGCTGCAATGTTGCAGTTGCAGTTGCATTTGCAGTTGCAGTTGCAGTTTAAGCAACTGTATCAACAAAACAACTGTATTATCCACTGTATCTTCCAATGTTGCCCTTTCTAACTGTTTTAACTGCAACTGGGCCACAATGTGGCAGCCTCGTTGACCCCTTGCTTGCAAGTTGCAACTTGTTTGCATTTGTAACTCAATTTGTTAACACACGCTGCAATTGTTGTTGTTGTTATTGTTGTTGTTGTTGCATCAGTTAAGGGCCAAAGCGATTTTGTTTTGATTTGTCTCTACTCTTTTTTGTCTGTCTGTCTGTCTGTCTGTCTGTCTGTCTGTCTGTCTCATCTGTCTCCTCTTGTCTCGCCTGACAACTTTAAGTTGTTGTAATTGTCTTGAATGGAGGTTAAGTTGTGGTCCACTTACTGTACAATGCGGTCTATGCTGTCTAGGTTTAGGTCCATCAAACACACCAAAAGATTACGCAACTTAATGGTTTCTGAGGTAGAAGTCAATCAGAAATGGATTAAAGCGAACAGCTTTGACTAAAAACTATAGACATAAGCTTAAATAAGCTTTAAAGCTTTTACTTTAAACTAATTTCTTATTATGCTGCTGTCTATCGAGCTTTAATGAGCTTTTGCTATTAGTAAGCTTTCTCTTTAATTAAGTTAATCGAAAAGTTGCTTAAAAATAATGAGCTTTAATGCTTAATTGGTTAACTTTTAATAAACGAAAGCAACTCCAATTGAATGATACTTTGATTTATTAGCAATATAGCCAATATAGCGAATATATAGCCAAAATATAATATCAGCTTTATATGCATAGAGAGACGAGTGAAATATGTGTATCATCTAAAAGTGAATATTTTGAATATTTCTCAAGAGCCATTTATTAACTAGACAGACTGCTATTGTTGTTGTATAACCAGCGCCATATGAATACACTCATATTTCAATTTCAATGGCCATTCATTTGTTGCTGAAATGTCGCAGTGGAATTATCATACGAATCTCGACAGCATTCACTTGCACTAGACCCATAAGAAACCAACAACAACAACAACAACAGCAGCAGCACAGAATATCAATGAGAGCGCGTACTACAAAATGACATTTCAAATGGCAAAAGTGTGAGTGAGAGAAGCATGTGTTTCATACGAAACGTGTAAGGTTACACTGAGAGAAGTGCAGTAGCAATACTATGAAAAGTCATAAAAAAGATTAAGCACCTTTAAGTGATTAGCTGAAGCTTTGAGAGAGCAATTTGTTGAGCTTTTAGCTTTATAGTTATTATAAAAACGTGCTAGAAATAAATATGAAGAAATTGAATTTTAATTTTGCAATATTACACTTATACTACAAAAATATCATATAATATATTTTTCTCTTCATATATATTTGGAAAGTAACATTAGCAATTAATTTGTCGAGTTTTTTGGAAAGATAACTATGAATTTATAGAATTTCCAATGGGAAGGACCAATTTCATTTGCAGGAAATTTTGCTAGTTTAAAAAGGTTTTAGAATATTTTAGAATAAAGTACAAGTTAGCTTTGCATTTCTGACAGTGCATTCACCAATGCTATACATATCGAGTGGCATGCCATAAATAAATACCAACCATACAGACAAACAGACGTACAGCCTGACTCTGACTCTGGCAGCCCATAGTGCTCCATAGTGGTTGTGGGGAGCCGTCTAAACTGGCTAAGACAACGTCACGAGCAATTAACTAAAGCGAAAACTCCTTGACCACAAGCGAATAGACACCAGATACCCAGGTAGCAGTTACTACTATATGCTAGATACCAGTTGCAGTAGCAGTTGCAGTTGCAGTTGTTGTGGCAATTGTGGCAGTTGCATATGCAAATGCAAGGCACTTGTTCAATTTACTTGGTAATTTGCGGCCAATTGAACGCTGGCAACACTATGGCCTCCTCACTATCCACACATTTTAGGGTTGCCAATGCAAAATTAATTTTATAGCATGTTACATAGTCGCCACACTTGGCAAACGCTTTGACTCCTTACGCTCAACAGTTGCTGCTAAAATTTATTGCATAGTGCGATGCTTCGTTAGTTTGACGACGCTCAAGTTTATTTGTCAACCTTTTCACGTTGCCAGTGTGTGTTGCGGAAGTCTTTGGCAAGACACGCCATATTTGGCGTATTTACCCCCACCGTAACTACGTCCCTGCCACTTGTTGGCGGCGACCATGCAAGCGGCACTGCAATTAGAATGCATGCAGGCACCACACATTCTTCTACATTCTACATTCTACAGTCAGCAGTCAACATTCAAGTATCAGGCAGCAAATTGGCCCCAAGGTTCGTTGGTTTTGGCATACCATTAAGAAAATGATTCAGAGCCGTTGTTCTTATGGGTATACATAAGTGGGCTGCCCCCCTTCTTAGGCTATTGACTTTAGTAGTAAACTTAGAAAGGTATATAAGCTATTAAAATAAGCCTTTTTAAAAAGTTGAGAATTTTTACAACATTTTGAGCATTTTAATCCCAAGTTTTCACTTGAATTTCATCAAAATATCTATGCTACCTCTAAAGTATATAGCATAACTCTTACCCACTCAAGCTCTACAAATTGTCTATGTTCAAATCGCATAAATAAGCAGCTCTGCATCTTGTGGAATGCGGCTATAAAAAGTAGCTTATTTAACGATTGCTACAAATTATCATTAATTATGGCAAATTAATGATAATCGTTTATTTATTTAGTTATCATAACTTTTCGCTTATTCACATAATTACGTGTATTATGAACTACTACAAAACCTAGTCAAAGTTCCAGTCTACCGTCCAATTTCACCGCACTTTTTTTGCAGTAGCCCATCATCATTAGCGCATTTAAGTTGAAATCAATCAATTGATCATTAAAAAAATATATATGTATATAAAAAACTTTTCAACAACAGCATATTAATTGTATTTTAAATAACCAAAGTTTTTTTTCCGTATTTTTTTATATATTTGTATAAGCCACAATGTGATTTTATGTGAAAACTATGAAAACGTATTGAACTTGAATGTGTTTGCTGAGAATCATTATCATTATCATTAACATTATCAATTTCATTTTAAGCTACAAAACAGACAGAGCAGCAGGTTCGACTTTCGAAATGTGCGGCGAGTTCAAGCGCAACACTCAGTGTCTCAGTGGAAGTCACCGTCTCAAACTTAAACTTAAACTCAGACTCAGTCTCAGACTCTGATTGAAACTTAAACTCGATATTCATGCAACGCAGCCTCCAAAAACAAAATCAAAGGTGAACAACTTTCGCGCTCGTGAGAAATATGACAAGAGTAAAATCGAAACAAAATATGAAAAATAACCAAAGAGCAAGAGAGAGCGGGAGAGTGGAAGAGTGGTAGAGTGAGAGAGCGGCGTGATATAAAACTTTATGAGAAATCACTACACCTGCCAATTTTTATTTTTTTTGTTTTTGGCTGACCGCTTGTAACTCCCAGTTTCCCACTCCCAGTTCCCAATTTCCATTTAACAACTGGTTCCGCCCAACGAATTATTTAGCTCCTGTTGTTGTTGTAGTTGTTGTTGTCTCGATTTATTAATGGCCACAATTGATTTATCGCCTGAGCTATCAGCGTTTTTATTTTACAAATTTTTGGCGTTACTTTTACGTATAGTTTTCTTCTTCCTCAACTTAACCTATTTTCCGTATGAGTTTTCTTTTGGCTAATTGCATTTTTTAAGCTACCAACTTTAATACAACAACTTTGCATTATACTAAGCAGCTATACTCAAAATTTCAGCAAGATTGTTTAATATACACTGAAGTTATTTGAGATTTAGCAGTCGAGCAGCTGACCTGCAGCCTGCTTGTTGTCACAACAACTTTGGCTTGAGCTTGTGTAAATGTACATATGTTCCACTTAAGTACAGGTGCAGAAAACTTCCATATATTGCATGAATGATTCAATCATTTAATGCTTTTAATGATTCCATGTTTCTGATTCTGTTCGCATCATTTACTTTAATTACGCCATTGAAATCAAAAGTCGCGTTCGATTGCTGACCTACAAAATGTGACTGCAACGTCTAAAGATACTCATCAGTGTACCCTGTAGAATTTTCAAATGAGCATAGAAGGTAGTTAGATGGGCAAAGTTAAGACAGCTGCAACGACAACTGTTTATTTGTGAATATATATTCAGAAGTTTAAATAATTACCAATGTCACTATTGATAATTTTAAGTATAAACTGCTAAACAGTCTGTGTGTATTTCAGCTATGTTTTCAACTGCTTGAATTTCAAGTTAACTGAAGTATCTATAATACCATTTGCTCTACTTATAAATATGTCAAAGTCTATGAATATAAAACTAGTTCAACTAATTCTACATCTGTTGATTTAACTGCATTTTCTATTTAAGTATTTCAAAGTGCCTCAAAGTGTTCCTACATTCAGTCTCGTCTTTTCTTATGTTTACAGCATATCTATAAGTCTTCCATCTAAAACTCAGTATGCTTACAGATTGCCTAGCTTCATTTGCTGTTCATAATCAGCAAAAGAAGACAACAAAAAAAGCGTTTTAGCCACAGACTTTAGTTCAATGATTCAATGTTTGTTGTCTGCTGTCTGTCCATATTGGGCAAATTGTGCAAAAAGCAACTATGACTGTGGCTGTGGCTGTGGCTGTGACTGAATTCAATTGCATTCAAGTGGCCAGGCAATGAGTATACTCAGTGGCACTCATGCGAGTAAGTACACTCAATATTTGGCCACATCTATTGAGGATGGCTAACGGTCGTTTCAATCTGGTGCCAACAGCAGTAATCATAATTTTCCAACTTCCTTATTTGTTGTCGTGGGCTTGACAAGACCCCCATACGGGGCAGAGGAAGTGCTGGAGGGTAGCTTAACTGAAAAGTGAGACTATTGCTCTCCTGCTTTCGCTTTCGCTTTTGGGCTGCTACGTTGTGTTGAGTCTGAGCATCGCTCTAACCACTTAATGGCATCAATTAGCGACTCGATCCTCATGTATTGGCTGACAACGATGTGCGATCTATGCTTGGGCATTGATTGGCTAGCTATGCAACCCTCTCTGCCCCTGCTTTTCGCTGCCTTACTGGTTGTGGCAAGTTGCAATTTTTCACAGCTGCCGCGTTGTTATCTCATTGGTATTATGCAATAGTTGCGAGCATATGAAATTTGTCTGCCAAGAAGCGAAAGACAACAAAAAACTTGTAATGCGAAGATGTGTGTGGCACTTGGCCGGTGGTTTGTATACTTAGTTTGGTGGTTCATAGCTTCATAGCTTCGTTGGTTCGTTGATTCAGTGGCTCAATTGCTTTGCTGATTCGCCAACTTCCTGTGCTTGGACTGGGCCTGAATCTGGGTTTGGCTATTTGCAATTGTTGCCAACATACATTGTACAAACATAAATACACACATATTTGATACGCAGCTGCGCTCTGACATCGCTGTATTCATGAATGCCACTCGTGAGTGCACTCGTAACTACGCAATGCAGAACCAACCGCAAAACCAGTTCAGCTTGAATGCTGGCAAGACATTTAATTATGCTTTACTAACATACAATATATATTGTACATATTTCTTCAGTTTCAGTTGGGTTCTCTGAAATTGTAATGCCTGATTAGCTCCAAGCATTATGATGATTATAATTGGTAATTGCGCATCATCCGCAACATAATGGCTTTGCTCTATTTGTTAACATTAGTTCAATAACAGCAATTAACATTTGACTCTTGAAATCAGAGGTTTCTTCAGTTATTCGAAAGTTGGTATAGATCTTTAAAACTGCCACATGCTTGTTTATATTTCTTCTCAAATTATTGGGCGATTGTTAGAAAATTTTCTAGATAGTTTTCTTATTGATTTTCTTGTTGTACTAAAGAATTTTAGAACTATTTACATATAATCACTATATAAAACTCCTATAGTATGTTATGTAGTACAATTTAATTGTATACCAATAAATACTATTAATATTTTCACCTAGATCTATAGTGCTCTCTTTAACTGTTACTCTTATTTTTCTAAATAAAACATAAAATATATAGATGCTATTTTTCAGATATTTTAGAATTCAGCAAGATAGTTTATTACTCATTACTTTTTAGCATCAGTTGATGCACAATGTTCACATGCCACATCTAGTGGCATCTTGATAGTTTATTTTAGCTATGTAAACATTTATAATTGCCGCAAATTAATGTCTTGGGAAATAAGTAGTAACTGCAAGAAATCTGATGATAAAAAGCCTTAATTAAAATACTTATCATTTATTTTAATTTGTCATTTCAGGTTCCATACGCACCTCTCTGTTGTCTGGCACACAGTTTAATGTTACCTGGCATTTGGCCTATGCGCACAGGGTAAGTGAAGAAGAAGCACTCGTAAGATCTGGGTGGTGGGGAGGTATGCAATTAAGATAGAGGTAATCAAGATGCTCAAAACTCAATGCACAATGGAAGCCAACGTTCTTATCTCGAGAGTCTCGAGACTCGACTCAACTCATAATTAGAGAGACATCATCATCATGATGTAATGATTGCCACACATGCAAGACTAGTACTCATGACTAGCTAGAAACGAGGCGACCAGATAATACGTACGTATATTTACTATATATATCTGGTCTGGGCCAAGTCAAAGTCAAAAGCATTGCGTTAGAAGTTCCCATTATTGAAAAGGCCAATGGGAAATACGTTTGGCGAAATCAAGTCACAAGTTCTCAGTCATTGTTTGCGCAATCTATATACATACATATGTGATATATATAAGGGTTATTACCTCCCAAAACCCCAACTTTCCCCCTTTCGTAGTACACCTATTGGTTTTGCTGTGATGCGCAATTAAAATGTTAATTTCATGCTTTAATTTGTTTCTAGGGCGGCTTTCGGTTACAATTACTGGATGCCCTCGATAGACCCGTGCTGGATCTAACACCCCATGTCAATGGCTCTGAATTTGTGCGCACCGATGTTACGTAAGTTTGTGACTAAGAATCATCCTCATCCTATTTATATCAGTCCCCACATCACGCACAGGGCTCAGTCGTATATGGTGACCATACCCAAGGATTTCGAATGCTTCAATTGCACCTTAAGACTACAGCGTCAGGCCGATGAATGGACGACCAGCTATCGCTTCTGGTCCTGTGCCGATGTGGACATCAAGCTGCGCAAGGACTTCAAGGAGACCTGCTCCGGCAAGGGCAAATACTTTCCCTCTCGCTGCAAGTGCGAAAAGAACTACTATGGAGACAGGTGTCAGTATCAGGATGAGTGCACCAGCAACGCAGATTGTGGTGTCCAGGGCAAGTGCATCGATATCGATGGCACTACCTTGCCCCGTCGTCAGTGCTACTGCAACTTTGGATGGCATGGAATTGGTTGCAACAAGCGTTCGCCCTTCAAGTCGACCAGTCTGGATCTGACCTCTTACACGAAGAAGGAACTGTCACCCGATTATCACATGTACTGGCGTCTGCTGGAGGAGCAGAAGGAGATTGAGTTTGTGCTCAAGGTTAATGGCACCTCTTGGGTGGGCTTGGGTTGGCGTCCGCGTGGCATGACGCCGGAGTGCAGGAACTTCCCGCTTATACGCGACATGGGAGACCTGACAACGACACTCGAGAGCGCAGTACCGGAGCCCAAGAGTGAACCCGAACCCAAGAGTGAGCCTGAACCCAAGAGTGAACCCGAACCCAAGAGTGAACCTGAGCCCAAGAGCGAACCCGAGCCCAAGAGTGAACCTGAGCCCAAGAGCGAACCTGAACCCAAGAGTGAACCTGAACCCAAGAGTGAACCTGAGCCCAAGAGCGAACCCGAGCCCAAGAGCGAGCCGGAACCAAAATCCGAACCTCAGCCTAGTCCACAGCTTGCTTCCGAGCCAGTTGCCGAGCCCAGCGCCAAAACCAAACGCGTTGCCAAGCACGATGAGGACATTGTGGCCACAAGTGTCTCCTATCGTGTTAGCACGAAATCCGGACGTAGCCGCCGTCAAGCAACAGGTGAGAATGAATTTATCATTGTACTCTTAACGCACTTGCATTTAGTTAGCTTTAGTTTGAGTTGAGTTTAATTAGCGCTAATACGAGTAGTTGCAATACACACAACAGATCCTGCAGATCCTTTAGAGATGCATACTAGAAAGTACTTACTGCATTTTGTTATTGCTATCCTTGTTGTGCTTTTACTACGAACCTATCTATCAATCCCGCACCTAACACTAAGCACACAAATCTATTCTATTTGAAAATTACAATAACAACAGAGCCTAATAGTACAGCGGAACCAAAGAGTGCGCCGGAACCAACAAGTGAGCCTGCAGCTGCAACTACGAGCGCTCCGGAGCCAACAAGCGAACCAGAGCCAAAGAGCGAACCGGAGCCCAAGAGTGAACCGGAGCCTAAGAGTGAACCAGAGCCTAAGAGTGAACCAGAGCCTAAGAGTGAACCAGAGCCTAAGAGTGAACCGGAGCCTAAGAGTGAACCGGAGCCCAAGAGTGAACCAGAGCCCAAGAGTGAACCAGAGCCTAAGAGTGAACCAGAACCTAAGAGCGAACCTGAGCCTAAGAGCGAGCCTGAACCCAAGAGCGAGCCTGAGCCTAAAAGCGAACCTGAACCCAAGAGCGAGCCGGAGCCTAAAAGCGAACCGGAACCCAAAAGCGAACCCGAGCCCAAGAGCGAACCGGAGCCCAAGAGTGAGCCTGAACCAAAAAGCGAACCCGAACCTAAAAGCGAACCCGAACCCAAGAGTGAACCGGAGCCCAAGAGTGAACCTGAACCCAAAAGTGAACCGGCGCCCAAAAAGTCCGCTAATCTTGAGTCAGCAGGTAAACCCACTTGCCTTGGTAATGGTCTAACACTTTCGAGTCCAAATCTCTATTTTGTACTAACCGAGTAGATCCCACAACACACACCCACTGACACATACATAAATTAATGTATATTTGAGCCGAGAATTAGTCTGATTCCTTTGTGTATCCGTAGAACCCAAGTACAAGCTTAATCCGTACTCGCCACGACATGACTTCAATCCGATGGACTGTACGGATATTGTTATTGGTGCGGCACGTGGCATGGCCAGCCGTGTGGGAGATTATTATACTCGGGATCGTTCCACGCCACACGTCGATGAGTTCTTTGGTGGTAAATCCGATTTGGCCTTGGGCACCGGCTTCGAGGAGAACGGCATGACTACCATTATATTCCGTAAAAAGTTGGTGGCCTCAGATCCAACTGATCATACGCTCGACGATGCGCTAACCCATGTGATCTGGGCTAGGGGTCAGGAGCCCGGACAGTACGTACATGTGCCCGCCTCTGGTCTGGAAACGGAAGCCGCAACGGTTAGGGACTTTTATCAGCCGGATGAGCTGAAATACCATGGACACCAAATGCAGCGTGGCGTTACCCAAATCAACTTCTTCGGTAAGTCAACGATAAGCTCTTTAGATAAAATCCAGTAACTTTTCCGTTTCCAGAAAAAGAGAAATCCGCCACAGAGATCGATCGCAATGATCTGAGCACCAATGTGCTGGACAACGACTGCTATGGACACTGGAAGTATCCCTCGAATTGCTCACCACAGGAGCACACTTGCGAGTACTATGCATCCTGGGAGACGGTTGGACGCGGTGACGATATCCACTGGCATATCGAGACATCGAACACACAAACCTGGACAGGAATTGGTTTCAGCGATGATCAACGCATGTCACAAACGGATGCGATTATCGGTTGGGTGGATGGACGCAGTGGTCGACCTTTCCTCATGGACACCTGGGTGCTGGGCTATGCGCCACCCAAGCTAGATGATAGCCAGGACATAACCAATGCTTCCGGACGCATTGAGAAGGGTGTAACCATCCTGGAGTTCAATCGCAAGCGCATTAGCAAGGACGATCACGATCTCTCCTTTACGGATGATCATTGCCTCTATCTGTTCTTCCCCGTGCTGGGCGGTGCCTTCAATGTCGTGAACAAGAAGATACGCAAGCACGAACAGGTGCCACCGATTTCCCCACAACGCGTTTGCATCAAGTCCTGCGGCAAAGGTAGGTTTAAATCAACTTATACTTTAAATCCTCTTTCGTTAACTTACATGTTTTTATATATTTACAGAGCGGGAGGCTATTTTTGTGGGCACCAGCACACCAGCTCCCGATCGCTTGGTCTACGCCGTGGGCGTCAAACTGATGAACCTGGCGGAATCCTTTGAGGCACCCAAACCTGGCACGGTGGACTTTAACAATCTGGCTGCCACTATTTCGGACTCTTTCAATGGCATACTCTCAACCATTGCCGGTTATTATAAAACCGAAATTATTGGCTTTGAAAAGTGAGTAATTACCGTTGGAATTGAAGTTGCCAGATAGCTATTGCAAAACGCAGCGTGCTATCGATAACTATCGGCATTTAGAAGCGCTAAGGGCTGCCAACTTATAATTTTGAATTCCTTATTTACAGAGAGGGCAGCTCAATGGTAGCCAAGGTGCAAGCAATGTTCGACAAGGCCGATGTGGAGAAGAAACATACGTTGGATACGAATACTATTGAAAAGAGCAGCGGGACGGCTATACAGAAGAATGCGGATATTATTAAAGCAGCGCTGCAGGAACAATTGGCCACTGGCAAAGTGGGTTCACTGACCGTAGATCCACAGTACTTGGACTTTGAGGCCCTGGAATGTACGAAACCTTCATTTAATAAGAGTAATACAATAACAGACTAAAACTTTGTTACTTTGCAGTCAAGAGTGCTGAGGATACAAGTGCCAAGGATACGTTACTCTCGTTCTTTGATCTGTCCGAGACACGTTTGTATATTGTTCTAGGTCTGATTGCAGCCCTGGTTTTAATAGCGCTAATTCAAGCCTGCTGCACCATAGTGAAGACTTCGCGCAAAAGCAAAAACACAAAGGTAAATACGTGAACTTTAACCCACAACAATTACATTATTTAGTTGCAGAGTTTAATCATTAACTTTTGACTACTCGATTTGTTCAGTTTTAAAGCTTCTAAACGCACCACATAGTACTCGTAATTGAGACACCGATTAATAATACTTTATTCAATTGTTTTAAAGCTGGTTTACGTAATACCCGACGAATGGCGCATATATCAACAGCGACAGCACCAACGATACTATCAGCCCTCTAGCGATCTATAATAAAAAACAAATCAATTCAAAAACCTAAAGATAAACCCACCATAATTGATATCGAACACACGAACATGTATCCATATATATCTCTCACTGCCTGAACTGAACTGATCAAGATCTACTACAACTGCCCAAAGTAAAAAAGCAAAAACCCAAAATAGTTAGCCAAAAAACAAAAAAACAGTTACAAAAATGAAATACAGATCTGCGCGGATATGTGTTTAAACATGTACTATATACGCTATGCATATATGTGTTGAGTCGCGTTTATATCAAAATTCTAGTACAAAAATGAATTCATTGGTAATTTAAATTCCTATTTGTTAATTGTTTGTGTAATGTATCTTACAATATTTATTAACAAATTAGCTAATTTGTGACTACTCTCTGAACTCTCTGCTAACCTCTAATCCATAAATAAAAAAAACCCATAATACTGCAAAGGTTTCTCCATTTAATTCTCTCTCTGTCTCTTGCTTACAAACTATCTACTCTCACTATCTCTTTCTAAAACTCTGTATTAATTACGCTTTGACTAAATGTTGTATGTGTTTTTCTAACTTTTCTACTTAAACCAATCTATTAAATATATATTGTATTTTCTGTTTGTAGCCAAACCAGTTAGCATTTGAATTTCATACTAAAACTATTTGGAAAACTGTTTCTCAACTTTTTATTTCAACATTTGCTTGATTTCTGCAACAAATACAGATTAATTATAGATTTGCTTAAGATTTCGTTCATACAAAGTAGACAGTGTGCCCGTAAATTGCAAAATATGCACAAATGCTGGGGGCACACTGTATACACGAAATCTAAAGTAAATCTATAAGTAATCTGTATTAATTTTAGAAATCTGGCTATTATCTTTCGCTATACACATATATATATATTTCTATTATTGGGTATGCTATATATCTTTATTCCCAGCTGATTCCACAAATTTATGCAAATAAGCGCAAGCACACAGCACATTTTAAAAGCAGTTATAGTACATAGTTCTTAAACAATGTCTGGCGCACTGTAATCTGTAATTAGAATCGTTATTAGATCGTATTTGATTAGAGCTCGCATCCAAATGCTGACTGGTTATGCGCTAAGAATGCCCCTCCCCCAATCCCATTAAGGTAAACCTCATACAAAGTAATCCTATTCTCAAATCCATCTGTTTTTGCAGGAGAAACTCATACAGAACTCACCCTGGAAGGAGTTCGCCTCGAATACCAACTATGCCTTCGATCCGTATGGCGATGCCGAGGAGAAGCACATGACCAGCAGCAGCATGACCGCCACCAAGGAGAAGTCACGCAATCGTTCCACATCCAGCAGCCAACAGACCACACTGCCCATGTCCCATTCACCCACCAGCAAGTCCCAGATGTACTATGAGAACACCCATGTCCAGACCAAGAACAGCAATGGTAATGGCAACACAAACGGACGTTCCAATGGACGCCACAGCCATATGACCACACAGGAGAGCAGTGTGGGCGGCAGTGCAGCATCCACAGCACCAGGACCCTATTCCCGTGGCAGCTATGCAGAGCGTGCTTACTCTCTGCCCCGCCAGAATCATCATCAGTACCAACAGAGTTCGGCGAATATGCAGCCGTCCGGTTATTATACCCACGATCGTCGGGCGGCTAGACAGGAGCGTGAGCGAGAGCGTGAAAGGGAGCAGGAGCGGGAACGAGAGCGAGGTGAGGAGCGGCGTCATCGTCATCATGAAAGAGACGCCAGCTATGATAGATCACGTGATGATCCTCGTTTGAATGGTGGCGCCGATACGCCGGACTTTTATTTTATGCCCTCACAACGCAAATACTCCGGCGAAGTGGTGCGCGTCTATGTGGACTACAACAAGGATCCGAAGAACTAGAACACAGAGATAAAAACAAAGCAAAACAAAACAAAACATATACTGACATGAGAGTGCATGCACAAAAGGTTACAATTTATTTAAAATCTTGTATTAAGTCTCCTATTTCCCTCTTAACGAATCACTCCGTCCATCTATTATCTCTGCTGCTTCTCGTATCGTTTGCCATAAAGCAGTTTCACTGCATCCGTTTAACGGGAATTTTCCCAATTTTCAACTTTTCTGGGTGCGTAAGCTTTTTAATAACGCACAAACACTCAAACACACACAGACAGTTAGGTACATGAATATGATGCAGTTCAGGAAAAATGTTTAAAAGAAAGCAAGAAATCCAACAATTTAGTAAATTGTAAATATTTTGAATAGATTTTTAATGGTCTGAACAAGTACTTATTTTACAATACGTACAAAGTATTGATTCAGCACTTTTGCAATTGTTTTCTCTTTATTGAATGTGCAAAGAAAAAATAGTCACTGTATTTAATCAAATTAAATATATGTATGTATGTTAATATATATAAAGTTAAAGAAAAAAAAAGAAAATGTTGAGCGCATAATACGATAATAATAATAATACTCGTACAAAATGTTTAATTTTACATTACAATAATTAAGATTTTAATTAATAAAGTTAGACATGTAATATACACAAAATAAACAAATGTCTTATTCGTTGAATCTACAAATTTGAAAAGCCGTTACACTTGACGCTTGCAGCGTAATACATGTCAGTGTTGTACAATTCAATTGTGCGCGCTATCGATAGCAAGCGTCTGAGCTATCGATAGCTGCGCACTGCTACTTTTTGCCATCGCTATACGTAGTGTTTCGCGCGCTTTTCAGTAAAAACTGAATGCCTTGGCCAATAATCTCGTAATTGTAGTTTATTTAAGCGGTTCGTGTGTGTTGTATTGCAGGAAAAAAAGTATAAAATAGTTAAATAAATCAAACTGAACACAATGGACATCGATGCTGAAGTGGGTCAGGCGTACCACACGGTGCAGCTGTCGACAAAAGAAATGCTAAAAAGCAATCGACGTCAACATTATAGCAATGTAAGTAAAAAAATTTTCTTCAGCAATTAAAAATGCTACGCCAAGCACAATGTGTACATGTACATGTATTTGTTGCAGATGATAGATCTGCTGACAAGCAGCTGCAAGTCGTCTGGTCTGATCAACACCTCATTCACAAATGAGGAGCTAGTGCAGTTCTGGTTGGGGGACATTGTGCCTCTGATGTTTGACGCGGATCGCAGCATACAGAACAGCGCTGTGGCAGCGTTGGCCGAAGCACTGGTGGCACTGGACGTGTCGGTCATACACGAAGCCAAGTGCTGGCCACAGATACGCAGCGAGTTTGTCAACAATTACACCACATTGGTGGGTGAAATGCGCGATGCCAAGAACAACAATTGGCACAAGATCTGGACACTTCTGGTGCAGATAATGGACAACGAACTGCTGCGTGGCTGCACTTACATTAACAAATTCCTGGCTGTGGTTGAGCTGGGCTTTCGCAATCCAGACAACGGTGTGCGCTCCGAGGCCTTTCTCTGCTGGCGTGTGCTCATCAAGATCTTTGCCGCCTACAATGAGCTGTCGGCGGGGAAACGTATGCGTCTGCTGCTCATACCGCTGCGCACCTCACAGTCCCGCTCCGCACACGTGAGCAGCATTAAGCTGCGTGTCTGGTGGTATCTAATCAGCTGCCTAGATGCCGAACTGCCCAACTCCTTTGACAATGTGGTGGAGTATTTCCTAAGCTTTCTGTTTGGCGGTGGCTCACGCAGCACACCCACTGGCCTGGCACACACCTATCAGACAGCTAGGGAACTGGCGCTACCCTGTCTGGTGGCACTGTGGAATCTAGAACCCAGCTCGGATTCACTGCAGCGCATGCTGCGTGAACTGCGCCTGGAGCAACTCAGTCAACCCTCGCCGCTAATGAATGTGGAGCAAATGGAGCAACACTGGCGTCCTATGCTGGCTGCTGCTGTAGCTGGCATGCAGCTGCTCAATAAGCCAGACAACAACTCCGAGACGATGGAGGAATTGCTGCATCTACTGTTGCGTAATCTAACGCTGGCCATGCTCCAGCTGCGTGTCACTCCATTCATTGTGGCCTCCTGTGCGGAGCTGGAGAAGACCTTAGCGGTTGATGGACGCATTGTGCGCTCCTTCTTCAATACATACGCTGGAGCAGCAGCTGGCACACAGTCGCAACGCGTGGATTCGCTGGATGTGCTCGAAGCCTACATGAAGCTCTGCCTCAAGGCACGTTCCGAGGTGCCAACGGCCATACTACAACGCTGCATTGCCCATATCTACGCTCCCGAGCAGCTGGAGGCTCACAACACCAGCGAGTTCCGTTTGCTGGGCAGCTTTGCCGAGCTGCTGATGCAGAGCAATGATGCAGAGGATGATTACGAGGCCTTTGGCGTGAAAATGCACATGTGGCGACAAGTCTCGTTGGCGCTGCTCAACTATCTACGTGAGAATGCGCTGGAATATCGTGTGGCACACAATGCCATGCTGCTGGATAACTGGATTCTGTGGCCGTTGCAGACATGCGCCAGTTTCGCTGGGCGGCGTGCCCACAGCGCCTTTGATGGCGCCTTCATGGAGCAGTGGCGACAACTCATCAATGCCGGACACAATGGCAATGAGCGTAAGAAGTTTGTCATTGAATTGAAGCGTGCACTCGCCGATCTTCTCAAGAACAGCAGCAAAGAGGAGCCACACTTTGCGGAGCTATTCGATGTGTATGTTAGCGCGGTACTCAAGCTGGGCATCTGCAAGGAGGCACCACCACTCTACAAGGATGTCTTTGGCCTGCTGCAGGCAGTCTTTGATCGCCCCACACTCACCCAGCCGGTGCTCGAGGGTTGCTTGAACACTTTGCGCAATCTGATACTGGAGTTGCGTCAAAACGAACTGATGGTCATCTTTGATGCACTGAAACCCACGCTAGTGGCTGCCTTGCAGTGCTGGAACAAGCGCAAGTGCGAAGGCAGCTTCCTTAACGAATGGAAGCGTGCCATTCAAGAGAAGTTCCGCAAGTTGTCCATGAAGAGCATGGCCAATCAGCTGAAGGATCTGTTCAAGGGCGACGATCTGTTTGTTATCATACCCTCGGTATGGAGCCTGAATCCCGACAAACTCACCGATAGACAAAAGGAGCGTTTTGCTGAGAAATCAGACATACCGGCGCTTTATAATGACATGAGCCAGTCACAGGACTCGTCCTCCATTAAACCCTGGACACCCAAGAAGGTTGTGATTGCCAAGAGCAAACAAACCGAATTGGCCATTGGTGGCGACAAGGAACCGGAGCAGGAGCAACAGCAGCAGCAGCAGGAAAAACAGCCTGAGAAAGCTAAACAGTTGGAGAAGGAAGTTGTTGTCATCGACGATTCACCCTCTGGGGTGGCTGCCACACCCACTCGCCGCCGCCAAACCATCGAAACACTCGGCAACGATTCAAACTCCACAGAAAAATACAATTTCCGCAAACCACGCACTCTCGCCGAAGATGAGTCACTGCCCAAGACAACGCCAGCTAACGTTGAGGATACACCCACCAGGCAGACGCGAAAACGTGCTGCCCAAAAGGATAACAAAACGGAACCGTCTACTGTAGTTCTGCGTTCACCCAAAAAACAAACTCCTTCACCTTCTCCTTCCACATCTGCAGCAGGTAAGCGATTTGGCATCTCTCAAATTTCGTATTTTAACAATTGTTTCTTTAATCCCCTTCGAACAGCTGCTGCCAGCAAAGCCAAGGAAGTTGCTAAATCCACCCTTATGCAGAGCGAGGATCTTTTCGCAGAACTATCAACCCCTACATTGCCAACAAGTGGACAGCTGGCAACACAGCGAGATAGCCAGGTCAAGAAAACAACAGCAAGTGTACCGGAAACACACCTGAGTGCATCACTTGAATGTGTGCCCAACGCACAAGCGATATCCGAAATCATTCTACCAAGTGATCCATTGCCCATCGTCGAGTCGTCGCCCAGGAAAAGCATGGTGCGTCTCTGCAATTTGGTAATTTATTCGGGAAAATGGAGAAGCTGATAGGAATAAACTAACCTGTAGGGTTAAATCGAGAATTTAGAGTTGTTTGTTATTAGTGAAATAGATTAGAATCCATCAATTTACGATTAGTTTTGAGTTTGTTTAGTGCACTTCGCTGCTTGGTAGTTTAGCTGGAATTTTAAAATGACCAGTTGAATTACCGGGCAAACAGAAATCCTCAGTAAGCCTCAGCATTTCCAATGAAAGATCCATATAAATAGTTTTGCTTTTCCGTAGAAGTGTATTTGAGCCTTGTTCACTTTAGTGACTGTTAAATTTAAATAAAGTGCTCATATTTGAAAGCCCTAGAGATCTTGACCCATGCACACACCAAATTGGCAACTGCTGTAGCCCAAAATCAACTGAACTAACAGGCAAACAGAATATAGTAGCAAGCAGACGAATTTAACACGTGCTGCATTGTGTGTGACCTTGAGAGACTGTTTGTGTTTACCTTTTCAACGTGCTCTACTCTCAGGAGCGGCAGTACGCTCACCTTGTAGGCGTGCACTACTCCTGAGAGCGGCCGTTTATTTTCTCTGAACTTTTAGGCGCTCGCCTCTCATGAGCGTACGTTCCATTTGAATTTGAAACCTATCGAAATTTCTGTTTGCTTTTTAACCCAATTGAAATTAGGGCTAGTTGCGAGCTCTGAATTTGAATTTGTGACTTTGAAACTGAACGTAAAAGCGACCGATTATTTTGAATTTATTGTGTTTTGTTCTACTAAACACTTATATTTAAAGTCTTCAGTTGATTCTTAAAATGCTAATCTCATATAATAACATGGAGTTCTACTTGTTACATAAAACATGTGTAAGAATTCTGTATAGTTTTATATAGAGATATATCTGGTATTCTAATTCTATATAAGCATAAGTGTTAATTTTTAGGGAGTATTTTCTAGAATACGAATAGAATACTTTAAATTTATATTATATACAATTACTAATCATCTCTATTTATATGTATAGAATTCTCCGCCGGATCGCAAGCAGACAAACAACTCGACAAGTCCGACGCTACGGCCAAAGCCGTCGGCTCATCTGACGGGACGTGGAGCGCAGTTGATCAATATGATAAGGAATAAGAAACTGGATGCTGGTGCGGCTTATGCGTTGTCTGCAACCACATCGGGTGCCTCGCTGCGAAGTCAGGGAACACCGTTGCGGAATATCGAGCGATCCGAGCTGGTGTCGACGCCTACAGGAGAGTTAAACGAACTGGCCATGGAGCAGACTTCCACACCTATACAACAGCAACAACAACAGTGCAAGGAACTGTTGATATTCTCCAAACGATTGCCATCGCCCTCGGCCAGTCCATCGGCCTCGATCCTAAAGCGCAAATTGCGCTGCGAGAGCGTCGATGATTTTGAGTCGCCGGCAATGAAGCGGAAACGTGTCAGCTTCCATGATCCGCCGGTGTCCGTGACAAAGGAATATCTACGCGATACGGATGAGACACGCAACAGCAAACCCAAGCGTTGTCTGCTCCCAGAGAAGGATAAGGACAAGGATAAGACAGCACAGCCATCGGAGATAAAGCAAGCGTTGAAGCGACGCGGACGACTGGACAGCATCATTGAGATTGAGAAGTTTGCACACGAACAGACATCGAGGAGTGCGGACAAGTCCATGGACAAGACGAGCAGTGATGCCATTGAGGATGAGGCATTTGTATCGCTCAAGTGGAATGACACCACCACTAGCACCACCACCGCCAACAACACCAGCATTGTGGCAGAGAAGCAGGCAGCAGCAGAGGCTACAAACACATCGCCCACACGGGATTTGGCCATAGTGGATGCAGAGACCGCATTGGATCTGGTTGTGGAGAACTGTTCACTCGACACGGTGCTGGAGCGTTACTTTCCCAAGTCGGGCAACTCGAATCCCAAGAGTGCACACACTTTGGCCAAATTCCTGTCCAGCCAGATGAACAGCAATGACAAGATCAAGACCAGTGTGCTGGAAACTCTCTCGGAGAATCATTCCAAGGAGTTTCTGGATCATGCAGTGCGCGAGAATCTCTCCTCGGTGGTCTGTGATCGCCTCAATCCCAACTCGGTGCTGGAGTACATCTGTGCCAAGTCCAAGATTAACAACAGCTGCCGCAGTGGCTTCCTGGCCCAGGTGCCAGCCATGCTGCGAGGGGAGACGGATCGCATGAATCTGCTCCAGCAGCTGATACAGCAGTGCAGCTTGAATGACGAACAGCTGCTCGATCTCATTGCCCAGCTGATGCAGTTGCGGAACAAGCAACCGAATCCCGCCAGCTGCAGCACTCCCGTTAGCAGCGACAGCACTGACAATGTGGCCGAAACGGCTGCCGACTCATCCTCCAATCTGTGAGTCGTATCATTTACCCGATATATAAGGTATTAATCACATATTCACGTATTCAAATTATTGCCAACCAATATTTAACAAAATATTGTTTCAAAATTTTATTCGCTATGTTTAGTTTATATTTTTAAGTTTTTCCACTGTTTTTTTTTATATATATATAGCCCGTATTTGTGGTTTTTTGATAAGTTAAGCTACTTACACACAAAATACAAATATATCGCATAATTTTAAAGATAAACTATTGGCTTATTTCTACTAAAATCCAAGCATTTATAAAATCTAGCTATAAATAAATCTAGTTGGCAACACTGTCAGCAACTGTAAACATTGTATGCATCTTGTGCTCTGCTGAAGGTCAGAGAGCACTAACTTAACGACAGCTAATTTGCACGTGCAAACAAAGACGATATACGATATTGTAAATCGTAAGAACACTTTGCTTGCCAGCAGTTGACGATCGTAAATCGCAAAGCTTTAACAGTCGTTTGTCTTTTACGATATTACATGCAGACAAATTGTTCTTACGATAAACACAACAGCTAAAATTCACTTAATGTCGTATCGTAACTCGTCGTCTACGTTTCTGCCTTACGATATGCGGTAAGCTTTAGCTTTTAGCACGCAACTGTTGCGTGTCGCCCACTGCCGCCGGCAAATGGCCAAGAACTGAGAGCTTTTATATAGTTACGATATGATACGAGGGAATCGTCTGCGCTACGCTATGATATGTACATACATTGTTGGCTAAATGAAACGAAAATAGGCAAATAGAAATCTCGTGTTTTTTTGCAAAGGTTATTTGTAGGAGATTTGCCATTTCTATGGCTCTGCTCTAGGGCTGGGTACACCTATCACAAAAATAGCATTGGAATATTTTTTAGTCGCTGTTTTGTCTACACACACACACACCTATAATGGCACTGACCTAACCCAACGCACTACAAACCGCAGACCACGCTGATGATGCACGTCATCATGTCTAGTCGGTGTCTGGTAGAAAGTACATCCGTTTGTCTGTCCGTTCACATGACGTCACGGCGACAATTAACACTGGACTTGAGAGGCATAAATATCTTTTTTTTTATCTTTAATTTTTTTTTGGCAGTGGAAAACTAGTTTTTTGAAGTGTATTGCTAATGAATCACATTAGTGAATTAAGTGAAATATGGTGGAGTACTTGACGAAATTGCGCTTATCTATGGAACAATTGTAGCGCCAACACTAGACAACAAACAATTTTTAAACCAAATTCTAGAGTCGTTAAAAATCTAAGTAAAAAGTACTTCAAAAAATTTCAAGAAATTTTTTTTAAACTTACAAATTTCAAGTATTTTTTGGGACATTTTTCACAGCTTTGTTGCGCAGTGTAGGTACAGTGTATTATTTTTGCCTCCTCATGACGCTTCGTGTCACAATTTTTGCCGCCTTTATCAGTCTATAGTATGCTATATAGATAGGCATATGTACATGTGTCCGTATGTAATTGAATAATCACTAATGGCATTCAATAGAATTCGGTTCAACTAGCAAATACCGCGTTAAATAGTATTCAGGGCAAAAAAGGTATAAAATATTTTGTTTATTTAATTTATAGTATTACATTTAAGTCAGCGTAGGCTTGATTACATTTTCCATTAGCTAAAAGTGTTTGCATTTTAAATTTTAGGCTTTTTGTTAAGCCCTAAACTCTTTTAAATGTGTCCAATGGCCAATCTCTGGAACGGCTGAAACGATTTTTATAGCTTTTTTACTGAACGATAGAGCAGGCTATGGGGCAACATATACGCCTTTTTAGAATCCAAAATTA
This sequence comes from Drosophila tripunctata, assembly GCA_035047385.1. Taxonomy (NCBI): domain Eukaryota; kingdom Metazoa; phylum Arthropoda; class Insecta; order Diptera; family Drosophilidae; genus Drosophila; species Drosophila tripunctata. Next base: position 506,424 of record JAWNPS010000288.1, read on the forward strand.
CCATTTTTCGTTTTCAGAAGCTACGCGTTAAAAACAGTAAGTATGGTAGCTAGTTATGCTATAAAGTTGAAGTAATAAAAATTGTAATAAAATTAGAGTAAACACAATCTTGTTATTATTTAAAACCCCTATATAAAGCTTACTCATACTACACACCACCCCTATATTAAACGATAAGCGTAGTTTTCGTTCTAGTAAAAATATGCCAACGTTTAGCTGGATATACACGCTTTCTGGCTATATGCCAGGGTATAATACTGCTGAAATTTTTTGTGTAGCTATAGATATGAATATAGAATTCCGACCGAGGCGCGTCGCTCTGTCGGCTAGTTACAAAAAGTGAATAATACTATAAAATAAACGACGCCGTGTGCTCAGTTCATCCACATCAAGGTGAACACATTCGACACACTCACGATTCACGAGCGAATAGTTTAATATCTATTTTTTTTTGGCTAGAGTCAATTAGCTGCTTGTAGACAGCGTATAACAGTGAGAGTGTGTGAGAGAGGGCAAGATATAACAGCTGTTTCTGCAGGTGTGCAACAGAGTGAGAAGGGGGTAGCAGGGTAGGTCGTGCGAAATTTGCAAGCTCTCTAAGCCAAAAAAGCTATACGTAGCTGTAGTTGCAACAGCTGCATCCCCAGCCGACGACCACTACAGCTGGGTCAGTCGACAGACCGACGACGACTAGCAAGCGAATCAGAGCTGCCAGACAGAAGAGAGCGGACGGAACTGAACTGCGAATTACGTGGTAGCAGCAGTTAGTTAAAAACAGACGACTACTATTCCAACTGAGACGCCAGCAGCAGCATCAACAACAACGGTAAGTAAAGCTCCACAATACGCAAGTTGAACTAACGTTAAGCGGACGCCGCCGCTCGCGTATTTATTCGAAAACGAAGAAGAAGCAGCAGCAGCAGAAACTGAAACTGAAAAAAATAGTGACTAAAACTCTGATGTAATCATTCGCTGTTACGCCCGCAAAAAAAAAAAAAAAACCAAAAGAATCTAAAAAGCCTAAAAAGAAATCGTTTGTGAACAATTTCAAACGCGTCTGGTTTATTGCGTGCTCTGCGTAGCAGTTGCGCCTGGAACTTCAAGAGGTAAACACTAACAAACGCATTTTTTGGCGTTTTGGAATTATTAATACTTCTGGCAGCAAGTAATTCCCTTGCAATTTTGTGAGACTAAAGCTCTGTGCTGAGTCGTGTTTCAAGCCGACCGGCACGCCATGGAGCGCATATCGATTTAACATACAAACATATTTACTTTACGGACTTATAATAAGTTGTTGCCCCTCCCGCATTGGAATGACACAGTCACACTTCCAATGCTGCGTACGCCGGCAGCGCAGCAAAAAGTTCGCAACAAATAGCTTTTGCTGTGCGCGCTCTCTCTCTCCCTCTGTGTGCACTGCTTTCAAGAGAGAGCGCGCGCGCGTATTTTGAAAGAGCAACTGCTTGATCTGCTGTTTATTATTTGTTGTTGTTTTCTTTAAAGCTTAAAGCGTGCAAAGAGCGAACAAAGTGTTAAGAGAACATGACGTCGCGTATGTTTAAATTTGGCGTCGCTGCGGCCAGCGCCTGTGTGGGCTCTGTGGTTGCGTCCTGGAGCATCGATCGCTGGAACTCACCGCATGTGGTAAGTAAAGGATTTGTGTGCCCCAAACACATGCCAAACCCACTCTCTTTGACCACTCCCACTCTCTTCCTCGCTCTTAGGTCAACAATGCCATGCAACGTCCACCCAAACGCAAGCGCACGTTGCCTATGCGCGGCGAACAAATCAATTCGCTGATGAGCGGCGAGGAATTCGATGTGCTTATCATTGGCGGCGGTGCCACAGGAGCCGGTTGCGCACTCGATGCGGTGACCAGAGGTGCGTAGACTCTCTCTCTCTCTCTCTCTCTATGCCACTATAGCTGCAGCTTCATTTTGTTGCAGGACTGAAGACGGCACTTGTGGAGCTAGATGACTTTGCCAGCGGCACCTCGTCCCGTTCCACCAAGCTGATACACGGCGGTGTGCGTTATCTGCAAAAGGCCATTCTAGGCGTAAGTTTGACAAAGCTATAGCTCTAGCTCTTAGCTCACGCTACGCTCTCTCTCTTAACAGCTGGATCTGGAGCAGTACAGAATGGTTAAGGAGGCGCTGCAGGAACGTGCCTCTATGCTGGAGTCGGCGCCACATTTGACGCATCCCTTGCCCATTATGCTGCCCGTTTACACGTAATTATTGAAACTATATGCGCCACGAGTCAGTACTGATCCAATACTCTCCTATCTCCTCCTCAGCTGGTGGCAGCTGCCCTATTATTGGGTGGGCATCAAGGCCTACGATTTTGTTGCCGGCGATCGGAATGTGAAGAGCTCGTATCTGCTGTCCAAGAACGATGCACTGGAACTGTTTCCCATGCTGAAGAAGGACAAGTTGTGCGGTGCCATTGTCTACTACGATGGCCAGCAGGATGATGCACGCATGTGTCTCGCAGTGGCTTTAACTGCCGCCCGACACGGTGCCACCGTCTGCAATCATGTGGAGGTCAAGGAATTGCTCAAGAAGGACGATGGCAACGGCAAAAAAGTGCTCTGCGGCGCCAAGGTCAAGGATCATATTTCGGGCAAGGAGTTCACCGTGAAGGCCAAGTGCATTATCAATGCCACTGGTCCCTTCACCGACTCCATTCGCAAAATGGACGATCCGACGGTGAAGAGCATCTGCTGTCCCAGTTCGGGTGTGCACATTGTGCTGCCCGGCTATTACAGTCCGGATCAGATGGGTCTGCTGGATCCCTCGACCTCCGATGGACGTGTTATTTTCTTCCTCCCGTGGCAAAGGCAAACGATTGCCGGCACCACAGATTTACCCTGCGAAATCACCCACAATCCCACACCCACCGAGGACGAGATTCAGTTCATCTTGAGCGAAATCAAAAACTATCTTAATGCCGACGTTGAGGTACGTCGTGGCGATGTCCTGTCCGCCTGGAGCGGCATTCGTCCCCTGGTCTCCGATCCCAACAAGGATGATACCCAATCTCTGGCACGCAATCATATCGTTCATGTCAGTCCCTCGAATCTGATCACCATTGCCGGTGGCAAGTGGACAACCTACAGAGCCATGGCCGAGCACACGCTGGACGCAGCCATCAAGGGTGAGTTGGATTAGATCTTCATGCTAAACTGAACTCCATGCTAATCTAAACCAAATCCCAAACAGCTTGCAACCTGAAGCCGGAACGCGCCGAGGCCGTCACATCGTACTTGAAGATCGAGGGCGGACAGGGCTGGACACCGACCATGTACATACGTCTGGTGCAAGATTTTGGCCTGGAATGCGAGGTGGCTCAGCATTTGGCCAAATCGTATGGCGATCGTGCCTTTGCCGTGTCCAAGATGGCATCTCTGACCGGCAAACGTTGGCCCATCATTGGCAATCGCATCCATCCCGAATTCCCCTACATTGATGCGGAGATTCGTTATGGTGTGCGTGAATATGCCTGCACCGCTGTGGATATGATTGCACGCCGTCTGCGTCTGGCCTTCCTCAATGTGCAGGCCGCCCAGGAGGCACTGCCCGTCATTGTGGACATTATGGGCGAGGAGCTGCAGTGGTCCAAGGAGGAGAAGGAACGCCAGATCAAGCATGCCACCAACTTTTTGGCCAACGAAATGGGACATGCCGTCAACCGTTCGTCCAAGGAGAGAATACCCATCAAGCTGTCCAAGGAGGAGATTCAGACATATGTGAAGCGCTTCCAACTGATTGACAAGGACAAGAAGGGCTATGTCTCCATCAATGACATACGACGGGCGCTCAAGAACTTTGGCGATGGCGATGTATCCGGCGAACAATTGCACGACATTCTCAAGGAGATTGACACCAACATGAACGGACAGGTGGAACTCGATGAATATCTACAGGTAGCGTATTTTCACTTTTATTTAAAATCAGTACAAAACTAATGAATACTATAATCTGTGTATAACTTATATGGTAATTAGATGATGTCGGCGATTAAGACCGGTGATGTGGCATACTCCCGATTCGCTCGCATGGCCGAGCTGGAGGAAGCCAAGCACGAGGCGGCCAATCTCAAGCAGAAGATTAGTGTCGATCGCTCAGGCGGTGGCCTGTAAACTGTAAACTGTAACCTGTGTGACCTGTAACCTGCGACGGGCGACTTAACCACACGATGAGACACAAAATCAAGCACATTTTTTATAGCACATAAGTCCACAACGAATTATACACACACTTAAAGAAAAACTATTTGAAAAAAACAAAAGAAACAAACAAAAAACCCAAAAAACAAAAATACAATTACTTCTCTTCATTGTATTTTTTGGTTAATAAAGTCTTGAAACTTACTCAGGATAATAGACAAGTCTTCTCTTGATTCGTATTCGAATTGCCATTCGAAGTGGTATTGGGCTTCGTAGCTGGATTCGAAGTGCCATTGGGCTTTGGCTTCGCATTCGGGTTAGAGTTCACAGCACCATTGCTCTGCTTTGCTGGCTTATTCTGTGTTTCACCGCGCTCCTCTGTATTGCCTGCAACGGAATTTTGGGGAATACCATTAATACATTTTCATTCCAATAACTACAAGTTTGTTTCTTTCTCTTCTAAAAAACTTTCGAAAAAATTAGCATTATATATTCTAACAATGTGTACACACAAATATTTTTACCCAATTCTATAATAATAATGACTTACATATAAAATTCTACCAAAAACATATATCTGCCTTTTTAACTTGCCAATAAAAAGCGAAAAACTCCATTCCGACCCCATAAACTATATATAATTTATAATCAACACAAGCTGGCTAATCAATTAGCATCATTTTTGAAAAAAATTCAAATTTTTTGAAAACATGGTAAAAGGTAAGAATCGAAAATTTTGAGAAAAAAAAATCAAATTTTTGAAAATTTTTAAATTTAAATGCAAAATCAATAATGGGGTAATATACAATTTAAAATGATATACAATTCCAAAATCTCTCAATTTTTTGGCAAAGTTATCAATGTTCAAAGCTTAAGAAAGGTTTTTTTTTCTGCTAAATTAATTAACTATCGACACCCATTTAGTATACCCTATCACCCTGTACTTACTGAATGAGCAAGTCACCGTTTTCTTAATGTCCTGTGTTAGATTTCCGGCGGCTCTTTTTAGCGTGTAATGTTCAGATACAACACAGTCATGCATATTGTTGCGTTGATTTTGACTAAAGGACGCAAACATATCCAGATTTGGATCCCAGAAGAATTGTAGCTTGCCACTCCGGCGACCGGATATAGCCAGACAATTACCCAGCTCGTGAAACATCTGAAAAAAGAAAGAAAACAATACGAGATTAAAAACTGATACGGCATCGGATTAGATAACTTCAATACGCACATCGATCAATATGACGGATAGTTTCTCATTTCTCCAATAGGTGGCGGGTCGTATCTTGATTTGCCATAGCAGTAGCGTCTTAATATAGTAACTCTTCAAGTTGTTCATATTTTGCTTGGAATCCCGAAACTTCTTCATCAGCTTAATGACATTCTTCAACTTCTCCTTGTCCCGCAGCATTTGCTTTTCGGCCTCATAATACGAGGCCCGAAACGAAGTGTTATTGGATTGGGAGGGCTTCAAGGGTTTCGGAATCGCATCCCAATACTCGATATTTTGAAAATACTTCAATTGCTCCGATCCCAAGACATTCTGTTGAGCACTTAGCCTAATGGCTGGCACAAAGTCCACAGAGTATTTCATATTCGGTTCGTTGATTTTCATCGTATGGGCAGGACCACATCGCTTATATTCAATCTTCGATGCTTTTCCATTCACAACAATCTGTTTGTCCATTTTATTGAGAGCTCGAGCAAAGTTGCTATATATGAATTGCTGTAGCTTGTCCTCCAGCAGCAGATTATTGGTTGTCACCAGTTTCTTTAGGTTAGTATAGGTTAACTTGTGGTGCTCCTGATTATGCAGAATATTCAGCACCTCCGTCATGTCCAGCGTAACATTACCCGGCTTTCCGGGATCCTTCTTCACGATTATCCGATGATTTTCAGGAAATTTCAAGTATATCACCAAATCGAATTCATCGGGTTTCGTTATTTTTAAATTATCACCATAACTTCCTATACACACAATATATATAAAGTTTGCCATATATTAATTTTAATCCATTACAATTTTCCTTCTATCTTATCTTTACAATATTATGGTTTTTACAACATGATCAAGATAAGCTTCAACTTCCAGGAAAATAGTTACGTCTACTACGGAGAAACTGATAAGATATATCCACTATAGCGCCATTAATTCAACTCAGAATTCAAACTTATCTAATTTTAAATTTATTTATAGTAAACTTTTTATTTCATTTAATGCACATCCGTTAATATGAGTCAGATATATGTATGTGGTTTTTATAAGTTCATAACATATATTCATTAATATAAATTACATACCAAAATATAAGTATTTAAATTTTAGATATAATAGCTGTTGCTTAAATGGAAACTTTGGCTAATCTACAGATTAATGTATGAAAAACCGCACCAAAATCCAGTACTTCAAATTTGGCTTAAATAAATCCGAGATTAACGAACAGCTTGCATCAGTTTGGTTTGTTTTTAAAGAGAATTATCAATTTTTTTTTAGGATTTATATATTAAGCTATCTCGACCAAAATCATGCAAAATTATTTTTTCTAACATTATATACCAACTTAAGAATTTTTATTTAAATCGGACTACTATGTCCATAGATACAATCGATTGAATATAAAATATGGTATGGAAAACTTTAATTAGAAACATTTATGTATATAAAACACATTTAACTACATACAACGCAGATCTTTTTAGAATACCCCAAGGGTATTACAAATTTGGTGTGCCAAAGATAATCTTACCTTCTTGAATTTAGTACTATCTGCTTTTTAAAATGTATGTATGTCTGGTATGCCTTATAGGGAGTCTAGAGATTTTATAATCAATTGTGACTTCTAATGCTGCAATTGATAACGCCACGTCGACGTCACTGTTAATCTGATAATATTCGTACCGAGTGCAAATATTAGCAACATTGTTGCACATTTTCTCTCAGTTATTTGGTAGCACTGACCACGCCCCACTTACCGCCCAGTTTGTGGCCGCACAACCATTTGCCCAGTGGCATATCAGATTTCAGCGTGGAGTAAATTGTATCCCTTAATGCATTATAATGCTGGGTATACTCCTTTCGATTCGCATCAATATTTATAAATTCTGCCATATTTTTTTGCAATTCCTGCTCCAAATTGGACATTGTAAGTTTTTTTATAGATTTTAATAGACAACAGAGAACTCGATCTGAACTCGAACGACGCGACTAGCGAACTGATATCTGTAGGTCTAAAGAAGTAAAGAAGAAAACAAAATCGAATGAAAACCGGCACTCAGAGAGGGAGAGAGATAGTGAGAGTTTCTACAAGGTTAGAGTGCAAGTGAAGGTTGTCATTATGTTTGCAATGAGAGTGGACACCAGTGTAGGTACTAATATTTATGAATTTATTTTAATTTGAATTTAGTGTAAATAAATTTCTATTAATATGTATTTTAAAACTAAATTAGATACCTACTGAAGTTAACTGTCTGCATTAAACGAGTCTATGTTTGTGACGTCACAACTAATGTTGTGCACAAGCGAAACAATCTCACATTCTGATGCTATTCAACACTTAACGCGCACTGTGAGTGCGAGCGGCTGAGTGCGAGTGGGAGAGAACGAGTATCTGTGTGCGTTTTGCCTGTGTATGTGTGCATTTATACTTCCTCTGCTGCCATAAAAGTCTTAACTGAAATTCAAGCGTCCAGTACGTGGTATGTTATCATTCGCTGCGTATGCCACTGAAATAAAGTTTTGGGAATCCCCTGAATTACAGACATGTGTTATTGGTTTTCAAACGAAAATACTCTAGTCAATTCAGTTGGGTTTTCATATGTAACTATGTACTAAAAATTTGACAGAGTTTTATTCCATATACTTTGTCATAAAATAATTAAAGCATTAAAGAGTGCGTAGCTCAGCTCAAGCATATCAGTTGGTAGGCATTATTATAATATAAGTATAGGATTTTATGAATAAAACAGTAGCTAAAAATTCGAAAAATTAGTGTTTTTTTTTGAGGAAATAGTACCCGGTAAGCAGAAGTCTCAAAAACCGCATCATATTAAATCCAAACTAAACGACTGCTCAAATATTCACTCACTATAACGTACGTATTTCAAAGTTCAATTCTTGCACGTCACAGACTATCAAACAGATGAATTCTTTATGAATACTATACAGCACAGTAGAGTGAACATTCAGTCAATGAACGCAAAAATAATTAAAGTACACAAATGAGTGCAAAGCAATACTCTAAAACCAAAATATAATTAAACTATACCAAATCATAAAATATCACAATTCTGCAGCTGCGTCTATAAATTAGTACACAAATCACTAAATAGTATTAAAGACACCATTGTTTTTATTAAAAAAGTCAATCATAAGGTCAGCTCTTAACGGCGCTGGTTATGTGGTTTCGAGGCGAAATGCGTGGATCAAAAATAGCATCAATGCTCACCTGACAGTCTGAAAAAGAAAGCAGATAAGTAAGCATAATGTAAATAATTATAAAAAATTAAATTACCATTTTCCAAGAGATACAAGGCACGATCATAAAGAATAATGCTTTCCACTAAGTTGGAAATAAATCAAAATATATATATTAAAAATGTTTATAAACAAATCAAAAGCAAATCGCTCACCGTGCGGTGCCAGCATCAGACGTAGCGTATAGAAGCAAACAATGCGTTCCCAGTGCAATAAATCATTTTCAATTTGTTTATTGTTTAAATGCGTTGACTGTCGTAAGTCGGAAAATCTTGTGCCTTCAATCGCTCGCTCAAAATAACTGAAATGCAAGAAGTTTTTACTTAAAGTTTATCAATTTATATTAAAACTTACTCGTGGAAAGTCATGCCTGGTACGTGTTTAACATTGCGCAATGCCGAGTGCCGTAAATCAGGATAATGCTGGACAATAATGCTTTCAGCAGCGGCACGGAGTGAGTGAATCTTTAGGTATTCATGCTGACCGGCCTGCAGACGATCGTAGTACAATTCTATGGCATGACAGGCGATTTCTCGTGCCTCATAACTGAGCTGGCAACTGTCAACAGTTTGCAATTGTCGTTGAAGCTGCGAACTCAGCGGATAGCCATGTAAATCCGCATGGGGATGAGTTGCCAGTGTGCTCATCTTCTGGTAACAACAGCCAACAAAATTAAGAAACTTTGCCTGCTTGCAGTTGAGAAACATGCGCATAAGTGTGGCACCCAGATCTCCACACGGATGCAAGCCAATGATACCGAATTGGAACTCAGTGTTGGGTAATTGGAATGCCTGCCTAATGGTCTCAATGAACTCCGCTGGCTGTGTGCTGCTGAGTAGGCGCTGCGTGAGATGTGCTGGTCGCTTAAAGTGCACAATTTCACTGGCATCCAAGTGCTTGGCAGCCATACTCTCCAGTTTGGCATCAATAGCACCAGCTTGTTGGTTCAAATCTGCCTGCATCTCAAAGCAGCAGACCTTAATGCCATAGCCATAGCCCAGTATACGTGCCAGATGCCCGACACCGGCACCAAAGTCCACAACAAACTGAATCGAAGTCTGTTGGCAGCTGCGTGCACAAATGGCTGCCATTCTGCGGATTTCATGCGCTTTCTTGGGCTTCACACATTTCATAAACATGTGCTTCAACTTGCGATGCTCCAGCAGTGCACAAACCGGCAAATCTTTCTGTACATTAAAAACATAAATATACATTAAAATCGTATATTGAATTTGCACTTGAAGTGTTTACCAACATCTGGCTGCCTCTTTGGTCGCCGCTCAATGTCCAATGATTGGAGCAACTGCTTCAAGGCCAACAGCTCCAGTGGCCACACACAGTGGCTTGTTGTCTTTGCATCATTCGGCTCATTTTGCAGCAGCTCCGCCAAAGCTTCCACTGGCAGCTGCTCGAAATGTTTGCGCCAACTCAAAGGCAGCTTCTCCCAATGATTGTCCACATAAAAATCCTGTAAGTAATCTCTTAACACGATATTTCAAAAGTAGCACACAATTTACACACCGCCACATAAGAATTAATTAACCACTCGTACTTTTTGACAACATGCAAACAAGTAGTTAATTTATTAGATATTTCCAGCATGCTCTTGACTGTTTACTTTTAACCAGGGCTGAGCAAGCCATATCGATAGCACAGCGCTTCGCCGATAACTCTTACCGATATGAAAGCTCAATAGCATCGACGATTGTCCAACACTGGTCAACAGATTGTGCACAAAAAAATAATAGCTCATACTTTCGGGTATAATTGACCACAAAAAAAAACCAAAATAAAACCACAAAAAGAACAAAACTAAGTAAGCAAAGTTTAAAAATAATAATAAAGTGTCGCAAATATTATTTATGGTGGCTGTTTTGTCCATTTTTTATACCCTCTGAGGGGTATAATGGGTTTGTCAGAAGTATGTAACAGGCAGAAGGAGGCGTGGCAGACCCCATAAAGTATATATATTCTTGATCAGCATCAACAGCCGAGTCGATATAGCCATGTCCGTCTGTCCGTCCGTCTGTCTGTCTGTCTGTCTGTCTGTCTGTCTGTCCGTATGAACAAACAGATCTCAGAGATGGTAAGAGCTACAAAATCCGTTTTAGTCAGTATCGATCACATATTTAGTCAGTCAATACAAGTTTGTTTCCTTTTTTTGATGCCACGCCCCATTCGCCCACAATAAGCGAAATACCAGACATACCTCGGAAAAAATACATGTTTTTGGCAAATATCTCGGTAACTATAACACCTAGGGACACCAATTTTGGCATGCAGGTTGCTATTTACAATATAAATATAATGCCATCAAAATTTATTGGATGCCACGCCCCCTTCGCCCACAATTGCGTTGAAACTTTGAATGTCTCTGGCTCACTTATTTCTTAACGTATAGTTTTATAACTTGGTGTATAATTAGAGACAAATAATATTAAGAAATACTGAAAATTGCATCAAAATCGGACTATAATTAAAAAAGTTTTTAGTACAAACTTAAATTTTTATCGCAATAGCAGTGCACTGCTTTTGTTTACGCTGCAGTGTTTACAAGCAGTGCACAAGCAGTGCTTGTGTATCTAAAACTTACTCAGTGCACTGCTTGTGTGTATAAAATTTACTCAGTGCACTGCTTGTAAGCAGTCCAAAATGAATTCATATAATTGGAAACGAAGCTCAGAGGGTATTACACGGTCGGCATGCCCGACTGACATTTTCTTTCTTGTTTTTAATTGTATACAGGTAGAGACTGGTATACATACGCACCCACACAACACATACACACAAGTACACAGTGACACAGAAAAGTATTGGCAGTGCCGTTAGTTGAAGATAAAGTGAAAATGCATCTGCAAACAACAAATGGCAATATTTGCGAGCAGATATGAAAGAAAATTACCAATTGATGACACCGAGGCAATAAGCTGTGAAATCGCAACAGTCGAGGAGGTCGACGGACATACGGTAAGTGCAATTCGTGCAAATGCATATTGAGAAAAATTTATGACACCCACTACGAAAAAAAAAAAAATCGATAATTTGCGACGCGCCGCTGTCGACAAATTGTTGATGGCAAGTGTTTGGGTGAATGTGTATCTAAATATATGTGTGTGTTTGTTTGTATGTTTCCCTGCAGGAATATTTACTGCGTGTGCAGAGGGGAGAGAACTCCTGGAATGTTCTACACCGCTACAATGACTTCAATAAGCTCCATCAGAGCCTTCGTATCTCTGGCATTGAATTGCCGTTGCCTGGCAAACGCATCTTTGGTAATATGCGTCCGGACTTCATAGCTGAACGGAAAGAAGCATTACAAGTCTACATAAACACAATACTAATGAATCCCATATTGGCATCATCGCTGCCAGCCAAGCGATTCGTTGATCCCGAAAGCTATTCGCAATCATTCCATGGTGAGAGAGTGTTTGCATCTAACTATTCAATCTATATCTCTGACTCGATTTCGATTTTCTTGCAGATCATGCAGTGCAGAATGCTCTGCTCTGTCTACGCAATGATGCAGTTTGGGCATTGGGCGCCACAATGGGCGCCATAGGCTGGCGACTGCGTAAACATTACTTTAAGGTGACCACCAAACCGCCAGAGAAGAGTAGCAACAAGTTGGTGAAGAGCGGTTCACAGACACAACAACAAAGTAAACATTTTGCTGCTGGCAGTAATGGAGGCAGTCATTCCGTTTCAATTGATGCCGGCACAGGGGATTCCAATACGGAAATGGTTGCCGAATGGCTGGAATACGGTCCGGACAAGTATGTGGAGGAAAAGGAAATTAATGGCGTATTGAAGAGCTTAATGGGTTTGCAGCATCCGCATATTGAGGCCGTAGTGCTGGCAACAAATACGGAAAACGGTTGCTTAATAATACGAAAGTGAGTGAACACACACAGATAATCGATTACTATCGATAACTTTAACTTTATGTTCATACAGATTCCATAAGCATGGCACTCTGAAGGATGTGCTGTGCATGGCAACGCCTAAGAATCCGTTTCTAAGCAAATACGGCAATCCCAAGGGACGCACTGCACTCTCCATGCGACAGGTGGCAACCTATGGCAAACAGATCTTAGATGCTTTGATATTTCTGCACTCGAAGGGATATGCTTACGGTAATTATGATGCGACAGCAAGTTCGGGGATTAAACTTAATGTTCTCCATTTCATTAGGTCACTTACATTCCGGCAACATTGTCATACTGGATGACTGTGTCAAGCTATTGGACATTGAGAATCATCTGTTGGGTGTGCCAGCCTTTTATAGACCCTTTTTCGTGCAGCACAGCAAAATACATGCCATAGAGACCATTGATGTCTACTGTTTTGGCCACGTACTCTTCGAAATGGCCATGGGTTATCCGCTGCAGGAGTCGGTAGTGCGTCAAATCACCGAATGTCCAGAAGCATTAAGTAAAGAACTGTTGAGCAATGATTTATATATGTTATTTATATATACTTTTGTATTGTTAGAATCGCTGCTGGAGAGCATACTGTCCAAGGAGGCTTGCAAGGCTGGTCTGCCCACGTTGGAGCAGCTGTTGGCACACAGATTCTTTACACAGTACGCCACCGACACGGGCAGCTCGACTGAGAAGCCGCACTTTAAGCTATCCTTGGTAATCCAGCACCATCACCAATGCTTGCTATATTGAAATTAATCCATGATATTTATGCTCTATTTAATTTGTTTAGAATGCCAAGGAACAGTTGCGTCAGGCGGCGGTGAAGAGCGAGAATCGTTTGCGTGACGAACAAAAGTCGGTGAAGAACCAAAAGCGTATTGTTCGCGTGCAGGAGCTAATGAGTTCCGAGGAGGAGAAGCGTAAATCAAAGCAAAAAGCAGTTAGTATCAGTATCTAGTATCTAGCTCAATTTGTTTGCTTATTGTTTATAATTTGCCCACACTCCCCTCCCCCCTTCCACCCACCAATTTTAGAAACTAGAGCACAAACAGTCGAAGCTAAAGCAACAGGGCTCACTCCAAGCAAGCAATGGACGCTTGTCTCTGGCCGCTGCGACTGCTGCTTCAACCAGCACAGCTGCTGGCGCTGGCGGTGGCCTTTGCCTAAGCACCGCCGACTCATTCAATCGCTCCGACAGCACACCCGAAGAACCCACCACCACACTGGCTGGCCTCAAATGTAGCTATTATTAACTTAACACTAGTTCTGCTCCAATCCTTCTAACTCTGATCTTTCATTTCGCCAGCTCATTCGGCGGGGCCACAGACACCGCGTCAGGAATTGCCCACCACCATCAGCAGCAGCAGTGCAGCAGGAAGTGCGAGTGCAGCTTCTGTGGAACGTCAGACATCGACGCCGAATATGGCATCCGAGGATGTGGAAGCTGGCGAGGATGATGATGAGCCGACACGCTCTGCGCTGCTCGAGTCAATTTGCAAATTCAATCGCGGCTCATTGCGCAAAGTGCGTTCCAATGATTGAGGATGCAAAAATACAAATCTCGAGTCATGAATTTTACATTAATTACATTTTGGACCAAAATACGGCGTTATGAAATAACGGTTCCATTCAATTGAAACAAAACCAAACCAAAACAAGAAAAAGTTAAAAATATTCACAACACACATTGGTAAAACGAATGCAACTATTTGTATGGGCATAAAACATAAACTATAAAAAACCAAAACAATCCAGCCTAAGTACTAAGAATAACTATATATATATATATATATATATTTACTAACGAAACCCACTGAATCTGTGTCCACAACAACAACACAAAAAGTTAAATGTTTTATTAACTCGAAATGTACGTCTATATATATACGATATACAATACATATAGTACTATATACTATATGATAAGCTACAACAAAAAAAAATCACACTCGGTCAGAGCGTCTAACGGTACGCAACTAAAGCTTTACATATACATATATACAAAAAAAAGATACATATACATTTACGAATACATGACCACTACACGACTGAGAATAATCTTTGGTACGAGTATCTTAAAAAAAACCTAAAATGAATGTGAAAAACAAAAACAAAACAAGAAACTTTAGAAACTTTTCAAAACCCAAAAAAAAAAATGGATCCTTTAACTAGATAAGTCTGCACCAAAACATTGGCACAATGAATGCTCTTAAAACGTAACTAAACTAAACTAAATATATATATATATATGTAACTAAAGAAGATATCGTACATATTTATACCTACTTTATAGAGTACATGTTGTTCCTCTTGTTGTGTATCGTATTGTGGCCAAATGCAATCAATATTGTCAACGTTTTACTAATGATTTTCAAATGGCCAAAACAAAACAACTAAAAAAAACGCAGTTGCTTTCAAATTGTTCTTGTTTTCTTTATTTATAGTTTAATTATTTGTTTTTGTTTTATTTGATTTTATTTTTTGTTATAGACAATTAAAATATTGATTAAAAATCTCTGTAAATCTCACAAAACATATTAAAAATATATATATGCAAAATGTACTTTTATTAAATGTTTTAATGTGCATAATGCATACTGAAAAAAAAACACTATATATTATCGGCCCATAATGAGCATACCATACCATATACCATAAAAAACATATATATATATATATATATGCTAAGTGAAATCGTAAACAATTGAAATTTGATATATTTATGTGCATGTCTATGTGTTTTCTATGTAAATGACTGTGTATGTATATGTTCGTATGTATGTTTATATATATATATATATATATATATATATATATATGTACATGATATATATATATATATTTTACATACTTATGCCGTAACAAATTGAACGTCTAACGAAATACATATATACAAAATACTAGCAAAATATAAATGGTAATCTTTAATTTTTGGATTTTATGTATGACATTTTTTGGTGTTTTAAATATATAGGTCTGGAAAACTGGAACGTCAATTCTACTGGCTATCTTTATATATATTTTTCTTCAGTAAACATCACTACTGAAAGCTCTATCTATTTGTTAGCTCAACTGGCATATAGAAATACAGTTACCAACAGCTTTTCTATTGGAATCCATAAGAAATACATAATTTTTTTCTTCAAATATCTGATATTTCATTCATCATACATTTCGACTGTTTATTGTAAATTTTCCATATAAAATATATACTCGTAATATTAATAGTACATTTAGACAGTTTATTATAAACTACCCATTTAAATTTGATGAAAAAAACTCATAAACTTACCCCCTTTACAGCATATTACAGGGTATTAAAGCTGTCCAGTTGTTGCTCAGTAATTCTCTGGTGGGGTGAAGATGGAGTAGCATAGGCAAGGTCAGTAAAGTCGCAACGTGCTCGCATAATTTGTGTCATTTATTGATTCAACATTTGCACAGAGATTGAAATTGCCAGGACGACGACGAAAAGACATTGACAAGACATGGCTGCCATTTGGTAGCGTCATAAATTTATAATAATCATTTGCGGTTTTATGGCAAACCGCGACGCACTCTAAAAAAACAAGGCATAGTCAGCCAACACGCCACGATACGGGGGGCAGGAACACACACAAATGGCCAGCGCAGCGAGAAATTGGTCGGGTCTGGTTACGTTGTGTTTGGGCCAGGAACGTGAGAAGGTAACAAAGAACGATTGATTTTGTGATTACATGATTACAACATGAAAACATGGATATACTTAATGTGTGTTTAATGAGCACTAATGCTTGTTACCAGCAATTTGCTAGAGACGCGGGGGCAGACAGGGAATCCAAATAGATAGAGCATTACCAATATTTGGCCATGTCACGCATATAGAGAGTAGAGAGTAGTACATGTTATTTGCTGGTGAATCCTCACTAGCTCAGTTAGTAGTACATGAAATGTAATCAGTTTCAAAGCTTCTCCGCTATTTTTTTTTCCCCGTTTCGTTAACATGCAGCGGCAGGTGAGCAGCCAGCGCGCATCCCTGACCAAGTCCAATGTGGGCACAGCTTTGGGAGCAGTTCCAAAGGTAAGTGCAGCAGCCACATGCGGTGATCTTTGCTCTCAACTCAACTGTTGCTGGTGCTTTCAGGCGTCTATACGTTATCTGCCCACATATCGTCTGGAACCGAAGAACCCATTGAATAAGGAACGCTTGGAGATTGCCATGAAGACCATTATGGATAAGACCTATAACGATGAGTACTTGTTTCATCCAAAACAATCACATCACATGGCCGCACAGGTCAGCGAAGAGATTAAGAACAGCATAAAAGAGCTCAATTTTGATAGGTGCGTAATGCGAGTATTACTACACCACACTTCGAGTGATATGCCTGTCTATTTCTGCTCTCTCTCTCTCTAGATATCGTTATGTGGTGCTGGTTACCGTTGGGGAGCTACTCATGCAGGGACTATGCTCCATGGTTAACTTTCTGTGGGATGCCGACAAAGATGGCTATGTTACCTACGCCATCAAGACACCCAAATACTTTGCTATCTGCACTATATTTTATTTATATTACGACTGAAAAACGTATAATACTAAAATTATATGGGATAGAAATATTTAAATTGTTCCGAAATGATTGAAATTTGTAAAATAAATGTTAAATAATGTAAAAATTGATACTACGCTTGAAATTTGTCAAGTTTCGGCTTATTTAGGAAAAGTACAACTAATAAAATTTTCCAAATATTTAAAATTAAGGATTTTAACTGCTTCTAACTGCCCAAAGCAAGCTTAAAACTCTTTTCCGACCCCATAAACTATGTATATTTATGACCTATATAAACTGCCAAATCAATTGAGATAGTTTTTGGGCAAAAATAAAAAAAAAAAGTTTTTTTTTAAAAATGTCAAGGGGTAGGTATGAAAAATTTCAATTTTTTTCGAAAAAAAAATTAATTTTGTAAAATAAACTAAATTTGAATAGAGCATGAATTATGCTGTTGAATAATGAACAAATTGATATTCCGCTTGAAAATCGGTTAAGTTTTGACTAAATTATGAGACTTCAAAATTTTCAAAAAAAACGATAAGGGGTAAGTATGAAAAATTTTAATTTTTTTTGAAAAAAATTAATTTTATAAAATGAACCAAATTTGAATGCAGCATAATTTGGGATGATGAAAAATGAATAAAATGATATTCCGCTTGAAAATTGGTTGGGTTTTGACTGAATTATGAGAGTTAAAATTCGGATAAAATTCGAAAGTTTTAAGGACTTGGTGTGGAAAATCTCAATAGTTTCCGAAAAGAAATTGGTTTTAATATTATCTTTAATTATATTTTAGGCTAGTTGTTATTCACAAAGTTATCTAAATAACAAACAGAATTGGACACAAAAATATAAATTCTTTCGCTTCTGGTAATATCATTTCGAGAAGACTAAACTAAACTATTGTGGGAGATTTGATGTAACAGATCAGTTTAAGCCATACGTAATGCAACTGTTTTAAAAAATAAATTATTGTATTAGTAGAAACAAATGAAAGTAATGTATTGGGGAGATATATGTATGAATACAAATTTATTAAAAATAAATAGTATAATAGCCAGCATTACCTGTGAAATAAAAATTTAAACTGTAAACAAAATTTCCAGTGCATTTTGGAATTATCACTTATTCACACTTTTCGGGCACAATTATAACTCAAGTAACTCGTAACTGTTAGACAACTGATTAAATATAGAACAACACACACACAAATAGATACCGATTGTTTTTGTTTATTTATTTGAATATTTATTAAATATAATATAGGTGTATAATAATGGTGAAGCATAATCATTTGCAATTTCTTTTCTTTTTCATTTTCATTTGTTCATCAATCAAAATTCACAAATCCAAACTAGTTTATATATAATTTCATATATGATTAATTTGATAACTTGTTTTTTCTTTTTTTTTTTTAAATCTGTTGAAGGAGTCATATATATATATATCTTTATGTATATATAGTGATACATTGGCCACACACATACACGCACAGAGAGAGAAAGAGAAACGCACACACACACACAATGAGAGAGAATATTTTGATCAAGTTTAATATATATATCTCAACGATATTGACACATTTTTTATATGCTTAAAAACACCATGGACCACTGATCGATCAGATCACACTACACACAGAACTTCTTATTGTTGTTGTTGTTAATATTATAATTATTGTTGTTGTTGTTGTTGAGAGCAACCACAAGAAAACCAATGTAACATTTGCAAAACCTATTTAAACAATACAAATATTTTGAAACAAATGCTACACGACGTTCTCTTTTCGGATGGAAATCAAAAGAACATATATCGACAGTAGTAGTCGTAGGAACAAAGAGAAACAACTTTAGGTCACTGCACACAATCAATCAGATATAGCTAGAACTATATATATCTTGTAATGAAAATAACACACGAATTGTTGGATGGGCGGCGGGCGTGTAAGCCCCGTGTATAGTGTATACAGTACAGTAAGGATTTGGCAAAAAAAACATATCCATCATGAGAAACAGATTCACTTGCATTCCACATTCAACTATCATATCATATCATATAATCACTATTAACATTTGTTCACAAAAATTATATATATATATGTATGTATGTATGTAAAACCAAATTATAACTCTCAACTTTTTAAACACAATACAAAAATGAAGTTAACACAAAACTTTTGGACATATTTTTTTCCATAATTTTCTTGTTTATAACTTTAAATCTTTTGTTTTTCTTTTTTTTCTTGTTGAATTTCGTTTTGTTATTTAAATTGTTGCACTAATTGCACATTGAGAAATCAGAAATTTGTTTACACTGTATTTACTTTACTTGTTTTTTTTTTTTTTTTTTTTTTTTGTTACAAAAATAATTAATAAATGTTGAAATTTGAATACTTTTGGCACAATTGTAATTGAAAAATAATAATAACTGTAATAATAACAGAACTGTATTAACTTTACACTTCTCACTACACTACACTGAGCAAAATAGGATGTGTAACCATTGCAAAAAAAAAAAAATAAAACCATTCAACAGATTTGGTCTGCAAAAAGAACAAATTATTAATTAATGGGGCTGGGGGCTGGGAGTGGGCTGAAAGGTTTCATCTTCTTGCATCTCTTCCGTCTCATCATTGTTGTCCTTGGCATTATCAGTGTGTCATCTGATGGATCGATAGATTTGCCTGATCAAAATATATGTTATTTGTTTGGAATTTCATATGCTTCTACCAACAATAAATACAAATACACAACTCGCTGTGTATCTGCTTATCCTCTCCTCTTTCTCCTCTGAGCTCTGTGGTTCAAAGTTTGTCTTTTTTTTTTTTTTTATGTATTTAGGCCGTGCCACCACGCACCACCACAATAACCAGATGATCCTCCTTTAGGCCCTCCTCGGTGAGGCTGTGGCAAGTGCGTTTCAACAGATCTGTAGAGAAATCGCACGGCGGAAAGGCGTACAGTACACCGGTGGCTTCCGTCTCCTTGTTGAGCAGCGAAATGACGCCAGCTGCCTCCTTTTGCTTTAGATACGAGACAAGATTGCGCAATGGACGCGTCTGCACACTGGCATCATCACAGTCCGTGTCCACTGTGGATCCAGCCAAGCCCATGAATATGGCATGTGATGATGAGGAAGCAATCCGCTTCTGTACATCCTCCAGCTTGGGCGGATCGAGACGCAATCGCTGTGTAATTCGTAAATTATGTTTGCCCTCCTCGTCACGCATCAATGATTCCACAATGTCCGTATCGCCATCGGTCAAATGGAATTTGGCCGGGAACAAGGAACTCTTTAGGATGAGTGCACCAGTCCAAATTGTGCTGCATTTGCGTGCCACCTCCGGCACCGTTGCTGCCGAACCGAGTGCATCATTGCGACGCGTTGAGTTATCCGAATCGGAACCCGGAGAGCGGGCACGCTTCAGTGGGGAACGAGAACGTGAACGCTCTACGCCGGGCTCCCGGCTGCTGGAGCGAGCACGATCGTAGGATTCACCAGGCGGACGACGCCATTCATCGTCTGCACCACCGGGTGGTGGCACCGCCGAAGCACCTCCCATTGCACTGGGATGCGGGGGCCGGTGCACATCGTTGTGATAGTGATACATGCCACGCCCACGTCCCCGATAGCCACCACCACCGCCACGACCACGATAACCACCACGAGGCGGATACGGTGAATAGCCACCACGTGGTGCATACACCGCTGTCTCCTCATAGTACGGATCGTATTCCGGCCGTCTGTACTCCATGGCGCTCTCATCGTACGACGATGGCTTGGAGTTCTTAAAGGCGCTGGCCGTGGGCGTGGCACCGGGCAATTCAGCGAAATCCGTACGCAATCTACGCTCCGGTCCGCCCAGAGGGAAACCACGCATCTCCTTTACGGCGGATGTAGCTGCCTCGACAGTTTCGTATTGAATGTAGGCATATGGTTCACCCTTTTGATATTCAATCTTCTTGATGGCTCCAAAACGATCAAATTCCCGCTCCAACTGTGTCACGGATGTCCAGGCGCCAAGTCCGCCGATCCACATACGGGTGGCGGGTGTAACTTTGCCGTAACCAATTTTACACTGGAATTTACCAATATATTGGCCGGATAGTTCGATTTTGGCCCGATGTGCCATGTCTAGATTCTGATAACGTACGAATGCGAAGGCATTTCCAGTGCCGGGAGGCGGACGCTTAATGTCAATGTCATCGACAACGCCGTATTTACCAAATATACGACGCAGTTCGTCATCGGCTATGGTCACCTCCAGATTGCCAGCGAATAGGGTGCGCGTCGAGAGAGGATCATCCTCTGGCTGCACATGATGCAAATAATTGGGAAACTTGTCCTTTTTGCTCTCCGGCTTCTCATACGGTACGTGTGGACGCGGTGCCATTGGTCGCATTGGTGTGTACTGATGTGGCGGCGCATGGCCATGCAAATGATGTGGATGCCCGTGTGGATGTCCCCGATGCATGGGTGGACCACGGGGCGGATGTGGATATTCATGGTGCATGGGACGATATTCCCGTGGATGCACCGGATGCGGATGAATTGGCGGACCATAGCGATCATACGGATCTATGGGAGGACGACGATGATCCAGCGGTACACCCGGTCCACCCATTGGCGAACGCGAATAATGATAACGCTCGTAGTCCGGCGGCGAAATGGAGTGACGAGGTCTGTAAAACAAAAAACCATTAAATTAACAGGATTAGCAACAAGATTTCTTCAGTAATTTATAATAATTTCATTGTAATCTTAAACTTTGAATCTCTTTCTACCTGTACTCTGGCCGCGTTGTTGACTTGTAAACGGGCTCCACAATGGCCATCTTATCGTAGATGATAAGACGTGGCTTGTGATGCTTTGCCTCACGTGCATCCTCCGGTGTGCGGAAGCACACATAGGCAACACGCTCGTCCAGATCGTGGGCCAGTCTAACACTGAAATCACCGAATTTCTTGTACTCGCGATACAGTGTCTCCTCGATAAACTCATCCGGTGCCTTGGGCGGCAAAGCGCTAACGCACAAGACCTTATAGCCAGCGGGACGCTCGGCGGTAGGTGGACCACGCATATAGGGCTCCCGATGCGGTGAGCCGTAACGTCCACGTGGGCTGGGTGAACGTTCGAGGCGGCGTCGCATGCGTTCCGGTGATAAACGTTCGGGTGAATCACCGGGCACACCGCCTCCATTATCATAGCCACGACCCATGCTGCGGGAGTTACGTACTAGATTGCCTCGGCCTGGGGAGCGGGATGCGCTGCGTTTCATATTGTGGATTTTGACTGTAATACGATCGAGATCAGCTCCTTCTCTATGAATACTCATGAGCAGGAGCAGAATCGGAATCGGTTAACTATGCCAATTGTGCAAGATCTGCAAACAACAATTTACATTTGTTACATTTACTAAATGCGTTTTTAATTAATTTATGCATTGGTGCACATAATGTAAGTGAAAATAAAAAGTGGCCGCAAACGAAAAAAAAAATGGCGGCGCCGTTCGACTTTCGGCGTCATCGAGTCTTTTTTATGAAAATTACAACTGCAAATACTATGCGCACATTTTAACACAAAACTCTAAGTAATTAATTACACTTACCACTAACTTATTAAGCGCTTTTTTATCTAGTACACTTTGTTTAAATATATTTATTAATTCGCACTGTAAATTTTAACTCTCAGCGGCTTGCTAATTCTTTCTGTATGCGTCGGAAAAAAGATAATGTGGTGGTAAGATGATGTAGCAATAAATATCGATGTTTTGCTATCAAGCGGTTTTATGGAAACTATCGATAAGACTCTGTTGCAATTGTGTTGCTCTTTAAATAGAAAATGTAATTATATTTATGAGCCATTAAATTATTTTCTTTAAAATTGCAATTTATTAAATACTGTAATAAGTGCAGGTAGTGCAAATATCGATACATATATTATAGCGATATACATAGCTATAAAAAGAGCCTATCGATATACATAGCTCGCAGTTATAATATGCTAGAATGACATTTCATTGCAAATTGCATTGCTTGTTTTCGATATTTATTTAAATATGTATATTATATATGTATGTTTATAGCTAATGTGTGGATGTTTTGTAGTTCAACGGAACTGCTAGGTAAATTTGTAGGATTTTAAGTATTTACCGCAAACACAAATTATTTACAACAGCAATAAAATGCATATTTACAAGCGAATTAGGCTCAACAGCTGTTTGCCTGGAAAAACACACACGCGTAAATAGGCACTTCTTTCTCTCCCTTGCGCTCTTTACACAGAACAGATGACGATAACAAAAAATACCAGAGAGGAGGTTCTCTCTCTCAATAAATGGAAATGTGTAGAATTGAGCATATGCTTAAATGGCAAATATGTCAGCGTAGACTGGTCATTCTACTTCTGGCAATGTCTGTGAGTGCTACTAAAACTGAAGAGGTCTTCGAGATGCAAGATCAGGCACGGTACGACCATTATCGCATCTATAATGTCCAGTTCGATAGCGAGGAGCAAATCAAACTGTTCCAGAAGCTGGAGGAGCAAAGCGATAGTCTTACCTTCATTGGACATGCACGCGAAATTGGACAAAAACTTTCCATTCTGGTAGCTGCGCATCGTGTGGCTGACTTTGCAGACTTGCTAAAGACCTACAAACTGGAGCATCGTGTGCTGGTAAGTACCTCCGCCTTCCCCCCCAAGAGATAGTATTGCTAATCTAAAGGTTTTCCTGCAGACATATAATTTCCAGGAGAAAATCGATCGTAATATGCAGGAAGTGCTGCCAGAAAATACGGATGTCTCCAAATACGATTGGCAGCACTTTTTCCACTTGAAAACCATCTACGATTGGATGGATAATCTGGCTAGCAAGTATCCGGAGCGGCTGAGTGTGCTGGACATGGGGAGCAGCACTCAAGGCAATGCCATACGTGGTGTTAAGATCGGCCAGAATCCGGAGAACAAAGCCATCTTCATTGAGAGCGGCATACATGCCAGGGAATGGATTGCACCGGCCACAGCCACATATATAATCAATGAGCTGCTCACATCCCAGAATGAGCAAGTGCAGCAATTGGCTAGGAATTTCAATTGGATCATCTTTCCCTGCGTTAATCCGGATGGCTACAAATATACCTTTGAGCACGATCGCATGTGGCGCAAAAATCGGCAATTGTTTGGCACTTGTCGTGGCGTTGACTTGAACCGCAACTATCCGGATCATTGGAACACCACAGGTTCGAGCAGTGATCCCACACGATACGATTATGCTGGACCCAGTGCGGGCAGTGAGTTGGAAACTCAACGTTTAATGGAGTTTATACGCGACAATGTCGATAAGGAACAGATCAAGACATATATTGCCCTCCACTCGTACTCACAGATGATGATGTTCCCCTATGGCTATACCAAGGAGCATGTCTCCAACTACGACGATCTCCAGGAGTTTGGCAAGAAGGCTGCGGCTGCCATTAAAGCAGAAAGCGGTCGCGACTATGTGAGTGGCAATCTATATGAGACCATTTATCCCTCCAGCGGTGGCAGCATGGATTGGGCCCATGCCGAGACTGGTATACCCATCGCCTATACCTTTGAGCTACGTGGTCCTCCCGATAGCCAGGATCTGTTCATCTTGCCAGCTGTTGAGATCCAGCCAACTGCCAGCGAAGCCTTCACTGCAATTCGCACCATTGTGGAAGCCGCCGCCGATAAGGGTTACTACAAGTAGAAATAACATGATGTTTTACAAGACTTGACGTGTAACGCAATTTTAAGCCATTTATACATACATTTATTATGCGCTTTATGAAGGAAATTATCTGTTGTAGCTTTGCAAGATAAGAAAGTAAACAAGATTATATATAGCACATATTTGTATGTATACTCGCTATGTATCTAGGTTCTTGGGTTTTAAATTTGCATTTTTATAAACAACAATACAATTTCTTTAATAAATAAGAAAACTTTAAACACTTTATTTAAATTAAAAGTAAAATACATCAGTTTTTAAAAATTTTTTGAATTATTTTTATCGTCGTTGCGGGTATCGATAATTGTAGCAAGTATTTTTTTTGGTATTTATTGTGGATTTTCCAACACACAGTTGGAAGTTAAATTAAACAAATAGTAAAAATTACATAACTGACATCCACTTTGGGCCAGTGGTATAGGAATAGTAAAAAGAACTCCATAATTTTTGCATAAAATACTAAATAATATAATCAAGTTGGCCACATAAATGTTGAAACACTGGTATGTGTGTGTATGCCTGTTAGTTAGAGATGGGCTTTTTTAGAACAATATGCTGCTGAACGAACTTATTTAATAAGTAATTTTTATGAGCTGAGCTAAGTTTGAATGGCTGTCATTCATTTTATTGTGAATACAAAGAATATCTGGGCAATCTATTTAACTGTCTTCAATTTATAGGAACATATTTTTAGATATTTACATGTCCCATTATCTTGGTTGGCTTATAGCCATCCACAATTTTACTTAAAGTAGTAAACACGTTTCAGAAATAAAATTCAATTAAAAGGGTGTAATTTGCTCAGAAATAGATAAATCTAAAAAAAAATTTTGTGTTTAGGGTGACCAACATAAGGAGCTAAACGATGAATGGCTCACGAATTACTAAAGGAACCAGTTCATTTGTTCATTTCACTGACCCGTTCATTTGAACTTATTCTGCACGAAACGACACAACTCTACCCTATCTATAGGTCTCGCTCGGCAGAAACATATAGATTTTTTTTTATTAAACACTCGCAATTTATAACAATAAAAACACAAAAAAAAAAAACAAAAGAAGCCGAAGTAGTTGTGTTTTTTAATTGCTAAAACATAGAATAAGAAGCAACGTTTTTGTTTTGCAACGTGTAACGTGGTTAAGGAGCTAAAGCGAGCGAAGCAAGCCAAAAGTGAAAGTCCCAGAAAAAGTACAAAGAGAGATAGAGAGTGAGACATAAGAAGAGAGAGAGAGAGAGAGAACGGTGAAAAAGAGTCAGAGTCTGGGTGAGAGAAAAACGATTTTTTCAGAGAACAACGCGGATTTTCGTATTTGCTGAGTGTGTGTGTGTGTGTGCGAGTGTTGTTGGGACAGGGAAACACACAAACGTGTGCAGCAGTGAGCAAGAATTTCTGGTGAGTAAAATTTTATATTTTCATGCCCGCTTTTGCAATTGGTATTTTAGTATTTATTGTATTTGTATTTGTATTTGTAATTGCATTCGCATTGTACATTCGTATATAAATGTATTTTTCTTTTTTTTTTGTTTGAATTTGCATTTTCAATTAAAGCCGAAAATAATTTGAAAGCAGAAGAAGCGAAAGCCCAAAAGCAAACGGCGCCAAGCAAGCGAGCGAAAAGAGAAGGAAGGCAAAACGAAAGAGAAACGGAAAGCAGCAGCAGAAAGCAGAAAACGAAAACGAAGAAACTACAAACCATACTACAACAACTAAAAACAATAACAATAGGAAAAACAAGAAGACAGCGCGCTGCCGAAGACCGTCAAAATTCTCAGCCACAGCCAGCACACACCACCTTACAGCACCTGCGCCCTATTAGCTGCCACCACGCTCCACCACAAACAGCCAGCCATAATGTTCGTCAATTCGATGACGTTCCGTGGAAATCCGGCTAACTATCATCAGCAGCAGCCGACGCTAAATCATCATACACTGGCCGCTGCTGCCGCCCATCATCAGCAGCAACTGCATCATCATGCTGCCGCAACCGGTCATCTTGGTCACGGTGTCGGTGGCGGACATGCCGCTAGCAATCATTTGGCTGCTGCCGCTGTACTCGGTCGCCATGGCCACAATTCGTTGAATGCCGCCGCCGCCGCCGCCGCTGCTGCCGGGCACACTTCAAGCTCATCGCATTCGAGCGGCGCTTTGGCCAGCGGCAGCAGCGGCAATAGCAGCAACAGTTCACCGGATAGCGGCAAGATTTACATCAAGAATCTGGAGAGATCGATTGACAACAAGGCGGTGTATGAGACATTCTCAGTGTTTGGCAACATACTCAATTGCAATGTGGCCAAGGATGAGGAGGGCAATTCACGTGGCTATGGATTCGTTCATTTCGATTCAGAGGAGGCCGCCCGTGCGGCCATTGAGAAGGTCAATGGAATGCTATGCAATAATCAGAAGGTGCATGTGGTCAAGTTTATACCACGGCGGGATCGCGAACAGGAGAAGGCAACCCATTTCAAGAATCTGTACGTGAAGAATCTAAGCGAAGAGTTCACCGAACAGCATTTACGTGAAATGTTTGAACCCTATGGACGCATCACCAGTCACAAGGTGCGTAACTCTCTCTCTAACTATATATATATATATATATCTATTTCTGCATTTCTATCCTGTCTGTCTGTCTGCTTACCGAATATTTTAGCCCAGCTTTTGTTGTTGGGGCCACAGTCAGTGGGGCGGTGGCGTTGGCGGTAGCGCATCGACTGTGGCGGGGGTGCGTCGTAGTGAGCGTAGTCAGAGAGCCAATTGCGGATGAACCATGTGGCACAGTTAGCCACAAACTCTTAAGACAATACGTTGCTCTCTCTCTCTTATACTCTCGCTTCCGCTTTCACGCAACGCGCATGCCCAACCTTAAAGCGGGGGACGAAGTGCTTATAATAAACAAGGTTGCCACTACGGGTACACGGCTACACTATGTTATTCATGCGTACCCTAAATAAAACGCTGAATTTACTAGAAATTGTTTTTAATTATGTAAATAATAAATAAAAATCATTTATCCCCTATATATTTTGCTTACAACTAAAACTTGGTACACTTGCAATTGAAATGGTACAAAATGCTGGTACATCACATTTGCATAAAGTGGCAACGCTGTTTTCGATAAACATTGTCTCCTGTTTTTTTGATTGCTATATTGTTGTTTTTTGGAAACTGATCGTTTATTTAATCTATCTTTGCAGCTGATGCTGGATGAGGAGGGACGCTCGCGCCGTTTTGGATTTGTGGCATTCGAGAATCCCCAATCGGCGCTGGCCGCCGTCATTGGATTGCATGGCAAGCAGCTGGGCGACAACAAGTTCTTGTATGTGGCACGGGCGCTGAGCAAGAACGAGCGGCAGCAGGAGATTAATCGCAAGCTCGAGGAGCGTAAACGTCAAAAGGCCGGACAAATATTCTACTATTAAACAAGGCAAAAAGGAGTGCAGTTATATACCAACAACAACAGGATAAACCACAGCAAAAACAACAGCATAACAAAAAAGGAAGAAAAATATATATGAAGTAATCGCAGGAGAAGCGAACGAGCAGTTTATTTAGAGATTTTTCCCCCTCACCAAAAAAAAAAACACTCCTACACCCCAACAACACAACTATATATGCTATATATACATATAGATTAGTATACATATATATGTGCATATATTTATAAAGAATTGTATACATATATATATGTACACTAAATTCATGAACTTATATTGTGCAACTAAGAGAACAGAACAGAATAGTTACAAAACAAAACGAATGCAATACACTCAACATTTATACACTGAGAAAGCACAGAAGAGACATGCGATTACATTTTAGGCATAGGCAGCCACGCCCCCACCCCGCCCAACAACACGCACCCCCCACATCCCCCTTAATCTGCACACAGAAGAAGAGAAGAAGAGAATTGAGTGAAATGCAACAAATTTCTATTCAACAAAAAAATGTAATCGAAAATTCGCTAGTTTTTCTCACACACACCCCCTTCGATTTAGATGTTTGTCTCTTGTTGAATTTAAAGCAAAAACAAAAACAAAAAAACAAAACAAAATCTGAGGAGATGATGATGCTTTTCTAGACTCTCCCGAACAGAGTGCGTACGCATAATTCTAATCCGTAAAATAATAATTATAGAGAACACGCAATTAGCAAGTCTTAAATCTCTTAACTCTAAATTGAAATCGAGAGATCGAGAAGAAGAAGAGCAGCATAGCTATAGCTATAACCATGTACTATACTCTACGATGCGACATGGGCAAAAATAATAATACAACAAAAATATTTACACTTACTATATTAATGAACAACAAATATATATATAAAAAAAAAACAAAAACAAAACAAAACTACACAATTGATGTAAAATTCTATAAACAATTAAAGCACCCACTTTACGTATATAATGGAAAACAAAAACAAAACAAAACAAAAAAAAAAAACTTAAAAAACAAAAAAGGAAAAGGAAAAAAAAAACATTACACGCTGTAGTTTAAAAGCGTTTATAATAATACTCACACACACACTACACACAACACACACACACCACAAACT
Source organism: Drosophila tripunctata (assembly GCA_035047385.1). Taxonomy (NCBI): domain Eukaryota; kingdom Metazoa; phylum Arthropoda; class Insecta; order Diptera; family Drosophilidae; genus Drosophila; species Drosophila tripunctata. The sequence continues at coordinate 535,824 of JAWNPS010000288.1, forward strand.
CAATCTAATGCTAATTTTTTAAAAGAGCAACAATTGAAAAATGAACTTAAGAAAAAAATTCTAGAGAAAAAGAAATGAAAATGAAAAACAAAACAGCAACAGAGCAGCACGAGGGAAACTCTTGTGTGGCATTGTTGTTGGTGCATTAAAGAGTATTAACATTTTTAGCAATTACAAAACATTTTTGTAATTTATTGTAAATTGTTTCAAGTAGCTAAAAAAAAACAAAACAACAAAACAAACAACAAAAAACAGAAGAAAACAAAAAAGAAACTTTCATTGAAAACCAGCAGCAAAACAAAACAAAAAAAAATGCAAAGAGAAAATACCTTAAATAAATAAATAAAATGTATGTGCAACACAAAAAGCAAATGTTTAAATTTTTTTAGAAAAACATAAACACATACAAACCACACACACACACACATAAACATATATATATAAAGAGAAAATGTAGAAGGCGAAAAAAGCGCTGATTAAAAACAAAGCTCAGCACATTTATAAATTAACCGACAACAAATATAATACAAAACAAAAAACAAAACAAAAAACACTTCATGAATAATTTAAGATTATTGAGCTTAATTTTTAAACAACAACAAATAAACAAAACATAAAAAACAAATAACAAAGTTTCAAAGAACAAAAAAAGGAAAAACAATAAAATAAAAACACTCGAACAAATTTGTATAGTTAAAAAAGAGAGAACAGGTAAACAAAACAAAAAACAAAACAATTGAAATATATAGTAATTAAATAAATGGAAATCCTTATACACACACACACACACACACTTTATGCATATTTTTATTATTTATAATGATTTAATTTTAAACAAACCTTGTTTCGAGAGCTCCCCCAAAAGCATACTATTTCGACAGCTATAATAATAATTATAATTTACAGGAAATTTGGTAGTATAAGTAAAAAAAAAACAAAGAAAACAAACACACACACACACGCAATATGAATTTAGAAAAATGAAAATAAAAATATTTATGCAAAATGTACAAAAAAAAGTAAAAACAAAATAAAACAAAACAAGAAATAAGAAAACTTTTCGTTTGCAAAGCAAATGCAACATATTATAATATGTATGTATGTGTATTTTTATCATTAATTGTAATAAAACGGAAAACTTAATTGCTTTTGCAGAATTTAACTAAAACAAAAACAAAACAAATTCGATAACTATGATTATGAATAGAATGATGGAAAAACAAAACAAAAAGAAATAAAACCTTGAAATATAACCTTTTATAGTACTAAATTTTTAGCCAGTACGATTTAAAAACGAAACGTAATGTAAAGCGTTAATGCAAAATTATACACGATATATGATATGATATATATGCATATTTACAAGGCAACAAAACCGAAAAGAAAAGAAAAGAAAACTTAAAACACAATTCCAAAATTTATAATAATAAATACTCTATTTTGCACATTTTGCTAAATGAGACAAAGTAACTACAAAAAAAAAAAACATTTATAATACGAATTTTACTATTTTTTTTTTTTGCATCTGTTTCTTTTTTTTTATAGAACTATACTTTTTTCTCACACACACAAACACACACATAGTACAGATATACATATATACAACTTATATATGTAATTCCATTCAAAAAACAAAAAAAAAAAAAAACTCCTAATTATAAACATATTAAAAAGAAAATACCTACTTATTAAAAAAAAGAAAACAAAAGAGAATATAAAAAACCAAGACGATATGAAATTAAATGATGCAAAATCAAGATGAAAGTAACAAAAAAAAAATATAAAAAATGCAGTAATATGAGAAATTTGAATAAAAATGCTTTTGCAAAAAGTGTTTAAAATTGAGACAAAACCTGCGTTCTTAATTAAGACATTTTTTTATTTCTGGGCACAATTTAACTTAAAACTCACAATTATAAAAAACAGAACGAAACAATGACATGAACATTTTAATCATCAATTATTTCGATATCACTATTCAGTTCCTCTTTTATATCCTCCAATTCCTCTTTAAGATCCTCAATCTTTTCCTCGTACTGTCGCTTAAGCGTGGACATCTAATTTGGATTAACAAAAGTATGGATTAGAATGAATTCTAGGCAGTGTAGTGTAGTGTCTATGTCTATTACCTTCACTTCAAACTCCATGCTCTGCATGAGCAGTTGATTCTGTAGACGCTGATCGCTCTGCTTCTGATTGAGCTCCAGGCTCGCCTGATAGACATCCGTTAATTCCTTACGTAACTTATCCTCAAGCAACTGCATTTCCAGCTGATGATTGTAGTTAAGACGATCTATTTCAGCACGCAAGCTGCAAATCGAATCATAGATCAGTTAAGATGGTTAGAAAGGGCTAAGCTCAGCTTACCTAATATTCTGCGCCTCCGCTTCCTCGAGTTGCAGGTTCAAGGTCGAGTTTGGATTACACTGTGCAAAACCGGAATATCGTGTATTGTGCTGTTTGACCAGCGGCTGCTTAAATATTATGTTCTTAGCTATTGAAGCAAAGCTTAAGACATTCAGATTCTCTTCGAAGAATTTGTCCAGCGGTGTTACGGTAACAATCATGGCCAATCGCTCCTGACCCAATAGCGCCGCTTGCAGTAGCATTGTTAGCTTGGAATCCCGATAGGGTATTACATCTGCATTGTTACGCTTCTTCAACGAACTGGCCGCATCGAGGCAACGGCCCAGCACCATTAGAGAGGTGTTGATGCTTTGGGCCTCCTTAAGACGCGAACCGACTGTGCCTGTCTTATCCAAACGTTCGGAACCGGCGAGATCACAGAACTTGTAGGAGCTACGTGTGGTCACACCAGATCGATGATATTTTAACACATCCACCGTGAAGACGCAATGCGATCGACTGGAATTGGCATTGATGGAGGTGGATGCATACGTGATACGCTGCTGTCCGAGACGCAGCAGTTTGATCGCATCTTCGGCACTCTTTACATATATGCTCGACAGTCCTTTGATAAAAACTTGACCCTTATTGCAGACGATCTTGAGATTCTTGCGACGCGGTTCGGACATGCTTGTATTCTTCGGTGGCAAAGTTAACAAATCGTAGACAAGTTCATTGTAGATTTCCACAAATGATACCCATATCATGACAGACACATCGTCTGTCTCCTTTTCAACGAACTCATGATCATCCTTAATGACATGATGCAGTCGCTGGTATTGCGCTGTTATATCCGGACACATTGTCAGCAACTGACGGCGTATTTGCATCTCTTTATTGGTCTCATTGTCCTCCAGTATTATCATGCGGGCATTGATAAGTTTCATTCTGGGCACCGGGAAGATTTGCCTATTGTACATGGTAAAGATGTTTTCGAGGGCACGTGGCAGGACGCCAGCTCTCGCATTGTCGCCTAGAAGCAGAAGAAGAAGTTACACCGTAAGCATAAAAATAGTTAATTACTGATTGACGATTACATACCCAGCAGTGTGTAAGTCTTGCCGGAGCCAGAAGTGCCGTAAGCCATTATGGTAACACACTCCTCTTCTGTAATTTTGGGTCCGACGCATTTGTCGTACACTTCCCGCTGTCCGACAGTACTATCGAATATGGTGGAGAAGCTAAAGTGCTTTTCCATGCGATTGACATTGTTGCTTGTGTTCTCGTTCATGGCTGCACTGGTGATTAGCGTATTTCCGCAATCGGAGATCACATATAATTGAGAGGGCGACTCCACGGGACGCAAACGTAGATACACCTGTGGCCCCTGTGGTTCCACGTCACTATCCGTCGCATAGGCATCATCCTCACCGTTTGTCCTTGCATAATCCGATTCTGTATCCGAGCAATCGGTGGAACTGTCGCTGTTTTCCATGATGGCCTCTGCGAACAAGCGCTGCTTTTTATTGGGACGCGGTCGAAAGCGGCGATCAATACTTGGATCTCGTGGCATTAAAAACGAACGCATTTCACGCTTAGGCACTTCTGATGGTATTTCTCGTTCCATTATTTGTCAGTCTTTTCAAAATCAAAATGTTTTTTTTTTTGCCAATTTTGTTCGTTTTGGCGGTTTCACTCAAAGACGCTTGTTTCGGCTAAGGCTGCCAGCTAAATTAAAATTTGTTATCGCTTTCTAGTACACAGTGCTCAAGCTGTTATCGATACTTTAAGCAATCAATGTGTGGCAGCGCGTAGCCACTTTTAACTAGATGGCAATATTGTTCGAGAACACAACAAATGTAAACATCAATAAAGGCGGGAGTTCTGTTATTAAAAGTTTCGAATATTTCTGATATGAGTAAAAAGGCAACACGTTCCACAAAACCCAAAGCCGACCCAGATGAGGCGTCACAAAAACCAGTTGTGGGTGCGATAAAGAAAGTGTTTTACATAGCTGACAAACTGTTGCACACCAATGACGATGATGATAATGGTGGTGGAAACCGCATGCGCTTGGAGCGTTTCTATCATCCAGGCAAGGGCCGTGCTGCTTTGTTTATAACGCATCAGGATCGTCACATCATGGAGGTGCTGGAATACGCAGAGCCCAGACGCAGCTGGCTACTCAACAATGAAATCTGTTCAAATGGTCGCACGTACATGACAACGCCAATCGATGCCACGTTCCTGGCGCTTCATCATCTGCGCAAGCATTGCGCCCAACGCGCAATGTCGCTGGACAGCATAAGTGTGGATGAGACGGATGCCAGCACCAATAGACTGCTCACCAAATTTGTGAACGCCGACAGTCTCAAGTGTGTGGCTGATGTCAAGGTCTCCGGTGATCTAATCTTCTACAAATACAATCCGGAACGAACGTTAGCCTGGCTGGCCGTCAAAGCACGTAATGTTGTATCCATGCTCAAGGCCAAGCAAGTTCATTGCGGCCTGGGCGCCAAGTCGCAGAACTATGTGCGCAGCGAAAAGCTGGTGGAGGAAAACGATGTCAATGAAATGGATTATATGCGCATGGCCTGCGACTATGTGGGTCGCTATCTAGACCTGGAACTGCACGAAGAACTTACCCGCTATCTGCACATACCAAGTGAAGTCCAGGCGCTAGCAGAAGAAAAGAGCAGCGCACAGAAACGCAAATCCCAACAGGGCCAACAAACCACAAATAGCAAAAAGATAAAGCTAACAAATGGAGCCGATGCAGCATCACAATTAAGAAACAGCAGTCTGCTGGACAGTGATGATGCCAAGGAAGCCATTACATCACCACCATCCACAACGCCTGCTCCGCTCAAGGAACGCACCATGACGGCCAAGGAGAAGGCACTGGCCAAAGGAGCTAAGGGCAGCAAGAGCATCTCCTCCTTTTTTAAAGTCAAATAGTAATAGTAACTAAAGAAAATAAAGCATGTCTAAATATAAAACGTTTTACATAGTATTACTAACTTACCAATTGTTAAATTCATGAGTTCGTTGATCGCCTTGTCCACTTGTCCACTTGTTTAATCATTATTTAACACGTCTGCCGAAAAAGCAGACGACAATTTCTGTAGATCAACAATTTAATTATCGCGATACAAAAATAAACATGTGTATGTATGTACATTATTATGTTATAAGTCTGCCGTTTTGTCCAACACATCAGGTTGCTGCCTTCGTAGCACACAACAATACAGCAACAGCATCGGCATTAGCATCCTAGAGCTGCTCCTGGAGTTGCTCCCGCTCCTGCCCCTGGAGCTGCTCCTGCTCCTAGAGCTGCTCCTGCTCTCCTCCCACGAGTACCCGACAAAAACCGAGCTCACGCCCACCTCTAGTGGGAAGTACCATGGTACCATGGACATCTTCGTTAAGTTGAATTAGGAACCAGAAAACTTGTAGTACTTCATTGAGTTCCAAGGATTTCTCGCTTTACTCCAAATGCTGACCAATTTTTGTAACCATTTATCATACGTTTGAAAAAGTTTTTTATTTAATTGATTATTATTATTAGGCTTTATATATGTATGTATTTTGCTATTTGTTTATTTATTATTATTTTTTTTTTATAAATTTGTATTAATTATATCAAACATTTTTAACATATCAAATACTATTTTAAAGACTTTTGGAGTTTGACAGTTAGTTAGAGCAGTGATTTTGTTAGTGATGGCAGTGACTTTCATGGTGACATTTTGTGTGAGCTCGTGATACATAGAGGTGGGCAAAAGTATGTACAAAAATAACAGCTTTTTTACCTGTTTATTTTGAAGGATATTTTGTAATTTATATTGTGGTTTTTTTCTGATTTCAATAATCGAAGAAGAGAATTTGGAAATGGAAAAAGCGGCAATTAACTTAAAAACGTTGGACAGCGGCGAGGTAAAGGAGAACATGGAGCTAATCGAGCCGTCAAAGCAGCAGCAGCAGCAGGTTCAAGAGCAGCTGCATCAGGATCAGCAAGTATTCAAAGTGCCAATGGCACAGGAGGATGTTGGTAGCAAAGACGAAAAGAATAAGCAGGATGCCGATACACCTGGCTATGAGCTTAAATTTACAATGGATGGACATCTGGGGGGCACTAGCACTGTGAGATTCTGTCCTCGTGGCGATTTGTTGGCCAGTGGTTCGGCCAATAGACTGATTAAGCTCTGGGATGTGGCTACGGGTCAGTGGCTTAGAACGCTGCAAGGACACACTTTGGGCATTAATGATGTCAACTGGTCACCGAATGACAAATGGCTGATTAGCTGCAGTGATGATAGAACTATCAAATTGTGGGATGCGCGCCGCAGCTGCTCGGCATTCGCCACACTGCAGGGACACGTGGATCATGTGTTTGCCTGCAGCATCAATCCACAATCGAATCTGATAGCGTCCGGCAGCACAGACTGCACTGTACGGCTGTGGGATATACGCACCTGTAGGTCATTGAAGGTGGTTCACGCCCACATGGATCCCATTTCGAGCGTGGACTTTAATCGAGATGGCAGTCTCTTTGTCACCGGCAGCTTTGATGGACTTGTGCGCATCTGGGACACCGTCAGTGGACACGTGCTAAAGACCCTCATCGACGATGACAATTCACCGGTGGGCTGCGTACGATTTTCTCCCAACGGTCGCTATATACTCGCCTCCTATCTGAACAGTCTGATCAAGCTGTGGAGCTTTCAGAAACCCAAATGTCTACGCATCTACAGAGGCCACACCAATCTCAAGTACTGCATCACCGTCAACTTTTCCGTAACGGCTGGCATGTGGATCGTATCAGGCAGCGAAGATCACTCACTGCACATCTGGAGTCTGCAGAGCAAGAAACTCGTCCAACAGATCAAGGCTTATACGGAGGTGCTGATCTGCACCGATTGCCATCCACAGCAGAATTTAATTGCGACTGGAGCACTGGGAAACAAAGATAATCTTAAGCTCTGGCTAAGCAAGGAATAGTTAAATAAATAAATAAATAAATAAATAATTAAGAATTAATTGCTTGTTTCTGAATCTAATGTAATCGGTTTGTTATCTTTACGTCGTGTTTGTAAATTATCAGATAACATTGATAATCGAAATTGCAAATCATATACAACCAATTAAGCTCGTGAGAGAGAGAGAGAGAGAGAGAGAGAGGATAGGGTGTTTGTACAGTGTACAGTGTACTCGGCGGAATGTGGCCAAGTAAGCGATTAGCGTACGACATTCGAGTCTGGAGCGGCTCACCGATCGGTTGTACGTTACGTTACGTTCGTTCGTTCGGCAACGTCATTGAAATTTAATACGGAACTAAAGTCGGTTACTCGATATAACAACGGCAAATTATTAATAATACTTATATTATAATAATATTAGCAGTACACAATGAGAGCCAGTAATGATAATGATGGTGAGTTTTGAGTATAACTACGCGTTCTGTCCAGCGGGAATTCCCTCTCCACGATCGATGCGCAGCAATGCCCTGCAACTGCAGCTTATGTAGGGTAGTATAAGCTTGAACAAAAGAGCTCAGGTACCAGTATCAAATATATAAATACAAATGTGCCAAGAACTTAGCTATACACATATTCAAAACATCAGAATAAGGGCTGCTACAATGCTGATAAAGAATATATGTATAACAAACATATTAGTATATACAAAAAGAGGGCTCGCTTCATAGTAAGATAAGCCTTATATAGTAATCAAGAAAGCGAAGCTTAATACATTTAATATGACTGCAGGGTAACTGTTAGTTCAGCATGCTTGCTGCTAGTCACTTAGAAAGTCGTCGAACAACTTGAAATAAATAAATTTTAAACTTAATCTTAATTAAAACAAGTGCTTCCACATTTCTCATACCATTTTTGAAAATAAAAATGGGTCAAAAGTTGTAAAGAGAAAAGTTTATAGACAGCTACAAATTAATATATAATATATGTATATACTATATATATTTGATTAATATTAACAGTTGAAACAATTTTAAAATGGTGCATAATTTTGCTACTTTTTCAAATACTTTAAACAGGGTAACCTGTAGTTGTGCAACCTGTGTTTTTTTTTTTTCAATGCAAATCGAAAAGTATCTTGGTATTTTGCTAGTGCAATTATTGGAGCTTGATAGGAATTACGTGCCGAAATCATGCTGACAAACCCACTAACGCAGCTAGAGAGCTTGGTCTTATCTCAGTGTTTATATGGCGGCCATATGTTTGTTTATACATATATATTGTCTACGGCAAGTCTGTTGCTACTAGGCTCTTGTATTTGAGAGCCGTAAAATTTATGAATCGTTTGTGTACTTGACTGCTGCCGGTTGGAGGTTATCAACAACATAGAAAAATACAAAAAAATACAAAAAAAATAAATATGAAAATATGTTTTCTACACTTTGTGTTTGTCATTCGCCACAGAGAATCTGTACCGGGAGCAGCTGCCCCATGTGGGGTCCTTCATTAGGCAGAGTGGACGCCAGTTTTGTCGCCCCTCAACTATTACCAATAAATTTCCGATCCTAAAATGGTTGCCACGCTATCGTTCCTCGTATTTGGTGTCGGATTTCATCGCTGGTTTTACGGTGGGACTCACCACAATACCACAGGCGATTGCCTATGGGGTTGTGGCGGGATTGGAGCCACAGTATGGTTTGTATTCGGCCTTTATGGGTTGCTTTATGTACATTATCTTTGGCTCCTGCAAGGATGTTACCATTGGTAAGTACCAGATCTGTAAAACTAAACATAAAGCTAAAATTCTATATACGATTCCAAACAGCTACCACTGCTATTATGGCCTTGATGGTGAATCAGTATGCTACGATTAGTCCAGATTATGCGGTGCTCGTCTGTTTTCTGGCTGGTTCCATTATCCTAGTGTTGGGTCTACTCAATATGGGCGTGTTGGTGCGATTTATATCAATACCGGTTATAACGGGCTTTACGATGGCAGCAGCCACCACTATCGGTAGTGCCCAGATTAACAATCTGGTTGGCCTAAAGAGTGAGTTTGCTCCAAACTTATGAAATTCAATTACTTATCTGATTTATAGCATACTATATAATTTATTGCCAATTTTTAGCACAAACATATATAAAAGTACATATGTTTAGCTCGGCAACAAACTGAATCTATTGATAGTATTATTTGATTATTCATTTCACTTCTCTCTACTACTCCCCCGCAGGTCCATCGAATGATTTGCTCGATGCCTGGGAGTTTTTCTTTACAAATCTGCCCTCCATCAGGATCTGGGATGCACTTCTAGGTGTCTTTAGCTTGGTTTTCCTGCTCCTCATGAAGGTACGCTCCTTTACGACACTTTACTTAATTCTAGATTTTTCCTAATTCCTAGAATTTCCCTTAGGAAGTTACAAAGATCAAATGGGGTCATAAAATGTTCTGGAAGTACCTTTCGTTATCCCGCAATGCCTTGGCCGTCATCTTTGGCACATTTCTGGCCTACATACTAAGTCGAGATGGAAATCAGCCCTTCCGGGTTACGGGTAACATAACCGCTGGCGTGCCACCATTCCGTTTGCCCCCCTTTAGCACTACGGTGGACGGAGAGTACGTCTCCTTTGGCGATATGATAAGCAACCGTGGGTGCCTCCTTGGCTTCAATACCAATGATAGCAATACTGGAAATTGTAGCCATATCCAAGGCGTTCTGTAAGTACTCGTAGTACCAGATGCTACCGATCTTTTCTAATATCCTCTCTCTCTCTCTCTATAGCCAAGGGAAAAATTGTGGATGCTTCACAGGAAATGATTGCATTGGGCATGTGCAACATTATGGGTAGCTTTGTGCTCTCAATGCCGGTGACCGGATCCTTTACTCGCACAGCCGTTAATAATGCCAGTGGCGTACGTACGCCACTCGGTGGAGCCGTAACTGGCGCTCTGGTGCTGATGGCTTTGGCCTTTCTCACACAGACCTTCTACTTTATACCCAAGGCAACGCTGGCAGCATTGATTATAGCAGCGATGATATCGCTAGTAGAGCCCGAGAGAATATCGGAAATGTGGAAGGCAAAGAGTGAGTAGAGTAGAGTCGATCGAAACTTAACTTAATCATATCGTACTATTCCCTGTAGAACGTGATTTATTTCCCTTTATGGTGACAATTTTAACCTGCCTCTTCTGGAGTCTGGAATATGGCATACTCTGTGGCATTGTTGCCAATCTGGTGTATATACTATATAGTAGTGCTTGTCCTCAGGTGCTTATAACGCTAGAGAAGGTAAGCTGGAATATATATACAAAAAGAGAACCCCCTATAATGAACATATTCCAGATCAGTGACTATGAAATTGTGCTGGTGGATGTTAAGCAAAAACTGGACTATGCCTCCGCCGAGTTCCTAAAGGAGAAAGTAGTGTCCTACCTCAACGAACTCGACTCCAAGGTGCCTTTGGTGGTAATCAATGGGCAGCAAATAAACACCATTGATTATACGGTTGCTATGGTAAGTCAATTGAGCTATACTTTTTCAAACTAAAGAACTAAATTTAAAAGTATTTCCTATAGAACATCATATCACTCCAAGGCGATCTCAAGGCTCTAAACTGTGATGTCATTTGTTGGAACTGGAATATCGGTGCCGCTGGCGTCGTCTGTCGTTTAAAGAGCGAAATGCGTTCCATCTTCAAGTTTGACTTTGAACTTGAGGAACTGGTGATTTCATACTTCGTAAGTCACTCCAAGACGGCTTCAACGGTGACAATTGAGAGTGCTCAAGAAGATACTGTAGCTGCTACTTCCTAGGCTGGCACTAGTTTTCATAAACTTTATAAGTTTTCAGTATTTATAAATAAACAAAGTGTTATTTAGTAAAAAGACTATGTTGATATACAAATGATATAAAAAAGAAGGGATGGAAGCTAGAGTTTGGTCTAGCTTTTAAATATTCAAAAGAGTTACAACAAAGAACCGAGTATCAAAGTGCTTTCCAAACTCTCCTGCTAGACAGTCACAAAGAAAATTCGAGTACTAAACTCAGCTGCTCGGCGACAGTGTGTCTGGTTTATCCAAGATTCGGAAGATTGTATTACGAGTACTCCTCTGACTATGTAATCGCTTCGCAGAAACTCACACATTATGTCATAATAGTTGGTCTAGCACAAAATTAATTGAACTGTTAACCACAGACATTGCGGCAGACAATTTTCGCCTTTCTCCGAACCATCGAACCGTATCCCATTTTAATTTATGGCTTTCTTCGGGGCACTTGAATGGGACTGCCTGCTGGGTTAGGTCGCTGGACTACTTGAGGAGAGAGAGAAAGAGTGAGAGTACTCGGAGTAGCAGCAATTACCTTTCACCAGTTGTACTAGAAATTTGGCTTTCTTGGAAGGGTAAGGTTGGGTTTCTAATTAGGATACTGACTCTGGAGCAGTGTCCAGTTTATATTGTATAAGATATGTTTAACTAAAGTCTGGGATTTGCCTTTTTAGGAGCTTAATCAGTGGTAAATGTAGTAAGGACTTTGAAGGTTATTCATTATATTGTAGAATTTAAAGATAAACTACTGATCCTGCTCCCCCCCCCAAAAGTACCAAGAAGCCAAGCAAAAACTCCTAAATTCTCAAACTTAGCGTAAGGTCAAGTTCAGGCATTGTGAGTGGCGCGTGCGCATCTTTTTGGGGTCACATATGGATGTGGTTCCGGCTGCCGTAGTGATTGCTACGGATTAAGCAATGATATCAAATTTAAGACCAGGTGGTTACAGCTGCGCCTAGCACGCTTTTCACATTTTTGCCCTAAACATCCTGAAGATTTTTCATAAGGAACTCACCGAAATTTGGTTAGCATAAACAAAAAGAAAGAGAGCGAGAGAAGAGCAGAGAGAGAGAGAGTTCGATGTTCACCAGCTGGACCAATCTCGTGTCGTTGGCAATGCAAGAGATAATAGAGATCACACCATGTGTTGCCACTTCCACCAATTGTAGCAGCCACACAACACTATTACGGAGCACAGATCACGCCTACAAGTGCCAAAAATAGTCCAAACACGTAATGGAAGAGAGCAAGACAGAGAGTAAGAGAGAGAGAGAGAGAGTGAGAACAGAATGGAAAAATCAGAAAAGATTTGCGTAAAAAGGAAGATTTTCTCAAAGAAAATAGTCAGATGTGTTTTAAACGTGCAACGAGTAGGTTACGGATTGCATACATCATAAACTTGAGTATTACGTGTGTGTTAATATAATAGGTATTACTAGGGAATTGTCGTAATATCCACAAGAGTTTCAAGTGACAGTGAAAATGCCACGTAAAAAGCGTTCATCCAGTCCGCTAATGTTATACGACGAGGACTTTGATGAGGATACCAGCTCCCAAAGTAAGTAGCTAAGGGCTTTAATGGTAACCAACTGGAGCTTTGGACTAATCGTAACTGGGTAATTTTCATAGGTTCCCAGCCGCCGGTGCAACGGAATGCGGCAAATGCCCGTGAACGTATGCGTATGCGGGTTTTGTCCAGTGCCTACGGTCGTCTGAAAACCAAACTGCCCAACATTCCGCCGGACACAAAGCTGTCAAAACTGGACACCTTACGCCTGGCCACACTCTACATTAAACAGCTAATTAGTGCCGTCGAAACGGGTCATAGCACTTCCCATTCCCAGAGTCACGCCCATCCCCAGCTTGATAGCATGCTGGACACACGGAATCCTCCCACAGATTGCAGCAGCAGTTCAGCCGTCGGCTCTACGCCATCATCAGCATTTAATTTCCATAATGCTGGACATCTCGGCATGGTAAGTGTCAACTGGAAGTGATGTCAGTGGCACCACTTAACAAACGAATGCAATGAATGAATTATTAATAGATAGGAATAACATATATATATATATAACATATATATGTATGTACGTCCAGCTGAATCTACTCAATCTCTGTCAGACGTCAGCGTAGCTATGATAGGCAGATCGGCGTTGATAGGCTCAAATACATCCAGGTTGGCGACAGGCCGCATTTAACCCAATTAAAATATCATTCCATTATTCAGAATATGATATCCTATTAGTGTTAGAAAACTATTAGCTTAGAAATAATTTATTAAATTGATATAACGTAGCATTATCAGAAAAAGTTATAGTAATAAAATTCGAGAATTCTAAATAAATTTGTTAAATGAAAAATTTCAGATATTTTCGAAATAAATTTAGAAAAATTTGATTTTAAAATATTGGTATTTCTAGTACCAAATAAAGAAGTATTGAAAATAATTTCACATAAATTAAATACAGTTCTTTGATTACAAAAAATTTAAATTAAATTTTCCAAAAAATTTCTTTAGAAACATAAGATTTAAATATCTTATGTTGTAATCATTGATTTAGTTTCTCAACTTGTCGTATTATCAAATGTCGGTAAATTAAAAATCATATAGAATATATATTCATATTTACATGTGTTGGGGCACATCTGCTCAAAGTGTTCAACGTGTACTTGTAGAGCCGTATCTGCCGTAGGTGTAGGGCCCCCCACTAGTAAGTACTAAAATGAGAATTTGTGATTTCAGTTTGTCTTGCTTTCCTGTAATTAGATACTTTTGTGAATTTCAAAAACTACTAAATATGAGTGACAGACTCACACGGACACGGGGAAGGGAATGTCTATGGTAAGGGCCAAGGGGGGAAATGTAGAAAACATTGGTTATTCTTTGACGGATTTTCATGTTATATGTATTTTTAAAAGATTGTCGACTTTGAAGCGCACAAAGTGAATGACATCGAAGGGAAATTTGTCGTATTTCAGACACTTTAGACACTCTTTTGCTATTTAGTTTGTAATTAAAACAAAGCGCACTCTTAGCATAGTAAAATATATAGAATACTATACGCTAGATATGATATATAGCCATATATGTATGTAAAGAAAATCAAACAATTGTTTATACATTCATTGCGTGAAATTGAGCAAATATTTGGCTAGAAGAAAAACTACGTCTTGTGTCCATATGGTGTTTTTTTTTTCAGTTGTTTGCATTTGTCAGGATCGTATCGGGGCTTCCCTAAGCAAACAGCCTATACAAAACAGCACCCTAATTTAACTGAGTCGCACGCGCCGCCTACAAATGATGGGAATGAGAAATGGGAATGGTATAGGAGTAGTAACCCATTACCCCTTACACATTACCCATTGGGTAGGCCAGGCCAGACTACAGATGATGATGAGTGTCTCTTGTCTTTGAGCTGTTTATGTTTATGTTTTTATAGATGCGTTAATGACGTTGTTATTGTTCAACTATGAAAACATTTCATGCCAAAGAGCCACTAAAAACAATCAAATTTTTGTATAAACAAACAATGGCGCTGTCTCCTTGGGCTTGTCATCATATTGTGCATTGTGGTTGCCCCTTAATAGCCTAATAAATTTACAATTCTTATACATTTCTTTAACTTTTTAGAGCTGGCCCTTTGAGTTTCATCAGCAACACCACCTGCCACCTGGTCAGAGTCGCAATGCCAACCTGACATTTAATACGGTTCGCATGGATTGGCAAAGTGCACAGACGCAATCGTATGCAAAGACGCCACGCAATGAACAGCAGCTTGGCTGTGACTCAAACTATGCACAGTTGCAGGATACCCAATGGTATCCAGCTGACATGGGCATGCAGGTGGAGCAGTCGCGTAATGTTAATGGCTGTTGTGCTTATGGCACGGCTGGCGTGGGAGTGGGACAGCAACAGCATCAGCGTGGTATAGCTATAGGCACAAGTCAGGCGCATAGCCTTTAGCAGCGAGTACTTATTGGCATTTATTTATATATAACTGAAATTGTATTAAAAGAAAACACGTGATTATATGTATGTTATGTAATCTACTAAGCCAAAGATTAGAAATAATTGTATACATTCGTTTATAATGCTAGCAAATAAACTAAATATTGTGTAATAATTTCAAATTATTTATTCAGCGCGCAATTAAAGCTCAGAGCAGATATGGCAACGCTGGCTTCGCGCTGCAGCCCTGGCGCTCAGCTGTTCGCAAACAAACAGCCAAAGAGAGCACAACAATGGCAAAGTGGCAGTACAATATAGATTAGCGTATTTTATTCAATGCAGCGCAACAACAACAGATTGATTAAATCAGACTATTATTATTGCAATTATCGGGCCCAGTAGCTGATTATTAGTGTATTTCAAACCACTTTCGCGCGATTAAAGTTCACTCTGCCCCCAGATTAGATTTGCTTATGCGTACGCGTTCATACGACTGATCTGGCACGAAGTACGCCATGGATTTATATTGTTGCTGCTTTCAATTTAGTTAGTAGTCGTCAGTGGTCGAAGACACACGCGAATGTACCGTGTGCCATTTGTGAAACGCAATTAAATACGTGCTTTATTCATTGAGTCAAGTAATTAACCATATAAAATGCCAGCATTGGAAGTGAATCCGGATTTGCAAAAGGAGCGCAACACCGCTACCTTTGACCCCAAAGAGTTTTCCGTCTACTGGGCTGGCGGCGAAGACAAGTACAAAGAAAAGAAAACATTGGGTAAATACTACGAGGCTTTAATCGCGCAATTATGCACATAACATTACACTTTGGGTGCTGAGAGCAACCAGTTTTAAAGCTTGGCCTAAAAAGCTGCAATGAAAAACACTTGTAAATGTAAAGAGCTTTTAAAAAAAAAGTGCATGCCAGCATGACACAGCATCTATTATATCTCTGGATCGGCGATAAGAAAGCTGAGCTTTGACTTTTTGTTTTGTTGCCTTTTCAAAGTTCTCTGGCAACCCGTGACGACCGGCAAATTTGTTAGCGTCTTTTGTTTTGATTTGCATTTTCTTCACTTTCCCCTATTTGAAACGTTAACTAGCTATGACACTTAAACGTCCATTAGTTAAATTTAGTGACTTAATTGCCAGAGCATCGAAAACCTGTTGAATCACTGCGTAAATGGCCATTGAACTTTGAACTTGATACACTCAGGCAACACATAGCATACTCTCAATTAATTTAACATATCCGCTGACCTTTAGACTTTGATGGTAACCTTCGCATATCTCGCTAACGCCTCCGATTCCGAGAACCTTATAAATTTTCCGGCCTATAGCTGATAAGCTCTATCTAATGGATTAGCGGCATATATAGTAGTACAAGCGGTCAAGCGTACTTAATTGATAGATATATTGCCGTTTGATTAAAGAAAATTCTTTATAAGATTGTATACTTTTCAATTTAATTATTAAATTAAGTTTAAACATTTTTTTAATATAAAATAGCTTCAGTTTCATCGTGTTCATCTATAAAATATCCTACTACCATTACCTATTTTTAATAAGTATAGTTAGTTTTTAGTATAGTTAGTTTTAAGTATAGCTAGTAGAAAAAGCCAAGTAAAAATGTACCATGTAAAAACTTACTTGATATACTGTAAACACCGTGCTGTACACTGCTGACGTGTCAATTTTCAATTGCAGAGAAAATCTTTCTGGAGGATCCGGAGCTGTACGATGATCTGCCTCTATCGTATTTGTCCCACAAGGAGCTCTATGAGAACAGTCTGCGTAAAGCCTGTCTGATTGGCGAGAAGATACGCAAATTGCGCGCCGAGGGCGAGGATAGCATGGACACCTACAAGTAAGCTGGGAATTCCCCTCAAGCTTAACAGCTTTAACATATTTTTTGCTTCATTTGTTTAGTGCTCTGTTGGGCGGATCACTGGGTGCGGCTATGCTGAAGGAGGGAAATCCGGTGGCGCTGCACTACATCATGTTTTTGCCAACAATTATGGGGCAGGGCACCATGGATCAGCAGGTGGAGTGGCTGCCCAAGGCTTGGGATTGTGAAATTATAGGCACCTATGCGCAGACAGAGCTGGGACACGGCACCTTCTTGCGTGGCTTGGAGACACGTGCCGATTACGATGAGAAAACGCAAGAGTTTGTCATCAATACGCCCACGTTGAGCGCCTACAAGTGGTGGCCCGGTGGCTGTAAGTGGTACTCCCAACCAATAACTATCTATCTATTACATTGCAATCTCTATTTACAGTGGGGCATACGGCAAATCATGCCGTTGTCGTCGCACAGCTGTACACCAAGGGCGAGTTCCGTGGTCTGGCTCCGTTCATAGTGCAGCTAAGAGATTCGGAGACTCATCAGCCAATGGCTGGCATTGATATTGGCGACATTGGCACTAAGCTCGGCATGAAGGCTGTTAACAATGGTTATCTAGGACTGAAGAATGTGCGTGTGCCGCTCAATCAGATGCTGATGAAGAACCAACAGGTGTTGCCAGATGGCACCTACGTGGCACCCAAGAACAGTGTACTCACCTACGGCACCATGATGTTTGTGCGCTGTGCCCTCATTCGTGATACCGCACACAGTTTGGCCAAGGCGTCAACCATTGCGACACGTTACTCGGCGGTGCGGCGTCAAAGTCCAATCGAACCCAATCAGCCGGAACCACAGATTATGGAGCATACCACACAGCAACTGAAACTATTTCCCCACATTGCCAAGGCCATAGTTTTTAAGTTCACCGGCGATGGCATTTGGAACATGTACAATGAACTCTCTGGTGAAATAGAGCAGGGTCAACTGGAGCGTTTGCCTGAGATGCATGCGCTGTCCTGCTGCTTGAAGGCCATTTGCAGTGCCGATGCTGCAGCTGGTGTGGAGACCTGTCGCCTCTCTTGTGGCGGTCATGGCTTCATGGACTGCTCCAACTTTCCAACTATTTATGGCATGACAACTGCGGTGTGCACCTATGAGGGTGAGAACACGGTAATGCTGCTCCAGACGGCACGTTATCTGGTCAAGGTCTATGGCCAGGCGCTGAACGGTGAGCAGCTGGTGCCCACGGTAGCCTACATCAATGAGGCAATCAAGCAAAAGGAGTTTGTCAATTTCGATGGCTCCTTGGAGTCCATAGTGAAGGCATTCCACTTTGTGGCCGCCAAGTAAGTGCATCACCCCCGGGCATACTCTAGTGGCGTACCTAATCTGCTTTTGTTTTGCAGCAAAGTGCGTGTCGCTTATGAGCAACTGGAACAGCGTCGCAGACAAGGACACAGCACAGAGATGGCTGCCAATTTGAGCGGAGTCTTTCTAACTGGCGCTGCAGATGTAAGCTAGCATGGCAAATCTCTTGACCCTTAGTTACTTAACCAATTGTTGTATCTTTAGCTACATGGTCGTGCATTTTTGGCTCAATCCGCCTACGATGAACTGACGCAGATTTGCCAACGTGTGTCGCCTGCCTTGGCTGATGTGCTCAAGGTGGTGCTGGAACTCTATCTGGTGGATGCCTGCCTCAATCGCATTGGCGACTTCTTGCGCGTACGTACACTGACTACTCTTGGTATTTAACTTTTGTGTTAACCCTTTTATTTGTACAGTTTATTCAACTGACTGATAAGGATGTTACCACTCTGGAGATGCGTCTGGAAGGTTGCCTTAAGCGACTGCGTCCGAATGCAGTCGGTCTGGTCGATAGCTTTGATCTGCATGATCGTGTTTTGGACTCCGCTCTGGGCGCCTACGATGGCAATGTGTATGAGCACATCTTTGAGTCCACCAAAAAAATCCGTTGAACAAGGAACCGGTTAATGCATCATTCCACAAGTACCTGAAGCCCTTCATGAAAGCCAAGTTGTAACTTGTGCCAATTGCCTATTGCCAATTGTGTTATTTTTTTATCTATTGAAATGTGTTTGTTTATGTTAAATATCGTCAGATTTGTATATATGTATGTTTGTAGTACTATACTCATAAAAGTTGTTGGATAATTTTATACTATACAATTTCCTAGGCCCCCCAACTGTTTTTATAGACAAGTTTTATATTGTGTGTGTTTTAATAGAGCTTACACTAAATGCTTTATTAAAGTTGATTTTAATTATAGTTTGTTTTTTGTTTAGATAGAGAGTAACTGTAACTCGTGCATTTATAATCAGCTGCAATCGATAGCGGCTAAATAGATCATCGAAATGAATTGCTGAACTAAATTGAACGGAGACGAAGCCACAGCCATAGCCATCGGTTCCATGGTTAGCTTATGATGATGATGCTGCACCAGTCTTTGCATTGCGCTGCGCATACAGGTGTCGCAGCACACGATTGCCACAGAGGAATGTGAAGACTGCGACGGGTATTAGCAGACGCAGTGTTTGGAACATGTTCAGTTGCAGCCAGAATACGAAGAACAGCGCCAAAATGCCACCGAAGCCCACATGGAAGCCAATTGTGCTTGGCGACAGGGATAAATTGGAGATATTAATGCCCAATTTGCCCCAGAATACGAGCAGCAGCACCAGAGGCGTTATGCACAAGCCAGTAAAGATGTCAGATACAATGCGAGGGGGACGTTTGTCAGGTACACGGAACTGATGTACAATCTCTGGCAGAGCACCACGCTCAATGCTAGGCTTGACATCTGTAAAAGGCAGAATAGTAGCGTTATAATTTAGCACAAACAAAGTTAAAGCATAGCCACTAACCTCTATCAGGCTGATTGAACTTCAGCTGCACATCAGCCAGCAGCCACTCAAAGGAATTGGACAATGAGGCGTCGCCGACAGTTAGATAAATGTTATAAACGCCGCTCTGGTAGTTGAAATTCTTGCCCTGGTTGCCCACATCCATGTCAAACTTGTAGGCCTTGCTGCTGTCCTGCTCGGCAACGAAAATGATCTCTTTGTCGGTTTCCTTGTTGTACAGACGCACAAATGCCTGGTGAACTGTAATGGGTTTGCTGGAACTCTCATCGATGAGCACAGCCTTGAGTAGCAACTTTTGGGTGCTGTCTGCTGACAAGGTGTCCTTCAGTTTACTGGGGAAACTAACGCTCTGCTTGCGGGTAGCTGCACTAGCATCTGACTCGGCAATGCCCAGTTCCAAAGTCTGCACCTTGACACGTCCCAGCACCTTCAATTGCAGTTTCTGTGTGTACACGCTATCGGCAGTCAATTCCGCCTGGTAGATGCCACGCGTGGGCTTTAGACTGCTCAGATCTGCACCGTAGGTGGTTTTATCGGATGATTTGGAAACCAGTTGCACCTTCTCTGCCAACACAGAGTTATCCTTCTTCACCAGAATCTTGGCACTGACACTCTGCACAGCAGGTGATAGTGGCTTGCCCAGAAGATCGACTATAGCCACGTTTAATGTTGGAGATTGCGCCTCTAGTTGTCCATTGCCAATGATTTGCACACAGATAGGAGCAATCTTTGGCGAGCCACTTATGGTCTTGAGAGCCTCGATGAGCACATGGGCTCCCTTGGCGGTCTGCACAGAACGACGACTCAACAAATAGTTGGAGAACTTAACAGCCTGTTCCGCTGTAACAGGTGCTGGCTTATTGTAAGCTTTGGCAACGCCAAACACACCGTTGAGTATCAGAGCCGTAATGCTTAGTCCACCCTCGAATTGCAGCAGCTTTCCATCGACCTCATCGGCCTGAACAATAGCATCTTCAATACGATTAGCCACAAAGCTACCACTTTGTCCCAGTTCGATTGCTACATTAAAGCCATAGCCAAGACCGCTCAGTGAGTCATCTGTTTTCAGCAGTTCCTGCAGGCGTTTAGCCAACTTGGTTTGAGTCGCTTCACTGATCTGAACACCCAGAGCCTTGTGAGTCACAATGCGATAGTAGATTTCCTGTGTGGTGCCCAGCTGCGCGTCTATGGAGCTGTAGATCTTGGAGAGCAGCGCTTCAGGCAGCTTTGCGCTGCAACGCAGATTCCTGTTGGCTCCCACTAGATAGTAGTCCTTTTCAAAGTTCTGAAAAATAAATGGAATAATAAGACATGTGCTTCTGCTTGTGCCACATGTTTTTTAACTTACGTTCAGCTTGGATTCCTCATGCAAAGTCAGAATCTTCTTGCATAGCGCTTCTTTGGTTGCCGCATCAGTTGTCTCAATGTTTTGAGTGGAAAAGAATATCGCTTGCAGATCGTTGGAATTTAATCCATCGACAAAGACTTTTTGTAGGCGGGTTAGATCCTTTGGTCCCAAGTGGCTGTCCACAGTACGTGCACTCCAAGTGGTTGCTGCCGCACACAGTACGCACAGCAGCGTAAAGCCTGTTTAACAATAAAAAATTAATAAATTAACATTTTTAATTAGTTTTCTTTTAAGCTACAAAACTAAAATGTGGGAGCAGCAGTGCTGGCAGCTCAGTCAGCGCCAGCGTCAACGCCGGCAACTATCGTTGAGAATGAGATAGCGACAGCGGCTGCGACTTTGCCGGCGTTTGTACAAATAAAAAAAATACACACACACGAGAACGGTGACACTTTCTATGATATTAACTCTGCTTAAATTGACTTACCTAGTTTCAACATTCTCCTATATTTTGTGGCGTTCAAAAACGCAGCTTATATGCTATAGGATAAATAAATAAAAACGCTTAAAGTGCCTGCACCGCCTGTTTTAGCTTCGATATTTTTTACAGACACGTCAGCGGCAGTGTTGTTCTATGTATCAATGATAAGGGCTGGCAAGTAGTTCGCCAACAGTGTGTACACACTTTTCTTTTCTAGTAACATGGAATGATTTATCGATTAACATGCAGGGCGATGTACAAGTGACATTTTCTAGATTTCTAAATGATAGTGTAGATGTGTATTTAAATCCACATGTTACCGCCTTATCGATAACACATGCTCAGAGTAGATCTGCAGCCGATAGTTTTGCACTGCAGCCAACATTTGGTGGACAACTGCTGTTATTTTTCGTCCACTTTATTTTAGTGTATTAAAACTTAATTAAATTGCACATGGAGTATACATTATTTATATGATTTGCTATTGCATAAAACATTAAATCAATATAATTTATAAATAATTAAGGCCCAAACTTGTCGGCGCATTCGGAAAGTGGGCGACTTATGCTATATTTTGTTTTAAATGTTTTTGTTGTGTCGCCTTCGTGATTATAAACGGTTATGGCCGTGGTGCAGTACAGTGGATACTTGTTGACACGCACCTCTTTGCGTTCCTCATCCTCAGCGGGCTTATCCTTGCAGTACTGTTCAAAATATTCGGTGTGATTGGGCCCCAAATCAGGTTTTACACTATTCTGTCGATTGTATTCGTCAAAAAACTCCTGCCACAAGAATTGTTCCAAGCGATTGGCACGTGTAACTGTAAAATGCACAAAGTATGGTTATAGAGGAAATGCTAAGGCTAGTTAGCTTACTTAATTTCTTATTTCTGTAGGGTATTCCGAAACTCCGCTGGGTTTCCGTAGTTTCAGCTGGACAAGGTCCTTTGCCTCTTAGGCGAAAATTTTCGATTTGATTCATATTTATTTTAAAGTGTTAGTGTTTTCAGTTAACAAACAGAATTTACTTAAGCTGAATTGTGAAAATAAGTTCTAAATTCTAAAGGGCCTGCTTTTCCGTTTTGTTTACTAAACATAAAGGGGACGTCCTGCCTGGTAACCAGTCTAGATATGCCTAGGCAACTGATTTGTTCTACAATTCCAAAATGCAGATTTTAATACATGGTAATTTTAGTTTATCTACTATTTACTAACTTTGCTTTTAACGTTTCTGAAGAACAAATAAATTTTCAATTGCCTAAATGAATTTACTCTTAAACAGGCAGACAGTTGGCAGTGCTGTATAGTGCCAGTTTTAGCATGGTTACAACGTGTGCCACAAGCAGCTGGTCACACTTGGAAAGCCAACTGTCGACAGGCGCGCAAATTCAAACAATTAATTAAACCTATGTAGTTAAAACTTTTATTTAAATATCATAAAATAAGTAAAATTTAATAAATTGATTTCATGTAAACTTTTGACTTCAATTGCTTTCAAAATAAAAATACTGAATTAAAAATATTTAAAGCCAGTTTCAAGTGTAAATCAGATGTAAAACAATCTCTTTAGGGCCTTTAAGTTGTTTTTAGCTGCTTTAATAGAGATACTTGAGTTTTAATCGTACTAAATGATCTAAAACAATCTCTTTACCAAATGATATAACAGCAATTAATGGTTTATAGCGGCAAAATAAGAAAACTAATTACTGGGTCAGGGTTACATTTACATATCGAGCTTTCCCATAAGATAGATGCCCCGAAAACTGTACACTCACAGACGAAGGTCATTGACCAAAGCTTGAGTGGCAAAGTATGTTTGGATGTAAAGCGTTGTTGCATTGTTTTGGAGTGTGTGGAGTGTGGCACCAAGAATTGTAATATGTAATTGTAAGTTGTAAATTGTGGCTGTAATTGTAATTGTAAGCGCAATAATGGGCAATTAGTGCGCGAAATTCAGCGCTTTGGTTGGATTATGAAATAGAATAATATGTATAAGCAGCTAAAAATGTGTTGCTGTTTGCTGTTGCATGCCCCCCTCACTCTAGTCCATACAGTGGCCAGTTACCGTTCGTCTTCCGCGTCTGTGGCGAGTTTTTGGAAAACTGTACGAAGCGGTACGAAAAAATAAATATACACATACTTATAAATAAATTTTTATATTTTTATTGTTGTTTAATGCACTGCTAATGGCACCTGCCTGTTGGAAAGTGTACATATGTATGAATATGAACGTATGAGAGTGAATGTACGTATGTCCGTATGTATTAATATGTTTAATTTGGGTTTTGTTTTAGTTTTAAACGCACACTAAGTAGCAGTAACAGTTACTGCAGTATGTATGTTTCTTTTAAATAGCCAACTCTTGCTACGTATTCAATTTTTAATGACTATGATTGCACAAAGCGCAATCGCACACAGATACATACATATGTATACATACACAGTCACGCTCACATAGCTCCTACAGGCTGTAATCATGATCATGCCACACAACAACTCAAGACTCTAGTCGAAATTTTTGGCCAATTTGAGTGAAATGTGGCAGCAAAATTGCTGCTTTGGTGGGGGGGATGTACCATACTAAAATACACGGGTACACATACGTACATATGTGGCCACTCTACGAAAGTAAGAAATGTACCTGTACCCAAACTGTACCCAAATGTGTGGCAACCGCCATTGTGTCTTTCTATTGTTGTTATTGCTGCGCCTGCTGTGCTTTGTAAGTGCCTTAACCTTTGGCTTTATACAGCGAACGCATATACCGATGACCGATTTAAAGCTCAATGCTACGCATACAAAACATCATAAGCCATCATCAGCATATTGTTATCGATAACAAAAGGGAATAGCTTGAAATGCAGACAAATATGATATGTATGTGATGACCGCTTTGCAACTTGAAACTGCCATTTATGAAAAACAGTTGTAAAAGGCAACGCACTCATTTGGTTTAACCTTCTTATTGTTTTTTGCCACTTACCACACAGTACTTTGTTTACAACTTTTGTGGCAGAGTCAATATCACAACTGCAATCAGCTTTAATTTACATAATCCATCATATGTTACTATACAATAATAAAATCACATATATTGTTTTGCAGGAAAAGCTTTTGAACGGATTTCAACTGTCAATGTCTGGCTTTAAAGCATATTATGTAAAAGACATTAACATAATACTGATTTTGGTTATCTGATACATACATATGTATGTAGTTAGTAGTGCGACAATTGCTGTTTTGTTAATAGAAAATCAAAACACGCCGAAATGGAAATGATGCAGTGCATTAATCTATGCTTTTATTTGGGTTTCTGTAACAACAATTTCCTAGCTATTGTTTGTAGGATAACGACCCTGTTCGAATTCGAATTTCGTGTTTGTGCTCCTGCTCCTGCTCCCCTCATCCATTCAGCACATTGCAGATCCCGTTGTGACGTTGGAAATGAGAAACGAGTTGCTCATATAACAGTGTTCCTCAACATTTCATTACTAAGCAATAGCAAAAGCAACAACACTGTTGCGAATGTGCCAGCTGCGCAGTCGCAGTCGAAGTCACAGTTTTGGATGTAAGTGAGAGCGAGAGAGAGAGCAAGAAATAGAGAGGTAGCCAACGCAGTCGCCATTCGGATTATACATTTGATGTGAGAGCGAGCAAGCGTTAAAGACAGGCGGAGACGAGGAGGAGAAGATTGGGTGAACTGCGTTGCGATAGACCAATTTTTTCGGTGTATAAAAGCCGAGTGCAGCGAGTGAACGAATCAGTACCAGCTTGGATCTCGTTATTGGTATAACACAGTTTATTGTGGAGTAATTGTTTTCCTCGTGAGACGTCAAAGCAACAGCTCAACAATGCGAATGGTAAAAACATAAAATTGAAAAAACAAAAAACTGTGGATTATTCTGTGGATAATTTCTGTGTGGAAATGTGTGGTGCAATCTGTGGTGCATTTCTTATTTAACGAACGGCATTATCCTTTTTGCAGTTCGTACTTCCTTGTCTCGCCGTGTGCTTGGCAATGGCCCATTGCGCTGCTATCGATGATAAGGGCGCTGCCGCTGGCGCTGCCACCGATGCTGCCGCAGCACCTGCTGAGGATAGCAAGACGGTGGAGAAGCGTGGCCTGCATCTGGGTGATTATCATCATCATCATCATCATGAGCACATCAAGACCGTGACTATTGAGAAGAAAGTGCCAGTTCCCTATACAGTGACGAAGCATGTACCCTATACGGTTGAAAAGAAGGTACGATCACTGATCAGCGTGCAGATCAAAGCGTAAGAGCTGCTAATTCTTTACTCCTCTATATATATTTTATCTCTACTTAGATACCCTATGAAGTAAAGGTGGAAGTGCCTCAGCCCTACATTGTGGAGAAGAAATATCCGGTGCATGTTAAGGAATACGTCAAGGTGCCCGTCCATGTGCCCAAACCCTACATTGTGGAGAAGAAAGTCCCATATGAGGTGAAAGTGCCCGTTGATAAGCCATACGAGGTGAAAGTGCCAGTACCAGAACCCTATGAGGTCATCAAGAAAATCCCATATGAAGTGAAGGTACCAGTGCCACAGCCCTATGAAGTTATCAAGAAGGTGCCACATGAGGTTAAGGTCGAAGTGCCCGTACCCAAGCCCTATGAGGTCATCAAGAAGGTGCCCTATGAGGTTAAGGTTGAGGTGGAGAAACCCTACAATGTTGAAGTGGAAAAACCCTATGACGTTGAAGTCGAAAAACCCTATCATGTCTATGTGGAAAAGAAGGTGCCCTATGAGGTGAAAGTACCCGTCGATAAGCCCTACAAGGTTGAGGTCGAGAAACCGTATCCAGTGCACGTTAAAGTGCCCGTACCACAGCCCTATACGGTTGAAAAGAAAGTACCCTACACCGTAGAGAAACCAGTGCCCTATGAGGTTAAGGTGCCCATTGAGAAGCCCATTCCCGTCTACACAGAGGTTAAGGTGCCCATTCACAAGGAGATTCCAGTGCCCCAGAAATATCATGTTGAGGTGCCCATCTTCAAGCATCACGAGCATCATCATGATGATCATCACGATTATCATCATAGCCACCATCAGCATCATTACTAAGGAACCAGAGGCGTTAGCACAGAACGCGAGCACAAGAAGAAGAAGAAGAAGAATACGAACAGGAAGTAAAAGAAAGAAACGAGTGGAGTGGAACATGGAGTGGAACACAGAGAGACTAACAGAGCGTCTTTGTTGCATCCACGCTGTAGCTGCAACGTTGAGCTGGACGTTGAACGGGTGATAAACACAAGGAGGAAAGGAGTCGGAGCAGAAGGAGGAGAACTAGAAGAAGAAGAAAACCGTTGTCGATGATAATGATGATGTAGTAGTTAGCGAGAGGACAAAACTAGCTAGCTGCTTAACAACAACAACAACAATAACATCATCAACATCATCATCATCATCAGCAACAACAACAACAACAACAGCTACTTGGCCTGAAATGCTTGAAAACATCAGAGCACGTTTTTGGGCCAAGTTAGCGTTTTCAAGCCAAATGTGTTATACTTTTATTAATGTACGAGTATCATTGTTATAGCTGTACGTTTATCTGTTTTTATTTTAATTATAAGCTAAAGAAACACTGAAAAAAAATACACTTGCATTTTATTTGATGGGTTTGGGAAGGGGTTTGGGGGGAGAAATGCTAGCAAATTTTGAGTGAAAGTGGCAAAAGTTAGTGAACTGCAGTGAACCAGAAACCCACAGAGAGCTGAAATACAAGCGTAACACTTTCCAAGCTACCCCAAAAACCAAATTGAAAATGAAAATGAAAATTATAATGCAAAGAAAAACCAGTTAACAGGCAGTTGCAATAGCTGTTGTTGCTGTTGTTGTTGTGGTGGCTGTGTGTGTATTCTTTTGGCCAGTTTGGTTATGCAATCAATTGAGGCGGAGGCGCGATTTTGTGATTTGCCATTACATCATAGTTACCAACAGTAATTACAGGAAGTGGACACACTCTTACACACACTCGTTAAGTGTTTAAATTTACAAATTTACAATTTGTTGCTGGCCACAAACAATCACTTGGCAATTGAAAGATTTTTCGCAATTTATTTCCCTGTCATAAAGCGTTTTCAAAAATTTGAATGTGCTTCAAATGAGTGGTGTATTGGTGTGTGTGTGTGTGTGTGCCAGTATTGGCAACAGCTTTTGGTTTTTGTTTTTTTATTATTTTATTTCTATTTTTTATTGGCTTCATAGTGCAATCGGAGCGTAACGAAAACCCAAAACCCAGCAGCCAAAAACAACATTTGTAACCCAAGTACTGCACTGACCTCGATGTGGGCACAGAATGGTAACAGTAAATGTAAAACAATATGCTAACATGTTTGTTGCTCTTACGAAATCTTTGCATTGCGGTTTAAATTAATTTAAAATCTTATTGCATTTGAATTTGAGCGCGCTGCTGCGACACACGCTGCCTCCAAGAATGGCATCCACAACACAGCACAGGGTGACTTGTGCAGTTTTGTGCCAATCAGCTGTTGCTTGCACAGAGTATGAAGAAGAAGCAGCAAAGTGCCATTCGCAGCGCGTAAACAAAAACATTGCAAAGCAATAATTTTAGTTGTTTTAAAATATTATATTAACATTTAATTGTGAGTGTTTTGCATACAATGGCCGACGATGGCGAGAATTCGGTGGACAACAGAGCCAGCGACGATAATAAGCCAGAGAAAATGTTTACGCTAAAGAAATGGAATGCGGTGGCTATGTGGAGCTGGGACGTCGAATGCGACATTTGCGCCATTTGCCGCGTTCAAGTAATGGGTAAGTTGTTGTTGTTTTTATTGGCTAAACTGCTGCGTGTGAAAAAAGTAAAGCATTTAGTAGTAAACTAATGTAAAATGGTGCATAGCATCGTCAACTGTAGTATTTGCGTTACGCTCGTTAACTGTTATTCCGGGTGCTGCTCTCGATGACCTTGGAGTTGCGGCCCAATTGGCCAAATCGAGTTAGAGCAAGAAGAAGAAGAAGAGGCTTAGCACTCCATTCTTACTTTTAAGCTTCGTAAACGTTTTACAGCTAAACTAAATTAAATTGTTGGCTAAATTAAATTGTTGCTCTGTTTTTGCCAAGTTTAGTAGAGTTTCAGAAACTACTTTTAACTCCAACTCCAATAACGGTACTTAAACTGACCTTAGCATGCTTAAAAGTCATTTCCGATCCCATAAAGTATACATTTTCATAACCAGCAAAAACTGCCAGATTGAATAGAATCATTTTTAGAAAAAAAACTTTTTGTTAATTTTTTAAAAAAATATCAAGGGGTAGGAAAGGAAAATTTTAAAACAAAAAATGAAACTCCAGAAAAGATTGAATTTTAAATGCATAACTTCTCATGCTGTAAAATAGAGTTTAAAATGGTATTTCGCTTGACAATCGCTGCATTTTTAGCAAAGATATCGAGGCTTAAAGTCTTAACTAGTCTTTTTTTAGCATCAGCTTTAAAATGCTATTCTTAATATAAATTGCTTATATTCTATAATCTGATCTGTATATGGGCATTTCCGCGAAAAGGTCAACCAAGAGTCCAAAAAAAAATTTCATTTCTTCTGTAATATAGAGTTTTTTTAGTCGTTTGCAGCTCATGGACAACTCTTTTTGTATTTTTTCTTTATCTTCTTAGCTTAAATACTAATGTAATGACTATAACTGTATATATAACTGCAAACAAAACTGCAGTGTGAACAATGTCGCGTGAGTGACGTCGCGTGAGTGACCTAGAAGAATCCTTCGCAAAAAAAGGACAGACCAAATATTGAAAAATCATAAGTCTAATAATAAAGCTTGATATTTCTTATTTATGTCAAAAATATTTAAAGTTTAAAATTTTCACACAATTCGCAGAGTTTGCCGATTATTAGCAATGATGTCTAAAGTCATGTATATTTGAAGTCGCGTGAGTGACCGCTCTTTTGTGGCTTTTATCTCAAAAGATAAAAACTGGAGGCTCTCAATTTTTTTACCAATTATAGTAGTCTCAAAATACTACAAAAAATTATTAGTGGTGAATTGTAAAAAATTTAATAGTGTTTGATATATTTAACATTTAAAATTTTATTTTGCTAACGAAAGTCGTGTAAGTGACCGCGGAAATGCCCATATAGCAAACTCAATAAGTCTAATCGTCTCTAACTGTTTGTTATAAAAGAGTTGCTATTTGCTGTATTTATAAATAGATTTTATGTTATCACTGGGATTATACAAAGGGAATCATGCATTTCATTATGCGATGTTTGCTGTTTAAAAATAAATATTTGTACAGTTTATAATTGAATTGAATGCAGCTGATGAGTGCATTTAGAAAATAACTACGTCTGCGTTTCGCTACATGACCCCAGCTGATAAGCTACCAATTTCAACTTTGATTATCTCAACAATCTCATTATATATACATGAATATATATGTATAGTAGCTAACAGTTTACTGCTTACGCTGCTACCTTCCTATGCAAGTCAGGTACAAATCTCATAGATGTCCATTAATTTTATTATTTATTATAATATTCACGTAGACGACCTTGTGAAACTGTAAACTGCATTGCCAAGGTTGCTGCAAATTTCGTTTGTTACGATTTTCAAACAGCAAACAAAAAGTGCTCAAAAACAATACGCATATTTAGTTAATTTTGTTTTGTTTTAATTTGTTTTTTTTTTTTTAATTCATAAAATTAATGTACAATATTCATTTACAATTTTTTGTGCAGCTGCTGCAAGTGATATTCTGTGAATAGATTCATAGTTTTGTTGTAACATGCTCAAATATTCGAATAGCCAGTTTTGTGTTAACTCTCATTTTGGGTGGGTTGAGGTAACGAGGGGGGAGATTATTTTGGCTTTTTTATATGCTTAAAAACTAGTTATATATTTGTATGTCATTTTTCTACTAAACATCATATTGTCAACATAATTAGTGCTAAAATTCATCATAATTTACAATCAATCAATAAAAACTACGCGCGACTTAACAATTAAAATAATAATTATAATAATAATCAATAATAATAATAATAATAGAAATAATAATAATAATAACAATAATAATATTTAAATATTTGCATAGCAGTAAAGGAAATTCTTTAGCTAGAAAAACGCCAAAAATTGCTGATCTACGTTTTTGTTTTTGTTTTGTTTGTGTATATGTATGTATCTTTAGCTTTAGCTAGCGATAACTTTAGCTATCGTTATCGCTATCGCTTGCACTTGTACACAGCTTAAGCACTAAGGCACTAGACTAATATTTGGTTTGATCGCTTCAAAGATCCATTTTGTATGTGCTTTGGGGTCTTGTCCATGTCCTCCGTCCGTTTACATGTTGAAGGACAAGGGCTTAATGTTGGCCACCGACGACATGCGTCGCACACGTCCCATCATCTTGCGCTCAATGTCCTCCAGGGATTTACCCTGCGTTTCGGGCACATAGAATATCACAAAGAACAGACCGATGAAACAAATGGCACCGAACATCCAGAAAGCGCCATGTGCACCCATTAGATCTACAAGAATAAAACAAATATATATAGTAAACATACATATATACATATATCACATATGGCAGCTAGTGTACTTACCAATCATGTCCCGGAAGGACTTGGTCACCACAAAGGTGCAGGTCCAGTTAAAAGCGGTGGCCACCGACGCCGCCGAGCCGCGTATTTTGGCGGGCAAAATCTCGCCCATCATCAGCCAGGGAATGGGTCCAAAACCAAGCGAGAAACCCAATATGTAGACCACAAAGCAGCTAAGTGGCAACCAGCCCACATGCGATATGTCCATGCCCTGAGATTTGCAATAGAAGAAACCGCCCAAGACGAACAGCGTCAGAATCATCGCTATATTGGACACATACAGCAAAATCTGTAAAGGAATAGAGGAAATCATCAGTAATGGGTTAGGTGAGCTCCTAAAGACTCTTCTGATGAACTCACCTTGCGTCCAGCACGATCAATCAGCAGGGTGGCAATGAAAGTGGCCAGGAAATTGACCACGCCCACAATAATCGTACAGACATTGCCATCGATGGTGGAGCCAGCATCCTTGAAGATTTGCACCGTATAGAAAATGACCGCATTGATGCCGCTCAACTGCTGGAAGAACATCAGACCCAACGAAATGGACAAAGGTTTCAGATTGCTACGCTTCAGCAGCTCAAGCATTGTGTTCTGGGTTGCCTGTCTCTCGGCATCGGCCTGGGTACGCATCAATCCCTTGAGCTCTGGCTCCACATCCGCCTCCTTGCCTCGCAGCCAGGTCAGAGCCTTGCGTGCACGCTCCTCTCGTCCACGACTCACATACCAGCGTGGTGTCTCCGGTATGAGGAACATTAGGATGAGAAACGGCACGGGTAGAGCACCGCCCAGAAAGGCTAACATGGACCAGTCCATATATGTGCCGGCCACAAAGCACACCAATATGCCAATATTACCAAAAGCCGTTGGCAACAGACCCAAAGTGCCGCGTACTTCCGGCTGCACGGTTTCACCCAGATACACGGGCAGCGACAGCGACGCAATGCCCACACAGAAACCGGCCAGGAAGCGACCACAAAGCACCATGGCCACATTCACAGCACAGGCGATCAGAAGCCAGGAGACAATGAAAGGTACAGCTGTCGCCAGAATCGTATTACGTCTGCCCAGATACTCGATGAACGGTCCGCCCGCAATGCCACCGGCTAAACCCGCCAGGGGCATAATGCCACCCACCCAGGAAGCCTAAAAAAGACAGAAAACAAAAGGAATCAGTAGTGAAAAACATAGAAAAAGGAAATTTTAGAAGCAAAGAACATTTTTATAGACTTAATAGTGAAATCTATAAAAGATTGCTTATAAAATACGCCAATTATGTAATTAAAGCCACGATCTTTAGCACACATAAAATTAAATCCTTTATACAAGCTATATGCAATTTCAGCACAATCGCTTAGCTTATAGCAAAGTTAGGCGTTACTAAACTTACCGCTTGTTCGGTGACAATAAAGGAGGTTATGTTCGGGTTCGTCATGGAGACCAGCGCAGGGGAAGTGTAGGCGCTGGCAAAACCCACAACCAACGAGCCCATAGAGACACTTAGTGCAGCAAGCACCTGTAACAAAACAACAGATTATCCATTAGTATATAACTATATTGAAGTTATGTTTTCGGTTGAACTGTGTTGGATCTTGGATCTACCTGAGAGTAGGTGCACTTGGCTTTGGGCTCATCGATGGGCACCGAGAAAGACACATGTGTGTCTGCGCGCATAAGGATCTTCATCCTAGTATAGTTTTGTTCGAGCTACGCTTTAAGTGAACTAAAACTAAGTCGCTTTTAGTTTGCCACAAGGTTTTTGTGGCACTACTACTACTGCTGACAGACTGCCGCCTTTCACTGCTAACTGGACTTGAGATTCGTATTGAGTTCTGAAAAGTTTGCCGGACAATGTTTAACTGAAACTATTGCAAATGCAATTGAAACGGAAACCTGACATTCTGTCTATCATTGACTCTATCACTATAGTTCTCTCTGTCTCGCTCACACTCTAAAATATATATACACACATATTCGATTAGTTGAGATTGAAAAATTTGATTTGTACGGTCACGTACTGATTGCAACGGGCTTAGCACGAATTTATGCGTAGATTACGTTGCAATACTGCAGTATATACTATATAGCATATTTATATTGACCGATCGACAACAATCGAATTTAAATAATATATGTATATAGAATATTGTTTTAATGTTGATCTTGCTGTTGACGTTCGTTTAACACGCTGTTTACGTATGTCTGCCCAAGTATTCCCCTTGATTATAAACCGTATACTAGAAGATGATGATTATCCGCCACGTCCAGTTTACGGCGGTTTAATCAAGTGTCTTCGCTGATATGCCAACTGCAACTGAAGACACAGACACAAGATGCAGCTGAAGTCCATCTTCTGGTACAATATATCAGTTTAGGATTATTTTTAGCAAAACATTAACTAACTAACTGCGTTATTTCCAGTCCAGTTTTTCAATTTCAATTAATGAACAGTATGCTGAACAGGTAAGGGAAGAGGGCTGTGCTGTGCTGGCTTCTTTGGTGTGGGTTCAATCTCTCTCGCTTTCTGGGCGTGCGAAAATAGCACGACACGCGCTTTTCAATTCAACACACACTCACACACACAACACGCTCTAAATTTGCGGGCAAAGTATTGCTTTATGGCAATAATAATGTCATTCATAAGGCCAGCCACTCCCCCCTTCCATACACGCCTCTAACCCCTAACACCTACAAGCAGCAATAGGCGCCAGTTTAGCAACTGAGTCTCAGTCCTTAACGAGTCTACAATAGCGCACAGCACTCGATATGTATGTTTCACACGTTTATGCCATGAAATTCATAAACTTTTGCACTTAACATGAACAAGTTTTTAGTGTTTTGTATAGTTATACAATTATACTATTACTGCTTGCAGTTTAAATAGTTTTCTTTAATTCGAACGTCGTGTAAACTTGTTGTAATCCAATGTAATTGCACACATCACAATCATAACAATCATTCGTTTGACCTACCTGTGTCCAAATATAGATGGGATTCGTTGTGGGCCTATAAACCTCCAGCTTGGGCTTGCCATCCTCGGTGATCTGGCGTACAAAGGGCACCGCATGACGCATGTTGTCGCCCCGCTTGGACCCCATATCATCCATTTCGTACAGACGACGACTGAAAAAAGCAGCAGCAAGAAAAAAACGAAAATATCAAAATAAGAATTGCGTCGCAAAGTTTTGCTTAAAAGCATCAATTGAGAGTAAGTCGGTTGTAAATTTAGATGCGCAGAGATTGGGCATTAGTATAGAGCATAGAGCGGGAGTTGGGAAGCATTGGGGGTGACTAGTATTAAGTTTAAATCGGGGTAAATGTCCATGTGGGAGCAATTGATAATTGAAAGAATTGAAATTCGAAGGAATTGGTAATCAGTAGAAATGATTATTAAGTTAATTGCAAATCTGGGGGAATTTAAAAATCGGGAAAATACAAAAACAGAAAAATAGTTCATCGAAACATTTAAGATTCGATGGAAATGTGAATCAGCAATGTGGTAAATCAAGAGCATTGAGAATAGAAGGACCTAGAAATACCGAAACTCGAATGCTTTGATTAGCAATTCCCAAATTCTGCGATTGGAGGACTTTGGGCTACAAGGAAGGAATTGAGGTCTGATCATAATACTAAATAGCTACACTCTGCTCACCTCTTTCGTGAATCTGTGCTAATGGAGCGCTGCTGCTGGAAATTCTGTCGCGAGGTGAGAAAATCCTCGTCACTTTCGCTCTCCAGATCCTTGAGGTCGATAATTAGCGGCTTGGTAATATCCTTGGGCCGATGAATGAGACGTTTGTGCTCCGCGTCGTCGCCCTCCTCGTCGCTGTCGGTGCTGGAGCCTTGTAATACTTTGTCGAGCTTGAATGTGACACGTGGATCGAGACTCTGATGCTTGCGACCCTGAAACTCGCGACGTGTCTTGTGAAACTCCTCCTCCGATGAGGATTCCTTGAGCAGATCCTGTAGAAAACGTGTGCCCTTAATGTCCAATGAGACGTGCTTTTTGGCCTGAAACTGTCGGCGATTATCGGTGGCTAAAATGTTGCGCAAATCCTTAAGAATGCCCTTGTGATCGACACTGGTGGCCTTCTGTTGCTGGAATCCTATGCGTTTATCCTCAAAGCTATCCTCGTCACTGCTATCAGCTGCCTTGTTAGCTCCCTGCTGCTGCTGTTGGGATTGCTGCTGTTCTCCGCGCTTCTTTTCGAAGGAGACGCGTGATCCTTTCAGAGATTGCTTGCTGCGCTGCAGATCCTCACCAATGCCACTCACAATACTGCGCTGCTGGCGATCGCGATGTGGTTCCAACGATGTTGGCGGCGGTGGCAGCGGTGTCAACTCCAAGCTGCCACTGGCACGCAATGTGGAACGTTGCTGTTGTGCTGGCTGTTGCTGCTGCTGCAACTGTTGCGCCTGTGGCGGTTCGTTAATGTCGTCGTCCTCCAACAATGGACGAAATGATAGCGGTGGCTCGTCGTCCACGTCGTGCAGCAGACGCAGTTGTGGTCTTTGCTGCTGCTGCTGTTGTGGATGACGTTGTGGTGCGGCCTGTGGAAACGGAAACGGATCCTCTGGCAGTATTGTGTCCAGACTCGTGCCCGTATTCGATGCTGACAAATTGCTCTCCACACGTTGATAGCCCAGCTCCTCCTAAGCAAAACAAATCACAACCACCGCATTAAACTCAGAGTTGCAAATTTTATATTTAATATATTGTAAGATTCAGATTTCAATTAAAAATTCCGTATTCTGCTATCACCAACCGTCTCAAACAACACTTGCAAATCAATAGCGGCTCGTGGCTCCTGACTGCACAGCTTATATTTGACAAGAAGCTCGCTTTAACCTCAAGCTTCAGAGACATTATAGATTATTATTATTTATTAAAGCGCGTTGTTCTTAAAATCAAAGCTAAATTAAAAAAAAACACAAAAATCAAAACAGCAATTAAAAATTGGAACAATTACTACGCATTATTCCTATCTTGTTGGCAAGGCTAAAAGTCTCATCATCATTTCATTCTATTCAATCAGACACGTCCACGCTAGGGACGAAAGCAAAAGCCAAAAACGGACGCTAGTCTACCGATGGTTTTCAACTTAAATTTTTAATTGCTCATTGTAGCCAAACCGTTTGACTTACACAAAAGATATATATGCCATATGTTAGCTAATAAAAATACCTTTCAAAGGAATTTTAATTTAATTTTTTAAGCTCATTACATGATGTAAAAATTTTAATATATTTAAAAGTCTTTCGCAGTTTGCTGTACATTTTTAGCTTTTGTTAAAAAACTAATCCTACGATTTTGCTAAATTATTTATACATTATAGGCAATGAAATTCCACGAATTTTGATATATAACACATAACTGGCAAAATTCGCTGGAAATGGTAATTTTATGATAAACAACATTAAAAGGAATGCGATAACAATCGGTATAATTATAAAGCTATAGAATTTAAGGCTCGTACACGTGAGCTATACTACGAGTTTGTTCTTAAAACAAATACATTTTTCAAAAAAAATTAAAACCTTAAGAAGTCCTCTCTATTTTTTATGATATTTCGCAGGGTATGGCCAATTTCAGGAATTTCTTTCAAGCTCAGTTAATTTATATATAGTATTTTAATATAATTATGCTATAAAAAATTTCAAGATTAAACGTTATAGGTCAATCACTGACCGACGTTGGCAACAGCCGGAAAAAAATTACCAAAAATATATAGAGTACATTTTGTAGAACGGTGTGATAACAGAAATTGAGAAACTCTGATATGATATGATATATGTATGTAAAATATTTATACTTACACCGGCACGTGTTAATTTTTCTTTGAGTTTTCCCATAGCGCTGCTTAGCGGTTGATGGTGATGGTGTCCCCCACCACCACCACCTCCTCCAGCACCGCCTCCTCCTGCACCGGAACTTCCGGCGCCACGATTGTCGCGTCCACTCATCTTATGAATAGCAGATTATGCTGGACTTGAACTTTATTTTGTATATTTTTTTTGGCTTTTTTTTCTGCCTTGGAACCAAATTGCCTACTTATAATGATGCTCTTTCTTCCTCTATTTGTTGTAGTCAATTGTAGACAAGGTCTTTGGATTTTGTCTTTGCTGCAAAGAGAATACAATTCAAGTTTAATATTTTTATATTATTTATAGCAAAATTGTACTTGGTACTCTATATAATATTAAAAGTTTGCCACTTGAACCATTACTCATTAATTATTTAGTTAATATGTGCACATGTCTGCCTTTAGAGTCCCATTAGAGTTGTCCGCTAGTTAGCTAGTTTATAGCTAATTTATATTGTGCAAAGCTATTTTCAGTTCTAGATTGCAGGATTTAAGAGCAGCATCAGTTATTTGGCTAGCAAATATTTTTCTCGATATAAAAACGACTTAAAAACTTTACGTTACTATTATAATTTTGTCAATTTAATTTTTTTTAATCTTTTAATTTTATTAATAATTTTTTTCGGGTTTTGTATTATCTTTTATCTTTAAGTGCTGTCCATTTTATTTTTTCCGATTCTATGTAACAAAAACTAGGAGTTTTTATCACTCTAGTTTTTTTAGCGCCCGTTTTGTCATTTGGCTTATCAAGTTTTGTGCTGTCTATGCGCGAGCCCCTTCATATCATATCATATAGAAATATACTATAACTGTGCATATATAGTCTATAGAAACACACCCACTTTTAGCACAAGCACATTCTTAAATATAATATAATTATCACAATGATTTGTATCTTTCTACGAATTAGTTATGTGTTGCCAAAAATTGCTGTCCTTGATAACACGTGTGGTAAATTTCTGATTTGAGACAAAAACAACTTTTTGTTTCATTCAAAAGTTTTTGTTTTAACTGTATCATTACTGTTGACACCAACTGTATGTTGTATTATATTTTCTTGACTCTTGGCAGCTGTCAAAGATTTTCAAAAATATTTTATTTAAATAATTAGTATCTGTTCTATTAGCTTAAACTATGGGCTATGATAATTTTGACACATTTTCAGTGCGTATGAGCAATATTATTAATCAGCACTTGTGTCAACATATTTTTGCCGCTCACTGTTGGCGCCTTTTTTCTCTCTCTCTCTTTTTCTCTCTCTCTTCTGTCGGCATTATTATTGTTTTCGTGTGTTTTGTTTTCAAAATTTTCCACCGTTCGGCTTTTGCCAAATATATTCGACTGTCTTATTTATTAGCCAAAAATAATTGATGATCATTTCTTTGGGCCAAGAATTTTCAACAAAAAAAAAAAGGAAAACATAAACAAGAGACGCAGAAAATAAACGATAAATGCGGTTAATTGCTTTCGTTGACTTTCGTTGCTCCTTCGTCATGTGATGCGGTCGTCGGTGATGCTAACAAACGGGACGCGTGGGCGCCATGACGTCGACAGTCGGCAGCGCTGCCTTTTGCGACCGACCCACCGGCAAATGTCGTCGCAACGCCAACGTCGACGCCTTTGTGGCTGGCTACCATTTTAGTTACTTATGTGTGCATATTTGGTGCTCGTTTCTTTAGCTTTTTGCCAGCAATGACATAACTTTGAGCTTTTGTCCTGCTTGACTTACATTTCATGTGTGCGAGTGTAAGAAGCAACTGCTGCAGTCTGCAATTGCGCCGAAAATTGTGCAATTAACCTTGGACGTAACTGTAGCGAACTGCGGGTGATTCATGATAAAATTGTTGGGGCAGCCTATCGCTAATGGCTCGAAAAAAAGATAGATCTACCTACGGTAATAAACAACAACTGAAACTATACACACACACACACAAACGTAAAAGCAGCGCGTCGCGCTTAATACTCTCCCACTCTATCTCTATCTCTCTCTTGCAATCTTACGTAGCTCTCTTAAGCACAGCTCACATTTGTTGCTCTTTAATAGTTAGGCTCTCTTACAACAATACGCTCACGTGCTGACAACGTCACGTACTCTCCCTCCGCACACTGACATACATCACGCACGCACACACCAATTGAGGTGCAAAATTGTTGCTGTTGCTGAAAACACGAGCTCATTTGTCAACAGTGTGCAACGTAGCGAATTTTTAAGTGCGTTTTTTGGGCATTTCTTTATGTTTTTTAAAACAAGCTTTATTTTTGTTGTTAATTAACAAAGACGAAAATCGCA
Source organism: Drosophila tripunctata (assembly GCA_035047385.1). NCBI lineage: Eukaryota > Metazoa > Arthropoda > Insecta > Diptera > Drosophilidae > Drosophila > Drosophila tripunctata. The sequence continues at coordinate 575,245 of JAWNPS010000288.1, forward strand.
AGCAGACAATTAAATCTTTGTTATACTTATATTATAAGTGCATATTATTCTTAATTTAGTTCAATTAAGGCGACGCCCCCATTTGTGTCTGGTCAATAGCCGCAGACCTTTACATTTTGCCGTGTACAAAAATGTATATATTATTTGAAAATTGCAATAATTATTTACTCGAGTTTTCTCGACGCTCACAGATACACAACTACTACCACAAGCACTACTATTACCACTACATATCTAAACTATAGCTATGTATTTTGTTGTTTTTGGCTTGCGATAAAAACAATTCTAAATTTAACAATTTTTCACGGTCGCCGCGTTCTCAAAAAAAATTTTTGTCGACAGTTTGCAAATTCTCTCATTTTGTTTCTTGTTTTTATTTCATTTATTTTTTATACCCTCTGAGGGGTATATTGGGTTTGTCAGAAGTATGTAACAGGCAGAAGGAGACGTTTCCGACCCCATAAAGTATATATATTCTTGATCAGCATCAACAGCCGAGTCGATATAGCCATGTCCGTCTGTCCGTCTGTCCGTCTGTCCGTCTGTCCGTCTGTCCGTCTGTCCGTCTGTGCGTCTGTCCGTATGAACAAACAGATCTCAGAGATGGTAAGAGCTACAATATCCGTTTTAGTCAGTATCAACCACATATTTAGTCAGTCAATACAAGAATCTTTTTTTTTTTCGATGCCACGCCCCATTCGCCCACAATTAGCGAAAAACCAGACATACCTCGGAAAAAATACAGGTTTTTTGCGAATATCTCGGTAACTATAACACCTAGGGATACCAATTTTGGTAAGCAGGTTGCTAGATGCAATATATCGATAATGCCATCAACATTTTTTGGATGCCACGCCTCCTTCGCCCACCAAAAATTCAATTGAGTTGTAATTTCGCAAGCGGCGGGCTCACTTATTTCTTAACGTATAGTGTTTTAACTTAGTATATACCTGCAGACAAATAATATCAAACGATTGTGAAAATTTTATCAAAATCGGACCATAATTAAAAAAGTTTCTCAAACAACGAAAATCGATACTTTCAAGCAAGACATAGCCACGTGCATTGCACTGAGCTGTGCACACAAGCAACGAAAACGAAAAGCGTGTGAGCGAGATAGACATACAAATATGTGTACATGTTAAGTTCTTGCAGCAGCTACTCCAATTTGAACTCATATAATTGGAAACGAAGCTCAGAGGGTATTACACGGTCGGCATGCCCGACTGACAATTTCTTTCTTGTTGCTTATAACATAGTTTCTTTTAGCCTTGATGTCGATTTCTATTGCTTTCGGTATCTGTTGTTATTATTGTTGTTTTACAGCAAACACTGAAATTACGTAAAACTATTTTTTGCATTAAATAACTTTAGACAAGTGTCCAGACAAAGTCGTCTGTCTGTTTTATTTAAATTATCATATTGACGTATACGCATTAATTAACATGACAAATTTTCGTACACTAGACAGAAACGAAAGACTTGTTTTTTTTTATATTTTTAATTCTTTAAAGTAGTTTCTTGATTTATTTTTTTGTTTGCATAAATTTAAAAACAACGCGAAACACTTGAAAACTTGATAAGACTCCGACCGGAACTTGTTGTAGCACTAAGAAAACTACTATAAATAACTAACAAACCATAAAGCACTGTTTGACAAATTGTATAGTTTTTAATGTATTGTTTTGTATTTTTTTTTTTTTAATATTAAATTTTGTTGATATTCGTTTTTTGCATTGTAGTTTTTCGCTTTTTTGCTTGTGGCGCTTTATTGCTTATGATTTCTTTATAAGTTTTTACCTTTTAAACAAACTACTAAATGTGATATCCACTATTGTGGCACTGAAGCAAGAGATTCGAATGCGCAACGTTTATATAGCCGAACAGCACAATTCACAGAAACTCGTTCAGAGCTTTTTTACACACTGTTTTGCCGCTAAACGGTAAACCAGGCGAGAGAGTGAGAGTGAGAGCGATGTGTGTGCTCTCCCACAGCGGGCCCTCTGCGTCTCTGAGTGTGTGTTTGTGTCTGCGAGCAAGGAAACTTTGACAATTTGAGAGTGTGAGAGCGAGAGAGCGCGTAATGTGCGAAGGCCGCTAAGAAAATATGAATGAAACGAGGCGCCAGATAGATATTAAATGTATGTGTGTGTTGGAAGACGCCAACATTAGATGGAGCAGTGCAGGGCAAAGTCAAAGGTGTAGGCAATTTGTTGTTGTCTGGCTGTATGGTGAGCGCCGGCGCAACTGAAACGTCGCGTCGCTGCTTTTGGATGCTGCGCTGCTCTGTGACGCATTTTGGGCTTTTCTTGGAGGACGTGACGCGACATAGCGGCACCAGCAGTAGCAGCGACAGAGGCAGCGTTAGGAATGGTAAGCGAATCATCAATTGTTGATATTACGATACTTTTATAGTTTTAGTTTACATATTATAGCGTGATAATATTACTTAATCTAATATGTTGTAATAAGAGCTTCGAGTATCGTTATGCTGATAGCGAAATATCGCACGCTGAGCATTTATATATATCTCCCATCTCTATATCTTTGTTTTTATTGATTTGTTTTGGCTGTCCGCTCTCTGTATCGTGGTATTGGAGTCGCGTTAATAGCCAATTGTTGGTACGCGTTTTGTTTTGCGCCAATTGATTTTTATTTACACATATTATACACTCTTTTATTTATTTTTTTTTTTATATATTTTTCAATTTTTTAATATTTTCAATTGAATATTATTAAATTGACTTTGAGGGCGCGTGCAAATTTTGCAGCCTTGGAGTACATTTGCGTGGCATTTCTTCATTTGCTTCATTTTTTATTTCGGCGCCATTCAATCAAATTTCATCAACAAACAAAAAGAAGAGCAAACTAATTATTATGGCTCCATTTGGCTATTAGACTGTTTTGTTTATGTGTATCTGTAGATTGGGAATCGTGCCCCCAATTGTCGAGGGGCTCGTCTTTCCATACATGTGTACACTGGCGAATTTCATAACATGGCACAAACATTGCTGTTGCCCCTCAATGAATTCGCACAAATTCCTTTCAGCTGGCTGCTGCTTCGCATTTAAGTTTAAACGGCTTGTCTGCGTGTCTGTCTTTCCGTTTCACTCGCACACTCGTCTGCTTGTGCGTACAAACACGTAAACAGATAAACAGAAAGTTTTTAATCATGATATATGAAGTGCTCAACACGCCCACATACCCTGTAGTTTTTATGCAAGCAAAGCAGTCGGCCGTGCTCTACTGCTGGGCAGTTAGGATAGGTTAAAATCCCGTTATTACCCCTTTTTTAAACTTTAAATGACGATATCTTCGCTAAAAATGCAGCTATTGTCGAGCGAGTTACCATTTTGAACTGTATTTTAACGCATAATTAGTTCTGCATCTAAAATTCTAGTTTTTCTAGAATTTAATTTTTTCACAAAATTTTACATACCTACCCCTTATCATTTTTTCGAAATATTGAAAAAAAATTTTTTTTTAATTTTGTTCCCAAAAACTATTTTAATCGATTCGAAATTTTGTGTAGGCTATGAATATATATGCTTTATAGGATCTATTTTGAATATTTCACCGATTTCAGTATATATAATCTAAAATAAAAGACACGGTCGGTCTAGCTCGACTGAACTTTTCTATCTCGTTATGCTTAGTTTTCCCAGTTTGTAGAACTCATTTAGCTTCATTTATACATCGTGTTACTACACCATATTTGTCTTAGGATAGGGTATTTTGCTGTGCAGCATTATTAGCCTACATTTTGCTGCATTTCGCATTTTGGGCAGCGTCGACCGTCATTTACCCTCGACTTTGGCTGGTACTACTTATAATCAAACAGACCAATAACATTCTCTGAAGGCTTCACTCTAAAGACGAAAAGGTTGTTTGGCTTGGGACAGTAGGGGAGGTCAAACACGAGTCACAAACTTGTTTGACAAGAAACCCAAAAAAACAATAAAAACAATAAACAAAAAATACGGTTCGTCGGAGAGCCATAAAATAGGGGACTTGAATTGGAGTGCAAAGTATTGCAAAAAAAAACAAGAAAATGAAAGTGCAATGAACTTGAATATACTCCGACCTTTACTTCAAATAGCATTTAGTATAAATAACGGTGTGAGCTTAGTGAGCTAGCTGAGCCACTCTGTATGCCCTTCGCTATAAAAATAGTCTACCACTTTCGATTAAAATGGGCTAATCAATTTCAAGATATTAAACAAAAATGTCATAGTCTAACGTATCGTATTCTAACATAACACTTTATCATGATGACGTTGGCTAAAGGCACTTATCGTGTACTTCACTGGAAATCACAGCAAAAATATGTACAGTTATCGGTACTCGCATTGTATACCAAACTTTAGAGCGAGAGAGCGCGTAATCGCGCAGCCACTAAAACGACTCAGACGAGCCCCCAAGACTTGGCGTTCGCTGCTGCGCTGCTGCTCAATGTTAATGAGCAGAGGCAGCAGCAACAGAACTCAACAACAACAACAAAGAATACTAGCAACAGGCATTGCTGAGAGTAAGAATATCGAATAGAATATAACATACAGCAGTGTGAGAGATGTAAAGAGTGAGACAATTGGCTTTTGCCTTTTGCATTAAAAACTAGAGAAGAGAAAATGCTGCAGTCGGCGCAGTGACGCCAGCTTCGACGCATGCGCAGGCGCACGTTTGTATTTACTTAAAATGCTGATGCAATTGTCGTTTATTGCGTCAGCAAAAAAAACTTGACAGAAGAGATATACAGACAATACAATACCATAACAATTCAATAACTGGGTGACAGAATACAGCACACGCGCTAATTAACGCTCTTTAGTTCTGATATTTCCGGACAATACCCAAAAAAAAAAAAAAAAAAAAAAAAGCATGCGCAAATTAATTACAAAAAAAAAGAAGCATTAAAAGCTTGTTTATCTAATTGATGTGTGAGGGAGTCATCGAATCACAGGCACTGTCGGATTTACTGTTAAACGATAAGAACTTTGCGTCCACCCACTACTGTACTTAAATACATATGAGCGCACAGTTACATGTGCTTTGCCCGCAGAGAGCAAGAGCGAAAGCTTGCCGCACACTCTCTCTCTGAGCCACACACACGTGCGCGCAATGCGCTCTCTCACGATCTTTTGCGCTTTTTTTTACCCCCCTCCCTTTGGCTGTTGCTGTCCCCTCTGTGGCCGCAATGGTAATTAAACCAAAAATGCTATTTTTAATGCTCGCATATACGAAAAAATGCCACAAATAAAATAAAATAAAATTAACTTAAGCATGTGATGCCGGACGTTGCGCCAGTTGCAAATATGTATATACAAACAAACCTATACTTATATATGTATGTTTTTGTTTTAGTTTTTAACGTGGGCTCATTTTGGCAGACAACCATACATATACATACATATGTATGTTTGTAACGATGGCGATTTTGCATGACGTGCGCTCTTTGCCAAGACTGACGAGCCTCCAACTAGTACACATACAAACATACACAGCCACTGCTAGCAGCAGCAGCACACATATATATATACACTCTTTAATTCAGCCAATCGAAAGCTCTCTTAATTTTATGAAAGCCAGCATTACTTGCTGCCCTGCTGTATCTGTTTAACTGTTTAGCATTGTACTTGGTAGACAATCCAAATGGCTAATCTTAACTATTAAATGCAGTTGGTAGACTTTGCTATCAGCAGCGGCTATAATAAATCGTATATTTATAGCATGACGCCTACGATACAAAAATCAATTCCTGGCATTTGTACTTTAAACTTTGAAGTTACAACTGTTTGGGAATTTGCAAAAAAAAAAAAGCTTCCACGCATTCATGTGTGTGTGACGCAAGCTTTCAGTTGCTATTTTTGTGCAAATTCCGATTCGTTGAAATACTTAGTAGTACAAACGGTTGTAGACTGCTTATACCCGTTAGAAGAGGGTATTAAGGGTATATTGTTAGCATATCAGACATTTTAGAAACTTTTGTATATAGTTTGCTGTAGCTCTAGAGAGTAATTAAGTAATAATATGCTTGATCAGCCATGTTTGTGATTCAGAAAATCATATTTTAACGGGTATTTTTTAGTCGCTCATCGATTATACTTATTTCATTTGAAGGTATGCATAAAATGCAATGCAAATACTATAGTATTTACACTTAATGCACACTCATTCAGTTAGTTATGGCTAAAATGGCTAAATGGCAAAAACCAGCGCCCTTCAGTCAAGGTCAAAGTCTCACATCGCTGACCAGTTCACAGTTTGTCTAGCGTCTAATCAAATGCTTTACGTAGTAGAACGGCGGCACTTTATTAATTAGCCAAATACATACATATGTATGTATGTACACACGATCATGCATAGATACATATAGACATTCTTAAAAGCAAAACGAATGTCTGTGCATATATGAATCTCATTTGCTATGGTAATTGTCCAACTGGTTATACCCTGTAAGCACTAAATGGTTATATTAGCGCAGATAGCTCACAAGTAGAGCAGTTTATCTATAGGGTAACTCTATGTACAGCATGCTGACTTAGTACGCTTACTCGCTATTTGGCAGCAGGGTATATTTTTAGAAATTCCTGCATTTGCTCAGAAATCTTTCAAAAATTTCGTCATAACCAGTTGGATTGGTTCACTCTTTTAAAAAACGTTTGTTAAAGAAAGCCTTTAACTAAAAAGTTGTGTTTTAATTTAAACTAAAACTAGCTACACATTATTAGATGTTAGTAGTGCAAGCTGGTTTTTTTTATGTTTTTATTGAATTGTAGCAGTACTTTTCCGCTACGCAATATTGAATTGATTGAATGTCGCCTGATTGAATGTATCAAGTTGCGCATCAAATTCAACTGATATTTCAATTGATTTCCTTTATGTATTTTGATTAACTATTTCGCAAATTGACATAAACAATTGTTTTGCATAAAATATTGACAAAGTGCTTTAGTTATTTAATTACGTGCAAAAATGTTTGCATATCCTGCAAAAAACAAACAAAATTATTAATAATAATATACGCTTTGCTTTTGGTGTGTGAGTTGAAGATACAAAATCGCCACGTGGCAACTCACTCAAGTTTGCAAACGGCCGTCGCTTAGCACAAGGCCTCGGTGGCGCAGTTGGCAGCGCGTAAGTCTCATAATCTTAAGGTCGTGAGTTCGAGCCTCACCCGGGGCATGTACATTTTTTGCATTTTTTTTATTTTTAAATTTACTTTTTCTAATTTTATTTATGTAGCAGATCACACGGCAGTCAAATGAGCAGCAGCAACAACAGCAACAGCCAAGCACCAAATAAAATGTCAAATTAAATAACAATTGCGTGTGACAAATAACAACTATTAGATTACATATATATATACAGTATGTAAGCTGTGGCGCATTTCGAGTGCTTTTTATGACAGTCAATCTGTCTAGACTAGATTAACTTAAAGTAATTTATTGTTAGCTACAGTTATTTATATGTAGTTACAGTTTAACTTAAAGTTAGTGGCAATTACAAACACAATTGCATGACATTACAAATGGCATTCATTTGGAATAAATAATAAATAATAAATAACTATTTTTTGTTATTTAGCGCGTATTGGAATTTTATATGTCAACAGAGACTGAATGTAAATTTAGCAAATTTTGTAAATAGTTTACAATAATAATACATATATATATATTCTAGTCCTTTTATTTGATTTCTTAACTTTGTATCACTCTTTAAGTCTATGCTGTGCTAAATACTGCACATTCTGCCCACTCTTATATGGTATTTATAGACAAAACATACCGCAGATTTATTAGATTATCATATTACACGATTCCCCAGCTATACAAAATGTGCTCAGCTTACAACTGTGCAGTGCAGTGATTTTTGTAGCAGCTTATCACCAGTTTTGGCAGCTGCTGTTGGAGCACAGATTATACTACAAAATAGTGCTTGACTCGGCATTAATTGGATATCTCTGGGTGTAAAAGATATATACCTATTTACATGCCGTTACGATCTACACGTGCTCGGGCACAATTCTTCTTATATAAAGCGTGCCAAAACGAGCCAAAAGAGATACATACATATATACATACATATAGTATTCAAGTTCTCCAATTTGTGTCTGGAAACAAGGTCAGCGGGACAAGAGATATTATGATAGTGTTATGCATAATGGATGGTATGATAAGACTCTGGATTATTAGCGTTACGAATTAGTTTACCAACTTTTGATGCACTTTAGTGTGCCATTATGCCAGATAATGTTAATAGGAGGATTTTAACAGCAGCATTAGCGCCATCTATTGTACGTGGCTTGTTTTTACTGCTGCTCTTTCAAACCATTAGGCGTATAGAAATTTACTCTTCAACTCCAGTGTCGCGTGTGTGTGTGTGAAGTCGCTTGCAGTCCTAAATTTAAAGTGAGTGGAAAATTTTATGGAAATTTACCAGCAAAGATATGTTGTATGTACATATCTTACATTAATACCACACTTGCGAACGCAAACACACATACATAAAAGGCAAAAGTAAAACGAAAATCGTAAAAATTTTCCACTCATTTATCGAATGCGTCAGAGAGATGCTGGGATGCAATGAAGAATCATCAGCTGCTCTCCTTCTGCTCTTCCTACACACGCACACACATACTACAATTGCTGATCGAAAAGTCATTTCAAGTTTGCAATGCTTTATTGCTGTTCCGCTCTTGCACTTGCTCGTCTCTTAGTTGGTCTCTCTCTCTGCAAGGCAACTGGGATCGTTCACCGTTGTGTTTGCTCATGTTGTTGGACTTTGTGCTTGTGTGTTGACCTACAAGTGAAAGATGCTAGAACTTTCTCGCTCTTTTGTTCTGTCTCGCTTTTTTAAAACGGCACATTGCCAAAATACAAGTGTCGTCGACTTTGTTTCCCCGTTGATTTTAAATTTTTAAGTTAATTTATACCATTACTCAAGCGAGAACAGCTGCTAAGTGATAATTCTCAAGAGAATATCTAAATTCAATAGTTAATTTTTTTAAAAAACCTTTAACAGAAAGTGTGCAATAGTACTAACATACAATGTATGTATGCACTTGTATCAGGCAAGTGTTTTGCAATCTTTAAGAGAGATCTTTACAGCTGCTGCCTGCTGTGTATAAGTTGAGTTAATTAAGTTTGAGCTTTCGACTTGTTACTGCGCTGTGGTGAGCCCAAAGCAGTTAACAGCTAGTTAATAAGATTTACACCTGTCACCTGTGTCACATGTGTAACTTTCCACAACGAAACGTGAATTATTTAAATGCAAAATCCTCTTTACATTGTTAATTGTAAAGGTTTCCATAACACAACACAACGACAATGCCTCTTAAGCTCAGTGCATATATAGTGCCTCTTCATTCATTGCATCTCTTTGGACATTGCACTTAAGAGACGCAAAGCGAAGAGGCGGCGTTGAGCTTTTGTTTTTAAGAGCAACAGTTTGCTGGTTTTTAGGGGGCACGTCTCGTTGCTCTTTGGCGCAAAAGACAGGCCCCCGTGACTGACGTCACGAACATCTGACCATTACAGCGGGAGAAACTACAACAACAACAACAACAATAGCGACTCGAAAACGAGTTGTGTATCGAGCAGCAGTGTAGCAGCGTACGTTGTGTGTGGGAGTTAAATGGGGCGATATTAGGCATGGCGAATCGTGCAACGTGATATGTGAAATAAATAAAGCAAAACCACAACTGATCAGTCAGCAGACGAAATAGCGAGAAAGAAAACGTTAGCGGGAGGGCCACAGAGAGCGGGAGAGGCAGAGCAAGTGCATGTGACCGAATTTACGTAGTGCGATATCGACAAGACGCAAATATCGGAAACGATATTGAGTGCCGCGACGAGGGCTGCACTTCTACTCGTGTCAGTGTCACAAGTGTGAAAATTGTCAAACAGCTAAGGTGCTCAAATTAGACAGTCAACTGTTAAAGCGCTGCCCCTACCTCCTCTCTGCTCACCCCAACCGAAAACCACTAAAGCTGTTAACCTTGAACTTAAAAACGTGAAGCACAACTCACAGTTACATAAGTTGCAGACTGAGTGGGGACAAGAGCGAGGCAGCCAGACAGAGAGCGGGCAAAAGAGAGAGAGACAGTGAGAGAGAGAGCAGGCATATTTGCATAGCTTGTCGGAATGCATTAGGCCCACCAACACCAGTTCATTGGCGTTTAGTCAGGTGTTGAAAACCGGAATTAATACGACCATACAAATGTAAATCTATATCTATTTATAACTGTCTGGTCGTATCAGCCGACTTGTCTAATCAAAAACACAAATACAATACATATTTCAATTTCGATAAAATTCAATGACATTTACAATTTGCATACAGACACTACTATAAAATCTAGACAGAAATAGTACAGCATTTGCATTTTGTTATAATTTAGTGATTGCTAAATGACACACTAATTGGCAATTAGAGTAGCAGTTAGTGCACTACAGTTAAAATATATAGTAGTAGCCATATAATTTAACTGTAAGTGAGTTTTGGCAAACTGTATGACGACTGTTAACATAGAACAGGCATCAACAGCAGTAGATCAACTGCAATTGCTCATAGTAGGCAGCTTCTGCGTTTGCTTTCAGCAACTGTTGCGTATCATAACAAACAGCTTCTGCAACAACGAACTATAACGTATCACAACAAACACAACACAACGAACTATAACAAACAGCTTCTGCAACTAAGTAAAGCTATGTTTGCCAGCAGTTGGCTGCTAGTGGTGTGTGGCTTTGCGTGTCACAGCAGCCAGCTGCTGCAACATAGCAAATCAATGTTTACTGCACAGTGTATTAAAACGCCTTCATATACTTACTTACTAACATACATATTTGTGCTATGTGTGCTTACCAGTCACCTGAGTTCTGTGTCTGACGCTCTGTCGCGTCATTTGTCACGTTTCATTTCAGTTTCATTTGCAAATTTGTAATGGCCTGACAATGCAAGTTCTTTAATTAAACCGCTTTCAAATGCGTCTCGTTTCGTTCGCCTGTCTGTCTGATTTGCATAACTCAAACGCAAAAGATGCTAAACGGCGACACACCCTTCGATTTGTTGGGCACAGTGTGGCAAATATATTAAACACTGAATTAACAAAAGCAAACTAGTACAAGCGATAGTTTATTTTCAAATTTAAGCGCTTTTGTGCCACTGTGACTCCGGCCCCCTTTATAGAAACTTGTAGATCAGTTCGTAGTATGCTATGTGAGCAATAATTGTTTATTGACTTGATTGTCGTTAACTTGTCCAGACAATTATTATAGATGAACAGATGAACTCGCATGCAAATACGAATGATGAAATACACTTTTATCAATTGTCAGACCGATCGATATACTATATATAATGTATATAGTGTCTGAAAATTCTAGTTAAAAGTACAACAACTAGTTTCGATTGTCTATTCTATTTTCTCAAAGTAAACTTGTGTCAATGTCAGAGGTTTGCCATATGAGAAGAACGTAAAATCCAGACGATAAACACCCGTTGGTACCGGCATATTCAGTTTGGTAAAGTCCAGAGCATATTTCTCCACAGTCATGTGATTCTAATAAACAATAAAATGTTATAAATCAGCACACAATTTGATAATAGATATAGACATAGACATACGCACCTCAGTCCAAGGACAGGAATGATTTAAATTACTATGCTCACGTATTGCATTGAAAAGATATCTTTGGATGGAAAAATCGTATCTCTTGGATGCCATTAGCTTACAAAAATCAAAATACACATTATACATAAAGGGACGATAGCCATCGCTGCGCTGAAAACATTGCAGCCTGGTGGTCAGATTGTTCAAGGGCAACTTCAGTAGGCTGACCTTTAGCGATAGTTCCACATAATTTCGCTTGACGACCTTTAAGCGACAATACTCGTATTTGGTAATACCAGCATTCGTAGGTAAATCCACGCACTTGACATTTGTGAACTTAAGCAAACTGCCAGCCTACAGATAGGTATATAATCAGACAGTTTATAGCCAAGTTTTAAAGTTAACTTACCGCTTGATCCGCGTAGTACATGGAACATAGAACTAGCAATACTTGTATCAACTTTAGCAACATTTTAGCAACTAACCCCATTAAAAAGCCAAAACAAAACAACATATTTCAATTAAAAATCAATCATTGATTATCGCTTTGTAATATAAGGTTAATTATTATTTATGTTATGGTTCAATAAATATGTAAAACTTTAAAGGGTTAGACTAGCAGTCTACCGCTTAATTCCAAAAGGAAACTATTGGAACTGTCTGCTTTATTTAAGAAACCTTTTTTTTTAAATCTTTAAAAAAAAATTTCTTAACTCAACTTAATTGAAAATGTTTTCAAAATTCTATTAAATTTTTCAACTTTCTGGCCTATTTTCCCCCCACTAATTCTTGAAAATATCTTAGTGTCTACGTGATTTCGAACCCATGAGAACTGAATGTGTCATAGCTCTAAATAATGTTTAATTGCACAATTCATCACAATAATTTATTGTTATCATTGTAATTTGATGCTAACATAGTTGCCAACTTTTTTTGGCCAATAACCGTATGTAACGCCCACTTAAGCAGTTTAGACAAAGTACGCATTTAAAACACGCTTATGACGGCTTTAAATTGGCTCAAATTCGGCTATTGACTTTATAAAATTCTAGGAAATTTCTTTAAGAAATGTTAACAATTTCCTGTTTTGGGTTTTCAATTACATATCCAAGCGAATTTCACACCAAAAAGTAAGTAATTACAATACGCTTTGACTCATTCACTCCAAAAAGGCCTTATTTTTTATACCTTTTTGAAACTACAAGTTGATTTCTTGCCCCCCACTCGCTCCCCCTAATGATAATTTGTCCAAGTCAGCATTGAGTATGGCCCCTTCAGCCAGTGTGGCGTATACGGACGTACGTACGTACGTGCTGTCCAGAACATACAACATGTTTAATCATAACATTGTTCATTTGATACTCTGTTAAAAAAACAGAGGGAAAGCTGGTATATCTAGCTGCTTTAGATATGCAGGTATGAGTCAAATAATAAGTTCTGAAACTGAATTAGAAGTTTTCAATTTATATTTTAAAATTAAATACCTAGTTATTATAAAATTATCAGTGCAACATTTGTGGAATTAACTAGATATATTTTTACTAGTAAAGCAAGATTTTGTTTATTAATACGCAATGAACGGTCTTTGCCATTTCGAATAATAAAATTATAATCATTTTAGTAGCTTGTTTTAAAATTTTCGCCTATAAGTATGCAGTTAAATTTTAAAGCATTGATTTTTCATACTATATTTTACTAAATAAAATATATAACTAAAGCGTTCTAAACCGATTTTTGTCATAAAAATGTCTATTTTAGATCAAACTTTGTTTACAGGGTGTTTAAGTAGTCTATACATGCTAATACGTGCTAATTGTAGGCAGCATATAGTAAATAATTTTTTGCAAACGCGTTCATATTTCGAAATGTCAACACCAACACCTGCACTTTAAAAGTGGCTCAGGTGATGCCAACATATATATGTATATACATATATGTTGTTGTTTTGTTCAACTTACAGAAATTCTGGGAAAAGTTTTGAAAGTGAAAAACCGATGCGTAGCCCAAAAAAACAACAAAAAGCGAAAAAAAAATGTCAGTGACCTCTCCCACGAAAAAGGGCTTAGCTCTCGCTTCTTGGATTGCGAATTAAATGCAAATCTTTGTAAAAATTTAATATCATATCATGTTGAATGAAAGATAACATATATGTTAAAAAATCAAGTAATTTTGTTGAATGAAAAATCGAATGGCAGTGAAATCCGAGCGAATGGGAAACGAGTGTTATATGATTTTTAGTGATAATTCAATTTGTAATATGGAATTGTTTATGGCACTGTTGAACGCTGGTGTCCGGTTACCCGACAGCTGCCTTCAATTCTCAACCAATGACGCATTTAACATAGAGCCGACATTTTCCGTTACTATATCTCACTACGATTTCAATGTTTCGTTGCAGATTCCTGTTTGCGTTGCCAGGCGGAGAACAAACGTGATGTGCTGGGACGACAGGATTGTGTTGTGGTTTGGGGTGAATGTAATCACTCGTTTCATCACTGCTGCATGTCCTTGTGGGTGAAGCAAAACAATCGTTGTCCCTTGTGCCAGCAGGAGTGGTCCATTCAGCGCATGGGCAAATAGTTGGAGAGCTGCTTTGCATTTCTTTTGATATTTATCTAGCACTTAAGCGTCTCACAACCACATTTAAACTATGTCAAGCTTCATGAAATATATAATTAAAATTAAAAAATGAAAAACAAAAAAAAATGCAAAAAAGTTACATGCCCCGGGTGAGGCTCGAACTCACGACCTTAAGATTATGAGACTTACGCGCTGCCAACTGCGCCACCGAGGCCTTGTGTGTGCTGTCGGCAACTGTCGTACTTGTAACTAGAACCGTTCTATTAGCACTCGTCTCAGTGTGTAGCTTTTGTTTATACTTGGAATTATTCTAAAAATTATATCATAGACCACTTGCGGGCGCAACGTGAGCTTTTCGCTTGGGAAATGTGTCGAAAAAACAGCATTGGGTTTGTATTAGTTATTGGCAAAGCGTCCACCACCTGTCCCTTTGGCGCAGAGGATAGCGCGTTGGACTTCTAATCCAAAGGTCGCGGGTTCGATCCCCGCAAGGGATGTAATAATGAACTCTGGTAAAACGGTAGTTCGGTACATTTTTTTTTTTTTTAATTTTATTTTTAATAAACATTCATCAGAACTTAGGTAACAACATTAAATGATCACGTTTTGGGCTGCAATGAGGGGGACAAATTTCGCTCTAGTACTGCACTTTTTAGCTGCAATTTCTCCACATTTGCTGCCGACTCTATTATGGTGTCGGTAGTCAGACGATTTGCGCGTACTTCTTGTATGGAAGCTGTTAACAATAATTACACAAATTAAAAGAATGTTTCATACATATATCAGCTGTTTATAGACAAGTTGGTAACAACTTACGGCTATAAGGTGTATATTTATCGGATAAGATACTCTCGATATTGTAGCCCACAAATCCCACAACGGCTGCAATTGGTAGCGTTAAATAAACCGCATTGCGGCGCAAAAGTGCCATTACAACCGGCCACATTTTAATTAATTTATTTATTTATTTATTATACAAAACCAAATGGGGTGAAGAAGCAGAAAACGCCAATCACAGGCTACGCAGCCATACATTAAAATATACTAAGAAAATACGCTACTGCTGCGACTGGTCACACTGCGCTGACTTCGAATTGTGCAGAGCAAATTGCAATAATTATAAAATATATATTTATGATAATGAATACTAAATGTATTGTTTTCTAAAAATTAAATTAAATACTTTACAAATTTTAAAAATAGGAAATTAGGCTTCCATGAGAAATTTAATTAATAAATACCTATATTTAAAAAGCCGCGCTTACGCTCTTGTTATCGATACTCGTTGCAATTTATCGGCATTAGTTATTGTAACGATTCGTTCATGTAATATACAATATGCTACAAAATTGCAAATCGATTGTTTTGCCTGCATAGTTTATTAAATCGAATATCAAAATTAAATGAATTTTGTTTTGATGACGATGTAAACATAAACAGCTGTTAATTAACATAATTCGTTACTGTCACAGCTGACATTGTTTTTGTGTGCGATATCGTTGCGCATATCGTAAATAGAGATGGACAATGGCTGAATACAGCTGATTTTGCATCGATTCATCGGACGGAGTGTTTCGCTTACGGCAATCTCGTTGAAATTTTCACAAGAAAAATAAACATAAACAGAATTAAGTAAGAGAGCGAGAGACGCGCGAAGAGTGTCGAAATCTATTATTGTTGCAACAAATTAACATTGGAATGCTAAAATAACAACGTCAAATCACTGTAAAAACGTAAAAGCGAGCTAGAAACACATAGAAATAGCTAGAATCGTTATTGTGTGTGTTTAGAAATTATTGAGCGAGTGTAATGTGCAAAAAAATACATAGAAACAACAATTCAAGTCAAGAAGAGGAAATCAAATGCAAGAGAAAAACTAATTTACGCATTAAAAAGTAATCGACTCAATAAACAACAACAACAACAACCACACACACACACAGTGCAGTTTTCTATAATGTATAATTATAACGACGCAACAGCAGCAGCTACAACAACGCAAAAGAACAAAGAACTTCAGTGCATCAACTACCAATTGGTACAACAACAACAACAACAGCAGCAGCAATAAGAGCAGGAACAAAAACAAGAACAACAGCAGCAGCAGCAGCCGCAGTGCGACGCATAATTTCCTGCTTACCCACACACACACACACATAAGCAAGCACTTAAGAGAACAAGCGTGGGCAGGGGACGCCGTAACGGCTGCTGGTCCCAACAAAGAAAAAAATAAATATCTCCGCAAAAGAGAGCCAAACGCAAGAGAGTGTGAGAGAGGGCAACGACAGCTAAATTCGCGGCGCATAAAATGACCAATTCGAATCATCGTCATAATCGTATCGATGTAAGTCGCCTGTCTCTGTCTCTTTTGTTATAAACTATTTATTTATTTATTTAATTTTTATGCATGCATTTTACACTAGAACGTTAATTTTTTTTTTTTTTTCAAAAACAACAATATTGTGATGGTGTTGAAGAGGGTGGGAGTGTGGGGGAATTGACTGGGAATGCAATTGAAGCGCAGACAATCAAAGCAGCAGCAACAGCCAATAATAACAACAACAACAATAATAACAATAACAAGCAGCTTCATTGCCGTTCATTGGTTGTATGCACATACATATGTTCGTATGTATGTTTGTACTCTTTTGTTGTGGCAGTTTAGCAGTTGATGCTCTTTACTCACCCACACGCACGCACACTACCACAGGCAAACTTCAGACACAGAGAGATAGAGAGAGAGACAGTAAGTCAAACAAGATTGGCGCCCCCTTACACCCCCCCACCGCACACAGACATGTACATTTCCTTTTACTGATTTCTTTGTATGTATTTTATGGCAAAGTTGGTTCTTTGTCGCCTTTGTTGGCGCTGCGAGCTGCGAGCTGTTGCTTGTTGCTGTTGCTGCTGCTGTTGTTGCACCCAAAAAACCCGCTCCTCAAAAGTGTAAGTGTCTCTGGCAACCCGAACCCAACCCCGAACTTGTCTTTTGCTTCTTTCTTTACACCAGTTAACAGCGAAGCGACTTTATGGCTTTAGCAAAAGTGCAATAAACTCGTTGACTCCGCTGCTGGCGCTGACGCTGACGCTGGTCCACCACCCAACTCAATCCAAAAACTGCAGACCAAGGCAAGTCAAGGTCTGGCTCTGTCCCTGCCTCTGCCTGCGCTGCTCTTAGTTAATAAGCAGTGTCGGCGGCAGCGCTAAACTTCTGCCAGCTCGTTCTACTCTTTGCATAAATAAGTGAATAATGCAAGAGTAGTGAGAGTGAGAGTGAGAGTGAGTGTTTTTTGAGTCAGCGTGCCCGTTCTCTTTTGTTCGTTTGCCCTTAGTTAATGAGCAGTGTCGCCAGTGCTGTCAATACTTCAGATCATTGAAAAGCTAAGCTAAGCATTTGAAGCAAGCTAGAAATGGTCAATAAATTAAGTTCACAGCTAAATAAAAGCGCTAGAGTAGTGAAACGGTTTTTTTTATTATTTAATTAATCTAGTATTATTTAAAATCTTTTTATGTAGGCCCGCTTGGTCCCAATCTTATTTAAGCACCTTATGTGTAAATTTGCGTTTACTAGATCTAGTGTGAAAATGGCTAAACTGGCAGCACTGAGTGTCGTTTAACTTCCTACTCGCTCTACCAGCAGGCAAGTGAGTGTGTGTGTGTGCATTACTCTCTCTTCACGTTGACAAACCTAATACTAATTGCTAAAGGGGTCAAAAGTAGACAGAGAGAGAGATAGATAGATAGATAGAGAGATATGAAGTAAACAGCAGCTGGTTGCAACTCATAGACAGTTATTCATTCATTTGTTTGTGTAATTGTTGAAAACATGTTAATTGCACATTAACATTTGCCAATTCTATTTTTTTTTTGTTGTTGCTTTTTGTTTGTAATTTGCAAAAACAGCTGACATGAAAGTGCTGCTGTCTGGCAGCACTGTGCATGCAACTAAAAAGTGAATGCAGATTTACATGTACAAGACTGCGGGTGGTTGTTGGGTTGTTGGGGGGAAGGCAACAGCAGCAGCAGCAGCAGCGCAATTTTTAGTTGTTGCCATTCCGACATTTGTTTTTGTTTGTCAAACGTTTACACTCTCTCTCTCTCGTTCTTGCTCTCTCTTGTTTCTTGTTGGTGCGCTCTCCGCACGCACGCATACATTCGTCTATGCGCTCTCCCTCTCATTGAGACTTTTGTGTGTGTTGTTGTTTATTTTGGTGGGTGCATTGCACCGCCCCCGCTCACTCATTTTGTCGTTCTCGCTCTATGTGCTGTAGTATGTATGTACTTATGTACAGCAGCTTGTCTGTGTGACCCCGCATGCAGTTTGGAACGCAGCAGCAGCAGCAGCACAGTTGAGCTTCAGCTGTTTTCAGTCTCAGTCTCACTGCGCTCAGTCTGCATTCTGCGCTCTGTTATCGATGTTCAATGTTGTCGTCGTCGTCGTCATCGTCGTCGCTGCGTGGTCTCGTTCTCATTGTGTTGCGTGTGTGATTTTGGTTTTTCCAGTGTGCAATAATATACAAGAAACGAAAGAAAATTCTGTGAAAATATATATAAATAGCATACATACATAATACTAAATGTGTAAAACTGTAATAACTAATTAAACGTCTGCAGCAGCCACAAAACATAAACAAATGGTATGCTCAGCATTTGTTTATCTACACATTTTAGTACAAATGCGTATTAATATTTGTTTTTGTTATTTTTATTACTGGCAAATAAATACAGGCAGGCAGGCAAATAAATCACACTCTCTGTGCGCCCCGCTCTCTCTCTCTCTCTTTTGTGCTTTTTGTGTGGTCGTGTGTGTGTGTGTTTGTGTCTTGCAAATTTCTTGTTTTTATTTGCTTATATGTAGCTTGTTGTTGTTGTTGTTGCTGTTGCTGCTTTGCGCTCGTCAGCTGTTCTATTCACTTTATCGCTGTCTGTGTTTTGTGCTCAAACGGTTATTGTTGTAGTTGTTACCGTTTCACGTAGAGAGTTTCTGTTTCTGCATTTCTGGGCATTGTTGTTGTTGTTGCTGTGCTTGTGCCTATGTAGGCTGTGTGTGATAAGGCTTTACTATTTTTTTGCTTTCGTTCATTTGTTCGTTGTGTTTTTATTGCGTCTCACTTTTAATTTACCTTTTTGATGTGTGTTTGTGTGTGTGTTTGTGCTTGCACATGCATGCAAAAATATGTAGCACAGATATGCACACACACTGTTTGACCCAGTTTTGCGTTGACCTTGTGGCCTTCGAGGGGCCATATACAGCTGTATATGTATCTATAGCTATATATTCTTTTGTACATATTTACAATAGCTGTCTGCTGCCTATCAGCACAGCAATAACAATAACAACAACAAGTTTGCTCTGTTTCGATTTGGCCATGGCTTATATAAAATGCAGCTCATGTATCTGTTGTTGCTATAGCTAATGTGCACATTTGTTTATTCTTTACTGGCCATAACATTTCGCCGAGGCCATGTAAATTCAGCATTTAACATGTATTACAAATAATTAAAATAAGCACAAACACAGCAAACTATAACTTTCTGTCTGAATTTGTAATTTTTTGTTTACTTTTCAAGACGATCCACACACACACACACACATAGCGCTCTCTCTCTCTTTTGACGCGCGCTCTTCACACTGCTCTCTTTGCATATGCCTCTGCCTATGCCTATGCCTTTGCTGCTCACTTTTGTTTGCGCTCTCTTTATGGCGTTTACTTTGACGCCTCTCAGCTGTTTGCCTGACTTAGCGGTACTTTGCCTTAGGCATTTTACGTGCTCAACTAAACGGTTGCTTGTCAAGAGAAGGGGAGGAGGGAAAGAGAGCGGGCAGAGGTTAATATGAACAGAATCACGTATTACGTGTGCGGAACGCCATGTAAGTTGCACGACGCGAATGCAAATGCATACGAGCAGCGAGGGCAGCTTAAAGACTTCTGCCTGCACATAATTTATGACACTGGCAAATCTTGGCTTGTTTTGAATTGAACCAACCTCGCAATAAGTGTGTGACCATCATTGCATATTTGTGATATTGTGTCAAGTGAACAGTGTGCACCTAATAAAGCGAATTGAATTGAAGCTATTTAGTTTACGTTGACGTGTTTCCATGAGAACTATGAATAGAAAATTTGAATTTGAAATTGAATTTTGTATCTGAATTGAAATTGAAACGAATCAACTTCAAGCACTTTTCAGTCGCATGAGATACAATTGTTGCATAAAGATACAATTGTATCTACATATATGGGCCATAAGTTCATGCTTTGTTTGTTTACATGTTGCACAATACTTATTTTCTATACATAATTCATAGAGTTTTGCCACAGTTAGTTGCCATATAGGCTATATTTATGCCTTAGCCACATATGGAGTGAGCATTTACGTTTGTATATACATATATGTATATATGTACAAAACATATCTCAAGTAAACACTCATTGTGTAAATATTAATTTAGTCCGCCTCTAGCTGCAATTGATTCTGCATAAATTATTCAGATACTTTGTACACTATAACTATTTGACACTTTTAAAAGATAGTTACATTTGTAGCTGAACGTTTTAGACCGTGTACAAGTGCTATTTTGGATCTAATAAGCCATAAAAGACAGAGCCAACCAATTTCGTATTAAGTTTGATTTGTTAATTGCTTAAAAATCGCACAAGCTTTAGAAATATCTTAATCACACTCAAACATTTCATTTATTTTATCTTTTTCTATAACTTAATAAAAATTTACTGGGATCTTGCAACTAAATCTTATACTATATATCATCTAATGGTTGAAAATTTAAGTTTAATTTAGAAAATATTTATTTCTAAAACGCATTCAGATTAATTTTAGATTTTAGAGCAAACTTTGACTGATTTTGAGCAACATTTTTGGTATATTGTATGAAAAAATTACACAACTATATCTTATAGCTGTCATAGAAACTACCGTAAATTATATGCAGAAATCATTATTCTTTGAAAATAACTTAGGAGTAGGTACAGGGTCGTTAACAGTAGGAACGCTCGGTTCATTTGCTTTATGGTCATATAATATTTATTTATTTACGTTTTTTGCTTCTAATCGATTTATGTAAATATTGCAGCTTGTTTTGGGAACTAATTGTGATAATTATGCTTAATATTTGATTGGAATATTTCCAGTTCTTTGTTGCCTTTTCGTTCTTGACTTCCCGTCTTGCAGTCTTATTGGAATTATTCATTCAAGTTTCCCCATTCAGCTGATGTGCTGATGATGTTGATTATTTCGTGCTGTTGTTCTGATGTTTATTTGTGTTGTTGTTGTGTGTTTTGGTCACTTTACTCAAATTCGCAACACGTTCGATTGCCTTTTATAATAAATTGGCTTTGATGGTTTTTCATTTAAGTTGAATGTATGTATGGCATTCATTTAAAAGATATATATATTGTAGATATGTATGTATGTAAAGGGGGTTGGTGTGGGGGAAAAGCTCGCCACATGGTCATTGACTGACGGTCAAGCTTTTGGGTTTTGTCGTCAGTCTCAATCATAACACAAAGCAGACGAGTTGGGCTCAAGTTGGAACTTTTTTTGTTTTTGTAGATCACTTTACCTTATTTCTACTCGATTTTCAATATTTTTGTTGTATGTATTCTGAATTTGTATTGACAATTCCAAACGGTTCAACCTTGGGTAACAACAATTTCAATGTGTATTATTTTTTAATATACTGTCTCTTTTATTTCTGTTGTTCTATATATTTCCCCACGTGCGCGCGCTACGAATAAAAGAATAAAAAGTAAAAGTAAAAACGACAAAATGCAATTGAACTGCCAAGTTTCCGCCATATAAGAATGCAGTCTTTAATGCCAAAGTAAAGAGAAACAAAAGGTACAACCGAAAGTAAATGAACGCAAGTTCAACCAATTTGCCATACGTGAGCAAGTGAAGAAGGAGGCGGAGCAGTAGACTGAGAGAGAGCGCAGCAAAGAACTCGCGACGCGTCGTCACTCTCTTTGCCAATTCATTTATGGTTTGTTTTCGTTATTATTATTGTAAGCAGCAGCCGCAACAACAACAAGAACAACAACTAAGAGTGAAGAGTAGCGTCAACGTCGCAACGTATCATCATCAACAAAAAGACGCAATTTGTGAATAATTTAATCGTACATTCACACGAAGAGAGAGAGAGAGAGAGAGCAAACGAACCGATTGAGTGCCAGCAGCCAAAGAGAGCGCAACAAGCAAGAGAGAGAGCGCCTAAGTAGACGAGTGAGTGTAGGAGAAGGGACAGTGGACAGTGGAATCGAAGACAAAGAAAGCTTTTACGCACGACGCTTAATGTTTGCGCGCAGCGGACTTAGTGCTTCGCCCAATGGGGCTGGCGGCAGTAGCAGCGGTGGTAGCAGCAGCAGCAGCAACAGCAGCAGCGCTGGTGGCGTTGGCGTCGCAGATGGCGCTGCTGGCAGCATAGAACTTTTATGTCCACCAAGCGGCAGCAGCAGCATTAGTGGCAGCGGCAGTTTCAGCAACAGCAGCGTCGCCAGCACAACGGCCACCAACAGCACCAGTGTCAGTGTCAGTGTGTCTACGCCAGCGTCGGCAGCAGCAGCAGTAGCGGCAGTGGGCTTAGCTGCTGGCGAAAGCAATAACAATGCGAATGCCAATCGTAATTTGAGCTTACAATTGATTCACAATAATCATAACAACCACAACAACTACAACAATAATAATAATAATAACAACAACAATTACAACAACAACAACCATACAAACAATAACTATAATCATCATAGTCACAGCGGCAGCACAAATCTTATAAGCGGCATCTGCAGCAGCATTTGGCGCACCGCAACCTTTGGCAGCGCTGCACCCGTTGCCAGCCTAATGGCAGCAGCAGCCGCAGCCAACAGTAGCGGCAGCGGCAGCAGCAGCAGCAGCGTCAGCGTCAGTTATTCGTCCAACGCATCGCCAACGGGTGAAGAGGTGTGCATTGTTGAGCAGCAGCAGAGCAAGCGCACAGTGGCCACCAACACTAATGTCAGGCAAATGCATATGCAATTGGAGCTGGGCGGGGAGCAGGACGAGTCCGTAAGAATAAAAGAAAAACAAAAACAATAAAAAACAACTTGCTTTGATTTTGGTTTAAAACTCCACTCCACCCGATTCGAAATGACATCTCTTTGCTTTGTTTTACTCGATATGGCATCTCTCAACGGTCATTCATCAAGGCAGCCATCTTGTCACGTTTCTCCTTTTGCCTTGCCTAGCCCCCCCACATGTCTAGCCATTCCTTCCTCTCTCTCTCTTTTACTCTTCGTTTCTCTTAAAAATTCTATCTCGCCTGAGCCATTGTTCATCAATTAATTTTTAACGTTTTTTAGTTTGATTCGTTTTTTTTTTGGGACAATCTCAATTAAGATTGAAGTTAAGTGTTTTGTTTTGGTACAGCGAATTCATTCTCAAGTTTTCTATTCAACAAAAAAAAAATCACTATATTGTTTAATTAATTTAATTAAGTAATTTGTTATGGCGTTATATTAATTATTACATATTTGTTTTGCAGCAAACATTCCTAGGCGCCACCGAACTGGACGATGAGCTAATCAAACAACTGCCAAAGGAGGTATTGCTACGTGTTTTCTCCTATCTGGATGTCGTCTCACTATGCCGCTGTGCTCAGGTGGGTGTAAACGAAAAACACTTCGTGCACTACACGAACACTGCCTGCTTCGTATACTGCATGAAGAGTGCTTGCACTCGGCTGTTAGCTTAAGAGTAAAGTCAGCTAGCATCAGAGCAAAAGGATCAGTCGCAAAGCTGCGTTCAATAAGCAAAGAGCTTAGAGCGCACGTTTTGAATTAAGCTTATTTCTCTTTTTCTTTACTAAATGAATCTCTTTGCTCTTCTTTGTAGGTGTGCAAATATTGGAACGTACTCGCTTTAGACGGTTCCAGCTGGCAAAAAATCAATTTATTCGATTTTCAACGTGATATTGAGGTAAAAATTTACTCGTTAACTCGATTTTTGCACTCTATAACTTATGTTTATTTCTTTTTCTAGGGTCCGGTGATTGAGAATATATCGCAACGATGTGGAGGTTTTCTCAAATCACTATCTTTACGTGGTTGTCAATCGGTGGGAGATCAGTCCATCAAGTAAATATTACTATACTATACGTACTTGAAATACTGATTAACTATTCTACTTTTTATATAGAACTCTAGCAAATCACTGCCACAACATCGAACATTTGGATCTGTCAGAGTGCAAGAAGATCACAGATATATCCGTCACAGATATAAGCCGTTATTGCAGCAAATTGACAGCCCTTAGTTTGGACTCTTGTTCAAGTATAACAGACAATAGCCTTAAATATATATCGGATGGCTGTTCGGTAAGTTTATTTAATCAGTATTCTGTATATCTTTCAATTCTATAATAAATTTCTGTTCATTTTTTTAGAACCTGCTCGAGATCAATGTGTCGTGGTGTCATCTGGTCTCGGAAAATGGTATCGAGGCGCTGGCTCGCGGTTGTCCTAGACTGCGAAAATTCAGCAGTAAAGGTTGTAAACAGATTAACGACAATGCCATCACGTGCCTGGCTAAATACTGTCCCGATCTAATGGTGCTAAATCTACACAGTTGCGAGGTAAGCTAGTATAGTGTATAATAGTAGTATACTATATAAGCTTTACGATATAGTCTCGCGATTTTGACTAGAAATCGCTGAAATCTTCAAAATCGACCCCACAAAGTGTATATATTCTTAACCTACACAAAATTTCTAATCGATTAGAATGGTTTTTGGAAACCAAACTAAAAAAAAATTTTTTCATTTTTTGGAAAAAATGTTAAGGGGTAGGTATGGAAATTTTGGAAAAAATTAAAATTCTAGAAAATTTGAAAATCGAAATGCAAGTTCAATAATGGGCTAAAATATAGTTTAGATCAGCATTCCGTTCGAAAATCTGTGCAGTTTTGATGAAGATATGGTAGTTCAAAGTATTTAAAAGCCGGTAACGGGACTTCAAATGTTAAAACCCATTTCCGATCCTAATATACCCCTTAGAGGGCTTAAAAACTGAACTATAACTCACTTACTTCTATATTTCCTATGTCATTTAGACCATCAGTGATTCTTCAATACGTCAGCTGGCGGCACATTGCCACAAGTTGCAGAAACTGTGCGTCTCCAAGTGTGCGGAACTAACTGATCTCTCGCTGTTGGCTATATCACAGCATAATCAACATCTCAACACTTTGGAGGTGTCCGGATGTCGTAATTTTACGGATATTGGCTTTCAGGCGCTGGGACGCAATTGCAAATATCTGGAGCGTATGGATCTGGAGGAGTGCAGCCAAATAACCGATATAACGTTGGCCCACCTGGCCACCGGCTGTCCCAGTCTCGAGAAACTGGTAAACTATGCTTAAACTTTTATGGTAGATGGATTTTATATAACTTTCATTCTGTTCTAGACACTATCGCACTGTGAACTAATAACTGACGATGGCATACGACATTTGACCACTGGCAGCTGTGCGGCCGAAAGTCTTTCAGTTCTGGAACTGGATAATTGTCCTTTGATCACCGATCGCACGTTGGAGCATTTAGTGTCGTGCCACAATCTGCAGCGCATCGAGCTCTTTGACTGCCAGCTCATCTCACGTGCCGCCATACGCAAGCTGAAGGTAAAGAGAGAGAGAGAGTTATCTAATATTATCTTCGATAAAGAATATCGTTTGCTATATATGCCATTTCTTAGCTTGTCTTAGATATCTTTTAGCTAAAAATGCTAAAATGTATTAATTTTATTTTGTTTTTTTAGAATCATTTACCAAATATCAAGGTGCATGCCTATTTTGCACCAGTCACACCGCCAGCGGTGACAACTGGACATCGGCCGAGATATTGTCGCTGCTGTGAGATTCTCTGAGATACGGCCATTGGGTTTGCCCGCAAGATAATGCGCAAATCTGAAACAGACTGATGTTGGCCCATCTGCATCGTTATGTTGACCATCGTCCTAACCGTGATCCTCATTGCGATGCATTATTTGCTCGATGCGCTCTACGATGACATCCGATGAATGTCGAGTCACACTCACACACACACAGAGAGACACAGGATCGCGCTCCCTTAAACACACACGAACGATCGCTCTCCCACACACTGAGGCGATCGCTCTCCCTTCAACACGATTGCTCTTTGCACTCACATGCTTATGCGATCGCTCTCACTCCCACTCACACATACGCTCGCTCCCCTCTCTCACACTCATCTCAACTACACCTACATATAACTGTGCAACAACTAGAGCAAGATTCTATCGTTATCGATATGTGTGTGCAATCGAAACGAATCGAAACAAAAAACAAATTGTAACGAAATTCGTAGTCTTTTATGGAAAAAACTTTGTAGTATTTAGTTTGCGAGAGTTTCTAAAACTTCCCACAAAATACATGTAAAAATTGTGATTATTTTATTTTTAATACGCTAAGCTGTTATTATAACTACAACTAGTTAAAACATTTTATTTGTACCTTCTACACATATATATGGATATACTTTTTTTTGTCGTCTGTAGCAGTTTCTTCGTGTGCATTAGAAGTATTAGAAGTTTTAGTTTGTTCTATATTGTGTTTTATATATTTGTTTTTTTTTAACGCTATGTAGACTGTAAATACATATAACTAACTACTATATATGCTTAATAATATATATATACAGACACACATGCAGACAGACAGACAGACAGACAAACGCACTCATTGGTAGCTTTGAAATATGCATGTTTATAATTTATGCTGCATATTCCAAAATATACATATATAACTCGGATTTTATATAAAGTCTAAACATGTCGATAGAACCACAAGCGTTCACTTACACATACAAAAACACAACACACTATATACACATACATATATATTTAAAAAACAACCGAAAACTTTAAGCTATTCCCTAATAATTGTTGCTAAAAATTGACTCTATTTTTTTTCCTGTCTATATTTAAACTTAGCTTATATGTATAAAACAAAAAAAAAGCAAATTGTAAATTACACCAGAACAAAACGAAACAAAAAGAAATGATAAAAGATATATGGTAACGAAACTGATGATAAATAAAATAAAACACTATAGTGCAAGCATCTCTTTTACACACAAAACAAACAAAAAAAAACACAACCATATGGATCAGCGTTTCTAAAACACACAAAAATAAAAAAGATAAAAACCTTCTCATAAAACACAAATAAAATGAATAAATCTCTATATAGATATATATATATACACACATATTAATTATGAAAACAAAGATAAATATATATTATATATATGTACATGTACTATAATTGTCTATTTTGTAAACGTATTCCGCACTTTGAACGGATACATAAAAAAAGGGAAGAAAAAAAATACATTAAACTGACTTTTAGCGCACAATTTCATACAAAAAATAACTCCCAAATATTTGTTCTTTTTCTTGTTTTGTTAACAAAAGGTTTCCTATACCCAATAACTATCCATTAAAATTGTGCGCAATCCTCATCCCACAAAGGAAAACTAAACAATCGGTTTGGGGACTTCCCCGCTCACCCAATTTGCTTGCTTTCACATTTCTCCCCTTAGTTTTAGTTTTGGGCAACAAGTGAAAGAGCTATAATATAACACATCTATTTATGTAGTTACGCATTTTCAATTTATATTTATACGTGTGGAAAAGCCATAATTAATATACGTACATATATAAAATTTGTTGTTCTTGTGTTTATAGCATTTTAACTTACCGATTATTGCCACCATGTAATAGTTTTGAGTTTAAAGAATCTATAGCTTATTACTTTCTAAAATAAATAGCTATATATTTATATATATATATAGATATGTATGTATGTAATGTGTGTACATTTTAAACCAAGAGAAAACTCAATAGATTTATGAAATCGAACAAAATTTACTTGATTTAAGTTAAGCAGCAAAAACAATTGCAATAGAAATTTACTTATAAAAAAAAAACAAAAC
Source organism: Drosophila tripunctata (assembly GCA_035047385.1). Lineage (NCBI taxonomy): Eukaryota > Metazoa > Arthropoda > Insecta > Diptera > Drosophilidae > Drosophila > Drosophila tripunctata. Next base: position 603,437 of record JAWNPS010000288.1, read on the forward strand.
AGAAAAACAAATAATAAAATGCGTTAAAATAAGCGTTCAAAAAACTAATTGAATAGCATGTTTAATGAAATAAATAAATTATTTGGAATTTACTCAACTGGGCGCGCCTGATTCAGTGTTGCCCTTACAGCAAAAAGTGTTTGCTGTGCTGCGTTACTGAGCAGCATTATCTATCGTTATCGGCACACCGCCACACAAGTGAGCGCTCGATAAAAACGTATGCAATGATTTTTTTTGTTATCGGTTTTGCACTTGTATTGGTTTGCGGTAGACGAAAGGCGTAGCGTAATAATAAACAAATTATGTCGAGTTTTATAAACAATCTGCTGTTTCAATTATAGTTGAGACCGAACGCAAGCGTGTGTGCGTGTAATTATGCAAAGCGTAGCAGCCAAAGGCGCTCCAAACGGCGGTGAAAGTAATGTTGTTGTTGCAGCGAAATCGGTTTTCGTGGCTCCCAAGAGCAATAACAGCAGTTGTGGTTCACAATTTGTTGTGGTATTCGCAATGGCAGCAGCAGCAACAGTGATCAATATTCCCATATAAAGTGAGCTAAAATTAGTGCTACAATAAGAAAAGTGAGGAAAGCAAAGTGCGGGGGACAAGTGCAAAATCGTATACGACATTTGGCATTTTTCATTTAATTATTTTTCGTTTATTTGTTTGCCCCCCTCTACTTTCCCCACCCAATTTAATTGCCAATGTGTGTGCGCTGTAATAAGTTCAAGGAAAGCAGAAAGCAAAATGCCAGAAACAGAATGTGCAATGCAGTAAAATAAGAGAGAGAAAGAGAGACGCCCGCCCGCTGCTTTTGGGGCTCGCCTGCAACCGTTATATATTATGTAAAAAGTGTGAAGAAAAAGCAGAAAAGAAAAAAAACGCAATTCAAGCTGTGCCTCTTATGTGTATTTGTGTGTTTCGATTAAAAGTTGCTTAAACGACAAAATGAAAAGCCAGCAAAATAATCAATGTGCGAAAATTTGCCATAATTTGCACTAGTGTTGAGCTGCTGTGTGCGGGGGAGGTGGGACACAGCAACAGAGCACAGCTGAGCGACGTCAACGTCGACGTTTGCCTGTGTGAGTGAAGAAGGCAAAATAACAGCAGAGGAGAAAAGCGAAGGCGAAACGAATCGAAACGGAAGCAGCAGCAAATCAATAGTTGCAAATAAAATGGCAATAATGTCAAATTGATTGGAATAGAGCGACCATATATATATATATATATATAAATTGGCATATTTATATACAACAGATCAGATCGAAGCGGCCGAGAAAGTCGCAACCTTGTAAATTCTTTGCGCTGCTTTGATTTTTCGTTTGTTAAACGGTAAGTCGGCCATTTTGATTGCATATTTTTAGCATTACAAGTGTACGTATGTAGGTATGTGAGTGTTAATATTTATTATGAAAGCCAACAAATTGCTTTTAATTACTTTGAACTTTCTGCGGGCTATCAAACTCCGCTACCTACTATATATACATATGTACATTTGTATGTACAACACAAAATTTATGACAGTTAGAATTTCAATTTCAAAAGCAAACTTTGAAGATTGCGTTTCTTGTTGTTGTTGTTGAGGTTAAAAACTTGTTTTTGCTTTGCAAGTGCGTACATAGAAATTGCATAGCAACGTTTTTATATACATATATATTCTCAAGCACATAACATATATATGTGTATATATAATATACTGGTTTTAACTCCCTATATGGCAAAAGTAAATGATTTCAATTCCACGTCTCACTGCGTTTCATTTCATTTGTTGTTGTTGTTGTTTTGTTCTGTTGACAGACAAATAGCAGCAGCAGCAGCAGCCTCTCTTCCCCCCTCTTTGCCGTGCATGTTTTAACGCCCCCACTCCACTCTCTCTTAGCATGCCATGCACACACGTTGTTGCTGCTCTGCCTTAATCAGCTGTGTCGTGTCTGCTGCTAGCTCTCTTCCTCGCGCTCACTCTCTTTGCTGCTGCTGCTGCTGCTGTTCTTGTTCTTGTTGTTGTTGGCTAGCCTTGTTCTTTGCTGTCCGCAGACAAAGAAACTGTTAACGTTCGCTCTCGCTGTGTATCCTTGATTTCTTTCGTTGTTTACGCTTTGACGCTTCATTCCATTTCATTTCCTTTTTGCAGACAACAAAGAGAGCAGCTTTCTTTGTGTGTTTTCTTGTCTTTATTTGTTAATAGTTGCCTTAAGTTGATCAACACCTTGAAATTTATTTGCTGTAATTTGCATACCTTGATTATTTTTTGTTTTTGTGTAGCTGCAGTTCAAGGCAATCGTCGTGTACTTAAAGCGACTCTTATCTTTTCTTAAAAACTGACCCAAAAAACTAAACTCTGGAAGGTAATTGTATTTTATTTTTTTTACTGATAAGCCAGTTATCTGCAAGCCACAAAAAAAAAACATATTGGGTTTATTAATATTTCCCTTTAATTTATTTTTGTTAAAAAAAAAAAAACACTGCTGATATAAATGGTAATATTTATGTCTGTATTTTATTTTTGGTTGATAACAGCTTATCAAATGACCAGCATTTTGGCTATGCACTTATTCAGGGTCATAAATTAGTTTCAGACGATAAAAAAAATTACGATGTAAATGTACACTGTATGTTTTATAGCCAGCGCTGATTCATAGTTTATACAAATGTACATAGTGCCAGAAGAGAGAGAGAGAGCAATAAACGTGTGACTCTCTTCAAGTTTCGATCTGTACGTTACTCATTTACTTGCACTCAAATGAGTTTCAATGAGCACATCCTGCGTTCTCTTTGTCCATGATGGGAGTGGGAGTGGGAGTAGGAGTGAGATGGGGAATGCAGCACACACTGACCAAGAGCTTTCCATGACTTCTTCACACACTACGCAATATTTAGCTACTTGTTGTTATTGCTGACGCCAAAAGAGAGTGAGCAGAAGAGCAAGAGTGAGAGAGCGCGTCGCACAGTGACCCCGTCGTCGTAGTAGCTGTTACTCTGCTGCTGTTTGCTGCTGCTTCCCCTCGCTGCTGGTTTCCTTTTGCGTTTTATTTTACGTTATTTGGTTTATTTTTTGGGTTGAATGACTTTGGACAACGTGTGCGCAAAAATATAAAAAAGAAAACAACAAATACATGTATGAAAATAAAGAGCGTAACGACGTTTGAGAGCATTGCCAGAGAGCCCATTGAACCCACCAAAATGTAGACAGCTGATGGACGATGGATATGAGAAGGTGAAGAGAGCGAGCATATGATTAGAGACGGGGAAGACGAGTGAGTGAAGGAGTAAGTGAGTGAGTGAGTGTTATGTAGATGTCTCGTGTCACCCCACAATAACAGTAACAGTAACAACGACAACAACAACAGAAGCAGGGAGAAGAGAGGAAGGAAGGAAGCATGGTTAATGTTTATGCTTCATTCCCATTTCGTTGTCTACTTGGCCCAAGGGGGATGCGACAATGTAAATAAGTTGGTGCTGCCAGACTTGAACAATTTCGCTTTGATTGATATTCGTGTGCATTGTTTTCGATGGAATTTCTTTTGCTCTACACACACACACACACTACTCTAAACACGTTACCATAAAAACAGATTTTGAGCTTTCATTTTGTTTTAGTATTAACAAAATTATAAATCGACATTTGTACAAGAGTATTTATGTATGGAGTCATCGCTTTAAATTTGATTTTTCTCTTCTCTCATATTTTTGTTAGTTTATTTTCGTCTTTTGCTCACAATGTGCGTCATTACACGCTTTTGACGTTATGTATTCAGTCAGATATGTACAATATATAGACTTTGGCTCATTACATTTGTTAGAAAGAACAGTCACAATACTCAGTAATTGTAATTCAATTAATTCTTGCGCAATATATATTACTTGTACAATGGTTCAAGTACATGCAAAGTTATCGATAAATAAGCAACTTGTATCTGCAAAAAAAGGACTGAGTGTGAACACAAAGCAACTACTAAAACACCCCCACGCAGAGCTTTTACAGCTGACACACACACAGGCACTCGAGCACATTAGTAGTGCGTGATCTCTTTGCTGCTCTCACAGTGTGACCATCCAGCTACAAAAAGGACTGAGTGCTCTCAAAGCACAACTTCACTTGCACTTGCATGCTGACAGCAAAAGCTTCTTAACTGCGCTCACCTCTTTGTAAGAGAAGATTTTACAGCAGTGTTTGATCTCTTTGCTGCTGCTCGCGCTGTGAGTAAATTTTCTTGTGCCTACACGTGTAACAAAACTACGCATTTATTGTGTGCGCATATCCTCTTAAATTGTATGTGTATGCTAGAGGTAACATTTGGACTTGTATAACAAACGTCTGTTAAGCGTCTATATTTGCTCACAATCAATCTCAAGCGTCGTCGTCGTCGTCGGTTGTCGGTCCAATGGTCGCACACAACAGACACAACTATAGCAGCATTACATACAAACATACTCGTACACATGTGCACAACAATTGCGTTCTACACAATTTCACATTTATAGCAACGTGCGCGTACCATAACAAAAAGTAAGCACACGATGTAATTTATAAGTTATGGTAAATAAAGTCACCCACACATGCACATGTCAAGAGAGAGGAGAAGAGAGAGGGAGAAACAGAGAGAGAGAGAGAGAGAAAGAGAGAGCGTTTGCTTGTGTGACAGCTACAAAGTTGCTGCTGTTAACCATTTGTATAAATGTAAATACAAATGTATATAGGTTCCTATATACTCTGTACGTTTGTATCTTTATTATTGTTTTTGTTGTGTCACAGCGCTTTCGTAAGGTTTTTAACCGTTTGATTATCAAAACAGCTGATCGCTGATCAATTAAAAACAACTGCGCACATACAAACACAGAGCGAAACACATGCACAACACAAAAAAGCTTTTGCCCTTTTTTTTATCAACACTGCGCTCTTTAGAGGCTACCTACCAAAGAGAGCAAGTGAACGAAGGCAACGAAGACACGAAAGAGCGCAAGCTGGCAACATTTTTGGCATACAAAGAAGACGCAAAACAGTGTGTGCCCATTAGTGTTAGATGAAACTGGGTAATTAACTCAGTTGGGCGACGATACACACATCTGTATACGAGTATAGATACACTTGTGTATACGATATCTATTTAAGTCTTTATGTAATGCTTTGTATGTTAGGAACATAGTAGTAGCGATCACTCAAAATGACGTCGCACTATTAAAAGCTGCTTGCTATGATACAAATAAAACTTTAATTCAAATAGAATATTTTTATTTTATTTATTTATTACTGGGTATTTCCATTGTCGTGTCGCACATCAGTTTTTTTTTAGACTCTAGAATTTCATTTAATTAAAGTTGTCGAAAGTTGAAAGCTCTTAATTGGATGTAAGCCAAAATGTTTCCAGTCACATGTTGAGTTCACAGTGACTTCATCACACTCTCTCGCTCTCTCTCTCTCTCTCTCTCTCTCTCTCTCTCTCTCTCTCTTTGTCTCTATTCTTCAGCTACTTCTTCTTCTTCTTCTTCTTCGTCGTCATCTTCTTGTCAGCAGTCGTCAGCAACTTATAGATAGATTGTCGTACTATGTATTACCGTTCTCTGGGTTTTTCTTCAAAGCATGGAAAATTTTTGGAACAAACTCTGTGTTGAAACTCTGTACCTGTATCTACACTTCATTTTTTTGGTAAACACGTTTTATTTATACTGCTTAAGTAAAGAGAGTTAGATAAATGAAAAACAACTTAACCAATAGCGTAAATATTTGTTGTGGAAACTCGCTTTTCTTATCTATTGATAGAACCAGCCGATAAGCCAACAACTGACCTTTGTGTCGCTCATTTAGGAAATTTTTTGTATAGGGAAAACTGGATAAGGTGCTCGACAGCTAAAAGCCTAATAATCTATAACTACACAGATGTTTTCTGGCTCTTAAAATCTCCAAGATACAAAAATATTCCATCTATAGTTGCTTTTTGTTAGCTAAGCAAATGCTCTTTGTTTGCTTGATTCTAACACTTATATTTTAACATTTATATTTATGTATTTATTTTAAGATTAAGATTATGTACTTCCTTATGGAGTACACCGAAAAAAATGTCTGTGTTTTTTGTTAAGGCCAAGTCATAAATTGCAGTTGATAATTTATGCCGTGACCGTCGAGTTTAGGAACTGAAAACATTTGTACACCCGTCCGTACGTCCGTACCCTAGGTGGTAAAAAAAAATGTAGAGATTTCGAAACCCCGTTGTTTAGTTTTTGAAAGCAAACATATGTTTTAGCATAAGATGGGTTTTTTGGGCTTAGAGATTTGAAGTAAAGGTTAACTATCTTTTAAGTTAAAACACTTGGTGACTTATGCATATTATGAACATATCTTTGGGATGTGTTTGTGTCTGTATTTGTGTGTCTGTGTGTGTGCAGACAAATGCCAAATTCAAGGGTTCAACAAATTCTTGGCTTTCCTGTTTTTTTTTTTTTTTGCTTTATTTTTGTATTTGCGCACAGGAGACAGACAGCAAAACACTCATACATACATATACTCATATACATATATGCCAGACCAGAACCCAGACAAGAAAGCAATGAGTGGAGAGAAGGGGAGAGTAGAGGAGTGGAAAGAAGAGTAGTGGTAAGCAGCAGCAGCAGCGTAGGATGAGCAGACATCGAAGCGTTTTCTTTGTTTGTGACTCTGGCAAAAAAAAAAAGAGTCTTTGTTGTATGCCGTCCTCTGCCGTCTCCCTCTCGCTGCTTCACTCCCTCTCTCTCTCTCTCTCTCTCACTCCCTCTCTCCTTTGCTCATGTCCTACAACTTTGGCTTCTTGGGTCATTAAAGCTGCTTGCTGCTGCTGCTGCTGCTGCTGCTGTTGCTGCAAGTGATTGTATTTGTGTGCACTGAACTGTATTTGCAGATGAACATGAAATTGTATTAAACAACAAAAACAAAAACAAAACATAAACAAATACATGTGTATGTATATCTGTGTGTCTGCTGATAAGGTGTTGATGCAGTCCAAGTGGAAATGCAAGGAATCGAAACATAAACATAATTCGCCTGATGCCTTGTTGTGGTTGTTGTTGTTGTCTGGGTCGCAACGCAGCGCAGCGCAGACAGCGGCGCATGCGTTTTAAGCCTTGTTTATTTACTTTGCAAAGTAAGTGAGCCAACAAGTACTCACACAGATACACACACACACACACAGAGACAGCAGCGCGTCTCTGTACATAAAGCAAAAGCAACATCAGCATTTAACGACAGCGCAGTCAGCGTTAGCAGCAGCAGCAGCAGCGACAGCAGCATCAGCCAACAAACATATGGAAACGAGTTCGCTACATGCATACATACATATAAGTAAGCGTATATACGTGTCGTGTTGTCTGCATGGTTTGCTTTTGTTATTGAATCGCTATCATGGACAGCAACAGCAACAACAACAGCAACAACAAATATGCTGCTATATACACACAGACAGACAGACACTAGCTTATTTACTTGTCACGCATATGTTTTTAGCTCTCTCTCTCTCACTCTCTGTCTTGCTCTCTAACGCTTCCATATGATTTTTGTATACATGCGCTTCAGCAACATTGTTGACGCAGCAAATGTTGCTAACGAAATGCTGTAGCCAGTTGCTTGCTGCTTCCCCTATATACAAATGTATATATACATATATACAGCTACTTGTGCCCATGCCAAAACTAGCCACATCAAAAGTGTTGTGTGTACATAAATAAATATACGACGTAGTTTCTATATACAGCGTACGAGAGAGAGAGAGAGACGCTAGTACATAAGCCACGTTCGTTATGTACAATATATAAACAAGCGAGCAACGCTGGCGTGTGTTGCGCTGTTGCTGCTGCTGCTACTGCGCTGCCTCTGCCTCTACTGACTGAGGCTCGCGCGCTCAGCTGTTTTAGAAAGTTGCTGGCAGCGCTTATGTTCATTCAAGCAGCGACAGCGCAAGCGACAACATCAAAAAACATCGTCGTCCATCAGGTTCAAGAAATAAAAGCAAAACAAATAACAAAAAAAAAGCTTTAACACAAACAAAACTTTACAGTGTAGCTGTGGCTACAAAAAAACAAAACAAAACAAGTGAAACAAATTCGACAAAATAACGAAAATCTAAGCAACAACAACAACGCAGTTGTGACGTACATATTTCAATAAACAGTTTTGCGTTTCATTTCGTTTCGTTTCGTTACGTTTCGTTTGGGTTTCGTCAGTCTACAAAAGACATTCGCGGAGTTTTGGTCTGTCGTCTGTCGTCTGCCTGCTGCCTGCTGACGTTTGTTTTTCTTTTGTGTTTTGTTTCGGACAGTGGGAGTGCAAAAGAGAGTGCGAGAGCGCAGAACTAAATAAAGAGCGCATGTATTTGTGTTTGTGTTAGTGTTAGTTAGTGTGTGTGTGTGTGTGCATGCGTCTACCTCTCTCTCTTTGAGTCGCGTCAATTCAATTTTGTTGATTTGTTTCAATTTTACGTTGAAAACGCAACGCAAAACCGTTGACAAATTCAAATGCTACGTTCACATTTGGAATGCTGCTGTCGTTGTCAGCTGCAGAGAACTAAAACGAAGCAACAACAGCGATATCAACAACAACAGCAACGTCGACATAAAAACAACAACAACAACAACTACGCTAAAGAGTTAAAGTTATGAGAAGCACGTAAAAAAAAAGAAACAGTTGAGCGAGAAAGCAAAAAGAGAATATGCAGAGTATTAAGAGCACAACAAAATTCAACAAAAAAGTTTAAATTGTGAAACGGTTGAAGATTTCAATAAACAACAACAAAAAAAGGTTTGTATTTATTATTGTAAGCCTAGAAAATACATATGTATGTGTGTGTATGTGAGTGTATGTGTGTGTGTGACGTCGTTGTGGCCACTCAGCTGTGCGTTGCGCATGTGTTGGTGACGTAATGCCGTTTTGGCACAGCAACAACAACAGCGTAATAGCCTAAAGCTCTTTAAGCTACCAAAGCCAGCCACCCACAGACACAGACACACTTATATGCACGCTGGAGCTTTTCAGTCAGCGTCAAAGTTGAATAATTGTAGATCGCACACATACAGTCACACACACACTCACTCACTTACAATCGCGCTGGGAGACTATGCGACGCCCCCTTCAGCGTTGGCGTTGACGTTGACGTTGGCGTCGACTGCGCGCTTGTATAACAAATAAATAACAGAAAAAGCAATTCACAAATGTCGCTGCCACTCTCGCTCTCTCTCTCTTAAATGTACGTCGTACTTGTCGTTTACGCTTTGCTCCACTCCCTCAAATGCCAGCAAAGTGAGTGAGTGAGTGAGTGAGTGAGTGAGTGAGTATATATGTAGTCAGGAAAAATACTTTGTACTTGCTTTTAGTTTGTATATTTTTTTATTAGTATTATTATTATTATGTGTGTTGTTGTAATATAATTGACACACATTTTCCTACACACACTCACACCCGCACGTGGATGGATCGTTTGTCAAGTTGTTAAGCTATTGAGGCGCAGGCAGCGCGCTGCCCCAATCAGCTGTAACGACAGCGCACAGGTGTGAACAAGTTGAAACATGTTAGTTAGCTTTAGTTAACAGCTGCTGCTGCTGCTGCTGTTGCCACTCACTTAACAAACTGGCCTTGTAACCTCTTTTTTTTAGATAAGAACTTTGAAATTAGAGCGAGCTCAGTTGCATAACAGTTAGCTTTAGATATCTACTCTCTCTCTCTGCAAGCTAAGAGAGCACGCTCTATGCTCTTCTCAAGTCGAGCATCAAGGTTAAAGCTTCTTCTAGCTCAGCTCATTTGATGAACCGGTTCGAAAAAAGGGCCAAGCTTTTCGAAATACCAATTGGATACGTAATTTCAGTTTCCAATTAGATTCAAAAGAACTAGAATACCGAATTTAGCTATGTATTTTGTATGTATGCGTGTAATCTGCTACCTAAAGTAGATAAGACCAAAAATGGACTGATCTGAAAATAGAAGCAGAGAGCAAAACAGACGGCAAACAGCTGTTGTTATCATACACATAGATACACATGCATGTGTGTGTGTGTGTACAGTGGTGCCAATTTAATGTGCTATTTGCAACAAAATTCATTACTTGATTTACGGTAAACTGTGAAACGGTAAAAAGCACGATAAGCAGCAGCAGAAAATGCGTGTAACTTTACACTACGCATGCAAATGAGCCAGAGAGCGTGTGTGAGTGGAATGGAAAGCCATAATTAAATGAAAATGAGCAAATGAAGCAAGCAGTGAAACTAGTAAATGCGCAGCAGAAACAGTAGAACCAGAAGAAGAAGAAGAAGAAGAAGGAAGTGTTGGAGGAGGACAACGCACTTCTTTTTTTGCCTTACGTTCAACTTGACTCGAACGTGCGTTCGGTCATTTGCTTTTGCACCTCTTTCTCCTGCCTGCCTGCCTGCTTTACGTCTCTGCTTGCTGAGTAGTGAGTGAGTGGTGGTGAATGGTGAGAGTTTGGTGCTCTCAATTTGCAAAGCGGCAGAAATTGTTTTTGGGCTAAAAATAAAACGCATTGCTGCCCGCACTCAAGCACACACACACACAAAGACACACGCACTCGCTCACACTTGTCACTGATTGCTGCGTCTCCGTTGTCCTTTCCTGGCATTGCCAGCACTCACTGCTCTCACTCACTCACTCTCCAGGCGACTGGCTGGTCTGCCAGCCCATACCTCAGCCATTTGTGTAAGCGAGACATGCTCACGTGCTCACGTTACAGACAACAAAGAGAAGAGGAAGCAGAGCAAGAGCACGAGCACGAGTGAATGCGCGATTGCTGTGACTGTCGTGTTGTGTCGTGTTGTTGCTGTTGCTGCTGCTGCTGCTGTCTTGCGTTTGTTTACAATTTAATCTGTTGGTTTTGTTTTTGCTTTTTGTTACTTTTTGTTTTTTTTTTTTTTTCGTTTACTGCGCACATGTGAGTGAAGCTCAGTGCTCGCTGTATGTGTGTGTATGAGGTGGGGACTGAGCAAGAGAGAGAGAGAGAGAGTGAGTAAGTGCGCGAAGCCATGTAACTCTTTGTGTAACAAAAAAACAGCAACAAGAAAAACAGGGTGTCGTCGTTTGAAATTGTATTTGGCTTTTTGAATATACAATAATTTATACACGCTATTGAATGAGCACAGATAATGGGCAAAGTAACTGAACAATGCTGTCTCATTATGTACATACAAATATACTATATAAATACATTATACATATATACATTTTATAGCTGACTAAGCCCTATTAACTGGCAATTAAACAACTTATTTTTCTCTCTCTCTCTCTAATTGCAGCAACAAAGCTACAAAATAATGGATTTCTAACAAAGTAAAAAGAGGTAAGTAACCAAGTAAAAGCACAGCTGTTTTCAAGGGTATTAAAAGGCAACGATTTTAAATGTTATATTTATTTATAATATAATTTTTAAAATGGAGCTTGCTTTTTTATTTTTATTTTTTTCACGTTCTATTTTAATTATTAGCGTTTACCTATTTCTTAATTATTTCGATTCTATGAATTCCGAGTGGGAAAAAACCTTGAGTTATATTAACATGTGAGCGCATACACACACGCACACATACAACAGCAAACCCTTGTACGACTTCAGCTGTGGTAAAGGAGGGGGCGGAGGAAGGGAAATAGGGAAATAGACGTGTAAAAAGGCCTTATCTCATGGCCTCTCTTGTTCGTTTCTGATATGTAATTTTTATTTTTTTTTTAAGGTGTGCCCAGCCAAAAGGGGTGGTGGGGGGAAGCGGGCGGTAGGGCTTAAGAGGGTTGCCAGACCCATAGATATGTACATACATACACACTATACATACAGATAATACAATGTAAAATACGGGCATTTTGTAAGGTCGACAACGAGGTCAACAGCGATTTGAAAAGCTCTATTGTCTCTAATCAAAGTCATCTGCTCACACACACACACACAAGAGAGGGGGCAAGAGAGGGGGCTATGTGTGTGTGTGTTACATCACTCTTAATATATGTATAAAATCAGCTGTCTTCAAAGTGATGATGATGTGCAACACTTCCGCTTTGTGCATGACTATGACACATTCCCACAGCAACAGCAACAAAATGGAAATGAAACAGAAGTTTATGCATGATTGAAATGTGACTAAAGAGAGTTCATAATGTGAAAGAGAGTGAGTGAGTGAGTGAGAGTGAGTAATAAAGTGACACGCTTGAAAGTTATGTCAGTTAATTGGCGCTGTTTTGTTTCACTACATTTCATTTCGTTTCTTTTGATTTCTGCTATGCACGTGTGCACTAGGACGCTAGCTTCGACAGCGCTGCTGCAGCAGGCAAAGGAAGCAGCGAAGCAGCAGAGCAGCGCAGCAAACGGAACTTGTTTTGTTGTTGCGAAAACTTTTGTTGCTTTGCTGTTATTTCAATAGACAAACTGCAACGGCAAACTGGTTATACTACGTTTTTTGAATGTAGCAGCGCCATCTAGCGTTGGCTAGCCCATAATTTGTGCCTTTCACTGTTAATTTTTGGCTTTTGAACACTTTATAATGCACATAGATACATAAATAGATAATGTACTATATAAAATCGTTGTTTTCCTGGTAATCAAAATGCAAAATATTGCAGTGAAGAACGCAATAAATATATGTATATATATGCACTATATGCACATGGACAGACAAATGATTATTGCAAAATCAAAAAGCATGCCAAGGACGACGGCAGCCAAAACAAAAATTAAATTAGCTCTCACTCAATGTGTATTAAAAAAAGATAAAAATAAAATTAAATAAATAAAATGCAATTGAGAGAAAAAAAATAAAAATAAAATTAAATAAATAAATAATTGAAGGCGCAATGCAATTGAGAGATGAATAATAATGTTGCTAAGTACTCTTAATTTATACGTACTTTCGCTTAACTATGCACACATACACATAGCTAGATAAACAAGAATATGTATGTACCTAATGGGGTCTGCCACGCCTACTTCTGTCTGTTACAATTCCAATATACTACTCGAACTGCGTATGACGTAGTGTAAAATTAAACATAAAACTTCCAATTATTCATAACTTTACCCACATGAATTACACATAAAAGCAAAAAAAAAAAAAGAAAAATAAATAAAACGAAATAAAAATAAAAATAAAAATAAAAGCGAAACGGCGATAATGTAATCAAATATTATTAAACTTCGCTGCCACTTTATACCGTTGCTGTTGCTGTTGTTATTGTTATTGTTGTTGCGGTTGTGTATAGTTGTTGTTGTTGTTGTTTCTGTTGCTGTGTGCTGCTGTTACGTTCCTCGCTTGCCCTCATTTTCATATAACTGTATGAGTGTGTGTGTGAATGCTTGTCTATTGTGGGCCAAGTGTATTTGTGTACAAGCGAACGAACCATAAACAAAACTGAAAACACAGATACACACAAATACATGTGAGCAAACATTGCCAACTGATTGTGAGCGCACACGAAAATCATATGTTTTCTAACAGCACACTCACACACACACACAAACAAATCCACCTCTCTCTCTTTCTGTCTCTCCCTCTCTCGATAAATTTGTTGGTTTCGTCTCGCGCGCTAGTTATATATTGTGTATGCAGGTCAAGAAGAAACGCAAAAAACAAAAGCAAAAGTAAAGACAAACATGTTTACACTCCCATGCCAAAGAGAGCGAGAGCGTAGCAGAAAAAGAGAGAGCGCGAGCGAGCGAGTGAGCGCGACTAATGTACGCTCTCTTGTGCTAATAGCAACATATGTTGCTAACGCCCAGCAACACTTGCTTGGCACATACAAAAAAAACAGCTGTTTATGCAATTTTATATGCATTTTGTTGGTTGCCAAGCCACAAGTCTCTTTAGCCACAATGTTTGCTATAAACATTTTAGCTGACGCTGACGCTGAGGCTGACCTTCGTTGAAGCTTTAGCAAAAATTGTGTGGTGCTGTGATGTGATGTGATATATGCCAAATATGACATATTGCGTTAAGCTGCGTTTTGCTCAAATGACGTCACAGCCGTTGGCAACATTGCATTTTGTTGTTGTGCTTGATTGAAAAAAGTTGCAACGCCAAATTGCACAAGCTTTGCTGTTGCTCGCGCTCTCTTGCTGTCTCTCTCACTCGCTCTCTCTGTTGCTCGTGTGCAGCTGTGCGACATGGCAACAGCTGCCTGATTAAGTAACGACCTGGTTGCAAGCATTTGTTGTTGCTGTTGTTGTTGTTGTTGTTTTTTGGGCCACATTTTGAGGCCGTGTCAGTGTGTCGACGCCAATAGAAAACCAATTGCATATTCTTTAAAAGCAACAACAACAACAATGCAACTATTGCAATCTAGGCCAAACTAAAATGTGTGTCAGTAATAAGAACACATATACATAACACTACATATAGATGTAGATAGTATATACGGTGTATTATGTACTTTGGGGACCTTCAGAGCATAATTCAATTTGATTTACAGGGTGTCTAGTCTGGCTTGTACGCTAGTTGACCTAGTTTTTCCAGCTGACATTCGACTTGCATTGCTCAATGTCATTTCATAACAAAAGTACCTTAAAAAAAAAAATAGGCGGAATTCGTTTCCTTTTATCGATTTGTTGTTTTTAATAGGAGGAGGAAAAAAATATATTTTTTTTATGGGGTCTGCCACGCCTCCTTCTGCCTATTAAATACTTCTGACAAACTCATTATACCCCTCAGAGGGTATAAAAAGACTCAACGGGATAGTTATAGTTTCAAATAAGCTAAATCTAGCTTTAAATAAGCTAAAATGGCAAGACTACTTCCACTCCTTGAACTGTTTAACTGTTTATCAAAACTCTCTTCGTTTCTTTATGGCAAAACGCTCTCTTAAGCTTAGCTTAGTAGCTGCTAGTAAAAGCTCTGCCAATTGTATTGCACTCCTTTTGGATCCTCTCGATTCATACACTAAGCATAACTCTCTTAAGCACAGCAGCAGCTGCCAAACTCTTGTACTAAAACTCTCTCTTTACGCTCTTGTTTGCCTGTGTTTTGCAGTGTACTTCTGGTGCAGCAGGACGTGTGAAGAGGACGACGAATCAGCAGCTACGCGTTGAAGTAAACGAAGATCAGCAGCAGCAATAGAAGTTTAAGAGCAAAGAGCGGTCGAACGGACGGACGGACGGAGGAAGCAAGAAGAAGCTGCACACCCCCTCCCAAAAACAAAAACGACGATGATACCCACAAGTGTTACAAATTCTCCGCCTGCCGCTGGCTTGGCGCAGAATGGAGCTGCAATTGTTGTTGTTGGCGGTGGCAGTGGGAGTGCTGCAACAGCAGCAACAGCATCAACTGTGACGTCACAGCAGAGCAGCAACTACAACTGCATTGTGCTTGGCTTGGCATCTCTAATACTGGAGGGCAGACCCATAGCAGATGATGAGTATCAGGTGCAGTTGCAGTCACACCAGCAACACCAACAGCAACAGCAGCAGCAGCAACAACTGACGCCAGCAGCAGCAACTAGCAGTGGACGCCTCTCGCCACGCCCCTCCACATCGCGGGCAGCAATCAATATAACAACGAATCCCTATGCCTTGACAAGCGGCACACCACGTGCCACATATGGACAGGGTTACAGTTATGGACATGCCACAAGCGGCAGCACTAGTAGTACGAGCAGCAGCAGCAATCAAGCAACACATCAGCGTTGGACACAGAAGCTTTGTCAGTTGCGACAAGTGTCGCCGGCGGCGCAGAGCATGAGTGTGGAACCGGAATTGGTGTCATTGGCCTTCAATGATCTGGAACGACGCGATTTTGAGATTGTGCGACGTGTAATGTTGAATCGAGCAGGAGGAGGAGGAGGTGGAGGAGGTGGAGTGGGTGGAGGAGGCGGAGGAGGAGGCGGAGTAGGCTTAGGAGCAGCTGGAAGTGGAGAAGGCAGAGGAGGCATAGGAATTGGAATTGGAATGGGATTGGGAGCTGGTGAGCAGTTAAGCACCAATAATTCAAGTGCTGGCAGTTCACCTGGCTCTGTTTCCGGTACGGATAACATTTTACACTCGCTACAATCGCTGGCAACCACCTGTCTACGTGGTGGACCCATTGTGGCCACCGAAACGCGTCCCTTGAGTCTCTCGCTGGGCTTCAGTACCCAGCATCAGCCAGCACCAACGGCCACGGCAACAGTGAGTGCTGCCAGTCTATTGGATTACAACTGTAGTCGCAGCTCAGTTGGCGGCGGAATGGGCATGGGAGCAGGAGCAGGACTAGGAGTAGGAGGTGGTTTGGGTTTAGGAGTGGGTGTAGGAGGTGTTGGAGCACGTGCAGCAGCCACATCAACAGCCACTGCCAGCAGCGATGCGGCAGCTGGTACCGTTAATGGTAACGGTAACACAACCAGCTGCCCATCGAGGCCCAAACATGGGCCACACTGTGATCAGTTCCTCAGAAAGATGGGTCTGGCCAAGGGCGAGTCCAGCGATACTGAGGAGCATTTCTGTGATATGTCTTACGTAAATATAACAGTGAGTACCAGAGAACTACAAACACACCCAGGAGCTTTACTAATCATGTCCAACTCTTCCTTTCTTTAGTGTTCCCGTTGGCGTGCCCATTGTCTGAAAATGGAGGCGATATTGGCGCGTCGGGAGAGTGTCTGCATTGAGGTTTATTTGGGCCCCGCTGGCCATAAGATTCTACTGGAGCAATGGATCATTAGCGGCAAGGAGAAGTGAGTATTTATTAGCTAAAAGATTGAATTGGAGACTCAACTGTTCTGTAGTGAAATCTTTTGCTCTGAAATCTTAAGCTAGTTTAAGAGCTAGACACACCAAAAACTAATTATGTACGCTTCTCTTGAAGTTCTTCATCTGAAAAATAGCTAGATATACCAAACTTTGCAGTATACATTGCTCTGAAATGCTTAGCAGATAATGATTAGAGACTTACCTGATACGAAAGTGCCGCTTAAAAGCAGCTTAAGCAGTTAGGAGCTAGACGCACCAAACATGTTGCGTACGTTCCTTTGTAGGTTCTAAGCTGATAAAAGCTAGAGTCTGTTTAGCACACCCGTCTCTAAATGTTCCCATTACTAATACTCCAATTTGAACTGAATCCTTTTGCAGAGTGCCACCGCCTACAATGACCCTGCCCTCGCTGTGCAGTGCGATTCGAAGTCAACTGTACTTTTCCCAAATAGTCGCCTGGTGTGATCTGTTGCGCAAATGTGATCCCTCTGTCTATGATAGCGGCAGAGTGATCTTTGCCAGCGGTGGACAGGCCAACAATGCCGGTGATCTGGCGGGAGCAGAAGCTATGGGAACGGGTATGGTGGGCATGCGAAGGCCGCGTCTCAATATATTCTATCGGATTCGAGCACATGAGGGTGGCAACTCTGGTGGTGGCTGTCACAGTGATGCCGGTTTTAGTGCCAAGGCGAATGTGCACAATTTTCCGCATGTCAATATTGCCGAGAACTTTAGTGTGTCGGTGTGTGTGAAGAGCTTGCCGCGTTTCAATGGCGGCTTGCCACATGTGGCAAACGCTGAAACTGGCTACAAGACGCGTACGTTGCGTGCCACGACCACGTCGACGCCCGCTGCCAGTACACCCACTGGAGGCGGTGGCATGTGTGCGGCCACGCCCACAGGATTGGGAGCACGTATTGCCATAAGCAGCAGCAGCAACACTTTAACCGGAACAACAGCAACAACAACAACACCGCCTCCAACAACAACAACAACAAGAAGCAGCTGTGATATTAACCTGACCAAGGAGCAAACGTTGGAGGAGGTGCAAGCTGTTGAGCTGGAGCTGCAGCTGGAGCAGGAGCAGCAGGAGGATGAGGAAGAGGAGGAGGATGGCAATCGGGATGAGCTGGATGGTCATAGGGAGCGACAATTGCAAAAGTATCGCAAGCGAATGCAGCGACGCGACAAGAAGCGAGAGAGAAAACCATCTGATCATCAGCTGGAGCACATGGAGGCCATGGACGAGGGCAGCGATCACAGCAATATGATGTCAGGGACAGGAACGGGGACAGGCACAGGAACGGGGACGGGAACTGGGATGATGTTAACCCCACCACATGCAAATTCAAACTCAAACTCACATCCACAGCCACGTCCACGTCGCATTGCCATGATCTCGACGGGCACACAGACATCCCTGAGCAGCTGCCAGCAATGTGGCAGCGAGAAGACGCTGCTCTGTCTCAATTGCAGTGCCGAGGAGCAGCACAATGATAACCATCATGATGAGGCTGATAATAATGATAATGATGATGATACTAGCGCCTCTGAAATGGATGACATGTCCAGAACGAGCAGCTGCAGCTTAAGCAGCTCCGATCTCATTGTGGGCACACCGCGCAACAAGGCCGAGTTGCTGCTACAGGCCATACAGCGCACGCCAAAGAATCGAAAGACCACACCGAATGCAGCGGACAGAAACAGCAACAGCACCAGCAACAGCACCAGAGGCCGAGGCAGAGAAAGGGAAAGGGAAAGAGACAGAGACAGAGCTAGGGACAGAAACAGAGCCAGAGAAGCAGCCACCACACAAGATCTCAAAGCGGATCAGCGATCTCAGAACAATAATCAGCAACAGCAGCAGCAACAACAGCAGCAGCAACAACAGCAACAGCACAAACCCATGGCGAATCGAAGCGGTTGTCAGTTGTGCAAACGTCAGAAGACGCAGCACAATTTCAGCAATGGCCAAAAGATCTCAATGGAAGCAAATGGACCACAAGCAGATATGGTGGATAGCATGGAGCACGAGGAGGAGTTGCAACAGGTAAAACAGAAAGGCAGAAATGGAGGGCAGTTCTTAGAGGGAAACTTTGGGAAGAACTTTCGGAAGGGAAAAGCAACATTAGTTTTGGGTTATTCATTGGGTTTCTTAATCATCTTAAACTCTATAGAATTAGGTCTGATATTATGTTTTAGTCAATTATAAACTAGAGTAAATTAAAAGAGTAGAATTGAGCTTCAAGAAGGACCAAATTTGTCATTAGTTTTGGGTTATTCATTGGGTTTCTTAATCATCTTTAAACCCAATTCTTTAAAGAGCAAGTTATTCCATAGAATTATGGCTTATATTATGTTAAAGTCCATTATAAACTAGAGTAAATTAGAAGAGTAGAGTAGAGCTTCAAAAAGGACCAAATTCGTCAACTATTTTATATGTATGGTCTTATATAGCTAATGGAGAAGCAATTTAAAGCTACCTTTGAGGTATATAACTAAGTAAACCTTCTTAAAAAACGGTCTTTTAAAAGCTAAATCGGCGGAGTAACATCTGTTATAGTACAGACTTTAAATTAGGCTGATTTAAAGGCTCAATGTATGAAAATATTTGTTAAATGAACCTTTTTCGTTTGAGAAAGCAAAGAATCTTTATGTTTTAAAAAAGCTATATGAAAATAGCTGTATTTTAAACAATTTCCAAATAGAAAATTGCTAAAAAATAGCTATAAATGAGCTAAATTGACTGACTAAATGCTAAGCCAAGGGGGAAAATGAAAGAAGTTTACTAGGAAACATCTATTTAGTAATATACATAGCAACTAACTGTCTGCCTTTTGCCCACAGCCTGCTACATCGACTCAATTGACGCCAAATGTGGAACGTTGCACGTTGGGCGCCATACAGCAGGAACGTTGCAAGACGCCAACGGAGCTGACAGCATTGGCAAGTGGCAATGGAACTGTAGAAGGAAACTGTGGGGATGGAAATGAACAGGATGCGAGTGCTCCAAATGCTTTGGATGAACGGATTGTGGTGCAATTCAAGACTCCAATTAGTCATGTGCCGCTCAAGTTGCAAGAGTTTCACCAACACCAACAACAACTGCCACTAACTGGACCAAAGGTGCTCAATCAGCTGCGTTTGAATTGTGGTGTAGCTGGCGCCTTGCTGCTGGACAGAGAGACGCCACCGCCCATGTTGTCGCCCATGTTGCGCAAAGGATTGCCCAAAGTGAATCTGACCACAATCTTCTGTGGCAGCGGCAGCAGCAGTAGTTCGGCTCCCATTAGCATTGATCACAATTTGGCCTTTAGCTTTGAGCCAGCAACAACAACTGTAACAACAGCAGCAACAAGTTTGTCCTCACAATCGTTGCTGACGCCGCCAGAAAATCCGTCGGCTGCAAATCTAACGGTACAGAAATCGTATTCGGCACCAACACTGCCAAATGCATTGTCCGTCTCACCGCGATTTGCCAAACAAGCGGCGTTCTATAAGCGTCGATCGCGTCATCTGAGCGATCGTTCAGATCGCAGCTCCTTGGGCTCCGACGAGCAGTTGTCGGACGAGGATCTGGAGTCCGGCATGTGCAGTCCGGCGGGTTCGCCGCTCAAGACACGGGCACGCCTTGTGTCACAGTTTACGGGTCGACCGCTGTTGGGCAATCTGGAGGAATCGTTGCTGCAAAAGCGTCTGCTGCCAAAGATTGAGGTAACCGGATTTCGTTTGCAACTTGGAGCATCGGGTGGCTTTTGTCCCACCCAATTAACCATTCCGGCATCCTCGTATTTCTATGAACTGCACGGCGAAACACTTAGCACACCCTATCTGGTGAGTGTGTAGAACTGAACTCGTTACCTCCACATGCTCCTCATACTCATGCTTCTTTCTCCTTTTGCAGTGCGAGATTCGTTTGCCACGCAAGGGTTACTTTGTGCCACGCTCGGGTACGGTGCAGGCCACACTGCTGAATCCCATGGGCACGGTGGTGCGCATGTTTGTGATACCCTACGATATGCAGGATATGCCGCCACTGCATCGCACCTTTATACGCCAACGCATCCTAGCGGAAGAGCTGGCTAACCTCAATCCCTGCTTGGGTAATCCGCTGAGGGAGCGTCAAAGGGAACCGGTTAGTCCGACAGCACCGCTGAGCACCACCAGCAAATTGGGACACTTTATCAGTGCGGAGCAAATGAAGCGTTTACGTTATTCCATTCATTTGAGGTTAGTTGGGGAAGAGGAAAGAGGAGGAGGAAAGAGGAGGAGGATTGTCTAACTAACTATATATCTTTTCGCTCTCCACTTGCACAGATTCCAGACATCCCGTTCGGGTCGCCTGTCGTTGCACACGGACATACGTTTGCTGATCTCAAGACGGACGGACTGCGATACGGCAGCGGCACATGCCAAGGGATTGCTGGAGGCGCCCAACGAGCTGGTGACGGATACGTTGATGCCGACGGAGCCGCGTTACAGTGCGCGACAGGAGAGTGCGAGCAGGATTTAGTAGTTGCTAAAACTGGCTATGGGCGTGGCATGTGGCAGCGGAGGAGGAGGAGGGGGTGTCGGCGGTGATAGTGGTGAAAGTGTTAGTGGCAGTGGCAGTGCTAGTGGATGTGGCAACTTTGTGCGACGCCTGTGGAAACAGTTGCAGGCACGTTGGCAACTCTGGCAGCAATATCCCAAATATCAATTGTAGACATCTAAAATTTTGGACAAGCGGAAAATGAAATAACTTTCCCGCTACACACACCCACACACACACACCACCAAACTTTTAGTTGTTACTGTATTCTGTCTTCATTTAGAGGAGAAAGTGTATAACAAATTTTCTTTGTTTTAAGTTGACAAAAATTTAGTTTGAATTTCAATTGTGTTAAAAGTTTAAAAAGAAGAAGAAAAGCCTATATATATATATATACACATGTATAACTGTAAATGGCTCTTTAAATTATTATTATTAAAAAAACCGGGGGCCAGACGAAAGCTAAAAATAATATCTCAATTTACACTGAAAGAAATGCTAGAGAGCAAAAACATAGCAATACTAAGTAGTAGTACGAGTTACGACAACAAAAATCATAAACTATATGCAATAATACAAGTGTAATGAGTGTTGTGAGTGCAGCGAATGAATGAGTGTGAATGTGAATGAATACTACTAATCGTATAACAAATTACAGCACAAATAACGAGTGCACACTCGAGTTGAGTTGAGAGTGTGCCTCGATTGTGCTATGAACATATATATATATATACATATGTATATTTATGGATGTGTATAACATAAAACAGTTTTAATAAAAAAACATAAACAAATGCAAGTAGTATTTTGGAGAGTGCAGCAAAAGAGTGAATGAAAAGAGAGAGGCAGATAGGCAGAGAGGCAGTAAGGAGGCGTGGCAAGTTCATAGCGATCGTTGTTGTTAGCGTAGTAGCGTTGTATGAATCTAAATACTATATATATATTCAAATGTTTAAATTCCAAAATTTCATTTTTCATCAATTTTCAAAAGTGTTTCGATTGGTTTTGTGTTTTTTTTTTGGGTTTTGAAGAGCGTGCCTGTGATACGATATGAGCTAGCTGCCTCTTCCTGATAGCTGACAAAAAAAACAAAAAACAATGCATAATTCAATAATAAACAATTAAACGTAAAACAAATCAAGAAACATATATATTTATGTGTAGAACTTTAGTTAAATACAATTTATAAACAATTTATGTATGTTTTCTTTTTGATTGTGTGTGTGTGCGTGTGTGTGTGTGAGCAAGCACTACTGTACTTCAATAGTTACACACAGCATATACATATGTCTATATATATATATTATATATAATTCTCTGTCACTGTGTTAAACAAGTTCTAAATACTAAACAAAATCTTATTTCAATTGATACCTGACTATAACTATGTATTAAAACAAAACACCAACAACAACTAACTACCGCTATTAACAAATTTTTTTCAAATTAGCTGGTATACAAGTATATATATACACACACAGCAAAAAAAAACACCAAAATAACACACTCTCCCACTAAATACAAAACTGTTTTTTAATTTCTCCAAAACTTTGTTCAACAGTTTTTTAAGTAGAGAGCTTAATGTGCCCAGTCAATAGCAATTATACGAGCATAACACCAATATACAAAATGAATTCAAATAAAGGGTTTTGTGTTTTAAACTAAACAAACGATAATGCAAGTGTTTTTCTTTTTAAAGCTATTATCTTAATAAATTCCATTTGCCTTTTAAATTGCGCGCGCTTAGTACAAGCCGTTTGCTGTTATCGATAGGCTAGCAGCAGTAAGCGAGCAGTAATGTATCGATAAATAAGTAGCAGTGGGAAGCGAGTACTTTTACAGCAAACTTAGAATGCAATTAAACAAATTAAGCAAAGATATTATAACTACTTTAGTTTACTGCAAATAATATACTAATAACAAATGCCTATTTTAGCACACCAAAAGCTAACAGCTTGCTTGTATTTAAGTTACTTTTAGTATTTATTTTTATAGTCACCGTGACAAGTGGTGTTTATTTTTATAGTCACTGCTTTCACTGGTTGCAGTGTCATCGCTATTGCACATTACCTAATTCAAGATGCGCTACAATTTGTTTTCGCGTGCCGTACGTTTATTGCAACAAAATAAGTGTAGAAAAGAACAATTGCTGCTATGCCGCAGCACCAGCAGCCTCAACACACAGCGGGGTGATGGTGGTCAAGCGCCGGAGGAGGTAACTGCGGCGGCAGAACACAAGTTGCCGGCACGTGAACCGTTGGTCAAGAATTTCTTTGTGGGTGCTACGGACAAAGAGTTGCTCGGTTATCCGGAGGTTATACCACGCGATGAGATGCAAACTCTGCAGAATGCTTTGCTGCCACTCAACAGCTATTTTGCCGAGCAGCAGTCGCAGCAGCAGCAGCAGCAGACGCCGGCCGAGCAGTGGCAGCAACTGCGGCAGCTGGGACTCTTTGGTTTGAACGTGCCGACGGATTACGATGGTCGTGGCTACAAATGGAGCGCCAGCTTGATGGCCAGTGAACCGGAAGCCACAAACACCAGTCTATCGCTCGGCTTAAACTCCCATCGTGTGGTTGTGGATCTGTTGTGTGCCCTGGGCTCGGCCGCACAGCAGCAGCGCTACTTGAGTCAGTTGGGCAGCGGCGAGTTGGTGGGCACAGAGGCTGTGCTGGAGTACACTCCGCCAGAGGATGATTTCTTTGGCACCCAGGCTAGCTACGATTCCGATACACGCCGCTGGACGCTGCAGGGGGAAAAGGCGTTCGTGCTCACCGCTCCGCAAGGCACACGGCAACTCTTCTTGGTCTTGGCTCAGACCCAACAGGCGAATGTGCCCGGCAGTATGGGGCGTGGCAGCACTCTCTTCCTCGTCGACTCACAGTCAAAGGGTGTGCGTCTGGGTGAGGCACACGACACCTTTGGCTGCCGTGAAGCCACCATGCAACGTGTGCATTTCGACCAGGTGCAACTGGATGAGACTCATATCTTGGGCATGCCACACGAGGGCAATCGCTATGCAGAACAACTGGTGCGTGCCTCACGTCTGCGTGGCACGCTGCAGGGCATTGCGCTGTCCAAGCGTCTGCTCAATCAGCTGGCCGACTACAGCGTCAATACCACACAATGTGGCATACAAATGAAGCAAGTAAAAGTAGTATAAGTGTCTTAAATACCCTGTAATTAGAAGTAGCCTCAAGTAACTCAGTATTACAGTTTACAGGGTATTTAAGCAGTTCTGTTGTACTCTAATTAACCCTTAGTAATACCCCAAAACTATTTACAGAGATCTGGAACTGACGCGTGTGCAGTTATCGCAGGCAACTTGCTCCATTTATGCCATGGAGAGCATGTTGTACATGTCCGCCGGACTGTTGGACGAGTTTGCCGGACAGGATGCGACGCTGGAGTGCAGCATTACCAAATACTATACGCTACAGCAGCTGTACGCGATTGCCACACAGAGTCTGCAGCTGTTGGGACCGCAGAGTTTGCATCGCGGCGAGATTTGGGAGCAGGGATTACGGGATGCGGCACAGCTGTGCACACAGGGTGAATCGCTGAGCACGCTGAGCATATTTATAGCGCTAACGGGACTGCAGTATGCGGGCGTAAGCAGAACAGTAATTCCTGCTAGTAGAAAGTCTAGTACATCTCCATTTCTTCTCCCTTCTCCCTTGCAGCAACGCATGAACGATGGTGTGCGAAAGTCCCGCAATCCTCTCTTCAATCCGGGTCACATCTTTGGCAAATTTCTCTCCACCAACAGCTGGGAGAATCCCAAGACCAACATGCTGCTCTCGGAGAATGTGCATCCGACTCTGGAGCCAGCGGCACAGTGCATTGAGCACAGTGTGGCAAGATTGAGCATGGCGGTGGAATTGATGTTCACACGGCACGGCAATGCGGTGGTGGAGCGTCAGCATGAGATGCAACGTCTGGCAAATATGGCCACCCACATCTATGCCATGTGGTCGAGTGTGGCACGTGCCTCACGCTCCTATTGCATCGGTTTGCCACTGGGTGATCATGAAATGTTGACTGCCTCCTCGATTTGCAACCACGGCAGGGATGAGGTTATGCGACTGGCTGGGGAAATCTTTAGTGGCAATTATGTGAATAACGATATCAATCTGTTGCGCCTCTCCACGCAGGTGGCAAAGAGCAAAGGCTACTTTCCGGTGCATCCGTTGACCTTTAATTTCTAAGTGTTGTTTGGCTTTTGTTTTTTTTTTGAGTGCATAATAAATTATATTATTAACAAATGGAAATTGGTTGCTTATATATTTAACAGTATGTCACTGTCGAGCATACTCTATGCTTAAGATTGTCGCAGCAGTACTCAATAACACACTCAAAGTTTTCTTCGGCGTTTGAGTGAGTTCTGCACTCAATTTAAGAGTTTCGTTGTGCTGGGCAGCACTGGTCGTCCACGCAGCGACGCGGCGACGTTCGTCATTGCATTCAATTCCATTTCATTCCCCGCTGCCAGGCCATTTTTCGCACATCGCTTCATTTTCGTTTCGATTGTCGTGCGGTTCGCGCGCGTCTTTAGCGCTTGTGTGTGAAAAAAGAGTATTAATTTCTAAATTAAAATCTACATACATATAAATACTATATAGTGGCGTGCAAATTCGCAAACTTTTTTTTGGCTTGTGTGAAAATTGCAGCGGCAGAAAGAATAGCCAAAAGAAAAACGCCCACGAATGAAAATTTTAACGCCGTGTGTCTGCATGTGTGTTTGTGTGAGTGTGTGTGTGTGTAAGCAGCAAAAGTGAATTGTGAAAATAAAAGAAAATAAATAAGGAATAAGCGATAAAAATCAAATTGAAAAGCTAAAAAATCTCAAGTGTGTGTGAGACAAAAAAAAACAGAAAAAAACATGAAAGTGCGCAGCAAAAGAAGCCAGCGATAGCAACGGCGACGACGGCAGCGACGGCGACGACGACAGCGCTTAACCGCTTAACTTGATACACAGGTGAGCTTTTTATTCATCTGGCCGTATTGCTCATCAAATTGTACCCCAAAATATGGTGTGTTGTGTATAGAATTTGTTGTTATTAATTGTTGTTCTGCGCTATGACAGCTACCAAGTAGTAAGAGAGTGAGAGAGAGAGAGAGAGGGGGAGGGAGGCAGCGCAGTAACAGCAAAATATATTGCAGCGAATTCAACGTTAAACCGGCACGAAGGGTAATTGAACTGCAGATGGCGCTCTCCCTCTCTTACTTCCACGCAATGAAAATTAAGAGCGAGAGGGAGTGCGTGGTGTTTCATGCCAACTAACCACACACACACACACACACGCACAAACCAAAAACAAAAGTTACAAACAATAAAAAAAATTTGAGAAATAAAAAGCAGAAGTAAAATATAAGAACAGCAGCAGCAGCAGCAGAGACCCAAGGGAGCAGCCACAGCGATAGCGACAGAGCAGTAGCAGCAGGCAGCAGGCAGCGGCAGCAGCACCAGCGTTCGTTCTGCCTGCTATTTCATTTCGTTTCGTTCCACAGGGTGTTGTATTTTATTCATTTTTGTTGTTTTGTTTTTGGACTCAGTGACAGTGAACGCCATGAGCACTGGCACACGACACACACACACACGCACACAAACAAGCATTGGCAGAAATGGAGGTAAGCAAGAAACAGCAAAAGACAAACAGACAGACAGACAGACAGACAGACGAAGCGACAGAGAGTCACCGGCCAAACGATTCCACTGGATTGTATTGTGGATGTTGTTTATGGTTGTGTGCGTGTGTGTGTGGGTTACAATCCATCAACACAGTGGAAGCGCTTCGGCAATGGCAGCGACGTCGCGACGCGTCGCTGCAGACTTTTGCGTGCTTTTATTTGAGATTTGCTCAACGAATTGTATTTTTGCTATTTGCTTGTTTGTTTGAGTGTAAGCGTGTGAGTGAGTTTGCTGCTTTGTGGGTGTTGTGTAGTTGTTGTTGTTGTTGCTTGAGTATTAGGCGAACGCATTGCCGCCAAGTGAATTTTGTATTTAATACGATTTTCACTTTTTTAAACTCACTAATAATTAAACAATGGATTTGTAAGTTAATTACTTATGATAATAAGGGGTTTATTAGTTGATTATTATGTGTATGGCTACGATATTTGAGATATATGGTGGATTGCGAGGGGTAAAGAAATCAATCGATTGAAATCGCCACCCCCTTGGCCAACGATAAGCTTGACATAAATCATATGACACACACACACACATGCACACATGTGTCTCTCTTCTCTCTGCACATTTGAAATATATATATGTATATATATATCGTTGAAACGCATAAAATCGATTTCTAATCGTGTAAATAAATGGCGACAAATGCTGCGCCTCCCCCCCGCCCCCCACAAAAAAAACGGCAGGTGGCGACGGCACACACACACACACACACACAGATACAGATGTCATGAGTGTACACATGTGTGCGAGTGAGAGAGAGATAGAGAGTGACTGGCATTTGTTTCAGGCCTCGCGGCCCGTTGCCAATGTGTTGCACCTTGAGCTCCACAAACTGGATAGATGCGCACACGAGGCGGGTACAAAATGGGAATGGGAACGGGAGTGGGAATGGGTATGGGAATGGGAATGGGTAAATTGCGAACGAAATCGAAACGGCGAATTGTGAGGCAAAAGCAGAGCAAAGCAAAAGCAAAGAGTAAAGCGCAGGCGACAAGCAGCAGCAGCAGCAGCGACGGCAGCGGCGTCGTTTTAAATGGCAGATAAGCGTAAGCGAAGAGTTCGGCAAACAACAAAAACAACAACAACAGCAAAAGCAGCAAACAAAATGGCAAATGCCGAATGCAGACAGAGCACCAACAATAACAACAACAACACATGCTGTGGTGTATATGTGTGTGTGAATGTTACTTTATATCGAGAGGCAATAAAAACCAAATGTTGGAACAATGAGAAAATATTGAAACTGTCTCTGACTGATTTCAGTTTTTGGGTGCTGTCCACTAATTGGATGTTGGGTTGAGTTCACAGGGGAGGTGGGGGGGCGATGAGGGAGCAGAGCTTTCACACATACAAATATATATATGTACATATGTACATGGAATTGAACTGCAAACTAAAAGTGCAAAAAATCACACGCCAAATGCAACAGAAAGAGACAGCAAAAGCTACGAACTGCGAGACAGACGTACAGAAATATAGATAGATAGTCAATTGGGGATAACTGTAAATTGCATTTGTTGCTTTTGAAAATATTGGCTGTAATTGAATTTATGCCGTTGCTTTTGCCATTTGCCATTGCCATCACTTCGTTCGTTCGTTCGTTTAGTCGTTCATTCGACTGCAGCTGCAAACAACAAAATTGCAAAAATGCTAAAGATGAGTGCAAATTGTGTAAAGTTACCAAAACACACAGTCACCTCCCTTTGTTACTCTCTCTCTTGCACTCACACTCACTTACTGTATGCGCCCACAATATTTCATTGCTTTTGCTGCTGCGGTAGAAAAAT
Organism: Drosophila tripunctata; assembly: GCA_035047385.1. Classification (NCBI taxonomy): domain Eukaryota; kingdom Metazoa; phylum Arthropoda; class Insecta; order Diptera; family Drosophilidae; genus Drosophila; species Drosophila tripunctata. The sequence continues at coordinate 632,108 of JAWNPS010000288.1, forward strand.
GTAGTTTTGTTTTTGTATTTGCAATTTGATTTATTTTTATATGTTGTATTTGTTTCAAGCTAAAGAAATTTGCTAATTAACATTAGGTATCTCTATATTTGTACTAAATATAAAATCTAAATCTTCAGCGTGCTGTCGCTCTTTGTTACACACTGTGCGTAGGCGGTTCAGCCTAATTAAACATGAACTGCTCTCGCTGCTTTAAAGTGCTCTCTTCGCAGCGCTTTATACTCTTTGCTATGCAAGTGATCACGCAGCAAGTGAAGAGAGTAGCAACGCAGTTAGAGTGGACCACAGTGGAGTTTTAAGCAATTTATTTATTCTATGATGCTTTGCGAATCGATAAATGTAAAAAGAAGTAAAACAGCAACTTTAAATGAATTGTTTCACATTTCGCAATTTCCCAGTAGTTTGCAGTAAAGTTTACTAGTTGTTGTTTTTGTTGTTGTTGGTCTGATGACGCGACGCCTGTGTGGCTTGAGCTTTTGTTGTTGTTGGTTGGACACGCGATGGTTTGGAATGGAACTGAAACTGGAATTGAAGTGAGTTGAGGCAGAAAAGAGAGTGAGAAGAGCAACCCTAAAGCATTGCTGTTGCTCTACTTCATTATGGACATGACAAATGTACAAAAAGTGTGACCCTATGGCAGTGGATGTATGTGTGTGAGTGAGTGGTAATTGCTGAATTTTTGGAGAGAGAGGAGAATGGAGATACACGCCGCACAGAAGTTATGCATAACTGTGACTCTCACTGTGACAGTGACTGTGACTGCTGCAACTGTAACTATGTGTGTATCTAGAGTGAAGTGTTTGTATCTGTATCTTGTGTCTTGTGTTTGCATGCAATGAATGCTGCAGCAACTTCAACTTTAACTTCACCTGCAACTGTTACTGCTGCTGTAGTGTGTGTGTGTACGTTTGTCCGTATGTATCTTTGTATCTTGTAGCTGCGCAGCGCGCATTTTCTTTGCAACAATTGTACAAATTATACAAAGACGACAGCGTTTGTCACCCATATGCAGCACTCTGCCTCACTCCCCTTTGCCTGCCTTTAGTAGCATTAGATACACACACACACACAAACATATGTATTTGCAGACAGAGAGACACACGTACACGTACACGTACACATAGATTTCGCATCTATTTCTGTTCTGTTCCGAGTGAAGACGAGTCGAGTCGGAAATTGTTGTAATTTGCATGACTCTCGTTCAAAATGGCAATGGCAGTTGGCTATAGTCTGGAAAGTGGGCGTGGCTTGTACACCCACACAATGTTAAAGGGGGGAGTGAAGAGGGGAGAGGGTGCGGCACATTATCAATAATTAATTAAGGCTCATGGCAGCCACTTGAATCTATGTATTCAGATACAAGATACACACATAAGCAAGACGGACATCAGGATGCCAGTTAGGACAATGTCCTGCTCAGAAAGTCACAAATAATTGACAGTAGCGTGTCCATTTATCCATTCAACCATCTATCTTAGCCATTTTGGTACTTCAATTTAGACTTGAAACTATCTTAACTTAAATTTCTCGGCAAGTCAACTCAAGATAGCACTTGACTTAAGAGATTAAATTGTTTACATGTAAAATATATAAACGGATTTGCATTATTCAATAAGTTTGCACTTTGAAAACAATTTAAAGTTTAACAATAAAGTATTGTGCATGGCGACAAAGTGTTAAGAAGCCTTTTAAATGAAAGTAGACCAATTTGTAATCCCATAAGGGGAAGTAAAAGCAGGTACATTTCTCTTAACACCAGTGTAGGAGAGCTAAGAGTTTGAGTTGGATAGTTCAGGCAATATAAATCATATACAAATGGAATTGATTGGAATAGTTTCTTAAAATAAATAGCTAGTTAAGAGCTAGAGCTATGAAAAGTTGGAAAAAATTAAAGCCTTTAAACTGCTATAGGATATTATTTAAAACTGTATTCTACCCCATAAAGAGTTCTACCAGTTTGGATTATATTATTTTTTTACTTTTTAGCCCGATTCCTGTGCGAATACAGCTAAGTTTTAGCTTTATTTTTATTTGTTTCATTCATAATAATTATCAAGTGTGCCGCCTTTATATTTGGCCATGTATTGCATTAATTTGTAAAAATTTTATGGCCACATTGGATGTTTTATACGAATAAAATCTAAAACTAAGCTGCATTCAATCCAGAAATCGGACTAATAAGATGATATTAACAAAAACTACAACTGTAGAGTAATTCATAAGGTAAAATAAAGTTTATAATGGTAAGCAGCTGTAGTTTAAAGCTTAGAAAACACAAAGAACTTAGTGCCGTAGCTCTCTGCGTTTGGCCTGCACGCAGATCAGCGAGAGAAAGACTGCACCTATTGCAACTGGCTTAATTAACTTTCTCAAATTGCAATTGCAAACTATAAGTTGTCAGTTGCCTGTGCTGCCCACGCGATTTCCAATCAGTCCACGCTGTGTGTTGCAGCAAGTTGCAACATTGCGTGGCATGTTACCAATTAGCTGGACTTTGAGTAAATGCCAGTGATGACCAGTGCAACAAAGTTGCGCTGCCTCTTACTGCTCTTCCATGCCACTCCCCCACTCTCTTCCTACCTCCTTCCCTCCCACTCTCTCCCTCTCTATTTGCTGCACTGCTCACGCTTTCATTTGCTCAACTGAAGAAAATTAACAAAAGCAAAGAAGTTGAGCAAAAAAATAAAAAAAGCGTCGCCCGTTTTTGTTGGTTTTGCTTTGGGTGCTCTGTTTTTTTTTCATTCGTTTCGTTTTGTTTTGTTTTTGTTTTTGTTTTATTTGCGCGCTCTCATTTATTTTGCGCGAGTCGCAGCAGCAGCAGCAGAACGGCGACAGCGAAGTCGCCGCAGTTCCTTTTCATTTCAAAGTGGCCACAAAAACGTCGACAGCGGCGCGACGCTGAAGAAGAAGAACGATGCTCACTCAAACACACACACACACACAGATATACACGCACGTACTTATGAAATGTTTTTTTTTCCTCTTGTTTTTTTTTTCATTCTTCCGCACAGTTTTTTCTGCATGTGTATGCTGTGCTTCTTCTTCTTCTTTGCACTGCAGCTTCGGACAATGGCAATAGCGACAGAGGGAGCAGCAGCAGAGGGGCAGAGGCAGAGGGCAAAACTTGGCCTGTGTTGCTGTTGTTGTTGTTGTCCCTGCTGCTGCTGCTCCAGCTCCTTCTGCTTCTGCTTCTACTTCTGCTGTTGCCAATGCCACCTTCTCGGCTTGTGCTCTGCACGACATGGCTCCTCTCTCTCTCTCTCTGTCTCTGTCTCTCTCTCTTTGCACAGTCTCTTTGGCCCCGCGGCAGTGGCTATGGCAGAGGGCATCAAGCGGAGGGCAGCGGCAGAGGCAACTCTCAGGCTGACGAGCAAGTTTGAATTGTAATCCTTGTTGTTGTAGTTGGCACGCTCGCCTTTTGCTTAACTGCCAACGATGTTGTTGTTGTTGTTGCTGCACACACACTCCACACTTCTGCCTGTTCCCTCTCCCCTTCCCCCTCCCCACCGCCTGCCCTTGTGCAACTAACGAAACAAGCAAGCTACGAATCCAACCAACTACGTTCGACATCAGTTCAAGCCGCTGCCGCTGTCGCTGCCTTTGTCTGCATTTGTACCACCTCACCTCACCCCTCCTCTTCCCTCGCTACACCTTAGCCTCTCACTCTACCCCCTCCCCATCCCACTTTGTATTGTGTGTGCTCCTCTTTAGTTGCACTATGCGTTGTCGTCGTCGTCGTCGTCGTCGTCGTACACACGTCCTTCTCGTTGCCCTTTATACATATGTACGAGTGTACACTGTACGTGCACACGTATGTACGTATGTGTACTTCAGGTCCACCAAACATTCTACACATCTTAAACCCTTTGAGGGGTATATTGGGTTTGTTGAAAGTTTGAAACATGACAGAAGAATGCGTGTTAAACCTATTAAAATATATATATTCTTGATCAGCATCACAAGCCGAGTCGATATAGCCCTTTCCGTCTGTCTGTCCATATGAATGAAAGAATTTTAAAGATGGTAAAAGCTTCAATCATCATTTTAGACAATTTTTGGACCTTTTCGAAAACGTTAAACTGACGATATCTTTGCTAATAATGCTGCGATTATCGAGCGAAATATCATTTTGCAATCTACTTTACCGCACAATTAGTTCTGCATCTAATAGCTCAAACTTTTATAAAATTGAATTTTTTTCCAAATTTTCCATACTTACCCTTGACTTTTTTTCCAAAAAAATTTGAAAATTTTTTTTTCCTAAAAACCATTTGAATCGATTGGTAATTTTGTGTAGATTATGAAAATATATCATTTATGGGGTCGGAAATGAATTTTACGCATGCTACGGCCATTTACACCTCTTTTAAAACTTTGCACTACGATAACTTTGTCAAAAATGCAGCTATTTTTGAGCGGAATAGCGTTTTAAACTGTATTTAACCCCATCAACAATTCTACATTAATTTCTACAAAATTTTTAAAATTTCATTTTTTACCAAAATTTTACATACCTACCCCTTTACGTTTTTTCAGAAAAAATTTCAAAAATTTTTTTTTTAATTTTCTACCAAAAACTATTCGAATCGATTGGAAATTTTATGTATTTTATGAAAATATATAGTTTATGGGGTCGATTTTTAATGATTTCACAGATTTTAATGCATTAACCGATTATGAAAGGGAAAGCGTATTAGATGGTCGAGCGTGCTCAACTATGTTTGTGTGTGGATTCAAGCACACATGCAAGTAAGTGTGAGCCCTCTGTGTGTGTGTGTGTGATTTACATTTTGTTTAGATTTTGGCTGACTTTTGTTTTGTTTCTTTGCTGGACACAGCGAATGATGATAGCCAAATAAAGTGCTACATTAGCCGGAGTTGTTGTTGCCAACTGATAGTTAAGCTACAACAACAGCAAGTAATTATTAAATATTTTTATGTTTAAATTATAAAATAACTAAGCATTGCTATTAAATACAAAACACTAAAATTGTAGTACTATTTGCTTGGCCATTGCTGTAGTTACAAACATACGTATGGCACGCCCACAAATGACACGCCTCCCCTTTTGGCAACCGAAGAAAATTGTCTTGTGTGTCTTGTCGTCAGCTTTCACAATTCGTTCATTTCCACTTATCATTTATCATGCGCGCAATTTTCAGTTGACATTATTCAACAATTTGCAACTCTGCTTCCGCAACGACAACAGCAGCAGCAGCAACTACAACAGCAGCAACTACAACAGCAGCAGCTACAACAACTACACGCATTTCCGCTGCAAAAGTTTTCGGCAACAAAAACACGCACGCAACGCACATAAATAACAAACAGACACACACACACACACAGCAACAAGATGCAAAAGAGAAGAAGATGAAGATGATGACAGTCAGCGAACACCTTTAAATGCGCTCTCCACACTCCACTCCACTCCTCTACACTCTCTTTTACTGCTCTGCTCTCTTAAAAGCACAAACACACACACGTACGCAACAACATTGCAAAATTTGCTTGCTCTCTCACTCACTTCCCCCACAACGCGTCTGTCGCTTGTAGTTGTGTCGAGTTATGTTGTTGTTGTTGCTTGCTTGGTTGCTTGCATTTTGCTTAATTTCTCACTTGTTCCTTTTGCACATGCACTCACACACACGCATCACGCACACTGCTGCTTCTCTGCTCTGCTCTGCTCTCTGCCCTCTCGTTCGGCGCTCTTTTGATTTAGTTATTGTAACAATTTTAATTACCAGCACTTGAATGAAATGACTGAAAGTCGACGCTGGCGTTGGCGTCTGCGTCTGCGGCAGCAGCACAAAATATTTAAATATGAAAAAGAAATTGTAGCACAATACAAATGAATCTTTTGGTCTCTGCTGCGCTTTCTGCCTGGCTTGGCTTTGGTTTGGTTTGGCTTGGCTTTCCGCTTTGGCCTCTCTGTCAGCGTCTGACACCTTCGTCTCTGTCGGCTGCGGCTGTGGCTGTGGCGGCGGCTCTGCCTGCGCCCACAATTTTAAACAGCAGCAGCAGAAAACAGCAACAAAAACAACAAACACACGTTCGTTAAATGTTGAATACATTTTCTCATATAATCGTCGTCGCAGTCGTCGTCGTCGTCGTCGTTGTAGTCGTCATCGTTATTTTGCTCTCCCCCGTCTTTATTCCCCACACTCCCATTGTCCCTTCCTTGCACACACCTCACACTTCTGCTTATCCAAAAGCCCAATGGCAAGTGTTGTTGTTGCTGTTGTTGTTGCTGCTCTTGCTGCTTGTCTCCATCAGTGCTCAGCGCTCTACTGCCGGCGTCGATGTCGATGTCGCTGCCTCTGCCACTGCCACTGCCGCCGCCGCCCGTTGCTTCGCACTTGGCTTCGGCTTGGATTGCTTGATGTTGGTGGCGTTTCGTTTCGTTTCGTTTCGTTAGTTTAGTTCGGTAACTCGTCGGTCGCGCAAGCAATAACAGCGCAGCGCAGTCACAGTCACACACAGTGGAAGCAAAACGGCAAAAAAAACAACAAAAATAATAAGAAAAGAAATAAAATAAAAACGGGCGGCAAAGCCAAGAAAAATTATAAGTATACAAGTGTATGTGTCGGTGTGTGTTAAAGAAGAAGAGTAGAGTGACAGGGAAAAGAGGGAGAGGGGGCACACATAAGTACAACTGTACATACGCCCCACTCACTTAACGCACACTCACTCGCACTCGCATATGTGTATATCAATATTTATTATTGCAAAAAAAAAAATAAAAGCAGCAACAGCAACAACAACATCAATAGCAATGGCAATGTGTAGTACATGGATGAACCAAAAAGACGTCGGCAGGAAGTGCGACAGATACAGCTACAGCTACAGCTAAAGATACAGATACAGATACAGATATACACAAATGCCAAAGCAAAGCAAAGCAAACCTAACCAAATCGTTTTGGGCCCAAAGCCAAAGCCAAAGCAGCCGCAGCGAAGTCAGCGGCGAGAACTCAGCCAAGCGAGGCGGCAGAGAGAGAGAGCGCAGAGCAGAGCAGTGCCCAAGGCAGAGGCAGAGGCAGAGACAGAGCAGCAGAATATATATTTTGTCTGTCTCGAGTGTACGTGTGTGTGTGTGCACCCTGGCCACCGTATTTTCTTTTGTCAGTTGTGTGTGAACTCTATATGCCCTGCACGCCGCGCTCTCTCCCTCTCGCCCTCTCACTCGCCTGCCTGCCCTCAGCCCACTTTAGCGACATATAACCAAAAACGATTTTAAGAGAGCGAGTGTGAGAGAGCGGCAGAAGCAAAGAGCGATGCTGCTGCTTTGCAATATTTTCTTATTGTTAACGAACATTTAATTTGCAGTTAGCTTAAGTCGCGTTGCTTCACACAAACACACACTCACACACAGCTAAGCCAACAACAACACAATTGTCAAATCAATAAAAACGCGAGCAAAAAAGTGTCATACGTCGCAGTCAGCGTCGCAGTTAACGTTCTGCCTGCTGCCGTTGAGCAATTGCCATTAACTGTAAAATTTCAAAAAAAGTGAACACGAAAAAAGCACAAAACAAACGTATGATGCGTGTTGAAAGAGAGAGAGGGAGACGGGGAGTGGGGAGTGGGGAGAGGAGTGAGCAGGGAATGGAGTGGGGAAGTGCGTGTGAGAGCTTTCAATTGCGCGACATGATTAAACTTGTTTGTTACTGACCAATGCAATAATTAGCTTAGCTGCGTTTAGCTTTGCTTCGCTACTTGCATTGCAAACGTCGCCGTCGCCGTTGCGTCTTGTTTCAACTTCAAATAAGATTTATTGCGTAAACTGCAATGCGTCGACGATTGCGACGGCGGCGGCGGCTGCGACGCAACAGAGCCGACATGTTCAGTTATGTTGTACTTTTTGTTGTTTGTGTATCAATAATTACGACGAAAGAAACGTTGAGAAAAAATGAGAAGAAAAAAAAAAATCGAAATTGAAGCAGCGGCGCGCAATGGAAACGAATGGCCGGTTGAACAGCGAGACAGACAGACGGACGGACGAATGGACGGGTGGATAGACAGACGGCGAAGCAGACAGACGGACAGACGGCGAGGCAGACAACAGGCCAGAGCCAAGTAACAACAACAATAAAAGCAACAACTACATACATACATTGGAGACATGTTTGCGCGCTGTGTATATCGGCAGCGTCGTTCATTTATTTTATGTCTTGCTGTCTGAGTTGCTTTTGTTGTATTGTTGTTGTTGCTGCTGCTGTTCTTATTCTGCTTCTTCTGCTGCTGCTGCTTGGTTTCAGTTGTAGCTTTGTAGCTGTTGCCCAGCAGCACGGACACAGCGCTGTATGTACGTGTGTCTCTCTGTCTCTGTGTGTGTGTGCATGACACGACCCGCAGCGCTGCCAACGTCGCAGTCGTCGCTGTGGCTCTAGACTGCGCTTGTTGTTACTGTTGTTGTTGTTGTTGTTGCTGTAGTTGACTTGGTTATGCTTTTGCGCTTTTTGGTTTTTTATCGCTTTTGCTTCACTGTGCACACATTGAGCAAGCAGTACGTACCTGCACACAAAGTGCGTATTTCCCAAGCTAACTCTTTGCCCCTATTCCCCCCCTCCCCGCACCTTCCTCGTTTTGTTAAGCGTTTTACTTTTGCTGCTTTGAAAACTGCGTTAGTGTGATTTTCTGCTGCTGCTTTTCTTACATTTGTTTCTCTGCCTATTTGCTTGGACTTTGCTATTACTCATGCACTCCCCCTCTCTCTGTCTCTGTCTCTGGGCCATTCCAATTAGACTACAAATTGAGCTGAATTCAACTTTAGTTTCAACTCAATGCGGATTAACGCTCTCTATATATCTCTCTCTCGCTCTCTCTCTCTCTCTCTCTCCTCATCTGCTCTTTCAGTTCTTTGCCGCTCATTCGCTTTGCTTTGTTGCTGTTGCTTTTATTAATGCGGATTTGTGATTTCGATATTTAGTTGAATTTTCTGTCGTTCATTCGTCCATTTGTCTCGCTGTCCGTTCGTCTGTCTGTCTGTCCGTCTGTTTGTCTGTCTGCCTTGTCTCTGCTTGTCTGTCACACTGTTGTTTGCTGTTTGTTTCGCTTCGTATGTAAAAAGTTGCCGTCTGCGCTTGTCCGTCCGTCCGTCTGTCCATCCGTCTGTGCGTCCGTTTGTCTGTCTGTCGGTTTCCATCGGTTTTGGTTTGTCGTTCAAGTTTTGCGATGTCGTCGTCGTTGCTGTTGTTGCTGTTATTGTTGTTGGTGGCGGTTTTTGTCTCGTTCCTCACGTTGCTCGCTGATTGCTTTTGCCTTGCCCCCCCTCCACCCCGTGCGCTGCCTACCCATATTCCCCGTACGTCCAGCTTGTTTTGGGTGTACACAGCAACAACAACAACAACAACACCACCGCTTTGCTTTGCTGTGTTTCTTTTTCATATTGTTTAATTTATTTCGTTGGTTTTTATTGTGGCCATTGCCAACGTTTCATTTGTAGCTGTGTGAGTGTGTGTGTGTGTGTGTGAATTCATCATTTCGTGTTGCTGTTGTTGTTATTGTTGTTGTTGTTGCCAGCGGCATGTTCGCCCTCTCTCTCTTGCTCTGTTTCCCTCTCGAGTCTTGTGTGTCTCACCTTTTGCGCGCCTTCTGCCTCATTCAATCCATCTATCCATCTATCCATCCATCCACTGTGTCCATTGCACACAGCTTCGCATTATCATCATCATCATCATTGTCTTGTTTCGTTCGTCATCATCATCATCATCATTATCATCCCTTCCAATTGAACTCACTCACATTTTTGAGGCATTTGTGATGAATTCGTTTTCTTGTTTAATTTTAGTCATTTGTTTGCTTTCGTTTCTTCTTTCTTCTTCTCTTCTCTTTATGCCAGTCACCCTCACACACACACATGTACATTCCTACAACTACAATTAATTCTGTTGCTTTGCTTTTGTAACTAAAATTGCACATTTATTTGTGCGTTGCTTCTGCGTTGCTCTCTTACTTTTCGCTCTCTTTTATAACGCTCTCTCTTCGTTTGATCACTGTAGACTTGCTCATTGCACTAAAAGAGCAATTTACGTTCCACTGCACTTGTGCGTACTTATGTGTGTGTGATAGTAAGTGTAACTTTGTGTGTCTTTAATTTATTTCACTTTGATTTAAGCTTTTGATAGCTAATTTATAAGTTATAAGTTTTTTATTACTGATTGTCTGCTACAATGTTTACGTGTGTTTAATCAATTGTTTTGCTTCGGTTAGGTTAGGTTAGTTTGTTATCAGTTGAAGTCGAAAAGTAGACAGCAAATAAAACTTATTTATTAACTCACTCTCTGTCCCGCTTCTTCCCCCAAATATGCTGCTAAAGAACTTTCAGTTGGTTCAACTGGCGGCAGTTGGCTGCGTGAATTGAATAGCTGACAAAAGCGTATTGTTATGTCATACAAACAAATGATTAAATGAAAAGTTACTTGCTGGTTGTTGCTATTACTGTTGTTGATGATGCTCTGAACTGATTTAATAAACTTGAATCACAAATTGCTCGACTTGTGAATACCCTAGAAATAAAAATATTAAATTATATTATCGTGAAATTCTTTAAATTTTAACCTTGGCCATATCTGCATTTCTCTTTCTATCTTTTTAGCTGCAGATTTGCCCAGAAAAAATAACTGTGTTTGTGTGTATTTGTGTGTTAACTGGGCCAAAATGAATAAATTATAACAAATTATATAAAATAGTGCCCAAAAGTGAACAACAACAACAATCGATTGAATTTAATCGCATTAATATGAAAATTAAAAGTGATAATTAACAAATGCAACAAAATAATCACAAATGAAGGAAAGGCAACTATGAAGCAGTTAACAACAAGCAACAATAAATTGGCAACAAGTCGGGAACTTTAGACAATTGTTTGTGGTAAGTTAAAAAGCAATGCCAAAGCTAACGAATTTAAGAACTTGTATAAGTATTTATTTAACATATAACATAAATAGTTGTAATTAAGTTGTATTTTTATATTTAATTTGTGTTATTTAAAAATGCTTTAAGCCCATTTAAAGCTAGTTTTAAAATGTATTTGCATCCTTTTGTGGCATAATCCGATTTAAGACTTAATTAAATGTCTCTGTGTTGGTGTTTGTCTGCCCCTGTCTCGCTGTCTCTCTCTCTCGCCGTCTCTCTCTCTCTCTCTCTCTCTCTGCTGCTGTCTCTATCTCCATGTCTGTGTTGATGCCACACACACAAATATATTAGATTAAGTGCAACAAGCATTTTAATTCTATTTGTTGTCTAATGAAATCACCGCATTATTTAAAAGCTTTTGCGCTTATGCAGAGTAGGAGAGAGAGTTAGAGGGAGAGTGAGTGTCAGAGAGTGAGAGAGAGAGAGGGAGAGGCAAGAAGTAACTATGGTGGAGTGGTAGAGAGACACCAGAATACTTTGTTGTCCAGTCTTAAAACTATGCTTATCTATGGGATACGTGTATTTATAGAATTTCGAACTCTTTGTATCTGAATACTAACTCTCTATGTCTACTATCTCTCTATCTTGTACCTGAATCCTATCCGTACTATTCTCTACTGTCGTCTCTCTATCTATAACTCTAAATCGTCCTATTCCTTTCCGTCTCCAAACTTCTACCATTCTGTATCTCTGTATCTCTCTCTCTTTCTCTCTTCTCTCTCTCTGACTTACTCTCGTTATCAGCAACTTATCTTGATTGTATAACCAGCTATATAGAAATATGATTAGCATAATGTTTGCCACATGCCACAATCCATAGTATGAATGTTTGTAAGCTTTAAACCGCTCGCTGCAACATTTGTTCCTAAGGTAATCTACAATGCGACGTGTGTCCACCAACAGAGACCACATGCCACACCCCCCATTTCCCCCATTGCTCCCCCAATTGCTTCCCCAATTGCTCCCTTCTCCTTTAGTGGACGCATGTTGCACTCTTACAGCTTGCCACAGATGTAGCAGATGAACGTTATCAACGTTTGTGTTTGTTGTTGTTGTTGTTGTTGCAACAACAATGACAGTTGGCCTCTGAACACATTTGAGTGCATTCTATGTTGCCACAAAAGCCGCCCTACCACCGCCCAACCACCGCCCAACCACCCCCCCCTTATTTGCTGCCACAGCACATGCATGAATTTTGCACCTCTCTCTCCATCTCACTCCCTCGCTCTCTCTCTGTCTCTCTCTCGATGCTGCTACTTGCACTGCCTGTTTGAGTGTGTGTTGGTTTGTGTCTCTGCTGTTCTCTACCTCCCTACCCCCCACACTTCCCTTGCTGCCCTCTACATTCTGCTTGTTTGTTGTTGTCATAGCCCGAAGCTCGCTTTGAGTTTGAGTTTGAGTGGGCAGCAGCAGCAGCAGAGCAGCAGAGGAGCAGCAGCGACGCTGGCTTTGGCTTTGGTCTGCTGCAAATGGCAAATACGTCAATGCTGCTGTCGCCTCGCCTCGCCTCTCCGCTCCCCACCTCTCCTCACACTGCCTGCCATCTATCAGCCACCTCCGCCACCTTCTCTGATGCTGCATTGCTCACTCACACTCACACTCTCTCTCTCTATCCCTTTCCCTCTCTCTCTTTCACTCGTTCGTTAGTTCATCTGTTCGTTCGGTTTGCTTGTTCGTTCGTTTTGTTCGCTCCTTCGTGCGCCCGTCGTCGTCTCACTGTCTCCCTCTAATTTATGGGGTCGTGTGCTGTGCGCCTCTCGTTCCACTCTTGAGCCTTTTTGCCATGCATTCCTCGTCCACTCCTACTCCCCTCTTCGTCCTCCTCCTCCTCCTCCTTCTGCTTCTGCTGTAACTACAACAACAACAACAACAAGCAGCACATTTTACCGTTACATAAATACTCAACTGCATAAATTTGTTTGTTGTTGTTGTTTTTGCAATTGCCAGTTGTTGCTGTTGTTGTTGCTGTTATTATTACTACTACTACTACTCGCACGCTGCCAACATCGCTGCTGTCACTGCGCTCTGCTAGCGTCAGCGTCAGCCGTCGTCGTCGTCGGCAGCGTCACACAGTTTTGCCGTTTGCCGTTTGTCGTTTTCCCCTTTCGGCATCCATCGTTGCCATTTTCAATTTTAGTTTTGTTGCTGTAGCACTGAGTTCTCCGCTGTTCCCCCTTCTCTTCTCTGCTGTTCCCTTCTCCTCTCTGCTGCTTCTCTTCTCTTTGCTTCGCTCGTTTTGGGTTCGTTTCGTTTACTGCCTGCCGACTTCTTCTTCTTCTTCTTCTGCACTCTCCCCTTCTCGCCCTTCTTCGCTGTCCACCTCATTTATCTTCAATTCCCACCACCCACGCAACGTGTGTTTGTGTCCGTGTCCGTGTCCTTGCGCGCTCGTGTTTCCTGTGTGTGTTTGTGTGTGTGGGACAACCCATGGCTCTCGCAGTGACTCCGTCTCTGACCCCAAAAAGTGCGACCCATCGTCAGTTCTTTGCTTCTACCTCCCCTCCCCACCCCTTCTCGCTTCTCGCTTAAGCCGCCCACAACTTCTTTTCTTTTCGGTTCACAGTTTACATTTTATGTGCATGTATTGGCAAAAGGGTCTATATGTGTGTCTCTCTGTCTCTGTGTGTGTGTCCTTTTTTTTTGTTCTTTGAGCGCGCGCAGCCAACAGTCCCAACACCTCCCACACCAACCCCCAACCCCCTGCCACCCGCACCATCGTCTGTCAACTGGTTAGCGATATCCTTGATAATAATGTGTACAACAAAAACACAAGTGGACGTACAATCAGCCCCTCTCCCTCTGTCTCTCCCTCGCACACCCACTCACAGCTCTACACTCCACTCAACTCACACACACACACTCACAGTGCTTTTGTTGCTGCACTGTGGAAATCCATTTTATTTTATTCCGGTTCTGTTTTAGGCTGCTCTGTCTATCTCGCTTACTCCGCCACACGCCCTTTCACTCATATTGTGTGCAGGACAAGAACCACAACAGAATTAGCAGTTGGCAGTTGGCAGTTTTACAGTAAACATTGCCTAAAGCAAACCAAAGACTTTAACAGACACGAAAACTGTTAAAGCTTAACAGAATTCACGAGTTTAACACTTTAATTGGCTTTAAAGTTTGAAATAAAACTTTAACTTAGTTGCGGTTGCTTTTAGGCAGAGTTTAATGTAGAAAACAGTTTGAATTAATGAAACGGAATTAAAATTGAATAGAAATAGAAGGAAACCGAAATGTATGGAAAATGTTAATCCCTTAAGTTTTGATTGAATTGAAGCTGTAAGGATTAACAGTTAACAGGTGTTATAAAGTGAAGTAACAGAATAATTTTTTAACAGTGTTTAAAATTGATTTCCCTTCGATTGTTTGACGTTAGTGCAAAAGGTCAAAGGTAAGACCAAACAAAAACAAGATGCACTTACTCAAACAAACACACACATGCACATGCAGATTTTGTGAACTTGTTGCTCCGTAACGAGAAGTGGGGCAGAAAAGAGAAGTAGAAGCAGCAGAAGATGAAGAAGAGCAGCGAAACGAGTGAAATTTTGAACAGAAATGAAGATCGCGATGAAGACGACGTCGACGTCGACGTTACAAGTTCTGCGCGTTGCTCAGTTACACTGTCGCTGTTTTTGTTGCTGTTGCTGTTGCTGTCTCTGTCTGTTGAGTCAATAACCTCGCAGCTAAGGCGAAGTACCGAAGTACAACAACAGCAGCAGCAGAAGAAGAAGAAGTAGTAGTAAAAGAGGAAGCAGCAAACAAGCATGCGAACACACGAGAGAGGAGGAGGAGGAGCAGGAGGAGAAGGTATGAAGTCGCTCACTCACACTCCACTCCAGTGCTACACACCGCGCACTCCCCACGTACCGAGTCAACGTTTGAGTAATGAGAAAAAGGCAAAGGCAAAAAGCAACAACAACAGCAACAACTACAACAGCAAAGTGAACTGAAAACTGTCGGCGTGTTATAAAGCCGCCAACAATCAAAAGGCGGCGACGGCGACGGCAGCAGAGGCAGCAGTTATAGCAACGCAACAACAACAACAACAACAAGAAGACGTGTACCTTTAAAATCTAAATCCCCAAGAATGCCAAGCAAAATTACAAATGTTGTATATTTGAGTGCGTGTGTGAGTGGAGAGTGGAGTGGAGTGGAGGCTTGCTTTAGTCTCAAAGATGATCAACGAATGCCGCGAACAAATGAACATGTTCATATGTATGTATGTGTGTATGGAGCCAAAGCGCCACAATTGGAATTGAAACGAGCGCGTTAAAGGGACAAGAGCAGCAAAGGCAATAATCAAAGCAAAGCATAGTGCGCTCTATGCGAGTGAGTGAGTGAGTTAGTAAGTGAACTTGAGTGCAAAGCAACTAAATGAACAATCACTCGACTACAGTACTGCAAAACGAAATGATTTAAAGCTTTAAACTCAAAGAAATCATATGCGAGTATTAGCGAGTGTTTAATTTATTAAGCCAAATGCATTGCCAATCTGTGTATTGTGGCATAAATAAGCTAAATATTAAATGATTGCAATTAGATATGCCGTTTGTTGTTACTGCAATACTTGGAATTGATTAGCCACAGCATTTAATGGATACAATATGTACATTGTACAATAGATACACACTCAAATACGTGTGTGTGTACAACAAGAATTGACGTTGTTATTTGCTGTATTTAATGGTGATGATGTTGTTGTTCTTGTCGTTGTTGTTGTTGTTGTGTGTATAACACAAAAGCAGCGCCGTTTGCCAAAGAAACACACAGAAAAAAACACACAGCGAATGACGAATGCCAATTGAACTAGAGATAATCAAGAGCAAAAAGAAGAAATAAACAACAACAACAACAACGAATAGAGGAGAGCAGTAGATGATGGGCGGGGAGGGGAGAGGAGTGTAAGGTAGCGGGTGGGGGAGGTTGTGTATATTCAACGCCAACGGCAGCGAGAAACACAATAAAAAAGAATTTCACATTTGTTCACTGTCAGTCACAAATATTGAACCACGACAACAACAACAGGGGAATGAGTGGAATGAAGAAGGGTGAAACCCAGCACAGAGCAGCGAGGCAGTGCGGCTAGCGTCGCAGCAGAGCACAGAGCAGAGTTGTTAGTCGTGCGGTCGCTCGGTCGAACTGTCTATCGGTCAGGCAGGCAGTCAGTCGGTGGGCGAGAAGAGGCAGAGCAGCAGCAATAGCAGCGTCTGTCATTCGCTATGGGCAAAAGTATACGCACACACACATATACAGCTATACGTCAAGTTAGCGAAAAACGAAGCAAAAAAAAAGGCAAGAAATAAATAAACCAACGACAACAACAAGAGCAGCGGCAGTAGCAGCGCAGCACTCGCTTAGGCTGCGCTGCCTCGCTTCCTCTTCGCTACGCACGCTGAGCGCACCTTTTCATTGGCAGCACGTCGGCGTCGCCGTTGACGTTATTTTATGTTGTTCTTGTTGTTGGTTTATGGTGACAGCTTTAAAGATAAATGCTCAAATTCATATTGCCAGGCGCTTTGACCCGCGACTTGAGTTGTAGTACCACTGTGCAAACAACGAAAACAATGTTTTATCTGCAATTGGCTTTTACTTTTTGCCAAAACTAATTTAATCAAATACAGTGGCATACAAAATGAACACCCCTTCCACCTCTTTCACCGCACAGTGTGATAAGAGCAGACACATCTGTCGACTGAAGCGTGACAGACGGCAAGAAAGCGCAATAACTGTTATTAAAAGCAAACAACAACAACAACAACAGAAAGCAGATGAGCAAAAAGTGGGCGCCACCTTTTATTGTGGCACTGCGGCCTGCTAAACGTGTGTTCATTAAAATGATTAATTCATAAAAATATGCATTTTCTTTTTCGCAAAGCAAAAAAAACCAAACAAAACAAAACTGTAATTATCAACCACTGTGAAAAAACGCCGACGCAGCCGTTGACTTCAACGTCGGCGTCAGCATCGGCAACGGCAACGGGGTCCATTCATTGTGCTTATGCTGTGCCTCTCTCACACGCACACACTTGGCAGCAGAGCGCGCGCTCTGCCGCGAAGCGACGCGTCGTGTTTCGATTCCACTTGTAACAGGCGACCGAGCGCGTTTTTGTTCTCTCGCATTTGTGTGTGTCGCTCTCAGTCGCCGCGTTATGCCACAGTTATTTGGTTTGCTTTTCGCTGCTCGAAATAAATTGCAATTTGGGAATTTCTAAAAATGCATAAAATGCAATGGAAAATTAATGAAAACATGTGAAAATGTAACAATAAATATGCAAATGTCGGTTTACTTTGAAGCAAGCAGCTGCCGGTACAACAAATGAGTGTTTAAGTGTTTTTCACCCAAAAAAAAAAAAAGTGAGGAGATGCAAAGAAAGAAAAAGTGAAAAAAGGCCGACAGTCTGTCTGCGTCTCAGTCGCAGCGCTTAGTCAGCGGCGTCGGCAGCGCGGTGACGTCGTCGTAGTGCAAAATGTGTAAAATTTTTGCAGCAAACTTTTATGAATGAATGAAAGAGAAAACAAAAGCAACAAAAACAACAACAAATAAAACAAACAGCAGCTGAAAAGTAATCAAAGTGTTGTTTTTAATGCTGTGTTTAAGCGTACGGCATTTTCCTTTTTCGCTTTATGTATGCATCGTTCGCCGCAGCGAAAGAGAGTGAGTGCAAAATACGTAAAAGTATTGAAGTTATATTGTTATATGTGTGTGAGTGAGTTTTTGTGTGTTTGCAACATTTATTAAAGTTTTAAACACTAACAGCATTCAATTTGTTGCAATTTGTGCAACTTTCAATGCAATTTATTAAATAATTTCTATTTTCGCCGCACATTTTGTGTTTGCGCTCTCTTTGACAACACTTTGAATTCGCTCTGTTTCGGTTTTCCCCTCGTTGTTTGCAGGTGTAGTGGTGAGTGAGTAAAACGCGGCGTCGTCTCTTCTCTTGTTTCGTTGCTCTCTCTCACGCACACACAACTACAACAATGTGTGTGTTTGTAGTGTATAGTAGTATTTTTTTTTTGTAGTTTTGTTTTGCTTTTCATGTTTCTGCGCTTTCCGCTTTGGGTTCAACATTCGCTGGCATTGCCAACACTAAAAAAGAGAGCGGCTGCAATACTACAAGAGAGTGAGAGAGAAAGAGAATAAAGAGTTGAATGATTTTGTAATGGGATTTGAAGAAGTTTTGTTAATTAATTAAATTAATTAACTAATCTATTTCTCTTTTTCTTTATAGACAATTGGAAGCACAATCAGAACACAACTATATAAAATCGGACAATATAATATCTCTTGCACTTTAACATGAACAAAAATGCCGGCGATGGCAGCGGCAACGATGGCAAAAACTCAAACAATCACGGTGGCAAGGGCGGTTCCAGTGCAGGGGGTGGTGGCGGCGGTGGAGCACCGCACGATCCCACTGGACTCTTAGATGCCGCCTCGCTCTTCGGTAAGTTCAAGCTTAACCACACACGCACTTACGCACTCTCTTAAGTTTGTTGCTCTCTCTTACGTTTGCGTCTTTTTCGTGTTATATTTCAGCATACTGGGGACGAGATGCCAGTGGCGCAGCGGCAGCCGCAGCAGCTGCATCGAACCCGCTGTTTAACTCACAGTTTAATGCAGCCGCTGCTGCCGGTTTGGGTCTGCTGCCAAATACTGCGGGCGCAGCGGCCGCTGCCAATGACCGTTACTCATCGATGGCTGCGGCAGCGGCAGCAGCTGCGGGCGCCCATCATCATCAGAGCACAATGGCCGTAGCGGCATCACAGGCCGCCAGTTTGGCAGGTCTGCATCCAGCAAGTGAGTAAAATGTCGGCATCGACACACAACAACAAAAACTTTGAGTGATGAGTAGAAGAGAGAGAGAGAGAGAGAGGAGTGAAATGCAGAGCAGCAAACTGTGAAATGAGTGAAAGCGAAAGGATCGAGCTGTGGACTTGAGATGAAAACTTGCAGAATGAAAGAGAGAATGAGAGCGGGATTTTTGAGGGAGTTTAGAAAGAAGAAATGAAAGAATTATTGAGTGCATTAGACGAAAGCAAGTTAGTAGCAGAGAGTGTGTTAAAGAGCATAAGAGTGGGAGTAATGTAAGAAATGGAAAGAAGAAGCTGAAGAGGCGCAAGCAGCGCAGCAACTGATCAGAAGCAGAACTAGAAGAAGCAGTTAAGCTGAGGCAGAGCAAAGAGCAGACGCACCTTTAAAGGCAGTGGTATCTCTTTTTTAATGTTCCATGTAATATAATTTCGTGTGTGTTTTACAGGCTGGTGGTCCATGGCTCAATTGGCGGCACAGGACTATTTTAGTCGGCTGCAAGCATCGGGACTTTCGCCGTTTCCGCATCCCGATCTGGCAGCTGCCTTTGGACCCGCTGCCATGGCAATGGGAGCAGCGGGCACTGGTGGCAATGCGGGTGCGGCAAGTGGGGCAGGCATGGTGGGTGTGGGAGGCGGTGCTGGAGGTGTTGCTGGTGGCAGTGGTGGTAACAGTGGCAGTGGCGGTGGCGTTGGTTCCAGCAGCAAATCGAACAAGTCACGCAAAGAGAAACGTGCCGCACAGCAGCAGCAGCAACAGCAGCAACAACAACAGCAGCAGCAGCAACAACAGAATCTGGCCAATAGTCTAAATGCGGCTGCAGCAGCAGCGGCCGCAGCAGCAGCCAATAATCCGGCAGCAGCGTTGGCCAGCATGCATGGCTTTGGTCTGCAGGGAAGTGGCATGCCACCGACTGTCAGCACCGGCAGCAGTTCATCCATCTCGACAAGCAGCTCATCCCACGGTGGTTACAAGGTAAGTGTGCAGTATTTCCACTTGGAGTTGAGATTAACCCAATGTTCCTCAATGTTTGCAGAGCACGGCAAGCGCCTATGGGAAACCCTCGACGATGACAAGCAGTGGCAGCGGCAGTGGCAGCAGTCTGGCAAGTAATCCTGGCTCTGCCTATGATCCTGTCACGCTGCACAAGGAACTGCTGGCCATGCAGGCTGTGGCAGCTGCCGCTTCAGGATCTGGTGTGGGTGGCATGTCCGTTGGATCGAACAGTTCCTCGGGGGGCAAAAAGTCAAACAGTGGCGGAGGAGGAGGCGGTGGTGGAGGAGTGGGTAACTCATCACTGCACGCACACAGTCTCTCCAATCTGGCCATGAGTTTGAGTGGCAACAGCGGTGCAGGCGGATCACTAGGCGGAAGCGGAGGAGGCGGAGGAGTGGGTGGTGTTGGTGGCAACAACAACAACAGCAACACTGGCCTAATGTCCAGCAACAAATCGTCGACAAATGTTAGCTCAAGTTCAAGTCTGCATCCAGGTCTGGCCATGTCACCGCATTCCTCTAGCAAGGATCGGGATCGTGATCGAGATCGTGATAAGAATAATCCATCATTGAATGCTCTCAATTCGCTGTCACAGTTTGGTGCACTGGGCATGACGCCGCAGCAGAGCATGCAGGCGGCAATGAATGCGTTTGCCGCAAGCGCTGGTGCCACGCCCACTGCCACAGTCACCTCATCGGCGCATCCCTCACAGCAGCAGCAGCAGCAACAGCAGCTGAGTAGCACAACAATGGCGGGCGGAGCAGGAAACGGAAGCAAAGCAAGCGCCAAGGATTACATGAGCAATGCGGGCATGATGAGCAGGTAATGAAAACTATACTTATTTCTGAACAAAGTTATGGTGGGTTCACACTATGTCACAAATAGTCACTTTAATCGTTCAAACTGAGTTTCTAAAACAAAAGAATGTCTCAAATTCGCCTAAGTAAACGATTTAATGTCGCTTCTATTGAATTTCGAGGTGCTTGAATGCATAACTGTTAAACTGGGTAGTGTAATAAAGTGTGAACGTAGCATAGAAATGAATCTTTCGTTTAAATAGTGTATTTAATAAGTTAACTAAATATTTTAATTGTCTTTTCTTGCAGCAGCAGTGAGCATCCATCGTTGTTGGGCGTTAGATTGCCGCCGGATACGGAGATAATCAAGTATACGTCCTCCATAGTGGGCCCCAAGATTCCTGGTAGTACATCGCGTGGTCGCAAGAAGACAATATCTGAAACAGAACAACAACAACAACAACAAAGCACACAGAAACAACAACAACAACACCAACAACAACAAGCAGAACAACAGCAACAACAACAACAACAACAACTACAACAACACCTTACACAACAACAACAAAAGGACTTAGAAAGCACAACAAATGCAATTTCCTCTCTGCTTGCGTTTCCAGGCCTCAGTCCGGCGAAGCGAGCACGTCTCGAACTGGAATACGCCGCAATGGCAGCGGCAGCACAGCAGCAGCAGCACTTACACGGAATGCTAGGAGCAGCCGGAATGCCAATGAGTGCACTGGGCATGAGTCCCATGGATCAGTTGAGCAATGTATCCAAGGCAGTGGTAGCTGCCTCATCCTCATCCTCATCGTTGTCGCTGTCCTCGTCCACGGTCACAAGTACGGCGGGATCAACAGCAATGGGACAACACAATCAGAGCCACAATGCGTCCAGTGATCGAGTGGAGGTCATCAAGTTGCCACCGACAATCACCTCGAATGGTGCATACAATCTGTCCAGCAAAGGTTGCAACAAGGAGTTGCACGATCTGACCACAGATCCATCACTTGCCTCTGGCGTTAATCTGAGTCTCAAGTCCAGCACGATGCCAGTTAGTGGAGCCATTGGTTCCGCCTCAAATCCCATAACCATCGATGACTTTGATGCGCCCCTCAACCTGTCCATGAAGCCATCGGATAAGAGCAGCAGCAGCAGCAACAGCAGCAGCATGAACACCTCTTCAACCTCAGCAGCAGCAGCAGCAGCTGGTGGCGGCGGCGGAGGAGGAGGACTGGGAGGTGCAGGAGGTTTGGGAGCTGCCTCGGCATTGGGTAATCTGGCCAGCGAGTATCAGGCTCAAGTTGTCGGCGGCAATGGAGCCAATAGTCTGCAGAGTCTCAGCTCTATAACAGCAGCCTTGGGCGGCACTGGAGGCATGCCAGGTGGCTCCATCTCGGGCAGTGGTGCGGGTGGTGCATCGCCATCGCCATCACCGGGACAGGGACAGAGCAACATGCCAGGCAACTCCTCGGGCGGTGGGGCATGCAGCTCGGGTTCTGGCTCTGGTTCGGGCTCCGGTTCAGGTTCATCCACCTACAAGGAGGGACGTCCCCGTAACCTGGGACGTGGCGTGTCCAAGCCCAAGAAGAACACAGTTGCCTCGCTGCTGGCACAATCGCGTGCCGTGGGCTTGAAGCCCATGCTTGCCACACAACAGTTGCTGCAACAAGGCGCCGATATTGTAAGTGACAAAGTAATAGATATATATAGTTATATAGACACTAATAACTCCCTCTCTCATTGCAGGAGAAGATACGCTTGGCGCTGAGTGAGGCAAATGCGCATATGGAGACCTCCACGGATTCAGAGAGTGTTGCCGCCGAGAGTGGCTTATCGGAGTCGGAATCGGAGGATGCCAACATACTGAATGTGGCCGAGTTGCGTGTGCCACTGGAGCTGGGCTGGAAACGGGATACAGTCATCAGGGGCTTAACCAAGCAGGGCCAAATACGTGGCGAGGTCACCTATTATGCTCCGGGCAGCACATTGCCCCTGAAGACCATTGGCCAAGTCTTTGCTGTGAGTTTGTAGGGCGCCTTTTGCTACTCATTCAACGATAGAGCGAAAGAGAGAATTCTTAAAGAGCTTTGCTATAAATACAATTCTTCTCTTCTGCTTTAGCTTCTGGAGCAGCAGCCATCGAGTTTGACCCGTGAGAACTTTAGTTTCTCGGCACGTGCCATTGTGGGTTCGTTTCTGCAACCCGCTCCGCCGCCTTATGCCAACGATGGTGAATACATACGCATGACCGATGAGGATGTGGCCAAGCGTCTGGAGGATCTCAAGGTGTTTACACGTCAAACCCTAAACGTGGAGCAGCGCATTGAGATTGCCAAACAGCAGCAGGCGATGCGGGATGCCAAGAAGCAGCAAAAGGAGGAACTGGCACGCAACAAGGAGAAGGCCAGGCAGGAGAAGAACGCCAAGTTGGAGCAGCAGCGCAAAGAGAAGGAGCTCAAGAATCAACAGGCTATAGAGGTAAGTAGGCTAGAATTTCCCCCCGAGATAATCAATAACTAAACTTTCCTTTCCCTTTAACTTAAAAGGAGCGCAAGAAGCGACAGGAAGAATTGGATCGCCTCAAGCAGGAGGAATTGCTCAAGAAACAACAGGTCGGTTTTTCAATTCCAAATCTTTAAAAGCTTCTCTTTGGTTTTTTGGTTTTTTTTGTGTTTTTTTTTGGTCTCTGTCAAAGTTCTATTTGCTGAAATTGTCTTAAATTTGTCTTTTGTCCTATGCAGGAGAAAGAGAAGCGACGTCAGGAAGCAATTCTAGCTAAGGAACAGGTACAGCTTACACTCTCAATCTACCTAAAGCCTTTCTTAAGTTTATTAGTTTAGTCCGATTGTTATCAAGAATCTGCAGACAGCTAGTTTCGCTTTCTATCTCTCTTTTTGTTGGACCTACATAGAAGTAGACTTCCTTCGCCAAGTTCTATATCATTCCCAACTAATCTTTTATGTCTCCTCTCTTCAGGAACTGCAAAAGCAAAAGGAATTGCTCTTAGCTGCTGAAATGGTAAGGCAAACTTTCACTATCACTTTTTAAACTGCTTCTAATTGAAAATATTTTGCTTAATAGGAACGTGAACGTCGTCGTCAGCACATGAACCTCATACGGATGCTGGAGCTGCGTCGTAAATTTGAGGAGCGTGAGAAGAAGAAGCATCAACTGGTATTGGATCGTTTAATCCTAAGGGAACGTCGCATGGCGGAACGTAAAAGAGATGCAGAGATTCTGCAGTTGATACGCAAACCGAATGAGGATTCGGAACTGCCGCAGGACATGACAGTGCCGGAGCTGGAGAGGATTGCGGGCAATCGTTTGCCCGGACAGGCGATGGCAGATCTGTTGATGGTCTTTGAGTTCCTTCATAATTTCGGTGAAACTCTGGGCTTTGACATGGAATCGTTGCCATCGTTGCAGAATCTACACGATGCCCTCATCAGTGACAGCAATGCAGATGCGGAGGAGGAACTACTGTCGGTGATGACACATCTGCTGGTCTGCGCCATTGAGGATCCGGGTGTACCCAATCCGGGCAGACATACGACGCTGCTGGGTCAATCACTACGCAATGCGGACATTACCAACTCGAATGTATCGGAAATTCTGCGCATTTATTTGTATGCCACGGCAACGGGAGAGATTCGTCAGATGCACGGCATCACAGTGGACAGGGAGAGGGAGAGACGGGTGCCCGATCACCATCAATTGGACGCCGACTCTGCCACACATTCTGCCAAGAATCACGAGTACTACAAGCTGTTGCACGAGAACGATACATGGAAACTATCGCATGCTCTGAAGGATCGGCCGTTTGTGGCACTGAATCCGACGCGAAAGGCACAAATGTTAGCTCACCTCTGCAACGATCTGTTGATGAACAAAGCGGTGTTGCGGCAAATCGATGGCAGCCTGGAGACGTGTGCCCAGATGCGCAAGGAGAAGTACATGACGGACATGAAGGTGCGCAAGTACAAGGCACTGCATCAGCGCAAGGCGCGCATCGAGGCCTACGAGAAGGCACAAGCGGAGCGGGAGGCAGCGATGCAGGCGCTTCTGGCCCAGCAGAAACTGGATGCGGAACGGGAACGGGAGCGTCTGGCCAAACAGGCTGAAGCGGAGGCCGAAGCGGAAGCCAACAAGCAAGCAACTGGAACAGTGGAGGGCACAACAGCACCAGCAGAGGCCACAGCAGAGACAACAGGAGCAGCTGCTGCTGATGGGGAGGAGGAGAAGGCCAAGAAGCTAGAGGAAGGAGAGGAGCAAACACCACAGCCACTACCACAACCACAACCACAACCCATGGAACTGGATGGCTATGTGGCGCCAGTACTTGTAACTGCCAGCAGTGAGTCCTTGGGCGTAACAGCCACCGAGAGCCCAGTGAAGCTAGAGGAGTTCCAACAGAACGGAGGCGCCACAGCCGCCACAGTATGTCCTGGTGTGGGAGTGGGAGCAACAACTGCAGTTGAAAGTGGCTTGACAGCCCTGATGCAGGCCAAGAAGATCGGAGCACGTACGTCCATCAATGAGGATGGCAGTCATGATGTTAGCATCATTGAAGATGATCTCTCCGACATTGATTCGGAGATAACCAATGTGGAGGAGGATGAGGACAATCGCCTGAGTGCCGATGAGTTGCAAAAGAAGCTGGACAAGATTGTGCGAGCATCGCTGAACTGCAAGGAAGCGTTGGAGAAGAGCACAAATCAGTTGAGAGCCGCCTGCTTTGGGCAGGATCGTTTCTGGCGACGCTACTGGAAGCTGCCCAAGGCAGGTGGCATCTTCATTGAGGCCTTGGAGTCGGCACAGAATGATATTTGTGGCTACCACGAGGCGCTCGAGACGATGGACGAAGCGCAGAAGGGCAAGGAAGAGCAAAAGGAGGAGGAGCAGAAGGGAGAACAGGAGAAGGAAAACGAAAAGGAGTGCGAGAGTGGAGCTAAAGAAGCGGAGAATTCTGATGAAATGCCTGCTACTCCAATTGTGGCAGGAGCCGAACCCATGGATGTGGATGCAGCTGAGCAGGAGACGGAAACGGATAAGGACACAGAGACAGAGACGCCCCCGAAGGAGCAGCAAACGAATCACGAGACAGAGAACCAAGTCCACACAGCGCCAGGTGCTGAAGACGATGAAGATGATGATGTGACGGAGATAAACAAAGTGGAGCCAGAGATTGTGGATCTTGGAGATGATGATGATGATGACGAGGTCATGCCACCAATTAAACCAGTCGAAACAATTGTGACGCGGCCCGAGATCAAGGTCAAGTCCGAAATGGAACTGATGGGACCACCGCCCACCGTGCACATCTCCACAAAGACGGACTTTGAGGCTGAGATTAAGATACCAACGATTCCGGGCCTCATACCCACACTGAGCAACAACAATAACAATAACAACAATAGCATTGGAGGCAGCAACGGCAACGGCAACTGTGACAAAGTGGAGAGTCTAGAGGATTTGAAGAAGGAGGATGATTGCATCATAGTCTCAACATCGCATCCCAGTGAGGAGACGACGCCCAAATGGTTCTCGATAGTGAAGCGAGAGGTGCCCCTCATCAGTGAGTTGCCGGCGGAGGAGGGAGGCGTGGTTGCCACAGATTTACAGCACAATTATGCCACCTATCAGCACTGCAGCTCGCAGTTGCAGTTGCAAGGACATCCATGGGATCTGATCAACAACATGCAGTACTACAGCATACCCATGGAGGAGTGCAAAGTGGATCCCACCAAGTTCAGTCAGGAGTGCATCTTCACGTTGTCCGGACTGGATGAGAAGCAGATGCTAGCCAAATTGGATGAGTTCGAGCAGGGCAAGTTTATGACGGTGTCAAAAAACGGTCTGGCGTCTCCTCATCGTTGTCAGCCAACCGATGAGGAGCCGATGGAGTTGGAGAAGGAGAAGGGAAAGCAGCAGCAGCAGCAGGAGCACGGAGTGTCTTGAGAAGAAACACTCTAAATGCGAAACGGAAGCGTTTTTTCGTTTGGGCGTTGATGCTGCACCGGACACAGGTGGAGGTAATGGGATCAGTAATGGGGAACCCATCGAGGTGAAGCCAAAGATTGAGCTGCGCCTGGATGAGGCCTTGTCACAAGCCTATTATCACAACATTGCCAACATGTCGCTGAGCAGCGTGCAGACCTACATACCCATTGACATACCGCTGCCCCTCTCCATGACCCCGGATGAGCATCGGCTGTTGGAGCAGGTTAAACTGGCTGGTTTTCCGGAGAAGGTGCACGGGGTTTATGTGCCACGGCGGCAACGCTACGGTTGGTGGCAACTCGACGATGAACAGAAGCTGCGACAGCTGCTCACGTCACTGAATCCCTCGGGGTTGCGGGAAAGGGAGCTGCAGGAGAATCTCACCAGATTCCTGGGCCTAGAGCAGCCGCTGGGTGTCAACTATCAGCTGAAGCTGAATGAGGCGCAGGCGGAGTTGGTGGAGTACATGCAACCGGACAAGATTGGCGACTGGAATCCCAAGGTGGCCAGAAGAGTGGAGCTGGCACTGCTGGAGCAGCTGGAGTCACTGGAGGACAAGATAGCCAGTGCCTCAATGCAGCTAAAGAATTGGCAGCTGCCCACACGCAGTGAGAACGATGCGAATCTAACCGCCGATCTGGAGGATCTGAGCGAATCGGACTTTGTCAGCATTATTCCCATGATTCGGGAACGCATCATCGATCTGGAGGCGAACATAGAGCGAAGGTATCTGAAGCCGCCGCTGGGTTCCCAGACGGGTGATGCGCATCTGGCGGTGATTGCCCAGAATCAGCACACTTCCACGCAGACCCAGAACTCTGCCTCTGCTGCGGCGTACCTGCTGCAGATGCAACAACAGCAGCAGCAGCAACAGTTGATGGCACAACAACAGCAGCAGCAGCAGCAGCAACCGGGAAACAACAACAGCAACAACAATCTGAATGCCTCGTCCTTCAATGAACGCACCATGGCCTTGGCAGCAGCTGCGGCAGCTGCCTCCGCCTCTGCCCCAAGCACATCAGTGGCATGCGACTCGTTGTCTTCATCGGGTCTTGGGGCTGCCACACTAGAGCCACACTGCGGCTCGGGAGCCGCCTCGCCGGCCAGCAATTGCGATAGCGACAAGGATGAGAAGGTGGAGAACATACCCAAGGGACTGGTCCAGTGGAGGGATGCGGTGGCACGTTCCCACACCACCGCCCAGCTGGCCATGGCCCTCTATGTGCTGGAGTCCTGTGTGGCATGGGACAAGAGCATCATGAAGGCGGTAAGTTGACTTTTCCTCTTTTCTTTTCTTTTCTTTTGCTTTGCAACACTTTTTCCTTTCTATTCTCTTTTTGTCCTCCATTGTGGTTTCCATTTTTTTCGGTTTGGCTTATCTCTTAGCTTGGCTTGTTCCCCCCGCCTCTCTTTCCCCACTCTCTACCATCTATTTTTTCCTTTTTCCATACACTCCACACACATTTTGATATTGGTGCATTGAAGTATTATCACATTATTAATCAATTCCCCCCGATATTTCATTTAGTTTATATGCTTTCATTGTCATCACTACACTCGCCAAAATATCTTATGTAGTTATTTCATTAACATACACTCATCCACACACATACATATATGTACTAATTATTATTTTGTGTTTCTAATAATAATAACAACAAAACATGCAGTGAATTCAGTCGATTCTATAGATAGTCATTGAAAGTAGCAAATGGATATAATGAAAGATAGACAGTTCAGAGACAATTATCTAAAAAGATAGATAACATGGTTAAAAGTTATAGATAAAAGGTTAGTTTGTAAGAAAAGTAGTCATCTGGAACAAGATAAATTTATATAAAAAGTTTATATATACAACAGATAAACACTGGATAAACTGGATAACTGATAAAAGTATAGATAAATTCTTAGATAAATGGTTACTTAAAAATACAGACAATACGAAATAATATACAGAAGTGAATATATAGTTATTTGGTCTGATAAATATAAATCTAGAAACATATATGGTTCAATAAACGTTACATAGTTTAATAACTGGTTATAAAGCAAAGTAGATATTTAGATAAATTTTTAAGTGAATGTTTTTAATGAAGAATGATAGTAGGAAAACCAAATAATAAATAAATATTTACATGAGGTGCATAAGGATCAGGTTGGAAAAGCTGAATACTCAAAAGAAATACATAGTATTTAGATATACAACTTTAAAATAGAGATTATAATTATCTTTTATGTATAGAAATGAAATTATCAGTTTATCCCAATCAAGTATAGCCTATTTTTTGTAGACTTTTCGTTTGTAGCATGTACATTTATTTTGCTATTGTTTTTGTTGTGCTTAGTAGTATGTTAGTAGATGAATTGCACTTTTTATATGCATCCTATTAATATGTATTTAATTGAACAAAATTATTGACTGCCTTGAAATTAATTCGATGTTTTTTATTGTTTGTTCTTCTTCTTTTTTTTCTTTCTTAACACTTTTTCGCTGAATGTTTGACTTGTTTGTTGTTTGTGGTGTTCCAATGGTGTTCTCTATTGCTCAAAATTCAAAAAAAACCAAACGAATTTAACGCTTCCATACTCACACACACACACATATACACACTTACGCATACATACATACATTAAATACACACACACCAACTCATAAACATTGCCATTTGTTTAATCACAATTTGAATGCTTTTGTTGCCATACATACATATATCTCCGCTACCGTTATTCGTTTTACCCGTTTGCCTGTTTTTAACGAACGCAACATCAACGAACACACAACGACGAACACGCGACGAACACAACGAACACAACGAACACGAACATTCAACTCGAACACGAAACGAACTCGAACTCGAACCGCACTACAATTAACATTGCGCACAAAAGTATGCAAAGCGTTTAAAGAGTAGCAGCAGTAGTAGCAGCAGCAAGAAGAAGAATAGCAGCAGCGCCAAAAAGCAGGCAACACCAAAAAAGAAACAGCAGCAAAAAGTAGACGAAGAAGAACAACAACAGCAGGCGACGACCGCCAAGAGAAAAGACACAAAGAAAAAGACACCGAAGAAAGCAAAGAATGCAAAGGAAACAGTGCCAACAGTGCCAATGACAATTAAAATCAATCTAAAAGCATTACAGCAACAACAAAACGGTTGCGAAACGAACTCAAATTCTAACTCAAACTCGAACACGAACTCAAACACCGACTCAGACTCGGACACGGACAGTGACTCGAACACGAATACGAACACAAAAACGAATGCGAAGCGTCGCAAACAAAAACAAAAACAACAACAACAGGGACGACGTTCAGGCACTACTACAAACTCTTGCAAATATTCAAACTCCTTGCAGAATTGCCAGTTTTGTACGTCGGGCGAGAACGAGGACAAACTGCTGCTGTGCGATGGCTGCGATAAGGGTTATCACACCTATTGCTTCAAGCCCAAAATGGACAATATACCCGATGGTGACTGGTAAGTAAATATGCATACTATATCAAGCTATATCTACTACCTAACTCTGCCCACCATCTCTCTCACGCTCTCTCTCTGTCTCTCTACCCCTTCCACTCCATTTATCTCTCATATCTTTCATACATTTTGTCGCGTTGTCGTTTTGCGTTTTGTTTCTTTTCCTATTTATTGTTTATGTCTATGTCCCTACGTCCCATGCCCCTCCCCCCTTACGCCCACGCCCACAATTTTGCTTAATTTAATTTAACCGCTTTATTAATGGTATTATTTAACACACAGGTACTGCTATGAGTGCGTCAACAAGGCCACCAATGAGAGGAAGTGCATCGTGTGTGGCGGACATCGTCCCTCACCGTGTGGCAAGATGATCTATTGTGATTTGTGTCCGCGTGCCTATCATGCCGACTGTTATATACCGCCGCTGCTGAAGGTGCCGCGTGGCAAGTGGTATTGCCACGGCTGCATCACACGCGCCCCGCCCCCAAAGAAGCGCAGTGCCGCCAGCAGCAGCGGTGGCGGTGGCAGCAGCAGCACTGGCAGCAGCAGCAAATCGAGACGAGATCGTGATGCAAGCACCGCGGCCAAGCGACGTGGCAATGAGAAGCAACAGTTGCTGCAATCAGCTGGCAGCATGGAACAGTTGTGCCCCAACGATCCGCATCAGCAGCAGCAACAGCAACAGCAACAATTGTTGTTGCACAGCTCACAGCAATCGTTGAACTCGTCGCATGATGAGTCCATGACATCGTTGCCAGCGCCGCTTAGGTGAGTCTCTTGATCTCCTGCCACTTGAGTTGTTATCGATAACAATCAGTACTCCTTGTTGCAGTCCGGCGCATTCGATTGCCTCGGCAACGTACGATGAGCACCACAACAATTCGATAGACACGAGTCGCTTCCAGGCGCATCTGGGTGCAAATAACGGCGGTGTGGCCATGGAGGAAGCTGCCTCATTTGCCACAACTGCTGCCACTACTACTGCTGCAGCTACTCCTACGGGCTATGTGCCACCAAGTAGCTTTGGCATTGTACCCCCACCACAAGCGATGCCACAATTTGTCGCAATGTCACCGCGTGCTGTGACCCCAACGCGTACACCAACACCGACGCCAACACCACCGCCAGCGCTGCCAGCACCCGCGTTGCAGCCACCGACGCCGAATGTGGCGAGTGTTGCAACACCCGCAATGTTGCAAGCATCGCCAACAACGCTGCTCAATGTGGCATGCCAATCACCGCCACAACAGCAACAGCAGCCCCAGCTGATGGCCATGCCCTCGCCACGCACCTGTACGCCCACACCGCCAGGTGGCACACAGATGTCACCGCCCCCCATCAACATTCATGCCATTCAGGAGGCCAAGGAGAAGCTCAAGCAGGAGAAGAAGGAGAAGCATGCCACAAAGAAACTGATCAAGGAGCTCGCAGTCTGCAAAACACTGCTCGGCGAAATGGAGGTGAGTTTAGAGAGAGAGAGATAAATTGAGAACTATACTAATGTTTGCTATTCTCTGCATTAGCTGCACGAGGATTCGTGGCCATTTCTGCTGCCAGTGAACACCAAACAGTTTCCCACATATCGCAAAATCATCAAAACACCAATGGATCTGTCTACCATCAAGAAGAAACTGCAAGATTTGAGGTGCGTAGAAAGACAAGTAAACTAAAAGAATTTATTAATTATAAATTATATTAAATTTATTTTGCAGCTACAAGTGCCGCGAGGACTTTTGTGTGGATGTGCGACAGATCTTTGACAACTGCGAAAGATTCAATGAGGATGATTCGCCAGTTGGCAAAGCTGGACATGGCATGAGAAAGTTCTTTGAGTCGCGTTGGACGGAACTAACTGATAAACACTCCTGATATCCTCCAATGCTAAGTCCAACAACAACAACAACAACAACAACGACAACAACACCAGCAGCAACAGCAGCAGCAGCAGCAGCAGCAGAAACAGTGGCAACAGCAACAATTGGAAGTACAACAGCAGCAACGACATTGCCGCCAGTCACAGCAGCAGCAACAGCAGCACAATTTTGGTAGAGACTGTATAAAGTTGCAATTAGAATATAGAATTTTTTTGTATATAAGATGAAAAGAGAGCATGTAGTTGGCATTATTATGCATAAATAATATAACTACATATATAAGTATATAGTGTGCGAAAGAAAGAGAAAGAGAAGCAGAAGAAACGAACAAAGCAAAAGAGAGAAATTGAGAAACGGTAGAGAGACAACAAGTTGTTGTTGTTCCATGTGTCTGTATGAGAAAAGAACGCAACATTTTTAACAGTATTTTGTGCACAAAGCTGCGTTGCTTTGTTGTAATCCATCAACATTATTACGTATGATTATTATTTGTGTATTAATTAATTTAACTTAACTATAGCTATGTATAACTTTAACCATTAACTATAACTATAACAACAACTAAAAGCTACAAAATACACTATACAACTATATACATATACATATATATATATTTAACAAACACATGACATTGTACTTTACTTTATTTGTTAGTTAAGCAAACAACAACAACAACAAAGCGCACGCTCATTTTTTAAGTTTTAACTTGTATTTTGTACTTACGTATATAGTGAAAAAGCGATTTGTAAAATGTATGCAAGCATTAACTGTATTTATATATACATCTATATATATATATATGACTACAACTTAAACTTAACTTAAAGCTATAACTAGAAGCAGAGACGAAAGAAACCATACATACTCAAAAAGAAAAGAAAAACATGATTAAGTGGAAAGTGGAGAGTGAAAAGTGAATGCGAAAAACAAAAGAAAATTGTGGGCAAAGTTTTGTAAATGAAATTCAAAATGAACAACTATTAAATTATTCAACTGAGTGTACAACAACAACAACAACAACAGTGTAATTTTTAAACAGAGTGCGAGAGAGAGAAAGAGAGAGAGTTACAGTATTACAGCATTACAGCATAAAGAGGAAGCACACGTTTGTCTAATTAAACAATCGAAAAACTTAAGGCAATTTTACAGCTTAGCTTAGCAAACGACTAATGAATGTGGCATACAACAATTTTAGCTGTAAATATGATAAATTCAAATTCATAACACACAACTCCAAATTCAATTCACAATAAATATAGATTTAGTATATTTATAGTATACAACACATATAGACCGCGCGTGTTTTTGTGAATTAAATACAAATATTAAAATTGTTTAAATAATTTGCAGTGCAGCACAATAATAACAATAACAATTGAACCAACAAAGCAGAAAGAAAAGTCAAATTGAATAAAATGAAACCAGTTAGAAGCAGAGACAGAAACAGAGACAGAGAGAACCTCAATAAATCAAACTACCTACAAGAAGCAAGCATTTCGGTTGCTGAATTGGCTAAGAAATAGAATTGGCGCTTAACCGATTACCCGGTTACCCAATACCACACCCATTTAAATATATTGTATGTTATGCCATTTTACTGATGATATATACTATTAATGAATGTGTTTAGCAGTAGTTGGTTGTAAATAGCAAAACAGAAAAGTTAGAAAGAAAGAGAAACAGAAAGAGAGACAGAGAGAGAGAGAGAGCAACAGAGAATTGTACAGTTGTCACAGCTCCAGCAACAATTGCATATTGTGTACATCATTTATTTGGATTTCGTTTTTTAAAGCGCTTTCGCCTCATTTTTAGATGCCCCGCCCCCCCAGATAAAGAAATCTTCTAGAAATTCTAGAAATCAATGTGAAAACAATAACTAATTGCATGTGTGTTGTTTTTGGTGATAAACATAAACAGAATACATTTATTTTTAAAGCATATTTAAACTAATAATTATTATAATAATAACAATAATGCATTACCATATATATATACATATAAATATATATATATATATACACAACCTATTTAATGATGAATGAATATTAAAACATATGATTGTGAGCAACACCGCATAAAAGAGAATCCCTTTCGGAAATTACAACAACAAAAATAATACAAAATTTCAAAATTAAATAATTCAAAAAACAAAAACAAAAAAAAAATATACAAAACTTTCGACATTTGTGCACACATGGAAACAAATACAACTAAATAATATCAAAAATTGCTGAAATGTGTTTATTTTTTTTAAGTTAAGTTGCAGCATATTTATAGAAATTTTAGCAGTAGGAAACTAAAATCGGGAAACAGTTGGTTATTTTCCGGAGTTTTTAAAGGTTTTAAGTGCCCTAAGAAGTCCTGTATGCCAAATACCTATAAGTAATTCCATTTCAAAGCTTTCAAAACTTGAGATACTTGAAATGTAATTACCAACTGGACTTACAGCTGGTCCAATTAGTTATTTGACCAACTGTACTT
Organism: Drosophila tripunctata; assembly: GCA_035047385.1. NCBI lineage: Eukaryota > Metazoa > Arthropoda > Insecta > Diptera > Drosophilidae > Drosophila > Drosophila tripunctata. The sequence goes on from JAWNPS010000288.1 coordinate 666,476, forward strand.
CCTGTACTTCGCCATCACTCCACTTCGAGTGTCAATTTGTGTGTCAATTATATTGGAAAATGATATGAAATGTTGTTGTGGCATGCAACCTGAGGTGCATTGCACATGCACCTCAAAGTAATCAGACCGCAGAGCAGCTTAAGCCCTTGACTCCATCATGTTGCAGCGATTGGTTGCATCCACACGCCATTTACAGTTGCTGGGGAGGATGCACTTTGCTGACTTGTCTTTTGTGGCAATCGAACTGTCATGCATCTGATGGCTGCATGGATGCATGCCCCATAATCATATCAATTACAAATTTGCAACTTGTGGGTTTTGCAAGCGCATCAAAAAGTCACCGCAATTGTTGGCCATTGTTCATTGGCCATGTCGGGGCGTCTTAACTGGCCATCTTGCAACTGGTCAGCTGGTGCTCTCTGCACTGTTTCGCTTTGAGGCATGCGGCAAACTTTCAAGTTGCAACAAATGCTCTCGCATTGTAAATCAAATGTTGATGCTGGCAATTTGCCAGAGACTCACACTAAAAATCAATCTAATTTTTTGGCCACATAAATCAAACCTTTTCGCCTTTTGACCGCGCTGACAGATTGGTAAATTTGCATGTTGGCGTTTTTTTTTATGTAGGTGCGATTTTTAGCGTGAATTGCGAACTGAGCTGTGTGGGAATTGCGGCATCTCTTTTTAGGTGTTAATACTCTGCGCTTTTTACGATCCCAAACTCAAACTTAAACCCAAATCCAATAGCTTCGCCGCTCTTTCCAGTTCCAGTTCCAGTTTCAATTCCAATTCCGGCACATAATCCGGAACAATCAGCGTTAAAAAGCCGACAACCTGCAACACGCAAACGACTCATTAAACCCCAGAGACATTTCGTTATAACTTTGTGTGCCATGTCAGCCATCGAGGAATATATATACATATATATATATATAAATATATATATATAAAGTATATACATATGTTTTTGTGTATGTGTGTGTGTGTGGGAAGCCATTGACAGTTTGAAAACTTGAAACTCGAAACGCTTTAAAAATCGCTGATTTATGTAATTATTCGGGGCGACAAGAATTTCGTGCTCTTCTCTGTCTGCTTCTTCTTCTTCTTTTGCTCTCTGCTCTTGTTGTTGCTGTCTTTGGCCAGAAAGGGTTAGCAATAACTTTCGTATATCGTTCGACTGGCAGTTACTCTTTAAAAGCTAATTTAAAGGGTATTCATTGCAGTCTTAATATAAAAAGCTAGATCTCAAAGCCAATACGAGCTAGAGCTAGCAAATTTGCCATGTAGCTTCGTGTTTCCATTGCTTAGCATACCTCCTTGTGTGGCTAATTGTAGGGTATCAAAGCGACGACAACAACTGCAGAGACTCAACGAGTTGTTGCTGTTTGCTGCTGAGGCAGCATTATCAAAACATCATGGAAGATGACCAAATTAACCGAGTCCGGCCCACGATGGCGACGTTCCCCAACTGCTACAGCTCCTCCAGCTCCAACCCCAACCCCAACCCCAACTCCTCCTCCGTTCCGAAAGTGCAGCCAAGTTTTGGGTACGAGTTGAACTTGGACATCGATGGGATTTTGAATCGCACGCTACCTGCGATGTTAGTTGGGCCATAAAATTGCCTTCATCGAAATTAAGAACGAAAAATGTATTGAAAATGGGAAGAAGAGGAGTAGGAGTGGAGACAAGAGGGTCAGAAGATGGAGCAGCAGAGGCAGCAGCAGCTGGAGGAGTGGGAGAATGCAGCAACTAATTTAGCGCTGTGCAACGAAACGAGTTTCATGGCGTTGTCTCAGACATTGGAGCCATAAGGGAACCATAAGCTGTATGACTATATAAACACACACACATAAAGATATATATATATATGCAGCTGGCCAGCAGAAAGTCGGCCCAAAATGGAGTTTCTGATATATTTGTATTTGGGGGATTGGTTTTAAGTCTCTTTTGTGATTGGAAACATTAATTAAGACACAAAATGAGTTCAACAACAAAAAACAAAGAGAGAAGAGCGTAGAAATACAGCAACACTGATCAGCCATAACTAATGCATACATATATGCATGAGTGCACTCATGAATATTCATAAATGAATAACAACTCAACTCGCTAAAGCTCGTAAAGCATTTGTATTTTTGGAAATGTATTTTTTGAAATTTATTTTAAGCGTTAAATTTTGGAGTTATATGAAGTACGAAAAGTATTTAAAATACTTAATGTATTTAAAGTATTTGCAGTAATTGTTAAAACAAGGGATTGCAAAATATATACCCCATAATTTTGGGCCTAATAAGTCGAATGGATATTAAGCAAACGAAACTTTTTAAAGACTTTCTTAATTGCGGCTGCAAATTGCTCAGTTAATTGGTTGCCTTTTTAAGGAATATATTTCAAATTAAATTTGTAGTTAATAAAAAGAGTCTAAACTTTAATAAAATAAAAGCGAAATAATATTTAAAGAAATATAAAAATAATCTAATGTAAATATAAGAAAATATTTTGTTTTAATTAAGCAAACTTTTATAATTCTAAACTTCTAAAATTCGAAATTTCTATACAAATTGTATAGGAAACAAAACTTATTTTAAGACTGTGGCAGATCTGATAGACTCTACTCTGTCTCCTGGCTGTGTGTGTTGCAAGTGTGCTAGTGGCAAGCACTAGTTGCGTGCAGTGTGGCAGCAGCAGTCACGGATCTGTGGCAGCAGCAACTGTTGAAGATGATGTTGCCACAAACAGAGTTTTAGTCTTCAAACTGAGAAGCAACATGGTTAAAGCATGTTGTTGTCGTTGTTGTATTGTAGTTGTTGGCACTGTTGTTGCAATTGTTGTTGTTGTTGTTGTTGCTGTTGTTGCTGCTGTCTGTGGCAACGTTCTCTCTATTATCGTCGCGTCTTGATCGTCGTCGTTTTGGTAGCAACAACATCATATTGTTGACTGTTGACACATGGACACGAGGCTAGTTGTTGCTGCTGTTGTTGTTGCTGCTTGCAACATGCAACTAGCCACATTTGCATTTGCCAAGTTAAGCAGTCGCCATTTTAGGTTTATGCATTGCAAAATGAAAACATCAGTAGGAGTAGAAGACGAAGACGAAGGCGAAGACAAAGACGGAAACTGATCCTCCTCATTATTGTTTAACGCTTGATCTTTTTCGGGGTTTCTTTTTGGGGCAAGTTTTAATGGGGCAACTAATCATGACTTCCGCTTCAGAGATTAAATAATCTCGCAGTTCTGGGGCAACTGTGGCGGCTTTAAGCGTTTCAAGTTTCAAATTTCTCAAAGTTCAGGCTGAGATTTCAAGTGTAATTGTCTTTGATATTCTAGAGAAATTGCAGTTGGCACTTGATTTATGCGTAGTACAAATACAAATAGGTGGCAACACAGAGAGAGAGAGAGAGAGGGAGAAAGGGTGAAGGCAGCTAAAGAGTGTACAAGTGTGGGGAAAATATTTTTTAATTAAAAAATTTTATGCTCGATTTCTGACGAAGTTGAAACTGAAGTTGAAGCTGAAGCTGAAGATGAAGCTGAAGCTGAAGAGTTGGCGCTGCTAATCGCAGTGCATTAGTCTTGTCGGCCATATTGTCGGCCATTAAAACAATTCTACACATTTGCCAGCTCATAGATGGTAGAAGGGAGTAGAGTGAGGGGGAAAGTAGAGGCACCCATTAGTGCTGAACATGGAAGCTTCGGCGCTCATTCGATTTTAATTGCCACCTTTTGCGTGGCTCTTGGCCAACTTGACTTGGCCCTTTTCGTGGGATTTCGTTGTTGTTGTTGTTGCTGTTGTTGTTTGGCTTTGGTCATTAGCGCTGGCTGCGTGTAAAATGGCAGCCACAGCCCCCGTTTGTACAAAGTTGTCGACATATTGAGGTTGATTTTGTTTGTAACTAATCCATGAACGGGTCTCTCGGGTCTCTCAGCGCTCTGGGCCTTGGTAACATGCCACAGCCATGGTGTTGGCCCTGTTGTCGTGTTAACTGCTGCTGCATCACATGTGCAAAGTCATCAGGCCAACGCGCATTGGAATGTTTTTTTTTTTTTTGTTTTTGGCCTCATAATGATGATATATGGCTCAAACACACACACATACACGCGCACACACACTCGCACAGGTGTATGGCCATAATGGAAATGATTAGGAAAGGTTTCCAAAGAAATTGAAAATGATTCCCAGTGCTTTGTGTGTCTGAATTGTAATTACGATTATTGGCCAACTATTTTTATATACATATACACTTTGCTCTTTCTCCCACTCTACCTCCCTCTCTCTCGCACTGTCTCCTCCCATTCCCTCACAGCTGTTCTCTGCCGGAAATCTGGTAATTGCCGTCAATTTGTAGAGCTTTGGCCAATTGGTTTTCGGCCTAATGAGCCCAGCCGTTGCTGTAGATTCAAGGATTTGCCTCGACACGCGATTCTCAAAAAGCAATTGCATCGATTCCCAATTCCCAATTTATTCCCTAATTAGTGATTACAATTAGTGCTGCTCGAAGTACTAAAACTTGCTTGGTCTAACTATTTAATTACACTCATTTACAGGGTATTTATAGCTGTGGCATGCTAATGTGTAAAACCAATTAAAAGTTGGCTCTTTAATTTAGATATTTCCTTGATTTCGGTATAAACCAGCAAGAAAGTTCCGTCCAGCACACCCGACCGCTATTTATTTTCGACTATATGCATTTTAATCGCTCAAATCTTCAAAATCGACCCTATAAAGTATACATATTCGTAACCTACACAAAATTTTCAATCGATTAGAAGAGTTTTTGGTAAGAAAATGAAAAAAAATTTTTTTTCGTTTTTTTGAAAAAAATGTAAAGGGGTAGGTATGCGAAATTTGCAAAATTTTGAAAAAAAATCAACTTTAAGAAAATTTGGAATTTTAAATGCAGAATTAATTATGCGGTAAAATACAGTTTAAAATGGTATTCCGATCTATAATCGCAGCATTATTAGCAAAGATATCGTAGTTTACAGTTTGAGAAACGGTGATAACGGGACTTTAAGCTAACCGAACTAATCAAACTCGCAATCTCGACTGTGTAAGAGTTTTCATACTTTTAGAGAAGTTTAAGCAGAGCTTTCCGAAAATCTTACTACTATAATGGGCTGCTAATGGAAAATGATATGAGCTTTCATGGAGTTTTCTCAGTAAGTACAGTTTCTTTCAAGTTTATATTATTGTATTATATGTAGTATTATATTATTATATTAGCTATAAGTTCGATACATCGCCGTCTTCTATATGCCATAACACAGCTGAGCTTTCAGAGCTTTTGTAAGCTCACTTATGTATACAATTAGATTTGTAATGTTTTTTGTCCGCTGTAGCTAAACAAGGCATAAAATAATACAAACTTTCAAATGCGAGTAATTATGGGATAATGCCGTTAAGAGCCGCGATTTCCGCCATGGCTATAGCCCGCGACTTTGGCTTAGAAATGCCATTGTTAGGCCAACAACTTGGCAAAAATATTCGCATTGTTCAACAAAAGTGTTGAGCACGCCAAATTCCAATGCGGCTTTTACTAATAAGCCCGGCTAACTTCATGGCTTAAACAATTAACTAACGCCATTATCGAAAGAGCAGAGTGCCGGGGGGAATGAGTGGGAATTGCATTGCTCGATTGTAATTGATTTTAATGAGGCAGTTTGAGAAACTGTAACAGGAGCAGCAGAAGGCGGCAGGTGGCAGGTGGTAGAAGGAGGAAGTGTGTAAAGTTAGCAGTTGGCAGTTGGTTTTAACTGATTTTGTTACGTGCGTACAATTCGCACAATTGCGTTAATTAGTCGCTGCCAGTGCACTGGCTGTTTGCTACCAATAATCTGATGCCTTTGGCCAGATGGATCGCTAATGGTCTACAACTTTATTGGCCAAACTCATTGGTTGGCTCAATTCAATTTACTTTTTTTTTAATGATGATCGCAACTCCAATTGTGGCGTGTTTAATTAACTTAATGAAGCGCAACGCTTGCCACAATCGGTGGCAAAGTCCAGCCAGAGTTATGAACAACAACATCAATCGCCATCAATCGTTAACGCTAACTCGTGGGACAATTAAATGCAGCCATTTTGTTGTTGCTCACGCTGATTGGCAATGAGTCTTGAGTCTCAAGACTCTTGAGTCTTCAGTCTTCTGTCTGTGTTTGTCTTTGTGGCAATTGCAATGCGCCAAGCTCAGCTCAATTTACACTCTGATTTCAATCAATTGACAACTGGGAATCGGAGTCATTGAATCCGCATCTTCCTCTTCCTTTGTTTCTGCATCCCCATTTTATACCCACTACGTATATATCTATATCTATATCTTTTGCTATGTTCCCTGTTTAAGTCCCTCCTCTCTGTTGTTGATTTGTGCGGGTCTTTTGCGTTCATTAACAAATATTAGTATCAATATTGTTTTTATCATTTTCAATTTATGTCCGACGACATTTTGCTTTAATTGGCCATAAAGAAATGCTCAAGCGCACAGTGGCACAAAACTGTTGACTCTTATGCGGTTTTGTAGTTCTACAATTTACTATTACTATGTGTTTCCATGTATTTTGGAGCGTATGTTTGTTAAATCGTTAGAGTTTGTTACGAAAAACTTTACACTAACTTATAGGGTGTTTTTTTAATGTTAAGAAATTTATAGCAGTATAATTTTTACTTTATGTTCTAGTTATATAGCTAACAAATATATTCCGAAAATTTCACAGAAATCGCAGCAGCCGTTTAGCTTTAAAGACCGTTTTTGTGCCACTGTACAGCATTTCCTTAGCTTAGTCGCAGTTTCTGGTCATCGCCGGTTCTGTGAGTCGGACTCTGAGACTGAAACTGAGTCGGAGTCTAATTATGGAGGGAGTTGCGGAATTGGGCATGGAATGCGGGCAGTTCACTTTGTATATTAACTAACTACATAGAAATGTATATGTTATATATGTGCATTGATCTTTAGCTAATTATTGTATTACGAGTGGTCTAATTTATTACAAATTCATTGGTTAATAAGCAGTTATGCTCCGATTTGTGTGTAGGAGTTGCCTTTTCAATTGATTCCGCTCCATATGCGAAGCGCTTTGAGAATGAAGTGAAAGCAGTTTCATTAGAAATATGTGTGTGAATTGAAGCAAACATTCTTAAAGTATAAATATGCAACTAATAACATTTCTTGCTTATTAAATAATCGACTTAAATGCCAGTTTCTGTGGTGTTACAGGCTGTAATACAGTAATACTTTTGGGAAATGGTTTCCCCCGCCGTTCAATTTATTTTCACAGCCCACAAATTACACACAATAAATTTGATGTCAACCTGAGAGAGGGGGGTAAAACGAAAAACAACCGAAAAAACAATGAACTGCTGTAGATACAAGCTGAAAACAAGCTTAACTATGACTCCATGAAGCAAGTTGTACTACGTAAAACTTAAACAGAGTTTTTTTCTGTTTCTGTTTCTGTTTGAGAAATGGAAGAACTAACCCCAGGCACCCAGTTGGTTAGTTGGTTGGTTGGTTGCTTTGCTGCCTCGTTTTGGGCTCGTTGGGGCCATTAGCCAACAACAGCAACAACAACAACAACAACAAAAAGACAAACACTAATGGTAACAACAACAACAACAACAACAGCAAGTTGAATACTAACAACCACAACAACTTGGGGCACGACATTTGACAACGCTAATAAATGTGCTGAATTTCATATTTATGGCTTCATAATTCCATAACAAAAATACAAAATAAAGAAAAACTCAAGCGAAGAAGCGAGTTCGTACATAGGGAGAGGAAGAGGTAGAGGAAAGGAGTAGGCAGCAGGAAGCTATAGGGGAGTAGGGAGAACTGAGGCTAGTTGGAAGCCAAGGAGTCGCTGGCGGTGTTGAAATTTCATATGATCTCCAAGCAAAGTTGCCGCCAGTTCCAGTTCCAAACTTCATACGCCAGCATCAACTGCAGTCGCAATGTTGTTATTAGTTTTGTTAACTTGATATACCCTGTAATATGCTAACATATATGACAGTTGAGTGGGTTATGCTATGCTGTTGGTAAAGTTGATCTCAAGCATAACAATAGTTTCACAGTATAACCTACAAACCTTGTAGGAATACAAGGATTAGACTGCGATCGAAGTTCTGGTAGTCTTTTGGGTTTTTCATAGGCTGTTTGTGTGCTACAGGCAGAAGAAGATGTAATAGACCCAATAAAGTATATAGAGTCTTGATCCTTATAGTTTTTCGTTAAGTAAACTCAAATATTTGTGTAGAGCTCAATTTTGTAATTACTCTTACATTTTAGTTTATTTAAATTAGAGCATTTTAAACATAGATAAGCCTGCCTGGAAAAATTTGCTACTTATTTATTAAAGAAATTTGGTAATATTTGTTAAGAATTTTCTAAAGGATATCTGTAAGCTTAGCAATATCAATAACAGTTCTTTACTATTAGCTGTTGAATCAGCCTAAAGGGGCCTGGCCAAAAAGCAAGGCAAGTTAAGGCAACCGATTCGATACGATCCGATACGATACGATATGATTCGATGCCGAAGTCGATTCCCGCTGCAGTTCGAAATGTCTCTCGCTGTCGCGCTGTTGCGATGGCCTCGCTCTGCACAGTGAGGCGTCTAGTCTCTCACACAATAAACGCCAATTAAAGTCGCATAACGCATGGACGATGGAGGAGGGTATAAGGGGGAACAGGGGGGGAGAGAGAGAGGGGAGGGGGCTGTGAGGCAGACAGGCGACATTTGTTGTGCGGCGGCGCACGTGAGCATAAATCAAAGAGATTAATCGAACATGGCTCAATTGCATGCGAAACATGGCAACAACAATAACAACAAGAAAGAAATGTCAGTCGGGCATGCCGACCGTGTAATACCCTCTGAGCTTCGTTTCCAATTATATGCGTTCAAATAAAATAGCTGTTGCAAGAACTTAACATGCACACATATTTGTATGTCTATCTCGCTCGCACGTTTTTCGCTTTCGTTGCTTGTGTGCACAGGTCAGTGCAATGCACGTGGCTATGCCTTGCTTGAATGTAACGATTTTCGTTGTTTGAGAAACTTTTTTATTTATAGTCCGATTTTAATGAAATTTTCACAATCGTTTGATATTCTTTGTCTGCTGGTATATTCTAAGTTACAAAACTATAAGATAAGAAATAAGTGAATCGCAGGCATGCAAAGTTACATAGAAGTTGTGCCTTTTGTGGGCGAAGGAGGCGTGGCATCCAAAAAATTTTGATGGCATTGTCTTTATATTGCAAATGGCAACCTGCGTGCCAAAATTGGTGACCCTAGGTGTTATAGTTACCGAGATATTCACCAAAAACATGTATTTTTTCCGAGGTATGTCTGGTTTTTCGCAAATTGTGGGCAAATGGGGCGTGGCATCAAAAAAAGGAAACAAACTTGTATTGACTGACTAAATATGTGGTCGATACTGACTAAAACGGATATTGTAGCTCTTACCATCTCTGAGATCTGTTTGTTCATACGGACAGACAGACAGACAGACAGACAGACAGACAGACGGACGGACAGACGGACATGGCTATATCGACTCGGCTGTTGATGCTGATCAAGAATATATATACTTTATGGGGTCGGAAACGCCTCCTTCTGCCTGTTACATACTTCTGACAAACCCAATATACCCCTCAGAGGGTATAACAACAACAACATGAACAGCTAAGTGAATAAACGAATAACGAATAACGAGACAGCATTTGAGTCATGTCATGAGCTCATAGTCAGAGCTCACTGTGAGAATTGTTAGCAGGATAGTCGCTTGGCCAACAACATTTTGAAGCCGCTTAAAGTGCAATAAGAAACGCATCAGCCTCGAGTTAAACGCTCCTCAACGCCCCACTTCTGGCACGCCCCCTCGTCTGTAGACCCCCTCATAATTACACACTCACATCTGGAGGTGCAATCAGCCTGAGCAGACAGCAAGCCAGCCAGCCATAATTTGAATTCGCTGGCCAATTCTGCCATTTTGGCCAAGACTCCAACTTCAACTTCAACTCCAACTCCAACTCCGATTCCAACTCCAACTCAGATGCAGACAAGAACAATTCGAAGGAGTTGAACAATTGCTACGCAGGGCAACAGCGAAACAAAAACGTAAACTGATAATTTTGATTTACAACATGCCAGTTATTATTTATAACTTACTTAGGACTTTGGCCCAAACAGTTGGCCATTTAAGGCAACGCTTGTGCATCGCGATGCGCGATGTTGCAGTTGTTGCAGTTGCAGTTGCAGTTGGAACTGCGTGGAGTCTGCTGCTCTGTAGTCTGCAGTTTGTCTGGACAAACACGCTATTCCAAAATGGCCAACGAGTGGGCTTTATGCGCTTCACTGTATTCTGTATTCACTGTTCAGTATTCACAATTCAGTATTCATATTTAGCAACGCGAATCGTTCACGTTCGCATTCATGTCTCACGTTTCCGCCCATTCACGTTCGCCTTCTTGACCGCAAGCGTTTCTTTTGCAAATGGCGCATTATAGTTTCTAGTGTGTGAGAGAGAGGGAGAGAGAGGAAGAGGGTCTGAGTGGTATAGCAAGAGACAGCGCCAGGAAATAACTTACTTTTGCCAGGGCTGCAGTCAGGGATTCCAGCTGCCTGCTTCACAGTTCGTGGAATTATTTCGCAATATATTCATTAGGCAAAACAACCAAACCAAACAGACATTCAGCTGATTCAAATGGGCGCCGATTATTCATATTCACATTACCAAAAGATTTGTGTAAATTATGATGCATGCTAATTATGTGTTATTAATAAGATTTCTGTGAGATTTTGCTTACCTACTGATTCCAAGAATAGTTGAAAATTATATATATGTTTAAACTCCTAAGGTTTATATCTAACTTTTATGTACTAATGTCTAACGCAGCTGTCTAGATTACCATAAAGACATTGAAAATATGTAGTATAGCATATATAATGCTATCAAATAGTCGAAGCTGAACTTTATTTTAAGAAATACTGTGAGTAACAAAAGTAACCAAATATAATTTCAATTTAAATAAATTTGAGAAAATTATAATTTAAACTATATGCTGCAGATTCTATTAAACTTGCATATTTAATGCTGTCTTACATTAAATTTTCTCTTCAAAAATATTAAAATTTAACTACAATTAAAGCAGACTACACACTTAAAACACTATTCAATCAATCTAAATTTTAAATTTTTAGCTTTAATTAAGTATATTTCTAAACATTTCCCATTTTTAGTTTAGATGTATGACAAATATGTGTTCAATTGTTAAACATAAATCTTTCGAAAACCCACTCGAATAACCAATCAATTAATAGACATCGATTGATTTAAATTTCAAATGAGATAATTAACCGAAAACAACAGAAAAAATCATTTTGGTTGACAACATTTCAGTTTCGTGACTGGAAAATAAAGCAACAAATTAAAATTTTTTGAAAAGCTTAAGAAAAAAAACACAAATGGCTATAAAATGGAATTTTCTAAAAATATTTATAACATAGTAAAAGATGACTTTAAAGATAAACCTTTGATACGTTTTATTAGGTTCCACTTAAGTACTTAGCGCGATTTCGTTGCGGTTCAAAGTTCAATCAGGTTTTTTTTTTTTTTTTTAGCAATTTTGTGCTATTTGTGTGCAACATAATCCAATCAGACTAATTGCAGTTCCTGGCACTTGTTGATTTTTCATTTTCCATAAGGTTAATAAGTTTAAACTCCGAGTAAAAGCAATAACCGGATCGTAGCTGTTATTAAGAAATGAAAATTTGTTGCTTTATTAGGTTTACTGGCTTGCATTATAATCATAATCATCAACATCATCATTATCATCATCGCATCAGCAGCCTTTACTTTTTGGCCATAATACGGAGCAGAGAGCACAAGTGCCGTCCGTGTTATTATTATAGGGGCATGTCCTGCGCCTTCTGCTCCACCTCCTGTCATGCAACAATCTCAAGCGTCTCAGTCGCTGTCTCGGACTTCTCTTTAGACTTCTCTTCAGTCTTCTCTCAGTTCAATTTCAACTGCAACTTCACGTTTTCATCGAATCGCCAGCGCGTGACTTTCCTGGGTGTTGTTTGGTTTTTCAAACCGAAGGTTTTAATTTATATACTCAGCTTTTGTTAGCCAAAGATGGGGTATGCTCAACTAGCACTGAATTTAAGAAAACTTTTAATAGAAGAAAGGCATATGTTTTAAATTAGTATAGAGTCGGGTTAACTTTTAAAATTCCTACTCAAATCTGCCTGCTACAAGTACAGAGCATTCTAGAGTTGATTGTGCGAAGTGTACTTCATGTTGCTTGTTGTTTTTTCGGCTTTACTAACTTGGCTTTTTGGGGGGCGTTACTTTTTCAGCAGCAGTAGAGTAGAGGCAGGAGCAGCAGCAGCAGCAGGAGAGGTTGAATTTTGCCTTTCTTTAGCATATTTTTCTTTTCTTTTCATTTTCGGTGGGCTGGGTGTAATAATTTTGATTGCCTTCTGACACGAGATGCTTAACGGATGCCGTCTCAAGGAAATTGCTTAAGTGAAATTGAAGCTTGCCGCATTTGTCCATTTATGGCCGCTAAAATCATAAATGCCGCACAAGTCCATTTAAAGTGCGGAGGCTTTCCAAAGTTCTCCATAAACGAGCTCAATCTCAATCTCGGGGACTCAAACGCCAAACTCAATCCGCTGCATTTATTGAAGATCACGTTCCAGTCAAGCGCCAGAGACAAGTCTGGGATGAGTTGAGTTGAGAAGAGCGGAGAAGAGTTGAGTTGAGAGTCTATAAAATTCTGGGAACGAGATGTTCTCACGCTGCTCTATGCGGGTGGCCCAAAAGGGACGGCGAAGAGGGCGACGTCGAATAGTGCGGAAGGGCGACCGGAGGCGGCAACTCAGATGTCTGTGCGTGTGTTTGGCCATAAACAAGGCTCACAGGATAACATAACAAAAGGATGAGCCAATGTCAGGCAATTTGTGAGTTGACAAAATACGAGTGCAAGACGTGTGAGTGTATCTGTATCTGTATCTCAAAGCTGCAGCTCTGATTGTATCTGCGAGTAGTTTTTGATGTAGCCGCCTCTCATTGTTATCCTGTAAATATTTGTGTCCTTTTGGGCCGGTTTATGCCAAAGGATCTCTTTGATTTGTCTGCATTGCTTTGACTTTTGAGGCGGCTCAATTGTTGTGACAATTGGCGCTTTGGGTGGCCCACTGTGCACTGTGCACTGGCCAAACTATGCAATGGTCCAACTGTAAGTTGACTCAAATATGTTGCCACTTGTAAAACGCTTGCCCAACATGGCCGTCTGGCAAAAATGCGGCTCCCGAACAAGTTGTTGGAATTGCAATTACCTTCTTTCTAAAGTTATTTCTCTGTTTTTTTTTTTATATTTTTTTATTGACAATAAAATAATTGTCGTCAATCGGCGGCTGTCAATAGTGACAGCTAATCAATGTGGCTAAAACTGCACTTGCAGCCAGTTTTATTAGTATCGCCATCTCTCTCTCTCTCTCTCTCTCTGTCTCTCTTTCTACGCTGTTGTCTGCTTCAACTACATATCTGTGTCTGTTCATCATCATAATCATTCATAATGAACATTGATTGTCGTCCGTTGTTGCTCATAACTGTGACCCTATATGGTCTACAAACAGTTGTTACTGTTACAACAACAACATCAGTAACAACAACTACAACAGTTGTTAGTGCACTTGATTGCTGTTCACATTGATTGACTTCTCTGTTTTTGTTTCGTTTCTACTGTCTGCTTCCCTTTCTCCCACTTATCCCGAACTTAAATGTATTCACGCTCATGTCCTTCAATTAAAATTTAATTCAATAAAGCGCTTTTCGCTTTTTACGCTTTATGCGTTTTCTCTCTTTTCCTCTTTTCCATTTTCCCAGCCAATATGGCCGTAAGAGATAGAAAGAGAGAGAGGGAGTGCGACAGAGTGAGAGAGAACTTACCGAGCATACCAGAGCAGAGCATACAGCGCCATTGTCGTCATCATCAACACATTGCCTCATCGTCAGTTTCATCCCAAAAACTCAACCCTGGACAACCCTTAAGACCTTTCTCTCTCTCTCTCTTTCGCACTCGCACACGCTATTTCGTTCTAAACGTTTCTAATTTGCTGATGGCACACAAGGGAGTGTCCGCTGTGTGTGTGTGTGCAACCCCTGTACCTCCTGCTCTGCCCCTTCTACCTTTGCCATCTCCACTGATGGAATAATAAAAGCGCGCGTGTTTTTACTACAAATTGACGCAGCCACAGGATGAAAAGTGCTCAAAGGTTTCTGTGAAAAGCTGCTACACCCAGACTGGCTTAGGTAATAAGTATACTAAGCCCGGCTAGGGGAGTTTTCAGTGGGGAAACTTAGGGGGCGGGCGGGCGTAGATTGAATTGAATTGCTCGAGGGATTTTATGGCACGTTGCGGAAATCGTTTTATTATCCTTGCGCCTGTTTGTTGTTCATTTTGTGGCCATGGCCAAAAGTGCGTGGGTGTGTCTCTGTGGCCAATTTATTATCTGACGCCAGCATGTGTAAATAAACTTGGCGTAGACCCCAGATTCCTCCTGCTGCTACTCCATTTCGCTGCTCTTTCGTTCGTTTTTCCTCGGGAACACAAACACAACAATTGCGTGAAAATGTCACGGCTTGCACGTAACGAGCTAAACAAGATCCGGCGTTGGCGATAAGCCGTAATCAAATTATGCACAGCAAGCCAGCAGCGAACCCCATGGAGTCGTAGGATAAACAGGGAGCAAGGAGCAAGGAGCAGGAATCTGGAGCTGGGGAACTGTCCAGGGGCAGGCGACGAAACGACGGAACGACGTTTGCGGGTTGATTTCAAGTTAATTAAAAATCATGACAAAACAAGTAGAAAGCAACTAGACGAGTGAGCAAGACTACAAGATACCCCGTTCGATGTGAAGTTACAGAGTGAAGCGGGTAAAGCATTCCTGTTTAGGCCCTAAAAACTATTGGTTAAAAGATATGTGGCTACAGAAATAAGCCTGATCTGCGTACATTGGCAATTAGCACTTTCAATAGTAAACATTCGCACAGCATAGTTACACCCCATTTGGGGTGCTTTTAATGATTGCAGGGTATAACAACATTCTCCCTGCCCAAATCGGATTGGTTAGTTAGACTTGGGTTCAGATTGGGTGCTCGGCGCTGGGGATTTTGGGATTGGGATTGGAATTGGGACTGCGAGTTGGTTGGGGAGTTTGGGTTTCGCCGGCAGCATTATTTTGATAAGCATGTAAGTGCACAGATTGAATTAATTAGGCGCCGGGAACTGAGCAAATGAGCAGGAACCGAGGAACTCAGGAACCGAGGAACTAGGAAGAAGAGTGGAGTAGCGGCAGGAACTGCGGTTCGGGGGAAAAAGGGAAATGCTTAACGGGTAACTGTCTGTGCGAGTGAGATAGCAGCTGTTGTTGCATATTGTTTGCTCATTTTGCCAACGAATAACGTTAGTTCTCTGACTCCCTCCCTCCTCCCCCGCTCCTCCCACTCTAGGCCACCCCCGTGTTGGCCACAAAAACTCTGTGGTGACCCTAATCAAGTGTCGTAAAACTTGTGTTTGTGTTGCTTTTGGGACTTTTAATTATGGCCTTAACTACTAACCATGTCCGTGTTTTCTACTATGTTACCAGGGCTAAAATTAATTAGCTTCAACTCAAACTGAAATTTCATTCGACGCCTTTTGCTTCTCTCAACTTTTTGTGCTTCTCTTTCTACGTTTTCATTTCTATTTCTATTTTTATTTTCATTTCCATTTACATTTCCACTGTCATTTCCATTTCCTCTGCTAGCAGCTCGAAAAATGAGATTTTAATTAATTCAGTTATTAGCTTAAATATATGTTTTTTTTTAATTATGATTATACTAGACCCACACATACTCCTACACTGAGGGTGTTGAACTATAAAGAACTGCCTAGGGAGTGCGTATATATGTAAGTTCGTCAATTATCATAGGGGAACTACAGTTTACTAATTATACATACCTAAACTTATGTCCAAGCATCTATATTAAATGAGTCACCAACGCTTTTGGGATCATATATAAATAGTTATATATGTTTGTATATATAACTATATTCAGTGTATATCAAATAAACTTTAAAGCATTTTAGATGCATTTTAGATAGATACGGTTTGTTGATTGTGATTTAGAGGTAGTTATACGTATAGAGCTTAGTTTACAATTATATTTGATAGACTTCGGTTAGCTAATGCTATATATTTTAGTTCTTCAACTCGTACTATATTGAAATACTTTAACTTAGAGGAAGTTTTAGACTAGTATAGCTTGCTAAAAAGAAATGTAATTTCTATACAAGTCCAGTAAACTATTAAAACATAAAATCTATTGCCCCTTATAGCACCATAGCTTAGTTGAAACATAAATACCTAACTCATTCAGAATGGGTATATTCTGCAGAACTTACCAGAGTTGCACATAAGTTTTGGAGAACTCAAACATATAGCATTCAAGGCAGTAATTTGGCAAACCAACTAAAATAGTAGCTATAAATTGGAATAACCTATAACTACAGCTAGTCTTATATAGATTATTATATGACCATTAACTGGAAGTTCTGTTATTATAGTTCTGTTATTATAGATGACTGTCTGTTCTTAATACAATTCGAAACAAAGTCCGTAATATTGATTTAAAATTTGCGCTGGCCAGCACAGAACTGGACAACTCCTTGGGTAAACCCTTTGCTGTGCCTTTCTTGCTGTCTTCGAGGCGGAGACACGCCAACATTTCAACAGCTGCTAAATTTTCCATTCAATTAGAAAATGAAAATCAAATAGAGCTTGCTAAAAGGCACAACGACCAGCAATGGCAGCAAAAGAGACTACTCCGTGGAGTGGTAAGGATGGGAGGCAAGAAGGGGCTTTGAATGTGGGAGTGGCAGAGCCCACATGGCAAACGGAAAAGCTCAGAGGTTAAGTTTAAAATTTAAACTTTGAAACTTTGCGACTGTGAGGCGGAAAACGCTCACGCCCAGACGGACACGCCCCCACCACCACCACCACCACCATCACCCACGCAACGGGGGGAAGTTATTGGTTCCCAGGAAAAACTGGCACGCAATGTGGAAGAGAGACAACTGCAATTAATATTCGCTTGGCGCTGCATAATTCATTGAGCCAACAGTTAACAGTGTAGTGAAGCGTGGAGCAATGAGGCAAGTGGAAAGAGGTGATGAGGACTGAGGACTTGGAGGGCTTAAAGGGGTTGCCGACCAGTTATAATTAGGTGCAGCAGTTGGAGAAGGAACTGAAGGAGTGGAGGGGCAGGGGAACTCGTTAATTCCTTGGCTAATGATTGTTAGCTGCTGTCGCATTGCTTCATTGCCTTTCCGCTTGTGGTAATTAAAACTATCCCCGTTAACGAACATGGCCGAAACACGTAACGGAAGCGCATGGCAACGTTTAGCGGGCGGCCATTTTAGTCAGAGTATAAAAGAGAGTGGGAGAGGGAGAGAGAGTGGGAGAGGGTGTGGGAGTGGAAAGACCAATGCGTGGCAACCATTTGCATAGTTTTGGCCTGGCTTAATTAATAAGCGGCTTGCGTGTCTGCCAAATTATGAATTTATTAACCAGCTTATTTGGCTGCAATTTGGCTAATACACAGAATTGATGGCTTGACAGTGTGGAGAGTGTAGTGGATAGCAGAGGAGGGGAGTAAAGTGCAGGGGGGCTGAGGAAATTTTACAACTTTATCATAATTAAACAGCTTTTGTGGCCATAAAAGGCAACTGATTCTGTTTCTGATTCGCATCAGAACCAGCCGAAAGGCTCTTTGCGAGAGGTCTGCACTTCATTAACATGGCCGAAAGGCGAGTTTAAGCCATAAATGCAAAAAGGTCTCCACTACCATCATCGTCATCATCATCATCGATACATTAGCATTAAAAGCCACTTAAGCTGCGACAAGGAGCTCTCTAACCCCGCTCTCTCTCTCCCACTCTTCTCTCTTTCTTGCAGTTTCTTGAGGACACATACCCCATGCCGTTTGCCATTCCCAATTCCACACCCTTTTCCATGCCCCCGCTTGCCGTCTCGCTTTAAGGCACGTAATTATAATACGCCATTAGGAAGTCAATGTTGAGGACGGCGCTCGTTTTAGCAAATCAAAGAGCGGTCTAGGCCAGTTCTCAGTTCCCAGTTCCCACTCCCCAGTTCTCAATTCTCAATTCTCAGTTCTCAGCACACAGTTCCCCTGTTCCCTGTTCTCTCTGTTCTCAGTTCTCGTTGCTCCATCGGGGATCCCAAATGAGGCAAAAAATTAAATAATTTAATCTTGTTATTGCTGGAAAATCAAGTTGTTGACTTAAAAATCAACTCGCGTGAAGATCGTGCAGCTTGGTTGGCCAGCAAAAGAAACCGGTCCAAGGTTGCCAGACAAGCTCTGGGCCAAGGATCCAAACACAACAACAACTACACACACACACAGTTGCAACTCTTATGACTTCATAATCTTAATTAACGTTTTCGCGTTTGCTTGCTGCACGCGTTGCCTGCCCCAATCTGAGGCAGGTAAACGCCTAAGTGCAGTCTACGGTCTCCAGTCCTCAGTTTCCAGTCCCCACTCCGCAGTCCCCGTCCCCAGTCTACCGTCTACAGTTTACAGTCTACAGTCACAGATCCAATCCGCGTCTCAGTCTCAGTTCCAGCTCCAACTCCAGCTCCAATCAAGTGAAGTTGTAGCCAAAACGTGTTGTGGCTCGATCGTGTTTAATAAATGCGTGGCAGGTAGAAAGCTGCAACCACGACATGCCCTCAGTTCCAGTTCCTGCACCCTCCGATTCTACTGATTCTCCAGTCTATACAGTCTATAGTCTCGATTTGACCAGTTCGCTGCAACGACGACCAGTTGAAACTCAATTGCGTTCTCCTAAACTAAAAGTGGAGGTAGGAGCAAGAGTATAGCGAGGGTAGGAGCAGGGTTTCGAATGGTAGCAGGGTAGGAGGGTTGGACCCTTATGTATCCGAGTGTTGCTTTGCTTAATGATGCCTGGAATTCAGCATGGCCGAACGAGCTAAAGAGCTTGCCCGTTTATTGAATGTGTTTTTGGTTTTTTTCTGCCTGTTTTTTTAGCCCTCTTTCTTAACTGGAAATGCTTGGCAATAAAGATATTTGCGCAAATATTTCGGACAGAACTTACAGCACAACAAAATCAAGCCAAACAAAAAAAATGAAATGGAGCAATTTGCTGTAGGCACAAAAAAAGGCAACTGGGGCTACAAAAGCAATCAAGAAATTCTACCAGCAGATTCAACGGCAATCAACTTGCTGCTTAAAGTCCAAAATTCGAATCATATTTCGACTCAATCCATCGATGAAGCCTACAAAATATGAAGCTTTTACTGCAGAGTGCTGCCAAGAACTGTAAATATTAAAAGATAAACTAAAGTGTTTTAGAACTTTTATGTAGAATTCTATTTGAAGTAAATTAAAAAAAACAATAATGTTTTGTATAAACTTAATTTAAACCAATTTCTTAGAACTTTAAATATGTGTATATATTTCTTAGAGCCTATGTACTATATACTCCTAGTGTCCATCCTTTTCGCCAATGAGGATCAGGCAAACAAATTTTGTAGGTTTATAAAATTTTTCAAGATGTTTTTGTAATCTGTAAATAAGAAGAAACTTGAATTATTAACATTAATATTTTGTATTTAATCAACTAACTTCTTAGATTTTTGTCCTCCTTTTCATCAATAGGGTTTTCAGGCAATAAAAATTTCCTTTTCCCGCTCACTTTTGCACTCTGCAAATAAAATGAGTATACAATTAGTCATTAGTAATATTTTTATAACAATTTACAAAAAAATTTGCTTAATATTTATCTATTTATGACAAGTTTTTCTAAGCAAGAACTTGTTTAGAATATATTGAAAGTTTTTACTAACTTTTGGGATATTTCTACGTATGCATTTTATATGCTGAGCTGTCTGTCTGTTGTTAGACAGAGGGAGGAGATGGTGGGAGGTAAGTACAGGGTGCAGCAACGTGCTGTGAATGTTTTTCTCTCACATGTTACATAAAAACATTTATTTTTTTTATTATTAAAAGGCATTTATCATGCGAATGTGTGGCCTGTCAATATATGTGTAACCGGTACTTAACCACAAATGTTGCTACAACATCATCCTCATCCGCAAACACATCCACATCCCCATTATCCTGTTCATGCTCATGCTTATCCTCATCCATATCCTCATCGACAGCCTCGTAAATCCACTCAGCACAAAATGGCGTTCAGCCACATTCGTTACAGCATCTGTGGCAAGTGGTAAGCTGGAATGGTGGCAAGTGCCAGAGTAGAAAGGGGCGTAACATTTGCTCTTTGGCCAAGAAGAAGAGATGTGTGGTCGGAAAATTGCGTGCGTATGAGAACTACTCGGCTGATTTACACGCTGTGCTAACGAGGGGTTGAGTTTTAAGGCGGCTTAACCCACATCGAGGGGTTGTCAGATTCACACTCCGATTCCAGGGTTGCCAACCAGGTTTAGTTACCGGCTCAAACATTTCAGACAGTTCTATAGCCATGTAACAACTGACAATGATGCGTAAGTGGATTGCGGTTTGGATTTGTCATTGCTTTCAGCTTTGTTGTGCGTGTGTAGTGAGTGTGTGTGGTGTGTGGAATGCCAATTGTTGTTGTTATTGCCATTAATGAGCTAGTTAGTTGTGAACTTCTGCCTCCGATGCTTCTTGGAAGTGCGGAAATGCTTGTTATGTGTTTGGTGAAAGTGCGACAGCTGCTTGAGTGCGTAAGTAGACCAACTAATTGCCAATGAATACCCACATGAGTACCCACTCCAAGAGTGCGAGTGTATTCACAGCATACAACATCTCGTGTGAGCATCGTTTGAGAAACAGCAGCTGGAGTTAACATATCTGAAAGAGTTTGAAATAAAATTAATAGAATTAGTAGGGAACAAAAATGACGTTTAACGTATAGCTAACGTATAGTTAAGATATATCTGCACAAATACTCAATGTTACGATTTAAGGCTAGGATTTTAAGAATAAGTACAAATTTTTATTCTACACTCTCAATTCAAAATTCTATACTCAAATTGATAATTTATCGATGTCAACTGCTATAAACCCAAATACATTTTTAAGAACCCGAACACCGACTACAGTAAACTCTCGTTAAGCCGTTCGATGTGTTATTTATTTTAAGCAGCTCTTTCAAAATGTCAGCTCAATAGCCATGTTTTTGGCTAATTGGTGGCACGCGGTTTGGGCCCGAAGCAGCGCAAAACGATGCCAACTTTATAGATTGAATAATAATTAGAAACTTTTGACAGTTGCTCGCGGCAAAGAAACTAAATTTCATATTTGATTTGCGTTTGGAGAATTGATTGAAAAATTGTTAGGATTTGACATGCCATTTTGTGCATATTAAAAGATAAAGCAAAAAGTCAACAACGCCCTCAAGCGGGCCGAAAAGACAGGGCCAAGTTAAGACGGCAGAGCAGAGCAAAACGAGGGGAGAAATTAGAGAGGAGAGAAAACCCGGCAGGCAAATGGCATGTAAAAGTAAAGCAGTTAAGCGTTTCCATAGGAGGCGACTCTTCCTTTTGTGGAAAGCGATTACATTAATGCGGCGATTACAAGCAACAACAGCAACAACAAAACACAGAAGTTTGAGAATTATAACAAATGGTACATGTATCTACTATATAGATTGTATCTGTAGCTGTGTGTGTGTGTGTTTGTATCTATTGATTGTTTGCGTAGAACTATGAGATTATTAGCACTTGGTTGCAGCTGCCGCAGATACAAACACACACACGCAGACACAGCATATTGCAACGCCCTCCACACACACACAAACAGACACATAGAAGGCAGGGAGAGTGGAAGGGGGATTGCGTGTTGTACGTCCATTTTAGATATTTTGCTGCTTCATCATGTTGTGGCAGCATCGATGGCGCGTTGCATGTAATCTCTTCGCTCTGCCTCTGACTGGCTGATGATCCCAAAGTACGTAAATATACACGACGATTGGTTTTTAGGGTTTCATCTGAACGTCAGCAGCATCATCATCATCATCAACAGCAGCAACAGCAACAACAACAGCAACAACAACAAAGACAACTGGCAACATTGGAAAATTTATGGCCTTTGGCATTAGAGAACATCGGTTTTAGTTTTCCCAAAAAAGCAATCTTTTTCCATTCCTCCTCTCCACTCTCTCTGCCCGCCGCCAACAAGCACATTATCAATTTCAATTTTTGGTTGTTTGATTGCCCTAATGTGTTTTCCAATTGTCTGTCTGTGTGTGTGTGTGTGTGTGTGTGTGCTTCACAGCATGACGGAACACGTTGTAATTTGTTTGAGTTGGCCAGGATGCGGCACAGATCATTTATAATACTATCTATCTCGCTGCCCCTCCGTTGTGGCAGTGGCAATATAAGGAAGCGCCTTGTCGCACATTTGCCAAAAAAGTTACAGATAACATTTATCAATATATCCAAATAAAAACGAAGGCTCCACTTCCACTTCCACAACCCATTCCTATTCCCATTTCAATTCCACTTACACTTTACTTATCGCACAGACTGTAAACCAAAGTGGAACTTCTGCATTTGGCTAATGGAGTTGCCGCAAAGGAAACTCGAGATGCCGTATTGCCCCAGCAGCGGCAGCAGCGTATGAAATAGCCACTAAACATTTGCACAGTGGTTCTAAAACGAAAAAAAAGCAACCACATTTTTTTGTTGTTATCACAATTTCTTAAAATTTAAACTACGATAACTTTACTAAAAATACAGCGATTGTCGATCGGAATACCATTCTACACTGTATTTAAACACACAATTAGTTCTGCATCTAAAATTCAAGCTTTTATGGAGTTTGAATTTTTTTCAAAATTTGCCAGATTTTGCATACTTACCCCTTTACATTTTTTCGAAAAATCAAAAAAAATTTTTTTTTCAATTTCTTGCCGAAAACTATTCTAATCGATTGGAAAATTTGTGTAGATTAAGAATATATATACTTTATAGGGTCTAAAACGATGTTTTATGCTTGTTATGTGCAGTTAAAGAAGCTAAAAGCTGACATTTTTGTGCATGCTTTCGGCACTAGCGTGGGCCGAAAATATCTGCCAATGCCTGCTAGGATTTCTTATATACATTTTCAAATGCAGAGTTATCGTTATTGTGAGTGGTAAATGCAATTGATGTGCCCATTGTGTGAGGATTATTATGTGCTGCCATTTCTGGAGTTAATATCAAAGTCGGGACCCAAGACGGGGCTAGAGTTGGAGTTGAAGTTGCAGTTGCAAGTAAAAATGGAGTTGGAGTTGGCTGGGATGTCTGTTGGGTCTGTGCCTATTTGGCAACTCCACGCCCAGACTCGCTTGCATATTCATAAAGTTTGTGTTGGCTCTTTTTATGGTCCGTTCACGTACGTACGTATCTTTGACTTTGGCAGTTGTTTGCACCGAGATCTGGACGTCTCTATAGCATAAACAAAATTAGCAACTGTCTGTGGCGCATATGGTATGGCCAGACGCCATATTAAACTGCGAACTGCGATCCCGATACCGATGCCGATGCCGATACCGATCCCCTTACTCTAGCTCTTCTCCATTTCTGTCTGGTTATACCAACTGTTGTTGTTGGCCAAGTTAATTGCAGCTGCCGTTTGGTGTTCTACCTTTAAGGTTAACAGTTTTTGGGCTGCACATTAATGCAAGAAATGGCCAGAACCGAATGTAATTGGTTGTTGTTATTGGTGGTTGGTAGAATTCAATGGCAACAAATCAATCATCAATCAATCGATCATCCATCTTGGCCTATTACAACGATCGAAATGTATATTTTGTTTATGGCTGGCCAACAAACAAAACAATCAAAAATGCGGGGAAAGATCATAAATTAAATGCGTGACTCGTTTTATAACCAAATATATGCGCATTTCAGCGTTGGCTTTTTTCTTAATTTTTGTTTCGGGTAGATCGATCCGGCAATGCTACATTATTGTATTATTATTTATGTTTATGGCTTATGGTTTTCCATGTGACTCTCGGGGCCCTCGGGCAGCTACAGACTCCACCATACTCCATTTTGCCTCCGTTCCTACCATACCCTCCTACCTGACCCTATCGACCAATTTTCAATATGGCTGTCGTCGATTTTGTGGACTTCTCTCCAAAAAAAACTTCTTCAGCTTTATTCGCAGCTGGTGCCGTTGTCGTCATCATCAATGTTGATACTCGTATTTGTTGCTGTTGTTGCTGTTAACAATTTAACGATTTTCGATTTTACAGCCTTTTCTTTTTCCATACTTTTTGAGCAAAATGAAAAGAGGAACCACAGAAAAATCTCGGCGTGCTCGTAAAATATTGTTGACAAGTTCTTTTTCTCGTTTTCTCCTTGGCTTTTGTATTGAAATGAGCTTGTGATTATATAGTATATAGTCGAGGAGAATTTGCTGTTAACTGTTTCCAATTGCGCATAAAATTTTATAATCTTCACATTCCCATCCACATGTTTTATGACCTACGTTCTTCTCATCCCAAAAACCCAAAAAATCTTGCAGAAACAAAGGCAAAAAATGAAACCAATAACAAAATGTTTCAGAAAATCAAAATCAGAAGAGCAACACAAAAAAAAAAATAAATCGAAAATCGTTTATAATATGGCTCATAAAATTAGTGAACATGTTAATGGTCGATTGGGGACCATATATCTTATGAGTGGAACATACCTCTCGGGCATTTCGATATATTTGCTTTTTAGTTCTGATTTCAATAAACTGGGCCATAAACCTGATTGGTTTGTGTTGAAAACATCATAAAACCGCCGAAAGCCGCTAAAAATCTTTCATTCACTTTGAGCTTTTTCCCCCCACAGCCATAAGAATCAGCAATAGACAAGTTTTTGACTATTCCTACGTGTTTTTATGGTCAAAATTAATGGGTACAAGCGTTTTATGTCGAAGCAAGTACTTGTAAAACACATGTCATTTATGAATTGATTTAACAGCATATGGCGGATATATATATTTTGCTTAAAATTTGCATACAAACAGTTTGAAACGTTAGAAGTTCTGCATGCGAAAGCGCAGTGCGCGCAATTGGCGCCATCTAGTGTTCGTGGTTCGTTCATAGAACTGCTGTAGTAGTTGCTTTGATTCTAGCCAAATTGGATTGCTTATTTTAGTTCATTACATGGGGTTGGGTAAAAGTTCAGCATATTGGCCAACAATCAAATTTGGCTGTCAAATTTCTTGACATTTCAGTTTTTCACGGCGTAGCAAATGTGACACATAGGGCTGAACGGGGGGAAATATCCTTTGGCAGGGCATTACTCATAGCTGATTCGTAGTACTGTTGTTATTGTTATTATTGTTGTAGCTCCATTAAATGGCTAAAGCATATTATAGGGCAAATTATTATTTCAGTCAAGAATGATGAAAACATTTGAGTCACGCAACATTTTTTGGTGTTTTTTTTCGGTTTACTTTGGCCAAATAGCAAGAAGAAAAACTCAATTTGCCATCAGCCAAGTTTGATAGTAGGCCAAGACGGACGGGTGCAGACGATTTCCAGGAAGACTACTGCTACTGCTTCTTCTTCTTGGCGACTGCCAAGTGTCACTTATTTTAGTTTTTTGCTTAATGAAATTTGTTTGGTTTTTGTGGCATCAACAAAAACGCGCTTTGTGCAACACACACATGTCCTGCTGGGATGTTTCTCCTGCCTTTAGCTCGGTAGCATTGCATTGTTTCCTTTTTTTTGGCAAACAGGATGCGTTTTGTTATTGTTATTTGCCTAACCGCACAGAAGTCAAAATGGGCCAAAACAAGGCATTGTCTAGACTCTACACACTAGAGTCACTGGAGTCTAGAGGGATTGGGATTGGGATTGCCATTGTGCATTGTCCTGTGGCTAACCGTAAATGTTGGCCAAATGTTTTGCCAACTAAACTGCTTAGACTCAAATCTGCTTAGAGTCTCTACTCCTCTTTCCCACTCTTTCTCTCTCTGTCTCTGTCTGCAACTTCTGTTCATTATGTAATTGATTTTATAGCTCGCAATGTTGTTTGCTTGACTCGCTTCGCTGGCCACAATGCGAGGCCTAATGATGAGCCTCTGCCTCCTGTTTTTTCCCCCGTCTCTTCTCTCTGCTCTGCTCTGCTTCCAGTTTGTCCTGTGCTCCGTATTCAGGTCCTGTGTCTCTGCGCATCTGCCGCTCGGGGGATTTATTTAATTTGCTGACATCGCAACGGCTGTGGCATTATCCTGATTTCCACTTTTATTGCCTTAGTTTGTTGTCAACGACGCGTAGCTTTTGTCTCTCTCTCACTCTCTCTGTTTCTCTCTTTCTCTCTGTCTCGCAGCCCATTGTCAGCTCGTGTCCTGACTGCAATTTTATTACTGTTGACTTTTGGCTGTCTCCCTTCTCCCCACTCTCCTCTCTTTGCCATTGTCCAGCCTATTTTCTCATATTGTAGTTTTTCCTTTGACTTTTTCTTTTTGCGTCCAAAAATTAATTTGCTTTCATATAAAAACTTTATGCGCGTGCTGTTTGCTTCTCCCATTTGTGGCTGGCTTCTTTCTCCACCTCCTCTCTTCTTACTCTTATGCCTTTCTTTTTGTCTCTCGCTATATATATGTTCTTTATTGCTTTAGTTTTTGCAGCTGTTGCTGCTGATGGAACCCAATTTCAATTCATAAATTCGTTATCCAAAAAAAATTATATTAAACGAGCAATTTATTTAATTTACACGTACTATAAGAAATAAATTGGTGTGTATAGATAACGTATTTATTTTAATTATATATAGAAGTTTATTCAATTTTATTTAAAAACACGTTTAGCTTAATAAATGGGTTGAATATCTTCGATTTTTCTGCTATTTATTTGTATGAGAAATGATTTTTAAACTTTGTCGGCAATTACATTATTTCTCAGATAGAAAATGATGGTATAAACTACAATCTATTAAATAGAATTCTGTAAAAATGATATGAAAATTTTATATCTGAATTTTAAGCAAGCTTAAATCTTACTTGCGGTCTTTTATACCAGATAAGGATATTTTTGGAGGGCAGCATAGGATGGAACACTTTGTCAAGAAGTATGTATGAAAAATTTTCAAAAAATCAAACTGCAAAATTAATTATGAGCTCAAATACAGTTTACATTGCTATACCACTTAGTAATCACGGCAGGTTTGGTACATATATTTGGACAAGTACCCATAACAAGCTTTAATCTTCGACTTTCCAAGCCAAAATATGAACTTGACCTAGAAACTGTTCCTAGGAATATTTCATCTTATTAAAACACCTAGATATATATGGTTTCTATATCTTGTTGAGTTTCTCCTTAAAGACTTAACCCCTCAGCTCAATGGAAAAGTCATAAAAAGCAGACAAATATTTGGCATGCTTATCAAAACGGCAGCAGCTCAGCAGCTGTCAACCCTTTTAGGCCATGGTAAGAGCTAAAATTGGCCACCACTAACACAAAACTCATCCCAACTCAGATGTGCGATTAGCAATTTGCATGAGTCAAAATATTTACTTAAAACAAATGCGGGAGTTATAAAAAAAAGCATCAAGGCAAGAAAAAAGGTGCCAAAAGCAATCATTAGGCCAAACGCGCAGAGACTTGGCCAAGTTGGCGGCATCATTAAAAAGCTTTAATTAATTTTATTTGCTTATTTTCTTAGTCTTTCTCCAAAAGTCATCCTTCAAATGAGGGAATTGCCTTTTGGGTGGTCTCTCTCTCTCCCGCTCTACACTCACCGCAACTGTGAATGAGTATTTGAAATATGTGAATACGCGAAATATGAATGCGAAATGCGAATGCGAATACGCTTGCGAATGAGTTGCGGCGCCTTGTGAAGCTGTAAAGTGGCCAACACATTCGGAGACTGACACTCGGACATTGAGTCCGACACCCATGGCTAATTGATCAACTCCCAGCGGGGCAACTGATTTGGGTATGGCCAACAAATTGGCCAAATTAATTTGGCCTTTTTCTCGCTGAACTGTTGTGACTGTTTTGACTGCTCTGCGACGCGTGCGCTTTGCTTTGCTCAAATGAAATTCAAGAAAATTAATTAAAATAACAATGTGAAATTTCCATGAAACTGTAGATATATATTTCTCTTTCTCTCTCTGTCTGTCTGTAGCAGACCTTCTTCCGCAGAGAGTCTTTAGTCTTTAGTCTCTTTTTACGAACTGTCAGCCATGTCAGTCATAAAACTTAGTTTATGTGCACCTTCATTTCCATATGAGGTTTTCTATCCACCATTTCCATTAGTAGTTCACTGCGTCAGCTGCCATCTCTCTATACCCCTACCCCACTCACTCTGCTCTTCTCCATTTCTTCTCTCCTCCTTCTCCTCTTCTTCTTCTATTCTCCATTTATTGCCGTTGGCCATTGGGTCATTGATAAGCATCACTGACGTCGTCGCAACTGGCCAATAAAATGTCACGATTCAACTCCGATAAGCACCTGTTAGCTCCGCTCTCTGCTCTCCTCTCTACCCCCTCTCCATCCCCCTCCCTTTCCTCTACTCTCCACAGTCTTTGCTCGGTGCTGCTCTGCTATTCAGTGGAAAAGTTATTGGTTTTCCGTTGTCCACCGAACCACTGCACCACCGAGTTGTATATAAAACGCACTATTTTATATACAAACCGACCATAAATTCTGGCCTCCGTCTTAGCCTCTTTTTCTCTCATTCCATTTGTCTCCTTCTTACTCACCGTCTGTCTCTGTCTTTACTCTTTTTCTTCTGTGGTTAGTTTTATTATCCTATTTAAGCCACATTAAAATCAACGGGGTGCGCGACATTTGACAACAATTTATTGGACATTAATGTTTTGCCGCCAAGTTGGTAACAGTTGGGAACAGTTGGTAACAACAACAGCAACTGCAACAACAACATGGCGGGGGGCAAACAGCCTCTTTTGGTAAATTCCAATGGGTGCGGCAGCTTCAAATAGCCCGAAAAAACTCTTATAGATATCGAGGAGAGTGGGGAAGGTTTTGCTTACTATCATTGGATAAGATTAAGATTCTTTATCGCCATTTGTAATTTTCATTATTTTCATTATTTCTTTGTTGCGGCTATCATTTCGGAACAATCTGTTAATGACGGAAGTACAAAAAGGATATTAAAGTATAGTGTTTAATTTTAGCTTCACAAGTCTTAAACTTAGTACTTATATAAGGAAAACTGAGCATATCTAAAGCATATATCTTTGGAAACTACTAACAAAAGTAGCTTCTAGTTTAAAGATCTGCTACTTATGGCTTCTTTCTCCCTAAAACTGTATTGCGACTTTATTAGACTTGCTCGCGGTATGATTTAATGAACTGTTTAGTATTATTTATGAATATAATATATGAATATATATATATTTAAATTGTACATATTTCCTATTTCCTATACGCAAATTAAATTAAATTTTATCTCAATATTAAATAATATGTTAATTTACACATTTGAGTATTAAGAATTCACTACGATTGAAGTACAGTGAATAAATACTTCTATGTTATGGTTCCCAGCTCAGGATAGAATGTGATGGGGTGGGGAGGAGTGGTGGTGTATTACTAACACCCCTATGTGTATAACACTCGAGGGTTTCGTCATGCCCACTTATCGTATATTGAAACTAAGCGCCCGCACAGCTTGCAACAGTTGCTAAAGTTGTGTTTTTCGGAATGGAAATGGAAAATGCGGAAAACTCTGCTGGGGTAAAAACTCTGCAATAGTAGTATATGGCGACGGCCATTTTGTTTTGGCTGCTCTCAGTTGGGTAAACATTTTAATTGCCACCCTTAGTGGCAATTGCGAGGTGGTTGAAAATCTGAATTGAAATTCATGGCGAAAACTTAACCCAAATCAGCCCCTTGCTTTTTCTGTATTCCCCTCAATCTCATTATGATTATGTCATTTGCTTTAGAAAATCATACAACGGATTCCGGAAATGACTCCGTGTGTGTGTGTGTGTGTTTGTCTGTGTGTATTTGTGAATTGCTGTGTTGTGAGACATAATTTAGTTTTCTGTATTTTGGACTTATTAGCGTGCACGAATCAATTCTCAAAGGATTTGCTGAACAAATCCTTTTGCCCCTTATTTTGTTGCTTTTGTGGCTGGTATTAGCAGGATGTGTGGCCTTTGATTTATGTCACGCGTCCTGGGAAATTGCCGAAGAGATAGAAGAGCGGGAAAAAAGGGCTGCGAATTGCGTTGTTGTTTGACTTTTGGGCTCGTTTATTGCCATGATAAACGACAGAGCAGAGCAGAGTTTCAAGTTCAGATTCAGATTTAGATTCAGAGATTCGACAGGGTTCGAGTGTCATCCTGTTATCCGGCGATATCGAGCAGCCAACGAGTGGAAAATGGAAAATTGAAAATGTGTCAAGGCAACAAAAAGACGCAAATTTGTCAGCTTGGCACGTACGGACGTACGTACGTCTTCGTTCGCTCTGGGAAAGTTGAACAACCGCAGAACGCAATTAAGAAATAAGCCAAAAGAAGGGGCTTTGTGAGCCAAAAGAAAGACCGCTTTAACCAGTAGCTTTAAAATTCAATTAAATATAATTAAGTAAATTATGCGGGGCCTACAAAAGTGGCGATCAAAATCATAGCAACGACTCTCTGCGCGTTCAGACCCGGCTCGCAAACACGCATAATAGCTTACTTAGCTGGGCCAAAACACAGACACACAGACATACGGACACACGGACACAGCCCCAGTTTTAGTTAAAGTTCCAGTTTTGTGGCTTCAAGCCACGCACTCAATCATCAATCTACGCAGACTACAAAAACAGCAGAAGAAGAAGAAACAAACTGAAGAAGAGTCTTTGGTTCAATCCAATGATCTTGTCCAGAGTCTCGATCGAAGCTTGATTGAATCTGTGCCACACGGCGGCAGCAACTGTATCTTCTTCTCTCTATCTTGTCTTGGCAAAAAGAAAACAAAAAATAAAATACAAGAGAAGCATTTAACAAAAAAAAACAACAACAACGTTGCGGTGGCTGTGTGCTGTGTGCTGTGATTCTTGCTGTGCTTTGTACGCCTGATCATTATGCGATCAATGTTGATCATTTTATCCCGGGGCTGTTGACAGCCTCAGCGCGCGGACATGACATGCGAGTCGAGTAACAATAACTACACACACACACACAGACACACATGTGTGTGCAAGAACCTGAAATGATCTTCATCATGGTGGATCGGACAGCAAAAGCACAACTCTATATACTGCATGCTACCTCCCTCCCCACAGACATACATACATATAATAATTACCAAGGCAACCGTAGACCGTCGCAAATAACAAGATCACAGCAAGAACTACAACAACAGCAAGTTAAGAAAGCCAAGTTGTAAGCGGCTAAAAGAGCAGAGAAAGAGACAGAAAGAAAGAAGAGACTGAAGATTCGACTCGCTTCTTAATTTTCTCAATTCCTGTAGATGTTCAGCCTCTGTGCTTGCTTGGCTCCCTTTACCTTTTGCCTTTTCCTTTTTCTAAACCCTCCTACCTTCCACCACATTCCCCTCTACTGCTCCCTATGTTGCCTTTAATGGCTTTCTTGCCGTAACCGACATTTTGTTTCCCTTCCACAATCCCTATAAAAAATGCAAAATTATGTACAAGCCCCGAAACGACGTTGTTCTTATATTGATCCTGTCTGCCTTACGGATTCCGCAGACTGCCCTCCTTCCTCCCAATCTACCTTCTACATTGTCTGCTGCTCGTTGGGTTGTCTGTGCTCCTTTTTGGACCCTTTATATAGTTGTAGCTATCGCTGGCATGGCTGCACTTCTTCGTAGTTGCTGCCGTCCCTCCGTCCCTCACTCTTTCTTTAACCGTTCCTGACTTGTTTTCCTTTTCTGCTTGTTTTATTTTTTGGCATATTTAAGCACGATTGCCGTTTGCTGTTTTAAATGATTTCTTTCTGTTGGTTCTTTTGGTCAGTTGCCTTTTCTTATGAACCAATCAACACACACACACACTCGCACACACACATGTGTTACCCACAGTTCTCCTTCTCCCCATCACCCATTTGCGTGCCTGTCCTTCTTCTGGGTACAGCAAACGAAGTGATCTTCCTGCTGCTGCTGCTGCTGCTGGAGGATCGCTTGCGTGCGCTCCTTGTACGGTGATCTTCCGCAAATTGGCGGCCATAAGCATTGCAAAATTATCTCGTCGCTGTCTCTTCGTTGCGGACAGACGACGGTCAGGACCTACAGACGGACATACACCGCCCTTTTCGACTGTGTCCATTTCAAATTCAAGTCCAACAAAAACAAAAAATATTCTGCAAAATGTCTTTCTGTTAAAATGTCTGTCTGGCAATCAGCGTCTGCCACTTTTTATACTTTTTACGCATTCAATATTACCAAACCAAACGAAACCAAAAAAAAGTGAGGTTATCTTTTTAGCCAGACGTTGGACCATTGCATTACCAAATTATTTGCTCCTATAATTCTGCATAAAGCTGATTTCCATACGTAATTTCGGTTTGATATTAATGATACTCATTCTACATTAATAACTTTATTAATTTAAGACCGTACTACTCTGAATCGTTTTGATTATGAGTCGATTTTTAAGCGATAAGTTAATAAAAATTAATATTATTACCACTAAATTGTTTTTGTGAATTAAACTTTTTACAACTTTTTTATAACTAAATCAATTATGATTCTAAATGAATTCGTCTAGATTAGAATCTTCAAGATTCTGCTAACAAACTGATGCTTCAAATATATACATAATTAATGTACATTAATTTAAAAATATATATATATTATATATATTATTATAAGTACTTTTAAAGAAAGAAATTAATGTTTAAGCTAATGAGTATTGCGCAAAAGTTTCTCCGCAAATTGCAATCAAACTCATTGAACATTTATGATTGTAATGTTGTTCCCATGGCTTTAATGATGGGGAAGTTCCGCATCACTTGGCCATTATAAGATGCTTAGTGGGTGAGGAAATAGTATTAGCAACAACAACAACAAAAAAGACTTGGAACAACAATTACAACAACAGCAAATTCGATATAAAAGGAAATGCGGCGGCAAGTGTAACGAATGGTAATAAAAGGCTTAGACTCCACAAATGAAAGAAGATCTCTGAGAAGCTGAAATGAGTTTTTGCTAAAGACAGAGAGAGCAGTAGAGAGTGATAGAGAGAGATAGCGAGCATAATTGTAAGGAAGAGAGGGAGTATTAGTGTCAAAATATTTATGCACACAGCAAGACTTCCTGAAGTCTGAAGAATGCTCGGCGAACAATCGATGAATCTCAGAGACAATTGGAAGATGACTTAACGTTTTAGCTCTAAAATATCTGGGCTAACTCTGTGTTTATACATACACATACGTCTGTCTGTCTCTGTGCTCTCTTTGATGCAATTCAGTTTCGCCGACAGCAGGAAAAACACTTTCCCCCCAGGTAGATAAACTGAGAGTCAGTCTTAGCATCATCTAAAGACTGTTCATTGGCTGAGACAGAGAGATAGAGGAGTGGGAGAAGTCTAGGTCCATTAATTTTGCCATTGTAAGGCAATATATATAATCTACTTAGAGTATTGTGTGTCCTTTTTGAACACAGCTCCTTGCCCCGAAGATATCCTTGTTTTTGTTGTGTGTCTCGGACTGTCACAACAATTACATGTGTCGGCATTTGCTCAAACGCGCCTAGAAATGTCAAAAGGATATTTTATTGACTTTTTATGCTGTTAACTGACCGACATAATGCCCAGTTTTGTGGGTGATTACCACAAAAGGACAGCAGAGAGAGCGAGAGAGGGGGAGAGATAGAGAAGGAGAGGGTGAGGGAGTTTCCCTCTTTGGGTGGTCGTTCCCTCAAGACAACAAGTGTCGGCATCTATGATCTGTGGACCTGTGGATCTGTGAGCACATGTGCCCATCCATGATATATGACTTGTAATTGCCGAGCACAAACCGTGTGCTCGTGTATTGTGTGGAATTTAACTCAGTATTTTGGACTTGTTAACGTTGTTGTTGCGTTGAGCAAACAACTTCAACATTTGTAATGCCAAAAACACAGAAACTTAAGAGACTGGCCAAAAGTGTCAAGGCGACAAAACGAATCGCAGTTCGAGTCACAGCTCGATCAATTGTCGATCGTTGAACGACGACGGCAATCAGCAGCAACAAACAGCGAACAACCAACAGCAGCAATATCCCAACAGCAGCAGCAGCAGCAACATCTCAACAGCAGCAACAAATGCCAACCAACAACAATACAATAAATATCAGACAACAAACTGAGCACAAACAACCAACAACCAGCAACGGCAGCTAAAACAGAAACAGCAACTGAAGACAAGCCAGAAGATCAGCGATAGCTTCCATGACAAAGACTGTCTTCAAAATGGGGGCACTGAGAAGGAGTAGAAGAAGTTGCAGCAAAAGGAGAAAGAGAAGATGAAGGAGACGAAAAAGACTCTCCATTCGAAAAGGGTTAACAGAGCTCTCGATGCTATCAACGCATTGAGCATTGAATTACAGTCACACATAAACTGAAAACTGAAATCGATACCAGAAACTCAACTCGCAATCCCAATCCCAATTCCAATCCCAAAACCCAACTCCTACCACCTCCAATACCGATTCCTTCTGTAGGTGCAGGAGTTTTGTATCGAGATCGGTGTCTGTGTCAGCGCTTAAATGCTCATTTAAAGAGATTTACAGTGTATGCCACTTGCATACAACATTCGGAGTCGGAGTCTGAGTCTGAGTCGACTAAACTCGACTCCAAAAACGTAGCTGATAACGACGCTTTGTTGTCCATAAAACCACATAAACACATACGAGGGTAGTTCAGCAAGTAGTGCAAGACTCGTATTAACATTTATACAGAAAAGAAAAAAATTAAAAGGTTTTACAATAGCTTAAATTCTATAAGTTATATAGCTTTAAGTCCATTTGATAAGCCCTTTAATCCTTATATAGGTAATTGGTTTAACTTTTGAGTAATTTAAGCATATAACCATAGGAAAAAACTCTTAAAACTGCCCTCGGCAACTGCTTCGTATAAGTAAATGTAAGTGCTTCGTAAATAATTAAATACCACTAACGAGGGCGGTTCTAGAAATACTGAGCATATCAATTTCGAGCATCTAAATGAAATTTTTAGCAAGTTTTAAGAAAAAATCGAGCTTTACAGCAATTAGTTGTTCTAAATTCAGTAAAAATATATGCGAGGGTCGTTCAAAACGTTAAACACGTGTATAAATCAAAAGTTAATCCTTTAAAACTAATGAAAACTGCTGTTTAGAGTTTTCAAATAACCTTTATAGCTCGCCTCGACAACTACAACTACTTTGCAATTATTGTAAGACCCTTTGCGGGAATTGCTTTCTAAGTAACAAGTGCATAAATTGCACATAAATGTTACTTAAAGAAATTTTTAAATATTTCTAAACATAATAAAAAGAGCACAAACTGCTGTAACACACCTCGGCAGCATGCAGCGTCTAAGTAAATGCAAGTAGATTAATTGCTGCAGTCATTAAATGCAACAGCGATGGCATCTAATGCACGATCAAAAACCATACATCAACATCACAGAGAAGAGAACCCAAGAAGATGGAGAAGGAGGATGGAGGTGAAGAATGTGAACGTGAACGAGGGCTGCCCAATGCATTTTGTAGGCGTCGGCAAACATCTTGTTATCCCTATGCGAGTGCTGCTCTCAATACAATACATAAATCGTGTTGTTTTGACAGCAAAATCGACCGCAGGTCAGTTCGTACCTGACTCCGATATCGATAACGATTCGTATTCCCTTCTAAGGATTCCGATTGCGACTCCTGTTCGCCGAGGCCACACACACAGTCTGAAAGGGACAGACATAGAGACAGAGAGGAAAATAGATCAAAGAGCTGAAGAGGCGGCATGTCCAGCGTCTACAATTTGTGAGTGTGTGCGTCCTTGCCTCATTTGGTGTCCTTTGACATTGACCGAAACTAATCATTGTTGCGCCAACAAGAAGTCAATGCATTGTCTATCGATGTCCTGCTGTGCCAGGAGACATGTGTTGTCCAGTTGCCCAGTTGCAAGTCTGCTCCTCTCAGTCCGACTCTAAGGCGATTTGCTGCGCCGTTGCAAGGTGTCCTGTTTTAGTTGATAGTTTACTTTGGTCTTTTTTTTGTTTGCAGCTCGACAAATTAAATTCTCTGCGGTTTGCGACATGCGGCGTCTGCTGCGGTTTACCAAATGCTCTGCCTTTCGATTCATGCCACAATCTATGTGGATGTGGCAGCCACAGGAGCTGAGACCATTCTCACGTTCCGCTTTGGCTGCAAGTCTGCTAAACTTGTACTCTAATTGCGGCGCTTTTCGTTTAGACGTAATTAAAATGAGACTCCACACAAAAAACACATAAGAAGCCAAAAGACTATTTAGCTTTTTTTGTGCTGCACTAATTAGATTGCCAGGTTTCAGCTTTTGGCTTTTAGCTTTTAGCCACATACGATCCATATTTGGCCAACACAGACAGACGCTGGCATCGTTTTGTTTAATGGTGTAGATTGTTGCACGCTGACAATTTGGCCAACAAACGACAGCGTCAGCTTTTGCTTTTGGCCATGCCAAGCCAATTGAAGTTGGAATTACCATTGGTATTGGAATTG
This sequence comes from Drosophila tripunctata, assembly GCA_035047385.1. NCBI lineage: Eukaryota > Metazoa > Arthropoda > Insecta > Diptera > Drosophilidae > Drosophila > Drosophila tripunctata. The sequence goes on from JAWNPS010000288.1 coordinate 703,166, forward strand.
GAATTGGTCTTGGAATTGACTCTGGCAATTGCCAATTGGCAGCTGCTTTTGGTGCTTTCGAGGGAATGTCGCGCCTATTTTCCTATTAAACTAGATGGTAAATTGTCAGCCACAGTTTAAAAAGTTTAAACAAACGAACTTTAAACATCAATTGCAATGTTGAGGCTAAAGTGATCTTAATCTGAAATTCAGAGGATCACTTTATTGATTTAGATCTAAGCTTGAAGGATAATCCGTGTCGATCAGTATAAAAAGCAAATGTTATTATTAACCAATAGATGTGTAGTTCAAGTTCATATCAAACTTCTTCAAGTAAAGATGAACACTGTTAAAATTCAAAGTGATCTCGCTGAATCTACAGCTGGAGAATGAGGATCACTTAATCGATTTAAAGCGCCTGCAAACATCATTTTGAATGGTTGAAGGTATTAAAAGAAAAACAAGTACAGCATGAGCATCAATTGCATGGTTATCAGCGCCAATCAAACTCAAGTTAAGACCATGGCCAAGACGGAGTCTGCAAACCGATTCTCGAGACTCGATCCTCGAAGACCGATGCTCGATCGGTTTGCCGCTTAAATGCAAAATTAAAACATAAATCGTGCGCGCCATTATGGTTATTACAGTGAAGCTTACCACAGGCAAACGATGCAGGTGAGGAGGCGTGATTGAGTGGGGGTAAGCACATCAGCGAAAGAGAGAGAGAGAGAGAGAGGGAGGGAAATTGCACTGCAAGTACGCGCAAAATGATTGCTCGATCAAATTGAAGATTGTGCACTGTCTGGACAGGAGCAGGAATGAGGGGGTGTGGCAACCAGGATGCTCCATCAAGGCTTCGGGCAAAGCAAAGTCATAAAGTGGAGAATTATATATATATGAGGGACGCCCAGATTCGCCGATCTCCATGGCCCTCTTGGCTATATAACAGCTATGGCGGCATCAGCATTGTTATTATTAAAGCAAAGGCCAACTGTTTCCTCCCTCCGCTCCCATCCCCACTCCCACTCTGTGGAACAACTGGAAGACAAGTTGCTTAAATTGCAATGATTTAATACAAGAAATTGCAAAATGAAGACTCACTCACTCACATTTATGGGCGTGTCTGCCTTGGCCCTTGGCCCCAAAAACAGTCCACCACAACAAAGAGGGGCAAGGGAAGGCATTTGAATGCGTAGATCACGTGCTTATTAAATAATTTATTTAAGCACCCAATTCAATTTTATAATAAAAATGTAGCCACAGCTACAAAAAATAAAAAAGAACAACAGCAAAAGCAACCAGAACAAGTTGTAGTACGAGTAGAAAACTTGTCTGCCTCGTTTAGACCCAGTTGCCATTAAGTGGCTAATTGCATTGCAAGTACAAGTAACTTATATAGAATACTCTATAAATAATATATAGGTTTTAAAGGGTTTATAGATTTTACAATAGTTTAGCTATCGTTAGACTTTCTTTTACACTTTAAGTAGATAAGATTAAAAGTTGAGAGACAGCCAATAAATTTTGCTATATTTGTATGCTAATTTGTTTGCAGGGTATTGCTTAGTCTTACCAAAAAGTGATAGTTAATTAAACACTGCTCTCTGTCCGTCCATCTGTCCGTTTGTGTGTCTGCTTGTCTCGTCTCTTGGTGTCTGTCTCTTGGTTATATGCAATTTTGTTGCTGCCAGTGTCAGGCTTCCACTCAGTTGCTTCAGTTTTACATCCTTGCCATGTAATTAGCTGGGTGGCAGCCAAAAATGGGCGTGGCCAGCTGATACGCGTTTTTCATTTGGCTGGCTAAGTGGTTGCCAGTGTGGTGCTCTGTGTGGTGCAGTGCTTGAGTGGCTGAATGATGCATCATGTCTTGCTCGCACTTGGCCATTAATTTAATGGTTTAATTGCTAGTCAACTGGTTGCATGGCTCGTTTATGCAGCGTCTTGGCCAAATTGCATTGCGTGTCGGGATGAGTTTTACTGGCTTGACTCTACTAGAGCCTGATCAGACTCTACGCATTATGATGATGCGAGACAGTCTATTCAATTTGCCAATTTATGTCTTCATAAAGTTGTCTACACAACATTTTAAATACTCAGACAGCTGCTCAGAAAAATTTTATAGCTGAAAATCCTTTTTAGAAATCACTTTTCCGAACCTTTTTTCAAACGTACGTGACTCAGTTGCTGAAATCTTTAGATCTTTTACACAATAGATTGGTATTTTTTCCAACTAAAGTGTTGTCATCATCACAAGTATGATGTAATATGATATAATAGCAGATAAAGTGTTCGTTTAGTTTGTTGTAAATAGAGTGGAAATTACATCATTCACAGTATTCGTTTAATTACACTTTGATTGTTTTAAATTGTAATTAAATATCGATTTAAAGTACTCGTAAATGACTCGTACTCGTACTCGATCGCCTTTCAACCGGAAATCTGCAATTTCTCTGCGAGTGTGTAAACATTTCTATTCAAAAGTGCGAAGCATTGGCTTTGGTTCGAGTACCCGAAACATAATTCAATGATATTCAATCTCACAAAAAAATAATAATAATTTCCTGCTGAGCAAATAATGCGATGTTGCTTGAGTTCGCTTTGGCCCAGGGCTGAATCGCATAAAAATTGCAAGTTGCACAACCACAATAACACGCCCCCAACAACAACAACAAACAGAGGATGATCATTTGGCCAATCAATATCGTAAAATGCAATTTATGATTTGTTGCTGTGATTTCTAAAACAAATAAAAAAAGCAAAAACACAACAAAACAACGATCGAGGCATGCAACGAGCAACAAACAACAAGCTGCATGCAACATGCGGCTAAAGCTCGTTCATGCAACCTCCAGCAACGGCAGCAGCAGCAGCCAAAAGTTATGGCACAATTTTCACATCATTTTTCCGCCCGTTCCCGCGCCGATAACTGAGTTATGTTGCAACTTGGGGCATCTGCAGCTCCCCCATCCCTCTGTCTGCCCCATGCCCCTGCCACAAGCTGCGATTGCGGCACGTAAAATAATTTAGCCAGCATTTAACCTTAGTTTTTCGCATAGCGAATGTTGTTGGCCTCATCCAGTTTTCAGCTTGAGCTGCAGATGCAGCGCTTGATACCCTGTAATATCTGTGGCACTAGCTGTGGAGTATGACAGAGCAACAGACTGTTAGAGTTTTATATAAGTATTCGAATTTGAGATATTGTATTGGAGAATGTATAACGTAAATAGCCTGTCCCTTAGTTTAGTTCTATTAGGAAGATTGTTTGATACTTTTTCCGTATTAAAAACTCTGTTCTATGCCATTTATGCCCTAGGGTATTTGCTAGTCTTGCATACCCATTGCTGACATTGTCCGAGCGTTGATTATGATGAAGTTGTGCGCAATTTGTTGGCCGTCTGTTGTTGCAGCTTTTGAAAACGCCAAAAGGCACAACGGAAATTGGAGATGAAGTGAAGTGAGTTGCCTTCGTCTTCTGCTTCTTCTTCTTCTCCATCCACTTCTTCTTCTTCTTACTCGCTCACTAGGGAACTTTAGAGCAGAGCAGAGCAGTTGTTGTTGTCGTCGGTGTTGCTGTTGCTTTTGGTGTTGCTGTTGGCCTGAACTCCTCAGCTCATGTGGAAGATCGCTTAATTGGCCAGAACTGCAGCTTGGCAAAATGAAAAAGTTCTTGGTCAAAAAAACTGTTTAAGCCTTAGTTCAGGCCAGCTGTTTGTTGTTGTTGCAGGCTACAGTTCTCCCCAGTTTGTTGTTGTTGTTGTTGCCGTTTCGTTGCGCTCAGCGCAAGACTAATTAAATTGGGAACGTGCAACAAACATACAGTGTTTTTTTTTGGCCGTGTCCAAAGAGCGTCATAAATAAAACGTTGATAATTCCATCAAGACACAAGAAGAAGCAGCAACAACCATGAGTGGAAGAAGAAGAAGAAGCAGCAGCAGCAGACATATGGGGGCTGTTTGTTATCCTCGTGCAACATCTGTGCATATGCTTTTATTTAGGCTCCGCCTCTGCATTTAGCTGCCACAGCATGAGGCAAGACCACCACCACCACCACCGACACAGACTCCAACACTGTCTCGCTCTCTTTTCATCTCTTTATTGCTGTCTCTCTTGCACACTTACTATGTGTGTGTGTGCGCAGTTGCCACAAGGAGCATGTGTGTGTTGTGGAGAGTTTTCTCCATCCTCAAACTGGTTTCGAACTTCGAAATACGTTTCCCCAACTTCGAAAAAGTATCTGCGAGATACACGCACGGAAAGGGAGTCACCTCTCTCTCTCTCTGCTGCTGCTGCTGTGGCTGCCACAATTATGACTTAATGTTTGGCATTCGCTTGGCAACGTCGCAATTTCCTGTTAAATGATACGTGGCTATTGTTGTTGTTGTTTCTGTTGCTGTTGTTGTTTAATTTATGCCACCTTTGCTCTAATATTAGCTTTGTCACGCCTCGCTGATCTCACTGATCCCCTCGTGTCTTCCGCCCTTTCTTCTCCATCTTCCGCTATTGTTCAGCCCTGGAATGGTCTGCTAATGCCACAGTAGCCACAATTGAGTTAATTTTTTAATTTCGTTCCCCTCCACCCCTCTGCAGACTCCGCACTACCCACTCCCTTACGCTCTCTTAGCCATAAATTATGTGCAACGTTTTCATTTCGTTTAGGAAATGCAACTCGATTAAGAAGCTGCAACGCTTTAGTTAATTATGCAGCCAACTTACCAACTAACTAACTAACTAACTAAGTAACCAACTAACCAAGCCAGGCCCAAACACGCTCTTAGCCAAGTCCAGCAGTCTTAACGCTTCTGCAGTTCTTTTTTTTTAACTTGGCTTAAACTGAAGGTGAAGTTTGCGCACCGCTGCACACAAATTGCCAAAGAGTGGATGAAAGAGAGAAGCTACATTATTGTGGGAGTGAACAGTGAGTGAGTGAGAGAGAGAGAGAGAGAGAGGAAGCGGGTAGACAGAGAGAGGGCTTAACGCTTAGCGCTTTTTAGCCGCTTGTTTGGCGGCGTTCCCGCAATTTAGCGATAAAACAAATAATACATTGCACCTACTTATTTGTGCAACGTTTTCGTTCTGTTTGCATTGTTCCGCACTCTTGTTGTTGCAACTTGCTGCTTGTTGCAGCTTGTTTGCTCTGTTGTCTGTTGATTCGTCTGCCAGTTGAGATAATGAAAAGGTGTAAAATGTCAGTTTTGTTTGCTTTGCTCCCATTTTGTAATTGTTATGGCTCTTCATTTTGTTAAATGTGTCTGTCTTGTTTTTGTTGTTGTTATTGCTGCCGCTTTGTGGCAGGTGCAAGCGCCACAAGCACTCATTGACTTATTTATAAGTATGTGGCATCAAATAAAAGTAGTCGTGAAATACTTTTTTATAAAGCAAATAGCAAAAATTGCTTGTTTGAGTTGAAATTTATGTTTTGTTATCACTTTTTAATAGTAAAGTTTAATAAAATATTAAATACTTTGATATTCAAAATAATTATCCATATATTTTATGTTAAAATATATATTAATCAACTTTAAAGACCCAAAATTAACTGAATTGTATTGCTAGTTTTTGTATAAATTTCTTGAATTTTCTTTGTCGAAAGATGTTTTTTTTAGAAATGTTCATTAAATATTTATAGAAAATATTGTTATAAAATTTTTAATATATTTTAAAAATTTTTAAAAGTATTCCTTCAATTTTTAAGCTGCATTATAAATAGATTTATGCATGCTTTATAGTTTTAAGTAGCATTTTTATGATGCTCCCTGTACCTTTACAACATTGGTATTCTTTAGACTTTCGACTACGTGCCGTCATGCAGTAGCTGGGAGTTAGTTACGCTACGTTGCTAACTTGGCTAACAAGTGGCGTGTAATAAGCAGCGGCAACTTAAAGATGCTGCCAACTAATTAGAAGAGACAACATATAGAAGGTCACGCTGAAATCATATGCATAACTAAGCATAGAGCAGAATCAACTATCTGAGAATTCTAGCAACTATTATTAAATGTGCCATGTTTAACACTTTTATGTGATAAACGATCGATTTGCTATATATAACATAAAACTATAAGCAAATAAGTATAGCTTACTCTAAACCCAAACTGTTACCAACTTGATTATGCCTTGAGCTCAACGGGTACTCGTATCTGTTGGCCATTAACTCACAATTAGACAGGCCCCAAAATGCCAAGCGAAAAACTCAACGATTTTGCTGACCAATCAATGAACAAATCTAGATTCGCCTTTGGCCCAAAAGGGCTGGCAAGCGATACATTTTGGCCGACAAGGACCTTAATTAACGGTATTTGCTGCAAGTCTACCATTTTGTTTTTGTGTATTTCGCCTATTTTGGGGGCAAGTTTCTTTTTAGACACGACACGGGTCAATTCGCTCAACTTGTCAGCGAAAGTTTTGTGTGATTTATATGGCAGGAGGCTGCAATAATAGCCAAAACAAGCTAACGAAAAAAGGCTGAAAGCTAATAAAATATCTGAAAATCGAGTTCATCAATCAACATGAAAAGTATTACAAGATTTTAGCCAGGCTCTGACTTTGGCTATGGCTTTCTGGCCACAATGATTAATACCAATAAAATTGTACAAGTTGTGCATTTGTTAGACGCAGCTGCGACTCGAAAGAATCGCGAGACAAGCGGACAGGCGGACAAGCAGACACGGCGACTTGGAGACTCGTAGTCTAAATGGGTCACTGCCTGCAAAAAGATACCTCCCCACCATCCACTATCCCCCACTGTCCCCGCTCTGTCTTGGATTACAACGTCTCCTGAATGTCTCTGGCAGCTGAAAATTTATTATTTGCACTCGAATCAAAGACAACTCTCTACTTACTTTGGCTCCAATGATGGCTCTAGACTTTGGCTTTTGTATATAAGAATTTGCAACACACACACACACACACCAACTCATACACACACACACAGGCACAACTCATTTGCAAATTCCAACGAAACACTGTTCCACAGAATTTCAACGATCATTTAGAATTCAGTTTGGGTGTCGTCTCCTCTGCTCTGCTCTGCTCTTCTTTCTTCTCTGCTGTGTGTGTGTGTGTGTGTGTTGCATGCAGCTTCATGGAGAAACGGCTGCTGTTGTTGTTGCTGTTGTTGTTGCTGTTGCCTGAGGTTCGTTCTCTGTTCGTTCGCTGGTTCGCTTGCCTCATGGTGCATGTTCAAGTTGGAGTCCGAGCTTCGAGTCGACTTTGAAGATGCGCCGCAAAGTTGTTCGAGACCACCCAAGTGGATGCTGCTCAGGATGCTCTAAGGGCGCTGTAGTTGTGTAGCTGTGTATCTGTGTGTGTATGTGTGTGTGTATCTGTATCTTGTGGCTGCGTTCGCGACCGCAATAAATGCGCAAATAAAGTCACAATTAGAGTTGAACTTGTGGGAAACGCGAAACGAGAAACGAGCAAAAGAGAATCTCTGAATATTTTTCGACTTTGAGTGCAGGCAACTCTACCCTTTCTCTTCATTTCCCCGCTGGTTGTGGCATATTTTGAGATGCGTGAAGAATGCACCATTGCAAGTACAGACATGTCATGCCACGCACGGACTAGTCCAACCGAGTAGTGCACTGTTGATCCTTTTGCTGCCAAAGTAGAAATACGTGTAGTTTTTATTGCTTTCTCTCTCTCTGTCTGTGTGGCATGCAACACAAACGACATCCATTGTAGGGTCATTGATTTGTTACGAATTTATTAGTCAGTAGCCAACGCCGCACCGTTTAGCAGACCACTTGCAACCGCTTGTAGCAAGTGGGAGGCAGTCAGCATAAAGGGAATTCTGAGTTCAGAAATATGTACGTGTGTCCGTATGCATAGTTTATGGTAAACTATTGTTTTTAGCATTTAAGCACGGGTTTGTTGTACTTTTTCAAATTAATTACATAATTTAGTTTAGTATTAATAGATTTTTTAGCTACATAAATTCTGGGTTAGCTTTCAAGTGCTTTCAATTTAAAGTTAATGAATTAATTATGTTTTTTTAACAGCTTTTCAGCAGTTACTCAGTCTTAACTTGGCTAACAATTAAAGCAGCTGGCGAAAATAATTGCTTTGTGGCTGTATCAAACCGTTAAAAGCAATTAGCCAGCTCATCACCTGGCTATAACTCTGCTTAATACTGTTCCTACAGCTCCTGCTCCTGCTCCTGCTTTTGCTCCAATCAAGAGTCCGTTATCAGCTTTGGCGATAATTGCATGTGGCAATTTGTAAGCTCTCCTTATGATCGCATATGACACACGGACAGGCCAATATAATGCAAGATCTATGGCTCTCTGAAATGGCCACACGATACAACATACATGCTACATGCTGCATGCTACATGTGGCTACAACATACTGGCAAACGGCAACTGCATCGCAATTGCAGATTAATAATGCCCAACCTCCAACTTGGACTCTGACTTGGACTTGGACTCCGACTATGGCAACAAAAAAACGCATTTATTTAGCTTAATACGATATTTATCGATGCGATTGCAGCGTGAACATGTGCTTGGCGGGGGGAATGGAGCTGTGGCGGTGGTGGTGCTGGTATAGTAACACCCATTACAAATCACCGTTAATGAATTCAAGCTCTCCTCCGCCTCCTCCATCTTCCTCCTGCTCGTCACACATCAATTGCCCCATTTGAGGCGCTTTCAAGTATGGAATGCGTTATAGGAATTTCTAACCGAGATGCCTTAACAATTCGCATTAACTGTAACCAAGTCAAAGAGTCAGTCAGACAGAGAGAAAGAAACGTAGCGAAGGTCAAACGCAAATGCCAAAGCCGAAGGTTAACTTAATGATAATTTGAAGTAGGAGGAAAAACAGAAGTCAGCAGGAGAGTCAGCAGACGTGAAGACACGCGCTTCAATCCATCAGAACAATGGCAGGTCACACGACTCGGCACGCGTTTGCTCCGAGTACTCGCCGAAGGACGTGTACAAGGGCAAGTAGTCACTAGCACAAGGACACGTAGCTAACAACGGGAGCAAAACCTTGACTTTGATATTGAGTATGTCGGCCAATTTATGTATTTATTATTAGCTTGTTATCTGCCTCCCGGGGGAGCAACTGTTTGTTAGACACATGATCCCGTTACGACAACTCGTACGACTATCGACCTTGAAGAGAAGGCCAATCAAAGAGAGTAGTTCTATAGCTTATACCCAGTATACTTATATGTGACATGACACACAAATCAATCAGTCACAGTTGAAACTACAAAACAGTGACTCTGGGTTCGACTCCGACTCTGTTCCTATTCCTTCTCCCCTTCTCCTACTTCCTCTCTCAACTTGTAGCTGCTCTTCCTGGAAGCCACTGGGGCTTTCAACCCAAAAAACAACTGCGGCTTGTCTCTGTCATTGTTTGTCTCAATTCGTTGCTTGTGGCTTTGTGAATGCGACACTAATCCCGCTTATAATTTTATTATGCCACCGATTTCATTGCGTGGGCGCTGAATCGCCATGTCTCCCCTCTTCCCTCTACTCGCCCTGCTGCTGCTGCTTCTCTGTCTCCATCTGTTGTTCATTTCACGCAGTAGCAAATTTTGACACGATGTAGTAATACATCAGTGAGTGTCCGTACGTCCGTCTGTATGTCCGTCTGTCCTTCACTGCGATGCCTTCCAAAGCGGCTTTATGTCTGCCTGCTTCAAGCTTGATCGTTTAATTGTGTCTCGAAAGTCGGGCTTACTCACTGTTTGGTCAACCAACCTACAGCTTATTGTCTTGGCTTTCAATGTTGCCAATTAATTGTGCCACAATATTTAAATTCAAGTTCAAGTTTAGCACATAAGCCTGTGCGAATGATCTTTATAAACTGTTTCGATATAAGGCGATGATCTTGTCTTGAGGCATGGAGATTACGATTATTCTTAAATAGATCTTGAACTTAGAATAGGTTTTATATACTATACTCTTTCTAATATCCGATTATATATGTGCCATCTGTAGTGCAATTTATGTCTGCAGTATAAAGATCAATTTGTGGTTTACATATTTGAAAATGATCTCAAGATTTTTATGGATTTCTATAAATAATATTTTCATTTATTAGTTTTTAATATCTTCTCAAAAGTATATTAGGTTTGTAAAAAGTATGTAACAGATAACTTAGCCACAATTAAACTAAGTTTGAAGCAATTTGCAATTTTTATCAAAGCTTATTTTATACATTACATCTCTCTCTCTCATACCTCAGTCTTAACTGTTAGTTAATTGAGCAACTCACTAGTTCAAGTTATTACTTTAATTTATAGACTATTCGTAAAGTAATCACGATTTGGACACGCGCACATCTCTAACTGCTGTGTGTCTAGCTCCCATAGCCCCCCGTCTTGTTTCCCTCTTTCTATTACGCCCCACACCACCTCTCTAAAGTTCAGACATAACTCAATTGGTAGTCACGCTTTTCCCCAATGGCAAATTAAGTTTTCATAGGCAGTAACAAGGCCAACAAGCTGAGCTTGAGTAGTGGAGAGGTGTAGTAGTGAGGAGAGGTGTAGTGGTAGAGGGGCGGCCCTGTTGATTGGCAAACGTCAGTGTCATAAATTTGAAATTTCCTCACTTGAAAATAAGCCAGAAGCAACAACAACAACAACAACAACAACAACAACAACAACTGTAGAAACTTATTGAATTGAATTTTTAGAAACGATTTCATGTTAAATGAAACTCAGGTGCTCAACTCAAACCGAGACTCATATCAGCGTCAGCGATATATTTTATGAGTCAATGAGAAGCGAGTAGAGAGGGAGTACGCAAGTGTGGGGCACTTGCAACATGGGTGCAGAAAATTCAAGAGAATTAACAACGGGAGCCGTCGAGTTTTTTGATGGCGAATCGAGAACTCGCCAACGGATTCGCATTCGGATTCGGGAATTGAGAATCGAGAATCGTGTTAATAATTTAGTTGCTTATCGCGCGTGTTGACGTTCAAAATGGTTTCAGTTTCGCACACAGCTACACGCCTCAAGTATCTGTGTGTGTGGCTGTTAAAAGATACTCTGTCAGCGCCTTTTTTGGTTAGATACGAGCTGCCGTTTGCCAATTAGCAGCCACTTGGCACTTGCCATTAGATACAGATACAACGACAGCTAGAGTAGAGATAAAGATACAGATAGAGATACACTGATACAGCTACAGCAACAGTTGCATTTGCATTAGATACTACAAAGCACTTGGCCTAATTGGCAATGAAAGTGGAGTGGAGGGAAGTGAAGTGGAGGAAGTCTTATCAGTCAACAGATAATGCAGCTAAGCAGACAATGGAGCCTTTTAGTATCGGCTATTTATATATTGTTGCTGTTGCTGTTCATGTTGATTGGACGCCTTATTGTTGTTGTTGTTCTGGCTGCCTCTGCTGCTGCTGTTGGAGACCACACACGATGGCAGAGCGCAACTGGCTGGATGTCTGTCTGTCTGTCTGGCTGGCCCTGAGCCTTGTTGCCTGCCACAAACGAGATTTAAATGAGTCGCAACGACGGCAACTCTCTCACGATTCTGAATTTCAACGAAATCGGCAACTGTTGCGGATCGCAGTTGCTGTTGCTGCTGTTGTTGTTGTTGATGCTGTTGTTGTTGTTGTTGATGCTGTTGTAGCTGCGTGGCATTCTACGCATGCCAGAGATACTTTTGGCACCTTAACGGCGATTAAATGCACACGCAGATGCAGCTGCAGCTTGAAGCTTGAAGCATGAGCTCCATTGCCAGTTGTTGGCCTGGTCAACAGCAGCATCACTTGCTGTTTAAGCCGCTTTGGTTTCGCTTTTAATTGCCAAGTACAAGGCCCACACACATACTTACTCACACACCTGATTAGAGACACATTTAAATGACAATCGACAATCGACAGCAGCAACCACAACAACACTAATCGAGGCTCCATTTGTTGTCACAACAGCCGATGAATAATGATGCAGGTTTCTTTAGCCTCTGCTCTTTTCGATAAGTCAAAGAGAAAGAACACTGTGTGCTCCCAAATAGTGCAACCGCTGCAGTCGCAGCATGCAACCTCAGCAGCAGCGACAAGGGGCATTAGACCCCGAAGTAGAGATCAAATAAAAGGGCTCTACTTTGGTTTCTGTTCTGTTTTGGGTGTGAGTTTTTTTTTCGGTTTTGGGTCTGTGGTCATGTTTAATGTGACACTAATGTCCTGTTGCATTGTCGTTTGTCGCTTTGTCACTTTGCCGACGCCCTGCCACTTGCCACTTGCCACAAACAGCTTATCGGATCGGCCCCCAAAAACCGAGGCTGTCCGCGTCTCTCTATGATTCCCTCATAATTTACGATTAGACGCGTCTCTCTGTCACATCAGCAGCAGCAGCAGCATCATCAATGCCTATCTCGTTGGTACAAAGTGCGTTCGTGTGTTTTCTTTTTATAGTCTTTTCCTCTCCTCTCTGCTCTCCACTTCTCTTCCCTGCGCTGCACTGTTTTCTACACGTTTTGAAGCCGCCATTATCAAGTGCCCCCAGAGCAACTCCAACTCCAACTCCAACTTCGACTTCGTCTCGATTATGTTTATCATCTTGGCTAATAACAATATTTTGCTGGCTTTCGCTGCGAATGATTAACTGAAAACTGGCTTGAAAATGGATTAACAGCTACTTGTTGGCAGCCACTTATCAGGCTTAAAGCCACACAGCTGATCGACACACAGATACGCAGCAAAATATAAAAACTTAAGAAACTTAATGAAGAAAACTTAGTCTACGTACTAATTTTAGCCAACAGCCACACTCCGAGCTAAATTATAACGAAAAGCTCGAGACTTAGATACCCTGTAAAGTTCAAAAAGTAGCATAAGGCACCGCTACTTCATTTCATTTCCGCAGTTCTATAGCTGCCCTGCGAAATGCTAAAAACGCACAGACACCCTGTAATATTGAAAAAATGAATACAAATGTGCTATAAAACGCTTAAATTATCAAGTACTTGTTAAGAAAAACTTGAGAAGTGGTAACTAAACAAAGTGATGAAGCTTAGCTACCCTGTAAAGCACTAAAAACTCACAAATACCCAGTAAAACGTATAAAAACCAACGCAGATAAATGCAAGCCATACACCCATACAAGCCCATACCCTGTAAAAGTATTAACCATGCATATACTCGCTGATTTCAAAACACACTGGGTATAAATGAAAGCGCGAAATGCGTTAATTTTCAGCCAATTGACGTGTCGGCCTGTTAACCAGTCGATGATGAACAGTGGACACTTATAAACTAGAGGAAAGAGGTGGGGGGAGGCAGTGGGAAAGAGAGATGGGGAACTGTCGCCGTCTGATTGAGCAAGTGCGCCAAGTTGGCCAACCATTTAACCATTTAGTACGTGCTTAGCTCTGAGCCACTTGAGCGCTAGGCCAGTGTCTGTTGGCCAAGTTGGTCGAGTTAGCCGAGCGAGCTGCTAATCAGCGTGCTGTTTGACTGATTGAATTGACCAGGTCTACTACGACTACTACTACCACTACAGCTGCGTCTGGGAGACACCGGACTGGAATTGGGATTGGGAGAGCTGCTGGTTTAAGTGGAAACTTTGTCTCGACGCGCTCGATTGGATAAATGAATAAAAAACAAACTTTAGTTAGGCGGAAAAGCAGCGTCTCTCTGGTGGTTAACATTTGCAATGCACTTAGCACTTGCCTTTTGCCCCTCTGCCAACTCCTACCGCTCCCCGCTGCTGCCACACGCCTCGTCGAACATTTGAAAGCCTCAATCAACAGCCGGAGGCCAATTATGTGGAATGAGGTGCTAATTTATGGATCTGAGACTTTTTTTCTCTCCATCCATAACCAAAGCAAACAATTTTGCGGCTCTATAATTTACACTACCAAGATTGTTTAGCTTAGATTACTAACGGTTTGTGTGTGCATTCAACATTCAACATTAAACATTCCTATTTATTTCATTACATTCCAATCCATTCGCTTCAATTCGATTCGTTTCTATAATCAAGTTCATAAGTAGCTAGCAACCGTGATATTTTAACAGGTTTTCCATTCGAAAAAGACTCGCAGCGAGTTGTTAAAACGCATAACTTAATCAGAAGATATGCAACTTATCTGGAGATTATCAGATCTTTATTAATTATAATCCAGTATACCCCGTTTGAAGGAGTCTCGAAAAGTTATTGTGTAGAGAGTTTATAAAGTTGGCATTACACATTTTGTATATATATATTATTGAATAGTGCAAATTGTGCACTTAAAATAGACTTTACGTGTGCAATATGTCAATCAATTTCAATACATATACACCCACATATAACCCATACCCACCTCCACACCCACTTCCCTAATAACTGTCAACTAATGTTCAGTTTTCTCTGTCATTATACTATTATTATAGCGAATTTCCAATGTGCAATCGTCATGAAATGCATATCATTCAAAGTAATTTTCACAATGATTTTGGTTTAATATCCAATAATCATGGGAAATAAGGAACAGAACTCAACTAATATGCATCTAAATGCAGTTATTCATACAGTATTACTAATAAAATACTTGAAAATAGAGAGAGAACTTTAGAGCTGTTTTTAAATTGTAAGTTTAAAATATTAATTAATATATTTTTTTATGAAATAATCGAATTATCTATTACTTACTACAATTTCCTTAAAGCTTAATATATTCTTCAATTTTTGTTTCCAAATATTTCCATAACTTCTCTCTCTCCAAACGAATTATGCATTTCTACAGCTCCACAGATCTTTTTGGGTGTGATTATATGAATTTAAACAATTGATAATTGATTGAGCCCCCTTTGGGCCAACTCACACTGTGATCGCTTTGGGTCTATTTTCCTGGCCTGGCTAATTGTCGCAACGTGAATGAGTTGGAATCAAATAAAAGATTTGTCCAATGGGAGAACGTCTCTTAATTTATGGCCAAAGTGCCAGCGCATTGGTTGAAAAGAAGAAAGAAGAGAAATTGATTACCCTAATCAGACTACACATATAATCTCCAACCGATCTACACACACACAGATCGGCGGTTTTATGTACATAAGTGAGAAACCATGTACAGCATAGATGTATCTCAAAACAGTCTTATGTATCCTATGTATCTTTTACCTGCATCTGTATCTGTATCTGTTGATGTTTCGGCTTATTTGAGGGCGTGTTTCGAATCCAAACTGAAACTGAAACTCAAATTCAACCTCAATCAGCCGCTTTGCCGTAGCTAATTATTTATTTTGGGATCAGAATTGAAATAGAAATAGTAGATATAGATACAATTTGTGTTGTATAATTTTTTTTGGGGGCTTCATTCGCTGGAAATACTTGGGTTTATTTATGGCGCTGTTATGCAGCTTTGTTATTAAAATGTTATTGGATTTCTCTCGCTTTCCAGCTGGGCCAAAAAAGAACCTAAACTGTGCCATCATTAGCCCAAAAGATGGTAGATACTTGCAGTTAACTTGATCCGAGTCTCTGGGTGTCATGATAAATGATTTTAATTTTCTCAACGCAATGAGAGTGGGGGAGAGGGAAAACTCTCTTGCTACATAAATTAGTTTTGTTTTTCGGGAAAATGGCTGTAATGAAAATGGAGCCGCAATCGTTTGAAGTTCAGATGCGTGGCTAAAGTGGCAAGTCCTCGCTTTTGGCCAAGGCCAGATGACAATTGGCAGTTAGCCACCCAAGCGGCTGCTGCCGTGAGTCGTGTGTCTCTGCTTAACGGCTTTTTGCATTGACCTTGCCGCGCAAATAATAATAATAATATTAACAACATATCGTTAACAATTAGCATTAACAGGAACTGCGCCCAAGGACAACGTGGCCAAGTCCAGACACAGAACATGGACAGGACAAGTCAAGGCCAAGACATTTGCAGTTGCTGCTGTTGCACAGTCAGCAGCTTCTGTGCCTCGAAACTGTTGCTTCGGTTGCAGACGGTGTCCAAACCACACAATTATGCACAAAGAACTGTGACTGCAGAGTGAGTCCATTATCCTTTGTCCTTTGTCTGTTTGTCTGCTGCCCTCTGACCTTTGCAGAACCCGCTGCGCTGTTGCAAATTGCTGCCAAATCGCTGCACTTGCTGTGAGAGCCTTTCTAAGGCGTCCTTGGCCCGGTTTAATGCCTTTGCTGCTGCCTTTCAGTTTACTTTCATGCTTTGCGGTTTAATCGATTTAACAGATTTAACAGATTTGTGCAGTTTTATCCCCTACGATCCTGTAAATCTAGGCGAGCTGTTTGCAAACACACACCAGATTGGTTTTTATTGGATTAGACCACACAAAGGTGTCTTAAGACGCTGCCTCTCTCCCTATATCTGAACGGATTATGCAATAATTTCCTGGAAAATTTTGTAAAAACAAAAGACTTAGGACACAAACTTGTCAGATTTCACATTTGTGTTAACTAACTTTCAAATGGCAAAGAGAAAACGTTGCTCAAATTGGTTAACTTACGAAATTGTTGTGTGTTTGTGTGTGAGTGTGTGTGTTCAAATTGTTTAAACAATAAAGTAAGATATTAATGCCAATTAGTGACTTTAACGATCCAGCTAATAAATAAGCTAAAGCACAGCGTAGGCAAAATTGATAAATTAGCTGGAGAAAAACAATTTTGTCAAATTACAGCAGACACCAAATTACCAGACACAGTTTGACTTTGTTTAACCAAAACAACAACAACAGCAACAACAACAACAAATGCTTGAACAAAAAGCTGCAACGGAAATCCACTAAATTAAATTTAAAAAAAAAGCAAAACAAAGCAACAACAACGATTAAAGATCTGTTAATTGATTGAAAACACGTTGCGTTGCTTTGCGTTGTCTGCGTTTTTGGCCAAATTGACAAACTGACCAACGCATGCAAATTCGTGTTGCCCCCAAAAATGTGATGAAGTCATAAAAAAAGTTATGACTGTCGCTTTTTTAAGTTTTTTGCCCAAAACACACAAATATTATACTCGTAAAACAGAATTTTTTAACAAAGACACTCCCTCTCTCTCTCTCTTCTTACCATTCTCTTTCTCTGATGGGCTTTATAATCGTGAAACTTGTTTATTTCTTCGATCTCTTCTCTATTAGTTTGGCTTTTTGTCTCCTCAACAGGCAAATAAAGTGGTCAAATTTATAATCAACAAGTTCATTAACATTTAACCCTAAACAACAACAGCAACAAATGTATTTTTAACAAAATTTCAAATTATTTTCAAGCCTTCGAGGCAAATGTGTAAATTTAACAAAAAGTAAAAAGAGACGAGAGACATGAGTAGTACACACAATACACACAATCCATTTACAATTCAGCTTAAATTTTAATTAAAAGTCAACAAGAAAAAAACAATTAAAAAGTACATCAACGAATATTAAATACCCTAAGAGATAATTGCACAGTAAAAACATGAATAAAACTAAACATTTAAAATTTATTAAACGATTTAAAGTTTAAGATTTAAAGGTAGTTTTAAAGCTACTTGAAACAAGTCAAAATTTGGGAGATTTTCGAATCTTATGAAAATAAATATTATTTTATCTTACAGATAATTAATAATAAATAATAATTTCATGTTATCTTTAAGATAACATGTTCGAAATATATTAAAAGTTTTAAATGCATAAAATAAAATTGTTTAATATAATTTTTCAGTCAAAAACAATTAACATGCATTTACGTATGTATGTATTTAAAGTGTATATTAAAGAATATAACATTATTAAATGTCTTGAGTAATAGCTTTAATAATCTTTCAACTCTATAAACTCAAATGTTGTTATTAAAGCCATATCTATACGCGTATTCACTTCATGGTTTCATGGATTATGAGTTATAACGAGCGTTTATTGCATTTGCTCCCACTGTGCATGTTGTGTGTGTGTGTGTGGGGAAGAGAGAGAAGTAGAGAGAGTGGGACTTTTCAGTTAATACTGATACTTAAGCTATGCGAGGCTGGGATCATTAATAACTCTTGCCGCCACTCGCCGGCACTCAGCACAAAACTCATGCCTCATGCCACATGGATTTACGCTTTGCGCTCTGTGTAAATTATGAATTTTAAATTACACACACACACACACGCAGTTGGAGCCCAATAGGCAGGGAGAGAGAAAGAGAAAGACAGCAGACACGGCGACCATTTAGCGTCGATGACCGCCAGAGGGCGCGCTCGTGGCTGCCGTGTCAGACAGTTTCTACTTCTTCAACTTCTTCTGCGCTTTCTTGTGCTTTGTTTACGTATTTAAATGTAAAGTAAAGACAACAATTGCATACGTGGATTGTTGTTGTTGGCCAAATTAAGTTGTAGCCGCAATTAAGCTAACACAAAAAAATGCTCGCATTTCGCACTTGTATTTTTAGGCCAGGCCTAAAGCGAAAGGTAAGCAAAACAGATGGCAGATCATTAGGGGCACAACAAACGGTAGCCAACAGTGTTGCCACAAAAAAAAAAAAAAAAAGAAGACAACAAAAAATGAATTAACAGCTGCTCGTTAGAGAAAGAGCACACAAAAAACAGAAATGCGTACATATTGTAATCAAAAACAAGTTAAAAACTTTAATTAACGCGTTTTTACGCAACTGTCGGCGGCTGTTTAACCCTTTGTGGCCAACGCTTGTCGCCTGTCGCTTGTCGCCTTTTTTTTTCGAACACGCAAAAACCAAAGCCAAAAGCAAAAGCAAACATGACAACGGTAATAATTGAAAATCATGGCAATAAACCGTGTACAGCATGGGGGGTAGGGGGAGAGCCGAGAGGGCGGGTTTTCGTTTGTTTCTCATTTCAAATTGCGTAAAGGGCGCGCAGAAGAGCGAACAAAATCAACAGCTGCTTTTATTGCCGCTGAGAGCCGACGGCACAAAATACGAACAGCAACAACAACTACAACGATAGCAGCAGCCATTGTTATGGCTCTCTCGCTTTGCATTCGCCGTGTGTGTGCGAGTGGGACAACTAGCTTACTCTGTGGCTATTCGAAATTGAGTTTTTCGATATTCCAGTTTGGTGGTGTCTTAATGGCTGACTGCCGAAACGACAACGACGACGTCGACTGGAAGTGCGCATTCGAAACGGTTATTTTCGAAACGGTTAAACTGCCGTTGCTCTTTTCTTCTGCTTATCGTTATTTAATTAATTTGACTGCCCCCAAACAATAGTTTATCTTTTGTTCAACTATTTATTTATTTGCCACAATTCACATAAAAATGCGCATAAAAATTATATAAATTATAAGTGCCTCCATTGTTGCTATTTCCAAAAATAAAAAAACATGTCTGCTCAATAAAATTTACATAACAGAAATTCAAAAAATTTTAACTTGTTAGTTTTATAAGTCTTAATAGGGACTTGGCTATATTGTTGGGGCGTTGCACGGCTTATTGATTATGTCGTTTGGCAGGAAATCTGCTATTAATCGATACTCGATTGGTCTGAATACTTTCGTATACGTATTCGAATTCGAATCGAATAAATCACATTCCTACACTCGATTCACGCCTTTCAGTGACTTGATTATGCGCCCAATAAAATTCAATGCAAATATTAACAATAAAAATCACATAATAATGAAATTCATTAGCGATGCCAAAGCTCGACATTTGATTTATCTGCCATATATCAGCAGATCGGTTTATATTATATGTATGTATAGAAATTGGTGGAGCAGCACATGTTTCACATTTTGCTAGATGTGACTTTTGATAAGATTATTGTTATTGTTGTCGATCAATGCCAAATGGCATTAAATCGTTTTTTTTTTTTTTTTTAATTTTATTTTTAACACATTTAGAGTTCGATTTGGAAAAAAAAAGGGAGAGGAAGATAGAGGGAGAGGCAAGATGCTAATGGGCCACGCTTCGCTGGAATGGTCAATAGATTGATATTTAATTATATGCGTGAGTGCTATTAAAATAAATAAATTAAAAATCAATTAAATATCAATCAATTGAACCAAATGTTTGCTACATTTAACCCGCTAATTGATGAGCTTTAAAAACAACAAACAAACTGACAAACAAACAGATGTACTCACATTCATGCATACATGTGTATATAATTAGGGTCTTCCGAATGTCGATGGCCGATTGTCGATCATTCTCGTCTTGGGTGTCGATAAAGTTGTAGGCTGAAAAACAGATTGAAACGTTGAAATCAAAACACAACTAAATACTTATAAAGTGTATTTTACAGTGGGTTAGAGGAGTGCGGTGCAGTGTGGTGGGTGTTGGTAAGGGCACAGCAGCACTCAACCGTTTCGGCAGAGACAGAGACAACGTTCAAAAAACACACACACACACACTCTTACTGACGAGAGCGCGCGATTTTGATAAATCAACTAACAAAACCAACAAACGCAGCCATTTTCCGCCGCATGCGCACATATGTGCGAGTAGGCCAGACATACATACAGCCTGGCAACGCCCCGCTGCAAAGAGAGCAACACCAACACCAACGACGACGCAGACGCAGACAGCGACACAGTTGTCAACCGCATGACAGCTCCCAATAATAAAGTCATATCGAGCACTAACAAGCGCGGGCTCCAACGAGGACTGAAGGCAGACTGAGCCAAAGCGAGAGCCAGAGCAAGAGAGCAAACGGGAAAACCGAACATGCAAGCCGAACACTAGCCAACAGGCGAACGAACGAATGAGCAAGCGAGTGAGAGCGAATGAGTGAGTGAGCCGAAAACCGGTTCGCTCTTGTACTGCGCTGACTGGAAACATTGTCTCGCTGTCAGATTGCAGGTGACAACGTCGAGTGTCACAACAAAATTCGCGCACACACACAAAAAGAGCGAGAGAGCAGGAGAGTAAGAGCAAGCGAACTGAGAGCAGCAGGCAGAGCTCTGCCAATCGATCAGTGGACACAACAACACACTGTGCTGAAGTTTGAGTATCGTCTTCGTCACTGTCAGAGTCGCACACACACACAGGCACACATAACGTATGCTCGCTCTCTCTCACTCACTCACGCTCTCAAGCACACACGCACATCCAACCCCATACAGCAGCGACGACGACGACTGTGTGTTGACTGTCGACCGTCTCTCTCTAGCGCTGACAGTTCAATCGGTCGCTGCCTGCTTCTGCTGGCTTCGTCGCAGCGACGGGCAACTGTGATTAGTTAATTTAGTCGTTGAGCTCGCATCGAACAGACGTGCGCGTCGCAGTTGTCGGAATAGCAAAGGCAAAGGCAAAAGCAAAACGTAAACTAAAACCAAACGCAACGCAACGTAACGTAAAACTTAATCAGAATAAGAAAAAAGAGCAAATAGTAAAGAGAAAATAGAGAAACAAGTGCAAGTGAAGTGAGAACAAGAACAAGAACAAGTGCAGCACATACAAACAAACTTAAGAAACATAGAAAGATATACATATATAGAAGAGGTGAAGTGAACAAATGGCCCTTGAGGATCGCTGCAGTCCACAATCAGCGCCCAGTCCACCAGGTTGTTTGCCACACTCGCCACCTCAGCAACAGCAACACATTATCCCGATTCCAATTACAATCTCGGCTTTGGACATGAGTCTGCAACCGGGCACAGTTGCCACAGCGGCCACACTTTACCAGCAGCAGCAGCTGCAGCATCTGCATCAGTTGCAGCAACTGCAGCAGCTCCATCAGCAGCAGCTAGCCGCCTCTGCCGGCGTCTTTCATCATCCGGCCACATCGGCGGCCTTCGATGCCGCCGCACTGCATGCAGCTGCACTGCAGCAGCGTCTGAGTGCCAACGGATCCGGCTCACCGGGTGCCCAGTCCACGGGCGCCTGCTCCACGCCCGCCTCCACGCTGACCATCAAAGAGGAGGAGAACGATTCCATAATGGGCGATAGCTTCCACAATCAGACAGCCACCACGGCCACCGAGGAGGATGAGGAGGAGGACGATGACATCGATGTGGATGATACGGCTTCCGTTTCCGGTTCAAGCTCTGCTCGCCTGCAGCCGCCGCCAGCTCACCAACAGTCCAAGCAATCGAAACCTTCGCTGGCCTTTTCCATCTCCAACATCCTCAGCGATCGCTTTGGAGACGCCTCCAAGCAGACCGCAAAACCAACAGATTCTCCAACCGATACTGCAACAGCAGCCGCAGCCGCCGCCAGCATTTTCCGCCCCTTTGAGGCGAATCGGGCTGCCGCTGCCACGCCCTCCGCCTTCACACGCGTCGATCTGCTCGAGTTTAGCCGGCAGCAGCAGGCCGCCGCTGCAGCAGCCACAGCCGCCATGATGCTGGAGCGTGCCAATCTTCTCAACTGCTTCAATCCGGCCGCTTATCCCCGCATACACGAGGAGCTGGTGCAGAGCCGTCTTCGCCGCAATGGCGGTCATCCCAATGCCGTGCTCTCTCCGTCGGCCAAGCTGCTGCAGGAGCAGAGTGTAGAGAAATCCGCTCTGGGTTCGTTGTGCAAGACCGTCTCACAGATCGGACAGTCGCAGTCCACAACGCCAGCGACTACGCCCTGCAGCAGCAGTGCCAGTCACTTGGCCAGTCCACCACCAGCCTCGAATGCCTCCACCATTAGCAGCAGTTCCTCCTCCACCGCCGCATCCACCAGCAACATATCCTCCACTTCCTCCGGCTGCTCCTCATCGGCGCCCAGCTCTCTCAACTCCTCGCCCAGCAGCCGTTTGGCCGGTGCCAACAATGCCAGCAGCCCACAACCCATTCCCCCACCATCTGCCGTTAGCCGGGACTCGGGCATGGAGTCCTCCGACGATACACGCTCCGAGACCGGCTCCACCACCACCGAAGGCGGCAAGAACGAGATGTGGCCCGCGTGGGTTTACTGCACACGCTACAGCGATCGTCCCAGCTCAGGTAGGTCGAACACACTATATTATAAAGAACTTATAGAAATAGAGGGAGGAGTAGGAAAAATTTGGAGAAATGCTTCTAAGATAGAAATTGAGACTTGGGAACTTTAAAGCTAAACTCTCAACAGATTTACTGAGAGATTTTAAACTTTTGTTGGGTTTACCAGTTCAGAAATAGTAATATTCCTTAATAGAAAATCAAGTAGAGTAGTTATCGAAAAGACATTAGGAACCTGGGAGCCTTGAGGAACATTATGAATCTTCCTTAAAGACTTGTCGGTTTCTTTTTTTTTTTGTTGAGATCATCTTTTATCTATTATGTATTTGGCTTCTTAAGTCTGACATATGATATTGTTTGTATTTGGGACCACACCCCATGCTCTCTATAAAGCGGCAGCCTTTCATGCTGTTTGGCCATTAAACCGAAGGACATTGCAACAATTAGATTTACCATTTACCATTTTCCAATATCCATTTTCCCAATATCCAATTCAGCCGACAGAAAAGAGAGAGAGAGTAGCGGTAGTAGTAGAAGGAGATTTCCTTTTCTCAGGGGCCTCACGCAGCGCGTGTTGTTGTCTTTGAAGCTGACACTTTATGTGGCAACATGTAGCGCAAGCGGAGGCAGGAATAACGTTTGCCATATCGCCGACCAAGCAGATACGGGGGTGATCGAAGGTCAGAGGTCACGTTGCCACTCAACTGCGCTGACGATTGACAAAAAATAAGAAAAGACAGCAACCATGTGGGGAAGTGTGAGTCCGTGCAGTGAAAGTGCCCATTAAAAAAAGAGCAGCAACAGAGGGCGGGGGCAGCCAAAAAAAAAGGGGCAGTCGAAAAAGGAAAATCAGTTTTTCCATGTTTGTGTGCAGTTGTTGTTGTGTGTTGTTGTTATTGCTGCGTTGCGTTAATTGACAAGTTAAGTGCTTTTTTATGACTCGAAATGGTTTTTTAATTTGGTGTCGATGGAATCGTACAGACAACAACAACAGCAACAGCAACGATCGCTAACAACATCAACTAACAACAACAAGGTGTTGATAGCCAGCGATTAGAGGCTGCGAAATTAATCAAATTATCTAAGCTAGCTAAGCAATTAAATTATAATTTACAATGTGTCGATAAATGCGAATAGTACTAAAGAAAAAACTCGAAACCGAAACTCGTATGTAAAATAAAAACACTCAACAAAAAGCACTCACAACCCGGCAATTATATAGTAAAAGGCAGACTGACTGATCTCTCAAGATTAGTAGCTTTAACTATAGTTAGTTTTTTTTATTGCAGTGTAGTTTATTAAGCCATTTTGGCGTTTATTCAACTCTAAGTTTTAGCCCCCAACTCCTCTTTTTTTTCCTACTCGACTTTTCCGCTAGCTGACAGCTGACAAATTGAACACGCAGCAGCAGCGTCGCGCGTTGCATGCCACAAGTATTTCCATTTTGTTGACAAAGCGAATTTATGCTAATTAAAGCATTATTATCATTAATTATTATGCCAAGCTAGAACGAGAGGGAGGAGGAAATTATGTTGGAATTTTCACTAATTTATGCTTGCTTTTCTTCTTCTTTGACTTTTCCAGGACCCCGCTATCGTCGCCCCAAGCAACCAAAGGACAAGACCAATGATGAGAAGCGTCCACGCACCGCATTCTCCAGCGAGCAATTGGCACGCCTCAAGGTAAGCATCACCATACCGATCAGTTCTTCTAGCTCTTTATGTTTGGATCGCACGCTGATCAGTCTGACTGTATGCCATGTCTAATCACAGCTCTCTACTTGTTCGTTTTGCAATCTTTGTCTGTTATGTTGTGTCATATTTATTACCAAAATATTTACACACACACTCCACCCTCCCGCTGTTCTGCATCCTGATGCAGGCAACCGCACGTCCGTCTGTCCGTCTGTCCGTCTGTCTCTACAGTCTATTCCTAGTCCCTGTTTTGCTGGCAGTTAACCAATTGGCTATGCCCAGAGTCGTATTTCACTCACACTGTGCTGTGTCTTTCATCCAAACCGCAAATAATTGATTTGCTTTAGACCCTATCTCTCTTCCTCTCTCTCTCGCTCTCTCTCTTTGTCACACTCACTCATTTGTTTTCTCTCTTTCTCTATTTGCAGCGAGAATTCAATGAGAATCGCTACCTCACCGAACGTCGCCGTCAGCAGCTGAGCGGAGAACTTGGCCTAAACGAGGCACAGATCAAGATCTGGTTCCAGAACAAACGGGCCAAAATCAAGAAATCAACGGGATCCAAGAATCCTTTGGCCCTGCAGCTGATGGCTCAAGGATTGTACAATCATACAACGGTGCCGTTGACCAAAGAGGAGGAGGAACTCGAGATGCGCATGAATGGACAGATACCTTAAATTCCATTCTTCCCCTCCAACTGACGTATCTCCATCTCCATCTCCCTGTCCCCCCTCTCTCAACAGGCTGGTCCTCAGTGTGCAATATATATGTGGCGGCGTACAAAAGTGTTCATGTGATATAATTGTAATATAGTACTACATCTATCTAAATCTACTTATATATAGTTAACAAACCGAACTATTTGATAAGCTACAAACGATTTCAACTATATGTATATGAAAAGTATTATAGCTACCCTCTCTTCTCTCTCTCACTCTAACTCTCGCGCTCTCTTCATAGCTACTGCTTTGCAAATCGTTCTTAAATCTCAACTCTATAAACACACACAACAAAATCTATCTTTAATATATTATATATATATATATGCATATATATGCTTCATATGTTTTAAGTAATTTAAAAAGTTCTTTAGATTATGTTCTAGCTTTAGATAAAACACATTGTCTCGCTTTGATGAAGAAGTATTTCTAGTTTTTAAGAACCAACAAAAAAACAAAACCAAACGAAAATGTTATGGATGAAAAATGCTTAAAAAACGAAACTAAAAAACAAAAACAAACGCACCGAAAACACAAAAAAAAAACAAAAAAAAAGCAGTTAAAAGCAATCTATTGAAATCCATGTGCTAAAAACAAAAACATTGTATTAAAATAAAAGAAATATTTAAAAAAAAAAAATATTATAAAATAACAATCGTTTTTATTTAGAATTTTGCATAATTTCTATGGGGAATTGAAAAAAGAATTCTGTCAAATTAATGAATTTAAAGTAGTTCAATTAATTGATTTGAATTTTCTAAGGCATAGAAATATTTTTGTATATTATTATAGCATATGTGGGTGTGATATATATTTAAAACCTATGAGTTTATATAGTAAATTGATGGAGTAAGTTAACACCTTGGTGTAGTTCTATTTAGTCTGTTAATCAAAAGTTTATGTGGAATTAAACAGCTCATAAGTTGGGCAAATAACTAATGGAAACGATACTCGTTTATTCTACTGAAAAAACTTAGCAGCTTAGACCTCCATTTAGTAGTATTTTTCTAATATTATGTTAAATTTTATAGAGTTCCGTTTTCAACTTGCTAATTAAGTGAGCCAAAGTTAAATTTTATATAAAAATAAATTTGTTTATTAGCAAAACTCTCGACGCTAATCGCCTGGATTCAGGTTAATGGGCTAAACTCGGAGCAACTTCTCTGCCAAATGGGGAATAGCTAGGGTGAAGCTATAGAGAAGCTGGCGCCTTTGACTTCATACAATGAAATGTCCACAAACGCATTCACATCAAAGACGATTTGCCGACGCAACTTGAAGTCATGTAAACTTGTCACCAGACGTCACAAGAGGGGCAAGACAGAGACAGACAGGCAACGAGGAAGAGGGAGAGGGCGAGGGAGGAAGTGGGAGATAGCAGAGACTGAGGATGATTCGCTAATTGCACAATCATGTGGCATATGGTTTGGGATCATGATGATGCGACTGAGACGGAGACGGAGTATGGGAGTATGGTATTCAGATACGGTTTGGGAATGAGGATGAGGTTGAGTGACGGCAACAGCATTGGATTCGATTTGATGCTGCCATTTAATTAAAAACAAATCTTCATATAAACAAATATTGTGACAAGCCAGCAACTGACTGTGTGCAACTGCAACAAGCAAGCAACAACAACAACAACAACAGCAACATCAAATGATTTATTAGCACAGATTTTTGTGTGTGTGGCAAGATGCAAAAAGGCGCGCGTTAATTTGCTGAAAATAAATGCAATGCCACTGCACATAGACAGCCACAAATCTGTAGTAGTTGTAGTAGTAGTAGTGGTAGTAGTGGGAGGGGGTAATAGGCGGGAGTGGCAGTGGCTGGGGCAGATCGGCAGCTGACATTTACTGGCAAGCGTTGATGTGAATCTGGCAAGAGATCGGCGCACATTAAATGAATTAATGCGAACGCTAATTGCGGCTAAAGCAAGCAAAAGAAACAAGAAAGAGATACGACTATGTGCGACGTAATGCTCCCCAAACTACATCTCCCCTCCTCATCACAATTCAGCTTAAATCAGGCGTATTATAGAGGCGCAAATCCATTTGCGCACGTAATGAACCAATTAACCAATTGCATCAGCCTCAAATCAACTCAAATGAGCCGGAAATGTTTTGGAACTGGTACCGAAACTGGTTCGCGAACTGGCAAAATGAACCAAGCGTTTAGTATTTAACACAGTGGCTGTCTCTTATATGCACACACATATTCGACTATCAAAGGAATATTTCAACACTTCTAATTAGCTAAAATTGCCAAGTGACACACTAAATTTCACTTTCCGACGTCTCAGGAATTTCAATTGCGCATACAATGTTTCCACATTTGAGGATCGCCTTTTAAAAAGCCACAAAAACCAGACAACAGAGCGGAAGAGTGGCGGGTAGTAAGCAGTGTGGGGTGGGGGGACATAGGGGTAAGTCACATATGTAGTCTCATATATGCCACATAAGTCAACCTCATACCCATTTACCATTTCAATCTGCACCATCAGTCAGTTACTTTGTGTGTGGGCGCCGCTTCCCCACTATACCCCCCCCCTTACACCCCCTCCCCTCCCTCTTGCACAACATGTGTGTGATTTATGCGCCTTTGAGGCATACAAAATCTGCATCTTGTTGCTGTTGCCCCTTTGATATTGCCACGTGGCAATAAGTTGGAAGGCAAAAAGTAGCAGCATCTTCGCTAATTGCATTTCCCAATGCACCATTATGCATTTTACAGTTTTGTCGTATTAATTGCTAGTCACACAAAGTCACGCATACACTTAAAGAAATTAGCAGCAAAAACTATAATTTAATTCTAAATTGAGCTAACTAAATTCTGAGATAAACTGAGTTGTTTAAAACTTGGTACAAAACTAGAGCACTTCAAGTTTTAAGTTGTAGAACTTATTGTCAACTTTTGGCTATAAAATTAAATTTATGTAGTTTTGGGGGCTTTGCACAATGATCTACAATTATGAATATTTACTAGCTGAGCTGTCATCACTAATTGTTGCTCCAAGCATTATATTAGTAACAGTTAAATATATCTTTTATCTTTAGGAATAGGTGAACAAACTGTACTTTTAGGGTAATTGAAGGGTAACTGTTGGATTTTTTGCTCTTAGATTTTGTTGTTCAAAGTGTTAGACAAGCATAAGCTTCTGACTCAACTTTTTCGCTCAGTGCACGCATAGAATGTATGAAATTTGTACAGATCTAGTAAATGTCAAAAAGTTTACGCGGCGTCTTCTAGATTTATTTGCCACAATGGGCAATTGGAGCTGCCACTTGTTTCCGCTTCGCTTTATCAATTGATTTACGATGCGATAATAAAATTCCCTCCCAACCACTGCCCCTCCTCCCTCGCGGCAACCCCTTTTGGGGGCATCTAAATTTTAAATACCGCTCTGAAGTGCATTTAGGAGGCAGCAACAAAATAGTGCTGTGTGCCACATGATGTGCGCCATTTGCAGTGCGGCTATCATTTCAGTTTCATTATTGTTGCAGCAACGTCTTCCAGTTGCAACTGCAGTTGCTTCACTTCCAATTGGATTCCGTGCTGGAGCTAGAGTTGGAGTCGGAGTCGGAATCGTTGAGGATTTCATAATCGTTGCCAGTTCCATGGAAAGTGCACTCAATTATGGCCAACAGACAGGCGCTGAGTTGTGACTTTGGTGTATCTTGTAGTACGTGTATCTTGTTTGAGTGCGAGTGCGAGTACGAATACGAATACGCGTATGAGTATGAGTATGAGTGTCTTGAAGTGAGCCCTGCCTGTCTGTCCCGCTCTGTGGCGCTAAAGGGGCTCAGTCGCAGTCTTCGTCTCAGCCTAAACAAACAATCAAACATGGCCAGAAAGGCAGCAACACTTGGCCACATTTTCAGCAGAAGTCAACGCCAACGAATACACGAGTGTAGTAAGTATTCACTGTATTCACATTCACATCATCATTGCCGTCAACTCGAAACGTCAATTCTGTTGACTCAAAGCATTTGAGCTTCTCATTCCCAATTCCCATTTCCATTCTCTCCATTTCCCATTACCAAACTTGGTTTAGGCCAAGTTATAGGTCGGCGCTTAGCGGGTTTCACAAATATTTGAGCTGTTAACTTGTGACTTTTGTAACAAAGTCGTAAGTAGTTGTAATTGTGATTGTAATTGATTGTCTTTTGTTAAGCGCACATGTTGCATGCCACAATCGGTGGCAGGTATATGCTAATTGGTCAGCTAACTGCTTGCGCCTTTGTTTGCCTGCCGATTTGCACCTACGGCTATTACCAACATTTTACTAACTGCTCTCAATGCCCCGCTAATTAACTGGGCCAACAAAGGCGCCTCACCAAACTACCATTTAGCGCATCCCAAATGTGTTTCATCTTTTCAAGACAAACTCTTTGCCTATAAATCAAAATCAATATAACATACAACAACAAAATACAAAAAATCCTTCACATTTCAAGTCAAACACAAAAAACTCTCTGCATATATTTCACATTTGATTTGATTTGTTTATCATTTGTTTATATTTTTATTTTTATTTCTATTTTTATTTCGAAATTTCTATGTGATGCGAGTTTTATTAATTGATTGCCATAAATTATTTTGGTTTGCCTTTTCAAAGATAACAATTAATTTGTGTATGCGAAATTGTGAATTGCTGATTTTCAGAATGCAAAGCATTTGTTTAACACTTGCTAATCCACAGAGCTCATAAATAAAAGCTATATTTAAATGTTTGCCATACATCCACACATTTGATTCACAAACTGCAATTCTTTAAAATTTAACATTTATTTATTTCCAATTTATTTTAAAGCACTTTAATTTTATAAATATTTTTATTAGCTCATCAGTTTCATAGTTTTTCATTCATAAACTCGGCTTTTATGCGTTTATTTAACGTTGCGATTTGATATTAAAAGTATAATTTTATGACAATCGTGAAGACAGCTAGAGAAACTTGTTATCTATTCGTATAACTCATACCACCGGGTTAAATTTTAGCTTTATGCTGAATTGAAGGAGTCAAACTTGTTATATGAAGTTTCAGTCACATATATAGATTGTTGGGATTAGCTAGGATTATGTTTATATGCTAACTAAGACCACATACATGTTTAACACAATTTTATCGCCAAGTTTATAAGACTTATGATAGCAATTGAGAATTATATATATTAGAAACTAATTGAATTAGTATTTAAACAAATTGTTTTGTAATAAATTCTATTTCCTACTGTATTCTTTTTGATTTTCCGCTCAAGAACTCGACATTTTACGATTTCACAACTGTCCTTTTTCAATTATGGGATTATAAAGTAGTTATTCCAATACTTGGGGGTGTTCACTGTGGCGCCTTTTTGCCTAATAGAGGAAGCAAAACGGATATGAGCACAGTTTATATTGTAATTGTTAACAAGCAAATGAATTGAATTTTCAAATTTGGGGTCGCCGCAAATAGTCATAAATATAGTATGTACGATATAATATAATGAATAAATGCATAGAAAATGAGCAGAGAACAGAGAGTTAAAAGCCGAAACCGGCTGTAAAAGGCATTAAATTCAATTTCCATTTCTCATTTTCCCCATTTTCACATAGTATTTTCCCACTTGTTTCAGACCAACTTTCATTGGCAACGTGTGGAGAATTGTGTGCTGCTCGCAGCGGTGGGTCTTTACAACAACAACAACAACAGCAAAGATACCAACTATTATGATGACATTATTATCATTATATTGTTGCTTATTAATGTTTAATGTTTAACACACAACATTAAATAAACAGACAACCATAAACATGGCAGCCAATTGAATTTTATGCAAATATCATTGAAGTTTTTGTTTTTTTTTTTTTTGTTAATTTTTAACTCAAGGTGTGTCTGACTTCGACTCCGACTTCGATTTGGGTTGAGATTCACATAAATATATGCATACATATAGTACGTATGCGAATTGGAGGTGAGAAGACGAATCGATATAAGACGGCGACGAAAAAAACAATTATTTATTTGAACCGTGGGTCAAGACTACACAAAAATGTGTGTAAGCCATGGCAATGGGTGCAATAGACCAGTAAATACTCTGCACATACATGATAAGCTTTATTATTTGTTAAGAAAACAAACAGATTGTCGGGTAGGTTCCATAAATTAAGTTTATTTGTACGGTAGACTGTTTAATACCCTGTACTTTCATAAAAGCAGCTCAGAAACTTTACTTAAAAGGTAATTACATATATTATGGAATGCGTAAAGATGCTAAAATTGCTTGTATACCCTGTAAAAAGTAAAAATATACCCTTGTAGGCAATTTTAAATTAAAATACTCTTTTTAAAAACGTGTTTCCTATGTAGTGTTTATGTAAACAAAGGCCAAGTGTTCTTATAAAGACCACTTGTATTTTGTTTTATACCCTGTATTGAGTACTTAAAATGTATTTCCTTATTATGAGTTGTTTAGCTTTGCTAAATAATTTTGAGTGCTAAAAACTCTTAACAATAATTGCTTAAATAACTAATTCGAGTTATGATCGACCGAAAAATGCCCAGTAGACAAATACTATTTCTTTGTCTTTAATAATTACAGGGTATTGCATGTTTACCACCTTGTTTCATGCTACCAATTGCAAATGCAAAAGGTTGCACATATGTATTTGGCTAATAAACTGATGCCACATTGCTTTGGCCTGGCTAAGGTTATTGACTGCTTGGACTCGAAATGCATTAGCCATGGCTAAGTATGTATGTATATATGTGTGTTTGTCTCCTCTTTCGACTATATCGACTCTTAACTCGGTTGTCTGCTTGGCCCCCCAGGAGACAACTGCGACTGCGACTCCAACTCCAATTGCAAGACAAATGATCGTCAGGCTACAGCAAAAAGTCGCATCCCGATAATGACAATATTTTGGCATTTGAATATGACAAACAATGAGATTTTTTGTTGTACTCCGGGCACAAAGTGCAACGGAAATTTGTCATTTATCATGCATGATGAAACTCGCTTAAAGAAGTTCCCAAAACCAAATTCGTCGCACATTTCACCATTTGACTTGCTAACGATCTGCCGTTCTCCACCACCTTGCAACCCGTTAATTCCCCTATAAAATGTTGGGATCGCAACTCGATCATATATCAAAATCGCACGTATACCAGTGAGCTTTGTGGGTGGCCTATAACCAAAATGCAAAAAATTGTTGGTTTAATTAATGAATTAACACGGTTTTGGGCAACACGCAACGGCTAGAAGGACAAAGACGAGGACGAGAAGGAGGAGGTGATGGTTTTTTTGAAGCGAAGGCCAAAATTTGCCTTCAAGTCAATCGCAAAAGTGACCAAAAGCAAAGCCAAGACAAACATTTCGCGCACAAATTAAATCAAAATATTTGCACAATGGAACACAATTTTGTGGTGTATTGTTTTAAGCACATTATAAATTAAACGAATAGGGTAGCTTAGTTACAGCAAAGAAAAACTGCTGAATCTGGAGAAAGAATAGTTTTTGAATAATGATCATGAAGCTTTCAAAACCTTTTATACATATATCCAGAGTTTTAGGCATTGGAAAACAATCAGAAGTTCTAATACTCTTTGGTATAAAATTTTGAATTATATGAAATTCTGATTACTGATTGTTTTTATAGTAATTTACTCCTAAAATCTGCTAATTTGCAGCTATAAATCAATTTTAAAGTAGCACAAAGGGTATTCTGTAGTCTATCATTTGCTTAAACAATGTTTCTACTTGTTTCTGGTTGTAAAACTTGTTAGTCGCCACAGCGTGAATATTTTTATTATTATTATTGTTGTTCTTTTTTGCACAATCGTGGCCAAAAAAGTGTTGCGAGTGTCAAAACAAATTGTTTATATGCAAATTGGGCACACACACACACACAGACAGAGACAGAGAGACACAAGGGTTAATTGGTAACTGTGTGGGCCATAAACAAATGTGGCGCTGATTCTGCAATCATCAAGTCACCCTGCAATGGAAATCCGCCCTGCTGGAAAAGTGTCAGGCAGCCAACCAGCCAAACACTTGGCATCGCAATCGCATTTGGAATCTGTTTTTACCCAGCACACCCCTCTCCTTTAAGCCCTCTCCCGGCCGTTTACACTCCTCCCTGGTTGTAAAAATAAACATTGTGCGCGCAAGTTGTAAAATTTGAAATTAAAAACGTGATCTCAGCGCGAATTGGAAAGTAAATTATTTGGTTCTGCACTTTTCAGTTGAGTTCAGTTTTTTTTTTTTTTTGTTGTTTTTCACTTTTCCATTCAGACTGTTTTACCTGGTGTGCCCTGTAGTAGTAGTAGCAGAGCGAAAGTGCTGAAAGCTCAATAAAGCAAACAGGGAGGCAAAAACAAGGAAAACATGGCAAAAAGAAAACTGCAGCCTGAACATTGGCGCAATAAAAAGGACGCCGACGTCGACGCCGACGCGGACGCGGACGTGCGGACGCAGCATAAAAAAAAGCAAGAAAGCAAAAGGCAAAAGGATGTAGTATGTATCCTGGCATGAAATGTGTTGAAAATAGCGCCCCGCCATTCGGTTATCTCTCCATTCAGCAGCAGCAGCAGCAAGCCAAAAGGACACTGGGGAGGAGGGGGGTGGGGGAACAGGAGTAGCAGGATAGGAACGCCAAACAGTTTTTATCTGAGTTCGTGCAGCGTTTCGAGCACGAACCGTGGCCATAACTCAATGAGGGGCGGCAGCGAGGGGAGACGGGGCGTGGAGAGGAGATGCCACTTGACTCTGGCGGAAACGGAAATGCGCCACAAGCAAGTTGAGCTCGGGACGGACAGCTTTCGCACCACTGTGCCATGGCAGCAAACGCAGCTAGCAAACGCGACGACGCCTTAATTGAGGTACAAATTGAGCTTTTTGCACAGTGCTTTCCTCTGCTAGCCTTCTTTTCTCTTTTTTCTTGCTTTCTTGTCAAGAGAAAATATTACCCTACGACTAGAAAAAAATACAACCCTACTCCAGGGGGGGGGTAGAGGCAGGCGTCTGGGCGTGTCAGGCAAATGCAAGTGAGATTTTGCCAGCGAGATTTAATGTCCATTTTATATGCAACATTTGGTTGCTTATTCCCTCTTTTTTTTGCTTTCTGTTTTCAGCTTTTTCAGCTTTTTTAGCTGGAACTAAAAGTGTAGCCGAACTGGAACTGTAGCCGAAACGGGAACTGGAACTACAATTGAAACTGGAGCAATAAATTTCAAGTGCCTCCCTTTATACATATGCGGGTAATTGTAGTTTTATAGCAACTAGTTTCTGAAACGGATGCGATTGATGTGATTTTTATGGCGCGTAATTCACATTAAGAATCAACCCAAAAAGCAGAGAGGGCTGCTCTAAAACTAATTGCTACTTGGAGTAGTAAACTCGGCACCAGGTGAAATGTATGACCAACTTGCTAGCAACTGGAATTTGTGTGTATACGAAAAATATGCAAAAGAGTCGAATTTTGTACAGATTTTCTTGGATTTTTTCTAGGAATTTAGTGTAGCCAACCGATATCACAATCCGTTGCTATTAAATATAGCTTTATGAAACTTAAATAAAATGCTTCTCAAATTAGAAAACAAAAATTTGAATTGTTATTAAAATTATTTTAATGGTAGGTTCACACTGCATCACAAAATGTCACAGTTTACTTTCAAAAACTACCTACCAAATTTCTGTAGCATATTTCTCTATGTTTGGGCTGAACAATGATAATTAATACTTTAAAATATATATAGAGCATTATTCACTATACGATATCGATTATTCATCAATATACATATTTTCTCACCATTTTAAACCTTATTTAAACTAAAACATATTTAGCTTCCCTAGTAAATTTACAGTGTAATTATTAGCTCAACGCAAATGTTAAATAAATCATAATTTGCTGATAAGCATTCAATTGGCAAAAACCCGTTACTCGCTCCATTAGCTGCATTTTGTAATTAACTGGCGAATGACGGGGATCAGTGCATGTTATGAGATCATTTTATAAATATCTCATAGAGCCATTAATCGCAGCCTCAAGAACTGCAAGTACAACTAACTTGCTGCTCTTTTTAAAGCTAGTTTTACTCTCTCACTCTCTCTTTATCTCTCTCTCGATCACTCACTCTCTCTCTCTCTCTCTCTCTGTTGGCCAAACTATTGCCTGACCAAAGATCATAACAACTTCAATGCTAAATGTTGTTTTACTTTGCTGGCAATTTGGCGCCGCACCAACTTGCAGATAATCATGATGATGATGATCGTGATGATGATCGCAATGATGAAGATCATTTACAGACGAGCCAAGGAACGTAACGAGCCGCAAAACTACTGTTGCTGTTGTTGTTGTTGCTGTTGTTGTTGCCTGTGGCGCAACTTTGAAGGTGGACGCTGGACGTTGCATGAAGCAGGCTTCGTGTGTGGTCCCCAATGTGGCAATGTCTTCTTTTGCCGCAGCTCAAAGAGAGAGAGAGAGAGAGCTCTAAGAGCTGAGCTAAGAGCGCAACAAAGAGAAGCAGTGAGAGAGAGATTTGAACTGGCAACAAGTTGTGGCACAATTGAGAAGCTTGTGAAGCAGAGAACTTGTGGAGCCACAGTAGCTGCCTCACGTAGCCGCATTGAAGACGATTCTTTAGCCAAAGTGTCAATAATTTTAAGTGCAACGCATTTTTGTTGTTGCGCTCTTTGGTGGCAGGCACAATGCTCTTTGTCAGCAGAAGACAAGGACAAGAAGACATTGCAACGTTCTGTGCTTTCGAATCGCATACATATTAATCACTCCTAATGGACTGCAATTGAATTTCAAGTAATCATCGAGTGCCTCAACTTGGGGCAAGCTTTAATAGCCCCGGCAACTGATGCTGCCTCCGTTGTTGCCCATTGCCTGTTCCCAGTTGCAACGTTGAGTTGTTGCTGCTGTTGCTGTTGCTGCGGCTGTGGCTGCCACTCGCCAATGGGTTTAAGCCAAATGCAACTTGGGTGGTCCAGTTGCCGTGTCTGTCTATCTGTCTGTCTGTCGGTCGACTCTGCGACTCTAACTGTGGCAACAACCAGACGCAGGCAGCGACGTCAGCAGAGACGCTGTGCGATCATTGTCGTTGCAGTTGCTGTTGTTGTTGCTGTTGCTGCTTTTGCAACAGGGCCAAAGGTTTTGTGGCACGGAAAAGCCAACAGACTTTGCTGCTGCCCCATGTCCATAACCATGCCCCATGTCCAGTCCGTGTGTGTGTGTGTGTGTTTGGGGCATCGCTTTGGAAAACTCAATTTAATGATGGCAATTTTTCATATTACTCGCAGCTAATTAAGTTTGGAATGTATTTGTTTTTTATCTTCGTTTCGAAAATTAATTTTCATTCGCTTTCGATATTCCACGGAAATTCGAACGGGATTCAAAAATGTGATCGAACAGATGCACAGATGCAGATGGAGCTCAAGATACAGATACAGTAGCAGTAGCCGATGTTGTTGCCCATTGAGCGCCTGATGAGCATCATTAGTTAAGCGTCGCGATTCCACGTAAAACTGAGAATTCCACAGGAGAATGCGAAGAAAGAGAAAGAGCAGCAAGGGGGAAAGACGGTAAGAAAACGGCATGCCTCACCTGCACTCAATGCACTTTGCTGGTGGACACCTTTGGGAATCGATAGCCGACTGCAGAACATGTGCTCTCTCCTCCTCCTCCTCCTTCTCCTTCTGCACTGAAAACATTGTCAACGTTGTTCTCAACTTGTTCGAGAAATTGAAAAATTTGAATCGACTGCCAAACAGCAGCTCAATGATATGAAACTGATCGTGTATTCGCATCGATCAGCGAATACGCTCACTCTCTCGCTCTTTCTTTTGCCCTTCGTTCACTAGTTGTCTTTTTCTGATGAACTTTGTCAAAGTGTGCACGACTTTTATAAGCCGAGTACAATAACTTTATAAGATCATAAAGAATTGCAGAGTATAAGATCAAAGGAAGCTTATTTAGTGTAGGAAAAAACTAGGAAAATTATATGAAAATACACAAGAGAAGTTTCAGAGAGAAGTGACAAGAGTAGAGAGTGGATAATAGACAGCAGAAGAGGAAAAACTAAGAAGAAAGCCAACTAGAAGAGGTGCTTGAAAGGGGGTAAACGATTAGATGCGCTTACAGAAAGTGGTAAAAAGAAGTTTCAAGGCAAAAGAGACGGTTAACATCATACCACAGCAGAAGAGAGGCAGCAAATGGCATAAAAATGAGGCAGAGTGTCAAAGCAAAAACACAAGAGAAGAGGCAGAAGCAAAGGGGCGAAGAGCAAAGAGAATCGAACATGACATGTTAGCAGATTCCCCAGAGGTGGCCGCTTGTTGGAACTGGGCTAATTGACAAGCTGATTTCTAATTAGACCAACAGAGCAGAGCCAAGCTTAGACCAAGACTCGAAGCATTTTAGCCAGGTTTCAGAGTCAGTGAACAGTGTACAGAGTCAATTTTTAGTGGCTTTTGCATATGGCTAAAAGTGTCGCGTGGTGTAATTGCCAAAGAGCATTTGCCGCTGGCCAGCAAACCGACAGCAACAACAACAACAAGCAGCAGCAGCTACAATAACAACTACAAGAGTAGGCCAGGCTAATTTACACGCGCAGGTGTCAGTCTGTCGACGGCCCAAAGCGATAGCCAGCTACTAAGCCAGGCCAAGACCGAAGACCACAACGAGTGTGGCCCTTTTTTTTCGCTGGTCTGCGTGTCCGCGTGCTGTTGGCCATAAATTATGGCTTAATTAAACTAAAAACAAGAAAGAAATTGTCAGTCGGGCATGCCGACCGTGTAATACCCTCTGAGCTTCGTTTCTAATTATATGAGTTCAAATTGGAGTAGCTGCTGCAAGAACTTAACATGCACAAATATTTGTATGTCTATCTCGCTCGCACGTTTTTCGTTTTCGTTGCTTGTGTGCACAGCTCAGTGCAATGCACGTGGCTATGCCTTGCTTGAATGTAACGATTTTCGTTGTTTAAGAAACTCTTTTAATTATAGTCCGATTTTGATGAAATTTTCACAATCGTTTTATATTATTTGTCTTCAAATATATTCTAAGTTACAACACTATACGTTAAGAAATAAGTGAGCCCGCCGCTTGCAAAGTTACAAGGAAGTTGTGCATTTTGTGGGCGAAGGAGGCGTGGCATCCAAAAATTTTTGATGGCATTGTCTTTTTATTGCATCTAGCAACCTGCATGCCAAAATTGGTGACCCTAGGTGCCATAGTTACCGAGATATTCGCAAAAAACCTGAATTTTTTCCGAGGTATGTCTGGTTTTACGCTTATTGTGGGCGAATGGGGCGTGGCATCAAAAAAAAAAAGATTCTTGTATTGACTGACTAAATATGTGGTCGATACTGACTAAAACGGATATTGTAGCTCTTACCATCTCTGAGATCTGTTTGTTCATACGGACAGACGGACAGACGGACAGACGCACAGACGGACAGACGGACATGGCTATATCGACTCGGCTGTTGATGCTGATCAAGAATATATATACTTTATGGGGTCGGAAACGCCTCCTTCTGCCTGTTACATACTTCTGACAAACCCAATATACCCCTCAGAGGGTATAACAAAGAAATGTTTGTATTATAGTTAAGTATGCATATATGCGACTATATTTCTACCTCTCTTCTACACTCCGTCTCCATCTCCGTCTCTCTATGTTACTCCATGACTGCCTAGCGCAATTATAGCGTCTAGCTGCAACATATTAATCAGCTGCTTATCGGCAATTAAATCGCTGAATCCCCTACGACAAAGCAATGCACTCAGAAATTGTCCCCGTCTCTGCTTCTACTTCCATTTCCACTGCTTTTCCGATTGATGAAGTGGACATTTCGTCTGCTGTCAGCAATCGTTGTTCGTCGATCGTCGTCGATCGTTGATCGTTGATCAATCATTGAAATGGACAGCAATGCATCAATTGTCAGTTTGATAATTACGCCAAATGAGTCGAGTGTAAAGTGTTGAGTCGAACTGTGGCATGCCACAAGTGAGTCACAGTTTTGTAGATGAACTTATCAGTTGAACCGATCGTAGGCCAGTTGCAGCCACACCCAATCTATCCAAAATAAGTATCACTTTGATGAGTCTTTTGTACAGTGACAAATGTGTGACAACAAATCACAGTCAATTGATTGGCATCATCTAAATGCGATCGATCGCTCAACAGGCTTCTGGGAAGCAGAACCAAGATCAACGATCAGCGATCAGCTAAAAGAAATGTTTTAGAATTAAGCTCATTTTGCTTAAAATTTAAAATCAAAGAGCAAATTATAGGTGGTCCGATCGTTTATCTATGATCTTTGATCGCTGATCATTGATCTGTGAACTTGTGCTCCATATTTCGTGGCAACTTGCCGTGTGGTCCACACAATTGAGCCATCAATGACCAGAAAGAGTGATCGAGAGAGAGGGAGAGCGAAGAAACTGCCAGCTTTGATTAACCCAGAAGGGTGTGTCTCGGCACTCAAGTGCCAAAACATGACATGGCACATGGTGAACTGATCCCCGAAGCACTGAACTGATCCTGATACTGCAGTACGTGTGGCCCGATCGCATCGAAGCGCCTCCAAAAGTACCAGGAATCAAGCACTCAACGGCTTAAGTGTGCGCCACAGAAATCTTACCTCTTAACCAAAAAACAAAAAAGCAGAATACAAAAAACCAAAAAATAAAACCCTAAACCAAAGTAACACACCAAATTCCCAGCCTGTTGAAAGGTATAAGGTATATGTACGTGTGCATATGAGAAAAAAAGTCGCACGATCATCGAGACTTGGACACTGGGTACTGTGCGATGTACCGAGTGATCTCTGCCAGCTGCAGCCTCTTAATTTGACACAAAACAAGATCAAATGTCACTCATCATAACTGGTAAGTAGGCACCCCTGGTATTGGATGGTATCCCTGGCAAGCAGCGCACCGCACAGGACACGCATGCATATGAGGCACGATCTCAAGTCTTTCTTTCTGACGTT
Organism: Drosophila tripunctata; assembly: GCA_035047385.1. Classification (NCBI taxonomy): domain Eukaryota; kingdom Metazoa; phylum Arthropoda; class Insecta; order Diptera; family Drosophilidae; genus Drosophila; species Drosophila tripunctata. The sequence goes on from JAWNPS010000288.1 coordinate 743,308, forward strand.
TTTTTTTTTCTCTCTGAATTCTTTTGTGGTTTTCTCTTTTGCGCGATGATCGCCTCTTAATATGCAGGCGCGCATGCGTCGACCGACTTAAGATTGCCACAGACAACAACAACAACAACACGGTATTGTCATTGACTTGCCACTGCAACTGCAACAGCAACTGTCACTCGTTGGTGGGTCTTTGCACTTGCCCCCAGATGTGAATGTACCTCTGAAAGTAATCGGACAAACGGTGGATTGTAGGATCGTAGGAGCAAAGTATACGAGGATCGTGCCTTGCGGTCTGCTTTTGCTTCTAATGCGTACGCCCTTTGCATAATTAATGCCACAAACCATCTTGTTGCATGGGGGCAAACCCACGGGTTTGGGTTCGTTTCCCTACCAAAAAACTGAACCTTCATAATTTTTGGTGACATTTCCTCTTCTACTTATTGCTGTTCTGCCCAAAGCGACTTCCACCGCCGATTTATGACTTTACATTTGTATGTCCGACTCGATGCCGTTGCGACGACTGTCGACTCGATTAATTGGACCTCCACGAAGGTGCAGCTACTGTGCATATCATTTGGGAAAATTGGGACGACTGCCCGAAAAGGTTGAGGTCCTCCCTTTGTCGGGGGGAAACTGTCGGACCTCATTTAGAGCTCATTTTTATTGTTTAATTATATTCAATGTGAACTCAGAACAGATCGTTCGACATACGCGTTGCATTTTCGAAACAAACTAATTAACTGATTGACTGAACTTCAAAGCTTGCACAGGTAATTGATTGACTGATTGACCGACTAAAAATTTATCTAAATGATTGAACAACTGTATGACTGTCTGCTTAACTAACGGATTGATTTGGGAAGAAACTATCAGTTTGACGTTTCGCCTGACTAACTAGGCGAATATTTTGATTGATTGATTGATTTAATGACTCATTTCATTAAATGATTGACTGGAAACGAGCTAACTGATAGACTAAGTGCTTGAACACTCACAGAATCGAACCAATCGACAGTTTAAGTAAATGACCAACTAACAAACTGACTAAAACACTAGCTGATTGATTAAATATAAGACTGAATGACTTACAAAATGATAAACTAGCTGATTGATACAAAAACTGTCTGAATGAGAGACTCTGTGACTTACAGGCAGACAGATTGACTGACTGATTGTCTGGGGTGTGTGTCATTAAAACAGTAAATAGTTGTGGCAACCACAATAGCATACTATCGAGTAGTATATTCTAGGAATATGTGCAACACGTCTTTGTCTCTGTCTCTCGCTCTTTCGCTGCCTGCTGTGACCTTGCCACTGTTTTGTGTTGCAGGTTCGATTTGCTTGCGGTTCGCATTGTTTATAATTTATGCAAGTAATGTTTTGATTTATAGCATAGTTTCAGGTGTACACACCCACAAGCAACGCACAGTAGATACATTGTGGCATAGACAATCCCCCAATGTGCCTCATTCCCATTTCCCAGACGCAATCAATTTCTGTTTTGACAGTTTCACATTGTCGCAAGGGACTTGAAGTGTGTCTAATTGATGTTTAGCACTGATGCATGCCACATACGTATGTGTGTGTGTGGCAGGGGCAGGGGCAGGGCGGCAAGCAGCTGTTTGCTGTTGATCAAAAACCAATATCAAACAAGCTGAAAGGACATCTGCTTGTCCTCGTTGTCCTGGTGACACTTTTATACCACTTTAAATGCTCTTTAGGCCTTGCGTTACGTGTTTATTGCCTCCCCTCCCACATACGAGTATACCCCACTGCCAGTGTCTCAAAAGGGGGTAGCTTTCGGACATGCGTGTCCAATCGCGTTAAGGAAACCCCCAAAAAAGGGTTGAACACAGAAAGAGGAGTAGGAGTTGAAGGAGAAGGAGAGACGCTTTCACAATTAAAATTGCTGCAAATGTGGCATGAAAATGCAATACTCGGGTTGGGCCACATCGTTAGATTTTATGATGCGGCTGCCCATAACCTTTAACCCCTTCTGCTCTTCATAACTTTCACACACACACACACACAATTCCAATTGCTATCTCTAATTGAATTGAAATCGAGTTAACAGCTATTACCAACTCTACTGTACTACTGTACTACTGCCAACAACAATGGACAAAAGTATTCACGTTTTGTCAGGTTCATAAACAGTTGGCAACTCGACTCCATTGCTGGAGTTGGCGCTCAAGGAGCTCAGGTAAATGGCTTGTTTTGCATGTTAACAAGATACTTCCGGGCCCAATGCCAATGGCAAATGCTGAACCGTAGTGTTAGCCAAGTTATGTTACTCAACGACCTCTCACTGAACCCCAAAAACTTAACCAAATGCTAATGAAAATGTAATTTTCACATTTTCATATGTCCCTTAACAACATGAAAGTATTTTTATTATATAATTAACCCCGACCCCCTCGAAAATAGCCCATAGATGGTAGGGTGCTTATTCGAAAACGTCTTTTCAGCATAAGCTAATATATCCTGGCGATATACCTTAATGAAGTACCGTTTGGCTCTTAAGGAATTCAAAATAATTATATATATTAAGTTTCTTTTTGTAATAAACTTGTTTATCTTTCAATTCTTCGAAAGGTAACTTAGCTATGATATTATTTATTTACAAATTTTTTAAGTATCTTTGAATTTGTGGTACGATTTGGATAAATCCTGGTAATAAAAATTCTAGCGGTATACGCAGTTTCCGCTAAATATCTACAAAATATCGGCTAATTAAAAATAAAAAATTTGGGTTCACTGAGTCCGCTTTAAACAAGTTATATTACTCTGATTCGTTTTATTTCTACTTAAAAGTTGTGATCAACAATAAAAACGGCTGTATCAAATTATATCTGATATAATAAAAGATTTTAATCGGAATACGTTGAAACCAATAAAAGAAACTGCTCTATAAATAGAATAGAACTGGCTAATATGACATTGATATTGGCCTGAACGAAGAAGGAAGAGCTAAGGAAGAGTTTGCTATTTAGGCCCTGATCAACATATACACACACACAGATCGTACGGCTATGGAGTTTATGACTTTGGCGAAGTGTACTTACATATATGGCTCAATAATCGGGCTAAAAGCGACTCATTTAGTCTATCAAGTTATTGGCGGAGTCGCTTTGGCTCCCACGTATGCCAACACTAACACTTTTAGCCGATTGTTGTTGTTGCTGTGGATGTTGCGCAGGCGTAATGAGACGACGGCAATGTCAAATACGCAGATCTGGAAACACGATTGGCGCTACGGATTGCCACGTAGGTGGTCTCCTTCTCAGAGAAGTAAGCAAGATTAAAGGGAGTGTGGGGAGGCAGAGGGCTTAACCACACCCACACCCACGTGCGTAGAGCAGTGGATTGATTGGGGAGGGAGGGAGGTAGGGGCAGGCAGCAGAAGAGATTACCAGTTAAGCTAAAGATTTGCATGTGCCATGGCTAAAAGCTCATTAAAAGCCCCCACGAATTAGACGCTCGCAAATAAATCTTGGCCCAAAAAGGGGTCCGAAGGGAACAGATTGGGAACTCCAGATCCAGATATAAGCGAGATACAGAAATTGGGAAAGGGAACATCGTTTGTAATGCCGGCACTTGAGCACATTTCGTTGTAACTTTGTGTTTCATTAATAATCCCCACCGAGAAGAGCGGGGTAGGAGGGGGTAAAAGAGCAGAGGGCGACGGACGCTTCATAAATCTTGTGTCGCATAATTACAGTTAAAATTTATAAGCTTATCTCCTTAGCCGCAAATTTATTAGCGTGTTACAAGGCGCGACGACGTCGACGACGACGACGACGATGCTCCGAAACGGACGCTGCAGTTCGTCAAAGTCCCAATGATGTCGTTGTCGGCTTTGTCCGAGAGGACAGCAGAGTGCCCTAAAGAGAGAGAGAGAGAGAGAGAGAGAGAGAGTGCTTGCGCGCTCATTATGGCCAAGTATCGAAAAATGTGTATTTAAAACGGCGTGAAAAACAATTTGTTGCCAATTTTATGACGCCTCGCGCCTGCTTCTTTCAGCCACAACTCATCTGGCAACACGACAAGAACCGTGCGGCATGCGGCAAGTGGCAAGAAGCTTCGACTTCAACTTCAACTTCAGAATGAATGCGAACTGAGGAACAGCGAGGAACAAATTCATTTGAAGTCCGTCTCTGAACTGTGGTCGAAAGCGGCCCGAAAGCGGTACTAAGTGTCAACCCCATAGATTTATGCGTATTGTCTTTTTTTTGCGGGTTACTTGGGCTCGCTCACATTCCAGGAAGACTGCGACTGCAGCCGAGACTGGAACTGGAACTGTTACGGACACAGAGATGGAGATGGAGACGGAGACCAGGGCTGCTGCTGCTGCTGGAAACCGACTGCCGAACATTAATCATTGGGTGCCCAGGCGAACAACAGTTTTTGCGGCAGCATTCGAGGCGTTGTAATGTGCTTGAACTCTCGCTCTCTCACTCACACACACTCTCTGTCCCTCTCTCTCTCTCTCCTGCTCCTCCTCCTGCGTCTGTCTGGGATTAATGTACGCGGGCAAGGTATTTTGAATGGGCTTTTTATGGTCACATTTATTGAATTTATAACGTAATATACTCGCGCCATGACTCATGCTTAGAATTGCAGCACGAGAGCGTTCCAGAATCCACACTCTCTCTCCACACTTGATACGATTCACCTTTCAATTCGCATTTCGTGGCGTGGTGGGTAATAAAAAATTATGCTTAAACAAAATACTCAACTATAAATTCAACAAAATATTACTAAACTTAAATTGACTTTTTATGAAGTCATCTCTGCAACGCGTGCCATAAAAATTCACTTAACCCAACAACTCCCACGCACACACATTACCCAGTTGATCGTTGATCGTTGACTCTCACTCTCTTAAATCCCCTCTCCCACTTCCCCTCTCTGTCCTTCTTTAGCTTACTCTCACTCTCAATATTGAATGCCGTTTGGTGCTGCCTTTTGTTACACTCACGCCTTACACTCGCCTTCGCCTTCAATTCGCCTCACAAGAAAAAAAAAAAAAACAAAAACAAAACACTGTCACCAACACTGAAATTCAAAACCAAACTGTAAATCATTTGCAAAATTGAGTTGTTTGCGCAGTCGCAGCATTTGTTGTTGTTATTCCTGTTGTTGTTGTTGTTGTTGCTTTTTCTGAAAACTGCTCTCAATTTGTTACAGTCGCCGAAGGAGATAACTGTGCATTAGTAAATGTACCCAGCGCTGTGCCAAATTCCCTTGCGATTAAGTGATAAATCTTTAAAGCAAACAGAAAATCTTCACCAACAACAATAATAAACAGCATATTTTAAGATTGCACAGAGAATCTTACTTAAAATTATAGATAATTCTTAGTTTTTTTTATACCCTCTGAGGGGTATATTGGGTTTGTCAGAAGTATGTAACAGGCAGAAGGAGGCATGGCAGACCCCATAAAGTATATATATTCTTGATCAGCATCAACAGCCGAGTCGATATAGCCATGTCCGTCTGTCCGTCTGTCCGTCTGTCTGTCTGTCTGTCTGTCCGTCTGTCCGTCTGTCCGTATGAACAAACAGATCTCAGAGATGGTAAGAGCTACAAGTTCAAACTTGGTCAGTATCGATCACATATTTAGTCAGGCAATACAAGAATCTTTTTTTTTTTTGATGCCACGCCCCATTCGCCCACAATAAGCGAAAAACTAGACATACCTCGGAAAAAATACATGTTTTTTGCGAATATCTCGGTAACTATAATACCTAGGGACACCAATTTTGGCATGCAGGTTGCATTTTGCAAAATAAATATAATGCCATCAAAATTAATTGGATGCCACGCCCCCTTCGCCCACAATTGCCTTGTAACTTTACATGACGCTGGCTCACTTATTTCTTAACGTATAGTTTTGTAACTTAGCATATACTTGGAGCCAAATAATATCAAACGATTGTGAAAATTTCATTAAAATCGGACTATAATTAAAAAAGTTTCTTAAACAACGAAAATCGATACTTTCAAGCAATGCATAACCACGTGCATTGTACTGAGCTGGGCACACAAGCACCGAAAACGAAAAACGTGCGAGCGAGACAGACATACAAATATGTGTGCATGTTAAGTTCTTGCAGCAGTTACTCCAATTTGAACTCATATAATTGGAAACGAAGCTCAGAGGGTATTACACGGTCGGCATGCCCGACTGACAGTTTCTTTCTTGTTTTTTAATAAATACGGCAAAGAAAAGATTGTACTACTTACGTGAATGGTACATTTGTAACTATCAAAATAGGTACATGTTGTTTGGGGTACAAGCAACAAGCTTGCTGTTCGCCTGTTACCTAAGAGAGAGCGCATGTGGCTTCTGTTTTTCTATTAATTTGTCAGAGAGCGCACATGCAAGATGGAGCGTAACTACAGTTATTTTCGCTGCTGTTTGTATTACAACGAATTACTTATGAAATAATTTGTTAAATTTGCTGCACATGTGTGTGCCACTTGGTTTGCCAGCAGCATCATAATTTCATTATTTGAGTATTCGCGTCTCGCACTGTCCACATCCTCACAAACATGACAGACACTTTTAACACCTACGCGACACTGCGGCTGTCGCTGTCATTGGCGTCGCTGCACTTCAAGCAAAATTTAAAAAAAAACGCCGTCTTCATCGTCGCCAAGGTGTCAATTTGCGCCGTTGGCATGCCACCACCACACACACACACCAATAACAACTATGTACGGCACAATGCGGCACGAAAATATTATTACAACAAATTTTACACACACTTGTAGCGCGCTTAGTTTGTAGTGTGCCTTTTGCTGGTCAATCGCTGAAAGCTCAGTGTTGATTGCGAGTATCGATAGATGCATTAGAAGTATCGGTAACAGGTGCCAATTTGAGTATTGGCGATCTTTGGCGTGTCTATCGTGCTTTTTAGCTGCCTGACACGACACGACATCGCCCGCTCGCATCGCTAACACAAACACGCAAGCACACACACACAATTACACTTGTGTCTTTAGCACTTTTTTTGTTGTTTTTGTTTTTGGCGCGTCGTTTGTTGTTTTGAGTATGCAAATTTAATGGCTAAATTAGACAGAGAGCAAAGAAAAAAAAGAGCTAAGGTTTCGGTATGGTCTGGTATGGGCAACTATTAGCCGTGATTATGGGCCAAGATTGCTGTGCCAAGCATCATTTGCATAATGAATTTAATGCGTCTGTGTAATGCCAGCAATTGTCGATCTCCTCCCACCGTTAACCCTCGACCTCCTCCAGTTTCAGTTCCAACGCGATCGCAGCTTTTTCATTAATTGAGTAATTAATGCCAACGCCCACGGTCCATTATAGCAACAGCAGCGACGACGCAAGCAGCGCAGCAGCTGCTAACTAGATTTCAGTTATTGATAGCACAAGGGTTAAAGAGTGTGTGTGAGAGAGAGGGAGATAGACCACCTACTTGGCAAGCAATTTAATTCGTTGCGGTTTCACAATACAAACATCAATCGGTATAATTTAAATGTTTTATTAAATTATGTATTTTATTTATGAACAATTCTTGTTGTTGCTTTAATTTATGATACAAACACACGCGGCTAAAACCCGATTCCAATTGGCATATACACACATAGGCGCCCTACAAGTCCAATTGGAAAACATTTTCGCGTGTTGGACTAGAATATTTTACAACTTAATTGTGTTTTTTTTTTTTAGCAACTTTAAGCACTAAACTTACACGCTACGCTATAAATATTAATATTAATTATTAATTAATAGTTTTAAATATTGCCCTATGTTGTGTCCGACGCTGACGCTGACGTCGCTGCCGATGCCGATGCCGCCGCTGCTGCCTCCTGCAGTTCCTGCAACTCTTCCTCCTCCCGCGTCAGCGGCACCGTCGAGTGATTGTAGAGTCCTTGGGCCATCAGCTGCAGCGCCAAAGGATTCTTGGTGCCACTCGACTTTTTCAGCTTGGCCCGTTTGTTCTGGAACCAGATCTTGATCTGCGCCTCATTCAAACCGAGTTCACCGCTCAGCTGCTGCCGTCGCTTTTCCGTCAAATAACGATTCTCATTGAACTCGTGCTGTGAGAGGGAGAGAGAGAGAGAGTGGGTTAGAGAGAGAGAGAGAGAGAGAGATATTACATAGAGTGAAAGAGTGTCTAAGTGAGGGGAAAGTGGGGGGTAAACACTTACCTTCAGTCTCGCCAGCTGCGTGCCACTAAATGCGGTACGCGGTCGCTTATCCTCCGGCACAGAGTTGCAGCCAGAGTTGCCATCCACATCGGACTTGTCCCCACCGCCGCCTGCAACCCCCGCGGCACTAGACGTCGCTGGCTTCTTGGGTTTGCGCGTTCGCGGACCTGTAGAGAGCACGGGAAAGAGAGAGAGAGGGGGAAGGTCATAAAAATTCCACAAGGCACATAATGGCCATAACATGACTGGACTCTGTCCCTTTTCCTGCTCCTGATCCTGTTCCATTCCCTTTTCATACTCCTGCCACTTTTGCCTGCTCCTGTTCCTAGTGGTTGTTTCTGCTCCTGTTGCTATTCGTGTCCTGGTTCCTTTCCAACTCCCTTCCCTGCTCCTGTTCCTGCTGTTTATCCTACTCCTGCCGCTTTGCCTGACCTCTTCCTGTCCCCTTTCCTGCTGCTTTTCCTACTCCTGGCAACTCATCGCGCACACATAAATCCTGCTGCTCATATATGCAATGCTTTTGGCCAGCAATTAATTCACATTTAAATGTGCTCCCAGACAACCCCCTCCCCCCCAACGATCCGACTGTTCTCTCCCATAAACCCCTACTCACCCCGAGCGAAACAATTAAAGTTTTTGGGAAATTTGCGCGCGTCATTTTGAAAAGTAATCAACGCAATGACTTTTCACTGTGGCTAATTTTCCGTTCAACCCCCAAAGTTTAGTCCTAGACCACCTACCCACCCATCTCCCCTACCCCTCTGCCCCTGTCAAAGCTTTCTACGACTTGAGTTGTCTTTCATTTAATTAACAGCCAAGGCAACAGACAAGCGCAAAGAATCAACGTCTCAAACATCTCAGCTTACACTTTTCCGAAAACTTTTACCAGGGGAAGTACCAGTCTATCGAATGGGGCAGTTGGGGGGAGTGGGTAACGCAAATACTTTAGCAGTCGTTAAAGGGTTATGCTCGAAAGTTGGCAACATTGAACTCATTTCAAGAAATAGTTTAGCTAAAATGAAGCAATTATGAGGTCTACTAATGGACATTTCTGGCTAGCCCCCAAAGAACCCGGTCGAGCAAATCCTTGAGCACCCCAAGTGCCAAGTGCAAATTCAGTGTGCCCAGAGTGTGACCGCAAGTTGTTGCGGTTCGGCTGGCACCAAAAATATTTTGTAATTTAAGCTATCATTCGTCATAAGATGTTGTTCCTCCTTTTGGGGTAGTTTTAGGGGTCAAATGTCAGACGTATATGGGCATTTCCGCGGTCACTTACACGACTTTCGTAAGCAAAATAAAATTTTAAATGTTAAATATATCAAACACTATTAAATTTTTTACAATTCATCACTAATAATTTTTTGTAGTATTTTGAGTCTACTATAATTGGTAAAAAAATTGAGAGCCTCCAGTTTTTATCGTTTGAGATAAAAGCCACAAAAGAGCGGTCACTCACGCGACTTCAAATATACATGACTTTAGACATCATTGCTAACAATCGGCAAACTCTGCGAATTGTGTGAAAATTTTAAACTTTAAATATTTTTGACATAAATAAGAAATATCAAGCTTTATTATTAGACTTATGATTTTTCAATATTTGGTCTGTCCTTTTTTTGCGAAGGATTCTTCTAGGTCACTCACGCGACGTCACTCACGCGACATTGTTCACACTGCAGTTTTTTTTGCAGTTATATATACAATTATAGTCATTACATTAGTATTTAAGCTAAGAAGATAAAGAAAAAATACAAAAGGAGTTGTCCATGAGCTGCAAACGACTAAAAAAACTCTATATTACAGAAGAAATGAAATTTTTTTTTGGACTCTTGGTTGACCTTTTCGCGGAAATGCCCATATATAACTTAAAGTCACTTAAGAATGAGTTTATAGGGCTGAAACAGCTAGGAAGAGTTCAATGCAGCTTTACGTCTACTTAATCAATAACTTAAACTTAAAATTTTCAAGATTTACTGGAAAAAATGTCAACTTCTAAACTCCATTCATTGTAGTTCAAACTATAGTATTGCTAAAAAAATCTATTAAATCTTTGACAGTTTTCAAGATTTCCCTATTAGTTAGTCAATCATTTAGTAGTAAAAATCAATCACAATTATCCATTTCCTTGCTCCCATCTTGATGGCCTTCATCTGGTTTTTGATACTTACTTCGACCTGCAATGAGAAAGATATAAAGTAGAATCATTATTAAATTGTCTGGGTTTTTAGGTAAAGTTTTCGCTAGCTAAGCAATTGAAAATTAAATTTACTTTTAACGCGAATCAATAAAGTATCGAGAATTGATTAAATTCCAAGAGGCAAGCAAAAGTTTTTGTTTTTTTTTCGTGCAGGAATTTTTGGCCAGAAACCCAATGCCAAAATGTATAGAAACTTTGGGTTCAATCTACTACCGTAGCGTTACTTGGTTGCAACAACCTTCAAAACAAATGTACCGACACTAATGGGTGGAAACACAGTCATGCCCCAAGTTAAATCGTTGGAAAAATTGAACAAATCAATTTTGTCAACAAAATGCCGACGTGAAATTAAACCAAAAACATTAACAGTGCCTGCACGTGTTCTCTGCACAGTAGTGAGGACAGAGAGGCGGCGTAAAGGGGCGTGACTGTTGAGGTGTTATCACGGTTTTAAATTTCACACGCAGCACAAAAATCAACAACAACAAGCAACGGACCTTGAAACTGTCAGACAGCCAGGAGACGACGATGTCGACAGCGTTTCTTGCCTCGTCATCGTCACAGTGGCAACACCGGGCAGGGGTGAAGTTTTAAGGGGGGTTGCAGGGGGGAAACGCATGTTGTCGAGCAGATAAGCCGAGCACAAGTTGCATACCAAGGCGTCGTCCGCATCAAGCATCAAGGACATTTGGCAGCAAGGGTTGCCCGCTTGGCAGGTTGCCACTTGCTGTTGCCTTACCGCCCCCGCACACCCCCGACGCACCAGTTCACTCCCTCACTTGAAAGCTGCAACAATTGCTAGCGTTAAATCTGTTGCTGCTTTTCCACCAGTCGCTGCTGTTGTTGTTGCTGTTGTTTCTTCCCCCTTTTATTTCTATTGTGAAAATTTGTGATTTATAGCGTGTTAAATTTTTCATTGCTTTTTCTGCGCAAATTTGACACAATAAAAAAGTTTCAATGTTGTCCTTTTGGAAGCTGTAAAGTGGGAGGAGTGGAGTAGGGGGTATGTGTACAGAGCGTGGAGGATTTGGCAAATTGGCTTTAATAGAAATTATATGAACTCAATCAACAACAATTTAATCAAAAGGAAAATGAGCAAAGGGTGTAGAAATGGAAAGGTGGAAGGTGAAATATAGGGGATATACAAAAAAAAGATTTAGATAAAACTATATAGAAAGTTAAGAAGTTAATGAAATTATATATCCAGGCAAGTTTAATTAAAATCAGGAAACTTTAACAATTCTAAAACTAAAACAACAATATCATATCATCAACAGTGTTATGCTAAATTCCAAAGAGGCCCTACTTCGATAATCGACAGCAAACAGCATTTACCAATAAACACTTCTCAAACTCCAACTTATTAACTGGGCCATTAAAAAACTACAGCTAGACTGCAGGCAACAAGACAATCAAAGAGCCAAAAGAAGACAAGTGTAGAAGAGAGTGCTGTGCTGAACAACTGAGCAACTGATCGACTTAACATGCACACTAACCAACTTATAACGCATTCACATAAATTGTTAACATTTGCAGAACTACTCATCATAAAACAACAACAGCAACGGCAGCAACAAGCAGCAGAAAGAAGAAGAAGAAGTAGCAACAAGACAAGTTAACAAAATGTGTGGCAGAAAGTTAAGAAAAAATGTAAGAAACGGGAAGATGTCTTCATCATCATCGGTTGTTAAACGCAATAACCCAAGTTGGTAAGAGACGCTGCCAACTGCCAGCTGCCAACTGGCGAACTTGGCTAACAAAAAAACACAACAGCAAACAAAAATAAAACACAAAAATAAAAAATACAACAAGTCAGAATTGTAGCCAGGTTTAAGACGAGGCCAAAACCAAGTCCAAGTCTGAAAATAAACGCATTTGTTTTATTTATGCTTAACATGAGTTGCAAATGCCAAAAACAGTCGCGGCCTGCTTTTTTGTTGTAGTTCTTGTTGTTGTTGCTGTTGTCTTTCAACTGATTGGGGAATAAGAAACGGTACTGCGAGTGCGCTCGTAATAGCCAGGCTAAGATGAGACGTTACCAATTTGGTAGCAAGCCGCATTTAAATGTAACAGTCAAGACAAGCAAAAGTTTACCTACAGGTGTGACTATAGAGTCTTTCTTACCACTCCCCCTCTCTATTACTCACTCTCTTTCTCTGTCTTCCTCTTCCTACCTCCCTCTGTTTCCCACAGCTCACAACTGAAATTGTCTTATAAAGATCTCAAACTAACGGGCCACACACAGCCTAAAAAGAGATCCGATGCCGTCACAGAGGAGCCTACAAAAGCCCTGCTTCGCCCTTCTCCCCCTCCTGCTCAGCTTCCTCTTTCAGCTCTCTTGGCCTGGCCAAGAACCAGCTGGTTAACTTGGCTTTTAGACAGCGTCTGAGCCGCTTGTAAGCGATATGTTTGACAGTGTCGATGGGGCATTGCTTCAGTTTTTTTTTCAGCTTCTCAGTTTTCTTATTGTTCTCGCTCCCTCTCTCTCTCTCTCTCTTATAGCGCCTCTCTATCCCTCTCAGATTCTTCTTGGCGTTGTTGTTGTTGTGCAGCAAACTGATATCGGATCTGTTGTTTGGTCAATCTAATGATCAGTCAGCTCATTAATAAGCCATAAAGGCAACACGTTGCCAGGGAAATTAACGCATTCAAGAAAAGTGAAAGTTTGATTCAGATGCATTAATCGCTGGAGAATCAGAGATAGAGAGAGAGACAGAGAAAGAAAGAATGATACAGAAAAATAGAAAAGAAGAGATCTTTATAGAAGAGAGAGAGAGAAACGCAGGAAATAAATAGGAAGGATATATAAAATGATAGGAAAATAGGAGTAAACTAAAAGGAACCCTAAGTAGGAGCTAGAGCTATGGAAAATTGAGAGTATGTGCATACGGAAAGTCAAAGATTTAGATTTCCAGTAAGAGATGGAGTTCCTAAACGAAAGAGAGCGTGATAGGGTGAGACTAGGACACAGCAACTAAATCACAGAAAAAGACAGAGAGGTAGAGACAAAATGATTCTAAAACCAAACAAAGAAACCGAGATAAAGTCATTCCCGATCTTGTTTATCTCAAATTTCCTTAAACGATTTTCCATTTCCCCTCAGACTACTGCAACATCAAAGAGACGCTCAAGCGCTGGCCGCCACCCGCTACCGCCGCCAGAGGGCGCTAGCTAGCTACTTCTCCTGTGTTGCATTTGACAGGCAAATTAACGCTGCGGTTGACTGCGCCGTGATTATCGATTGTCGATTGTCATGGGCAACAACAACAATGATGATGATGATGGCGATGATGATTGACAGCCCGATTGATTTGATCGCACGTTAATTGAAATGATTGACGTGCCACGAAGCGCAATAGACAATACAGTAGCTGTGGCAAGTTGCAGTCATAAGTCACAGTGTCTGCAAATAGTACTCGTATATCTTATCGATATCATTGTCGGCAAACAGACAAACGATGGCAATGCCAATGCCAATGCCAATAGTGTCTTTTAGCCTGGCTAAGAAGGCAGCCAAAGCTGTCAACGGTTTTGTCTATCGCTCAATCTTAACTTGGCTAAAGATTGCTAACGTCATCTTTCTCAATATTGTTGTTGTTGTTGTTGTTGTTGCTGTGTGCTGTTGGCATTTTCCTAGGCGGCGGCGACAGCAACTTTTCCGCAGGCAAACGTGCAACGTTTTGTGGCAACATTCCAGCGCATAATTTGCGCTGTCACATGAAAATATGTATTTAGATACATTTTTAATTGCTTTATCAATATGGGAATTTGTTGTTGTTGTGGTTGTGAGTCGCTGTTTGTTGTTGTTGTTGTTGTTGCTGCCTGTCTGTCTGTTGCCTGCTTTGCATTTGAGGCAGCTTTGCATAGCAATTGGCCAACTTGTTATGCTGTTATGCCTTTCATCCTCCGCACAATTTCAATTTGATGTGCTTCATCGTTGCTTGTTTATTGTGAAAGGCGTCAAAACATGTGGCTAAAACTGATGTCGGCTAAAAGGAAAGTAAACTAAACTCTACAACTTGTCAACCTGGTCGAGAAATGCTATGCCGCTCAGCAATAACTTCAGTTTTTGCCAAGTTATAGCAGTTTAAAGTTTGAAAAAGCTGATAACAGGATTTCAAGTGATCATAACATAGCTTAAAACTGATTTGCGACCCCATAAAGTATATATATTTATAATCTACACGAAATAACCAATCAATTGGGACAGTTTTTAGAAAAAATTAAAAAAAAAATTAAAAAAAAAATTTTTTTACAAAAAATTATAATTAGATTAAATTAAATTATAATTAGAGTGGAAAACTTGGAATTTTTTTCGAAAAAATTAAATTTTATAAAATGAACTAAATTTAAATGCAGATTTAAAAAGATTGCTAAGCCATGAACAAATTGATATTCCGCTTGAAAATCGGTTAAGTTTTGACTGAATTATGGGACTTCAAATTTTTCAAAAAATCGATAAGGGGTAAGTATGGAAATTTTGGAATTTTTTGCAAAAAAATTAAATTTTAGAAATTAAACTAAATTTAAATGCAGCTTTAATAAGATTGCTAAACCATGAACAAATTGGTATTCCGCTTGAAAATCGATTCAGTTTTGACTGAATTGTGAGACTTCAAAATTTTCAAAAAAAACGATAAGGGGTAAGTATGGAAAATTTGGAATTTTTTTCGAAAAAATTAAATTTTATAAAATGAACTAAATTTAAATGCAGATTTAAAAAGATTGCTAAGCCATGAACAAATTGATATTCCGCTTGAAAATCGGTTAAGATTTGACTGAATTATGGGACTTCAAATTTTTTAAAAAATCGATAAGGGGTAAGTACGGAAAATTTGAAATTTTTTTAAAAAATTAAATTTTGGAAATTAAACTAAATTTAAATGCAGCTTTAATAAGGTTGCCAAACCATGAACAAATTGGTATTCCACTTGAAAATTGATTTAGTTTTGACTGAATTATGAGACTTTAAAAGTAGGAAAATTTGGAAACGTAGTTTAAAGTTTCTGAAAAGCGTATATAGGAATTTCTGTTGCCAGCTAGCTTCACAAAGGCAACCTAGCCAACTTCACACTCTCGACTGGCAAAGTGGTGCTCAAAAGATCACAACGGATCGGTTTCAATTTCACATACATATGATTAACATTGATTGGGTTCAAGATGGGTCGCCAGCTGGGCGAAGAGCGGGGGAAAGGAGCGATACATAGACTCGAAGACCGCAGAAATTGTAAACCGCATTTTCCGCTGATATTAGCAAACAATTTCATTAAGAAACCTGCAATCGATACACGAGACGCACAAGAGACGCCAGGCCAAGAAGAAGAAGCAAAAAGGCAGCCAACAACATCAGGTGGAGACTCTATTTTGTATCTGTATCTGCAGCTCTGTGTGTATCTGTATCTGAAACTGTTGGCGACATCGATCCGACTGGCAAACTGGCCTAATAGACTCGTCGCACCGCTTTTTGCAATATTATTTTTCTCTTTACTTATTTTTTTGTTTTTTGTTTTTGCAATTGAGGTGTGAACATTTTACGCTTCCATGGAGATTTGGTCTAAATGTCTGTCCGTCTGTCTGTCTCACTGTGTGGGCCACTTTTATGGCCTCTCAATTAACGCAATCTCGAGTGCGTTTATTAGCTTTGGAATTTTGTGTGCGTAACTGACTTTCACCTGAATGATCGACTGAACTAATGAACACATCAGCAGCTCCAGATCTAAAGAGACCACCCCAAAGGTTCGAGCTTGTTTACGAGTAGTCAAAATAAAAGCAGTTCCCACTCCACACACTCTACAGTCTCTCTGATCTTCAGTTTTAAAGTTTAAACGATCGCTTGGTCTATTTGCCTAATGAATATTAAGATTACGAACGCATTCAGAGGCGAGAAGACAGAGAGCGAAAGATTGACCTACCTGAGAGAGAACGTTCGATCGTTCAATCGCTTGATCGCTCGATCGTTCGATCTTTTGAACTCTCTCGATCATTGACTGGCGTCAGTCCCCATCCCCCAGCCGCCTGAAAATAATTTGTAGTTCAATAAATGTTCGCTTTATGGCTCTATTAGTGGCCCATTCTACGCTTCATGCTGATAACTTTGCCTCCGAAGCTGCACATTTTAATTACGATCAGTGATCTTCGTGTGGAGTCCACAGTCCGAAATGAAGTCAGGGCCACAATGAAGAAGAAGAAGACGTTGAAGATGGAGAGGAGAAAACAAATATGCGAATAAGTATGTTCACACCATGTGCCCACCCAACATTAACATCAATCTTCCACGGATCAAAGATGCAAAACACTTGAGGACCACACCGATGATCATCATCATGATCATCAGCTCAAAACAAAAACCCAACCCAACGCCGACACATCACAATGATCATCATAATCAACATAATTATCATCAAGATGATCACGATCATGCTGATGATCGCACATGCGCATTGATGCAGAAGACGACGATCAAGACAAATACCAAAAACCAGACAAAGTCTCAGTCTCAGTCGGAGTTGGAGCTGGCGGTGGCGCTGAAGGCGGAGGAGGCGGGTGTACGAGGAGAGTCTACAGTCCAAGCTACGGAGTTGCTCGAGTATCACTGTCTGAACTTGGGTTTGGCTCTGGGTCAGTCAGTGGAAGCTTCACAGCTGCGCTACGATCAAAACTTTGTGGCATATGGCACGGAAGTATGCAGTAAAAAGGGATTACTATTCCGTACCAGTAGATAATAGCGCCATTCAGTCGACACAGCTCTTATAAAAAGCTCCAGGGCATACAAATGTTTACTATAAGCATCTCAAAGCTCTACACAGTCGTTGCAGCCCATTTAACAGAGTGTAGGGTATAGAGCATGTTAAATCTGAAAATGTCTTAATAAAACAATTAATAGCACAGCTGAGCTCATAAGTTTTTATGCTGAGCGCATGATCAGAAGATCTTGACTACAGGAGCGCATTCAACTGTTTCGCGGGTAAGGGCGCCACACAAAAACAAAGAGAAAAAGCAGCTAACTGACTAGAATTTCAACTTTTTTGCCACACTCGTATGAAGTCCGCTCCTGAGGTTTTAAAGACGACGCCGATCGTATATCGTGTACGTACTATAAAGTAATTGAAAAGCACAACAGATTGTTTTAAATATCAGCCGAGCCGCCCAAGTTGACCACCTGTGTGATGGTCTGGTCTGTTGCCCTGTTGCCCTGAACCTGAAACTTGTGTGTGTGTGTGTGTGTGGTGTGCTTATGGCCACTGCGGATTTATGGCCCATTGCCAGCCTCCGTTCTACGGTCTACAGTCTTTAGTCTTTCAGTCTCTCTATGCAGCTGATCCACAACATTGGCAGTTGGCAGTTGGCGCTCTTTGGGCCACAGAAAACCAAAGAGACATCGCCAAACGAAATCTTCGGCTCTCTCTTGCCAGTCTTGTCTTTGCGCATTCGTCTGCTCTTATGCTAATTTCAAAGCCCCAAACCGAGTCTGAGACGAAAACGAAGACGGCGACGAAGATCAAGACCGAGACCCATGTGGACCACACACGTTGAGCGATTCGCATGCCGCATGCCTCTGTTAGAGCTGGCGATAAGAGAGGGGTATGGGGAGTGGAAGTGGGAATGGAAATGGGAATGGGAGCCGCTTTTATGGAACCAAAAGTATTCGCCACCGGGTTTTTCGGTTTGATAAATTATCGATAAAATGATGCGATCACTTTTAATTTGGTTTAGTTCTACCTACCGCATTCTTGGCCAAATTAAGAGCATAAAGACATAAAACACACACTCACACACACACGCACACACACAACGAACTAAACTTGGCTTAAAGCTTAGGTTAAAAGTTGTCGATTGGTTTCGATCTCAAGTTCAATTTCCATCGTCTGTTCGTGTTGTTAATTAAGTTATCAAAGTTTTTATGACGTCAACAACATTTTCCCCTCTCTCTCTATCTCTCTCTCTCTCTGGCATGCTGGCAGCTGCTGCTGGCGCCATCTGGCGCATAGAATATTCAAAAAACAGCAGGAGCATGTGTCTTTGCGTAGCAGGGATTGGAGAATGTGGATCGTTTACACAGCGATTTCTGTTGACTTCTTGACATGTTTACAATCGGACTGTTATGCCAGTTTCGACAAAAAGTGACATGGCAACCCTAGCAGCACGAACTTGCGATGCTCTACAGAAGCAGTATGAATATTTAGGTTTTATAATTATAAAATTATACATCAGATTGCTTATATTTGCTAAAATTAAAAACATATATTGATACTATTCTACACAAATTACTCAGAAATTCTTTTTTTTGCGCACTTATTTACTAAAAGCTGATCATTGTGGAACCCAATTGGTAAGAGCTATGGACTCTAAGATTTTTAACATATCAAAATATTGTCAGACATCATTGGTAATACTAATAAGACCCATTAATTCCTATATTTAAACTCAATTTTTAAGCTTATTTGTAACTTAAAAGCTAGGCTTTATTTAAAATCAAGTTATACCTACATAATTTTTGCTCACTGATTACCAAATCGCACAAGCTTCAAATTGTAGGGTATTTGTGTAAACAAACAACCTGCTTAATGTAAATTTCAGTTAAGACTCAACCCTATCGATGGGCATAAGAAAGGGAAGAGAAGGAGTTAGGGGAGCAAAGGGAATCTCAATGTCAACACGAATCCGTTTTGTTAAAATTCTCACGCTCCTCAACTGGCGACTTTTAATTACGAGTCTTTCGCTCAACGCTTAAATGGCAATCGATTCAGCCTTTAATTAAGTAATTAGCGACAGAGACACACACACTACACACACACACATGCACAGAATAAAACAACAAACAGAAATTAAAATAGTAAATAAAAACGAACTGCAAAAAATGGAAAGAAAAACCGAAATTGAATTCAATTTTAGTTTTGTAATCTCTGCTTCAATTGCAACTGTCATTTGAGCTAACGCAACGTTCTCTCTCTCTCTCCGTCTCTTTCTCTCTGTCTGTTTGCTATCCTTTTCGCACTGCATAGAAAAGAAAACTGTCATTTGTCTATTTTTAACAGACACGCCGACATGAAGGATTTAATTAAATTCAACTCGAGTTGACAGCTTCCATGCAGCTTTGATAGCTCACAAGGGCTGTATCTGTGTCTGTATCTGTATCTGTATCTGTGTGTATTTTGTATTTGTATCTGTATCTGTTGGCTGTGGGCGTGCTATCTCTCACTTCCTCCCTCACTCCCTCTGTTGCTGTCTGTCTGCAGACTCTCAATTTTCGATTTGTTGACTTTTGCTGCACATACACTTTGAGTTTTCGCTTTGTTTTCATTTCATTTCATTTGATTTCATTTGATTTCGTTTCATTTCGAGTTGCTCACAGATTCGCATTGAATTTGAAGTGCATCAAATGCAAAGCAAGTTTTAAAAATTGATTGAATTGATTTGGATTGGAATAAAAAAAAGGTTAGGAAATCATCGAATTTGAGCTCAGCTGTTGAACAGCGAATTATATTAGCTTACGTGTTTAAATCAGCAACATTAAATAAAGTTAAATATATATGTGTAGTAAGAAGTTTTTAAAATTTATATTATAAAAACATTAATTTTTTAACACAAATGTCTTCAAATAGAAGAATATTCAGATCAAGATTTATGTAAATTTTATACAACTGTCATATGATCTTTTCCTCTATATAAGTCTAAGTTTTCTTCTCAATGTGTAACTTTTTATTTAGCATTTTTTGAAACTTTACTAAATAAAATAAAAATATATGTTTTCTAGATTTCTTTTTACTCGAAATCGCCCTATAATCTATATGCTAAAAACTATATTTTCTTAAAATATATTTCAAAAATTACTGCTTCTATTTATTTCGAAACAATTTCAAAAACTTTAAGTTAAATTTCTTGAACCCCATTTATTATATGCCGCAGCAATCATAACTAGAAATTTGTTAAGCTACCTGGAATATCGCTAAGATCGTATCATCTTTGAGCGCTTCAAATAGTTTTTGCAACAAATTTCGTGTCTGCTTCTTGTTTCGTGTTTCTTGTCACTGTCAATGTTTGGCATTATTCATTCTCATATGGGCCATTAAATCAAAGCTAATGACTCACTTTATGCTGATAATTGCATTCCTCGAAACAAGTAATTCCTCTCTCTCCCTCTCTAGACTCACCCACTTAAACTGAGTAGTGTAGTATGCAACACACACACACTGTCTGGTTGGCTGCTTGCCACACCCCCGCCCTCCGCTCTAAGCTTGCTGTGTGGCAAACTCAATTAGCCAAAATGAAAATGTCACAGTCATAATATTGTATCATGAGCCAAATTGGCTGACTGTCGGCAATTTAGTTGCAACAACAACTAACAATCAGTGGCAGTTGCATGTTGTAGCATGCCACAAGATAAACAGCAATAACAACAACAACAACAACTACACTTTGCATAGAAAACTTGGCGTTGGTAGCATAATTAAGAACACGAATTGGCCAAGTTAGTAACCAAGCTAGGCGACTCGTTGGCCGCGTCAATCAGTCAACAACAAGCCAACAATTTGGTGGCAATGTTAATTTTATGAGACTTTTTTAAGCCCAGCACAAAAAAATTACAAAAGAGGGGGTATATTTATAGTTTAACGGTGTGAGTTGGGTGAGCTATGGAAGCCACAAAGCTTGACTGCAGTGGCAAACACATAACCAACAATTGTCCCTTTTTGTTAATCACTGTAGAATGGTTAATATTAAAGCTACAATTTTGAGTATTACCACATCTTATATAAACTTTATTAAGACGATATTCTGAAAATTTCATAGAAATTGTTTAATAAACACAATAGTTATGCGTCAAAACTTACTGGGTTGTTTTGCGTCGAGTACTCCCCAATGCAGCCTACTAGTTGAATTTTTTTTGTATTTTTACAGCACAAGACGCCTCGCAATGCGAACCAAGTTAAGATTTAGAGTCGAAGAGGTTGTTGTTTGTTGGCCATTTATGAAATTAAGTTATTTTGCTCTTGGGGCACAAAAGTTGCAGCTGCAACAGGCAGCAATAGCAACAGCAACAGCAGCTGCTGCTGCAACAAACGATGTCAGGCACTTTTAAATGAGTTATTAGCCTCAAGTTGACGATTTTAGCGCTTAACAACAACAATAACAACAACAACAGCAGCAGCAACAATATCGACAACAGCAACAACAACAACAAGTTTTGCTACGAGGTGCTTGTCTATGAGTTATGGCAACGCCCATTTAAGTGGCTTCTTTGCGCAATAACCACAAAATGGCAGTCACCTCCATACCCCATCCCCCTAACTACACTCTCCGCACTCCGCACTCTTACTCTGCCACTTGCCACCACATATACATACACAATACACACTTACATAAGTGGATGACACGCCACAAGCGTATTGAGAGTCATGTTTATTTTTCATGCTAATCATAAGACCATAAACTGCGTCCTGAATCAACATCAAATTCCTCCCCCTATATTCCATCTGCCCCCCACGTCCCACCCTTTCTATAAAACCACACCAATTGCCCAGCTTCATGCAGCAGCAGCAACAACAATCATTCGTTTTAACCACCCTGTATGAGTGTGTCGACAAGATAAGCCGCACTTAAGTACTTCAACATAGCACGTGCCACCCTCACCCATTTTTATACCCTTCCTTTCCCTTTTCCTCCAGTTTCCATTCTCACACCCTCTTACTGCCTTATTGAATTAAGCGCATAAAACAAGTATCGCCTTGTTAAATTGAGCACGACTGTGAGTTACCCTCTTACCTCTTATTATAAATCACAAAGCGAGCAGTTAATCACTTTGAAATGAAGTTGCCTTGTATATACAATAGAAGATTATAATAATGTTATGGTACTCATAATTAGAGTGACCATATTTTAATTAAATCTTCATATCAGAGTGCATCAAGGAGCAGCAGTTCATTAAGTACTGGCAATTATTTAGCTTTCATTGAATGTTTACAGCAACAAGTGGTGTATGCCTTTTTAGAGTGACCATATTGAACGACTGGAAACAGAAATTTGATGAATGAACCATATTCGAGGGATAAATGAGCCCAAGAAATATATCTAAAGCTGCTTTTAATAAACTTATTAATCATAATTAATTAATTAATTAAATTAAATGTCTAAAACAAAGATCTGGGTAAATAAAAGTTGAAAAACGCACAAAATAAATATAACTATAACGGGTTTTAATACGTTTTAAAATATTGCAATTAATTAGAGTGACCATTCACATAAAATGGTAAACTTTTTGAGCATAAAAATTGTGTTTTTATAGCCAACTTACGTTTGTTAGCTTGCTAAAACACACAGTTATCGATAATTATTGATTTTCGATAACAACATTCTATCTCCTTCGTCCTTTTATGCTTTTCATCCACTGACAAGTTGGGCGTTCGCCGCGCTTTTCATTTGCATTGATTGTCGGGGGTGTAAAATTAATTAAATTTGGCAACTTGAGCAACTTGTTGAGCAAATGAATCGCTACAAATGATTCGCCATCAATTTGCCAGCTGCCAAGCATCAAATTACACATTTGTAATCCCTCACTCACTCTCTATCTCTTTCTATCACTCATTTGATGTGCTTTGTCACGTTCTGAAAAGGGCAATAGGAAAATAAAAAGGGAAACTTTTCAACTGCCAGCAAAATTAAATTGTTTTCCCATTTGTTATGTGAGAATGCGCAATCATTGCAGCAACCCTCGCATGGCTGCATGATGAGTTTCAATTGTTGTTGTTTATGTTGTTGTTGCCACAATATACATATATTAAATGCGCACTTGTGCAACGCTGCGTATACGCAACATTCAATTCAAACCCGTTGCCCCAAAAAAAAGAGACAACCAAACAAAAGTAACAATTACATTTCAATTAGACATGAAATGTGAGTGCAAAACTGTGAATGTGAATCGTATTCGCTTCTGTTTTCTATTCAGAAGCCATTCATTATTCAAAGTTGGCAATTGTCACATGTTTTGCCGTTTGTTGCTGCCACTGAAAGGCTTGTTAACACGCTAAATGTGGCTGCTACACAAATGTATCTCTATCTGTAGCAGTAGCTGTATCTATAGCTGTTTCTGTATCTGTATCTTTGTCTGTGTAGACTGCACGGCCACAGAATATTAATTACAATACTCGTATGCTTTTGCAAGTCGAATCGTGTCGATTCAAGTCGATGCGAGTCCGAGTTTCTCACATTGATTGATACCGAAAACAGTTGTGCAACATTTTTATTGAAATTGAAACAATTTATGCACGCAATTAAGAGAAAAGAGTCTGCCACACTAAGGACTCTGTGGCATGCAAGTAAATTTGTCTTCGATGACTGCATGTGCCGCATGCACAATGTGCAGCCTTGCAGCCTGCAGCCTGCAACCTGCCACATCGAGGCGCAGTGCAAAGAGAGATACTCATTAAGGCAACCAAAGCTAAATGAATTTCAGGCGTTTATTGCTTCAACTTGCTGTAGCAGCAGCAACTGGCAACTTGCAACTCGCACCAACAACAACAACAGCAACTTGCCACAAAACTTTGTTGATGGCGCCATGAATAAAGAAATTAGCGCCATAAAATATGTCGGGAATTCCGCATAGAAAGTAAATGTTGTCGGCAATTTATAAACCTCACCACGTTTTCTGGGCCGCTTCAGCTGGAAAATTGGAAAATCCATGCAATATTCAATGGCATAAATCAAGCAAAACCAAAGAAAACGCAAAAGACAAGCGAGTACGTGAATTAGATCATATAACTAAATGGTATATTGATTGATGGCAATAGCAATTTATGTACTTTTTATATACTGTATAAAAGAGAAAAGGTGCTGAATAGTTACAGCTTTAAAGAAACTATCGAACATCTGCTAGGCAAATAGTTATCCAATACAAATTTCTTGGTTTGATATATAGCTTAGACATTTGGGTGTATAACTCTTTTGTTTATGGAACAATCGTTATGAAATTTTTAGGATAATTAATTAGCTTTGTTTTACGCATATAAAAACTTTTACATACCTTATTATAAAAATTTATCAGTAAAATTTAGTTAAAGTATAATAAATTGTAGGAAGAAATTTAATTAAATTTTTTTTTCAGTCTTGCTTTTGGGACACTATTTGTTGGGATAATTTTTATATATACATGTAACTCTTCAACTTACTATTAAACTGTCTTAGGATACTATTAACAAATAGTTTGTTAAATTAAATATTTTATTTAATTTTTCCTAATTGTTAATTAAAGCCAGTTTCAATGGTCAAATGCACTTTGGCTTATCGCAGTGAGTTCAATTGTCATTAGCATTTCATTAACGGATCAACTAAAACATGACTGCCACATGTCGCATGCCGCATACTTTCTCCACACACTAAATCTCCATCTCCCTCTCTCTCTCTCTCTCTCTCCCTACTGCCTTTGGGGCTTAGAGAACCCAACTAATTATGTGTGCGTCGTCATAACAATAATTCTTAAAGGGGGGCGCTGCATTTTTCCTGGCCACAGTTGCCGCGATCAACATGTCCGATAAGTTATCAGATACATCTCAATGTATGTGCGTCTGTATGGATGTGTGTGTGTGTGTGATCCGTGTAAGCCAAAGACACACAAAAAGATGTCTCATCTTTGGGCTTAATTACTTGCACGCGTGCTAGAAATTTATATGAGCAGAAGACGCGTCTTCTCGGCATTGGCGACACTTGTACGGCGTCTGGTACCGAGACGTGGAGCAGCAGTTCTACACTCTGGGCAGAGAGAGAGAGGCAGAGACGTGGCAGCAGGTCGGGCATGGAGACTGGGTCGGGGTCGGTTTCGGGCCTCTTGCTCATGCTCTTGGTCTGCAGTCGAGCAGGCGACGAAGACGTCTCATTTAGCCCTGGCAGCGAGACAGCCAAGTGCCAGCTGCTCAACAAATGCTGGATGTACCACGAATTGATATACTCTACGCTTAGCTGAAGTTTGTAAAGGGTATAGTTTGATAAGAAGAGTGCAAAAGTAGCTGAGGACTCGCATTATTATTAATAAGTAGATTTTACGTAGGCAAAACCAAATAGGTACAGCAGTTGGCTGAATTGTACCACTTGTAGTAAAGTTTGGTACCTAGTTCGTAGGAAAATGTGTACAATTAATCGCTCTTGTACCACATTTGGCTGCAATGTCCCATTTGCAAAGTGTACCCATTTCATATGTATTGTGCACAGCTTTCAAGGAAAAGGGTACACTTTATGACGTGATAAATAGGTACACAAATGAAGAAGTAAATTCAACATTACCCTCTCTTTGAGCCACTCTAATTACCTCTCTTCATTTGTAAACGATAAAAGGTAGAGAGTAAGACAAATTTCAATTAAAGAGTATCTAAAAGGCGACCAAGCTGCTTGTGCATACTAAAATGTGTTCTCTTTAAGATTTCTTGGCCATATGTTAAAGGTTTTTTGCATGAAATGTTGTTGTTGTAGTTGTTAGTGTCACAGCTGCATGTTTTGGCTTTGATATGCTAAACTTGAGGCTGTTGCTGTTGTTGTTGTTGTAGGACCCACAGCAACGTTTGTGTTGTTTATGACATCGTTAATTAACACATTAACATTTGGGAACATGCACAAACTGCAACAGCAAAAGCATACAACTCTCTCTCTCTCTCTAGCACATGAAGTGTATGCATGCATCAACTAAAGAACTAAACGAAGAGAGCGCAATAGCATAAGAGAGTGAGAGAGAGCGGGGGAAAGATGGAGCGCAGACAACTGCTGCCTGATGATGAGTTCATTAGCGAACTAATTTCAACTTAAATTAAACTTAATGCGAAATGATCGTCATCAGTAAAGCAAACAAAGAATCAAGGCGCAAAAACAAACAACAACAGCGAACAACGAACAAGACCAAATAACCATAACAACTGTAAAAAGGGGAGCAACAACAACAACTAAAACGAGCGAAAAAAAATGTTTTAATTTGCAGCTTCTGCCCATTGAAGCGGAAAAAATCAAAGGCGTAAATGCCGCGGCAGCCCCAAAAAGCAAACAGCAACAACAACTGCAGCTACAGCTACAACTACAACCGTGAATTTAAATTGATCGCTCTCTTGGTTAAAGCGCGCTCTTAGTCGAACATGAGCCAGACGCAACATGTTCGAAGAGTGCAAAAGAGAGCGCGTGCAGATTACATGTGCAGTTTGTTGTTGTTGTTGTTGCTGCTGCTGGGAGTGCACATCCGTTTTGTATTGGCGACAGCGTTCCCCTATCCCCCTCGTGCTCATGTGCCAATGTCGCTCTGCTGTTATTAATAAAGACCACACATTTTGACAACGAGAGGACCACCCAAGAGCAGCTGCTGCTGTCGCTGCCGCTGTTTCTGTCGCTGCTCATAGTTGGCTGCCCTTTGCATGGCTGGCAATTTAAAGGCCTCGCTTAATTATATGCGTGCGAAGGGGACGAAGGGGAAGTAGGGTAAGCAGCAGCAGAGACGCTCGCGCTGTTGTTGTTGTTATTTCTGTTGCTTAATTCCCCAATGTGCGCAGAAATGCAAATTGTTTGTGTGAATGCAACCCCCACAAGCTGCAAAACAGCAAAAAAAAGAGCGTCGCGGGAAGTGTAAAGAGAGTGAGCGGTGAGAGCGAGATGCCTATCGGTGTTTTGTAATTACAATTGAGGGTAAATATTTATGGCCGCTGCTTGCGTGTGGTCAGGCATGGTTAGTTCCTGTAACTAAAGCAGCAGCAGCAGCAGAAGATGGTGGTGGTGCGATTGGAAGTGCAGTTGGAGTTGGAGGTGGCGAGGGGTTACAAGCGATAACGTAACTTAACGTAACGTAAGCTTAGTCCAATGGCGCCCACCAGTTAATAAAAATGTCAACCGCAAATGGTATTATGCAAATGCAACAAGAAAGGAGCACGCAAAACAACGACAACAAAAAACTAAAGCAAAAACAAGCAGCAGCAGCAGCGACAAGAGCAGCAGCAGCAACAACAACAACAGCTAATCCGCAATCAATCGAGAATGACAAAGCAGCAAAAAACAGAAGCAACTGCAACAACTATCTATATCAGGTGAATTACACTGTGCAACAAGGTAGAGCAACTTTCAAATAATATGTTTGTTGGGAAATTTTCAACAGAAAATTTGAAAAGACTTACGAAATGAGAAAATTAAAAGATTTTAAAAAGATCAGAAAGGATATATAACATGCTAGACATTATATACATATATTATAGTAGTTTCCACATAAAACTTTAACTAATTTTCATACTTTATAATATTTAATCTATTAGAATATATCTAATTATATGTGTTAAATATTTCAAATTATTTAAGCTAATAAAATTATTGAATTAGTATGAAATTTTAAGCATTCAGTTTTCATAAACTCTTTAAATTTTCTTTTTATAGTTGATATATCTTAAAGCCTTGTATTAGAACTTTTTATAAATTTTTTTGCTCCCCTCTAAAATTTGCTTTTAAAAATTTTCCAGTCTTATATATTATATGATAAACTTTTTAATACTTAATTTTAGTATTGAATATATATTATATTATATTCTATATATTTTTTGTTATTATAAATATTACAAATTATCCAAATTATTTAATTTCTATACAAAAATTACTCAAATACAGTATTTTTTTATATAATTTTCTCCACTTTCTTCCCACGCTTTCTACATTTTCATTTGCTAGACTTGTTGCACAGTGTAGATGCTTAATCTAAGCATTAGTCAAAGCTTACAAGTTACAAGACAGCACGAAGAAAAAAAAACCAAAACTTCAGACCATATTACAATATGTGTTTTTGTGTGTGTTGCACAGTGTTGTCACTATCCTTGCTGTTGTTGTTGTGGTACATTTACAGCCGCGTAGTGGAGTGGGTAGAGGAGTGGGAAGCGCCGAGAACATTGTGGACCACCCCTAAAGCAGCCTCATCTCATCGCAGCTTCATGCTCATCCCAACTCCATGCGATCGTCTTTGGTGGTCCGACTGGGTCTTGCAAGTTGCTCCCATTGTTGCTTGGATTTGCCAAACTTTGACGCCGACAGCTCCCGAGAGTCGAGCCAAGAGTCCGGTTTGCTATGGGCTACAAACGGTGACTCACTAAGTCAGAGAGAGAGTGTAAGAGCGAGCAAGAGAGATGAAGATAGAAAGAGAGCGAGAGAGCTGAAGGGAACTCCTCTCTAGTGGACATGTGTGTGGTCTTTGTTGACGTACTGAATCATCGAGGCAACAAAGAAGCTAAACATGATCATCATTAAGTGAGCCGATGAACTTCATTATTGTGTTCTTGTGTGTGTGTCTGTGTTGCGGGTGCGTCTTTTGGTCACCGATCTGTGGCAGAGTAGAAGCCAGGGCAGGGGCAGAGGCAGTGCGCGGGGGCTACTTGGACTGGGATCGCGGCACAGATCTCCAATTAGCCTGCCTTCTGCTTGATGACTTAATTAAGTCGCTGTGGCGCCTGTTGCTCTACCATTGTTGTTGTTGTTGTTGTTCCCCTTTTACGCGCTGCTATTATTGTTGTTGTTGTTATTGTTGTGGTGGCATCGATTTCGATTGATTTGTGCGGCAGTGAAAACAGTGGCATGCCACACAGCAGCACAGTCGCTGCTTCCCCTTTTTGTGTCTAGTTAATTGGGGAACATTGCTAAATGCAACCACTTGATTTATATGCAACTTGCCTACATATCTTCCCATTTCCCCATTCCTCACCCCCGCTCTCCCCTCGCCTCACTCACACACACACACCCCTCAGACAGTTTCCCTTGCGAGTGTCTTAAGTGATTTTCCCGCATTTACTGTGACAACTTTTGCGTCACATTTCTCAAGTTGTGAAATATTTTTCGCAAATCTCAGAGCGGTGCGTCCTTTGAAGACATTCGGAAGATACAAGATACAAGATACATTTTCATTGTGGGTGGCCCGAAAAGAGCAGCAAGGGTAAGAGTAGCCAAATGCAGTGGCAAAGGGAGCAATTGTGGAAGCAGAAGAACGGCGTGGAAGGAGTGTGAGCAGTAGAAGCTGAAGTACGAGAAAGAGGAAGGGCCAAATGTAGGAGAAGACGTCGCAGCAGACTTCGGAGCAGAAGTGGGATGAGCAGTAGTACAAATAGGATAAGAATTGGCAAGAGACGAAGAAAGAAACGAAGGAGCAGATGTAGTAAGAAATTTAGAATGAAACGTAGGACCAGAAGTCAGAAGCAGACGTAGGAACACAATTCGGAGTAGAAGTAAAATATGCACTTGTATATGGACTTAAGTTTGGATATGGATAGCTCTATCTCTCGCCCTCTCTCTGTGCACAGCTCTAAATCTCTTTGAAATGTGCTTCCACTTTTAATGGCTTACAATGAAAAGTGTGAAATTTGTTGGGTGGTCTCTTGCAGCCAGCACTTTTTCCATACTAAAAACTCCAATAATCCCATGCGGACAAACGGATCTTTAGACTTCTTCCGACAATATATGTATGTTCCACTGCATGAGTCAGCTGACCACTCTCTCCCTCCCTCCCTCTTCAGCTCTCTGCACTTAAATTGCCTGAGTGTGTTTTTGGGTCTCGTGGCAAGCTGTCGTCTTCATGGTTTTCCATTGAACCACATTAATGGAACCACAAACTTTGACGACAGTTGCGGGCGTTTTTCATCGCTTTTAATGGATTTTTAATGACAAACATTTGGCCATTTGGCTGGGCCAGTTGGCCTAAAGTAGAAAATAACTCATTTTGTGTGGTCCTGGCAGAAGCTTACATACCATAATCATATAGCAGTTCCTTCTACCTCCGATCATTGCCCTATTTCAATGTCAACAAATTGACGACAATTTTGTTACGCACATAAACACACAGTTTGCCGCCCACAATTTAGTAGCTATCATTCTCTCAATTGGGCTTGGAGTTGGGGGAAATGGGGCATGCAGGCATGGAGGTATGCGGCAGGAAAGGTGCATGCCACATGCGGCAATGGAAACAGCGCAATGATTCGTTGACTGGACCCGGTTCCACTTGCTTGACTCTCACAAAGCATTTAACTGGCTTGCCTCCAACGGGCAGGCATTTAAGTTGTTAGCGATACCCTGTAATCAGCCGAGCTAAACGGGTAAGCCATCTTGTTACGGCAAAGTGCTGTGTTAACACCACAATTAAGTGCAGTTAACAGTTTTAGACGCATTTAATGTTTCACTTACAATTGCACATAGCCAACTAAGAAATTACATAAAAATACAGGGTATTTCGTCAGCAGTACTGTTTAACACAAACTTCAAACTTCTCTAAACTCTCGTTTAATTGTTGAGCAAATTTTCAATTTACAGGTATTTGATAGGTTACTTCATTTTCAATTCATTTATGCAAAAATTCTGTGATTTTTGCTAAATTTAAAACTAAGTAACTCTGCCTAAGTTCTTTTTTAACTCTACAGGGTATTTCTAAGTCAGTCCATGTGTTTCTTTAAGCTTTATATTGACAATGAGCGTGCCGCGTTTGCCACATGCCAGCCGTTGCAATTTCCACTTCTTCTTTTTTCTTCTTAGCAAGTATTTGCCTGCACTTGTTCTACCCATTATCATCCAAGTTTCCATCTTTACGTACTGCTTCCAAGGGGGAATGTGGCCAATACGCAGCTTAGACACACAAACAAACTGTCAGCTGGGCTTTTAGCAGTTGATGGAGTGTACATTACACACAAAATTCTGTTTACATTCGAGTTAATTGATTCGAAAGGTCATACCAATTATGTTTCAAGTTTAAACTTGTCCAAAATGATTATTTATGGCTTAAGAAAGTCAAAGCTCGAGGAAAAATGTTAAGCAACAGCGTAGCTTACTGTTAACTATTTGACTGAACAGCGCTATGTTATGCAATTTAACAGTTAGTATGGACAACTCAATAACAGCGCAGCACACTGTTAACTACGCACACTGTTAATTGTTAGAGGTTCGTTCTATTGCAATTTCAGTTAATTGTTAATAACAATAATTTTTGCTTATTTAATTAATTAATTGAGTTATTAAGCTGCTGATTTGTTGTTGCAGTTTAGCAGCTGTCAATTTGTTTAACAGCGCTGCAATAAAGGCAACTATGTTGCTACAAAAGGAAACTAACTAAACTCCATTTTTCAATCAGTGTACAGATAAGTGTGCGTGTATGTGCAACAGTGTGTGTTAACCAAATGTAATTGCTGCATGTGCTTGTTGAGAAATGTGGCACGTACATACACACATTTTGAGTGTCTGAGAACGAATCTGCAGCTTTCAACCTGAAGTTGAAGTTGCAGTTGGACAATTAACACCTGCCTTGCAAACTGCGAAACGGCAGCGACAACTATAATATATAATAATTGCTTCAATGCCACAAAAACATGGCCAACAAAACGCGTTTGTCAAAACAGTACCACACACTCACACACACTCGCACACACTCACACACACACACACACACACACACCTGCAACAACCACTTGCCTCGACACCTGGGAAATGGCAAAACTGGGAATGGAGTTGAAGTTGAAATTGAAATTGGGAGAGATGGCGACTGGGCAGCGTTTTTCAGCTGCTAAGCACGACAGCAACACGTACAACAGCAGCAATAACAACAACAGCAACTTTACATACTTACAGCAACATTATTAAGTAATGTAAAAAGAAAAAACATAAAAAACATAATTGAAAAATGCAATAAAAGAGAAAAGGTTATGAATATTTTCTATTTCTTCCTATTCCTTTTGTGGCTAGTAAAAACTTGCAGTTAAATAAAATATATATAAAATAAATATATAAAAAAAATTTTTAAATACATAGTAAGCAGTAAATTATACAAAGCTTGCTACCTTAACCATTCTATGAAGAAAGAAAACACTATAAAAATAGTTCAAGGACTTATATAACTATTACACAAATATTATCATGTAAAATGCATAGAAAATTAATAGTAAAAATTGTCTTTAATTAAAAAAATTAGTTAAAAATGTACTTATAAACGAAGAACTTCTTTCATAAATCTGTGCCGATTTGTATAATGCATATATAAAGTCAAAATTCCTTACAATAGTCAAAATAAACCTGAACGAAATTCTTCAAAATCTCATAAGCTTAAAGCTTAATTCCTAAAATTTAGCATATGCAAGCTTTCAAAAAATGTACACAACTAGATACGAAAGTTAATGCTTAAATTATGCTAACTATTTTTAGATCTTGAAGCAAATTAAGCATAATTAATAGAGCAGCAAATCAGCAAATTGTACAACTTTCAAAAATTATATAAATTGTTTACTACTTAAAGACTGATTAACAAGCATTTTCAAAGCAATCAAAGTTAAATAGTTGTGCGATGTGATTGATAATTCTTAATTAAGCTGTAGTTTGGTAGTTTAATTTGAAATCGAAATTAAATAAATTGCCTCCCAAATGATGTGATTGAAAGCAGATCAAAGTGAAACGAAGTTAAACCACAATTTGAGTTGCAAATCAAAACTATGGAATGGAATGAAGTGGAATGCAGCAATAATTTCTGCCCTCGAGTTGTGGGGATAAAACCACAAAACAGTTTAAAGGGGAGGGTGGAGGGGAAGGCAAGGTTAGGGTAGGGGCTAAAGGAATTGCGTTAAAACCGCAAATCGAAAGGCGCCGAGAGGAATCAAGTTTTGTAGGCAGGCGCCAGGTAAAAAAAAAAGAGAATCGGAAGAGATAGGCGCCTCAAGGAGTGGAGTAGAGAGTGGGAGACGAAGAGAACGTCAACTAAATGCAGATGAACGTCGCCAGAGTCGAAATGTACGTCTGTCTGTCTGTCTCTCTTTGCTTCGACTTCATCAACTGAAGTACCACACGCATATCCAATTATTTAAATCCCCCAAAAAGCTGCAGCACAGCAAGAAGAGAAAAGATCCTACAACATACATCAAATATGGGAAAACAAAAGGCTGAAAGCAACAAGTTTTCAAGTACCAACTTTTGCTGCTTCATAATGAAATGTTTCAATCAAAGGCAGTTAAATCATTTAAATTGTTTCCCCAAGTTTCGAGTGGAACTAACTAACTAACTGCGAATAATAATAAAAATATGATTACGATGTTTAAATGCAAATTCTGGCACAGCAGGAAGCTGTTAGTTTTGAAACTGATTCCCATTTCTTGGCTCAAAGCAGCAGCAGCAGCAGCAGCAGAGAAACATCTCAGGCAGATGTTTTCCGGCCCAATTGACAATTGGCATTGGCAAGCAGAAAAGAATCCCCCAAACGATTGACTCTGGGGACAACTTGTTGTTGTTGTTGTTGTTTAATGGCATACAGAAAACATTCCATACCATTTCACTCATCTGGGGTTTCACCTCAGTTATTCACGGACAATCGCATGTTTCTCTCTGCTTTTATTGTAGTTTTTTGGTTTTTGTACTCTCTGACCATGTCGACATCATATTAATTGAACAATCAGTTTCTTGTCAACAAGATGTTCTTGCATAATTTGTACAGTGAAGCCAAGCAGCAAGAGACTGTCTATGAGTGTCGCTAAAATCAGTGGGATTTACTATTTGAAAAAGTGCTAGTAATAATATTTTATATATTTAGTAGAAGAGTATAAATTTTCCTAAAATATTCGCTCTAGTTTTAATTATAGTAAACATGCCACAAAGAATTCCATTCCATAACTATTTTTCTTTAGCTGTATGATAACTGACTGATCATCTTGCAGCCTAAACAAAAAGACTTATGGTCTTCAAATTAAGACACTATTATGCATACTATCACTTATATATATTCTACTTGCTCTACGCTGACTGCCTGATCATCGTTCAGCCTAAATAAAAAGAGCTATGGTCCGAAAAAGATTCTATTCCATACCTATTTCTCTTCAGCTCAGCCTGATCATCGCGCATCCTAATTAAACAGAGCTATGAGTCTGAAATTTCACATCTACTTTTAGCTTTTCATTAACCCAAACTACTCTCCAGTTTAGCTTAGCGCCGTTTCACTGTACCTACACAACCTCATCAATTAGAACAGGTTTTGGACAACTGTCACACACTTCTCTGCACATTCACGTATTCTGATTTCTATGTTTTTCAACCTTTTTGTCAGAGTTTTGCGGTTAAGCGATTTGATTGCCTCAAAAAAAACAGAAACCGAAAAAAAAACTAAAAATAAATTCCACAATTTGAGAGATTGGCCAATTTTGGAAGGTAGAGTCAATTGCAATTAATCAATACCAAATATAAACATAAACTACAAAATAATTTAACCTTTAAAATGGCAATTAAATCGTTGCGACAACAAAACAATTGCTTAGCCACAGATACAGATATTCGCCAACTGAGATAGAGATACAGATACAGAGATACAGATACTTACTGGCAATGCGAATAGGAATTGAAATTGAAATTGGAATTGAAGTCGAGCTGCGGTTTAAGTTTCGATCTGTTGTTGTTGTTGTTGTTGTTGTTGTGCACACATAAATTGTCGACTGCAAGTTGTACAATTAATTGAAGTTGAAGGCTCAACAGCAAAAGCAACAGCAACAAACAAGTCAACAAACAATTAAATAAATAAATAAATAAACGCCAATTACCTGCAAAGATACAAAACAGAAAAAAACAGAAGCAAATTAATGACCAGCG
The DNA here is from genome assembly GCA_035047385.1 of Drosophila tripunctata. NCBI lineage: Eukaryota > Metazoa > Arthropoda > Insecta > Diptera > Drosophilidae > Drosophila > Drosophila tripunctata. The sequence continues at coordinate 778,253 of JAWNPS010000288.1, forward strand.
GCAATATATAAACAAATACAGCTACAGATACAGATACATTTATAGAGATACAGATACAAATACGCGCTAACTACGCACTCAAAGTGTTCAGCTGCAACATTAGTTTCTAATTAAGCAATTCGAAATCGGTTACAGATACAGATACAAAGATACAAAGATACTGCGATTGAAAGACGGCGCAACTTTAATCGCTTTTAGCGTTAAGTACGCGTTAATTGAAGCCTTCATTCCAGGAAGCTGCGCTGATTCTTCAACTGGGCGAAGAATCTGAGCAGAGTTCTTCAATCAGCCAGTCAGTTAGTCAGTCAGTCAGTCAGTCAGTCCATCGCATCAGCTCAGTGTCAATGCACTCGACGCTGAGTGAAATGAAGAATGAAGAATGAAAAAAATAAAAAACATTTTAATCAACTTATCAAAAAGTGTCAGTCAAGTCGGCAATCAACATTTGCCGCCTGTGTGGTCCACAATGTCAGCATCTAGCTCCCCAAGCTGACTGACACCAAAGTTAAGTGGCACACACACAAACACACACACATACACACACTCATTGAATCCAGTTTGAAATGCAACTTTGTCTCTATAGCTATACAGATACGAATATCTTTTGGCTTTAGCAGCCTTTTGAATATTCTCTGACTTCTAGCCATCAATCTTATTGACACGCTTTTCAAGCCCAGAAAACATGACCAAAAATTCAGCTTAGGCTTTTGGGATTTCAGATAAAAGATACTCACTTCAAATATAGTATACTCCATTACTTTGCCGAGCTGTCGAGTGAGGCGTGACTGCCAATTGAAGTAGCGCTGATTGCTGCAGTTGCAGACTAATAGATCTCTATTTACACAGCAAATTCAGCAGCAATGATTTATCGAAATTAAAGAGTGGCAAGTGATTAACTTTAACTGGAATTTATATAGTTGAAGAGTCGTCTTTGAAGTATAGCTCTATTACTTTATAAGGTTTTCCATACTATATAATATCGGTTTTTAATTTAAACTCTATAGAATGTGAAATTTTAAGAGAAAAAATCGTGGAATTCCCAAAGATGAAAGTAGCTTTAAGTTGGGAAAAGATTTCAAATATTATCATGATAAATTTTAAACTACATTTTTATAAATGGGAGTTTTATGAAAAATATTGAACAGATTTTAAAAAGAAAATAGATATAGATACAAAATTAACTTACAAATGGGATTAGAAGTTAAAACAGTAGAAGAAGAAAGACATGGAGCCAAAAACTAGAACAAACAGAAAGTAGAGATGGTAGTAGGAAAAAGGATATATCTAGAAAGCAGCAAGTAGCATAGAAGTAGAAGAGGAAAAGGGCAGGTAAAATAAAGGAGAAAAGAAGTAGCAGATAACAGATCACTTCGTACTGCAGCACACGTTAGGGACGAAAGCAGAAGCCAAAACCACATAAAGAAGACAAAAGAAAGCTGTAGAAATAGAAACAGAAGCCAACTGCTGCTGTAGACAAGACGGATAAGGAGTAGAAACAGTAAATACAAAGGAGTGAGCAGCCGAGAGAGAGAGGGAAAGAGAGAGAGAAAGAGAAGGAGCAGAATGCAAGCCAGTAGAAAGACAAGCACGATGCAGGAATACCCATAATGTCAGCGTGCGATAATTTCTAGTCTGATGACTCAAGTAAACGCTTAGTGCGCAAAAGGCTATCAGCTATTGTCTAACTCTCATCTATAATACTAAACACACATGAAACAGACCCATGCCCAGCTACATATATACGGGCCCATACACTGCACTCGTGCCACTTCAAGTTGCACAAGCAGCGCGTTGCAACTGCAACAAAACGATTCGCAGCATTGTGGCGCATAATAAAATTAAGTCGATTCTCGATGCTTGATTCTTGATTCGCGGCTGCCGGCTAAAAGTTGCACAAGCTGCAGCCTCTGCTAACTGTCTCGCTCTCCCTCACTCTCTCTGCCCCTCTCTCACTCTCTCCTCTCTACTGTAGTTGTTTTGGCTGCCGTTGACTGAGACCACCCAAGTTGACAGCGAACACGAACAGCGCTTAAGCTTGTCCTGCAGCTTGGACTTGAACTGCGACTAAGAAGCAGACACAGTCTAAAATCAAGACAAAGAGCTGCAGGAGGAAGAGAGCGCAAGAGAGAGGGAGTAAGAAGTGGGGACTGGGGAATGAGGAGTCTGCTCGACCAGCAGAGCCAGCGAGTCTAATAAAGCTTGAATTGTTTCTGCTCGATCGACGAGTTTTGCTGTGCAAATAAATTTTATTAAGCAGTTAGAAGCGAGCATTAATTAAATGCAGTTTACAGTGATAACTGCGTATGACGAACTCGTTGTCAGTTGCAGCCACAGAGCGAGAGAGGAACAGCTAGTGAGAGCGGCGAGCGGCAAACAATTTATGGTCCTTCTTTTTTTTGCGTGCTCGCCGCTCATTGAAGGTCATCATCGTCATCAACATTATCATTGTCATTATCATTGCAGCTTCATTGCAATTTATGTGCGTTGTAATTGTGACAAATGCAACTGCAGCTTAAACTGCAATTGACAATCTTGATGATAATGATGCTACTGCTGATAATGATGATGATGTTGTTGCTACGATTGCCAGTGCAGATAATGAAATTGCATTCCTCAACTTAGTAAGTCTATAAATATATAAAGATTTGATTAAACGGCTATCAAAAGCTGTGTTTTCGTTATGTAAATCAATTGATTAACTTGATGATGAATCACTAAATTATTAATAAAAAAAACCATTAAGACCACCTACAACATTTGACAAGGAAAAACACACACTTTTATGAGTTATGTAGAAATTTGTGAAAGTGTTTTTTCATAAGTGTCCAAAAAAACGCTTTATAATCAATCATATTTGTAGCTAAACATAGATTTTGATTGAAAACTAGTAGAAGAGGGAATTACCAGTTGAACTTTTAGCATTTAAAGGGTAGAAGAATATAATTTGTTATTTAACTATAGTATTAAAGATTGCTGTAGTAAAAGTACTGGGTATTTTGTGTTTCCTCTTTAAACAAATAATTTGATATGAAACTATAGTATTTGTGATTGCTGAACCAAAAGTACAGGGTATTTTGTAGTGCACTTTCATGACTTGCCTACTTTTCCCATAGGTTATCTGCTAGTTCACTTATTTGCTAACCAAAGTTCTTTCTCCCTTAAGCGGCTTTCTAATTAAGGTCACAAAGTTATGTTAACGCTTTTAGCTAACCAATTTCCTTATATGCAGATAGCCAAAAGATAACGTTGGAACTCAGCTTTAAGTCCTAGGCAACAGTCTTGGCCAAATCGAATTACTGCACGGCCTTTACAGTCTGTGGCGCCCCTCTTGCGGCACTTGCGTCTCATTAATTCCGAGAAGAAAACTTAGAATCTCTCAATTATCGTGCGCTACGAATATGAATATTTACCCAGCACTCGACACATGATGTGGCAACACTGTGTTGCCAGCTTTGAGATGAGCCAACAGCTACAGCTATGTATAAGTTTTGAAGCTGTGTGCTTCATCGTGTGGGTTTCCAACGATCATAACTTTTTGTTTTTTTCTCACTAATCTCAGCTGATTTGAATTTGCTGGCTTGGCCAACACTACTTTGAAGACCTTTGAATGGCACTCAGGTGTCAAGAGATTATGAGTTGGCCAACTCAAACTCCAACTCCGAATTCCGACTCCAACTGTGAGTTCTGATTGGACTGCGTTGGAAAGCGTTTCACATATGTTAAGTAATGAAGCAGTAATTCCAATAAGTGTGACTATCGGTTTTACTGCGGGCCTCACGACACACACCGAACATCATCGTCTCATCATTATCATCATCATACGCTTGCTCATCATGTTGATCATCACGAACAAGTAATTAAAGCGAAACAAGTAATAAACAAACAATAAGCCAAGACGCCGACGCCAACATACGGACACATGTACACATATGTACATGTATGTCTGACAACAGTTTTGGGGCAGCGGAATTCAGGGGGGAATTCAATGCTATGCAAAGCGGCAACAAAAGTGAAACCAAAGCCCAGCAAAAGACTTGGAATCATCATCAAAAAATAAAAAAAAAGCCAACCAAAAGCCCAGCTCGCTTCCCAATTAAACTTGACAAATGCGGTTGACCACACACAGAGAGAGCACGCAAGAGCGACAGAGAGAGAGAGAGATCGAAACAGATCGCAGTATCAGTTTTGAGCCCTGCTGTCGTGACCAAAGAAGATGCCTTTGACTGCACGTCACTCAATAACATAAAATAATCAAAAAGCAGATCCCATTCCTCCCTAACCCTGCCCTTTCCCCTACCCCCTGTTGCAGACGACAGTCATGTCAACTATATGACAACCACACTCACATTCACATTCACATTCATACGGTATACTCCATGCCCAACCACAATCGTAATCAAAATCACATTCACTTCCACAAAATGTTAAATTCCTCCACAATTTTCAGTTATGTTAACCCAAAAGAAGTGTTAGTTATGTACCTTAATTAACACTAAAACAGTGTTAAGAGAGTCTACAGCAAAGGCTCGTTAAATAGTACCACACACACACAGCTTGTAATAGATTGAAAAAAAAGCTAAAGGGAAAATGTAATTAAACTTGGAGTTGAAAACTTGAAAATTTTAGTTGAGAGCTAATTTAATTCTGCTTTTGGTCATAAATCTTTATATATTTTGCTAATATATTCTTCAGTCAGTTTTTTATGAAATTATGTGTAGCAGTCAAAGTGAATGTATCTACAAGATACAAAAGTAATTTGTCATTATGGTAACTCAATTTGATGGCAAACAAGTTCGCTCGCATTTGTGAACCAGATTCGGATTCGCAGGTGTCAAATGAAAATGTTTAACTGCAATTCAACAAATTAGTTAGTTAGTTAGCTAAACAAATCTTTTTGTTGCAAGCGAATAACAAATCAACTAAAAGATATAGCAATAATAGGAGTTAAGTGGATATAAATATAAATATAAATATAAATATAAATATAAATATAAATATAAATATAAATATAAATATAAATATAAATATAAATATAAATATAAATATAAATATAAATATAAATATAAATATAAATATAAATATAAATATAAATATAAATATAAATATAAATATAAATATAAATATAAATATAAATATAAATATAAATATAAATATAAATATAAATATAAATATAAATATAAATATAAATATAAATATAAATATAAATATAAATATAAATATAAATATAAATATAAATATAAATATAAATATAAATATAAATATAAATATAAATATAAATATAAATATAAATATAAATATAAATATAAATATAAATATAAATATAAATATAAATATAAATATAAATATAAATATAAATATAAATATAAATATAAATATAAATATAAATATAAATATAAATATAAATATAAATATAAATATAAATATAAATATAAATATAAATATTAAGATAATTAATCAACAAATTATAGATACAAATAGATGTATGGCTACAGTTACAGATACATTTCCATTTCGAGATACAATCACAGTGAGAGCAATAAATAAACGATAAAAAGTCCACAAACAAATGAATTGTGGCTGCCGTCAGATTTAATTAGTTTTCAATAAATTCTTTGTTGACTTCTCGGTGTTGCTGTTGTTCGATTTGTTGCTGTTGTTGCTGCAAACAACTGTCTGCAGAGCCATAATGAGGCTTATTTTGATTATTTGTTTATTTGGCTTTTGGCCCGTTTGGGCTTTTAATGCATGTTTATGCCCTCTGATTGACTGACGAATTGTCTAACTGACTGACTGACTGACTGACTGGCAGTCACCTCGTGCCAAAGATTGATCGCATTTGTAGCCCGTGTCATAAGATACAAATACGAAAGATACTAAAGAGGAATACGTATACAAGAAATACGTATGTGAATACGTATATGAATATGAATATGAATATGAATTTGAAATACCTGCCCAGCCCACTTTAAGCACGATTATCGCTATACGAAGGGAGAGAGAGGTGGTGAAACAGTGAGGGGAGATACTTGGGCAACAGCTTTCGGCATCGGGTATGCTGATGAATGAAGTCATTTGCTTGTAGAGAAATATTTTGACAGCTGTAAATATTGACGGCTTGCCCGTAAAACATTCCAAATTTTGCTTTTGGCCTCAGCTTTCGTCTCCCCTCTCTCTCCCCTCTCTCTCTCTGTCTCGTGTCTCGCTTTCAAATTAACACAAATGAAGTTATAAAAATGATTTTTATATGCCAGCAAATGCTTCGATTCATCTGAATTCATGTCGAATGTTGAAACCAAATGCGGAAACTTGTCTGGCCTGCTTGCTGGGTGGTCTCCGGAGTACCTCAAAGCCCGCCGTATGTCGCGACGTACGTTTGTCTCTGTGTGTCTGTCTTGCCAGCAATATACATGGCTCTAAGCCTGCGTTACGTATACGCAATGTGAAACGCTAAAACACATTTGGAATTTATTTTGATCTACCCACAACAGCGGCGATGAATGGAGTTCCACGACTATAAGATACCCTATTAAAAAGTGAATTAATTTTAACTCGACGCTGTATTTAGAACTGGTTCTTCGGAACTGCTTAGTCAGTAAGAAATCTTTATTTAAAATGTGAGTGTGCTCGACTTAATAGGCCTTTGTGGGCTTAGCATACCCCTTGGCACACTTTTGCTGGGTATACAACAGTTTTAAGCAGATTCCGCTGATACTATATAACAATTAAGAGCAATTTCTGGCCATATCTATGACAGACTCAACACCAGCAACAACTGTGACAACAACAGCAGCAACAGCAACAGCAGCAGCAGTAATAACAGCAGCAGATCACATTAACCAAATGCGGTCAGCAGCACAGTTTAAACGACATTTTTGCTTGGCTGATATGGTCTCGTTTTGGACCAGGCCCAAGCCGGACAGTTTTATTGCCAGTGCGAAGCGCATGTTGCAGTTGCAGTTGTTGTTGCGGTTGTTGCAGCAGTTGTGCCTTAAAAGGCGCTACTACTAGCTGCAATTGCTGCTGCTGTTGTTGTTGTTGTTACTGCTGCTGTTGTTGCTGTTTGGCGATAACTTAACAGTGAAAATTAATTTTTGTCACTTCATAAATCGCCTCGCTGATTGCCATGGCCAAGAGGCGTTGAGTTATGCCTGTTTTGACCCAAAACCTGGCCACACTCACTCTTCATTTTGCTGAGCACTGAGCATTTTCCTCAAAAGAAAACACACTCGTGACAAGAACAACAACAAATTGTTAGACATGTTTTGTTGTTTTCTGTTGGCTTCAATGGCTCAATTTGCCTTTTAAGGCTTAAATCAAGTGGTTCTACAGGCTCAAAGCAAGTCTGGCAGAGCAGGGGGAATGGGGGGGGGAGGGGGGAGTGTGGGTATGTGGAATGAAGGAAGTTTCGACGTCTATGGCCATATCGTGATTATCATATGACGTGACAGCTTCGCATACGCGTATTTATGAATGCATTTGGGTCATAAACCATGTATTCGAGGCCTCACTGTTGTCGCTTTATTGCGCCTCAAATGCAAATTATCGTGGGGTTGAGGGAGGGTAAGAGAAGTGGAGAGGGATTTAGAATTATACTAGAAACTAATACTTGTAATAATGTCCTAGAAATTGCTTAGTTAAAGTCAGTTCCTGGCTTTAATTTAGTAGGTCGTAAATCAATAATTGATTGTGCACTTTAAACACTGTCGATTGTCGATTTGAAGAGCACCTGGAGCTAAACAGAGTTGCCACACTCATCAAATTCACATACAGCGAGTTAAGTTGGCTGCGCTTTAGGAATGTGCGGAATCAAACACGTGGTGAAGAATAGATTTAACGCAATTTGATTACATTATTTTGAGGTGAGATATATATATTGTTATTATAATAATATTGTTATTATAATAATAATATATTTATAATAATATCAAAGGATTTATTTCGCAGAACTATTAGAAGATTGTAATGGAAGCTTCATCGTAGTAATTGCTTTAGGAATTATATTATAAAATATATATTATTTTATTATAATATTCGAAAGAAAATTAAAGCTTAGCTAATAACTGATAGATATTATTTTTAATAAATTACGAATATATTTAATTATCTATCTTTAAACACACTTTTGCACTCTAAGTTGTTAGAACTTTGTTTTACAAGCTCAAAAATAGAACGTTTCCTCTGCTTAAGATACGTTTAGGCATTGTTAACACTTTCGAGGATAAAAGCTTAAACAGTTTCTGGCTTCTCTGGCAATTATGTGGCCAAGACAGCTAACAAACTCGATAAACTCTGGGTCATCTTCAGTCTCAGTCTCAGTATCAGTCTCACTACTCAATAGAACTGGCAATTTTCACATTTGTCCAGCACTTGGCGCTCATTTAACAGTAGCCTCTCGCCATAGTGGTGGTCGGGTCGGAAAATAGTAGGAAAAACAGCGGCAACAGCAGCAATCGCCACTGAACCATTAAGTAATTTTCAATTTGAACAGCAACGAGCAACAACAATGAGCAGAGAACAGAGCCAACAACAACAAAGAGGTAACAACAACTAACAACAACTACTAACAACGGCTGCTGTGGCTGCCACAACAATGACAACATAAACAAACGAATTTCAATTACCCATCAGAGACTGACTGCAATTACCTTGCCCCTAACCGCTCTCCATCTGCTACTCTTTACTCTCCTTTCCCCCCTTCCTCTAGTCGCTTTTCCACGCACGCCTCAAGAATTTTTCGCCGCGCAACACAAACGCTGAAAATTGACTTGAAAAGTTTTGCGCTTTGCGCCTTTCTCAATGGAAAATTTGCTTAGAAAATTGGCCAAAGCCATTTGCCAGATGCAAACAACAAAAAAGAATCCGAAGCAGAACATTAGCAAACAGCAGCAGTTGATGAAGAAGAAGAAGAAGAAGATGCTCCTACTTCTCCTCTGGCATCTCGCATTTCTCTTTGTTGTTGAAAAGCATTTCTCTCTTTACATTTCTCAGCCACTTTCGCCCATTAAAATACACAGTTTATCACAATTTTGCAATAGCAATTCAAAATACTTTGCAGCAACAATTTTCAATTGAATGGGGAGGAAGGGTAGTGAGAGGGGTTGAGGTAATGGGGTACAACCTTCTGGGTGGTCTGCTCATAATGATTTCATTGGAAACTCATCCAATGTTGCGAGCTTCTTTTAATACTGCTATGCTTATAACTGTATGTGTTTTCAATATGATTTTAGTTATGAAGCTTTTAATTTAAAGTAATTAAATCTTAAATATTATTTTTTTTGGCTGTGTAGAGCTTTAATGTGCTTTAAGGTGGTGCAAGTTATGTATATTCAATGAAATCTGCAGCTTTAATGTGCTTTTTAGCAAGATTTTGGATAAAAGAGCTTATTATTTCACATATTTATACAAAACCACAACGCATTTTGTTTAATATAAAGTAAACTTTGTGATAAGCCAAGCTATAATGCGCTTTCAGTGACAAGGCTTTCGCTTTAAGTCTACCGCAGTGTATACTAGAGCTTTAATGAGCTTTTAAGCTGTTATCATTGCTACAGTTGTGACTTAAAGCCTCTACAAAAACCTCTTTATTAACTATTCCACAGAGACTATATAATACGCCACTCTATCTACAGTCTAAAAAGTCAGTTTCATACATTTTGTTGGATAATAACTCGACTTTATCAAATGTCATGTGCATTAATTTGTCAAATTAACACCTATGAATAATATATAATAATTTTTTTCAAGCCACACACACACACAAACACACATAGTCATGGCAATTTTTCAAAAGCATCAAATTTATGAGTTTTATTTTGGAATTTTGTGTGCATTTAAATGATATTTTGTTGTCCCCTTCTCCCTGTACCATTGTTATTGTTGCTAAATCTCACGCTATATCATTGTTGCAGCTGAAAGCGACTCCAACTCTTAAATTCAGCTTCAACTTCAGCTTCAACTCCAGTTTCAACTTCAAGTCGAAGAGTCAGTCGACGCCATCGCCTACAACATTCATTCAAATTATGGAACCGCAATGCGATCGAGATCTCGTTTTAGTCACGCTAAATTTATAAATGCATAATACTTACTTACAATAAACACACCTCAAAAAAAAAAGTATATACAGCAGACAGAAAGAGACAGCAATAACTTAAAAAAGAGTGAGAAAGAGATAGATATAGAGGGAGGAGAAAAACGCTTCGTTTCGTTTCGTTTTGTGGTTAATTAGCGAACGCGACAAACCCACCTAAAAGCGTAGATTTATGCACTCAACTTTTGGATGCCGGATTGGAATGAATACGGCGAATGGGGTATAACATACTCGCATGAATACGAGAATAGATGGGGCTACGAATCGGTTGACATCTGAGTGCCCGCAATTACTCAAATGAATGCCGGTGACATTAATCAGTGTAATGAGCAAATTGCCGGAACAAATAGCATGAGTATAGTTTGGAAAAGTACAGAGAGAGAGAGAGTAATGGAGAGAAAGAGAGATAGAGAGAGTAGTTGAAAGATAGAGTAGGTATCTATAACAGTCTATGAATGATTAGCCAATGAATCCAGTAGATCTTATCTGATCTAAGCAAGAACGGATTACATAGAGTAGGTTGAAAAGGTTTTCAAACTGAACAAAAATCTACCTTAAATTACTAGAAAATTAACATTAAGAACCTACAGAAGTTGTTTAAACTCAAAAGGGTGTAAGATATTATGATAAGCAATCGATTTCCTTAAAGTTATACAGTTGCTCTGAGGCAAAGATAAATACTAATATAGTCAGTCATAGAAATAGACTGAAATACTCCCCAATTTCCATTTCAATGCTAGAACTCCCCCAACTAAATGAAATACTTTTTCAATTATGTACTCAGTTATTACTTAAGAACTTCCTTATAACAAATTTTGGTTTGTAATATGCGTAATTAACTTTTATTTACATTGATTTATTGCTTAATATTATTAAACTTATGTGGTGTGCTATTATTGGGCCAAGTTAATGGGAATGGCTAACAAAATGACAAGTTAAATAGCGCAGTTAGAATGGGAAGGAAATGGAAAAGAGACGGGAAAAGTAGGGAAGTGGTAGTAGCAACCCCATTTTGAAGAAGGAGGACAAGGATAATGTGGAGAGACTGTTGCCATATCAAATTATTAGGCAAACGATTACCCGAAAATTCTCTGCGGTGGCATAAACTAAATTCATGAGTGCCATGATTCCCCAGAGGGATAGAAAGAGGAAGCGGAAGAGTGTGAGTGTGAGACAGAGAGAGCAGGCGCATAATGAGCTTAAGTTATGTTACATAAGCCATAAGGACATAAAAACCACTCGAGCAAACACTTCATGAGTCAAAGTGGTTGTGAATACGAGTGTGTGGCATGAGTATGAATGTGAGTGTGTGTGATATGAGTGTGGGTGTGTGCAAGGGTGAGGGTGAGCTCTATGTATGTTATGTGCTGCCCATTTTTTGGTGGTTGCAAACTAATGAGCTGCAGATTGACGCCGGCAGTTGGAAGTTCAGAAGTTGGGAACGGGAACGGGAATGGGAATGGGTATCTATAGTTTTTGTTAGTCGGGTATGCTCTGTGGTTGCCAGCTTGTTTGCTCAACTGTTTACGAGCCACTCAACCATTCCACCACTCAACTACTCAACACTCAACCACCACAACGACTAGCAAGATTAGCGTTTGTTTTTGAGCTCTTGTCATCAGCATTCTAAGTAGTTCCTCTTTTAAAATAGGAATTTTAAAAGTTCCTTAGCACTTTTTGACTAAAATATTATGAGAATAGTTGTGCTGATAGAATTAAGCGTCTGTGCTATAAAGTTGGTATATTAAATTGTAAACGATTTGTGTATGTTTTTTATAAGTGGAATGTGTTTTTTTGGCTTATGCTTTCGTCACTAGCGTGTGCTGTCGTCCTCTGTGATAATAGTAATCAATTTAGGTACAAAAACTCGTATTCAAATACCAAAATGTCGGCTTTAAATTTATATATAACTATTTTTAATGGAGTAATATATAATAATTCAAACAACCGGCTCCTTTCGTACCAAGCGTAGCTGCCTTTCACACTATTATAGAAGTTTATAAAAAATTTTATAAGTAATTACTTATCAGCAACATTAAAAAGATTTTGTAATAATAATTTTCTATTATATTTGACTACAGTTTTACAAAAGACGGGAGTCAACGCTAGTGACGAAAGCCTATTTGTATACTTTTAAAATGTAACTGAATTATATTTTTTAGTTTAGCACAAATTTTTAAGTATTTTAAGTTTAATAACTTCTTAAGAGGTATCGAAACCTAAAATTAAAATATGTTTAAATATTAAAATATTTAAAATTATTTTTTTTTTATAAAAATTAGTTCTGCTGCTATATAAATTCTTAAAATAAGTTTCTAAATTTTAACTAACATTAAAAACTCACCTGAACTGGGACGATCGCTGTAACGCGTGCAATAAACCCACGCTGGCCACACAATGGGCGTGGAACTAGTTCCGCTGCCAGTCGTTCCGGAACCACTGTTGGCATCTTCATTAGTTTTACTCGCTGCTGCTGCTCCTGTGGCAGGTGCTGGTGATGTGGCATTTGGCGATTTGCGGAAATCAATTGCAGGCGGATTGTTATTGTTGTTGTTGTTGGTGCTGCTGCTGGTGGCGGTGCTGTTGGAATCGTTGCTGTTGCTGCAGATGTTGGCCAACGAGCTGGAGAAGCTCAAACTGGGCTGTGTAGTCTGCACCGCTTGCACCTGCACCAGGTTCAGTGGTTTTGCTGCTTTGCGTGGCGCCTTTAGGGGTGCGGCGCCCACTGCTGCTACTGCCGCCGCCGCTGCTGCTGCTGCAGCTGCTCCACTGGCCGCAAGACGCTGCTGCAGTCGGGAGCCAAAGTCTGCTTTCAAAATGTTATCAATGCTGAACTTGAGAGCACGTTCATGCATGTTCTCATCTCTCAGCTGATTGTTGTTGTTGTTGTTACTGTGATTGCTTTGTTGTTGCTGCAGCTGTAGCTGCTGCTGCTGCTGTTGTTGCTGCTGTTGCTGCTGCTGTTGCTGGTAGGGCTGGTGTGGCAGCATCAGCTGATGCGGATGTGTGGCACTGCCAATGCCCAGCGCCTGCGCCGTCAGCTGAGCCAGTGCATCCTGTCCCGTTGTGGGTCGCTGCAGCGCTGCCGCCGCCGCAGCCGCTGCGGCCATTTGCAGTTGCTGCTGCGTGACCTTTGGCCCCCGCAGTGCACCCAGTGGCATGACGGCCGCTGTTAACGCATTTACCCTTGCGGCAGCCATCAGATGCATCTGCTGCTTCATCAGCTCCTCGGCGTACAGCTGCGATTTGCGCAGAAACTCCTCCTGAAAGCTGGCGGGTGCCACCATTTGTGGCATGTACGCATCCTCCAAGGATGGCGGCTGCGTTTGGCTTGGCGACTGGGGCTGCGAGACGTGTGGCACGCTGCTAAAGGCCGACGGACGGTAGAGTTGGGACATGAGCAGACGTTGCCTCGCGTGTGCGGCAGCTGCCACTTGTTGGGACTGTTCCTGGCCCACGCTAAGCACGCTGTTCTCGCTGCCACAACAACTTGCCACATCATCCAGTTCCTCCTCATCGTCATCCTCGTCGTTTGGCTCCTCTCGATCGTCCAGTATGTTGACCATATGCTCATCGCAGGCAGATGTGGCATCCTCATCGCCATCGTCTGTTTGTTGCAACTGCGGACTGCTGCCGTGGCTGCCACTTGCTGCCAGTGGCAGTGGCAGGCAATCCGGATGCATTGTGGCAGCACAGGATTCGGTTGCAGATGCGGCTGCGACTGCGGATGCGTCTACCGTTAACTCCGCGCTGTTGTTGTTGATGCTGCTGTTGATGTTGCTGATGTTGCAGTTGCTGCTGCTGCTGCGTTTGAGGGTCAGTTTCAGCGTCGGTTGGCGACTTGTGGCCAGCGTGGACATAAGTGCTGCCAGTTTGTACGCTTGTACTTAGTTTCTTTTTTTTGTGGTGGGCGTGCCAGGGCAGCCCTTATTTGTGTCGCTGTTGCAAAGCCGTCGGCATTTTGTTGTCATATACTTTTAAAATTCACAATTAGTTCACATACACACACACGCACACACCGAAAGAGAGACACGCATGCACGTACACGTTACTACTTGTCGCTTTCAATTTAATGCGCATAAAAACTATTAAACGTCCAGCCATCCGACCGACCACATTGATAAGCGAAGCGACGACCACCGATCAAAAACAATAAAAACTCTCGCCCGGTTTTCGGCGTTACGTGCGCTCTGCCAGTCAGCTGAACCAACTGAAGCTCCCGCGAACTTACAACTAAACGAGAGACAGAGCACACATTAAGCAAGAGCGAGCCGACGCCGTCGTCGCCTAAAAAAACCGGAACGGCAATAAGAACGCAACACACATATACAGCTACAAATGCTCACTCGCTCTCTCTCTCTCTCGCTTTCTGTTGCTGCGCTCTCTCTGGCAATTTCGAACATCCAATGAGCGACAAGCTAGCACTCGCGTATGGCTGTGTATGTGTGTGTATGTGGTGTGAGGCGAATTCGAAACTGCACTAGCGTTGTCTCGCTCTGTGCTCTGTGCTCAGTGCTCTGCCCGCCCGCCTGTCTGTCAGTTGAGGTTATGTTAAGTGTTTGTATATTTGTTAATTAAGTGCACTGCCAGCGTCGCTGCCTTTGCTGCCTGCTGCTCCACACAGCTCCATCTGCGCTTGTCTTTTTGATTATGCGCTGCAGCATTTAAGTCGTAAATCTCCAAACGTACATAAGTTGCTGCTGCCTTGTGGCTGCGCATCTGCAGTCCTTTTGCCATCCTCTGCCATCCTCCATACTCTTTACTCTCACTCTTTACTCTCTAACACAGGCCAACATGCCTGTGTGTGTGTGTGTGTTTTTTTTTCTTCTTGCGCTCTCTTTGCTGCTGCTCCTGCCTCCTTTTTCGTATGTAACAAAAAAGCATTAAATAAAATAAAATTGTTTCGCTTTTTTGATGTCGTTGTTGTTGTTGTTGTTGTAGTCTGCGCTTTATAAATCACCACCACAATTTGGTACACAGCAACAACATCTGCTGTGATTTCATAATTGTTTTTGATGCTCTCTTATTTTTTTTTGTAAAGAGACATATGCACTTCTAAACGTGTGAGTGTGTGTGTGTATGTATGTTTAAGAGCTTGTCTAATTGGTAGTTTGAGGTTAGATTGAATTGCGTAAGGTGTGCTGTAGACGGCACTATCGATAGTAGACGATAGTTTACAGTGTATATGTGTATTTATCTTATCAGCATTCATCTTTGCAAATGACCCATTATAACATTTTGCTTTTAGCTCTTTTCGACAACATCCGTTGGCCATAAAAATAGAAATTCCTGTCCACGCTTTATTAGCATGCTGCTGCTCTGCCACGCCCCATTTGCACACCCAATCCAGTTTAATAACTTCGCTAGCCACTCTTCCCTTCCTCCACCTCCACCTCTCGCTCTCGCAGCCGCCCTACGCTTAAGTGTACGATTTCAGATGCCGACGCTTCGATAACGCAGCCAACAAATTAATCAAGCTTAATTTCAGCTCTGATCACCACACACAGAGAGCGCTGCAAAGAGAGCGAAGCAGAGAGCGGGCAACAACAATTATACAGCGATTAAAAAAGCGCTGTGGTGAAACCCTAGACACGAATTATGAATAAAATTAAACGCAATTGCTCAAAATGTTAAGCCCCCTCCCCCCTCCCGCTCCACTAACTACATGATGTACTCCATTAGACTCCCGACCGCTCTCTTTGAGCGCTCTCTTTGTTGTCGTTGTTGGTTCCACTGAAAAGAAAGAGAGACATGATTAAAGCTGCGCACGAAACGCTTTTCACTTAAAAGGCGCCGCGTAGAGCAGCGAACTGCGCGTAAGCCGATCTCGCCAGTTAATCGCGCAGAAAATCTTCATCAGAAATGGACGGCAACCGTAGCAGCAACAGCATCAGCAGCAGCAGCAAAAAGTAAAGTTACTCAAACTAAAATAAATACAATCAAAACATGAAGCGTACAACACAAGCAATAAGTAACGACAACAGCAACAACAACAGCAACAATGAAGACCCAAAGCAACACAGCAAAAGCACAAAAAATAAAAGCGCGCCGGCAAAACATTACAAGAGAATCGCAATCGCTGCCGCTGCCTCAGTCGCCGTCGCAATCGCAGCAACAAATAGCGCAAAAGAGCGACGGGCGACGAACAACGGGCGACGGCCGAAGAGCAAAGAGCTCCCCACACAATTTAGATGCGACCCAATAGATAAACTTAAAGAGGCTTTTATTTAAACAAAGCGCAGCAGCAGTTGCTGCTGGGTGCGAGGGAGAGCAAGGGAGAGGCAGAGCTAAAGTAGCTTTGTGGCTGGCTGCTGTCGTCGGCTGAACGCGCAAAAATGTATGTAGCTTACAAACGAGCAGCAGCGCTGTAGCAGGCTAGCTCGCTCGCTCGCACTTGCACTGCTTTTTTGGCGACTGCAAGGCTCGTTAGTCGCGGCAGCGCTGCGCTGCGCTGCACTGCGCTGCTCTTATTGTCAATCTTATAGGAATTGCAGTTTTGCAGTCTTCTGGGTTTTGTGGCTGATCTTTTAATCGAATCGTAGCATTTATTATAGCGATTGTTGTCGATTGTTGTTGTTGTTGTTGTCGCTGTTGTTGTTGTTGTTGTTGTCGCTTGTTTGTCTAATGTCGTTTAGCAAACAATGGACATGACTGTGTCATAAGTCAGTTAACAAAATGGCTACAAAACTGTTGCGCAAATTCATAATATTCCAATTGGAACGTTTTGTGCTTTGATTTACTAACGAGGCAGTAAGCGGAAGAGGGGCATGGTAAGGGGTGCTAGCCCCATTAACAGGCAAATAAACAAAAATATATAGATATACAGTTACGTGTACGTGTACGTGTTTGTGTAACAAAGATGGCTGCGTGTTTGCTCTAATTGGAATTAACACATGACGAAAACCGTTGATTGCCCTTCAAAAAACGATAAATCCCTGCAACCCCTCAGCACCCACACAGCTCCTACCCTACAGCTCTGCCCTCTAGAAAATCAATAACCAAGTGAAAATTGTATTTAATTGACAGCTAAACGATTTTCCACTTGTATTCTAATTGGATACGCCAGTTGGACTCCCTAACGTGCAATTAAAAAAGCACAAGGGGGAACTTCAAGCTAACTGTAATTTGAAAATGTAAATTTTTATTAACAATTTAATACTAAGATTAAAATTTAATAAAAATGTTTCAATGGGCATAATTGATGGGTATTTTATGTGATATGTGTACTCTATTTAGATACATATGTCTGTTTAATACAGTTTACATTTAATCAAAGGCTATAATCAAGTGTCATTAGTTGCAAGTTGACGCTCCGCCTTAACAATCAGTTTCCAATACGAATTTGCATTTCCAATTTGCCGTCACACACACACAAGCATACACGTAAGCCACAAAAGAGCAAACAAACAAACAAACAAACGAACGCGACATTTGAACCGAACTGGCAATCACCTAATTACATACACACACACAAACACACACATGCACAAGCACAAAGAGAGCGCTATAGAGTGAGAGCGCGCAAGAGAGCGGGGCGAAAGCGGAGTGCGCTTTGCTAAGAGTATGGGTAATTGCAAGGCGCTGGCCTGTCGTCAGTTGTTGTTGTTGTCTAAGCAAATAGCATTAAATAAAAGGTTAATAAATAGCACATAACAACAACAGCAACAACAATGACAACAGAGCATACACACACAGAGACAGTAACGGTGCATGCGGTTGAGCTTTTTCAAGAGAGACACAAACACAATATGGCGGACAAGGCAAAAGCCGTATGCGCTGACAGCAGCGACAGCGGCAGAACAGCAGAGCAGCAGAGGCTCCCATTCAAATCCATGTGACATGGACATGTGTGTGATGGCTGCGCTGCGCTGCGCTGACTGCGCTGCGCTGACTGCGCTGCGCTGACTGCGCTGCTTGCGTGCAATTCGCTGTGCCCGTATGTATGTGTGTGTGAACGGTTTGTAACGCCTGTTTATTTATGTATTTTACTGGCCTCGAAGTCCTTTCAATTTAACCGACGCGATGCGACAGCGTTGCCTATGCAAATGTCAATTGTCAGTTGGCGTTTTTAACAAACTTGTCTTTGTTGTTGTTGTTGTTATTGTTGTTGTTGTTGTTGTTTGCTGCTTGTTTATTTAGTATATGCACAACAATCAACTAATTATGGCTTGTTAAATTGCAGCCATTGAAATGACCATTTAAACCATTCAATTTCAATCGCATGACGTCTTCAACCGCCCCCTGCCCCTCCCCCTTAACCACTGCTGCTCGCTGGCCATAAGGACAAGGTCTGTTTGTCTTCCACTTTCCCTCTTCCTCTCTTCCGCTGTCTTGCTGCCATGTCATTTGTTGTTGTTGTTGCCCTGCAGCATGCAAATATTTGATTTATCGCCGCGATTCATTTTTGGCAGAGCTTTCACTCGCCGCCGCTGCTCTTCGCTGCGCCGTCGTCGCCGCCTCTCTTAAACTCGCGCTCTCTTTGATTGTGAAACGCCTACGCGATGTGGCTCTTTGGTATCTTTGTAGATCCTGACGCCTTCTGCAATTTGTTGTACACGAATTGCAATTTGCTCAAAATTTATCGCAATTTAATCATCAGCATGGAAATATGCAACTACAGCAACAACAGCAACAACAACAACTAAACTATTAACGGCGATGGTGATGATCTTTCCACCTGCTTCGACTTTTACAGCTCCCCGAGGGCAACAGCAACAGCAACAACAACAACAACAACAACAGCAACTACAAATGTTTTCATTCATCGCCATCGCTGCAAAAGGTTAAAAGTTCAAACTCTGCAGTCAGCAAGCAGGAAATTTGCATTTTTACCACATTTAACGGTCTTTTTAGTAGGGGAATGCAACAACAACAACAAAAAAGGTTTCAATGTGCAACAAAATTGATTTGTTCATGACGAACTCATTTTGGAGGTTATGCGCAACAGGCAACAACAACAACAACAACAACAATAATTTTGCAGATGCTGATGCTAATGCAGTTGCAGATGGCAACATCACAGCTTATAAGCCTGGTTAAACACTCAAAGAAATCAAAAATAAAGTTTTTCAAACTGTACCTAGCAAATGTGCCCAGAGTGTAAGTACCACATCTCATGCATAAAGAGAGCAGGCGAGCAGGTAGCAAAGAGGAGCAGCAGGTGGAGCGGCTTAAGAGAGCGCTGGAGTTTGAAACGCATGAGTGAGGAAGTGGGTGGGACAAAGACAGCTCTACTGTGGTACATTTCTACAGCTGCATATGAACATGGGTACATTTTGTTCAACAATGGTACAAATTGCTATAGAACAAAGCTATCTGCTCAGTAGCTAAATGCTAAGCAACTATTAAGCGCTTTAAACCTATAACTAAGTGTTTTCGCGCAGTGTAAATGGGAAAATCAAAGCATTTTGGCCCTTGGCACCGACTGCATAACAAAATGCGAAATGAGAAAAGTGTTTTGCGTTTTGTGTTTGTGTTTTGCGAAATGCCGACGATGAAAGCGACTCCAAAGTCGCCATTGAGCTCGAAGTTTTGCTTCATACTTAACGGTTAACGGTTAAACAGTTAACTCTTAATGTTTAACGGTTAATTGGGCACTGCTTAGAGTTTGCACAGTATTTTTCAGTGTCTCATTTGCCCATGGGGGGTGAAAGGTCGGCAAGGTCTTAGCTCTAAATCTGATTCGATGATTCGATGCACATGTTGTAAATCGATCAAACTTGGGCCCAAAGCTCATTTAACTTTTTGCCTTTTCGTATTGTCCTGTCCTGTCCTGGCCATAAAAACTGTCATCGTGGCACAAACAAAATCCTTTGGATATTTGCTTAGAATTGAATCCGTGACATTTTGATGCAGTCAGCGGAAGTGACAGCAAACAAAATTGGCTTGAAAATGGCTAACAAAGTAGCTGTCAATCGATTTATCGATAAGTGCGACGCTGCGATAACAGCGAAAGTGTTTTTTTTTTTTGCCAGAGCACGTAACTTTTTTACACTGTTATTTTGTATAGCAGTTAATTTACTTTATTACACCATTTTATTTTAAGTGTATCTACTTAATTTTATGTTAAAAGTGACTAATAAGTAACTTTTAAGTAGCAGTTAACTGTTTTTAAGGAAGATTTTGGATTAATTGATTTGTACACTGTAAACTTTTTTATGGTGTTTGTTAATGCACCATTAGTTTCGAGAATTTCTATAGGTAAGTTCTAGGTTTAAAGAGTTCACGCTAGGGACGCAAGCATAAACTGCCAAGAAATTGTTTTGTTTTTTTAGGCTTATTTAATATTTCCAATCCATAATATAGAAATTTTATTATCAATTGGAATTATTATGATACCGTACAGTCCTGATAATTTTTCTAGAATTTCCTAAACCCATTTTTTGCTAGAAACTTTATAATATATTATTTTTTTTTACTTAGCTTTTTAGCTTTATTCTCCATCTAAATTTTCAGTAAATAATGCTCTTAAAATCTAACTAAATTCTCCCCTTACATGTATATAATTCTTGTTACCATCCAAATAACTTTATCAACTTTCTACTACCATAACTTGTTTAAAACAAACCAAAAACCCAACTCCAAATAGGTTAGCATCTATTTTGGCCAAGTTACTTATGTTTACACGGGTTCTATGCGATTGTGACTAATAAATTGAGCTAAAGAAAAAAATGTCATGAACTGCTGACTGTTTAGGTCAGGGAGTAGCGGTGCTGGGGGTGCTGGGGGGTAGACAAAGGCTAACAAAAGTGGCTTAAATCAACTGATGACAACGCTAACGAAGCAGTCAGCAAAAACAACAACAACAACAACGATGCTTAACAAACAAAAACCAACGAGTGAAAATCGGGCCAAAACACCTTCCCACCAGGAGCTAAAGAAGAGCGGGAGAAGCGGTGGGCGAAGAGGAGCAGAAGTAGGAGTTACCTGAATCTGGAATTGAGTGCAAAATATGGCGCAGCAGTAGCAGCTACCATTCAGATTCCACGAGTGAAGCGAGTAATGCAAAAAGAATCGAAGCTGGAAACAGTGTTGCCAACTATTTGGGGACGTAAATAGCTAGAAATTTGGAGAAAAATAGCTAGAAAGTGTTAAGTAAGTTAAAAACACTAAGATTAGAGATTTGAGCAAAAAATGTCAGTATTGCGTCAAACAAAATTTTTAACTCTCATAACTCAGTCAAATCTTAACCGATTTACAAGCGGAATACCAATTTGTTCATGGTTTAAAAACCTTATCAAAGCTGCATTTAAATTTAATTTCGCTTTAAAAATTAAATTTTTTTGAAAAAATTCCATATTTTCCATACTTACCCCTTGACGTTTTTCCAAAATTTTGGACTCTCATAATTCAGTCAAATCTTAACCGATTTACAAGCGAAACACCAATTTGTTCATGGTTTAAAAACCTTATCAAAGCTGCATTTAAATTTAATTTTGTTAAAAAAATTACATATTTTTCAAAAATTTTCATTTTTTCCATACTTACCCCTTATCGATTTTTCCAAAATTTTGAATTCTCATAATTCAGTCAAATCTTAACCGATTTACAAGCGGAATACCAATTTGTTCATGGTTTAACACCCTTTTCAAATCTGCATTTAAATTTAATTTAGCTTAAAAAATTTAATTTTTCCAAAAAAAGTTCAAAATTTCCATAATTACCCTTTAGGGTTTTTTTTTTTAAATTTTTAACTCCCATAATTCAGTCGTTTCCTAACCGATTTTTAAGCGAAATATCAATTTGTTCAATATTTTTTACTCCAAATGATACTGTATTTAAATTTATCACATTTTACAATATTTAAATTTTTGTAGCTAAATGTGCAGCACTGGCTGGAGTTGGAGCTAAAGTTGAAACTGAGGATAAACCCATGTCTTTGCATTGTGGAATCCATGTTAGTTTGGCATCCTAGGTGCAGTTGGCACGTCATGTAGCCAATTAAAAGCGAAATACGACAAGCGAAAATTGTGGCAAGCACTCTGGATGAGAGAGAGAAAGACAGAGAGATTAAAAGTGTGTGAGTGAGAGAGAGAGAGAGAGAGCTGATATTCAGCAAGGAGCCGGAACAGGAGAAGACATCCAAATCGCTTAGAGCCAACTCACAGTCACGTTTGCCAAAAAGCCAGACACAAATCTATGGCTCGCAATCAAATTAGGCATTCCCCAAGCCCCAAGCAGCTTCTTCCCACCTTCTTCAATGCCAGATCCCCAAGCATCAGGCTCGCTGCATCCATTGTGACCCAGAGCGAGTTGTCGATGTTTGAGGATGTCTGCGAGGGTTGCAAACACTATAAGCTTATATTTTATATAGCCGTTGCTATAGGGAGTATGGCAGTGGTATGAACAGAAAATGGAAACACTATTCGAGTCTATACCATAGGTAAACTCAAGGATCTCTGATTTGGTAAGAGCTAGAGTCACCAAATTTTCTATACAGTCTCTATGGATAGGCAGACAAACGTTCTTCCTTAAAGTTTTTTGATGTCACACCCTCCTTGCGTACAAACTACTTAGGCAGTATTTACAAGATTATTTTTGACAGTGTTCTTAAACGTAAACATTTTAAACTCAGCAGTTGTATAGAAGATAGTAGTACGTAACGTTTCTAAAAGTTTCATAAAGATCGACTAAGAAACAAAAAAGTTATGAAAAAAACAAAAATATAGTTTTTGTTTTCATAACAATCTGTAGCAATTTCAAGCAGCGCCCTCTACAGACAGTTGTTGTTTTAGAACTTCTGGAGCAACCCTCTTGTAGAGCACTCCATATGTGCTCTAGAGTGCTAGAGCCTTTACTTAATTGCGACCTAATGCGACCTAATCAGTGCATGAGATTTCAATTGTTGGTCAGGCCAATATGCTAATCAGCACACATATGTATATACGTACTCACTTATATCCTAGTACTATATGCAGTAGCTTTCATCTTCTTCTTCGTGCACTCTTTGAGAGTTGAAAGGTCACTGAGATCTACATGTGCTACGGTCTTTGGACACATCTTGATATGAGAGTGTCAACGTACCGTTAACGAAACGAATTTCATAGCTGATGGCGTTTCCTATTTCTGTTTAGACCCTGTACTACAAGGGTATTTTAAGTGAATGAGCGGTAGGATGAAGTATTCAGATATGGCCTGCATATGCATAAGTATGTACATTCTTGATCAGCTTCTAAAGCAGCCCTTTACTAGATTTCAGAGTTGAGTTGATTTGATTTTAAGAGCTAGAGCCACTGAAAGTGTCACGTACACGCAGATCAATTTTATTATAAAGCAGAATACTTGGTATTTATTTAGTATGTGTCCTTAGGTCTAAAGTTAGACCCTAAAGTAAGCCTGAAACTAAAACTGAAATCGGTCCTTCCTTAGAACTATTCTACAGCCAAATCAGTTCTCTTCCCTAAACTTATCTTATGTTATAAGTTATCGTTACTGTTCTATGTTATTGCTGCAGCATAAGTACAGGGTCTTTGACTTGCCTGCAGCCTTGGTCAGTTTATTTTGCTTTTGACCAACTGGTAAACTGGCAACTGGCAAACCGGCAGCTGAAACATTGGCAACATGACACCTCGACATGACAACAAAATGAGCTTCTGTTGCTCTCTTTTTTTTATTGTGTGCTCAGATCACAGCAACAGCAACAACAACGATTGTGAGTGACAACTGCAACGCGTTTGCGTTGCCTTTCAAACCGTTAACACCAGAGTCCGGCAGCCATTGGCAGTCTTAGCCATGTTAGCTTCTGGGCCGGTTTCAATGCGTTTTCAGCCTTCAAACGCACCAAAAAATGCAAATCAATGACAAACAAAAAAAAACAACAAAAAATAACGTGAAATACGTAAAATTTTCACACCCCAAAAGGCAGACAGTGTTAACTTGGCTTATAGCAGTCCAATTGGAAGTTGGTGGTGTTGGCATGCAACAAGCGTTTGCCTCTTTTGACTTCAACTCAAGTCGACAGTTTGCCATTCATTTATTCACGTTCACATTCACATCCACAGCTGAGTTTCAGTTTCAATTTATCGTTTTTTTTTCTCTCTCTCGATTTTTCGATTTTTTTTTTGCCTTTTTGTTGGCATTGCCTTAATTGATTTTGACGGTTTTTAACGAGGCGCTAAGTAATCAAACAAGTTGGCAGCTCCGTCTGCGTCTCCACCCCCTGACTTCTTTATTCAAATGTCTGCAAGTTAATTGATTTTGGTTTGAAATTTTAATTAGTCAGCGATAAATTCGATAGACTTTTATGTACTTCGATAAACTAAGGGATCATTGGCTTAAGAGACTTAAAAAAGGGAAAAACAGTATTCCTAAGACTGGAAAATGTGTAAATAACAAATTTAGCTCTTATAATCCACGAAATATATAAAGGAAAACGCAGAAAATCAAAGTAATATCATATCAGAAACGGCTTATTTAGACAGCTAATATAACTAACCATTATCTTTAGGGGAGCATGAAAAGCTAAAGAAATTGTTCTTTAAAACTCTACGATTTTAAAATTTGTCTTAAATTTACAAAAAATAGTTCAAGTTTAGTTTTATACCAAAATATTCTCTGAAATCCCTTGCAAAAAGAGCGCCCCAATTTTCCTCTATACATTTTTTCGGTACTTTCCCAGTTATATAGTATATGTATTCCAATTCAGTTTCATAAATTTATTTGTTGAGATTGTTTTTTTTTTTTTTTTTTGTTATGGTTTAGTTAGCTTTACAGAATTCCTTAGAATGCTCTCAAGCGTGCCTTTCTTTGCAAGGTCCTTAAACGTACAAGTATATATATAGACATATATTCATACGAACTAGACTAGATTACGAGTAACTAGGTTTCTACGTGGGAAGTGGGGAGACAAACAGTTAAAATCGCCTTATCGCCATTTGTTATTGTTTATAAACATTAATTTATTTTCATTTCACATACGATTTTTCATTAATCATTTATCATTTATATGTACTATATATAATAATGTTGTGCTTTAGTTTTTTTTTGGTTTCTTTCGTTATGTTTTGTTCTTTACAGTGTACCAAGTTAATGTCGTCTCTATTATGTATATAGATTATTATATGAGATATTTGTTAATTTTTAAATTAAATGTAATTTTCTTAATTTTGTTTTTATTTTGTGTTTTGTTTTGTTTTTCATCAGTTTTTTCGTTTTCGGTTTTTCTTAATTACCACAACAAGCGTTTCCAGTTTTCTTATTTGATTTACTAACAATAACTAATAGATATACAATATATATATATAAGTATACTTATGAAACAGACGCGTTTGCCAGCCTTACTTATAGACCCAATCAGCACATACTATAATATTAACCCATCGGATCTGTTTAACAGCCGGCAAGTAGTATGTGTTTTTCTGAAATTTTTATGGATATTTCGAGTCGATTTCGTAGCTGAGAACGTGTTCTGCTCCTATATATATATATATTAGTATATATACGAAATGATTTACCAAGTTGTAAATAGTTGAAGATTTTTATACAAAGACTATATGCATATGTTATTTAAGCTATTAATACTCGATTGGTAATTATACATATCCGTTAGTTTTAGCGAGTTTTATAATTTTTAGGTTTTCATTTGTTTTTTTTTTTGGGAAAAGGACTTTTTAGGAATTTGCAACTGTGTATGTGTGTGAGTGTGTGTGTATTTCGCTGTAAACAATTTTATAAATTTACTTATCGTTATCGTTTTGTCATACAAATACGCAAAATGGCTGTATCGATATTTTGTTATGTTTTACTGTGTGTTGAAGAAGTCAAAAGTTAAAAACTGTTAAGTACATATAAAAAATATTACATTCTGTTTTTGGTTTGGTTTTTTGTTTACCGCTTACAATACATACATATTTACAGGGTTACAGAGTTAGTTGTAAGTTATCGATATCGATAATTAATCGAAAACTTATGCCAACGTATGTACAGCGCCAGTACTGGATTCCATAGTGAAAGCTTTTAATCATTATACAAACTATCGAATATCGATTAACGATTATCGACTATCGCTTATCGATTATACAAGTTGCTGAATGCTGAAAGTATTCGAAAAAAAAGAACAAACCATGCAACAACAAGAGAGTTCAAATCTAAATATTCATATTTTATTTATTATATATATTATTATATATATTTATATACTTTTTTTTACCTTTTCAATTGAAAATTTTAAACAGTCTGGTGTGTGTATTTCTGTGTGTGTGTGTTGAAGTATATATAATCGATTTTACCCGTAATTGTAGTTGCAAATATCAAATCAAAAATCCGTAAACATCACAATGTTCTTCATGAAGTAGGAGAGGAGAATAATGCATCCAAAAACTAAGAAGAACCCAAAAGCATACAATATATATACCAACGTTCGGTTGTAGAGTATTCTATAATTCCTTAAAGGGTCGTCGAGATACATATATATGTAATATGTATGTATATGTGTGTATATGGTAGATATCTAGATAGTATATTAAGTACATAGTGTGTAAGGTACAATATACAAACATGCCATTCACATCATTCGCATACGACTAACTACATATATGCTACAAGATGTACGTATGTATATATGCTATAGACAAAGAGATATATCAGTATATATAGCGGAAGTCGGGGTTGATTTATTTCTGTCAGTGTATAAAGCTTTTTCACAAATGCCTTCGATCTCGATTTTGTTCTCAACTGAAATTGAAAATAAAAAATTTCAAATAATAAACAATAAAATGTTGTATTTTTTTTCGCTTCTTTCGTTTCGTTCATTTTGCAATAATAATTGTGTATAGTTGTTTTCTTTCTTTCTTTTTTGTTTTATTTGTTGTTGTTGTTTTAAGTTAATGTTATTAATGTTTGCTGCTGTTGTTGTTGTTGTTTTTGTTTAAGTTGCATTTGTTGTTTCCATTTTTATTATCGTTTGCTCTTATGTAACTAAATTACAGACTAAAGAAAGTACAGCTACATTTATATTAATCATACTTTATTTAATGTTCTTATCAAATACACATATATATACATATATATATTTCAATACATACATATATATGTATATATATATAGTTGTATATATACTATTAATTTTTTTGCATTTTGTTTTCGAATTTTAAAATATTGTTTTACTCCGAATGCGAAAGCATTTTGAAATTGTTGCCAGCGCATTTTGTAGTGTTACAATTACAATTAAAAGTATTACCTTGTATAAAAATAATAATAATTATAATAATAATATAATAATATTATTAATAATAGCATTACATTAATAGTGTAGTGTTGGTGTGTGGTTGTGTGTTTATGTGTTTTTGTGGCTGTGTTTTCTTGTTACTTTACACTTTCTCACATCCACGTTCCACTTTCTTTCGCTCTCTCTATCTCTTCTTTATCTTCCTCTTTGTGTTTCCATAGTTAAAATAACTAAATGTAGTTTAATGTTTTTTTGTTGTTGATTTTTTGTTTGTTTTGTTTTTGTTACAGCATAAGTTAATTTTTAATTTACGTACATTGAAAAATGTGTTTGTTTTTTTTTTTGTTGCTCTCCTTTGCGACATTCTCTGTCCAATTAGATATCATTATTATTATAATTATTATCATTATAATTACTAATATTATTATTAATATTATTTATATTATGTATTCCGTTTCTTATGTTTTGTTTAATTATAAGTTTTGGCGCTGCCAAAACGCCCATTGCCAGTTGGTTAGTGGGCGTGGCAGCGCTGCTAAAGCGCGTGGTTCTGAAACGGCAAAACAGCTCAAAAAGCCAACAATGCCAAATGTTCAACTTGTTTGTTTGTTGTTTGTTTGTTTGTTGTGTGAGTGTATGGTGTGTGTGTGTGTAGAGTTGCCAACTAACATTACATCTGTATTGTATTACTAAACGTATTTATTAGTGTTTATCAATATGATTTAAAATTATTATCAAATATGTACAGTTTGCTATTTAACACATGAGTTCATAGTTGTTTTTCTTTTTAATTTTGTTTAGGCTGCTGGCTAACGAACATTTCTCTCAGTGCACAACAAACCATCAGACTGAGCGCAACTCTATTATTAATAATAATGTGTAATTAGGTTGTTTTCTTTTGTTTTTTTGTTTTTGTTTACTAAGCTTTAAGGGTTAGGCGATCTTGAAAATAAGACCAGAATCATCGTTATACACACACACATGCACACAGTTATCTAAAAATTAAGCGAACTTTGTTATTGGTGGCTTTTCTCCCGTTTCTCCAGTTTCTCTTTTCTCGATTTATACACAAGTATATATCTAACTTCTAACTAGGTTTTGTATATAATCCTTCGTTTTAAATCTGTGTAGCTGCGCGTAGCAACGTTTAGGCAAAGAATTCTACAAAGTACAAAAATTTACATGAATAATCATAAGAGAGTTACTAAATCATTGCGCTCAGCCTTCCCCACCAGCTTCCCTCCTGCTGCTCCTCCTCTGTCGCCGCACCCAGCAGACCTTCTTCAAATATATATATATTACAGGAATATTGGGTGGCAAATCTATGGGGCATTTGCTAATGATAGTTGACTCTTGAACTCTCGAACTCTCGAACTCTGCAAACAACGTAGCTTTAAATATTCTTTATACTGCAGAATATTTTGTGGGGGGCGGGGCGGGGATTGGGGGCTAGCTATGTTTTGGAAATTCTATATATAATCTATATATGTGTTGGGGGGATTGGGAACTGTATCTGCCATCTAGGCAGACGTCTGCTTGCTTGCGTGCTTCACCAGGCAGAGTGCACAGCAGCACTGCGACGCCGGCTGCAGCAGTTGCCCCAATGCCAGCATCAATGGACTCGTCGTTCGGCCAGCCGTTGAGCACGACGCCAGGGACGAGCACGACGATGAGGACGACGACGAGGACGAGGACGACGACGACGACGACGATGAGGTTGTCGTGGCCAGACTGAGCGAAGTGCCGCTGGGCAGATTGAGTGTGCAACAACAAGTTACGGCACCGCCTGCTCCTCCGCCGCCTCCGCCAGCACCTGCACCTCCGCTTCCAGCTGCTATTGGTAACGGTATCGAATGTTAGCTGCTGACCTCCGCGTCTCATCTGTTGATCGTTGGCGTTGCATTCACATTGCTTGTGGTTGCCACCGCTGCTGTTGTTCCACCCCCTGTTGCTGATGCTGCTGCACCGTTGCCATTTCCGTTTCCGTTGCCGCTTGCTACGCCACCGCCATTGTTGTTGTTGTTGTTGTTACTGTTGCTATTATTATTATTGTTGTTGTTGTTGTTATTATTACTGTTGCTATTGTTGTTGTTGTTGGTGCTGGTGGGCAGCACAACACCACCATTGTTGGCCGTGGCAATCTGACAAACCTGCTCCACCATCAGCTGCGCTTTGCCCACCTCCTTGGCTGCCACAGCCACCACAGCGGTGGCATCCACAACAGTGCCCACATTCACATTGTTGGCATTGTTGCTGGTCACCAACTGACGTATTGTGGTGGGCATAACTCCACCGCCGCCTCCTCCTCCTCCGCCGCCGCCGCCCGTACTGTTCACTGTGGTGCCCAGGGGCAGAGTGCGTGTCAGAATTGCCGAATTGTTGATGCGTCCACGCAGCACTTGAGGCAAGCCGGCCGGATTCAGTTGCATCTGCATCTGTCCGCTGTTGTTCTTCTGCAGCGGCTTCACATTGAGCAGACTGGTGTAGAGGACACGCTTGTCCCCCGCTGACACTGGCACTTGCAACTGTCCGCCGCTTGTCTTGAGCTTCTGATGTTGCTGCTGCTGCTGCTGCTGTTGTTGTTGTTGCTGCTGCTGCTGCTGCTGCTGCTGCTGATGTTGCTGCTGCTGCATGGCAGTGGTGAGCGGTGCTCCGGTCTTGTTTAGCACCACTGTGGTGGCACCCAGCTGCTGTGATGCCTGACTGACCAGTGCCTCTGCGGTGTTCACATTCACCGTTGTGCCGGCACCGCTCACAAAGTTCAGTTTGAGATTGGAATTCGGTAGCTCCTTGTAGTGCAGCTTCTGCTGGCCACCACCACCCACATTGCTGGCTGCCACCGCTGCTTGCAGCTCACTGGCTGTGGCAATGGTAAAGTTGCCACCGCCACCGCCGCTGCTGTTGCTGCTTGTGAGAAAGATCTTGTTCGCCTGCTGTGGTCCTGCCTGTGAGGTGATTATCGCTGTCGCCGGCTGCAGGCTGTAATTGTGATTAGCTGCAATTGCTGCTGCCGAATTGGGCTTCTGCTGTTGCTGCTGCTGCTGCTGTTGTTGTTGTTGCTGCTGTTGCTGCTGCCCCGTTTGTTGCTGCAGATTGAGGTCAGAGACCAGCAGCGGAAACGGTGACATTTTAATAACTTTGCTGAACTTTTGCAACTGTTGCTGCTGCTGCTGTTGCATTGGATCGCCACCGCCATCCTGCAATGTGAGCTGTTCACCAGCACCGCTGGCCACCAACTCATCCTCCTGCAGCATGAGCTGCTGCAACTGCTGCTTGGTCAGCTGTATTTGCTGCTGTGGCACCGCCTGTTGCCCCACCTTGCGTTGCGAGTACTTGCGATTCAGCAGCAGTTTATTAATATCTGAAAAAGCGATATAGGTTAGAGAAATGAACTCAAAGATTCGAAATCGTAATTAGTATGTTTTATTATGCCTAGAAATTCGCTGTTCCTTTTCACTGTTCCTTTCTGCTGAAAGGTCAGTAATCTGCTTGCTGTTAATAACCTTTTTTACCTACCTAACCACCCACCCAACTACCTACCTGAAATGCAAGCTAATTTTCGGGGAAATTCGCTCAAACTAGCGAGAATCAGCGCATGAGATTAGCCAAAAGCAGCTGCTAGGTATTTCCTTTTAAGCCAAACAGTTTTCCAAATTATACACATTTGTTCGTACTATCAAACTGTATTTAAAAATCATAACACTTTAATTTTCCCTTAAATTTTAAATACAATATTTCTATACAAACTTTGCCTGTTCATTATGCTTATCTACAAGGATATTATCACTGGCGACGAGATGTTTACCGACACCTACAAAATGCAGCTGGTGGACGATGTCATCTACGAGGTGCAAGGCACACTCGTAGCACGCAATCAGGATAATATTGTACTCGCTGGTGCTAACCCCTCTTCGGAGGCAGTTGAGGAGTGCGCCGACACCGACAACTGCCTGGAGACTGGCGTTGATATCGTATTGAATCATCGTCTGCAGGAATCGTTTGCCTTTAGCGACAAGAAGTCCTTTACACTTCATCTCAAGGACTATATGAAGAGGGTTTTGGAAAAACTGCAGGCAACAGCCACAGATCAAGTAGATGTGTTTAAGAACAACATAAACAAAGCCATGAAGGATATTCTGAGTCGTTTTAAGGAATTGCAATTCTATACAGGCGAATCCATGGATATTGAGGGCATGGTCGCCATGTGCGAATATCGTGAAATTGCTGGCGAAAGTGTGCCCATATTTATGTTCTTTAAGCATGGTCTGCTAGAGGAGAAGGTCTAGGGAGTATGAAAGATGCTCTTTATTTTCTGTTGTTACATTAAAGGGTATTAAAGATTGAACCCATATGAATAGCATTTCCATTTTGAAAAGGAATTCTAAGCCAGGCTCATCTAAGACTACACTTCTAGAAGTTCTGTTGAGCTCCAATTAATCTTGTATAAATCTGTTTACTCCCCTCTCTAATCTCTTATCTCTGTTACCCACTCTTAGCTTTATAACCTTTAATCTCACACACTCACCTGCATTTTCTGGTCCATTCAGTTGACGCTTTTGTGTGGCACGTCCTGCCCAAACAATTTTGTTGCCCACTGCGGTGGCTGAATCTGCTGTGGTGCTGGATAGCACCGCTGTGGTGGCAACTGCTGTATTTGTGCCGCTAACTTGACGCCAAACAATTGGTTGTTGCTGCTGTTGTTGCACCAATTGTTGCTGCTGCTGCTGCTGCTGGTGTGCGTTGTTGTTGCGCGCTGATGTTGTCACAATCAATGGCGTGGTTGTTGTTGTCTGTTGCAATTGCTGCTGCTGCTGTTGTTGCTGTTGTAGACTGGAAATGCTGTGCACCGCCAACTGTTGTCCACTGGCGGTGTTGATAATGTTCATGCTCGAGTTGCCAGAGCCAGGAGCAGAGTTATCATCGTTCTGCAGCTTAACATTGGAGAGTGTAATGACTGTGTTGGGTCCCAGTGAGGTGCTGCCACCTCCACCGCTCTTCTGTATGGCATACGTGACCTTTTGTCCACCCATTTGACCTGCTGCTGTCATTATCTCACCGCTGCTTGTGGTGTAGATCATGTGATTGCCACTGCGTGTGGTAACAATGCTCTGCGATGAAATGACAGCTGGTGAGCCGCCAATATCGCGTTGCATTTGAAACAGCAACTGTTGTTGTTGTGGCTGTTGTTGCTGCTGTTGTTGTTGTTGCTGCTGTTGTTGTTGCTGCTGCTGCTGCTGTGGTGTTGCCTGTCTTTGCTGCACCGTTACATTACGCAGTTGCGCCTGCGCCAACTGATGTTGCAACTGTTGCTGCTGTGGCGTCAGCGTGGGCAATGTCGGCAACGGACTGCTGCCCGTGTGCGGTGTTATTGTGACAATATCACCCACCGCCGCACCGCTGCCCACAAACTCAGTGCGTGCTATTAGCTGCGTGGTTGCTGGTGTTGCATTGGCGGCAAATTGATTCAACAGTTGCTGCGTGACAGCAACCTGTTGTTGCTGTTGCTGCTGCTGCTGTTGTTGTTGTTGTGGCTTCTGTTGCTGCGCCACTTGTTGCAGCTGTGCTTGAGGTTGCTGCTGCTGCTGTTGCTGCTGCTGTTGTTGATGTTGCTGCTGCTGTGTTGTTATCTGGGCGGGTATATTGAGCAGATGTTGCTGCGGTGCTGTTACCACTGCTGTTGCTGTTGTGCTGCTGGTGGCGGTGGCAAGCAACGGCACTGTTGTTGCAACTGCAACTGGCGTGGCAACTGCAACAGCAACTGTTGCTGCATTGGCGGGTGGCTGTGACTGTGACAGTGGCTGTGGCTGTGTATGTGTTGGCGGCGGCGGCGGTGTTGTTGTTGTTGCAGTTGTTGTCAATCGAACTGCAACTGGCTGTGGCAATGTGGGTGCTATGGTTGTTGCTGTTGCTGCTGTTGCTGCCACTTCCACAGCTTCCAATTTAATGGACGGCAACACTTCTTCGACAATTGTTAATGCATTCGGATGCGGTTCCTCCTTAACGGGCTCCTTCTGGCTAAAGAACAACGACGGACGTTCGGCAACTGTGAAACTGGAACTTCCCAGTGGGGCAGCATTGGCGTACTTGCCACGTTGATGAGCCCGCTGCCGCTGCGAACGTTTCAGTTCGTTGGCTGCATTCACAGTCGGTTTGCAATCGAGCAAATTGTCGGCATTCTCCACCTCCACATCATCGACAACAGCTGCCTCACCATCGAGTATGCCATTCCAGAAACTGGTCGCCTGATTCAGTGCCTTGGGATCATCCATGCTGCACTCTTGCAGGATGTTGACCAACATGTGATCGTCACCCAGCAGATTGTTGATATCGTTAAGTGAATCGCCACCACTGAGATTAAATTCCAATGCCGAACCGGAACCCAGACCAGAACCAGAGTCCGAGCAGTTGCCATTGTTGTTGTTGTTGTTGTTGCTGCTGCTGCTGTTGTTGGCATTGTCCGGGCTGCGATTGCTGCTGTCACGAGCGTAATCCAAAGCATAGGCGGTCTGCAGCAACTGTGCATCCGCATCGAGATCCGTGTACTTGAAAGCGCTGCTCAAGAACTGAGCATCATTGCCACCACTGCTGCTGTTGCTGCTGCTGTTGCTGCCACATTTGTCCGCCAAGCGACTCAACTCTAGACTGATGGGCGTATCCTGTGTCCAGTCTACGAGTGATGCATCGCAGAGCTTCGCATTGGCATCCAGTTCGTTGTTGGCATCCTCATTGCCATCCGACAGCTCGTCCGTGGGCGTCTTGGGACGAAAGTGCAACCAATCGCGACGTATCTCCGACAACAGCTCATTGCAAATGTCCAGACGTTGACTCGACGTCGGCGACAATCCACCCATATAGTCATAGATCTCATTGTCTTCCTCGGTCGTCGTTGCTGCTGGAGATGCCACATTGCCATAACCATTACCATAACCGTAGCCCGCATCAATGTGCAACTGTTTGTTGTGCAAACGTATCACATCGGGCATTTGGTTATAACAATGCGTTTGATTCTCCAACTGCTGCAACTTCTCCTCCTGCTGCTGACGTTTCTGCTGCTGCTGCTGCAACTCCTTCTTGACGGCCGTATGCCTAATGATGTTGCTCAATTGCGCCAGATTCACATCATCCTCGGCCTCATCGTCGTCCATAATATCCGACTGATGGCTGGCTGGCATTGAGGCTGCTGTTCGTATGCTGCTCAATGGTTCATTTGAATCATCAGCATCAATTAATTCGCGTTTTATCGTTTTGGCCACTTCCTCAAGTGTTGCACCAGTTGTTGTGGTTGCTGCTGCTGCCGCTTCGGCGGCACGTGCTGCTGCGGCTGCTGCTGAGGTGGATGCCACCGGTTGCTCATCGGGTGTTGTTGCTGCTGCTGCTGCTCCAGCTGCTGCTGCTGCTGCTGCTGCATCATCCTGTTGCTCATCTGGATTTGCAATTGGATTTCCTTCGGCTTCCTCCACTTTTATCACATTGAATTTTTCGCTAATGCTAACATTCTTATTCATATTATTACTATTACTACTACTATTGTTGTTGTTGTTGTTGTTATTGTTATTAAACACGGTGTTGTTGTTATTATTATTGGAACGGTGGTGCTGATGATTGGCATGACGTGTCTGCTCCATTACTTCATCGCAGCTCATCTCCTGCTTCAGTTCCAGCTCCTGCTGCTGTTGCTCTGTTGACGCCTCCGCTGGCGTCGCTGTTGCTGTTGCTGTTGTTGCCTGCAGCGCCAACGCTAAACGCTGCAAATACGCTCGTGGCAAGGGGCGCAGGGGCAGTGGCTGATCACCGCCCACTACCCCTGCTACCCCTGATGATTCTTTATCATTTGCAGCAATGCTATTGAATCGCTTGGCAGCATTGAGCTCACGCATCTGCTTTTTACGGCGTAATCGGCGACGCTTCATGCGAATGTCATGTGGATTCTGTTGCAGCGTCACTGCTGAGCTATAAACGCCAAGACGCGAGATGTTCTCATCCTCCGTGCCTTGCTCATACTCTCCTCCATCATCATCATCATCATCATCATCATCATCCGCCTCCAGATTCGCCGTCGCCGTCTCCGCCACCTCCTTATCCGCCGCTGCTGTTGCCGCCGCCGCAGCTGCCTGCTCGGACGCCTCCAGCTGCTCCTCTTTGGGCAGCACTTTATCGCAGTCTGGTTCCACTTTGAGAACTGTGTCGGTGACCATTGCCACAACCGTGTTGCCATCTGTTGTTGTTGCTGCCGCCGGTTTGCTTGTGGGCAAATCAACAACGGTGGGCGGGGAACTGGGCTTGACCAATAACTGTTGGCTTTGATTCTGTAGCGGCTTACGATTACGCACCACACTCTCCAGCACCGTGTAATCGAATTGTGACCAGAGATCATCATATCGACTACTGGCACGATCGAACAGCACACGCCCACCACGCCCCAAACGACGGCGTGCAAAGCCAATGCAACGAGGTCTACAAAAATACAGTTAAATTAATATCAAATTACACTTAATTGGGTTTCCACAACGCACCTGGGATAGTTGATTGAGGTGAGCGTATAGCGATATTTGGAATCTGCACGTGTTGACGCTCCCGGCGGCAACTCTTGCTCCTCATTCTCATCCGGCGATTCCCAGGGCCAGCGACCATCACGCTCTCCACACATCTGCAAAGATTAACACATTGGATTATTCCCCATTTCAAGTCGAGTTTAAACAAACTTTAAGCTTACCCGCAGGTAATTACAGCTGACTTTGCGTCTAAATGCAAACGGCGCTTCCTCTTCACTCTCGGAGCCATGTTTGTTGCCACCATTTTGTGTGCCAACTCCTCCCCCTCCAAGGTAATCCTCCTCTTCGCTGTCCACATTTGATTCATTGGCTGCCGGCGAAGCGCTCTGGCGATGCAAATGATGCAGATGGGACAGATGCGCAGGTGAGACACCTGATGCAGATGACGCCAGGCCAAGACCTGGCAAATACTGTTGTTGTTGCTGCTGTTGTTGTTGTTGTTGTGGCTGCTGTAGCTGATTTTGTTGCTGCTGCTGCTGCTGCTGTTGTTGTTGTTGCTTCTCCCTTGGCAGTTTATGTTTACGCTTTCTATACGGACGTTTCTCCTTACGACTGCTGCTGCCATTGCCGCTGCCTGCGCTGATGCCCTCTGAAAAGACAATGAGTTGTATAACAAAATCTGCATAGTTTTATAGCACCACACTCTGCACACTTACCCATTGCTATACTCGATTGATTCAGGTACTGCGATGACTGCGCATAGACGGCTGTGCTGCCGGCACCTCCAGCTGCCAATATGCCAGGAGTTAGTACACCTCCAGCAGCTAGCAGCGCACCTGCTC
The DNA here is from genome assembly GCA_035047385.1 of Drosophila tripunctata. NCBI lineage: Eukaryota > Metazoa > Arthropoda > Insecta > Diptera > Drosophilidae > Drosophila > Drosophila tripunctata. Next base: position 814,838 of record JAWNPS010000288.1, read on the forward strand.
CTTGCCCTGCGCCACTAGCCGTTGCGCCTTGTGAGTATTGATTCGCATACAATGAATTGTACACGGGTCTGCAAGCAAAACTTTGGGTTAATTTTAAGGAATAAAAGAGTATTTTTTATAGATAAAGTACTCCGTAAAGAAGCACAATTTTAAACGATAAAACTCCATTCTAATTACAACGCACCTCGAGTTCTTGTATTGGGCATTGAGCTCAGAGTAAACAGCACCATTGAAATCGCGCATCTCAACGCGTTTCTCAAATATGTTGACCGTCATCTTCAAATGATCGCGTTTCGTTTCCTCGCGTCGACGCACCATTTCCAATATAGTTGTGGCACGCTGCAGATCGCGGCTGCAACAACAAATATATATAATTTAAAAATTAGTTTAAATGTTTAAACAGCAAGTAAACTAAACTACTAACCGCAACTTGAGCATCTTTTCGTAGGAGGCTTCGTCGTTTTTGCGATTCTTACGCGTTTGCATTTTCTCGGTGCGTCGTCGAAATGCCAAATAGGGATTATTGGAACTGGCGCCGGGACGACTTTCGGTCTTGACGGTGAGTATGAGCGGATGTTGCTGCGAAAGAGAGTAAAGCTATAGGATACAGAGAGAGAGTAAGAGCAGTGTGCCTACCATTTTGAGGCGTTTGTTTAGCCAATAATCGTAGACTGAGATGCTCGTCTCATCGTCCTGATTGAGCAGCGTTCGTGCCTCGTTAAGCGTAACAACAGTTTGGCCCGAACTCTTCTCCAAACGATCCATCATTTGCTCGAAACGCAGCTCCGTCAACTGCAGACGTGGCTGCTGTTGCCCCAGCCACTCCTCATCCGCACTATCCATATCATAGTCCGGCACCTCAGTGTCCAAACCAAGAGCTAAAAAAGGAGTTAAGTTTAGTAAATGATTTGTTAAGCTTATGAGAGTTTTAAACTTACGCTGCATGTGTATCATTTGACGTGGCATTTTGTAATCCGGCGGATAATAGACATCGTAAAAGGGTTGATCCGTCTGCAGCACTTCGGGTGTGGGTATAATGAGACCAGTGCAAATGGCGCGTTGCAAATGATGTTCCTGTTGGGGGAGTAAAAACATTATAGTACGCATAGTAATAGTAGTTAGAAATTTAGTTATAAAACATTTAAAAGTTCACCGACAACTCACCGACTCTTCCTCTTTCTCCATGCCACTTGGCATTTGGGGCACTGCACGATTTATGGCCGAATATTCGGGTAAATCGGGCAACTCCTCCGCCAAGTAGATGGGCATCTGCTTGGACGGATCCAAATGACGTGCTCTAAATGATAATTTCGACATTTTCTAGCTGATCTCTTTAGAAGGGGGGTGTAGGTAGGTAAGTGGTGTGTTATGGAACGTTGTTTTTTTGCTAATTTAAAATGTGTGTGTTTGGAATTCTGTAGTTGTTGTTGTTGTTGTTTCTGTTGCTGTTGTTGTTGTTGTTTGTGTGTTTTGTTTTTGTTGTTTGTTGTGTTTTTTTGGGTGGCTCTTAAGTTGCTATTGTTGCTATGCAGCGGCAACTGCCAATGGCCAACGTCTGCAGCAGCAACTGCGATTTTCTGCTGCAGCGATGTGTTGCTGTTGTTGTTGCTGTTGCTTCTGTTGCCACCTCGTTGGAAGCCAACAGTTTCGTTGTTGTTCTTGTTGTTGCTGTGTTTAGCCTCACAAATGAAGCGTCTGTGGATGGAGGAGTTATGCTTCCTTTAAGCGTATGCAGCAGCGGCGTTAATGCTAACGCCAAGCGAGTCTTATTTATACTTGTTGTTCTTGTTGCTGTTGTTGTTGTTGTCGGCAGCAACACTGTCTGCTTTGACTGCGCAACTGCAACTGCAACTGCAAGTGTCTCTGTTTGCGCCTCTGCCGCTGCTTGTGCCTCTGCCTGCGCCTCTGCCGACTGAGCACCGGGGCTGCGGTGGCAATGGCTGCTCTGCCAGCTAATAAACGCAGCCCCTGTGCCCCTTGACCTGCTCGTACCCACGTCCTGGCTTCGGTTAATGCTGCTGCTACTGCTGCTGCTGTTGCGGCTGCTGCTGCTGCCTCTAATGCGGCTGCTGCTGCTGCTGCTGTTGTTGTTGTTTTTGTTACTGTTGTTGTTGTTGTTGTTGTTGGTGGCAGTTGTTGCTACTGCTGTATACAATGGTGTGTCCAATGTTTCCTCTGCTAAACAGTTGCAACTTCTTCTGTTGCTGCTGCTGTTATCCTTCTGCTTGCTGCTGTTGCCTGCCGCTGCTGCTGCCTCTGCCGCTGCTGCCTCTGTCACTGCCACTGCTGCCTCTGCTGGCGTCGTCTGCTGTCGCTGCTGTCGTTGCTCGTTATATGCGAACAGCGCTGAGAGCAACAACAGGGCCAAAGAGATTAGTTTATTGCAATTACGACGACAACGCAGTGGTAGCAACAACAATAACGAGTGCAGCAATTGTGTCGACGACATTTTTCACGTTGAAATCGAAAAAATTATGTGAATTGGCATAATTACGTTGATCAAATTTGCACATTTCAGTTCATCTTTAATTCTTAATAATGTTTATTTGTTTGGTTTCTTCTTCTTTTAATTGTTGTTGTTTATTATTGAATTTTAATTGTTGTTATTATTATTATAATAGATTTGCAGTTGCGTTATGTTGATTTGTTGTTGTTGATGTTGTTGTTGTTGTTGTTGTTGCTTCTCTTCTTCTTGGTATTCCTGTACTTTTAGTTGCTGCAGCTGATACTTTTATCTGCAAAAACAACAACAAAACAAATGAGTAAACAATTCACACACACACTCACACACAAATAAAACCCACACGCACACACACACACACGCACACACACACAAGCACGCAGGTAAACAGCTCAACTGATAAAAATAAAAGCGCGCGCGGGAAAATTTGTTTTTGCTCGTAAATTTGAATTGCAGCTCTACACACGCACTCTCTCACTCACACCCGTACGCATTTACGTTGTTATTGCTCTTAAGAACACAATTTCTTTTTAAATTTGTCGATTGTGATGAATCATTTGCTTTCATCACTTTAGATACGCCATTAATTTAGTATGCCAAGTGATTAAATTAAATGTTGTATTTGTTGTAGTGCGAAACACAACACAACACAACGCACAAAAAAACACACACAAAAAATGCATAATCATAGGCAAACGGGCAAAGGCAAAAAGTAGATAGAAGCAGAAAAGCCGCGCCGCCGATACAGAGTGTAAAAAAGGCGGCATAAACAAACACACACGCGGCGAGTTCGCCCAAACACAAAACGCGGCGAATTGCATGAAGAAAAAAAAAAATACACGAAGCCTATGCGCAAAATACGATGAAAAAACGTAGCACTCTTCATGTGGGTTTTGTTTTTTGCAATTAATTGCCAAAGCAATACTTGTTTTCAGCTGCAATATATTTTACAGTGATTTATTTAATTTTTAACGCACTTTACCGCGCTTTTCACACACCTGCACACACAATTTTGTTGATAATTCGTTGAAAAATTTACACAAATTTCACGAATTTTGCGTATAGCGTGGTTTTGCTGGAAGCAGTAATGGCGGCCAGAGCCGAAGACTAACGACGACGCTCAGCACTTTGAGGCCGCGATTTGTTGGCCAACGTCGTCGGCGTTATTTTCAACGGCTTCGGAGCAACAATAATAAATTCCATTTACACAGCGACTAATTAGCTAGCAATGCATGCAGAAATATTATTTAAGCATTAAAATTAAATTATATTATTATTAAATTCCGTTGTGCACACAAGAATCAATAAATATCGGTATGGTAAGCAACGCCGTTAAATACAATTAGCACGGCGTGGAACTCTGCGACTCCGAAGCGTACACAAGTGCCGCCCTCTGGCGAGCTACACTCGAATGAGTGGCAAGCGCACCGAAAAGTTTTTTTCACAAACAAGAAAATCGATTTACATTTTTCACGCACATTTTTTTGCACTTTATTTGATGTTATCAAGCCAGAATTGGTTGGAAATCATGTGCTTTCACTGTATTTTTGTTTTCCGCAGCGATATAAACAATATTTTGACTGTTTCGTCAACAAAAGCGGTTAAAATTGTTTTTCTTCTGCGGACACGTTTTTACTTAATGGCGGGCGGCCATCACGAATTGATACTAAAGTGTTTTCGGAGTCGAACGTTCATCGTAATGCTTTGGAAATTATTTTTGGTCGCTCAAATTGTGTTGCATTTAACGCATTCGAATGGGGTTTTTGCTAAAATGTGCAGTATTTAATTTAAAATTTATTGCCTGCAATGGGAACATAAACATTCGGCTGGAAATTGTTTAAATTGTTATTACCAACACCAATGCCTGGTGAGCGTGTAATAACAAGGCGTACGATATAGCAGCAACAATAACAACAATACAACCTTGTGTTGTGCCAAATGCGGATAACAGCGACAACAATTTAACATGGCTGTTACTTAACAGTGAGTAATTATTTATTTTTTACACTTTTTTTAAGACAGTTATTTGTGTGCTACGTTACATCTAAAATCAGAGCATGTTATATGCAAATAAATTTTTAAAGCTGGTCAAGAAGCAAAATCATAATTAACATTGCAAGTTTAAACTTAACGGCTGTTAACTGGCTCCGAAATGCAGTCACCAGCAACTGTTAACAACGCAATAACAGAATATCGACAGCTTTGCTAACTATCGATAGTTGACAGCATGAAAAAATTTCCTGAAAATTAGGAAATTTTAATGCAATGCCGTTAAACTCAAATATATATTATTTTTGTAGTTTTCATATGCAAATCTAGTATCCCGCAATCAAATATAAAAAACAAACAAGTAAATTGACATTTAATGTGCTTTATTTGTAAATTGTGAAAATCGGTTTAAATTAGCTTACTTTCCAATGATTCGTTCATTTTGTATTAAATTAAATATATGATATTCTTTAGTTAATAGAGTATTTTAATTATTTCATGTGTATTATATTAGGTACATTAATTGAACTTTATACATTCAAATAGAGCTATATGAGTCTAGTGCTTTCAGATCGGTATATTGGTATATATAGTGCTCATATTGGGGAGATTAATCATATTCATAATAATGCTAAACAATGTCTTTCGAAACTCTTATACAATAAATAGTAGTATGAAATTGCTGTTTCAGTTTCTTCGGGTATTGTCTTAACAATGTATATTAAGAAATTTAAAAGCTATTTCATTGTGATTATATTATTATTATTATATGTAATGGATTGGATTACATTCATAATGTTTTAATACTAATTAATAGCTTAATTCAAAAGTATCGCAAAATTTCGGAAGATTTAAGGCTTGTGTTTTTGCTTAACGGAAAACTGAGCATTATGAACAACAAAATGAAAGCGTATTTATACTAAAAATATATATATGTATGTATATATGTACTATATATTGATATATTGTATATGTAATATGGCTTATTGCATGTTGTATATGAATTTAAAATTGAGAAGCTTTATTGTCAAATAGCCCTTAAGAAAAAAAAAACAAAAAAAAGAAAAGCACATATTAAAAGCCTCAAAGCTTTGTCTTCACTTCACTTTATCGTTTATCGATATACATGTTGTTTGCAGTTAGTTGAGTCCAACGCTGAATCCAACGTAGTTGTTGTTGTTGTTGTAGCTGTGGGCTATTGTTGTCTCTGTCTGTTGTGGTTGTTGTTGTTGTTGTTGCTGTTGCGGCTGCTGTTTGTTGTCTGTGATGTCGTACACATATTCATACAGTAAATTGTGGCTGTGGCCCTGTGGCCGTTAGTGCGTTTGCCTTCTCGCACGGGGACTCACACACACACACGGGCACAGGGCCGTTGCCGACTGGACTGCAGTTGCTCGGCAATGAAACGCGCGCAGTTTGGTCCACAATCGACTTGTGTGGGTGTGTGGAACGCAAGTGGATTGTGGAGCAGCTGTCGCGTCACATTGCGGCCACTGTCATGGTAGGCGATGGCGTACATGATGAAAAAATTTTAAGTCAGACAGTGGTGGCGTATGTGAAAAAGCACCAGAGCGTTTTTTAAACTGTAAATGTAACTGTAAATGGAAGCGCCTTTTGCGTGACAGAGAGAGATATATAGAGAGAAAGAGAGAGGACGAGACTTGGATGGGTACGAGGGCGCAAGAGAGCTTATTCGGCGCCTGTGCAGCTGTTACACAGAGAGGGAGAGTAAGTGAGATAGAGACAGAAAGCGCAGGACTTTGTTGTTATACACGGAAACATCGATGTAGATATGTGAGTGTGTGTGCATGGCAGTGTGTATGACTGAGTGAGTGTTATCGTTATCATTGTTGGTTGTGCCGTGTGTAGTTATCGATAAATTAAACAAAATTATAGCAGAAAACATGAATCGAACTTAAGCTGCGCGCGCTGCGTCTGTGGAGAGGGTTGGAAATGGGGGCGGGACTTTGTATACGTTTTTAGGCGCTTCTGAGTGAGAACTCAACTAAGGAAATTAAAAAAATTAAGTATATATATAAGTATATTGGGGATATTACGCATAAGGAAATGTTGGTTTTATCTTGAGTTCGTTTTTGTTTTGTTTTTTTGTTTCTTGTTTTTTGTTTTTTTGCAATATTCAACAACCAATACCAATATTATTGAAATATTAACTGTTATATTGTAGTTATGATATTGGTAAAGTCTTTGATATTAATTTAGTGCTTTTTGTATTGTGAGGAATCTATGGCTGCAAAATCGATTTCGAATATATAACGCGCCTAAAACAAATACTATACTATATAGTAGACATATACGATAGCTATATGATCACTGAAAACTGACAACTGTTTTGGATATTGTGCTTTGTTTTGGAGACAGATCAGTATTGTGTGTGGATCGGATATGCACTTGAAACTTGAGAAACGGATCGGACTCTGAGTGATTATTGTATGTATTATATACATTTTGTGGATACTCTATAGAATGGTCCTTGCATGCTGACTCAAAGAACTTTAGATATATGTATGAATATGTATCTATATCTGTAACTGTATCTGTAAGTTATATACATTCTTTGATCTATACCAATTTCAGTAGCGAGTGCATATCCTCTAGGTGAAAAGTGTAGCTTTGTTTGTGTGGTTTGCTTCAAGTCAATAACTACTGTAGTAGAAGTGTCTAGTATAGAGTTCTATGTTTGTGAAGAATGTTGAAAAATTAAAGAAAAGTTTTGGTAAAGTAAATAGATAGAGAGAGAGAGAGTTAGAGAGTTAGAAAGAATTCGTATGTATTTAGATAAAGATGTAAAGAGTAAAATAGAAAGAGAAATTCAGAGAAAGATGGTTTTTTTTTTGTTAACTACAAAAAGTACTAAACTAAAATGATATATTTCACTTTGTTTTATTAGTTTTGCGCTACGAAATCTTTAGTGTGATGATTTGCATTAAATTTGTTATTTGTTTTGACTAAGAACTGGAAAACATCAGCATTAACTTTCAATCAAATACTGGTTATAAGAATATTGTCCACATTCACAAACCAAAATTGGTTATTATTATTATTATTAGTATAAGTTAGTATATATAGTATATATGCATATTGTATTATATATATATATGTATTGATAGAGTTCAAATAAACCAACATACCAGAAATTAACACAAACTAAACTCAACTCAACTCAATTCAAAACCGAACAATACTAGAAATTACAATAAATAACTAAAATGGGGGGATTTATTAGTAGTAGTATTAGGGTTGCCAAGTGTGTGTATGTTTTGCGAGAGTTTTACTAACAATAGCTTTCAATTCTCTGCGGGGTGTGTGTATGGAACGGTGCAACTACAAGTACTTATAGGCCGGGTAGCTGCAAAACAGAAGCTTGATCTGCTACTACTAACGAACTCGCAATCGTTATCGTTTATCGATATGTGATGCATTGTGCAGAATAGAGGATCGTGGGCTGAACTTACCTTTTTGAATCATATCTGGGATTATGTCTATATATATGTTATGTAGAACATGCGCCACGCTTGGACGGAGATGAGTTTTGTATAAAGCATTATCCTAGGGTTGCTGTACTTGTTGTGGTTGGTTTTTATACAAGAGTATATATAGTATATATATTGTTGTTTTTGGTTGAGCAAGTAGTTAGTAACTAAGCCAGTACTACGTTAGAATAGAGTAGAGAACAGTAGCAGATATATTACAGATGGAGAGTGCAAGGTGGTGGAGAAAGTGGAAGAAAGTGAGAGTGAAAAGTTGAAGTAAATTACTATAAAGTACAGTATAACAGTATAACAGTATACGAGTACAAAGCAAATACAGATGTGGTAAAAATGTTTATTTCTGATTAGCCAATTTTCAATTACATAAATTAAAAACTCTTTTTCTTTACTTTTGTTTTTTATATGCTCTTACAATACAATAATCGATTAATCGAATGATTGAAAATCAAATCAAAAGCTACATATTTTAAGTACAAATTGATGATTTGTGGTTTTGGTTTTTTAAAACTATCACTAGCATGAATAACAAACATGAAAATCAATACAGTCGAGCTGAACCGACCCAAGAACACCCTGTACACAGCTCTATATGTGAAGTGTAGTTTCAATTGAAAAGGTTTGGTAGCTAATTTAGTCAAATATGGATAGTTTTTCAGTTTTACAGGGTATACAACTACAGGATATTCGGTACACAGTCGTATTAGTTGGTCATTTCATCAAATATAGACTATTTTTTACTTAAAGAGGGTATTCGAAAACAGCTAATCGCTTTAAACGGACATTATTTTGTTGTTTTTAGTTCTACAGGGTATACGAGAGACTATGTAATGGGCTTGATTTCTTCTTACAGACTAATTATCACTTGTTGTGGGGCGTAACCAAATGGGGACAGTGGCAACAATGAACAAAATTCTTTATACAAATCGAAACTGGCGCTAAATATATATATAAATTTTGATGGTTAATGGGTATGTTTCGTAACTCCTGGAGTTCTACATGATTGATATGATTGGACATAGAGCTTAGCTTAACGATTAAAGACTAATAAGACTAAAGATAATAATAACTAGTTTTAATCATTAATAATTAATAATAATAAGAAGAAGAAGTACGAGTTTTGGAGTAACATTATTTGGTTATTATCGTTATCAGTGTTTTTTTTTTAATATTTTTTGTTTGTTTTGCGAAGTTCTTGACTTTGGAATTAACTTGATGAGCAATTTTTTCATATTGAGTTAATGCGGCAATTGACAAGCATTCATCAGACTTGATCATTGCACAATACTTGGATTCCCTTTGATTTCCGTTTCCGATTCGGTACGATTCAACAATGGACACACACTGATATTCTATGCACTATATATAAGTTTATACATATATGTATATACAAAAACAAACTTATACATTTGCTTATACAAAATGTAGTAGGTATAAATAGCCTATAAGCTTATACATATAGTATGTATGTTATATTAATTTTAGGGCTTTTTTTTTTTGGATGATATATATATTCATATTGTGGAGTTCTATAAATGTAAGTAACAAAAGTTAATGAAAATGTAACTACAGATACGAGTACCTACTTAAGCGCTACATGCTTTAGCATCAACAACATGCATTTCAATTCAATTCAATTCAATTTCAATTCAATTTCAAATTGTGAACGAGTGAGTATTCGAGTATAAGTATTCGTATTTGATCGTGTAGCAAACATTCCAAGTATTCAAGTATACTACTAGATTAGTATTAGTGGTAAGTGCAACAAGCGCGCATTACTTTTACTTTCGATTCGATAATATATATGTATATCTTTTGTATATAGATATTGTGGATTGTACTTGTTTCAACAGAGCAGAAGGAAGTAGCTGAATGATAATGATTACTCTGTTCCTTCTGTAGAAGTTTCATAATCATAATCATAATGATGTGCAATCAATCAAACTACTCGTTAAAGTTTCAATCAGAACTGTGCATAACTTAAATAATTAGAATAGTTGGCTACAAATCAAGTGAAAGTAGATGTTATATATATATAAAGTATAGTATAGTATAATAGTATGTTATATAGATGTGTTCAGAGGTATATGCTGATGTCTTATATATGTATTTGTGTTCTATGTTGTATATATGTTATATGTTGGGTTTTTGTATTGGTGTGGTGTATGTACTCTTTTAACGCTTCTTTTTTGGATCGAACTATCGATCGATCTATCGATCTGTCGATCTATCTATCTGTGCACAAACTGTACTACGATTTGATGTATTAGCCATGGCATTATGATGATCATGAGGTAATGCTGGTAATCGTATAAACTTTTACTAGAATTGCACATATCTTCCTCACAAAAGCACATATGTCCATTGCCTGAACTTTCCATCATGCACACGTGATCGACCATGAATAAATTGATTTGTAACTGTGACGTACACATGCGTCGCACCACCTCGTACGCTGTAAGAAGAAGCAGACATAAACTCATTGATATTTCTTACGTTTCTAGAGATGAACACATTAATATTCTCAACCGTCAATTTGTCATAGACACGTCCGTCTCTCCGTATGTCTCTAATCAAACTACTCTACACATACCCTGCCCATTCCCCTGCCCTGTTCCATGGCATACTCACGTGATCGCTGATGCCGCACCATTTTCACACAGCAGCCGTTGCAGGTCATTAGGGGCGGCTGGTCGCGAGGCAGAGCCGTATAGTTGAACGGATCCTTACAACGTGCATCAGTCCACGAATCGCACTCGTAACAGTAAATCGAACGCGCTGCAGTATAGAGCACAATTGGTATTAATAATCGTGTACCTAATAGATCGATTATCATCTTCAGCAATGCTGTATCCTATTTAACAGGTGTGTATATATACGTATATACATTATCTACAGGTGTTATTTACATAAAAACACAAAGGCAGGCAAATACAAAAGCAAAGCATTCATTGCATGCAAAGTATGGGTTTAAATAATACGAAAATGTGCATAAATAATTTAGTATTTTTTAGTATTTAATTAAAAATATACAAAATATTCTTTACAAAAGGTTTAGATTTAGTTTATACCAATAATAACTTTAAATTTGTATGAAAAAATTACCAACGGTGGCAACTCTGTAATAGTTTTTCTAACTACACTTTTAATCATAAAGTATTGAACAAAATTGGTGAACTATAATGTTTATAGACTCAAGTATTTACAATGGAATGGGGCTGCCACCTTTATACAAAAAGAAAATATTTAAAAAAATGTTAGAAAAAAGTAAATAATAGTAAATATGTTTTGAAAAACATGCCACACTAATTGAACTGAAAAAGTATAGGCCACTTTAGTGCCTAATTCAGGTGCAATTCAGTGCAAAATTCAGATTGCATACAGGTGATTTCTAGTTCAACTATCACTGTGTAGGGAATACAGTGGGTAAAGGATAAAGGATGCTGTTGGGAAGTGTAGAAAACATGCCAAAACACACACACACACACGCACACACATACAAAAGACATTAGAAAGGGATAAAGTATAGTAAAAAGAAAAGGATGGCACGAAGAAATTCTATGAATTGCCATTGAGTGAATTGAGTGGCAAGTAATATGCAAAAGTTTTTGAAAGCAGTAGCTCTCTGTCGCAGTAGGAAAATTTTCATAATGAAGTTGAAAGAATTGCTTTATAGTTATAGACATAAATCAAATGATATATGAATATTTATCAAGTTGATATCAAAAACATTTATAGTCAAATTATTGTTGCGTATTCACAGAGCCTTTTTTTTTTGAGTTGAACATAAAAAGTCTCGACATTTCTTTCGTTTGAGAGAGTTAACCAATTTTTTAAAAAAGTTACAATTAGAATACATATACTTATGCATGACTTTTGAATTATTATATTGTTTTTTTTTTTTTGTAAATTTTGTTTTTGTTTTGCAAAAAGGTTATTATGTATAGTAAGTAATATAGATATAAGCAGTTTGTATTTTTTTTAATATAGGCAAAGGATCAATGGATTCATACTTTGACATTCGGCTGAGGCAGATGGAATCCATACGAATGTTAGAAATCCAAAGATGGCTGCAAATAAACAATGAGAAAGAGAGAGAGAGGAAGAGCAAGAGTAGTAGACAGGAAAATGAAAATGAAAGTACAAAGGTTGCATGTGAAATGGTGGAAAATTAGAGTCATTTACATTTATAGAGAATCGTCGCAGCACGCAAAGTCAATCAATGGAATGGATTGATTATTTTAATAGGTATGATAGATTTTTATTATTTTATTAGATATGGGAGATTTTAGAGTAGGTTTTAGAATTTAAACTGTTTAAAGAACCGGTCTTTCAAATCTTTTTGAAATACAGCTCTTAACATCGTATTTCAACCATTCCATTGAGGGACTGCTGCTTTGACGGGGTACATGAGGGACAAACTGCGGGGAAATAGGGTTGTCAAGATAGCCTCATCAACAAGTTAACTGTAGTGGTGTATGTTATACTTATGCTACATTAAATCAGCGAGTGTGGGGAATTATCTTGGTGAAACAATTACGCTTATTAAATAATACTATATATATATTGTTTGGTAAGTAGTCAATGCATTTCATATGTTACAGTGTTTCAAACGAGACGTCCTTCATTTTACAGGGTCTTAGTTGGTAGACAAGATTACAAGACGAGTACAAGTCACACAGACAGATTTGTGATCATCGAACACGTGTGTGTGTGTTCACTGTACAGTAGGCGAGACTGCTACCAAACGAAATGAAACGGAACGCAAATACGGTAACGGAACAAAACGGAATCGAACACAAGCCCGCTTATGTGGCATTTACGAACAAAGTTTATTTTACAAGAGATAGGGTAACACTGGCCGATGCGATGCAGCTTTCAGTATCCTGGCTTAGAAGTGAATTTATGTCGCAACAGTGTCGAAAAATGTTGCAAAAATCTTACTATTTGAAGCAGTTCAGGCAGTTTTAATAAAAGTTTGTCAGATTTTTGTCGAACAAGAGTTGAAATGAAATTTCTGTTTTTTAAGAATCACAATTAAAAATATAGACAATGCAATAGCACAGGATACTGTAAGCTTTATCGCTTTAGAGCCAGATATACTTCTAGTTGGTGTTTTTAGTACAAATGGGAAACTAAATAATAATAATTAGAATTATGCACAAATAGTAGCTTAGTATGAACGTAAAAGTTAATGAAACAAAACAGAGAAACTAAAGAAAAACTGGAACGAAACGAAACGTAAGAAAACGAAACGAAAACATAAACAAACGGCACAATTTGGAAACGAAAGTAAAACTTACTTGGAAAACAATTATCAGCCATACCAAATTTTGCCAATGCCAAAATAACTTTTGTACAATTTGTTTTTCGATTTTCGTGTTTTTAGTTTTTTTTTCGCAGTTGAAAAATATGTGAAATGAAATTTTATAAATTAATTTGTAAGCCAATGATAAAAGTTTGAGATTTCTACACAAATAATACGCGTATTTTTTTAAACAATTTCGAATGCTAAGTTTCATGTCACATCGCACTTTCCATTCGACCCACACGAATGTGTGAGTAGCTGGACGGACGGACGGATGGACGCCTCTTTGGGGCGCAACGAGCTATTTATACACTTCACACGTTCTATATTTGGTCCACGATTATTGTAAAAATAAAAGTCCATTTGCCAAGTTGTTTGATTTGATATGTATGCTAAGAGTATTATAGTTTATGTATATTGAAATTGTTTGTTCTTCGCTCTGAAGTACACCCTTCGCTGAAGCTAATAAAAAACTACATTGATGGCCCCCATTTAGGCAGCGGTTCATCTGATCTGGTGTCAGACTGTTAGTGTTTACCTGCCAAGGCCAGCAGCCATTTGCTGTCTACGTTTTCTCTAGTCCACATCTTTGCTCTTGAGGTTCACTACCTTCTTTTCCCTTTCCTTTGGCTCTAGCTCTTTGCTGCAAATGATATGGTTACTTAATTGCTCAAAATGTTGTGATGCTTTGATTGGGGAGGGTGGCGGGGGAACTTACCTGATACTCCGACACGATATGGCTGGAAATTGTGAATGATTTGTAGGGCCTTATCGGCATAGATCGGCACTAAAATATGCCGCGTCTTGGCTTCATAGCTGATTCCTCTTTATAGCGCCATGGTTACTGGAAAATATATGATATCTGTTTAGAATTTTTAAGAATTTATACACAGCGAGAAATTTATCAATACAAATATATATGTATGTCTCCATCAAGACTTTTGAGTTTCGGTAATTTGATTATTACTAAGTATGCAATATATAGCTTTTTTAACTCTTTATTACATACAACTTTCGTCACTAGCGTAGTTTGATATACTATCAAGTTATTGTCTAACATTTCTTGGTATATAACTCTACTTAGTCAAAACTTTATAATTTTAAGAAGCTACTCGTAATATTTGTAAACCCAAAATCCGACACATTTATGAGGCATAAATTCGACTCGATGCTTATCAAATTTCCAACTCAATGGCGTCCTCAAAGCATACGTCATGATAACATAGTAAAAGAGTGCTATATATATACAATATATGTACCATAAAAACATTTATATATCTAAACTAATAATAGCAAGGCACATAACCTCTAACATGTGTTCTAGGTCAATGTGTGAGACTTGGAAACTTGGACCAAGTCATGCCGATGTCAATCGAGTGTGTAGCAAATCAATGGTTGTGTGTTTGTATGTCTGTGAACATTGAACTCGTGCAGTATTCAGAATAAAAAGTATATATAAATATTTATGGTTTCAATAAAGTTTATTTTTCCACTTGGAAAACGCTTAAATTTTGCATTTACATATTGATTTGTTGGCGAATATTCACATTGTTTTTGATTCGTATGTATATTTACATACAATACTCAAGACTCATTGGCAGAATGTCAAGAAATGCGAAATATTCAACAAGTTTTTAGTATGCATTTAGTTTATATATGCCACTGTGCTAAAGAATATCGCGCATTTGTTTATTGATAGTTTCTTTTCAGGTGAAGGCTTTACGTACCCTGTAATAACAAAAGGGTATGAGAGAGGATTTCTACTAAAGACTTGTGCCAATCTGTAGCCAGATTTAGCTGTTTTATTATTTCATTAAATATATTTTGCTATTTATAGCTTTTTTATCCAATTTTCTAGCCAATTTAGCCCATAAACAACTTTTCCAGCTCAAATTTGCATAGCATACTTCTTAGAGCGCTTAGAGGCTTCATTCAAATTGTCTTTTAAAAAAATATTTTTTTTCTATACTTTTATTATATCACTTTGAAATATTCTGACAATAAGTCGCTAAATTCCTTTTAAAATCTTCAACCTAAATATTATTTCAAAGTAAATTAAAGGGTATTAAATAGCTGGTAGTCCAAAAACTTGTTGTACTTTCACATAACACACAAACATTAAGTATTTAAGCAGTGTCCACTTTTAAACAGTGGTTGTCTTAAGTATGCCGACACACTTAAGTGGCAGTTATCACATAGCAAATTGAATACTGGCTTCTGGCTTCAAGCCTGTGATTAGCCAAATGCTTTAATTATTTGCCACACTTAAATAAATGCTGCTCCCCATTGTCGCCTCTGGTTTTTTTGCCTCTTCTTATTCGCCGGTGGTCGATTATTACAGCTGGGATGCGACAGTGGTCAGAAATAGAACAAGACACAATGTAAACAACACACACACACATACGCGAACACTGTGAGAGGGAGGAGCACAGCATTGCAGTTGCTCTCTCTTGTTATGCTGCTCTCGCACACTCTCACTCTCAGTGGGTGCTCTGCCCGCCTCTCTCACTCGCTGCTGTTAGCACTCTGCTTTCGCACACGCACTTGCTGCTGTTGCTGCTGCCGCTGGCAACGTCGCTGTCAGTTCTTGCATACGAAATTGTTGTTTTTGTTCTATGCTAAGATTTGTTGTTGCTGTTGTTGAATGAAACTTTGATTACCTTATGCTGCAGTTAGCTGAACTGTTCACACCGTTGTTCACACTGGTGCTGCGGGCAGCTTCAGAGGTCACAGTGTGCTTGTCCGCTTGTCTGTTTGTCGCGCAGGTGTTTCATAATATCCAAGTAGAAATCGATTCAGCCAGCAGCTAAAGTGGGCCAACACTAACACTACCACCAAAAGTGTCACACACTCTCACACACAAACACCTAATGCAATTTAGACTTGTGCACAGTGCAACACACGCACACTGTGTCTATTTTGGCCGTATTTGCTTTGAGCCTTTTGGCTTTTTTCTTCTCCTATTTTTTTTTCGCAAGCTTCTTTGACACTGAATTCGTATTGATTGTGACTTTTCGGCCGTCAACAAATTTCACACACTTCACACGCCACTGTGCGCACTTTGGGCTCAGCTAGTTAGTGGCTAGCAAATGCGTTTTCGATTCACGGCACTTGATGTGTTTTCCAAAATATGTTTGATTTTATTTATGACACAAATTATGTTAATTTCGTTTTTTATTGCATTTTGGTTTTGGTTTTTTTCTTCGGTACGGCCGTGAGGTTTGTGTCTTTTACGCTGGCAGCCAACACACGCAACGACGTCAACTGAGGCTGTGCGCTGTATTTTCCGATTTTCCGAATTTACCACTTTGCTCGAGTTCCGAGTTCCTCGTGAGTTTTGTGTTAGCGCATGTCGCTGCTTTGCGGCTGTTTTCCAACACTGCTCAACATATGCTGGCTGAGCTTTTGGCACCAATAGTGTTGCTTAAGGAGCAGCAAAAGCTGCCGAACTGAGCTTTCAACGGTTATTTAAATTGTCGCATAACTAACTAAAGTTCGTATATCAGTATAACAGAAAACTCATATGCAACAGATTTTCAACAATTTAAATGCCTGCCTAAAGATATGCAATGGTTTTAATAGAAAATTCGTTATATGCGTGGTGTGCTAATTTCGGAACAGATTTCACTGCCAGCGCAAAAGTATGCAACAAACTAGACGATTGCCTACAGCAACTTTTAATTTTTGACCGCACAAAAGTATGCAGCAATTTAAGCTTTTTTCCATATACGGATTGCATTTTATTACAAACATTTGATAGAAATTACATTTTACATATAATCGTAATTGTTTATAAATAATTAGCAGTGTTTGTGTGTGTTGTGTTAAGCACAGCTTAGTATATATATATTAACAGATATTAGTTTAAACATTGAACTTGCATAAATAAATACATAATTACTTGTACATACAATAATTAACACGTATACGCAACGAAAAGTATTCAAGACGAAAGCGTTTAGAAAATGTAGTTAAGGCAAAAGATTCCTTAGTGTGTGGTGTGTATGTGTGTGTGGATGAGCATTTGGGTTTCCTCCATCAATCCGCTCCAAGCTTAAGCATAGTCCCGAGTGCCTTCCAATTTGCGCAGCTGTTAAAGGAGAAATTGATGAGATTATAAATCAAAAATCGCTAATTTTCGGTATTTACAAACATTGTGTACTAAGTGGGTGTGGGTGTGTGTTTGTGAGTGTATATGAGACTCTGAGTGAGTGTGTGTGCGTGTTTCAGTAGAAACTCTTGTCATGCCAAGCCGCAAAAGCTCTCACCTCACGTTCATCGGCATGAGTGCGATATTTGTCAGCTGCCTCGCTGTTCTTGGGCAACTCCTTGGCCTCCAGCACCTGAGTGTAGAGCAGTGCAGCCGCCACGCCCCCCAGCACTGGCCCGGCCCAGTAGACCCAGTGGTCCGACCAGTTGTTGGTGGCAAAGGCAGTGCCCACTGTACGTGCCGGATTCATGCTGGCGCCCGTATAGCGTATGGTGCCCAAATGTCCCAAAGTCACAGACATGCCAATGGCCAGGGGTGCGGTGTAACGGGAATCGGGCTTATTGGCATCACAGGCCCCAAATACGGTCAGCACCAGCACCAGACCCAGGAAGAACTCAATGCCCAGACCCTGTAGTGACGTAACGTGGCTGGCCAAAGTGGTGTGACCCAGTCCATTGTGATAGTCCGCGTCGAGTAGGGTCTGTAGAAAGCAAACTAAAGTACTAAGCTATAGGGTATTTTGTTGTCTACCTTACCTTCACTGCTGCTGTGCCCGCTATGGCGCCCAAGCACTGGAAGACGATGTAAAAAATGGCTCGAATCACGCTTATCCGTCCTGCTACCAACATAGCCACGGTAACAGCGGGATTAACGTGGCCTCCACTCAAATGGCCAACGATCTAGCAAAGCGCAAGAAATTTAATTAGCCATTTTATATGCTAAAATTAACGCCTTATTTACCAATTGGTGGCAACAATGTACATACTTTTTTATGTTTAACAAAATAAATATTATAAAAATAATAGTTACATTTGTGTAAAACTATTTTTTCTATAAACTATACTTCGTTAGCTTTAATTGCTTTTAATTGCATAAATATTAATGTTTAGCTGACTGACTTTAATTTATATATCTGCATTTTCAACAATAACAAGCGAAACGCCAGCTAAAAATTAGTTTTTAAATATTTAAAAATATTTTACGTAATTAATTGTTAAATTTTGTTTTAAATCGCATGTCGATAGTTTATAAAAAGTAAGAATTTCATTTAAAAAGTAGTTGTTTCTGAAGAAAACTTATAGCAAGTATTTCCTCTCAGTACTTTGTTGCTCCTTTGGTTTCTGTGTACTCACTGTGATGGCCATAAAGACGCCGAGTCCGAAAGCCAGTGCCTTGAAGGTTCCACTCTCTGGCTGTGTACAGGCACCGCAGGCAAAGAAGTTGAGTATTAGATTACCCACAAACTCGCCAATTAAGGCCTGCCACAAACGCAGATCCTTCGATTTGAATTCATTCAAACCCAGCGAATACTCGAATTTGCCCATCTTCCACACTTGCCGTTCAGCTCAAGAATGACACACTGCAAGAAAAAGTGTAGACAGAAAAGAGAAACATAAAATATGCTATATTTAGTATGTATGTAGTGTAGTGTAGACAGCTCTATTAATTATGGAAGTGAACAATTGTCCAACAGCACTTCAAGTGTCTTCTATAAGTGAACGACGACCGCATTCAAATATATATAGCTCTTAATAGGGGTATGACTAAACTAGTCAGTTGTAGTCATAGTATGGATAGCAGACAGCAGACAATAGACGCTGATGACAGTTATTTCCGTTAGTTAAAGACAACGTTTAATTGACACCCAATTGGCCATAAAACACCCACCTCCATATGGAATTCTCTATTTTGTAGTAGCACTTTTTGTTTGGTGGGTAGAAAAAAGGCATTTTAATATAGTACTTATATTTAATTACAGTTCAAGCTAATTACCACAAATTTAACGAGTATAACTGTTAGCTATAACTTATAATTTTACTGGATTTTAGCTATTTGTTTGTTAGAAACTGAAAGTCATTACAATTATTGCATTTAAAGTAATCAGTAAGCCTACAAATATGTGTATGTTTATTAAATATTAAGTAAATTTTAAGATAATTTCAGGGTGTTATCCATTAAATCGTTTTATTTATAAAACCCTGTTTGTTTCTCGATTTAAAAGCTATATAGCGCTTAGAAAAAAAGAGAGATCTTTATGCCAAATATTTGAAAACCTAAAATTTTTTGCTTCAGCTTAAAACAAATCGTTTTTTTATGTGAAAATTAGTTTCTTTTTACTGCAAAATATTATATTTTTATCTTATCACTGCAGAAATTTCAAGTACTAACTGATCTGTTAACTGAAGCGCTTTATTGGTTTACTCCGCGCTTTGCTGGCTTATTTAATTTAATTGGCAACAAGCCGTTAAAACTGTGCAAACAAAGTTTTCAGATGATCAATTGCACAGCGATTTGGGTTGATAGAGGGGTAGGGTAGTGGAAGGGGTAGTGGAAAAGAGTTGGGGGCTTGCCACTTCAGCGAGTTGGCCAAGGCAAGAGGCCTACTCATGCTGTGGCTATAACTGTTGAACACAACACGAGTATTAGCCAGATTTGGTGCACGCATCAGACGCAAAACTTGGTCAAGAGCAGTGGCCAGTGCCAAAAATGGGTTACAAGTGGTTGGCCATGCCACACACACACACACCCAATAGCCACAACAGCATCATCATATCGTATTCTAAATTAAAGTTATAGCCATTAATATCAATCAGCTATTACGCAATAATTGTATTTTAAATGAAAACTCACAGCTCAGTCTAAAAGCAGACAAGTATGTCAAGTTGTTCCTATTTCCATACCCTGTAAATGTGTGAAATGCCTGAAATGGGTAGTGTTAGCCCAAATACAACTTTGATATGGACTTTTTAAGTTTATTTTTTAGCCAGTTAACTTCATTAAATAATTTACAGGGTATGTTAAAGCATATATTTGCTGTGACACGT
Organism: Drosophila tripunctata; assembly: GCA_035047385.1. Taxonomy (NCBI): domain Eukaryota; kingdom Metazoa; phylum Arthropoda; class Insecta; order Diptera; family Drosophilidae; genus Drosophila; species Drosophila tripunctata. The sequence continues at coordinate 835,137 of JAWNPS010000288.1, forward strand.
TAGTTTTTATAAAGTTACTTTTATTAAAACCGTTTTTTTTAAAGCAGCTTCAGTAAAACATCAAATTTGTTCAGTTTATATAAATTACTGGGTATGTGCTGAGCCAAACAAGTGTTACGCTGTGTATATATAATATTCTTATATGTAATTTGTAATCTTGCTGCGAATTATGCATATGAAAACTTTAACTACTGCTTAGTAAAAATTATTTACAGGGTATCTGAGCACATGTGTAACAAAAGTTAGCCAATAAGCCTAGAACTATAGTAATTGCTGCTATTTAAGTTAAATTGTATACTCAAAAACAAGTTTCAAAGTATTACAGGGTATTGTCTTGTCTTGTTTTTGCTACCCCAGTATTTTCTATGACGCTCGTATGTACTTTATATTCAATATAAATATCAGACAAACGTTTTCATATCAAAACTTTAAACGCTTTTCGCTTCAATTGACAGTGGGCACTGTACACTGTACAGTGGGACAAAGAGCGGGAGGGGCACAGTGGGTTGTGATATCTTGTTTATTGTTTGACATAAATTCAACTAATCAATTGTAATTGAATTGACAGCACCGCACCCACAACTCGGAGTTCTTCTATTATAGAAAAGTTTCAAATCATTTCGGTTAAATGTAAATTTCTCGAAAATTTAGTAATGTCATCGAAATGTTGAGAAATAAATCTTTATAAATCAGTTTAAAGTTCAAAATGCGTTCAACTTGTTGACTTGTCACAAAACCAAACGAGTTTCAGTGTAAAATTCTCAGATTAAAGTCGTATTATTCATCTAGAAATCTGCATAAAAAGTGATTTAATTCTATATGTATTTCTTTGGTTTTGTAATCACTACAAAAGCATAAATATACATATATATATATATATAGCTATAGGTATTATTCATTTAATTGATGTGATTAAATTAAAAAATTATTACACGCAAAATAAATTTTTTCCCGCATTAAAAATTCACTGAATCAGCATTCGACATTCCAATAGATTTAGCACTATTGTTGTAGTGTAGTGTAGCTAACTAATAGATTGCCTGTAGTATAGCTGTTTTGGAACCAATACTATAACCAATTGACTGCTCTCAAGTGTTAAACAAGAACAAGAACTAGCACAATGATAGCGACGTTTAATTAATCAGATGCAGCTTATCTGATTTAGTGATTAGTTTTTGGCACTGAAAATGAAATCAGCTAGAACTGATTAATCCATTTATAGTGTAGAGTAGTGTTTATAGTATATACGTAATACTCGTCTTACATTTTGCCAATTCGTGCGTGATATTTGCCATAAATTGAAATAAAATGTTTGTTCAACAAATTAACGCAAATGCTTTGAATGAAGCACACAATTTAACTGAATTCCTGCACACACAATGCAACTAAAGACGCCGACCCATATAATATATATGGTATATATATAATTTACACACGATTTTACACTGCATTCTGACACCTTTCAAGCCACACAAGCTGATTTCAAGTCCCGACAAATCGAAAGTATTTCAAATGTATTTTCAAAAGTATTTTGCTTTTCAAAAAAAAAAAGGGAATACTGTGTGAATATTTTCCTGAACCTTGCAGAGAAAATACTTTAGCATATGTGCTGGCAGTTACCCTGTATTATTTATTAAATATGATTTAGCCTTTATAGCACCTTGCTCAATACTTTTGCGTCTTACTGCTATGTTTTCCAACCGATCTTTATAAAATTTTCCACATAGTTGCATAAATCTCGAAGTTTTACTACGAAATTCTAGTCACTTGTTTTAACAATATTTTAATTAGTTACTACCTAAACTTTAAACACAGTCCTATACCTAGTTAACTTTCTAAAAGTCGCAGCTAAACTTCTTAATAAGTTTCTATATAAGATAGTGATTCAGTTTTAATGATATCACGTGTGCCCACACCTCATATTTGTTCGCAAAGTTCAAACAAATTCAAATAAACTTTGCGTCGTAAATTCTCAACTCAATAAAAAACCATAAAAAATAAAATGCAATTTAACAATGTTGATTTGTGTGTGTGGTTTTTTAATGTATTGTTTTTCGAAATTGACGCATTTGGGTAATTAATTTGCTTGACAATTACAAGTAATTGAAAATTTATATACCCCAAACATAAAGTTAAAGTTCAAAATAACAAGATACAACAAGTCTTTGATCTATTTAATGGGTCAAGCGTAGGTGTCATTTAAATTTAGATTGCATCAGTTGAGCCAACTGTTATACTGTCATACTACGAGCGATGACATGCTTTTGATATCACACTCAACTTTTATCACTTAAAAAGCCATAAAAAGTACTTTAAATAGAAAATTTGTATGCAGCAGCCGCGAGTGTTGTCCGAGCGAAAAGTGGAGCTTTAAACTCGGACTGTTGATAGCAAACTAAAAAGTGTTGGGGTTAAATTGAAGTTAGTTATACTATAATTGACTATAATTATTTAATAATTAACAAATTCAACAAAACACAATGATCTGATTCGCTTCCCTCATTAGTTCCATTATAGTTTCCTAGAATAAACTGTCTACATGTACAGTAAATGTTTGCATCAAGTCACGCCTCGTCGCATTTACAGTAAAAACAGCCTAAAGTGTAACAAACTTTTAATTTATTTTTGGTACATTTTGTACAAGCTTTATAATATAATTATACGGTTTCATTGAACTCGTTGCTCACTGTAGTCTGTATTTATTTTAATACATTTTGGCACTGCATCATTTTATTTTCTTTGAATAAAGACATTTAGCTTTTTATCTAGACATCTGTACATATTAATGTACTATATAATATTGTTGCTGCTATAATTTCCCCGAATCTTTTGAGGTTTTCTTGATGTTTTTGTTGACTTACAAAAGTGACAACAAAATTTTAACACGTGTATTTTGGGTTCAAAAAGTTGACATCATCTTCAGGGGGGCAAAGTGAAAAGGGGAAAAGTTTCAAGTGCAAAGGTAAAAGAGATGAGAACATAAAGTCAAAAGCAACATGCTAAAGTTTGCTGCACAGTGGAGCGAAGTTGCACTTTTGTTAATTGCAAAAGTCCTTGTATTTACCTTTAACTCTGCGGCTGCTTGACACCTCTGGACATGCAATAAATGCCACCTCTTAAATATTTTTTACACACACAAACACTGACGAACAGATAGACAGAGAGTTCACTCTACGACACTGATTAACTTATAGCTTATGTATGTGATGGGTCAGCTTAACTTTCAGGAGTCTCTCTGCCCACTAAACGATCCGCGCACTTTGACTCAACAACAAACACTGTGCGCACACCACAGAAAGCGCATAGCTCGAAGACGGCGTGAAAAAGCTAAAGCTAAAGCGGCTATCGTGCAGTGCTTGCGATGGCACAGTGGGAAGTGTACGTTAAAATTGTAAAGACTTTTAAGCACATTACAAAGTAATTAATTGCAATTATTTGCAATTCAAAGTGCCAGTTTAATAGTGTCATAAAAATATTAAAATTACAAAATTGATTTGTTAATTCCATGTCTGTTAGCTAATCAGCTATAGTCATTAATTTACTCTGTATAGAATTGTGCGCTTCATATGCTAGGTCATGTATGCATACGTTTATTAACTTTTTAAAGTTATTATATGCATAGTTAAAAAATAGCACAGCTGTAGTGGCTTATCATTGTAGTTTATAGCCCTTTAGAGTTCAACAACAGTTAGTAACAACAGCCGTAGTTTTTTTTCTGTATGTGCTATATTTACAATCGCTGAAACATTTAGCAAGCAACTTGTGTTTTTTTCTTATCCAAAATCGTTTAAAAAAACGTCTATTATATTATTTATTTAATAGCTACTTTACAAATTGGCAATTAGTTGTACGTGCGCAGACCACTGTGCGCAGCGGCAGCAAACACGACGCGACGTAATTAGCAGAGAGCTAAAAACAATCGGTAAGAACGAAATGTGAAGTAGGTAGGCAATGGCGAAGGAGAAAGGGAGACAGTCTTAAAGAGAGCCAGCAACGAACCAGAGAGCCAGAGAGCAACAAGAGAGTGCGCGCGCGCAGCTGCGTTAATCGGCAGCCAAGGAGATGTGTTCTAATTGTTGCTGTAAAGTGCTGTAATGCTTAACGCAATGAGAGCAAGCGCGCAGTGTGGTGAGTGAAGTGGAAAGGTAAAGTTAAGGAAGATACGCAGATAATGAATTAACAATGAACATAATGTCAATTAAAAAACGTCAATTGTGACGTCAGGCCCACTTCTTGAGCAAACAAACTTGTGCAATCAGCAATGAGAATTGTTTTATGATCTGTTTAATTACTTATTTAAACATTTATTGCTGCAAATACGGAATTCGTAAAACACACACCCACCCACACATCTACCCACATACCCTGTTCGTACTCCAATTCAGGGTTACCGCAAAAACTTTCCACTCGCAATGCTGTGCAATTTTCATATGGCGCTTATCAGAAAACAATTCCCGCTAAAATGTTTTGATTTTTATATTTTAATTAATTTAGTGCATCTCGTACTTTTTCATTATGCCCCAAAAGAGCAGCCATAAATTGTTATTCATTTGCCATGACAGTCGCCGCAGTCAATTTCCACATCAGCGTGACGTTGATCAAATAATAATAGTAATAATAATGTGGGCGTGAGATCCGATTTCAAAGTGTCAAGACCGTGACATAAGTAAGACAAATTGTTGCTCATTAAGCATTATAAGCTTAAGTGCTTTTTTTGCCATAGAAAGTCTAATGAATCTAAAAATTTATTGCTGAACTATACAAAATTTAAAGATTTCCCTTTGCACAACAACAGAAATCAAATGTCCTTGCAATTTGAGTTGAAAAAATCCCAAAGGCCTTTAAATTACCTAAAACAAATGATGCATACTTTTATGAGGTATCATAAATTGCAGCTGGTTTGTGTCTTCGCTAAACATAAACGTTTGTCAAGTTTTGCACTGCGTTTTGACTCAGTTTGCTTAAGTATACCCTATAATTGAGTAAAACTGAGTGTATAACTGCGCATAAAGAAAGCTTGTACTGTAAATTTAATATAATTATTCTGCTCAATTCAGTATACGCCTTGAAATTTGCATATATCGATAGGGATTCCGCGCACACGCTGACTTTTCATTATTCAAATTCAACTTTGACACGCCCCAAGCATTGCCCTTGAACTTTCACAGCGCAGCATGACAAGCCTACTATTTGCACCTGCTTCCCCTCCCTCGCGTTGGATTATAAGTTATTATGGAACCGGACAAAAGGGATGTGAATGACTTGGGACTTTGGCACAAATGACAAATGAAAAGCCGGACATTACCTACAGGGTCAATCAATTAAGTAAATTAAACGCACAACTGTACTTACCATACGTAGGCAATAAACATCACAGTTCTAGCTAAAAGTTGAGTGCGGAAGTTTTAGCTTGAAATCACATGCTGTTCACTGTTTTTCTGACCATTTAATAGCCACTTTTAACGCCCCAGAGATTAGCAAATCTGTCGTTTATCATAGCTACACTCCATACACTCGTTTCAGTTCTCATTCCCATTCCCAATTCGATTACGATTTCCAGAACACGTACCACGATACAACAACCGTGCTAAAGCTAAAAGCCGCCAACAGCCTTAAAAAAAAACCGAGATCGCAAGCTAACAAACAAAAGTAGCTAAAATTGAAACACTCTCTCGACTCTCAGTTCTCAGCTCTCTGTTCTTGTTATTCGAGTCTGTTGTTTTATACAATTAAATAAACACAACTGGCCAAAAAGCCAAATTTTGCAAAACAAATAAAAAACCGCACAACAAAATTTCAAATACACGCACTCGACTCGAGTTGAAGTGTGTCAATCAATTCACTATTCTGCTTTGTCTTTCAGCTCAAGTGTTGTCGGCTTAAGGCTACAAAAAAAGAGCTACAAAACTGAAAGCTAAAATCATAATTGTTAATTACCTGCAATTTATTGACAGCGCACGCGCCTTTCTGGCAGGAAGTGCTCCATCTCCATCTCTATCATAACTCTACCTCTACTTCTCTTTACTTCTCTACTTCAACCTCATCTGAACTCATCTTAACTCATCTCTAACAAACACCGCTGCTTTGTACTCTACCCAAGTGTGTACTAGAAAGTTTTCTATGCTTATTTGGTAACCAGTTTCTTTGCTTTAAGATATGATATATCAGTTGTTATTGATAAGTTTTACAGACACATTTTTAGCCTTAAAATTCTGTTGGGTGTTATACTTCTAGCTAAGAGCATGTTCTGTTTATTTATTATTAACTTGAATATCATAATATTTTCTTATACATATTTCTTTTATTTCTTAGTTTATCAATATGATATTTGGTTTGCCTATTGCTTAGTTTATTCTGCACATATTCTGTAAATTTCATAACAATTGCTTGATTTGTGATGAAGTTATATTAAGTTTAGCTACTGTACTTTATAGATTTGTAGCTAATTTAGACCGCTTCTTAACATTCTATATTACTTTTACATATTTTTACATATATTTTATCTATTGCACAGAGTAACTGCCAGTCTAGGCAACTCAAAGTGCTATCTATTGGCTGAACAATTCATTTTCATAAGATAGCTACTCAGCAAAAAGGTGTCCATTGAGATCAGAGATCCCAGTTCAGCTCATAAGACGGTTTAATGCGTAGATTATACCAGTTTCACTAGCAAAATCATGTCATTACAGAGCAGATAGGTAAGTGTACATGTCTACAGGTACATTGTACCTCTTGGTTCTTATGTACCCATGTATTTTGGCGTCTAAGTACACTAGAAGAACGCCCCCGCTAAAAAACTCTCTAAGAGAATTTCCCACGATATGCGTGTGTCAAATTTTGTTGGCAACAACTTGTCAATAGCGCTTAAGCATTTTGGCCAACAATGCGAGCAGTTAGTCTTAGTCATGTCGAGATCAAAATGCAAACAAAAAACACAGAAAAAAGAGAAAAAAACGAGAACAAAAGCTGTTGACAAGCGGCGACCTCACAAAATATATCTGAATTGTGAATTATGGCTTACAAATCGACGAGGCTTTTGGCCAAAAAACACAGACACTGCGATGGCGCTAACAAATTTTGCATTAGGCGGGAAGCAGTATATCTTGGCAGAGCAACAGGCAACGGGTACAGGTACAGGTACAGATACAGATACAGGCACAGCTAAAGATACAGATGCAGGTAGAGGTTGAAAGACTCTCGGATTGATGGATGAAGTTGAAATTAAAACTGCGAACTGAGAACTGCGAACAGAGGTGTCAAAGCAGCCGAAACCATAACGACATTGACCTTTATTTGTCTGTTTAGGCCCAGTTAATGATCGGCCGGATCACAGCAAATTGTTAGCCATCTAATGTAAGCCTTAAATTGAACCAATTTTCACAAAATTTGATCCATTTGATTTTTATTTTTATTAATTTTTTGGCAATTTCATGGTTCGAATTTTGCACTGACTCATTGGCGTTTATTGCTGCTATTTAGCCTTTTAGTTTTTTTTTGCACACGCACACACAGCGCCGGCAATAACTGTAAATCATGCCGGCCAAATAACATGGCTGAAACACACACACACACATGGAGAGTGCTTGACGCACATCGCTCGATCTTTAACTGGATTTCATTACATTCCATTTCTTGGCTGGAAGCGCAAACAACTTGCAGATACTTTTTGTTGTTTCTCTTAGCTTTTTGGCTTTAACTTGATTCAATGTCGCCTTGAATTGTGGGTGGCAGTTTGGTGGTGGGCGGGGAGAGCGGGCGGTTAGAGGGTACGGGGACGGGGGCGTGGCGATTGAATGATTTTTGAAAAAAATATTGTTTTCATTGTTGTTGCAACAAAGAGCAGACCGCAGTTAAGAGTTAGTTTTGTATACCCTGTTAGGCAGCTGACAGTCAGCGGGTATACGAGTTGTGTACTTAATATGTAACGGTTAAACAGCAGATGACGGAGCTGATTTAAATAACTATAGAACAACTATTCAATATAGAATGTGGTGATGTTTTGTATTTTTTTTTTTTTTTTTTATTACTTGCCAACTACTTGTTTTATTTACAGGGTATCCACCTGCGGCGCTTTTGTAATTTCACACATTCATTAGTTTATTTTGTGCAAATCAAAAAGTTAATTGAACAAACTTTAATCACAATTTGTGACCACATTGGCTACCAATTGCGCATATATACCCTGTAAATGTATGTAGGGTAAGCCAAAGTCTAACTAGATGATTTGGTATTTCAATTTAAAGATAAAAAGAGAAGAAAGCCAACAGTAAAAAGTTTTTTTTAATTGAAATTAGCTGGGAAATTGGGATACTAAATTTGTAGCTTTACGACTCTGAAGATGGGAGTGGAAATCTACAGAGTGACGTCAGGCTGCTGAGATGATTCTACAAAATGTATTTAAAGTCTGTTATTAAGAACAAAAGCAAAGCTAATGAAGCTAATTAAACTCTTATATAAGTAATAATTTGTATAATTGGAAGCTAGCTTTAGTATAATATAATATAGTATATGTTAAGATTTGCATGGGTATCTAATAAGTCTAGGTGCTATAACTTTGCATATCACTTGATTCTACGATGTGCGTCTCTCTCTGTCTCTCCGTCTGTCTGTCTGTCTTTAAGTATTTACGATTATAATTTTCTTAAAGCGTACCCAAATCGCTATCTTCGCTCTCCCTACCGCACTTATAGACGGGGTATTACTTATGATTGTTTATCAAGAGAGATTTTTTGCTGTTGTTCTTGTTGTTGTTGTCTGTCATTTGTTTTGTCAATAAGTTTGCAACTGTTGCTTGGTCCTGAAATAAATATGACAAGGTTTACAGCGTTTTTTTTATAGCTACACATAGCTACTATACTATATACATATGTATGTATACCCGTTCCCAATCATTAACCTAGAGCAGAAATACAGAAAAACAAACTAATGTGCAGTAATAATCAATATTAAAGCGAAACCGAAACTGAAACCGGGGAAATTTGATTTGAAAACGCAAAAACCATAACCCATAACCCATAAACCCATTAGTGGGTGCCAAAAACAATTTAAATGGTGAAAAGCTGTGGAAAACCATTAAATTTCAAACAAATAAAAAAGTACTCTGGTACTCGTATTAGCCAGTTTGTGGGTCGTGCTTGGATTACTGTGCTTTAGCGTAATCAGTTAAAAGTTTCAATGGATTATGTTCTTCAGAACATACAATGATAAGGCAATCGGTGCTCTGGGTCTGTGTTCTTGGTTCTATATCATATCTTAAGTGTCAGAATGGCAAAGAATTGGGTATAGTCAAGTGGAGAATACGTTGAGGCATGCCAACTGACTAGCACATATTCTGTAAAGACGTTATGCTGGGTTATAAGTGAAAAGTACCTAATTTATAGGGTATATATAACGAATAAAACTCGTTTTTTTTGTAATATTTGCTAAAAATTAAGATTTGAAAAGTTAAACAGCATATCTTGCTAAGCCCTTTAGTGAAATTCTTAATTTACAGGGTATCAGGCTCAAGATTATTTGTTATATTATCATTTTATAAATGATTTTGTTTAGATTACAGGGTTTAGACACAAGATAAACTGTTGTTAAATCATTATACTTCTTAATTAATGTAGGGTATAATGTAAACTATAAATCAATTTGTTAAGCGCCACAGCTACCCTTTACATTTAGCGCTTACAGGGTATGCAGCTGGCATGCAGAACTATTATTAAATTTGCTAATTAAGTCATAAGGGCAAAGCCACAAGCCCAATCCTTTAACCACAACAAAAACAACAACAAGAACAACAGCTGACAACTGCAAACTGAAAGCAACAACATTAACAACAACAACAGCGCACACGGCAAGCCCAAAATACAAAAACCAACGGCGCAGTCGCAGTCACTGTCAGCGTTAGCGACAGCGACGCGATGCGACGCTAGCGTTGGCAGCGAGCGCCTGGCGGCTCCGACTGCGAGTATATCAGTTACAGGCACAGCGCCAGCAACGTTTATTTGCGCTCGAGCAGCGAACGTGGCAGCAAGCAGCAACAGAAACAGCAGCAGCAGAAGCAAAAGCAGAAACAAAACCAAAGCAAAGCAAAGACACAAATCAAGTGCGAATCGAAACGAATCGAATCAAATCAGAGTTCGTCAAGTGTTAACAATAATAATTGAATTTAAATTGTGAAAATTGTAATTTGTTAATTGTTAAATCGAGTTACGCGCTTTCATTTTCGTTCAAATAAAAATAAGAAAAGAAAATACACAAAAGCAGCGGTAATTAAAATTGACCGTTAAGTGAAATTGTCAATTGCAAAGAAATAAAACTCTTAACTCACTTTTGTTGGTGTTTTTTGGGCGTTTGCGCAATTCGTAAATAGACGCCTGTTATTTTTGTTGGTCAAGTGGCAATTGAGTAACGCTAGCGGCCACTTAACCTTAACAATTATTATTGCTATTATTTGGCAATAAGACATTTGCCACAATCATTTCAAACCAAGTGCGCCAAACAAAATCAAACTACAACAACAAGAGCGCACTTTTACCGCAAGCAAAAGAAATAAAAACGAAAGCAAAACCAAAGCTAACATACAAATCGAACTCAACGAACCCACGCGGGCGCTAAACTCTAGTGGCAGCAGCAGCAGCAGCCAATAACAAAAACAAAGACCAAACAGCAGGAGACGCAGGAGGAAGCAAATAGCAGAAGAGCAATAAAGCAAAATGGTTGAGAAAACAGGTGAGTGAAGTGCTGCGCTGTAGTGAACTGAAGTGATCGAGTGAACAAGTGCGTTTCAAACTGAACGAACTCTTTTGCGGGGAAATTTCGTTTGAAGGTTAACGGTAAAGTGCGTGTGTGGGAAATTTTTAATTGTAATTGCAATTGAAATTTAAATGCGAATTTCGAGTATTTAAAGCACGAAATTTGAAATTTGTGAATTAAAAAAACACTTTTAAAAATGCTCCAATTAAAAATTTGTAGTGTTATTTATGTGGGTGAAGTGAAAAACATGTGTTTTCGTGTTTTAAACTAGAGATTTAATAGGTTTAAATGCATAACTGTACTTAATTTATATATATTTTTATGGCAAGATTAAGCGCAAGAAAAAGCGCTAAAGCTAATGGTACATTTCATTTGTAGGATTTTCCAGCTAAAATGATCATACGATAGATATTTACATAACTGTGATGAAAGCCCAAAAGTATTGAACTTTGCTATACAAATTATTTAATAAACTTTTTATCTAATCGTAGACTTTTTATATTTTTAATGATTGGACCATAAAGACAGAAGTTGGCCAAGTAACAGTTTGGCAAATAGTGAGGCAGCTTATCAAACTGTATGCAGAATATTTGTATTTGTTAGGGTATTCCTGAGTTTAAGTTCAACTTTCTTTCAGCACAGCACAGAACAAAGAAGTTTAAAAATAAACCAAGTTTGAGTTGAGACTTAAAGTCGTCTTTTTTTATGCTAATTTATTGCGAGTACTAAAAATAGTGTTGTAAGTCGTAAGATTAATCATTTGAATACTGTAAAATCATTGACACACGTTTAATCAAAGTTTGCAAATGTGCTTTTTAATCACTTTATGCAGAGTTGTTGTTTGTATCTTTTTTTTATCAATAACAACACGATTGCTTTTCAATATTTTCACTACACATGAATGGCAAATTAGTTGTTGTTTTTTTGCTTCCGTGCCACTTGATGATTTGATTTCTGTGCTGAATGAAAGATGGAGATAGAGAGCGTGAGCGAGAGCGATAGCTGATGACTTCCTGGCCATAAAAGCCGTAAAAGAAAACAGTTAAGAGCACAAGTGAATGAACTGAGATTGCGCACACAATATACTATAAAACTTGGCCAGAATAAATTGGTATTATTATTTGTACGCACACGTCTATTTGCTTTAAGTATTAAGCGCCAAAATATTTGCCATCTAATTAAATTGCTAATGCGTTATCCATAAGCGTAAGCGTTCTTTTTCGACCTGGCTAATTAATGTCAGCCCGGCTTATTCTTATTTGTTCAATTGTTTCAACACATGCACAAATGGCGCATGAAAAACAGCAAATAACAAATAGCAAATAAATAAACAACAACAGGCAGTAAATATTTGACTTAAATATTAACTGTTAAGCCTGTGCAACTTGTTTGGCTTTAAGTAATGCGGCTAAAAGCCACTTACATGGCTTTAAACTTGGCATTGTAGCCAAGTTTACATGCCGCTGCCAGGCAGTTGATAGAACTCCCGGAGATGCGCTACGCTATGCCATGGCCAAAACGTGTTTGTAATTTCTCTAACTGCGTCTTGGCCAAGTTAATATCGTGAAATTGCTGACAATCGGAAGTCACAAAGCGTCAACACAGTCGCCGACTTTTTGCGTAGTTTAATAAGTATACAAATACAACTATTTTATTTATTTATTCGTTTTTTCTGTCTCTTCTCCTTTTCAAATACTTGTCTGTCATGACATCACGGTGAAATTCGTTGTGCACAGTGGCGCAAAATCATACTAAATAACTAGCAGATTTATTGCGATAGCATCGAATCGTATCGGGTTGGGTTGGGCTGGGCTGGGTTGGGTTTTGGGGTCTAGAATTGCAATCAGCTTAGCGTGTTATTAATGCAGGCGACTTATAATTAAGTTAATAAGTTAGTGTTGTTCTCGGATTCCACTAAGATCTTCTCATGGAAACTAGTTGTTCACGTAACTTTGACTAAATCAAAACAAATATCATTAATTTCACTTGTTTTCCACACTAATCAGCAAACTGGAGATGTTCCCTTGTCGTGTCATATTAATCGCGTATAGCTAGCTGGCAATTAATCGCCGGAAGCCCGACAATTTTTAGTTTAATCGGAATTACTCAAGTTATCTAATTAAAATTGATATCGTTTAAGAATTTTCATTTGTTTTGAAAAGCTTTATAAGCTTTCAATGCTAAGAGTTCTAGAGATGTTCTAGCTATGAAAGTTTTTCTAAGACCGTCTGTAAGAGCTAGAGCTACCAGTTTTTGTCTTCAGGTTCCTCTGTACTGCAAGCATTTGAAGTTTGTTCTACTATTTCTTATAGCTGACAGACAAACGATAAGTCTTTCAAAAACTTAAGAACTTCTGTAACTTAAGAATTTAAATCTTTCCGTTGTTATAGAATCCAGAGCTCAACAATATTAGTAACTAATAAATTTTGCAACCTGCGATTCCACTGATTTTTCAAGGAACTTTGAACTTTGAACACAGAATCACTTGTCGACATATTTGATTTAGATCTGAGAAAGATCATTTAATGCTAATTTGATAATTTGCATAAAATTCGCAAATGTTTTTATAACATAAGCCAATTTATGATAGAGGCGGTGAGCATTAGATAAATATAGGAATATAGGAATTCCCCCGCCGTGCGTCCGAAATGTGGGAATTGGCGCTGATTTATCGATTCTGTTATCGCAACAACTTAGGGGCATAAATTAGGCAGGCCATAAAATACACACCTCCCGCATACAAATCTCGACTTGGAGTTGACTAATTAATGAATTTATCACAAAGTTTGATGGCTTAAAAATTGAAATTGAATTCGATATTGAAACTAAAACTGAAACGGGTTTTGAAAGCCACAAAATATGAAGAACTGCGCGATGTTTTAATAAAATCATCACCTAATCGAGTCAAGTGCTGGGCAGAGTATACAATAAGCAAAAGAAATCGGAATTAATCCGATTAATGTGATTAATTGTGCTCGTGGGATGAGTGGAAAACACGCGTCTTTTGTTTATAGTCTTTTGTTTATGTTTTGTAATTATGGAGTACGGCGAGACAAAAGGCTAAAATTGATGAGCCAAGCAGCCAGTAGAAACAAGAAAAACGTTAATAAAACATTAACAAACATACTTATATTCGCATATGAGCGAATAAACATTCGTAAATTAGTCAAGTTATGCGAAACTCGCGTGTTTGCAGCTCATAAATGAATCGCAAAGAGCTGAAACTTAAGCTATGCAGCAGTTGCTTATGGCCATAAACCTATTACCATTTACCATTTGCCATTTTTGCGCCATTTGGCTTAATCAAGTTGGCAGCAGGAGCCGAAGAATCAGTAGAAGCAGAAGCTGCTGTCACATTGATATTGCTCATACGCCGTGTGGTGCGTTCATCAGACATGAATATTAAGTGAAGGCCACGCCCCAAAATTCTGATTTCTTTTACAGGATTTGGGTGTGTCACATTCACATACACACTCCCACACTTGGCCAAGCCTTTGACACCTATTGAAGTGTGTTGGTGTGTGCTTGTGAGGCACGTGTGGCATGCCACACCTTTAGTTCATTCGCTGGTCAAGGCTTTAGCTGCGCCTTGACGTTGCAAACAAAACATCCTTTTTTTATTTTGGCCCAGGCCAAGTAAGCATGTTCAGGATGTGGCAACGGAAGTTAGCTGCAACTGCAACTGCAACTGCCAACGGCCAACTGACCATAAATTCTTGGCCAAGTTTAAAGCACATCGCGTGCTCGAAACAGCACTGAAGGTCAACTTAACTCAAGTTAAGAGATAAAAATGCATAGTATTGTAAACAGAACTCATCTGAATACTCACACACGCACATTTATACATACACTGAGAAAAACGAGAGCACGAGCTAGCAGCTAGAGAATTTAATAATTTTTCCTATTGAAAACTAACGAAATTAGTGAAAAAATTGAGCTCAACTGTTTAAGAAAAAGTTCTAGTGTTAGCCCATTGTTTTTTTAACAGTGTAGTTCAAGACATATTCGAATTTATCTTATCGCTATTCGCTTTTCTAATGCCCCGTAGTAAATTGTAGAGGTTTGTCGGAGCACATGAAAGGCGGACAGTTGAAGATTGTATCTGAAGCACCTAGCAATAATGGAGGTACAATATGAGTGGCATGAGTATGCCATGCCCACACGGGGGCGTACACTGTCGTATCAAGTTCCAAGTTGTCAATCAAGAAATCACATTTCTACCATATGATACGTTAGAAAATTATTATGAAATTCATTGAAATGGAACTATTTGCAGTAAATAAATAACAAAACTACCAAGTCAATAAAATAATGTAAAGCGATTAAAAAACAAACATAAACTACAAAGTAAATAAGGAATCAGCAATTAAATACATTTTTAAATAAGTACTATACATCAATTAGATATAAATAATATATATTTTAAAGATAAAATTAGATATATATATGAATATATCGATTTAAAGATATAATTAGATATATATATGTATATAGCGATTTAAAGATAAAATTAGATATTTATATATGAATATATAAGATGAACTCAATACAGAAAATAGAGAAAGCTATGAAGACCAAGGCAAATGCTATAGAACAATAAACCTAACAGAAAGCAGTTAGTAAAGAAAGTACGAATAGCAACAGGAGTATTGAAGGGGCAAGAAAGATAAATGAACTAAAGATTTTAAGATAAATATTTATAAATATATAGTATAAAAACTATATTATCTAAAAATTGATGGTGCTCAATGTTAGGTAATAACACTAATACTACATAGATAGTCTAAATCTAGAACCCTGCAATACAGCATCGCAACGTCAGTCTGTCACAAACAGTTAACCGATGAGCACGTGCTGTGTCGCTTTCGCTCTCGCCGCCGAATGTGAAGTCTTACAACACCGCACTTCTTTACTAGCATATTTTCAGCTATTGGCAATTCAGCGACAAACAGAAGGGTCCCAAACTGGAAAATTTGAGTGAGCGTTATCATATTTATATAAATAACTATACAATTAGTTAATATGTATTAGTAATGAATTAATTCCATTACTAGTTAACTGAAAGCGATTAAAACAATCAAAGTAAAGCGTATTAATCTTGATAAGATAGGGCTTGTGCTTTTTTATAGAAATAAATATTACAAAATGCTCAGATTACTTTATAAAGTTAGAAAAGAAATCGATTTTATTAGTTGCATAAAGCAAACTAGTCTATTATTAAATACAAATTAGTTTAAATTATTAGTAAATTTTTTTAAGAAATACGTAACATATTTTTAAATTAAATATGAAATGTTATATGTATATATCGAGCAATATACACATTACTTCCACATACATACTATTATAGCAGCCCTCGCCTAAGCCGCCTCTTCAGTTGCTCGTTAAAGCTGCTTAAAACTTACCTGATTTACCCAAAGATTTACCGTTAGCGGGCCAAGATGACACGCTACTGATAGCGTTTGTTACAGGGCTTATAAAATATACTTTCGGTGTGGGTGTGAGTGTAAATGGGTATATGAATACACTCACTAGCCAAACACTGACCTTGACATTAGAATTGAAATTGTGCAACGTACGAGTCTCTGTGTGCAAGTTATATGAGCAATTCTACATGTGTTTGTACTTATTTTTAAACAGAAACAACAACAATAACAATTGCAATAACAATAACAACAACGATAACAAGATTATAATCATTTCGAGCCAAATGCGGAAGAGTCCGTAGCTGAAAACAGTGTTTCTACCTGTTTTGCATAATAATTTTTGCAAGTGCTCAATTGGGTAGCTAGTGGCACTCGTCTGAGTCGTATTCACGAATTACTCGTAATTCACGCTGCTTTCTGAATATGGGTTAACTGCTATTCCTGGCCAAATATATATGCATATACTTGCCACTGTGCCGCTTTCTTTCGATCCAGAAATCACAGTTATGCTCGTTAGCCACTTACACATGCCGCTGGAATGTCAGCCGACTGGCGCTAGGGGGCGTTACTTGTTTGTTACTTGTCGTGTCGCGTCGCGTCGCGTTGCTACTACCATCCGCTAGCTTGTCGTTGACATTTCTCAATTAAAAATCAATGTTATTTATATTTGATAACAGGTTGTACTACTACTAGACACACTCACTAATTAATATCATGTACTTCCATGGCCGAATTGACTTGACTTTGATTTTGATTTTGGCAAAATACAAGCAAAATAACAAAGTGCTTCAATTATCATTTGTACAGTTTTGAAGAAAGTCCAAATAATTTGTTAATTGAATCAATTAAAAGCCATTAAAACAATATTCGCAATTTATTTGCACGGCTACAGCTACACAGATACTTGTGTGTATCCATCAGATACAATGTTGTGCAGCCTTGTATCTTTAGCTTTTATTTTGTGTACATTTTTTGTGTGTTGTTTAAATCCATTCAATGTCTTGTCGTCACGCCCTCACAAGCACTGGCAACAACTAACAACAAATAATAATAACAATAATAATAATAATAATCATAATCATAATAATCACCTTTCATTGGTTGTTGTTTGATTGTTTTGGCTTTTATGCGAATATACATATATTTGTTTGGCAACAATAATAATTATTAATGTGCTCCATTCATTTGCTTGTTGTTGCTTTGTTTTTTTGGCATTTTCTTAGACCCATTTTGCACTCAAGATCACTTGAGATCAGGCCTCTAAGTCTCAAGATACCCATCTGAACAATCCAAGGATGTGACAAAACAAACAATCAATTTATTATTATGAGATTTCTGCACACGGCACACACCCAAAACTCAGGGCTCAAATAGCACAAATGGCGCAAGGTTAATGGACATCCATGACACAGTTCTCTCCCTCTCTTTCTCGCCCTCCATCACTGTTACTCTTTCTAGCCATAAATTAAGTGTTATAAGTGGCAACATAAAGCAGTGAAATTCCCGTGCAATTTAGATTAAAGCACTCATCGTCTTTCTAGCCAGATATTGATAAGATTTCCACTACACAAATCCACACGTGTTGTGAACTCCTGATTTCTTTTCGACTCTTGACTCTCGCTCTTAACATTTTGTGATAAGCCAGTTAAGCAATTTGGTAGCCAAATTGTGCCTATCTTTATGAGCCCTAAACGAGTGGTAGCCAAAGTTACAGAGCCATAAACATACACTATATACTTAGACGACAAAGTACTAACTGCGGAAACTGATAAACAGCTAAAGCTTTAAGACTATATCAAATATTTTTCACTTTTAGAGCAAAGAAACTCTAAAAGTCTTGGTTTTTAGAAAAATTCCAAAAAAATATAGCATCTTAAGAATTTCATGAGCATAACTTATATATTATATATAGTATTCTAGAGGAACGTAAGTAAATTTTAAACAGTTTTCCACAAATGTTTCTGCGATATACTAAAATAAACTTCGTTTTCAAATGTCAAAGACAAGAAAAGTTACTTATATCAAATACTAAAATGACAATTTCTATATTGATATTATTAACGTATATTTATCACTGCTATATAGTATGCTAGCACCGTGTCAGGCCCACTACAATTTCGATATCATTCGGCTACTGGCAGCAAGGTGAAACCCATCAATTATAAAACAAACTGACTCAGCGTCAGTTCGCGGTAATAGCATAAGGAATGTATAACCTGAACGAGCCTATCTAAGCCACACAAAAAGTCGGCCTAAAGCCAGTTGGCAAATAGTTAGATAGTTGTTAAGTACGTTTAGTTGGTCTAAAAATAGCACAAATAGTTGCTAATTGTGTAATCAAGAAAACACACTTAAGTGCTAATCGAAAAGGGAAATAATAGTGTTGACAAGGGTAAAGTTTTACACCTCCATATTTCATGGTCTATTTGCAGTTTCAATTTCTATTTCAATTTCCATTTCAATTTCAATTTCAATTTCAGTTTTCCATTTTCAGATGACACTGCAAGTTTCAAGTTGAAACAAGTTGATTATCAATTTGTTGGTTTCATTGAACTTGAATTGATGATTAATAGACTCTCTCGTATCTGTTGACCGTTATGGATAGAGCTATTAATGATGAGCAGCATTTGTTTTATTGATAGACTGATTGATTGACTGACTGATTGATTGATTGTTTGTCGCACACATTAGCATCACTTGTTTGTCGATCGTTGCGTTTCAATGTAATTACAAAGCTTCTGACATTTTGCAGCCTTCATTCACTGATTTGCTACTTGTGATTGTTGGCAAACCACAGCAGCTAACATAGAGCCGCAATCACACAGCAATCAACAATTGCAACCACATTTTGCGGATTTGCATAAACAAATTGAGCTCACAAATCGCTTAGCATACAATGCGTTTTAGCGTGAATTAAACAAATATTGAATGCAAATAAGTCATAAATTTTACCATATGCTAATTTAACCGATCTCAGTCGCCGTCTCTGTCTCTGTCTCTATCTCTGTCTACGGATCTTGTCAACAAGCTGATCTCGTTTCGTCTAGATTTATTTATGATTATTTTGGATTTTTCAATTCCAAATATTTCCATCATTTCCATCAGCTGTGGGTGTTGACTGTAGACGACTGATTGCTGACAGTTGTGGGTTTGCTTTTTGCTGATCTTTCAACATGTTGCAACTTTATGAATTTGTGATTTACTGTACTCATATGCATAACTATCCGCTTTTTCTCTACTTTGTCTAATTGATTACACTTTTAATTAGTAAACTGTACTTTAGTTACATACTAAAGCTATCACATTCCTCATTTGAAATTGTTTTTACTTTTGCGAAATTGCTGGAATTTTATCGCAATGATTGACGTTGATTGATGAGTAAGTTAACCCGTGTCGTAATCTTTTGTTATTAGTATACTCGCAGTTGTCTGTTTGTCTGTCTTTCATAAACCCATATAGTTTTTCACTCAATTTCCCTCTGATTTCTCTGCCCTTTTCGCATTCTAAGCACGATTTGAGAATGCAGTCGAAGATTGCACAACGATTCTATTTGCGTAACACGATATGTGGATATAGTAATACATATAGTATTGTAGTATGCCCAATGAATCTCAATGAAATGTTAGTCAAGCGATTGTTATTGTTAAGAACACGTTGCCAATTGTGTTGTACGATATGGCTTAAACGTTTGCACTGCCAAGTTAACTGCTCAAAACACTCCCCTTAACGGCCTTTCGTTATCATTATCATCATGTCATGGGACTGCGAAGTGAGTAACGTGTAAGATAATTGGAGTAACAGGGAAAGAGTAGAAGCTTCTGACACGCTTTCATCTGGAATTAATTGATAACAGTTTATTCGCGTATTTACATGCGAATTACGACCAGTTTTATGGCGTTATTTTTATGAACCTAATCTACAAATTGTTTTTCGTAAGACCCTCACAAATATTTGAGTTATTACTGGGTATTCTTTTGGGGCATGATAAATACTGTGCGTGCTCTGCACAAGCACTTAAGTATATATAATAAAAACGATTTAATGCCTACAGCTTGCCTACAAAATACCCTGTAAACTTGTGTTTAATAAGTTTCGAGTCTAGACTTCACTTCAGACACTTAGCTTTATAGTTTAATACTATATTTTAATAGATTCCAAGCCCAAAGACCTTCCTATTCCTATTTCAAACAACTTTCCCACACTTTAATGCTTACAGGGTATAACAATTTGTGTATTTAGTGCGAAAGAAAGCCGTTAAATGTGCTAATTGAAGTACAATGTGTAGTATTTCTAACGGCAATAGACTCCATACAATGAATTATTGAGATATTTATGCGAAAACACGTCGTTGAATTAGTTAAACAATTAGCACTCGCCAGGAACAGATAATAAATCAATATAAATATTGATAGATGCTGTTGTTGTGTGCTGTTGTTAAGTGCTACTTATAATATTTGATTTATGCCATTGTTTTAATTGCAAATTCATATTTACATATTTAATCTTAATAATCGCAAAAATTAAGTGGAACGTTTGCGAATGAGGCGTGAAGTCAACGCTATTATTAATTGTTTAAACAAATTAATTAACAGCTGCTATTGAGCAGTGGGTAAACAGCAAAAAGCAACAAATTACCGCTAATTAAGCCACAGGAAAGGTGGCAACAATTGGTGTGAAAAGTGTGCGATTAAACAAATTAGCAATTAATTAATTCAACTGTGCGGAAATTAAGAGCAGCTTATGGAACTTGATTTCCTATAGGAATGATTATATTTTCCACAATTTAAGAAGTTTTCTTTCCAATTCTTTAATATTTAACAGACTTCCCTCTCTGCTCGTAAGTAAAACTCATATTTAATTGCAGCTTGATTGAGTTTTTGACATGCGTTGGGCGATTTCATAATCAGTATATATAATCCATACCGCCTTATCTAATTAATACTAATTCTGCTTGTTACATACATTGTATAATTTTAATCAATATTTTCGTATCTTTTTTTTGCAGACATGTCGAAATTCGTTGGCGTTGCCGATATCACGGAGAACAAGAAAATCTGGCGCATGTTGCTCGGCGAATTGCTGGGGACATTTTTCTTGGTTTTCATCGGTGTTGGCAGCACAGTGACCGGAAGTGCCACCGTGGCACAGATAGCATTCACCTTTGGCTTAACGGTGGCCACACTGGCCCAGGTAAGAAACTATCATAAGACTTCAAAGAGATACAAAGACCATAAGATTGCCATCGCAAAAATGTGTTGTGATTGAGATTGAGAATTGTTTGTGGCCAGTAGGCATTATATACAGGCATTGCTAGTGCATGGAGTAGAGATGGACACGAACCCTATGCTTTTGGGGCTAGAAACTATTTATAAAGAACGTATTCTATATGAATTAGACTACACAAATTAATTAAATTTGTTATTAAAATAAAGTAGCTTTGTTCGGGAAAGAGTTAGCATTTCAGACTTTTAAAAGTCTATCCATTCTTAATCTTCAAAAAAGAAGGACCAAATTTAGCACGCAGCTTCCTACCATTTCTTCTACTTCTTCACCAGTTATACAAATGTAACTTTTTTATTAAACAACAACTGATTCTATTAAGTTTTTATTAACTGCCCATGCAACACGAAACAAGACACGACACGACCTGACACGAGTTCCATCTCTAGCCGTAACGATCAATAATAATGGCAAAATCATGCGTTCAAGGACACGCCACCGCCGCGTTACACTTTTAGCCGGTCCAAAACTCATTCACAAGTGGTACGAATACGAATACGAGTGCAAGTGCGAGTACCCGTTTGTTGCACTCGCATTTTGGGCAAGACATTGGCATTTAAAACGACAAACGCATAAAAAAAACTAAAAAAAAAACAAAAATAAACGGCAATCGAACGCGTTGGCCGCGTGCGAATGTAATTTACAAAATTGACAGATAGATTTACAGACGCACAAAGCTACAAAGCTAAACAGAGATACAGATACAGATACAAATGCAAGTGGAGCTGCGGCAGCCAACAGCTAAAAGATACAAATACAAATACAAAAATGCTTACAAAGTTGAGCGCTGATCATGATCATTAGCGCTGCACAACGCTGCGTATGAGTAACGCACAATGTTTGTTTTTTTTTCGACAACAAAAATGCGAATATGATGTGAATGCTGTATAAACTGTGCTGTGAATACTCTATGCTGGTGATTGTGATTGTGAATGTGAATAATAAATGCGCAGTCGCTAAAGCATAGCGTCTGCGTCTACGTCTGCGTCGGCAATTAACATTAATCAACACGCAAAATATGCAATTAGATTATTATGCGTTTAATTACGTTATGCCTTTGATGTGGTTCATGTGGTTGTTGTAGTTGTTTCTACGAATTTTTAGCAATTACAGTCTTTAAATTGATGACAACCCTAACAAAATAATTAAGACTTATAGCTGACATATTCTAAACAATTTGTATTTAGCCGTAACAAGCAAATATCAAGAAACATCAAGTGCAGCTTATGTTAACGTTAAGTGTTGAGTAACAGCAGAAGAAATAGGCACATAACCTCAAAAGTTCTAGTTTTTAAAGCGAACTTTGTTTATAATAATATAGCACAATGTACATATAATATCTTTAGGCACAAAAAATTGTTAGAAATCTTTCTTCGATATAAAAAACACTGCATTTTAGCTCACAGTGTTGGTTAACAACGCTTGAAACATAACCTTAAGCGAAAATTTATAAGCAATTTTGTTGAATTATTGTAATATCTGTGAATTCTGCTTTGCATTATGCTAAATTTCACAATCAACTACTAAAAAACACACGTGAGCAATACGTAATACTAGATTATTTATAGAAATAACTATTTCTCTATCTATCTATCTATTTCTTGCCGCCACTCTCTTTTTCTCTTCATTTCTCTGCACACTTTCACTGAGATGATTCGCTACGATTGCTCAATGCAATACAATCGAGAGGTAAAAGATAGTCACGAGTCATTGAAGACCTGTTCACAATTTTTTTTTTGCTTTTTGTTGTTTATGAAAACCGAGCAATATTTCAACGATTAGTTGCAGTTGCAGTTGCACTTGTGGTTGCCACATGACGTGTGCCACGAGACAGTAATCATTTGTCCATTTGGGTTAACTGAACTCGATCCGTGACCAGACATTATGACGCGAATTGGCTTTTGGGCGCAGGGAGGTTCACTAGTGACGCTAGTTCCCTCAAAAACGCCGATCAATGAAGCGTAACAAATGAAAAACGTGACAATTAACAGTAATTTAATGCCAGCACATACGTACATATGTACGTAATACTTACATATATATAGCACCTACCTATAATACTTGGTACTAATACATTTGGAATTCGAAATTTGTGAATGAAAAATTTGTAAGGATTTAGCAAATTATCATACTTTAGAAATCTATTAGTCATGGGTATGAAACAAGCGTAGCTAGAAGTTAGATGACGTCTTGGAGATATATACTAACTTTAGCTAGGAATACTTTTTAGCTATATTACTCTTAGAATTATGTACCTTTTGGGTTTTTTTTTTTTTTTTTTTTTTTAGGTTATTATGTCAGCTATTCTCACTTCTTTTCAATTTCTGCACTCTTCTCTATCATTTTACTTTCCTCTCTCTTTTTTGCAAGCTTTCCTTTTCCCTAACTAAATATAACTTAAAATCACGACATTTGTATGCAATTTGCATTGCGCCGTTTGACAGTTGGCCAAAAGGAAGTGGCACAAAAACTATGAAAATGCAAATAGCAAAGAGCAAACTAAACAAAAAAACAATATTAGATTTTTGATTATGTTGCAAGCCAAGTGGGAAAATTCCAGCATTTTTTGATTGGCAATGCGGGTGAAGTGAATCCAAAATGAATGAGTGCCAAGACACACACACAAACACTCAGAGTCATAAATTGTGAGTGCCGGCAGTTGAAACAGTTGGCAATTTGGGTTTGCCGGTTTGTCCAGCATTTGATTAATGGGTATACAAACCACAAACGATTGCAGCAGATGAGCAGTGAATAATTTGAATGTGGCTAAGAGAGATATGAATTCAAAGTCGTTAGAACCTCCAGCGGCAATCAAGGTGCAACATGCAAGATCAATAAAACGTTCAACTTGTTGCAATTAAAGCAATAACAACAACAACAACAGCAACAACACCAAATTGTGCGTGCACCATTCAAAAGTTGATATCAAACGGCCCGAAATCAACGAAAATGGCAAAGTCAGTTGAAGCAAACCATTTGGTTTGGTTTGGGCCAAGTTAACTAGGCTTAAAGCGAACTTGAAACGTTCAACAATCACCAGCAATAACAACAACAACAGCAGTTGCAGAAAAGCAGAACGAAACAAACAAGTTAACATTCAATTTAACAAAAAGCTATAAAATATGATTTAAGCGCAAATGTCGCACAACAACAACAACAACTTGCAACAACACAGACATTTGTGCGCCAAGACTGCGCATGCGTAAGCCTCGATCTAAGCGATCGATATCTCTATATTCTGCCACTACAGACACAGCATTAGCATTAACCATTTTGCAAGCCAAGTTTTAAGCTCGTACCTTAAAAAATTCAAATGGCCAGCAAAAAGTAGCTATTAAAAGACATAAAAACAAACTTTGTCTGCGGCAACGCCGAATGTCAAAGTTAACACTGGGTGTTAAATTCTTTGCCAGACAGCCAGACGGGCGAACAGACAGACGGACAGGCGGACAGACAGACGCACAGTTCGTTTGCATTGTTCTGTCTGTCTGTCTACAGTTTGTTATTGCCCAATCGACCCTCTGTCACATATAAAATATACATATTTATAAAACTAAATTTAATTACACGCTAATAAAAGGCGTACAGCGTACACTGAGAGCAACTAGAAGACACTCCAACAGCTAGAGTATTTTATAACAATAAAATCTGTTATAGAAAAGTTGAATCATTATCTTATATACAGCATAAACTTTAGCTTTCCTGTAATTTTAACAGCAATTTCTTTTGGCCTTTTTTTCGATAACTCTATAACTATAGCACATCAAATGTCAGTTTAACACTTGTTGCTCAGTTTGGACAAGTGATTTGTTGGCTTGTTGACCTGGCTAAAATGCTGTGCAAGATTGTGCCCTTTGCCCATGGTTGGTGTCTGCATTTTGGCCATTACGAAAGAGGCCTAAACGCTGCCAAAGTCAGAGAGTGTCAGTTGTGCTGCTGCCACAGCGGATACAAGCAATTTGGCTGACAAGCAGCCAAAAAAAAAAAAAAAGAATCGACAAAGAGCCAAATTGAGAGCCCAGTTAAGCAGTGTTGTCAATTTCCAAATGTGTAGATCGAAAGTAAAAGTGATTCCCAACGTTAGTTCTGTTGAGTCATTGTAATCTGAGACTCAAGTGCCATTATAGTTTTACTTAGAACTGCAATTGCCACTAAAGTGAGTATACACTCAGCCAAACGCCAAACACTCGCACTGACACTCACACTCATACTCACACTCTGACGCACTCACAGTTGTCTTATGAATGAAAACGCATTTAACGTTTGGCTTGAACTCAAGGTCGTTGCTGTTGGATGCAGGCAGGCTTCAATGTAGCTCACTATCAATTGCAGATTTGGCTTGCTTTATATATATATATACTATACATATATTCATTGCTCAAATCGGCTTTAGTTTTCGATTTGGTTTTGAATTTCGTTCGGTGTTTGGCAACGTGTTTCAACTGGCCAATAGCCTGTCTGCGTTTAATTGGAGTGGCCAGCGAGGGGAGAGCGAGCGAGCGAGAGAGAGAGTGAGCGCTAATTACAGCCACGTTAAGAGCAAGTTCAGGCCAGTTCGAGGCTTTTATGTTATGTACTTGCAACGCCCGTGCCACTTTGCAACTGCCAACTAACTGTGGCAACTTGACATTTGCCGTACGCACTCGCATTTTGCATTTTAGCCATCATAAATGTGGCAAACAAACACTTGAGCATTGTTTGGTAGCTGACTCAGCTCTTTGGCAGTTCGATTCGATCTGAGTTTGCTATTGCTGCACTTTTTAATTGCACACTTGAGTCAGCTAGTATAAAAGCATATTAATCATATTTGCCACTCGCTGGGGCACGCAGAACCCATCATTAACTCAACCCCGAGTGGCATGCCACAAGTGCGTGAGAATGCGGCCGTTGCAATGATTCATCTGACAACACAAACTATGCAGAACTATTTTAACTAAAATAAGTTGTCTTAAAACTACGTTTAGCGATCTTAATAAACTTTACAGTTGATCTATATTATCCCGAGTAACCCTAGGATCTAACAGATATATAATAAAAGAGTGGAAAATCTTTCTAAGTTTTTCAAAATATAAAGAAAATCTTATTTTAATGATTTTTTCAAATATATTAAATTCTTTTCTTTAGTGTGCTCGCTAGAGTCCGTACATTTTAGAATCCTTTAATACTATATAGATCTAACAGATATAATATGACAGTAGAAAATATATAGAAATTTAAAAAACAGAAAGCACATCTTAGTTTTCTATATAAAACATTATGTGCTAGGTACGAAAGCTTATATTAGAAGCCCCAAAGTTATTTTATTTACTAAAACATACAATACCATCTTAGAATGCAATTCTAATGAATGATAAAAGCTCACATTTAACGTATATCTCTTTAATATGTCAAAGTATTAATCAAATAATTTAAATAAATTTTTTTAGACATCTTATACCTGAATTCGTTAGCCCAAAACGTATATTTCTTTAATATGTCAAACTATTAATCAAATAATTTAAATAAATTTTTTAAACATCTTATACCTGAATGCGTTAGCCCAAAAATTCTATTAGCTATATTACAAAAGCAAAAATATTAAAAAAGCGAGTTCCTATTAATAATGTCATTAAATCAAATTAATTTCTTTGCAAAAACGTTAAACCATATAATCGCACAATAAATAATCTTTCAATTCTTAAGTGACGATAGCTGTTAATTTATATGCAAACATTAAAGTGCAATATATAAGCGTACAGCTCTTAACTGACTTGTTAACAAAAGGAATTTAATTTAAAACTGAACTTGATTTACAGCTTTAAACAGAATTGAGAACTTTAATGGTATCTGATTGATAAACAATTTAAAACTGATTATTATATTTTTCTTATTATAATTTTAGGGTCTTGGTCATATCAGTGGTTGCCACATCAATCCGGCGGTGACAGTGGGTTTCCTCATCGTTGGAGAGATGAGCATTCTGAAGGCGGCCTTTTATATCATTGTGCAGTGTGTGGGAGCGATTGCTGGAGCAGCTGTTATCAAAGCGGCTCTTAATGGCATGGCTTTGAGTGCATTGGGTGTGTCACAGTTTAATGAGAGTCTGGATGTGGGACAGGTGGTGTTGATTGAGGCGCTGATTACGTTCATACTGGTGTTTGTGGTCAAGGCTGTGTCGGATCCAGGACGTCAGGATATCAAGGGATCGGCTCCACTAGCTGTGGGTCTCTCCATTGCCGCAGGACACTTGTGTGCGGTATGTAATGGCTACTTATAGACTGTTGAACTACTTATCTTAAACTCTTGTTGATTACAGATAAAGCTCAGCGGTGCTAGCATGAATCCTGCACGCTCCTTTGGTCCCGCTGTCGTCATGGGCATGTGGAGCAGTCATTGGGTCTACTGGGTGGGACCACTGGCCGGCGGCATACTCGCAGCCCTCATCTACAAGTTCATCTTCAAGGTGCGCAAGGGAGATGATGAGGCAAACTCGTATGATTTCTAAGCTAGCAATTCCACAGCCCATTCCATCCCTTTTCTTCCCCCAAATCTATTGGGGTGATCATCACACAAAACTTGTTGTTGTAGTACGTACATACGCAAATGCTTTGCATTCACATTTGTATTCGTCTCATTCACAAATTACTTGACTTCCCATTCGGAACTCGAGTCCACAACTCCACTTTAGATTAGCCAAGCGAAAGTCGCACAATTTTAAATTGTACAATTTTTATTTGTTGAAAAATAAAAAAGAAACAAAAGCCCCTTGTCGCCGCTTTCTAAAATATTCTATGTTTTTATGCTTAAGATATATATATATATGTGTAATTCGCAATTATTTGTAATATTATTAAACGAAATTGTATCTCGAAATGTAATTACAGTTCACATAATTTCAAATTATTTGTTAAAATTGTTATTATTACTATACTTACTACCAACTATCCAATAATTATTGAGCACATAAATAAAACTATTTCGTAAATGACAAATTCTATGTGTAATAAAAGATATTAAAAACAAAAAGCAAAACGAAACCATATTGTAAACAGAACCCATATGAACCCAGTTCCTAGCAATGCGTTACTCATTGTTTGATTAATTCTTTGTATTTCTAGCTACTGAAGGTTCTGTTCACTTGGTATTTTAGCTGGATTAAAATTCTATCCTTATATCGTAATATTTAGTTTTAGTTGTAAATATTTATAGGGTGACGTGCTTTCAATTGGGCTATCAAAATCTTCATAGCTTGCTAAGGGCAGTTAAAGTCCCAAAAATCCTTCTTCCAAACCTTTAAACTCCTATACCTTGGCGAATACTGCAGCGATTTCGGAGCGGAATGCCATTTTGAACTGCTTTTGATCCCATAATCAATTCTGCATTTAAGTTTAAAATTGTTTAAAAATTTGTTTTTTTGTCAAAATTTTTCATACATACCCCTTGACATTTTTTTCAAAAAAAGAAATAATTTATTTTTCTTTCAAAAACTATCCCAATCGATTAGGCAGTTTGTGTAGGTTATAAATATATATGCTTTATAGGGTCGCAAACGAGTTTTAAACATGCTATGAAGACTTTTTTTGAATATTGCGCTAAATGCTGCTTGTTAGATAGTGCTGTAAAATGCTAGCTAACAAAGCTTATCGATATATCGATAAGTCTAGTATTACACATGTTGAAGCGCCAAATTGAAATAAACCTCAATCAGAACTATTCAAATTGAAAGATTTAGTTTATTGATGTAAATGCGTATCTAGACGAGATTTACAACAGTTTTTATAATGGATTCCATCATTTACAATTTATAGGAATGTTAGCTTAACTAAAGTCTACTATACTCGGTTCATTATTCCACATATTTCACATACAAACAACGAGATAAGTCCAAAAACAAAATAATAAATATTTTAGCAAGAGTATTGCACAAAAATTAATAATAAAAAAATGGGATTATGGTAAAAACACACTTTGAAAGTGTGGATTTCCTTAAATTGCAATACACTCTGCCGGTCTCTAGGGGTTATAAGGAAACAAATTTGATATTATTATCTGAAGTTGCTGCTGAGCGCTCAATATATAAGTATATAAACTCATTAACGACATTATAAATAGCACACAATCTGTGCATTAATTTTTTCTGTTTTCTTCTATACATAAATTGTATGTAGTATCTATGTACGTGCACAGAACGGCAATCACTTGACCGGGTGGTCTTTACCATATACATATCTATACATATATAGTTTATATATATATATATATATTCCTAAACCAATAAGCAAAACTATGGGGCTGCCATTTACAATTACGCCCTAAAGAATCTTACAACTCGTACAATATATTGTCGGCAAATCGGGCACTCGGGTAGAACTTTTCCACAGTTGGTACAGGTGGCCATATGGCCACACTCCAGAAAGACGCACTCAATCGGCGCATCCATGCAGATCTTGCAGAGCTCATCGGTGGCAAGTTTCTCCACAGCTGCAGAAGACACAGAGAGTATTAGTTATAGCTTAATGGATTTGGGAGATATGTGACATGTACCTGGAGCAGTGCGCATGGTTTTCCATAGTCTTTGCACACGATCGAGCAGCTCCTGTTTCTCACAGCATCCTTTGTAGTCCACACGATGCAGCATCAGCACCTCCTTCAGCTGTTTCACCGTTAAGTTTTCCAAGTCTTTTCTGCAATATCAATATGAATCGGTTAATATATATACATATAGTAGTATAATTGCTGCTGTCAACTTACACATCCTCAAAGTCTTCCAAGTTTACAAAGCGTGAATCGAAGCCATTGGCTGGCTCAAAGCCATCTGGCGCGGCATACACATGAATCCCCTCATCGTCATCCCCCCAACGGTTGTCATTGTCATCCTGTGTGGGTGAGAACTCAATGGTGGGTGTTATGGGCATGCCACTGGCACCACCAGCTGCCTCTGCACCGCTCAGCGGTGAGACCACATGACTGCCGGCTTCGGAGCAATCAATGGACTTGGTACGCTGCTCCAGATACGTGAGAAACTCTTGCAGCTCTCGCTTAATGTCCTCCTCGGACATTTGTGAGTTCTCCAGATGTCGCCGCATCTTCTCCACATGTCGCCGTATATTGGTTTTATTCTTGCCACAACGTCGACAGCTGCTGCTGGCAGTCGACTGCAATTCCGGCTGTTCACTTAGCGTACTCAAGGCTGGGCCACTGTTGGCCACCGGCGACTCATCATCGCTGGAATGATGTCGACGATTGAGGTAGCCATCGGAACGGCGTCGTGTCACCTTCTTTATGCGCTGTGGCAGCTGTGGCGGCACTGTAACCGTCACCAGGCGTTGCTCAATGTTGGGCAGCTCACCGGGTGGACCATTTCGCAGTGTCACCTGCAAGATCTCTTCGGTGTTGGCGCCAGCTGCAGTTGTGGGTGTGGTCTGTGCATTGTTTTGACTGGAGCTGCTTGCTGGAGCTGAAGTTTGCTCTAGGATCTGCCATTGATCCAAGTTGCTGCTGTTGGTATCTGTAGCTGCCTTACTTTCGTCCGATATGCCGCCAATGGCGCCCAGTTCCTCAAAACTAGACTGCGACGAGTCGGCATCGCATGCATCCACCTTGGAGCTCAGTGGAGATCCTAGCTTGGAGCAGACTGGACTGTCGCTTGAGTTGCCAGCTGCTGCTGCAACAGTTGCTGCTGCTGCTGCTACTCCAATTGTTGCTGCATCTGCTGCTGCTGGTGTTGGCTGCTCTACAGCTGGCTCGCTGTTCTTGCTGGAGGCGCGCTCACTGAATGTGTTGATGATTTCATCATCCGAACACTCGCACTCGGAGTCGCCACCATTAAGCGGTCGCACAGCCAAGCTAGTTGGCACTGGGGCCACTCGGCGCTCCACCTCAGCGGTTGGCGATGTTGTGGTTGTTGTGTGCGTTGATGAAGTCGATGGACTGACATGAACATGCACCACTTCTGTGGCATTGCTGGGCGTACGCGAGGATGTTCGTGTGGGTGTCCTTGTGGGTGTGGGTGTGGCTGTTTGTGTGTGCATGGAGCTGGCATATGTGGGCATCTCGCGGGTTGAGACACGTGGCTGCTCAAAGATGTGCGTGGGCGGTGTCCTTGTGCCAGTGTCCTGAGAGGCATTGCGACTGCGATCCGTTGGCGTTTTCGCACTCGACTTTGTGTCAAAGGACGCAAAGGAATCACTGATATTGTCACTCAAATTGGTGAAAAAGTTTTGGCACGTTTGCTTCAGACTGTCCATGGGATTGGCTTGACCAGCAGCACCGGCACCACCACC
The DNA here is from genome assembly GCA_035047385.1 of Drosophila tripunctata. Taxonomy (NCBI): domain Eukaryota; kingdom Metazoa; phylum Arthropoda; class Insecta; order Diptera; family Drosophilidae; genus Drosophila; species Drosophila tripunctata. The sequence continues at coordinate 866,848 of JAWNPS010000288.1, forward strand.
ACCACCCCCACCAGCAGCACTCCTTCCCGGACTACTAGCATTGGATGGCCGATCCGAGTGTGCCACATGCGCCAGCACCAGACCGACCAACTCCTCCTTCTCTGCAGAAGCAATTAAAGCACAAATTTCTAATCAGCATAAAAGACATTTTTAGCATTAAATGCATGACTCACCCAGGCAGCCTTCAGTGGAAATGTGCTTCGATTGCAAATAGAATATTAAATCTTTTGGCTTCAGTTTCAGTAAATCGGTTCGTAGCAGCGGCCGCTGTGCAAATATCGCGCAGCGCTGGCAGCGACGCGTCGTTGCTGCCGGCGCCGCTGTCGTCGTCAGACAATTGCTGCAGTAATAACGCCTGGTTAAAAGATAATCTTAATTAATTTCACTGTCTCTTTAATTTATATAGCAAAGCACTTAATTAATTATGTATTTACCTGCAATCGAAACAGCTGCGTTTGCGACGAAATACCGTAAATTCAATACGGCAACTCTCACAGGGCATGTTGTTGTTGCTGTTGCTGTTGCTGTTCTTCTACTTGTTTGGTGTCCTCTCTTCTTCGATCGACCGTTTCCGTATTCTGTCTATCCTTGCCCTTCGCTCTTCGTGCTGGTCTTGCTCTTCTACGCCCACCGCAACCACCACCCCAGCATGGCATTTGTTTTTCAATGTCAAATCGTGAATCAATTCAATCGGTATCCTCCTCAATTTGTATCGAATTGTTGCAAACTGTTTCATTGTATATGTTTATTGCCGCCTTATCGCATGGCATCTAATTATTACTCACCCAGGCAGTTGTAACGAACAAATCATTGAGAACAAAGTGATTTCACAAAATTTTTTTTATCAAATATGAATTGCGTTAGTGCTGGCAGCAGTATCGATACTTGTTTTCTTTGGTGGCTGACTATCACAGCCGACATTGATATAAATGTACGAGGCGCGCAGTCAAAAGCTAGTTGGCATGACACATAGACTATCGTTTTTAAATAAGAGGCGCCAATTAGTTATTAAGGGAAAATGTATTAAAAATATTGTTATTTAGTTGAGTTTATGTTTATTTAATTCACATCCACTACTTAGAACTAAGTATGTAATTTATATATATGCAATTCAATAGTTAAGTGCCATAAAAGGTTGCAATCTTTTCAATTCAAAATAATACAATCAATTAATTGCTATATTTAATGTATATATATGTATATATATATAATATACGATTTTGCACACATTGAAAAGATGTTTGCTCTTCTACTTGATCAAGTCATTTAGTAAGTATAGTATATACACATGTGGTTTCGTATGATTGAGCGTTTTCTTTTTGTTAAAATTCTTGTTGATAAGTCTTTAATTTATAAACAAATGCGTCCATTGCCCTTTTTTTCTTTTGCTACGCGTTAAATGTTGTTTGCTAGGTAAATTATCATCTATCTGGCTGATTACTGGCTTACTGGCTGACCGCCTGACTACCCGGCTAACTGAGTGCATTCGTTTCTTATTCGTGATTGTTGTTGTCGTCTTAAGGTGGTGGTGGTGATTGTGAATCATCAAGCAGCGCCAGCACCGCATCATTGAACTTTTGGCCAGCACTGGACTGCAGTAAAGCAGTTAAGCGTATGCTAACAAAAGCGTAATAGCTAGTTAAATAGTTAAGGCTTAAAAAGAGAAAGAGACATGAATTGAGAAGAGAGACAAAGAGAGCAACTGAATAAACCGACGACAGTTTGAAATGAACATTGTTGGCTTTCTGGCTAACTGGCTAACTGACTATCTGGCTTGCTTGCTTGGCCCTAGACGTTTAAATAGGTGTAGATGTGTGTGTGTTTGTGTGTTTTGGCTACTGGCTGGGCATCTTAAACTATGACACAAGCCGCGTTTCCGCGTTGCCGGCTTTGCAATGGCTCTGTGAGGGATCGTCATTGTTGTTGTCATCATCGTGTATGGCCGCATCCAGTTTACGATTCTTTTCGTAGTCAACAAAGTCATCAAAGAGACTTGGCCACGCCTCGGTATCATCGTAATTTTCTATATCACATTGTTCGGTAAAATTGAGGTACATGTTCCATGTATCCTTGGGTATGCGGCGTATGTTCGGATGCTTTTCGAGGAATTTTACCCAGTTTGAAAAGAGATCAGGTGTTTGTACAGTGAACACAAGTTTCCACAAATCGATTGCCATTTCCAGCGACAATACACGCTGATCTGGCTCCAAGCCAAAGCTGCAAAGGCACAAAATAACAAAGATACTAAAGATAACTTGGATAGTGAATGTTAAACCTACCGAAAGGTAAAACGATAGAGCTGCTTAAACATTTCCGCGTCCACCTTGAGCATCTCAATGGTCTGCTCCAGTCTGAGGCGTATGTTGCCAATGGTATCCGCTCGCATTTTGTGTAGGCCATCAATGAATTCGGTTTTGGTAAAACGGCACATCTGTGAGGCATCCAGGCACCAGGCAAGCACTAGTATTGCAAATTCATCCGGCTGATAGTTAAGATCATTGCACAAACGCTCAATGCCATCAGTGAGTATCATATCTTCATCGTCTGGATCTTTGTATACATCAAAAAGTTTGTTTAGCGTTTGATGTGACACCTCCATGGATTCCTTGACTGCTGTAGAATGAATAGAATATGGATTATAATGTACAAATATGATTTTGTTATCTTTGACTGACTTACCAGTTGTTATAATTTCGCTCATTGTGGGCGCACTGCCATTAAGCAAGCCTAAGGACTTAAAACTATTACGCTTAGTATCACAATTGTTTGCTGGCTTGTTGAGTGGCGTTCGATTAGAGAGCAATACATCGGTTTCTGTAAAGAGAAGAGTTTTATTACATTGGTTTAATGGTAGGGAATACCCTTAATGCCAACTTACCTCGTGGCCTGTCGCTGTATATTGGATTGGAATTGTTTCCAACAATATCGTAACAGTGGCCGCCAATGTTGGTGTTGTTGGCCGCTTGTTGTTGTTGTTGTTGGCAGCTGTTGTTGGCGTTGTTTGTTGCTGTTGTTGCTGTGGTGTGCAGTGAGGGTGATGAGCAGCTGGTTGGCAACGTTGGTGCGGCAGACGACGACTGGAAGCATTTCAGGCAATTGCCCATAGTGCGCTGCACGCTCAACAGCGGACCCTTTTAATAGGGGCTTCAAATGGGTATTACTTGCCTCTCTCCTGCGGCTCTACTCTTTCTATTTTTGTTCGAGTGTGTGTTTGTGTGTTTAGTTGACACTTGTTTCGATCTATCTAATGTTGCTTGTTTTACTGTTTGTATATCGGTTTATCGTTATCGATACTGCTCTAATGACCCAATGAAATTAGTTGTGTTGATGTACATGTATGTTATGTATATTGCGAATAATAATATAATAATTACGTAGGCTAGCTAGCGTTAGCTTGCTTTGACATTGACTGCTGATTGACATTGGCACTGCAAATTCAAATTCCATGGAACGTTACCGACGTGCTGCTGCTGCTGCTTATCCCGCTGCTGCATTGAACATATGTTGCTGAAGACTTCTTCTTTGTTGTTACTGTTACTGCTACTGCTACGGCTACTGCTATTGGTGCTGCTGCTGCTTCTGCTGCTTCTGCTGTTGTTATTTTGATACCACCTCCTACGCAAACGCATGTGTATGTATATGTATACACAATTTATTGCAATTGTAGTAGTCAGCAATCAGCAACCACCACAAATGTGCCTGTCAATTTGCCAATTCGTTGATTTTCTTCACATTGTTCCATCGTTTAGCACTGCACTCTATTTGTTGTTCACATATAATTAAATATTGTGTTTTTGTTTTCGTTACAATTTTGTTTTGTGTGTGATTTATGTATGTTTCACGAGGCTGCCTCTTTTTCTGCGCTGGCCCTAAAATAACTATCGCCAACAGATGTATCGATAAGTTTGCCAAACCAGGGCTGCGCAACGTCGTGCAAGCGAAGGGCTGCAAAAACTGTTTGGTTTTAAATAAAAACATTAACAGTTTTATAAATTTAATATATTGTTTTATTAAATATAAAAATATAACATATTATTTGGCATAATAGACTAGTAAATTGTTATTGTTTTGATTTGTTGTTTAATTGTAGACTAGCTGGCAACTCTATGAGAGTTCAATTGCGCGCTCTCTTGTCTCTTGCGGTTTTAAGCCAACTTCAATTTCAGTTACCAACAAGCACTCGACGCGGCCAAAAGTGATCGCTAGCAACGTGAAGAAAAAAACTTGCAACTCTCCATTCAGCTATTTGTGTGTGGTGTTGTTGTTATTGTTGTTGCAAAGAAAAGTGTCAAGCTGTTGGAAAACCGTTGGTCGTTGTGTCTGTGTGTGAACTTTGCCAAAAACAATAATATAAAAGATATTTTCATTTGTAGTAAATGCTTGAGTGCTTCGCAACGAAACCCATTTGTTTTGTTGTTGTTGTTGTTGTTTTGAGCAATAAACAAGGTTGACTGAACTTGTTGCTGGGTATGTACACTGAACATGCATATGCTTATACGACCACTGTGTTCATGTACGTGTGTGAGTGCTGGGCATATGAACTCCAAGCGGAACGCAGTCCAAGCTTTTCCTTTTCACTGCTTCACTGAAAGTGTCACACACAAACACACGAACAAACTCATGTACTTGCCTCATTTGTAGCGTGTGAAAAGTGTTGCTGTTGTTGTTGTTGTTGTTGTACTCATATTAACTGTACATTGATTTGGCCATTTCAGACATTTTCCTGGGCATATTGAGTGCGTTGTCAAAGTGCGATATCAGATCGGTCACCTCAGTGGCGTATATAGACGTATTACTTTTTAATTCATTCATTTCTTTAACTCGATCGCATTCAGTTATCAAATCTTTCATGCCATAAATTGTAGTTTTTTGTTTAATTTGTTTTGGAGGCAACACTTTGACCCAATTGGCTTCCGTTTGAAGTTTTTCCAAGTTTGCCTTGAGCCACTGTTTGCTTTGCGACTTTTTTAAGCTTCTGAAATGCTGTAATTTCGGCTTTTTTACTAACAACTTTCGCTGTATTGAAACTTTATCCAAACGTCGTTTGTCTGCCGATTTCCAGAGACGCAAATCGGTCGAGTTATAGGGCATATATAATGGATTCTGTTCAAGTTGAAATGCAGACAACAGTTTGGGTATGTTTGGTTTCGAAAGCTCCATGTCCAATTGATCTAGTCTTGCGGCCAGTTCCTGATCATTGTCCTTAGCCATATCTTTAACAGTTAGCAAGTTGTGGGGGGTGGATGTATATAGTATATAGATTCTAATGTTGTTTGCTTGGCTTACTTTACTGGGTCACTTTGTAATTTGTTTTTTACTCCAAATTTCAGTGGTTCTTCTCCATCATTTAGTCTATGGAAATAACTGGCAGATAAGAGATAACTGGCAGCGCTAAAAATATGTCTTCAGATCGATTTCACAAGTGAGTGGCGAACATGCACAATTAATACTACTTCCTTACTTACTTACTCTACCGCTGCTGTATCTTATCAGACATGTTCTGTCATGCACAAGTTTCATTAATTGTTGTGTTGTCTGCCTGTGTTACCCCCGTTTTTAGAGCCGCCAAAGATGGTTTGCTGGATGTGCTGAAGGAGGCGACTCGCAAGGATGCCAATGCCAAGGACGATGACTCAATGACTCCAGTGATGTGGGCGGCTTTCGAGGGACGCTTGGATGCACTACGTTTGCTCTGCGGCAGAGGGTATTATACAAGTTATCTTTTCATGTACATATATCTTATTTCATACCCTGTATTACCTTGCAGTGGCGATCCCGACAAGTGCGATCAGTTTGGCAACACAGCACTGCATCTGGCCGCCGCCAGGGGACATTTACATTGTGTGGACTTTCTCATTAAATTTGGGGTGAATATATATGCGCTGGATATCGATCGACATAATGCCAAGGATCTGGCAGCGATTAACAATCGGGATGAGATCTTGCGTTATCTGGATGCTGCCGCCGCGAACTTTGAAACAAATGAAAAGTAAGCAAAAGTCTCGCAGCTTTCTGATAACTATCAGTGTTGAAATGCGCCAAACGATAAGCGATATCGATAACAATAGGCGATAAACTCTTAAAGCCTTGAGCCGCCAAAAAGCTGCTAAATTGAACATTTTACCAACTTCTTCAACTTGCAGAAAAAAGTCCAAAGCACTCAAAGAGTTGGCCGAAAAGGAATGCGAGAAACGCGTTAAGGAGTACATGAAAAGGCAGCAGCAGCGTCAGGGACACGAGGAGTATGACGCCCAAAAGCCAAGCAATGCACAAACCTTGGTTTCCAGCAGCAAGTCCAGCAACATGCTGTCCACGTTGAAGCAAAAGATTTGGTCCAGCCAGGGTAATCTGAACAAGACGCCGCGGGAAGCGACAGCAACTACAATTCCACCGCCACCTGCACGGGTTGCTGCCAAGTTTAGTGATCTGGTGGGCAGTGGCAGCAGCAGCAGCGGTGGCTCCACCATTGCCAGTCGCATTGGCACCGTTCAGAAGAAGCCATCGATGAAACAACAGCAGCAGCAGCAGCACGTGAAGAGTCAACACTCCAGTGCCTGTCCACATGCCACGGCAGGCGATGGTGGCTTTAAAGTACGTGAACTTGAGCCGGATGGCAAGCGTACAATCACATCGTTGACGGGTCTACAACGCGACTCGGAGGTGCTCTATGTGGGCACCTTCAGTTCGACGGAGGAGAGCGCGGGCAAGCGTGGCAAGATCGCTGATGTCTTTGAGGTGGACGATGGCACAGAGCGAGATAGCAGCAGGCTGGGCTACAGTACGGCACTGTCACGCTCCTTTTCACAGCCGGACATACTGGGCGATGCACAGTTGACGCAGGAACTGAACGAGGAACTGGTGCTACAGCGACCCATTGGCCTCTTCGATCGGCCCACCATGTTGGGCAGCATTGCCTTTAGACGCTCCGTGACGGCAGCTCTCAGTCAGCTGCAGTTGCAGGCGGATTGTGTGGACAACATGTCCAGTTCGACCATGAGAAATGCTGCGGGCAGCAACAACAACAAATCGAGAACTGGCGGCAATAAAGCTCGATTATATTTGAATCTTAGCGATGACTCAGACTCCGAGGGCGATGTGGATGGTGTCTACAGCGAGGACGATGAGGAACAGGAGGCAGCAGCAAGTGCCCTCCAGCGTTTTCTCACTGTCTGGGCACTGGATGAATATTTGCCAGTGTGAGTAGCCCAAGGAGTAATCCCCTTAAACATATTCCGAGTCTTATAAATTCCTTGTAGTTTTCAGAAACAGCAAATCGATCTGGAAACTCTAATGCTATTAACGGAGGCGGACTTAAAGTCCTTGGGACTGCCACTGGGTCCCTTTCGTAAGCTAACCTTTGCTATACAGGAGCGTCGCAATGCCTTGGCCAATCCTGGACCCATGATCGATAGTCGATTGTAGTTAAAATTAGAGCTTTACTTGTACAACAAACATAATAATACTACAAACTACTTAGTGTATAAAAAAACAATTAAGAACTTAACAACTAGAGTTTTCTATCCAGCAACCTGCTGCATCATGTAGAGATTGGCATAGATGCCGTTCAGAGCCATCAGATCATCGTGTGTGCCCTGCTCCACCACAACGCCCTTCTTGAGCACACAGATCAAGTCCGCATCTCTTACGGTGCTCAAGCGATGGGCAATTGTGACACAAGTGCGTCCAGCGCGTGCCTCGTCCAGAGCCTGTTGTACCACCTTTTCGCTTTCCAGATCCAGCGCGGATGTCGCCTCGTCGAGTATTAGAATCTTGGGATTCCTCACCAGTGCTCTGGCAATGGCAATACGTTGCTTCTGGCCACCGGACAACTGAGATGTCTTGCCCAGACGGGTGTCGTAGCCCTGTGGCAGGGAGCTGACAAAGTTATGAATGTTTGCCTTCTTCGCTGCCTCGATAATCTCCTGCATGGGCACATCATCACGGAAGTTATTGCCATAGGCAATATTCTCGGCAATTGTGCGATCAAAGAGCACCGGTTCCTGAGAGACCAGACCCAACTTGGAGCGTATGGTGTCCAGGGGGAAATCTGTGCTGGGCACACCACTCAGATTGACGGAACCGGAGACGGGATCGTAGTAACGCAACAAAAGTTGAATGCAGGTGGATTTGCCGGAGCCAGAGGGACCCACCAGAGCCACCGTGGTATTCTTCTTGATGGTGAGATTCAGACCGTGTAAGATGGGTGTATCCTTGCGCGTTGGATACTCAAAGCCAACATTCTCATAGACAATATCGCCCTCGGATTTCTGCAAAATAATGGAAATTGTTTAGTAAACCTTTTAGAAATTTAAAAGTTGAGTTTAAACTCACTTCCGCCGTGTTGTAGGGATTGAGCGGAGGATTGGACTGTGTAGGAACTTGTTCAAAGAGCTTCAAAAGGCGTCCAGCCGAGATGATGGCATCGTTGACATTCGGAGCATAGGCCAAGGCCTGGCCCAACATCCAGGAGCCGAATATGAGCGCCTCGGCCACCTTGATAACATCCTCGTAGGGTAAACCATCATTAGCGATCAGCATGCCGCCATAGTAGAGGGACACACCATAGGCCAGGAACGGAGCCGTCTGTCCGAGTGCAAAGACCATGCCACGGAAACGTATCTTCTTGCGGCAAGCGACATCCACCTGATCAATTTGACGAGTGTAGCGCTCGAGCACCTGTCGCTCTAGTCCCAGTCCATTGACGGTACGTATGTTGGCAATGGCCTCCACCGCCACCTGGGAGGCACCCTCAATAGCCGCCTTGGCCGATTGCACGCTCTTGGCAATGAAGCGTCCCTCCAAATAGACGGAGAGACAGAGGAAGGGCAGTGTGACGATGGTCAAGAGGGTTTGTTGCCACGAGTAAACGAAACCGATTAACATGCCCACGAACAAGGTGACTACAGCTTGGAGCATAATGCCCACTCGAGCACCAGTGGCCTAGAGAAGAGTAAGACACGGAATTAGTTGAGATGGAAACATCTTCTAGTCTATGTTTGACTTACCCCCTGCACATTGGAACAATCACCAGCGAGACGAGCACACAAAGCACCCACTGAATTCTTGTCATCATCAAAGAAGGCAATCTCCTGGGCCATGATCGTCTTGAAGGCCGTCTTCCTCAAACGGGTGGTCATCTTCACACCAGCCGTGGTGAACATGTAACTCTGCAGCATGGTGCCCAGTCCAGCCATCACACCGATGCCAATGAAGATGTACGAAATGTTGTTGCCCTCATGACGCACAACATCCGGATCTCCGTTGGATAGAATACCAAAGAAGTCGCCGAAGAACAAGCCCCACAATGGGAACGTTACGCCGTGCATGGCGGCTGCAATGCAGCCCCAGACAATGTAACGCCATTCGGGAGCATTGAGTTTCATTAGCTGCACAAAACTGATCTTGGGCTCATCCGCCTTCTTCTTCTTGCGACGCTGGGAGCGACCTAAATGGGGAAAAGGGATAAGCAAAAAGGGAAGTTTTGGAACTTAAGGGTTACTTGACTTACGTTTGCCGCGCGAACTAACACTGAAGACATCGTCCTTGCTGTTGTTTGCCGCACCCGCGTTCGCCCCCTCTTCGTCCTCCTCATCATCATCATCATGCTCCTCATCCTCTTCGTCGTCGTCTTGGCTATTCATGAAATCCTGCTCCCTGCGTTTTGTTAGCGCCAATTTGCCTGCAACGTCCTTGTCTTCATCTGCTGAACCCTCGGTGGCTTCCTTGCGCTTGGTAATGTTCACCAGTTCACAGTATAAACCACCCTTGTCCATCAGCTCATCGTGGGTGCCTTGTTCAGCCACCACTCCGTCCTTGACAAATACAATTTTATCGGCATTAGTCACAGTCGATAGACGATGGGCCACAACAAGGGTGGTTGGTCCCTGGCTTGCCAGCTCCAGAGCGTCCTGTACACGCTTCTCGGAGGTGGGGTCCAGTGCGGATGTTGCCTCGTCCAGCAACAGGATCTTTGGATTACGGACCAGTGCACGGGCAATGGCAATACGCTGTTTCTGCCCGCCGGACATCTGAGCACCCCGTTCACCCACCTTGGTGTCGTAGCCCTTGGGCAGCTTGCTGATGAACTCATGGCAATTGGCATTACGTGCTGCCCGCTCGATGTCCTGTTGAGTGGCCTGAGGATTTCCATACCGTATGTTCTCCCCAATTGTGGTGGCAAACAGCACCGGCTCCTGACCCACTACGCCGATTTGGGAGCGCAGCCAGGCCACATTGAGGGTGCGTAGATCACGACCGTCCAGCTTCACATTGCCCTGTTCGGGATCGTAGAAACGCTGCATTAGCTGGATGACTGTGCTCTTGCCACAACCGGAGGCACCAACGAAAGCCACCGTCTGTCCCGGCTCTATGTCCACGGTGAGACCCTTTAATATCTCAACGTCCGGTCGTGAGGGATAACGGAAGTGTATATCCTCAAAGCGCAGTCTGCCCGTTATGCTCTCAGGTTTGTTGCCAATCTCCGACATGGGATCGATTTCCGACTCGCGATCAATAATCCTAAAGAGATTACGTGCTGCACCCAGAGCCACACCAAAAGAGTCCACATGAGGCGATGAGAAGCCGAGATTCTGAGCTCCCATAATAATTGCAAACAGGACAATGACAAGTACGGCTGGAGTGTATTGACGTTCCTCCAGATCGCGATCATCGAGTATGAGGCTGACTCCATACCAAATGGCAATGGCCATGCAGCAGTAGATGATCAACCACATGACACCAGCACCGATACCCGAATAGAGACCCTTCTTGCGACCGGTCACCTCGGCAGGCACAAGCAGCTTGGCGAAGCGTTCGTTCTCTTTGCTCTCGCCGCTGAAAGCCAGAACGGTTCTAATGCCGCTAAACACCTCCTCGGCTACACTGCCGGCATCGGAGTAGGCCTTTAACTCCTTTTCGGCCAAGGAGCTTTGGATCTTGGCCACCATGGCCGTGGCTATCATAATGAAGGGACTGCAGGTCAGCACAACCAGCGTTAGTTTCCAGCCGTAGATAAAGGATGCTATAATGCCCATCACAAAGGTCATAATCAGGAACGTCACAATGGCCACCTTTTCGCCGATGCCTTCCTTAACCTTATCCAAATCCCTGTTAAATATATTAATTAAATATTTATTTTTATTAAATGTTCTATTTTACTTACTCTGTCATTTTGCTAGCGAAATTCGTGCCCGATGAGGTGTCATACCAGGACATATCCTGACGCAGTATAGCCTCGAGGAAGAGCTTACGTATACGATTGATTTGATTGAGAGCCACACGATTCGATATATCGATAGCAGCCAGAACCAGTACAAACATAATCACGCATCCCACCAGACTGCCCACGCCAAAGGCAATCGAATCATCTATGATGGCCTGATTATTCTCCTCCCTGCTGGCATTGGTGCTATAAGGGAAAGAAATAAATTTTAGAAAATAAATTTAAGTTTAAATGCAGAATTGAAAAGGTGGCCAAACTATGAACAAATTGGTATTCCGCTTGAAAATCGGTTAAGATTTGGCTGAATTATGAGAGTTCAAAATTTTCGAAAAAACGATAAGGGGTAAGTATAAAAAATTTAAATTTTTTTGGTAAAAATTAAATTTTAGAAAATAAACTAAATTTAAATGCAGCATTAATAAGGTTGACAAACCATGAACAAATTGGTATTCCGCTTGAAAATCGGTTAAGATTTGACTGAATTATGAGAGTTCAAAATTTTCGAAAAAACGACAAGGGGTAAGTATGGAAAATTTTGAATTTTTTCGAAAAAATTAAATTTTAGAAAATAAACTAAATTTAAATGCAGCATTAATAAGGTTGACAAACCATGAACAAATTGGTATTCCGCTTTAAAATCGGTTAAGATTTGACTGAATTACGATAGTTCGAAATTTTCGAAAAAACGATAAGGGGTAAGTATAAAAAATTTAAATTTTTTTGGTAAAAATTAAATTTTAGAAAATAAACTAAATTTAAATGCAGCATTAATAAGGTTGACAAACCATGAACAAATTGGTATTCCGCTTGAAAATTGGTTAAGATTTGACTGAATTATGAGAGTTCAAAATTTTCGAAAAAACGATAAAGGGTAAGTATGGAAAATTTAAATTTTTTGGTAAAAAGTAAATTTTAGAAAATAAACTAAATGTAAATGCAGCATTAATAAGGTTGACAAACCATGAACAAATTGGTATTCCGCTTGAAAATTGGTTAAGATTTGACTGAATTATGAGAGTTCAAAATTTTCAGAAAAAACGATAAGGGGTAAGTATGGAAAATTTTCAATTTTTTCGTAAAAATTAAATTTTAGAAAATAAACTAAATTTAAATGCAGCATTAATAAGATTGACAAACCATGAACAAATTGGTATTCCACTTGGAAATCGGTTAAGATTTGACTGAATTACGAGAGTTCGAAATTTTCGAAAAAACGAGAAGGGGTAAGTATAAAAAATTTAAATTTTTTGGTAAAAAGTAAATTTTAGAAAATAAACTAAATATAAATGCAGCATTTATAAGATTGGCAAACCACGAACAAATTGGTATTCCGCTTGAAAATCGGTTAAGATTTGACTGAATTACGAGAGTTCAAAATTAAAAAAAAAAAAAAACAATACCGTAAGGGGTATGGAAATCCATCCGAGAGTAAAAAGAACTACTTACAGTCGCTGTCCGCCACCAAAAAGCGCGAGTATAAAGGTTGGGGAGGAACTACCCTCTTGTACGGTTCGATCGATGAGCAGTGATGTGAATTCTCCGTAGATCAATATGAAATAGGGTACAAATACGGAGGCTAATGTGGCCACTACCATGCTGAGGACCAGTAGAAACCGTTCTCCGCATGTTGAATAACGAAACTGTCGAAGGAAATCGATTGTTAGATTGATTTTACCTGTGAGTACATATCGTCTGACTTACCAGATCAAAGTAGGTGTATTTTCTTTCTGTATTGCTATCTCCTGTGGCCTTTTGCACTTGGAAATCACCCAAGCCGGGTAGTTTGGTATTGCCCTTTTTCGACTCCGTTCGGGAATCTTGTTGCCTCGACATTTTGATTTCAACTGCAGTACTAGAGTAGAGGGAGAACGAGTTTAATCTAAATTTTATTACACATTTAAATTGCCGATGCGCTCAATTGGGATGCGGTTTTCAATTTTTTTATTTTCAATTTAGAACCGAACACAAAATAATTAACGTTCTTGTTTTTTTTATACGCCGGGTTTGTTGTGTTACAATACTAGAACTTATATAAGCATTGCATGAAGAAATGATAAAAACAAAAAAAAAGCGAATACAAATAATTTCCCAAGACAATTTGAAACAGTTGCAACTTGATAAATTGAGATGACGATCACGATTGCACACTTGTGGCAATTGAAAAACAAAAAAAAACTAGCTAGAAAAAAGCATCCATAAATTAATAAATTAAACAGCATTCGAATATCGAAAGTGAAATATTTCTAACGACAAACATTCGATTGATCGATTTGTGTCGACTGGCGACAAAGATCGCAATTGAAATCGTTATCATTAACTCGACCAATTATCAATTATAAATTCTAATAATATGTAGATTTAGTCATTCAAATAATTTTCATTCCAAAAGAATCACAAATAATTGTAGCTATAATTTTTCCGTAGATTGTCGTATTTAACTGTAACAATTATCAATTAAACAATTTATTATGGGAAGATTTCGTTGGTTTATTATTCCTCTCGATTAACACACGGAAATTGCTTGTAGATTATACAAAAAGCTATTGATAAGCAGCCAAAATTTAGCTACACTTTTTCTATTATTATAATATTGTGCATACCGTTTTGAAATCACTCGAAATGCAATTGATAAGCCCGATATCTAAAGTTATATTTTATAACTTTAACCTCAGACCAATTAACAATTTCTTAAATGAACTTTTCAAGCACAACAACAGATTTGCGTACGAAGCAAACACAAAGAATCGATTCGTAATGCTATTGATAAGCCCGAAATCTTTGGCAGAAATTGTTCCTTAGATTCAGCGATTAAATATCACGTTATGGTTTTGGGTCGCGACACTTGAGCGATTTCACGGTTCTTCCTGACACGGCAAGAGTTTGCATCTCGACAGTTCGCGATTTGAATTGGAACTGTTGAGGCAAGAGAATTGGTTGCAACGATTATACCTCGGTTCCAGTCTCTGGCTTCGGGTTCTCTGTGTGTGTCTCTTCGTCGGTGTCTCGAGTACATTGACGCTGGCGCATGATATAAGAACACAACTGATGGTATAATAATAAACACGATCGTATAAATTTTAATCGGCAAACGGCGGCAATTAAATTATTCGTCGACACTCGCAACTCAAACCGACTTGTTTCTGGCCAAAAAAAAAAACTGAGTTTTGTTAACCATCTGTGGGTAAACAAATCGGCGAAATGATAGTTAGTTATCAGGTACTTTAGTGACGGGTTCTACCCTGACAAACCGCTGACCCGCCCACCTCAAGCACGCCATCAATCTGGTTTGTCTGTACCCCTTAACAAAAACTGGTAGCATGACTCTACCGATTTCTCAGAGCTCAATTCACACACACGAGCTTTCACTGCCATTCCAAAAGATAATTCCCCTCGTCCGAGTTGCATTACTAATACAGATCACGCACATGGGATGGGATGCCGATGCCGATGCAAGAATAGCTGGGGAATTACCAAGTTCGAGGTACAAAACCGAACCAAAATTCCTTGTAACTTGATATATTTTTGAAATGTTTTTTTAAATACAAACTGCTTTGCTGAGATATGGTGAAATACCTTTTTAAACTCATGTGTATTTGAGTATGGGTTCTAATCTATATAGCGTCTACACTCATTGGTGCTATCTAAAAACGTGTTTATATTTTATTTATAAGATCTTTATAGTCTCGCCCAACAACCAGACAATTGAAACGGTTTAAACATTTGTATTTTTCCGAAATATAAACGATAATTAAACGATTAAATTTAGTTAAATGCGCATTGTAATTTCTAAGGTATTGCATTTACACTGCACAACACGGTTTGTGAATAGGTAACTAGGTATAAATAACACTTTTTAACCGATTTTAGGGTATAAATAACCGAATTTATACTAGAATTACTACTCACAGCAATTATTTTTAAAGTTTTGAGTATAAGAATGAATTATTTCAAGAGCTTACACTGCACTACAAGGTATATGAATCAAAAATTAACTTGTAATTACACTGCACAACAATTATTTGCAACATTATAACATAACATTATTACATTATTAACATTATAACATTATTAACATTATAACATTATTTACACAATTTACACTGCACAACAAGCTTCAGGTGTAAGAAGACATGGACGATATCGAAAGATTTGTAAAATAGATTTGTATTACTTGTCAGCTTATTATCCAACTATAGACGTAACTATTGAAATCTATGAATTTCACAATATTTTTTACCAACTCAACGCAATCTTTTCGGGAATAGTGTGAGAACGTTCGACACTTATCGTATTGTAAGTGTTTATTGGGGAGTGGGGAGGTGCTATATAATTTATATACGCTATAAACAAGCCATCAAGGTTAGCCTAGCAAAATTACGTTTATTTTGTTTTTGTTTTTTTCGTGTAAATATTTGCCAGATATTTTATGCATGTCCATATCAGTCACTCTCATTTGGATAATACCGAACAGCGCTTAGATACAATAGATAATGCCTGTCTGTTATTTACCTGCTACGCCTCTCTTTTCACTGAAGTACCTGAGACCTGTATATATAGGTAGGTATATTAATGAAATTCTTTTCCCGTTTGATTTATTTAACTAGTCACCGAACGGGCCAGACAATCATTATTGAACTGAACACCACATTACGAGATACACCAATATTTATAGTGTGAATTTGTAGAATCCGTGCCGAGAACCACTCGAGAGTTGCGTCAGCAAACATAACTTAAATTATTCCGATCTGTATTGCGTTTAAACTGCATATCGTAGAGCTAATTAACTTGGACAGATGAAAACCAAAACACGATCGACACTTGTTTGTTTGTCATTCGATATATGTGTTGTATATGTATATGTATTGTATATGGTAACTGTACGTACATCCGTTGTTATTCCAGTACCCAGCAGTGCGTCGGTTGAGTTAAGAAGTGGTTATTACCAATGATCAAGTGTTTAAGCAGAGATCAATAACTTGTTTGGCACACTTGTTGAGTACTTTCCTTTAGGGATGTGAAATCATCGATAGTAGCTTCCATCGATACTTTTATCCTTTGCTGGTATTTGCCATCGATACTTTTAAGTATTTAAAGCTATTAGAAAACATCGATACATCGTAAATTGTAGCGCAATACTACTTTCTATGTATCTCACTGTGGAAGACAGTCCACTTTAGAGACGAAAGTAGAAGCCGAAAATTTCAACGCGGCTTAGTTTTTCTTAAAATTTTTTGGTTTAAAAACGAACAGATAATCTCTTCTTAAATCCTATTTAAAATACTATAAATGCCAAGTTTGCCGAAAAACTGTAAACCAAATTTGTTTAAAAACTCGCAATATGGTAGGTATATGGTGAGTACATAGTTTTTTAAAGTCGACTCGCTCACCTGTTGGCCTTTGACTACAAGTTTCTTACGAAAAAGATTTGTTCTACAAGTTTAACAATGAGAGCGGAACTAAAAGTGCACACGTCTGTGGGTTTTTATGTACCACCATTAAATGGCAAAGTAAAGATAATGACAGTCGTATCCAACTTGAGCTTAGGGAAGATTAAATAGATATACCCTAACTTATTAGATAAAACATTCTATAAGCAGAAGAGAGCGAAACTGATGGAAGATAAAACAGACCATCTTCTATAGCATCACTAATCACAAGGGGTCAATAAGCGCTTTAATCTCACATATATAATTATGCTTTATACTCATTTTCCCAATTGGGATGCCATTATCGATACCTCAGAGAGAGTGAGTGAGAGACGGAGACGGAGACGGAGAGAGTTTGGTCTGTAAACCAGTTTGCCTTGAGGTTAAGTTCAACGCTTTTTAACGTTTCATAAACCTCAGACAGATAGGAAGTAAGAATTTTATGAGTTAGACCGTATTAAAGCCGAGTTTCCATGATTCATGCCAAGAACTTCCCCGACAACAGAGAGCATTGTGTGTGAATAAATACGAGTATATGTATATTTTTATGAATAAGTGTAACACAGATATAGGTACAAAAGTGTCATAAGAAGTGTGGGTATATTGTATGTATATAGTAGAGAGGTAGCTGCTCAGTTAGTAACTCTGGCTTGTCTTGGCAAGACCTTGCTTCAATAGGATAGATTGATGGCCTGCTGGCGATGGTAGATATCGCTGCGTACGAGAACCTCATAGCTGCTGATGCTGATCTCCTGGCCACCGAAGGGTATGTGAATGCAGCGATGCGACTGCTGAATCTTTCCTGGTGTCAGACTGCCACAATAGCGACCGCGTCCCACAAACAGCGGCTCCCCGTTGTAGGATCGTCCCGCCTCAACGGCACCCGGCGCAATGCTGCCCTCAGCTCGTGGCACCCAATGGTATTTGCCCTGTCCCACCAGCACCTCATACTGGGACTCGACAATCTCACGACCAGCGTGTGCTATATAGGCACAGCCACGACTGGGTACCGCCTTGCCGGGTATGCGTAATCCCTCGTAGTAGGCGCGACAGACGAGCAGCGGAGCCATGTCGCTGTCGTGCCCGCCGAAGACCGCATCGGGTGGTGTATAACCGGCACTGGCCGGCAGCCACACATCGTGATCACGGCCGTAGACAGACGGCACTGAGGTGGGAGCACACACTGCTGGTGTGTAGCTGGATGTACTGGGTCCATAGGGATCCATGGGTGGCTTATAGGTCTCCGCCGGCATAAAGGAGGAGGAGGAGGCAGCTGCTACCGACGGAGGCGCAACCTCGGCGGGTGTAAAGGACGGCGGCATGCTCGGCTTTGGGGGTAGAGCTGGTGCGAAACCCAAGGAGGTTTGATAGGACGGCAAGATGCTGGGACCAGCTACTACGGCTGGGGATGGTGCTGGTATCAGTGGTGGCGGTGGATACGGATCTACGCTAGCCATTGGCCTGGGCATGGGCATTGCCATGGGTGTGGGTGTGGGGGGGTGTGTATGCTGGCGGTTTATCGTGCATGGGAAAGGGTACGGCATCGAATTCCGGCGGATAGGGATAGGGTTTCATGGCAACTGCACCAGCTGGCGGTGGTGGTGGCGGCGGTGGTGTCAATGGACACTTTTCCTCCTCTAGTGGTGGTGGTGGTGGTGGCATTTGCCAACCGGGCAATGCATGCCGCTCCTCCACCAGCACCTCATACGAGTCCAGACGTCGTTCCGCTCCACGATAGGCAATGAACAGGGCACGATGCACCGATGATATTTTGCCAATGATCAAATGTCCCTCATAGTGACCGCGTCCAATGTACACGGGCTGGTCCAGCGAGGTGCGTCCACATAGCACGGCCGTATCGGGTATTACGTGATCATAGCACTTGACCCATTTCAGATTCTCACCGCACAACATCTCAAAGACGTCCTTGGGCAATGCCTCGCCGCGCTGTGAGACGAAGCCGATCTGCTTGGAGGGCACCACCTTGCAGACCAGCATATCACCACAGTGCTCTGCCCTGCCCACATAGATCATAGCACCGTCCTCATCATTGCCACCCACTACGGAATTCGGCGGTATTGAGGAGTACGCCGACGATTGTACCCATTTGTAGGCTGAAATGAAATCGATATTTAAATTAATCGGTTTGTCAGCAAATTCCATTCGTAATCAACCTAAGACCTTTATCTTATCGCCCTATAGGAATATAGTTATAATGGTGTGGCTTATTACGTGTTACGCCTTGTTATTGGTTTGCTTTCTTATAAATATAGATTTAATTGCGAAAATAATGAATAATATTTACTATATTTATATGCAGTAATTGTATTCTTAACCGCATATATATTTAAAATAAATTTCATTATTCATTCAATATATATAAGATATAATAGTGGTTTAAATATAGTGGGTTTGGAAATAGAAATGGTACTAAATTTGACTCATTATAGCTATTAATTTGCTTAAAATATACTAGCTTACAACATTTTATAGGAGTTATTGGTATTTTTAGAACTTCTAGATAATGGATAGACATTGTAAGATAATCTTATTTCTTTAAGACCTATAACTAAATAAGATTTAATAACTAGTTCCCCAAATTAAAGCGCTTTAAGCTTTCTAGAAATTGAAATTATTGCACAAGTATACATATATATGTTGTAGAAGAAGTCGCACCTTTATTGGGATTCGTTTAGATCGGTTATGGCATTAAAACATAGGAAAACATAGGATAGTCATATTTGGCATATAGCATGTAGAAGAGTATAAATAGACTGGGTAGACTTATTGTTTGCAGAGCACTTCATAGGAATCAATGCGAATCTCCCGACCACCGTAGGGAATGTAGAGACAGCGTTGTCTGGCCGAGATCAGACCGGGCGTCAGGCTGCCCTGATGGTGTCCACGACCGTAATAGATGGGTTCGCCGTTGCGGGAACGTCCGGTGGTCACAGCGTTGGGTGGCATGCCGTGATGGTGGGGTCTGATCCAGACATAACCGTAACCGGTAAGTACTTCATAGGTGGGTTTCTGGAACTCGTAGCCTCCGAAGCAGACGTAGGCACAACCCTTGCTGGGTATAACCTTGGCGGGCAGCATTTCACCCTCGTGCATGGCACGACCGGCATAGATGGGAGTGCGGTCCGAATCGTGACCGGCAATCACAGCACCGGGTGGTGTGAAGCCCGGCGAGGCATGCACCCAGACATCCTGCTGCTGATAGATGAGCACCTCGTAGGTGTTAATGCGCACCTCCTGACCACCGAAGGGCACATAGAGACAACCGTGTGATGGATGCACTTTGCCCACCGTCAACGAATTGGCGTAATGACCACGACCGACATAGAGCGGCTCTCCCGTACGGGTAGTGCCACTGCGCACTGCATTTGGCGGTGCACCACCGCTGCAACTGCCCACCCAGGCGAATCCCTGGCCTACCAAGACCTCGTAGTGGGTCTTCTGGTGCTCGGTGCCGCCGTAGCAGACATAGGCACAGCCCTTGCTGGGAATGACCTTAGCTGGCAGGTTCTCACCCTCGTGGAAAGAGCGGCCCACATAGATGGGCGAACCGTCCGCATCGTGACCACCAACTACGGCAAAGGGAGGCAGTGCGGCATATGGAGTCGAGTGCACCCAAGTGTGTTCTGCAACGAGAGGAGCGGACCAGTATCGGTATCAGTAACACAATTCCGATAAGGCAGATATATATTGTATGTATATAGCGCGATAAGATAGCAGTATTAATCGAGTTAATCATGAGTTGCGTTGTTTTTGAATTTCGATTGGGAATTGGGATTCGTCTCTGGGACTTCTTGCACTCGCCTACCAATGCTCACAACTGCTCCTGGCTGCACTTGACCTGGAGAAGATCGAAATCAAATGCTTATGTATGTACATAATATACATGTATGTATACACAGATCAAGACGACTCCCAAATGTATTCCACGGTTAAAACGTATGATATGAAAGTAACTAAACTACTTAATCTAATATTAGTACCATCCAATTACTCCAACTACAACTATTTACATATTTACAGTTGTGAAAATTTCAGAACTTACCCATGATTCACTATAGTTTGTATATCACTTTCTTTTTCTATATAGATATTATCTATTTTATAGCAATTCCACTTGTTTAGCTTCCAACTGATCAGTCGACCGTTCAGTTTGCCGTTTAATATCAGACTAAACACATAAACTTGAACTGAAGTGTTTAAAAATAACAGCCTACAATGGTATTTAATTTTTGCTGATTCAATTTCCTTATCAGAAAGCTTTTTCTCTGTTCATGGACACATTATTGACTTATCGTGACTTATAGTACTCATTGTTTATCAACACAAAGTCTCGCTGTGTTGAAAAGCTCCATGCCAATATATTTTCCTTCATATCAATCATTATGATTCATCGACATAATATCGGGGAACTTTTTGCACTTTTCACCACGATTTTGTTTTTCTACCTCTAACAAAAATAAATACAACAGGTGTTACAGGTGTCACTTTAACTGCAACCCAAAAATTCATTGTGGAATTTATGGAGAGTCTATCAAAACGATTACAAAATTCACTTATGCTCACACCTTATCGATTGGTAAAGTCCCCTGTTTCCTCTTAACAGTTGAGAGAATTCTTAGAAATCACATACATCATAGTACCACTACTTTACCAGTCTATTATAATGTTTGTACTCATTTGTTATAAATAACTACAGCCGCATCTTTTATAGTAAATTATGTTTTGCAATAAAAAATATATTCCGAGATATTTCAAATGGATATTTCTTCTGGGAATAATTCTATTGCTTAATGGGTTCTGCCCCCATAGCTGTAAATTGCTTAAAATACACCATTAAAAAGCAAACGCTTTAAATAGGCTCCAGTTTACTAATAAAGAAAGTATTCTGAAAATTTCATTATGATCGTATGATAAAATTGGAAGTTTTTGATAAATTCAACTTTAAACAGCCTGATCTCTGAGCCTATAAGACTTAAGATCATGAAACTTGGTGATAACCTACGCCTATGCACGCCCTTAACATTTAAAGAATTCAATCATCTACCCAAAACTTCTTATAGAGTCGAAAACCAATGTTAATAAAATGTCACAAATTCGCTTACATTATAGAAAGACCCCCAACAAGAGTATACCAAAATTTAATACAGTCAAACCTCGCAAAGGCGCTTCATATCATACACAATGATCTATGGGTTCGCCGCAGAGGTGTTTGACTGTAAATAAATAACATATGTACATATCTACATACTATTTGTACAGATATTTCAACAAATACCGAACTTTGCTCTGTTTTTTTGAACAGCGAACCTCTCTCCCAAAAAGAAAACAATCAAACTACAACAATACTATAATTGAGTCATGGTATTTATTTATAGGTTTTTAGTAGGCGTTTTTCCTGCTGTTTAAATGAAACTTTTCACTTGTCGCCTGAGTCACTGAGGTCTAGAGAAAGAGAGTATTACAAATGGAAGACTGAACTCCGAACTGAACCCGTGTTTTACCAGAGTAATAAACAGAAACAGAACCCAGAGTCATAAACAGCTGCGGTTTTCTTAATTGTGAATATATAATATTAAATACTCTCGATTCAGATTGTGTCGCGGTTTTATCGAACAAAGACCTTTAGAACTGCGCGGAACATTCAGTCGGGAGCATAAAAAGCGAGTGCAATCTGAAGAATTCATTGCATATAGAAACTGCATCTAGTGTCAAGCAAGTGCTACGCGCTCTTAAACTTTAGCAAAAATAAATATGGGTAAGTAGAAATCCTGCCAAGTTGAAAGTAGTACAAATTCCGGCGAAATATTCCAGACTATCATATAGAATGTTTCCAAATTCGATATATGTCATTTTGTCGGTTACTCGATAAGGTCTAATCGATGCAATCGCTCATAGATAAGCAGACTTACCGACATCGTCTAAACAAATAACCTATTGGGCTCGAAAAGCTAAAGCCAAGTAATACACATTTTATAGTTTACCGACTCCGCTCCTACTTCTTCTTCTTCTTCTTCTGCGTCTTGGGTGATTTCACACCTAGACGTTTCGGACCGAATCGTGGGGTGACGAAGTGTCCCGTATATGTATGTATGTACATGTTTACACGTAATACCGACACAGGCTCCGATACGATATCTTATCGTGCCCGGCTAGCGACAACAACGAAACGTCAGTCAACATTTTTTGGCCGATAAGAGAGCCGCAGCTTTATAACACCATCGCCAACAGACCGTTCCAGTCAGTCGATATAGAAACCGGGTACAGACTAGTGCCAAATATTCGTCAGCTCTTTTCCTTCACCAAAAAAACAAAAAACATATACAAAATGGGTAAGCTATATGGAAATAACTGGAATATACACGTATAGCTGTAAAGGATTATCAACTAGTGACATTTTTAATTAAAAACCATGCTCTAAAAATACCAAAAAGTTAACAAAACTAATTAAAAACATATATCATATATGATCTCATTCGAGGACAGCTGCAATCCCTTGGAGATTATTGTGAAACTTATGAGCTTTTGAAAGCCATTCAATCAGATAACAAGCTAGTTTCTTATGAAAATGGCTGAATAGTGCCACGATTTCGTACTGTACTTGATAACAGTACCAACTATCTAACTAGCTGTTTCAGTCGTATCTTCTATTTCACATACACTAACACACCTAGACTCATATCGATCGTTTTACTTGAATTGTTATCGAAATTGGGGCTCATAAAAATTCTGCACTCAATGTTGAACAAGTCTGCACAGGGACCCCAGCATAGCACACTAGTTATCTCGCTCTTTTGCACTCTGTTTAGTTAAGTGAGTCTCCAAAACGGAGCTCTAGGAGAGCGCTTTGCTTTTGCTCTCTGTCTTTTGTAGAACTGCTTGTTAATTTATGGATTTTTTGCTCAATTTGCAGATCACACTTGGGTTGCCCGCAATGTCTACGATGCACTGCCGCCTTTTGCCATCGTAGCCGGACATGATTCGGATCAGGATCCCATCTATGTGGGTCGTGCCTATCACAATGGCGATATGCTGCCCGCCAAGATTATTCCCAACAAGCAGCAGGCCTACGTTGCCTGGGGCGGTGAGGAGATCAACAAGCACGATTTCGAAATTCTAACCGGACACCACTACTGCTGGATTCCCGCTAGCAATGGTGAGGTTCCTCCCCATGCTCTGCGCGTTGGCCAAACCTCCGACGGAGAGCCACTGTTTGTGGGTCGCGGCTACTTCTCCGGCAGTCTGACACCCGGCAAGGTGCATCCCTCTCACGGCTGCCTGTACATTCCGTATGGCGGCGCCGAGCATAGACTAGACTCCTATGAGGTGCTCGTGCAGCCCGAGACCTGGGTCAGCTCCTCCGGCAGCAACATTGTGCCCGGCACCATTTTGGCCGGACACGATTGCGATGGTGATGCCATCTATGTGGGTCGTGCCTATCACGAGGGTGATTTGCTGCCCGCCAAGGTGAGTTTTAGCTACACATCACCCAATTATCCATTTTATAATCGTTTCCTTAGTCTACTCCAGGTCATTCCCAACAAGTCCTGTGCCTATGTGCCATACGGCGGACAGGAGCACGTCAAGTACGACTTTGAGCTGCTCGCCGGCTACGGTTACGGTTGGGTGCATGACGGACACGGCAATGTGCCCGGCGGTGCTGTCGTTTGCGGCCGCACCAGCGACGGCGAGCCATTGTACATTGGCCGTGGTCACTACAACGGTAGCTTCACTCCGGGCAAGATCCATCAGTCCCATCGCTGCCTCTACATTCCCTTCGGCGGCCAGGAAGTGCGCCTGGACACCTACGAGGTGCTTGTGAGGTCCTAAATACATCTGGCATACACATCGGCTCAACTCTGCTTCATTAAATTTGTAAAACATTTTCTATTCTATTAAATTATTCGTTTTTCATCAGTCAGAAATCAGAAATTATTTGTTATGTTATTGAATAAAATTTAGTTACATTTGTACTTACGGTTATTTCTAGTTAGTTACCTCTTTCCCTCTCTTTCTCACACCAGCGCGTCGCTTTCAATTAAGCTTTTTGTTAGCTCTACCTAAAAGTATGCTGCAATTTTGATTGAGCTGCGCTGCTGACAACTTTTTGTTAATTAAAATGCTATATTTCTTCGACTTTTTTTTCATTTCACTATATTTTTGCTTTAATTTATTATTTATGTATTTATAAACATTCATAAAACCCTATTTTTATATATTTAATACACCATTTGTTTGCTTTGCTTTGAAGCTTTGGCACCGAGCTTTCGTGCGCTTTCTACAATGTGTAGAGTTGGCATCTCGCACATTAAACACGAACTCTACACGCTACCAACTGCACGCTCATTTGTCGTCGTTTGTGCTGCCACGTGATTGGTCGACAGCCAGCACTGCGCTCAATACGATTGGCTGCCGCACTCTGTGCAGCACTTTGAGGGCGTTCTTTGACTCGTTCAAGCTGCACGACTCAAAGTGGTATTAAAATTTATGAAGACTTAATTAGTATTTCAACATCATTATATATAATATCAAGTTATGTTGGTTTTTAATTCGCTTGAATTTTGTTTTGGGCTATGCAAGCTGTATAAACTGGTTTTACTGTGGGGCTCATTTCGAGCTGACTGCAAATGCCGTCGCTTTGACAACAACCATTGAAAGAAACAGTGTTACCACGGGAGTTTTTTAAGCATATGTATGCTTATAGACCCTACAGATGCATATCTTTAAGATACAAGGCATTTGTAAGAAGATTACGTGGATTTTCCAACTCTCTTGCTGTATAATGTCGCCACATTTACAGGTTTTCAAAGCTAAAGGCTTTAGTTTTGGGTTTTTAAATTAAATTAATTGGATATTTTGGGATATTCATAAGAATTTGGATAAATTTCTGTGGCAAACTGTATTGAAATACAGGAATGAGGAGCTTAACAGTTCGCCGTCGGCTTTCAGAAAGTGGATTCTATCTGCTGTAGCTAATCTCTCATATAAAGCACAAGATTTTAAAGGTTTTTTTATGTGTGCCTGACGCTTTGTTGGCAATATAAATTCTTGTAATTTCATTTATTTACGAAAAGTAACGAAAAATGAGGAAGGAATCCCCCTTTTTTTCTGCTTACACACACACTCATATGGAATGGGTATACTGTCATATCAGCTTCAATATCCATTTAGCTGAAAAGTGTATTAAAAACGAAACTCAGATGCTATCAGGGTCCAGCCAAGCATCCATTGAAGCTTCCCAGAGACACCGAGACAGAGAAGAGATAGAAACGGTGCGACGACATCCCTCAAATAACTTTCGAGAAATGCTCGAAATTCTTGCCCAAAGCAAACGGTAACAGCACAAACAGCAACAACAACAACGACAACAACAACATGGTGGCTTTGGCATATCAGTTTCTTCTGTAGCGACAACATCAGAAGCGTAGAAGAAGCAACAACAAAAGCAGCAGCAGCAGTCAAAGGAATGACAAAATTTTGGCCTGTGGCGCTGTCGCTCTGTTGCTAGACATACACACATAGAGAGACAAAAGCACAAGGAAGTGCGTTGAACGCAGGCAGCAAAGTCGGCAGCGGCGAATGAAGGCAACGAAACAAGAGCAAATACATAAGAAGAAGCGCAAAAGGAGAATAACAACAGCAGCAGCAGCAGCAGCAGCGGCTGAATGGAAGCTGTCTTATGTAGTATAGTATATGAGTGTGTGTGCGCTACAATTAGTGGAGACAAGAGCCAAAAAAAAAAGAATGAAACAATAAGCGAACGCTGCGTTTTTGACTATGCACATAAGAGCGAACGAGCGAGCGAGCGAGAGTGAGAAATGTATAGAGTAAGTGAGTGAGTGAGCGAGGGCTGAACTAAGTGTGTGAGTGGAGTGAGTTGAATGTGAAGTGCGGAGGGTTTGTTGTTGGTTGTCGTTGTCGTTGCTGCTGCTGCCGCTGCTGCTGTCAACGTAAGCAGCGCATATTGCTAACAGGACAGGACACGCTGTTGGGTATTAGGGCTTAGGGGTGGAGAAGTGTGGGTACAGTAGTAGTAGTAGGGTTTAGGGTTGCGGGTTTTTTCGGCTTGTGCTTGTGCTTGTGTTTGAGCTTAGTATTAAAACGTGTCTCCTCAGATGCCAGCTTCAATTGCCAGCTATAAATCACACACACACACACGTACACGCTCGCGCTGCCTGCTGTGTGTGTGTGTGTGAGCGCGCGCGAATGATGTGTAATAGAAAGGAAAAGAGAATAAATAACACGAAGCCAAATGCAAAGCAAATGAGCAAAATGAAAAATGGAAATGCGACGAAGCCAAACAGACAAACTGACGAAATAACCCTCGTTTAGCAGCACTGTTATGTACTATGGGCGTGGAGAGTACATAAGAGTGAAGCCGAAAAACCTTTTCGTAGCTGTACGTGTACATATTTACTTGAGCGTGCATGTAGAGAGCGATGAGTGAGCAAGAGAGAGAGAGAGAGATAGAGTGGTTATGTAACTGACTGCTATCGATAACTCACGATCGTTAGTAGAGTCGATAGTCGGCATCATCGATAGTGCATGATAGTAACAACGATAGTTCTCCCCCTCTTATTTCTACCACTCAAACACCAGTTCGCTGCTCTAATTAGTTTTTATTAACGCACGCAGCAAAGTCTAAAAATAATACAAAAACTACTCATTAACATGAATGTCAGGATGATGGCGATGGTGGGGTTAATAGTGGGGAGCGGGGGTGAAGGGAGGGAGCTACACAAAATCATGTCGGGCGCATCTCTCATCTGTATCTGGTTGTCGCTTATGCGTGATAATTCAATTAGGAATGTGTGAATCAGGCAGCAGCAAGCAGCAGCAGCAGCAACAACAACAAAAACAGCAGGCACTCAAACTCAAACAGCAACAACAACAACAACAACAACTGCAGCAGCAGCAACAGCAGCGGAAACAGAAGTAGAAACAGAATTGAACAGCAGCCGAAGCCAGTTGCAGAGCCAAAAACAGGGACCCAAAACACAGCCATGCCCATGTGCAGCAGTACTAAGCATCGCACAGTTGAATGCAACCCTGTTTTTCTATACATGTTCGTATGTACTGTGTGTGTTTGCCTTGCCCTGCCTGCCACAGGAACAGAGAATCACAATCAGAATACGGCCTCGGTTCGGTTCTGGCGGCCTGAAACAATTTATGTGCCATGTACATTTTGTTTGTACATAAAAATAGCGGACGAAGCAACGGCGGCAGCGACGGAGACGGTGACGGCGACGCCAGCGCTGACTGAAGCCGGTGAGCGCAGAACGGGGCAATGGACATGCACAGTGACTGAGAGAGAATGAGAGAGGGGTTTGTGTGTGTGTGTGTGTGTGTGCGCAGCTTGGCTTGAAAATATTTCGACATAAGCAAGCGACTGGAGAGCACTTGGTGTGCAGTGGCTTAGGCAGAGGGGACTACAAAGGCTAATATACTTTGGGACTTTTGCCTCTAGTAATATCTGCTTGATTAATTTTAACTCTTACACGTGGATTTTTAGGTGGGCCAAAAATTTTTAGTGGGATTCGCATCTGGACTATGTGCCCCTTACTACACTACGCCTCTGCCTTATATCTTGAATCTTGCTGTACATACAAATGCAAACACACTCATTCAAACGTGTATACAGCACAACCACTCTCTATGTAGTGTGTGTGTGTGTGTATTCAAGTGTGCGGCACTGCGATAGCAACGAATAATAACAGCAACAACAACAACGATGACGTCGAACAACGTCGACCACGAGAGTTGAGAGTTGGGCCTCGCCGCCGTCGCCGTCGTCGCATTACCAATTTAAATTCCCATCCAATGCCCGCACGTAGCAAAAGAGCCGGTAAGGAATAAAACGACAGACAGACGGCGAGAAGAGAAGGACAGACAAACAAACGAACGAAACGTACGAAACGAAACGAACCGATGGCTGGACAGACGAACAGTACGGACAGCGCGGACAGACGAGTAGATTCAACACGACAGACTCGCAGCGATAGAGTATTTAATGAGCGCTACTGTTCTGCTGCGTGTTGTTGTTGTTTTTTTTGTTTTTTTTTTTTGTTTTTGTATTTTGTATTATTGCTTTTAATGCAATGCCAACTCGATATGTTACATTTCGTTCGCTCTCTCTCTCTCTCTCTTTCGCTCGCTTTCGCTGCTGTTGTTGTTGTTGTTGTTGTTGCTGTTGTGTCTTCTATTAAATTAGGTTCATTTGCCAGAGTGAACGGCTGACGACGTTGCTGCGCTGCTGCTGCTGCTGCTGCTTCAGTAGCTTTTGCCAAAAGCACCCTCTTTGCTTTTGTTGTTGTTGTTGTGTCAAGTGGGCTGTGCAATGCTTGCATGCATGTGTGTGTGTGGTTGTGAGTGAGTGCTTATCGACTATGTGTAAACCGCACGGCTCACTGGCTGCCCGGTTGCTTGGCTGCAACGTTGCCGTCGCTTTGACGCCGTCATTGCGGTTATGATTATGTACATATGTGTGTGTATTATATACTATAAAGGTATACGCTGAGTGGTGGTGTATATATAAATACATATGTACTGCCACCAACAGCCACCACCACCACCGCTGCTAAAGTTGTGGCATGTTGATAATTCAATAAGCTGTAAAAAATTCAAAAATGCCACTGCAAATTGGCAATGAGTGAGTGTATGACACACACACGCATACTGTATATATATACATACATACATATATATGTACAACATATTTGCACTCATTACAGAGACACACTCGTGGGTTATGTAAAACCCACTTCGGACAGCAGACAGCAGACTGACAACGTCATGCAACTGCAGTGGAACCGCAACTGTTTGCTCTTATTCAACAGCATCATCAAGTCTACAACTCTCCGTCCAGTGCAACTCTACTTGGGCACTTGAGCGAACTCCAACGAACTGACGACGCCACCCAGACAGACAGACTCTGAGCACAACTTCATTTGCAATGCAAAGGCAGCGCACGTGAGAGTAACGAGTGGTGGAGAGTGAGAGTGAAAGAAGTCGTGAGTATGTCTTGTGTAATCAACTAATTACACAAACACTCTCTCTGTCTTAACCGCTCTCTCACCCGCTGTGATCTGGAACAATTTGTCTTTGAAGCTTATTTGCTGCTCCACCTCCACCTGCTAAAGCTTTCGCAGCATCAAGAGCAGCTCATCATTAAAGTCAATTGAGTGGCACTCAATCGAAGCCAAAGCTTGTCTCACTCAAATCAATCAAGACGCAGCGGAGAGAGAGTGAGTGTAAGACTTTCGCAAAGAACTAAAGCTTCACTGCTGTTTACCGTTGCGCTATCGTCTGCTGCTTTAATGTCGCTGCTTTAGCAATTCATGCAGTTATTATTCTTATTTCCGGTTCAGAATATTCTCCTTGATTTCGTCTGCCCAAGAAGAAAACAGGAACGCGAATGGGAAAAGGGACTGAGACTCAGACTGAGTGTACAACATTTCGTTCCGTAATTCGTCTCCTTGCAGCACCCCGCACCCCATCCGACTGTACTGCGTTCTCTGTAAATTGATACTTTTTTCGGGTTTCGCATTTTTTTCCTAAAGGGCATATGATGAACGAAATATACAAAAAAAAGAAGAAACTACTAGGAAGGGGTACAGTTGAGTGTGCCGACTGTATAAGACCCTGTACTTTATATATATTACACTTCAGAAGTTATTAAAACCCGATTCTAAAAGCGATCTCTGTTCTTAAAAATGGTGCACATTCCAACTAAATTTGATCTGTCTATTATAAATAATACCAAATACAAAATGTGTAAGTTTGATTGACTTAAGTTAAGTATTTTCCTTGTTATGCTGATTTTAAAAACAAATTTTTAAGATTTGCGGAGGCTAAAAAGCTGGACCATGAAGCTACGGCTTACAGCTTATATGGATCTAGTACGTTCCTACCAAGTTTAGTAGCTCTAGCTCTTAGATACTCTGGACTCTTAGAAGACTATACTTTATCATACCATCTTGTTATAAATTTAAATAAACCCTTGTCTTTCGATTTCTGATACAGGGTCTACAGCAGCTAGAAAGAGACAGCGAACGGGGACGACATTTTGGGTCCCTTCATCGGAACTGAAGTCATCTTCTGATGTTCTCCGTTCTCTACGTATTCCCGTGCATATTAATAATGGTGCTCTAATTGGATCTTAATGCCGGGATTTCATTTCATTTCCCTTTCCATGACTCAATTATGTCTGATGATGAATAAAATTATTACATTGACATTAAGTTAAGGCAAAAGTGTTGCTCACAAATTGCTTTGCGTGTCGCCTTTATGAACACAAAGTATACAACAGAAAAAAAAGCATAATTCATTGCTTGCCACAAAATGTGGCAAGAAAACGATGAATAGCTGTCAGGCAAAGGTTATAGCTAAGCTCATCAAATACGTTGCATACAAAGAACCTGATGTTTTGACTATGAACTGTTTACTATTTTAGAAATAAAATTCTAAGCGGGTTTATCCACAGAGATATTTAGGTTTTAAGGATATAATAATATCAACTAAATTGTTGAATCTCCATATTTTTGGTATAATGTCTATACAAATACCTGGATAACGTATTCGAAAACTTAAAGCTATAGAAATTCAACAATTTAGTTGCTAAATTTCAAAGGATTTTAAATATTTACCCCTTGAAATTTTCAAAAACTATCCTGATCGATTAACTACTTTGTTTTATAAATGCCAATTAGTTTATGCAATAATAACTCATATCATATCAATAATTTAAGCGAGACTTTCCTTGTATAATATCGGGGGTTCCGTAAGCAGTTAATGCGATGACAACCGTAAGCTTGTTAATTGAATTTCATGACATTTACGGAGCAAACTTAGCCGTGCGTTAAGTGGAGAACTAAATTGGGAATCTCCCCATTCCCCATGTTATACAATAAAAATGCTAAGCACATAAGTCGACAATCAGGAGCAGGATAGAGGATTGGAGGATGTGGAAAGTGAAACTATAACAAATTGCAATTAGAGAATTCTGGTGACTTTCTGCTAAACAGATGGAAAACTTTTTTTGGCTTAGACATTGAAACTTTTGCTCCCAATTCAATTAAAGTCGCTTGTTTTACTTGTGCGGCGAATACGTTATGGAACTAGAACTGGAACTAGAACTGGAACAGGTTATTTCAGTAGGTGTAACTCAATACAGTTGCATTAATTGCAATCACACGGTCATAAACTGTGGCAAGCACTGGAAAAAGGTAACAGGTCGTTGGTTTTGTGTGGCTATAATGGTCTGGCCCAAAGATAGCTAGTCTCTTGACCCCTATGTGTTTTGGCAATTAGCCAAATAAGCCATAAATCTAAATATGCGGAAGGTGAACAAACTCTGGAAATATTCTTATGGAGATGTTATTTCAATTGAAGCAGGTAACTCCGCGTAATTAAACATAGGATGGGGTTTTATAATAGAATAAAGTATGGTAAAATAATATAATATAGAAAGTTTCTGTTTTCATAAAAAAGCTATATTTAACTCTTAGTTAAAACGTATTATCTAGTCAGTTAGTACTATATTGTTTAGACTTTGTTATGTAAGAGTTTGTTAAAATATATAGAGACTTTTTTTTGATTCCTGAATTGAATACAGATTGGTTTCAGATTCCAAGTATAAAAAATATCCAGTGTGCCCATAAAGTTTGTTCAAATTCAAGCAAAATATGGAATATGTATGGATAACATCTAAAACTTAGCAGTATTCATTTCAGGAACTGAAAGTTATAAACCTGGATCAAAATCGGTCCACCTTTGGAAACTTTTAAGAAGGTGAAAATAAAAGAAATTTAGCTCTATAACTTTGGCAGAGCTCTTTAAAAAGTACCAGAAAGTTGTAAAGACTCCGCAGCTATAAACTTCATAACGAAGTCGATCATAAATGGAGAAGGTACAAGATAATATACATCTGTACATACATATGTATCTTCCATATGTCTTGAAGTATATTGCGGAAGTCTTTAAATGTCGGCGCGTGTTGGCATATGAATATGGTGAAAGGCTAGATCATCAGCTGCTGCTGCTGCTGCTGCTATAGCTGATGGTACAGTGAAGACTCGTGCCAAGTGCACCAGCTGTTAATGGTCGAATGAAGTGAGATTGTTGTGTTGTGAGTGGTTCATAAGCCTGTTATGACTGCCAGTAGTAAGTGTGAGTTTAACATTTCTAATTACCTGAATGAGTAGACTGCCGACTGCAGACTACCTGTATCTTTCAGATACAATCATATGAGTGTGTGCGTGAGTGTGTGTGTGGCTGTCTGTGTGCTTACACAAATGATTTATAAATGCTAAATTAATGCGTTAAAAGCCAAGCGCATTAAACTTGTTTTCAGATGTGCCCAATACTCAAACTCAAACTCAAAACTCCAACTCTAACTCCAACTCACACTTGTATTCATGAGTGTACGATACATATGTGAATATATTCACAAGTGTTGTTGTAGCAGGGGTAGCTGGTGCGGGGGTTAGCATGTACTGAAGTCTGCTTAATTATTGTAATTGGAGTTTTTGGCTTAAACCGCAAAACTCGCAAACAATTTCATAATTTATTCAGTTGCGACACGAACGAAGCATCTCCGAGTACTCGTTGTATTTCCAGGCACAACTTTATGAATGCATTTGAAATGATTTGCAGCACAAGAGTTAAGATTCAAAAGTCTAAGGTTACTTAACTTATGAATATTTTGCTCTTTTCTACAGATTCTCAGCCTTGAAATGTTTTTAAAAATTTTATATCAAAAACATATCTATTAAGAAATTAACATATTTTTTAGAAATTCAATCTACGATGTGGTAAATTGTACTTACTGTACAGACTCGTTATGAGTGATGTGTGATAAAATATAAATCGGTTAAAATTTGTATTAAAAAATCTTTATATCTTTCAACTTTTATGATTTTTGTACCATTTTATGTATTAAAATTATATATTGCAGGTCATTCAGCAGTCGAGCAGTGCATGCTTAACTGGGTACTTTATAAATTATCGACTGGCATATAAATACTTACGATTTTAGCTATTATTTCTCATTTTTGAGCTGAATTTATTTCTTTACAGCGAAATTTGCAGTCGAGCAACCCTTATTTATTGTGTTCTATAACCTTTGCAGAATGAATATATGATTTTAAAGGGTATTCACACTCAATCAAGTCTTCTCTATTCCGTTTTCATATAGTAATTGGCTGATATATACATTTTCTCTAGCTTACCCTATTGTTGCCCTAATTTTCCCTTTTTAAACTAAGTTATTGCAGAGTATTTAGCAGTCGGCTAAGCCCTATTGACGTACAATTCCTGCAGCTATTGGCTGACACATAAATCTTCTAACGCTGCGTGATTTCAGCGCCGTTAAAGCAATTCGCACCTAATCCACCCCTCAAGCACTACGCCTATCAAGATGTATAGTATGTTACTCTATGTATGTACGCATGGTGTCTGTGTGTACGTCTGTCCGTATGTCTGCTCGACTGTCTGTACTGATGATGATACCCTTATTTCCGATATTGAATAGCCCTCGGCATGTCTCACTGTGTGCCTGTGTGTCTTCTGGGACTCATTCCTTGAAAATTGCCAATTTTCGATAGCGCAAATAAAATACAAAAAGAAAAGCGAAAAAGAGGAAAAAGGCAGCAAGAAAAACCAATGCATTTCCAATGGTTTTCATTGTATTTCGTACCCAAAACTGTCAAAGATGAACGAAAAACCCAAAATCGAAACCGAAACCAAAATCCAAATCTCAAGACTTCTTCGACCCAAGAGTTTGTAATCTTTTATTTGTCTTTTCCATTTTGGAAAAGCAGTTTTCAGGATTACGGAAAATGGAAAACGGCAACGATGACCTTCACGGCAAAATGCATTGACCTTGTGACCCCGTAAATAATGTACCTAGATTAGCAGCGACTCATACAACAGCTGTAAAGTAGTATTTCCCGCAGATAGTTATAACAATTGTGAGGTTATGTTTTTTTGCATAGTATATAAATATATATAATTTTATTTTATAGATTATCTCTGCTTAAATCGGTAGTAGTAGTATATATGGTATATATGTATGTACACTTGAATTGCTTATTAACTAGTTGCTTTTCGCTCTCAATTCAATTTTGCTGACGTTCAACTTTGAGCTTTGCGTGAGCTTTAATGAGCTTTCAAAGCGCAGCCGTAGCTTTTAAACGCAATTAATGTTTATATTTAAATTAAATGTTGTATACAAATGTTGATTCTGAATCGTTCATATCGAATATACAATATATATATATATATATATATGTTATATAATTAACTATAGCTAGTTTTAGGATTAAGTTTACTTATGTACAAACTAAGTGGAAAACAAATAACGAGTAAAAGAAACGTTATAACAGAAAAAGTCTTTAAATATTAATTAGTGCTGCCCTGAGGGGATGGTTTTTCCTCGCTTTTCCTTGGCTTTCCATTTCCATCCCCCTTTGTTGTTGTTGGGCTCACTTGCTTTTGGCCATGGACACCGCTTGAGGCCTTGGACTGGCCGCATTGCTTTTGGCCAGATTATTAACTGTTGCTGCAGCAGCAGCTGGCGTCAGTTTGCCAGCAGCAGCAGCAGCGGCAGCGGCAGCATGTGGCGAGCTCTTTGGACTTGCCACCGCCTTGGGCAGTGCTGTGGGCGGTGTGCCAGGGCTGGGCAACGTAACTGTGGGCAACATGGGCATCACTGGCTTATTGTGTTCGCCAGCTGCAGCTGCTGCTGCGCTTGCTGCCGCATCGCCACCCACACTTGCCACACTCTTTAGCTTCTGCAGATAATCGTTAAACACTTCGTTGCCGGCACGCTGCATCCTCGACAGTTGCTCCATGAAGTATGCCTGCTGATAGTTGTACATGGATGGTCCAAAGTTGTACAGCAAATTCGATTGATTTGCTGCCGCAGCTGCCACCTGAGCGGCTTGTGCCGCCTGCGCGGCCTGTGCCACTTGTGCTGCCTGTGCGGCTTGTGCCACCTGAGCACGCATTAGATTCTCCTTGAGGAAATTGCTCAGATCCAATTGTGCGCTCGAGGCAATGCTCAGCGGTGCATTCATGTTGGGCAGCTGTGGTGCAGCACCACCACCACCACCGCTTGTGGGTGGCAGCTTAGCTATTGGCGGCGGTGGTGTGGCTCCTTTGCTCAGCCGACTCTTGCCCTTGGGCGGCGAGCTGTTGCTGTTGCTGCCGTTGAGCTTGCCACCATTTGCGGCACTTAGACTGGCCACAGCATTCGGTGACTTCTTGCTAACGGGCACCTTCTTGTTTTGGGCCAGGCTAGCGGGATAGTTGAACACAGGCGGCAACACATTGGCCATTTTAGCTCCATTTGGCTCCGCACTGCCCGCATTCTGACGTGGCAGAATGGGACGAAACTTCTTGGCGGCCGGATCACCGTTGAGTGTGTTGCCACCACCATTTGTGGCAGCTGCTGCCACAGACTTGGGTGACTTGTTCTCACTGGCGGCGTTGGAGTTGGAGTTGGGTGAATTGCTGCCTTGTGCGGCCACTGAGGCACTACGCTTCTCCGGACTGGGTGTCTTTTTGTGCTCTGTGCTTTGCTGTGGCGTGAGCACCGCTTTTAAAGGTGCACCACCGTTTGTAGCAGCTGCTGCTGCTGCTGCGGCTTTCGGTGAGGTCTTTGGCGGTGTAATGACACGTGCGGGGGGCGCTGTATGCTGTGCTGCTGCTGCGGAGGAGGAGGAGGAGGAGGATTGCGGTGGTGCTAGACGCGTTAGCAAATGCTGTGGCGATGGTATCGTCTTGCTAGGCGGTGGCGGCAGCTTAACCAACGACTGCTGCTGCTGTTGTTGCTGCTGCTGCGGAGCTGGCTTAACAGTTGATCCCACTCCACCTCCCACTCCGCCTCCCACTCCGCCTCCCACTCCGCCACCCATCTCCTTTGGCTCTGTGGCCGGCTGATCGGGCAGCTTGACAATCTCTATATAATTGTTCACCGGACTCTTGTGCTTGGCATGTGCTCCGCTATTCGGCGAGGAGGCGTCTCCATTGTCCCGGGAGATGGTAATGGACAGCGAGGAGGGTATATTAATGTTGCACGAATTGAGCAGCGATTTGACCTTGACCTGTTGCTTCTCCGGTGCATCCTCTTGGCAGGCAGGACTCTGACTGCGTTGCATGGACTTTGCCGGATTCGTATTCTGATCCGCTTTGGTGGGTGGCGTGGGAAACAGACCACCGCCACCGCCCAATCCTCCTCCCGATGAGCTGCCGTTTAGCATGCTCTGCAGATAATTGCTGCTGCTGCTGCCAGCGGTGGTTGTTGTTGTTTGGGCTGCCGTCGGTTTGGGCGTATACTTGTAGGTGGGCATGGTCGGTATGTTGTAGTTGGGCACATACTGCGGCGAACTGGGCGAATAGATGGGCGAATTGGGCGTGTACATGGGCGTACGGCAACCGGGTGGCGCCTCCTTGCCCTTCGATTTGCTGGCATTGAACAAAGCCAGATTCAAATAGTTGTTGGACTTGTTGTTGTTGTTGTTGTTGTTGCTACTATTCGCTTTGCTTGCCACACTTGGCGGCGTGGCAGCAGCTGCTGCAGCATTGTGACGTGGCACTGGCGGTGGTCCCATCTTATGCTCCGACATCACCTTGGGTCCATAGACATGCGGAGAGGCGGAGGAGGACTTGGATTGACCGGCAATGGATTTGATTTCGGTGCCGGCATCTTTGAGCAAACGATTCACATCACTGGGAATGTTGGCGAACGGATTGTGATTGGCCTTGGGTAGTATGGGCTGATAGCGCTTGGCTATCGGTGTCCTGTTACCGGGTGCGGACATCTGCATGCCAGCCGCATGATGCACGGGAGGAGCAAAGAGCGGCATGGGCAGCGCTGGGGAGTGCGAGTGCGAGTGGGATGGCGATTGTGCCTTGTGGCGTGCGGCAGCAATGGGCGCCTTGGATGTCGGAGGTGGCATCAACGGTTTGTCCACAGTGGAGGCAGTGGAGACGCTTGCAGCACTCGTCACGGGCAGCCGTATCTTGAAATCCTCCCGGGGCAGCGGTGGTGACAATTTGGGTTTCTTGCTGGACACCGCCTTGATGGGTTCCTTGCTCTTGCGCTTCGAGGATGCTATGGATTTGGGTGGCATGGCACTCGGGGGCTTCATCAGCATACGATCATCCAGCAGATGTTTCTTTGCGGGCACAGCTCCAACCGCTCCTTGAGCACCGTTCTTTTCCGGTGACTCTACCTTCACTTTGATGGGCGTCAAGGCGAAAGACTTGAGGAACTCCGACTTGGGATCCTCTAGGCAGGCGCCGCTCGTCACACGTGGACTGAGCACCGTTCCCACTCCATTCGGACTGAGTATGCGTTCGGTGCGTATGGTGAGGGGAGGCACTGTCAGCGGACTGGGACTCTTGCGTTTGCGTTCCGAGGATTTGGGACTGCCGTCCTTGTCCTTTTTGCTCTTGGAGCGCGATTCCTTTTCGGGCTTGAGGGGCTTGACAATCTCCTTGCGCTCCGGATCGGACATATTGATAATGGTCACACTATTCTGCTTGGACAGATCGATTTTGAGCTTTATGTTCGGCTCCTCCTTGTTGCCGGGACTGGCGACGGGGGAGGGCAGATTCTTGGAGGAATTCTTGGCGCTGGATTGCGGTGAATGATGTGATGATTTCTCTGCTGTGTATTTCTCGTGCTTATCAACGTAGTTCCGATTGATAACCAGCTTGAGCGGTTGATCCGCTGGTGATTTGGGCTTTGCCGCAATGTGAAACTCTTCCAGCTGCGAGGATGTTTCCACCTTAATGCGTGCAGCAGCAGCAGCGGGCGGCGGTGAGGGAGTTTTTACCACCTGAAGCGGTGCTGTTATTGGAGCGGGCGCTACAACCACCGGTGCTACGACGGGAATTGCAACTGGCATCACTTCCTGTTTCAGTTGCACGGCTGCCACAACCTGTGGCTTCATTTGTGGCGGTGGCTTTATCAACGGTTGCGGTGATTCGTACACCCGGAAATAGAAACGCATCGGTGCATCCCGTTTCCACGTATAGATGTACGCAATATCCATCAATGTGTAGTAATCGAGCAGCACAATTGTCTTCACCTTGTACATTATATCGATGCTAAAGCGTTGCACATCAATCTCAAACTTATCGTAGACGAACTTCTTCAGGTGACTAACCCGACACATTGCCGGACACTGCAGATAACGCGGCCGTAATGTATCTCCGAATTCCACCTCCGATTCTGCATTCAATTCACTGCAAGATAGGAAAGAGCAGATAGATGGATGGTTAGTAAATTGTCAGAAATTGGGAAAATCAATCACTAAATTTCTTTTACCTTAAAACCTTATA
The DNA here is from genome assembly GCA_035047385.1 of Drosophila tripunctata. Taxonomy (NCBI): domain Eukaryota; kingdom Metazoa; phylum Arthropoda; class Insecta; order Diptera; family Drosophilidae; genus Drosophila; species Drosophila tripunctata. Next base: position 905,863 of record JAWNPS010000288.1, read on the forward strand.
TATTTGCTTTAAAGCTCTGTATTCCATTTGATTCTAGCTAAAAACTTCAGCAAGATTCTACGCTTTGAGACCTTTCGATTTCCTATAAATATTCTCATTTAATTTAATTGAAATCTATTAGTTTTCAAATAAATTTCTTCAGTTTTTCCTTACAGTTCTACCCATATTCATATTCAATCGTATCTCTTTGCTTAAAATGCTCATTAACTTCAGAAAGATTTTACGCTTCGAGTTCTCAAGACTTTCCCTTAAATATTCTTAACTAATGTATTAGAAATTTATTAGTTTTCAAATAAATTTCATCAGCTTTTTCTTACTGTTCAATCGAATACCCGAAATCTATTAGTTATCATTTAAATTACCTATCTAACAAGTTTTAGTTCAAAACTATCTATCTATCGCTTCTATCTACACATTTCGCTCCAGTTTTAAGCTTAAATTTGTTACTATATCACTAAAATAGTACTTTCTATTACAGTTCCTAGCTATAGATATAGTTTGTTTGCATTTAAAACTTACCCAAGTTCGGCATATTCTAGCGATAGCGACATATCATCGGAGGGACTGAATATTAGGTGTTCGGTATCATCGCCACGTTGTTCGGGTGTGGCCAAAGCTGCGTCCTGCGGACGATCCTTGTAGAAGGCACGTTTTCGCATCAGTTCACGTTCATAGAGACCCGGTACGAGCTTATAAACAATCGCCTGCAGTGTGGTATCGGATCTGTAAGGCAAAAAAAAAAAAAGGGGAGAGTTGAGGTTAGTGTGAGGTGTTATATAATACTGCTAGACACACACACACACACATGTCTTTTCCATTTCACTGAGCACACACTCACACACACACACTCACACAGATAGAGCAACGGCTGCTTCTTCTGTTGTTCTTCTTTTTTTGGAAAAGCGGGAAAATTAGTCAAAATAAGAAGTCACATACTAAAAGGGACAGCTACTTCCTTGGCGCGGAAATGAGCGCATGACAAAAGATATATACACACACACACACAGATATATATATATATATATCTGCTCATAGATAGAGTAGCATGTACAAATTAGACGGCAGATGCAATTGCTTCAATGGCACGCAACAACAACAACAACAACAACTGCTAAAGCGCATGCCACAGCAGTTGTTGTTGTGCTACCCTCTTCTTCTGCTTCTTCTTGCCACCGTGGTACTCACATTAAGTCGCATTTCACTTAAATTTCAGTCACAATCGCAGCCGCTCGCTTCAATCATTTTGAAAAGAATTGAACCAAACACAAAAGACGCAAGAAAAACGAAAACCGAAAAAAGTATATAGTAAAGGCAAAGGAAAAAGCAATATAGCCAAGGAATAAAGGACAACAGAACAACAGCAATATAATGAGGGAGGAGCAGCAAAATAGCTAGGCATGAGGGGTAGGGGTAGGTACCGGGACAGGGGTAGGGATAGGGATAGCAGGAGTTGCACAGAAATCAGCGCGAGACAATAATTTCCTGAAAGCAGTTTCAACTACACAAAAGTTTAAAGGCATTTCCCGAAAAGATCTTAATCAACAAAATATCAAGAAAATAATGCTATAAAAATCTGTGTAATTTAATTAAAAATAATTTATACGACAAGAGTTACACACGACGTTTATGCGCCAGATTATCGTGAAAAGTTCGATATATTATACAAATATAAAGTGTTTCAATTTTAGATATCGTCTTTTAATAGATAAATTTAAAGACTTTTTAAAGTAACGTTTTCTTCATGAATGTTCATGCGCCTGCTTATCGTGATAAACAAAGATTTAAGCAGAAAAAAATCACCAATTTTCAGTAGAATGAAAACTTAGCTAATATTAAAGAAGCAGTTATATATAAGCACATGTTTACAGGCAATATTTAGTATTTTTAAGCATTTCAAATGCATTTCTATCGCAAACTAAAGAAAACCAACTTAAAAAGCAGCTGTTTTTCCCATATCTAAAGTATTCCTTCTGGTCAGCAGTATTTCAAGCCAACTTTGATTAAATTAAAGCTATATGGTATAGATTTAGTTGATGCTTCGATTGTCAAGCTGTTGATTCCAAACGTTTTTCCCCCTCTGAGCTCAGCTCACACGTAACTTTACAAGTTTTTCTAGGTTTCTTGGGTGTCAGCAAGAGTCGCTGAAACAACCGCAGAACTTTCGGTGTGGTACGCGTGGTTAGGCTAAAAACTTGGCTAAATTTTGTGTGGTGTAGAGTGAAGATGGGTGGAGGAGGTGGGAGGAAAAACGCACCTTGAAACGAATTGAAGTTTGTTGCTGTCGAAAAACTTGAGTGTGGTTAACTTTATTTGATGCCTGCCAAATATTTGCCCACTTTTTGTCCGTTCTCAGTACGTTCTCCCTTTCTCGCTCACTCACTCTCTCTCTCTGTCTATCTCCCTATTTTCATCTCGCTGTGTTTTCTATTTATCTGTGTCTATCTGTTGTGGTACGCACGTTTCTAATGAAAAACACGTTCGTGACGAGCGAATCAATTTAAGGTACAGCTTTAATGGGTACAAGAAACCCACCCGCTGCCAGGGTTGCCACCCCCTGCTGACTAAGCGCGTATACAAATCGTCTCGTCGACTCACACCATATCGAGTCAGGTTGTAATCTCTTTTTTTGGGCTGCACACAACGAAAAAAAGATAATGAATACACAGCTAGAGTATTCGAGGGGGGCAAGAAACGTACCTAGCTAGATAGATCCTACTACTACTGAATGAACCTTTTTTTGGTGTGAATAACTTCATTGGCAGATATTGTGCTTTATAAAGCGGCGAGAGACAAGTGCTTTTGGTACGTGGTTTTGACTCTCGAGTCTGCCAATTAAATTTATTGCAAAACTTTATTGTTTAAACCACAAAAGTAAAAGAAGAGAAGAAAACGAGTCAAAAACACACAAAAGATATACACAATCAGTTTGTTTATTTATTTTGCCCTTTTTTTCTCTCTGTTCCTCTCGTTTATTACTTTATTTTCTTTGCAAAGGTAAACAAAAAGCAAACTGAATACAGAAAACAGAAAGAAAAACAACTGAAATCGGTAGAGAAATGAATGAATGAAATGAAAACTTGACTATGTCGCCATGTTGTGAGTTTATACGTATTGTTGTGTGGCGCCCCCTACCGACTGCACTGAACAAAATACGAAATACAAAAAACAAAACGGAAACTTTGCAACGCATTTCCAAGAAAAGCAAATCGAAAAACGCCAGAGATAATTAACGGGCGGGTCTTGTGCTCAGTTTTGCCGACGGCTAACGATAACTGGTAAATGGCCAACTGGTAACTGCTAACTGGCAACTGGCAGCAGCTAACTGGAATGGTAAATGTTAACTGGTAACTGGAAACAGGCTACAGAAACAGCAGCTGAAAACAGTTCATAAAAGGCACACACACTCACACACCGTTGAAGGCAATCAGAGACCCTTCTTTTGCCAAAACACTGAACAGAGTGCTTACCTTTTCAGTAGTTGGACAGCGACAGCCCAAAATGGAAGTTACCAAATTTGAAAACGAACCGACGTTGTAAGATTTTTGAAATTGGAACGTTAACTGCATTTGGAAATGAAATGCAGGGAACTGCAACAGATGATATATGAATCAAACTGTTCAAAATTACAAGAGAAAGGAATGTTGGAATAGAACGCAGTATTTTATAAAGAAGAAAGCTTAGAAAACTTAAAATTTAGCAAATAATATAATAAAAGAGTGGAATAAAGCAATGAAACAAGTTGAGAACGAAACATTTTAAAGCTTTAAAAGAAAAACATTTTAGAAACCTTGGAATGAAACACAATATATTAGCAACAGTCAAGATAACCGGCTAGTAAAAAGAAAATTTAATAGAAAATCATGAAATTTAACATGAAAATCAATTTAAAAAAAAATACGCATGAAACGCTGGAATGGAACATCGATTTATAGCTAAAACACATTAGACTCTTACAAATTTAGCATTTTAATATACAAAAAACGTTTTAGAAAGCATTTAAGACCAGTATTTGTTAATGGAACGTTGAAATGGAACACAGTATTTAATTAATATCAAAGTAAAGTCAGCAGCGCTTATCTTCGCTTGATAAACATCAACAATGGCAGCAATCTATTGATAAACCTAACCTCTCCCCAAACCTTAGACAAGCGGAATGAAACGCTATATAGCCCACTGGCCTTGACAAATGATAAGAATGCTCTCATATCAAATCTCAAACTCTAATTGTGCTTGTCAAAAGTGCGACCTCAGATAACAGCAAATATATATATTGTTGTATTATATAGTAAAACGATTCACTTACTTGATATTGGGTTTGGCATTGTTGATGACCATCTCGCAACGTGGACAATAACGTTCCTTTCGCAGGTGATTGATGAGGCAACTGTGACAGACTGCAAATAAAATGGGAGAAAGAGAGAGATGGAGAATTAGTGTGAGAATATATACAGTTATAAATTGTGCAAACAACAAATTATTGAAGGGGGTGGAATAAATGGCACTCACTTACAGATTTGTACTGCGAGTATTCACCTGAGTTGTTTCAAATTTATGTAAATTCCCCAAAGCGAATGAATCCCAGACTCTCACAACAAACCTTATTTGCCCCTACCAACCTTCCATGCTACCTCCCTCCCCACCTCTCTGTGCTATCTAAAGGGAAACACAGCGCTATTCAATTCAGAGAAGAAGAACCCACCCACGGGGTCCAATGCTCCAAAAAGGAAAAACAGCAAGCAGAGAGAAGAGCATGAAGAAAGAGAAAGAAAGAAAGAAAAAAAAGTTGTTTTGACTTTAATGTCAATGCCAGTGTCTGGTATTCTGTGCCGTTTGTACGTCTGTACGTCCGTGCGTCCGTCTGTCTTCTGCAACTGTCAACTGTCCCAGCGACAGGAACATGGACGGACTCTGCCAAACCAGACTCTGTAGTCCAAAAAAAGCAGGGGGAAACTACGTAAGCGGGGGCGGGCAGAGAGAGGGGAAACACATTCGGTTCGCCTGTTACGCTTGTCTGTCACAAAACAGAGAACACAAAAAAAAAATAAGAGGAAAAAAAAAAGAGAGTGTGGTAGAGAGTTACAGATACAGATACAGATACAGCATCAACTGGAGCGTTTGCTGGGTGTGTGTGGTTGGCTGGCTGCTCGTTTTTGGGTGGTTGTGGTGGTGGTACATACGGACAAACGTACGTACGTACGTACGTACGAATTTGATGGTTTGTTGGCCCAAATGGCCCCGAGTAACTACAGCATCAGTAAAGGTTAATATTTGGCACGCCAAAGCAGTTATGCTCTTAACTACACTTCCTATATGTATATAGAACTGCTATACTGAACAGATATCGACTAAAAATTAATATAGTTGGTTATACTAAAGGTTAATATTCAAATAATACTGAGACTTCTATTTTAAAGTATTACCTCTAAAAACTATCAAAAATTCTAGATAACTGCAGTAATCTAAAGAATTTTATATAACTTAGCTTTAGTCTCTGGTTATCGTTTTCCTACAACATATTTATGCAAAAGTAGTACTATTTTAAAGCTGTATTTGATTGGTAAACTCTTGCTTTAGAAAGCTATAGAATCAAATAAACCGATTTAAACAGTCTAAACAAGACCAAACTTTACCAAATTTCAAAATTAAGTCTACAGTTTACTTGAAATTTTAAATAAAATGACTAAATCTTATGCCTATAACTGAAACTGTTGAAGTATATATATAACTTATGATATTACGCAACTAGTTAACCCTATGCAAGTGTATAACTTTAACTGTGAATGCAACAAAGCATCGACAAAGAGAAAAAGGGAAAAAATCAAAGTATAGCACACCCAACAGCTGTTGTTGTCATCCATCCATTTACGAGCCTCGACTGACGCCAACAGCGCTTTTCCTCATTTTCCCCAAAACAGGCTTGCAGCAGAGCGGGGGGGATATATACACACATATATGTGCGTCTGGTTTGGCAACAGATTTAAATGAGCCTCGGAGAACCAAATGAATGTCATCGACACATTGCTAGCCAGAGATTTACACAAACTGCAACTGCTCATTGAACATTGAACATGATGTAGTCTCTCTCCCCGCCTTCCCTCTCTAGCACTTACTCTTACACTCTATCCCTCTATCTGTCTGTTTGTCCATTTGGTTGTCTGTCTACTGCCTGAGGCTGTGATTAAGCATACCAATTGCTTGGCAAATGCTCTCTAATTTGCCAATTCTCAGCAGAGAGAACTGGAACACAGCAGAACAGAGCTTTGACTAATTGTGGTTTAGCAGTGATTTCTTGCTGTCAATTTAGTAGTAGTGTTGTTGAACAACACACTTTTTATTTCATTTTCACAAATTAACAGCTATCTGGCAACGCTAGCTACAGTTACGTTGGTTGCGCAAAAACGCAGAACAAAACGAGAAACGAAACGAAACCGGAAATTGAAATTGAAATGCTCTTTAACGAATTTGTATGAAAAGTTGAAAACGTTTTTCATCCATTCTTCATTTTGGGGTTTTCTTTTGAACAGCAGAAAAAGATGCTGCAGTTTCGCTGGCTTTTAGCTGTCTGATTTATGGTACAGTAGTTATTAACCCGTATCCGTATTCGTATTCGTATCCCCATATCTTCATATCCTTCTACGAGTCAAGCCAAAACCATTTGTAATTATTTAGTCTGACATATGTACCATTCATATATCTTTTTGGCCAACTGCTTTAACTTGTACTCCTCTCACTCCACATCTGCTGCTTTTGGCCAAAAAGTACTTAGCATACAGCATACAGCCAAAAGCGGCTCATTAATGTTGGCCATTAACTTATCGCCAGGCCGCATCTGCAGCAGCACAGGGAGTTGGAGCATGAGTGGGGGTAAGGGAGAGGGTAAGGGGTAGCTTTTCTAATTAGTTGCAAGTCAAGTGGCAGAGCAGCGGAGAGTTGTGGTGCTGTGTAGACTTTTGTCGCATACTTACACGAGTGCAAACACTCCACAATGGTTGTCGCATTGATCAGATACCCTTGGCACAAGTGGCAGATTATGTGTGGATTGACGGCAGTTAGCAGCACGGGGCGTGGCGTTGTCATCATCGATGTGGATGTTGTTGTTGCTGCTGCTGCTGCTGTTGGCGCTTCTTCTGATGATGTTGGCTCCTCATCGGCTGAGGCGGCGCCGTTGCTGCTGCATGCATCAGCATCAATTGTCGACCAGGCGGATGAGGAAGACGATGATGATGATGATGATGAGGATGATGAACATGTTGAGGAGGATGATGAACCGTTTGTTTCAACTGCTGCTGCAGCAGTTGTTGTTGCTGCTGCTGCTGCTGTTGTTGCTGTTGCTGCTGCTGGAGGTGTTGATTCTTTCTTAATGTTTTTGCTTTCAAGCATTGCTTTTGTTGCTGTTGTTGTGAATGCATTAGTTGCATTTGTTGCTGTTGCATTTTCACTTTTTACTTTAATGCTGTTGTTGTTGTTGTTGTTTGCCATTAAATTCTGCTGCCTCTGTTGTTGTTGCTGCTGCTGCTGGTGTTGCTGTTTTTGCATTTGCATTTGCATTTTATCAACATTTGTTGCCTGCTTTTTGCTACTACTACTATTATTATTATTATTGTTGTTGTTGTTGTTATTCTTATTGCTACTATTATTGTTGTTGTTGTTATTCACATTGCTGACAAAGCTTTTAGCTGACTTCGTTTTAGTCGTCGCCGCCGCCGCCTGTCCATTTGTTGCTGTTGCTGCCAACGCTGCCGACGACAATTGCAGCGACGCTGACGCCGATGCCGATTGCGCTGCTGTCGTTGCCGACGTCGCTGTTGGCTTTTGTGTATGCGCCATTGTGTTTGGCGTTGTTGTTTTTGCTGTTTTAGTTGTTGTCGCTGCTGCTGCTGATGTTGTCTTTGACTCGGGCGTCATCATAATAATATAATAGTAATAATATCAGTCAGCTGTTATTTCTGCAAGAAAAAACGAAATAAATAAAGAAAGAAATATTAGAATTTAATATGTACAACAAGAAGAAATAGAATGCATTGTGAATATGCGACTAGAGCATACCCTATAGATAGTATAATTATAAAAAATTTTTTTTAGTTATAAGTCTAAAACATGCCCTGTAGAGTGTATACTAATATATTAAAGAACACAGAACACTTTAGATTTATTATATCAATATTAGGTTAAAATATCTTATAACTTTATCGAAAAATAGCAACTAATTTAATGAAAGTTGAGAAAAACTTTAAGAAGGCTTAGCGAATTCGGTCCTTCGTGCTACAAAGAAGAAGTAAAACACTATAAGAGTTAACTAGACTATAAGATACCCCAAGCTAAGCTTGTAGAATAGTTTTGTGGGTATTTTTAATGTTGCATTTTCGCATAAAGACTCTTTAGGGTAGATTAGGCAGACATTTCGAATTCTTTTACATCTTTCAAGTGTTTGCAGGGTATCTAAGCAATGATTATTGAGCTTTGTGGCACACAAAAGAGTTGCTTGAGCTTACGAAATAGGCATATAAGCCTACGCAGCTCCCTAACCAAATTGCTTTGTGTTCTTTTGGGCTCTCCAACTTTTTGTGCTCCGTCGATTTGATCCTTAAATCCTACAATATGTAAAAACACACACAATGGGAACAGCTCAAGTTCCTCAGGTTCCAAGTTCCCCAGCACACAACTTCAGTTTCCACTCGAGAGCGGTAGAGAGACAGAGAGAGGGAGAGCGAGAGAGACACTCGAACTTATTTCGGGGAAAAGTTGCAGCAGCAATGGAAAGAAACTTGAAAGTTCCGAGTGTAAAGAGTTCTTTAACCTCGACAACTTTAAGAACTGTTTTGTTTTGTTCTGTTCCGTTCTGTTCTGCTGTTGATTTTGAAGCAACTGACGATTAATTATCATTATTAGACATTGGAAATTGCCAGTAACTGTAAACAGTAGAAAGTGAACTTTGGCAAAACTCATGTAATATTCATAAAGTGAATTTCACAGGCTGCCCTCTAAAATTATTGTCCTGAATCAGAGTTAGAGTGGGGTGTAGAGGGGTTGCTATGTTAGGACTATTATATGCAATCAGTCGATGTATAATGGATGCTTCTAAACGCCTTCCCCCGCCCCCGCCTTTGACCCCGGCACAGTTGTCATGGGAATGTTAACGACTGCCAGAGACCCTGTATTGAAATGCACGACACTCGGGGGAGTAAGAGAGGAAGAGGCAAGAGCAGAGCAGCCAAATAAGTTAGGTTATGTGTGCACGCTCGACCAAATGAAAATGGCTGCAAATTGTACACTGACAAAAAGTATAGAGTGTGTGTGTGGCATGTGAAATGTATTTCAAAACAATTTCAAGTTGTTTTTGCATCAACGCGCCAGTAAAAAGTCGGACGCAAAAAACTTTTGCACAAAACTTTTTAGACCAACAACAACAGCAGCAGGAGCAAAAACAACAACAGCAACTCCTCTCATTCCCACACACGCACACACATAGAGAGAGCTAACGGTGAGAAGCAGAAAATGGAAATATGAATGAATATGAAATGAAATGAAATGAAATGTATGCAGGAAGCAACTCAAACCGATGATGCTTTAAAATCCTTTTTACATAAAATTTAAGTGCGAACTCACACACACACTCTGACACACACACATACAGCACGGACCCAAGCTTAACCCTTTCCCAGGCCCAACAAAAAAAAAAACGCACCGGGGCAAAGCAGCGGAGGGAAACGCGCGCGCAAAAAAAACACACACACAGTGAGTACGAAACATGAAAAGGATAATAAAAGAAGAAAACGAAAAAAATAAAAAATAACGCAAGCAGCGGAATTTCACGTGAGCCAAAGCAGCAGCAGCAGCAGCAGAAGGAGGAGCAGAGTAGAGCAGAGCAGCGAGAACAAAGCACGCGGCATACGCGACTGTAGTGGTGTATGTATGTAGGTATGAAGAATGCAGCGCGGCACAGTGACGGTGAGAAGTGTAGGGTGACTGCGACGCGGTTTTTATCTGCCATATCAAATGCACGCACACACACAAACATGTACTGCGATAACTATGCATTTATGTAATTAAAATATATGTTTGGTATTTCGCAAATTTATATTATGTACTCCATACCCTCCAACTACCCACACACCCCCTCACCACTTACATATGTAATAAACACACACACGAGAGCAATGCTCGCTTTACCAATCGCAATCTTCACTTTGGTGGGGATAAATCTGTTGCTGCCACTGTGTTGTTATTGTGGGGGGACAAAACGACAGCCAGAGGGCGCTTGGAGCAATTCAAGCAACTGTTGTTTTCTTGTGCTGTGCTGAGAGCGAGCATAAGAGAGGACGAGAGAGAGAGAGCGAGTCTGGGGCGCGCAACAGCTGTGCGCTGTCAGAGGCCGGCTGCGACAGTCAGTGTTGGAAAACACACACACACAGCAGCAGTGCGAGCGAGAGAGAGAGAGAGTGAGCAACAAAAACACAATGAATTACATGCATATGAAATGCAATTGAAATCTTGCGCTATTTTAGTTATATAGTTGTTGTTTTTTACCTGTATTTATTTTTTTTTGACTGCTAATCCAAATAAATGTGCGGCATTTTGTGGTGTTGTTGTTGTTGTTTTTATCCAATTACTGCAATTAATAAACGTAATCCAAAACGCGTTGCAGTTGTTGCTTTGTAGTTGTAGTAATCCAAAGTGCAGTTATTGGAATATTTTTTTCTTTACACACTTTCACAATTTACACACACATTCACATATGCATTTATTTCTTCGCTTGTTTTAATTAGATTTTCAACAATTTTTCTTTTTTGCCTTTCTTTCTTTAGCTTCAGTTTCAACTTCAACTTCAGCTGTTTGCGTTGCTTCGTTTTATTTGCTTGCTTTACACTTTACTCCTCTGCTTCTTCTTCTTCACTTTGCTTTTGATGTTGCCCAACCAACACATTTACACACAAACACACACACACTCGATATATACACTGCAGCATAGAAACTCGAGCGCTGCTGCGGCTGTCACTTTTGCTTATTTGCTTTTGTGCGCACCTTTATTGTGTATTATGCTTTGCCTTATGTTTTCTGCACACACACACACACGCACACATGCGCTGCTTACGTACGCAGCGACTGCGACGTTTACATAGACGTCGTCGTCGTCGTTGTCGTGTATATAAAGCGCAGCCTGTTCGCTGCTGCTGCTATCGTCGTCTTTCGTTGTTGTTGTTGTTTCGGCATTTGTCACACGAGACACAAAGGAAATTTCTAGTATTGAAACAAGCAATATTTTTCAACACTAGCTTGCATTTATTTAATAATTTTTTGTAATTTACGCGTAAAATTATTAATTTATTGTAAATATATATTACACTTAATGCATGTACTTTGTATTTTAATTAAATCACTTTAAAATCAGACAGCAAGAATGCGTGCACGTCTGTTCGGTTTAACGTTTCGGGTACAACTGAAGCAAGCGCTGCTTCTGTGCTTCTGCTGCTTTGCTGTCTCGCTGCCAACGCTGTCTTATTTACTCGCACACATACATGTATGCAACGCCTATTTCATTGACGGCGGCCAACTGCCTGCCCTCTGCTGCCTGTTTTTCGTTTTCCTTTTTGACTACTGCGCGCTCAGTGGCTGCCAGACTGCTATCTCGCTCGCACATCAACTGTCACTGGGCGTGCAACTACTGCGCACTCACTCTCGCACGTATACACACTCGACTACTTCGTTGTTTGCTTTATTTGCGTTGGTCTCTTTTTGTGCTGCGCTCTCAGACGTTCGGCGACGGCAACTTTTATTTCTCATTCGCTGCTTACAACCGAGTAACGAACCGCTCTCGTTCAAAGTTGGTTTTGCACTGAGCGCACATATCTGGCGATGTCTGGCGTTTGCCGTTGTCGTTGTCGTTGCCTCTTTTGGCTCTTTTGCTGCGCCTGCTGTTTCTTTGTTTCTTCGACTCGTTTACGTTTGTGTGAAAGGAAGGGCTGTCGGCTGTCTCGGCGACGCGAAACCGTACATGGCTTATGTACTACCATTGTATACATAAGCCCATATATACATACTTAATTGAGTTGGCGTGGGGTGCGCTTCAGTATGTGTGTATGGTAGATGAGTGAACACCTTTACTTTGATCTCTGTAAAGAGTGGGTATGTAATACTTTACTGCATACAGTTCTGTGTGTTTCTCTGTACATAAAGAGTGGATATGTACTACTTTACTGCATACAGTTCTGTATGTTTCTCTGTACATAACGTGTAAATGTTTAAAATGAAGTGATGTTGCAAGTATATAAATATCCAAGGGTGGGTATGTCTTCTATATACAGTACCCAAGTAATATATCGTATTAATCCCAGGTAGCTTATGTAGCAACCATTGGCTTCATATAACGGCTCTCCGTTTCCAGTGTTACCCCTCGTAATTTGCATTATATCTGTTCTTTTCGAGTTTTGATGCTTATTTTTGTATCGGGTAACAAAAAACCGCCAATTAGACGTCTCAGCCAATGTTGCACATACCATACATACCCAAAAACGTAATACTATACCTATAAAACTGAAATTAATCGTAGAAAACAAATGTATAACAATTGGTTTTCACATAATATAACAAAAATTACAGCTAAATTTTAGCTTGTTTAATTTTTTAGCCCACGAATACTTAATAAATGTGTTTTCCTTGGCTGTAAGTTGAAAATATTAGTTAATTTTACATTTGTTTTGATATTTTCAGTAATTTCTATTGTTATTGACTGTTTTAGAAATAGACTATTTAATAAAACACAATTAAAACTCGTATTCAAGTACTTTGGTTGGTTAAACGTTATGAAAAGTTAAATTTCATCAGGGAAAAATATGTTTCAACTTGTACAAGTCTTTATATTGATAGAGATATAATGCTATTTCAATAAAATCACACATATTTCAACAATTTAGGTAACAATACATAATTTTTAAGTGTAAAACTCGTAATATAAATCAAAACATACCATTATTTACTAAAATTTATTAAGTTCTTAACATTCAGATGGAAAAACCTATAAAATTTATGAATGTTTACAAGTACAAATTTGTTTAAACTAGAAATACTCCAAATAAAGTGTATAATAACAATAGATGCCTGGAATTTGGCTAGAAATATGATAATGCTGAGAAGATAGACAAAACTGAAGCTTCAGTTCGATTGTATTTGATATGGGATGATGTCTTATGAGACTAGTATAACACATGCTTTTGCAAATAATACAAAAATACGAATTTGTTGTTTTTGTGCTTCTCCCGAAATCTGCCCACTTGGCAAATTTATTGTTTCCGTAGACAGAAATTGCATTTTTGCACGTAGGAGTGTAATACTCACACAGACAGACAGACAGACACGCGGACACACGGACGCACTCACTAACGTGTAGACACAGATGCAGATAAAGAGAGCGGCTGTGTGTGTGTAAGTGTGTGCTTTTTAGCCCATGTGAATCAACAAACAACAATCAGCATTTGTATTGCATTGTATGAGAGGGAGAGAGAGAGAGAGAGAGGGAGCGCGAAAGAGTGGCAAAGCTTTCCAATCAGTCGTCGTTTGCACATTGCACATTCATTCATCAAACGCTTTTTTCTGTTTCTCCTACATCTCTTTCTCCTCCTTGTTCTCCTTATTATTATTTTTGCTTCTCCTGTTCTAATGAGTTTTGCAAAAGCTAAGAGAAAGAGAGACAGAGACAGAGTGAGAGCTACCAGATCATTATTTAAGTTGTTTCGCAAGAAAACAACATTAAGTAAATATTTTCTTTTGCGATTTTCTTCACGTTTCTTTGACTTTAGCATGCTCTGGATTATTTCTGAAAATTGTGAATGAAATAAGTTGTTTTTAGCCCTGTTCTCAAATGGAACTATGGGCTTATGTTGCTGTGCCGTCTGAGGCAATGTCAAGCGTAGAATCACCAGCATTTTTGTACTACGCTCTATACGAAAATTCAATTTGTTCTTTAATTTTTCGTATAAGTTTAAAGATTTAATATGAAAGTTGGAATCTATCCTAAATATTTCATCATAATTGGTTTGAAAACATAAAAGTTCTTCAATACATACAAATATAAGGGTAAGGCTCAGCAAATTTGGTGACAGCACAGCTATTCTCTGTACGCAGATCAAGATTTGCTTAAGAACCTTTCCACGCCTTACTCTACGCTGAAAATAGTTAATAATAATAGTTTATTTATAACACTCGGCTAACTAGAAACTACAGAAAATATGCTTATAATAGTCGAGTTACTCGACATCTGCGCTCTAAAGTTTTCTTAATGGAATCTAATAAATTGAAACTGTTTTTTTAAATGGGTTCTATTATATGCTGGTTTTGAAATAGTGTAATGTATCAAAGTACCATGGGATTAATAAAAATCTGTTCCATTTATAGGAAAGTTTCATTAATGAATGCCGTAAAGAAATCATATTTTAGCATTTCAATCGCTTGTTTTTTAATTATTGGATTATGAGCTATATGGTAATCTTTAATTTTCATCTAGGCAAAGGCGCTGAATGTTTCTGGAAATACTACCAAAACTTCTCTAAATTTTAACACTATAACGACAGTTTATTCCTGGGCGGAAACACCCATCTCATTATTCAATTCAATTATTTTTATTATTAACTTTCAAAGAAACTAGTTGTACTCTAGTTGTTAAATAAGTTTCTCAAAATTACTGAGTACATTGAACAATTGACTCACTTCAAAATCCGATTCTCTGGTTCGTCATCCACTTTGAAAACCATAAATTTTGCTTACGAGGCTGTAATCTTAACTTTATGATTTAACCAGAGTTAAAGCTATTGGTTAAAAGGAAATTATTACATTTTATTTATTTAAATAAATGTACAAATAAATTATAATAAAATTAGAGACTATCGTCCGAAATTTTGTAACAGTTTGTTTTCCTTTTAAAGAATTTAATACATACTTTTAATATTATATATACTATTAAAAGATAATCTTTATTCAGCTTGAAAAAGTTATAAGGTTTTCATTCTGTTGCCTAGTTAATGTTTTCATGTTAATAGTAGTAGTAGTAGTTATATTAAAAATAACTGGCTTTATTCTTGGGGTTTCAATCAGTAGTGGTTTCCTAATGTATGACGTATCAGTTAGTAGTACCTTCTGAAAATCTAAAAGCCTATTATTTTATATTAGTTTACTAAATCAGCAATCTCCTAATCTACGTAAATATCATTATCATCACTATATATTCGATATATTTTAGGTAATACCAATACCAGCATTTTAAATAACGCTAAATTAAGTTAAAGTTTTCCAATACATGCTTCTTTAATTTAGAAGTTTTTCGGTAAATAAAGATACCAGAGGAGATAAATGCAAAAATTGGTACTGAAATAATGAAGTAGGGTTAAAAACTAAGGTCGATTTTTAATATGTTTATTTGATGAAACGGCTCTTTAATCAAGAATTCTTTGTAAAAATCTAGTCTAATGCATATCTGACATAGTATTGGATTAATTTTAGACCAGAATGACAAACTTTCTTCCCTTATATAATGATACCATGGTAAAATTATATGAATAGCTGATATACTACACGGATTCTTGCATAGTATCGCTCTATAAACGGCAATTTAAGTCAGCCAAATCCTAGCTTATGAAGTTTATCCTTATATTGTCAGGTTTAAAAGAATATTACATTTATAAATTGTTATATTTTAAGTAATATTCCTAAGCGCCGACTTTCTCGGCAATTGTGCAACGGCAACAAACAGTTGTTAACGCCATTTTGAGTGCACTCCATACACATTTTGCCACATTTTGTTTCGGTATCGGTTTCTTGTTGTCCGTTGATTGAGCTCATCCTGTGTGTGTTTGCCTCATTTGCGGTTGAAGGTTGCAAGTAGAAGAGGAGTAGAAGAGACTGCGATCTGTTGGATTGTCGTAAATTATTGATTGGCTTTAATTCCGCCGATAGATTGGCCTCAACTGCTCTTAACAGCTTAATTGAGACCCCATGCAGCAATAAATGCGATAAAGCGCCACAACAGCAACAACAACAACGAGAAAGAGAAACTAATAATGTGCCCAGATGGATGACGATGACGTTGCGAGTGCTGTTGCAAGTTTGCTGTTAAAGTCGTGGCCAGTGGCACGACGATTCCCAGCAACAACTGCAAGCGACAACAGCAACAACAACAACAACAACGACGACGACGGCAACTCCGGTAGCAGCCTCCAAGTGAATGGGGGGCATTTAAGTTTAATTTGTGCTCTGCCGACGTCGCAGTTATATTTTTTTTCTGTTGCTTCTTTTATCTTCATCTTCTTCTTCTTCACTATGTTGCTGTTGTTGTTTCTCTTTCTCATTCGTTGCTGCTGCTGTTGTCGTTTTCTGCTCCTACTCCTGCTGCCGCTGCTGCTGCTGCGCCCCCATCTCTCTGTCATCAACTCCAACAAATCCCGCAAGCAATGACCGAACCAGCAAGCAGCGCAGCGAGCAGCACAACAAGCAGCGCAGCTCAAACTCAGTTACAGTCGTTGCTGTTGTATTCAGGGCGCATGCCGAGATGAATGTGAATGTATGCGTGTGTGTGTGTCTGCCAGTAGATTTTTCCAATACGCATTGCCGTGACGTCACACAAGCAGCTACATACACACATAGCATGCACATCATTCAGCATCATCATAACCATACTTATGCCACACAGCCTCACATGCCCCATGCCTCATGCCTCATTTACCCATTCCCAATTACCAGAGTGACGCCAGCAGCGGCGTCAGCGTCAGCAGCAGATGTTTATGTGCCTGTGTGAAAAGGTGCATTTGTATGTGTGTGTGTGTGTGTGCTTGCCTAAGCTGTTGCTGGCGGTTGTGGCATGCAGCCACAGGCGCTCCAGGGTTGCCAGAGCACTTAAATTATATAAAAATACTTTAGCGTTAAAAAAAATTAAATAAAATCTATATTAAAAATACTTTATAAATATTTACGCATATTTTTAAAACATTTTTAGCTATGAATATATTTTCAGAGCAGTTGGCAACCCTGTTTTGCGTTTTTGTTGCATTATTATCTACGCGTGCACAGAGCCACAGACAGCGGCAGAGCTCGAGCGTCCGCTGCCGCGCAGAGCATAATAATGAGTTTTCTCACTATGCGCTTCCTACTCATTTTCCATATAGTTTCGGGCTGTTTTTCACACACACACACTGACAAAGTGACAGTCAGGGAAAAGAAAGAGTAGGAAAAAAAAAGTAATATGCTGGCTTCATAAGTTAGGCAAACGAAGCTAACATACAAAACGAGCATGCGAATGGGCGAAAAGGCAGAGGCAGAAGCAGAAGCAGAGTCACAGATAGAGTCGCTGAAGCAAACTGGTTGCCAGTGACAGCAACGTAGCGAAGATGTGTGGAATGAAGTAGGGGAAAACAACAACTGACAACTGAAACAGTGACGCCGGCAGCGACGTTAACAGCGAAGCCATATGCAGCAGCGGCCAAGCCAAACGAAACGAAAAACATTAAAAGCGAAGCGAAGCGAAAATAACAACATAAGCAAAAGGCAAAGCAAACGAAATATGTACAAGTATATAAATGTGTATGTACATATGTACGTGAGGGTCGCTGAGAGCAGCAGCAAGCAGGCAGTTGGGTAGATAGAGAAACGCAAGGCAATTGACGAAACTGTGTGCGCTGCGAATGAGCGTACAAAGCAGAGAGACGAATACATAAAGCAGAACTGAACTCAATGCATGTGCGAGTTGTGTGTGTGTTTGTGTAAGTTGTGACAAACGTAAGAGAAACAGCGACGCTATAGCAGGGGGGGCCAAAAGGTTGGGCAATGAAGACAACGACGACGACGACGACACAACGCTGGCAGAGACGTTAGCAGCGCTCAGCATGATACCGAATACCCGAATGTGCCCACAGCCTTGAGAGAGCAGCTCGAGCCGAGTGGCGCTCGTGAGCCGACGATGACGACGACAACAGCAACAACGACGACGCTGCTGGCTTTGCGTATAGATTGTATGAAAACAAAAGGTTTTCGCTGTGCTTCTGCCGCTGCCTTCACCTCTGCTGCTGCTGCTACCGCCTTATAATTAATCAAAAATATTTTAGTTTCAATTAAACGTAAACGTGTGCGGCGCTGCCGATAATAAATTATTTGATTAAAACTGCCTCCTGACACTGTTGGTAGCCAACACACACACACACACACACGTACATACATGCACTCGAACACCTTTCGAAATTTTACAGTTTGACAAGTTGTACTCGTTTTGAGCAGGGCCAAAGGTCACAAGCGCAACTTCAAAGTCCAAAAAAGTTACACTAAAACTTAAGCTACACTTTGCCAGCAAGACAGACACAGAGAGAGGGAGAGAGCGAGAGGTAGAGTGGGAGAGGATATTGCTGCAAAAGTTCGTCTAAGTTGCGTACAACTTTTTTTTATATTCACGCCAATTTTATGCTTAGAGGGACGAACAGACAGTCAGGCGGACGGATGGACGGACGGACACAGCCAGCAACTAAAGAAGATGTGAAAGGAAATCCGGCAACGGCTCAGAGTCTGACAGCCAAGCCAATAAGTATACGTACATACTTACAACATTAAGTTGTCGAGTCTCTCCCCAATCCATACCCCGTTTCATTCCACTCCACTCCAGCCTGTTCCCTGCCAAACCCATCCTTAACCTCAAAAAGGTTCAAAGTTCGCATTCAAAAATCCAATAATAATTTTATTTGCTTCATCTTGATATATTTCGGATTTGTTTGGACAGCGAAAAGCCGACTTAGGACTACTTCCATTTCCATATTCATTAAATGAGTCCTTTCAAAACTTTGATCAAAATCATTTGCAGCAAAACCTTGAACTGAACTTTAAGCTGATTTTCACAGACTTTCGTAGATTATAAAAGGTGTTCTTTAAAGTGGATACTTACCAACATTATGGCACATAAATTTTGTACATATTATTTATTTTGAATACTGATTTAAAGTTAAAAGGTCTTTCTTATATCCAAATTTTTCAAGTTAGATTATGTACAGCAAACAAATTCTCGATCGAACTGAAACAAAGTCAGGATTCCAATATTTAGATTATTCTTAAAGCTAATAAAGAGTACTTGACTTTAGTTTAGCATCTCCAAACAAAAATATAGTAGACTATTTCAATCATAATCTTAGTTTTAAACATAAAATATTATCAGCTTCTTTGTTGATTCAAGTGCTGAGCTATTGTTATTTACTATTTAAATTTAAGTAGTACTTTTCATACTTAATTTGTTCTTCGAAAACCCACGATTAAAATCTTTAAGTTATATTGAATTATGTCGGCATTTTGTTAAGCAATTATTACAGCACAAATCAGAAGATAGATTCCCTTATCCCGTATCGTTTGTTTATATTGTCTTTCACTGCAAATACTCAATAAACTCCCCCATTTTGTATGGTATATCACCATGAGAAAGCAATTTTTCCGACGAGGGTTTAATTGAGTTAAGCCTCTTAAATTTGACGCCTATCGTATCTGTTCGTGACACCAGAGAAACCATTCTGAATTTGGGTATAGGTTAAGTCCGGCTGTATTAATAAGATGACGTACTGTCCAAGGAACTGTTTCTAGTCTTATACTACTTAAAAACACCTTTTTGAAAACTTTGAACTGCTATAACTTTGTCAAAATTCCAACGATTTTCAAGCGGAACGCCATTTTGTACTCTACTTAATGCCATAATAAATTCTGCATTTAAATTTTTTGAATTTCTAGAATTTGATTTTTTTCCAAAATTTTAAAATTTTTGCATACCTACCCCTTATCGATTTTTCAAAATATAAAAAAAAAAATTTTTTTCCAAAAAACTTTAAAAACTATGCTAATCGATCAGAAATTTTGTGTAGATTATAAAAATATATACTTTATAGGGTCGGAAATGAGTTTTAAGCTTTCTATGAGCAGTTGAAATGCCGCTTATCTGCTTTTCTTAACCTTTGAACTACTACAACTTACATAGTTAATCTTCGAATGCTTCATTTGAATGTTTACATAGATTCTGAAATTGTATGCAATGAGTATTTTTTGTACATATTCAAAGAATTTAGCCCAAATATAGTATAATTTGTCGTTAGTATTTTTATTGTACGCTGTCAAAATGCCGTCAAACAACTATTTGAAATATTTGGACATTTGAATGAGCTCATGTAGGCGTGTACGATTTCCATCCGGTTAAAGATTACCAATTTTACAAATGAGAAACATGTGACTGTAGAAAACTTGAATGGAATTTATGTATCTGAATTTCAGAGATGCGTAAGCCTTGTACATAAAAAATTTAGTAGATTTTAAAAATAAAATTAATGTTTAGCATTGCCAGCGGTCAAATTGATTCTCTTTTTATCACGTTGTCCTAAAAACATCTCAATAATCCCCAGGCCAGAAGACTAACCCTACGTCAGTGAATATAAAAAAGCAATAGTAATATAGAAACTTTTGTTAAACTACGATAGTCCATAATAGATGACATTAATATATGTATTTTTGCTATAGCAAATCTATTTCATAAGAGGATCTTTGAGAATATGCTGAAATTATTTCACACAAGCTAGAGTAAAATATAGAAATTGAAGTGCAAATGCCTCAGCTTTTAAATGGAGGCATTAATCTATATTGGAATCCTTAAAATTCAAAATATATTCTTGAAGAAACCTTGCTTAATGCTTATACCATTTCATAATCGGTTTAGAAATATTCCATGTACTGAAAAACTCGAATGGTTTGGGATTGTTCGGAGTTTCGGATTGACTTTTTGCATATTTATGGGCATTAATCTATTTATCTGTTAGATCTATGTTTTTTTTTAGTACGATAAAATCACTTTTTAATATTGTCATAATAACGGCTGTATTCGAAACATATAGTAATGTCTGTCTGACTGTCCGTCTGTTTGTATGATCAATCCGTATGATCGAAAAGATTTCAGAAATGGTAGGAGCAACAAGCGCGAACTCTGAACATGGTTCAACTGTTTTAAGTATAAAATTCGAATTGGTATTTAAATAATTTGATTCAAATTAGTTTAGGTACGAAATACTGAAGTTCAGGGTTTAACCCAACTATATATTTGTTTAAATTATAGAAGAAAGTATTATCTAACGATTCACTTAAGTTTTTCTTACACAATATTTGTTTATCTATAAGTATCGGGAATTTATAGGTTTGTAAGCTTGAGATCTTATGCAAATTGCAAAGGGCTCGAGACCTTTTTGTGCATAGGGCTCTTGACAGTTATTCCAAGCAATTTAAATCCACTTTAATTGGGATTTTAAAGTTACGTAACGGCGTCACAGATTAAACAACAACAGTAACGAGAGAAAGAGAGAGGGTAGAGCGTAGAGAGCAAGCGAGGGAGACGTTGAGGAGGATCAACAATGCGGCAACAAATTAATCTCTTAAATTGCACATTTCGCAACATCCTAGGGGAAAACAGACATCAGCCAACAACCAAGCGTCACACCCCTCTCACTGCTCGCTCTCTCTCTCTGTCTCTCTCTCCTCACCCCTATTTGTCAGCAAATTGGAATTTTTCAGCCCCCGTTCCAGGCGAAAAAGGCGGCGATGTCGACGTTAACGTCGCAACATTCATAAACTAATTAGTGCGATAATTTTAAAAGTCGCGTAGGCGTTGGGGCAAAGGGCGGGGCGGGGTATGTGGGTCGTGGAACGAGGGTTGAGTGCTGGTGTGACAAATCCCACAGGTCACCCGCAGGCCAAATATTACGTAATTATGAAAAATGACGTTGCCATTTCAATTATGCGAATAAAAGAGAGAAATACCTGAAATTATTACGTTCCAGTATTAAAAATAGCAAATTCGCTCACGCGGATATCGAAAGTCCGCTATATGATAAATAGTACAACGATTGTTAAGAGATTAGAGATTTGGTGACTTGATCAATTAATCATTTGCTCGAGCTCTGCTCGCTGCTGCTGCTTGTCTCAATAATGTCGTGTGATAAATCGAAACAAATTATAATTGGACAAAGGCAAAAAGCAGCGCAGCAGCAGCAACAGCAACAACAAAAGCTTCAGCGCTATACAAAATAAAACGAAAAGGCAAACAACAACAATAACAACAACAGCAACAGTCGCAGCAAGCAGCATTTTAAACTACACCCACGAATGCGGCGTCAAAATGCGCCTCAACAGTTTCCCAATCAAAATGTAAATATGCCGCAGTCGCAGTCGCAGCCGATGCCAGTGTCGCTGCTGCTGCGGCCAAGTGGTGGTTTGTGTGTGTGTGTGCGGGGTGCTCTGCTGGCTGCTCTCTACACTGCTTGCACTGGGGCTGGACGACGGCCTCTCAACGGCCTGCTTGCCTGCAATATCAAAGTAAATATGTTACATACATACAAAACATACATATATCTTGCTATATCTGTACACTGGCCAAATGCGAAAAAGCAAAATGCAAACGCAACGCCATCGCCATGTTTGCGCACGACGTGAAACTACTGCTGCTGCTGCTGCTGGTGCTGTTGCTGCTGACGTTGTCAGAGACCAGGCCAGCGCACACAACACAAAACAGCGCTAAACAAGCGACCCGCTAGAAAATGTAATACCCAACGCCACATAACAAGCACAGTGTGCTGACTAAATTGGGCACTGGGGTGTGTGTGCACAGCAAACGTTAAATGGGAACGATGAACGACGAGTCAAAAGCAATAGCAAGAAAGCGTAGCAATTGCATGTGTGTGTGTGAGTGTGAGTGTGCTTGGCAGTGGTGAGTGAGCAGCCGACGGCTGCTGCTGCTGCTGCTATTGCTCTCCTTCTTGTTGTTTTTATTGTTGCTGTGTAGCTGTGTAGCTGTAGCTGGCATTCAGCTTTCGACGTAGTGCCGCATTTACGTGTACCGCAAGTGCTCATTACGTATTCGAATACACACTCACACACACACACATACGCTGGCATATGCATTGCGTTTTTGAGGGTTAATATAAAAAGATACTTCAGAGATTTGAGCTTGCGAGATACATTCTGCAAATCTTTCATGTTTACTTTGCTTGTTTATACCCTTAATTTTTCTCATTTCAGTTTAGTTTTTTTTTTATTGCATGTTGTGCATATTTTGTGCTCTTACTCTCTCTCTCTCTCTCTCTCTCTCTCTCTCTCTCTCTCTCTGTTGCGCTGTTTGTCTCTCTTTCGTGTACATTTGGCAATCTGTATCTTTGTGTCCTTTTCTAATTGTGTGCGCACTTTTTCCTAATAAATTATGCGCCCCTTTTTTCGCTTTGAAAGTATCTGCATGCCACCTAATTGTGGCAAGACCGTGAACGCTGCAAGTGAGACAGTAATTGCCACAAAAGAGACGTAATAAGCGCACCTGTCAAAATTATTTTCATATTTAACAGTTCATTGAGGGGGGAGTGAAAGGCGTGGAAAACTCAATTTCACATTTTAAATTAATTGTTGAGATACATTTGTATCTGCACACAAAAGTATCTCGTATCTCCAACTGCTTCTAATGCTCGTGTATCTGCAACCGCAGAGACAAAACCACAACCAGTTACTGTACTCTGTACACACATTAATTATGCATTTGGCCAGGAGCACTCACATGCAGCTGGGTTGCAAGGACACACATAGATACATGAATGTACAAACATGTAAACTGCAGTTGGCTAAAGTATCTTGGCCCACTTGGCTGCGTACTAAGGGAAACATTCATACATAATTACGTTAGCTGCACTGCTTTTTGCCAACTCACTGCAAACTCAAAACAGTGCTCATAAATAATTTGTTACAGTTACTCTTAGATATCTGTTACCACAGTCAAGTTGTAAATATAGAAATCATCGTTTCCATTGAGGTTTCCTATTAACTACTAAGCTATGGCTTTTAAATTCATACAATCAAACTCTTTAAGTGTTTTACAATATAATTAAAGCTAGATTTAAGCTATAAACTGTTTGTAAAAAGAAGTACAATTATTTATTAGTTTGGTAAAATACAAAATTTGTATAATAAATGCAGGCAGGAGAACACATATTGAATTCCAAAGACTGTCAGGACGGTATATAGAATAAGAATACTTACCTGCTAGACTTTAAAAACTCTAAGAGCTAGATCCATGGTGGTTTGTTGACATGCGTTCTTCCGCGCACGAAATCGCGGAAAACAGTTTCAAAAACTGCATAACAAGAGTCCCACTTGAGATATCTGTATGAAAACCACACATTCTATTATGCTATCCAGTATACGTAGTGGTTTCGATATGGAATATATACTGTACTTTAAAATTTTTAAGAGCTAGAGCCATTAGTTTGTTAACACGCATTCTTCCGCGCATTGGCCTCTGCTTAGCCTAAAATTTAGTAGATGCTCATATATAAAGCTTATTGACGCCATTGATTATTGACAAATCATCTTGGAACACAAACGGACAGTGTTACAAGGTTCAAAATAAACATAACATTGCTGTTTAGATAGCGATATTTACATAAAATACTATATGCATCTATTTGTTCCAGAGGCTATTTCACAACTCTGTGAAATAGAAGAATTGTTGTGCTTAGTAATAGCAGTCCGATTCCTGAAGCGAATACGGATTAATTATATATGTGTCCGCACAAAATTTGCAGTGTGCCCATAATACTTGTTAAAATTTCGGGCAATTTTAAGTAAAAGTTATGAATGAAATCTGGAACTAAGCTAAAACTAATCTACATATACTCATTTCCGATATCGGTCTAGTTGCTTTGCAAAGGCATTACAGCTTAATACCTAATATGAAATTAACTCTAGTGTAGAAAACATCTTAAAACTAATAAAAAAGCAAATAAATTATTGTGAAATGCAATATTTTTCTAGGTTTCCAACAGTTTGATAAAGCACCCTCGATTACAAATGGAGTTTTTCACAATCAATTGATAAATGTTTAGATATTTAAACGTATCGGCAACATTAAACCGAATGTATCTTTAGATACTATATGTACAAATGTTTGTATTCAGGTGTTGACGCGTTATTGCTATGCATATTAATGCCCAAGGAGCCTTGAAATCGGCGCTGAAAAACGTGTCGCATTTTCAAGGACATTTCCTTTCGCACTTGTCGATGTCTCCTTTGAAATGCAAATTTTTGGCAAATGTCGAAGTCGTTTCCAATTGAATTTGTATGAAAAAAAATGCGAGCATAAAATTTGTTTTCCCCCCAGCACATCAGCTCAAGGGCGGCTGTCAAATCGAATAACGAGTGTAAAATGAAGTAGGCTTCATGTGTCAAGTGGTGTCAGTGACAGGCAGTGAGATACAGATACAGCTACACAGCTACAGAGATACACACACGTAAACGAGTTCGTGTAGACGCGTGTGTGAAAGGGGAGGATGATACCTTTGATGGCATATTCATATTTTACACAAAATGCCCAACAGATTGAGAGTGAGCGACTGCAACAACAACAACAGCAACAGCAGCGGACAAACGAGAAATCGCGATAATTAAAATAAACGCCAAGGCCAATACGTAGCTGGCACGACTACTTACATACATACGTTGACGTCGCTGCTACGCTGCTGCTGGCAGCGTCAATGCTAAAAGCGTTAATCTCTCATTTGACAGTCGAATTCAATTAAAACCAGCACCCACAAGCACACACGAGCACTCGTGTGTACAACAACAACAGCAACAACAACAACAAGAACCACGCACAGCCACCCCAAAAAGGTAAAGGCAAAACGGCAGCGAACGAACGCATACACTCGTCGTGTTTGTGCTGCGACAGAGACCCGATGGCAATGCGTCGCATTGCCGAACAGCCGACTGTAGCACTCGCAGCCAATCAAGCCTCACGACAGCCGCAGGGTGGGCGGTACAGCAATGGCGTGAAACGGCAACAGGCCTGCTCTTTGTCTCGCTCTCGCTTGCTCTCGCTCTCGCGACGAACACTCGAGCGCAGACGCGAACACAGTGCCAAGCAGCAGCAGCAGCAGCAATACGGTGCCGAAGTCGTTGGCAGGTCTAATCAGAATCAGTCTTTGAACAGTTTTCGTGCCGTGCACTTTGTGGACGGAGAAAAGTACAATATTTTGTAGTGTGTGTGTGTGTGCGTTGCGTGCTCTACGTTAATGAGAGACAGAGAGAGCAAGAGAGTTTTGAATCTCAGTTGCCGCTGTTCGTGATAATAAAAAAAACGTGTGTATGAGAAATCGATAAGAGCAGCAGCAGAAGCAGCAGCAGCAGCTGAAGTGAAAGAAGCGCGCATACACAGTGTGCACAGTGGTGTGTGTGTTTGTCGGCAAGTGTTATAAAGTAAGAAGCAGAATTCCATCAATTGCTTTGAATCGATTTATGCTTGATTTCAATTTGACTGTCAGCCTCTTGAACCGGCTACACAGTAACTGTAAATCCATATGTGTGTGTGTGTTTAGTGTTGAGAATTTGCGTCGTAACGCAATTCATGTGGAAAAACGCGCTCTGTTGTTGTTGTTTTTGTTGTGTACATTTCTAATAAGAAAAATTTCACTTTGCTTTTCATATGCGCGGCGAATGCGGCGAAATGTAACGAAAATATGCTTGCAGATGTGTGTGTGTGTGAAAATTTTGTAAACACACATACACGTGACAAGTGGTGTTGGTGGTGGTGTGTGTGTGTATATGTATTGTTGTCGTATTGGAATTTTCGTTATACGCGGCGATTTCATAAAACCGAAACTAAATCTGCGGCGAACGGCGAAAAACGCGCGCGCAAATAATAGTAGAAAGTTTTTGTTTTGGCTTTACGTTTGCTGTTTGTTTTGCTCTCTCTCTCTCTCTCACTCTCTTTCTCTTCAACACAGTGTCCACAGTGGGGCGGTGTGGCCGCTCTCTCTCTCTGAAACTGCGGCGAATAGATACAAATTTGTGTCGTCGTTTCGTCGTCGTGTGCTCGTTTCGCCTCAATTGCGCGGCGAGTACGAGTGCGAGTACGAGCACACACACACGCATACAGTTACACACAAACGAAGCGTACTCGCACGTAGCATTTGAATTTCGTGCATTGCTTTCAGTTGTATTTTCAGCGGCTGCTGTTGTGGACAACACCGCAAGCTTAGAGCAAAAGTATATTTCGTTTTTTTTTCGCTTTATTATATATATTTTCGATGTAACATTTTTCGTCGCTTGTATCTCTCTCGTCTTCACTCCGCACGCCTCGTCTCGTCTCGTGCGTTTCGTCTCGTCTTTTGTCATCGGCAAAGCTTGTTGCGTGCGCGTCGTGTCGCTAGCTGCGTGCGTGAGTGTGTGTGTGTGTAGCAACCACCCTGCGGGTCGTGTTTTTAGTGTAAACTTCGCTCGTGCCGGCGCCAGTTGGTATTGTTGTTGTTATTGTTTTTGTTTCGATAGCGATAACAGCGCGGCAAGCCTGTTTCCATTTTATAAGCTATGGCCATTTCGTCACTGTCACTTCGGTTGTGTATGTGTTCGTGTGAGAGCGAGAGCCTTTTCGTAACTAACAACGTCAGCGACATTGAAGACGTCATCAAATCCTCTCAAAAAGACCGGCACAGTGGGCCACTTGAACAACAGTTTGAGTGTTTGTGTGGGCGTGTGGGGGTGGGCGTGGGCGTTTGCTATGATGAATGAGTGACGTTGTTTGCACATCCTTCTCATTATCCTCATAGACTAACTATGTAGTTCTCATTCGAAATTCTCTCAACGTTTGCACATTTCTTATAAGACCAAAAAGCAACTGTGTCCAGTTTCCTTGCTTTCCCAACAACCCACACACACTGTGTGTGTATGTAGATGTAACTGCCCACTTTGCCCCATCCTAGCGCCCACTTTGTGTGTTGGCTTAGTTTTTTGCCTTTGTTATTGTTTTTGTTTTGTTTTGCTAGAAGCATCGCAGCTTCAGTTACACAGCTACAGCTGCTCTCCTCTCTCTCTCTCTCTCACTGTCTCTCAACTGTTTGCCTCTCATTTCGTCGTGTTGTCACTTCTGCCGCCTATTTCGTCTTCCCTTTTGTTGGCTGCTTTCGTGCCAGTTTCGCGTGAGCGTGCGACGTACGTACGTACGTTTGTACGTTCGTCTGTACGTACAAAAGCGAAAAACATGTCAAAGGCAAAACGGGGCAAAAGTGGGCAGCTAAAAGAAAACTTCAAGGCGACTTTTATTTGCCCTACAGCTTTTCAGATTTGCATAGCAAAAAGTTGCAGCATTTCTACATTTCTAGAAAAAACAAAGAACTCTGCTTTAAAATTCAACTAAAAGGGGAGCAATTGGATTGAAAAGTCATAGAGTTTGAGTAAGAGTTAATCTTTAAAATATAATTGAACAGCGAAAAATTTCACATTTTAGGAAAATATCTCTATTCTATTGTTCCTTTCAGTAGATAATAAATAATTTAAGACTTATAGTTACATATGTATTTTATTTATAGTTTTATTATATATAAATTCAATTATATTTATGTAAATTAAATTTTTTTAAAGTTCCATTTTCAAAATATTGTATATATATCGTTTTTAGAACCTGAACTCTTTGAAATATAGCAAAATGGACTAAAGGATTTGATTTTGCCTAAAGAATGCTGGCTTACAAGTCTTTTTGCTTGATATTTTTAGTTAAAACTAACTAAAAAATCTTATTTACTCTGCAAATATAGAGTATTTTACAGCGTTCTTGTAACATTTCTCAAAATTACAGCTTATAGATCATACTCACAATGAAAATATAGAGTATTTCTATACATTTCTTTAAAATTTTGCTTAAATATATCAGATTTTCTTCTAGTTTAAAGAAATACCCTCAATCTATCAATAAATTTGAAGTGCTAGCGAACTTTCTGTACTGGAACTATCTGAAAACTACTGAATTACTGTAATTTTTAGAGCACTTTTCATAATATACCAGTGACATATTTCCTTAAACCTATAAAACCTACTTTTTTCAAGATTTAGGTTCAAGTTTGGCAGTAATATCTGCAAGTTTATAGATCTTTTAAGCTCCAACTCATGTTTGGGCCTAAAAATTATAGAATACCATAGCATCGGCTAGATTTATAGCAGAAAAAATCTGAATAGTTGCAAAGTTCCACACACATTTTCTACACACACATGATAGATTGACATCATGACATTTGTAGCTTTTGTTTCGCACAAATCTCTTCATCTAGTACAGCATCAAACTAATCTTCATCATCATCAACATCGTCATTAGCATTAGCATTAGCATCAGCACTAGCATTATCATTAACGTGTGTATGCTTTGACTGTGGCAAAGCGGCGCTTCAACCTGCTGCTGCTGCCTCTGCTGTCTGATCCACAACTCGTCAACAACTACTGCTACCCACATAATAATAATCATTTAAATCATCATTAACATCCATCATTATCATCAGCAACTCTTTGGCGCTTGTGTGTGTGTGTGTGTAGGGCACAAGAGCGTAATTTTCGTACTTTATTCGTTTGCACGACGACGACAACAACAACAACAGCTACAACGACGACGGCGAAGACGACGAAGCAAAACCTAAAACTAGATTCAAGTACATGTGTACGTACGTACGTACGTCGAGGGGTTTGTAGGGTGCCCTCTGTGTGACACGAAGGGCGTCGCTTGTGCGCCAAAAGTTTCCCCGCTCAGCACCTCTATTGCTGCTCTCTCTCCCGTCCCCATGCTGCCTCTTCGCTCTCTCTCTTCTCTATGTGAAAACTCTTTGGTTGACCCGCGCGTATGAGTTACGTTTTTGTGTTCTTCTCTTCTGCTCTTCCACTGCGTCTGCTTCTGCTTCGGCTTCTTTCTCTGCTTTTAGTAGTTTTTTTTTGTTGTATTTCATATTCGTATTTGTTGTTGTTGTTGTTGTTTTTCGGCATTGTTCCGTTTCATGGATGGCTGACTTACTAGTCTAAAGTTTTCGTATTTTCGTATCTTGTGCCGTTTGTTGCCACATTGTTAAAGATACAGCTACAGATAGTTACTAGAAGATACAAAGATACACTTAAAACCCATACATACATTTGCTATAACTATGTGGCTTTTGTTATTTGACAGCCCCATAGACCGCAATATGATGTTCATAAGGTTTTTTCTTTCTCACAGTTTTAGGTTTTATTTACCTTTAAGTAGCACCTATTCTAATCGCTCTCTCTCTTTCCCTCTTCCCACTTGCAGGACATGCCAAAAGCAGCTTAAAATCATTACATAGAGAGGCTATTAGTTATAACCCAACCCCCAAAAAATTTGAAAATGCAACTTAAATCTGAAACAACGCACAAGAAAACTTCTGCCGATATGGAGCATCATTATAGTAGGGATTTGGGCCAATTGAATGAGCATTTAACCTGTCGCATTTGCCTTGGCTACATGATAGATCCCACCACAGTTGACTATTGCTATCATACATGTAAGTAATACTCGTTACACCCATAACTCCCATACTTCAACTCCAATTCTATCTACAGATTGCCGCAGTTGCATTTTGAAGCATTTGCTGCGCGATGTTTACTGTCCGCAGTGCAAAGTCAGCGGTGGCAAGCAGATCACCGAGGATAATCTAAGGTAAATACTACTCTCCATAACTTTAACTACTCCACAACACTCCTTTTACTCTCCGAAACCCCCCCTTTGCTCATTAAACACTGTTGTACTCGTTGCAGATCCGATGACACATTGCGTGCTCTGATTTACAAAATGGTTCCGGGTCTATATCAACGTGAATGCGAGCGTCTCGTTGAATTTGAGGAACAGCACAAGGATCTGGTTGATGAAGACGTTTTGAAAACGCATAAGGAACAGGAGTTTTTTACGCCAGCAGAGCCTATAAGGTAAATTTTCCTACTGATTTTCATTTATTATATTTTAGAGAATCTTTTAATCGTTATTGTTTATAGTTTATATACCAACTGAAGGGTACTTTGGGTTTGTTTAGTTCTATAGAAAGTAGATTTCCGTATTTTTCATATAATTCTTCTTTTTCTCCTATCTTTTGCAACCTTCCTATCTTTCAACCTTTCGAGTTTCCCACCTTGCTGTCCGACCTTTTAACCTTCTTAACTTCCAACACTCCTACCTTTCAATCCTTTTACGTACTACCTTCCTATTTTCCTACCTTTATATCTTCCAACATTCCAACCTTTCTGATTTCCTGCCATTTTATCTTGCAAACTTTTTACCTTGCACTTCGACCTTTCAACCTTTCTACTGTCCAATTTTTGTGTCTTTCAACCTGCTTTCCTGTTTTCCAACTTTCCCAACACTCAATTTTGCTACTTTCCAACATTCTTTGTCTATCATCCAACTTTCCTGTGATCAGAACTTCCCACCATCCACCATTTTAAACCTTTCTACTTTCCTATTTTCAACTTCCTGCGTTCCGACCTTCCAGCTCTCCTACTTTCCAACTTTTATGTGTCCTTCACTTGTCTACCTTTCAATCCCAGTAATCTTCCTACATTCCAACCTTCCGTAACCCCTTAAGTTCCTCTAATTATACAAGCTTCTTTCTTCATTCTATGAGACAGATTCAAGAGATTACAGTGTGAATATTTCTCCATAAGTTATGTCTAGTTTCCCTATATAAATATAGTCCTTTACCTAGCCTAAATATATTTATTATGCTTATTTCTAAATGCTACTGCCGTTTCTTTTATGGACCGTGTCCATTCTTCCTTAATTAAACTATTTCGGCTCCCAAATGTCCTGCCTTTCCATACTTCTAGTTCAGCAAAGTTTCTTCCTTTTCCACTCAGACTCTTGAAGTGCTGTTTTTCCTAAGGGAATTTTCAAGTAATTTCAACTCTTTCCCTTGAGTTGGCTCTTTCTGCTGCTCTTTACTTGTAATTTAATGTTTTGTGCCTTGATTTCCATTGCAGTATATCCTTGGAATACCATCAGGCAATGCTGAAGCACTGCAGGACGTCCGATAAGCCGCCCGTCTGTTATCTACTGTGTCCTGCTGGGCTGCGAGTGATGCATCTGAAGCAGTTTCTGTGCTCCAAATACGACATCGATGCACAGAACAAACAAGTTGAGGTCGAGGTCACATACGAGGATGAAGTTTTGCCGCCAACACTGACGCTAATGGACATTGGTTATTGCTATCATTGGGATCGGGTGAGTTTAGCTTTTTAGCCACTGAGAATTTTATATTGGGGGAAATTAGCCGCTGGCAAATCGGATTGTATCGCCAGTTTTTATGGTCCCAAAACTCTTAAAATCAATTCCAAAATCAGTCGCTACAATTTGCCATTCCTCCCTTTATCTCCCTCGCGATGATTAAATCCCGTCTTGCAGCACGCGCCGATGTCCTTTCAATACAGGATTCTGCTCTATGAGAACGAGACAACAAAAAACGATGAAAACAATTTATCAAAAGTTAATCAGGATATTGAGTTAAGACCCACTGTCGCTGTCACTGCCACACACAAGAGTGGCAAGTCTGTGACCTTTGCCGATGAGGTGGACACTCAAAGAATACCGCAGGCGAACAGCAAAACGCGTAGCAAGTCCACGGCAAAGGTCAACAAGGGCAAAAGGGGCAATCAGTTGCAAGTTCAAGCAGTGGCCGCAAAACGGGATACTGCCGAGGAAGGACCAAATACACAGTGCTTGAGTAACTTTAAGAGTTTGCGTAGCAATGACATGCGGTACAGTGACTATGGAGTAACTTCCTCCGCCGCCTCCTCCGCTTCCTCCACTCCTACTACAGCAGCAGCACCAGCTCCATTGATGCGTGTCAAGAGCGAACCGGAACCGGAGGAACAGTCTAGCCTGGGCGTGTCCAGCATGAACATTGTGGTGAGCATTCCACAATCGCAGCTAAGCAAATCCGTCGGTTACGGCGACGAAGGTGGCTTCGAGCTGAAGACGGCTAACAAGAAATCTCCAAATTCGGTGGTGCGTAATCTGCCCAAGCTCAAGATCGAGCTGAATAGCATGAAGGCCAAGTTAACAATGCCCAAGTCGGCGGATGCCAGACTCGAGGATGCCACAATTGGCGTGC
The DNA here is from genome assembly GCA_035047385.1 of Drosophila tripunctata. Taxonomy (NCBI): domain Eukaryota; kingdom Metazoa; phylum Arthropoda; class Insecta; order Diptera; family Drosophilidae; genus Drosophila; species Drosophila tripunctata. The sequence continues at coordinate 938,805 of JAWNPS010000288.1, forward strand.
AACAGCAATTGGATCTGGAGACTTATGCCAAAAACATTGGTCTCAAACCCATTGAACCCTCCTCCGCCACCACCAGCACCACTTCGGCTGTAGTGCCTGGCGATACGTTAAAGTACAGTCCCAATGCCTCACCCATGTCCTCGTGTTCCTCATCCACCAATGGCTCCAATGGCACTGCCGATGCCAGCACTTCGACCTCGTCGTCGCATCGCAAGCGCAAGAAGAAGCACTCCAAGGAGCCAAAGGATGCAAATGGCAAACGCAAGAAGCTGCATGCGGAAATCTCCTCCCAAACCGATGGCAAAATGAAAATGAAGATTACCACAACGCACAATCACAAGGCGCACAAATTGGACCTGAAGCGTTCCCATTCCCTGGCCGGCGGCGAGCTGGTCTCCCTCAATCAGCTGAAGCTTGTCGCAGAGAAGTCCGATCAGGAGTCAAAGGCAAAGGAGTCGGAATCCTTGAATGCTCTGAATCGCACCTTGGGCGAAGAGGCGCGTAGCATTAACAGTCTGATGACAGCGAATGCCACTACCAATTCCACTACCAACTCTTCAGCAGCTAGCAGCGTTCCTAGCACCGTGCCACGTTCCAGCCTGCCTGCCTCCCCACCCTTGCCACCCAGCCTCTTCAAGTCCTTTTCGCCTGCGAGCAATCCTCTGCCCAAACCCGCCACACCGCCGCTTAGTCTGTCGGTGGCAGCAACGAGCGTCAAGGCGGCTCCCAAGCTAACAGCACCACAATTGCCAGCACAGAAGCCACAACAGCTAAAGGCCACAGCAACAGCAACAACAACAGCCACACCAACAGCAACACCAACAGCAGCAACATTGAGCAACAGCAATCGCAAACCAACGCTTACGCCCTGCTCCACGCCTATGCCACATTTTGCGGTGCCACAAACACCAATGCGTCAAGCGCCACATCAGATGCTACGCTACCTATCCACACCCAGTTCCATTGCCAGTGCGGCCAACAAGCAACCCAAGCGTTCGCTCTCCCTCGACGAGCAGCAGCAGCAACAGTTGCTGGTGGCCAAGCAACCGCGTCTGGACTATCAGCAACAGTTGGCGGCCAAGCTCAAAGCCGGTCAGATGCGACTCTATGGACCCGAGTTGTCCAAGCCCAACAATATGCCCATGCTCTGCCCCACCAGCTACAGTCTCAGCTTGCCGGCAGCAGCAGCAGCAGCGGCAGCAACTACAACAATTGGCGGTGGTTCAGTGACAATAACGCCACGTTCGCGCAGCACACAAAACACCGCAAAACACGGTCTCAGTTATCCCTATGGAGAAGGCACATTGAATAATCTGCCAGCGCTGGAAATATTGCGACTCGGCGCTGCAGCAACAACAACAACTGTAGCTGCAGCAGCAGCAGCAACAGCAGCAGCAGCGGCAGCGGCAGCAGCAGCAACGGGACGTTTGATGGGACCACCGAAGCAGCCAGCAAAACGAGCAGCAGTTGCTGCTCATGGATCGCCACCAATGCCGCTGCCGTTGCCAATGCCAGCAATTGTCAAGTCACCGCCGCTGCCAGTTGCATTGAGTGCACAGCGAGGCAACAACAACAACAACAACAATGCTGCTTATCGCACATCGCCGCCTGCATTAATAAATCTGCGATCGTTTCCATCAAAGTCAACAGCTAAAGTCGAGCTGAATTCAAAGAAATCCGCAACAGTTGCTGCCGTTGCAGCAGCAGCAGCAAACGCAGCGGGAGCAGCAACTGGCAAAACCAATGGCACAACTTTGCTGGACAAGTCGAAAACAAGTTTGCGTGATTTTCGGCCGCCGCTTGTAGCAACAGCAACGGCAACAACAACTGCAACAGCAGCAAGCACAACAACAACTGCAGCAGCAACAGCAGCGAAGGATGCCGACAACATACTTGATTTATCAGCGGGCACAGGACGCAGCGCCAAGCAGTCGACAACAGCAGCAGCAGCAGCAACAACAACCAGCACAAACAGCTGCAACAACAACAACAACAGCAGCAGCAGCAACAGTTTGGAAGCAGCGCTAAATAAAATCAAGCAAAACATTTCCGCCAACAACAACAACAACAACACTGTTGCTGCTGTTGCTGCTGCTGCTGCGGCTGGCGATGATCTACAAAATCTGCATATGCTTTCCGAGTCGGCAACAGCGCGCGAAAAGATCTCGATAAAGGCTAACAGCAACAGCAAAACCAACAACAGCAACAGCAATAGCAGCAGCAGCAACAACAGCAGCAGCAGCAGCAGCAGCAACATCTATGAAAATAAACCAAAGAATGCATTGGTGCGACCACAGAATGCCTCAGTGCGCAGCATACCAAATCCATCGGCATTGGCCTTTCGCAATCAGGCCACGCTACCAACAACAACAACAGCAACAACTACCAGCAGCAGCAGCAACAACAGCAACAGCAGCAGCATTCTAGCAACAACTGCTTGTATTGCTGCCAAACCGCTAACAGTTAAAGCCGATGAGAAGCCCAAATTGTGCACGGCAACCATGTTGCTTAGCCCTAACAGCAGCAACAACAACAATAACAACAACAGCAGCAACAACAACAACAACAATGGCAACAGCAACAGAAATTCAGCCAACTCGCCGCGTGCCACAAAGAAAGCAACAACAATCGATCAAGTTGCTGCCAATTTGAATATACGCGCCGAAGCAAAAGCCGCTGCACTTGCCGAGGAGGCGCCACTGCCCAGTGTTGCAAGTGCTGCTGTTGCCACCAAAATGCCAGAAATGGAAAAGGCGCCCAGCAACAGCAGCAGCAGCAATAATCTGCTAAAAACCAATGCCAAAGAGACAACAGCAACCGCAACAGCAGCAGCAGCAACAACAACTACACTAGCAGCAACAACTGTAGCCGCTGCCACAGCAACGTCAACTGCAACTGCAACACTTGCCTTGCCGCAGCCAGCAACAGCAGCAGCAGTAACGGCAACAGCAACACCAACGCCAACGACAACAGCAACTGTTGCCAGCGTCAGCGACTCTTTGTCCAAGCCCCCGATGCAAATCTCCGCTACCGACACTCCGGTACCGGTGGCAAGTTCCGCTTAGTCACAAGGTAAGTGCCACATGTGCCACATGATGATTCTATTAACTTAAGCGTATAAGCATTCAAATGTACGGTATTTACTCATATTTGAGGTTAGTTTTGTTTGGTTTTTAAGTATTATATTTGAATTATTATGTAGATATTACCCAAAACTATACTTGAGGTTATTTTAGAGGTAGTTTAGACGTATTTTATATATTAAAGAATAAATTACTCCCCATTTGAGGTTAGTTTGGTTAGTTTTCTGTAGTTCTTGAGATAGATATTACCCCTAATACACATTTAAGGTTAATTTTTTTAAGTTAAAATATTTTATATTTGAAATATTGTATTGGTAACATATTTCTGCACATTTGAGGTTAGTTTTCAGTAGTTCTTGGGGTAGATATTACCCTACTCCATATTTGAGAGTTGGTTTTCTATAGTTTATTGCTATTCCATTTGGATTATTATGTAGATATAACACTAATCCACGTTAGAGGTTAGTTTTCTTAAGTTTAGAAATGTATAACATTAGAAATATTATATTGTTATAGTATTAATCCTTATTTGAGGTTAGTTATCTGTAGTTCTTTCTATTAACATTGCACTAATCCAATTAGTTGAGCTGTAGAGTTGTATCATTTTATATCATAAAATATTAGGTAAGAAACATATTACTCCCCACTTGTGGTTGGCTTTCTGAATTTCTATGGATAGATATTATTATTTCATATTTCAATATTTTCTTAGCTTTAGAAGTATTTTAAATTCGATTTATTATATTGGTATTGCTTTACCCCACATATTAGGTTAGTTTTCTGTAGTTCTTATGATAGATATTAACCGAATCCGCATACTTCTTTCAAAGTCACAAGTTTTATAAAGAAACTAAATAAAAATCGTATCAATCTTCAGCTATAGCTGTTAGTGTAGTGTATATAAATTGTCAGTGTTCACTCTAATGTTGTCTTCAAATCATACATTTGATTGGTGAAATTCCCCCAAAGTGAGCTTAAGACTCAAGTATCCACTTGGTGTCGTCTTCTTTAACTCTCAATGGTTTTTTCTTGCTTTTGTTTATTTTCTAACGTGCTCTTTGTTTATTGTGGTTGTTGTGTCAGTTGTTGTTGTCAGTTGTTGTTGTAGTTGTTGTTGTTGCTTAACTTCTATGTTTAGTTTTGTTTTTTTTGGCGCGTTTCCCACACTCGATGCCACAACAACAACAACAACATGAAATGAGACTCAAATTATACAAATTACATTTCGTGTGTGTGCAAGTTGTTGTTGTTGTCTTTTTTCTTGCTGCTGCTGTTGTTGTTGTAGTTGCTGTTGCTGTGTTTTTTTTCCGTCTCTTTGGCTTTTCTCAAGTAGTCATTATACACAAATTTAGCGGGCAATGCTCGTCAACGTGTGTCTTCCACATTAGCTTCTCGGTTTTTCAGACTCTGTGCTTGAAACATACACAGCGAGTATATAAAGTAGGTTGGGAAAGAGTGTATATAATGTGTAGCTGGACATATCGGGGCCCAAAAGGTATATATATTTGGATTTAGCAGCTACAGTTGCGTACATCTGTCCGTCTCTATGCAGTTTCATAGGCAAATCTGCGCGACTTTAAGAGCTAGACGCATGAAACTTGTAAGCTAGCTTTTGTTAGTGTATGCGCGTTGATCAAGCTTGTTTTAAGAGCTGTATTATGCGCCTTTTGTCTATGTAATGCATTATCAACTCTTTAAAGTTGATATTAGGAGTATTTTTTGAGTTTTTTAACAAAACTCAAGCTAAGTATGCTAAATATTTTGGACCTTAAAGGAAAACACTATATTATGTAGCTGTTATAGCTAGAATCGGTCGAAAATCAGTGTTTAATGCATAAAAACTCTGATTAATACTTAAGTAAATCCATTTAAATTCAAATTATCTCAATCAGTACAGAGTCTAGTACAGTCGATACGCGCTGTTGTAGCTTTTCCTGCTAGTTCTCTCTCTCTCCCAATACATGCCCTCACTCTCGCTCGCTCGCTCGCTTACTCGTTCGTTGCGCTGTCTCGCTCGCTGATGGCCTTTCTCGGGCATTTGGTGGTTCGTTGGGTCGGTCATTCCTACGAGCACTGCTTTATTTTTGCCGTTATAGCAACAACATCAGCAACAATTACAACTACAACAACTCTGACTTTTTATGCAGCGTTTGTTTCGCTTTTTTGTTGCTTTTTTAATGAACTTCAGTTCTCTCAATCTCTCGCCCAATCGCTCTGTCTGCCATTTTCCCTCATTTACTGATTCTGTTGCTTGACCATTACATCATTTCTTGGTATTATTTTCATCCGTATGAATAGCAATTTTCATTAGTGTATACACGTAGTGTGTATACCCTGTAGTTGTGTGTGTATTTTGTGCCGCTTATTAAATGTATCTTTGTATCTTTTCTTGTCTTTGCAGCGTTTCTTTGGATGTGCGGCACACAAATGTATCTGGTGGCGCCACTGGAGAGTCTGCAAGGCTCTGCTGCTGCTCCTCCTCCTCCTCCACCTCCGCCGTCGAATGGGAATTCCTAAAGGACTAAAAGTTTCCCCGCAAAAGTTTGTAGTACCCCTTCCCTTGCCCCTTCCCGTGTCCACAACCAATTAGCACCAAGTGGCAGCAACAACTCATGTGCGTAAGCCTTAAAGTCTTAACCATAAAAATGCCAACGTTTGACAGCCAATCCAATATATATATATATAGAGTTTTACACCCTACAAACATAGTATATATATAGTATATATTCATACACAACTATGCTATATAGCTACAGTTGAAAGTAGCTAAAAGATATATGCATACAGATACATTTATATGCACATGTAGAGCTGCAGATACAGATACAAAAAGTTCACGCACAGATGCAAATAATTGTGCAAATATTTGCGCTGGAATTAGTACGCGTCTAAATAAATTATAAACGTTATGGAAATATGTGTCTGTCTGCTAAAAGACACAAACAACAGCAACAACAACAACAAAAAGCTGACACAAAAATGCGAAATATAAATAAAATAAACGCAGCAACTGTTGTTGTTGCTGCTGGCAGAGCGAAAAATGCGAAACGAAAATTAATTATAAAATATCAGCAAATAACAACAACAAACAGCAACAACAACAACAACAACAACAGCTACACTCGCAGTCAACAACAGTCGAAACTCGTACGTGTCGATTACACTGAGCGAAAACACAATGCCTAAACTCAAACTCCTACACAAACATGAGGCGTGCATTAAGCAGCAAAGCGACAGCAAGTTACCCTAGAATATATGTAATTCTAGTGCTTTTTATACACTCTGAGGGGTATAAGGGGTTTGTGAAATGTATATAACAGGCAGCAGAAAGTATTATTTATCCTATATAGTATATATATTACTGATCAACATCATCAGCCAAGTCTATATAACCAAGTTCGTCTGTGCATCTTGTTTTAAGGTGTATTTTAACTACATTTACAGCTTGTTTAACTAAAGCGCATATAAAATATAGCTAAAGCAGGTAAACTACCCGCTCAAGCTTAACAGCTAGGGTATTTTTAGTAGTTTAGAAAGCTATGTAGCAAGAAAAGCATAGAAAATGCTAAGGTAATTGGTAAATTTGTCAATTTTAAAGTAAACAAAAATATGGAAAAGCTAAGAAATGTATAAAAATATTTTTTTAGGGTATTGCAGATTTTAAGCTCTTAAGCAAAAGTTGGAGCATTGTAGCTCAATTTCAGCATAGAAAACAGCTTAATTTCAGATTAGATTTCAATTTCATGCATACAAAACTTTTCAGTGTGCCCATAACAGCTCTTCAAAAGCAGACAAACCATGCGCAAAAGCTGTGGTCACACTGAAAATGGGAAACGTACGAAATTTAAAAGTAAACTGAATCTAATATCAACTAAATTATAAACTGCTAGAGTAACTGAGGGCTTAAGCGCTAGTGGCTAGTAAATAATTAATTCCCATGTAACTCAGCGATAATTGAGCGCTATCGAAAGCATACAAGTCTTAACTAGCGCACACAGCGACAAAAGCTAGGGTGTAGTTAGAAACACTACTCGAATTTATTCTCAAAATTAAGCAATTTGAACAGACTATACTACCTAAGCTAAGCTATTGTTAGTGTAGCAGCTGTTACATCAGCACACCAAAGAGTTATCTTATAGAGTCACAAACACCCCACTGCTCCACTCAATTGCTAGGGTATAGATTACTCGCCAAAAAAAAAGAGAATGAAAATAAAAACCTGCAGCTGATAACATTATGAACTCAAATCGCATAAAGAATGCATAAATTATGATGATAAATATGATGGGAATGAGTATGAGTATGAGAGTATGAGTATGAATAGAAGCGCAATGAGTGTGTGCATGAGTGTGTGAGTGAGTGTTTAGTGAATTCGTGAATCGTGAATTGTGAATCGGGTACGATGAGTTTATCGGAAGTGTTGCCAAGTGTGAAATGCGCACTTACCGCAGGTTGTTGACGATTTTGCTTTTTGTTTTTTATAGAATTTTCGGTGGTGTATGGCACACAGTAGCCAGCAAAGCAGACACATACATACAACCAATACACACAGATACACACATATACATACACATACATACAGTGGCACACGCACGTTCGTTGAGGCGATAAAATTTTAACGATTTTGCGCCGTTTTTGAGCTGAGCGTGTCAAGCATAAAGATACACAAATACAAATACAAATACAAAAACAACAACTATATATATTTATATACATAAATACCTATAGATACTTATACAATACATGCACACATATATATATCTTGTAGATACATTTTGGTATTAGTTACGTTTAATTGCAGCACGAACTTTGTACATAAATTGAGAACGAAGCGACAACTAAAAAACAAAAAACAACAATAACAAATACATACAAATACATATAGCATAAACATGCATACATATATATGCATATATATCTGTTTGTTTCCACAACTTTAAAGCTTTGACCAAAACACAAAAGAAACGTAAAGAAAATTCAAATGAAAAATGAAAAAATATTTATAGTAAAGATTTTGCTTTTGTTCTAAATAGAGTATAGTAAAGTATAGTATGTGTAACCGCAGCAATTAGTTATTTAAGATACATATATATAGTATATACAATATGTATAATTGATATTATAGCAAGCTTTATACTATACTACTCTCTAACATACTCTTTCTTTGCCGTCTTTTCTGTCTATCTGTAACTTTCTATTTACTTTGTTTTGTTAACAAAAGTTTAGTTGTTATGTAAATAATTTATGAATTTATATTGTAAAATATTATATATATATATTTACGTGTTATCGAGCGCAGTTTGCCAAGCTTCTACCTATCGATATTTATCGCAATAAAAAGAATTCAAAAGGGGCAGTTGTCTGGAGTAGGAAAAATCAACCCTTTTTGTGAAAAACTTTGCAACCACTTTACACACAAGCCAACAAAATTTCCATATACAAATATATATAGTACTAGATCTACCACCTCCTATACCCCTTTCCAACTACCCGTTACGGTTATCGATATGCTTATACTATAAATACCATGGCAACTGCGCTCACAAAGAAAAGAAATTTCCTTTTTGGGGGCTCGAAATTGTTGAAGATTTGAATAGAATTTAATTAATAAATTAAAATTAAAATTAATTTAAACGCTGGCTATCGTGCAAAACAAACAAAACTATATAAACTAAAATTAATAATTACAAATAAAAGCTATATGTACTGTATTTCTAATTCGAATTATATTATTTATAAGGTAAAGTTTGTTTAAAAGAAAAATGTTTCAAATACACAAAAAATTTAACAAAATTATACACACAAAACTACATACATTATATATAAATATATATCTTTAGAAATCTGAATGTGTGCACATACTAATATATATAAACATATATAAATTACAACAATTAGATACATATTATTGTTAGAAACATTAAAATCACATGTAATCCACATAAGTTAAACAATAAATTAGCTGATTTTCAAATAAAAAAACCCAAAAAAAACAAATACACTCACAAAAAAAGAGAAGAGTAATGTCTTTTTCATTTTAATGGGTATGATAAATCTGTACGGAGCCAACGATGGTTACGACTACGGATACGGCTACGGATGTGTGGTATGGTTATGGTTATGGAAGGCGCAAAGCGACAACGGCGTCGACAGAAGGTGTCGTTATGTGGCCGGTAACGATACGATATCCATGTGAGTATCAGGTTACAGTTACACTTACAGCTATATGCTGGGCTTAATTCGATTTAGAGTTGGGAGCCCTTAAGTCGTGCTGCTTTACGCACGACTCCATTTGTTGAAGGTCTAAACGCTTAACCGTGCAATGGATAAGAAGACCGGGGGAGTTATGTCTTGCCGTGGATACAACTGTTGGCCTCTGAATTGTTATTAAAATTATGGCGCTAGGTTTATGAAAGTTGACAAATGCCTAGTTTAAAAAGTTAGTCAACTACGCTGCAAGTTTCAAACCGATTGGTTTAGATATAGCCAAGTTATATAAGAAAGTAGTTGAGTGAAAAATTTATAAATTGGCATTTGAAGCGAAACTATCCTAGCAGGACCGTTTTTAGTGGCGCTATTTTCATGAAATTTGGCTTGACTATAATTAGGTAAGTTATTAAACTGTGCTGAAAGTTTCAAGCTGATCGGTTGAGGAATAAGCACGTTATGCAAGAAAATTGTTAAGAGAAAAGCTAAATATACTGAAAATTGGTATTTAATGCAGAACTATTTAAAAAGTACCTTCTTTTGGCGTGAAATTTGGAGTAAATCTAGCTTTATAAGTTATTTAACTATACTGAAAATTTCAAACTGATTGGTTGCTAAATAAGAAAGTTATGGAAGAAAATAATAAAGTGAATAGGTTATCAAACGAAAAGTGAAGAAAATACATTTTTAAGGAACAGAAAGTTCTAAACATATCTTATCTTTTTTATAAAGCCTGCGTGTCACGCCTAAAAACGTGACACGTGACACGAGCGCATCTCTGACGTGCATTGTCAAGTCGTGGGTCGAACAAGAGAGATAGATAGAGATAGAGCTAGAGTGAGTGTGACTGTGAGTGGGAGTGAGAGTGGAACTGGAAGTGAGCGCAAGGTGACAGTGGGCCGCTGTCAGTTTTTCATTTGAAATTCCAACCCCCGCATGGAAAATTGCACACACACACACACTGAGATACTCACACACCAAGTGTCAAGGCAAAAGAGTCCTGGGTGTGGGTCTGTTGGGGTCTAAGGCTCTCTCTGGGCTTTACTTGTTGGCATTGTAGATTTCAACGCTTTTCATGGTGGGTAACGGGCGGAGTAGTGGGGGCAGGACACTTGCCGGAAACATATGGCGGCACGCTAAAACCAAAGTCGTCGTCCCACACACACACACACATAGAGAGAGACACAATGCCAAAGCCGCAGCCAACAAATACGTGCCATAACCTTCAAGGCAATGACAAAACAGGGAGACAGAACAGGCACAGGGGGGAAGGCGACGAAAACGAAACACTGAGGACGAAGTTGCTAGGCGAACACAAGGCAAAGCAAGGCGAGACGCGGCGAAAGTGAGGCGTAGCAAAGACGAAGGCAAAGCGAAGCGAGGCGAGGCAAAGGCGTTAGTCTGAGCAAAGTGTAGTGAGGCGAATTGCAAGACGAGGCGAGGCGCAAGAGAGAGAGAGCGAGAGAGCGCACGCAAGGCCGAAGCTTTGTAGTCGCGCTGTGTATGTAGCTTGTGGGTGCCGTTACTGCTTGTGTTTGTTTGTGTGTGTGTGTGTGTTCAGCTACTTGTTGTGCTTTATTTGTTTGTCGTACTTTTATTAAAAACGAACGCTACTTAATCAGCAGCAAAATGTCGCACTTTACAACACAGACGCACACACAGACACATAGAGCGATAGAGTGTGGTGCGGGGTGTAGAAATTGGCAAGCGTTTCCCCACACCGCCCCCACACTTTACGTACTTATCAGCTTTTGTCGCTGCCTCTGTGGTTGTCGCTGCCTTTTGCGTTGAGCTTTGCCAAAGTCGTAGCGACTGCCGCGACTTCGACTGTCGCTTCATCCGGCCTTCGTTGTTGTCCGCTTGCAGCCACACCCACCCACTCCTTGCCCTGCGCGCACTCCGCCTCCAGACAGCTTGTATTGTGCTGCTGCTGCTGCTGATAAATAGCATTTAACATTACGCGTTGCTGTCGTTGTTGTTCTACGCTTTGTTGCTGTTGTTGGCATTGGTACGTGCTCAGCTTTGCGAATTGCGATTGGTAAATTGGGTAATTGAAAACACTTAAACGTTATGATTTATTATCTATTTAATACGTTTTGATGTATGTAAGTGTCATAACCCCACACTCCCAACAACACTTCAACCCCTTTCCTACCCTTCACTTCACTACCATTACGCCACCTGCCGCGCATTGTTTGCACTTGCCGTTTAGTTATGCAATCGCTTTTTTGCTAAATTCCCCATTTTTCTTCGTAGCTCCAGTTGTTGTTATCTCTAAAAGGGGTTATTAAAACAACATCAATCATTTCGATTCAGATTGATGTATATTTTCATTATATTTTTGAAGCATTCGCCTTGTGACTTTTAAGCTCTTGAGCTTTAAAGAGATTTCGCTTTGATTTCAATAATCAGATATAGTAGTTGAGGTTATTTTTAGTTTTTGAGGTTTTAAACAGGGGACTTTTTGTTAGGTACCAAAAGTGTGTTGATTCATTTGATTCATATATTTTTAGAGTCGTTTAAATAAAGTTTAACAAGCTTTTACTTTACAAAATTTTAAAAAATTATAGCTATAACTTATATTTATCATTTTAAAGATAGTAAATACCTTATTATTCTCCTAACATGAGTTATAATGCATGTTATCCAGCTGATTTCTATGTTGTAGTAACTAAAACTATATGGATAGCTACATATAGATATAATTTTATTTATGCAATACATTCCTTGTTTGTTTAAACAACTGTTCTTCAAATTAAGTTAAGTGTACGTGTGTCTCAGTGGCTATAAGAGCTAGAGCTATCAAATTTGGCACGAATTGTTGTTGTATATTGTTGTATACTGAATTGTTGCGTCCCCTACGGAAAATTCAAAACCAAATATAAAAACTAACAAATTGTTATTATGGTATTCTATTCTATATTCTAAAAAAAATTAATGAGAATCGCACAACAATATCCATGCAAATGCCACAGAAAATTGGTCTTTAGTAAGGAAAACTTTTATATTTTTTAAATCCAATGGTAGTTTATCGTACGTTAACTACATTCAAAGGTCTGGCAACACTTTAATTATAAAATTTCTGTGTACTGTGAATATTATATATTTCTTAACACATAATAGAGTTCACTTTAGTATTTAAACGACCGAATAACTTCCTGTATATTTGATTAAGTTCTTTTGGTTTTCAGCTCCAAGACTCCTTTCCGTTGCACAATTTTTATCCTGTCCCTTTTAGCTGAATGAAATTCCTATTTACTCAGGCGAAAACAAAGCCACAACATTTGTTAGAGAAAGGTTATTTGTGTAAGCCTATTTTAAAGTTTCTATAGCTATTTTTACACCCCTGAGGTGGTGAGGGGAATATTGGGTTTGTTCTTTGCTGATTATGGTAAAGATTTACTTACCTTAAGTATATTTTAAGCTTCACTTTAATAATAAGTTTTACGCATGACAAAAATGACTGAGTAAATTGTATTATTATCTGAAGTTCATTGTAAATCCAGAGATTTAGTATCTTAGCTAGTAGAAAAATCAATTTGTTTATTATACACATAAGATAACTTTATAAAAAAGAAGCAAGAGTACGATACCTTGAAGAATCTTTAAGAAATTTCATAAGTTACTTGTAACTAACTACCAAAACTCTACTACCAAACTCTGTCTGTCCATTTAGTGCAACGGATCTCAGAGTATGTAAGACATAAAATCATTAAAATTGGCGATAGCACTCCTATAGATTGCTTGCACGCAGATCAAGTTTATTTACAAATTTTTAATTTGAAAAGATAATATTTTTATAGATTTTAAATACTGCAAAGAAAGTTAATACTTTGTAATGTATATATTTTAGAATATTAGAACGATTTCCAAAACGAATAGAGCTTAGATTCAGATTAGTTTTAGATTTCTTCCATACAAAAGTAACGTGAGTACCAAAAGTACTATAAATTAGAACCTCTGACAGTTTAGGCTTTCTTTCGAAACTAGAATTAAACAATTTTTAAAACATTATAAGCTAAATAAAAGCTAGAATATAGACCATGATTAGTTGTGCAGTGTTTCCTGAGTGCAATCGTAGCTTTATAGCGATAAGTTTCGAGTGATTCCAACGGGAATTGAAAGTCGTAAATCAATTGCAATTTGCAACGCGTTAGTTTTATTGCAACTATAAAGTAATCGGCTGAAGTAATCGGGTAGCTGCGCTGCCGCTGCTGCCCCATATTAAGGTCAATTCTTATCTCTATTGCTTTTGGCTAACATTTTCCGCTGTTTTTCTTGGCTTTTCTTTTGGCTGTGCACACAACAATTACGGGGAAATTGAATGTCGTGGCGCGATCTGTGGCTAGATTTTCCAGTAAATTTAAGCGTGATCTGTGTGCAAGATAGAAAGTAAAGCAATACAGCAAGGGAATGAATAACCATTACGAGTAACGAGTACGAGTACGAGTACCCAGTATTGAGTACTTGTTACTCGACTCTCTCTGCGAAATCACGTTCCGTTGCATGCTTCAACTTTGAACTCGTTGCAGTCGATTGGAATTCGACAGCGCGAAAATATTTTTTGCTACGATTAAAACTAATGAAAAGGTCAGCAAGACAGCCAGAGACTGCAGGAGTGCAAGAGGGATGCAGCTAGAGCTGCAGTAGTGCGAGAGAGAGCAAGTAAAAACAACAAAATGAGCGTTAAACCAAGCGAATCCTCGGCACGTTTTGGAGACGTTAAAGGTGTGCCCTCTGCCTCTGCCTTCTCTGCCTGCTGCCGCTGGCCAACCCTCTGTGGTGGACCCCACAAGCAAACGATATGCGAAAACACGCAAAGCGAATTCGATTTCGTTGTCGTTTCCTCGCTCTTTCCTCTTCTCTGACTGCCTCTACAGTCTCTCACCCCCGCTGCTAGCATGGCAATTTGCCATTTTGAACAACGTTGTGTGTAGTAGGAGCCAGCCACAATTTTGCGGCTTCATTGGATGCCGTTGGCAAAGGCAGGCGCAGTTGAAACACTGCAAATGAAATGAAGGGTAAAGCGTAGAAGAAGCAGCGAGGAGTGGGGAGTAGCAGATGAGAGTGCCTTTTGCCTTTGGCACCAACAACAACAACAACAGTTTGAGCTTCTGATTCTGTTGCTGATTCTGATTCTGCACGTTCCGTTTTGTGTTATGCTTCTCCTTTTTTGCGTTCACTGCAGCTGTACTATGCGAGAGAGTGTGTGAGTGGAGTGCAAACTGTGATGAGAGTGAGTGACAGTGTGTGCGTGTGTTTGTGGGAGAGTGCTTTTGTGCCTTTGCACTGCACCTGTGCTCTCTGCTCTGCGCTCTTTTATTGCTGATTCTGTTTTTTGCCTGCATTCAGCATGCTGCTGTCAGTCGCATGTCGCTGGCAGTCTGTAGGCGGAACTCAAATAAAAGTTATATTGCCGCTGCAGGGGGATTCAAGTTAATCGAATAATAAGCGCACACACACACACAACCAAACAGAGCAGCAGCAGCAGCAGGCATGCATGCAGAGAGTGTACACTGTACACTGTACATACAAGTTGCAGTCTCGCCGAGGTCGAGACATGACCAATTGGCGTGTTTTTCAAAATACTTTGCTTCGCTGGAATGGAAGATGATAGCCTCGCCGTCTTGCTGTCTCGCTGTCTCGCCGTCTTGCTTGTTTCTCGCCTTGTTATGTTTTGCGCCGCGCGTTTTTTCTTTTTTTGTGATTTTCAGCACACACACAGTTTTTTTTTATTACCTCGTTCTCTTTTTGCTGTGTAGAAGAAGAAGAAGATCGTGGAAACTTGGAGCGCAAAGAACAGACAACTGGGGAGTGAAGTGTGGGGCGGGGGGGGAGGTGTGGTGAGCCCATCAAAATGATGTGCACTCATTTGTGAAGTACGCGGCCAAGACGACGACGGCGACGGCGACGACGACGACGGCGGCGCTTTGTGCGTGAGAAAAAAGAACTTGGAACTTCCTTTTCTTCGCTTCCCTTTTGTGTTTTGTATTCTCTTTGCTGCCTCATCAATTGAGCGAGCGGTGCTACTTGAAAGCGATTCTTTGAGTTCTTCAAATTCGTTTCTAATTGAATCGGAATTGCTGTAAATTGTGGGTACTGACAAACTGGAAACGGAAAATTGAATACTGAAAACTGAAAACAGAAAACTGGAACTGCCCTTCTTTTCGATATCTCGTCAATTTCAAGTGAGAAGATTTTTGTGCATTCACATTTAACCCCATTCCGTTGAACCAATAGATATGCCATCTATTTACATCTAGATATCCATACGTATACATATTTGTATATATTACTTGACTTTAACAGGAATTCAATTAAGCTTCATACCCAAAACTATATGCATTGAGTTCTACATATTTTCAATAAATTTACCATCAATTACAATAAGTAATTCTAAGCATATGGAGATATGTACAGAAATACATAAAGTGTTAGATCAAAACACGATAAAATACATCCATAAATAACTTATAGGCAAGGCTAGAGTTGACTGAGCCGATTGTAAAATACCCTGTGATTATTCTATAGCAATTACATACAATAATATCAAGTAAGCAATAAGATCGCCTGCCGCTTTCGTCTCTAACCAGAACTGCCTTCCTCATTGATAACTCAAGAACATAAAGTTTCCCGAAATAAGCTTTGAATTTCGAGTGATAGTTTCTATAAACCTATCTGCAGTTATGTTAGTGGGCGTGTTACGAAATCAAAGTAAATCAATTCGCAGAAAGCTTCACTCCAAAATTGGTGCTTCTAACTCTTCGACTCCTTGAGATGAATAGACAGATAAGGATCCTATATTTTTCACCATGTTAATGCTATAATTGCTATCTTAAAAAATTATATATTCTGTTAAATATATATATTTAGTTCATTTTTATATACTACTTAGCAGATTATAAGTATTATCTTAAACGGCTTTTTCAGTTTTATTCTATTATCTGCTGTGGTTTGTCATATTTCCGGTACTTTTGGACTTTCTTATCGAATTCGTTCTTTGTATAGTGCTACAATACTTTTGTATAAATTAATGGAAAAACAAAGTATCCCAAGATTGCTGATCTCACCAAATTTAGCACGAGTGTCCGCTTATGCATCATTGTCACGCCATCTAACGGCTCGGCAAAAACATACAGCCCCATTTAAAAACTCGCATAACAAGAGAAGCTCTTAAAATATTTTAGATAAACTTAAGAATTGTAATTATGACATTAGTTACTATATACTGAACAAATGTGACAAAAATCGCAATAGTATATAATACTTTTTTATACGAATATTCCTTTCTAGTACAGAGCACCTTCTTCTTTTTTAAGTACACTTCTCAAAAACTAAACTTGAAGCGAATACAGATTAGTTTTCGATTTCCAGAGTGCCCATAACATTCGAACATCCGAATTTAAACAAGTTTTTGGGCACACTGGATATTTTGTCTGGACGAAATCAATAACTAATCCAAAATTAATCTGTATTCCAGTCAGAAATCGGATTAATATGTTATACTTGACCTCGCTGTATTTGAAACTAAAGTACAGGGTCTTGAGCAGTCGACTCTTGGTATTGTGGCCCTTCTTACTAGATTTTACTGTAAATTTTAGCTTTTTATTGGCTTGCAACTAAGAGATTGAACTTGCAATTTAGTGTCGACAAGGGCATCATAAATAAACAATAAAAATTTGAAAACTCTAGATGTTTATTGTGTGAAGAGAGAGCAAAAGGAACGAAAGAGCCAACAAAGCATTCATTTTGTTGCTTTCTACACAACTGTAGTGCAAAACAAATATGTAACAACAAAAACAAAAACAAAAACAGTTTCAGTCAAAATTCCACAGCGTCTACTTTGGCGCTCTCTCGTGCGCGCTCTCTTTTCGCGCTCCACTCTCGCTCCCCACTTTCCTCTCTCTAGTCTTTGGCCTTGTCGCAATGCCGCCGACAAGCGATAAATTCGTATGAACAAATTGAATGCACGCTGTTCGAGTTGTTATTGTTGTTGTTGTTTATTTGTTGCTGCTTATAGTTGCGCTTTTTGTTGTAGCTGTTCTTGTTGTTGTTGTATTGCAGCGTATTTCATTTCATGACTGACTGGCTGACAGCAATTTTAAATTGCAGTGAGCGACGCCAAAAATGGAGCACATTTTTTATACATTATTTCGCCTGTTCACACTCAGCTCAAGGTTCGCACACACGCACACTCACTCACACACACACACAGTTCACCCTTGCCTGCAGACATTTTATTTTTGTTGTTGTTACGTTTTTTTTTTGTTCTGCTGCTGCTAAAGTTTCGCTGCTGCTGCCTGCCGTCGTCGACGTCGTGTCTACAGCGCCATTTGTCATGTGTCGGCTACGTCGCCTGTTTTTATTTGCTCTCTGCCAGCCCACCACCCCGCCCGCCATTTGCCCCATTCATCAAGCAGTTTGCTTAGTTCACTTCGCATTTTCTATTCTTTCTATTCCTTGTCTTGCCATCCTGCAGCTTTGCCCATTCTCTCTGCTGCTGCTGCTCCTCCTCCTTCTGCTCCCACAGCTGCCGCAATCTTCACACATACAAGAGAAATGAACGCAGCAAAAAGTTTTTTGCTTATTCTCTACTTCTTCTTCTTTTTCTTTTCAACTACACATTCCCTTGGCACCAAAAAGCGCTCACTACCGCTCTCCCACTCTCTGCCCACTGACTGCCTGTGCTGCTTGCGCTGCTCTCTTTTCAATGCTCTCTCTTCGTCGTCACTTTGCTTTGCAATTTTCTAGCTTTTTTCGCCTTGTTCGCCTTGCAGTTCGTTGGTTGAGTTTGCTGGGCGGATGAAGAGAGAGAGAAACGTTGATGCTTTCTATTTACATGTACAAGTACATGTATGTATGTATGTACGCTACGAGCAGTGCTGCCAATTTAGCTATTTTCAAACTAGATCTAGTGGATTTCAACAGAAAATTGCGTAATAAATTATAAAATAGCGGCTAGCGGGAATTTTAGCTATTTTTAAAGATAAAATGTTGAATGTCAAGTAGACGAAAACTGTGAACATCCTTTTTCAAAGGCAAGTTTAGCTTTTTTATGATTCGAAGAGTTGACAGCACTGGTCCAAACGTTTTACGGACTTTGCTTTATTCTTATTCTCGCTCTCACTCTCTCTCTGTCTCGCTTGCACCGCAAACTTTGCTGAAAATTTCATTTTAAATTTCATGGAAAATCGTTTTAATTATATTCGTGAAATTTGGTGCGAGTTTTTGGTTGTTGTTGTTGTTGAATAGAAAGTTGGTCCCTTGCCAGAGTTGCCAAAAACTTTTTTGCCAGCCAGCCATATTTGCATATTGTGTTAAGTGGCATTTCATAAAGCCGAAAATGAAAAGCGTTAAGTGTTAATGTAATTAGTGGGCGTTTGCTTAAATAATTCATAATTGTGCACAGTGTATTTCGCCATTTAAATGTTTTTAAAGTCTGTGAGATGATTGATTTTAAAATGGCGTCATAACAGTCAGTCAGTCAGGCACAAACATGCACACATGCAAGTCCTTGTCCCCAGCCGCCTGTCTGTATCCGTCCCTGACAGCTATTTGATGACTCTGTCTCCGACGTTGACGTCAACGACTGCGACGACGACGACGCCGACGCCATGTGGCGCGAGGTGCGCCAATTTGATTGGCATTCATAGCAGCAACAACAGCAGCCACAACAGCAACCGCTGCGATTTTGCATCGGCATCCACAACAACAGCCACATCCACATCTACATATACATTCACATTCATATCAGCTTTAGCTTCAGCATTCAGCTTCCACATCAACTTCGACTTTGACTCCGACTTCGACTTCAGCGACAAGCCGGAAATTCAATTACGCTGTCAAGTGGAAAGCGAATAATACATTTAATATTTTACATTTTTGTAGCTATGTAAAGTTACTACAAATACGTATTCTATATAATCAGCTTTAACAAGCGCTAAAGTGCTAACAGATACCCTGTAGATTCTTGAGAAATTGCTTTTAGAGTATAAATAAGCCTACAGTCAGAGTTAAGTTAAAAATTTAGATTTTTTAAGTATATGTTATGTTTTACAAGTTTTTAGTCGGTAAGTACACTATCTAATAATACTTAAGGATTTTAGTAGCTTACCTTTTTCTCCATTTGTCTATTATATCACTAGATTCTAGAGTCTAGATACTATATTATAGGTCATTATATAAAAAATACTTATTTTCAACATAATATCTATGATTAACTTATGTTTTTATGCAATTTTTCTTAAAACTAATATGCTACATATGCCTTGGCTATATCTGAGGCATCCAATTATAAATAAATCTAAAGCTAAATTGGTTTTAAGGGCTATTAAAAGTTTAAGATACACATATGTATGTAACATACATACAATGCGTTGGGAAATGAAACTCAATTATTTTATAATTAAGTTTATCTGGGGTGCATATTTTAGGTGTATGAAATGTGATAACTTTGTACATAAGGGTTGCAAAAGGTGCACGTATTATAGCGAAAATATATAAGTATAGAGTATGGTAGACATATGCTTATGTTTCTGGTCAGATTTACAGCAAAGCTTTATAGTCGAGGTACAGAAATATTTGAATTTTAATATAACAACTAGGTTTAAGTTTGTGAGGTTTTAAAGTGTGGAAAATATTCGCAAATTTGACAGCAGTTTTACCTATGCTTTCTGGGAACTACGGGGACTAACGAAACCTATGGATAGTCTTTTCTTGGTCAACTCACATGAAGAGAAGGTTAAACCGACGGGTACTGGAAGCGTTTTATAATTTTACATTAAGACGAATCTAGTTATTACTCAGTTCTATAAACAATTACGTCAAAAAGTCTGCGGAGGTTTATTTCTGTGTTTGTTATGACTTTTTTAAGTCGTATAACGATAAAAGTTTTATATAAAAAATCTTTCCAATAGTTAGGGTATTTAAGCTTCGAAACTAAAGCTAAATTTCTACTTTCATATGTCTATAATCCATTGAAATCCATGAAATACTTTACTGTTCCGTAACAAACAGTTGGTAATGTGTTCATCACTTGAACAGATATTGCATTTTTGCTTTGAGAAGCTATTGAATATCATACAGTTTGTTTCCCAAAACACATCATACTGTACATATACATATATTATATGTACAGACCATAAAACAAAAGAAGGAAAACTGAAAATGAAAACGAAAACGAAAACCAGCTGCGGCCATTTTGAGATACTTTTTATTGCCCATAAGTCTTGAGTTATGACAAATATAGAAACTGAAAAGCATTAAATTTGGCGACAGCCAGAAGATCCATAAAAATATATGCTATAACGCATACAGCAAACCCGAATCGAAATTGATATTCAGCACAACAACAAGTTGGCGAGAGGCCTTCAATAAGTACATCAACTCAACGAACGTAGATACAGATACAGAACATATTATAGCTACAGATATATGTATATATAGTATTTAGATACATATTTCTGTAGGCCTTATAAGCTAAGTTATATTAGCAAGCATATAAGGCGCCTGTGAGCTCATTACAAACTTGAACTTGAGCATCAGATACAGATACATTCAGCAGATACTGAGATACTTTTGTGGAATATTTATTTGCACATGTTTTGTCTGTATGTATATGTAGTATAAGGTTAATTATGATCAAGTTTAAGCTTTTGTTGAGGTGCTAATTAGTAGACTATATAAATACACAGTGCGAAAAGCAACAACTAAATTTAACATAAATATTTCGAACAATTTCTTAAGTTATACTTGCTTATAAATAAATTTAATACTACATAAAAACTTAATTTAAAAGTTTACAAACTTAATTTTAGCAACGCCTTTTTCTCTCTGTGTATATAGCAAATTTTGATGCTCAAAATTAACACATACGCAATATATATTTGTTTAATCTGATAATAATCAGCAGTTTCCTTCTGGACTTATAATGAATACAGCGAACCCGCTAAGCCAGCTATAAATTCCATTCGAAATTCTAGAGTATACAGAAAACTTGAACCTGCTTCCACTGGCAGCAATTACAAGTCAACAAAATAACAGCAAGTAATTCGCAAATAAGTATTATACTTGTATTTGTATCTTTCCCTGCTGTCTTTAAAGATAACATTCAGATTCTTCAGTTGATATATGTTTGTATGTAAAGTGTTGAAAGTTAAAAAGCTTTTAAGCTGATTGCAATCAAGTGTATTTACTTTATTTTTTCACTGAATATAAAGAATACACTCCAGACTGTTTTAAAAATATATTCATATGTATTATAAAAATAACTTCACACCTTTAAATATTGTAAATTAGCCTCAAAGCGTATATTTATGAACTGCATTTTAAGCAGATATATGTAAGTGTCTATTAATGAGTCAGGAAAAAGTTTTTTTATACTAAACAACAGATATTTTATATAGCATCTATATATGTTACAAATAATATAGAAAATCTTTGATCTAATATGTACATATGAAAGCTCTACAAAGTATAGAAAACTTTTCCTTTTTCTTCTATAGATTATATATCCTATAGAAACGATTGTCATATGTATACAGCTCTATAATATATCTAATATGGGAAAGATTTGCCAAACTCCGTTATTTGGTGTACAGGAAAAAGTTTTTTTATGCTAAACAATGATTTTTCAGATCTCACCTATGACAGCTATATAATTTGTGTCAGAAATATAATATATAGTTATATATCTGTGGTAGGAACGATAGACATATGTTTATACCCATATAATATAGTTTTTTATAGAAAAGACCTATTAGATATCGCTGTCTAGTAGAGAAAAACTTTTTCTTTTTAAAAAATCTTTTAAGAACTAGTTAGTTTTTGCTTAAGTACATAGCTTATGTACATAATACTAAACACATTTCCCTTAAAATAAGTATAGAGTCCATTAGAGTCGCCTCGTTGGATTGTAGCCCCTTAAACTCGTAGATTTGTATATTTTCCCCAAGAGTTTTGGGTAGCTGAAATTCCAATTGCTATCATTAGATAGCTCTATCTCTCTTTTGTTCCGTATATAGCTATTCCTCCATTATTAGGTAATATTTCCTGGTGCATAAAAAACAGCAATCGGCACGTTTCAACTCCCACACGGAGAGAAGAGACGAAGCTTTGTTTAACGACCATACAGACTTACATACATACTATACGATACAAATGCCGATACCGACGGCGACCTTAACCATAAAATGGCGGCGTCGATGTTTGACGACAGCGGCAGCTCAGATTAAGCTGTGTGTCCCAGGCACAGTGGCAACGCTGTGTGCCCTCTTTGTGAGAGATAAAAAAAGTGCCATAAAAACGCCGCCGCCCGCAGGTAAAACACGCAGACCGACAACTACAACAAAAACAACAACAACGGCGATAACGAAATGCACACAGCATTCGTCCGTTCATTCATATGTATGTATGTATGTACACATTGGTTTGTTCATATGGACAGCAGCAGGTAAAACGGACGCACAGACAGACGCACTTGTGGGTGGGCTCTCTTTTCAACGTGTTAAACGGCACAAAAGTAGAATAAAAACTCAAAACGAAATACGAACGAAAAAAAAGCAACTCAATGTAAATGTGAAGCAGCAAGAAAATAACAAAAAAATGCAAAGCCAACGGATGAGAGAGAGTATTAAGGAATGAGAATTTTTACTCCACACCCTTTTCTTGCTCTCGCACTCCGCATGTGCTATATCGCAGCCGGTAGGATTCGAACCTACGCTCCCAGAGGGAATCTGATTTCTAGTCAGACGCCTTAACCGCTCGGCCACGACTGCTCTTGGCACATGAGTGTCTAGTTAGCGCCTTAACGCTCGGCATACCACTCAAGCAGCGGTCGCGGCGACGGCAGCGACAGCGACGGCAACTGCGACGTCAGCGGTAGCTAAAAATAAAACATGCGAGTGAGAGTAGCGCACACTGTGCCCTGTTGTTGTTGTTGTTCGTTGCTGTTGCTTCGTTTCTCTTGAGACGTTTGCGTCGTCGCTTGCCTTAACAGATAAGACACTTTAGTTGCTGTTGTTGTTGTAAACTTTAAGCTTTGCAATGCAATAAAAACAAAGCCGTATAGAAACTTTTGCAGCGCTCACTCACACTCTCTTCCACTCTCTCTCTTTCTATCTCTGTGTTTTGCTTTAGTTTTGTTTTTGTACTTTTGGCATTTTCATTCCCATTGTTCTCACGTCAACATTAGCTCTGCTTTTTTGCCGTCGCTTCTTCTTCTGCTTTGTCTACTTCTACACACACACATACCTATAGTTATTGTTGTTGGTTTCGCGCAAAAATGCGTAGCAACAATTTGCTCATCTTGTCTTGTCTGACCCCTCAAAGTCACAGTCCTCCAACCTAGTCGCTCCCTCTACACCCCTCTCCACTCATTCCTCCTCCGTCTCAAACCGCTTGACGTTTGCGGCATGTCCAAAGTAGAAAATCTCTTTGTTCCGTGTGTTAAATGCCATGAGTTTGCAGAATTTTCACCGCAATTTTGAAAATACAAATGTATCTACATGCGAACAGACACTCTAACCAACTATAGCCATGAGCATACATAGATACATATCGTACTGTAAATGTATGCGTTCTACACTCTCTACACTCTACAAAGTCTGTTCTCAAATCCATTTCATTGCAATTTCGCCAAGTTTTTCAGCTCTGTTTGCTGCTAGAAAAGCTTGAAATGTTTTTTCCAAGTACCCAATAAGTTTTTTCGACTTATTTAGAAAGTTTCTTGAGTTTCGAATAGAATTCGCAATTTTTAAATCGTATTCTCTAGAGTTAGTATCTCAAAACAAGCTAAACAGTGCAAAAAGAGACGTTTTGTAAGCGAATTCATATAAATTTGAATCTTAATTATTTAAACTTGATAAATTCTAAGCTTATATATAGCAGAAATTTAGAAATTTTCAGGCTTTAACCAAGCGCAAATGACATAAACTTGAAACAACTTTAAATTTAGATGGAAATCTATTGATTTTAACATTTTCTAAAACATGTTTTTCAAATAAGGTACGAGATTTTATTAAATTCAAATATGTAGGTTTTCACAAAAAAGACTATTTGGAAACCTACAATAACTGCAATTGAATAAAATACCAAATTTATTCTTTAGTAATAAGAATATACTATAGTTCATTAACAGAAATATATGTAAATTATATTACTCTCGTTTCCATAATCGCAAATTTTGCTCGAAAGCGCTACTCAGAACGGATTGTATACTTATTTCTTAAAGTACTTCATCTAAACATTCGAGTTTGCTGAGTTGCTTTAAGTTTTAAACAGTTTTAAGTGCTTTTGGGTTTATTAAAATTCAGTTTTCATGCTTTTGCCAACTACATTTCCATTAATGTTTGCAAAAATTTCGAAACTGAAAACGCTTATACGCTTTTAAATAGGCAAATATGTGCACAAATGTGTTTACTCCACATCCCATCCGGTAAGTTTAGAAGTTTCTGTCTGCTTGATAAGGGGGAATCGGGTAGGGGAGGAAGCGTAGCACTCGGTACCATAGAGTAGCACATTTAGCCTCCGTTGTGAACTCATTTAGAGAACATTTTTAGCACGAAAAGCAGTTGACTTTAGAAAACTGCGCAAACAATAACAAAACCATTAGATTAACACGGGTATTTGCAGTGCTCTCGGTAGTTCCAGTTCTCGGTAGTCGTAGTTATGCTAATTAGCTAAATTGTATCCCCTTGAAAGCATTCAGAGCGAGCATCATTATTATCTTGGTCAAGTGTTAAACAAATTAAACGTAATACTTGTATTTCTAAATCTTTTAAAGTGAGTTTCTCAAGCAGTTATGAAAATTTTGAGCAAAAAATTTAAAAAACTAATAAGCTTGGAGTTCAAAATGAATTTAAGTAGAGTTAACATAGTTTAAACAAAGTTATAGGAGCTTAAATTTATGGATAAGCTGAACAATTGAATAAATTTAAGTTAATAAATAAAGTTAGAGGTAAAGTGTTGACGTAAAAGTTATACAAATGCACATTAAATTGATCTTCCGCTTGATTATCATTTGAGTTTAGACGTAGTTATCAGATATTAATATTTTTCGAGAGATTTGAAGAGTAATTTAGTAATATGTTCAAATAAAATATAAAAAGAGGAAAATAATTTAAGTGCAGCGTGGTATTTAAATAATCTTACAAAGTTTCTTTGAGTAAAATGACTTGTTTTTCGCTACTACTTTCGTCCCTAACGTTGAATGCCGTCCAAAGTAAGCCCGAAATTTTCAAATAAAGCTCAAGAAATGAATTTACTCGAACTGTGGTATCATAATAGCGATAGGTAAATGATTTAACAAAGCATTTTGGGACCAAGTACAGTATTTTACGTCCCTAACGTGTAGTGCCGTAGACGACCGTTCAGTGTTGAGAGTACGAACTTTTAAATTTTAAATTGCGATAGCTTTGCCAAAACAAAAGGGATTTTGAAGCGGAATGGCATTTTGTACTGTATTCAAACCCAAAATGAATTCTGCATTTAAATTTTTGAATTTTCTAAAATTTGATATTTTTTTCAAAAATTTCATATTTTTGCATACCTACCCCTTATCGATTTTTTTAAAAAATTAAAAAAAAATTTTTTTTCCAAAAACCTTTAAAAACTATGCTAAACAATTGGAAAATTTGTGTAGATTATGGAACTATATACTTTATGGGGTCGCAAATGTGTTTTATACTTGTTATGAGCTGTTAAAAGTTAGATAATACCTATTTTGGCACCCTGTATTACCAGTACTGTTCTACTACTACTACCAAAACTTAAAGTTCTTTGTCAAAATATAAACTTCAATATTTTAAAGACATTTATATTATAGTAGCTGAGATGATCTATATATCAACAGATACTTAAAGTAAAGTTCAAGAGATATAATATCATCTGATAAATGGAATTTGCATAGCTTGAAGAGCAGATGCCGCTTAGGTTATCAATGGTAAACACTCAAGTTTCAGTTCCAGCTAAGAGTGAAGTGTGTTGGCCGACAATGGCGGCTAATACGTTATTATGCTGTGAATTCGATATTCGATATTTGGTATTTGGCGTATGAAGTGCTAAGTGCGATGATATCTAGCATCTTAACTTTCGAATTGGATTGCCCATTGTTGTTATAGTTGTTGCTGTTGTTGGTTAGAACCGAAATCAGTTGCTTGGTTGGCTTTGACCACAACAACGGGGGATGTTGGCCGATAGCATTGATTGTTCTTTTTTGGGGTTGGTCTTACGGCACGCGTAGCTACTCTAGATACTACTGTTTTGGGCGATGGGTTATGGGTATTTTGGCATTGAGAGGAGTCTAGAGTTTGGGTGGTAAACGTTGCATAAACGATGTGGCAAATCCAGGCGAGTTATGACCAATGAAGCACATAAAATTCTGATTTGTTTTGGCTGCTTACCAAGTGTTTATGGGTTTAGTGGCCTCAAAATTTGATCAAAATATATAGTAGAAATATGGGCATTTCCGCGAAAAGGTCAACCAAGAGTCCAAAAAAAAATTTCATTTCTTCTGTAATATAGAGTTTTTTTAGTCGTTTGCAGCTCATGGACAACTCTTTTTGTATTTTTTCTTTATCTTCTTTGCTTAAATACTAATGTAATGACTATAATTGTATATATAACTGCAAACAAAACTGCAGTGGGAAAAATGTCGCGTGAGTGACGTCGCGTGAGTGACCTAGAAGAATCCTTCGCAAAAAAAGGACAGACCAAATATTGAAAAATCATAAGTATAATAATAAAGCTTGATATTTCTTATTTATGTCAAAAATATTTAAAGTTTAAAATTTTCACACAATTCGCAGAGTTTGCCGATTATTAGCAACGATGTCTAAAGTCATGTATATTTGAAGTCGCGTGAGTGACCGCTCTTTTGTGGCTTTTATCTCAAAAGATAAAAACCGGAGGCTCTCAATTTTTTTACCAATTATAGTAGTCTCAAAAAACTACAAAAAATTATTAGTGGTGAATTGTAAAAAATTTAATAGTGTTTGATATATTTAATATTTAAAATTTTATTTTGCTTACGAAAGTCGTGTAAGTGACCGCGGAAATGCCCATATGTGAAAACTTAAGTTGAGTTCAATTTGCAAGCGAGTTTTTGAAGCTTTTACTTTAACGTTGAGTGGCAAAGGGAAATTTGACCCTTTTCCCAAGCCAAGTCAGCATTTTCCTTTATTACCTTGGCTACACAAGCACACAATGTGTAGATACTTTTGGCCACTCAGCCACAGATACACTCGCAAACACACAAACAACAACAAATCTGCTGCAAAGAGACATTGCCATGCATCTTTCGACTGTCCATTCGCCTCATGCCACATGCCGCATGCCGCAAGCCAAGGAAATGAAATAAATTGCAAATAAATTCAATATACTCCACACGAGTGTGAGTGTGTGTGTGTTGGAGTCTCTGTTCGCATTAGAGATCCAGTAGCAGAGATACATAAATCAAGGCCATAAATGGCAATTGCGCTCGCTGCCGACGCCGACGTCACTTTGATTGGAAGCAAGCAGCAGCAACAGCAGCGGCATTCACAACATCGTCGTCTTTCTTCGTCTTCGTTTTCGTCGCATTGTGATTGGAATTGTGTTGGTAACTGCTGTTTGTGCTCTGCCTCTGCCTCTGCCTCCTACTCTCACTCTCTCTCCCTGCTTCTTTTGCACACTCTCCTTTTCGCCTCACTCTTCTGCAGCTTCGCCCTTTGTGCACTTGGACACTTGAGCGTCTCTTGCACTCTTTCGGCGTCTGAGTCTGAGTCGATGATCGACACTTGAGCTTTGAGCGCTAGCCGAAGCTTTTGTGCTCTCATTTAGTGCGCCGCCTTTGTGCTCTCATTTTGTCATAATTTTGGTTATTACATACGTATGTATATATATATGCAGTTCATTAAAGCTCCCAACTGCAGTGCCTGGTGCGTCGTCAAAGTGTGAGTATGTGTGTGTGTGTAAGAGTCTGCTTAAATCAATCTTTATTAAGCGTGCGCTCGTTGCCTGCAGTGGCGTCGCGCAATAAAAAATCAAATTGCATAGCCGTTCGACTGTAGCCAACAACAGCAGCAGCAGCAACAACAACAACAACTACAACAACCTGAACCTGTTTAAAGTGCAATTTGCGGCAGTTGCGCCGCGTCTGTGCTTCAGATTTCTCCGTCACTTTACTTTACTCTGTTTTTTTCTTATACTTTTTTCTACTTCTTCTTCTTCTTCTACGTTTTCTTGTGCTACAAAAGTCGAGTGGGCTCTTGTGCTCAATTTGGCCCTGTTGTGCAGTAGTTGTTGTTGCTGCTGCTGTTGTTGCTGTTGGGTTTGTCAACGTGCTGCCGGCGCCCGTGCTTCGTGTTCAGTGCTCCGTGCTCCGCCTCTGCTACAAAATGCCACTCAATTGCTGCGCCAATGCCCGACGACAACGACGACGTCGTTGCGCGCATATCGCAAATGCAATCGCAATTAAGTTTTATTTTGTAGCGAGCGCATTTTTATACCCTCTGAGGGGTATATTGGGTTTGTCAGAAGTATGTAACAGGCAGAAGGAGGCGTTTCCGACCCCATAAAGTATATATATTCTTGATCAGCATCAACAGCCGAGTCGATATAGCCATGTCTGTCTGTCCGTCTGTCCGTCTGTCCGTCTGTCCCTCTGTCCGTCTGTCTGTCTGTCCGTATGAACGAAAGGATCTCAGAGATGGTAAGAGCTACAAGTTCAAACTTGATCACTATCGATCACATATTTAGTCAGTCAATACAAGTTTGTTTCCTTTTTTTTTATGCCACGCCCCATTCGCCCACAATAACCGTAAAACCAGACATACCTCGGAAAAAATATAGGTTTTTTGCGAATATCTCGGTAACTATGGCACCTAGGGACACCAATTTTGGCATGCAGGTTGCTAGATGCAATATAAAGACAATGCCATCAACATTTTTTGGATGCCACGCCTCCTTCGCCCAAATAAAGTACAACTTTATTGAAAATTTACATGCTTGCGGATCACGTATTTCTAATCGTATAAGTTTATAACTTAGCATTTACTTGCAGACAAATAATATCAAACGATTGTGAAAATTTCATCAAAATCGGACTATAACTTAAAAAGTTTTTGACACAATGAAAATGGTTCCTTTTAAGCAAGGCATAGCCACGTGCATTGCACTGTGCGAGCGAGATAGACATACAAATATGTGTGCATGTTAAGTTCATGCAGCAGCTACTCCAATTGGAACTCATATAATTGGAAACGAAGCTCAGAGGGTATTACACGGTCGGCATGCCCGACTGACATTTCTTTCTTGTTTAATTAGCAAACGACGGCAATACTACAACACAGCTACATAGCTACACAACTACACAGCGCCTCGTGTCGCCAAAAGCAAAGCAGCGTCGCCTGCCCAACCGAAAAGCTCTCAACGCCAGCTACCGATCCACGCTGTAGCGTAGGCAGCGACGCCACCACGCCGCTGCTAATGATGATGATTGCTCTCTGACTGCGGTGTCGTGACGCTCTCTTAGCGATGGACAACGCAAGCAAGCACACGCCAAAGAGCACGCAAGGTAAGCTGTCTCTCTTTAAGGCGCTGCAAAGAAATTGCAGATTGTTCGTGCATTCAAACACGACACGTTGCCATCTCTAGTTTTGTGTGTAGCTGTGTGCATTGCATACGAGAAAAGTGCACGAAAATTTATTCGCTTTTCGATATTTAGCACCCATGGGGGTATAAAATAAAAATCAACTACAACAACAACAGCAACAACGATCGTCTCGTTGGATCGTCTGTCGCTATATTTGGCACAAACAGTCTCCCTCTCTCACTCTCTCCACCTACTTCGCCAAAACAAAATTTTCATATTGATTCGATGCCATTTGTAGAACTTTATCGCTCGTCACTTTGGACACTGGGACATGATGCATTTGCCAGAATCGAATTGAGAATTGAGCACATGAAACGTGTGTACAAAACGAAAATTTGCATTTGACTTTTATTGACATATTTGCGCATTTTTATTGATTGCTTTAATTTGCATTTTGATTTCAGTTGCAAACTGAACCTAAGGTTGAAATACCCAGTGTAGAAACACAGCAGCGGGTATATAAACTAACAAGTTTTGGTAGCATTTTTTCAAAAGGGTATTTGCTAGTCGTGCATACACTTTGCCCCCTTTTGTGTCTGTCAATAAACTGGTTGCTTACTTGCCACCACACGCTGTGGCGTGTGCAACAAACACATACTACACACAACACACATTTGCAATATTTATAAAATTTTATTGCATTAATTATTTAATTTATGACTTTCTTTTATTTGATTTTACGACTCGATTCGAATTTTGCATTCAACTGTGAGTCCATAAAAGCTATATATACTATATATATACTGTCACACAGATACACTCAGACATTTGTATGTTTATATTAACATATTCACAATTGATTATTTGTATATCGAATGTGTTTATTGCGCATTACCGTTTCGCCTTGTTTATTTACAGTTACTACACTTTGATTAGCTAATTCCCTCCCTCCACTCCCAGTTCCACCTTGCGTCTACCCAATCAAACTCATTATCATAATGCTCTTAAGTGATTTTGTTGCAATTTCGTTTACAATTTGTATTATTTGCATTGTAATCGAATCTGCGTTGAATGTCATTTGATTTGACACTATTTTTTCGATTTTCACTCGATTATTTTTAATATTTTTCCTCAATTTTCTTGTACTTGGCGTACAAGTGAAGGTCATTCCATTGAAACTTTAGAGACTGTGCAGTTACAGTCTCGTACAATAATAGTACCACGATATAATATCTAATCGGAAATTGTGAAATGAGATACCATCTAGCTAGCTAGCTTATCAACGTCGCAACAGACTTTTTCAGACAAAAAAAACCGTTGAAGAAAATTAAATTTTTACTAGAAATTGTAACTGAAAACTATGCAGAAAATACAGACTTTATAAAGCGATTTCTAATACGAATATAGATTAGTTTTAGATTTGTTTCCTGTGTGACCATAGCATTTAAGAGTGTATTTTAGCCGAATTTGACCTAATTTTATGGACACACTTCCAGTTTTGTCATAAATAAAGTTTAAAAATAAATCTAAAACTAATCTGTATATGTTTTAGGATTGTAAAATTTAATTTTCTGGTCTAATTTCAATCCGAAGCATGGTATAAAGCATAATCTGGGAAATAATGGAAGATTTATCCCGTTCCCAAAATATTTTTTGTGTTTTAAGCAAATATTTCAGTTGTCCCATTGTAATCTAGTCCAAAATTTACAATTTACGTGGATTCGATCTTTATAACTTCAAGCAAAAAATCAACAATTAGTACAATATTTATACCACTAAAATGGAAAGTTCTTCTAATACAAAGAACACACTATTCAAATAAAGAAATTATTAGAGCTACAGCCTTGAGCTATCAACATGTGTTCTCTGTATAAAGTCTCCCCCCTTAAAAATGGAATAATAATAATAACCGAAAACAATATTATCGCAGTCGTGTAGTGAAACAATCATTTTTGATAGCTGTCCACTTCCTGACAATGGACTCAAGTTAATAACTGTGCCATTAAAGTTACGTCCAGACCTATTATTATTTCATGACTTAAAGCTAACGTCACAAAAGGGCCTACGAACTGTAGTAATACAAAAATCGGCCTACGACTTCAACTCGTAGTCGTACTTCGGAGACCTTAGAGCTCGTAGCTCGTACCTTTCACCTCGTGCATTGTTCGTTATTCGTTCGTGCGAGGAGAAGACTTTGTTAGAGAAGGGAGTGTAAGCAAAATGGACTATAGGAAACCTTTTGCGGTTAATTGCACCACCACCACCACCGCCGCCATCAGGGACAGCAGCGGTGGGGTCAAAGGCAGCGTTAAATGTCAATTGGGCCCATGCTGAGGGTTGTCATCGCACCACAACATCGTTCCATTGTCAATGTGTGTGAGTCAAACAACCTGCCGAATTCAACTACAATGTTTACACGATATGCTGTTTAGGCTTATAGTAAACAGACTTTTGTAGAGTTATGACAATTTTGTACTGGGCGTATAATAAAATGTATCTTTAATTGGAAAGATTACTGTAGAGTAAAGTAAGTAAAAGACCAATTGTAACACTTATAGGACAAGTTAAGGAACAATACTAGACAGATAAGGTTAAATAGCTTCTACTTTGTATGAAAGTACTTGCAAATATTATAAAATCATGAAGATTCTATTAATACTACTAAATATCGAACTTTAATTATCAATATAAACAAATAATGCGATTGTTAAGGGCATAAATGTTGCGTTTTTAAAGCAGTTAATCTAATATTATAACAATATAACTGAAAATTATGCAATTTTTATGAAGATATTCAAATTTAAATAAAATAATGTAAAAATTGAAGAACTTTAAATGAAACTAGAAAGAAGTTCAACATTACGGACTATAATCAGTCTGAAATATAGGCAGGCTTTTTAAATTGAACCCTTATCATCTTTATCTATCAAATGACATGTACTTAAGCTCTATTTTGCAATATACTTCAATAAAAGTTCAGTTTATTATAACAAGTAAAAAGTAAAATACTCAAAACTACTTAATTTAGTATTCAGCATACTACGATAAACTTAATTCGTTATACTTGACGCATAAACGTAGTTTCAAAAGCAAATATCTAGTACAAAATGAGCGAAAACGAGACAGTGAGGCATAGAGAGGGAGAGAGAGAGAAGTGAGTTCATTTTAATAACAGTAACTATAACTGACAATATGTTGAGCATGTGTGTGTGTAGATTTGGACAGTCGCCTCACCCAAGTATCCGTTCTCGGCCGCAGGCTAATTAGTTAGCCCCCCGAAAATGCTTATGAATGCAGACAACAACAACAATTTGGCAACGAAATCTCTTCTCGAAATGGCCAAATAAAATGCTTTTGTTCACATTTAAAGCGAGTGAAACGGGCGAGATTTAAAATAAATTATATCGTCATATTCCCAGGGGCGCTTTACGAATTTTATATTGCTGCTGCTGCTGCTAGTCGAGTTGAGTGCTTTACGCCGCCCCCTTTGGAGCAGCACTCAACTGACAGCCACCCACTCACACCCACTTCCACTCCCACACGAGCATGAGATGAGAACTCGTCAGCGTCGACACGCCAATTCCATATGTTACACAGCTCACTACGTTTAGTCCTCCTCCTGCTGCTGCCGCTCTCCCACTGTCACACTTTCCACTGGGCATAGCGGGGGAAGTGGTGGTGCAGAGGAAGAACTGTAAAGGGTGTGCAAAGCAAAACACATCCAACATCAGCAGCAGCAGCGTCCAACAGCGGATGAGAGCACGACCGCAATGCATGAATTTAACCTAACCCCAAACCCATTTGAGTGTTGTTACGCTCTCTCTCTTTCTGCATTACGCTCTTGCTCTCTCCATAGGCTTTGCGCTCTCTCTACACCTCTGCTGCCTGTGAGTACGTGTGTGTTTGTGCTTCTATCATTAGGGTAAAATACAAGCCGAGAACTCTGTGCCTTAATTGAACATGTTTCCGCTGCCTCAGTCGCTGTCGCTGCTGCGCTGCTTGCGTTGGGTTTGAGGCTGCTCAGTCGCTAAGACCACAACGCTAGCGGACCCTTTTAGTATTTTTCGAAATTGCTTTTTTGCTGTAGCTGCTGCTGCTGCTGCTTCTTCTTGCTAGCATTTTGGATTTGTTTGAGTGAACGAATGAACCAAGCCCTTAACACACACACAGACAGAGAGCGACGACGATAGCTACTCCATTTTGTATGCGTTGGTTTTAGGGTGACCAGCTGACGTCAAAGCACTAACCAAATATACAATTCTGTTGCTGTCCGTCTGTCTCTATGTCTGTCTGTCGCACACAAGCATTTTGCATGCCATTATCTTTATAGCTAAAAATATACATTTATGTATTTTATAATGGAAACTTTTAGTAGCATCAGCGGAATGCGATTAAGACCCGATTGTTTATTGACCTTCGATAGCTCAGTTGGTAGAGCGATGGACTGTAGAAGCGTATATCGAAATACAAACGTAGACATCCACAGGTCGCTGGTTCGACTCCGGCTCGAAGGATTTTTTAAACTTTTTTTTACTGTTATAATTTCAAATTTATTAAAAGAGTGAAGCTGGTCACCCTGATTTGTGGAGTGCAGGGAAATATGTTAGTTTGCTACACATAAAATGGTAAATTTCTACTAAAATTCGAATATCAAGTTCTTAAATGAACTAAAATTGTGAATTATAGCATGAAATTTATATGAGAATTTCCATAGTTAGTATATTTAATGGATTTCATTAAGTTTTTCATAGTTTTGAATTGATTTTAGACCAGAATACTGGATAGTATATGTGTATTATACTGTTTAGCTTGAGTATATGTTAATCAAGTATGACTAGAACTTAATACTCTATACGCAAGACACGCACCAGAGTATAAATAAACGACAAGGACATGGTCAAGGATATGGGAAATGGGATATGGCAAATGGCATGGCTAAATGGAGGCTTAAAGCGGTACGTGAGGCGTGTAATGATAGGCTCAACATTCGTATGATGCATATTTTATTAACAATTACCAGTGACGCGGCAAGTTGCAACAATAATTGATGAAGGCAAATGGAGGCGCCACACACGCACTCAAACAAACACACAAACATTCAAAAGTGGCCCCAGGGGGGCTTTGGACGCTACTGTAACGGGGCGCCAGCTCATACAAAGCACAAAAGCCAAAGGCAAAGCCGAACCCAAAAAAAACTCAACTCAAATAAAAAAAAAGCCGAACACACAACCAACATTGGCAGTCATAAAATGCGAGCTTTATGTGCGCTCGTTTATCCTTTAATATTTTTAAAGCTACAACACATACAGACACACACAGAACACTCGCACACAGTTACATACAGCAGTGCAGAGAGCATGAAGGCTTTATAAAAATTAAATATTTGCCCAGGAGAGCGCGAGAGGAGGAGGCGACGGTGTGGGAGGTAAGGCAGGCTACGCCTAAAGAGCACAACGAAAAAAAGTTTAAGCATAAAACTTTGTGCTTCTATTTTGGATGCGCTGTCCTCGTTGTTTGCTGCTCTTCCTCTGCCTCTGCCGCTGTCGCTGTCGCCTTGCGCTGCTACAGCTTCTGCCGCTCTCTCTCTTTCTGTCTCTCTTTGGTGTAGTGGGTGGTAAACAGAGCGCCTCTCCGAACTTTCTGGCGCGTGCTTTACACTCGTTTGTGTGCTTGCCAATGCTTGAGGCGAAACCCACTCACACAGTGCACTCTCACATACAGTATTTATGTTTGCTTTTGACTTTTTGTGCTAAGGACATTACAGACATTGCACAGTTGTCGTTGTTGTTGTTTCAGCTACATTTAGGGTTGGCCAACATTTTTTGGGCCTTCTGTTTCTATTCCGTTACGCTGTTGCTGCTGTTGTTGTTGCTGTGTCCTTGTTTCCGGCCACCCTCTTGTTTTTGTCATTTCCATTTTATACGACTATTTTTTTTCTGTTCTCTGTTTTTTTTTATTGTATTATATTTTGTGATTTGGTCTGTGGTCGTCCTCTTGATTCCCCAGAGCTTCAATTATGCCATTTAATGATTGGTTCGGCTGCTTCAAGCCCTAAAAATCCTCAATTTAGCCGAGTGCTTTCTTGTTTCCCTATATAAACGGACATATGCCAGTTTGTCTATCATCACATAACGATATGCGCATAAATTCATCAGTCGAGTAGATGAGTAAAAGTGGAGAAGATGAAATCTATAGTCATTCGCAATTATTTTTTGTATAAGATTATAACCATATAAAAGATGTTATAGGTAGACGCACAGATATTTTGATTGCTAATCATTTAGTAAGAGTCAAAAAAGTTGAATGAAGGTTCTGCAGGTACTTTTTTTTTTAAATAAGTAATAAATTATTATACTGAAACTTACGATTTTGAGCTTAAATTCATTCAAAACTATGTTAAAAGTTCGATAATTTGAAATTTCTAGTAGCTAAGTTTTGCATACAAGATTTCTAGATTTAAGTATGGTTTCTTGAAAGAAATATATTAACAAACTTTAGTCACATAAGATTTTTTTAACTTATCGAAGTCCTTTAGCTTCTTTTTAACAGCTAAGTTGTTGCCAATCACCAAAATTTTCTTAATTTGCTGAAATTTAAACTAATTTCGAGCTATAAACATACATTTTATAAAGATTTTTTGCTTAAGCGCATTTATAAAACATTGCAATCTACCTCAAAGCCGCCATTGCTAATCTCAAAGTTCTTAGTTTTATGAACTAATTTCTTATATAAAATAACTTTTAATATAGCTTTAAAGTTATAACCCATTTTAACAACTATCCAATTCAGTAATACGCAATTTCCATAAGTTTAGTGATAAATGTTTTGGCCTTACTTGCGATTCGTTAATGGATTTCACTTCGAATAGATTTTCTATTGCGTGCATTTGTATTCCCCGATGGACGATAGTGTCAGTTGAGCTCCAGAAATCCACTTGAAATTGATCAAGTGAAGTTCAGTTGTAGTATTTAATTGACACGGACTCACATTAGACAAGCGGAACTTCAAGTTTCCCCCAGCGGAGGCCTCAACTATGTTAGCAACTTGATTTATGGCCATGTCCAAAACTCCGCACACCTTTGCCAGCAACTACGGGACTTTGTCTTGCGAACTGGCAATCGAACTGGGACTGACGGGACGGGAACTTCAATTGGGACTTGGACACGATGCGTGTTTCGTGTGTTTGGTGTTTGCCGTTTTCATTCCTGTTCCTTCTATTCCCATTCCCGTACCCATTCCCATTCCCGTTCCCGTTTGTCGGTTTGGGACTTAATATATTAATCAAAGGCATGAAATCTTTATCAAGTTGTCAAGGCGTACGACTGACAATGAGTCTGGCGCGATGTTGTTGAGTAAAACCCAAAAACCCGTTTGATCCTTAACACGCACATATGTATATGTGTATATGTATATATATTCCTGCTTCATCTTACTTGCTGTGGTCGTTGTTTGGTCGATTCATTTGATAGGAAATTTTTTTTTATATGGTTTATAATAATCTTTTTCCAAAACTTGCCTTATAAATAGGTAGTATAATTAATATTTTAATATGCATTACACATAAAAAAGAATACTTTAAAGATGGATTTTAGTTTTTTCTGAGTTTTTCTTCAAGAAATGTTGGACCAATTTTTATAGAGTTATTTTCCACATTTGCTTGTTGTTATTCTTAGATTTATTTGCCTAAATTATTCTAAAGTTTTACTTTAAACTGAAATTGTTTTTTTTTATTCTATGTAAATTTGTTCGATATTAAAGAAATTAGTTAAAAATATTTAGAATCAATTAATCTTTATACTTGGCAGACTTGTTTTAGATTAGCTAAAGAACTCTTATTTGTACACGTTTTTGGAGGCTTCATTTAAACTGTTCAATATCATAAAATTGTAAAGTAATTTTCATGCATTTAACAATAGATTATTATACAAATGTACCTTAAGTTTAGGCACATAACATTCAATTAACTCGTCTCCAGTATTACTTACTCTCTTACCTAAAGTTTTCTCTAAATTATGTATTAGTTTCAGTCAGTTTTTGAAAACTTACAGTCAAAGTAATAATTTCAACTTATATTCTGCTTCGACTTTTAAAGAACTTCTGAAAAATAGCTAAACTTTCATTACCATTTAAACTGAATTCTCTATTTCAAACATTTAGGTATTTTAAGATATATTTATCTACTATCTCTCACTTAAGTCTTTAAACTTTTTTAAGTAAATTAGTTGTAAAATCTTCTTAAGTTTTGAAACTTGTGCCACAACTCATTGGTTTTGAGTTTATTTAGCTTTTTCAAGCGGCATTAAAAACCCAAATCATCGTGTATTGCAGTCTACTTTAGAGATGAAAGTATAAGTTATTAAGAACCTCATTTATATAAACTTTTTAACGAGTCTCTTATGTAGCTTATTTAGCTACAAAACTCATATAATTTAACCGCTAAACTCTAAAATTGTCACCAGATTTCGCTTGAGTTTTTTTTTAGCTGAGTTTCAGTTGCTCTGTTTTGGGTTTTGCGAATCGTTTTCGATCCGTTTTGTTGTTTGTGGCGGCAAACATTAATATTCACATGTTGTGCCAAGGTATGCGCGAGCAGTAAGAGGGGCGGGGAGGTGGAGAGATCCAGCGGAGGGGGCAGGCAGTTAAGTACAAGTTGGGGTCTGATACGTATGTAGCTCCCAGTTTCAGTTTCAGTTCCAGTCGCAGTCCATTTCCGAAATCATGCCTCTCTCTCGTTCGCTCGCTCCCTCTCTCTCTCTCGCACAGTGCTTCCTACTATTCGCCCTCTGCCTCTGCCTCTTCCTCTCTTTTTGTACTGCCTGTTCAGTCCAATATTCGGCATGGTTCGGTCACAAAACGCGCTTTAGGCTGCATAAATTTATTCGTCGCTGTCGCTAACTTAAAACCAAGCCACTCGGCTTTAAACCGCACACCCCACTAGCTCCCCTCCCCCTACCCACAAAGAAACACAGCTTCAGCTACAGTTCCACTCTCCTCTCTCTGTGGCCCCTGCCTCTGCTCTGCTTTGGTTGGGGCCTCAAAACTGGTTCCATTTATGCAAGTTTCTTTGCGACTCTTTTTGGTATTGTGCTAGTTGTTGTAGTTGTTGCTGTTGTTGTTGTTGTTGTAGTTGCGACCGCTTTCGCATTGAATTTTGCACCTCGTCTTTATGCCGCAGATACATTTTACTTATCGGCATCTAAATTCAGACGCTGTCATGCAGTTTCCCCACCTCTAGCTCCCAGTTGCCAGTTTCCAGCTGCCTTTTCGACTCTCCACTCCACAGATTTTTGTTTGTTTCTGTAGATTTGAGTTTGGGATTGGAATAGGATTGGGAATGGGTTCGGGTTCGGGTTTGGGTTCAGGACAACGAGTAAACAGCGCCAATCGAAATGTTTTGTAGGGGTAAAAGTATCAAATTTCCAAAATTTCAATTTCAACTTTCGTAATGCTAATGAAAGACACAAAACTCATCGGAGAGAAGAGAAGAGAAGACACAACTAAACTGCACTAATCGTTTTTGGACTTAAGTCGACAGCTACGAATTCCATCATCGTATTATCATTATGTTAAGTTCCATTTAGGAAATTTTCTCAAATTCCCTGCAGTTCATAAAGTTTTCATATGCGCTGAAAGAAGTAAACATCCGTCGGAACTGTTGGTTCGATCGCATCGAAATGAATTCAAATGATTTCATTGTTTACTTTAACTCGCCGATTGTATCCAAGAGATACTTATTATTACGATATGTAGTATGTAAGATACACACAAACATATCCATCTATCTATCTATTTATACAGATGCAGATCCAACCAGACTCAGACACAGACATAGTTATTGAGTTATTCGTCGCTCGTTTGTTTGTTTTCCCATTTGTATCTCTGTAAATAAGGCAAATGAAGGCCTTTGTGTTAGCTACACACACACACACTTGTATCTTTAAGATAGACTTTCTATGCTGGACATTAAAGTTAATGAGCTTTCGTTCTTTGGTTCCAATGTTTATCTATAAACGAAAGTGATCCAATCGCAACGCATAGTCGGTACCTTTAGTGAATGTTTCATTTTGATTTATGAGTTAAGATCGTACCACATTGATAGATGCTGAATTCTTGTAGATATCTTGAGAAACTACATTCCTATTTCGAAATGTTAAAGTTTTGGGAATTCCATTGCAAAACATACATTTATAATTTCACAATTTATGCTGTTTAGAAATATCTTTTGAAAATCTTTAGAAATGACAAGTATTGCTGTAAGTATTCATTTAAAAAGTGTTATTACATATAAGTAACATCAGCGATACTGCTGAAACTTTAACTAGACTAAAATAAAACATGGAACTATTTGATGATTTTTGCAAAAACTTGATAAACTCTTACTTTCTACACTTAACTCTCGAATCAAAAATGTTAAGAACTTTCAGCTAATATGCAATACCGAGTTTATAACAGCAGCATAACAACTCTATAAATATCAAAAAAAGTCTGTGGTAAAAACTAGGAAGATCGTTAATTGTAAGGATTTTAATCCAATGAATCTTAAAACTTTCAATACGTCTTTGGAATTTTAGAGAATTTAACTCCTTAAATCCATATACAAAGTTAAAGTGTTAAGCTTATAAATAACATTAGATCTATATTAATGAAACAGTAGTATTACTGTATTAGGAAGTATTTATAATACTACATATACCAATGAGAAGTACCTTATTTTAAAAAAATTAAAGTTGAATAATGGAAAACGCATGGAAATATTCAGTTTTTTATGGCTATAACTATTTAATTTTAATGTTTTTTATTAGAAAAGAAGTTTTATAACTAATTGTAGACAAAATTACCATAGGACAAGGTATGTTATATTGAAGTTAAGAGCTGTAGATCTTTTCGTTTGGGTTCCGCGCTGAATTTGTAAGGCAGTCATGGAGCATTGTTTTATAGATAGGTTCATAGTTTTATGTATAGAAATGTATATAGATAGTTTTGACATTTGCAATAGTTTTGTGCATAAATTTGTGCTGAAAATTCTTAATGCATTTTTTGGCACTATTTCAAAACTTTTATCCTGGAACTCTTCATATATTACATACCAAAATCTGTAAATAAATCAATTGCAATAGCAATTCGCTTGGCAACTGCTGTTCAAAGTTTTTTTTTGGGTTCAAAGTTAATTGATTTATATTTTGACATTTTGGAAAAGCTGGAAAACGAAAAAAACGAAAAGAGAAGGTGCACCATAAAACTTGCAACTCCAGAGACCTTTTCGTGACAAATGCCGGGAAGTTGTTGCCACACAGTTGCCACATTTGCCGCCGCCGTTGCCGCGCCGTTGCTGGTTGCCGTTGGGGTTTAGTTTTTTTTTTGTGTGCGCTGCAAGACTTTAGTTGCAAAAGTTACTTAATCATGAGCTTCAATTAGTGCAGCGAGTTTGGAGCCATAGAGCCACAGGGACTTGGATACATGTATACTAATGGGGGAGGGGGGAGTAGGGGTAGGGGTAGGGGTATGCAGGCCATAGGTTTCGTGCCAAGAGCATATTGTGTGCTTTGTGCTTTGTCGACGTCGATGAAGCGAAGGAAAATAAAAATGGAGTGTCACGGCTGTCGCACACAACTGGCTGCACTGGGCAAACAGGAGAGTGGGCAGAGTGTGTAGAGTAAAGAGACAGACAGACAGACAGAGAGAGAGAGAGCGCGGCAAGCAGACAGAAATGCGCTCATTGTGTGTGTGCGTGTGTTTGTTGTTTTTGTGCATTTGCTTCTCGGTCGCCGTCGCCGTCTCAATGAGCTGCTTCCGCTGTTTGTTGCCTTTGTGCGACACCCACTCGTCAACTAAGAGTGGGAATGGGATTGGGAATGGTAATGGAACAGAGACTGAGACTACTGAGACTTGGCGTCCGTTCTTGTTACTTCTGTTTTGTGCTGGCAGTCATTCGCTCGCTCGCTCACTCGCTCTCTCCCTCACTCACACTCACTGACGCTCTCTGCCCTTTTTGGGTGTTCTCTTTGCGTGTTTGGTATTCGGTGAGTGACTCCACCTCTGGCCCCTTGGGAGTCCCATACTCTTTACGCGCGCTCTCTCTCTCTCTGTCTCTCTGTGTGGCATTCGGCTTTGGCATTCGGCAATTGTTCGGCTGTTCGCTGTTCGGCTTCTCAGTGGCGCGCACTCTGTTCGGCGTCTTTCATCAGCATATTTCGTGTTTATCGCTGAGTGATGAAAATTATGTTGATGACGTTTGCACACATACAGCAACAACACAGCTCTGCTGGCGTCGCAGTCACTGCTGCTGCTGCTGCTGTCTGTTTGTGCGCTTTGCACGTCGCCACCTCAGCAATAGCAGTGTGCTCCCTACACACAGCCCCAACACCTCCCCCCTTTGGCGTCATCGTGTGGCCCCTAGCGGCGACAACTAGCGAAAGTTGTGCTAAATTGGAACATCAGCGTTTTTGTGTTTTGTGTTTTTTTGTATTTTGTGTTTTGCTTCTGTTTATTTTCAAGTTTGTTTTGCGCCACAAATTCATAAACAACACCAAATTCATTTGCATCAATTTATTATAATTCGTTTAGATAAACACATTTCGCACAAACATTTATAGTACCAAATGATTTGAGCAAATATTTTAAGGGAAACAATTTAGTATGCGATAAATACTCTTGAAGGTAGCGATACCTTGAGATAATGGATACGCATTGTGTTTGTTTGATATCAAATGCTTGGAATATAGCTAAAAATGTAGCCTACTCTCATTTGTCGAATAAGATAACTGTTATAGATATATGCTATAGTAATATAAACCTCATTTTTGTATGTAGTCATGTAGTAAATGTCATGAAATAAGTATAATTTTATAAAATGTATTAAAATTCTCCAGAAAAGCACTCCGAGAGCATTACAAATCTTTTAAAATGTATCTATCATTCGGTATTTAAAGAATGTGTACTTAAATAGTATGTTTTTAATACTATTTGTAACTCTCATTCATTTCGACAGCAGAAAAAATCTTTAAAACAATCTCTTACACAGAAAAGTCTGAATTCTGGACTGAAATCAATGGCAAAGGTTGTCAGCAATGTGGTAAATGGGAATTTTCCAAAAACCCGAGCATGTCATACTTTATTTTAGCAGGATTTCTCCTAGTAAATGTTTCGAATAGCGGAAATGTACTTAAATAAAAAGCATTTATATCATTTACTAACAAATAAATACAATACACGTAGATATCTTTTGACTAATCTGTTAAAAACCTTTTTTCTTCTAGATTAACTTATTTATGAATTGGAATGCTGAAAAATATATGGACTACCTTAGTAAAACTGTGGAAAAATAAGTGAAAAGTGATATGAAGCTGAGAAAAATGTCAATTTGCTTTACAACGGGTGGTATTTATGTACTACATGATCTAAGAACTATTGATGTATTAATTCTATTCTCATTCTAATATTTACATTGATAATGGGTGATTTGGAGGGTCTGCTTTCGGCACTACGGTGGGCCGTCGTAGAAAGGGATTTTTTCAATAAGAAAACGAACTCATTTGGGATTGTATTTGTGAAGTTATGTGTAAATGGAACACAAAATGGCTGCCAGTAAAGCAGCTAAGAGTAAAGTTTATATACAGTTACGTAAAGTATCTTTATAGATTTGAAGAAAATGTTAATTCAGAAAGATCTACTGATACAATTTTGTTGACAAGTGCATAAACTTAGGAAAGATTCATATGTAATTTGTATATCGACACTTTAATAAGTGACTATTATGTGGGAAAATGAGTTTTCATTTATATTTGAGTGGTAATACTTAAATAATTCTGAAAAATTTAACATGTTTAAGGTTTTAAAAGCATAAAAAGTTAACTTAAAGTTGCTAGTTTTCAGTTGAAACTATTTTCCCTGCAGCTTGAAGACTCGCTTTGTGTTCGCAAATTGCATTCGTCTAGCCAATTTGGGTGACTTATGGCCCAAAAACAAAAGAGTTGCCAACTTTTCAGACACAAAAAGCTGAAGGCTGAAAGCTGCAAACTGAAAACAATGGCAAGAAAGCAACTGATGCGATAAATGAGCAACACGAGCAAAAATTTATTGAGAGCCAAAAAGGCATAAAAAGCTAATGCTTGGCCAACAAAATAACGAATGTAATTAGTGGAGACGTGATAAAAGCTACACAAAAGAGGCAAAAAACAATAATAACAAATATTTTAGAGGCCTCTTTTTTTGTTTTGTTGTTATTGCTTTTGGCAGCGGACGTTCAATTATTATCGGCATCGAAAAACGAAGCTAAACGAAACGAAACGAAATGCGAGACACGATTGAGAGGCCGAAATGTTGAAGCGCTGTTGCCGATTTTCACCGAAAACCTAAAACACAACAACAACAACAACTGTAACTGGCGTGCTTATAAAATTTTCCGCGCTTTTCTGTTTTGAATCAAAATCCGCACTCACGCAGATACACACACACACATACAGACCGCCTGGTCACACACAGATACACACACGCACAAGCATACAGTCGAATTCGTCGCTCTCTCGTGCTCACACTCTCTTTTGCGGCGAATTCGCTGGCTCGTCGTTGCTCTCTCTCTCTCTGTTTCTCGTATTCGAAATTCGAATAAAATATTTAGTTCGAATGAATATCTTGTCAGTCGCTGCCGTTGCCGATTGCAACGTCACGAAAAAGGTCACAACAGCAACAGCAACAACTACAACAAATACACACAACGCATTTTACTATAATTTACGTTTGAGTTATATGCGCCGTTGCCAGTTTTCATCATTACGTAGCATGGCGAAAATTCAGTCGTCATTGTGGGTTGTTTGTCAGTTTCTTTGCTCGTTTGGGG
Organism: Drosophila tripunctata; assembly: GCA_035047385.1. Lineage (NCBI taxonomy): Eukaryota > Metazoa > Arthropoda > Insecta > Diptera > Drosophilidae > Drosophila > Drosophila tripunctata. Next base: position 983,500 of record JAWNPS010000288.1, read on the forward strand.
CATGAGTAGAGAGCGAGTGAGTGAGTGAGAGAGAGAGAGAGAGCGCGCGGGAGTGAGAGGGAATTGGTTGCGTTTGCGAATGGCGCCATTTATGGCGATTATTAAGTTAACGCTGCTGGCGCATTTGATGAGCTTTTTATTATGCACTCACACTCAAACACAGACATTTTCTCGCTGCTTTGTAATGGAAAAACTGTCGCCTATGAAAAGCGCAATTACAATTTTATTTTCGCTCGCTTTTTCAGCAGTTTTGCTTGCTTTTAACTATCGCCCTTTTGCTTTTAACTACCTATAAATAAGTTTATAAATAATTTCAATGAAATTTTGCTTCGTTTTGTTGCTGCTTCGCTGCGCTGCGATCGCCAAAGTGAAAAATTTAATTATAGCATTTTTGCGTGTTGCTTTGGCATTTCGACTTTTCGGCTTTTCGTTATTCTCTTGTGCAACAACAAAATGCCGATTGAATTAACTTTTCGTCGATTTCGTAGGAGTATGAGCGAGTGTGTGTGTGTTTGAGCATCAACATGACGTCAATGCCTGACGTTGACGTCTGATGCTGACGCTGCTTCTGGCTGTGGACGCCATTTTATATGAACAAAAGGCTGCGAGTTTTGATTGCGGTACCAAAGCGAAAGAGGAAGAAGAAGAAGAGTAGAAGTAGGCAAATGACTAAAAGTTCAAGCAGAAAATAACAAGTGCACATGTACTTATGTGTGTTTGCATAACGGTTTATGATGTTGTTTCAGACTCCCAAAAACTTTGCACCTTTCCACATGCTTTTCATGTACTTTTTACACTGTTGCCAACTTTGGGGTGAAATTGTTGTGCAAATTCTTACGAAACTTTTGTTAAAATATAAATTTTACTACAGTAGGCTTCAAAATATGATATTAAAGCTGAATTTATAGCAAATTTCATAAATTATTGTATCTTTTCACAACGGAAAACATAAATTTTTTCAATCTCATAAGCAAAAACTATGTTTTTTGCGGTAATTTTGGGATATTATGCGAAAATTAAGTAATAAACCGATAAAGAAATTTGTGACTAAAATAAAGTTAAAACAAAATATGAATATGTTTCTTTTAATTCGAAATTCTAGGCTCCAATGCTTGAGGTTAGAACATAATTGTGAAAAATTAACTCGACATGTTTGATGTACGTAAATATTTCTTATTATAAGGCCGACAATCATTATAATTGTAAAAAAAAATTTATGTGCTCAAGTAAAAAAGCAAGTTAAACCATTTCTTATTAAGAAAATCTATGATTTTCAAGCAATTTACATCATTTCGCAATGATTTAAATCCGAAATGTAGTATTTTTCTTAAGCTATGCTTTATATACCGACTTTTCCTTAAGAAAGCATCTATTGTATTTCAATGTTGATATTGATACTTTGTTTAGAATAATATTGCAATTCAAGTAAGTTTTGCTCTTTGTGCTATAATCTAAAGTAAATCAATAAAATTTTGGGCTAATAATTACAATTTACCCCTTTTCTGTAGTACAGAAAAGATGCAAACATTAAAAAACTTCGACTCTTCTTTATCGTAGTCCTAAAGTTTTTAAAACTGCGGTTAGTAACTGCAACTAAACTGTCGAAAACTCAAGCAACTAAATGAATTGCCGTAAGATATGAAAGCGCGCTAAAACTGAAATTAAAGTGCAACTAAAAAGTAAAATGCGGCTACTGAAAGGCAGCAGTAGCGGCGGGTAACGGGTAACGGCACTTTTGACAGCTCATTTCATTAAAAATGGTGATTTGTGTGGCAAGTGAAGTGCCGCCGAGCCATAAACTAAAGTCAAAACCACAAGGGGCAACGGTGGCAAGTGCAGGTGCAACGAGATAGCGAGGCGGTGGCAACGGGGAAGGGCCAAGGCAGTGTGTAGCCATTTTATGACCTGCCACTGAAGAGGGAGTGTGAGAAAGATGAGCATGAGGCACGTGGTACAGTTAGAAGGGAGGGGCGGGGCGGGGCCGCAGCGGCGGGTTGAAGTGGCTAAATAATGACAGACTGCAATCGATTTTAGAAGAGTGTAGTCTTTTACAACAAAATAATTGATCTGGATTGCGTAAATAGCGCAAATATTTTATATTGGAGGATTACAATATAGTACAGTGCACAACTTCAAGTACAGCTTATTCAGTACTGTAGTCCGTATTCACTGCATACACCTTTTAAGCTATACACAGAGAGAAAAACTCCAGCATTTCGCAGACAATACCGACATTTTCAGCTTGATTGACTGAAATTTTAAAAGTCTAACGTTTCAAACATCACTTGAACATTATATCTTAAGCTTAAACTTAATGAAAGCTAATATTTTTCCAAAATTTGGAAGTTAAGCAGTAGATGACTAAGATGAAAATGGACATGAATGGAAATATGAATAAATAAACATAAAAAAGTTGTTTATGGTCTAAAATTTATATAAGAATCCCAAAAATCAACATATTTTTTTGAAGAAACTGTATCTAAATTAAGATTTTTATACCCGTATTTAAAAATTCCGATTATATCGAGTTATATACATTTCTTGCACGGATTTTGAGGCCGGAATTCCGAACTTTGACCCACGTTCTATTACCAATTGTAATTATAAACTGACTGATGACGTAATTCTACCGAAATTCACCAAATAACAACTCCATTCGTATTTAAATATTTATCATTAAACTGTTGTTGAGTTTTGAGATACAATCTCGTTGCCGCCCATTTATAAATCTTGTTTTTTTGTTGTGTTTTGTTTGCCATTCGAAAACTTTTCCATCCGTTAAATACACAAAATTACGAGATACATTGAAATTCGATTGCGTTGTCTGTTTTGCTTTTGCTTTAGTTGCTCTCTTGCTTCGAATATCGAAAGAGAGTGCGAATTGGAATAGAGAAAAGAGAGTAGTCGAGTTACGTTTTCGAAATACAAGTCGAGAGAGAGATAGAGAGCGTAAAACCGGTTGCCGAACGGCGATAGCGTGAGCCGAACGCTTGTACTCAGTACGATTCGTCGGTTATTTAACGAAAACGACGACCAATCGTTGCGCAGCCGAAACTGTTAGCCGAAGTTTGCGAGTGGATGGCGATTGGACGTCGGTTGTAGTGTGCTACGATTCGGCGGTTCATTCGGGTAGCTCGGGCGTGGCAAAGGCGCATTACGTTGGGCTTAAGCGAAAAAGGGGCGACTTTTTGGTTGCAGAGCCCTGGAGCAGGAGGCGAACGAGTAGTATGCGTAGTATGTGTGTGTATATACATACACAGATATTGATTGATGAACTCGGTTCGGATGGTGTGAAACATTTGGGAAAACGACAACAAAAAACGGCAGCTGATAAATTGTTGTTTGATTTCTTGTTAATGGCCGCAAAAGGTTAAAGAAAATGCCAAAATGTTCGTTTACTTTCATTTTGAAGCTACGCTTATGCAAATGCTAACAGAGTTTGGTACAGTTGCTACTGCAATATTTAAAGAACAGAGTCGTATATTAAAGTCGAGCATTATGGCAAAATTCCCAGCTTTATAGCTATATGGTCGCTTTGTGTTGTTGGCTTTTAGGCAGAGGTAAACAACAACACTTCTTCCCTCATTACTCATTATGAAAATGACAGAAAAAATTGTATCTAACCATTCAAAATCAGCCATATGGAAAGATATCTTTTCCATGCGCTGCACAAACAAATGCGACGAACACAAAACAAAGGAAAATGCCTAAATGAATGGGAGAGAGTGTATCTGTGTGTGTGTTTGTATGCGTGTGTGTGTTAGTGGTTGCGTGTATTTGTTGGATGAGGAAATTCGAGAATTTTCGGGGTTGTTGTGTAAACTCTATAAAGACGAAGCATTCTGTGGGCGGGCAGGGAGTGTGTTGAGTTGTGTGTTCTTCTATGTACTTGAACAAATTATGGTTTTTGTTTTATGTAAATGAAGAGAGTTTTTGTTTAACTTGGGGATTTGGAAAAAGGGCCGCAATTTATTTGCAATTCGTTGGAGTGAATCAGCAAAATGCGTAGAGTCAACATCAAGTTACATTATCAATTGCTTTTAGAAGAGCTGTAAAACATAAACTGTACCAAGAATTTATACATTTTCTAAAATGTTTGGATTTTTAGTTGTTAAACAGCAATATTTTCAACACCACGCGCCATTTTCGATCAATTTCTTGAGCAACTCTGCTCTAAAATGTGCGCAGCTGGTGTGTGTATTTGCTACAGCGTGGCGCCATCTGCTGCTAGCTGTAGTAACTACGTGCTCAAACGCTGCTTTTGCGGTAGTTGGTGGTGCCATCTGTTGTAAACAGCACTAACTGCTGCAGTAGTTTTTGCGACGGCTTGTGTCTTGGCTAAGTTAACGAGTTTGTGTCTGCGCTAAGCTAAGCGTTTTTTTTTGAACGCAAAGTTGGCTGCGCGCAAATTTCTACTCACTTAAAGTTGGCTGCAGCATGCTTATAAAGGGCGCCATTGTAGTAGATTTCGAAACAAAATGGTTGGGCTACGAAATAAAATGGCTTTCAAGGCATTGATAATGCTGTTTAAGTAGTTTATTTTATTACTAATTTAATATAAAAAGAATAGTAATTAGATATTTTAGTTTTATTACCTAGAGTGAATTGTATGTGTGTTGCTCTCTGTGTGTGTTCAAGTGTCAAAATTATTTGATTTCAATTCACACAAAAGTCAACGAAGCACACAAGTGCTTAAGTTAAATGCCATTCAATTTATTGACAAATACGACTAAAACTGTATTTATGTATAACATTTACACATTTGTGGCAATTTTATTTCAATTTCTAGGTATTAATGTAATCTGTGTAGTTTATGTCGAGGATTACCTGCAAGTAATTGCTTTTCGATTTTCATCAAATTTATTGGAAGTGCCCCTTGCCCCACATGCATCATACCTCGTACATACAGAATTTGTGATATAAGGCCAATTCAATGCATATTTTATCGCAAGCCAATGGAAAATTATGTATGAAGCTAAAGCTACCTCTGTTGTTGTTGTTGTTGTTGTAGAGATAAGTTGACTTAATCACTTTTGCCATGCAAATAAGCCGTATCTAGCAATAAATAATGTTTTTCGGGCAATGGGAGTATGGTGTTAGAAGTTATGGTTATGGGTTGAGAGTACATCATAGTTCACTATTCACCAAATTTATCCAAATCCTGTGGGCCGCCACTAGGGGTCGATTTACACAGTTGCAGAGTCAAAATGCCAGAAGTTGTTGCCACTGCCACTCATCAATATTGATTGTGGCATGCTGCTGCTACTGTTGCCACTGCTGCCACTGCTGCCACTGCTGCTGCTGTGTGTTGTTAGGTGCCGTGTTATTTTACAATTTTCGGCACGAATTTGTTATGCCACAAATCCCCAGAAGCGTTTGTCAAAACTGTTGCCTGTTGCAACCCCGTATGCTATGTTGCACCAAGTGGCCAACACTCGTTTTGCATGCTGCCAATCAACCAAACATAAATACTTTATAACACTTGCACACACCCACAGTGCAGACACCCACTGTGCACAGTGCCACAAAACATAAAATGACAAATGAAACAAAAGTTGTTGCCACTTGTACTAAACAAAAGTTGATGCCACTTCGTTTTGACACTTGGTACTTTTTGTTATTTGAATTTCACACACTTTTGCCCCACTGTGCTGGAAATTTCTAGCGCATTAGTGAGACGCTTGACATTAATTTAAGCAGTTACTGATTTCGAAGCAGTCAAATTGTTTTGGCTTGTTGCATATTTCAAGCGGATTTTGATGTCATACCCAAGGGGGAAATGGCCCGGCAAGGGGTGTAGGGTTGTAGGGGTGCAGGCAGTACACTAGGGCTGCAGTGTTGTCAACTGTTGTTACACCTGCACGTAAACACCTGAAAGCTGATTCAGAGACGTGCTGCTGAAATAATAACAATTCCGTTTGGTTTGCCAAATTGCTATTTATTAAAAATCAATGTTGCTGGCAACAAAATCAGCAATTTAACCAGCCTCAGAGAGATGCCAGTAGCATGTGGCATGTGGCAAGCGACGTGCACACTCCGTGTGTGTGAGTGTGTGTGGCGTTTGTGGCATGTGAATGGTGGCAACTGTGTCTGTTCAACCGGCTGACGTCTACAATCTCCATGGTTCAGGTTCCAGTTCCGCACTGCGGTCGGTGTTTTTGCCATGCTCCAATAACTGTTGCAGCAACACAGACACACACACACACACACACACCCATACACCCCCACACACTCACATACGCAGACAGCACATATGCCTGGGGCGAGGCAAGCTCAATGTTCGGGGGACACGGCAGCTGGTCAGCCAGGCGACATTTCCGGGTAGTTTGAAGTAATTGCTTTGCAAGCTGTTGCCAGGCGTTTGCTTGGACATTGGCACAAGGATGCCGCAGTCTGTTGCACAGTTGTTGAAGCCAGTTGCTGCCACCAGCTAAAGAGGGGGGAGTAGGAGAGAAGCTAGGGCAGTGGTCAGCTGTGTGTGTAGTGGTCAGCTTAGCCAGCAAGCGGCTTAAGTTAGGCATTTTACCATTTTACCAAAAACGACAACAGCAGCGGTTCACGCGGCGTATGAGAAATTTGTCAAGTAAATGCTAACGGAAACAAATTTTGAAACAGCTTGCATACACATGCGAGGGCGGCACATAAAGTATGCGCACTGTTTGTCTAGCTAAATGTTAGATTAGAGTGCTAAAATGTACTAGCTATAAACTACTTAGCTTTAATGTTAAGCAAGTCAAACAATTTGTCTCAAAAACTATTTTTAAAAAGCAAACTAAAGTTAAAATTCAATTAAATATAAATTTTCATTGATTTCGTGTCATACCTGTTCCACACCTATCTGAAATCTTATCTGGCTATTAAAAAACGGTCCTTCTTTTTGTAACTAACTTTCTTTGACGCTTTGGTTTGTTAGTTTCTTGTTAGTTTTGTTTATCAAGAATTAACTTTAAAACTTTGCTAAAGATCGATTGGTTAGACCGCCCTCTATGTGAGCATATAACCATCCATCTATACATATATATATATAGTATGGTATGTACATATATATAACGTAGTTGGCTCTACGTGACTTTCAAACGTAAACGAATTCGGTAATTTTCGTCGACTACTGCAGTTGTCATGACGAGCCGCACATTTTTCTTTACAGATTTCCACGCTTTTCTTCGTTTTTTTCTTTTTTGTTTGGTTTGGTTACGTTGCGATGGCAGTCAGTTAGTCAGGAGTTCGACCAACACATCATGCCGTGTGTATCCGTGTATTCTAGTATCCGTAGCGCTATCCGTAAACATATCCGGCGTAAAGCTTTGCATTGCGAACCGCGCGTTTTGCATATTAACTAAGTGAAACATTTTCGTTGACAAGTTTTCCAACATTTGTGCGTCCTCTGCAAATATTTACCTACATGTAAGACAAATACACATACGGACAAACAGACACTCGCACAGACACCTACACATAAGCTAAGCAACTCCTTTGCTTACTTACTCAGTGTTATTTTGGGTCTTTTGACGCCCGAAGACGTTTTGAATTGAAATTTAAATTCGATACAAGCGAAAATATTTGTAGGACTAGCAAAATAACTAGTAGATAAATGCTACAACTGAGTTGTATCGACTGCAAAATGCTCTGTGTGTATTAAATAGTTTGAAAGTAGGTAGTTTTTTATGACTAACTTTGAGATTCGTGCAAAAACAAGCAAATTTGAATAGATTATCATAGAAACAAGTTTAAATTTGAAATTTGTAGAAAATTCTTAATAAAACTATAAGTTTTTGTACATTTTAGGCAGCTATATGGTGATTTTGCTGATCTAGGCCCTTACAGACAGGCAGTTAAACTTCTAATAATATTATATCTACTATATCTTACGAAAACAAACTGAAAATTCTCTTGCTACTGCCTATAAAACACACCAAGTTAATGGACCCTTTATGCTTTTTAAGTACAGAGTTGTAAAAAGGATCTTGGGGCGCATCCTTTTGACCGTATCGCTTAACATTTTCATTTTCTATCATTTGAATTTGAATTTTTTGCCATTTTTTGCTATTTTTTTTGCTACTTTTGGTATTTTATTTATCACGCTGCGAGGGTGACTGCAACATTTCCAATACAAATGAGCCAAGGCCAATAAGTCTTTGTGTAAGGGGGCGGCGTGGTGAGGGGAGAAGGGATATGCCAGTCTGGATTTGTGCGAAAATAGCTAACAGAAAAAATATGTGTTGCAAGCATATATTTACATACATATTTATTAAATATTGAATGTTTTCCTTTGCCAGCCCTCAGCCGGCAGGCAAAAAGTTTTCTTTTCTCTGCTGTTTTGGTCCTTTATGCCGCTAGCTACAGGGGAGACAGAGAGAGAGAGCTGCTCTAACTGAGGGTTAATATTAGAACAGGCTTATATGCAAATGTTGCTGCTGCTGCTGCTTCTACTGATGATGATGATGATGATCAATTTGTTATTCCAATGGCAGCCATCAAGCAGCATTCAAATGTCGCTTAGCTTAAAGTTATCGTGCGTTAGGTGATAACAGCGAAACACTCTATCATTATGCTATCATTTTCTATATATTTAATAAATCTGTTTTTGTTTTTGTTTTTTTTTTTTGTTGTATTTTTTTGTTATGTCATTTTATTTCACTTATTGCTTGAGTACTCGAGTTTTAATTGGTTCCGTGTCTGGGTATCTGGCTGCTTATCGGCCCCAGATCTCGACGGTGGTGTTCATGCCTTGGCTGGTCTGGCTGCGCAGATTGATCTGAGCGTAACGGAAACCGGGACCACCGGACCACAGGCTAGGGGAGGCACCAGACTTGTTGCGGACGTTATCGATACAATTGATGAAAGTGATGTTGTAGTAGCTAGCGGAACCCTGTAATAGTTATCGATATCGAAATTGTATCCAAGCGCTGAAAGAGCTAAAGCTACTGTTTACTTACGGCACGTGGGTAATCAACATTGACGCTCCAGTAGTTGTTCTTGAGGGGATTGCGCACCTCCACCTGGCGGGAAAGCAGATAGTCACCGTTGTTCTTCCTGCCCCAGCTGGCGCTAAAGGCCTGGCTAGCGGCAAAGATGGCCACAAGAAGTACACAGCTGTAGATGATTTTCATGGTTGTTGCTTAGAAGACACTCGTTTGCTTTCTGCTGCAAACTCAAACAAAGTTAACGGCTTTTATAGTCCAAAAATGATAAGACTATCACTATCTCTTTTCCACCTGTTGCGTATGAGTAATTTTGTTTACATTCGTTTTTTAATTAATATTTTTTTTGCCATGTTTTATTGTTTTTTTTTTCGTCTTTTTCTTCTTTTTTTCGCCTGCTTATCGCCATGAGCGTGAAAACTGTCTGTTTGCCAGTTCAGTTTGCCCTTTACGGAACTCTCTCTTCTTTATTACCCATTAAAGTTTGCGGTTTGATAACGAAATTCTATTCGCATGTCCGTTGACTCATGAGCAGCGCCAAGTGGTTACGTTTCGGAGTACCAAACATGTGTCTATTATTATTATGGCCAACCCGAAACAAAAAAAACACTCTAAAACATGGTATCAAAATTAAATAGAAAATCATGTCTTATCAAATTCGTAGAAGCTGTTGTTTGGGCCACTTTAATTGATGATAAGCTGACAATTTGCTTATCAGTTATATAATAATGCCGGTGATTTACTTTTAAATATGTATTCTTAGATGATTTCACAGAAAATATACTTATATGCAATGATTGGGTTTTTTGTTGTAGTCTTTTGATAGATTATAGTTTGAAAAGCTTCTACGAATTGGATGCCAAAATTAAAATTACATTTAAGTGTGGAAAATTTATATCAAATTTATTTTTGGGATTTAGGTTTTTGGTTTCTAGTATGGCATATTTTTATACCCTCTGAGGCGTACATTGGGTATATCGTATGTCTGTCTGTCTGCATGTCTGTCTGTCCGTTTAAACAAACAGATCTCAAAAATGCTAAGCGCTATAATGTTTATCTTAGTTAGTACGCACTACAAGTTTGTTTCCTCTATTTGATGCAACGCACCTGCCGCCCTCTAAAAGCGAAAGATACTGTTTCTGTAACTTCATATTCGTTTATAAACAAACAATATCAAACTATCCTAAAAATTTCATTACGATTGAATAATAATTAAGAAAGTTATCATACATAGAAAAATTTAACTTTATAACGGAGGCGCAGCTACAGTATCTAGCGCTGAGCTCTGCTGCAACGCAGCCGTCACACGAGCAGCGTAAACGCAATATGCGAGCGAGAAAGATATACTAACACGTGTGCTTTTGTTAAGCTCTTGCAGCACTTACTACGATTTCAATTCATATAATCGGTAATGAGAGTCAGAGGGTATAACACTGTCGGGCGTGCTTAACTGAACTTTGCTTTATTGTTTACTTTAGTTTGTAGAAATATTCAAATAAAATGCTACAATATTTGCATTAGACTTTTAAGTTGCTATGTATGTTATATGTATATCAAATATATGTTTAAGTATTTTAAATAAAAGTAATAAAAATGCTTCCAAAAATTCACAAAATTTCGCATAAGTCTGTACATAAAATTGCATAACATTCGTTAAATTAACATATATATATAATTTCTACTTTATTGCCTTCACTTTCAAATTAAAAGCCTTGTCAAGTGCACAAATTTAAGTTTTAAGCTTGTGAATTGCCCAATAAAATGCAGTTTATTGGCAAATTTTAAAGCATTTAGTTTATTAAACTAATAATGTGCTGCGGTTATAAGTACTATATATATCTGTGTATTTTTTGGGGAATGTCTTGTGGCATCTTGGAAATTTATTTAAGTGCTCCTTTTTGTGGGTTCATTAAAATGCTGATGACTTATACATAAGCTGGCAATAACTGGGCTTATATGCATATCTCTATGATGTGGCAGCTGCATTTACCGTGCCACACGACCTGCTGCCTTCTCTCTCTCTCTCTCTCTCTGTCTCTCTCGCTCTGTCTGTCTTTAGCTTTTCTCTTGTGCTTATCTGAGGCTGCTGACGATATGACTCTCGGGCTGGTTGACTGCATATTTATTGCAAATTACAAAACCCAACTTACTTACTTGCTGCTGAAATAAAATCTCATTACTTGCAGCAGACCGACGCATGCTGCTGATAAGGGTGTACAGCAGCAAGGGGCAGCGGCAGGGGTGGTGGCAATGGGGCATGGGGCAGCAGCAAGCGGCGCATTGCTGTTGAGCAGACATATTTGTCACTTATGAAAGGGATAATTTGCCACGCTTGCCAGCAACAAAAGGCAAGATAGTGTAAGAGAGAAAGGGAGGAGAGAGGTGGAGAGGGGTTGAGTGAGTGAGAGGCAAGAATAGTTGCTTTGGGATTTGAACAAAGGGAAAAATGCCCGCGGCTGGGTTTGTGAAAATGGTTGTGGAAAAGCATTGGCATTGCATTGCATCAACTCTCAACTCTCTTGCTTCTGACTGTCGGCATTTTTATGCAAAACTTGTTAATCACATTTTATTGACACATACTACGAGGGGGAAATGTCAGCAGCGGGGTAGGGGTGAGGGGTCAGGGGTTGGCAACAGCGTCACGTCACTCGAGGGAATCGATTTCCATTTTTAAATTGGCCAAATTAAGGGCGGCTAGTGCCCGATTTTGACTGCTGTCATTGTCGTTGTTGCAAACAACCGCCCAGATAAGCAATTTGCAGCTGGAAAATACCCTCATTGCCACACACACCAACACACACACACCAATACACTCTTGTGTTAAACGAGACTCGACAATTGCCAAATTTAAAAGCAATAAACGTACGAGCAAATTTTCTGGCTTTATATCTCGTGCTTACTTCCACTTTTTTGCTATGTATTTTTTGGTTACCTCTGAGCAGGATACGACGCGTGCCATCGTGCCACCGTGCCACACTGTGTTGCACCCTCTCCTGCCTTCTGCCTCAAAGTGAAGTCTGTCTTGGTTTTGACTGGCATTTCGCATAGCCAAAGTTAAAGTCACATGCAAACGCTTCCCTTTCATTTGCGCCAATTCAATGCCAATTGAAGCGCGCACTCCCTTTGCACTGCCTCCCTCACAAGCTAGAGACGAAAGCCATCCCCTTTGCCTTGCAATCACTCGTCTTTTCATTCTCGTCTATTTTTTTGGTGGAGTTGAAAATGCGCTTTGGAAAAATGTCAAGTGCGGAATGTGCACTTTTGACAGTTTCAGTTCATTCGCCAGTCACTCATACACACACACACACTCGTACACCCACATATATAGACTCTTTTACACACACAGTGCTACTTCGTCTGGCGCTTTTCTGGCTGTCAATCCTGTATTTAACCCTAACTAAAACATCCCTCACACACTTATTGCCATGCAGACACGTAGCCATAATAAAACTCAAGTTGAATGACTAGCAGCTATGCTGTAGATATGCAAATATCAGCAGGGTATGCTCAATGGTTTACTTTTTTAGCGTAGAATACCCTGTAAACTGTAAACAGGTGGCGCGGCAAGGAGTCTGTGAAACTTCAAGCAGCTAATTTGGCTACTTAACATAATTACTTGCCTAGCTTATATGCCCTCTTTGTTAACTAGTCATTTCTACAGGGTATTATAAACAAAATCAAATATTAGAAAACCAAAAGGGAGCCGCTAACAGCAGCAGCAACAACAACAACAACAATTCTCATACACAGCGTGTGCTTTTTATGTTTTTAATGTGTTTTTTGTTGTCGCTTTTGCAAAGGGGAAAGGGGGGGGGGGTGGGAAACAAAAACTTATTGCGACAACAAACGACAACAACAAAGCCAAAGGCACAAACACACAACACAGGAAGTCCGAGCAGCAAGATGTAGAAGCAGGAGCAGAAGAAGCAAGAGGAGAAAGAAGACGAAAGCAGAGAAGGCAGAGGTGTGTGTGTTAGAGGTTGAAAGGCGAGACTAAAAAGAAGAAAAAGGGCATACAAAGCGCTTAGTTGCTTTTCATTGCTGCAACAAAAGCAACTCAAAAGCGGCAAACAGTTAGAGTTGCCACCAACAGTTGCCATTGTTGCCGTTGCCGCCTTTGTTGTTGTTGCTGCTGCTGTTGTTGTTGTTAATTGCTGACTTAATGGCGCTTTAATTAAATCGCAACACTGCAGGCGCTCGACAAAACATAATGCCCCATAGGTTAGCGTTGAAAGTTTTCCCAAGTGCTGCACACACAAATGGCTGCAGAAATGTAATGGCCGCACTATACCCCTCCCCCCTCTCCGCGCTTCCCACTCTCCATGCTCCCCTCTCTCCAGCTAACAGACATAAATTGTTATTTCGCCAAATGTTGCAATTCTTATCAATAAAAGTAAACAAATTTCGTGTTGACCGCAGACAAAGCACTTTTTCCGTTTTATCTTTTGAGTTTGAGTTGCCATTGTTTTGTTGCTGTTGTTGTTGTTGCTGCAAGTGATTCATTTTGTGGCAACCCCAAAACTATGCAACACTTTTATTCATTGCCGTCTGCTGCCTAGGCAAGCAAGTCCCATTGTTTGTCACTCCTCCCTCCTGCTGCTCCCCACCCCGATATAGTCTTGTCTATATTGTGGTTTAATTGCTGCTTTCGCCAATCGATGCGACTTGAATTATCGCTATTCTGGCGTTATCCTCGGAAAATTTGGCGTAAAATTGCAATTAACACGGCTAGCACAAGAACAACAGCAGCAACAACAACAGCAGCAGCAACAACAGCAGCAACAAGAACAACCGCAAAGCAGCTGCAATTGCAATTCCCAGACAGCAATTTCATGCCACCACATTTTCCGAATAGCTATAAGAAGTTTATGGAGTTTAACTTTGGACATGTTGAAGTACTTTTGAACACAACACAAATTCCTTGCAACATAATTAAGAACATTATGCAACAATTGCCAAAACTGTGGCAAGTGCTTAATTAGCTTGTCATTGAGCAAGTTTAAAGTGCAGAAAAGCAATTAACAAATATGTATATTCAAGACTTACTAATAGTTAATACTTGGCTGCTATTTTATGCAGTTAGTTCAAACAGTTTAACCTAGTGTAAGCTCTAGTTGTACTATATATCTACATATGTATGTTATACTCTCTCGCTATAAATCTGCTTTAAAAATGTTGCATATCAATTTGAAGCTATAATATTTACGTTTAATCAAATGGAAAATCCGTTGAAATAACTGAAACTGTAATGATAATATTACAGTTTGAAACGTAACACGAGAGTGGCATATACGTATGTATGCGGAATTCTGTGCCTGTTTGTACCTGTCAGTGCATGTTCGCAACCCTCTTAAATTGCAGTAAACATAATCTCTATTGGTTTTTCCACAATTTTTTTCACAGCATGGAAATGTATTTATGTTGCGGAATGCATATCACACACACACATACATACATATATATCCGTTTTAATTAAACTGTGATGCAAAAAAGCAGAAGAAGCAGCAGCAGTAAAAACAATTGTGTTTGCCACAAAATTCATTATAGACACGAGCGCTTCACAATTTGCTTAACATTTCAAAACAATGCATAACTAAAAATTGATTGCGCATAAAAATCCAATATAAATGGAACACAAAGAACGAATATATAGTATAAATATGCATATGTATGTTTCATATATATATATGTTATGTTTTTTTCAAAAAATAATAAAGTTAAACAAGTATTTGCTTTAAAGTTGCAATCGATTTGGCGAAAACTGTTTACACAAATCATCAAAGATTCATTAAATCTAATTGTTTTTAAATGCTGCAAATCAGTCATACAATACTATATGCTAACCGTTAAATGGCAACTTTGCTATAAGCTTGTTTAATGCGATATGAATGCGATATTGACATATGTTAATTGCCACACATGGCGTATGCTTAATATGGCATCTAATAATTTAAACCCATTCGATTTTAGCAAACATTGAAATGGTGTGGCATTAACTATCCATTAAATGGACATGTTCTTGCATGTTCTTGCTTGTACCAGTGTTGCGAAGGGTCGCACACGTCATTAGTGCTGACAATTATGAGTGCGCATAAAAACGCGTTAAGCACTTGGCTAAGAGAGGAAGGGGTGGGGTGGGGGGATGAGCATGATGTTTCAGCTGCTGCCACTTGATTTTGAGCACGCACAGCAAACAAATTCTGATGGGTCAGACCAATGGCAATGGCCAATGGCATAACATTGGATGGCCAAGAGTGGCTAGCTGGCAAAGCCCTTTGGTCAACTCTTGTCAGTCCTGTTACAGTTTTTGCCAGCTCAGCGAGTAAACACACAACGCGGCACTTTTTACTTTTGCCACTTGCAACATGCCACATGCCACACACACACATAGAGCAGCGTGTTGAACGTGTTGCTCTCCAGTGTCCTTCAACATCAACAGTGGAAATGGAATACAGCAAAAAGAAAGCAAAACTTACTGTGATTGTGTAATTAGAACGTATGAATGTGTGTGCAAAAATACCCAGTGGGAAAAAATAGATGTTCAGGAACGATTTCAAAAGAACAGACTGAGAAAAAAAGGGAGGATATACTATAGTAAGCATGTGAACTGAAAATGGAATAGGTATCTGAAGAGATGCACTGATTTCATTAGGTAAGCCAAAGCAGAAGTCTAGTAAAAAGCAGCTCAGGTTACATGTGTTTAGTTTAGATTTGAAAGATCTATAGCTTAATGAAGTAAATATATCACTTGGTAAGCATATTAGACATATTATTAAAAGGGCCAAGAGTAGTACAGCTCAAGGGACTACTAAAGAAGACTGCCAAGAGTATGTTTCAAAAGAAGGACCGATTTCAAAGCAGACTGCAAAAACAGCCTCTAATAGCAATAACTGATGCTGCATCCCACTGGGTAGCTGAATGGAACGTGTCGTAGCATGGATGTAACGCATACGACGCGTAAGCCAAGACAAACCAATCAGGGTTGCATGTGATACTTACTTAACTCGACTAGGAATTTCGATAAATGACACAAGCTATAACTTGTATAAAGAATAAAGAGAGATAATAATAGAAAGAGATTTTTGTTTTTGTTGATGATTCAAAAGGAACATTTATTTAATTTGCTTTTTTTTTTTTTGTTTTGTTTTTTTGTTGTTGTTGTTCATTTTAGTCGAGTTGTTTAGTGGTTGTTCATGTTGTTCTTGTTTTGGTTTATGCTATTTTTGCTTTTGTTTTTGGTTTTCACAAAAATTGAATTTCTGTTTTGCTATCTTACGGCTTCCACCACCCACAGAGTCAGTCTGTCAGTCCAAAAAAAAGGAATGGAAACAAAAAAGAAATAAGCAAAGCAAAAACTGTCGCTCAAATGATGCTTTAGAGTGAGTTAGAGTGAGTGAGTGAGAGTGAGTGTGTGTGTGTGTGTGTGTGTGGTGTTTGTAGCAAATATTTTCCAATACACATATACATATACTAGGGGTACATATATCTTAAGTTAGACAGAGACAGAGAATACATCTATATAAAAATGGTTAAGTGTTAAAGAGTGAGAGACGTTGAGAATCTGAATGATAATTTTTTAGGTTTTGTTTTTTTTTTGTGACAGTATTTGAGTATGAGTATGTATGAGTGTGTGTGTGTGTGAGTGTGTGTGTGAGTGTGTGTGTTGTTGTGTTTTTTGCCTTAAAAATACACAGAGAAAACCTAGTTGATGCATGCTGTGTATATACATATATGTTATGTATATAGTATTAGTCGTGTTTTACTTCCTTACGGTTTCGTATTCGAAATAGCCATATCCCTTGGGGATTTTCTATTTGTTTATCTTTGTTTCGATTCGTTTCGCTTTTAGTTCACAATTTGATGATGACAAAATATACATACATACATTCAGGATACGTACATACAGATACAAGTTAAGATTTATGTATATATAAATTTGAAACACATTCAGTTTTGTTATATGTATAGTATGCAGTTTGTTTGGACTGTAAAATGTGGGTGTATAAGTGTGTTTATGAGTGTATGAGTCTATGTTTATTATCAACTATTTAAAATTGTTTTACACTTAGGTATTCAATAAAATTATTTTTGTATTTGTTTTGGTTTGTTGTTTTTTTTTGTTTTTTTTTTTTTTTTTTTTTTTTTTTTTTTTTTTTATCAAATAAAACAATATATATATATATATATCTAGTATATATATTTATTTAGTGCATATAGCCTAAAGTCTAGCAGAATAAGCAGGCGATATTTATATACGTATTAGTTTTTAAGATGAGGATTGACTATTTTTTTCTTTTGTTTGTTAAGAAGTAGTATTTTATTATTCTTTGGTTTCGGTTTTATTGCACTTTCAAACCAGAACAAAACACATGACATGCTGTTGTTCTAGTTTTAATTGTTAAAGAGTTGTTTTATGTGCAACTTTTAGTTGCTTTGGTTGCCAACAGAATTGCAAATAATATTAATAACTAGACAAAGAAATCTAAAAAAACAATTTAAACAATAACAATAATATCTTAATCTTAGCTGGAAACATGGACGAGCAGTGAAAAATCAATGCATATAAAACTAAAACTAAATAAAGAAACTTGTGTGCTTTGAAACACGAGATTATTTAGCTAAATTATACTTAAATAAATTACATTTGAAATCTTCGCTCTCTGTGGATTTTGTTGTCAGATGAAGTTGATTGTGATTGTGTGTATGTGTTATGTGTGTGTGTGTGTGTTTATTTATAGCTTTAACTTTAGAAATTTAACTCGTGAGTGGATAAATTTGCTGGCTATTTAACAATTGCTGTATTTTGTTTTAGAATCGGTTGAAATTGTGTGTGTGTGTTTTTTTAATTCTGATTTGAACTTCACATCTGCCGCTGTGCCTCATGTTTTTCTTTGACTCCTTGGACTTTGATTCAGTCGAGAGTTGTCTTATATCATATAATATATATATATAATATATATAAATATACTTAAGTACTGTCATAATCATAATACATAAAAAATGCTCGTTTTCTGTTCATAAATAAATATACATTTATCGGTTTTGTTTGCATAACAATTGAGGACAACATTTGAGAACAAAAGATTCTGTATTTTGTTGTCGCACATTTAACTTTACTCTATCGCTTTCCCTCTCTCTCTCCCTCTCTCTCTCTCTTTCTTTTGCTATCTCTCTGTTTGATAGACACATTCAATAAAATATGCATTCTCAATAATTCACAATCATTTATAATTTATCTGTTTTTGCATTTGCATAACGCAATCTTAGGTTTATTCAATTTCTAGCTACTTTAATGCTTTGCAGGTTGTTCTCAGAAACGCTTTCGCTTTGCTTTCGCCACACTTTCGCCTCAGTTTTATATATGTATATATTCCTTTAATTCGTTGAGTGGCAGTCAGAATGCATTTAATTGCTGTTGATATGAGCGACGCAAACGTTTGTGGGAACACTTGCAACGTGCAACTGGCAGTTTGTGCTTGCAACCGAGTGGCAGCATTGTTTACGTATTGAATTACTTGGAAAAGTGCAATTGTCTGCAACTTGTTGTTGTTTGTTGTTGCTGTTTGTTTATCCGTACATAAATTAATTGTTTTTGTGCCTTTTGAACGCCTTAATGTCTACTTATAACTAGTATACATATTACTCGACCTCTGACCTCCTTGTATGTACACATAACATACACATCAAACATTCAAACTCGTAACAGGTAAATCTCACATTTATAATGCAAAAGTTTTCAATTAATTTAGTTTAGTTTATATGGTAGTTAGTTGTTATGTTATTTAGTTTATTTAGTTTAGTTTAAGTTCAAGTTCAGCTCAGCTCCATTTTAGATATACATGCCCAGATCCACATGAAAATCCTGCAGATACGACAGCAGTTGGGAGGGTGTCGGCCGTTGCTTTGGCTCCGAGTGCCAACAACAGTTCATTACCGTAAAGCTACAATAGTATTATTCGGGGGGAGGGGGAGTAGATTGGGATTTGTATTTCTCAGCTTAAAGTGACTTAAGACTACTTACAATTCATCTGGACAATTGACGGGTTGCTCCAGCCGATAGCCGGCAGCCAAGTAATTGGTAAGCTCGAATATATCCACCTCTTCGTGTGGCATTTGTGCCAGTGTGACCAGCTCCCAGTAGAGCACACCCAACGACCACACATCACTCTGTGTGGCATAGACCTTCTTCTGCAACGACTCCAGTGATAGCCACTTCAGCGGACGATTCTCATTATCACCCAAACAGTCGTAATCATCCGGAAATAGATCTCGCGAGAGCGCACTATCGCAGATCTTCACATAGGCCTCCTCATCCAGACTGCAAAGAGATGAAGTAATTTAATTTCAGCCCCCTTAACATATAGCCCTTTCCCTTTCGTCTACTCACTAGCAATTGCGTGTGGCCAGATCTTTGTGCACAATGCCCAGGGAGTGCAGATAGGCCAGTGCCTTGGTAATATGCAGTCCAAATTCTACCAGCTGTCGAGTGCTTAAAGCTGTGCTCGACTCCCGTGACTTTTGCAAGTAACTGTGGAACGATTAAAGAAATATATATAGAGTTTTTATGAAAAATAGTCCCCTAGAACCTTAAAATACCGTGTACTTTTTCTACAGCTAGCTTTAAAATTTAAGGAAAATTGGTTCTTAAATTAAAAAACTTGCAAAGTGCGATGTCTCTTGCGATAATACAGCTGATTGATGTTAAATTTCTAGGAAATTTTACTCAGTTATAAGTATTATAAGGTATTTTACATATTTTCAAAAGCGTCACGGTTTTACTTGTCAATTTTCATGTGTCTAGCTCTTAGAAGTACTCCGGAATAAATACTTCACACTGAATTGTTACTTACATTTTGAGATTGCCCTTGGACGGATAGGGATATGCAATCTCCGGTGGACCCGGCAGCTCGGTATTGGCCAACAAGGGTGCCAATATATGCTGATGGCTAACACCGATAAGCAGCGATGCATCCTGCAGCAGACAGGCCACCTGTGTCAACGAGGCGCCATCGATGACAGTCTTAACCAGGGCATCACAGGTTTCGCCCAGTTTGCCCGCATAGATGCGGCCGAAGGTGCCCTCCTTTATCAGCTGCTCATAGTTTAATGCCCCGGGCTGTACGCTGGGTATGCGTCTTAAGCGCTCCTTGGTCTTCTCGCTGTGTCCACTGTGGCTGGCCATCGTGATGGTGCTGCCAGTGGCAATGCCACCAAAGAGACTGCCACTGATATTACCACGACTGCTTTTGGGCGTGCAGACCTTAAGGAAGAAGAAGAGAAGAGAACAGAAAGACAAAAGGAAAACTGTTAAATTGAGATTTCAAAGGCAGTATATGATGTGGGGATATTTAAGAGCAGTTTGAAGCACTTCAATTAAACATAACTTTAGTAAAAATTCTTAAATATTGGACAATATATATTTTATTAAGCTTTGTGGTTTAGTGTAATGAAGTTTTCATTAGCTAAACTCTACTTTAATACTGCATAATTAAGATGTCTGTTCATTTTGAAGCTCAACATCGTCTTAATTTGAAATGAAATTTGTTTTTTTTTTGGCTTTGTAAAGTGATGAGTGAGTTAGTGAGATAGGGGGTTAAAGGGGCAATGAAAACGCAATTTGAGCTGCCGGATTTGCATCTTTCAGTTTGCATCCGTTTACCGTTAGTCATGCACTTGGCTGCGCTTCGTTCATTCATTTTAATGAATTGAGTTCCGTTTCCGCCTGAAGGAGCTGCTGATGTTGCCAACTGCCTGCCCGATTGTAGTTTGAGTTTGGCGTTGCCAACGGCGTCAAAGATGCGCTATCTCGCTCTCGCCATAATTTGTATATGAAGTAGGGAGTAGGAAGCAGCAGCAGTAGGGGTTGGGGGAAAAGGGGCTCTGGCTCTGACAGGACTACGACTAGGACATTTCCGCCAGGACAGCCGTAGTTGTCTTACGGCATGAATAATTTATTGGTTGGCAAAAAAGCTTTAATTCGTCGAGCATTATGTTTGCATAGCCTTGTGCCAGCCAAAAAGCAGCTACCAGGGCTCAACTGAGGGATGGAGAACGGCAATGGGATGGCAAGTCAAGCCCCAAGCCCTGGAGGAGCTCAGACAACAGCAAGCGGAAAAAGCGTGGAGCGCAGCTGTAGGAAATTGCAAGCGGAGTTGTATAAACAAGGTTTTCAGAACCCACTGGGTGTTAGAAAGAGAGAGCCAGAGAGAGTGAGAAAGAGAGAGGGGCAGATAGAGAGGCAGCTCATTTATTTTCATAAAACACACACAGCGAAAATCATTTACCCAAAAACGCCAACGATTGGAGTGAGTTTCGGCTCTATGGAAATCTCAAAGCGCTGCCGCTTGGCTAATAAACTCAAGAAAAATCTCTTCATTTCTTTCTTAATTTGGTGCGGAAATTTACATAAATGTGGCAAGTGGCAGGCCACAGTAAATCCTCATAAAAGACTGCAGAGCAGGAGGAGGAGCAGACGTAGCAATAAAAAAAGTGACAGCTCGAATCGAACTGCACCTGTGACTGGACAACAATTTTGCTTATTAAAAATAACAGCTTTATGCCAGTAGAATAATATTGTAACAGAGCGGGAGGAAAGGTATATAGAGAGGGGAATTCAAGAGGGAACAATTGCTGTTGGACAAATAACACAGAACAACATGGCTAGCAATGCCATAAAAACAATAGTTGTTTGCCTTTTGTTAGTGAATTTCATTCATTATTGCCTTTATTGCCACTTTCCTCTGGCTGGTTGCTGTCTGCCCACACTGTTTAACCCCCTAGCCTACCCTACCCCTTTACTGATTTCAACTTTGTCGTGTTGTGTTGTGTTGTGTTTGTGTCCTGGTTGCTGCTGTCGTTTTGCTGTCACACAAAGAAAATTCAATTAAAACGCAACAATATCGCACTCCATCATCAATGCTACCAAACTCACGCTGCGGAATCAGTTGCTTAGCTCTACTCAGCTACTCAGCTGCTCAGTTTCAAGCTCCAGGCTTTGGCTAGCTCATCAACACGCTCCATGCCCTCCCTCCCTCTTATGTTGGCGATAAATTCTTGTCCGTCCAAAACAGCCAAAACAACATGCAAAAGCTGCAGCAGCTGGAGCAAGGACAACAAAATTGTCGCTTTTATTGTCCTTGGCTTGGTAGGTAGCAAGCAGAAAATAGGTAGTAGTACCCATTCACAATATACATACATATCTATGTGCGATATATAAATTTGTATGTTTATTGCTGCCGTTTTATTATCTTTTGTTTCAACTCTGGCTATCGGCGCAGCAGTTGCTCCCTAATGAGCGCAGGTCAAGTGTAATTAGATGAGTTGTAATCGGCTTTTGCATTAATCCCTAGCAAAGGTAATTGTACCAACTCTATACTATATAATAGTATGTTTCTGCAGAGCAAACTCTTTTGAATCTAGGCCAAAAAGAAAATCATTTATCTAGCCATTTGCTCTACTTTTCTTTTCCCTTATTTAAGTTTGGCAAACTTTTTTGCCAGAAAGTTCTATAAAAAATGCACTTTTTATTAGTTTGTTGAGCGGTTTTTTAAATATCAATAAATTT
Organism: Drosophila tripunctata; assembly: GCA_035047385.1. Taxonomy (NCBI): domain Eukaryota; kingdom Metazoa; phylum Arthropoda; class Insecta; order Diptera; family Drosophilidae; genus Drosophila; species Drosophila tripunctata. The sequence continues at coordinate 1,005,985 of JAWNPS010000288.1, forward strand.
CAATGGTTTGCGCTAAAAAGTATTGATTTATATACAAATCTCAAATAAAGTTATTATTAAATAAATCATAATCAAATATATAACAAGTGGATTTCGTTTTTCTCCTAACCTTTGATAACAGCATGCAATATATCTGCTGTTTTTGCGTGAACGTTGATCAATCAGTGCGTATGCAGAGTTTTAGCTGCATATATAGATTACAAACTGGATAATTTTTCTATTTGTGTTAATTTCTTTAAGTCAGCTTTCGTTGTAAGCTTTGATTTTATGCAATTTTCGCTTAAGTGAATTCTGGGCATTACATTTTTTATGCTTTCATTCGAATCGTTATTATTTGATTTTAAAGCTTGAATTTACAGTGTCAATTCAATTCTATTTGTGCCATAAAATACCAAAAAATAAAGTTTGTTTATTTCCTCGCAAAATTTTCCATTCATTTTCATTTTGTTTTTGGCTTGAAACTGAGCTCATATTTTGCCATTTTGATTGCAAACGCAGCAAATATCCAAAAATTCGGCTTGATGACCAATTTAAATTGGAAATGCAGCTCTTTGTACCACAGGCACAGTGGCTATTTCCCCCCACTTTTCCCCTTCCTACATCAAGCTTATTTTTGTTGGAACATATTAAAAGTGCATGTCAAATGGAGACAATATTGCCATGGGTTTTTTTTTTTTTTTGGGACTTGTTGTTTTTGCTGTTGTTTCTTATAGCTTTAACTGAAAATTTTGGAAGGCATCCGTTGAATGTCAACTGTCGGAATAGCACGCAGTTCGCAGTTTGCAGTTCTCTCATCTAGTTTTGCATTGACACTACGAATACAAGCAGCTTAACAATAGAGAGAGAGAGGGAGAGAGGGAGAGAGAGTTGGAGAGAGAGAGAAAGAGCGGTAGTAAGAAACAGGGAAAAGGGACGGTTTGTTAGTATAAATTTGCACAAATTTAAACTCGATGCGACGAGGTCGCAGCTAAGTATGCACCAAAAGTGGGTGGCAGGTGGCAAGAGTGTGCGGCATGTTGCTTGCTTGCCAACGAGGCAACACTTGGCAACACACAACCAAAAGCAACAACAACAACAATAACAGCAAGTACAACAACAAGAACAAACGTCGCTCAAAGCGTTGGCAATGTTGACGTTGGGTTTTGCAGCTGTTTGGCTTTGTTGTGACATTTCTAATGACAACACAGCATGGCAGGCAGGCAGGCGGGCAGGCAGCAAGCGGGGGTGTGTGGCTGCTGGCCTGCAAATGACACTTGCACACACACAGACAGCTATACTAATACCAACACACACCACACACTCACTAGCTTTGTCATAGACACAAATTTCGGCTCATACACTTGACAGGCGTCTGATTTGTTTATGTCATTTGCAGCTCTATGGCTGCACACACTCCCCCGCACACACCCCCCCGCACACACACCACACATCAACACTCGCACACACACATACACACACACACACACACTGCTAGAAAACCGCAGCGTCAACTTCTCTTGCAGCTGCCCCGTAATTAAAAAAGCTTGATGACAATTTCGTCAACATTTCATGTTCTGCTGCAACCCAGAAAGCTGCATAAACTTGCTTGCAACAATGCTGCAAACGGTAGCAAACAACACCAAGTTCAACAATTGCACTGCACTGTGGTTAAAGAATTATACTAAATCAATGAAATTCAATATCGTAAAAGGCAACAATAAAACTTCAACTGCCCCAAAACAAGCTTAAATCTTATTTTAGACCCCTATAAAGTATACATATTTATAACCAGCAAAAACTGATTAATCAACTGAAATAGTTTTTAATGTTTTTGAAAAAAATTATTTTTTGATTTTTTTTTTTTTGAAAAAAACGTAAAGGGGTAGGTATGCAAAATTTTGAAAAAAATTCAAATTTCTAAAAACTTTTAAATTTAAATGCAGAATTAATAATTGGATGAAACCCAGTTCTGAATGGTATTCCGTTCCGAAATAGCTGCTGTATTGTCCAAGATCGGATCATTTAAAGCTTTTAAAAAGCAGTTTTCGGAGCATTAAACTGCTTAAAACTCATTTGCGACCCTATATAGAATATATATTTATAATCAAGGCAAACTGCTTAATCGATTAAGATAGTTTTTTGTCAAAGTGCTTTCAATTTGAACTACAGAGCAAGCTAAGCATTTTGAATTCAATAGAAACCGACATTGATCACATTTCGAAAAAAGCATTATCAAAACAGTTCTTTAAATTATACTTAAAAACATATAGAAACATGGATCTCTGCCGTTGTGTGTGTGAGCACACTACTTTACCTAGACCGCGCCGTGTCACGGGATACATAGATCTCACAGTGGATACTGATCAATCGCCGCCAAGCACATCGATTGAACTGAATGATTCCATTATAAGCAACATTTCATCTGAGGATATATACAAGTGTCCGATTTGTTACGAGATCGTGCGCCACCAGGAACCGTGCACCACGCCTTGTGGCCACGTCTTTTGCAAAGCTTGCATTGAAGGCTGCTTGCGTTCCACTAGGAAGTGCCCCTTGTGCAACAAGTCTTGCCAATCGAGTAAACTAATACGAATCTATATATAAGTTTGCCTCTGTATTTGTTTCTTTCAAATTTGTTTTATTATTTTATATTGTTTAATCGTTTTTGTTTCTGTGAATTTTGAGTTAAGGCAAGCTAAAGAAAACTTTGTTTAGTTTAGTTTCGGTACAATTTATTAAATGTTAAAAAAATATAAATTTGAAAAAGTTATTGCAACAAAATGTACATGCAAAAACTTTACTCATTAAAACTTTGAGTGCTTCAAACGTATTATTGTGTCACTTTTTTCTATACACTTGTTCCACTGTGCACATAGCTGGTAGTTGTTAGCTTGTGCCAAAGTTGCAAATATACTAATGCTATGGATACCTTAGCCAGCAGCAGCAGCAGCAGTAAAAGTGCAACAAATATAACGTATACGCTCGGTCACCTTGGAGCATTGTGAAGCACATTTGGCTGCTAAATGAACTCAAATTAGTCAACTGACAAACTGAGCACGTTTCTTGGCTTTTTGGGGTCAATTATATTTCAATTTCACTTTGAGATTGGGGTTTACAGCTCCTCTTCCCCCTCCTCCTCCATAAGGGCAAGGGCTTTCTACAGCGCTCTTTAATCAGACATGTATGAAATTCAAGTTAGTCTTGGCCTTTAAAATTCAAAGAATTCTCATTAATTTCGCATTTGGCTGCTGCTGCTGTGGCTGGAAAATTGCTGAATCTTCTAATTGGCTGGCAAACTAATTTGAATTTTCGTTTGATTTATGCCTGATCGATTTGTGTCAGCTCCTCCTTCTCCCTTTTGCTCGGTATTTAATGACAGTGCGGGGAAAGTTGCGACTGGAGGCCGCTTTGTTGTGGCGCCACACACACACACAAAAAGTTGCAGGTCCAAAAGCGTCTAATGCATAATTAAAAGGGCCCCAAAAGCCAAAGTGAAAGCCAAAGGCTCCAATTAAACGTGACGCCCCCTTATACGCACATTTAATTACAGGTAATTGTCTTTCAATTAGACTTCGCGTGCCCCAAGCCACGCCCCACCGCTGCGCCCATCGCGCCATTACGGCTGGTTTAACTGTGAAATACAAAATTTATATAAGAGAAAATCCATTGATTGAAAGTTTTGATTGATGGTTTAAGCATTATTTAAACATTTCAATTGAGTTACATATAATAGGGACAGGAAAATTTAGTTTTAACTTTGAATTTCACAAGAAAAGCCATTGAACTTTAAGTTTTCTTAAAGATTTCACTTGAAATTCGCTTCAAAACTTTTGCTTTGTTTTGCATATATGTTTGTAGGACAGATTACCGTTACTGACCGCAACGAAATCAGAGAAGAGTAACTGGCACATTTGGTCAAGTGGTTGGTGTGAAAACCACAAGAGTCTGTGTACTCCTCTGCATGCCTGCCAATTCTCTTGGCCTGGCTAACAGCAGGCAGGCAGGCTTAAAGTGTAACTGCTAACTGGCAACATGCAGCTGCAACAAAACTGTTACAAACTGTCTAAAAGCAAGCAATCAATAGTGTAATGGCAGACAAAAGCATTTGCCGTAGTTTGCCATTTATCCGGAAGAAAACGAAATGGGAAAAAGAAAATCCAACGAATTTGTTGGGCAAACAAATGCAAAAAGCTGAACACAAATCAAGCCCTGCTAACTCTATGCCATTTGTCAACCTTTGCCAAAACCGTTGAAGTTGCCCCAGTTAGTCCGTAGCACATTAAATTCAAACCGATTCCAGTTCCGGTTTAGGCCATGTCGTGCAAATGTAGAATAATGCGTTTTAATCAAAAGCACAAACAGCGACAAATCCATTAAGAGCGTACGTGTCCCCCTAAGATTACTCCCTTTTTCGACTTTCGTTTAGATCTTTAGGCTTAACGTTGCTCCTTAGCAGGTTGATTTGCAACAATTTCTTCTTTAATGAGGCGACAAGAACATTTTTAATTAGCACCTGCTCATGTTGTACGCATCTCTCGCTGTTAATCTACATAAAATACTCTTTTCTTTGCTGGGGCATGCTTCATGGCATTAATTTCCATTTCCACTCTCTCTTCACTCTCTTTTTATCTCTCTCTCACTTCTCTCTTTTTCCCATTCCATTTTTGAGTTTGCTTCTACTGCTAACATTTTGCTTTCTTCCTTTGTTTGGTTTTCTCTACGTTGAACCGTAGCATTCTTTGCCCTTATCCCTTTTTTTTGCCATGCTCCTTAGTCCTGAACCAATATCCTAATGCCTTGCCTCGTTTTCTTTTGCCACATGGCATGTAGTTTTCCCGTCTAACCGCGGTTAGTGTTTTCCCCTCTCTCTCTTCACCGCTCGCATTGTTGCTGCTGCTGCTGCTGATGCTGCAATAATATTTTGCAAGTGTTTCTAAACAAGCACAAAGTCATGTTTCAACAGCTGTAGTCTGGCTTCTGTTCGCTCTTGTTGTTTTTATTGTTATTTACTTCCTTCCCCCCTCCCTCCTCTCTCCTTTCTACCGATCTACCATTCCTCTACCTCTTCCATCTGGTGTAATTGTTGTCGTCCCCGCTGTTGTTAGTTAAACTTTCACTGCACATTAAAGCAATTTGGCCAACATTTATAGACTGATTTAATAGCATAGCCAAGGCAAAGTGGGGAAAGCAGAGAAGAGGAGAGGAGGGCAGCAATCAGCTTCACACACACACACACACACGCATGAAATGAGATATTTCCACACAAGTGAGCAGATCAGTGAGTATGTGTGTGTGTATATCCACTTGGATATAATTGTTTGACTAAATGAGTGTGTGTGTGAGTGTCTGTCTGTCTGTCTGTCTGTCTCACCCTGAGTGCACAACAATAATTATGGCAAACACCACCCCCCCAAAAAAAAAGAGACTTTGGAGTATACATTTTGGGGCTTCCACATTTGCTACAAATTCAGTTTACTGTCTGTCCTCTGGATATGGAAAATGGATTCGACTCTTGGCAGAGCCATTCAGATATGCTTAAAGTGAGTAGAGTAGAGTATAGTGAATCTATGTGTCTGTCTCCTAAGGGGGCCAACCATTCGGGCGAATGATACGAAGCCGTTATCATAATGAGTATGAAATGAAAGACTAAACAAACAAATACCGAGTTGAGGGAGCACAGTATAAGCTCTGAGGAGGAGCTGCAGCAAATAAAAATCCAAAGGAATCTCCATGGAAATTGAATATTTAATTATGCGACGATGGAAATTGCGTTAGAAGATGGTGACGAAAATGGGCCAAACAATCATCCGATGGGAATGGAGAAGGGAGAAAATAGAAGAGACTTGTCTCTCGTTGTCTAGGAGAACAAATAAACGATGGCGTCGCTTGGGTCTATGAACTGTTTAACAGGAAAAACAACAAGAAAAAGAAGCTGCTAAATAATTTATTCTAATTTGCGACAGATTTGCCAACGAAAAACCAAGAAGTTAAAATTCTAAAGAAAAAGAAACAGAGAAAAGAAAAGGAAAGGAAAAGAAAAAGAAGGCAAAAGAGTGTGTGGAAGTGGAAGTGGTAGAAATAGTAAATGGCGAACAATGTGTAAAAAGTTTAACATTAATTTAAGGGATTCGCCTTTATGTGCCACAGATTATACTTGAGGTTTGATAGCTGCCCCTGAATTTAGTTTCCTAATTTCCACAAAAACGCCAGTGGCAAGGATAAAGATAGATAGTCAGAGAGAGCTAGATAGAGAGAGAGGGAAGCAGAGCGAGAGTCAGACATGGTATTGTGAAGCACACTTTGCTTATCTGAACATACTCGCTTTATATACTACTCCATTCATATACCCCGACACTCACTCACTCCATTCTATTCAGACACTCACTCGTATCTACATAATTCACCACTGCACAGTGGGTTTATGGGTCGCTTTTCTGCTCGTGCCTCTTGGAGTACGTGAGTGCAAAACGCAAAACTTTCCCCAACTCCAAGGAGATGGATGCCACAGGGCAACCCCAAGCACATTTGCACCCCAGAAGAGAGTGGCAGGCAAGCAAGAGGGGGTGGCAGGTGGCAAGGAGAGTATCATATTTATGAATCGCTCTTGTTGCGAGTTTAACGCTCGGCAGGAGCTTTATCAGCTCGTAAATATAAATTAGAATTTAATTTTTATCGTCGTGGAAAGGTGGTCTAGAGTTTTTCGGGAGTGTGTTTTTGGGGGGGCGGGGGTTCGATGGGGAGAATAGCCTTGGGAGCAATCATCGGATGGGTCTGGTGAGTGCCACAAATTGGAAATGAAGCCAGTTGAAGTCTTGTGGCCATGGAAACACACTTCAACGGGATTCATTTCCATTTGTAGCTGGCACATGGCACGTGTCGCAACATATCAAAGGCTTTGATTTACCTGAGGGTCGAATTCAACCCCCCCAACCCCCACACTTCCCAACCCAGGGGTGACATTGTGTGACCACAGCATCAGATAGACGCATCAGACTTACCTGGGTCAGCTGCGAGGAGGCATAGTAGGATATTCTCGAGGGACAAACTGATTCGGGTTTCGAATAAATGGTCTCGCCAGTCTGGTCACCCATCGGCAGCAGAGCTGTGGCATAAGGTGTGGGCGTTGGAGAGCTCCTGAATCCTGTGGAGCATAGTTGGTTGGTTGGTTGGTTGGTTGGTGTTTGATTCATAGCTTGATTTATTGTGGGGTACAAAAGGTTGACTTACGATCGAATATACTGCATGATTTTTTCGTATCCGTGGGATATTTGTTGAGGCTGGCAATGGTCGCATAGGAGCCGGTGGCACTCGGCGGTCGCCCCAGAGGATCTAGCCGAATGAACACATTTTGATGGCTGCCATAGCCGGCGGTGGTGAAGCTGGTACTGATTGGGGGAGGGAGGGAGGAAGTATTGTAGATGGGTTGCTGGGATAATTGAATTGATAGCACCATCAATTGAACTTACTGCAATGAGTCCTGTCGCAGTTGTTTGCGAGCCCGAACGTACATCATGCTAGCCACAAGGCCCACGGCTAAGACTAGACCTAATGCACAGGCTGCGGCACTCATTAGGGCTGGTCCCTGGGAGGGGGCATGCGCCGGGGCAGGCGACTGGTTTGGCTCCGGTGAAATGCCTAAAATGGTAAATGTCACTGATGAGTTCTCTGACAATTGACAGTTGACAGGTGGTTTTAGTGTTGTGAGCCTTACCCTTGGCACAGATCTTGGTGCGTTTGAAGTGCAGACGGGTGTCGTTGAACCGGGGAGGTCCTTGGACTACCATGTTAACATTGACAGGCAGTTGCAGGCTGGCATTGCCCGTGCAGGGCAGATACACCAGAAAGGACTCGATCTCCGGCGGCACCAGGCCTTTGTGGGGAATACTCAGTGTCGGAGTGCCCAGTGCGTCCTGGTCATTAGCGTACTCTATGCTGATGGTGTAGGCCAACTGTCGTTAAATAGTGGATGGAGGGGGTTAATGTGATTACCAGGGGGGTTGGCCAACAAAAGGCACTTCATCTTACCGGATAGGAGATGAGACTCTGCCAGGAGAACTCCAGCTCGTGGACATCGGCGGGAACAGGGACGGTAAAGTGCATTGCGTATGTGTTAATGGCTCCCTCGTGCACATAGAACAAATCCGCCTCCAGACCTGCAAGGAAGAAGTAGATGTAGAAGATGAGTTGGAAAGGTATGCGGATGCATTGCAGACGTAAGGGTAAAAGTTTATTTCGCAATTTGCTTTGTTACACCTTCTCTTCCCCGCTACCCGTCTTGCCGGGTTCACAAATAGTTTCATTCTTGGGATTTTCCACTGCTCTGGATACTTTGTGCATTTTCTGTTTACTTTCTCCGCAAATTGACGGCACCAGTTTTTCCCCCGCATTGAACGGAAATTGATTTTCTCGACATGACGGGGAGGGGGATGATGGCGGACGTAAGGGAAGTTCGGTAAACAAAACCCAAGTCACAATAATACAAGGGGACGTCAATTGGCTTTCGCTCTCAGGTTACTCCATTGGGATGGATGCGGATATCGATGGAATGGTACAAGACCAAATATTAAAAGGTGTCAAGTGTTGTCTAACTCGATTAAGGACGAGACTGAAACATTATCATCAACATCAACAACATCATCATCATTATCATCATTGCCATTATAACTGTAACTAGCTGATGGGGAGCAACATAATACTCATGCCCCATACCCCCCATCTAAAGCAGCTTCCCTTCAAGTTGAAGCTGTTCGAGTTAAAAAGACGTGAAATTAAATTTCTTTATCCGCTTTCTTGCTCCATTCCCCAGCAGCATTATTTGGGTCCTGCTCCCTTAGTTTGTTCCTAGTCTGGTGCTTTATGTTGCATCATTTACTCCCCGGGATCAGGCTAAGCCGCGTCAGCGTTTGTCTTGGCCTCACTTTGCATTGAAAGTCGCAAATTCTGTTTACTCTTCTCAACTTTACTACGAGACTCAGTTCTAGCTCTTCTCCTATCTCTCTTTCTCCCTGTCTCTCTCTCTCTCTCTATTCCTGTGTGTTTGTCTCTGTTGTCTGTGCCGGATGTTGAATGTTGTATTTCCGGCAGCAGCAGCGAAGCGCGTATGCGAGTGTGCCTGCATTTAAGATTGGCAAGAAAGCGTTCACTCGATTCTTAAAACAATTTGAAATCCAATTACAGAACAAGAAAAAGCATTTTTCGTTAGCTTTTATCCATGGCCTCCACTTTCCTTACTAGTCTTACCCTCCCTCCCCATTTGCTATCGTTTGCCAGCATTTTTCCTTTTCCTTTTCAGTTTCATTTTGTTTTTTGAATCCAAAATTGCTATGCACCCCGTCGAGCTGCCTGCTTTTCAAGTTGCTCTCAAAGTGTGCCACTTTCTCTTCCGTTTTCCGCTGACAAAGTGCACAGAGTAAAGAGAGAGAGAGAGTACGAGGAAAGCTGCAACTGTCTTCTATTTGCTACTTTCTCGATTCATACGTCTAAACAGGAAAAAAAAAACACAAACATAACCTCAAAGTGACTCACATTAAATATGCACAAACAGACAAAAAGGACAATGTCAACTTTAACCTCAATCCCATCTCCTGTGTTTGTCCGTCCTATGACAACAATCAACAAGAAAGAAATTGTCAGTCGGGCATGCCGACCGTGTAATACCCTCTGAGCTTCGTTTCTAATTATATGAGTTCAAATTGGAGTAGCTGCTGCAAGAACTAAACATGCACACATATTTGTATGTCTATCTCGCTCGCACGTTTTTCGTTTTCGTTGCTTGTGTGCACAGCTCAGTGCAATGCACGTGGCTATGCCTCGCTTGAAAGTATCGATTTTCGTTGTTTAAGAAACTTTTTTAATTATAGTCCGATTTTGATGAAATTTTCACAATCGTTTTATATTATTTGTCTTCAAATATATTCTAAGTTACAAAACGTTATGTCAAGAAATAAGTGTCATGTCACGGCATGCAAAGTTACAACGCAATTGTGCTTTTGGTGGGCGAAGGGGGCGTGGCATCCAAAAAATTTTGATTGCATTATCTTTATATTGCAACCTGCATGCCAAAATTGGTGTCCCTAGGTGCCATAGTTACCGAGATATTCGCAAAAAACCTGAATTTTTTCCGAGGTATGTCTGGTTTTTAGGTTATTGTGGGCGAATGGGGCGTGGCATCAAAAAAAGGAAACAAACTTGTATTGACTGACTAAATATGTGGTCGATACTGACTAAAACGGATATTGTAGCTCTTACCATCTCTGAGATCTGTTTGTTCATACGGACAGACGGCCAGACGGCCAGACGGACAGACGGTCAGACGGACAGACGGACAGACGGACATGGCTATATCGACTCGGCTGTTGATGCTGATCAAGAATATATATACTTTATGGGGTCGGAAACGCCTCCTTCTGCCTGTTACATACTTTTCCTCTTCTGACAAACCCAATATACCTCTCAGAGGGTATAAAAAGGCAAGAGAGATAGGTAGGAGACTGGAAACATGTAGGAGAGCATTAATGGGGACTACACCTGTGACAAGTTTAATTAATTCTGCTCTGATTCGAAGCGGATGAGATTCTCTCCCAATAAACTGAAGAGTCTTTAAGAGCCTCTTGTATCTGTTTAGTTCCTGCATAGATAAGAATGCTACTCCACCTGTTTTGGGGTTTCAAGTTCTTTTGCTTTGTCGAACTTTGGCTCTCTATCATATCTTTAATGTCGTTGTAAAGTTCCAACTTTACCGTCGCCTTGCCAAAACTTTCGCCTCATTTATGGCAACGTTTTGGACTCCTTAACACCCTGTTGCCGGCAACGCATCTAAAATTGTCTCAATAGCACACATACTACGTGACAATGCAACCGCAGACGCAGAAAGAGTCACTACAATGTCAGGAAGTGTATTTCAACTAGATAACAATGTGTCTGGTTCAGTTTTTGCTTTGACAGAGTCAGCACATAATTTGCATGGAAGATTAAGAGGATAATTAGTGTCATTAAAAGGATTGCAATGAGTAAACCCAGAAATTGTAATGGTAATGATAATGCTTCTCCGGGAAATTTAAAAATGCCGCAACACACACCTTTTAGGAAAAAAGTTGGGGTAAAAAATAGAAAACTCGGTTGATTGCTGGTAATTTTTTTTTCTATTCATTAAACATAATTTTCTCTTTACATTTACTTTTAATTTAAAAGACCAAAGAGAATGAAGGAACGTCGGTTTCTTCGTGGAGTCTGGAGTTAGTGTGCACATCAAAGTGAAACTTGTTGAAATTGCATTTTTACGCGCTTCTGCACAACGTTTTCCTACTGGGACAGCCAGCCAGCCAGCAAGAAGGGAGAAGGAAGAAGGGCAAATGAAAATGAGGAAAAACCTGACTGACTGACATAAGATGAACATTGCTTGTTGCTAGGACAACGTAACGAAATGGAAAGCAGAGCGTTACATTTTGCACTTTATCAAAGCAATGTTGAGTGACATATTAGTACAGTTAGCAAAAGGAATAACGGGATAGAAGGAAAGCAAAAAGAGGAAGCCATATTTACTGTTCAGGGGAAGAAGTGAAGTAATTATAGGTCTTTCCAATTCGAAATACATTACGTGAATCACAACAAGCAATTGAATTACTAAAAGAAAGTGATGTTATTTGGGGTCAGAGGGTTATATATACCGTTACATGTACAAATGTATGCGTGTGTATGTGACATAAGGGTGGAAATGAAGGGAAACCCCATTAAGTAAAACATGCAACGGCATGTCGCATACACAGGAAAGAGCGGAAAGACTGGTCCTTGATGAGGACGTGCGATGGGTCAGTTTTGTAAAATTTCACGCTGCTGGTTAATTTTAAGCTGGATAAGCACCCGAGGGGTGAAATATTTAATGGGGCGGGACTTTTAACTGGTTGTTTAACACATCCAAAATGAGGCGGAAAAGTGGGACACGAAGTTGTCGCTTTTGAAAGCCGATTAGATATACTATAAAAGAAGACAAGATGAGAGAAGCGAAAGCGTCGGAGAGATAGCTGCATGCTTTTTAAGCTGCCTTTAGGTCAGATTTTCTCGAATGCAAGTGAGTTCAGAGGTGCAACAGTAAAAGAGAGATAGAAACAGCAGAGAGAAGGATGACAGGTTTAAAGCTCCTATTCATCAATCTTGTATCTGGGATTTGTGCAACACTTGTGTGGATTAATTTAATGCTGTTAACTAATTGAAGTGTACTGATTCAGCGACTAATCGTAGGAGTCTCGCATAATGAGATGGAAGCATTTTGATCCAATTACAGTTAAGTGCCGGAAAATGCTGTGCACAGTTAACGGACAAATGATAGAGTGGTAGAGTATGGTATGAAATAGGAACAGTCTCGATTTGGAACATTTCGGAACCGTAGACCATTAATCAATCTGAGGAGGCACGACGTCATTCCGGCTTGGCACGCCGAATGAATGCCTATTACTGTAACTATTTTGTGGGACTCGGAAATCGAATTGGGAGCAGGGGGAGGTAATACAAGGTCGATCGGGAGCCACTTGAATGCTTGGCGCCATCAATAATGAGAGTTCGCGTGGAGCAACAAACGGAAGAACAGCAAAACAAACAACAAACTGTTCCACTGGACTGTGAAGTCGTTAGCAGTAAGGAAGAAAGAGAAAGTGGGTTAGGGGAAAGTAGGAAAGAAAAGGAGCAGCTACTTGCAGCTGTCAACAGGGAGGTAATATATGTAGAGGGAGAGAGGGAGAAGGGATGCCAGGCTGGCTCTAGCCGGAAATCGATTTGTGTGTGGATTTGTTTTGTCGTGTTTTCGCGCAACTTTTGTGGTCGTCCTCGTCCTCGTCCTCGAAGTCGTCGTCATGGTCAACAATTATTTTGGAACTATTAATGACTAGGACGTGCCCTACGCCTTGGCCTATGCCCCGCTGCCCCTCTCTTCCAGACAAGGACTGTTTGTTTGTTTTTCCTGTTGAGGAGCAATGAATTTGTCCCGTCGCACTTTGCCATTCAACTATTAATCATATCTGTGGGGCGGGGATTCGGTTGGAGGCGTGTCTAAAAGTTCCATCCACCGTCCTAACGATTATTCTTAAATCGAAGTATGTTTTCTCCCTCTCCGCCCTGTATACCATTATTGTTGTTGTAATTGGCTACTTACCCATGAGTTTCATCACCTCGTGATGACTGATGAAAATGTTTAGATATCCGCTAACCGACGGTGTATTCCAAGCCAAAAGTGAGGCTAGAATCAACAGCATGCTCCTAAAGTTGGCCATAATGTTAAACTGAAAGTGTTCTCTTGAAGTCTAGTCTGGAATGGCTTATTGCGGTTTCAGACGTGCAGTTAATAACTTTTTGCTCATTGCAATTTATCACTCATTGGGTGGAATGCATATATTCCCATTTACCCATTTAGCCCCTTTCCTGGATGTCAGCCAATTTCAATGTGTAATCATTGAAGCGTTTCTGTTCCGTACGGAGTGGGAAATGAGTATTGGGGAGACGCTTCCGTTTGCAGCTAGAACTTTGATTTGCTTGCAAGTTGATAAACAGAAGCCGTCGTCTGAATCCCAAGAAGCGTTAAAATCAAATTCAAAATACGACAACTGCTGCTAACAGTTCCAGTTCCCAGTTCCCAGTGTCGGTTCCGGATGCGGATACGGCCACAAAGCGACGGGCAGCTCTACGAGGATTCTGTCTGCCAAATTTGGAACTTTTTAGCCTTCACTGCTTCTTTTTCTACTCCTGTCTCCTCCTATTCCTCTGGTCTCTGGCAAAAAGGGGCGAACTGAGTTAAACTTTGCCTGTTTTGTTTTTGCTGTGGTTGCGTCTGTTGCTGTTTCTGGTGGTGGTGCTGCTGCTGTTGCTGCTTCTGTAGTAGATGGTGGTGCTGATATCGCCTGTCGACTGCAAGTGCCATCAGCATTTTCGTTAGCTTTTTTATTGGCCTTTTCTCCTCTACCCCTACTATTTCGGCTTCTGCCTCTGCTCCTGCTCCTATGTCTGCTGGTTTGACCAACTGGTTGGTTCTATTTGGATGCGTGAATCGTCACGTTGGCAACGTTTCACCCGCTGGTCACTCGTTGGTGTTGAGCACGTGTCCTATTGTCCTGGTGTCCTTTTTGTGTCGTCTGCTCGTTAAAGAGTCCTGTTGAATAGAAAGTGATTTAGTTGAGTCCCTTGCAGTTGTTGAAGTTGATGTTGGTGACACTGTGTGTGGTGCCACAGAGAGTGTGTGAGTGTGTGTGAGTGTTGGAGTGTGTGGTGCAGTGCTGCTGTGGTTCAGTGGCTTTACTTCTTGCTTTCAAAACAATTTTCAAATGTGTTCCTCAATTCCTCAAAACTTTTCTGACTGCAAAAGTAATTACAAAGTTGAAAAAAAAGATTAACAGCTCAAGGACTCGTCTTTCCACCTATGCTGTGTATGTTAGGAGGGGATTCTATCCAAAATAAGTTGTTTCGTTGGATGTTTTAATAAATTCGAGCTAATATTTGGGTGTTTCTCTGGCATAAATAATGCAGTACAGTGGGCATTGGCAATGCCAGAATGTACTAGACAAACAAGGAACAACTTTTGGTTTACAAAAATGCTTTGTGTGGATTTTGTGGTTTAAGTGGTTGCACCCTTCTCCTGGTGGCACCCTTCTATTAGTTCCACCTCTTTCAGGGTTGCGTGCAGCTACTCGAACTGAATTCCAAGTGGAAACAGAAACATCGAAAGCAGAATTGGCCAGGTGGAAAGTCAAGAGTTGGTATGGAAATGGCAGTCAAGTGGTCCCAATGTGAAACTGTTGCCAAGAAACCAACCTGCATTCAAGCTGCTTGCACTTTCCCCTTTCACATTTCCATTGCAATTTCCCTCCTAAACCGCACTAAAAGTTTATTTTTTCTGGTTTTCTGGCCGCAGTAAAAATCGAAATCCGAAACTTTGTTGCCCCTTTTGGTTTGGTTTGGCTTTTCATGAACAGTTTTTTCCCGCAGCCAGAGAAAACTATTTAAAGTTTTAAGATTGCGCGGTCAATGCAGAGAAAGTCCAACGAAAGGAATGTGTGCCTGGGATTTTAATTAAACTTATCTGAGATGAGAGTTTCTGTTCACTTGATTAAGAGCCAGATCATCAGGACGTCAAGTGCAGCCAGAGGGTGCTACAGTTCAGTTCGCAGTCGGGACATTCAGGTCTTTCAGGACTCATTAATAATTCAAAAGACAAATAACAAAATGTAAAAGCACATGAGAGTGTGTGCTCTGTGCTGCTGTTTGTTTACTCGAAATGTACATACATGCTACGAGGAATGTAACTGATTTAAATGGAGCAACTGGAAGCTAAAGGCGGAAAATTCAGTCAACAGACAGGAAAATACTTCCGCTCCTACTGCTGCTTCTGCTACTGTTGAGTTTGGTTTGAGCAGTCGGCGACAGATTCGCGTAGCATTCAAGAAGTTATCGCCCGTCATCGATAACACATTAAAGACATCAACTCAATCATAATCAGGTTGAGGTAAGAGGCAACAACAACTGATGGCAGACGGTGAAAATTGTTTGAATTGGAGACACATTGCTGGCAAATTTTCTGCTTAGTCAGACGCATCAGTTGCGCCACGCCCCACAGTCTCCGCACCTCTCTGCCTCCCTGCCTCCCTATTGCTCTTGACAGAGTGACAAATTGAACGACGGGGCTTTTTGTCTTTGGTATGAAAAAGCAGCTAAAGATGATGCAAAAGTTGATGGTAGAAAAAAGAAAACTTTTCAATTACAACGCTTCGTAGTCTAATGAATAATCATCTTTAGCATGTCCCAGAGTCTAATAAATAATGATATTTTCTTCTTCTTCTGCCTTACTTCCTGCACAATATTGCTATTATCATATTGCCTTGCCTCGCATTGCCCCGCCTTGCCTCTCCCTTTATTGGCAATATTTATTGATGTTCATTATTGCTCGGATTCTGTCTATTTATATATACGGGAGTTGTGGGAGTTGTGTGCCTGGGGGGGCGTGTCGGGGCTCGTTTCAATTATAAAATGGCTTTCGTTTCTAATTGAATCGTGAGTTTGAGTTGAGTTGAGGCAAAGTTAATATTTTACTTCCGCCTCGTTGTTGTTTCAATTGCCTCCCATTCCGATTTTTGGTTTGCTGTATACTTCCTTGGGGCACTTCTCCCTCTCTCTCTCTCTCTTTCTCTTTCTCTGTCAGCGCTGTTTGCTGTTAAGCGCTTGTCTCTATCCAGCCAAAAGGCGGCTTTAAATGCCAAACAGAGTTGCCAGCCATCTACCATCTACCATTCCCCATTTTCCTTTTCCCTTTTTCCCCCAATTCCCATTTACCATTTCTAGATTTCTTCCAATTGCTCTGCCATGTTGCCAAGAGCCGCGAGGCATTTGCTTTTGCTTCAATTGCAGAGCGAATTTGTTCAGCAAGAGCAGGAGATGTTGTATATATATATTGTTGTTATTGTTGTTGCTGTTGATGATAAACTGGCAACAGATTCGGCGTAACACGTTTGCTGCCATCTCCGTGGTTATTAAGCTGCTACCCAAAATCTATTTGAGTAACTCGAGATTTTCATATTCTGTAACAGAGTCAATGCCATTGCCATTGCATTTGCCTCTTGGCGCTTTGCTCATTTGCCAAATAGTTGGTCATCCCTCGCCCGTCCCCATTCCCCCTCTTGCGCTGTTCAAGCCTATTGAGTTGCAGTTGCGCCTCCGGTGATATTGTTGCCGCAGTTGCCTCATTAACTTTAATGTTTATCCACAACAACAACAATTCAACTATTTGCCAGTTTCAATAAACACCAAAAGTCAGACAACAAAACAACAAACAATAAAACTCTGACGTGGACTTCATTAAAGTCGCGTAAATATTTTAGAAAATACGTAGAACGAAACAACAAAAATAGAATTGCATAAAATTTGACTAAAATTTTAGCACACACAAAAGTGGGATGTTATTTGCCACGCCCCCCGCGTGGCCTAGATAAATTAAGCAGCCTTACATTTTGATAGCTGATTAAAAATAACGACCAACATTTGCATCTATTTACCTGACCAGCACGTTTAGTTGGCTATATATACATATATACCTGTACACAATCGGGGCAGAGTATACACAATTTAATGGATGTTTAGCAAGAAAGTTGCTAGTTCCATACCTTGAACAAATTATTTATTAGATATATGATTTTTTTTTTTTTTTTTTTCGTCTATATTCTGAATATTTTCGAACAAATATCAAACATTTGCTGATATACAGCAGCTTTTGAATCTTCTAAAAAATGTGGTTTTAATTGGAGAGCTGCTTTTGAAACAAATTTTATATATATTTTACAGCAGCTAACTTAAATCTGAATAAGAAACTATTTCTGTCAATATTTTGAATATTTTCCAACAAATTTCATGGCTAAACTACAGCAACTACCACTGGAAAAGTGCTTAGATACTTTGATACATACTTAAGTTCAGTTTTCTCTTGTACCGTAGAATACTTTTTTAAGCAATTAAAAATGTAATTATGTACTCAACATTACAAACATAATACTATTCTTCTATATAGTACAATACATATAGCAAAGCTATTATTGGAAAACTGTTGAAACGGATTAATTTAGTGCTTTAGTGGACATATATTGCTAGTTGGGCAAATGATTATAACCAACTGGGTGCAATTAGTGAGTGTGGGGAAAATAAGGGACAGATACTTTTATATACAACACTTTGTGCTGGGCCTAATGTACGAAATGTTCGTTCTGTTGGCTAATTTGTACAGGCAATTAATTTACATTTGGGACCAGGGACTGGCATAGGCTCTTTGCGGGGGAATGACGAAGAGGTGGGGGGGCACTGTAAGGGCTTTTATTGCGATTTTGTTTCATTTTAGCAATGAGTTCTATGTAGAGAGTTGGGGCATATGTAATGTTGATAAAACCCAATGTGGGAAGGAGAGACGATTTGTCGTTTCTGTGTCGCACACATGTGTTGTTAAATATACAGAGAAGGGGGTGGGAAGGGGAGTGGTTAGGGGATTGGGAAACTGTAGCAGGTCTGCAATTGTATGCCACTTAATTTTCGTTGCACTCTAATTGACAATTTGTGAAATTTTCAATGAACATGCAGACAAATTTTCGGGAAATTGTGCAATTGCACTTAAATTCAAGAGCTTTAAAACTATCAAACGTTTATAAACGAAACTGTTTGGTATGTATTGAGTGAATACACTTGAGTACTCTGAATGGTATTCACATGTTATATGTATTTCACATCAAATGCAATCATTTCACATGATGAAACAGTCTCAATTATGGTTTATGAGTACTTTTCCATAACTCAAACACGTACGTACGTCTATCTAACGTCTGTCTCTTTCCATCTTGCTTTCTTTGTGTGTGAATGGAGAATTTATGGTTATGGCCAAGACAATGTGACAGAATCGCAGCTCAGCGAGAATAACTCCCACATTCCACAGTATATTGGTTGGTCGCTGCTTTTTATCTGGCAAGTGCCATAAAAATGTCGAGCAATTCAGAGAGACAACGACCCATTTTAAAGCTGTAAAATGTGAGCTGGGTAATCCCGTCGACAATGTGGCAATAATCATTGATTTATGATGACTGTCATTTCGGTTATTAAAATGATATTTTCCAAGTGCCAAGAGCCAAAGCAAAATCTCAGCCAAAACACACAGAAAACACATAAAGTCAGGCGACAAAGGCATATTCATGTGGAAAGTGCTCTTAAGTTTTATTGGGAGTAACTAATTGAAACATCGAGTCGAAAGTCGTGCCGGAAAGTAAGCGTTAAAAGCGTGCCTAATCTATGCATATTTTGTTGTGCTATTTTTCTTTTTCTCACACAAACATTGCTGGGCCATAATCAGGGGGCGTGTGCACTTAGCAGGAGTGAAACGTGGAAAATGAAAAATATGTAGCATACATTTTGGGGCAACATTTAGTTTCACTTTGGCCGGCCATTGTTGTTGTCCCTTATGCTTGCCCATTTATGAGCCCGAGCGTGTCCTGGCCAAGCACTTAGACATTCCATCAACGTTAGCGTGCGGAAATGTGTCACAGCAGTGGGGGGGAGGAGGGGGTGTGAGGGAGAAAGTGAGAGGGAAAGGCAGGCATTCAGAAACTGTTGAAGCGCAACTCAAGATTTGCATAAGTTTTACGTTTACTCAAGTGATTTGAGCTGCCTTCGATTTGGAACGGATTTTCTAATGCCTATGCCTAATAGGTTTTACATACCCTGCACTTAAAAAAGTGCGGGGTATAATTACAACATTCGTTTTTTTTTTGGTGTTTGTTAAAAGCTTTTGTTTTGTCGCCCAGTGCAATTAGTGTCAGACACTTGGCAAATAAAACATACACTGCACCAAAAATGGTATAAAAAGTAAAGCAAACTTTACCATCATACAATATACACTGTAGCTACTTTTTGTAGCAGTGCAGTGGGCAGCAGAGAGAATTAGAAAATTGGCAAATCTGAAAATATTTATTTAGTTTCACTTTGAAGTGGGTCGTGTGTTGACTGTCGTCTATCGTTAGTCACGGATAGGAAACGGGTCGCTTTACTGGTATGGGAATGTGTGTGTGTGTGCGGATGTGTGTTGAGTGTTGAAAAGAGTGTTTAGCAAAACACATTAAATGCTTACTTATCAAAACGCAATCAGCTTAAGAGCTGTCAGTCGGCCTATGTCCGACGTCCTTGGTCCTTCCCTCTGACTCCTCCTGTACTCCTTGCCGTGGACTGTGAACTGTCAACTGATATGAAATGTTATGCTTTTAATCCTTTCATTGGCAATTCGACACAGCTCTTGGCCACAGCCTTATGGCCAATTTACACGCACAGACACGCAAACACACGCACACTCGCACAGACACGAACGAGCGTGAAAGCGAGAGGGAGATAAGGGGGCAGGGGAAACACTTTATTTGGGGGCGAGGTTAATCCTTTTCGCTTGCCTGCCAGCTGAGAATGAATTCACACTTTTCGTAGACACTTTTATTTCAGCTTGGGTGTCATATATCATTGCACAATACAACAAAACAACAACAACAACACAGTGGGGGAGTTGAAGGTGGAGGGATAGGGGGGGAGTAATGAGAAAAGCGCCTTGAAATTTAAGCGCTCAAAGCCCCATTTAAGCCTGTCAACATGGCTCTTAGGAGCGGGCTCTTTTGCTGCTCTTTTACTCCTTTCACTCGTTTTACTCCTTTAGTCCCCACTTGATAAAATGTCCTTGCCACAACACGCGCGAGTAACCACAATCGCGACCAGTAACAGTAACAGAACTGAACAGAACGAGTTGAGTTCAGTTGAGTTGAGGATTATACCGATATTATTATTGTTATATAGTTGTTGTTGTTCAGGACAAGCACGTACCGACAAAACTCGACACTTTACGTTTATTAATGATTTCGGTTTTGTGCAAACAGAGGAACTACATTTGTGGCCTTTTGTTTTTTTGGACGGACCGACGATATGGCTTCAATATTCGTCACTTTACGAGTTCGAGTTTGTTTGCAAGCCTTCGAATCGTACCGAACTGCCGACAGTTTGCTAGAGCAATCAACTCCGACGACTGTCTCCACCGGAAAGCTGTGTGCGACTGCCACTGCAGGACGAACAGCAGCTGCTCGACAAGCTGCCGAAAGCACGAAACTTCCTTTAGCCGACGACGAAGTTGTGTTCGTGCCTCGTTTAGATACTGTGGGCACATGCGCATTATAGCACTACTAAAGCCGGTTACTACCGGGTAGGGGATATAAGGGAGCTGCAACAGCAGAAAGGACAATTGTTTGCGGGTTTGTTGTTGTTGTTGTTGTGGATGTTGTTCTTGTTGCCTCTTCATGCAACTGTTGCGCATTTTTTCCAAATGGCCACTGTCTGTGGCAAGCTAGAAAAATTCGAGAGCAACCGAAAGACGAAGAGAGCAAGCGAGAGCTAGAAAGTGTGTGTGTGAGAGAGAGAGAGTGGTAGAGAGGTGACTTGTTTGTTTGTTTATTGATGAAACGACAAGACTAATAAACATATCACATAATTTGCTAATTATTGGAAATGCCATTACATAAAAGATCTGATTGATTTGATTTTGTTAAGCAAATTATTGGGAATCAATGTCTAATTAAGACACAAGCTCATTTTGGGTTCATTTTGAAAGCTGTAATTGAATTTTCATGCGATATTTCCTTTGACAGTTTGACAAATTGATATATCTGATGGAATTGCATTCGAATTAAGGTCAGCTTGATTGCTAAATTGAGGTAGTAAGCCTTTTTGGACTAGTTATCTATAACATAGTCATAAACACACTTTTAAAAGCTTATTCGAAACTAGAAATATAAAATGTGTTCTAGAATTTTGTGTTCTTAAGTATAATATACATAGATCGAATCAGACGCATATATGTTCAAAGTTATTCAAGTAACTTTTTTGATAGATTGAAATATCTATCTATGACAGCATTTTGTCACTGATCAAGTTGATCAGAATAAGTAAAAGACCTTTCAGTAAGCTTTTCAGTATCTCATGCCAACCGAAGATGTATCTGCTATATAGAAGTCCGGGTTAACCTACTTTTTATACTCACATGTGTGTGTGACAAGTAGCCCTATTTGTTGTGCTGCTACAAATTCAATTTGTCACTCAAAAGCCGTCGAAATGAAGCAATTTCCTGCTTTACTGCCAAGAACAGCAACATCAGCAGCAACAACAATGATAAGTAGGAGCAGGAGCAGGAGCAGAATCTGGAGCAAGAGTAGTAGCAAAAGAAGAAGCAGAGTGAAGAGCAACATTCTACAAACTAATTAAATGAAATGAACTCAATGAAAGTTTGGCCTCGAACTAAGCAAATTGGGCAACTTGTCGCAGTAATTACATCAAAATATCTAAAAAAAAAAAAAGAAAAACGAAGCAAAACGTTGCACAAAAAAAAACACATACATATAAATATATATAGAAAACTGTCAGTTTGATTCATTTGGGCCAAGGAAAAAGTTAAATGGTAAAGGGACCTGTCCAACGCTGACAGATGGCCAAAAACCGACTTGGGGAAATATTTGAGCGACACAATGCTTAATTTGCTGGAAGAAACGAATGTCAATTAAAATTTTTTAATGAAATAACTTTCTTTGATTTGAACAGTCAGGAGGGGGGCAAGAAGAAGGAGGCTTTGGTACCATAGCCTGCTGCAGAAATTCAATTAAAAAAGGTTGATTAGTTCGCAATTACATTGTCCATTGCCAAAAAAAAGCCTCTGAAATGTGCCTCATTACCAAAAAGTTTGTCGCTGCCTCTCCACTCCTCCTGCTTCTCACTGAGAGTTTGGCAAATTTTGTGACAGGCCTCAGCAGGCAGAACATTTTGGACTTTTAATTAAGGACAAAGAAATCGAATGAGAAAAAAGTTAAAAGCAACAATATCCAGTTGGAAATTATAGCGTTGCCTCTTGAAAATAATTGAAAATTTTCATGCTGTGTCTGGGTTAAACCCTTTTCTCAATCTTTAACTTCATTTATGACATTTACACGTGCAACTGTGGCATGATTTGTGGTTGAACGATTAGAGTCAACTGTGTAGCAAGTGATAAAATTGGGTCTTAAGGTCACAAAAAGGGGTGCTCTGCTGCTCAACTGATAAACTGATAAGAAAGCACAACCAACAAGCAACAACCACTAAGCCAGCAAACTTGCACTTATCAACGAAGCTGCAGCACGCCTTTAATGAGTAAAGTTTAAGACACATAAGGAAATAGTGCCAGGGAAAGGGAAAGGGAAAGGTTAAACAACGTGCAACAAATTGTGAATGGTAAGCTCTCCAAATGGAGTACAACAGTAAGCAAAAACAACAAATGGCTGGCGCTTAAACAGTTGCAGCAAAGTGGCAAAGCTCACACCAACCCTCTGGCAAGGGGATGGAAAGCAAGAAGGAAATGTACTCGGTGAAAACCCCAAAGCAGGATAAGCAGAAGGATAATAATGCGATTGTGAATGCGACACTCGATCTGTGGCATACATACACATACAACAAGGCATGTGGCAAGGACAACAACAAACAAAGAAAATAGAATCAAATCGCAATAAAACGAAACGAAATCCTCTTAATACGCCATGTAAACAAAATGGGCACGTGACTCGCCCCTAAAACCAACTGCGAACTATAAAACTTATGTCCTGCCGCCTTCGGACAAATTACCACGTGAAAATGATCCGAACAAAGCAGCAGCAGCAGCAGCTAAAACGGAATCTTGTTGCGCCATCACACAACATGCAACCGCCTTTCAACAACCGCCACACTTGACCGAATACAAGTTCTCAGCTCTTCACTTTTAGGGCTTAAGTTATCCTCAAATAGCTGTGGAGACTCGTGGCCTTTTTACAAATCGTTGCAGATTCTCAAATCAAATATTTTGCCATGAACGAAAGTTGAAGAAATGTGCAATAATATAAAAGATGTATCTGATATGTCCAAGGATGTGTCCATTCCAAACTGCAGTCCTTTGCCGCAGTCCGCAACAAAAGCAACTTCAAATCGGACACTTCCTTCGACTCCTCTTGTCTGCCATCCAACTGTTTGTTGAACGATTTGCTGCCACATTTTGGGGCATTTCCTTTATTGCTGCATTGCTGCTGCTTTTGCCTCTGCTGTGCACTCGTATTGTCAGCCGTTTTCCGATGACATGAAAGCAGCAGAAAATTCACAGAGAAAATGGAAAAGAACTTAAGAGAAGAAGAAGGACGAAACAACTGCCAGTTGCAGATGAAATGCCTTTAAATTTGATATTTCTGATTCTATTTCTCTCTTTTGGCCAGTTGCCAGTTGTCAGTCTGCCTCATTGCCTCACGTATTTCCAAGTGGTTAATTACATCGCTAAGTGGAAATAACTTCATTGGCAACACATGGGGCAATAGCCTGCAAATTGGCCCAAAGCACTTCAGTTTATGCCAACTGCACTTCATTTTATGCGTCACAATTTGTATTTACTGCCTCCCATTCCAATTTGAGATAGGATTCGCTTCTTAAAAACCAACACAGATCCAACTAGACCCGGAACAATCAAGATTTTTATGAGTGAAGTTATGAAGTCCGAAAGATAATAATGGCCAACACTTTATGCTTGGCACTAATTCAAAATCCGCCAACAAGTTAGACAGATGCCGGAGGCCAAGGCCAAGTTTGCTCAACTCAGTAGTTGGCCATAAAGTGAACTGCACTGAGAGAAATGGAAAGCAATCATTCACGACAATCACTTTTTACGTTATTACGAGTATTCCTTTTGGCCAAAAACTAACTTCAGCAGACACGCAGCCACGAAAGTCAAGCTAGTAAATTGTTTGATGCTTTGAGCCGCAAACTGTGAAACATCCGCTTGTAGGATGGAACTAGGGGATTACTTAGGGAGTGGGAGGAGGGTGCAGTGGACGGAAGCGACGGGAAACTTTGCCTGCCAACAGCAGTAGCCATCAAAAGTCGGACGGCACTTCGAGATGGGAATGTGGGCAAAGGGCCAAAAGGATAAACAGCGTCGCAATATGAAAGATCTCAACACATGCAGAACGGGAAGAAGGGGAGAGTGAGGGGAGAAGGCAGAGAAACAAGGAGTAAGGAGAACTTCTTGGCTCAATGTTTTTATTGCTCCTTGCTCCTTGCTGTCTGGGAAGAGTCTGCAAGTAGTGCCAAATTCTTATGATTGGAAAAGCTATAGGAGCCAACACTAACCAGGGATTGTAAGGGATTGGAAGGGGGGCAGGGATGTAAGTTGGGGATGTCCGACTATGGAGTTGTACTAAAGTAAATGAAGCGTGTCGCTTTGTTTTCCTTTGATTTAGTTTTATGAGTCTACATCGGATGTAATTGAATTATGCAACTTGGCGCCGACGCCCAAAGGCAGACGACTTTATTAGCATTCGATCGTAAAAAGGGCTCGAGGGGGTGGACTAGATTGGGGATGACGATGACGATGACAGACATGATGACTATGACTTTGTTGTTGATAATAGAGAGGATGCGGCTGTTGCACAAGGGGGGAATGGGAAAACTGAGAGGGATGACAACATGGATACGCTTTTTAGCGGTGATATTTGAATTTTATATGCCTCCATCTCTTTCGCTCTTTCCATCTCCATCTCGTTCTCGCTCGATATGAAATGAGTTGGAAAATATGTCTGCGGTTTCCCTGCAGTCCAAACAGACAGCCTATCTATGTATACATTCACATTCACATCGATAGCCAGGCGAGAAGAGACTCAATGAATACTGACAAATTTCCATAACTCAATAAAGCGACGCATTTACTGATAAGCAGCCGTTGGCAGAGAGTTCACTGTAGCTGTGATGATGAGTGATGAGATAGGAACATAACTCAGCATCAAATAGAGTCAATGGAATCAGCAATAATATGCCAATTTGAGCTGCTTCGTCAGACAGAAAACAAAGCGATAAACTCGATGAAAATAATACGAGAAAGAGCTGATATGGAAACTTAACCCAGAGTTTGAAAGTGCCAGAGAGAGAGAGAGAGAGAAACTACACACATTTGCTATTAGTTCGATGTCCACATGGGAGTTTCAATTGGAGTGAAATCGGATTTGGTTTCAAGTTTTTGAAACCTGTTCATAATTAATATGCGAGTTTCCATGGAGCAATCTGTCATTTCAGAGTGAAAGATAAGAAACTCACACCAACCCCACGATTAGTCTCTGTAACCATAACAAACCCTTAGACAAGCCATGTGGCGTGTTGCATGTGGCATGTAGCATGCGGCACGAGGACACATTCTGATGCAGACAGCCCTCTTCAGTGGCCTCCAATTACAGATCCCACTTGCTGTATCGCAGGATTGTGGATGTCAGTTGGTGTAAGAGTTTTAAACTGGATCCATTGACAAATTGAAATCAAAGAGAAGCGAGTGAAACACTCTCTACATCTCCCAACCCCTGTAATACCTATGTATTCCCGATGCACTGATGGTATCTGTTAAGGGGAAACCAATTGAGAGGTCGGACATCATTTCTGTTGTTTGTGTCCTGTTGGACAAGGACTGAGCTGTGTAAATGACGACTGCACTTGGCCTGGTCAACAGGAATGGTTCACGAATTGACACGGCAGCTTACAGGACTCGAATGGTATTCGAATCTAGATAGGGGATTTAGAGGAAGCGAAGATTCCCAAGTTAACACAACAAGTTTAAGTCTAGGCAGTCAAGGATTGATGCAGTGTTCGATTGGAGAAGGAGAATGCAGTTTACAGAACCTAAGACAATGATTCCTCCTCTTCTTTCACCTCTCTTTATTACAACTCTAAAGTCGGTTAACTTCAACTTCATGACGCGTCGCAAAGTTCCCCAAAAATGCTCACGTCCCATCGACGTGACCAAAATGTTTGTCCATAAATAAGAAAAATATGAAAATAGGAAAATGAAGAGATGAAGCCCACAAATAAAAGAAGAAACTCGTCCTAAACTTTCCCACTTTTCCCACCCAGTTAGTTCATATGTTTTCCTGAGAACTCTGAACTGAGTTTGCACGAAACCTTTGAAAAATTCATCAATGAGTCGTGAGTCGCAGCTGAAAGGCGTTTCTACGTCTCCTCTGCAGTTCTCCCACTCTGTTCCTACTCTCTTAGCCACTAGACATTAACCTCAATTGGCTAAATGGCTCATTAGGTCAGTGGGGGAATCTTCAACAGTGTCTGCCTTATCCACG
Source organism: Drosophila tripunctata (assembly GCA_035047385.1). NCBI lineage: Eukaryota > Metazoa > Arthropoda > Insecta > Diptera > Drosophilidae > Drosophila > Drosophila tripunctata. The sequence continues at coordinate 1,032,645 of JAWNPS010000288.1, forward strand.
TCAAAGTCACTCGCCAGTTGCCAGTCGCCACTCGCCATTCAGAAGTTTTCCCCATTCAACCATTCAACCATCGTTGGGGCTTTCACTCAATACAAATGAAAATGGAAATGGAAATGAAAATGGGAAAAGAAAGAAGGAAAAACGCAACAGAGTTGCACTGCTGCGTGGTCAGTTATAATTAGGAGCGCTTTTAGGGTTTTATGAGCTAAGCGATTAGCGCCAAGAGCCATGAGCCAAGAACCAACAGAAGTAAACACTTTCACGTTGACCCACTCCGAGGGAAGGATTACTTTAGGCCTTAGGACAAAGGGGGATGACTCCCCTTATTTCTCTGCCCAATTTCAATATTGTTAATTGGCGACATGGTTTCAGCGAATTCGTGGAACCCAAGCGACCCATAAACATATCGGTTACAGCTGTATTCCAATTCAAAGCAGCTTTGAGTTATGTTCACAATGTTTGTCTAGGACCAAAGGGAGTAGGAGGTTAGAGGAAACTTCAAATGGGAGCGGTCTTGGGTCACGGGTCGTGGATATGCATAAGTCACAGGATATATGTACTATATATTTAGTTCTTCCTCTGGATCTGTATCTGATGTACAGTTGATTAATTGGTCGTAAACCAAAGATTATTATAATAATATCAAGAGATGGAAAGTTGAACTCAAGGAAGTTCTTAGATAAACACATTTGGGGTGGAGTAAGATACTGGACCGAAGGGAGTACATAAAAAGCACTACAAGTAGAAGAAGAAGAAAAGGAAGCTAACCAAGAACGTTTACAGTTATGATTGTCGGGTGCCAATTCGGATTCCTCCCTTCCCATTTCCCTATGAACTGTTGAATTTCCACCGAAGTAACACGAAGTTCTGAGAGTAACCCCATAATCAAGGGGATGTGGATGTGGTACCAGGACAGGACAGGAGGGGAGGGAAGGGGACGGCAGAAGGTCTGAGCTGTAATTGCTTAATTTGATTACGTGCCGCCGTAAAAAGCAGAACAGGAAATTTGCACACACACACTTTAACACACACGCACACACACACATACAAACACCTATACACATACACGGTCTGCACTCGGTAATGAAGTTGATTCGCTGTTTGGATGGATGGTTGAATGGCTGAATGGATGGCTGGATGAATGTATAGATGGATAGGCAGTTAGCACACGGGTTGTAGAGTAGATTGCCCCCTGGGAAAGGGAAAGGGGAGAAGTACAACCTTCGCACAGTCTGGCAACTCTAGCGACTTTAAACTGTTTTGTTCCAGATCCGAAAACAATTTAATTTATGTTTTGGCTGTAGCTGAAACCCTTTTGCCTAAATGTCGCCAACAACCATAACAAGGGGAGCTAAGCTAAGTAACTGTAAATACAGAGGCAACAATGGCGTCAAAGGCACGAAATGGAAAACCGTTAAGTTCGGTTCGCTTCGTTTCTCTCATGCGATAATTAGAAGCGACCTCCGCACGCTCAATTAGAAGCTTGTAAGCATTAAACCCAAAGGAGGAAACAAGGGAGGGGAGAAGGGGAATAACTGGAACACGAATATGCAGTATAAACACTCTATAACTGAAATGCAATAACAACAACAGCAACAACAACACGACGCAGGCAAAATGGCCGCAGTGTTGAAGGCAAAACACGCGACGAACTGCAGTTGAGGGAGAAGTGAAGGGGATTAGGCTGGAACACAGTGGGTGAAGTGTTGAAGTGAGGAGGAAAGTGGCGGCTCAAATGTCTTAATTAACTGTTGGTTGCACTCGACCAAATCGACGGGTGGTCACACATAGCGAGAGCGAGTGAGATAGGAATAGATGTGAAAATGGTACTAGAAAGAGAAGTCGGAGTAGGAGTTACTGCCTCCGCTTGTCGCCATTGGAGGCACTAAATAATGTCGAGCAGTCCGACGTCATGCCTCAACAAATTTATGATTTGCAATTTTAAAGAGAGGTTCGCTTCGGATCACCATAGAGTGAGTGAAAGGGGGATATGGTAGGTAGGAGCTGAAGTTATCTGATTTTGGGATACACGAAGCGTGCATAAACGTGAACACGTCGCCATCGTCACACACACACACAAACTACACTCATGTGTGTGCTGGTTTTTGTTTTTCTTTTTTTCGGTGGCGCCGCCAGACGAAAGTGTTGGCTAGATAAATGGCAAAGGGTGGAAAAGGGGGTAACAGAGAGAGAGAGAGGGGTGCCAAGGAGAGAGAGAGAGAGACGAAAAGAGTCTGGGGTTACATGTCACTTGGCCATAAAAAAAGTTTATGTCTGACATGAGCCAAAAACAATTTGCATATTTTCTACTGGATAACAACTTAATTTAGGATACATTCGAGCAGCGACTATGACTAGGAAAGAGAGTTAAAGAGAAGAGGGAAGAGGGGAGAGGGTGAGAGGCTATGAGTATATTGCGTAAGCTGCTTTAGGGTAAGCAAAGTCTTCATGGATAGTTATAAATCTATCTCTTTGTCCGAATTGAAAATGTAATTTCGTTGATGACGCTGCAAAGAAAGCAAAAGGGAGCAAAAGAGGGGGAAAAGGGGAAAGAAGAAGGGTTGACCAATTATTTGACAACTGGCCTTTGGCGGTTGGTCCATAGCTCAGCTCAAGCTGTCGAGCGAGTTCTCCGTGCATTGTGGAGCATTCTTTCTACCTGGAATGCAATTTATTTGCTGTCGTCAGTCTGACTTTTGACTGACGCCATATTTTCCGCAACATTTGCAATAGCCGTGAGTCGAGAAACGGGAACCGAGAAACGAGAATCGAGAACCGAGAACCTAGTACCGTTAGCTCAGCCGCTTTCCTGCCACTCGAGAGCTGCTGAAGCAGCTGCCACTGCAGCCAGTTCTGACAGAGATGCATGCGGCATTGTGGCACAGGGCCATTTCTCAAAGTGCGTCAAGTCAAGTCGAGTCGAGTCGAGTTGAAGATGAACCTTGATGTATTAGCATAATCACATTGAAGCTGACTTCTCGTCTGACAATTAGTGATCCCAAAAAGTTCAGTAGTTATTAGTTCTTGCCAAGAACTGGAGAGTGAGTCAAGCTGGTAATTTATTATAGCCGAAGAGACTTTGAAGAACCCGAAGAACATCTATCAACTTGCTCAACTTTTGCCCATTTAAGTGGCGTTTGAAGTGCCTTTGATTAGGCTAGCTGGTAAATAATGTGATTACAGCCAATTTGAGCAGCGTTTATATGTATTATAAACTATATGTAGTTATGAAATGCCACGCTCTAATCTAATAGTAACTGCAAAGAAAGAGAGAGAGCATAAGAGACAGGAAGCCAAAGGAGACCGAAAATTAAATCGGTTTCATTCACTTTGTGGGGGAAAAGGAAAAAGGAAAACGGAAAATGGATTTCACTTTCTAAGCCACTTTGTGGCGTGTGCTACCATAAAAGCAAAGAAAAAAGCTATTTGCCGTGACCAGAGCTAGTTCATATCATAGCAAAACGAGTCAGAGAGAGAGAGTGGGAGAGAAAAGGGACAGAGAACGCTTTTGTGAAACTTGAAATGCACTTTGCGTTTGCTTTCACCTTTGGCTTGCTGGGCAAACGCTTTTACTGGTGTCAAATGCTGGCTGGGAAATTGTCTACCTATTTTTTTGTGATTTTTTTCATTTCGATTTCATATGCATGCACTTGCCAACACTACGACAACGCTGCTCAACACTGCTTGGCACGCTAATAAACTTGAAACTTTGGAAAAGGGCCCCAAAAAAAAGAAACGAGGCGAAACTTTTCCATTGCATGTCGTAAGCTGCTTCTTTCCACTCTCTCTCTCTCTCACACACTCTCTAGTTATGCTGCTCATCACACATACATATATGTATGTATGTAGTATGTGTAAGGGCGCCAAAATGGCGTACGTTGGGCGCCAAATGAATTTCATTTCACAGACGCAAAGCGCGCAATTTTATTCACTGTCAAACGGAATTTCCTCTCTACTGCCGCTGCCACGGAGACAAGTTGCGAAACTTTTCCTGCCTCAAAAAGCCAAAAACAAAAATGTAGGAAAATTGCACAGCATTGAAATTAATTTGCCAGCAATTTTTTCCTGTTTTTCATTGGCGCAGCCTTTTAAGCTAATTTGCCTGGGTCCATCTGCAGTTTAAGTTGCACTTTTCTCTGAAATCGCACAAATTTGGCAAACACTCTACTGACAGCATTTTTAATCCATGGCGAGTCGCTTAAAAGTCAATGATAGCTCGACTAAAACTGACTACTACCTAGCGAATAGTGTACGGAACTGTACTGGCTAGCCACTCAGATTCATGTTAACAAGCGTTGCCTGCTACTGATTGGCAATTGGAAGTGGAATTGGAATTGGTATTGCACTGGCATTGCCTGTTAATGTTACCCTGACAACCCTGGCCAGCAGACACTTTAGCAATTTGCAATTGGCATATCGAGAGCAGGGAACTGAGCACTGATAAACGAGAACTGAGTCGAGAACCGAGAGTTGAGAGTCAAGAATCATTCATGCATGCGAACAATCCACGGCTCTACGCACTTCTATGCAAGTGAATGGTGCCTGGATGCCAGATTCACAGTTTCACAGTTTCCCAGACTCACAGTTTTCACGGACAGACACTGCACATTCCATGCAGTTGGCATGGATACCCGACCCTGGACAATATAGGCAGAGACAGTTCAAGGATGGGATGCGTCAAGAATGTGGCGAAAGGTCACGCATCACTGATTCGATTCACTTGTTTGCGATTTATAGTGTTTGTTGTATGTGCCTAGATCAATTTTGACACAAGTTTTGTTAGACCATGAGCCTAATAAACTACAACAATGATGTAATATGAAACAGTAGAAGGCATAAAGTATACTTTAAAGACTTTCAAGAGCTAGAGCTACTGAAATTTGGCACAGTAGCAGCTAACTTCATTCTTTGTCTTACAAATTCCAGCAATTTTAAACAAGTGTTGAATAGCAAACAATTATGAGATCCCTTACCACATTCCAAAACTTTGAAAACTAAAGGTCAAAGGTTATTTGGCACTTAATGAATACTTTGAAAACCAAGTTTTAAAGTCGAAAGTGAGTGGGCTTTAAAACTGTTTGAAAACAAGCAATAGAATTAATTTCATGGCTCAAAAAACACAAATCGTAAACAATTATAAACAGAATGTTGAAAAACCACACACACACATACACACGCACAACATGACAGCCATAGAGTAGATATTGAGAAGGGAACTGAAAATTTTTTGGGAAAAACCACTGAAAATCAAGTGGATACATTTCTGTGGACTGGTGAAAAAGTGAAGATAAATGTTCAAAGTTTTTCTTATAGTTCACTTGGGGTTCAATAACTGTCAGTCCTTTGCCATTGGACATCGAACACCGACCACACACACACACACGCACAACTTTGAAAAGTGAGTCCCTTCCCTGCTACCCTCTGCCCCTATAGACTCCTTCAGTTGTGGCAGGAAAACACTTGGCCTATGAAATCAAAAACAATTGTCAAAGTTTGCAACTCGTTTGATTGGCTCAATTGTGCTTACTTTGAGCTGGACAATTGCAATTAAAGTTTGCTTGAACCCACAACCTACAGCTCACTTCCCCCTACCCTTTGAAAGGTCAGAGGTTGGCCACTTGAAAACGATTCAAAGTGCTTTTTCAACTGCAACTTGAATAGTTTTAATTGTTGGACAAGTCTCGAGCAAGCTCGTTTGACTTATCAAAGATGCAGCCAATGTTTGTTCATGCGAACACGCAAACAACTTGCCACTGCAGCTTGCAACTTGCAACATGCCACACAACTAAGTGAAACGTTTGTCAATACAGAATAAAACAGAAGTAGAGCCAAGGGAGTTACACTCAACTACAAGGTGGAAAAGGCAGCACTTGCGAGTACTTAGAGATGATTCAGTCGCATTGTGAATGTAAATACATGTGCGAAAGCGACCACCTGAGAAATCAGCACGCCACAAAGGCGTCTTCTTAACTCTGTGGCTGCCACAAACAGTTGTGAAAGTCCTTTCAACTGGGGAGTAGAAAAGGCAACAGTACATACGAATCTCTCTCTCACTCTATCTATGTTATGTTATTGGTAAATCGCTTTAGCGCCGCCACAAAGTAACAATAAAATGTGCGGCGTATTATGTATAGATGCTTTGAGCTTGAACCCTGTACTTTTATAGTTCAGAGGGTATTTTAGATTTGTGCCAAAGGTGCTACGAGTGCTTAAGTTTGCTTTATGGAGTAAGTGTAGCGTGTCTTACAGTCTAGTACTCCCAACTCTCTTCTCCTCCTCTCATATTGATCACAAATTGAATATGAAAACTTTGCAGCTGCCACACTGCCCCACTTGGTACTTGCCACACGGCTTTCGTGTTTGAATCAAATATCAATTCATCTGCTTAACTAACCTTTATGCAACAGCAACAAATGAGCTTTGGGGTAAACAAAACAGAAAACTTTCTCGTTTCCCTTAATGTCTTCATGTGCCGTTGTCCTTGCGGCCGTGCCACAGATTTTTATGACATTGCAGCACATTAAATTTTACAGCTTATCAAAACAGTTGACACTTCCGCAGCTCCACTTGCCACACACACACCGCTTCGCTTTCCACTTTCCACTTGCCACTTGCCGCGTCAGTTTCAGCATCAGCATCAGTTTCAGCATCAGCTTCAGTTTCAGCTTCAGTTTCGGTTCAGTTTCTGTTCAGTTTGTGGCTGGCAACCGCATTGACAGCGACATGAACATGAACATGAACACACAGGTTCGGGACAAGCGACTCCCTTGACGCCATTTACATTTTGGTTAACTGTAAATTGGCTTTGTATTCTGTACGCGCGTGTGTGTGTGTGAGTTGTGATGTGCTCGGGGGTGCATTGGGGGTGTTCACTGCAAAAGTTTTTTGAAGCTCATTGAGCGCGTTAATTGATTTTCGCGCCAAACAAAGGCAAAGTTTCAATGGGCCAAAGGACATGCGACCAGAAGCTGGGCAATGCGCCAGACAAACCCAAAACAAAGGGACAACAGGATGACGGGACAACAGGACAACGGGACAACAGAACAAACGGGACTCCAGTATGGCTAAAAAGGCCAATTGTTAACGGCAACATCGACATTCCGCCATTCCACAACACAAAACACAATACTAAAAGCGGCAAATGTAAAGGAAGCCCTAAAAAATATGCCAGCGAGGGGAGCTCAAACTGTTGTGTGCATGTGCGGGGGGTATTCTGTGTATGTGTGTGTGTGTGTATGTCTGTTTTTTGGGGGGTTGGCAAGTGAAGCAATTTACGAAATGACATTATTTGAGCGCAAAACATAAAGAAAAGCGGAGAATGTGAAAAAATTACGCCAACAACTAAAATAGACAGCAATATGTAGCTGCCTCTCCACGCCACCAAGTCCCTTTCTATCCCCTTCTTTCTCCGCCCTTTGGCGCAGCTGCCCCCCATTGTTATGGCAATTGTTGTTGCAACAACAGTGCTTGATAGTCTTCGTGTGCTGCAAGTTTACATATTTTTACAAGAGCTTGCAACTATTTTTTTGCCACCTTGTTGTTCTTCCTCTCCCACTCTGCCTCTCTCTCTCTCACCCTCTTTCTCTCCCTCTCTCTCTATCTCTCTCAGTGTATTTTGTTTCGCTTCGTTGTCCTTTGGAAAACATTTTATAGACTCTTGGACGAGACGCGAAGCAGCAGCAGCAACAGCAACAACAACAGCAACAATCGATTGGGTGCAGGGGCAAATGAGGCAAAGGGGCAGAGGGCGTAGGTCAATTGCAGGCGTTTCTCGGAATTTTTTTTACGTTTCGTGCATATGTGTGGGTGGTGTAGCGATTCAGGGGGGTGGCACATGCATGAAATGATAATAAAAGCGAAATAAATTTTATGCAGCGGAACGAAGAAGAAAGAAAAACAAAATAAAAAAATAAAAAAAAAAACAGGACATGAAGGACGAGGGCGGCTGACAAGGAGCAGAGTGACTAACCAAGTACTACATGCACATTAAAGGGATACAACGCATAAAATAAATGAAGTACACACAAGAGCAACAGAGCGAGAGAGAGAGGGAGTGTTTGTGTTTGTGTGTGAGTGAGACAGTGATAGAGTGTAACTGATGGATATTAACAGAAATTCCTCATAAAATAAATGACTCAGCTGTTTCGTATATTTATATGCTGTAAATAACTTTAACTTTTCGTTTATTGATTCATTTTAAATTTGAAATATATGTGTTATATTCTCCCAAAACTACCGCTCTCACTTCCACTCATACAGTCTCTCTATCTCGCTCTCTCTCCCTCTATTTCGCTCTCCCTCTCGCACAAAACTGCTGCACAAATCCTTTTAATTAAAATTCGGCATTCATCTGCAGTATTTGATTTGAATTCTGCCTACGTCACAACTGCAAATATTTACTCTTGTATTTCGTATATGATTCTGTATATATTTCTGGTCAGAGAACTCTGTAGAAGATACGCTCCTTTGATATATCAACGCTGTATCTCTGACCCTGACAGCTCTCGATATTTGTTTCTATATTCAAGAGTGCTTCGGGTGTGAAAAACAAATATGTTAGGTATATACAAATGTATACCAAGAGGTGTTTTAATAAGGCGACGCTAGGAAGCATTCCTAGTCTGGGTTCACATTTTAAAATAACTAAAGCTAATTGATTAGGAAATTTTGGCTAACTATAAATATATATAAATTTATGGGATCGGAAATGAGTTTTAAGCTTGTTTTGCGCTGAATAATTACGTTACTTCCTTTTTATTATAATTTTTAAAAGGTAACTACATCTAACTTCGATTTCATCGCACTCGAAACTATTCAATTGAATAATCAAAATACAGTTATGAAGGCATCCATCAATCATTTCCATGCCTGCCATTGTTAAAATGTCACATTTCTACATTTTGTTGCATTTTTGGCACAAAATTCTTTACCAGTTTAGAATTTATGACACAATTTCATAAATATTTTACTAGTTTCGACAGGTATTTTAGTTTTTAGGCTTTTTGACATGGGTTTTATTTCCATATAAGTTTAAAACTACCATAACTTTAAAGGATTTGAGTTTAATAACAATAGTTCTTCAGTTACCTGCTCTAGTTTTAGTTTGATTTGCCACCGATTCGATTGCTTTGATGCTGATATGTAATTGGGAACAACCCCTTGACAAATTTTGCCGAGTAATGCAAAATTTTGCTTGTTAAACATATTGAACACAAAGTAAAATGGTTCAATTTATGACAGGGAAAGATGGGAACTGGGGAGAGGGGAAAACGGTGCGGTAGGGACAGGAGGGGTATCGGAAATTCGATTGCAATTGTAGCCAGAAAACCAATGCCAATGACAGACAGAATTATGCAAATATGTATATATGAGAGTGTGTTTGTGTGTGTGGAAGCAACAATGCATAATGAATGCTTCTCGATGCGTGGGTGTTCGATGTGTTCATGTCATGTTGAATATAAACTCATACACACACACGAACACACACAGCAGCCATTGTGTGTGCAATGTTGCGTGCATCTGAAACTGAACAATTGTGAATACGAGTGTGAATATATATGAATGTGTGTGAGTGAGTGAGTCTATTTTGAATCGTTGCTGTTTGTTTGCGTGCCATGTCGCAGTGACCCTTTGATTTATCAAATGAAATTGTTAATTTGCAACCAAAGCCAAAGCCAAAGCTAAAGCCAGAGCCAATTTAAGTTGCACATGTGGCACACTCACACACACACACATATGACCACAGCCACAGCAAATGTGCAACAGCAACAACATCAAATAACAAGTACTGCAATGAACAATAATTGACTGCAAAAACAAGAACATGAAGCAAAACATAGGCAGTTAATGCAGTTTCCATTTCCATGTTCATTTCCATTTCCATATCCATTTTCATTTTCATTTCGGTTTGCAGTTGTCAGTTCAATTTCAATTTCAATTTCAGTTTGTGAAGCTTTCAATCTCCGCTGATAATGTGGCTTAAACTTTTTGGCTACTTCATTCGCAATTTTCACAATTTTCCCAATTTTTCCCAATACCAATTAAATACTGCGTTTGCCCAATTAATCGATTTCGATTTAAATTTTAATTTAAATCAATTGCAGTGCAGATTTGTGATTGTTAATCCTTTTGCAAATGGCATTTGTTTCACTTGCGGTTTTATTTCAGTGTATGAGTGTGTGCGTGTGTGTGTGTGTGTTTATTATAGAGATCAATATCAGACGCAAATGTGCATTTACCATAACCAAATTGATGGCAATTTTAATTGGCATTGATTGCAAAATAACAATTGCATTTAATAACACAAGCAACACACCCCTTAATGATGTGCACACATACACAAATACACACTCATACACTCACACACACACACATTCACACTCATACAAATGTACATAATTTAGTTGCTTCATCAAAATTGCTTGCGAAATTATCTTGCCTCTCTTTCTAGTCTGCCAGACAATTACCACACCAGGGAGCAAGTGTTGGTAGGGGAGGGGAGGGGTACAGCGCAGCAGAACAATTGTTGCCCCTGAAACTTGCAACCAACTCAACTTGCTAAACCAATAGACTGGACTCATCACATCCGTTGCATGACTGAAAACTTTGCTAAATTTGGCAGTTGCGTGAAGCGAAAGTCTGTCAGTTTATACACTATAATATATAGAAATTATATATATAATATATATATTATTCTTTGCTAAAATTACATAGAGTTCTTATACCATTCTTAAACCATTTAAGCGTATTAAATATAAAAAGTGTTTAACAACATTTTTCAAAAGTTGTGTAACACAAACTTTTGTGGTGGCAACAAAGTGTTGTGTGTTGTGTGTTGTGTGTTGTGTGTTGCATGCGGCAGGGTCTTTAATCACGGCAATTTCATTATAAACAACGCTACGTTATCGTTTCGCTATCGGAGCCCAGAGTCATATTAACGGAAATGTGAATCCGTGAATCTTTTACGGGCAAAGACTTTCCACTACGCTGCGGCAAATGTGACAAGCCACATTTGAGCCTTGGAGTCTTTTGTTTGACGTGAAATTCAATTAACGCACATCGCACATGGAGCCCACAGCCAATTTACAGTTAACCAACATTTGAATGGCTTTCATGGGTAGATGGGGCAGGAGTGGGGCGAAGTGGCGAGGTCCCTTTGATAAGTTGTAAAATGTAATGTGCGCCATCATGGTCGTAAAATCTATGTGAGGCCACAACTCAATGAAGTTGCCACAAACAATATGAAGTCATAAAAGGGATGAAAGAGAGAGGGAATGACGGAGAGAGGGAGAGTGGTAGAGAAACGAGAGCAGCCAAAATATGCCTGATAAACTACGTATACGACAGGGTGGCAGGTATTTGAATAGACCAGCAAAAAGTATTTGTTTGTTGCTTTAAGAGAATTTTTGAAATTCCATTGGCCGAGGAAACTAAACAGCTTTTCAGCTGCCCCACAACTCACCTTTCCCCCACCCCTCTATATTCCCATTGGGTTCGGGAACTTCAAGTGTTGATAGTAGAGGTATTTCCACAGGTGTTGCAAGCAGCTGATTTAAATTATTCGCATGTTTGGCTTTTGGCCATGGCCTCTGCATAAATTCCCCAGTTGGGAAAATGGCTTTACCAGCTGACCGTTAGCATTTGGCCAAGATAAGATGTAATGGCTTTTACTAGTTATCTACAGGAATTACGAGTCAACAGTCTGCTTTGCTGTGCAGTGTACAGTGTACACTGTGTACACTGACCGTCTAGCCCAAAGACTTTAAGTTTTTTGCCAGCCCCAAAGTCAATGACACTTGGCCAAGTGCAAAGGCAGCATTGCAGCCACCCACAAGAGTTGGCCAATACCCATTGCCAGTTGGCAGTAGCCAGTTTAATGGCCGCTGAATGATTTAGCAGAAGTCTGTCGACTCAGCCGAGTGAGTGCTTGTCTCTCACTCTCTTGTCTCTCTCGTGCTGCTTGCTGCCAAGTTTTCCAATGCCAATACCAATACCAATACAAATACCGTTAGCATTACCAATTTCAAGTACGTCTATTTGCCAGCCTGTAAATTTCCCACGTGTATCAGGCCACGTTTGATTCATTTGAGCTGCGCTTTGCAGCGCCTGGCCGCAATTTACATTCAATTTTGGATCAATACCACAACGCATAATGGTTAACACACACACCCAGCCCTGCCCCCTTTCCATACCATTTTCTGGCAGCAGAGGGGTTGCCACATTTGTATCATTTTTATTGTATTATGCAAGCGTGCAAACTCCCTTTCAGTTGAGTCAATTGCTCGACTGATATCTCAGGTGCTCCGTTTCGCACATGTATTTACATTATCAATGCAGCAGAAGGGAAAACAGCAGGAGAACACTGAGCATGGCAGACAGAGCCCAGTGCTGCCACCCAAAGACCCAGCAGGACTCGCTTGGTTGTGTGCAGAAGTCTTCGGTTTGTGGTCTTGCTGGCTTCGACTCAACTTCGACACAACTTCGACTTGGCTTTTACATCTTCTTCTTCCCTGTCATACACACACACACTTATATTAGTTGAATCTTTGATGAGTTGCAAGTCGTTTTGGGGCAGCGCTTGTAGCAAACTTTAGCCACAATTAAAAGTATCAAACTTGCACTTTGAAGTGCACTTTTAGTTCAAACACTCACACACACACTCATACACACTTATTCATTTACCCATTCATGCAACAGTTCAATCAAAGACTGACAGATTGCAACTTAAGTGGCGCAACCACAAAATTTAATTGCAACATTGCTCAAAGACACGAAGACACAATTGGCCAATCAAATATTTGGGCGAAACTTTGTGGTGCCAAAGTCTGTAATTGATTGTTAAGAAAGTCATGAAGTGTAGTTTAGTTGACTTAAGCTCTGTTCTCAATTATTTCCCTTAAAGTGTTTCAAAAAAATTGTTAGGAAATTGTGAATAAATTCAATACGTTTTATAACAATCCAAAAAGTTAAACACTGCCACACTGGCGCCATCTGGCGTACTTTAGTGTCTTCATAAAGTATTTGATTTAGTCCCAACTCTTAAGTATTCGAATGTAATCAGCTTTAGAACGGATTTAACTTTGTTTTACAGTTCCACACACACACATATGTACTTTTGGAATTTTCCATTTTCTTCTTTCCTTTTCCTCTCCCCCACTGCATTCTGTATGCTTTTTTGCCACAATAAACTTTATTATGTTTCATATTCACACCTTTTGTGACACTTTATTTTGTGTGTGTGTGTGTTTGTGTGGCTTTTCCTTTCACCTCTGTTTCCATCGCATTTTTCTTGCTCTTTCAACGACAATTATTTTCAATTTGAGATCTGCGAGGCATGAAATTAATTTCGTTTGTTTTCTTCAGTCTCAATTGGAAGCAAGTTCGAAATCCCATGCCACATACAAAACAGTTTTCAGTTAAAGGCAAAAAAAAGGAAAAGCAAAGTGGGAAAATGATTGGAAAAGTGTTGGTGTGCAATGAAATCAATCTATTGTTGACATTTGTAGGCTGCTTTTAACCTTCACCTTCTCGTAGTGTTTGTGGTTCATAATTGAAGGTTCTATTGTGCTGGTCGGAACAAAAGCCAAACACTTGAATTGCTTCAGCTTCGGGGAATCCCTTAAACTTTGCACTTGAGCACAAACGAATGGGATAGCAAATATATATATATATATATACATGTTATTCACTTTGTATATTCGTATATATTATCCTAATTCATCTCATCTGGTTTGGCAGCTTTTTATTATGCGATTCATTTTCATCCACTTTATTTCAAGTTTATCTCAATTTGAGACCCTGGAAATTCTACACATTTCCCCCTATGCAGGTTTTTGCTATTTCTGCACTCCATAAAATACGATTACTAATCGCTTTGTCTACTCTCTCTTTCCCTTTATTTCCCTTTATTTCCCTCTCTCTCTCTGTCTCTTTTCTTTGTTATTTAGCTTTAACTCTGACTCTGTTTCTGGGTTTGTGCTCGTCTAGTCTGCTAGGTTTTTCTCTGGCTGCGGGCCCTTTTTGCAATCTCTTAGTCATGCTCGTCCGTTTGTCCGCCCGTCCGCTTGTCCGCTCGTCCTTTCTGCCGCCCACTTGCCAGAGCAGCACACGCCCACTGCACAAGAATTTGCCAGCTCATCATTTGTGCAACGCTGTGTAATTAAAGGCGCTCCAGAAAGCAGCTCGACCGCAGCTGAAAGACACACAGAGAAATAGAAAGAGAAAGAGAGAGAGACACAGAGCCCCAAGGCATAGTAGCAAAAGGACTTGAGTGAGTTGCTTAGTCCTGTATATCCTGGCCAAATCTATGTGTGTGTGTGTGTACCGCCTTTTCATGTTGATTATGCTAATTTCAAGTTGACTCTGAACACGAAATCCTAGTGAACATGTTAGTGCCATGTTCAACAGCAGCAGCAGCTGAAGTGGGAACAAGGAGCAGGACAAGGAGCAAGCAGCAAGCAGCAAGGAACAAGGAGCAGGAGCAGCTGTAAACCTGTCAGCCACACAAATCCATCCACACAAAGGTTTGTCGATGTCGCCGTCGCCGTCTTTTGCTTTGGCAACATCCGCTTCCACTTCCGCTTTACCGTTTGCCACTTTAATGAAAAATGCTGCATAATTCCAATCTTTCTGCTGCTACACCTCCACCTCCACCTCCAACTCCACGCCCCTTTTTCGTTCCTTTTCTCTTCATACGATTCTTGCGTAATTAAGGGTCTTCGTGAAGCAGTGAAAGCCATGTTAAGAGCTCTAGCATTTGGCCATTAACTCCACACTTCGATGGCTAAGCACAAAGTGCGACACTCGCACAATGAATACGCCAAAATCCTATGAAGCGAATACAGGATTAAAAGAGCCTTGGAGCAGGAGACACAAAGTTTCGGAGTAGCAGCCAGAGCAGCCGGAGCAGCAGGGAATTCTGAGAGAATTGTGCACAGCTGACAGTTTTGAAAAATGAACGCTTCACACGGTGGGCTGTCTGCTGGGGAGAGGGGGGCGTGGCTGCACCGCCATAAAGCAGCGGAAGTTGCCGCGCCGCGCCGCAAATGTGGCGGAAAATATGGCGTCAGTCAAAAGTCAGCGCAGCGCGTTTAATGCGCGCGACAGCAAATAAATTGCATTTGGGTGCAGCCAAAGATCTTTTACTATTCACTCTTTTCTCTCTCTCTCTCTCTTCTCTCTACTCCTTTCTGCAGTACATTTCTATTTTTATGTGCAAAGGTAGAAGCGAGAAAACACAAAAAATAGAAAAGTAAAATAGTAAAAAAAAAACCCGCTATTGCAATTTCAATGCAGCTCGGACGACCCCCCACAATCAGAATGGCTGTGAATGGTTTGTGTAGCTGGAGAAAAGCCGTGAGAAAAGCGTACACAAAGCACTGAATGAAAGAATAAATGAATGAGTGAATGAATGAATGATGGCAGTGGCAGCTTACCGTGCGCAAAAAACTAATAAAGCTGCAGACAATGAGACAAACTCAATATTAACAATATGAATGACAAGTATTTTATTGCTTAAATTGCATTTACTAGAAATTGTGATGAAGAATGCATTTCTATTGAAATAACTATATTAAAGAGTTGTTGTAAATTTAATTTAATTGCCATGACAGCCAGATATCTATCTCTATCATGTCTCTTTCTGTTTCTATCTCTCTCTCTCTCTGTCTCTCTGTGTCTCTGACAATTGTCTCATTCTAAATTAAGTTGTTATCCAGTTGAAAATATATGCAAATTGTTTTTGGCTCATGTCAGACATAAACTTTTTTTATGGCCAAGTGACATGTAACCCCAGACTCTCTCCGTCTCTCTTTCGCTCCTTGGCACCCCTCTCGCTGTTAACCCCTTTTCCACCCTTTGCCATTTATCTAGCCAACACTTTCGTCTGGCGGCGCCACCGAAAAAAAGAAAAACAAAAACCAAAACACACATGAGTGTAGTTGTGTGTGTGTGATGATGGCGACGTGTTCACGTTTATGCACGCTTCGTGTATCCCAAAATCAGATAACTTCAGCTCCTACCTACCATATCCCCCCTTTCACTCACTCTTTGGTGATCCGAAGCGAACCTCTCTTTAAAATAATTGCAAATCATAAATTTGTTGAGGCATGACGTCGGACTGCTCGACATTATTTAGTGCCTCCAATGGCGACAAGCGGAGGCAGTAACTCCTACTCCTACTCCTCTTTCTACTCCTCTTTCTAGTGCCATTTTCACATCTATTCCTATCTCCCTCGCTCTCTCTATGTGTGACCCCCGTCGATTTGGTCGAGTGCAACCAACAGTTAATTAAGACATTTGAGCCGCCACTTTCCTCCTCACTTCAACACTTCACCCACTGTGTTTCAGCCTAATCCCCTCTCTTTGCTCCTCCTCTTCTCTTCTCCCTTAACTGCAGTGCGTCGCGTGTTTTGCCTTCAACACTGCGGCCATTTTGCCTGTGTCGTGTTGTTGTTGTTGCTATTGCATTTCAGTTATAGAGTGTTTATACTGTATATTCGTGTTCCATTTATTCCCCTTCTCCCTCCTCTCTTCTTTCCTCCTTTGAATATAATGCTTACAAGCTTCTAATTGAGCGTGCGGAGGTCGCTTCTAATTATCGCATGAGAGAAACGAAGCGAACCGAACTTAACGGTTTTCCATTTCGTGCCTTTGACGCCATTGTTGCCTCTGTATTTACAGTTACTTAGCTTAGCTCCCCTTGTTATGGTTGTTGGCGACATTTAGGCAAAAGGGTTTCAGCCAAAACATAAATTAAATTGTTTTCGGATCTGGAACAAAACAGTTTAAAGTCGCTAGAGTTGCCAGACTGTGCGAAGGTTGTACTTCTCCCCTTTTCACTTTCCCAGGGGGCAATCTACTCTACCAACCCGTGTGCTAACTGCCTATCCATCTATACATTCATCCAGCCATCCATTCAGCCATTCAACCATCCATCCAAACAGCGAATCAACTTCATTACCGAGTGCAGACCGTGTATGTGTATAGGTGTGTGTGTGCAAATTTCCTGTTCTGCTTTTTACGGCGGCACGTAATCAAATTAAGCAATTACAGCTCAGACCTTCTGCCGTCCCTTTCCCTCCCCTACTGTCCTGTCCTGGTACCACATCCACATCTCCTTGATTATGGGGTTACTCGCAGAACTTCGGTTGAAATTCAACAGTTCATGGGGAAATGGCGAAGGGAGGAATCCGAATTGGCACCCGACAATCATAACTGTAAACGTTCTTGGTTAGCTTCCTTTTCTTCTTCTTCTACTTGTAGTGCTTTTTATGTACTCCCTTCGGTCCAGTATCTTACTCCACCCAAATGTGTTTATCTAAGAACTTCCTTGAGTTCAACTTTCCATCTCTTGATATTATTATAATAATCTTTGGTTTACGACCAATTAATCAACTGTACATCAGATACAGACCCAGAGGAAGAACTGAATATAGTACATAACATATATCCTGTGACTTATGCATATCCACGACCCGTGACCCAAGACCGCTCCCATTTGAAGTTCCCTTTAACCTCCTACTCCCTTTGGTCCTAGACAAACATTGTGAACATAACTCAGAGCTGCTTTGAATTGGGATACAGCTGTAACCGATATGTTTATGGGTCGCTTGGGTTCCTCGAATTCGCTGAAACCATGTCGCCAATTAACAATATTGAAATTGGGCAGAGGAATAAGGGGAGTCATCCCCTTTTGTCCTAAGGCCTAAAATAATCCTTCCCTCGGAGTGGGTCAACGTGAAAGTGTTTACTTCTGTTAATTCTTGGCTCATGGCTCTTGGCGCTAATCGCTTAGCTCATAAAACCCTAAAAGCGCTCCTAATTATAACTGACCACGCAGCAGTGCAACTCTGTTGCGTTTTTCCTTCTTTCTTTTCCCATTTTCATTTCCATTTCCATTTTCATTTGTATTGAGTGAAAGCCCCAACGATGGTTGAATGGTTGAATGGGGAAAACTTCTGAATGGCGAGTGGCGACTGGCAACTGGCGAGTGACTTTGACGTGGATAAGGCAGACACTGTTGAAGATTCCCCCACTGACCTAATGAGCCATTTAGCCAATTGAGGTTAATGTCTAGTGGCTAAGAGAGTAGAACAGAGTGGGAGAACTGCAGAGGAGACGTAGAAACGCCTTTCAGCTGCGACTCACGACTCATTGATGAATTTTTCAAAGGTTTCGTGCAAACTCGGTTCAGAGTTCTCAGGAAAACATATGAACTAACTGGGTGGGAAAAGTGGGAAAGTTTAGGACGAGTTTCTTCTTTTATTTGTGGGCTTCATCTCTTCATTTTCCTATTTTCATATTTTCCTTATTTATGGGCAAACATTTTGGTCACGTCGATGGGACGTGAGCATTTTTGGGGAACTTTGCGACGCGTCATGAAGTTGAAGTTAACCGACTTCAGAGTTGTAATAAAGAGGGAAGAAAAGAGAAGAAGGAATCATTGTCTTAGGTTCTGTAAACTGCATTCTGCATTGACTGCCTAGACTTAAACTTGTTGTGTTAACTTGGGAATTTTCGCTTCCTCTAAATCCCCTACCTAGATTGGAATACCGTTCGAGTCCTGTAAGCTGCCGTGTCAATTCGTGAACCATTCCTGTTGACCGGGCCAAGTGCAGTCGTCATTTACACAGCTCAGTCCTTGTCCAACAGGACACAAACAACAGAAATGATGTCCGACCTCTCAATTGGTTTCCCCTTAACAGATACCATCAGTGCATCAGGAATACATAGGTATTACAGGGGTTGGGAGATGTAGAGAGTGTTTCACTCGCTTCTCTTTGATTTCAATTTGTCAATGGATCCAGTTTAAAACTCTTACACCAACTGACATCCACAATCCTGCGATACAGCAAGTGGGATCTGTAATTGGAGGCCACTGAAGAGGGCTGTCTGCATCAGAATGTGTCCTCGTGTCGTATGCTACATGCCACATGCAAC
Organism: Drosophila tripunctata; assembly: GCA_035047385.1. NCBI lineage: Eukaryota > Metazoa > Arthropoda > Insecta > Diptera > Drosophilidae > Drosophila > Drosophila tripunctata. The sequence continues at coordinate 1,051,584 of JAWNPS010000288.1, forward strand.
ACGCCACATGGCTTGTCTAAGGGCTTGTTATGGTTACAGAGACTAATCGTGGGGTTGGTATGAGTTTCTTATCTTTCACTCCGAAATGACAGATTGCTCCATGGAAATTCTCATATTAATTATGAACAGGTTTCAAAAACTTGAAACCAAATCCGATTTCACTCCAATTGAAACTCCCATGTGGACATCGAACTAATAGCAAATGTGTGTAGTTTCTTTCTCTCTCTCTATCTCTCTCTTTCTCACACTTTCTGGGTTAAGTTTCCATATCAGCTCTTTCTCGTATTATTTTCATCGAGTTTATCGCTTTGTTTTCTGTCTGACGAAGCAGCTCAAATTGGCATATTATTGCTGATTCCATTGACTCTATTTGATGCTGAGTTATGTTCCTATCTCATCACTCATCATCACAGCTACAGTGAACTCTCTGCCAATGCATTATTGAGTTATGGAAATTTGTCAGTATTCATTGAGTCTCTTCTCGCCTGGCTATCGATGTGAATGTGAATGTATTCATAGATAGGCTGTCTGTGTGGACTGCAGGGAAACCGCAGACATATTTTCCAACTCATTTCATATCGAGCGAGAAAGAGATAGAGATGAAAAGAGAGATTGAGATGGAGGCATATAAAATTCAAATATCACCGCTAAAAAGCGTATCCATGTTGTCATCCCTCTCAGTTTCCCCATTCCCCCCACCATTGTGCAACAGCCGCATCCTCTCTATTATCAACAACATAGTCATAGTCATCATGTCTGTCATCGTCATCGTCATCCCCAATCGAGTCCACCCCCTCGAGTCCTTTTTACGATCGAATGCTAATAAAGTCGTCTGCCTTTGGGCGTCGGCGCCAAGTTGCATAATTCAATTACATCCGATGTAGACTCATAAAACTAAATCAAAGGAAAACAAAGCGACACGCTTCATTTACTTTAGTACAACTCCATAGTCGGACATCCCCAACTTACATTCCCCCCTCCAATCCCTTCCAATCCATGGGTAGTGTTGGCTCCTATAGCTTTTCCAATCATAAGAATTTGGCACTACTTGCAGACTCTTCCCAGACAGCAAGGAGCAAGGAGCAATAAAAACATTGAGCCAAGAAGTTCTCCCTTTCTTGTTTCTCTGCCTTCTCCCCCACTCACCGCTCCATGTGTTGAGATCTTTCATATTGCGACGCTGTTTATCCTTTTGGCCCTTTGCCCACATTCCCATCTCGAAGTGCCGTCCGACTTTTGATGGCTACTGCTGTTGGCAGGCAAAGTTTCCCGTCGCTTCCGTCCACTGCCCACTACTCCCACTCCCAAAGTAATCCCGTAGTTCCATCCTACAAGCGGATGTTTCACAGTTTGCGGCTCAAAGCATCAAACAATTTACTAGCTTGACTTTCGTGGCTGCGTGTCTGCTGAAGTAAGTTTTTGGCCAAAAGGAATACTCGTAATAACGTAAAAAGTGATTGTCGTGAATGATTGCTTTCCATTTCTCTCAGTGCAGCTCACTTTATGGCCAACTACTGAGTTGAGCAAACTTGGCCTTGGCCTCCGGCATCTGTCTAACTTGTTGGCGAATTTTGAATTAGTGCCAAGCATAAAGTGTTGGCCATTATTATCCTTCGGACTTCATAACTTGACTCATAAAAATCTTGATTGTTCCGGGTCTAGTTGGATCTCTTGTAGGAAGTGAATCCTATCTCAAATTGGAATGGGAGACAGTAAATACAAATAGTGACGCATAAAATTAAGTGCAGTTGGCATAAACTGAAGTGCTTTGGGCCAATTTGCAGGCTAATGCCCCATGTGTTGCCAATAAGGTTATTTCCACTTAGCGATGTAATTAACCACTTGGAAATACGTGAGGCAATGAGGCAGACTGACAACTGGCAACTGGCCAAAAGAGAGAAATAGAATCAGAAATATCAAATTTAAAGGCATTTCATCTGCAACTGGCAGTTATTTCTTCCTTCTTCTTCTCTTAAGTTCTTTTCCATTTTCTCTGTGAATTTTCTGCTGCTTTCATGTCATCGGAAAACGGCTGACAATACGAGTGCACAGCAGCAGCAGCAATAAAGGAAATGCCCCAAAATGTGGCAGCAAATCGTTCAACAAACAGTTGGATGGCAGACAAGAGGAACGAAGGAAGTGTCCGATTTGAAGTTGCTTTTGTTGCGGACTGCGGCAAAGGACTGCAGTTTGAAATGGACACATCCTTGGACATATCAGATACATCTTTTATATTGTTGCACATTTCTTCAACTTTCGTTCATGGCAAAATATTTGATTTGAGAATCTGCAACGATTTGTAAAAAGGCCACGAGTCTCGACAGGATATTTGAGGATAACTTAAACCCACTGATAACTTAGCAGCAAGTGGAAACTGTGTCTCTTCGGTCAAGTGTGAATAATTCAGCACTCATCCAATTCAATGTCTGCCAAGAAGAAAGTTCCTTCTGTATCTCTCTCTCTCTTCCTCTTCATCTCATTGTGTTTTACGATGGCGCCACAGGCGAGCAACTGCATCTGCATCTTCCTCTGGCTCTGACTCTGCATCCTTCTTACAGGATTAGTTTCACGCGGCAATTTGTGCGGCGCCAGCAATTTGATAGTTGGTTGGGTTTTGGAGAATCGAAGGGGAGATAAAAGGGGGCATAGGATGGGAAAGTTGTGTGTGTCCGTCTGTCCCGGTGTCCGTTTGTCCGCCTGCGGGTCACGTGCCCCTTTTGTTTACATTCCACATTAAGAGGATTCCGTTTGGTTTTATTGCTATTTGATTCTATTTTCAGTCTTTGTTGTTGTGCTGAATCGCGTGCTTGCCACACACAGACGCACACTAAACCGAGGGCTGTGGCACTGCCACAGATCGAGTCTCGCATATTTGTTTTTATGCTCTCTCGCATTCGCATTCCCATTATTATCCTCTTTGGGTTTTTCTACCAACCAACTACTTTTCTCACTGCTCACTCCCTTACCCCCTTACCCCATTCCCTCTAATCCCCCCAAACTTATCCTGCGCAGGGGGTTGGCGTGAACTTTGCCACTTTGGCACGCTGCAACGTTTTTGCTGTTTAGCTCTTGCAACAGTTTAAGCGTCTGTCATTTGTTGTTGCTGCTTATTGTTATACTCCATTTCCGAGCTTGCCACTCACAATTTGTTGCACATGGGGGTTTTTGCTGGTTTCCACTATCTCCCTGCTGAGTGTTGTTGTCGTTGTTGTTGTTGTTGCTGCCCCATTCCGAAGTGCATGTCAGTCCATTTGGTTCATCCCTTTTATCAGCACTCTAAAACCATATCGCTTGCAATCTATTTACTTGCCACACGTGCCACACTTTAGCAATGCTGCAAACAAATCCAAATTCAAATTCAAATCCAAATTTAAACTGTTCTCATTCATCACATTAAAATTTTAATTGGATTTTCTTTTTTGCTATTGTTTTCTTTTTTTGGGCTTTCATTTGCAAATATCGAAAACTTTTGGCCTGCAATTCGATGCTGAATTGAACAAAGTTTTTAGCCAAAATCAAATCAATGGCAATTGATACGTTGACATTTTCGTTGATGGACATGTTCTCGCTTTTGGTAATTGCTCTGACAACTTGTCCAATTTGTCTGGCTCCATGTTTTTTGGTCTAATCAAATTTGCATGACAGCATTTCAGATTGGAATTAGTTATGCGAATTTGAATATATACGTAAAAGTGACAAAAGTGACACAAGATTGGATTAGTCCATGGCTTTAATTTGCATGCAGCACATTGTGGGTGTGAAAAACTGACTGGAAAAACCAACACGAGACAGAGAAGGCCAGTACTTTCAATACATACAATACATTTGTTTTATAGGACCGTTTTTGAGTCTTAATTAGCTTTTGAGTTTCTTATGTAAGTGTGCTGAAATTTTCAAGACAGTTTTGTATTTCTTATACATCAGTTATACCTAAAGATTATACAATCTACATATGCATTTTCTCTTGATTGAAGTTTTTACCTAGCCTTCTAGCCTCTGCTATCTATTATATCTAGTTCTTAACTCCTTGCTTTGCGAGTACAGGGTCTAAACAGGAAAGCGCAACAGTTGCAGCCTGAAGACCGCATTTCAACTGCGCATGTGACCACAGTGAAGATTCGTGGCAAGGGATTCGGTATGTGATAATCGTTGTGATGTGCTCGGTTTATCCGACTCTTTCGTATTTGTTATGTAAACAAAGTGCCAGACATTGCCAATGATGATGTTGCTCATAATGATGATGTTTAATGATAATGGGGCTGTTTTGGCGGTGTGTCTGCAACAACTTGCTGTGTCCAAGACTTAAGCCGAACAATCGATAAATGTTGTCAACTTAAAGCGCCTTAAAGGCTCGCCTCGTCTCGTCTCCAACTCGTCCAATTGTCCTTTTTAGGCCGTGTGGGTTCTGCTGGGCTCTGCTGGCTGCTGTTGTGTCCGTTTGGGTTCGGTTGGGTTCTGTTGTCAAACATGGCATCCCATTTCTAACACCTTTTCGTTGAGTTATTTAATTTATTTGGCCAGTCTTTCGCATTGTATACCCAAGGCATGTCAGCCAGATGCTGTTAAATGCTCACAAGAAAATCCCACATCTTTGCGCTCCCCCTACAACACTTTCCCTACCTCTCTCTTACATACCTCTCTCTCTCTTAGATTGGTGACAAGAAGGACAGCAAAAACAGCATTTGAGCTGATTGCGTTTTGATAAGTGCGCTTCTTATGAATGTATATATATATATACATATATATATGTATATATATATATATATATGTGTGTGTGTGTAAGTGAGTGTTTTACTAAAACGTTTACTCAACTCATAGTTGCAGCCACCACAAGCTTGCCAGCAGACAGTTGTCGACCCACTTCACACATGTAAACAATTATTTAATATCCTGCAAATAAAGCACGGCCTCAGAAGGGGTATATGGGTTACACCACACTGTTTAGCTAATTACGCTTATATGTTTTTAATTTATTGACTTTAATTCCTTTAATTTTGAGCCTCTTTCAATTTTACAGGGTATCTGATAGTGCTTGTAAAATGGCTGTAATGCGCGTGTTAGTTTGTGAACTGTTGCCCAATAACCGCAACATTGCGTGACCAAGCTGCATATATATGAGTGTGTGTGTGTGTGCGTGTGGTAGTGTGTGTGTGGTTTTGGGTTTGCTTTTGTGGCATGTGGCATGTGGCTTGTGGATTGTGGGCTGTAAGTTCAGCTTGTCGCCTGTGTGTGTGTGTGTGTCGCTTTAAATGAAATCAAAAAGAACTTTGACACTAATTGAAATATGCCAGAGCTTAAAACGAAATCTTAAGTAATACCAAATAATGCCTGATGGCAAGGCATTAACTTCTCCCTCGTTCCACACCACTCACCCTAAGTGACCCTTTTCCCCTAGTCTGTCTAAGCGAAACTGTCGGTAAATGAAAATTATGCAAATTTCTCGTTGTGCTTGGACACTTTTCAGTGCAAGGCCAAAGTGCGGTCTTTCTTCCCCCTAACCCTACCGACTCTGAGCCCACCCTCTGGCTCTCCCCTAGCTTGATTGAATGGCCAGTAAGTGCTTTAGCTTCGATGCGGATGCGGATCATAAATGGCAACGGGAAAAGCAGCTAAAGTGCAACCAGAAATGTGTGCCAAAGAACTGGTATGCCTATTTTAAATACCCTGTAAAGTTGCAAACATTTACCTCGTAAATGTTTACTAGTTCACTGTAGAGTATCACAACTTCTATACACCCGCTGTGTGTGCACTGCTTTGACGTGTCTAGGATAACTCAGGGACTATAGATTAGGCACGAACTGAGCTTGAAAATAATTCAATTTGCGTTTCGAGTCGGTCAAGTGAACGAACAGTGAAAAGAACATGAGCCTAAGTAGCCTAAGTAGGCTAAGACTGGCAACATAATTCCCAACCAAATCCGGGCCGAGAGAGTTCGTTGACTTGGTCTAGAATCGTGGGAGAACTGACAGTCTAGGCTGTATTGGCTATCTAGGCTATCATCGTGCAGACGAACAGTCGAGTCTAATAACCAAAATGACAGCCATAAATCAATGATTATTGCCCCCATTGTGTGGGCAGGAAGATGGCCTCAAGTTGTTTGCCGCTTTAAAGTGGGAAATCCGAGATGTTTTTATGGGCATTTTCCAGATAAAAAGAGACTGCCCAGACCTCTGTCTCTTTTGGCCTCCCTCCTCTCTATCCCTCTCTGTCTGCTGTCGCTTTGTCATTTTGTCGCTTTATGCACAATAAATTCAGCCACATTATATGGAAATTCCCAGCTAAGGGCCTCGGTGCTCGGTGTTCGGTGTTCGGCACAGTGTTGAGTTATAAAATGTAATTGAGGTTGTATTTCATGCCAAATGGTTGCTCAGTTGGGATTCGGTTTCAATTGACAGGTGGCTTTCAAAAAGTTCCTACGATAATATTCATATTTATGATTTTAAAAGCCAACACATTTGCCCTTAGAAAATCACATACATTTTCCGCATCCACATGGAATAATAATATCGATTCGTATTATGGAATTTTGGAAAAGTTCCCAAAGAGACATCAAATGTTGAGTTTATGCCGCATAGATTGCTGAAAATTTATAGAAATTTGTTAATTTTTTTGCTTAAAAGTAGCGATAGCCTTTAATCGGTGAAAGATAATGAAAAATCAGTTATAAGCGATTTACACACACAGATTTATGTAAAATATTATTATGTTAATGGCATTTAAAGTGATCTTATTAAATATTCATCCACATTTGTTTCGAATATTCATTGCATTGTAAAATATTGATACACATTAATCCTGTCATAATTATTAATTTGCCATAAATTGAAGGGCGTAAATTATATTTTATCGTCAGATGGCATTCCTACCATGCTCATATACCCCATATACATACTATATATCATCTTTTTATCGAACTCCCATTCGATACTTGCGGGGCGAGTAAGCTGTGCTCATGTTATTCAATACATATGTATGTATTCCTGGAAAACATACCAATAATGACTGCCTCAGTTCACATTGTCTATCTACAATGAGCTGAGGTTATTGTATTGTTATGTATTCTCCCCCCTAAGGGTGCTATGGGGGTGCAGAACCTAATGTAAATTAATTGGCTATACAAATTAGCCAACAACACAAAAATGTTTCGATTTAGGTCCAGAGTCCAAAGTTGCGCTGTAAACAGGCGGACATTCGAATATTTAGACTAGCACATACCCTATAACTTTCATCAGGAATAATTTAACATGTTTAAATTCTAAGCTTTAGCATATAATGGGCGGACTAGAGAGAAATTTTGTCATACAAAATTGGAATAATAAGTTCTTCTAGGTATTCCCTTTGAATTTATGAACTAATATACCCACTGAGTGCGTGGTATTTGAGCAAACCGCAACAATATGGCCGTGTGGCAGGTAAACAAAGGCCAACAATGTCGCTCGTTATTTTTAATCAGTTATCAAAATTTATCGCATTAAATTTGTCTGGCCAGGGATAGAAGACGGTGCCAGGGATGCCAGCTGGTTGGTACGCCAAAGCACCAACCTAAAACAGTTTATTTTTATCACTTTTAACACGTATTTGTGTACAATTTAAAATTTTAATTTTGTATCCAACATTTACGCGAGTTTAATGAAGTTGCCACTGTGCTGCATTTGCCACTTGTTTATTGGCGGCCAGTGTGTGCAACATATTAAATTTAATCGACAAACAGCAACGATAAATAGCCAGAGGATATGGGCATAGTACTGCAGAGAAAGAGAGAATTAGAGAACTAGAACAATGGCTGTCAATAAAACTACTTAAAAATGCTCAAATGCTGAAATGTAATTCGATATTCTGTGCGAAACTGAGCCAAAACTATTTTCCAAATGAACAAATAGCCGCAGGTTGTTGTATTGCTCTTTCCTCTCTCCTCTCCCCCTCTCTCTCTCTATCTTTTCTTCTCTCTCTTCTTCCCTCTCTTTCTCTGTCGCTCTTTCGCAGTAAAGTGGAGCTTAAATACGATTCAATTTTATGCTGTTTCAAGTTCTACAAATAGATTTGAAGCATTTGTAATAACAAAAGCTCCACTTTCAACGACTTTTGAGATACCCTAGGTTAGCTACATTCCCTCTCCCAGCACACCCAGAGGTACAGCGAACAATTTATAGAAAACACAATCTAATCCCCCAGCGGCAATGAGAACGTGGTGTGCCTCACAATGCGAAATCACCATGGAATTAGAAGCCAAGTTAAGTAAAGGAAATTAAGAAAAGCACGTGGTGTGAGGAAGGGAGGAGGTAGGAGGGATGGAATAAAAACATTAGCTTAACTTACTTCTCCGTCTTGAGATTCAATTAGAAATTGAAAGCCATTTTATAATTGAAATGAGTCTGCCACGCCTCCTACAACCTGGTGATTTTCATCAAATGCTTTCAAACTGAAACGAAAATGATAACTGGTAAAACGCTTAAATACTTTTTAGATGTGTCTTCTTTTGATAAAACTATATACTATTTAAAATACATTCATGAACCTGAAAGAAAATTTGAAAGAAGCAATGAACCGAATGTTTAATACTCTCTCTTCTATTTTTAATTATATGAACTTTAAACGATGAAATATTAAAGTTCGACCCCATAAAGTATATATATTCTTAACCTACACAAAATTTCCAATCAATTAGAACAGTTTTTGGTAACAAAATAAAAAAAAAATTTTTGAAAATTTTTTTAAAAAATGCAAAGGGGTATTTATGGAAAATTTTTTCAAAAAATTAAATTTAAAAAAATTTTAGTTCTAGATGCAGAATTAATTATGTAGTAAAACAGAGTTTATATTGCTATTCCGTTCCAAAATCAGTTCAGTTTTGGCATAGTTATGGTAGCTCAAAGTTTTAAAAAAGCTCATAACTGGATTTCAAACTTGCCTAACTGCACAACCTTCTGTTAGGCTTTGATAAAGCTATGCGAGTTTAAAGTCTACAAATATATAATTGAGCAAACTGTAGAGAAGTAGAGATACTGAGAGAGAGAGAGAGGGAGAGAGAGCGAGAGGGAGAGAGAGAGAGGAGACGTGGTGGAGCAATTCATTAGACCCTGAATCATGTAATTGAAAACTTTTTGACACAACTGACAGAACTCACATCATAATCATCATCTACACGATGGGCAACAACATCATCTTCTTTCTGCTCTACGTTAAATTTATCCAGACAGTTAGTAACGAAGGGGGAGGGTGGGCGAAGGGGGCGTGACAGCTGGTACTGGATCTAGGGACTGACTGATGATGCGTGTGACTAAGCAGAAAATTCGCAGCAATGTGTCGCCGACTCATCCAATTCCTCCTCCGAGAGCAGACGGTTCCCGCACATCCTGCGCCCTGATTATGATTGAGTTGACGTCGTTAATATGTTATCGATGACGGACTGCTCTCCATGGGGATGAAAAGGGAGAGAAACTAGATACTCGAAGGAGGAGAGACGCGTCTGCACTGCCTGCTGGCTGTTTATCTGTCTGTCTGCTGCTCCATTTAAATCAGTTACATTTCTCTCGTACATTCCAAGTAAACAAATGTGCTTTTACATTTTGTTATTTGTCTTTTGAATTATTAATGAGTCCTGAAAGACCTGAATGTCCCGACTGCGAACTGAACTGTGGCAACCTGCTGGCTGCACTTGACGTCCTGATGATCTGGCTCTTAATCAAGTGAACAGAAACTCTCATCTCAGATAAGTTTAATTAAAATCCCAGGCACACATTCCTTTCGTTGGACTTTCTCTGCATTGACCGCGCAATCTTAAAACTTTAAATAGTTTTCTCTGGCTGCGGGAAAAAACTGTTCATGAAAAGCCAAACCAAACCAAAAGGGGCAACAAAGTTTCGGATTTCGATTTTTACTGCGGCCAGAAAACCAGAAAAAATAAACTTGCAGTGCGGTTAGAGCTTTAGAAGAAGAAGGGAAATTGCAATGGAAATGTGAAAGGGGAAAGTGCAAGCAGCTTGAATTGCAGGTTGGTTTCTTGGCAACAGTTTCACATTGGGACCATTTCCATACCAACTCTTGACTTTCCACCTGGCCAATTCTGTTTTCGATGTTTCTGTTTCCACTTGGAATTCAGTTCGAGTAGCTGCACGCAACCCTGAAAGAGCTGGAGCTATTAGAAGGGTGCCACCAGGAGAAGGGTGCAACCACTTAAACCACAAAATTCACACAAAGCATTTTTGTAAACCAAAAGTTGTTCCTTGTTTGTCTAGTACATTCTGGCATTGCCAATGCCCACTGTACTGCATTATTTATGCCAGAGAAACACCCAAATATTAGCTTGAATTTATTAAAACATCCAACGGAACAACTTATTCTGGATAGAATCCTTTCCTAACATACACAGCATAGGTGGAAAGACGAGTCCTTGAGCTGTTAATCTTTTTTTCAACTTTGTAATTACTTTTGCAGTCAGAAAAGTTTTGAGGAATTGAGGAACACATTTGAAAATTGTTTTGAAAGCAAGAAGTAAAGCCACTCAACCACAGCAGCACTGCACCACACACTCCAACACACTCGCACACTCTCTGGCACCACACACAGTGTCACCAACATCAACTTCAACAACTGCAAGGGACTCAACTAAATCACTTTCTATTCAACAGGACTCTTTAACGAGCAGACGACACAAAAAGGACACCAGGACAATAGGACAACGAGGACAACCAGGACACGTGCTCAACACCAACGAGTGACCAGCGGGTGAAACGTTGCCAACGTGACGATTCACGCATCCAAATAGAACCAACCAGTTGGTCAAACCAGCAGACATAGGAGCAGGAGCAGAGTTAGTAGGGGAAAAGGAGGAAAGGCCAATAAAAAAGCTAACGAAAATGCTGATGGCACTTGCAGTCGACAGGCGATATCAGCACCACCATCTACTACAGCTGCAACAGAAGCACCACCACCAGAAACAGCAACAGACGCAACCACAGCAAAAACAAAACAGGAAAAGTTTAACTCAGTTCGCCCCTTTTTGCCAGAGACCAGAGGAATAGGAGTAGACAGGAGCAGAAAAAGAAGCAGTAAAGACTAAAAAGTTCCAAATTTGGCAGACAGAATACTCGTAGAGCTGCCCGTCGCTTTGTGGCCGTATCAGCATCCGGAACCGACACTGGGAACTGGGAACTGGAACTGTTAGCAGCAGTTGTCGTATTTCGAATTTGATTTTAACGCTTCTTGGGATTCAGACGACGGCTTCTGTTTACCAACTTGCAAGCAAATCAAAGTTTTAGCTGCAAACGGAAGCGTCTCCCCAATACTCATTTCCCACTTCGTACGGAACAGAAACGCATCAATGATTACACATTGAAATTGCCTGGCAACAAGGTAAGAGGAAATACATTCGGACAGATGCACATATGTTAATGACTACTCGTATGAAACAATAATATGCCATTCCAGTATTGAGTTAAAGATAACTTATACAGTTAGTTGAAATGGCCAACTTTTGGCCTGGAAAACACCGTCTAAGCATTTTCAACAGCCATCACAAGGTGATGAAACACCAATACAAAAACTAGACCGGGCAGAGAGTGAGGGAAAACATATTTCGATTTGAAATTAATCGTTAGGACAGTTGGTGGAACTTTTAGACACGCCTCCAACCGAATCCCCGCCCCACAGATATGATTAATAGTTGAATGGCAAAGTGCGACGGGACAAATTCATTGCTTCTCAACAGGAAAAACAAACAAACAGTCCTTGTCTGGAAGAGAGGGGAAGCGGGGCATAGGCCAAGGCGTAGGGCACGTCCTAGTCATTAATAGTTCCAAAATAATTGTTGACCATGACGACGACTTCGAGGACGAGGACGAGGACGACCACAAAAGTTGCGCGAAAACACGACAAAACAAATCCACACACAAATCGATTTCCGGCTAGAGCCACCCTCGCATCCCTTCTCCCTCTCACCAATTGTACATATATTACGTCCCTGTTGACAGCTGCAAGTAGCTGCTGCTTTTCTTTCCTACTTTCCCCTAACCCACTTTCTCTGTCTTACCTACTGCTAACGACTTCACAGTCCAGTGGAACAGTTTGTTGTTTGTTTTGCTATTTTTCCATTTCTTGCTCCACGCAAGCTTTCATTATTGATGGCGCCAAGCATTGAAGTGCCTCCAGATCGACCTTGTGCAACCCCGGTTTCCTGCTACCAGCAGTTCCAATTCGAGTGCCACCTCCGACAAGTTGTACAAAATAGTTACAGTAATGGGCATTCATTCGGCGTGCCAAGCCGGAATGACGTCGTGCCTCCTCGGATTGATTAATGGTCTACGGTTCCAAAATGTGAATCAAGGCTGTGTGCCTATTATGTAGGACTTGGTCTCCTCGTCACTCCATCATTCGTTCGTTTTCCGGCACTTAACTGTAATTGGAGCAAAATGCTTCCATCTCATTATGCAGCAGTTCTAGACTCCTAGTCGTGTAGTCGCTGAATCAGGGCACTTCAATTAGTTAACAGCATAAAAATATATATAATACACACACACAACTGCTGCACAAAATCGTAATTGAGAACCGAGATTGATGAATGAATTCTGAACTCGGACCTGGGACATCGGTGGTCACCGGTGCAGCTGTCGTTCACGTCACAGGGTCAGTGGTTTCTGCACCACTTTCTTCTCCTCCTGCTCCTCTTGCTGCAGCCGTTCACATCCTCTGGCTAGTTTCCATCACTTGCTGTGTGGACTCATTTCTTTTTTATGGCTCTATCGTTGCGATTGCATTCAAGTTCGCTGAGGCATGCACGACTCCCGGGCAATTGACACTTTACAAAGCGGCCAGCGCCATCGTACTCCACCCCGTACACCCCTCCTCTGTTGTCCTCTCGTTCCACTTCCGTCTTCCGCTTGCAGCCTTTGAATTCAAATTGGATTTCATTAGCGACAACTCAAAGAATCTTCCACTTTGTTTGTTGCTCTTTGTAATTTCCTGTCCTTTCCGTGATTGCCCGAGATTCATTCTTCATCTTATTTATCTTTGCTCCCTCCAACAAAACGCGCGCTCGTTATGTTTTTAACGACCAGTTAACACTCCCTTCCCCTGCAAAAATATTTTGCCATCCCCACTTCAAAATTAACAAGCAGCATGAAATCATAGAAACCGATTTACCTTCAACCTTCAAACCCCCCAGTTCCCCCGACTCAAGCTCTGCTCGCAACATGACGTTGCATGATTTGCTTTCAGGCCTTCCAGGTCCACCACTCCACCACTTTGGTTATTTGTTCATGTGAAAGACGCGTGACGGTTGCATGACCCAACTCCCAGCTACCAGTGCTCTGCCTCCTTCTGGACGCATATCTGGAATAACTTCACTCAGTGCCAGCTCCCGCATTGCTGGGCATGTGATTGACGTGATGCATTCCCATATTATATAGAAAAATCGTTCACATACTGAAGTATTTCTATACTTGCCACATGTCGAGTCAAAATTCGACTATGTTGCAACATTGTGAACTGTAAACAAGAGTTAAACGATTTCGCTTCAACCCCCTGTGAGTATTTCATGCTCCCTTCGCCTCCTTACTCCCTCCATACTCCTGCTGGACGGGTGTGTCTCTCAGTCTCTCAAGGTTTTACCCTTCGATGGAGTGACGACAACATTAAAATTAAATATTTTTTACGCTACTATTGTACAAGATTTTCCGCTCTGCCTTCAATTTCGTCGTGTTGCCCCAGCAACAAGCAATTTTCGTTTCAATGTTGCCAGCAACAACAACGTCAGGGAGAATTCTCCCCATTTCCATTCCTTATACCCATTCCCATTCGAGCAACCCCAACACCTCCAAGAACTCACTGTGCAAGGGCGCGTAAAAATGCAATTTCAACAAGTTTCACTTTGATGTGCACATTTCTTGGGACGAAGGAAACCCGAACCCAAACTCTCCCCTCTCTCTCTCTCCCTTTAGTTCTAGTTCTCTCCGCCCAACATTGTGAACTCAAGGAAATTTCCCTTTAAATTAAAAGTTAATGCAAAAGAAAATTATTTTTAATGAATAGAAAACAGTCCGAAAATCGCCACATTAACAAAACAACCCTCCCACTCCTCCTCCTGCTCCTCCTCCTCCCAAGAGCCGCACCGCTCTTGCTTAAATCCTCCCTTGAACTTTGCCGAATATTTCGGGTGTCGATACACTTTAGTAGCCAGCAGGTCGATGGAAGGAATAGCTGAAGGTGTGAGGAATTTTTAAACTGTGCCAATTAAAATCCAAACTCGTCTCTGATTCAAGGGGTAGCCAATTAAGGGATTCGCATTCGCAGGGCCAAAAGGAGTAAGCTCTGTTGAGGTGTGACCGACATAGAAACAGGAATGCGGAATGCGGAAAGCGGAAAGCGTGAGACATGGAATGATAATTTGAGGGAATGCACAGGATGCACTCCTTCAAAAGACAGCCAGCTAATGACACTAATTATCCTCTTAATCTTTTATGCAAATTGTGTGCCGCCATTGTGTAAGTGGAACCAGACGCCGGCACTTCTCTGACTCAGTCGCCGACACTTGATGCATCTCACTCTGCCTTCGTGTCTTACTCCCCGTTCTCCCCTGTTCAGCAAAGTCGTGTCTGCGGTTGCAGTGGCACGTATGTATGTGTATGTGCATGTCTCTGTGGCATAGCTATTCAGACAATCGCAGGTATTATAATTATGGGGATGCAGGAGACTGCACGAGATTGTGGAAGGACTCATAAAAGAGGTGAAACTTTTCAAGCCGACTGCAGACGGTAGTAGACGGCAAAGTTTACGCTGTGCAAGGTGCGTGATATGAAAGACGGCCAAAGTTCTGAGCAGCAACAGGACTTGGGTGTGGATCTGGTACCGTAACCATATTTCCATACCATACCATAACAAACCATATCGTGCCATCTCATACTGGGTGTCGTCTTTATCTTTCACGCTCAAGAAACGAGCAGTAACAAGGCCATATTAAAGACACTTGAAGTACTTGTTTAAAATTCACTAAAGAGGCCAATCGAAAAGTGGAAAGTCCCCTTTTGGAGAGTGAATCACATCCGTTTCAAATCAGAACTGAATTAATTAAACTTGTCACAAGTGCATTTCCATTTCTCTCTTATCGTTGTTGTCGTAGGACAGACAAACAATGCTCCAAATATTGGGGTTGAGTGTCATTGTCCTTTTTGGAATGTTTGTGCATATTTAATGAGAGTCACTTTGAGGTTATGTTTGGTTTGTCGGGTGTTTTTAAACTACAGTATTTCCCCTAAATGGATGAATAACAAAACGAACAAAGCAGACATTCGCCACATTTCTTTCTATTCTACTATACCTTCATTGAGGAACTTTGCAGTTTGTCGGTGGGAAACGGAAAAAAAAGGAAAGTGAAACACACTGGGGAAATGGGGAAAAACAGGAAAACTCAACGGGGTGTTTTTCATAATTTCGTATTCAGAAATGAAATGAAGTTGCAAAATGAATGCGACGTGGTCTGAGCGGGTCACGGGATGAAAGCTAACAAAAAATGCTTTTTCTTGTTCTATAATTGGATTTCAAATTGTTTTAAAAATCGAGAACGCGCCTCGACTTTTCCACTTTGGCATCTTTAATGTACGCACAGACATATACGGTATTCTTTTCATATTACTCTTCCGTAACATTCGACATCCGGCGCAGGACAAAAGATAGGAAAAAGCCTGGCAGTGCAGTGCAGAAGAGAGTTAAAAGCATTTGCGAGTTTCAAGACGAACGCGGACGTTGCTTATCCTGATCTGACGTCACATAAAACAACCGACTAGGATAGATAGTAGAAAGGGCGTGTGAGAGTGAGGGAGAGACAACAATAAAAGCGGATGAAGAAATTTCATTTCACGTCTTTTTAACTTGAACTCGAGCTCGTCTTTCACTCGCTACTCTACCAGTTGAAAGAGAAAGGGCCTAAAGGAGAGTTGGAAAATCAGGGATTAGAACGTTCCTGCAGCTAGTTAGAGTTACACAAAGCAAACGACGATGGCGATGATGATGATGAAGGGAATCGTGAGGATGATGATGAAGTCTTGACTGAAATCGAGTTAGACTACAATTGACACCTTTTAATATTTGGTCTTCCCTTTATCGAAATTTGGTTTTTTTTTTCCCTGTCTCCTCCCTTCGTCAGACGACATCTGAGACAACTCGAAAGCGAAAACCAATTGACGCTCCTTGCATTGTCGCCTGCTGGTGACGGATTCGATTTCGATTATTATTGTGTCTTGGGTTTTGTTTACCGAACTTCCCCCAACCCGACTGCATGTCGAGAAAATCAATTTCCGTTGACGGTGCAAAACACTAAGTGGTATGAGTGAAAATGGTGCCGTCAACTTTGCGGGAAAAGTAAACACAAACTGCACAAAGTTTGCACAGCAGTGGAAAATTCGCAAGACTGTGAAAATGAGACTATGAACGAGACTTCAGAAGAGGGGGTTAGATGGTGTAACAAAGCAAATTGTGAAATAAACTTTCCCTTTATGCTGGCAATGCATTCGCATACCTGATTCCTACCAGGACTACCTTGAGGTGCACGGGAGGACTTTACTTTGCGTGCACGAGGGAGCCATTAACACATACGCGATGCACTCCTGGCGCTTCCTGCCACGGTCTTATCGCTTATCCGGTAATCCACCTCTCCCTTCGTTATCACTTTCAATTTGATTTGCACTCCATTAGCTGGCAATGCCAACAGGTGCGCCAGTCGACTCGTATTGCCACATTAAATCAATTAACAATGAATCAAACTAAACTCACAAGTAGTCTATCTTCTATCCAATCATTCGTAAGTTCTGCAAAATCGAAATCTTCAAAAGAACAGGCCTTTACAGCACCCTTTGCTTGATGCGTGAAACGGCCTGTCCCTCATGGGTAACCTACTACACCTGCCTTTATCCTTCTCTACTGCCACACGATGACACCCTGGGGTCTGATTGTGGCAGCACCACAGACTGCCAAGTAAATCAAAGCCTTTGGATAGCTTGAGGCACGTGCCAGGTGCCAGTAACAAAAACATCCAAACATCAATAGCTATTTGTGGCACTCACCAGAGCGACCATCAGATGTGATGATGCTATATACACACTTCTTTCCCGAACGAATAACCAAATCAAGTCACCTTACTCAAGATGATAAAAATTAAATTCTAATTTATATTTACGAGCTGATAAAACTCCTGCTGAGCGTTAAACTCGAAACAAGAGCCATTCATAAATATGGAACGGTCCTTGCCATACCACCTGGGGGGGTTTTGGGGGTATGTCTGAAGTTGGGGCAAGTTCGCATGGCACTCACGTAGCAAAAGCGACCCACAGACCCACTGTGCAAAGGTGAATTATGTAGATACGAATGGGTGTGTGAGTGGAGTGCGTGGAGTGAGTGGAGTGAGTGTCTGAGTGCAGTGAATGAATGGCGCAGCTTGCGAGCATGTTTAGATAAGCAAAATGTGCTACACAATCCCATGTCTGACTCTCTATCTTTATCCTTGCCACTGGCGATTGTAACAGCCACAAATACTATATGGAAATTTGGAAACTAAACTTGGGAGTTTCCCAAAAAAAAACTTCAAGAATTATCCGTCGAATCCCTTAAACGAATCTTAAACTCTTTACACATTGTCTTCATTTACTATTTCCACCTCTTTTACTCGCTTTTGTCTCCTTTTTCGTCTTTCTGTTTCCTTTTCTGTACAAATTTAACTTCTTGGTCTTGGCAAATCTGTCGCAAATTAGAATAAATTATTTAGCAGCTTTTTTTCCTTCTGTTTTTCCTGTTAAACAGTTCATAGACCCAAGCGACGCCATCGTTTATTTTTTCTCCTAGACAACGAGTCAAGTCTCCTGCTGCTTTTAACTTTTGCCTCTCCCTTTCCATCTGATGATTGTTTGGCCCATTTTCGTCACCATCTTCTAACGCAATTTCCATCGACGCTTAATTAAATATTCAATTTCCATGGAGACTCCTTTGGATTTTTATTTGATGCTGATTCCTTGACATTTTTGCGTCTCCTTTGGCCTCTTCAGAGTTTCTAAGCCATCTCGTTGTTTGCTTAGACTTCAATAACGATTTCGACATACATATGTATGTTATGCTATGTACTTTATGGTTATCTGCTTATCTTAGAGCATAGACTAAGAGTCATAAACATCTGCAGACAATTGGGGGAAACAAAAGTAAAGCTCCAAATTGGAGTCGAGTGTTGCATATGCCTCAGTCTCAGTCTGGCAGCCATAATTATGGTTTACTCCCCACTTTAGCATACATGACATATGCCAAAGCAAGACGGAGAAAGTAAGAGAGAGATAGAAAGACACTCATTTAGTCAAACAATTATAGGCAAGTGCACGCATATACATGGACTTACTCCTATCTGCTCACTCGTGTGGAGCTGCTTTTGGCCCTTCTTTCTCAGCCTTCTGTTACACTGCCCTTCTGCATTTCTTTACCACTGGATTCTATTAAATCAGTCTATAAATGTTGGCCAAATTGCTTTAATGTGCAGTGAAAGTTTAACTAACGACAGCGGGGACTACAGCAATTACACCAGATGGGGAGAAGGAAATGATAGAAGGGAGAGGGAGGGAGAGTAAATAACAATAAAAACAACAACAGCGAACAGAAGACAGACTATGTTACTACAGCTGCTGAGACATGACTTTGTGCTTGTTTAGAAACACTTGCAAAATATTATTGCAGCAGAGGGGGGAAGGGGGAATCACCGAAAGCTAGAAAAGTGATGTCTAGATTCCTAGACAGTCTATATGCCATATGCAACGACAACATTAAAACTAAAATAAAAAGAAAGAAGGAAGCAGCAAACATTAGGATATTAGATGAAAGCAAAACTCTAGGACAAACAGAAGAAATGGGGGGCTGCTGCTGCGGTTGAACTTGTGCAACAAGATAGAAGAGAGTTAGAGGGTAGAGGGTAGAGGAAAGGGCTCAAAGCACTTGAATGGCAATAGGTGCAAAGTGAGTGCGTGAGGAACTGAAGCGAAACGAAGGGAGTGAGAGAACAAAGGGTGATAAAGAGAATGAGACGAAATTAATGGCAAAAGCACAGACAGTGAAATGTTTTAAATTAATGCCTGGAATGGAGTATTTTATGGGGATTACCAAAGAGATTCGTACAACATGAACAGGTGCTAATTAAAAATGTTGTCGTCGCCTCATTAAAGAAATTTGTAAATCAACCTGCAAATGACGCGCGCAGCATGAGAAAAGTTAAGCCTACAGTGAGTGAAAGGGAAGAGAGAGAGAGAGCTGTGGGGATCCCCTTTTCGTTGGGGGTAGAAACTTTGGGGCGGCACGTACGCTGTTAATGGATTTCCCACTGTTGTTCTTTTGATTAAAACGCATTATTTACATTTGTGACACAGCCAGAAAGTGGGAAGGAGCAATGGGGCATTAACGGGGCTAAAGGGGAGAACGATTTTACGTCTATGTCGAGCTTGAGGTCCTTTTGGTCCTGCTGGAAACTTGACGTCGGCAAAGGTTGACAAATTGCCCAGCCGTCGCTTGATTTTTGTTCAGTTTTTGCATTATTTTTTTGCTCTATTTTGTTGGTTTTTCTTTAGGAGTGCAGGTTTTTTTGGTGCTGTCAAGGATAGTGGCAAACTACGGCGGATGCTTTTGTCTGCCATTACACTATTGATTGCTTCCTGTCAGCCGCAGAGAGACAAACGGAAGTCGCCAACGGATGTTGCTTTTGTTGCCTGTTGCCTGCTGCCTGCTGCCTGTTGGCTGTTTCCCTGTTATAGCCAGTTATTCAGTTAGCCAGAGAGTTTGGCTGTCCGACATGGGCTTTGTGTGGGATTTGTCTGGCCACAGTGCAGCACACTTGGCATAAGCAGCTTCCAAACCCGCTGCCCTGCTCCTCCACTCCTGCTGCTTCACCCTTCACGCGGTTTTTGCTCCATTCATTTGCTTAGTGGTTTCTGTGTGTTTCCCATTGATTTCATTGCGGTCAAGTGCTGACCTAAAAAAGGGGGCGGCCATTAGTCGCACAGACAGGCACTGAGTGCTTACTACTGAAGAGGGGAGGCACTACGCAGGTCAAGGGGGCGTGCACTTAATGGGATTGACAACTGTAATGAGCTACAGGCAAAGATTATAGCGCATTAATTGCAGCAGAAGAAGAAGAATTCTACGATAAGTCAATAAATTGGGTCAAGCACTTTCTACAATTCAAACACTCAAACAGAAATTAAAACCCACAATTTCAACTCGTTTCAATTTATTTACCAGCACACAAGCAACAGCAATTGATAAGCGATTGTAACTGACATGTTATCATTTAATATTCATGAGTGCACTCATTGCACTCATATCATGCAAATAGCCATCAATCAAATATAATTTGGCGTTGAATCATATTACACTCATATCAAATGTTTTGCACTAATTGCACCACAGTGCAAGCAAATTGAAGTATGTAAACATTAAGCGAAATCGTTGGAATATTAAATGTTAAGCATAATTTTAAGCAATTTTAAGTATATAGCATCCAACACAATTTGAAATATGTATGTTTATAGCTTTTAACCTTTAACATTTCACACATTACCCGCACTGTTTGTGCTGGCGCGCAGTGTGGCCCCCTATGACACAGCAGCGACACCTGGTTACTAATTTATGTTCATTAAGCAGGCGTTAAGTCGCCTTAAGAGCAAGCTGGCGCCATCCTCTGGCTCAGTCTCTCTACTAGACTCAACTCCACTCATTTGCATTTACATATTTAGAGAGAGCAGCCACGCAATTGTCGAAAACGGCAAAACAGCGAAAGAGACAGAGGATGTTGGAAGAGAGAGCTGATTACTGTTACGGTGCCGAGGTGACAAACCAAAATGTGTAGTTTCATGTAATTTGTATGTCGTTGTTGGTGTTGTTGTTGTCGCTGCTGTTGGGCAGATTAGTATGCAAATACAGTGTGGAGTGTGGAGAGTGGAATGAGAGCAAGCCTTTGAGCAGAGATTACGCGCTAGATGGAAAACCAGCGGCAAAAGATGGAGCGAAAGTAGAAACAACAACAACAACAAAACAGCAAAAGGAGCAGACACAAAAAATCAATTTACAAAACGCGCTCAACACTTATCCCACACTCTGTTTCTCTCTCTCTCTCTCTCTCTCTTTCTCTCTCTCTCTCTTTGTGGGCTCTAATTTGTGTGTAGTGCATTTTCGTGTCACATGTCCATGAATGGAAAGAATTAAAGCAAAAACAAAAACAAAAGCAAAGAAAAGAGCAGCTTAACTAGTCGCACACACACACACCGCAAGCCAGGAGCTGCTGTGGTAATCAGCTTGAAAGCACCAGAGCTGTTCCCGAAAATCCATTTGCCCATTTGCTGGTGCGCATAAAAAGTCGCGTAAATCTCATCAAATCTATCAAAATCATTTACGCAAATCGCACCACGCATCTGGGGCTCCATTGTAATTGGAAGCCAGTCTCACTACAGACTCCATCAGTGTCAGCTGCATTGGATTTGATTTGATCCAATAAATGGAAAGCTGCAAAACTTTATTAAAAGCCAGCAAAATTGTTTGCGCTCAAAAATGGCACCAAAGTGACAGCGATAGCGGCTGCAGGGGGGGCTCTGGCAACTCTGGGGCTGGGTACTGTAGGTAAAAGCAGTAGGTGGCGCCACCAGCCCTAGGCAGACAGCCAGGCAGGCGTTCAGTCAATTGTAGTTGTAGCTTCGCGGCTGTTGCTCAAAGTTTTAATTACACGTTCGTTATGCCTTGACTGGAGAATTGAGAATAGCGAATGGAGTATTGTGTATTGTGCAATGGGACGTTGGGACCTTGGTGCAGGTGTAGCAAGGGCAGTAACATTTTCGGCATGCCAAAGCAGCAGTTGGATGTGACGCCCATTGGCCTTGGCTTTGGCTGCACCTACACATACACGAAGTTCTCCTTCTCACTCTCTCTCTACCTCTCTCTCTCTCTCTCTCTCTCTCTGTCTCTGCTGGACAATACTTGTCTATCAATGTAGTTGTTGTTGCGGCTGGCTGGCTGCATGCAAAGCACCGTTGTTTTGCATTTACTTGGCGACAAAGATTTATCACCCCGAACAGACGCACAAGAACAACAAGAACACAAGAAGCAACAACAGTGACAAACGAGTTGGCTTCGTGGGTTGCTCAAAGAGTTGCATAAATATGTATGTATGTGAGTTTTTCGATTTGTATACCCTCTGAGGGGTATATTGGGTTTGTCAAAAGTATGTATCAGGCAGAATTAGGCGTGACAGACCCCATAAAGTATATATATTCTTGATCACCATCAACAGCCGATATAGCCATGTCCGTCTGTCCGTCTGTCCGCCTGTCCGTCTGTCTGAGTCATTCTAGGCGACGAACCAGGAAAAAATGATCCGTTTGGAAATCCGTTAAGTTTTGGGAGGTTTAAAATTAAAAAAAAATTTTTTTTTTTTTTTTTGTTTTAAAAGGTTTGTTTTAATTTTTTTTTTTATTTATAGTTTAACAAATTTGTGAAGCTCAAGAGCCAAAGTATTGAAGCAACCCACTTAGAATCCCCACCACATTATCTGTTGCAGTTGCAGTTTTGCGGGGTGTTTGGGTGAGTGGGTCGTTTGAGTGGTTCGTTGGCTGGTTGAACCCTTCCACCCTTCTCACCCACTTCCCAGCAACCACACCGACTAGATGGAATGGAGAATACTGGGTGTTTGGGTGTTGCGCGCGGTTTGTCAGCTAGACGACGCTGATGATGGAGTGCGGCATTGTTGCATTTTAATTGAAATTTCTTTGTAAACTTGGCAACAGCAGCAACAACAACAGCAGCGAAACCACTAGAAAGAGAGAGTAAGAGTGCGAGTGAGTGTGAGTGAGAGAGATATATCGCAATGACAACAACAAAAACGTGTCGCCTGCAATCAAAAAACAAATGAGAAGCGAACAACACCAAAAGTAGCAATAATAATGAATGAATAAAACCTACATCAGCAGCAACAACAACAACAACACCTAGTGTTTTTTAACCCAGTTACCCAAAGGCAGCTATGGACTGATGTTTAGCTACCTAAGAAAGTAGAGGAAGAGGATTCAAGTCCTTAGTAGCTATAAGAGCTAGAGCCTCTACTTTTGTGGACAACACTCCTATGTAGTGCACGCAGATCAAGTTTAAAGTCCCTTTAGTGGGCATACAGCAGTCGAGCAGTTCAATTGTCGCTTTGCCACTTGTTTTTTGCTGCCACAACTGTGGCAAGCGGCGTCGAGAGAGGCGTCGATTGTTGGTTGCAAGGACATTTTTGCGGCACAACGCAAATATAATAATAAATTTCGCATATTGCTGCTGCTTCAGCTATTATTTTTCATAAATGAAACTGTTGTCAATGGAATGCATTGTTGTTGTTGTCGTTGTTCTTGTTTTTTTTTTTGTCAGCGCTTTATTGTTTTACCACCCACTGGCTGGCATTGCGGTCAGTTTATTGTTAGCCGAATACCAGTTACCAGTTACCAGCTGGCAAAAAGTGGCCTAGAGTGGGCCAGAAGAGCCGTCGGTGGTCGGTTGATGGTTGCCGTGGCTGGAAAACCACGTAATTTGCCGTCTGATGAAGATTTACGACCTAAAAGCCACAAAAATAAACGCCAAAATACAAGAGGCCAATAGCACACACACAATAGAGCACACGCAAAAGGCCAATAGACTTTTGGCATTTGGGAGGCAGAGTGTCCACTTGCCACTTCCTGTGTGCCGCGTTGCCACCTATGTATATATATGATGGATAGGCCAAGACGATAACCCTACGAACTCAACCTGCTTTAACTCCCTCAAGTAGGCTCCATTTATGTAAATTAAGCAACAAAATGAGGCAGATTTGTCTTGTGTTTATTAGCCAAAAAGATGTTGCCAAACTTGGTCATAACTCACACGCAGTCAAAGCATCAAACTAGACCCGGGAGACAATCGCTCCGACTCTTTGTCTTATGAAAACAAATTGAACCTCAAATGAGTGGGCGGCACACATTTGTACATATGTGGCCAAGAATCTCTGCTCTTAATAGCAGCTCTAGGAATATTAGAAGTGAACGATAGGGGAAGGTTATTAAGGCTCCACTACTGCTGATTCCCATCGTACTCTAGGATCCACCCGTTTAACCCACATTCTCTGCCTATGAATACTTTGGCTGCTGCCCAATAAATAATTCATGCTGCAACTAAGATGTCTGCACGGAAATGCCGCCCAGTTAGGCCCCAAGTACCCCCCCCCCAGCTTGGGCGTGGCACATACGGATATGGATGATGGTGAATGATTGTGGGTTGGTGCATGTGGATGCAAGTACATATGTATGTCTCTGTGTCCTGCGGCTCAGATATGGGAAGGATAAAGATGCCAAAGCGGATGCGGATGCAGTCAGAGAGTCAGTCGAATGGACATCCACAAGAGCGGAAATCAAATGCAATTCACGATAGCAAATGAACGGTTTAATGCTCGAAGAGTCCAGTCTACTCTCCACTAATCGGATGAAGCATTATGTTATATGTACTTGTGTATAGGGTGTATCTTAAACCAAGACAATGGGCAATTAAGTTGGGTTGTAATTAATTTAGTTGCACTATCCATAGCTTAAAACTCATTAAGAAGTAATACTACACATGCAAACTATCTTACTAGATTACACTGAGAGAAATTAGCTATCTAATCAACACATACAGAAACTTTACACTCTAGAGTGAATAAATAAAAACTGAATTTCAATTCCATTTTCTTTATTTTAGACTGTTTTTTTTTTTGAACAAAAATTACAGGGTATTTATTTTATGCAATGAAATGAGTACTTAAGTAAAATTAAATATGCTTAGGCTAATCAAGAGTATATAAACTTTGTGGAGTCTGCCAAACCCAATATACCCCTCAAAGGGTTTTATAAATTCAAATGCAGAATCGATTTAGATGCCAAAATATATTTTTTTACAATTATCAAACTGCATCTAAATTGGTTTCCGTAATAATATAAAACACTGATATTTATGGAGTAGTAGTAGTTATTATTCATTTATTATCACACCATGGAATTTGGCTATCTACATACATCTAGGTACACGCTAAAATGTGTCTTAATGTCTTTAAAGTTGGCAAAATTTGTGAAACATTTGGCTAACTCTAGATTCCTTTTTGCAGGTTTTGAGCGCAGAGTGTGCGAGGAAGAGGTACAAACGTCCAGCAGGATTACTGCAGCTGGGTGAAGACATGTCTGGCATGGTTTTTGTACAGCATCAGGGATATGTTGACCAGAAAGGGAGCTGCCAGCCAGAAGAGCCGCGTTCCAATGCCCGTCGCCTCGCGATGAAAGATGCCGGAGGCAGCACCGCGTCCCGTATTGCAGAAGGATTCCTCACAGCAGGAGGTGCAGGCATAGAGTTTTGTGCGCTCCCCAATGACTATGCAGCCGGGCTCACAGTTGGCGGTGCAGCGACGATCCAGGGACCACATCTTTGGCGAACTGGTCGAGTTCTCCGTGCTGGTGGTGTAGGAGAACCGTTTCACCTACAAGTAGAAGCTTCGTTTAGAAAAGGATTGATTAACATATCCACTCACTCACCATGCAAATGAACTCCTCGCCTTGGCACTTCTTCATCAGCGTGGAGTCATTGCGCAGCACCACATCCACACAGGCCTGACCATCGTCCATGGTGTCGCAGGCATAGCACCAGAGTTTGTTCACCCGCTCAATGGCCGCCGCCGTGCGATGAATTTGTCCGTCGCTGGTGAGACTGCCAATAGCACTGGGTCCCGATCTGCTGGGTGAACTGGTTCCTGTGCCAGTCACTGTCACAGTTTCCATTCAATTCAAAAACATAACATATATACATCTACATTATTGATTTTTCGCATTTGCGGACGAAGGTCAGGTCAGAGCACTTACCGTTATTAACGCAGGCGGTGAACACTATTGAGCATGACGTCAGCACAAAGTAGGCGAGCGTCAGCAGAGCTCTGGACATGATGTGGACTCAGCCAACGGGGTAAACTAATCTATTCCTCACCAGCCTCGCCTAAACCACAAGCACTCCACTGCCTCTGACAACTCCAAGCTGCATCTGCAGCCTTTGTTTACGCAAATGCCAAAGAATGTCACCACAAAGAGGAAATAACGAGGAGAGTGCGCAATGCGCAATGCGCAGCACTTCCATTACAAGGCTCCCTTTGTATCGATATATGGCAACGGTTAAATCGATAACAAAAACAATCAAAATATTCCAAAAAGAGATGGATGCGAAACTGTGCTTTTAATAAATAAATAATAAATAATTATAATAATAATAATAATAATAATAATAATAATAATAATAATAATAATAATAATAATAATAATAATAATAATAATAATAATAATAATAATAATAATAATAATAATAATAATAATAATAATAATAATAATAATAATAATAATAATAATAATAATAATAATAATAATAATAATAATAATAATAATAATAATAATAATAATAATAATAATAAATAATTATAATAATAATAAAATACAAATGTGTAGTATAATAATAAATTTAGTATGTTTCTGTTAGTAATCAATAATATGTATATTATAAGTAGAAATAAAAATAAAATATGTTAAATAAATGTATTTTGCTAAAATCCTGCTAGAATTATAAATAAAGAGAAATTAGTTCGTAAAGCCCCAAAATTTAAATCAAACGAACTGAAAATTGTGGTACAGGGAACACAGCTATATTTCGATCAACAGATTAATTTGGATATAATTAATGCAAACAGAAAACAACAGTTAAGTCTTTAGTAGAGTCGCAGATATTGCAGGGCCTGTCGGCTCTGCATCGGATAGAGCTCTCCAACATTGTACATGAGATCCACGATGTGAGTGGGACGCAGCATGCGCCAAGGCATGAACTTGAGAGTCTTCTGATCGCAGTGCACATCCTTCTCCAGGTCCAGGGGCAGCGGCACTTCGTTGTAGAGCATGCGACCGTCTACACTGCGCTGCAGGGTGCATGGCAAACCGATCTGGTCGGCAAAGCACTTGAAGAGAATGGCACGCTCAAACTGGCAGCCACTGTGCACCATGCCGAGTGGAATGAAGTTGGTGTGGTAGACGTGGCGCAGCTCCTCCAGGTGACAACGCACCGTGTGGCGGGAGCACTCCTCGGTGGTGTTCAGATCCAATATCTTAATATTCTCAGACATGACACTGTTCACCGCATCGGCAATGATCTTGCAACGCTTGGCCACGTTCTCAAAGTCAATGCTGCGTCGGATGCGATCAGGATTCTCCACCAGACCATGTAGCTGTAAAGTAAACAATAGTAAGTAGTAGTACTTCCATAGATACCCTTGAAATACTCACAGCCAATGTTTGATTAAGCGCCTCCAGATATGCGGGCAGTTTGGCGTCGCCAGGTCGCTTGGAGTATTGCCACTTGTGATCCCCGCCAGCACCTCCATCACCGCTGTGAAGGCAGTGCTCCGGCACACAGACCACATCATTCACGTCGGCCGCTGGACGGTCAAAGTTCACGACGAGCACCGCCTCCAGGGGGGAGCAATCGGTGCTGAGCAGTGCCTGAAACAGTCTAAAGTCCTGGAAAATGCGTTTCGATATATAGAAATCCTTGCCAGCCGTAATGTCCGTAAATGTGAGACAATTACGTATGCAGAACTTCATCGTGGGACACTTGGCCAAGATGCTCTCGATGGCTGGTCCCCAGGTGGACACACAGAAGGCGTGCTTCTGGAACATCATGAGGCTGTAAATGGAATTCAGTAACAGATCCCTACTACAACAACATTAGCACATCCACTCACACTTCCAGTACGCCACGATCTATATAGGCATCCACAAACTCATTGAAGCGCGTCGTCTGCAGTATGAAGTTGGTAACTGCCGTCTTGACCAGATTGGACAAGGATTTCAGAGCACGTTTAATCGAGGAGACAATGTAGTTGTTGAGCAGCGTAAGACGCACTGGCTCCTCATCGATGATGGTGCACAGGCAGCGAAAGATGTTGTGCACCAGTATGGCATGGGCATAGGAACGCTGCAAGCAAAATAAATACCCCAAATAGACATTTACCAGAGAGCTGTACTACCAACGAGGACTCACCATTAAAAGCTGAGCAATTTGCTCAGACAGCGGAGTGTATTCACCCAGAATGGTGCGATACTCATCATTGTTGGCCAGACTCTCGATGATCAGCAGTATGGAGAGAATCAAGTCTATGGATAGCTCGGGTAGTCCCTGCTGTATGGTCTTGGCCAAACCGCCGCCAATGTCCATTTGCATGAGCAGTTCGGCCGTAATCCTAAAGGAGCTGGTCAGCAGATGGGCTACAAACTCGGCGGCTTGTTCGCGTGTCTTGATCGACACTTGCGGTGAACGGATCAGGTTAACCAGTTGGGTTAGGGCACCTCTCTCATACTCGGCCACCACATCGCGCAGTGCGTCGGGATGCTTAATCAGGCGATTGAGTCCCGTGATGACAATGGGAGCCGGTTCCGGTTTGCTTTTCATCAGACACTTGAGAAACATCTGTGTGATGTTAGCGTTGTGAATCCTGTCCAGAAACGTCGGATACTTGGCCGCCTCGGCGAAGATGGAAATGATGGTGCAGGAAACTTCAGGCAGCAGTATGTCCATGTCCAGCTTCAGTTGCTCCACCACCTGCTCGAACAGATTCTGCTCGAAGAAGAGCTTGGTCATTTTCTCGGATCGCAGAGCTGTGGCCAGGACCTCAATAATGCCCAGGGCATCGGGAGCCTGAGTATTTTCGCAGAAGGCCTTGACCAGCTGCTGCAGCACAAAGAAGCAGCGATGCAGTGGCTCAAAGACACTCTCCTCGCTGGTATCCGCTAGCAGAGTCTTCAGCACCTTGAGGGCAGCCAGACGAATCTCCAGAAACTCGTTGGTCAGCTCACAGATGATGCGATCCACGGGGAATCCCGGCAGTGTGCTGAACTGCAGCATCTCTTCGGCACTCTGAACCTGCAGAATTTTGTGTAGCGCCTCAATGGAATTCAACACGGTATCCGGATTATCCGAGTTCACGAAAATGTTCTTAAACTTATCCAGAAACTCAATGTTCTCCAGTATATTCTGTGCCACTTGCGGATCACGCAGACACAAGTTGATTATATACGTCAGATATTCAATACAAAAGTCATCGTTATCCTTCAGATAGTAACGGTAACTCACGTCGAGTAACTGTGATGTTTTCTCCGTTTCATACTCGCCCAATTCCGTGTGATCCAAAATGGCCGTAATAAGGTAGAGTGCGAAACGCCGGATAATCACATTATTCGAATCAATGAACATATCTTTCTCCAATAATATTTCCAGTAAACGATGCTCCTTCAACTCCAGTATGTTGTCATCCCATTTACGGGCAAATTCCGTGATAGTGTTGAGTATCGATTGCAGTACGGCATCTTCATTGGCACTGAGCAGCAACAAAGCCGTATCCAGTTTACCTATGAATATATTCACACCAGTAAATGCATTGTCGCTCGACTTGGTGCGATCCTGATACTTGACGCGTGGCTCGTAAATGCGCTTCGTTGCAGCTGCCATTTTAGTTGAAAGTTGTTTCTATATAATATATATAAATCGGGGTACTATTTACGTGACTTAAAAAAGCAACGTACTAAATCACAAATCATAAAATCAAATTGAAAGCAGAGTTTGCTTGGCATAAATCTCTATAAATCCAAATATTTAAAACATAATCAGCTAATCAAACGATCGAATTGATTGTCTGGGAACTTTTAATCTTCTACACATGCTTACTGTGTGCGAACAATAAGCTTTAATTATACAGATATGACATTTATATCATTAATTAAGAACTAGAAGTAGAGTTGTGTTATCGGATAAGTACATGCTGAGATTCGTTCATACATCAAACGTCCTTTGTGAGCAGTGATTTGAGTTGAGTTCGATTCGAGTTCAGTTCAGTAAGGTGTAAAGGGGATTTTGTTTTGAACAGGCACATGGTTTGTATTGTGTTGTATGATCTATGATAAGCCCTCCATCCATCCATCATCCCTTAGATGATTACAGCTTAATGCCCTTCAGCTTGACGGCGGTGGTGTGCAGATCCCATTCCTGCTGCTGCAACGCCTCGAATGCAGCTGACAAACTCAGATCGGCATCGGAGAGTATGTTCTGCAACTTGATCAGCTTAATGGACTTGTGCACATCCCAGTTGATAAACTCCAGTGCGCCTAGGCAGCGAGTGGGCGTACTCTGTTCAGGAAAAGAGAAATATTTAAGTTTCAACTCCAATTGCTTTAAGTAATGCTGCTTACATCTTTGCCAAGGACTTTGACCATAATGCGCACTTCATCCGAGTCGACGCCACGTTCGCAGCCACGCGGCTTCTTGTCCGAGAATTCCAGCAGATCCTCACAGCTCACAGAATTCGAGTGGGCCAGGCGAGCCGCTGTGGCTGCAAAATACTCGGCCTCCGTTTGTGGCTTTACTGGAGGCGTCACTGGCGTACCCGTGGATGTGCTGGGTTCGTTGCCGTTGATGGAACTGCGATTCATGGCCAGATTGACGGAGGCACGCACCTTCTTGAAGAGCGCATTCCCGGCCAGCTCATTGTCCGCACAACCAATGCGTCGTGGACTTGAGTTCTCTTGAGGTGCATCCGCTGCTTCTGCGGCAGCTGCTGCTGCAGCCTTTGCTGCTGTGGGTGCCATCTCCTGGGGAACTGCTACAGAGTCCAAAGTGGTGGAGCTGCTGTTTGATGCCAGCGGTTTGTCCAAGTTGCGCAGCTCATCATCGTTCACATAGAGTCCGGATATTTGTGCGGGTTCAAAGCCCACATCCTTGCTTTTGTTGTAGTGCTCCTTCTGTATCGAAAAGTTGTAGAAGCCATCCGTCACATCCGGCGACTGCAACACACCATCCTTGCTCATGTCCGACTCCAAAATGGACTCGAACTGCAGCGATGCACTGTCCGTCAGACCAGCGGCATCGGCTGGCGCCAGCTTCTCCAAATTTTGGTAGGTATGCGCCGATGCAGCTCCTCCTCCCTCCGATACTGCTGGCATATTCTCATATTCCCTGGCCTCGGATCTCCGGCAGACGCCACTGGGACGCACGGCGGCCACCACCTCAATGGAACTCGAACGCGAAAACTGTTGATGCTGCTGTGGTAAGGTTTCATGCTTTCTGCTCACCGAATCCTCATCGAAGTCCGTCAGCTTGTTGAGCGTGCGCTGCACTCCGTTGGCAGGTATAATCAGTGGATATTTGCGCACATGCCGCTTCGTGCTGGTCTTCACCTGCTTCTTGCCCTCGCGGGAGGGCAGGGGCAGGGGATTCGCCTCGTGGGGCTCGGGAAACTTGTAGCTGGCATGTGTCATGTAGCTGGGACTCTCGCATGATTCATTGGCCATGCCCAATGCAATTGAATTGCGATTCTCATCGTTCTGCCGCTGCTCAGTTGCCTGCTCTGCTCTCCGCACCCGCTGAGCAGCTCCCCGGGTGGGTAGAGTCATGGGTCGCGACGAGGCGCGGTCACATTCCGAAGAACTGACAGCTGCCAGTGGTTCCAGTGCAGCATGGCCCGGGTGACTCAGCTGGCTGCCCAGGCGGCGTGGCAGTGTCTTGGCATTCATTAGCTCAAACTCATCGGTGTCCATGTGCCTGAGCAGTGTTGCCACCGGACTGATGCCCATATCCAGCATGCCCTTCCTTTCGATCAGGCTGTTGTACGCCTCGCGTCCCTCCTCGCCAATCAGCGACTGTAGAGTAGCAAGTTTAACAGACAATTAAAATCATAACAGAAGCACACATCTTATTTAAACTAAGCTGAGCATAACAGACAAATGTTAACAGTCCACTGTTAAGCTGCAACAAGGGAAATGTAATGTTAGTCTAAGCAGTTTTAGGTACATTTCTCATCATTTGTACACATTATAAATTGGGTACATTTTAAAAGAAACCACTATTTAGCTGAATCAAATCCATTGGGGTTTTTCTTTTGCTTTATTGAATCACTTTAAATATACACAACTTTTTTGATTACCAATTGGTTAATTCTTTTCTTTTTTTGGTTTGGTTCTTAGAATGCAAACTTTGTATATATAATATATACTATATATATATTATTACTTGGAAAAAGTGTTTAGTTTTTTTTTTTTGTGTTTGTGAAACGCTTCGAACGCTTATTTTAGAATATCAATATATCAATTTGTAGTTAAATCTTGTAAGTAATGCCATATGAAATAGATATGAACTGTATGGGAACATTTAATATTAATTGTAAGTTATCGTTATAGTAATAGTTATGTATGTATGTATATAAACTTTGTATATAAGTATTTTTGGTTTTTATTTTAAATATTTTTTGCTTGGTTTTCTCTTTGGTTATCATTATCAATAAATGCATAGAATGCGACAAATCATTTATATTAAGAATATTCATATATCCAATATATATTTTCTATTGGATATGCTCTATGTAAAAAAAGTTTAGGGATCAACTTGGTTTTTAGAGGGTGGAAATATAATTTTCTTATTTGTAGATAGATCTTCTATACGTAATTCGAGATATATTTCGTTTTTTATTTTTGCATGCAAACGTATTCGTGTATATAGTTAAATCTCTTTCTGTTCGAACCTCTTTCTCTCAGTATAATATTATATACTATATAATATATATTTCTTTTTTTTTTTTTTTTGGTTTCTTTATATATAGTAAAAATGCAAGCGTAAGGATATGGCACATAATACACATTTGCATATGTATGTACGAGTTTTTCGGACAAATATTAGTTATCATAATATTCTATATATTTTTTCGTATTTTTAGGTTTTAGAATGTACTTGGCGATGGAAAAAAGGATTGTCAAACTTGTGTGTGTGTGTGTGAGTGTATCCGTGTGTGTATCTCGTGGGTGGATGACTGTCGTTGTTGTATCTGTAGTATCTGTGTGTTGTTGTTCTTGTTTATACCCTGTATATATATTATAAGTTAAAGTTTTATGAGGTGTTTTCAAGTGTGTTTAGTTTAATACTGATATTCCTAACAGGATTGTTTGATTTGATTGATTGACTTAGACTGACAATCAGAAGCTCTGTTATGTATGAGAATGAATGCTGATAATCTGATAATCTATATGATTAGAAAATTTCAATATTTCAAATGAGAGTCGCCCCTAAAATCGGTCATCTCTATCTCTTATCTTTGCTTTAATTACTACCTTCATTCTATATCCATCTCTGTTTTTTATTATATTTTTGGAAGCCTTTTTTAACTGTTTAGTTTGTTTAAATTTGTTTTGTTTAAGTATTAACGAGTCTCTCTCTGTTTCAGTTTCTTAAAATATTGCTTTAACATTATTGAGCTGGATTTTAATTCGCTTTATATTATTAAGGATCTGTTTCCGTATCATTCTCCTGATTCGAAATATTTTAACTGTTATCTTGTATCTGTTGTAACGGCAACTGCAACTGTAACTGTAACTGACGATAAATAATGGGAATACTACGAGTATTATTATCCGTTCTGAGAGGTCTTCCGTTTAACCAAGTAAGGCACACTCTCAATCAAAAAAATGCAAATCGTTTTTCAAAAATATTCATACATTCGTTTCGAAACGCATGTACGCTAACTTTTAAGAAAGGCTGTAAATATCTTCTGCAATTTACTTTTCGATCGACACACACACAACCACACCACACCGCACCACTGTACAACACTACACTGTACAACACTACACCACACACCACACTACACACAGATTAATCTGAGAGCACATGTCCGAAGAGTAAATTGAGAACATATTTCAGCATTTTCCTTAGTTATGGAGCCGGACTGGGCGGAATCCGTGGCGCGGTGAATTCCCGTCGGAACTGGAACTCATCTCCGCTCTCCGTGCTGGTGGATGAGCTGCTGTCACTCGAATCTCCAGCGGCTATCACCAATGGCAGCTGTTGCTGTTGCAGCTGTGGTTGCTGCTGCTGCTGTTGCTGGAGTTGCCTCCAGTGCATCTCGTGCTGCTTCACCGTGGACACATGTATCTTCTCGGGCCAATGGAACTCCGTGGGACGTTGTGGCTTCACCTGAACCGTCTGGGAATTGCTGGACAGCTGTCGCTGCTTGATCTCATCGGGAGAACTGCCCACAAAGTTGGTGGAGGTGGGACTCTTGCCGGTGAGTCGACTAATATCAAATTCGTGCAATGTGGAGCCACTAACGGGACGCGGAGGCACTGCAGCGGAGGCAGTGCGATAGGTAGCCACCGCCGAGGAGGCAGCTGAGGAGGAGCCCGAACCGGAGCTAATTTTCTGAGACTGCGTGGGCGCCAGCAGCGCATGTTGGGCCACCAATTGGGGCGCATAATTGTTGCCCGGTCCACGTCCGCCAAAATCATAGATGCGCTCATCGTAATGGAACTGCTCGTAACCGGTGCCGGGTCTGTGGAAACTGCGTCGATTCCCACCCAGATTATAGTGTGGCGCCGACTTAATGCTGGAATTGGAGCCATACAACTGCCGTGGCGATATGATGGCATCCCGTTCATCCTGACAGGCGGACTGCACCTGGCGATTGAGACCTGGCGCCCGACGACGCCGGCACAGGGAGCTACTTGAGCTGGCCGCGACTCGAGCACGTATGTCGCACTCGGAGCGTGCCAGATTGGGTTTCCGGTGAGACTCCTCGCCACCGCTGGAGGAGCTGCTCGAGTCGAGAGTCATGGGATTGTAGCTGAGACGCCGCAAGGTGCGTGCACGAATCGAGCGTGGCTTATAGGAGGCACTGCGTCGGGGCACCTGGTGTGCCACCTGATGCACTGCCGCCACATCCTGTCTAAACGAACGCTGCTTAGCCTCCGCCAGCACCGGGGATATGGGCTGAAAGCTCTCGTTAAACGAAGTGGAACGCTGCCGATAGCTCTTGGCATAGACTGCGCTGCTGCTGCTGCTGCCACCAGGACCAGGACCAGCACCAGGCAGGCAGGAAGACTTTACGGGCGATGCACTGGCCAGCAGCTGCTTGGTCTCGTGCCGCGTGTGCGTATGTCCATGTCCATTGCCGAATCTCTCGTAGCCGCTGCTCATCACCACAGGCGGTGCACTGTAGAGCGCCTCGCCCTTGATGGGAAAGTAGCTCTCCTGTGGACTGTAGCTGCTCTTCTGGCTGCTGCGGCGCGACAGAGAGATGTTGGTGTCCCTTGAGGCAAAGCCCGTGTCCGGAGTGCTGCTGCGCTTATCCTCGAGCAGCTTCTGTTCCGTGGTGCTGGCCAACTGCTGGCTATGCAGCTGCGCCTGATTGTGCATGTACTGCAGATGCTTGTCCAGGTGACTGGTGGCCGCATTGAAGTCAAACATGGTCTGAACCCCATTGCTGTAGCTGTAGACAGCTGACTTGAGGCTGCCGGTGGCACTGCTGATGCCATCGTCCAGGGAACCCAGCAGCTGAGGCAGCTGCTCATTCAGAATGGTATCGTTGGAGTCACTTTTATCCAACTCCGTGTACGTGTGCATAAAGTCCAAGTTGAGCGCCTTTAGAGTGTTCTCAATGTCCATGATGTTATCGTTTATGCTCTTTGGCTCTCGCTCCAGATCTCTGGCATCTTTTGGCTCTCTGGCATCCTCAGCACTGCGCTCCCTGTTCAAGGGTCGGCAGAGAATCTCACGTGATTTCTCAAAGAGAAAGTCCGAGCTCTCCTTGTCAAAGATGGGAATGCGCAGCTCCGAGTTGTTTTTGATTTCACTCAATGAGCGAAATCGCTGTTTAATGTGTGTGTGGGGAACGAATCGGAACGAAACGGAATGGAACGGAACGAAACGAAAGGCAAAGCAAAATACGAACAACAACAAAAAAAGAAAGCAAAGGGAATGAACGGAAGCGACGACGTCATCAAAAATCGAGGGTAATAAATGAGAGAAAGAGTGAAGAAGACAAAGAATTTCACCGGATTAGAAACAACACTAAGCCAAGATATATCCTCTAATACCCCTGAAGGAGTTCCCCTCCTGCCTACCTGTATGTCGGGTATGCTCTGCAGTTCCTCCGTAAAGTTCTTCTTCTTGGAAAAGGGCGAGGCACTGCCATGTGTGGGCGTCAGAGCCGAGTTCCCACTGGCGCCTTCAACTACGCTGCTCAGATGCGGAAAACGAAAGCTAAACTTGCGCTTCGGACTGTGCGTAGCTGGCGTGTGATCAGAGACAAGATCAATCATGGATCTGCAGAAGAGACAGAAAATGTTGAAGGAAAATTCATGGGGAAAATGTAATCTTTTGACTCACCTGGCACTGATTTCGTTGGCAATTTCAATGGCATGATTCAGTATCTTTTCATCCTTAACCGAAATGGGTTTAACTGTTCCAGTGGCTGCTTTTTTCTTGGACAACAGACCATGTTTGTTGCCATTGGTGTCGCCACCGCCACCACCACCACTACTACCCGACTTTTGGCCATACTTTGCCGACAATTCTGCAAATTCGTTTTTAGTGTTTACACGTTCAAAATCTGGGGATTTGGGTTGGCTGCCCGAAGCGCCGCTTATGGAGCCAAACATTGAGTTAATTTCATCGAGCAGCGATGGACCAAAGTCGAGTTTATCACCGGTGATTTCATCATCGGATATCTCATGATATTCGTGCAGATCATCCGTAGTATTGTTACGTGAACTGGCACGCCAATTCGTCTCAGAGTGAATGCTCTTGCCATCGACGCCGTAGTTGTTATTTTGCAGAGCGTAGGCGAGCTGCTCCTCGTCCAGTTTGTGCGAGGCAAAGGGATTGGAACCGGCAAAGTCAAAGCTGCTCTGACCATTGCTCGATATCAATTTGGGCGTGTGCTCCGTGGAGGGAATAAATGTGGGATTCATTGAGGTGCCAGCACCCTCGGGAAAATAACCACTGGCAGTTTGCAGCGAGTCCGGGCTGGTGGGAGTCGGTGGCAGCAGCAATGGCGTCTGTTCAATGTCCTCCGATGG
Organism: Drosophila tripunctata; assembly: GCA_035047385.1. Taxonomy (NCBI): domain Eukaryota; kingdom Metazoa; phylum Arthropoda; class Insecta; order Diptera; family Drosophilidae; genus Drosophila; species Drosophila tripunctata. The sequence continues at coordinate 1,088,537 of JAWNPS010000288.1, forward strand.
CTTGTACGGCGTCACAATTTGTTTCGGCACATGATTGTACTGCAAATGGAAGAGAACCATTGTTAAGCATACTTTATAATCGAAATTAATTGATATTTGCTTACATTTTGGGAGCTGCCGAGGAAGGCAATGTCCCCGAAGGTGGCGCCATCGATGCCCACGTGTCCGGTGTGCTTAAAGTCATTCTGCGGCTTGGAAATCATCTCGGTTCGCAGTTTGCGTTTGCTAATGCGATGATCACCCACACGACTAAACGAATCCCGATTGGAGCTGGGCAAACCCTCCAGAAAGGCAACCGTGTTCGAGGGATTGAAGTAACCGGTCTTGCCGGTGGTGAGCACGCCCTTCCAGAACGGTGTACCCGTATTCCGATCGAGCACTGTGATAATGTCGCCCTGACGATACAACAAATGATCCTTCTTCGGCTCCACACAGTTGACAACGGCCTTCAGTTGTTCGGGCTTCATGTCCGGCAGCTGTTCGTAGATTTCGCTAAACTTTGGCCGCTTGGCAGCGTCATCCTGCCAGCACTTCATCATCAGTGTATAATACTCGCGTGGACAGCAGTCGGGCTGCTCGAGGCGTTGATAATTGGGTGCATCGATGGCCTCCAGTATCTGCAGGCCGGTCAATGCAGCCCACGGCTGAAAGCCATAGGAGAACATTTCCCAGAGGCAAACGCCGTAGGCCCACACATCGGAGGCGTTGGTGAAACGCAAGTAATTGATGCACTCGGGAGCACACCAAGCAATCGGCAGCTTTAGATTCACATTGAAGTTGGTCTTGTAATAGTCCTTGCCCACGCCCAAGGCACGCGACAGTCCAAAGTCCGAGATCTTGACCTTGTCCTTGCTAAAGACAAGTATATTCCTGGCAGCCAAATCCCTGTGTATCAGCCGTTTCTGTTCCAAGTAACGCATGCCATTGCAAATCTGCAGTGCAAACTCACAGAGTGTCGGTATCGTCAGGAAACTGACACGCAATCCAGAGTCCTTAAGGCACTCGAGCAGGGAACGCAGATGCGCCAACTCAGTGACGAGCATCAGGGAATCGGTGGCCAGCACCACGCCATACAGACGCACAATATTCTCGTGCTCAATTGAGTGCATTATCGCTGCCTCCTTCAGAAATTCCATGGGATTCGATTGCATGCGTTCGCGGCAGAGGCACTTGATAGCCACTTGAATCTACATATGCCCGTGTGTGTTTGTGGATAAAGCAGAACAAAAGAGTCGGAATTAATTACTCAGCTCAACCGGAAACTGTCTGTGTGCTGTAGAGGTGGGGAGTAGAGGTTGGGGTTTTGGGGTTAAACTTACCCGCTCACTGCCATTTGTCCAGACACCCTGCTGCACAATGCCAAACTCCCCGATGCCCAGCTGCTTGTTGACGCTAATGGAATCGGCTGGTATAATATGCTTATTGTTGGGCACCTTGCTGCCCGGTGATGAGCTGCCGCCATTTCTAGTGGCCGTTGTGGCTGCCGCAGCGGTGCTGCTTGTCTCGCCCGCCGCTTGTCCGCCCACGCCATCCTCCCGCTTCACGATTGTGGCAGGCGCTTGGAGCAGACGCTTAATTTTGCTGAGGTAGCTGTGGGGGAAGTGCTTTTCATAGTATTTACGCAGTCTTCGGATTTCCGGCCGCGATAGACCAATAAAACGCAAATCCTCATCCGCTGCATATTTAAATTGTGCCGCATTTGTAATTTTCAATTCGTTTCTGTACGCAAGAGAAACAGAGAGAGAGAGAGAGAGAGCGTGAGAGTGAATGACAGATGAGCCAAGTATGCTGATTAGAATTTAGACAGGTATGCTGGCAATTAAATACTAAAGAATACCAACTACCAATTGCTGCATAAATATGTAAAATACTCTTCTTCGTCAAGAGTTTTCGTACACTGTACCCGTGATCAGCATACCATTCTTTTTTTTGGTTGCTTTTTTTCGTTAAATTTAGGTCAGAGAACTTACTTGATGGCATTGTAGTATTGCTGCAGTTCGGACTCGGTGAGGAATTCATATAAATCAATCTGTGGGCACTCTGGAAGAGATACACAAAAAATATATAAAAATAAATATATGCGAGTAGTATATAAATGCATTTATTTAACTTAAGTATGCATGCGGCGTTTCAAAACCAACAACAACAACAGCTGCAGTCCATATAATGTTGAAAGTTTGTTGTTGTGTGTGTGTGTGGGTGGTATACAATAGATTACTCTACACCCGCAACAAAAAAACATAAAATAAAATAAACGCCAACACTTTTGGCTTGACATGATTTTCATTCATTCATTCATTGGTGGTGGTGGCGCCCTCATGTGGCTGCCTTTAAATATTTTCATTTCAATATTTTTTATCTTCCGCTCCCCTCACACACACTCACATACGCACATATATATTCTTATTGCCTTTGCTTCGTATCTTCTTCTTCTTCTTCCTCTTTGCTGGCTCAACCCGTAGCATTTGTCATTGTCTTGTTGTTGTTGTTGTTGTTTGCCTTTGTAAAGGAAACAGCGCAACACATGTACATATGTATAGTATACACACACATGCATATATATATATATATATACATATTTGTATTTGTATTTGATGTGTGTACACAGATTGCCTGATAATGTCCGTTAAACCCTCTGGATTTGCAATTTTGAGTCATCAACAACAACAACAACAACGCGGCATTCGACATTCATTGAGATAATAAATTCCATGGAAACACAGACCACATCCGCTTGTTTGTTTGTTTGTTTATTATTTTTACAGTTGCATTAACTGCGACGCTTTTTCTTTTTACACATACACATACACATGCATTTTCCAGCTGAGGTCAAATTACCGCTGTTATTCCAATTATAACGGCAAAGCTATCCCGCAGGATTTGCAGTTGTCCTTGAAAATCGCAAAATAAAATCGATCGGCCAATACACACACACACACACACACACACACTAACACACCGCCCTCATATACAGGTACGGAAGCTACTACTACTACTACGTAGCAGATATAAAGTTTTTCTTCCACTTAATACACTTGCATTTTCATCGCTTTTCATAACTTTTTATTGTTTTCGCACTTTAATATTGATTTATTTACATTTTCGGCACACTCTTGCACACAGATTTTCATTTTTTATTTCAATCTTACCCATTTTATTTTTGCGTGTGCATTGTTTGGGAATACTGCATCTTCACCAGTGTGACCACTCTCGTTAAATGTGAAAACGCCATTTCGAAAACGCATAATGCCAAAATCAACATAACATTTTCGGCATGGTCACCCTCAATTTTAATAACAGAGCCATTTTGAGCTTAACATGTCAACAAACAGAACAGCTGACGGTGCATTAAAGTAAACAACTTGGATGCTAATGTTTGGAATTATAAAATTACTATATGCTAAATAGAAGAAATAAACGCTGTGCACTTTACTTGAAAGCAAATTGAATTCATATACATAATTTATAATTGATAACTTCTGCTTGCAATACAAATAAAAAGTGTTACGAGTTAAATGTGCAATGCTAAATGTGTACCCTCGACAAAGTGATTACAAATCTGCGAAAATACTTCTATTTAGAATAAACGGAAGCTGCTTGGAAAAGCGCTAACAGTTATACGTTCGATTATGGCCTTGGTGTGCTCATAGCCCAATGCACTATTGATGGCAGCCAGCTCCTCAAAGTTCTCGCGTGTGCGCTTATCCTCAATCATCTTGGAGACGTATTTGTGCATGCGTCCGTAGTGATTGTGGCCATAGGCATGCCACATTGCAAACTGTATAGCCTTGCTATCATTGGCATCCACAAATTTGATAATCTCTGTGTAGATATCGTTAAGCTCGGCCAGATGATCCTTGAGATTGTCGTCTAGCACACACAGTTTGGCCACAGCAATTCCCTTCTTGCTCAATGCCTCAATAAGATTATTCTTCTGCTTGTCCATGTTGCTGAAATCATAAAAATAATCGATTAAGATGGAATTCACAACTTTCAAAGCTTTACTTACGTTTTGATCTTGTTGGCATCGGGACGTGCATCATTCTTGAGTCCATAGAAGGATAACAAAGCATCTGCATCGGTCTCCTTAATTACAATATCTGCTAGCTTCACAATGCGCTCAAGAGCAGAACGTTGCTTCTGCAGATCATCTCGTTGCTTATCCACATTTGCCTCATCGCCTTCTGGGCTGCACTTCTTCTGCTGCACGGCAGCAACAAATGCCAATGGAAGCTGAGTCTTCAACTCGGTTGATTCAATGTTCTGAATGAACTGCAAATGGGCTGGCAAATGCTTGGGATGCGCGGCCACCACATCGTTGTATATCTTCTCTGCCTTCTCCAATTCTAAATGAGCAAAAAGTGATTAAGATTATTAGTGAGAGCTTCCATTAAATAGTCTTTTTGTTAACTTACCGCACTTGGCAATGTGCGAGCATTGGAAATCACGCAAGCTCTCGGCATAGTCGTCGGCACTGGTCTTGCTTTTTTGTGGTGAACTAGGAGCAGCACTTGCTCCAGTGGCTGGTGCATCGCTTGGCACTGTAACACCATCGCCGGCAGCCGGATTGGCAGCATTTGTTGCTCCCTGGGGAGTGCCTTGTGCCTTTGGCTTGGCGGCGTTGGCGGTAACAGCAGCTGCTGGAGCAGGAGTGGCATTATTGGAGCTGGCTCCATTGGAGGCGCCGTTGGAAGTCGATTTCTTATCCGCCGGATTGAGTATATAGGTGAAGGGATGCAGAGCAATGCGACGGCCACCCTCATCCTTAGGGAAGACCAGATTGCCGCTCAACCAGGCGCACTGCGCCGGTAGATTCGCCTTGGTAATCCGCTCCTGGGTAATGGGAGCAATGTACAGCATTTTGTTCATCTCACGCACTTTGGCGGAGGTGAATTTGCGACCAACGACAATGCATTGATTGTACGCCTCGTAAAAGTCCAGCGAGAGCATGTTGGGCAGCTTATAGGCAGCAATAAGAGTCGCCTCTGCGATCTTCTCCAGCAGGTCTCGCTTCTCGTGACGCACCTGCAAACGCACCGTGTACTCGCCCTTCTCCAGTTTCGTGTAGAAATTGTGAGAGTGGGCGTCACCAGTGGCCACCAAGAACTTGTTCACATCGAACAGCATCCACATCTGGGACTCGAATTCAGATTCATACAGCAAATCATTGAACAGTGGCGCATAGAAGGCCACCTCCGCTGCCTTGGCCACGTTCAGATTGTAGACCAACATATTCTGATAGATCTGTCTGCCCTCGGGAATGACATCGCGTGTGGCGCTCAATGGCGAAATCTTTGCCTCGCTGGGCTTCAACACAACGGCGGCGTTCTTCAGCTGCAACAGCGGCTGAATCTCCTCAGCCACCAGCACGCCCACCTCCAGCGGATGAATGCCACGTCCAGCATGCATCACATCTGAAACAAAAAGATGAAATGCATTAGAAATAATCGAATAACTCTGCAATTAAAATTCTACTTACATGCATTTGGGTTTAGTGCTGAGACGCCGCGGAACTCCAGGCTGTACTTGAGGTGACTCTGGCCATGATTGGACCAGTACTTGGCTATGCACAGCTCAAGTATCTTGTTATCCTGCAAGTTAAAACATTAGCAAATAAATTACAGTTTAGAAAAGTATCTTCTAACTCACCTTAACGGGGAATGTGGCGATGGCTTCGAATTCTGAGTTGACAGCTATAATCTTCATGGTTTCCAGCTTGCGGCAAGATTGATGTGGCAGCAACTGATTTGTGTGCAAGAAGAATTTGCCAACATCATTGCCACGATTGGGATCCGTAATGCGCATACGCAGTACTAAAATAAATTATATTATTAATTAACTAAATTAAATACAAAGCTAAAGGTACTCTCACCTGCCCAAGTGGCCTTGTCGGGCACAAGAATAAAGTCTCTTTGTATGGTATTTGGCTGGAACTCAACGCTCTTGTCGCCCCGATTGCTTGCTGGCTCAAAGATTGGCGTATTATGATTGTGCTCCAGGACATGCGGCTGCACCACAGTTACGGGAATCTCAAACAACGGGCCCTTCTGCACACAATCCGTATCATAGGCCTTAACGCTGTAATATATACAATTATAGAGTTAACATTTAGATATAATATGGAATGGAGTTGCTTACACGGCACTGTGTACACCCGGCTGCAGACCAGTTGGATCGATTCTAACCACAATAGAGCGTACTCCATAGCTGAGGTCCAGAAAAGCGCCGCACTGCACCCAAGATTGAGTGGGTATCAGGCTGAGACGCACATTAAAGTTGAACTTGTCCTTGGGATCTGCGGAGAAATCACAATTAGTATATATCAAAGCTTTTCAGCTGTCGAGCTGCTCACCTGCTTCCTTGTCATTGAAGAATACGGGTTCAATGTTCACGTTAAAGTCCACAAACTTGCGCTGCACCCCCTCACGCAGATGGATGCCCTTCTCCTGGTTGGCACCCACACGCACCGAATAGCTGCAACAGCACCGAATAGGTTTACAAGGGTATCAATTGATAGCATCTCAGTTTACTTACCGCAGCATATTGTCCTTGTACTGGCGATGCTCCATTAAATGCTCAAAGGCCTTCTCCACATTGAGCAGGCCATGGCCCTGGGCATAGGGATCCACATAGCCAAGTTTGGTGGCTGTTACGCTAATTGCACGCTTAATACTGTACGGCGAATAGGGAATATTCTGCTGTTTCAGTCCGGAAATTAGCAAGGCGACAGCACCAGCAACGTGAGGAGCTGCCATGCTTGTGCCGTTCATCAGTTGGGATTTGCTCATCGTAAACTGTGGCACAGATGTGATGGCACCTCCGGGCGCACACACCGTTACACCTTGTCCACCATCCACGCAGGGATCACGAGATGTCCATGTGTAAACATTACCCGGCAGCTTCTCACGCATCGCATACTCTGCCTCCATCATCTGGGGGGAAACGTAGGCGCCCACGCCAATCAGACTGGGCTGATTGATGTCCGGGGGAGTGCCCACAGTGCTGAGAGCCGGTCCATGGTTGCCGGCTGAGGCGACCCAGACTACGCCATACTTATTGACCACCTCGCTCATCAGTTCACCAACACGTCTGCAAAATGAAACAGTTAAGAGACTTCTAGGGTTAGGAAGGTAGAATCTTACCCGGAATTGGACCATTTGGCGTGCTCGCCGTAGCTCATGTTAATCACATCGATTTTGTGTCCACTGCGGCACAGATCCATGACCTTCATCATGCCACGAACCATCGCTGTGCCCGTCTCCATGGAACCCAGACGACCATCTCCGATGGTTATGGACACAATCTTAGCATTGGGCGCCACACCGTCAATGTCCCGGGAGCTGTGATTGCCACTGGCAATCGATGCCACATGCGTGCCGTGAGGAGCTGCAAATCAAATCAAAGGATTACTATAGCAACTCCTCGAAATCTAGAGAAATCGCCTACTTACAGCACATGCCCACCACTTCCAGCACATTGCCGTCATCGTGAACATTCACAGAGATTGAAAGATAATCATCCACGTTCTTGGTCTCATGGGTCTTGGAGTATTCCCCAATGCGTAGTGCCTTGTCCAGATTGCCCTGTTCCGTGGTATCGATAATGGTTAACCAACCGTTTTCCGTGGGGAAGAGCACACAATCGTAGGAAGTCTTAATGTCATTGTACAGCTTCTCATAGCTGTTGAGCATGTCCAGCTCAAAGTCGAGATTCTCCTTGATAATTTTCTTGTCCCACGGCAATTTTGAGGCTTCTCCTGGATTCTGAGACTCAAACTCTACGATCTTACGGCTGGCATTTGCCGTAGCCGTTTTATGTGGCTTGTCCCAGTTCTTCAGCTTCTCCTGGGCCACTATGTTGTCCCGGATCTTAGGCGGCACCAAATCGTTGAAGCTTTTCAGACCTACACGAACCACGCCATCCTTGTCTGTGTTGAGGGCCAGCAACTCAGCGCTGAGCTTCAGTGTGCGACCGGACAGACCCTTAAGATTGCCCTTCTCATCCGGCGTTAGCTTCTTACTCATGTCCACATCTCCACAACCGGAGCAGTCAAACCTCTCAATAACTTTAAGAGTTTTGCCATCGCACAGTGTCTATACAAAAGGGAAATTAAGTGTTTTTTGTTCAAGACAAAACGCTATCAGACTCACCTCAAGTCCGGTAGCCCTGGGATCTACGCCGGAATCAAAAATGGCGATAGTCACATCCCGACCATCGTAGTCCGGATACTTTTGCAAGAAGTTGAGCACACCCGTCTCAGCCTTGGGTACCTAGAATTTATATAAAAATACTTGCATATGAAATCACTTGTTCATAAAACCATTTTTATATATATATATTTAGATGTATGTGTATATTTACCAGGGCACCCGTAGGAAACGATGACTCGACAATGCCGCTCAAATCGCTAGCCATAATTTCTTTAAACTCAACGCCGCTGTTGTTATTTGTTGTATCGCTTTGAATATTGTTTGCTCTCTGTGTTGTTGGTAGTTCGTCAATGCGAGCGCCGAGTATAATTTTATTAATTTCACTTGATTGGTATGTGGCTTGGGTCCTTCTGCAGTCTGCTATTCTCGATGCACCTTTAATAGTAGAATGATTTTGCGGTAATTCTTTTCCTTTGCATACGTCTCTATATATTTTTATGAGCGCCTGGCGTTGCCACACTTTAATGTTTTGCAGCTGCTTAGATAAAACAATGTGGCAACGCCTACCAAGCCAATAGTAAAATTTCATTTACATATTTTGAGCACAACTTTTGCAATTTTATGAAAATTAAAAATCAGTCAAACAAATAGAATTGTGAAAAACAAACTGAATATAACGACGTCGTAATATCAAGCATTGCAAAACAAGTTGACGCCTATCGATATATCGATAGATAACGAACAGTCAAGAACAGCTGTTAGCTGTCCGTCTTTCTGTCATCTGGCCGTGTTTTTTGTAGCAAAAATAATTACAACTTTTGCGTCTCACAAACAATATGTGGTTCGAAATATTACCTGCCGCTGCAATCATCACGGTGGCACTCTCCGTGCCCATATACGCGATGTACGGTCTGCAAAAGCTGACGCTGGGCAACGTAAGTGTTTGGTTTAACAATGCACAATTCTTATATAATACCCGTTGTGTGGCAACTAACCGAAATTTATTAAACATGATTTAAACTACTAACTAACGAACACTTTAATAAACGCGCTAGCCGTACACTTGGTACATTAATCGTAGCACACTTGTCTGTAATTTCACTGACTATTTTGCCTTATTTATCTTTCTCTCCCCCCTGCACAACAGGCCTATCGTCGCAACATGGACGATCGTTTCTCCCGTGTGATGTATCAGCGCGATTACCGACTGACCGATAATCCATACATTATGAATGTGAGTGAAATATTTAGTTACATTATTACATTATTTTAGTTCATTTGGTGTGGTCAGTTACATATTTAGCTAAATCATTTATTTACTGGTTTCGTTATTTATTCATTTAAGTGCACGTAATTCCATTCATTCATAAAAATAATCAGAAATTGAGAAATTTGTGTCCGTTTCCGTCTCTTACAGGGTCTCCATGCCATACCAGATGAGGGCAAAAAATAAATAATTGAATTACATTAGTTGCGAAATTTGTTTAAACTTAACTTAAGTGCAAAAGTGAATAAATTTACACTATATAAATGAATTTGTTAGGAATTGTTTACGAATTAATTAATAACTGCATACTAAGTAAGTGTTCTTTACAGGGACTTGATAAAATTGAAGATGAAGATCCCAATGAAACCAAAGAAAATAATGATGCTGCATAATCTGTTTCAATGTTATCAAATTCTAATGTGCATACACACAAACACCACAAGCAAATGCTCTGAAATAAACTCGACTATTCAGCTTTTCCGTTTGTCGTTTGCCGCGCAACAAACAACCCTGTTCTTTTGTTTTGAGTAGCGCAAAAACCACCCCTATGGGGACGCTTTTCCCCCAATTTGGGTTGTCAACTTTTGTGGTATTCTACTGCAAAAAGGCGTCGACAGAGCAGAGCAGAGCTGAGCAGAGCGTTGAGTAGAGAGAATTCAATGTGTTTTCAATTTGCAACCATAAGATAGTTACGCTAAAAAATAGTGTCATAAATTAAAAAAGCAAAACAAAGATATAGAAAAAGTGTTGCGATATGTGAAATTACATTAAAGGGCGCCTAAAAGTAGACTACGTGAAATTCCAGTAAAAGGAACTTCCGCTTCTGCCATATAATAACTATATATACAGACACAGAAGCCAGAAACAGTTATGGCAGCCGGAAGGCGATGTGGTAGGGGTTGGGGCTCTGCCAGGGGTTGGGGCAGTCAAACTTTTGTGTGTATAGTTGTTGTTGCCCTTGGGCTTTGCGTGTTATTGTTTACATGCGAGGCGCACGGCAATTCGGCGAATGCCATCGACATGGAGGAGCCGGCACGACGACACCACCAACGGCATCACACCGAACCCGAGCGCGAGAGGGAACGGGAACGGGAGAGGGAGGAAAAGGGTTACTGTGCACCGTATAATGGTAAGATATGCAAGCAGTTCATCAGTGGTCCGGTGTGGTACAGTCTAGAGGATCCCAGCGGTGGCTGGCGCAACGAGCAGGTGACAACGGCTCTCTGGGATGAGCTAATAGTGGATCTGACAGGATTATGCCGTGAGGCAGCCGAGGTAAGCTAAATTGCCCCATTGCCAGCTTCAGTCTAACAAATTTCCTTTTGCAGAAAATGCTCTGTGCTTATGCCTTTCCCAGCTGCCATGTAGAGAACGGACGTTCCATTAAGGCGCCGCTGTGTTTCGAGGATTGCCAGGCAACACATCTACAGTTTTGCTACAACGATTGGGTCTTAATCGAGGAAAAGCGGGAGCGTAACATGTTCCTCAAGAATCGGGCACATTTCAGACTGCCCAATTGTTCGGCACTGCCGCATTATGATGCCAGCCAGCGACGACCCAGCTGCACATATATCGGTCTCACCGAGATCAAGGAGTCGGAAGTCAGCTGTGAGTATAGAGAAGTTAAGATTTGCCCTGAGTTGCTAGCTAAGTTTTGTCTCTACTCCCCTAATAGATGACTGTCGCAATGGCAATGGACGCTTCTATTTGGGCAGCATGAATATGACCAGGTCGGGCATACCCTGCCAGCGCTGGGATACGCAGCATCCGCACAAGCACATACAACCGCCGCTAGTGTTCCCACAGCTGCTGGAGGGCGAAAACTACTGTCGCAATGCGGGCGGAGAGGAGCCGCAGCCCTGGTGCTACACTTTGGATGAATCTGTGCGCTGGCAGCACTGTGAAATACCCATTTGTCGTAAGTAATACCCATACACCAGCAGGCAGTCAGTATTTAATGTTACTTCTCCCACTCTCAGCTGACTATGTGGATCCCAATGCCAAGGATCTGAATACTCCCATTAAAATGGAGGAGTTCTTCACACCCTCGATGATCTTTCTGCTCGCTGGCATTGGTTTCATTGGCATTGTCGCCCTACACTTGATTATTCTGCTGGCCTACAAGCTGTCCAAGCACAAGGATTACTCGCAACCCTCGCAGGCATCCCACGGCGAGTGCAATGTGTCAGTGCGTGCAGACTGCAATCTCTCCGCCAGCCGTGAGACGCTCGGTTCGACGGGATTTGCTCCGACGAATGCCAAGTGTGGTACCATACGCAGCACGGCGACAATACACAGCAACTGCATCATGTTGACAACAACAGCAGCTGTTCAGGAGCCCAAGACGAAGCTAAATGCTCGACTAGAGAAGCTGGAGTATCCGCGAGGCGAGATCGTTTACGTGAGATCGCTGGGACAGGGCGCATTTGGACGTGTGTTTCAGGCCAGAGCGCCGGGACTGGTGTCGGGCCAGGAGGATCTACTCGTGGCCGTTAAGATGCTGAAGGATGACGCCAGTGACCAGATGCAAACGGATTTTGAGCGGGAGGCCTGTCTGCTGGCAGAATTCGATCATCCCAATATTGTCAAGCTACTGGGCGTCTGTGCTTTGGGTCGTCCCATGTGCCTGTTGTTTGAGTATATGTCGCCGGGGGATCTCAGTGAATTCCTTCGCGCCTGCTCTCCATATGCAACACACCAGGCACAACCCAAGAATCGTCAGCATCTGGATGAACTGCAGCTGCTCCACATGGCCTCGAATGTGGCCTCGGGCATGCTGTATCTGTCGGAGCGCAAGTTTGTCCATCGCGATTTGGCCACACGCAATTGCCTGATCAACGAACAGATGCAGGTGAAGATTGCTGACTTTGGGCTGTCGCACAAGATCTATCTGCAGGACTATTACAAGGGGGATGAGAACGATGTCATCCCCATACGTTGGATGCCCATCGAGAGCATTCTGTACAACAAGTTCTCCTTGGAATCGGATGTCTGGGCGTTTGGCATCTGCCTCTGGGAAATCTTCTCCTTTGCCCTGCAGCCCTACTATGGCCTCACCCACGAGGAGGTCATCAAGTACATCAAAGAGGGCAATGTTCTCGGCTGTCCGGACAATACGCCGCTTTCCGTGTACGCCCTGATGCGGCGGTGCTGGAACCGCAAACCCAGCGAACGTCCCAGATTTGCGGAGATCAATCATTGCATACAGCACAGCATCGCGGAATGCGAGTGCAAGGCGATGCTCTAGGATTCCCATCTCCAAACCGTAAACACAAATTCAAATCACAATGATTCCGTCACGTTTCAGCCACTATAATCAAATCCGTAATCGAAACCGTATCTGAAATCTGTAATCGAAATGCTCTCCAGTTGTCTTCCGGAGCATATGCACAAAACAGCAAAGTAACCGAATCCCAGAATGGACTAACTGCCAATCGCATTTACTATACACTATATATAGTACATATATGTATATCATGAAGTCTGTTTCATTATCACATTTTATTGTTTCCGTTTGATATTTATTTCTCTTTGTAAGCAGAGTAGAGTTTAGATTCATTATCGTTTTGGTAGACATTACAAGGTTTCTAGAAACCCATACTCATTACTTATATGATATGATATTATATTACTTTCCACAATGAATGCAACAAGTCAGCCATTTTGATTGGAACTCGTACTCTCTCCCTCATATCTAGACCGTAGCGAAAATAAGTTTAAATTATTTATAATAAACTCATAAGTACATAACATATATATTTAAAAGTATATATATATCGTGGATTAGACTCCAATCGGTTTTTACTAGGTTTAAGCATAACGACGACTCAAAATATCACTAAAGAGTTATACAGTAAACACTCTTCGAAACGAATCACAAACACCGATGATGACCATCAAAACAATAAGGAATATGATATATATGAAATATTTAGAGAACTGTCTTCAGACTCAATTTCTTAGGACATTTACATTTACATAATTAATAATCTTGTATCAAACAAAATGTTAATGTAATTTGTATAATATACTTTACGTAACCGAAACTAATTTCGTTCTTTTTTGCCTATAGAAATATTCCACTTAACAATTGTAATCGTTGTAGTAGTCGTAGTCATAGTAAGGACGTCTGCAAGGATAAGTTACGGGTACTGGTACGGGCAGCGGCAGCACACCCAATCCTAAACCTCCGTATCCATATGGACGGTAACCGCCATAACCATAGCCTCCGCCTCTTGGTGGTCCATATCCTCCAGGGCGCCCTCCATACCCTCCAGGGCGTCCTCCATACCCTCCAGGTCGTCCTCCATACCCTCCAGGGCGTCCTCCATACCCGCCAGGGCGTCCGCCGCCAAAGCCACCTGGACGACCACCGCCACGACCTCCTCCAAAGCCGTGGCCACCGCCACGCCCTCCACCGCCACCATGACCTCCTCCTCCACCGTGTCCTCCTCCGCCACCGTGCCCTCCTCCACCGCCACGTGCCATTGACAACTCACAACAGTTGAGCAGCAAAGCAAAAAGCAACAATATCCAAAGATTCGACATTTTCTCCATACACTTCATTAACGCACAGCTTTCTTATTAAGACTAATCCAGCGATTTTTCAAGTTCTACGTTCTTCCAAAAATATGACAGATTAATTAGTGTAGCAGCTATAATTGGTAGTGACGCTGCTCGACTTGTAATCCCCCCATATCGTGCTCAAATATCAATTTTCGCATATCTGTATTTGTTTTGCGATATCACAGGAACCTAAAGCCTAAACAATACGAGTTATAGATATAATAAGATGGAACCTAATAAGATTAATATAAATAGAGTGGCATCAGTTCTGGGCAAGTTGGGGACAGTTGGTGTTTTTGCTGAGAACCAATCTCTCGGGATCCAAGGAGAGTCGCTTGAGCACATCATAGATCTTCTCACGAATCTCCAGCACAAAATCTGTATCGCGTCCCAAGATCCAAATCTGATCAGCATAGCCAAGGGAACCGATGCTACCACAAGACCACAATATGGCAAAGTTATCGTAGTCCGTATAAAGAACTTGATATTTCCCGGAACCAGGCAACAATCGGGAAATCACCTCCGGGAATCGGGTATTAAACTAAGCAATAAAAAGCAAAATTAGTAGATGTCTATATAGAATAAATAAGACTTACCTTAAAGTCCATTATGGAGGATTTGCTGTTCTCAGGCGTGGCATAGCCAAGATTAACATTAGGATTCCCGGTGCTAAATAATAATATAAAAATTATTAGATAGATCCCTAGTAAAAGTAAAAGCAGAGTCACCTACATGCGATTCACGGTTTTTATGGCCACCTCGAGCTTAAAATTGCCAAACTTGGTTAGATCCGCTTTGTTATACGGCTGGAACTCGAAAGTGGTGCAACCTGAGGCGATTTCGGGCAAATAGAAAGAACGTTCCACTTCATACCAGTGTCCAAGTACCTGTGGAAAGATCATATTTCAACTATTAGATACGGCTCTTCAAACCGATCTTTAAGACGCCTCTGCGCGTTTCTCTTGGCGACGATGAGTAAGCATTTAACTGGGTTACTATTATACAAAAGGCACTACGAAAACAAACAGTTCGTCCGTAAAACATTAACATTTTTCGGGTAAACTGGTTTCACTTTACGCAGACCATATACTATACAGTCGAATCGTCATTAAAACGTCATCATAATCTAGTGGCAAAAAACATTTGTAGCCACTGTTAGCTCAAGACGTCATAAAACACTCGCTTCAAGTTGCTCTCTGATAATTATTCTTTAGGTCGGTTCGGGTCTTTGGCCTCTGAGCGAACCAAACGATGTCAAATTGTTGTTTTCATGCTCGCCACTCACGAGCCTCGAGCCACATACTGTCAGCAGCTCAATTGGACAGATAATTTATCCAATTAGAGACTTGAAATGTCAATGCAACTTGTGCTGAGCACTTTCGGTACAATTGCATACAAAATGGGTACAGATTTGATACCGTATTATTTCCAATGTACCCTTCAGAGGGTATAAAAAGGGTATGAAGTGTGGGAAGGGAGTGGAGTGAGGTATTATCGAATTGCAGTGTTGTAAGACTTCATGATCAACAGACACTAATGCAAGATTAACAGAACGAGAGCAAAAGCGAATCGTGCTCATCGTTTGACTGTTTGACACAGACTGACGCAGTGGCGCTTCGTTATCTGTTTTATGTTCGTGTTTCGTTCTAGATCGTTTCGCGCGGCGTCTGCCGTCGTCCTACGGAGACTGTGAGTCTGCCTGCGTTTGCTTACTCTTACTCTCACTCTCACTGTTCTCAATTTGCATATTGATCACACGTTCATCTCTTTCAGCTTCTCTCAAGCTCTTGCCATCACTTTCGCTCCCCGTGCATAGCTTTCGTTTTCATTTAGTGCAATTGAAGCGTTGATTGGTTGATCGGTTTTCCAAGGCTTCTCAACTGAACTCAATGCGTTTATTTCAAATGTATGATTATTTGCAATTGAGCAGATACAGTAGTTAAAGTAATTTTCTTATTTGTTCAACTAGTACATCGAGAGCTCTTTGGACATGTCTCGGCTTGTCTTGTCCTTGGCATACCAGGTTGAATATGAATATGAACAGAAGTGGATTGTTTGCCATTGGAGACGGACGGACGGACGGATGGACGGACAGATAGAGCTGTTTCTGTTTATCTGTTGTTGTCTCCTTTGCTTCGCTATAAACTGGTTTGCACTTTTACATTGTCCAAAGACTTAAAATTAGTTCAAGTTCATCTTTATGCACAATCTATAAAAAATAAGGCGATGACGCCTTGTACTAATTAATGAAAAACTTTGACAGAAACTCTTTGTTAGCCATTCAGTTTATAGTAGCAAAATATATGCATAAAACTTTATAGCTTTACCTTGAATTCCCCCCGTATTGTAATGGACTGGTATTGAAGTTCATTCACAGCCCCAACTTACTCGGCTCATGTTGAACTTTGGCATCGATGGATACTTCGGACAGCGTCCAAATCCATAGGCTCTCGTCTGCTCCACCAAAGTCACTAATAGAAGCGACGAGAGCAGAGAAATGCGCCAAATGCTGATAAATTGATGTTCCATGTTTACACAGTACACTGTTTCGAGTTGTAGGGTCGATAACACTGGCACAGTTTACGTTTAATGGGTATATTAATTCTGTAGTTGGTATAGAATTTTAAATGGCTGTCTTAACACTTAACACTTATTTATGCACAGTGGAACTTCCGCTTTTATTTTGGTTTTTGGATGTCAGTTGGCCAATGAACGCAAAGCAAGTTGTTGTTGGGTTTTCATTTCCTTAAAAGCGATACTTTAGAGTTTTATTTTGTTGTTGTTGTTGTTTATGCACTTGCAATGTATGTTGTTTTTGGCTATCAATTAATATTCCACATAGGAAATATGCGATAATAAAAACGTGCTGCTCGCTTTTTATTTATTTGTTTGACTGGCTTGGTCTTGGGTTTGTAGTTGTTGTTGTGGTTGTTGGTCCAAAGTGAAAATGAAATGAGGGGAAAAAAAGAGTAAATAAAATATACTGTTAACTAGGTTGGCTCGTGCCTGCTAACTAGGCGTTACGTAAAGGAAAAGCCAAAAACCAGACCAGACACGAATCACGAACCGCGAACCGGCTGAAGCAAACATTGCCCCGTTCCACTGCTGCCCCGTTCTCTCGTTCGATGTTGCATACATGGAATGCAACTGCAACTGTGACGGGTTTAGTGGCAGGAAAATGCACATTATACACACTCATTCATAAATCATAAAAGTAAAAGGAAGTTAATTAGCTTTTAACATACATATGTGCATCTGTTGCTGTTGCAGTTGCAGTTGCAACATGAAATTGCACATGTTGCAATTGATATTTATGGCCTCAAGTTCAACTTAACGCAAGTGAAATAACATTTGACAGTTGTTTAAACTAATTACGTGTTTAAACAATTTTCTCTAACCGGAGGAAGTTAACGCATATTTTGCTGTTTTGTAATCGCTGTGTGTTAGCGCAAAAAATCACATAAATCGACAATTGGCCAATAGCAGCAGCAACATAAGCATCCACAAATTGCCATCACAAATCGGCAAGAAAACAGTGTTAATTTTGTGTAGAGAAAAAAACAAACAAAAGCCACACACCACACAACACACACAAATGATTCGTTTAACAACAGAAAAGCAATTGCTGTTGTAGTTTTATCAACTTGTTGTACATTGACTTTACACTTGTTATCTTCTTGTTTTCACATTTGCTTTGCATTGCGCGCGTCGTGTTCTTGTCTACAAGAAATCTGTTTATTACAATTTACAAGCCGATTGCAGCTGCACTACACGACCATACCGCACGACCGTTGAAAATGTACTGATGTTATCGTTGCGATGCTTGAGAAATTTAAATTTAAATCAGTGTGTGCTGTGTGTTTGTATCAATTAGACAATAGGTACACACTGGCTGGTATATCGATAGCGCTGCAATCGGCCGACCACCACAAATCTCTCGACTGTCAAACAAGCAGCAGCAGTAGCAGCAAACAATTTTGTTTTAAACATATTTGTTTTTAGCATTAGCAAATGAGAGCTATATAACATTTGCAATTCAATTATTGAATTCGAATAGGCCATGGCCGCTGCCTGTGTACTTTGTCTTGGCTGCTGCAAGAGCGGCGAGTCCTATAAAATATTTTCCGAGGCAGGCTTGCGGCTCAACATTTGTAAAACAATAAACAAACATTTCTGGCTGGAGGTAAGGGTGCAAATTATGGCAACTTGCAATTAATTAACTTTTGATGCTCTTGCAGCTAAACAGCGTAGCGGGCGAGCATGAAGAGATTTGCCATCCGTGTTGGGAGTCTGCCAGTAGCTTCAATGTATTCTACGAGCGCGTCTACAATGCACACCAGGCAAGACGCGAAGTCAAGAACGTTACCATCGAGTTCTGCGTCGACCCGGGGGCGACCAATCCGCTCGAATTTGGACCCGAATCGGATGCACTGGACGAAGATTTCTTTGCAACCAATAATGTCAAGGTAGAAGTGAACGAGCTGGAACCATTAACCAAGCTAGAGGTACTCGAAGAGCCAGTGCTGGCCGAAACAAAGGCCACCAAGCGTTCCAGTACCGATAATCCGGCAAGCACAAAGCGACGCATCAAAAAAGAGCGATTAACAATCGCCAGTGACTCTGATGGCGATGTGCCACTGGCCGAATTCCTTGACCTGAAGAAGGCGAGCAAGCCAGCAGCATCGGCAGCTAAGACGACGCCAGTCAAGGGAAGACAGCTGCGTAGAAGCTCTCGTCGTGGCTGCAGAGCGAAAACACCGCCACTTGAATCACCGCCGGAGTCCAAATTGAAAAAAGAATTAGTGTCGGAAGATGAGCTGGACAATGACAACGATAACGACACGGATTTCGCAGTTCCCCACGCTGTGTTGGGCACAGATGATAGTGGGAGCTCCAGTCAGAACAGTGATAGCGATTCTGGTGACAGTTTGCCAGATATTGAGCCGGAGGAGCGTTACGCAGAGATACCCAAACGGGTTGTGATCAAGCCCAAAAAGTATCGCAAACGGGAGAAGCCATTGGTGCCGCCAGTGCGCATGACACGGGAGGAACTCGAGAGGCGAAAGGCACAGCAAGACGAATACGATGAGATTATATTTGACTTTTTCAAGAAACTGCCATGTCACATATGCAATCTGCTGGTGCAGAATTTCGGGGATATGCGCCGCCACCTGCGCTTGTCGCACGATCTTGAAAGTGGTTTTATAGCGTGCTGTGGTCGCAAATTCCATATACGTAAGGGTCTCGCTGAACATGTACTGGTCCATAAGAATCCGGAACACTTTATGTGCACACAGTGCGGTCGCGTGTTCCAGGACTCCAAAACGCTGGAGACCCATGAGCAAACCCACACAAATCCCCAGTCAGATGCAAAGGATAAACCCACTTTTCAGTGTGAAAAGTGTCCCAAGACATTCACCACAAAGGCGGCTTACGAGTATCACAATGTGTCCAAGCATGTGCCCAAGTCGGACTTCCAGTACTCCTGCCCCGAGTGCAACAAGAAGTAAGTGCCTGTAGTAGATTCTTGCAGTCTAATCTTTTACGGTTATTATTACAGAATGCCTACGGCACGCAAACTGAAGCAACATCTCCGCTATATGCACGATCCAGAGAGTGCCATCATCTGCGACAAGTGCGGCAAAACGTTGCGCACTCAGGCGAATCTCAAGAAGCATCACGAACTGGAACATTCCGATGCGCCGCGTCCCAAACCAGATCCAGTACAATGCGAGATATGCGGCACATGGCTGCGTCACATGTCCGGGCTCAAGCAGCACATGAGCACCGTCCACGAGCCACCTGGCACAGAGCATCGCTGTCCCATATGCGACAAGAAGTCCACAAATGCACGAGCACTGAAGCGACACATTTATCACAATCATCAGTGTGAGCGAAAGTTCCGCTGCACCATGTGCGAGAAAGCCTTCAAGAGGCCGCAGGATTTACGAGTAAGTACATGTTTAATGCTACCAATTGAGACTGGCTAATCTCTCTCTCTCCCTCGTGGCAGGAGCATACGTCGACGCACACGGGCGAGGTGTTGTACACCTGCCCCAACTGTCCGCAGACATTCTTTTCGAATGCCAACATGTACAAGCATCGCCAGCGTTTGCATCGTGCCGAGTGGGAGGCGGATCGCAAGAAACCGCTGCCACCCAATATCATGAAGCAGGCATCGGGCAGCACATCAACCATAAAGAAGCGGCATCCCAACAACACTGGCCCAGAAGGACTCTTCACACAAGCACTGGCTGCGGATGTTGTGCACAAACAGGAGCCACTAATGCAATAGTATTTAATATTTATAAACCAATAGAATAAATCACACACTCAATATAGATATAACTATATACAATATAATTCAGGCAGAAGATTAAAGCATAGACTTAAATATGATATTTGTGGTACGTTAAGGTATTTAATGATCATCCTGTGGTATCTGTATAGTCTCACAAATGCCCTCCTCGCGATGCACACTGGCCCAGTGTTGGGACAGCTCTTGACTGATTGCCCGGCGGAAGACCATGCACGTTATGTGTGGCAGCTTCTCGAAGCGCACCCGCAGCAGTCCCAGCTTGGCCAATGCAAAGCGCCAGTTCTTCATGAGGCTGGCATTCTTGCCCACATGCTGTGAGTCGGGTGTGATGATTACCAGAATACCCTCGGGAGCCAGCAGCTCATAGGCCTTGCGGCAGCAAAGTAGTCGCTGCTCTGCACTGGGCATATACTCCAGCAGCAGACTGAAGATGACGCAATGGTAATAGTTGGCTGGCAAACGGTTAACACTCTGTTCACAGATCTCCGGCTCTGTGAGCGTAGCATCCACGGCCACAGTAAGAAAGTCTGCCTGCAGCACAAGAGCTCCTTGTGCCGGACAGAGATCGATTGCAGTCACTTCCATGTGCGGTGTGTTACCAAAGGGATTGAAGCAGCTGCCCACATCCAGCACATGCAGCCTATCTGGCGGTTCGTCCATGTAGCTGCACTCCAGAGTCGCCAGCTCAGTGTATGATGCCAGCAGACGCTGCTCCCGCTGACGCTTCTGCAGATAGATGCCCTCGGTGTAAAAGTACTTGGTAATGTAGTCTATGGCCCAACGGATGCGACTGCGTGCCTGCAGCTCTGTGTTGTTGGTGTTTGTCTCCCATATGCCTGCCAGTTGTTGCATTGCGTCCGCATACTCCGCCAGTCGCTTCGCATTGTGGGGTCCAGTGTGCTCCTGCCAGGCGCGCTCGGCACCATGCAATTTGGTTAGTTGTCGCAGACTGTCGTGGCAGCCCTTTACGATATTGGCCAAACGTTGATGCTCCTCGGTGGCCATTATTTCGCTTTTACGCCCGCAATGAGCAACAATTGTGTGTGTATATGTGGTATATACAAATTTATTAGAGATGTGCGATATCGGACACCTGTTAATTATTAATTGCTCATATCAGGCTGCAGAGGTGTGACCAGCTTTTATAAAACTCAAACAAAATTTTGGCATTTTTTGTCAGACACACATTTGGCCACACTGATTTTGTTTAAAAACAAAGCGTTACCTGTAAATAATTTCTATTTATTTATCAATGCGGCATGCGGTCCACACTAGTGACAAAAGTGGATTCCACACAGCTGTGTTAGCTATAAATACCCGCAGATATTTTTACGCAGCGAGTATAAAAATAATTTACAATAATACTAATAATAAAATAAAATTTATATATATAATAGGAAACCTGTTCTATATATAACTAAAAGTTAATTAAAGCTGCCCAGCTGAAACTAAAACTCTGTAAGTAGAAACAAGCATTAAAACGCTCATTAATTACGTGACTAATAGAATGCTTAAATCTGTTAGTGCATAGTCAAGTTGCCAATTCTACTTGTAACTAGCTGTGATCAGTAGTTATCCAATAGCTATAGTGCATATAATATATTAAGGGCAGTGAGTATGATAATTCCATAAAGTTGCTTGTAAAATGACGTATAATCAATGTCTATAGTATAGTATAATTTCTGTTGACATGATGAAGCGTGAAACAATCATACTATAAGATGAGTAAGCAGAAAAGCCGATGGGCACGTAATTATTGTGAAATGGAGCAGATCAGGGTTGGCTATTTACATACGTAATTGTCATGTATGTACACACAATAGGTGGAAGATAAGACTAAACTATGGGAGCGTAGGTCCAACGAACTATGTACTCAAATTTTAAACTATGCGTCGAAGCTCTTATCAGAGCACATCGACTACCATTCAAAATCAATTTCGTAAAGCCACAGACTGTTGCGAACTGAGCGAATGAAAGGGTACCGAAAGTGTATCATTCTAAAGGTCAAGAAAGTAAATACATTAAATAAGTATGCGTCAGATGTACATACATATCGCTTGCTTGGAACTAAAGTCGTGAATATCCAAATAAATACGCTTTATACGAGTGTAGTTAGTTGATAAACAGTCCAATAAACGCGTTTATTAATAATTATTATAGTGACTGGAAGTCGCTAGACAGCTTGTTACTATAGCAATGAAATCTACTATTACTATTTATGTTAGTCTGCTTCTTTTCTTTATCAACAACAACTTATCGCTGGGGCAATCACTGAATTTAGTTCTTCGACTCTTAGCGATTTTCGACTTGAGGCATGGCTGGGTGCGATAAGGATAAGAACATGTATTCATATTGGAATTACACTTTTCGACATTGTTCAGTTGTAGAAGGTTCGTCCACGAAGTCAGTCGCTTACACTCGGTACAAACATGAAGATCGAATGGGCACCAGCTAGCGTTCCGCTAAACAGGCGGTTGCAGACACTTGTCACGGGTCTCCTTACTGCATTCTTTTTCACTTTGCCCCTTACTTCAATGGCAGCTGCGGCGTTACTTTTGGTAAGCACTGTATTTCAAATCTTTCTATAAAGTGACGATATTTAATGCATTCCATTTAACAGTTCTTTGGCGGTTTTGTGATACGCGCACTCCTTGTGATATATGTGATCTATATAGTTGTGGATCATAAGCGCAATGACTCGGCCATGAATGGAAATGGGTGAGTTGCATAGAAATCTCTGCTTCTACAAAGTAATTCTTCAATACTTGACTTTTAGTTGGCTCTGGTATCGGTCGAATATATTAACACGCCTTTATCGAAGCTATTTTCCCGTTTCGCTGGTGAAAACTGCCGAACTGCCACCCAATAAACACTATATACTTGCAAGCTTTCCACACGGCGTTCTCGGGTAAGTAGTGAGCTCAGCACTGCAGTTGTAGTATCTTATCTGTGAACATATATCTGTATCTGGATTTCTATATTTGGTAGCACGGGTGTTTGTGTTAATATGGGTCTGGAGATTAGCCAGTGGCTAAAGCTATTCCCTCAAGTGCGTCCAAAGGCGGGAACTCTCGATCAGCATTTTATGATACCATTTCTACGCGATTTTCTGCGTGGCTGGGGACTGACTTCTGTGTCCAAGAGCTCGTTAATGTACAATCTGACGCGATCCAATGATCCCAAAGATGCCAACAATCGCGATGGTTTCACATCCAATGCGATTGCCATTTTAGTAGGCGGTGCTCAGGAAGCACTCGATTCGCATCCCGGCAAGTACATACTAACGGTCAAGCATCGTAAGGGATTCGTTAAAATGGCCATACGCACAGGGTAAGTGAATTGGAGAGTTATTCCGAGTGTAGAGTTTCTCTCTAATTGCTCTTTTTCCTTGGCACAGCGCCTCCATTGTGCCCAGCATTTCGTTTGGCGAAGTGGACATCTTTAGGCAAGTGGATAATCCACCAGATTCGCTGCTGCGCCGCCTGCAAAATGTGGTAAAGAAGTTGACTGGAGTGGCGCCCTTGATACCCGTCGGTCGTGGCTTCTTTAACTACAGCTTTGGCTTTCTGCCACACCGTCGACCAATTGTACAAGTTGGTAAGTCGCCAAAACTCCGCCATTTTGCACCTGTTTTTTGCATTCACTTTTATTTCCACTTAGTTGGTGCACCAATTGATGTGATACAAAGCGAGGAGCCTGCTGCAGATTATGTGGATGAGTTGCATGGCAGAGTTTTGAAAGCATTGGAGGAATTATTTGATAAGCATAAAAACAAATACGCGACAAACGCAACAGAAACGAAGCTGGTCTTCAAATAGTCGACTGGGTGACTGCCAACTTATTTCAAAGTGTGCCATTGTAAGCATTTTGTAGGCAAATCAAAACGGTCACACTGCACCGTCAAAGCGGTTAATTTTGAAAGTCAGGAATTAAGTGTGTAGTAGTTAATAGCAATATTTCATAAGCAATAATAAAAGTAAGCGGATTAATTTTAACGAAAGCGTATGTTCTTTTTATTATTAATGTTAATTTTACCAATTAAATTTGTTTAATTCGTACATAAAGATTATATACAAAAGAAAAAAGGGAGTAGTCGAATTTCAGATTAGAAAACTTAACTAAATTTCTTTTTACTTTTTGTTTATGTTAGCGCTCTTGTGTCATGATCTTTAATTTTTAACTTTGTCGTTATTATTAGTTTTAAATACTATATAGAATTTTGGTTTAACAACTATATGTATATAAGGAATTTGTTTGTTTTTAAAAATACAATATTATGCTACAATAAATTCAATCGCAGAATTTTTCGAGTAAGGTACAATTAATTTTTTCTGTTTTTCTTTTCTTTTTTTATTTAGCAACAAATCACCATTTGAGATAATGTATGTATATACTCTAAAACAGAAACTAATCAAATAAGAGGGGAAACTAACAAACCATTTAAATTTTAGGTGGCTTTAAGTAGTAATTCATAAATATTATCTACAATAAATAAATTTTAAAAACAAAAGACTCACAAAGATACTTTAGGAATACTTCTGGAATAGCAATTATACAATTTCAGAAAGGAACACTTGGCATAACTGGGTTGGGTTGGATAAATTGTAAGTATTAGTATTATATAGCTGACTATAGAAAATGCATTTATGTTGCTGTTGTTGTTGTTGTTGTTCGTGATCTGTATACAGTATAGTTGTATGTAAGTTTGATTATCATTGTAAAAATAATATATTATATATTCTGTGGGCTCTGCTTAGTAGTATTAGTATTAGTTATATAGGTAGGTAAGTAGTATGCAAATATGTATACTTCAGGGCCTAGTTGGGTATTCTAGTTATGCGTGTGTGTACGTGTGTGTGTTTGGGTGACAAAAATATATATATATATATGTATATATGTTCTAGGTATATGCAATTCAATTGCCATACATTTCAACTATATAAATATAATTTGATTTGATTAATTTTTGTTAAGCAATACAAAATGTTTAAGTTTCTTTAGTTTTGGCATAATTTTAATATGTATGTTATGTATGTAAGATGATGCGGTTGTTGTTAGTTGTAGTTTTTAAAAAGTTTTTATATAGTTTGTCTATTCAATTAGTAAAGAGCCTAAAAACATTTGCTAATTTCATACATATATATGTATGTATATATCATCATATATATTTAAATGCTAGCTCTCTTTCATTATATATATGTAATTAATCTCTACGATTTTAGGTACTAGCCAGGCAGCCGACTTTGCGAATTGGGCGCAACAATGCAAAAAGGCTTACGATATTTGCTGTGGTTCCAAAAAAAGCGTATGTCTTTTATCTAAATTTGTCTGTATTATATTTTGTTTGGTTATGTTTTTTTTAAGTTTGGTTGCTTTAAATCAATCCCTGAGTGCATTTTTTTTTTAAGTTTTTAAATCATTTTTGCTTTTTGAATGCTCTGCTTTTTATTGCTGTTTGATTTTGCTTGGTGTTTGCTTCTTGTAATTGTTAATTGTTTAATTGTTTAAGGGTTTCTAGTATTTATTTTTTTTGTTCAGCGTTTTTAAATTGATTCGGATTTGTTTTTGTTTTTTAGTAGCGCGCGTGTGCCTTAATTGAAACATTTAGATACGAATTCTTTACACTTTATATATATGTATACTATATATACATATGTATATAGCATATTTTTGTTGTTATTACCAATTAGTTAAAAATGTTTCGAGTGTGCTTTAGTTTAAGTAAGTCGAGAGAAAAAACGTTAAGTAATTTTTTGCAAATTGTTCGTTTTTTGAGCGTCAAAATGTGCATGGAAGAGATTAACAAGGACTTGGGTTTGTAGTGTGAGTGTGTGTGTGTGTGTGGGTGGGTGTATATTATTAACATACTTATATTCTCATTGGTTTAACATTGAACATTTATTACTCATAGTTTGTTAGTTACTTGTTTACTTTTGGTGTTTCAATTGCTGGCCTTACTGTGAGCTCTAATTAGTTTTAGTCAATCAATTAATTAATTCATTAATTAGTTCATCAATTAACTATGTAAGTAAGTATCTACAAAAGGTTTGCTTGCTTCTTTCATAACAATTTCAAAATATATTTTGTTTTGTTTGGTTTTTAATTGCAACACATGTGCCTCGGCACATCTGCTCAATATTAATATATATTTATTTTGGTTTTTTTTTTTTAAGTGTATGTATATTTGTTAATATATAATTTAGTTTTGTTTTGTTTTTTTCTTGTATAATTACAATTGAATTTATAATATGTACGTATCTGTTTGCTGAGGGATTCGGTTCGTTAACAAAGGGAAATTTTGGGATTTGGGAAGGGGAATTTCAACTGTAATATCGTAATAATAATACAATTTAGGGGATCATATACATATACTATGTACATATGTATGTTAAGTACTATAACCATAATACAATTTGTGATCTTGTCAACTCTAAAACATGCTTTTTCTTTAAATATACGTATATATATATGTACGTCTCTCTAATCGAATTCTCAATTTGTTCAGCTTGCTAACTTGCCTAGAAAAATGCCTAAAACGATTTACTAATATTTTCGGGTTTCATTTGTGTTTTACAATTGTAGCAAATTAACAATTTTGTAGCTTTCATAAGAATGTTTTACATAATTTTGGGGTTTGTCCTACATATCATGCTATTGATCAGCTTGCATTCCATGCTATTCAAATACATATACATATAGATCTAGATCTACTCGACTCAACTGTAATTCAACAATTTTGAACGCAAGTCAAACAAACAAAAACAAAAAGTGTTACTTATAATTATAACAAAGAAAACATGAGTACAACTCTATAAAATTTATAAAAAAATTTCCATTATACGCATACGTATGTATGCATGTCTGTATAAGTGTAATATATATATATATATATATATATATATCTGTATCGGTATAGGGTGGTTTCAGCTGTCTAGACAGCTACAATGGCCGCCATCTACGAGGCAGTCGGCACAGGGTTAAAATAATGCAGGCCATTGGTCTAAAAGAGACACAAAGAAATAACATTAAATATGAGATAAACTAGGATAATACTTAATGTATTTGTGTACTTACAGCCATATCGTATTCCGTAATATAGGCGGGTATTTCCAGCTGATCCTTTGTGATGGCCGAATACAGATGCTCCACACCAGGCAGCGAGTGGACCTTGGCCTTGATGGCAGGTGCCATGAATGTGGTAAACCACCAGGTCATCATTTTAGTCCAGAACGTGGGATGCACAATATAGAAGGCCTTCAGATTCTTCTTGTATCTAAAACAGAGACATACTTAGTACAGAATTGGTAACAGTAATGCCTGTTTTGGGCTACTCACTTGTATGGCAAGACACTGTAGACCTCACGGAGCCAATGCAGCGATGGATAATTGCTGGTGGATGTGAGTGTATGGAAGTAAGCAATCACATAGTCGCCTTTAACAATTGGATCCAGCAGTTTTATCAGATACAACAGTGCCTAAAAATCATAGAATCTATTAATAAAATAAATATTTTAAAAGTGTGTTAGTATGACTTACCTTTTCCAAGTCCAGATTCTGGGCTGGAAACCATTTGCCGCAGAACACAATCACAGGTCGACCCAAACGATCCACACCGCTCTGATATAGACAACCGATGCCCGATACTTCATTCAGATCTTCAACTTGTGCCCGCTGCAATAGACGCTCGTATCTGCAAATGATTCAAGAAGTAAAATTTAGTTTAGGCAAACATTAAAATGTGCTAATAGCAGCTCTAACCAAGTAAATGGAGCTGATACAATGGGAGCTACTCTATGTTTATTTACCTGTCAGTCATGTCAACAACAAAAAGTAGAGTAAACCTTATAATTGTGTTGTATTCAACTGTTTAAAATGCTCCGCACATTTATCAGTTATAGTATATATATTATACTATATGTGCATTTAAATGCAAAGCTGTAGACTTGCTTTAATTTTCGTGCAAAATGTTGTGAAATAATTAAATGTTTGCTCATAATTATTAGCTATAGTATTTGAAAGCAGTGTGCTCTCGAAATTAGTCACTTAACAGCGTGGCGCACTGTTAACTTGGCTGCTATTAACTGATCGCCGTATACAGTGGTTGTGATTCAAACACACGCTTGAACCACAAAGCAAGTGAGCTAAATTTAATACAAGCATAAAGCTGGCTGTAATCAATAAATATTTTTTAAGCTACTCATTTATAGCAGCTATTTGTGACTTTCTTTATATGTAGGTCCAAGTTTATTTATTTTGTTTGTTAGTTGTTGATGCTAAAATGAAGTCAATCAACCAGTTTTTTTTTCATGCTCTTAAAGCCGTGTGAAATTCTTAATGTTTATTACAGTTTATATTTAAACTTTTATTGTTGTTTTTAATGCAAAGTGACGCATTAAAAAACGTAACTGCGGTAGCAGCTGATAGTTGATAGCTGATAAGAGAACATCTTCTCTGCAGATAAGAGAAGCGACAGCATCTGCATCGGTCAAAAAGAGATAAGAAGCTATAAACCAAATGCGACGCATTGTGACGCAGTGTGTAAACAAGCGGTAGGTACAAAACAAACACTAACAAGTATGATGAACTTCCTATATAATCCAATATAACCTATATATATACGCTTTAGCAAATAGTTGTCTAACAATTGGCGTGTGAAAATCCATCAGATAAATTAAAATGCAGTTTTAATTGAACTAAAAAACTGAACTCGTGCGCTTTTTGGAGCGTATATCAATACAGTAGCTATAGTAAATATGCTTCACCTAACCTCCAAGAGTAGTGGGTGGGAGTAACACCAAGCTTCACTGTACTTTAGCGACTGTTATTGAGATTCTGTTCTCCTGCCCGCACATTGCATGCCATTGTTTAGTTATATATTGACAGGTACAGGTACTGATATATATAGTTAGATGGTACGTGAATTGTTTATGGCTGGGCTACAAATTAAGCTCCATTCTCAGTGCTCAATTCTCAATTCTCAGTTGTCAGGGTCGCCACAAGTGTATAACTAACTGATGAGCTATGTACATTTGTATGTAACATAACTGTCTAAAGGACTATGTTGTTGTTGGGCTGTTGTGGGTGGGGAGTGGGGGGCACTATAAATAGAACACAACCAGTTAAAATTATGTGCAGGCAATCGTTATGACAAGTGCCTGACACCAGGAGCCAATGACGTCATGCAATTAAAGTGAAAATTGTAGGAGTAGAGCAAAGAAAACGAACAGAGCAGCGACGTCATCAACAATTTAATGGTTTGATGGTAATTAAACTGACGCCACGCAGACCCACAACGATTGAATTCAAATTGAAACTGAAATGGAAGTTGAATTGATTTCTGTAGCATGTTTACCTCTCCTCGGGCGTCTCCATGAGCTCATCGGCTGCCAGCATGTCCCCGGTGGTTTCCTGCATGGGACTGGAGCCCAAATCTATGGACGTCATGCCCTCGAGCATTGTCATTGTGTTGTGTGTGTGTTTTTCGGTTGGGTTTGGCTCTGCCCTTTCACTACTCTTTTTTCTCTGTGTACTTTTTTGTTCAATTATTGTTGTTTGTGTGTTTATCGATCGAACTATCGATGGAATTTGCCTATGTTTTTCAATTGCAATTTTCCTTCACAAATTGACGCAAATGGCGCAGTCGTTTTTGAGACTTTATATAAATAGATGTCTTAAAAGTTTCTCAATTTTTGTTTTCTTCTTATTTGTTTTTTTTTTGCTTTGTGGCAGCTATTTTGGCCAGACTTTTGCGTTGCGTACGGAAGATGCCGCGTAAGATGCTTATTAATACGATTGTAAACGAACGGAACTATAACATATATAGTATATAGTATTTGTAGTTTTGGGGTTTATATAAATCTGTTTGACAATTCTATTCTAACTGAATAAGCGCAGAGCACTCTAAGCACACACACGACCGTTTGCAACGAGCTGCGTTACTCGACTGACTGACGATTGCTCTTTGATGCTTGCTCAAGCCGATGCGATGCGATGGGCTGCCTGCCGTCTGAGCACACGACACGCATACATTGGCAAGTGTGT
Organism: Drosophila tripunctata; assembly: GCA_035047385.1. Classification (NCBI taxonomy): domain Eukaryota; kingdom Metazoa; phylum Arthropoda; class Insecta; order Diptera; family Drosophilidae; genus Drosophila; species Drosophila tripunctata. The sequence goes on from JAWNPS010000288.1 coordinate 1,118,880, forward strand.
GTACACCAAGAGAGTCGTCGCACGTAGCAGGCAGCAGTCAGGAAGTGCACGCTCTCAATTGCTCTCGCGCGCTCTCTTCTCTCTTGAGTCTGCGCCCTTTTGGCTGTACAATGACATCAACATGAGCAATAACAACAACAGTAACGCCAATCGTTGTGGGAGTAGAGGAAATTTCTTGTCCAAGGACATGCCAGCGAGCTCTTTTCACCTGACAGCCGCCAATCGCATAATGCAAATGTCATGTCTCCACTTCTCACTCCCCCCCGAACTCCCTCAACCCGTCTAGCAATTCAGTTAAGTCAATTAAAATGCGAGTTTTCGTGCCACTTTTCGGACAGCACAACATGACGTATGCGCTATTTTCTTTCCTGCACTGACTGCCACTCCGGCATGAACCCGGCTCTAAAATGCATTGAACTAAACACGCCGGACACACGAGACGTACGAAGTGACAACCCGATTACTAACGAGTATACGAGTATACCATATATGTACATACATTTGCCATAAAGTGAATTTATTAAGATTTAAATGCTCACAAATTGCGATGACACACAATATTCGAACCCGAACACGAATGAAACAAACTTTGTGGTTTGTAGCATTCAATGAACTGCAACCAACGTTCACATTTTGAATGCGGTTTTCACTCAAAAGGCGAGAGTAAAAAAGGTGAAAGGGGGTTACAGGGTGCTAAAGGGGTTAACGTGGTTAAGGGGGTTTTAGGGACAGCTGCTTGTTACAATGATCATTGACACATAATTAAGTTGACAGCAAAAATTCGTCAATGGAATTGAAAATGCTGACATTGAATGTCAAATAAATGCCAAATGTGGCATTCAATACAATTTTTTGCAATTCTCTATGGGATTTGGATTTGGAATGCAAATTAAGACGCAATAAAGATTAAGACTAACTGTGAATATCAACTGAAGCGAGGGCTGCACGTAAAGTTTGCGGTGAACTCAGTTTATTTAAACAAAATCTCATGAAAATATTTAAATAAAATTGGGATCTCTACTTATGAATGGGCAGTAGGAAATTGAAGTGAAAATTAAAAATACAGCAACAGCTAATATTATTACTCTAGAAATCTTAAATCTTATCAACAAATTAATGTAAGAAATTCTATAAACATAGTTTACTACTTTCCCAGCTCTAACAATTTATACAATTCATTTCATATACAACTGCTTGAACCAACCTCGCACTTGATATTCACTATCTATTGCTTGGCATTATAAAGCAAATTTCTATTTTCAGTTGGACACAGTCTTGGCTATTTTTAGGGAAATACCCTAAAACCCTAAATGAATTACGTATTTTGGACATGCAATTGATGACGTCGACAAGCAAGGGACAATGACGTCGTAACGGGACAACAGTAACGAGTATACTACAGAGTATATACTGTAAGCGAGTAAAAGTCGACTTCAATTGCACGTTACACGGACTCGCGTGCCAATGTCCTGTAAAATTTGCATAGCTACACAAGTGTTCGGTTTACTGGCAAAGGGACGTAAGGGGTAAGGAGGCATTGTTGCTTTTAGTGGTCAAAAGAAGTCATTTGTTAGACGCTTAAGATATTTCCGGCACGCGCCTACTAAAATATATATATGAATCTATTTATTTATCAGAGTATTACAATTGTGTTTATGCGCCTGTCCAAAGAAAATGAACAACTTAAACAACCAAATGGCAATGAAGATGGGGCAGCAAAGGGATAAGGCCCGTGGATAGAGTGGGGAAAAGGGACAGGCAGGGGGAAGGCAATCCTGTGACAGTTTTATTAACTGCAGACGAGCCAGTTGTAATAAGTGTAAACGTGTTTAATGACGCAATCGGACATTTGATATGAATGCGACTGTTTACGTGCGTGATGATATCATTGCGTAATGAAACTAACAAACTAACAAACCAACAAACCTAAGAATAGATAAACTTTAGATATAAAGAACTAACCAATCTTTAACTGTATGGTATATAATATTCTCTATATTTATCATACATCATATAAAAGGAAATCAATTTATCGTTCTGCGTTAAGCAATAGCTTTCAATGAGCTTTAAGCTCAGCTAAGCTTAGCTAAGGTGGTAATTAATCAAGGAGAAAGATTTCTAGGTGCTTTAAGCACAGATAAGCTTAGCTTAGGGGCTGCTTAATCAAGGAAAATGCTTTCTAGGAGCTTAAAGCTCTATCATAGTAACAAATTATATTTAATAAGTCAGGGTAAGGACTTTAGTTCACATAAAGTAATTTGTTAAGCTTTAAAGTTATATTTCACAAGCATGATTTGTTTAATTAAGCAGCTTTAAAGCTACTTAAGCAAGAAATGAAATCGAGTCAGCTTTAAAGCTACTTAAACTAATCGGTTAATCCTAAAAGAGCTTTGTGCATGAGCTTTAAAGCTCTCTGAAGCACTTACCTCTCTTGATGCTCCATGCCTTCAATGCCCTCGGCCACAACGCTCTCATAGACGCCATTTCTGGGCCGATCGCTCAGCAGATGCTGTCTGTCCAGATCGCGCTGTATATATAGCAAGACAAATAGAATTTAATTGAGATATAGAATGAATGTATGTTAATGGATTCTTTGTTATCACCTGTAGCTGTGCCTGCAGACCACTGCTGTAGGAATTGATGCTGAGGCCATTCATATCTCTGGCGCCGTATTCCAGATCCGAGCTATTGCCCTCCATGTCGTGTGGACTCACGTCTGAATCGTCGTCAGCTGTCAGAGTAAAAGAGAGAGACAGAGAGAGTGAAAGAGAGTTAGTTATGTTTGTAGTAGTATATGTATTTGTGTTTATGTCTTTACATGAGAACTCAAATGAATTATTTATCATATTTGTTTTTGTTTTGATGCTGTGCTTGTTTTGTTATTGTTGTAGTATTATCAGCTCGTGGTCAAAAGCCGATCAGCGTCAGAGCAGAGAACGCTTTGTGCTCTTATCCGAACTTCAGTGCTACAAAATTTGATATGAACTGAAAGCGACGTCGACGTCGTACGCTTTTGAACGCTGCTTTTGTCAACTGCAGCAAAAGCAGCAGCGTAAGCGACAGCGAAGTCAGCTGCGTTGCGAGAGCAGTTACAACAGAAGGAGAGAGAGAGCGAGGGTAAAGAGAGCAACTGTCCAACACACGGCACAGCGGTAGGAAGTGAGTGAGACAGTTTGGGGGCGAAAGATGGAACACGATAAGCGAGTTGCGTTGTTGTTTTCAAACGTTGACATGATTTAAGCGAGCCAAGAAGAACTTTGTCAGGACAGAATCAGCTAAAAATCATGGCATAGTCTGACAGTCATCTTAACTAACTGTCAGCAGATAAGACCAACAGTTAATTTCAATGTTTGCCTTTTGACTTTTTTGCGTAATTCGCCGAAAAACAGGCAGTCAAGTCCAAATATCAACAGAATTACTTAAGCAGATAATACGCATCTTGTAATTAACAGAACTATGTCAAAACTTCACATCTATAGCTATTAATGAGTTTAAAAAGAGGATTTAACGCAACAACAATTCGAGTAGTGAATTATAATACATAAATATTATGTTCTTAAGAGCTAGCTGCTTATAAATATGTGCGAGGGCTGTTCAAGCAGTACTGCAACTGCTTAACTAATTTGTTTTTTAATTAAACAGATTTCTAGGAATTATTCTGATGTTATTACTTCAACTGTTGAACGTTTAATTATAACTAAATAATTTCTCAATATTTAATAATAAATATATGAAATTATAAATAATATTTAACTCAATTATTTAAAAATATCTTGAAGATTATTACTGCTTTATTAATTTATTTTACCTGATTTATTCATTTAATATAAGTCGTCAATAATTGGAACTAATTTCATTACTTATATGAGACATCAATTAATTGTGGTTTCAAAATATTATCAATACGGCTTTCGTCACAAGCGTGAACTGCCGTCCACAGTGATCACATAACAAATGGGACTCAAAATTTCCTACTACCTTTAACACTTCATAATTTCCCCTTTAACAATTTCCCTTTGCTTATGCAGCAGATTTGTGCCATTTTCTAGCTGCCCAAGAGTATGCAACACTTTTTAAAAGCACATCAGTGACATCAGCAGAGGAAATTGCCCAAGTAATACATTCACACACGTTTAACTATTGTTATTTTAAACAATTGAATGTTTTTTTTCTAGCCACTACAAATAGTACAGTAAACGACGTTTGTTATAGCGCTCTGTTGTATGAGTATTTTGCTAATATTCCACTTACAAAATGTGCGTTAAACTTTGGTTAAACTTTGCGGTTTCCGAAATGCGTAAATTAAAGCGTAATTGAATTGTTAAATCAATTGTAAAACAAAAACACTGATAGCGAAATGCAGACAATTAAAGCAAACTGCCGTTTGTAACTAGACGTAGGCGTCTTTCGAACGTAACTGAAGCCACCAAAATGCATGAGGGGGCAATTTAACGAACTTGGAATCACACATTCGGATACCGAATCGGATTTGGACTCGGTTTCGGTATAGGTATAGGTATCGGACTCGGTAAAACGCACAAGCATATATCAAGCACAAGTGTGTGTGTGTGTGTGTGTGTGCTCTTATCTTATCAACATCGACATTATCGGCAGTTGTTGTGGAACTAAAGACAAAGAAACCAACCAACGATTGCAGCAATGTCAAAGTAAAACCTGCTCTCACTGTTCACTGATAACTGATATACGATAGCGGTGATAACCCAAATCCGATAACCCACACAGACGTCATTGATATACACCCGAACTCACCCGGACGATGACGCATGTGCACACTGTGACTGTGCTGTGGATTCCGTATAATGCGTATCTGGCGATCAGGATCCGGATGCTGTGGTTCCCCCAACTCTCCGCCCGTATCCTTGGGCAGCTGCCACAGTGCGCTACGCTCCTCCAGCTGATCGCGTGGAAAGTATAGCGGTGCAAGGACCTCATAGGTGCCACGCTCGCTGCTGTTGACGCACAGTATCACAACCTGCAGTGTAAACTTGTCCAGAAAACGTCGTATAGTGCCTGTCAGAACAAAGTATATCAAATTTTGAATAATAATCGCAGTTGTCTAGAGTAATTCGTAATGGGTAACTTAGTATATAGCATATGATCTTGTGAGTAATAGGTTATAAATAAATCTCGCTTAATTGTTGACTGGCGCAATAAAATGAAAATCTTTGAAAAGCACTCAAGCACTATCAAGTACGCTAAGTATATATATGTATATATATATTCATTATCAGTCTGTTATCATTACTCACGCAGGGCAATGTGCGCAGCGACGTCAGCTGGAAAACTCTTTTGATTGCCACTCACATTGCACACGGCAATTGTGCGTAGATTGAGCTCCTTGGCCTTACAGAGCACGTTTCTGAAATCAAATCAAATGAATATTGTTAAAATTGAAAGTGTAAAGATTGTCGTGCTATATAGTCAGGCTTACCTGTAGCAACAGTGCAGTGCATTCTCTGCCGCCGTCTTGAGCTTCTCCTTGTAGGCAGGTGCCACTGTGTGCAGAACATACTTGGCTGGCAGATTGTATCCACGCGTCACACGCACATCTCCAATGCGGCATTCTACAAGTATATATACAGAATTAGTATCTTAAACTTTCTATGCACTTCATCAGCTCACCCTTCACTGTTGTGCTTAGTTCCTCTTTGAGCTGATTGCCCGCCACCGCTATAATGCGCTCCGATATGATATTGCTTTCAGTCAGGGTCTCATCGCTGCTATTTGTGATGGCATCCACATCCAATGTGGTCATATCGCCATCCCTACAACATACAATATTTCAATTAGTTAGTCATTACAACTGATATATGTATAAGTTTATGAAACATACCAAATCACTAGACGATTGTTGACATCTTTGGATAAGGGAAAGGGACTACAATTGTGCCTAGGTCCGCCAAGTGTGGAATAGTCCGTTATTGGCAGCCGTGTATCCGTCTTTTGTGAGCCACCCCAGGTGGCCAAATGCTCCAATTTCACAATCTATAAACAAAGCAGATATAATTTTATAGGATAAGCTAGTAGAAAGAACCTTACACCATTTCTATTCCAGAGCAGTACCTAGTTTTCCTTACATAACAGTGATTTTCTACCTGTTCTATCTATATTATATAGTCTCTTAAGTACTACATGAAAGTTCAGCTGAAATATCCCTGAAAACTACAGAGTTTCCCTAACAAAAACTCTGTTATATAGTAGTCTGATTTTAACAAAATTTGATCTGTAGATATAACATAATATAAGTTAAAGAATTTCCGATCTTAGTTAAAATATCTTAAGAATTAAGCTTGATCTGCGTACCAGAATCCTTATACAAAATTCAATATATTTCCCCAGCTCTTTTTTAACTACTTCAAATCTACTATTGATGTTTGCAGAATCCTTCATCACCCCTTTAATAGACCCTTTCTACTTAAAAATTACACAGTCTACTTGACATACTTACACATGAGTTGGAGCTGGAACTGGAGCTGGAATCGAACGCTTTAAAGTCCACATTTGAGTTCGTATCGAGACGCATTGCGCTGTAAAAAAGATAAACAATTAAAATACATATAATATATAAACAAATGTTGTTATTAAATATGTTTTTGTATAACAAATAAACTTCAAGTTGATCGCAGCTCAAACATGTTGGCTTGGGTTAAAGTTCTTGTCATTCTTCTTGTCGTTTTGCTTTGGGCCAAGTTAGGCCAAGTCAACTGCCAGTTAGTTGGCTGGCAGCCAAATCAGTTGTCACCACTTCAAACTGGTGCAAACCGAACGCTCTTATCGTAACTCAGCCAGAGACTGTGACTCACTCTCCCAGCCTCTCAGTTAGAGAGTCTCAGACACGATAATCCACACTTTAACCAACTGGAAATTTTATGGGAGAGACCTGTTCTAGACGATCCCATTGAAATGGCATAAAAAACAAATATTTACATACCACCAACATGGGACAAACAGTCTAAATTCACTGTCTAATTTGCAGGTAAACACTACAATAATCGACACAATGAAATGCTGTTATCTATGTTATCTCTGAGATGTAAAGCTAAAGTGGGTAGATTATGTTGCCTATTGATAACAGCTGACAAACTGGAGCTGAAATACTTTTCAAGAAACCTAATAAACCCCTTTGTGTAGAGTATATTGAATCATGGCTGTTATGTTGGCTAAGACAATAGCGAGTATCTCAGTGTTTTCATTCAGATGCATAGCCACGAGTGTTGCACGAATGCAGCTGCCTCCACGCGTTGAATGGCAGGTGCTTAAAACAATGGCTTAAAGCTCTTCAACCAGTTTCTTCTTCTTCGGCAGCTGCAGTTGGCTGCCTAATTGCCAGGACGCCTATCGTATGCAGCAGATGTGAACTTTGGCCTTTGCACAGGTAACTCTCGTCTCAAGAATGCTGTAGCTGCAGCTATATATATATGGCACATAGTATATACATACATATTGTGGCCTAAATTGGTTTCAGTTATCTGGCTCAAGGTGCCACACACACAGACGCACTCGAGTGATAAGAGAAAAGCGCAGCAAACATTGAAAATCAACACTTTTCACAAAGGAGTGTGAGCACAGATTTCGAGCATTCGAAGCGTATCTTTATTATATAAGAGTACTATATAAATTAACAAATTCTTCAAGTGTTTACATTTTTAATATAAGCGTAATATTATAGCAGACCATATCATATAAATAACAACAGGTGCAAGGTGTTAACTGCTTTAGCAAACTCGACTTGAAACATACCCTATCAAACAACCTAAAATCTCTTTTTAACTCAGAAAAATACAAACTAGAGTTGTCTTTAAAGTCAGATATTATAGCAGATACAACTTTAAGTTACCTTCAAACTGAGTTGGCATTAGCAAGGTGTCGTAATATAGAAGACGTATTCCCATTTGTTGGGTTTCTTAAATAAAATTACCTTTTTTATACACATATCAGCTCATAAACTAGCTTTAAACCCATTTCCGATCCCATAAATATATATATTTATAATCTACAAAAAATAACTAATCGATTGAAATAGTTTTTAAAGGTTTTTTAGAAAAAAATTTTTTTTCATTTTTTATAAAAAAACGATAAGGGGTAGGTATGCAAAATTTTAAGAAAGAAATAAAGTCAAAGTAATGTAAAACTTTAATTACAGAATTAATATTTAGCTTAAATACAATACAAAATAATTGTTGACTGGCGCAATAAAATGAAAATCTTTGAAATGCACTCAAGCACTATCAAGTACGCTAAGTATATATGTGTATATATATATTCATTATCAGTCTGTTATCATTACTCACGCAGGGCAATGTGCGCAGCGACGTCAGCTGGAAAACTCTTTTGATTGCCACTCACTAGAAGACGTATTCCCATTTGTTGAGTTCCTTAAATCAAATTACCTTTTTTATACACATATCAGCTCTTAAACTAGCTTTAAACCCATTTCCGATCCCATAAATATATATATTTATAATCTACAAAAAATAACTAATCGATTAAAATAGTTTTTAAAGGTTTTTTAGAAAAATAATTTTTTTTAATTTTTTTAAAAAAACGATAAGGGGTAGGTATGCAAAATTTTAAGAAAAAATTAAAGTCAAGGTAATGTAAAACTTTAATTGCAGAATTAATATTTAACTTAAATACAATACAAAATGCTTTACCAATCTGAAATTGCTTCAGTTTTGGAAGAGATATCATCGGTCAAAGTTTTCGATATGAGGGTTAAAGGTATTTTGTAGCCCAAAACGTCTTTTATGTTATGAATTAACTACCTTGCATATAACAGTTACAGCACCTCCAACGCTTCAATGGTATAACAGATACAATTCAAAGCACTCTTCACACAAAATTTAAAGTTTCCTTTACAATGACTTATGGAAAATAGGTATTTATTACGGCAACTTAAAGTTTCCATACAGCTCCATTGTTATATCAGGTCAACGTATAACTAACTCAACCGGATTTAACTGTTCTCGCCACTCAATTAACTTTAACAAATCTATTTGCATTTTTACGGATTCGCAGTTTTTCAGTTACTTTCTGTAATTAAAAGTAATTTATTATACTTGTTGCCGTTTTTCCTTAGTTCATATTTAAATATAGAGTCTTAGTTTGTTATTAGCTTATATATTGTTGGAATTTTCTTTAATTATCTTTTTGTTTAGCATTAGATTTGTGGATCTTTTGGTTTCCATGTCTTCAGCTATCATCTGGAATATTTGCGATTGCTGACAGTGGCGAGACACTGACTTCCATCACTGTGTCGGACGTGAATAAACATGTCAGTCCCTGTTAGTTGTAGTGAGTTTTAGAATAATTCAGATAAAAGCTGGCCATAAATTATGCTCGCTATGAATGAATTTTTGGTTGCTTAAAAAAAGGGTATGAATGAGGTGAGTGTGGATCGCGTTACTGTTTAAAGATCAACGTCTAACAACTCTGGGATTCTTATATACTATATTAGCATATAATATATATGTCATATAAGTAGTACTACATATATGCAAGAGCAACGAGCTTATAAAGTTGTCAATCTACTCAGTCACGTTGTCGGTAAATCATAACCATATACGTATGAGAAATATACAAAGATTGCTGAATAAGTTGTCGATCATTACGTGATTTATTTGTGTGTGCTGTTTGTTTACTTTTTTATTGTTGTCAAACATACACACACACGCAAATACCCTGTAAACAAGTCAGACAGATCGTACAATGGGCGTGACATGAAACAGCGAAGAGGTCTAACAGAGAGAGTCCAAAGTTGTCGCTTTTAATGAGCTACAAATTGTACTCTTGACTGAATGAGTAACTAGTTTCTATAAGCCATATGTGTATGCATCTGTGTGTGTGTGTGTGTTGACTTTTAAGCAAATTACGTCTTAACTTGGCTTGGAGACATTTAATTGCCTGACTTTGGCCTTAACAACACAGCCTGACAACAACAACTGGCAGTAGGCAAAAGCTGCCAACGAAACAGTTCGACTTTGAAAGACTTTGTAGCTTGTAACTCAAGAAAAACAGGATAGTTTTTCAAGCCAATAGGAATTTTTGATCAAATTTTGCTATGTCTGCTAAGCTATAGAATTGTTTCATACAAACAAAATTTGATTGAGTTATTAAAATGGATAAGATCTTGAAATTTCATGAGTTTTGTTCAAATATCTTAAAGATTTCTCAAGTTATATACATTTTTATTGAGGAAACTGTATGCTAAGTTTAGTGTGTCTAGCTCTTTGAGAGGCTGAGATTCAGTTATATAAATTTGAGGTAGCTGTCTGCCATTTTTAGTGTGTCTAGCTCTTAGAGAAGCTGAAATTGGAGTCCCCGAAGCGCCGTTTTGTCTGCCGTGAAAATTATTTATCTGACAAACCTAGCAGACGCTTTCTACTACGTAGCTACCGGGTCGAAGAAACAACAAACGTAAATATACAAATGTCTGTATGTATATACATACGCATGTATGCATGCCGTTAACAGAGGAAACAACAAAAACTTGTATGTACTTTTACTGTAGTTCTATGCGGGCATGTGGGTGTGACGGTGTGTGTGTGTGTCCGAGTGTGTGTGTTTGAACGTGCGTCAGACGATCACATCATCATGTTTAACTACTACAAAAAAAAAACTGTCTAGTATAACTGATTTGGCTTTACTTTAGTTAAATTGCAGAGACCAAATGCATTCCAGACATTACGTATACGCAGCGTGTAAGCCGTTATTACTGTCAAATGCATTAAATATGAGCAATCGTCTCGCACTACTCTACCCCTGACTACCCCTCTCTCTATCCAAACTAGCAGTGGTTTGGAATTCAACAGACATATGTACTATATAGATGTGTGTACAACAACAACAATAACAACAACAACTTTGACTGACATTCAGTGTAGCAATTTTCTTGCTGTTGTTGTTGTTGTTGCTGCCGTTGTTGATGTTGACGTGCTTCAGTCAATTATAAGACGGGAATTACTTGTACTGAGCAAACTGCATGACATGTTTAGACTTGTACCTGCTTCTCCACTACTTATATGAATACAGTTTTTGTTTTGTTGTTCCCATACTTTAAACGCATCTCGTAATTGCATAATTGATTAGCAAATGTACTTAAAAGCAATTTAATTGAATAGGCATCTCAAAACAGCAACAACAAAAAGAGTTTTGCATTAAACGTTACTAATTTGTGTTATGCCTACAGCGTAACAGCTGTGTCGATCACACTCTGCCTGCTGTATTTGTGTATTTCTTGGAGTTCAGCCAACTCTTACGTGTGCTCTAAAGAGAGAGAGAGAGAAGGGGGTGAGGGAGAACGACTCCTGTTTGTCGCGTTTTGTTTACGCTACACGCTCAATCCGCCAAACTGTTGCATAATCAATGCGAAATTCATTCGCCCACTTTACCAAGGGCTGTAGGGCTGCAGGGCTGAAGGGCTACAGGGCTACAGGGCTGTAGGGGCTGTGGAACTGCCAAGGACTGGCTCCAAGCTGCCATGTCGTGGTCCCCTGGTTTTCATTTTTATATCGTGTGCCACAATACACATACCGACTATGTGTATATAACATGGCATTTATGTATTTTTCGTTACATGTGGACATGCATGTGCCTTGGCACGATATATATACATATAGCAGCATATCGGCATTACGTATACGTATATATGTACATTCGTTTTTTTGGCTGGCATTGTCCTTAGCTTTGTGATCTCTTGGCCCCAAAGAAAACATTCCAAATTGTGATAATATGTATATACATACATATGTATGTAGTATGACGACAATGCCAAAACTTTCTTCAGTTTCAGTACCAGTCAGCGAACGTTCGATTTGTGTATCACTTCTTCTTTAAGCTCATTCGGTAATTTCATTGATTTTGTTATTTTGTTATTATTATGATTGTTGTTTATATTTATTTTGAATGCGTCATTCGCTGCGCTTTTTATGGCGACTCAGCCTCACAAACAAAACTGAGATCTTAAGCAAGTTGTAGATGCACTTGTTCTTGAAAGAAGTTCTTAAGAAGTCCGTAATGAATTCAAATGAAAACCAGGAAGTGACCTAAATTTGCAGTGCTCGACTGTTAAACCAACCAATTTCCAAATATTGTCTCTTAGTTATGGAGTTTCGTGTCTTACGAGATCTCGGCATTGACTGTTCCTAATTCAAATTTGGTCCTTCTTTTGCTTCAAATCATTTAGTTCATTTTCGGTGTTTAATAACGATCACTACGTGTCTCTACCGAGTTTATCAACACTTGCTCTTCTGATTGAGCATCAATATCTATTATACATTAATTACCTAGAACTGTTTTTTAAGAAATAAAGTTGAATTATTAATTTATGACTTAAGAACAATGCCAACATACTTTCGAGTTAATGTTACAGTCATCGTCGTTACGTTTTCTGTATATAATTTTATAGTATTGGAAACTTAATGCCAACATCGCGACGGTTAATTTCATTGTTGTTTTTGTTCCATTCTGTTTTCGCTGGTTTATATTTATATTGAATGCGTCATTCGTCGCGCTTTGTGGGCTCGGTTTTCAGTTCTTCTCGTCAGTTGACAAACAATCTGAGCATTACGTGTATCTCAAAGTAAATTCCCCAATTTCAATATAAACAATTTGTGGGCAATTTTAAGCGGCTTTTACATAATATATATGTACATATATGACACCGTTTATATATGTTGCTATATGTTATAATTACTTTCACTAATTTTAATTAAAATAAACACAGTGGGCACTTGGTGTTGATAATTATTTTGCACAATATTAATCATAATTATTCAGATTAAAGGGTTTGACAATTTGATCAATTACTAGTTAATGCTCTATATATATATATATGTATATATATAGCATAGTTATATCTATCATGCACATCAGGTTAAAAGCATTTGCCAAGTCACTTTCAATTAGAATTCGAATTGGATACTAGCGCACACTGGATAATAATGGGTACACAATGCACTGTACACACACTAAGTGGTGGGAGGAGTTGGGTACAAACTAAAGCTTGTCTCTGTCTCTGTCTCTCACCCACTGACAGTTAATCAGTCCCTTTGGTGGCAGAGTTGCATTCGTGTATGTGCATTTTGCTGTTTTGCCCTGAACACATGCACCTGGGCATTTTACAAATGAATAGTAAATACACATACACATACACGTAGTATACGAGCCTTGGTTTGTCTTTTGGCTTTAAAATCTATTATTTATGCACACACACACAAACACTAACACATAACAGCAATTCATAGAAATTTCATATGCAACTGCAGACAACTTTTGCAACTTGCAACTTGTAGCATAGAAACGCCAACGCCAACGCCATAGTCAACGTCAGAGCCAACACAACCTCAATTCGCTTGCTACTCAATTATGGCTTCCACTTTACAGTTGGTATTTTCTATTTTTTATTTTCTACATATTTTTTTTTTCTATTTCTTTTTAGTTTCAGATGCTGCTGACTGCTGCTGACTGCGCTGCTGCTGCAGAGTTGCACAAGCTTTGAAGGTTACTTTTGTTACATTTGTATGTGTGCGAGTGTGTGTCTCAGTAATACAAACGGTTATTTGCTTGTCTGTATGCAGTGCTGCCAATTTAGCTATTCTAACACTAGCTAGAGCTAGTGGGAGGCAACAGGGAAATGCGGTATTAAATGTAAAATAGCAGCTAGCTAGGGAATTTTAGCTATTTTTTTGAGACAAATTTGTGCACTTCCTCAAACACTTTAAAAAAAGAATCAAACAATATTGAAGCGATGCTGTTTCAATACCCAAAAATGCAATAAAAATAATTAAGTGAAGCGATTTGTCAAACGCAGAGGTTGAAAGATTTTCTATTTCCATTAACAATGTCAAAGCTAAACTTCGAAATAGTTTAGTTCCTCAAACATTAATACAATTTTATAATAAAGTTATTTTAGAATATTAATAAGATTTAATTTGTAAGCACAGACTACGTTGGGCAGCATTTATCTTCCAAGTAATTTTTATTAAATGCCAGCAGTGTGTTTAAAAAAATATAGGAACCAATCGGTCGTTTATATGTATGTTCAGTTCCAAAATCGTTATGTTTGATAAACTTAAAAATTATTCCAAAATACTAGAATAATATATTTCTAGCTATTTGCAAAGCCTAGTTCAGCTATTTTTTTAAGAGCCAAAGAGTTGGCAGCACTGCTCACAGCTTAAGCAAAGAACGCGCTTTGGCTATTTGCCTATTTGCCTACATATGTACATATATGTATATGTATTTGGTATTGTATAATAACTGATATTAAAGCACGTCTATGTAGCTGCAACGGAGAATTTCAATTTTCACGCACTCTAGGAAAACACCAAAAAGAAAATTCAGCACAATCAAAAATTCACGCACACACACACACGCATGCGAGGTGGGTGGAGGGTAAAAAAGAAAATGCGGTAGTCGTTGATAGGCGCGTGTGTGTGTGTCAGGTAACTCTACGAGCGTGTGTACACACATACACACATACATACATGTTGGTATATTTTTTACTAGAAATGAAAACTTGAATAATTTTTGTGTCTTTTGGTTTTACGCACTTTTCTCACTGAATCAAACTCGTTTTGCCAATTTGAGCAGTCGCCAGCACTTGATGCCTAGTGCCTAGTTAATTTGTTGTTTTCTCCTTTGTGTCTCACTTGGTAATATGTGTTTTTTTTTGTTTTTCCGCTTAATTGCTTTAAAACTTTTTTCTTTTTGTGCACTTTTCAGAACTCTCGTGTGTTTGAGTGTGTGTGTGTATGTTGATGTATGTTTTTGTGTGTTTTGTGTGTATGTGTGTGTTGGGTTGCAAGTTGTTAACTGGCTCTGCTGCAAGCTTACGACGCTTCTGCCCACCGCTCGTCACGAATCCACGTTCGACACTAAAAGCTTCACTTTGGCGAGCTTAGACGTTTCGAGCTAGTGATGGTATTTTTAAAAATGCAACACTAAAAAATACTGCAAAACGGTGTGGCAGTCGCTCAACGCACTTAAGCCTAGTGGGGTCACCCTAATAAACACACGTGCGCGCTGTGACAAAAGCTTAATGCTATGTGGGCGAGTGCAAAGCGTGCTAAGCTCTTGGCGCCAAGTTTGAATGTCTTAGGCAAGCAGCCAAAAATAACGTATTACACGCATCCGCTTTGCAGCCAGTTTAATCACACTGCATTAATCATAAGTCTAGCTTGCGGCTACAGAATATTTGACATATTTTATATATACATGTGTATATTTATAAGCATTGAGTTATCAACACACAACCGGGTTCAACACAAAATTCGACACTACAAATATTATTATACAATAATGCAAAAAACAAAACGAAAAGTGTCCAAACAACTGAGAGGCGAAAGTTGTTCAGATAAAGCTAAAGACGAAGATGCAGCAGGAGCAGCAGCTGCAGCCAAAGTTGCCATTGCAGTTAATCATAGAGTTGTGCAGTTGTGTGTAGAGTCGGACATTCGGGCTCTGTCATAATCAGCAGATGTTTGTCCAAACCAAACAGAAAACCGAAAACATCGAAAAATAGCTATGAATTGGAAAGGAGGAAACACAGCGCGTCAATGGCCAATGGAATGGACTACCACCACAAAAGAGATTGTCAAGTTGACCCCAGCGATAAGAAGAAAAAAAATATATACATATAAAGAGAAAAAACATTGTTTTTGATTTGTTTTGTATTGTTTTTTTGTATTTTTCGTTGGTTTTATACTTTTTAGTTATTTTTTGTTGGTTTTTATTGAAATTCCTTAGATCGCAAGAAGCGCACAGAAGTAATATGTATATGGTAAATTGTTGTAGATACACATATATATAATAATTAAGATTAATATTTATATAATGTAATAAGTAATATATATATTTCGTGTGTGTGTGTTGGTGTATAGTGTTTCATTGTGTTGGTGTGTGTATTAATTGGATATACATATATAAGTAGTATAGCATAATTATAATATTTTATATACAAATCTCAATAGATTGTTGATTGATTTGATTTGATTATAACTCTGCATTTCTGTTTTTTTTTTCTTCTTGTTTTGATTTTTTTTGTTTTGCTTTTTTAGTTTTTATTGTATATAAATTTAAAATTACTTGCTATATTTTATTTATATATTTTTGTTTTATTTTGTAAAAATGTCCACTTTTCTCTACACACTTACAGACTATTCGCTCTATTCATCAGCATCATCTTCAATCATTCTTCCTATTTTCACTATAGCTATACAACTAGTAATATAGATAGATGTGTATATGTCTGTATATAGTATATATATATATCTTTGTTTTTTTTTGTTTTTTGTGTTTATCAAAATATCATGCAGCCAGTTGTGAGCAAAGTTTACAAACAATTTTCCATTAATTTAGCGAAAATTTTGTACTGAATTATCAGTGTTTAGTTGGTTTTTGGTTTTTGGAATACATAGGATATACATATGTATACACACCCATACGCTTACGCATACGCATACACACACACTCACACACATACATATACACATTATAAACATTATTATGTCACAATAATTAAACTAAAAGTTAATACAATTCAATTAAAAATTCAAAATGTTAAACTAAATTCAAAAGTACACAAATGTAAAACGTTTTACAGTACAACACACAGCAACCAAGTTAACAGCTTGCCTATGTTAATGTTAAAGTTTACAGATTACAGTTTACAGAGTTAACAGGAAACATAGATAATTTGTTTGTTTGGACTTGAAACTTTTGTCTTTCATTGATTATTGCATTAAAAATATACACAATTCTGTACCGAAACTTATATAGAATTCTCTTGATTGTAGCATTATAAATATGTAGGTAGTTAGATAGATAGATAGATGTATGTATGTATATATATATATAATATAATATGCTTTATATGTATATCAGTTGAATCATTCATAAATTATCACCCATCAGCAGTTTTAACAAACAAACAAATAAACAATTGTATGTATATATATATTTAGACTTATGTATAAACAATCAATCCAAAATTTTAGACACTCGCACGCATCAATCAAACAATCAATCAATCATGTTGCTGCTGTTTTACAAATATATGTGTATTATTTTTAGTTATAAATCTCTATATACTACAGTTTACAGTTTTACATTTATTTAGAAAAAAAAAAACATACACTTTAAAAATTTTGTAGAGCAAAGTTAAGTTTTTCCCTTCAAATTTTCTGTAGCATCCAGACTGTTTTTTTATTTATAAAAATGTTTAAGTAAAAAAATTATATATATATATATATGTTTTTATAACTGCTGTTTTGTTTTTGTTTTTTTTTTTTTGATTTTTCAAGAGATTTTTGATTTGCGTTTTCAGTTTTCAGTTGCAGTTGAGGACACTGTGCATTTTTTCACTTTTCCTATTTCATTTTCCTCCTCTCTCTCTCTATACAGTGAGATACATTTTGTTGACGGTTTTCCAGCATCGAATCGAATGCGTATGCGTATCGAATCGAATGATTGTATAATAGTCGGTTATAGTTCTATATAAGAGGTTCTTAAGAGCGACACACACACAGTTAACAGTTACAATTTAAAAAGAGTTTACAGTTTTACAGTTAAATCATATACAATATATAAATACAGTTTTGTTTAGCTTTTTTTTCAATTTCGACAGCTAAAAATTTGACTAACATTATTCATATTTCTTTCAGTGTATATGTACATTATGTCATCTTTTATGCCTTCTTTTGTTTTAGCTCTTTTATCTCTATTCATATATATACTATATCTTATATATTTTTGATAAGTATTTCTTTTTTTTAAATATATGTATTTTGTTTTTTTTTTTTTGTTGTAGTTTTTCTTGTTTTTCTTTTTTTGGATTGGAATTTCGATGCGCGCTTTAAATTCAGAGAGAAATTCTATGGTTTTTACTGGTTTCTGATGAATGGTACTACTTTTTTTTAGTAGGGATAGGGCAGCGTGAATTGAACTAAGCTGAAATCGATCAACAACAATGAATAAAAAAAAGAACAATTTGTTTTTTTTTGGTGGTGTGTGTTGTTGTTTTTTTTGGTCTTGCGCCGCAATTTTTACATTTTTCTTTTATTTTTTGTGGCTTTTTTTATTACAAAATCAATAGTTTAAACGTGTAACGTGTGTTGGAATGGGGATTGAAGAGGCTTTAAGGGGTCTTGAGGGGTCTTGAGGTGGGTGGGAAGTGAGTAGTGTTGGGAATTGAAAACAAATAGTAGTTTGACAAAGAGTGAAATGTTAATTATGGTTATAAACCCTTTTTTCGTATACAATATGTTTCGAGCTCTTTGGTTGAAAAGGATACAAGGAAATTTTTTTTAGCGGCGCAAAAATTTTAAAAATATTTTATAGTGTTTCTGTGTCTGCGTGTCTCTATGTCCGTTTGTCCGTATGGGTGTCTGTCTGTCTGTCTGTATGCGTGTCTCTATGTACGTGTGTCTGTATGTACGTGTGTCTGTTTGTACGTGTATCTGTATGTACGTCTGTCTGTTTGTCTCTATATCGCTCTGTCTATTGCATGTGTTTGTATAAATTGTTTATAAATTTAATGGCTACATTTCAGGACATGTTGTTGCTGTTGTTGTTGATTTTTCAGTTTACTCATATGTTATGTTATATATATTTCATTCATCCACAAATCCCTCTTCTATATATGCGAGTTGTGTATGGGTTGATGTTTTGGCCTCTCTTCTTCTTCTTCTACTCCTACTTCTGCTTCAGTCAAATTCTCAAAGATTCGTTACATTTAGATACGTATCTTTGCCCAACAGCAATAAACTGGGTGCTGAACCATCGTGCGGATAGAAATAGGCAAATTGACCACTGTACGTGATCAGTTCCTTGTGTTGTTGTTGTTGTTGTTGCTGCTTCAGTTCCTTATGTTGCTGCTGCTGCTGCTGCTGCTGCTGTCTTTCCCAATTTCCATAACTGTTGCTAATGTGTTGCTGCTGCTGCTGCTGCTGCTGTTGCTGCTGTTGTCTCTGGTTTAGACTGTAAATCTGCATCTGCTGTTGGGTCAGCACCAAGCTGCCAGTGGCTGCCACATCATCATCATTATCATTATCATCATCATTATCCGCTTCTCTATTGCTGTTGCTGCTGCTTATGCTAATGCTATTGTTGCTATTGTTAATGTGTTGTTGCTGCTGCTGCTGTGGTTCGTATTGTTGCTGCTGTTGCTGCTGCTCCAATCACGTACTCAACCAGGTTGAATTGCAGGTGCAAATGGTGCTGGGAATCACAGGTGCATAGTAAACGCCATTGGCATAGATAAGACCCGGCGGACCCGCCTGTATCTGTATAGTCTGTTGCTGTTGCTGCTGTTGCTGCTGATCAGCTGTTGTGGCTACTGCTGCTGCTGTTGTTGCGCCTGTTGCTGTTGCTGCTGCTGTTGTGACGCCTGTTGCTGTTGTTGCTGCCACAGTGGGACTGCAACAGATTGTGGCTGTTGCTGGCGCTGTTTGTTGTACATAAATTGTCTGTGTTTGCGATGTTTGTTGTGTTGGTGTTGAGACCAAAGTCAACACTTGTGTTTGCCCCGCTTCCAGTTGCTGTTGTTGCTGGTGTAGGTATTGCTGCTGATGATGATGTTGCTGATGGTGATGCTGCTGCTGCTGCTGGTGATGATGATGATGGTGTTGTTGCTGCTGTTGTTGTTGCTGCTGCTGCTGATACTGATGCTCCTGCTGCTGCTTAACCTGATTGGCCAGCGAATGTATGAGCAACAATGTCTGCCGACGCTCATGTCCCATCAGACAGACGGTGGACATTTCGACGACATTATATAAATGCATCAGATATTCATATTGTAGCGGCTCCTCTTCGATACCCCAGAAATGATTACGCAAATAGGCCTCCAATTTGGTTGTCTGCGTATTAATGTCGGGGAAATCGATAAAGAAACGTGAGCACATATAACGTTCCAGTGTCTTGATCAATTGGGAATCAACAGCCGTATAATTGCGTACCAATAGATTGCAATACTTGAGCAATCCACCGCCACGTATCTCCTCCGGTTGTCGCGTTGAGATCAATTTCTTTTGCAAATGATATAGGGCCTCCTGAAAGTCACCATAGACCGATTCACCCACCACTGTGGGATAGAAATTCTCCGATATGGGCAATGCGGCACAATCGTAGAATAGCAACAATGAGTCCAATACTATTTGAAATGAATCCACTGAGAATTCAAATTGTCGCCGCATTGTATCCACAAATTTCAGTTCGACATTCTTGTGACCCGGCGAATTGCCCAATGAGATTAACGACCAACGATCGCCATCATTGTTATTGTTGACCTTGACCATTTTACCGACATAGGCCTCCTTGAGGGAGCACGTGTAGATGCGACGCTTGCACACACCCTCGGGCATCAGGTCGAGCAGGGTGTTCAACACGGCGGTCTTAACCCGATCAAAGACACGCGGCGAACTCAACTCGATGGCAAAGATCAGATCCAGATCATTGTACGGCTGATCCTCGTTGGCCAGCACATGACTAGCGGCACCACCATTCAGGCGTATATCCTTGACCAGTACACCAGCTCCACCACTATTCACATCCGCCTCCAGTTTGCGACGCACCAAATTCACCAGATTCTTCAGTGTCACCTCCAGTGTGGGAAAATTGCCACGTCCATGGATGGCCACCTTCTCGTCCATGACATTGTGTAGCTTGCGCACCTGCTCGAACGATAGCACAGCCAAACGCTGTGTGCCACCGGTATCCACACTCTCCAGCGAACCATGATCCGAGGTCGAGGCTATCGATGAACCCGAACTCGGTGACGGTGGCGGTGTCTCAGTGCCGCCGTCCGAGTGGAAACCATCGTCGATCTGATACACGTCCATTCTGTTGTTGCGCTGCTGATGGAATAACGGTTCGGCGGCTCCGTCTAGTGTCCCGCACTGGAAAGAAATAGAGTGCCGTTAGTTGATAGTGCCACAAAAATTTCAGAGCAATATGTGGTGGGGGCATTTCTGTTAGACGTAAATATATGGCGCAAAAAGCAAAGCTTCCTGTTAATAGAGTGTGTACTCTCTAAGTGTTATAATAGGGTAAAGTCAGGGAGTATTTATATAGTATGTGATTCCTTCCTATCTGTTGAAGGTCCTTCCCAGCCTATATTTATGCATATATCTAGCTTAAAACTCATTTCCGACCCCAGTAACTATACATATTCTTAGCCTACACAAAATTTCCAATCGATTGGCACAGTTTTTGGAAGCAAAATAAAAAAAAAAATGTTAAATTTTTTTTGAAAAAAATGTCAAGGGGTAGGTATGCAAAATTTTCGGAAAAAATTAAATTCTAGAAAATTTTAAAATTTAGATGCAGAATTGATAGTGGCGTTAAATACAGCTTTAATTTTATTCCGAATCAAAATCGGTTCATTTTTGGCCTAGATATTGTAGTTTAAAGATTTGGTAAAGGCTATAAAGAGCATTTTAACTGCCCATAACAAGCTTAAAACTCATTTCCGATCCCATACAGTGTTGATATTTATGAGCAACATAAGCTGGCTTAATACAACTTTAAGCTTTCAGCAGCTTTTGAATTTTAAAGCTTTCATAAGCTTTCAGCAGCTTTTGAAACCTTCGTAGGCTTTTAACAGCTTACTTTCCAATTTTCCAAAATATATGCCGCTATAAATTGTGTTTCTAAGCTAAATTAGTTAAATTCAAGTAAATGGTTCAACTTTCAATAAAGCTTTCAGCTTTGAACAAAGCTTATCCAGCTGCTTTCGTTAGTTTGCACACTGGTTCTGGTAACAAAATAGTTTTTGGCTTAAAAAAATATTCAAAAAAGTTGTTAATTTATTAAAAGCACACTAAACAGCTGCTGCTTGCTTGCTGCTGCCCACTTTGTTGTTGTCAAGCGAATTTGTTAATGCATTTTATTCAGCTTGTTGTCGGTTTTTTTTTTTTGGCATTTTATTGCCATCAATGCCAACAAATTGGCGCCCGGGGTCTGTTGGCTGTTGGCTGCTTTAATTAATTAATTTGCTTTAAATTTGCTCAATTTCGCAAAAGTGTCTCCATCTTTGCTCTCTCTTCCCATCTATCTATCTATCTATCTTAGTCTCCAAGCTTTTGGTTCTTCCTCTCTTTCTTCCTCTCTCTATCGTTCTTCGTGTCCGCCTACATACGCGCACGTTCTAAATTTTTCGTGTCTTCGTTTATTTTTTCCCACATTTAATTTGTTGTTTATTTCGTTTAGGTTTTTGTTAAATTTATTTGTTTATTATTATTGCCGCCGCAACGCTGCCATCTTTGTCTTTTGGCTTTTGATTAAGTTGTTTTGCCTTCTATTAGTAATACAATGTTGGAAAAGAAAAAGAAACATAAAAGAAACCCAAAACTAAAATTCCTATATCCGCATATTTTATGTGCTATCTTTAGTTGTGTTGCTTTGTGTTTGCTGTGTTATCTTGATATCCATATGGGTCTTTGGGTCTGTTTTATTTTATTTCTTTCTTTCTTATCAGCTAGTCTTGAGCTGTACTTTATCTTTTGGAATGCATATACCCTGTAGAGTTGAGTTAACAGCTACTTTCTTTATCAAATTGTTTTGTTTTCTCAAGAGAAGTCTCTCTTCTATGAGCAGAGAGGACGACTCTGCGTGCAAATAGCTGTTGGCGTGCCAAATGATTTGAGTTTCTCAACGGACGTTTACACGACATACGCTTAACGTGATAATAGTAGTAGTAAGTAGTATCTGCTATCTCTGTTTACATTATGTGTTTCGCTTATCAAAAACACACTCTACAAATAACTTTTAATTACTTTCTTTCTTTTCTTTTGGCAAACCCAAAAAGTTATCGTGCAACCTAATAAACGTAATCTCCGATAAATATACTGTACATATGGCATACTATATACCATAAAAATAAAAAACGAAAGGGAAAACAGTAGCGTAGAAAAACAAAGCCAAATAAATATGACTCATTTGCATTGCATTTTAATTCACAACTTTTATTTGCTAAACTAGAGATAAAGTGAGAAAAATAAAGCTAAAATGAAATCTGTGCTTATTTATTTCCACGGAAATGCTAAGATGAAAAACCAACAAATAGAATTTATAACTATATTCCGGTTCTTGTTTAGTGAGAGAGATAGACGTGTAAACCCCATTTCATTTCGCACAACTGTCTAGTTGGTTTATAGCAGTGTACTTAAATGATTTGTTGCTTTGGCAATTATTTAACAATTTATCATTTATTAATTGCCTTTAACGCGTCTGCAATTATTACTATTATTATTATTATTGCATTTTCATGTAAACGATTTCATCGTTTTTTTTTTATTTCAAGCATAATTAAGTGCACACTTTTCATTAATTTATTGCAAATATCTTTCGTAACCTTTTTTTTCGTTTTCGTCATTTCATACACTACATAAACTTATGAATGTTTGACTGTACGTGTGTTTGAGTGTATTTGAAATTTGACTTTCTCCTCCTGTCTACAAATCTACACAAATCGCATACATAATTCAATTAAGCTCCAAAAAACACAGTATATAAAAATTAACACAATAACTGCTAAATTAACACATCAATTATTTGGCACTTTTTTTCTGTTGCTTTTTTGTTTTTTAATTTCGCCAACTAATTAAATGCACTTATGTTATTGTTGTTGTCTGCGCTTTTGCGACACCATTTTAGCCGACATACAAAAAAAAGCAGCCAAGACTCTATTTATAATAACAGTTTTTAATTCAATTTACGCAGCCTTTTTATTTTTTTCGATTGTGCAGATAAGAAATGTAAGTGATTATACCCTGTAAATGTTTGCTTGGCATCTAAAAAATATATCAGTCTAGTCTATTCTAGACCAGAAACTGAAACGAATTGTGTATAGTACTATATATGCATAAATTTATTTTGAATTCGTGCTTAATTTGCTTGAATGTTATGGGCACACTGAATATTTTGTTTGGCTGTAATCAAAAACTAATCTAAAACTAAACTGTTTTCGTTGACGGATCCAAACTACTGTAAGTTTTGTTAAAGTACCTAATAGTACATAGTTTTAATGTAAGCTAGTCTATGCTCTTTGATATTTCTGAAAACTTTTGTTCCATATAGTATATACTATTCTATTTCACTATATTCCCTGAAATTTTGTGTTAAAATTCAGTTGACAAAGTTCAAATAAGCTGTAAATTTGTTGCATTTGTTTTGGAATATGGAAATTGTGGCTCTAGGTTTGTTCAACATGCTTCTCTATATGTTATTTTGTCTCAATATGTTTTGTTTTCCTATTTTATAATATTGTATATCGTACAGTTTAAGGTATCTATAAATTCATATAGATTTTGTTTCGTAAAGTAAAGTTATAGGAAATTTTCGTGGTTTGTTGTGTGTACTCTTTATAAAACAAACAGAAACTTTGTGATATAAATCACAAAATTAGCATATTGAAGTAAATGAAAGAAGAGCATTGCCAATCCCACTGTTTGCCAGTCCAAATTTCTATTAGTTTGCCTCAGTCTAAAGCACATTTCTCGAATTCTCTCGACAGAAATTAGCTAGGATATCTGCTAGTCGTGCTAGTCCACTCGAGTGTGTTCTATTTAACTTGTTATTTTGTTTTTTTGCTCATTAATTGACAAGCGTTGTGATAAAATTTTTGTATTTTTTTTCTTTGCCATTTGCCACAGCGAATTTCACAATATGCGTGTAAAGATTGTGTGCACTTGTTGTTGTTGTTGTATCTAAAGTATTGTACAATGTATTCGTTGAACCTCCAAGTCAGGTGTGTTCGAGTTCGAGTGTGTGTGTGTTCGTGTGTGTTTGTGTACTTTTTCCACAAATAATAAATTAACGCTGCAATTTTCACCAATTTCATTTAAGCATTTATTTTGTTGCACACACACACACACATACAGTGCATAAACATCATTATGTATTATCATCATCATAATGTTGCAGTTGTTGCATAGCAACTCACACACACACATACACTCGTAGTAGATACCAAGACACGCAAACAGGTGTATCTATCTATATAGCGTGCCTTGCCTCTACCTGGTGGCCTAGACAGACTCTGGACTGCTGGAGACTGGTCTCAAATAAAAGTGAAAATCGTTGTTTTTTCTGCTGTTGCTGCTGCTGCCATAGCAAAAATGAAAGAGAAAAACACAACAACAGCAGCAGCAACAACAACAACAACAAGTGCCTGGCAGAAAGTCTTTGCAAAGCAAAGCAAAGCTCAAACAAGTGTAACTTAGCAGCTGGCTCCAGTAATGTATGTGATGTCCAAAACGCAAAAACAAATATGGTTGCCATACAGAAGTGTGTGTGTAGGGGCAGGTGGGGGGAGCATGCGGAGATGTAAGGAGCTGAGCAGCATTACCGTTAAATAGGCGAAGACGACGCACCCGCGACAGCGACTGCAAATGTTGCTTTGATTTGATTTGATTTGTTGTTTTTGCTTTTCTATTTTTCTTTTTTCTTTATGTTTTTTTTTTGGCTGCTTCTTCACGAGTTAGCACTGTGTTTTGTTGCGTGTTATTGTTGCTTTTTTTATGATTTCAATTAAACAATACACGTACTCGTATTAAATTATATGCTTTACGACTATATATTCATATGTATTGTATATATTTAACACAATTGGCACACAAACACA
The DNA here is from genome assembly GCA_035047385.1 of Drosophila tripunctata. Taxonomy (NCBI): domain Eukaryota; kingdom Metazoa; phylum Arthropoda; class Insecta; order Diptera; family Drosophilidae; genus Drosophila; species Drosophila tripunctata. The sequence continues at coordinate 1,144,522 of JAWNPS010000288.1, forward strand.
TAAGCACACACACTTGCACAAATTATGCTTTTGAAATATTGAATTTAATATACGCCGCGTTTCGTGCCGTTTAAATATTTTTTTTTTATATATTTTTTCTTTTACTTTGGCTTTTCGTTGCTGCTGCTGCTGCTGCTAGTAGCGCGTCGTGTGTTGCGTTGCGTTGCGCGTTTGAAAACCAAATGAAATTGAAATGCTTATTAGAATATTCGCGAGTGAGCGCAGCGGCAACGGCAGCGGCAGCACTGAAAGCTTTTAGCAGCTGACGTCACGATGCGCGCGCGCTGCCACCATACACTACTGCTCACCAAAAAAAAAAAACAACACCGAGTGTTTGAGCGCGCACACGAGTGAATATGTCTGCTTGAGCTGCTCTCTTGTGAGCGCGAGAGAGCGAGCGAGAGTGGTTTGAATTGACTTGAGTTAGTTTTCGGCTGAGTGAGTGTGCGAGTGTGTGTGTGTGTGTGTTTAGAAGGGCAAACATGAGCATACATTGTTGCAGGTAATTCTGACGGTCGCTCGGTTAGTCGGTCGCTTGTTCGGTCGCTTATTCGGTCGTTCGTTTGTTCGCTTCGTCTGGCTGTCGGTCGTTTGCCTGCGGACTGCTGCAATGCGGGCGGCGCTGCTGCTGCTGCTGTTCACTCACTCAGCTGATAAAGCGATCTTGCACAGTATGTTTTAGTGTGAGCTGATTTTATACCTTATTCGTAATGCATTTTTGCTGCTTGCCCACTTTTCGATTTAATTATTTGTTGTCTTTTAGTTTATTGTTTTTGAGCTATGCTGGTTGCTGTTGTTGCCGCAACGCAAATTGCTTAAATACTTGACTATTTTTGTTTTTTATGTTTGCTTTGCGGTTTGGCATCTATTTTTAGACTGCGTAAGTTTTTTTTCTTTTCGTTTTTGTTTCTTTCTTATACTAATTATCCGATGCGTTGGCTACCCTCCTGGCCTGCTGATAAGAGACACAGAGAGAGAGGGAGAGAGTGAGAGGCACGCTTAGCTTAAGAAATAGCTCAAAGTTCGCTCTCTCTCTCTCTTTCCTCTTTCGCTTGCTGCGCCGAAGAAGCAACAAAAGCATAAAAAGTTTTGCTTTTGAGCTTTACCAACACAGCTGAGCTTTGAGTTCTAAAGCAGCTGTTGATCTCGTATTTGAGTCAATTATGTAACGTTTGAAAGCTCCAAAAGCACTTTTACAACTGAAATTTGAGCTAAACAACAACAACAACGAGACACAAATGCCGCGCACAGCTTTCATAATTATAAATGCATATGTTTATCTGTATGTTTGTATGTAGGCAAAATAATTGGCATATTAAACGTTTCATTATTTATGTACCATAATTTGTTGCTGTTTGGCCTTTCAAATGGGCAGCAAGTGAGCTTTATATTTTTTTTTATATTAAATTATTTTTTTTGTATTTTATTTTATTTTTTATGAGGCATACACATTTAGCTTGTACCGTTACTTTGGCATTTTGCATGGCTCTGATCATGTTGATGATCGGGCATTTATTGCTGTTTGCTGCTTGCTGTTTGCTGCCTGTGGCGCTGTCTCTGTGTCTCCGTGTCTCTGGCCTGTGGTTCAATGTTAATCAGCAGCTTAAATCGACAACAACAGAAATCTACACACACACACACACACCCATTGTAGTAACGCAATTCCGACTCTTGTCAGTGTGGCCAAAAAGATTAATGTTATTTTTCAGTCTTTATGATGGCTGGCCGCCGCCCCGCTGCCCCCTCTTTACTCTGCTCTCAACAATGGCAAACTTCAGTTTTAGCTTAATGTATCTTGCAGCTACTCACACACACACACGTTGCACAAAGGCCACAACATTTGCTTGTTTCTGACAGCAGCAGTACGCCCCTTTGAAACTCCCCCTACTTCCACCCGCTGCTGCTGCTGCTGCTGTTTGTTATTAATGCCATTTATTACGGCTCTCTGCAGCCAATGTATCTGTTACCATATAGATCTGTGTATCTGTATCTGTATCTGTTTCCACTTGTAGCTGCTGCTCATGATGATGATGATGATGATGATGCTCTTTGGCAAGACTCTCAGTTCAGTCAGTCAGTTGGTTTGTTTGTCTGCTTCGCTTTGCTTTGCTGACCCTGACCTAATAAGTATGCGCAAGCGCAAATTGTCAGTTTTATTTCAAACTGCATTTCAGTTCATGTATCTTGTAGCTTGTAGTTTGTAGCTTGTATCTTGTATCTCTTAGCTTGTAGCTTGTTTCTTAGCAACAACTTTACGTTCTTCAAGCGGATCTTTGTGCTCGCATGACCTTAAACAGTTGTAGTGCTCCGAAAAAAAAGGAAAGTGCGTTACAATTTCCAATATTGAATACAATCGAAATTCAATATGAATACCAAAAAAAAAAAGATATCAGCAAACGAAAACCGAAATTCTAGCGCGCCTTTCAATGCAAATGTTGTGCCTTAATTATTATGCCGAGCACCTAGCACCCGAGCAAACCGAGCCACCGAGCAAATCGAGCACCCAAACGCCAAGTGCCAAATTGAAACCGGTTCGACCGACATTTCAAATACGTATCGTATATATATGTACATATATATAGCGGTCTCGACTCTACAATTCAATTATACAACAACTACAGACAGACGATTTAGTCGAACCTTGCTTTTAGCCAGGCCAATACAATACAGATACAGAGATACACTTGCAGTTTTTGGCATAGTTTCACATACCGCGACAGAGGTCGTCGTCAACAGTTGCTAGAGAGGGGCAGTGGGGCGGGGGTTGGGTTTGGGTACTACGAAAATGAAAGTACTGCAAGAATTTTGAGTCTAGCTTTTAAAGGCGCACACACACGGAAATGGCTAACAACGTAGCTTAAAGTTAAAAGAGACGAGACGAGGCAAGTGAGATGGTGGCTATTTGACTGTACTACAAACTGTACATACAAACATATATAGATATATATATATACAGAGACATATATCGATTTTAGGTCTCTTTTGGCTTTCGTTTCGATTTGCTTTGTGCCGTGCTGTATCTTGTTTTCTTTTCATTTGCTTCTCCACTTTTTTGTATTTCATTATCAGTTTCGGTTTCGGTTTCAGTTTTAGTTTCAGTTAATCTTGACCCGACGTCTCTGAAACGTGACCGCCATGAAGCGAGACAGACAGACAGACAGAGAGAAAGAGAGAGACAGACTGTTGCCGATAAATCGAACTATAGAAATGTTTCATATACATTTGAATAATTCAATTACTTTTGTTGCATTGTTCATTGGCTTTGCATTGTGTTCAGTTCAGTTCAGTTTCATTTCAGTTCTGTTCATGACGTTGTCCATTTATGTTCATTTTAAGACCCCGTAACCCCAACTCTCTGCCCTAAACAGTTATGCAATAATAAAGCAAAGCAGCGTGCACTCAAAACACAGCTAATAATTTAATACAATAACTATTTAGCACTATGCTAATTATTAATTTGACCAATTTAATGGCAACTCATTAATGTTCTGTGACATTTGGTAGCGCAACTCGAGTCTAAATTCCTTTTCAATCGTGCACGATGGGTACAAAGAGTGCATTTGTGTAAATATTTTTGAATAATATTAATTATAAAACAAACAAAAAAAAAAAAAACGATACACAATTAGCTGTATACATTACCAAGCCAACAACAGCTGCTGGAAGACTATTCTTCTATCTGTATAGATAGTATTTACCTGCAAATATAAAGAAATACAAGAGTTTTAATACCACTTTAAAAGATTTTAATCATTTAAAACTATTTGTACAACTTTTACTTTCCGCTAGACACAAAAATCACACACACGCACGCACAGCTCAATGCTTATAATTCGCAATTGGTTCAAGCACTTAGCATGTTAAACAAAGACGTTTTTTTCTCTTCCGTTCCCATTCCCCAACTCTTTCGTCGCCATCTTTTATTTCATAAAGCAACTGTTTCTCTGTTTGCTGCACATTTTATTTATTTGTATAGATCTTTCTTAATTTTTGTCAATTTATTCAAATGGCAAATGCAAATGTAGCTTCTCCTATTCTAATTAAATCTGTACACATTGCGCTACTGTTGAGACAGCTGTCTTTGTTATTATGATTATTTGCCTATTTATCTGATATTTGCCCATATAATAATTAGCATTTCAAAAAAAAAATACATATAAAGAACAGCTGTGAAAAGGTTTTGACTTTACTAAAAAAAAAATAAAAAATTAATGGCGAATTTTAATTGTTATATGCGGGGTGTACGTACATTAAGTTTCTGTGCCACCTTATCACGATCAGTATTAATCATGATACCATTTTATTAGAGAACAACACGAACGAAACCAAGTTTAGCTACAAACTGTACCTGTATATATATACTATATATACTATATAATACTACTATTAACTGCAAATGTTATTAGTTTTGGCAGATGATTTCTCAGGAAGTTTTGTGGCAAATCATTTGTCAATTTTAATTACAATTTTCAAGTACCAAAACTTCAAATAGAACGACTTGAAGTTACCCTTCAAATATGTTATTACTAAACGCCTTAAGGGCAAAGCAAACCACTCGATTATACCCTGTACTGTTCGAGAGACAACATAATTATAGTTTTTAGCCTTTTTTTTGTTTAGCAGTTGAATGAGCATCTCAAGGTCTGTTGACTTTAACATATTCCATAAACGCATCTCGAAAACGTTTTTAATTGATTTCAATAGCAAATTTATTCAGTTACAAATGTATCTTTTAGCTGATCATTATTACATAGTTACAGATACTTATAGCTATAATTACAAGCTATATGTGTCTGTATCTGTGTGCTGCAAGTCACGCTAAAAAACAATGTGAAATAAACGTGGCATCCATTTCAACAGCACTGTAGTATAGAACAAAACGAAACGGAACCGAAACCGTATCCGAAACCGTAACGTATCGAATCAATTTGATATAAAACTAAAAATAATACGACAACAAATTTTAATGCAAACAAAACAATTAAAGTTTGCAACGAGTCAGAGATAGAAGTATTTTAATAGAAGCAGCAAAAAAGTATAATCACTTAATTGCATTTCGTTGATACGCAAATGGATTATTTTTATAAGTTAATAGACACAATTGGAAGAGGATGCCACGTGTAGACCTAAAGATGCTTTCAATTAGCTATAGATCTTGCTTCCTTTAGCAACGTCAGCGCTTTAACCACTTGCGAATTACAAGCGCGCTCATTGCTTCACTTCTTTCGGTGCTGCAGCGCTTAAACCATTTGGGAATTATAAGCTAAAAACAGCTTACTAGTTGCAGTTATATGCTTTTAGGTATATTTCAATACTTGTCTACTATTGATAGAGCTTTCTTAATGCGTTCCCAATTAATTGGAATGCTAGTTCAGCTTTTAATAACAAAAAAAAAATAAAAGAAAACTGTCAGCTGTATTGGTAAACGTCGAAATAAAAGCAGTTGTATCAACAAATTGTGCTCGCGTGTGTGTGTGTGTGAGTGTGTTCTAGATTCAGTTGCGGATTATAAACACATTATACAATATATATAACCGTATGTGATATAAGTGAAATGTACTTAAAGCTACATTTATAAAATTGTCAGGTGTTTTTTGTTTTTCGTTTTTTGTGGCGATTTAATTTTATAATTTTTGCTGCGCTCAACTTATAAACTTGATCTGCAGACGTAGAAACAGAATATATATATCAGATAATGCTAGCTAAATGCTACAGCACAAGTTGAAACATCAAACTGTACTAGAAAAGCATCTATTTCAACCTTTGCCTGCCTAGGTGTGCATAGAATTCCGTCTGAATGTGTCAGTTATATGTACATTATATAGCATAGATATATATATATACGTATATGACACTGTCGATTGCAATTTTATTTCCTACACACAACAATAACCGAGTTGCCCACGCGATCTGTTGAATGTTTTTGCGGCGGCATGTGGCATATATAGCTATACCTATGCATCTATATGTATATATCTCTTTTGAATCTATAAATATTCGAGTATGTGAATAGTTGTGTCTATTAATAAGTTAGGTAAGTGTCTACAGGTGACTAATGCCACAAATCTGGGGATTGCCGCTTGCAACGTGTCTCTTTAGCAGCTAATAAGCAACTGCATATATATCTCTATATCTCAATCTGTTTGTATCGCTGATTTATGACTGACTTTGTTAAGTGGAACACACTCTTTAGTAGGTCTTCACTTAACTTTTTATTTGTAACTTTTATTAATATTATTGCTTAATATTATTATTGTTCAGCACATGTGTCAGCGCAAAAAAAGTCAAAACGCGTAATGAGTTTAATGCACTCGCGTGAAAGAGAGCGACGTGTAAGAAAGAGATGTTGGTAGACAGCAACAGCTATTTAAGTGCTTGCACAAACAAATTTTCTTAATACAAATTAACTTTATGTAGATTATAACACATATATATTAGGTTGGGGAAAAAGTTATGGGTTATTTTTTTTTCTGTCAGCTTTGGTATGCTCTAATTTCTAAACTATTGGTCACACTGACTTAAACTTGGGCTTTTTAGAAAATTTGGCTTCCCCTCTATAACGCAGCGTAGTAAATTTTTTTCTGGGTCGATTCTATTGTGAGAGAAATTTAGTTAAGCATGGAGATCAACAAAGAAAAAATTCGCTATATTTTGCTATTTCTTTTTTAAAAATTCGAAATTTCAAGCATGGCGACTGAAACTGTGAACGATGTTTATGGCCCCGTTACTGTATCGACTAGTAATGCAAAATTTTGGTTTCGAAAATTCCGATCCGGAAATTTCGACGTTAAATATGCACCTAGAGTTGGTAGACCCTTCGTCGAAAATTCTGATAAGATCGTGGAGCTAACTGAAGCAGACCGGCATGTCAGAGCCGAGATCGCCAAAGCTTAACATGACCACAAAACAGTTTTAAGGCATTACAAAAGTAGATTCAGTAAAAAGCTAGACATATGGGTGCCTACGTTATCAAAAAAAACATTCTGGACCGAATTTCCATCTGCGAATTTTGTCGAAACGTAATGAAATCGACCATTTGAAGCGGATGGTGACTGGTGATGAAAAATGGGTCACGTACGACAATGTTGTTAGAAAACGATCTGGTCAAGACGCGGTGAATCAGCTCAAACGGTATCCAAACCAGGACTAGCTGCCAGGAAGGCTTTGCTGTGCGTTTGGTGGGATTGGAAGGGAATATCTACCATGAGCTGCTTCCATATGGACAAACGCTTAACTCAGACCCCTGTTGTCAACAATTAGACCTTTTGAAGAAAGCAATTGACAAAATGCGACCAGAATTGGCCAATAGAAAAGGAATTGTCTTTCACCAGGACAAGGCTAGACCACACACATCTATAATGACGCTCAACAAACTTAGTGAGCTCGGATGGGAAGTTTTAATGCATCCACCGTATAGTCCGGATCTAGCACTAAGTGACTATCACCTTTTTTTGTCCTTACAAAATTTTCTTGTAGGTAAAAAAATTAATTCAAAAGAGGACTGCGAAACTAGGTTGGTCGAGTTTTTTAACAGCAAGGACCAGAGTTTTTTTGAGCGGGGAATTTTGAAGTTGTCCTCAAAATGGCAACAAGTCAATGAACAAAACGGCACATATTTGAATTAAATCGGACTGTCCAAACCGTAATAAATGAATTTTGAAAATAATATATAAATAATGCATTACTTTTTCCCCAACCTAATATATATATTATATATATGCATATTTGGCTGCTTATCACTATCAAACATCCGAAAGTCCGTTAGCGTCAATCTTAATCAAAGCTTTAGACTTGTGCTTTTTTGTGCACGTGCACAAAATTCCATACGGACAAGCAGACGTTCAATGCCCCCCTCTATACACTATTTATAGTGCATACTATATATGCTACTATTACAATCTACAATATATAATATATAGTCACTATACTACATTGTAGTAGAGTCGCCTCTACCATATTCATTCACATTTCTAATCGACAGGTCAAATGGAGAAAGACCTCGGCATTAAATTGGATTGGATTAGACGACGACGTGCTACGAATTTCGATGATGATGATGTTGATTGTACAACAGTTGACTTCAGCTCCGCTCGGCTTGAATGAACTGCATTTTTAATTAATTGCTGATTTATATATATACTATATATACTTCACTTATTATCAGACACTCTCTCCTCTACCCCACCCCACCCCCACTCTCTCTCTCTCTCTCATGTCAGTTTTCCTCGAGCTCGATTTGTAACTATGCCAAAATAAAATAAACTATGATTTTTTTTCTGTGTGTAATTTCACTTTCTTTGTCAAACGTGCCAACGTTTTTGGCTACGTGCCATTAAAGAAAAAAATAAATGAAAAAAAAAATTGGCTATGGCCATCAACTTATAACGTCTATTACGCAATCTACAACAACAACAGCAACAGCAACTACGACAAGTGCATCTAATTATATTACGAAGCAAGCAAATGGATTTCCATTTACGGTGCGATAATACAAGTATAACATTAATATGTAAGAGATAATGCCAAAAGTGGTAAACAAGTTATTCAAAAAAACAAGAACAACAAACTATCTTTGAATTAACTGCTTTTTTCTCCATGCTCTCCTACAACACTTGGCAACAAAATTGAGCCATTAGGAAATAATTATTGAGCTCTACACTGAAAATAAACATTAGTCTATTTAGTTTGTACTTTAAAGCTACGCCTAAACGTGCTAAACTATTAAATATTTAAGCTAGAGTTGAAGTCAGCTTATGAACCCGATTTAAATTTGTAGTCCTAAGTAGAATCCGGTTATAACGACCGACGTTATATACGAAATATGATTTTGATTTTCATAAAAGTTTGTATAGTCATCGAATCTACCTAGAAGATCCTATTCCCCAGCACCTTCAAATCTGAACGTTCTAATATCCAAATTCAAATATTTAACCCACGTTTTCCAAAAAACCTAACAAAAACCTCTTAACACTTCACATAAATCACATTTGTGATTTGATCAAATGTGTGTGCGCTGTGCTTCCGTTTGTGCAGAAGTTTTTTTTGTGCTGTTTATAATTAGAAGACGACGACAGCTTAAAAGCTAGAATTAAATTGAAAATGAAATCGAAATTGTATCAAAAAAAAAGTAAAGCAACAACAACAACAACTGATATTTCAATGGCACTCAACGAAATAAACAAAAAGAGCTGACGTAATCTTCAAATTTTTGCGCATTCTGTTATGTTGAAGTGTAACAAAAAGTTGAAAGACTTCACAAACTAAAACTCAGTCCATTTCCCTTCATTTTTTTTTATTTTCTGACTATTATTATTTGTATTATTGTTTATTTATATTTTGAAAGATACGCTTGTTGTGTTGTCCACTTAAAGATTTGCCAAATTGTGGCTGAAATGAAACTGGACTCGAGTGTTGAGTGTTGTGTGTTGTGTGTGTTGAGTGTGGTGTGTGGGCTGCTGTCTAATCAGCTTATTGAAGCACATGTTAAACTCACTCGAGCGCAACTCACACACTCACACACACACACACTTGCTGATTAAAAATAGAAATTCAATTTCAATTATAGTTCTGCGGTTTGAGAAGCGAAGTACTCGAGTGCATCCATTAGATACAAAGATTCAGCGAGAAAGAAAGAAAGAGAGCGAGAGAGAGAGTGAGTGGTAGTGTTTTCTGTTTTGCATTGCCAGCTTGTTAGTACGTGGTACACTGTGCGAAATTATAAAAGTTCAAGTCAATTCGTAAACTCTTTTAAACCTTTCTTTAGTCTAGTTTTGCAATATTTCGCGCTGTGTATGCGTGATTTTAATGCTAAACACACATTACGCATACGCCGCATGTGACATGTTTTTAATAAGTATGCAAATTGTGCAATCGTTCAAGTTAAAAGAACAACTACACTTAGCTCCCCTTTTCCCTCTTCCTTCTCCCCCCTCTCTCTCTCTCTCTCTCTCTCTCTCTCTCTTCCCCACCCCCTGCTCTGCTCCAACACTTTGCCGAGTTCATCGCATTTTCTGCTCAAGTCAATTTTTGCTTTATTTTTCTTCTTTTTTTTGGCTCAAATCATTTTGGCTTCGTTTTCATTTTCGTTGCGCTTTAGTTGGTCTCTGTGTCAGTGTTACACACAGTCTGTCTGTGTCTGTGTTTGCTGTGGCAATGTGGCAAACATTCTACACACACAAATGCAACAGCAACATCGCCGTCGTCGTCGTCGTCTGCTTGCCACAAAGTGAAAGGAGTTTTTTTTTTTAGGTTTTTCTGGTCTAAAACATTTTTTATTTCTCATTTTGTTTGTGCAAATGCATTTATCAAATATTTCATTATATATTTTTATTGTTATTATTATTGAATGGTTTATTGCTTTGCCCAAATAATTGGCAATTTAAGCCAAAAAGCTTCCTTGAGAGGCAACAAAATCGTGGCTTAGGCAAATTGTGGGTGTTTTTTCTGTAGTTTTGTGTTAGTTGTCGGGTGAAAGGCATCCAAAAATTATAATAAAAGAGCTGAGAGCTGGGTATAAAAATTAATGAACACTCCTACACAGAGCTTATTAATTTAAAATAATCGATATTACTTAAAAAAAAAAGAGGGAGAGGTAGTCGGACAGAGAGGCAGCGAGCGAATTGCGTGTCGTATCAAAAAGAGCTATAAATGTTGATGATAATAATGATGATGATGTTGCCGTTGATGCACATGCATAAAGCATGTTGAACCTTTGGCGATAACGACAGCTGGTGAAAATGAGTGACCACACACAACAGCGCTTTTCACTTAGCAAACAAACAAATAAATAAACAAACTAACAACAACAGCAAAGAAAAAACGCACTGGAAAAATTGCAGTGCAACAGAGACGACTTTCAAAGACCCTGTATTTGTAAAATAATATCAATAAACAAACCATAAACATTAATTTGTAAACAATGCTTCAATAAATTCTCTTGTTATGCCGGATTTTTTGCACAGACGCATCTCGCTATGCAATTTGGTAGCTCTAGCTCTTAGAGTTTTCAGGATCTTTGCTTTTTTAAACGCAATTCGACTAATTTTTCATGTTAATTGATTGAAATTTAATATCTATTAAATTTGAAAGTTCACCAGATAATTTGAAACAAATTTTTCAAGAAATTCTCTTGTTAAGCCTGATTTTTTGCACAGACGCATCTAGCTATGCAATTCGGTAGCTCCAGCTCTTAGAGTTTTCAGGCTCTTTGCAATTTTAAACGCAATTCGACTAATTTTTCATGTCAAGCGCGTTTTGTTTTAAATTTGTAAGGTCACCAGAGAGCTTGGCAAGTACAGAAGAAGCCTTGATGTCAAATTTGATAGCTCTAGCTCTTGTGGACAAACAGACAAACTGTTGTTCAAACAAATGCCGACTACTTTTGCCTGCTACCGAAACTAAGCACAACATTTGTAGTTTTCATCAACTACAGGGTCTTAAAATAAGAGAAAAACAAAAAAATAAAAGCGCAAGCAATGCCCAACCCAAAAGCAACTTTAAAACTCAACCACAAAAGTCGATGTGGCCTGTTGCAGTTGCAGCAGTTACAGTTGTGTGTTGTGGTGGCAATTGAATGCCTCTTGACAAGCAAAAAAGAAAAACTATGTGTGTGTGTGTGTGTGTGTGTGTGTGTTACAATGCCCCCTAGTCATGCACATGCACATGCACATGCCAAAGCATTGCGCCACAATCGAATGCAACTGCAACTGCAACTACACCACCGCCAACCACCTGACTATAACCACTGCAACTACAATTGCAACTGCAACAACAACAACAGCAACAGTATCTCGTGAGATTCCAGAGACTTTGTGGCATTTGTGTGTTTTGTTTTGCTTCTTGCTTATTGCACTTGTTTCTCACTGCTTTGCGGCAAGAACCAGTTGGGAATTCTAAACGAAATGTTAAATTACAAGTCTAGACAGTGGTTTATTAAAGACTGTCAATGAAATTAAACTAAAACTGATCATTTTGTAATTAAAATTAGCTCAAGCATGCTATAATAGAGTGTGCCTAGCTGCGAGATACTCTGTAAATGTTATAAGCAAGTATGAAATGGAACTTTAAGTGAACAGTTTTAGTTTTTTTACAAGTTCATATGACTTAACAGTGTGGCCGCATAATATGCAGCTCTACTGCAAAGATTGCAGCATTTGCATTTCAGTCTCTTTGTTGTTGTTATTGTTGAGAAAGTGAAATCTTTGAAAAACGCGCTTTTCCTAGCTGTTGTCCAAGCATTTTACAGCTGCCACAAAAAAAGAAACGCATCTCAGCAATCAGACAAGACAGACAGACAGACAGACAGAGAGACGGAGAGATTGAAACTGTTTGGAGGTTATGTTAAAGCAAGTTTACTGTTTACTTACAAATGCAAATGAATAACAAACGAATGTTTCAAGTGATCCGAATGATTTGCTTACCTGTAAATAGAAAAGACAAAAAAAAACACAATTAGAATCAAGTTTAAAGGTTTAAATAATCTTGTATACCCTATAAATTAAATGCTAACGCTTTGCCTAGCTCATAATACCCAGCAATACCCTGTGTAGCCCCCATTCAAATGGCGTCACGAAATTGTGATCGTCATTTCGTGCAATGTAAAAGTCAAATTAGCAGAGAACAAACCAGAAAAAAACAAAAAACAAGAGTGGAATATGCAAATAAAAATAAAATAAAATTTATTTAAATGTGAAATGAAATGCTATTTAAAAATATACACAACAACAACAACGAGACCACAATGCGTTAAGTATTTAAATAACAATTTTGAGCGCTTGACAACCGACGATCGCTGAATTTCAGACAGAAGAGCGAAAGAAAGAAAGATGTAAGCAAAAGAAAAAACAACAACAACAAGAAGAACAAGAACCATTATAAAAATTTTAATAAAATTCGCCAATTTGTTGTCGTTGTTGCTCTTGTTTTAATGTTTATGATGCCCAAGGCAAACAACGATTCAAAAGTTGTTTTAAATTCATTTTGATTTTATTTTCATACCAAAACAAAATAAAACAAAACATAAATAATAATAAAAGTAGACAAAAAGTAAAACAACAGCTACGAAATTTTGTCTCATTTTGTTATCGTTTTTTGTGCTGGTTTTTATTTGGTTATTAAATGTTTATTTATATTTTAGATTCTCGTTTTTTTGGGCATCAACAGAATTCAGTGCTTTGGGGCATCAAAACGACACTAAAAAACAACTTGTGCTCTACTCTAGTTAATTTTTAACAATTGTTTTCGAAGCCTGCTTTTTTTTTTGTATTTAAATTTAATGGGTTAAATTTGCACAGCTGTCGCAGCTGTTTCCGTGGCTCAGTAACAAGTTCATCCGAAACTATACTCATCGAACTTGACAACTAGCAGAGCTAGAGTCAAGAAATTCAGTATGTAGACTCGAATTTGTGCATATCTTTTTATTTATACTATATTTATATTGTATTTTTAAGCATTTATTTGTTCAGGCAGTGGCCAAAAGCAAACAAGTAACGAGTAAACATTAACCCTGCCCTTTTTGCCTGAGGCTACAGCTACAGATACAAGTGTATCTCTCTCTCTCTCTGCCTCTCCCTTTATTACCATGTCTGTATCTATTCGAGTGTAGCTCTGTCTTGTACTGTCTTCTTGTATTTTTGTGCTTGTCTTAATTTAATTAGCATTTGTTTTTCATTGTGCTCTTGTCCTTAACTGCCGCATTGGCTTTTGCATACACAAAAACTACAACAACTACAAAAAACACACGCGTAGATAAACTGCGCCCATTTTTAATTAGAACGCAACAATGCAAATTTTTAGCTGACTCGTTAGACACTCGTTGGGTATAATGTAATGTAATCAAAGTCAAATCGCGCTACATATGTTAATGCCACACACAGCCCAATGCATTCAACAGACAAACAGACATACATACATATCTACGGGTGTACGTATGTCTGTATCTATGTATGTTTGTTTGTATCTACGAGTTTAGCTCACAGCTATTTAGTTTGTGCATGAAAAATACCCGACGGACAACGCACTTGGCGACCTTCGCCGTGTACGCCGCGGCACATACATAGCTCAAGGTTTACAATCAATAACAACAACAACAAGAACAACAACAACAACAACAGTAGCTAATAGCTAATAGACAAAAGATAAAAGCGCATTAACTAGAGCAAACGCTAAAAGCTGCATTCATATGCGCCTACTTAAAAAAAAAAAATAGAAAAAAAATACTATACAGCAAAGTCCGGCTTGATTTTAAATTTAAACGCACTCTTTAAATTCTTAACTTTATTTTATTAACATATAAAATATTTTCCTATATAAAAAAGCTTCAGTTTATCAAGCTACTTACAGTTAAAATATCATAAAATTAAAAAAAAAACACACCTACTCCAATTATAGCACAGTTCAAACGCAGTTGTCAAACTCTTTACTTAAAATGGCTTCACTTTAAGCTAAATAAATTCCCAAAACCCATCAATATCACAGACTTTACTTCAAGTTACAATTCAATTCCCCAAAGTCTTCACTTAATATAAACTTTTAAATTATTTACAGCAAATGCTGCTCTTTCTTTCGACTCTTTCGTCTTTTTTTTTCTTCTTTTTGTGCCGGCAGATTGCCCAACCTATAAAGAAAAAAGCTGCTTGCAACCTGCAACCGCATTGTTTGCCTAGGTATTTGTGGCACATTGCGGCCGAAAAACTTAATTGCACATTGCCCCACCAAAGCAGCAGCAGCAGCTACAATAACAACACCAAACACTGCGTGCGATTTTCATACTTGTAATTTGTGCCATTTATTTTTTTTACACGTTTCGTGACTTGTTAGAAATGAAAACCCAAAAAAAAAAAATACTACATAAAAGTGGGCAATTTAATAGCTCACATACAAATACATACTAACAGCTATTCGTAGCTGTACAGTTAATAATTCTTTGGTTGTGCCCCCCTGCTGCTGTCCAGCTGTACAAATCCATCCAATGGTAGTGGTATTATCAACAAATCCTGATCCACATTTATGTCTTATGCAAGATCTATCCATCATTATTAGCTGTCAGCAGTTTTATATTGCTAGTATTACATGTGTGTGTTTAACTCCCCATCCATCCAAATTACACTCATTTCCATACCAAATTTTTTTTTTTGTCTGTTTCTTCTACTTCTTCTTCTTCGTATATACCCCACCATGCTCCGGAATTAGTTTACATAAATTTTGGGCAGTTGAAAATGCATATTGAATGAGTTTAGTAATTTGCACATTTAAGCTAGTTTTCAACTTATCAGCTAATTTGACACAAATTACTTATCAACTTAAAAATGGTAATTTTACTTTTCTATATAACAAATTGTTCTAACAATGGGGTATTTATTTATATACTACACTACACTCTAATGACGCTTCTACAGTGTGACAACTTCTAATCTTTTACTCGTTAAATGTTACTCGTTACTCGCCACTCGCCATTCGCCACTCGTCGCTCGTTACTTTATTTTTTTGTCTTTATGGATGAATTCTTTTGAATGCGTAGGCCATTTACCTATCGCATCTACATAGATGTAAGCCCCGCAGGCTGAATACTTAAGATTATTTATTTGCCGTGTGCCAACACACACAAACAACAACTACTACCATATGAGTCTGAATGGGGTCAGAAGCCAACAAACATCATCGTAACGGAGAGCGTGTGGCACAAACAGACAGATATACACATTCATCAAAGTTTTTATTTTATCTATTTTTCGGTTTCTTTTTTTTGTTTTTGTTTTTGGTATTTTCATCTTCAGGTAGATTGGCTAATTTTGAATGCAGGTTATTAACCTTTTTTGAAAAAAACAGAGAAAAAAGTCAAACGAATAAACCAATCGTTAGATCGTATATTAAACGATCAATCGAAGAGTAGCTGCTGCACTCGACATCTGTTACATTATTGGAATGGGAGTTGCATAAGACCTTAACACTACTTTTAGATAGATAAGAATATATTGTCGATTCTTAAATAGTTTGCATGTTTGCACATCGTTTGCTTCACATCAACATTGTAGCTAGAATCGTTGTTTGTTTGTTTGTTTGCCTTTTCGTAATTTGTAACTTGTGGCAACACAACAAACTGCAGAGAAAAGATCCATAACTAGTATTGAAAACTATAGACAATCGATATTATCAATTGTTATAGAACAAAAAGAAGAAAAGAGGGCAGAAAAGAAACAAACAGACAATAAGACACGAGTACAAATTGTTTGCATCAGCTCAAGTATTTGATCAACCTGAACTGAGTGATACAAGTATACGGCATTAAATAGATCTGTATCTGAGCTACAGTTTCGTCACTAGAATGGGACGAAGCTTTAAGAGCAAGCTGTGGCTTCTAGGCTCTTATTTCGAACCGATTTTGAGTAAACAATACCAATCGCTTAAAAAATAAATAGATATATAGCATTATATAAAATTTGTATGTTATATATATAGATTAATATGTATTATATATATATTTATATCTGGGGCCCATTGATAGTCCAATTGAGCTGCGCGTTTGGCAACGTGCGTTGCCTGCACAACAACCAGACAGACAGACAAAATAGGTGCCAAGTGTTATATATATAACAGAGTATAGCAATACCTACGTACGGACAGACGGACGGACAGACGTACGTACATACGTACACACACATGTCATGTATAGAGAGCATTGTAATGTAATGTAATGTAATTAGTGAGGGGATTGCAGCGTCAAAATGTAATTTGCGCTTGTGAAATGTATTTGGACTTGGGTTTTGGGTCTCACACGTGACCCAATGTCTATTCCCCGACTAGCCTCGTATACCTCCAACCCTCCCTCTTTAGGTCTACGTCACTGCCACCTTCTGCAAAAAAAAAACAAAAACACAAAACTGACCAAGTCATTAGGTTTCACTGTACGCTACATACTAATGAACCCGGATATATGCCTGCAAGTACACACACAACACACACATATATTTCTGCAAGTGTATATACTACGTATACGTATGCACATGGGTGTTTTTAAAAAATTAAGCATACGTAGCCATAGTATTTCGATGAAATGGAATTTAAACTTTATTTTAAATTGAAATTGAAAATCAATTTAATTCTTTTGTTAACTACGTTGTAGTTTTTGTAGTGTTTTTATTTCAGATTTTTTTTAGGTTTTTAATTGAAGAATTCTTGTTATTTAATGAGCCAAGCTTGAAATGCCATAAACGCACTTCAAGCCACATAAAAAAAAAATAAAAGCATAAATAACTGTAAAACAAAAACAGACAAAAGCAGCAGAAAAGAAAAATAAAATAAAAAGAAAACGCGACATGAGCAAAAACAATTTTAACGAGCGATTTTTCAGCGCCATATGCTACAATTGCAAATGGGTTGAGTGAGTGTGTGTGTGAATATGGGGGTGGGTGGGTGTGTCTGCCAACGTTGACAATTGCTGTTGTTGTTGTTGTTGTAGAGGGTAGATGGGCCGTATCGTGGGCGTGACATTTACCTTAGCATTGTACCCTGTTGATGTCGATGCTGTCGCTGCTGTTGCTGCTGTTGCTGTCACTGCTGCTGCTGCTGACGATGACGTTGATGCTGTTGCGCTGTTGCTGAAGATTCAAGCCAATTTTCTGGTTTCATATGAATGCTGTTTGTGCGCGGCAGGATCCGCACTAGACGATTTATAATGAAAAGAGAGTGCACTTCAATAAAACGTCAAGTGCTTTCGTAGCAAACCGCGAGAGACACACACACAAACACACTGAGAGAGCGAGAGCGAGAGAGAGAGCACTAACGAATGCTCCTTGTTTTGTTGTTTCACACACACACGCGATACACGGCGTAATAAGAAAGAAAAGACACACTCAAAATTCTCTTTTACTTTTAAATATCTTCAATTAATACTTTTTGATTTCACACGCACTAGCAGCTGCTGCACTTTTGTGTAGAAGAAGAAGAACGGCCTCTGGCGGCCCAACATATGTTAGTATTAATAACGCTACCCAAAGCTTCAGTTTCAGTTTGTAGTAGTTGTTGTTGTTGCTGCTGTTGTTGTTCTGTTGGCAAACATATGTTTGAATTGACAGGCACGTACGCAGCACACTTCAAACTGGGCGAGGGGGAGTCGGTCGCTTGTGTGACGTAGCAGGCAGGCGAGCACACACAAAACAGGTGCAGGAGCAGGCGTTGGCGTTAGGTGTGAGCGAGAGC
Organism: Drosophila tripunctata; assembly: GCA_035047385.1. NCBI lineage: Eukaryota > Metazoa > Arthropoda > Insecta > Diptera > Drosophilidae > Drosophila > Drosophila tripunctata. The sequence goes on from JAWNPS010000288.1 coordinate 1,162,717, forward strand.
GTGTTGTTGTTGTTGTTGTTGATTGCAAGCTGCCTGTTACAATACAGAATGTTCTCGACTTTCGGTTTTTTGAGCTTTGATTGCCGTTGATTGCTGCTTGCTTTTGTCTGTTGCGCTTCTCTTTACAATTTCTTCTGCTTTGTTTTTTGTTTTGCACAAATTTCGCTTGTTATCGATATCAGTATTGACAGACTGTTGCTCTGAAACTCTGTGTACTTAATAATTTTATTTCTTTTTTTTGATTTTTATGATTTTTGTGCGGCTCCGCTGTGGGCTTGTTGGGGCTTTCGTGCGCGGTCACTCTCGTTGAACGACTGAATTCAACGGCAATCGTTGGTGGCATGAAACTTGACTACGCGATTCGGTCGCAAGCAAACCAGCAAATTGAGTGAAAACAAAGCAGCGGCAACAGCAGCAACAGCAACTGGCAACTGGCAGCGGCAGCAGCACAAAGCTCTCAAAAGCACAAGCGACTCCAAATTGAGTGAAAAGCGCTACAAAAACACTACAACTACAAAAACAAAACACAACAACAACAACAAAAAAACTTGTCAAGCATTACAGTTGCGCTGTTGCTGTTGTTGTTGCTGCTGCTGCTGATCCCATTCGAAAGTTTAATTATATTTGCGCCACCGACACTAGTTGCTATGCTGATGATATTGTTGTTGTTGTTGCTGTTGCTTTTTGAATTTTCGAAACCGGCAGACGCAAGCAGCGCTAACAGCAGCGACGCTGCTACGACGCGGCGTCGTCGTCAATGATCAGCAAAAGAAGCAGCAAATTGTACACGCTCATTGTTATGCCGCTGCTCTCAGTCTCTCAGTGTATGTATTGGAGCGCTTTGGCTAGGCGGCTGAGGCAGCGGCAGCGACAGCGACAGCAGCAGCAGCACAATTACGTCAGAAATACTCGCACTCCACACACAAACAAGCGACAGGCCGCAAAGCTTTTGCACTAAAAGTTTTCTTATACGAATTTCGTGCGCCGTTCTTTTTCCAATTCACACACACACACACGCATGGTAAACTACACTAGCAAAAAAAAGCTACACCGGCGACATAAAAACTTAGCGTTTTTGTATATAAAACGAAACGAGTGAAAACAAAAATTAAATCAATTAGTTATAAATATTATACACACGCATACGTATACATATATGTATGCGTGTGCGTAATTAATGCAATTCACTTAGCTTTAAAGCGTTTTTTAAATGAGCCATCCACAAAAAAGCTTAGCGTCCCACTGTACACACAAACAAAAAACAAAAAGCAACTGTAAAAATTGCAAATTGAAAACATTTATTGCGTTTTTTCGGTTTTTTTGTTTTGTTTTCATGTTTTGTTCACTTTTGTCGCCTGCACATGGCTATTGCTGCGTAGTACACATAAATACATATGTACACGTGTACACTTGTCCGTATGTACGTTTGTCCGTGTACAGACTAGCATATTGTATATTTAAACATTTATTTTGTGCACTTGCGTTTATTTTTGGCATTGTTTATTCCGCATAGATTGCATTAAGTTAACTATTTTTATTTGTTTTCGTCTAAAAACTTTGAAATTAAATCAAAACACATCACACATACGCACAGTGGTGCAAGCCGCATGTTAGCTAGGCGAATAAAATGAGTGTTTATTGTATAACGAAAGTAAAAATGATGAATTTTGTATTTATAAGAGTTAAAAAAGTTTGCCATACTAAAAGCATTTCCTTAAGATATAGTTAATAGATTCTCATCAAATGAGACGCAAAAACTGTTTTGCAGTTCTGCTGGAACATCATGACAAAATTTCATAGCTCTAGCTCTTGCAATCTCTAAGATCTTTAAATTTTTGTACCAGAGGCACTAAAAAATTAAGGTTGCTATACTAAAACCGTATCAGTTCATAGATTCTTGTACATTTTTTTTTTTTATCAGTTTCAGAACTACTAGTTGTAAAAATTATTAAACTGTTTTGCCAAACAGCTGACTCTGCATGGCAAAATTTCATAGCTCTAGCTCTTGCTGTCTCTAAGATCATTAAACTTTTTGCTAAAGTACAAGGTCTTAAATCTATAACCAAAACTTGTTTAATTAAATACACTAATTTTGTGATTAATAGCTATGGAAATTAGATGACTAACGATTAATTGCAGTGACTAACTGTGGGATTGTTATTATTGGGTTTTAGCTATCTCTAAAGGTTTTAGCTATCGTCGTGACTCCCCCGCAACTAACCATGCGTAGAAACAATTTGTACAACTTTTACTTTAAAGTAGATTTACTGTGGATTTGTTATCATTTCCCACGAATTGACAGCTACAAAACTTGAACAGATTGAAAAGTATCTTTTATTTGTTCAAAGCCGTTTATTGAGAGCTTTGTAACCGTAGAAGTTGTCACGATAAAAGTGCGCTGAACTCTCAATTACATGAATCTATAATACAAATATATAATACATATATTTTAAAAGGTACTCTAGTATTAAATGTCAATTGTTAATGTTGTTGTTGCTGTTGCTTTTGTGTGATTGTGTTGTTGCGGTTGTTGTTATCAGCAGAGCACACAAAATGAAATAGAATAAATAAAAATAAAAGCAAACAGGATGCATTTTCAGTTAAATATATACGAGTTGGGGAACAAGTGGGGGAGGGGGGAAGTGTGTGGAGAGCATTATAGAGCTACTGTACTGTGCGCTTCTTGCTCTTATCGCCCTTGGTGACAACAGCAGCGGCAGCAGCAGCAGCAGTACTTTTGTTGCTGCTGCTGTTAGGGCTATTTTGGTGGGTGGTGAGTGGAAGGGGGAGGTGGCAGCTCTGCTAATTGCAATTAGAAGGGCAACCGATGACGTCGTCTGCATTTAAAAGCAGCGACACGTGCCAGCAAGAAGTGTAGGCAAAAAGATAAATGAAAATTGAAAATAGAAAATAGAAAAAACACAAGTGCAACAATTTCGAAACAAACAAAACTTGAGATAGTTAAACAGAGAGACAGACACAGAGAGAGACAAAGAGAGAGGGGGTAGGGGTGGGAAAGAGCTAAAGATAGTGAGATATGCGTTTCACACTATAGCTGTTTTGTTTTTAGCTTTAAAGCCAAACCAATGCAGATTCCTTTTGGCCACAGCTACAGCAACGTTCGTGTGTTTGCAACATGTGACCGCAGCGGCTGTTGCTTGGGCGTGTTAACTAAATAAATATTTATATAAATTACGTTCTAAACTAAAAGTGGAGCTTAAAGAACAACAACAACAGCAACAACAACAGCAGCAGCAACAGCAACAAAGAAACAACTGGCCACAGAATTTATCTGTCTGCTTTGTTGTTGCTGCCGTTGCTGTTGTTGTTGTTGTTGTTGTTGTCTGCGTGTTTGCGCAGAAAAATAAAGACCTTGCTTTCGATTTTCAAAAACGCACACACACACAGTCACACTCAGTCGCACACACACTCGCACACAGCAGCGTTTAAATTGCTATTTTATGCACTAAAATCAGACGTTTGGAATACCAACAACCCAAAATCACAGCACCAGCAACAACAACATCAACAAATATAATGTTATTTAAAATAAAACAAAAAAAGTATATACATATATATACATATATATACCATAATAAAAAATTAAACAGCAGCAGCAACAGTCTTTTTGATAGATACAAAGGCAAAGTCATTTATAAATTGTATCAATACTTTTTTTTTTTTCTTTTCATTTTGCCTCACAGTGGACGCCCCGTTATGCCTACACTACACCCCTACCCCTCCACTTTCCCCACACTCACTCCACACAAACATAAACAAACACACTCTCTCAACACAGTGCCGCTCTCTTTCGTCCTCTTTTATACGCTCTGCTCTCCGCCGTTTGTGTTCAGCTCCAAGCTCAACTTAAGCCAAACAGCAACAACAACAAGCACAGCAACACAGCAAAGCAGCAGCATCGTAAACGTCGACGTCAACGTCAAAGCTAACGTCTCGATAGCAGCACGCCTTAATGCGTTGACGTTGGAAGCTGGCGTCGGCAGCAAAACGTCAGCAGCGACAGCAATCATCGTCGTTGTCGTCGCCGTCGTTTTTCTGTTGTTGTTGTTTTTGTTTATTGCTTGTAGAACTTGTTGGCCAAAATGTTTTAGTTTTATTTTGTATATACATTTTTTAGTTAATACCCTGTGTAATCAATATACATTTGTATGGAAAGGCGTCTCTTAGTTATCGATAAATGCGCAAAAGCAGTGAGCTTAAGGCTTAAGCCGCTTGCTGTGCTTTTGACTGGTCACACTGTTTGTGAATTTTAGTTAAAACTTATAGACAATGCTGAGGGATGTTATAGTTTGTTTAAAAACTAAAATATAAGTAAGTATTAACTATGTTTACAATACATTTATATACACTGATAAGAAAAAAAAACATTTTCTAAATTCACGAAAACGAAGAATCAAATTCAAAAAAATATATAAATAAATTAATAAAATATTTATAAAGAAAATGCAATTTTTTAACATTAATGTTTTGAAATACATAAATCAAATCAAAAATTTACCGACTTTATTTTAAGAAATTTTTTTATTGAAATCAAGGTCAGTTATCAATCTTTTATACAAAAATCTTAGTTTACAGCATAAAAACTTAGTTTAGGAACATTGTTTTTATTAAATAACTTTATATTTTTGTTAGAATTCTTAAAGATTTTGTAAAGGAAATCTTCTACTACGTCTTCTTCAAATCGTCTTTCTTGCCAGGGTATTTGTTAGCCGAGCACTGCATTGTTTGCTTCATGTTTGTCTTAACTTGTTGAGTTGCGACTTGGTGCTTGTTGTATGTAGCTAGAGCTGCTCTTGGTTGAAGCTCTGTTTGTCTGTTGCTCTGCTGTTGCCCTGCTGTTTCGGCCTATTGCCAGGTTACAGCAAAAGACACCTTTCAAGACTGGTTTAGTTACACACACACATACACACTCACTCACACACACACTGAGAGAGACTGGGCTGCACAGTTTACAGTCTTTGACTGGCTTCTTGTTGTTACAGCTCATTTGATAGGCGACTTCTAAAAGCCATCAACTAAATCAAAAAAACAACAACTAATTCTAAAAATGCAACACAAGTGTAGACAAGTGTGTGTGTGTGTGTTTGTATGTGTGTGTGTACGTGTTTGTAGCTGTGCTTTAGTTGGGTGTTGGCCATGTTGTTGTTATAGTTTGTAATTACCAACAACTTTTGAAGAATGTCGTTTACTGTTTGAGTCTCGAAGTGCAAAGTGAATTGTTGAAATGCCTGGCAAAGTGTTTTAGCAGGGAGTGTTTTAGATTGAACATCATATAGATATATGAATATACATACTATATATATATACTATAACTCTGTCTAGAATCAAAAATATCCTCGAGTGGCTATTGTTGTTTGTCTTGTCTCATTGTTTCAACTTTAAAGCAGTTGAGTTATGTAAGACATTTTAATTACATTGGTTTTATGCAAGAATTTCAATTGCAAAAAGTGAAAGTCAGCACAAACACAAAAACACACACACACATACACACACACAGTGGGCCACAAACATGTGCAGACACTGTGCGGTGCTTCAAATACATATATTAAGTATACGCCACGTTTCTTGTCGTTGCTGTAGTTGTTGCTCACAATCGTTAACTGTTTGTTGCTGCTGTTGATTGTTTCTCATTGGTTTGTTGTTCGCTTGCCACATTCGCTTCTTCTTCTTCTTCTTCTTCTTGGCGAAAAGACGCATCCTAAATTCCAGGCACGTTGCCACAAATTTACGAGCCAAGAACGAAAGGCCACAAACGTGAAACCAACAGCAGCAGCAACAGCAACGACCTTAATTCTGTAGCAACATCAGCAACAGTGCAACATCGTCGTGAAACAACTCCAAGGGCAGCGACAAATGTGGCATGCACTCGACTTAAACACACACATATACGTATCTTTGCACCTAAACGCATACATATACAAAAACATTTCGTATATGTAACTGTTCTACACTGCACGAAAAAGTAGCGTGGCATAGAACTACAGTTTAAAATGTTATTTCCTTCCAAAATCGTTCAATATTTGGCAAAGATATCGTAGTTATAAGTTTTTGATATAGGGTATATTGGGAGTTTTCTAGTTTTTCCCCTCATTGTGGGAGAAAGGGGCGTGTCATACACGTGTCCACTGTCTTAAATAGGAAGAACACATATCAAATTTTGTGCTTCTAGCTCTTACCATCTCTGAGATATGTTCGTTTACACGTACGGACAGACGGACGGACGAACAGACGGACACTGCGATAATGACTTGAATTGATATGCTTTCATATACTTTAGGGTATCTGCTATGCCTACTTCTAACTGTTACACACTTTTAACACACTTTTTAAAGGGGATTAAAAATATATGCATGGTACATCCATTTTTCTCCGTGTGTATATCTCTTGTATATCAAAAAACGCTCACTTTGCCCAGGCGCATTAGAATGGAACTGGTTGCAGCTGCCACATCTACTCTTGTTTGTTGTTTGTGTTGCTGCTGCTGCTGCATTTGCCGCTTAAATTGTGTCCTAACACTTGGCGCAACGCCTCCATGGCATGTGGCATGCAGCCTCCGCTTAGGCGGCGTTAACGAGCTCGTGCTGCTGCTGTTGCTGTTGCTGCTGCTGCCACTGCCAACAACAACAACGCACAAGAATTGCCATGAACCAATTTGATAATATACACACACTCGCACACACACACACGCACAACAATTATTTTGCGCAAAAATTGAAAGTTGCCTTCAACGTTTTGTGGCAAATCTTAACGCTAACGGTAAACGGTACGTTAAGTCCTAACACACGCCTCGCCCCACACCCCACCCCACCCCCACATCCGCCCACATCCTTGATCAAGTAAATGACCGTGAAATTGATGTCCTGTCAATGAACCAAATGTAACAGCCAACAAATATCAAGTATACGACTGGTAAACACCCTAGACAGGCTAGAATTGCAACTCTCTCTGTCTTGCTGCTCCTTTTTTCTACACTCCCCCGCATACCCTGTAGCCTGATTAGATAGGGTATATTACGCCTCAGCTCAAAAAAAAAAAACAATCACGACAAACAATTTCCTGTCTACATTTTTTTGTGTGTGGGACGAAACTGGCAAATTGTTGATAAGCATTTAATGTTTATCAGCATGAAACAGACACAAATACACAGGCAAACACACACACACTTGACTTAACTTGATTGAGGGTGCTCCTTATTGCCAGTCTATTTACAAATTGGTAGCTAAAAATAGAAACCGTCTAAACACTCGCCTGCATTTTTATATGCTTTTCTTTTTCTATTTTCTTTCCCTCTCTCTCTCTCTCTCTCTCTCTAGTTAGTTTTTTGGCTTCGCTTGCTTTCATTGCGAACTTGGCCAAAAGGGAAATGCGCCAAAAGCGATAAGACCAACAAACAGTAACGAGGCATTTGCTAATGCATATTCAAGCAACGAATCTGTTATACACTAACCAAATTAATTCCATTGTGTAATATACACAGCTTTATTTTTAAAAGCTTTTCCAGCTTATGCTAATTTAATAAGACTATAAGCCCTAACAATAGATGCATATTAACATAGCTGCATTTTTGGGTTTTCTCAAAACTTCACTTTACACTAATTTTAATCCAGTTTTAGCCACAAATTATGCACCACAAATAAACTGGATTTTGTATTTTTCATTGTTGCAACACAACATTTTGTTTAAACAAAGCTTTAAATTTTCTTTAATAATAAATATTAAAACCAATTCCAAAAGTTCAAAGACTGAGAGTAACATACATAGTGTAGCAACAGCTTGTAAGTTAGGGTATTTCATTGTCTGGTATTTGACACGTTAACACCAAGAGATATCAGCTGGTGTTGCCAGCATTTTTTGCACACAAAAATAGCTAGATTTAAATAACAACAAAATAGAAATAGCAAAAGTATATGTATTTTAAAAACTTTTAAAAATAAAACAAGTTTCCAAGTTTTTAAACACTTTTTATATATAGTTACGAATATAGATACGTTTTTTATGGTAAGTAGTTTAGGTAATGCAACTAATTTTCAAAGGCTAAAAAAGATATTAGCTTGATTAAGATTTGCTTTAGATTTTATGCACACAAAATATTCAGAGTGCCCATAACATTTGTTGAAATTCGCGAAAAATAAGAGAAAATGTTTTAAACTCGATACTTTTGAATGGATGAAATCTTAAACTAAACTGTATTCGTTTAAAAAAAAAACTATTTCTTTAATATAGATTTCATTTATTTATTATTGATATATATCTGATTATAAAAGCGGGAAATACCTACTTAAGGAAGACTCTTATTCCTCTTAATATTTGTCTTAACAAATTCCTATAAATTCAATTGTATTTTTCTTCAAATATTCTCTAAATTCATTTCTTTTCAATATTGCTTCCTTTTATTTTCAGTTATTCGAAAGCAAACCTTACTAGCTAGAAGCTAGCTAATTTTGCAACACTGAAAATAGCTTATGGTTTCAGATCCTGGCTACGGTTGATGACGTCAGCGCAACAGCTTGTAAGACAGACTCCAATGATGCTTGGCATAATGAAAAATCGATGAAGCTTCCTTCTACGGCTACGTCTATGGTTGTACCAACTCCGGTGGCACTCACTCCGGCGGTATGGCTTGGATTTGCGATTAATGCCACTGTTGCTGTTGTGGCAAGCAATGGACAGCCGCGTGGCGCCCATGTGCCCATGCCACGCCCCCAAAATGTCCAAAAAAGCCCAGAAAGTGACGCCAGGAAAACTGTTTTGTGGTTATGAGGATGAGGAGTGAACTAGCAATTTGGTGGCACATGTGGCATGTGGCGACTGGCGCCTGTTAAATAAAAAACACAACCACACACACACACCAACACAATGGGCGTGGCTCTGGGTGGCATGTGGCAAGTGGCGCCCAATGGCGTCGTGGGCGTGCGCATGTCCGACCACCGGAAACACAGCATTCAATTAAGCGCAATTTAAATTAAACTATGGATTACATAAGCAAGCAGCTGTACTATATAGTACTATAGATATATAGCTGAATTGTTGCTAGGTCAATTTAATACTATACGAGTTTCATATATCATCATATCACTACTCGCTTATCAGTTTATGTGCATGTTTACTCCACACACCTTTGTAATATAAGCCAAAAAGGATTTGCAATCAACGTATGCCGCATGCCGCAAGCCGCTAGCCGCATGCCGTTTACCGTATGCCGCCTTTTACGTTACAGTGGGTGGTAAATGTACGCCCACACATGCAAACAGTTGGAGAAATTACGCATGCTGACGTCATTGTGAATGAATCGCGAAGCTTCCACAAGCCGCAAACTGCGTCATTCATTCATTCTGTGTCGTCTCCAAAAAGCCAAAAACAAAAACAAAACAATTGTCGTAGGTTTCAAATTGGTGGCAGCGAGAGCGAGAGAGAGAGGAGTGCAAGTGTGAGTGCGCCTGTTTCGCTTGCCTGCATTTCATTCATAAAAATATGGTGAGAGCGTGACAGCAACAGAGCCAGAGCCAGAACATTGAGAGAGAGCGCGCGCATTTGAGAGCACAGCACAGGAGCAAGTGAGTCAGCGTCAGTCGGCGTGAAGCTTTCGCGAGTCCTTTTAGTGACCTTTGCCAATGCGCAAGCCGCCGGCAGTTGGAGTGAAAGCACAAAAGCTGCAAATTGCGCAGCACAACTCCAAAGAGAGTGAAAAGTGAGAGGAAAAGAGGAGTGAGTGAGTGTGGAGAGCAACTCACTTAAGAGTGAGAGTGCATTAGCAACTATCTATGTAAGTGAGTGAGTTATTTGTTTGCATATGGTATATTTGCACACTTGATGCTTGCAATGTCAAAACTGTTATAAAGAAATGACCTTTAAGCCAAATTACTTCAAGTCTTTCTTAGACAAGGCTTGGCTTAAAGCAAATCCAATCCAATCAAAGCATATTGTTAGCAGGCAGCATCAAGTGCACAATTTATGAACTGACAACACGGCTCAGAAGAGCTCAGAGTGTGAGACTCTTGGCTAAACAAGACACATTTTTAACAGCAGCAGCAGCCGCAGTATCGCATTTGAATTTCAAGGTTGAATTAAAACCCAAATGTCAAAATTGCAGATGCGACGACGCAGCAGCGACGCGACGCCACCAAATGCGAATCAAGTTTGCACGAAACAAAACGAAACGAAAACGAATCGAAATAAAACGAAACAAGTTCGCAAAAGAGCGTTATTAGAACATACTGAGCATATACAACAAGATTCTTATAACACTTTGTATATATTCATTTAATGCCAATAATGATGAGCAGACATCGAAGCATTCCAGCAAACCTTTCGACCGTCTTGGCTGACTGACAAACCCGTATTATAATTTATTGTGTAATGACTGCAATGACTACCACAATAACAAACAACAAGCAACAAATGTGCGACAACAATATGAGGCAAGAATGCTGGAGCAATAAACGCGAAGTACGACTTTTAAATACCCATGTATAGTTAAGTTTTCATACATACTATAAATATATAGTGGCTCAAAGCTCCTATAGATACGGAAAGATATTCGCCAAAATCGATACTTTATGAACTTTCACTTTCTGCCTGCTTCACACTTTTAACCCAATATACCTCTCAAAGGGTATAAAAATTATAAATTATTTGGGAATTGTGATTATAATCTATACAATTTCTTCTACTTTTTCTAAACGCTCTAAATTCGTATATACCTCATGCACGTGTCATCTCTTTTTACGTGGTATTTTAAGCAGCCGTTCAATGCAATAAGCAAAGCAGACAAAAACAAAATACACACAGCAAATGCAAATGACAACGACAAAGAGTAGAAGAAGAACAGCAGCAGCAGCAGCAAATAACAACAACAACAAATAGCATATATGCAAATACAATAATGTACCGTTGTTTTTGTCAAAGCAGCCACCAAATATTACTTTCAAATAAAACAAAAACAAATAAGCATTTTAAGCAACAACAACAATAACAACAACAGCATCTCGAGCATTTAAGAGCTTAGCTGATTGCAAGCTTTTGTGTAAGCTTCAAGCTTTCAGCGTACAGCTGCTACTGCGCTGCGACTGCGACTGCACTTTCCCAACTGTGTGTATTAGGGCTAGATACAACACTCATGCATATGTATGTAGCATATGTAACTGAAATTTTTGGTCACAGGGCTGGGTCCATTTGAGCTTATGCAAATTCTGTTTCAAGTCACAACCTGTTGCCTGTTGAGCTCTGGTATTGGAAGGTAGATAGAGGTGTAGGGGGAGTAGCATAAAGGAGGCCGATTAGTTGCCCATGCGCTGCGCTCGTGGTCCACAAAAGCTTTCGAACGGCATTAAATGCAGCTCACTGTGCCAGTCAGTCAGTCAGTCAAAGAGTGAGTGAGTGTGTGTAAGTGCGAGTGAGTAGGCAAGTGTTAACCTGCGAGTGAGTGAGTTGAGCTCTGGTCGTCAGTCAGCATTTGTTTATACATGTATGTATTTGTGGTTGGTTCTATGCACTCTGTTGGATTTGCTGCTGCTGCTGCTGTTGGCTTGAAAAGTGAATGTCCACAGAAAGTCCTTGAAACCTGAAACCGATCTTTCCAGTTTACGAGCTGTGTGCAGTCAGTTGCCATCGCTGCTGCTGCGACTGCAACTTGCCCAGACAACGAACTCGAAACAAAATATATAAAAAAAAAAATTAGTTGGACGTGTTGTGAGCCAAGTTTGCCGATCGAGAGGCTTTGGCTCTTGCTGGCCAAATCAGTTCAACTCAAACCAATCGCATTTAAACGTATTCTATTCGTAGACTACAAAAATCCTTTTGCACCTGAACAAATTTCAAGTGTTGCACAGTGCAAAATTATATTTGATTTGGAAATTTTAATACAAATTTAAAATAATAAAGTTTCTGAGTTACTAACTTTATAAGTAGTAGTTCGATTTCTAAATCAAAAATTAGTTTTAGATTTGTTTTTGATTTTATCTATACAAAATATACAATGTGACCATTGCATTTGTTCAAATTCGGGCAAAATATTCTAAAATATTATGGTCGCACTAGATATTTTGTTGAGATGAAATCTAATACAAAGCTAATACAAATTTTTAAAACTAAATTTTACCTAAAACTTAATCTATTAGAAAAGAACCTTAACTAATCTCTTTGCAATTTTAAGTAAATTTCAAATAAAGAATTAAATTTGATTGATTTCAATTTAAGCGTAAGTAAATAAGTTTGATAACTTTTAAGCACAACTTTTTCCCGCAGTGCATACAACTTGTCAAGAATTTGGGTTACTTTTGGGTGCGGTTTGTATATGAAAATAAAAAGTAGAATGAATTACACAATAAAAAATAAAAAGTATAACATACTGGTATCGTACATTACATCCTTGGCCAAAAAAAGCTGTTGAAAAGAACCGGATCTTCCCCCGAAAAGCAAAAAATATCAAAAATTCCTAATTATAGATCGATTTGCACGCACATTGCACACTGTAGGCAGAGTGTCGAGAAAGGGAGAGAGACGGGAGGCAGTCGGCAGCAGTCGCGTCTCACGTAGAACCCGTCCATTAAAAAAAAAAACAAGTCTGAAATCTGCACAAAAGCTAAAGAGCAATATCGAAATCAAACTGAAAAATCAACGTAATGCGATTACAAAACACCCCGAAAAGCAAAGCGAAACAATTAACTGAACGAGTCTGCAGATATATATATATACATATATATATCTGTTATTTTTTTCTTGTATTGTATCTATTGAAAACTTTGGTATCTGTAGCTCAAAAAAGTGTATCGGTATCTGTGTTCATTTAACGAGCGTTACAGATAAATCAAAGCACCAACGTCGCTTTTGGTTTTTGTATTTTTTTTTTTTTTCTATTTTGACCAAAAACCGAAAGCTGGGGCGCAGCAGTCCAGCAATGAACATGAGTTAGCCACCTGCATTGAATTGACATTGAAGCAGTTTGTTTATTGGATTGTATTGTTGTTGTTGTTGTTATTGTTTATATATTTTTCCTCTGTATTTTTTTTAAATTTAATTTTAAAAGACCAAACCTACAAGTGTGTGTCTTGGGTGTTGTGTCTGTGGATTGCCTTTCATTTCTTGCAATTGTCGTTTCAATTTGTCCGCTTGGCTAAGTAAAGTCAACTGCATATAACTGAGAATATACAGATATACATATATACTATATAGCATATACAAATTGTAATCAGCTTAATTCATAAGTAAATGTATACAGTTTAATTAATTTAATACATTTTTGTGAAATCTGAAATCTATTAAACACTTTGCCAAGCTTAATGCAATTTGAGATCAAGGGAAGCGAATTGAGATTTTGATATTCAGATATATCAAGCTTAATATTAAGTAATTATTATTATTATGTATACGTGCAACTGGATTAAGTGGTTTAGACTTAATTGAGTTGAGTTTTATCCATTCTAAGCTCAAGTTGCTTGCATTATTCTGATTCTCAAATGAAAGTTAAACTCAAGTCTTAACTTTAAACCTCATTATCTTAAATCTTAATTCGTACTCTCACTTTCGAAAACAATTTGGGATTAAGTTTATAGACTAGATTCAACGATTTTACTTTCAATATAGTACACTCTCGACTTAGTAAAATAGACTATAATTTGTTTGTGAGTTTGGTTTCTCCACCAAAGAGCTGTTATAGTTTCAGTGTAAACAAATACTCAATTTTTTGGTTCTCATGGTTTAGCTGGTATTTACCTTTCGAAAAGAAATAATAACGTTATAAAAACCAATTAGAAGCCTGAAATGCCAACTTACTCGCCAGGCACTTTGCTCGTAAATACCCGTAATAAAGTAAAACCTTAATTACTTGGCGCTACTTTGCCAAACCAAACAAAATAAAACAAAACATAGAAACCGACGAAAAAAACACAAAGAAAAGTAATACAAAAAAGTATTGGTTCGAAAGATACCCAGTGCTGGTTAACGCTAAACCTTTAAAATTACAAAATTTAAAATCTTGTTTGCGAGCTTTTATAATATATATATTTTTAACCAACGGAGACTGATAATTCCAAGGAAATAGTTTTCAGAAGAAAAAGTAAAGTAGACTTGATCTGAAACCAAAATTGGAGCCTCTAGATGTAATAATTTACACACGGTCATACGGACAGACAGACAGGCAGACAATTTTGTTAGTTATATTCTACGCCATACGAGATAGATTTATGTATTGATTTATATAATTGTAAAAGAGATAAGATTAATAAGATTAGTTTGCTAGTGTTTCAAGAAACAGTTGCTCTAGCTCTTAAGCCCAAATTCAGCTACCTGTTTAGCTACTGTTTTCAAATACCTCATGAGCCCAATTGTGTACAGGGTATTGAGGAATGGCATGAGGTCTCTTAAAGACGCATACCATGCCACCAAAGCGAACCACTTTGAGCTGTTGTTGTTATTTTGTAACCCTTCGAAATAACTCTATAAAACTACCAAAGTGTAAATATGGCGTGTTTAGTATTTTTTTTCTTTAATTTGTTTTTTGCGCACTAAACAAATGCCGCAAGGTAAAATGTTAATAATTTACAAATAATAAATTAATATTAAAAATAAAACATATGGTACATAATACCGACAGTTATTGCAGTATATAGTATACAAGTAAGTATTTCTTGGAATTCAATGTAGAACGACCTTGCCAAAGGCAGTCTTCCAAACTCTTTCAGCTCTTCGGTCGCAATAAAAGAATTAGCGGCGCTTAATGCGCAACCGTAACACTAAAAATTGCTATTGAAAAATACAAAAAACCCAAAAAAATACAATTTTTATGTTTTTTCTATCTCACACATACTTATGGCTATGATTTTTCAATGGAAGAGACAACAATAGCGGAACAAGCTAAATGATTTTCAACTAAATGCGCCATTCATAAAGTGGATGCCACACACATGAGTGTAGAATGTGTGTACCTCTCAAAATAAGATACATACAGACAGACGTACAGACGTACGTACGTACAAACTCCAGTTATATAGAGATACACTATCTAATAGTATGTGTTTTTTCTTTTCGATGATCAAAACATTGTTTTCAACATCCGCATTCTACGTGGCGCTCTAAAAGCGAAGAAAACCAAATTTTTTTATAAAATTAATTTTTGATTAATAGTTTCTCGAGTTTTATTTCAATGTTAATTGAAGCTTTAAACGCAGCAGCACGTGATGTATATTTTCCCAACAAAACTGATGACTCAGTAAGTTATTATTTAGCTGGAATTGCACTACTAACTGCTTAGAACAATTAAAAAACCACTAGACTCTACGATTAGAATAGAAAAAGTTGAGTTCAACTTGAAATTCAATTGAAAAATTATAAGCTTAAAGTTGAAGTATCTGTCAGAATGCAAATCATATTACGGATCTATCCAAAAGATACTTGTGTGTGAGCTTTTGTGTGGAGCTTTCTCAAGGTCGCATCGTGTACATGTGACGAGTGCGTGTCAGTGTGTCCGTGTCCGTGTGTCCGTATGCGTAAAAGCTTGCCAAATTAAAATTGAAATCTTATCTGGTCTCGTGTGGGGGGAGAAACAAACGGTAAATGTCAAGATATCATTGCAATGATAACAAGAATCATCATCATGGCATGTATATACCTGTTTAATTAGGAATACTCCACAGACACATATTATAAATATGCATTTTATTTCGATATTTAATGCAAATTGTATGATAATGACAATGATAATGATAATTGTACAACTTTTACAGCTTTTGTACGAGTGTGCGTGTGTGTGTGACAACTGTACTTGTCCCAAATTTGCAATATAGTATAAACAATATTAATTTTTGCCACGTCATAATTGGTTTTCGAAAATTTGCCACAATTAATTTTAAATATAGTGTTTACGAATTTGGCTCAAAATTAAATTGTTTTGTGTTTTTGTTTTCTGCAAGTCAGAAAAGCTAAAAATAAACCAAAACCTATTATTATTATTATTTTGGTTTATTATTATTATTGTTTTTGTTGTTGATCTATTCGCTTTAACCTTAAATGTGTTGATCATGTTGAAAAGGAAGACGCACAAACAAAAAACTGAAACTACCAAAAAACCAAAACACACAAATACAAACTGACAAATTTCATAATTAGCGGAAGTAACTTGTTTCTACTCACACACTGACAAAAAAATATTTAGCTATTCTTTTTTTTGTTTTGACGACAATTGATAAAGAGTATAGAGCATTTTATCAGGTTTTGATAGTCGTGTCGACTATTAGAAGCAATTTGGCAACACTTTTTCGCATCTATTTTGAAGGCGACGACAACATTTCTTGGAAATTCGGTTAACAAATTACAGCTAAAACATTCCATGTGGTAATTATGATATCAGTTGAAAACTTCTCCTCCAGAAAAAGAAAACAAATACCACTATTTGGACAGCAACAGTCTAAAACACTGTCTGATAAGCCACTGAACAAAAAAAAAAAACATAAAAAACTGATAAGTCAACAGTCAAAAAACACCAAAAATAATAAAAACCCACAAAGACCACAATAAATTATATAAAAATAAAACACAAAATTAATCTAAAATGAAGTTTCAACTATATTATGAACATGGAAAAGAGCTCTTTAATAAAATAGCAAACTCCGGAGCTTAAATCAACGTTTAAGAGCTTTAATGTGCTTTCGAAAAGTGAGCTCACTAACAGCGTATTGCTACCTGTATGTAATCTTTGATTTTAAGTGCTGTCAACTATAAAGCACCTTAAAAGCTTAAGTAAACTGTATTAGGCTTTAATGCACTTACGAAATACCCCTATTTTAAATAAAGCTTTCAGCATTGATGTGCTTTGAGCAATAAAGTTCATTAAAAGCTTTTAATGTTTGTTTGCTTTCCTAAGCAGCTTTCAAGGTGTTAATCGAATCCGTTTTGTAGTATCACTTATCAAGCCAGTGTCATTAAGCCATAGATACAGATATAAGCCGAAGTCTGATGCTTGGGGCACTTGTTGGCTTGTAGGTTTGTTTGGCTCTGTTGTTGTTGTTGTTTGCTGTTTCTTGGCTTGTTTGGCTTAAATGTCAGCCTAGCCGGCAACCGTGCATAAATGTTAAATGTCTTTTAAATACCAATCGAGAGGCGGCTCTTTTGTGGCTCGTGTACAAGAAGCGCCAGTTAAACTTCAATTTTTTGAAAGTTTCTGCATAATTATTAATCGTTTTATAGCCGTTAAGTAAGTATTAAAAAAAACGCCAACAACCGCCACAACAAAAACAAAAAAGAGCTAAACAAAACACATTTTTAACAATTTACCAATTTGCTGCTTTTAAAAAAGAAGAGAAACAAAAATCAAAATAATAAAATAAATGCGGCCTTCTCGCCTGGGCTTGCAACAGCAACAACTACAACAGCAACAACAACAACTACTACTACTAAAATTACTACTAACAGCAACAACAACGAGACGATTGCAAGTCGAGCTCAGATTAGGCGAAAAAATTTGAAAGGTGCACACACGAATGCATTGCAAGCATTTCAAACAAAGAACAACAACTACAACTCTGTCGCTCTGTCCGTCCGTCCGTATGTCTGTTCGTCTGTCTCTCTGTCTTTTGGTTTATACACAAACATAGACAAACAACAACAATTCGTTGGCTAGCAACATTGTATGTGGCATAACTTGCATACATTTGTAGCTATGCGATTCAATTGATTGTTTAAGCTTGTTGTATTAACATCCTCATCTCAACAATTAGTGCTGCTAAACTATCGATAACAATGCCATGCGATAGTTTTTTTACTCTAGCCAAGCTTTTCTTAGTATAACTCGAAAGTTACGCTGTCATTTCAGCTGATTTGTAGCTAACTTAGCTATTTTTAAACAAGTAGCGTAAGATTAGCTCGAACTGAGATGTTTAGCTACGAAATTTAGACTCGGTTATCATTATTTTTGAAATGTTTATAGAATTTATATACTATATAATTCATATATTCTGAGGCTTTCAATTCTTATCGTAGACCGCAAAACACTTTGAATGCTATCAGAGTTTAGCGTTATTGCTGCATTTCTATTTGATATTTTTATATGATTTGGAATAATATACTTTTTACCTAATATACAAATATTTAATATATATAATACACATAAATATTTACTTGTTTATATGTTTCATTATGCGCTTGTCTTATCAGACATACTTATACTTAATTCGAAGCATATACAATGTTGTCCGTCGTGTCAACTCGGGTCAAATTCTGTTAGACTTTGTCATTACTTGTCTTTGTCTCGCTAATGGCGCTAATTGAGCTCGCATTGTTTAGGTTCTATACAATATGAAAACTCTCAAATTACCAAAAAGCTTCTCTTAATTAACTTTCGCTTCAATTTGAATAAAGGTTTAATTACAAAGCTAACTGCTATGGTGCAGCAGTGCTTTGTCTGCTGCTCTCTGTCTGCCACTCAAGTCAGTGTTATAGCATTAAGCTTTTAAGCAAAGCTTTGCGCTTGCACAAAACTAGTTGCATAGTTTTAGGCTTACGAATTTCTAAATATTTCATTGCATACTTCTGTGAGCTGAATTAAATTTTATCATTAAATTTTAGAGTGAATTTTATTTCTAGTCTAGTTGTGTAGCTGTGTTTGGTTTTGTTGTCAAGCGACAACACATTTAATTTATTTAGATAAGAAAATTTATAGTTATTTGATTAGCTTAGGGTATCTGTCAGTCGCATCAGTTGCCAAACCGCTTTTTCATTGTTTAATTAAAGCTGTGCGTTTTGTATTATATTTTTGCACCTTTTTTTAAGACATTTTTGTGGCTTTTAAATAACAAGTGATTGTACATATATTATTGTTTAAACAATAGCAAAGACATTTAAGAACAGCTGTCTTAGTGTGTGTGTGTGTTTGTGTGTTTGTGTGTTTGTGTGTTAGTGGACAATTTTAAAAAAGCAAATATTTTTGTACAATTTTGATTAAATATTTATTATATTTTGCACGATTTTCTACTCTCTTTGATAAGCGATGGCAATAGTCGTTTTGCGCCGAACGTTGAACACGTGATAACAAAATCATCATTATCATTAACCGTTATCAAAGACTCTTCATTTGTTTATTTTTAAATTATCAGAAATATTTAACCCATACAATTGCATTGATGATGGTGATCAGCATATTTTACGACGCAAATTATAACTAGATGAAAATAAGAAACAACTCGCTATCCATATTGACAGGGTATAAATAAAAAAAAAAAACAAAAAAACAATCAAAGCTCTTTAAATTGGCCTGCAAGTAATTAACGGAGCGGAAAAAGCTAACAACAACAACAACAAAATCACACAAAACTCCAATCGCAACAAAATCATGAGAAGCAATCAACAATCAACGCTGATGTCATGAACTCGACTAATAAAATACCGGAACATTAAATAGCCTATAATATCTGTCATCAGTCGATGGAATTAAATTTTTGCATAATCCTAATCCACAGCAGTTTAAATATCGAATATATAACTCAGCTAAAAACCAACAAGATTTAAAAAAGAAATCAAATTTTAATACTATAAAAAGTATATAAAGTCTGCAATTGCATCAAATTTAGAATGCACAGTGGGCAAGCAATACATTTTCTGGGAAACCAAATTTAAAAAAAAAATTCAATGTTCAAAATTAGGGGAAATATGAAATTTTTTTGATAAAATTAAATTTTAGAAAATAATTAAAATTTACATGTAGTTATATAAGCCATGAACAAATTGATATTCCGCTTGAAAATCGGTTGAGTTTTGACAGACTTATGAGAGTTCAAAATTTTCGAAAAAACGTAAAGGGGTAAGTATGGAAAATTTGAAATTTTTTCGAAAAAATTAAATTTAAGAAAATAAACTAAATTTAAATGTAGCTTTAATAAGTTTGCTAAGCCATGAACAAATTGATATTCCGCTTGAAAATCGGTTGAGTTTTGACAGAATTATGAGAGTTCAAAATTTTTGAATACAGAAATGGAAAATTGAAATTAAATAAAATTTTGAAAGAAATCAAATTCAAGAAAAGTTTGAGATTTAGATGAGTGTAAAAAGCAAAGATATCGGGGTTTAAAGTTTGAATTTTAAATTTAACTAATAAAACTTAAAATCATATCCAAATGTATAAAAGTTTTAATAGCAAATAAGCATGCGTGTATATATATTAATATACAATCAATTGAAGTTGTAGGTTTAACACAAAGACCGCGTGTTTCATAATATTTACAGTGCCTGCTAACAGCGTCATAGCTTCATTTTGTGAAATAATTTGTTTAAATTGTATAGAAATAAATATATATGTATGTTATTTGTATATTGCAGTGCTGTGACGTATTTAACGGGGTACGGTATTGATAAGCGATACAGGCGAATAAATATTTATTTTGCTAATAGTCAAAGTATTGTTTTAAATCATTCAGAAGCGTGTGTATACAAAAATTCCCCCCATTTAATTGAGAATCATTACCATATATACAATAACACTTTCAAGTAAAAGTCAGTTAGGTATTTTTGACTTTATGATGACAAGTGCCGACAATCTTATCTGCACGTCAACGATTTCCGTTTGCCACGTTTTGCAATGCCTCGTCCCACTGTAAGTACGTACAGACCTTTTGTGGGGAGTTAAAGAAGTGTTGCACCATGGAAAATGTGTGTTAAAAATGTTTTGAAGGTCGCCACACTGTTGTTGTTGTTGTGGTTGTTGTTTTCCACTCTTTACTCTTTTTATAACGTCAAGACTTTTCTAAGCTCCAACAACAGTTGTTCAAACTCTTATTCTTTAAGATACAAGACTACAAGACATGTTGTTAATATTGACAGTTTCCGCTCCGTCTGTCAACTGTTTGTTAAACGCTTTTGTGTAAATTTGCTATCAATTTCGCTTTCTAAACGAACTCTTAACACGCAATCAATTTGCATTTTTGATTCTATTTTACTATTTACCAGTCTATATATATACATATATATTTATATAGTCGAA
Source organism: Drosophila tripunctata (assembly GCA_035047385.1). Taxonomy (NCBI): domain Eukaryota; kingdom Metazoa; phylum Arthropoda; class Insecta; order Diptera; family Drosophilidae; genus Drosophila; species Drosophila tripunctata. The sequence continues at coordinate 1,183,700 of JAWNPS010000288.1, forward strand.
ATATTTGTTAAAATGTGACCAAGTCGCCAAGTCTAATCAAAACAAGTTTCACTTTTCTGCATATATTTAGAACTAGTTTCGTTAGTCTTGGCTTATGGCCATTAAAAGGTGGCCAAAATCAATAAGCCAGCTGATGGAACTGACGCACATGCTAATCAAAGCACATTTTATGTGCCTAATACCCTGTATTCATTAACAAAATATTCAAGTCTAATGCGTTAAATTATGAAAGGTTTTAATTTGAATCGCTTGAAATACTCGAGGGTATCTATAGGTCTGGCCTTTGCAATCAAAACTTATGCAGATTAACAGATTTGTGCTTAAAATACTTGTATTATTTGCATAAAATCAAATATGTTGAGTTTTCTATAACCTACGCTATTTTACTTTGTTTATAAAGTTTTTTTTTTGGTTTTGGTGCAGCAAGCTGTCTCCAAGGTTTTCCCCATTTCCGCGAATATCAATTTAGACAGACATGTGTATATTTAACAATCCATCAAAATCCAATGAAATCGAAACCAAAAATTTTAATTTTCAAAAAAACATGTCGAACAAGTCGTATACTTAATATGAATACGACGCTTGAATAACTCCAAGTGGGCAGGGAGCAGATTCCACTGAGCTTAAAGCGAGCAAATAAAATGCAGTGTGCAATGATAACAATACCCACTGTTGGCAGTGTTGGCTAATCAAATAAATAACAAGCTACCCAACGTAATGCAAAAAGAAAACAGAAAAAACAACAAATAAAACCTATTACACAAAATAGTCGCAGCGGTGGGGAATTTTCCAGGGGAAAACTTTTGCTGATAAGCAGAAGCATTCTTGAATTACACATTTATGGCAAATACGCGTCTATATGTCTATATGGTATATCAATCTGTGATGTAATTGTATTCAAAAAAAAACTATATAAAGAAGATGACTAAGAATTTTACTCTTCATTTCTATTTCGTTTCTAACTTGTTTCCCTCTCTCTCTCACTCTTTTCTTATCAGTTGTTGTTGTATTCTCTTTCTTTCTTTCTTTTTGCGCCATTAATTAGAACGGCTTCCTTTTGGTAGAGGTAGTTCCAAGTGCTGATTAGAAAGAACTTCTCGAATCTTTATTGACACATATGAGTCCAGAGTGTGTGTGTGCCAAGAAACTAACTTAGACAAATGGAAAGTTACGAAAGATTACCTAGAATATTGATACAATAGTTATGGAGCAACTAATTGTCATTCCAGTTATAAAACATATAGCAAGACACTTAATGTAAGTGCTTAATATAGTAATTGTATCATAAAACACACAAATAAAGTGCTAGAAAGATCTGTTTCCCAACTATACAGAACTATATAGTGTGTTATCAACATTTATTACAGTTGTAAGTGTTACCAACTGACCTATATAACTATATTAAACCAAACTATCTATTTACAATAATAATCCCAAATTTCTCCAGTAATTATAGCGTAGAATGTTCCTGCTTTATATATTTTTCTAGAACTCTACTATTCTGTTCTATATCTATATCTTATCATTATTTATTATAGTTATTATGAGATACAAAATTTATTAATTGAAATTTGTTTTATCTTCAATAAAAAGTCAAGTGCACTTCTATATAATACTTTCAATAATAATTTTCACTGATTTATTTATTACAGTGAATTATGGTATAAATAGATGTCAATAGAAAATTTATATTGTTATCTTATATTAGAAGATAAAAAGCTATTTCCAATAAAAATTTGCTACTTTAAAACTTCTTTGCCTTATCAAGTAATATATACCCTAAAGCAGTTAAAAAAGTGCATTTTATACCACAAGTTAAAGTTAGTTCTGTACTCAGATAGTTGTAAACTTCAAACACGTGTTGTGAAATGTTTTGTTCGTGTACTAATTGTAAATAAACGTCAAAAATATAGATAAACTTATGTAGCATATATAGTTTAGTATATAAGGTGTTTTATCTTTTGTGAAACAAATGTTTTGGAGTGACGATATTGTTCTTAATGGGTATATAATGTAACATTGTCATGCCTTGTGGGTTCAACTACAAAGTTGCCAGTAAATATAGAAATAGCACTATTTTCCATAGATTGTAATTGAATTATCCGACTATATGCCACCTAGAGGCTAATACATATATATTTTTGAATATTTTATGGGGTCAAATAGCTGCAAGTTCCGAAAATTCATTAAGGAAAGGATGTTCTAGTGCCTAATTTAGTGCATTTCAGTGTGGGAAGAAGGACCATTTTTGTAGTTCAGATATTTGTTTGTTGATAAACTATATTAATGTCAAACTGCCTAGGTTTTTTCAGTTAACCATCGTATGCCCATCTCTAAGTCAGGTTTTCGAGACTAATTTATATAAGCATACTATAAAAGATCTAACTAAATTTCTAGATTTTTATATACATAGATCTCAAGTGATTGTTATTATAATTGTGTTGTAGACTCACCTGCATGATGGGATAGGCGACGCGTCCCTTGCCGAAACGTTCGATAATGGTCAATTTGCTGGCACTGGCGATAACACCCGCAATGTTCGATGAGGAGAGCACTGGACGCAGCGGCTGTACGATGGGCACAAAATCACGATTACGTTCAGCAAATGTGCGATCAAAGGAATTGCGACGATCACTTTGCGATCTTCTATAAGGCACATGATTGCTATTGTTTCCACTGTTGTTGTTGTTGTTGCCACCAGCTGTTGCTCTGTTGTTGTTGCTGTTGTTGTGGTTGTTGGCATATTGAGAGACACCCATATAGGATTTAGATTTGCGATATTGTTTTCCCGTATATATTATGGTTGTTTCCAATTGATTCTGGTCGCTACCGATGCTGCTATAGCTGCTGCTGCTCATATCCGAGCTGGCGCTACTTGGCAGACCAGAGGCAGTGGAACCAACGGAGGACGAGGGCAGCAGAGAGGGCAGCATCGATGGCTTTAGGCATTTGGCACAAGGAACGGCCAATGCGGCTGTTAACAAATCACCTGGATTTATTTTGTTACTGTTGTTGTTGTTGTTGTTGTTAACGGCATTGTCAGTCACGGTTGCTGTTGTTGTTGTTGTTGCTGCTGTAGTTGCTATTGCCGCTGATGAGCTTACTGCTGCTGCTGTTGCGAACTTGTTGTAACTTTTGCTGTTTTTATTGCTCACGTCTTGTGTTGTGGATGTTTGTCGCTGCAACAGTTGCTGATTGCTGCTGTTGTTGTTGTTGTGAGTGTTGTTGCTGCGTGTTAATGGCTGAAAGAATAGCTGCTGCCGTTGGGGTCTTCCCTTTTTGCTGGCACGTTGTTGCTGCTGCTGCGGCTGTTGTTGCTGCTGCTGCTGCTGCTGTTGTTGTTGATGTGTCTTATGGCTACCGTTCTTTGGACGCGCTGCGTTGTTGTTGTTGTTGTTAGTGTTGCTGTTGCTGTTAGATTTGTTGTTTACATTTTTGGTCTTTTCATTAGTTTTCTGTTGATTATTGTTGTTGTTTTTATTAGTTAGCTGCTGTTGTTGTTGCTGCTGTGGTTGTTGCTGCTGTTGTTTTTGTTGTGCTGGTTGCTGCTGCTGCTGCTGCGTCGCCGGTTTGTCCTTGTCCGCCTTCGCCTGCTTGCCATTGGCTTTGTTTACCATTTTCACAACGGTAACGTCTACGTCGTTGCTGTTGTTAGTTTTAGTGCTGCTGCTGCTGCTGTTTACTGTTTCACTTAGTTTGCTTTTATTTTTCGTCTTCTTTGCGCTTTGGCAAATGTACTTCTGTGCTTGTTCTATGCGCAATTGGCTTTGGTCTCTGCTTCGCTTAACTACGCTGCTTATTGCTGCTGTTGGCGCTGGCGCTGTCGCTGTCGCTACTGCTGCTGCTGCTGCCTATCGAGCGCGCTCTCTCTCTAACACGCACACACGCACGCGCGCACACACTGACAAGTCAAGTGAGAGAAGAGAGTTAAATACAAAAGAGCAAAAGAGAGCAGCGCACAACACTTGCACTCTCACACCACTTGCCTGTCGTCTGGCGCTTTAATATTTTCGTTTCGGTTACGTTTTGTGCTCTCGTTGCTGTTGTTATTGTTATTTTTATAGTTGTAGTTGTTGCCAAAGCTTTCTGTTTAGTTATTTGCCACGTTTGTTGTTGTGCGTTTTATTATTTTTGTTTTTGTGTGATTTATTTTTTTAGATTTTTATATTTTTTTTTTTTTGATTTTTTTTTGATTTGGGGTTTTTTGCCGTTGGCGCTGCTGCGATCAACGAGTTGATTTTTGTTGTATTATTAAATGTGCTTTTGTTGTACCTTTGAAATATTTTTAATCACAAAATTCATTAATTTCTTTTTGTTGTTTTCGATTTCGTTGCTGCTGGCTACACTCTCTTTAACTGCGTCTTCTCTTCTAAAATGTTTGCGAGTTGTTGGTTAAGCTGCATTTGGCATAGAAAAAGAGGTGGAAGAAAAGAATGAAATAAAGAGAAAATATAATTATAGTTTGTATATTAGAAAAACACATTTGTTGTTGTTTAAGCACATTTTTTTGTTAGCTAAACACACGCTGTTTGTTTATAAATTAATAAATATTGTATACATTTCGTTTGCAAACATACTGTACATACTCTCTCACTGTTTAACCCTTTCATTTTGTTTTGCACTTTTCTTTTCTTTTGCTTTGCGTTATGCCGTTAGAAAGGAGCGCAACTAAACGATGAGACATAGTCTAATTGTTGTTGTTGTTGTTTTTTTGTTCGTTTCGTTTTCAATTCCAACGCGCAATTTCTATTACTTTCGCGTCCACCCATACACCAAAAGCAACGGCAAACGGCATCGGCAAACAAAAACAACTACATCAGTTGCCATTTTTGGCATTCTCTCTCTCTCAATCTCTCGTTTGGTCAGCGCACGCTCTCGCATTTACCATCGCACTTCCTCCCTCGCTCTTGCTCTCTCGAGCCCACGATAAGATGATGTAAGTTTTTGAAATGCAAACTGTACGAAAATACGCATACGAACATTTGTTTGTTTGTACATACGTACATATACAGTAGGTGTGATCGTATATTATTTGTGCATTGCAATTATTTTGCACTCACAATACACGTATACACAGCGCACAAAAACTTTGTACTAATAATTTAAATTAAAATTTCAGATTTTAGATTGAACTTTAGTTCTTTTTCTTAAATAAAGAAATTAAGTACTTAAATCTAGCTGACATTTTTCCAGCTATAAATAATTAATATACCGTACTATTTTTTTTTATCAGTGTATGCATAATATTTTACAATTGATTTTTTATGGCTTGGCACAAAGCGCTTAATTAGTATTCCATTAAGAATTGGAATTTGTATGCCATAAAGTGCAATTTTGTTTCAAATTTACATGTGAGTAAATATTTACATATATAGTATATCTCCATACGTAGTTTAAGCTCTCATATAAAACTTATCGATTCTGGGAAATTTATAAATTGAAGTTTGTTTATTTGCCACTAAGCGATACCTAAACGATTCAGATCAATCAAATCAACCAGTATACGTAATTCATATGCTGACAAATGAGTCTAAAGATATATGATCAGAATCAGAATAAGTATGTTCAAATTCAATTAGTCATATGTATATGATTCATAGTCTAGCCGTCAACTAATCATATAAATAATGTATTATCGCACGCAATTTAACTGGAAATTTATGGAGCACATTTTAAGACATTATTTACCAAACAATGAATTATGCAAATCTCTAAAAAGTATGCTACATCATATACCTGGAGAAATTGCAGTTTGGAACCAACCACTTGACTCTCAATAAAGATTGTAGAAAAACCGAGATTATATAAAAGAAATTTGAAGTGGGCTAAATCTGTGGACGTTAAAACTTGAATCTTCTTAGTTTTTTTTTTATATTTTTTGATTATAATCACTTTCATATGTAAAAACTCTGATTTTAACATCAGAATAAAATTATATTTTTTTACATAAATAAATCGTTTAGGTTTTTTTTCATGGCTAAAAACTGTAAGAAAAAAACCTGAAGGTGATATTAAATAAAGCCGGAAATGTCAGATAACCACACGTACTAAATAAATATGTACTTACAAACATACAAACATATTGAGCACTTTTTGAAACATTTAAAGATCAAAAGAGAGAGAGAAAGAGAGCTAAAGAGAGCGCTTCTAAAACCCGGCAACGGTGATAGCATTACCATCACGTAGCAAGAGACAAAACTTGCAAGATCAATATTTTGATAGTCTTTTTTTTTGTTAATATTTACCTGAACAATTGAGCGATAATAAATCGTGCTTAAACAGCCATAATCGGATAATACAATTTAGTACAACAGCCTCAATGTGCTGACAGTGTGGATTTTGCACGTACACTGACACACGCACACAACGAATGTACTATGCCGAAGGTAAAAAAAAGTGCCGAGAGCTTAAGAGAAAACACACCACGGTCGCGACGAGGACAATGCGTACGAGAAGAGCGACACGTAGATGCTCAAGCAAGGAAGATGGCGATAACGACGTAACGCGTTAACCGTTAACCGTTGTATACGTACGCGACACGTTAATCGGTTAGGCTTAGTTTGACGTTATTGGTTACGGTTACACGATTACACAGATGTTTGTGTGTTTTTTTCTGTATTGTACATGTGTATATGTAGAGCAAACACACGCACGCACAATCAATTTGTTATATTCAAATAAAGCAGCAAATTGACAGCAACAGACAGGGAGCGAGAGAGAGACAGAGACAGTGAGACAGTCAGTGAAAAAGAGAAAGAGAACGGAAGCTGATTGCGATTCGATGCTGTTGCAAAACGTTACAAATTGTATTTAATGCGGCGTATAAAAAGACACTTCGCTAGATCGCAAAGATTTCTATTGTAGTTGTTGGTTGTTGCTTTTTGGTTTTCACAGCCGCAACACCAAACGCTTCAGTTGGTAAAATTTGTTTTGCCGAGAACGCGAGCCGATTTTTTAAAACCTTTTTTTTAAGTCTTTTTCACTACACTACACACAGTACACTACTGACTGACGTATAAAACCCTAATTGCTGTGTGCTTATGATTTTGCATTTAGTAGCTATTCTCCCTCTCCTCTTCTTTATGTTTGCTATTCTTCTATATCACACACAAACACACGCGAGCGCGTCGGACAAGAAAGCACGTTGCTCCAAATGTCCGCTAAATGTTTCGAGAATGTTGTGGGCGACAAACGGCGCGTTGGCAACTAATGTAGCTTGTGTGTTTGTAGTTGTAGCTTGTGGCTATAGCCTGTAGCCTGTTGCTTTACAAAAACAAAACAACACGTCACAAATCTGCACGCACACTCACTCAAACGTTTTGGTTGTTAGTGTTGTTGCTGTTGTTCCGTTGTTGCACACAATTGGGATGGAGGAGCTTTTCGCAAAATACCGTTATTTGAATTGCTTTAACATTTGGTTCGATTGGATTTGCATTTAGTTTCGCAGCAAAAGATCGTTGGTTGTTGCGTTGATTTGCTATTCAATTTGCTGCTGCTGCACACAACGGTTTCGTTTTCTATTTCAATTTCTTGAGCTGTGTGTGTCTCTCTGTCTTCTCTTTACTTGAGTGTCGAACATGTGACGAGCAACTGATGGCCGTTGCTTAAGCAAACGCCGCCGTCGTCGTCGTGTATGTTTGTATAAATCGCGGCAGCGACGCGTCGCGAACGTCGGCGAACGTCCGCACTATGGTCCGAATGCGAATGCCATCGGTTAAAATTGTTTTGGTTTCGTTTTTATCGGTTTATTTTTTTTTTTTGAAGGGGACTTTTGTGCAAAAACCGGCTGGGATAAGATTAGTCAAAATTTCGTGGTTTTATAAATATTAGAAATTCATTTCGAAAATTATCTGTAAGTGTGCTTAATTTTTTTTTTACACTCGACACGCAGTTAGCTTGATTGTGATTTACTTACAATGAAGCAATTTTTTAGGGCCCACTGTGCGACGGCGACAACGATTCTAGAGAGCAAATTTTTGAACAAAAAAAAAGTGAGCAGTGAAAAGTTCACAAATAACTAAATCGCCGGCGGCACACATACAGACATATGGATGTAGATTTGTACATGGCAACCAGAAGCGACACATTTACATAAGCACACAAACAGTATTTATATGGCTGTGTATATGTGCTTACATTTCGACATACTCATTTAATCGCAACAACAACAATTAGATGATTTTTTGAGCGCCGAACTTGAGAGAGCGCTGCCTTCTTTTTTTTTTTGGGCCGTTACGCTGCTGCTGTGCTGTCCGCTGCTCAACAATCGTTTCTCATCCGACGCTGCTGCGCTGCCTCATTCCCTCAGCAGTGGGTCAGACAGACAGACAGCGTCGACTGTTCGCGATCAGCGTTTTCACTTTTAAGCCCAGTTTTTTGGCAAAATCAACATGTGGTCAGTCGTTGCCACCTAGTAATTGGCTAGTCCATTCTAGCTGACAACTTCCAAAACGAACACGAAACGAAATGGCAAAAGAGCGCAAATGAGTGAGAGTGTGGCGAGAGAGCGCACGCACGAAAGCTTTTGAGAGCTTTTGGTTTAAAGATAAGCAAAGGAATTGCATGTAATGTGAAATTTGTTGTTGTTACAAGTCTTAATGAAATACCGGCCGGCGTCGACATTGAAATTGAAAGAGAGTGCAAGAGAGCAAGACAGAGCTCGAGAGCGAGAGCGTGTGGGCAAGAGAAATCGCCCGACCTTGCCAGACAGTGCTGCCCGCACCAACAACACGCTGCTGTTATTGTAATGCCAGTGCGGCCAATAAGTGAGGTTAATCATAACAGACGTTTCTTGTTTTTTTTTGTGATATCCGCAATAAACATACGATAGCACACGTGATAAAATACATAAAAACAAATATACATAGCTAATGAAACATATATATATATGTTTATACATATTTGTATGTAAAGCATACATATATTTAATTGTGGCTGCGCACAATGCCGTAAATAAACAGAAATAAATTAATTATACAAATGTGTGCGTGTGTAGACAACAATTTCGATTGCCAAAATTCAATGCGTAGTATTTATCAACACGCTAAAACGAATTATTTTAAATATATACATACAATACATACTTATTATGTGTGTTTCATTACGTATACGCATAGGTGTCTAGTACTGTCCAAATCGATAGCAGCAACGATAATATCGATCATATCGATATATATTGCGTCTTAGCGCCTATCGTTTAATTTGTAGCTAACAATTAAAACATTACATAAATATATACACACGTTTTATTAGCAAAAGCAAGTAAAATATGAAAATCTTAGCAATTGAATGTGAATCCCCGCATTGTACCGTTATCGTTACCGAAAGCGTCGTGCATAGAAGCCACCACCAATGAGGAAACTCGTTAGTACCGCAAATCCGAGAGCCTTGTTCAGGAACTTGTCCTGCCACTGACGATTGGCAATGCACTCACTGTACGGCATACTGGAAAAGGAGACGCTATTGTAGAGTGGCACCCAACTGCGGGGAAACAAGCGGAACAATGTCGTATCCAGCCATTTCCGGCAGCGAAAGGACAGACGCTTTGTAAGATCACGCATCTGTAAGGAAGAAAATAGCAAAGCTAAAGAGCTAGAGCTTAGAGTTGCAGACAAGACGCACCTCCAGATAGTTATACATGGCCAGATCACAAATGGCGTAGGCATCTCGCCAGCGGGACTCGGTGAACTGGGCCAAAGCCACATCCAGGGGCAACTGCTGGCTGAGAATCGAGGTGAGCAGAGTGAGATCCTCCATGCCCGCATTCATGCCCTGTCCGTAGTAGGGCACCATGGCATGCGCGGCATCGCCCAAGATCAGAGCCTTATCGGCAAAGTGATACGGTTTGCACTTGATGGAGATCAAGTGCTGTGGTCGTGCCTTAAAGAAGTCCTTGATGAGCTGCTCCTCACCGATGAGCGGCAAAGCGTCCACATAGTGCTGCCTAAAGAAATCCAAGAGCTGCTCACGGGTCTGCAGCCGTTCGAACTCCTCGAAGGGCATGGATAGGGTGACGGTAAAGGATTTGTCCTGATTGGGCAACGCAATCATCATGAAGGAGTCGCGTGGCCAAATGTGCAGATAGTTGGCTGGCATTTGGAACTCACCGTCCTTGGCGGGTATGCACAACTCCAGATACCCAGTGTTGATATACTCCTGCGAGTAATTAAACCCAGGCGTACGTACCAAATGCTGTCGCAAAGTGCTAAACGCACCATCACAGCCCACAATCAAATCCGCACTGGCGTTGATCAGTTCCTTCTGCCCCGTCACCTTGAACGCCAGCTGACCCTCTCCAATGTTGGCCTTGTCCAACTTGTGCTCAAAGTGACACTGGATGTTGGGAAAACTATCGCAGGCATTTAGCAGCAACTCATTGAGCTGCTTGCGACCCACCGAATAGAGACACTGCTGGGTGCATGGATCATAGAGCACAATGCTTGTCTTGCCCCGCACATTGTGCAACATTCTGCCACGCATCGGTATCGCTGTGGCAAGCACCTTCTCCTCCAGTCCCACAGCAGCCAGTGCCTTGCGTCCGCGCTGCGACAGCGCCAAATTGATGCTGCGTCCCTGTACCAGGGCTGCGGTGCGTATGTCCTCCCTGTACTCATACAGATGCACCTCGTTGCCCATGCGGGCAAAGTTCAGAGCCGCCAGAGATCCCACCTGTGGAATATCATACATATAGCATATCTTTATATCTCCAACCTATTTGTTCAGTTTATGCTTATTATCTGTATCATCTGTTGGATTGCCCAAATTCCGTTGGATTAACAAATTATGCTTAGGAGCAGTGCGTAGATTAGATAAGCAGACAATAGACTACTTGACATCTACACAGCGAGAAATAGTCAACTCGGTTTAACCAAAGTCTATTAAAAATGTAACCCAAGGTGAATTAACAAGGTGACATATTCCTATGAACTGTTTCAAATCTGGTTTTATATAGGTAAAGTACTGATTTTACCTTTTTAAAAAACATTTTTAAATTCTATGGGTTCGAAAATGAGTTTTAAGCTTTTTATGCCTGAAAAACTCCCAATATCTCCCTTATCAAAAACTTTTAACTACACTATCTCAGCCAAAACTAAAGCTACTTTTGAATGATGTAGCATTTTGTATTGTATTTAAGTTAATTATGAAATCTGCAATTAAATTTCTTAATTTTCTGGAATTTAATTTTTTTCAAAAATTTTGCATACCTACCCCTTTGTCATTTTTTCAAAAATAAAAAAAAAATGTAATTTTCCAAAAACCTTTAAAAACTATCTTAATCGATTAGTTAGTTTTTGCAGATTACAAATAAGTATACTTTTTGGGGTCTAAAATGAGTTTTAAGCTTGTTATTTGAAGTTAAAAGGGATAAGGGAACAGTCTATAGCCGAAACTGAAGGTATTTAATGGCATGGTCGAATAAATTTCTGTCAGATTATTGCATACCCAAAACTGTAATAAGTACGATGCTTTTAAGCCGCAGATCAAGAATTCATATATGTAGCTTAATGTTATTAGAACACCCTTTTCCACATTTTTAACTACAGGGTACAGGGTACACTTACCAGACCAGCACCTATGATGGCCACACTACGTCGCCCATCGCCGCTGCCATTGACATCAGATTGAGAGTATTGGATGCTCTGTGGCATTACTTTAACTTTGACTATCTGCAACTGTAACTGGGACTTGGACCGTTCGCTTGTCGCGTCGTACGCGTAATGAGTTTGGGATTGAAGCCCATTTGTTAACAAAGTTGGTTTAAACTCAAGAAAGAAGAAGAAGACGACGAAGAAGGCAGGCAGTAAATGTTATCTCTATGATGATGGTAGCTGAAAGAGTGACACCGACTAGAAGAAGCTCTACAACTGTAGCCGCAATTCCCCGATACAGTGGGCCACCCACCAAAAGAGCTTTCACTTTCCAAGCCAAACCAAAAACAACTGGGATAGTTAAAGTCAAGACATTATCATCGACCTTTGAAAGCGCATTACAGTAATCTTATTTTGCTATATACCAGCGGTGTTAATCTAGCTAAATCTATATAGATGTAAAGTTTACAGTTTTCAGAAAGATTTAGCATTTAATTTCTTTTATTTTTGGGTCATGCATAAATAAAAAGTTGTGCATCTATTTTATGGGTATTTCACTGTACCATTATTTATGCATGTGCTATTTATTTACAATGCAAATATATGCATTTAGTTGGCGACATTTTGTTACGCTTCACTATCTAAAGTTGTCCAAGTGAAATTCATGAATTCTATTAACTACTATTCTAAAACTGCAAACAAATAGATAATTTAAGCTAAAAATACATAAATTTATACATATTTACTTAGTTTTTAATCTAAGTACTAGTAAAATGTTATAGTATAGCTTACTTTTCGCTTTTTCAAAAAGCCCGCCCATAGATGTGTTGTTTCAAAAGCATTTACAGTCTGGTCACACTGATTTGCTTAGCAGCAACTGGCTTACAAGCGTAACTTGTGAATGGTATTGTCGCCATAAGTTAAAAGTTGCACTGAAGCTTGAATAATATTTAAACAATAAATAAAACGAATGCTAACTAAAAAGTATATGTAAGTTCATAACTTGTACTCTAAATTGCAGTAATATTTATGCTTCGTTCTCGCTATTTTAAAAAGCCCGCCAGTACAAGTGGCATGTCAAAAGCTCTTACGGTCTGGCCCCACTGATTCGTTAAACAGCTGTTGGCCTGCACGCGCAACCTGTGAATTGTCCGACGCCATTGTGTACAAAAAGTGTGTCGCTGTCGCCAAAAAAAAAAAAAACTTTTATAAATTGCCAAAAAAAGGTCGTTGTCGTTAGTGTTTTATACATTTATAGCTTCCAAGGAAATCGACCACCAAAGGCAACAACAACAACAATACACAAAATGGTAATTAAATGCGTGCAAAGAACAAATAAGAATTTGCCCTAAAATTGCAGAAAGTGCTGTGCGAAAATATGCAAAATTTTTATAGGTTCTAATTGCTTAACGAAACTGAATTCGTGAACAAACATTGTTGCAATCGTTAAAAACAGAACATTATTTAATAAGATAATTTATGGTTTCTATTTGCAGGGAAATGAAACGTCGCTGCCAATGGAAATGTGCTCCAATTGTAAGTGAATTTTACATTGTATGCATGGGTGTGTGTAGTGTAGTGTATACATACATACATGCGCATACATATCTCTGCAGTCAATGTCATTTGAACGTAATTTGGCCAGCTGCTTATGAATATGCATATTAAACGATGTAGCTGCATAATTAGAAAATATATATGTGTGTGTGTGCAAATAACAAGTGTAAACAGTTATAACTGCTAACTGTGCATTTGCTTGTCTCAATTTTCCAATTGGCATATTTGCTATGCTGGAATGACACTTGCAAATGTTTTGCTGGAACTAGTTCACTGTGTGAACGAACAAGTGCAATTTATGCGTAGAGCTAGCAAGTGTCATTCGTGTATGCAGACAGCATTAATAATACCCGTATCTTTGTCACAACAATTTGTTGTTGTTGTTGTTGATGCTAAAAATAACGAAAACACACGTGCAACAGCGATGCTGAAATAATTAGCTTATGAAATCACCTTGTATGCTCGCTCTCTCTCACATACGCTCTCTCTCTCTCACTCTCTTTCTCTCACACACTCTTTCTCTCTCTGCAGTCGATGCCGATGAGATACGTCGACTGGGCAAACGTTTCCGTAAACTGGATTTGGATAATTCGGGTGCATTGAGCGTGGATGAGTTTATGTCGCTGCCGGAATTGCAACAGAATCCTTTAGTGCAGCGTGTCATTGATATCTTTGATGCGGATGGCAATGGTGAGGTGGATTTCAAGGAGTTCATTCAAGGCGTCTCTCAGTTCAGCGTCAAGGGTGATAAGTTATCAAAGCTGCGCTTTGCCTTTCGCATCTATGATATGGATAACGATGGTTACATTTCCAATGGCGAACTGTTTCAGGTGCGTAGAGTAGACAAGTGGGCTAGCAAGCTATGGATTACAATCTCCTGTTCTCCTGTTCTCCATTTAGGTGTTGAAAATGATGGTGGGCAACAATTTGAAAGACACACAACTGCAGCAAATTGTGGACAAGACAATCGGTTTCGCGGACAAGGATGAGGATGGCAAAATCTCCTTTGATGAGTTCTGTTCGGTTGTGGGCAATACGGACATACACAAGAAGATGGTTGTGGATGTCTAAAAAAAAACTCCGAGCACTCAGCGAGTAGAGCCCAACACATAAATAGGTTTACGGAGTATAACGTGTACTTTTGTTGCACTAGTTACTATTTTATTTTTTATATACATTTGTTTGTTTGTTTTCTTTTTAAAACACAAAAAAAAAAAACAACTCTCTTCCTTTTTAATTATTGTTAACAAAGCTGTGAGTCATAAAAAAACTTAATAATTACACAGCTGTCTCGTTAGTGAGACGTTGTGTGTGAGAGACGTTTAATCATCACTTTTTGCTTTAAAAACGCTCCTACGAATTAATTATATAATATATATCACATTTTCTAAAAGAAAAACAAAACAAACACAATTTTTTTAAAAGTTGTATTTTCTAAGTCGTAAAGTTAATTGAAAGTGAAAAACGCAATATAATATGAACACCAGCAGATATATATATATATTTACAAAGCTATATATATATATATAGATATATGGGAGAGAAAGCTAGAGCAGTTTGAAGAAGCATATGCGCCTCCTACTTACATACATAATTCTTAAAAAAATAACAGATATATATATATATATATATATATATAGTCATAATTTATTATATATACAACAAATATACACGTAATGAATTGAATACTAAAATGAAAAAGGCAAATAAAGCAACAAGTTGAGCGTTTTTTCAACCACCAAAAAATATATAAAAAAAAAACCAAAAAACAAAACTTTCCAATTATCATAAAAAAAAACAAAAACCAAAAACAAAAACAATCTTTAACTACTAAACAAAAGGCACAAAAAGAAAAATTATAAAAAAAATTAATTCAAAATTGCGTGTTCATATAAGCTTTAATTAATTAATTTAACACTCTGTGTGTGTGTGAGTGTGTGTGTCTAATTTACACTCTCCCCTAAAAACTTAATAACTTTATACTTGGCTTTTTGTTAATTCTCCTGTGATTTGGCCAAAACATAAAAAAAAAACGAACGATGAAAGAATTTTTGAAATTTCCTTAAGCTCTTTATATATAAATATACATATATCTACTATATATACACACACACACACACACATGCAAACAAAATCAAACTGTGCTATGTTCTTAACTCTTTTTTACTAATACTATATATACTATATTTAATGCCAAGTCAGCAACATTGTTTATGGGGAAACAAAAATATGATATATACATACATATATATTAAAACATTTTTCAATTATAATATATATTAAATATATATATATATATATATATATTATATATTACAACTAATTCTAATCAAAGTTAACTTAGTAATTATATATATATATGAATGAATATCGAATAATTATACATACAATGGTTATGGATAACAAAAAACTTTTATACTTAAATACAAAAAACTCTAGTTAAATGAAATAACGAATTGCATGTTACAAATTTTTACAATTAGCAAATTTTTTGCACAATCGCCATTTCAATTTGTTAGCTAATCCTAAACAATTTTTTCATCATGTTTATATATACAATACATAAATATATATATCAACGAATGCAATTTATGTAAAGTCAGCCAAAGAAGCGATATAGAGAAATCATATGCACAAGCTGAATTCGCAAATACAGTGCTGGCGGCTCGATGAAGCAATAAATAAATAAAAAATATATATACTACCATTCGAATTATATAACAAATTTGTTTATTTGACTGCTTACTTAAAAAACTTCGGCACATTTTAAAAGGACTCTAAGTGTTTCAATTACGCGCCCACAAGCAGTTGTGTTTGCCAGCCCTGGTAAACTCGCAGCCGCTGCAAGTAGTCGTAACGAGTCTACAATTCAAATGACATTCGATTAGCCAGCCCTGGCACTTGGCCAGCTTTGCAAATAAAACAATTTCGAATATATTCGATACTACAAATTAGAATTTTATACTATTTCTTAATTAAATAAATACAATTTTTAATGACGACAAACGCAAACCGCTTTGCCATTGCAAAAACCGCCTTTAAAACGCCTGGCAACGCAGTGCAGAGCACAAGCCGAGTGATTCACATTGAAAGCGCTCAGCAAATCACATGTGGCACGTTTCTGGCGGCTAACAGAATGTGTGGCAGCCGCATCCAGAGCAGCAAGAGGTTCATCCAGCGCCGGATACGCCTGGATCACAGCCAAGAGCAGCAACAAGAAGCCAAGGCACAAAACAAACTTCATTATGTTGGTTAGTGTTCGCTACAATGTAAATGAAGCTACACAGCATTGCAGCTAGGTTTTATATAGTAAAGCAGCAAACTGAGACGCTGATAAGCAGCTGGGCGGTGACTCCCCCAAGTACTTATGTATGTAGGTAATTTTTAATTACGCTGCTGCTTGTTATGCCCGAGCACGCACAAGGGACTTTTTCTGGCGGTAATTCCATAATTGAAGACAATGGCAAGTCTACAAGTGACAATACAGACAATAATTTAAATAAACAAAAAAAACGGAAAAAACAATAGCTAATTATCAGTAATTTCTTAATAAATAAAATAAAAGAAAACGTACCAATTCCAAGTAAAATTTCTTGGCGCAATTTGTTTGAATTTTTCGTACACACATATGCAAAGTAATCGTAACGAGTCATTGGTGAATTTCACAATGTTGCTTGCCAGCCCTGGCAGTTATCAGCTAAGCAAAATAAATAAAGTGCAACTTTAGCGTAGCTGCAATTATTTTTAACATTTAAAGCAATTTATGTGTTTTAATAATAAAATAAAATGTCTGGCATTGATGGCATATACTCTGTGCGTCTGGTCGTAGCAGATTTCTATATGGAAAAGCCCATATTTGGACTGGATCCCTGCTACTCCGAATTGCGCGGCAAGGAAATCAAACGAGTGAGTCTTGAATTTAATGTGAAATATGTAATATAATAAATAATGTGTTTTTTTTTAGGTGCCCATTGTGCGCATATTTGGCTCAAATGCAGAGGGACAGAAGAGCTGCATGCATGTGCATGGTGTATTTCCATATTTCTATATACCCTACGATAGGCGGGATTTTGAAAGTTTGGAACGCGGCATATTGCAAATAGCAATGCATTTGGATAAGGCAATCAATATATCCCTGGGACAGGGCAGTTCCCAAGCACAACATGTCTTTAAAATAAAATTGGTAAAGGGCATGTAAGTGGCTATAAGTATATAAATAGAGATGGAATATAAAGCTATATATATTTAGTCCCTTTTATGGCTATCATCGTGTGGAGCATCAGTTTCTGAAGATCTACATGTTCAATCCGCGTTTTGTGCGGCGTGCGGCGAATTTGCTGCAAAGCGGTGCTATACTTAATAAGAACTTTAATCCACACGAATCGCATGTACCCTATATACTGCAGTTTATGATCGATTTCAATCTGTATGGCATGAGTTATCTGCATGTGCCGCTGGAGGTGGTCAAATTCCGTCGTCTTAGCGAGGAGGATGGTGAGTAGCAGCAGAGAGTAGTTGTTTGTGTGGCACTTAAGCCATCATTCTCTCTCTCTCTCTCTCTGGCAGTTGTGCCCTATGCCAGAGTGAAGCCGCAGCAGCTGCTGGACTGTGTTATGGCCAAGAAGGTGTCTTGCAGCAGCTTGGAGCTGGATATTAGCTCAAATTTCATATTGAATCGCTTTCAATTGCTAACCAAAAGCAATGCAACGCATACAAATCCGGGCATAGAGGCCATCTGGCACGATGAGCATGTGCGTCGACAGAAACTGGCCCAAAGCCTGGCCAACGAGCCCGAGAAACTGCAAGCAGTAAGGCATTATGGTAGCATATGAGTTTTTGTAGACTCCTGTTCATCCACATTCACATCCACAGTTACCTGTGCTGGAAGTGCCTGCCACACAGGAGCGTCCGCATGTGGAGATAGCCGAAAGCGATATCTTCTATCGCACTGCCTTGGAGAGCAAACTGTTGTCGCTGGAGCAGACATTAAGTGCGGATCAAACGCTAGCGGAGCAGACACAAATCAGTCATGATAATGTGTCCCTACAGACGAGCAGCGTCAAGGAACAGCGTCGCACATTTAATCTACAAAAGCTGCTGGTGAATCTGGTGTATCCGGATGAATGCTCACAGGAGGCACAACAGCAGCTGGTGAATGCTTCATTTATACAGAATCACTTGAGCGGCAGTGGCAGCAGTCTACAGCACTCTGTGCAGGAGGCGGAGGAGGAGGCAGAGCAGCAGGCCTATTTGGATGATACGCTGATAGATGAGCAGCTGCTGTCAGCATCACAGGGTCCCATGCCACATGATGCCACATGTAGGTGGCCAGTTTGTTAGCATTATTTTAAATACTAATCTACGGTTTGTTGTTGCTTTGGCAGTGCGTGAGGAGGATTTGGAGCTGCTTGATGTGCTGCAACAGCTGGAGGAGCAGAATGCAAATGAATCGCATATCGATTTGGATAGCTCACTGGCGCCGCTCTCACAGCAGCACAACAATTGTAGGAGCTAATACCCTATATACCCTATATATACTATATCTCCGATTTATCGGTTTCCTCCTAGTTGAACTTACGCCCGAGCTGCTGGACAAACAGACAGCAGCTGCTGCCGCTCAGCAGCCGCTGTCGGAGGATGAAGCCGGTTCGGATGAGGAAACCAACGCTGGCAATGTGCATGACTACTCTGTGCTGGTGGAGGACATCGATGAGCTGTTGCTAAAGCTTAGTCAGAGTCAGCCCAAAGTTAGTCCAAAGTTGGACCGTGATTCTATGCCACAAATTGATGGCGCCGATGATCAGTTGCCGCGCACACCCAAAAAGCCAAAAGCAAAACCACAACGTAGTCCACCGCGTACGCCCACAACGCCCAGGAGTCGCATCAACATGCAACAACAACAACCACGTACACCCAAGTCCAGTGCGGCCAAGAAATATGCGCCATTACCGCTGAAAATAGTAAGCAAATCAGCGCAGAGTAAGAGCTACACATTAAATTGGTTTATAAATTTAGTTGAGATCAGTTTTCTAAACACTTGCAGAGAGCACAGAGGATACGGGACTCAGTCAGCAGCAGGAGACGGTGGCCAAGAGGTAGCTTTTCATTATATACTCCTTAAATCTTGCCTCAACTCAACTCAACTGTTTTTCCTTGCGTTTTCAGCTCAGTGCTGACGCTGCGCAAGAAGTTGGCTCTAACGGAGCTGCGGCGCAAAAGCATTTCAGCCGAATCACCAGCGGAGGAGCGGAGCACTCCAGTGCGTCGCAGCTTGAGAAATCGTACAAGAGATTTGGATAAGACGCATATCATTTGCGCACTGACGCCGCGACAGAAGAATCCACGTTTATGTGATGTCTTTGAGGAGGCAGCAGATGGCACAAGCTCAAGAGAAGGTTTGAAGGAGGATAAGTTGGTGTTGCAGCAGCAGCAGACTGCTGTGGATTCACCAGCTACACCAGCTAGCGAGGATGAAACCATTGTCTCTGACACTGAGAGCGACATATCCTTGCCCAAGCTGCGTAAGACGCCAAATTTGCGTCGCTTGCGTCGAAGTTTTCGTGACTCACTGTTGGCCAAGAGCAGCAGAGCATTGGGCAGTCCAGCTGCAGCAGCATCTCCTCTAGCAGATGGCAGCAGCTCCAACGGTTCAACACAATACTCCTTCTACACCTACAGGAACTCCAGCTCCTTCTACACCAACAGCAACAGCTCCACTTGCTTCTCCACCAGCAGCAGCAGCCACTCCAACTCCTGCCCCACCAGCCGCAGCAACTCCTGCTCCACTGGACAGTTCACCCAGCAGCAGCTGCGGCAGTTGCCATGGCCACACACCTGAGCTAATGAAAAGTTTCTACGAGCACTCGTTGATCATCAACAGTCCATCGGTGTTTAGCGATGACTTGGCCAGTCCACAGTCCATTGTACAAAATGTAGTTGATAAATCCTTTGTGATAGCACCGCTAGAACTGCCGCCCAGCTATGAGGAGGTGTTGCAGGGCTGCGATAAACTGGATATACCCGAATACGAGTTCCAGCAGCCGTTCTATAGCAATCCCCTGGATGTGAGCAAAATGACCGAAGTGGGATTTCTGGTGTTGCGCATACCGGGCAACAAACTCAACGATCTGGAGCCATTTCAAAGCAGTCTGCTGGAGGGTAATCAAGGATTGGCAGCCTGGCGTCGCAAACAATTGGTTGGAATTGGTGGCGCTGCCATGTTGCAACGTTATCGCAGTGAGCAGCAGATACGCGAGTATTTCAGCACAGATCAGCGTGTGGTAATGGAACCTGCGAGTAATCCACCCAGCAGACAGGATGCCAAGCTGTGGCTAAAGGCACGCGAGCTGCTGCAGCAGCGCAAAGAAGTGGGAACAGCAGAGCCGGATGTGGATAGTCCTATAAAGATAAAGCGACAGAAGATTACCATGATGCTGAATGATGATGGTGACGATGGCGGCAGCGGCGACGAGGCAGCTGAGCTCAGTTGCAGTGGTCTAACACTGACGCCAGCAACGCCACAACTCACTCAAGTGGGGCACAAAGGCACACCAGTGAGGAGCAGCAAATCACGCAGCAGACGCGGCATCAAGCTGCAGTTTCAGGCAGCGCAGGCTGAAGAGGCAACAGTTGCAGTTCCGCCTTCTGCGCTTCCTGCTCCTCCTCCGCCTAACAGCAGTCAGTCGAGTGAGCAGAGCGTGGGCAGCAGCGATGTCTTGGATGCCTTGGAGCGCAGTTCGTTTGTGCGGGATTTGGACAGCGCCAGAAATAGTCATGAGCTTAGCTTTGGACTCACCAATGCCACGCTGGACAATACATTTGGCTTCAAGGTGAATCTGGAGAATCTGCAGCAGGCCAAGGCAGACATTGAGGTGAGTTTAACAGACATAATCCCTCCTTTCCCCTAATCCCTCTCTCCCACTTTGCAGTGCAATTATCTGACCATCATGACACTGGAGCTATTTGTGCCGACACGTGAGGAACTGCAGCCGGATCCGTTGCACGATGAGATACGCTGTCTATTCTATGCCATAGAGCACAGTTTGCCTGTCGTAGAAGATGCCACGTCAGCTACACTGCCCAGCAAAGCCTGTGGCTATGTTATAGTTAGTGATGCTACAGACATTGTCCACGAGGGACGACATCATGGACTGGATGCTGATATTGAAGTGCAGGTGGTGGAGAGTGAGGCGCAGGCATTGGAGGCACTGCTAGCACTCTGTGCACGCTGGGATGCGGATATCTATGCTGGCTACGAGATCGAAATGAGCTCCTGGGGCTATGTCATTGAGCGTGCCAAGCATTTGTGCTTCAACATTGCTCCACTGCTGTCGCGTGTGCCCTCCCAGAAGGTGCGTGACTTTGTGGACGAGGATCGGGAACAGTTCACAGATCTCGATGTGGAAATGAAACTCTGTGGACGCATACTGTTGGATGTGTGGCGTCTGATGCGTTCCGAAATTGCACTCACCTCCTACACCTTTGAGAATGTCATGTATCATATACTCCACAAACGTTGTCCCTGGCACACTCCACGTGCTCTCAGCGATTGGTTTGCCTCACCCTGCAGCCGTTGGATTGTGCTGGAGTATTTTTTGGAGCGTGTGCGTGGCACACTGGCTTTGCTGGGTCAGTTGGATCTGCTGGGACGCACCAGTGAAATGGCCAAACTGATTGGCATACAGTTCTATGAGGTGCTCTCACGTGGCTCACAGTTTCGTGTGGAGAGCATGATGTTGCGGTGAGCGGGCGAAGCTCTGCTGAAGTAGCTTATACCTAATCTCTCTCCCCCCTCTTCTCCAGCATTGCCAAGCCCAAGAATCTGGTGCCCTTATCGCCCAGTGTTCAGCAGCGTGCTCATATGCGTGCTCCGGAATATTTGGCGCTGATTATGGAGCCGGAATCACGTTTCTATGCAGATCCCTTGATCGTTTTGGACTTTCAGAGTCTGTATCCCAGCATGATCATTGGCTACAACTATTGCTTCTCCACTTGTTTGGGTCGTGTCGAGCATTTGGGCAGCAGCACAACCTTTGAGTTTGGTGCCTCACAGTTGCGCGTCTCCCGCCAGTTGCTGCAGCAGCTGCTGGAACGTGATCTGGTCACGGTCTCACCCTGCGGCGTTGTCTTTGTCAAGCGTCAGCTGCGTGAGGGTATATTGCCGCGCATGCTCACCGAGATACTGGACACGCGGCAGATGGTGAAGCAATCGATGAAGTTGCATCGCAGCAGCTCCGCCTTGCAACGTGTGCTGCACTCGCGGCAATTGGGTTTGAAGCTGATGGCCAATGTTACGTACGGTTATACGGCAGCCAATTTCAGTGGTCGCATGCCGGCCGTTGAGGTGGGTGATTCGGTGGTGTCCAAGGGACGGGAGACACTGGAGCGTGCCATCAAGTTGGTGGAGGCGAATGAAAAGTGGAAAGTGCGTGTCGTTTACGGTGATACGGATTCGATGTTTGTGCTGGTGCCCGGCCGTAATCGTGCCGAGGCATTTCGCATTGGCGAGGAGATTGCCCAAGCCGTAACCGACATGAATCCGCATCCGGTGAAGCTAAAACTCGAAAAGGTCTATCAGCCGTGTCTGCTGCAGACCAAGAAACGCTATGTGGGCTACATGTACGAGACGCCGGATCAGCAGTCGCCTGTCTACGAGGCCAAAGGCATTGAGACAGTGCGTCGTGATGGTTGTCCGGCCGTAGCCAAAATGCTGGAGAAGGTGCTGCGGCTGCTCTTCGAGACGGCGGATGTTAGTCAGATCAAAGCGTATGTTTGCCGACAATTTACCAAACTGCTGTCCGGACGTGCCAATCTGCAGGATCTCATATTCGCCAAGGAGTTTCGCGGCCTCAATGGCTACAAACCCACCGCCTGTGTGCCGGCGCTGGAGATGACGCGGTAACTGTCATAGTATTCCTAATTTGTATATAAACTAATGTCTTTTTATTCCAGCAAATGGATGCAAAAGGATCCGAGGCGCGTGCCGCGTCGTGGTGAGCGTGTGCCCTTCATTATAATCAATGGACCGCCGGGTTTGCAGCTCATACGTCTGGTGCGTCATCCCCACGAGCTGCTGGCCAATGAGGGCTACAAGATCAATGCCATTTACTATATAACCAAGGCCATAATACCGCCACTCAATCGCTGTCTGCTGCTCATTGGAGCGGATGTGAATGATTGGTGAGGCAGGGAAATGCTTAAACTATTTTTAGCAGTGTATTAAATATATTCAAATCTTTCTGCAGGTTCAGCAATTTGCCGCGTCGACTGCTGCTGACACCGGCTCTATCCACAGCCGGTGAGCTGATGAATCGTGGCGGTGGTGCCAAGTCCACAATATCCCAATACTTCTCCACCACCAGCTGCATCATCGATTGCGGGCGACAGACCAAGGCGGGCATCTGTGCGGAGTGTGCACAGAATGCCAGCAAATGTGTCATTACACTGCAGTCCCGCTGGGCACAACTGGAACGTGGCTATCGTCTCACACAGCAGATATGCCAATCCTGTTGTGGGAGACTGGGTGATATACACTGTAACTCACTCGATTGTCCGGTGCTCTATGTGCTGGAGGTGAAGCGACGTGAACTGCAACAGATTCCACACATACGCAAGCAGATTGAGGAACGTTTTTGAAACGGATTTCTATATATATATATATATATGGGCATTTCCGCGAAAAGGTCAACCAAGAGTCAAAAAAAAAATTTCATTTCTTCTGTAATATAGAGTTTTTTTAGTCGTTTGCAGCTCATGGACAACTCTTTTTGTATTTTTTCTTTATCTTCTTAGCTTAAATACTAATGTAATGACTATAACTGTATATATAACTGCAAACAAAACTGCAGTGTGAACAATGTCGCGTGAGTGACGTCGCGTGAGTGACCTAGAAGAATCCTTCGCAAAAAAAGGACAGACCAAATATTGAAAAATCATAAGTCTAATAATAAAGCTTGATATTTCTTATTTATGTCAAAAATTTTTAAAGTTTAAAATTTTCACACAATTCGCAGAGTTTGCCGATTATTAGCAATGATGTCTAAAGTCATGTATATTTGAAGTCGCGTGAGTGACCGCTCTTTTGTGGCTTTTATCTCAAAAGATAAAAACTGGAGGCTCTCAATTTTTTTACCAATTATAGTAGTCTCAAAATACTACAAAAAATTATTAGTGGTGAATTGTAAAAAATTTAATAGTGTTTGATATATTTAACATTTAAAATTTTATTTTGCTTACGAAAGTCGTGTAAGTGACCGCGGAAATGCCCATATGTATATATTTAACTTTTTGCATGACTAAAAAAGTTAAAATTGTGTGTAAATACGCTTAAAAATACTAGTTAGTTTTATATACTGTATATATTGTTTGTTAACTATTGATATTGTTGTTGTTTGAAAAACGATGCAAGTGAGATTTGATTTTTTTTCATATCAATTATATTTTTTATATATATACTATTACTATGCATGTAGTGTGTGAAATGGTGTGTGTGTGTGCATTTAACAAATAATCTAAAAGTTATTTATGAACAATTTCCAATGAGTTTAACCAAATTAAATAACAATTATTAAATTTATTTTATATAATTTATGTATATAACCATGTACTTATGAAGTTGCCTCTGTTTTTTTTTTTTTTAATTTAGTTTTTGATTCTTTTTTGTTGCCCTAAACAATTTGCAATTGTAAAAATGGTTATTAACTTGAGCGCCTACATTTGCTTATATTTATTTTCTCTCCAATAGAAAAAGAAAAACAGCAATAAAAAAAAAGTAATTTTCAAAAATTGAAAACATGCCTCGAAAACTTTTCGTTTAAACTTCTTGTTTGCTTTTGTATATGTTAATTTGTTTGTGTGACTTTTACATATCATCAACATCTTCATCTTCGTCCATTTCAAACATTAAGGA
This sequence comes from Drosophila tripunctata, assembly GCA_035047385.1. Taxonomy (NCBI): domain Eukaryota; kingdom Metazoa; phylum Arthropoda; class Insecta; order Diptera; family Drosophilidae; genus Drosophila; species Drosophila tripunctata. The sequence continues at coordinate 1,208,753 of JAWNPS010000288.1, forward strand.
ATTCTTAGCATCTGCCTCATTTCGTTTATTATCCTCTTCGTTGTAGTTGTTGTTGTTGTTTTTCATGGTCGATCCACCAGTTAGATCCAGGCCACTATCATGGAAAGAATTCTTCTTGTTATCCCTGGCCTGGCGATTGTTGTTGTTATGCTGCTTGAAATACTGTGCATTGCCAGCAGTCTGCAAAGGAAAAAAGAGTTGATTAAAAATATATATTAATTTATAGAATATTCTTTGTATAAAAAATATATTTAAATCTTAAACTTATAAACACATTTAAAATAGAGTAGAATAATCCTTCGTCTGTCTGTTATATTAACAGCAGTGCTAAGTTCTTAAAATTTCCCTGTTCTGTTAAGCAACTGCTGCATTAACAGTGTGCGAATAAACGATACGATTACCGCACATGCCTTATCAAGCTAATACACTTTATAGAGTGGGATAATACACCACCTGTCTGTTCTGTTAACAGCAGTGTTAAGTTCTTAAAATTTCCCTGCTCTGTTAAGCGACTGCTGCGTTAACAGTGCGCGAATAAACGATACAATTACCGCACATGCCTGCCTTCTTATCAAGCTATCTCATTTGACCTTCACAATGTAGGAAAAACTCGGCACAAAGCCGAATCAATTTGTAAGCTGCTATTTTAAGCAAATGCGCATTAACTTAAACTATAACTATATAACACCCTGTCATCATCACAGTTAAACAAAACAATCAAATACAATTGAATCTAACACCGAGTTTAGAATCTAAAGAATCAATATTTGCGCTGTGTCTACCTCGCTAGTTGGCACTAATTGGAGCATGGCGAATTGGCGAATTTACCTTATTCTGGTGATGCTCCACCTCCTCGTAATCCGCCGAGTCACCCTCGCTAAGGCGACGCTGTTGAGCGCGCAATTTGCAATCGCGACGCTTCTGATTCTTCTTACGTTGCCCCAGAATGCTCGAGTCGAGTCTAAAATAGATACAAGCGATAAAATATGAATTGATTTCAATTGGGGTTCAGCTCGGGATTATTTTTAGAGACGCACCTAAACACTTGCTTCATTATGTGATCATTAAATCTAACAGTCTTCTTGCAGCTCTCCGAGAGACCTGCATCATCATCACCACCTCCTCCTCCCAAGGCCCGCTCTTCAGGTATGCCACCAAATGATTGTGAGAAACCGATGCCAGTCGCATCCACAGAGCAGGAATAGGACGACGAGCAGTCATCGATGGACGAACAGCTGTCGGAGATTGAGGGACGTGGTCCGCCATAGCGACTGAAACGCTTCAATATGCCACGTTGTATGCTGCTGCTCTCGGTGCACTCGGAAAAGCTGCGCTGCTTGCGCTGTGGCAGCTTCAACGTGGCCATTGGCTGTGTACCGCTTTTCAGACTTGCTACAGTGGAGTTCTTCAATTGCTCCTGTTGCTTCTCCTCCGGATTCCCAGCTTGCAGCTGCTGCTCCGCCTTGATATCCTCGCAGGCAGATTCGGAAAGGGAGCGCTTGTTGTTGCGTTTGCGCTGCTTCTTATTTGGCTTCTTCTGCTGCTGCTGCTGTTGTTGCTGCTGCTCCTGTTCCTTCTCCTGCTCCTCATCCATTTGCTTTACAATTTCATCCAGCTGTGGTGCTATTGTCACCTCCAGTGCTTGTTTCACGCCCTCATGTTCCGCCATATTAATCTCCAGCGACTTTTCCGACTCGTCGTCGCTGTTCTGCTGCTCATTTTGCTCGTTGTTGTTGTTGTTGTTGTTGTAGTGATCCAATGTGTATTCCTTGAGATCATTGCCATCGGGTCCAGCCAGATAGCTACTTGGCATCTTCTCACCTCCCTCGCTCATAAACAGCTTCAGCACCACATTCTCATCGGAGGCATCTGCCTCCACCTGTTGTATGTGCACCTGGGCATCCACATCATCGGGTAACTGCACCAACAGTGCATAATGTGTTGGATAATAACCGCTACCCATTGAGGCAAACTTAAGATGCAGACTACGTGGCAGCTGCAGTGTCTCCACCGAATCTGGTTGCACATTGGCAACGTGCAACACAAACGCCATCACATTGTCCAGCACATTGCAATAGAACTGAGCGGGCAGCTGATAGTGCAGGTGTTGCTTTAGGAACGAGCGGGGTGTCACATTGGCAGTGGGTGGGACTGTCAAAAGAATGAAAGGGAAGAAGTTAGTATGATCAAGAATATATATAGTGGATTAAAGCTACAATTTGAGACCAATTCAAAGAGGTAACTTAATTAATAGATGCTTTAGAAAGAAGGACCAAATTTCTACTGCCTATTAGTTAGAAGAAGTTAGTATGATCAAGAATATATATAGTAGATTAAAGCTACAATTTGAGACTAATTCAAAGAGGTAACTTAATTAATAGATGCTTTAGAAAGAAGGACCAAATTTCTACTGCCTATTAGTTAGAAGAAGTTAGTACGAACAAGAATATATAGCAGATTAAAGCTACAATTTGAGACCAATTCAAAGAGGTAACTTAATTAATGGATGCTTTAGAAAGAAGGACCAAATTTCAACTGCCTATTAGTTAGAAGAAGTTAGTACGCACAAGAATATATAGTAGATTCTAGCTACAATTTGAGACTAATTCAAAGAGGTAACTTAATTAATAGATGCTTTAAAAAGAAGGACCAAATTTCTACTGCCCATTACCAAAGAAAAGCATGTCTTGACTTACATGCATTCGTATCCAGTGCTGACTCAACGCTAGTCTCAATAGCTTCTACTTGAGCTAACGTTTCAGTAGCAGCATTGGTTTCTTCTTCCTCCTCCTCCTCCTCATCCTCCTCGGCGGGGGATTCGCTATGGGAGCTAAGTTCCACGCCGCTATCCTCCCGACTAAGCAGACGCACAGTGTCGTGCATTTCACGCTGTTCTTTTGCCGTACAGCGCACCACGGGCAATGTGATGCAGAGACGTCGATGCTCCGTATCGAAGCGAGCATTACCGGACTTGTCGTTCACTTTGTAGGGCAAATCCAGTTTTAAACGATACTTGGCTCCATGACGTTCGCTCAGCAAATAGATGGACTTATCCGTCACATCCAGTTGACAATCCGCCGTAGAGTTGAGCAAGGGTAATTCGATTTCAACCACTAGAGCACTAGGCACCGTTGCCTGTAGCTTGGCATCCAGTTCATCCGTATACTCGGACATTTCCACCGCATGGCTGTGCTTTATGCTGTACTTGGGCACCGTAAAAGTTGGTGCTGTTGTTGTTTTGGTCTTCAGGGGCAACACTTTGGGTTTTTCGGCATTTTCATGCGGTTTCTTGGGAAACAGATGCTCCAGGGGATGTGGTTCCTGCTCCTCGGCCGTTGAGTTCTTGGCCAACTTGCGTATCACAGTGGGACGTGGGATGCCCTTGTAATCGAGTTTGGGAAACTTGAGATTGGCACGATCCAATTTCACATGATATTCACGTTCTACGCCATCCAGGGCCGTGTCCAGTAGACATTTACGAAACTGTTCATTACGTTTGCCCAGATGTAGTGCATCCGGATGGAAGACTACGTCAAAGACTTTACACAGCTTGTTCTTGGCATCGCAATCGTCACGCGGTGGCGTCTGGGCCATCGGTATGGACCAGCTGAGACCCCGCTCCCCGGTCTGCGGATTAATGGATACCTCATTGTGGGGTCTCTCCACTTCCACGGAACTGGCAATGTTTATGAAACACTTGAGTTCGCCATCAATTGCAGACTTGACCACAAAGCCCGCCTTGGGATGTATAAAGGTGACATCAACGCCACGCTCCTTTTCCAATTGAGCGATTTCCTCCTCGTAGAGTTTACGATTTGCCGGATCCTGTAATTCTTCGACGTAATCAAAGAATAACTTACGAAACTCCTCGTTGCCGAGTGCGTTACGAATGCGCTCGAATTCGTCCTTATTTATGTCGACCTTTTCATTGCTACCATACTTTGAGTGTTTATTACGTGTGGAAGCGGACATAATAGCTCCAACTGCACAATATCTCACTCACTATCACTCACTCACTGCTTTTATACTCAAATTGTTGGGTGTTACTTGAATTTATATAAAAAACACTTGTTGCACTATTTTATTTAGATTTGTTTTACCGTTTTATAAGAAACACGTAGCCTTATGAAATGCAATTAACTGTTTATTGTTTTTGTTTTTTTTTTTTTGTACTGTTGTTCTAGTTATTTCTGCAAGAAAAGAAAGAGAGAACAATATACTTTTAGTTAGCTGATGAAATTTTACACTCAACACAATTGATTTTCTGTAGAAGCCTTATAGACTGACGCACATGTTGTATATGTAGGCCAAATTATTCCCACTACCACCTTGAATTGTCGTAGGTTTCAGTTTTTAGTTGATTACTTATCAAATCACAAAATTGAATAAATCAAATTCTCTCATTCATTGCCGCATTGCCAACTCTCTCTCAGACTAACGCTCTCTCTCTCTCTCTTTGGCTTAATTTGCCGGTTCGTTTTTTGCATTTGTTTTATTTTGGCAATTGCAGATGTCTTATAATTACAATTGTTATGTAACCGGCTACTATATATTATAGAACAGATAAACACGCTATAATAAATACCATGCGTTTTTCTTTATTTTGTTATTGAACGGAAAAACAAACGTACTGCGTAGTTTTGCCTGTTTTGTTGTGGCCTCTGCTTCGTGTCGTGCCCCTGTGTTGGTGTGTGTCGATGTTTGCGCCGCGAGCGAACTTTTACGAATGAATATAAAAAACGCCGGCAAAACGATATTGGGAGGCAGTGGGGACCAAAACGATTGAAGAAAATTGTGAGAGAGATGAAGATGGGGGCGAAGCGGGATTTGCTTGATAAGCAAAAACAACTAACCAACCACTTGCCCTCAATTGTTTGCCTGTGCTATTGTTGTTGTCGTTGTTTATTAGCGATGTTCTATGTTTGTGTGTGCGTCGTGTATGTTTAAATGTGTTGTTGCGCAGCCCAGACAAGAGATGCGATATTACAGTGTGTACACAAACCAGGGACGATAAAATTGATAAAACGAATAGGGACAAAGGCTAAAGCGGAAAATACAACAACAACAACAGCAGCAGCAAGCAAACACATGTTTTAGCTGTCTGTGCGTGTGTGTACACGCGCAAAAGAAAATTGAGGAAAATTATTAAAGTTACGTGACCAAAGGGAGCACACGCATACAGACATATATTTACATACGTACCTCCAATAGTTTGATCAATAACAATATTATTGGCAGAAAACTGATTGGTTTCATAAAGGAGTAAACCGGTCTGATTGAACTTAAGGCGCTGTGCACACGCCCACTTTTAGAAAACTGTGCAGGAGCGTAGAAAATTAAATTGGCTTGGTTTCATTTTAAGCTAGGAAAATTCAACACCAGTCTGGTTTATAACAACAGAACTAAACTCGATTCCCCAGACTGCATTTTCTAGTCTTCAAACACACACACCCACAAACATGTACAGAGGTCAAACTTACCTCCAAAAAATATATACAAATACGTACGTGTATATTCTTGAGTTATTTATTAAATGCACAAATTTTTTTTCAATACAACTTTTTGTATTTTACTATTGTTGTGCAGTTGTCTTTGACGTTTTATTCAGAATTTCTAGAAACTTTTCAGCTGATCAATTTTTTCCAGGCGAAGCAAGCTGAGGACCGGCTCAGTGTGACCTAAGTAAATTGCCGACGCTTGCTTTAAATAGCCAACTTCAAATTGGTTTGGCACGTTGTTTAGTATTTTTGCGGTATGATTCAAATATATGCCGATAGCACTGATTTTAAATATCGATAAGTTTAACCGACTTTTTTATATTTATTTGCCAGCTACAGCAGCATTTAAAATATGGGTTCTGCATTAAAATACATTTATTTAATATGCACTATTTTTAACAGTATGCGAAAAGAGGCTAATCGAACGAAATGCATATTACTTTAGGTGAAATCTATTAGAAATCACAGTATGGAATACCTGGTTTATGAATACCAATCTAGTTCAGCTGAACGATATGCTGCGGATTTAGCTCACGCGTTCAGTTGAATGAGTCGTTCGATCGAACTTATTCCGGACGATTGGATACAACTCTACAATGGAGTCCAATTTATTTTTAGTTTTTCTGTTGTCATTTTTTCTATATAAAAATGTTAATGGTGCGTTAAAATATATTTAAAAGTGTAGTACATAGTGTGTGCATAGCGGACAAAAAACATTTCAATTGTTTCTATTGCGGCAAATCAGTGTGAAAAAAAAGTGCTTGACTGCTACCATTATTTGTTTGTGTGCGTGTGTGTGTGTGTGTGTTTAAGCCACAATTTGTTTTCATATGCTACTGTTCTGATCAATTGCGCCGCGTATAAAGACAATAATGTGTTAAAAGTGCAGTTTGGGCAATTTACACTGATGAAAACTGCATGCCAATGCAAAAATACTCGTTATATAAACGCATTACCCGACTTTTATGTGGGCGACTGAAGCATAAAAGTGCATTTAATAATCAGTACACGACACACACACAAATATACACATGCGCTTTATTTGTGTATACATAAAAAAAATAAGTACTCAATATGTGTGTGTTCAATGAGTACTTTGTGACTTGTTTACATGTTGCCGTGACTCTAACTGTAATTCTCATTATTTTATTGTAATTCTTTTTAGCCGAAACAAGTAAATTGCTGCTAAACGAAAATCAAGAAATTGATATGGAATTACCACAACACATAAATGGCAAAGAGCTTCCAGCTTTACCACAAAACTCTGTGCTAACACATCCCAGGTAATTGGAACAAAAGAATATTTATCGATCACGATATTTAGACAATCGATTCACATTTGTTTATAAAAAATATTCAAGCTAGTGATGGCACAATAGATAAAACGATAAATCGATTGTTGCCTTCAAAGTTTAATTATTGATATTTTGATTAATTAATCGATTGATCGAATTTTCTTGCCATCCCTAACTACGTGAAGTTAGAGCCATTGCCTTAACCCCTTTAACCCCCACCACTATTTACTACTACTACTACTACTACTTCCCCACATTTCACACGCTGCACACACTTTCCCCACTTAGGAGGCATGTTAAGAGTAAGCGACGCATGAAGCGAAGGTAAAACCCTTTAAAACCACAATCATTTGCCAGCCCATTCAAACCAAACTGCCTGTTTATTAATTAAAACTGTTGTATTAATCTATTATTTGTTTATAATAATTCGCACAGATTAAAGTGTTTTGCCTGCGAATCACCTTGTTTGGATCCCAATGAACATGCACACACATGTCTGAATGCCATACAGGTGAGTAATTATAACATAGAGATTTCATCTGTATAGCTAATTATATTTTTATTTCCCCGTTTTTAACAGTGTTGGAAATCACGCACACGCGATGCAGTGGGTCAGGAGCAAGTGTCACGTGGCTGCACCACATCGCCCGATCAATTGCAATTGATTTGCACACAGAATACGCATAGTAAACTCAACGGTGGAGGAGTTGCCTCAAAAAGCAGCAACACGGCGAAATTCCGTAATGTTTCGTGCTGTGCCGGTGATTTTTGCAATGGCGGCGAATTCCCAGAGTTGCCACCCTTTGGCGATGTCACTGTAATCACTGCAGATAGCAGTAACATTAGCAAAATGGCTGCTGCTATTTTGGGACCATTTCTGATAATTACCCTACTAGGCGTTGTGGCCGTATTCCTGATGCGTCGCAGTCATCGCATGAGATTGGCTGCCACACGCATCAAACAGGATCCCGAATCGTATTTGGTTAACGATGAACTGTTGCGTGCAACAAGTGCTGGCGATAGCACATTACGCGAGTATCTACAGCATTCGGTTACATCGGGTTCCGGCAGCGGTTTACCATTGTTGGTGCAACGCACGCTGGCCAAACAGGTGACACTCATCGAGTGCATTGGACGTGGCAAATACGGTGAGGTGTGGCGTGGTCACTGGCACGGCGAAAGTATTGCTGTGAAAATCTTCTTCAGTCGCGACGAGGAATCCTGGAAACGTGAAACGGAAATTTATAGGTACAGTGGGTCTCTTTATATTGTATTTTTAACTTTGTGTTTGTTTTTGTAGCACTGTGCTGTTGCGCCATGAGAATATACTGGGTTTCATTGGCTCCGATATGACGTCACGCAACTCCTGCACTCAACTGTGGCTAATGACACACTACTATCCATTGGGCTCGCTGTTCGATCATCTGAATCGTAATGCACTCAGTCACAATGATATGATATGGATCTGTCTATCGATTGCCAATGGCTTGGTGCATCTACACACTGAGATCTTTGGCACCGAAGGCAAACCCGCTATGGCACATCGAGATTTGAAGTCAAAGAACATATTGGTCACCTCGAATGGCACCTGTGTTATAGCCGATTTTGGTTTGGCTGTTACCCACTCGCATGTTACGGGCCGTCTGGATTTGGGCAACAATCCGAAAGTGGGCACCAAGCGTTATATGGCACCCGAAGTTCTGGATGAGAGGTAAGTTTTGGCTATATGCTGCCGCTGACTCTTAACTATAACACTGTGTTATAATTCTAGCATTGACATGGAGTGCTTTGAGGCACTGCGTCGCACTGATATCTATGCTTTTGGCCTAGTGCTGTGGGAGGTTTGTCGTCGCACCATTTCGTGCGGCATTGCTGAGGAATATAAAGTGCCCTTCTACGATGTGGTGCCGATGGATCCCAGCTTTGAGGATATGCGCAAAGTGGTCTGCATTGACAACTATCGTCCGTCGATACCCAATCGCTGGAGCTCAGATTCGGTAAGTATTTAATACAATTTCCTATAAAACTTAAATATTAAATTATTTTTTACTATTTCCAGCTATTGGCTGGCATGTCCAAGCTGATGAAGGAGTGCTGGCATCAGAATCCAAATGTACGTCTGCCGGCGTTGCGCATTAAAAAGACTATACATAAATTAGCATCGGCTGATGAGAAAATACGTTTAGACTTTGATGAGGTTTGCGTTTAGTAGCTTATAGTTTTCAGTATATATATATACATACATATATATGTTAGTCTAAGTTTTCTAGTTTATATAGTTAGAGACAACCTAAGCTTAAGATTTAAAGATAATGATGTTTAGACTTAAGCGACATTAGTTTGAAGTTCATTTTTTCGCTAGCAGCTAAGTTTCATATAACATTTTGAACTCGTTTTTTTAATTTTGTGTATTTTGTGCCTTTGAAATTGCCTTAAACATAATTCAACAGACTTTTCAACTATATATATAGAATGACACATTTTCATTTAACAATTTAATTTCGTTTTCAAGTGCCATTACAATTAAGAATTGTAAAACAATTTTAAGAGCTCACTTTTTACACCCAACACACAACAAACAACACCAACTGAGAAGCAGTTGTTTCCGTTTCTTTACAAGCTATGATAGAGTTCTAGACATTGGCGACTCACTCTATATATACTATATATATTATAATAGTTAAGAGAGAGCATATGTAACTGTTAACAGCTACTATATAGATCTACTATACTATTGTACAAATGCGCGCTAATTAAGTTAGTTATAAACTAAGATCAAGAAATAAAATACACTTTCTAATTGTTAAGCATAATAGAAAAAACAACTTTATTATTATTATTATATGCTTTGGTATAGTGATTCATTTGCCCTCCGCTGTGAGCAGCCTGAAGGTGTCGTTCTGCTGCTCATCGAGGAATAGCAGCTTAAAGATGTCATTAAAGAAATCAGGATAATAGTCACATGCACGCTTGCAATCGGGTGTCCAGTTGATCTCCAGTAGTTTGGGTTGCATGCTGCCCTCTTCTAGCATAATGTCGGCGGCATAGAGTGCACGGGATTGGGCACAGGGAGCAAGGCCACACGGTGGCGGTGCTTTGCTCGCACACTGCAGCACCTCGTACAGCATGGCACAGATTTGCTGCTCCACTTCGGTCCAGTCGTTGTCGGGATACTGTTGCTGCCACAATTGACGGAACTCATCGCATTGAATGTGATGCAGTTGCGCCTGTTCCTGATAGTTCATCACCGTATAGTGCTTCTCATAGTCATCAAAGTGATCCAACGAGTACGGATGATTGGCAAAGCGCAAGAAGAACTTGCGATGCACATACGCCTCCAGTGGCTTCACGCTCTTCAGCAGGATTACATAGCGTATATCGAACTTTACACGAGCATTCAGTTCTTCCCGATAGAACAGCACCGGGCGATCTATGTACTTCTGGGCTATCTTGGGCCCTGTAGCCGGCAATCGAACGATCTGCTTGATGTTGTCCGTTATGTGGGTGTCCAGACCACGTGACAAGTTCCACGGTTTGATAATCCAATGATTATCGAGTCCTTTGGCCGCACGCTGCTGATAGTAGGCAACAAATTCAGGCAACTCCGTGGACAGATTGTATGTGGTGGGCAGCCAGCTGGGATAAGTCTCCAGAGTCTCGGAATTGTGATGTTCCTGCGCCGCACGACGTCCCACAATGCTCAGCAGATCCTTAATGGTGATGACATACTCAAAGGGAAACTGATTGATGAACTTGTGTGGAGAATCTGTGGCAAGTTCCGCAAAGTTCTTATAGTGACTGGTCAGCCAGAGCACATCAGCCTCCTCTTTGTTATCCACCAGCACGAATTCGGGAGCTGTAAGATTCGCTTGCACCACATCGTATTCGGCAAACACCTTCAAAGGATTGCAGCGGGAGGGCAACTCAAGCGGGCCAGAAGGGTCATCTGGATAGGTTTCTGGTATGTGACCACTTGAAAAGTATTCGGCACTTGGTTCCACTTGCAAAAAGCTTTCACCACTCAGATCCGTCTCTTTCCAAGGCAACAAGAGCGCCGAACGCTGCGGTGCATCCTTTGCGACATATTCCACAAAGTCACGGGTCACGGGAGTACCCTGCTCACAGTCCCGAATGGGAAACAGCAAACTGTATGTGGTCTGCGTGTTAAGATGCAGCAGCGGCACAACACGGAAAGTGGGTGTATCCGAATGATTGACAGCCGAACCGACCTCATCCATTATATACCAAATGGGCATGCGTTCCTCATCGGACAGTCCATCACTGGCAATAGAATAGGCATGGCAATACTTCCACATGCGTCGCAGTATCTTGTCAATGCGATCCTCACGCTCCAGATCTACGCCAGTGATGGCAGACAAACGATCCGCCAGTTGGGGATACTGTTCCAATTGCTGGCGTGCGCTGTTCAGTCGAAATGTCCAGGCATGATCTATTAGATAGATCGCTTGCGGATCATTTGCCTTGATGCCCTCTGCGCGTGCCACTTCCAAAGCAAACACTGGCCTCGCACTGTTGTCATCCTCCGCTTCAGTGTCTTCCTCTTCCTCGTCTCCATCGTAGTCAATCAACATTAGCTGCAAGGCTTCGCCGGCATCAAAGCAGTCCGCTGACAGTTTGCGATAAAGTGCAGGCCACAAATGCACTGGCACTGCTGACGATTCCAGTTGCGGCTTGTGCAGTGCCACAAATTCATTATATTTGTTAATTCCATCCATGTTTGCTTGAAAAGTGTGAAGGTCCCTCGCCCGGCTCGATTTACATGGTTAGTATATTTTGGGTGACCGTATTTTTCAGCACACACAGCAAAATATACCGATCCCCACAGGGATGCAAGTGGCAAGTGTGGCTAACACTTGAGGACTTCGTATTTATTAAACAGATACCCTGTATATTAAATTAAAAAATAAAAGTAACTTTTATGTTACTTAAATAAATTTTCAATGTAATTAAATATGTGTTTATTTAATGGTTATCATTACCGAACTGCAACATAAGTTTTTAAAGTTTATTATTTTTTCGAGTTCGAATATTCTAACTTTTGTTGATATTACCGCATCACTTGCGCGCCAGTCGATCAACGTTTTGTTTTTGGTATATACGCAAAAATGTGTGACCGCACAAATATACCAAATATGACATTTACACTCTTTCCAGGGCTGCACGCACGTGTATGCAAACAGCTGTTAGTGGCACTATTCTGTGTGTGTGTTTTGGTGAGCTTCATACATATAAATAAATGACAACAATCCACTATTTCACCATTAGAAAAGCTAGTACATAATAGGCAAGAGGCATTTAATCAGCGGTCGAGCTTAAAACAAAACTTTACAGTCATCGCTAGTCGACACAAATCGTACAATTACACCAAAAAGGGTTCTCTGCAAGCATTCAAACTAAGCAAATGTCAGAAACAGCTTGCTAGAATTGTTCTAAAATTCTCTCGCTTGCCCGCACACTCTTGCTTTCTATCTGTCTCTCTCACGATCTCTCTCACTCTTGGCAGGCATTCAATATAAATATTGTGTAGAAAAATATTAGCTAAATGAGCGGCACATTATCATTGCCAAATGCTGATGGCGTCGCTGTAAATCCCATCGAGCCACATAGCATGGACATTGAGGTAAGCATTTTAAATCAATCGACAGCTGTCCAAAATACCACTGTTAACCCTTTTGTGTGCGTGTGCGTGTGTGTGTGTTTAACCCTTGTGCAAAAGTACAAGAGAAGAAGTAGAAAAAAGCAGCTACCCAAATAAAGTGTGTGTTTGTTTGTTTTATTGCGCAGTTTCTAATGCCTGCAATCACCGAGTTCCGTTAGATAATCCAACGTCCATCTCTAGATGCCAGAGACACTTCCGTGTTGTTGGCTCGAGTGTCGAGTGGGGGTACAAGCATTATGCTCTAGTCGTAAATAGATCAATTACCAGGGTTAATCAGCGCTCAAAAGTGCGTCATCATCGTGATATGCTTAATGTACTAGAATTAAAAGGGTTCTGAAGTGCACTACAAGCGTTTAGTATAGAAGACTTTGACCCCGCATGACTCACTGATCAGCGTGCAGCCTAAACGAAAAGAGCTGCGAGGCTGAAAAACACGAGTAGCTTGTAAATGCTGTAAACAGTGGTCAAAAGTGCTTAATCATCATGATTTGCTGGAGTTACTATGATTCAAAGCGTTCTTAAGAGCATTCAAGAGCATTCCCTGACTCCTTGATCTGTGTGCCCATTAAATCTAGCTTTCTTAGAGTTACTTGTCCTAAAATTATTGATCAATCAAAATATTCTACATATGAATTTCGTACTTTTTTGTATTTTGATAATGTCTTTAAATCGTTTGTAAACAATTTTAGGTTCCGAAAAATAACGGTTTCATATTGTGGCAATGGTTATGTAACTGGACATCCACATCACCCACCATGTTGCGTGCCGTTGAAAAGAAGATTTTATCATATCTAAAGTTGCCCTATCGCGGCTACTTTGTGGACATTGGTCCGGCGGTGGGGGACACCGACAAGATCTGGACGGTGAGCATGAACACGGACTCCAAGGAGGTGCCACTGGTCTTGCTGCATGGCTTGGGCGCTGGTGTGGCATTGTGGGTCATGAACCTGGATAGCTTTGCCAAGGATCGTCCCGTACATGCCATGGATGTGCTCGGCTTTGGTCGCAGTTCGAGGCCAAGTTTTGCCAAGGATGCGTTGGTCTGTGAGAAGCAGTTTGTCAAATCGGTGGAGGAATGGCGACGTGAGATGAACATCAATGATATGATCCTGTTGGGTCACTCCATGGGCGGTTTCATTGCCTCGAGCTATGCACTGAGCTATCCGGAACGTGTGCGGCATCTGATACTTGCGGATCCCTGGGGTTTTCCCGAAAAGCCACCAGATTCGACGACAACCAAACAGATTCCCCTCTGGCTGCGTGCCATTGCACGTGTGCTAACGCCACTGAATCCACTGTGGGCTCTGCGAGCGGCGGGTCCATTTGGTCAGTGGGTGGTGCAGAAGACAAGACCCGATATAATGCGCAAGTTCCAGAGCACCATTGAGGAGGATATCAATCTACTGCCCCAGTACATACATCAGTGCAATGCACAGAGTCCCAGTGGCGAATCGGCATTTCACAGCATGATGCAATCCTTTGGCTGGGCCAAACATCCCATGATTCATCGCATCAAGGATGTGCGCAGCGACATACCCATCACATTCATCTATGGCTCACGCAGTTGGATCGATTCCTCGTCGGGCGAGAAAATTAAATCACAACGCGGCACAAGTATGGTCGATATAAAAATTGTAACCGGTGCCGGTCATCATGTGTACGCCGACAAACCGGACGTTTTCAATCGCTACGTGAACGAGACCTGTGATATCTATAAACTGAGTGGGGGACAACTGCTCAGCGATCAGCAAATCCGATCATCAGTCGCATCACGCTTACAAATGCCACACGAGGCCACCGAATCGGATGAGGAACACGATGTACCCAATCTGAATACAGTCGAATCGGTGGAAATCAAGACGGACATGGAAACAGCAGAGAGAACAGTTCAACAACAAAGCAGCGATGAAGCAACCACGAATCCAGCTGTTAATCTAGCCGATGTGAAGCGAAAATGAAACTTAAACAACAACAGCGATTCAAACGAATGGCCTTAAATTAGCTATAGCACCTATATATATATATATTTTTAGAGATCTACTAACTTTGTTTTTGCCTAGTATTAAATGTTGTCTTATAACATACACAATTTGTGGCTAAAAACTTGTAAACTTGGGGTACAAAGTGCAAAATAGCACTTTGATAAATCATCGTCATGGCTATTATACTCTATATATATATTCACCCTGATCCAATTCATATCAGCTGTCTATAGTGCTGACGTCTTTCAAAGTCATTGACCTAATCCAGTGGCCTATGCTGGAAACGCTATATACTAAACTGTATTGTTTTGTATGTAGTTTTAGCTTAGCTAATCACAATTAAACATAATTTGTATATAACAACAGCGTTTCAAGTTATGTGCGTAAGGAATTCCCAAGAGAAAAACACTTTGTAGCACAGTGTTGAAAGCAGTTTTTTTTTTAGCTGTTATCAACAAAGCTTATTTTAACAAATTTATATACTTTTATTGTATATAAGTGAACTGTTGCCAATGCAAAATAACACACAGTTCAGCTGATTACTGATAGCTTTTGGTTAGTAAACAAAGAAAGGGGCATTGTTATCAAGCAAAAAGCAAAAAGTGACAAAAGTAAAAGCAGAAAAACAAAAATAATTGACTCTGCCTGATAAACAAAAGTCCACTCGCATGACTAACAACAATAACAATTAAATTCAATTAAAACAAAACAGCACACAATTTTATGTATATAGTCTAGCATATTAATTGCTTTAATTTGCGAAAAAAATAAAATAAGTCTATCGAATTGCAAATGTGTTCACAAGATCAAGATCTATTATAGTATATATGGTATAATTATAGGATATAATAAAATAGCTGCTGCTGCTGCTCTCTATTTAGCATTGGCGAATCCCACACGATCGTTGCCCATATCGAATTCGGTGTAGTATTTGCCAATAAAGACATCGCCTAGAATCCAGAGTGGTCCATTTGGTGGCGGTATGTCCATGCCCATAAAACCGGATAGACAAATGGTCTTGCCCATCTGAGCAACGCGTAGAATGTAATCCTTGCCCTCCAGCTCAAAGGTTTTGCCAGCGAACACAAACTTAATCACGGGCAGTTTCGGAATCATATCACACGACACAACGTACTGCAATTTAAAGAAAGAGTTTTTATAATTATATATATCATATTTTAGTTAGTTAACTCTACCTGACCACCCACAATGGGTGTGCCACCAATGGCCTGATTGATTGCCGTAGCTTCGGCAACGGGAGCTGCAATTAGCGAGGTGCCCGTGTCGGCAATCACTTGACAGCCGCCCTTGCACAATTCCACATCGTTCATTTGGGCTGAATCCATTTTGATTTGCCAATAACCTTTGCGTGTCACCTCCAAGTAGGTAAAGTCTCCTTGATAATGATTCGTATCAGAGCCACCGAAAATGATCTCACCGCCCTCGGGTGCAGCAGGATCACGATTCAAGTAGAACGAAAACACGGGCTGGGAAATCAAACCCTGTTCGTACATGGCATAAAAAGGTGGCGTGACACCATCCACCGAAATCGAACTGTAGCCCAATCCGAGAATACCATCGAATTTGGCTGCAACAAAGACCAGACCTGGTTCACTCAAAGCCTCGGCGAATGTTTGACCCTTGATATCGAGTCCAGCAATGTTCACAGTGTCAGTGGACAGATAACCGGACAAGCTGCCGGAACCATAGTGTATGGCGAATTCGGTGCCATTTTTGGTATACGATGATGACTTGCTGGCATCATATTTGTTGTGCATCAGACACGCAATGTTGGTCAAATGGCATTTCTTGGATGGCACCCACAAATTGGAGGAGCCCGTATCGAATACTACCTTAAAGTTCTGCGGCGGTGAACCAATCGATATGGGTCCATAGTACTGGGCATCCAGATAGTTGGACAATGGTTCGGGTGAGACACCATCGCCGTACTTAATGCGCAATTGCTGCAGTTCGGTGCCTACATTAGCGAAATGCCGGCGAGCCGATTGAAATTTATTCAATGGCACACGCAAGAGTTTTGCATTTGAATCCTGGGTTGCCCAGGCAAAAGCCAGGCAAGAAACTGCCAACAGCAGCAGCAGAGACTTCTGCATTGTAACTGAAACGTAATAGGTGGTGAAATCAAGCACTGCACACAATTAAAACTGATGGATTCACAAAGCCAATTAAAATTTCAAAAGTTGCAGCGCAGCGAAAATGATTCAGCAAACAGAATGTGCTAAAATTGACCAGTAACGCGTTTCGTTTTGGACCAGGGCTGCGCACACTGCACACTTGAGGTGCTTCATTAGCTTTCGTTCATTTGACGAGTTAGTTCATAGCAGTTGGTTTCAAATATAATATTAGATTAGATTAGTTTGTTCAAAAGGCAGGGTATTTGTATATGTATATTTCGCAAAACATTTTAAATAAAAATGATCCAAAAAAGAAGAAAACCATAGCATTTAACCTAACGTTTACTATTTAAAATGTAGGTGTGTGTTTGTGTGTTTGTGTGCATAGTAATATTTAGGCGACATTCTTATAAGGTAAAAGCAACCAACGTTCATTTCCAACATTAATAATTTCGCTTTATGTTAGTGTATGTGTGTGTGTGTGTACCATATTTTCAAAAATGCATTTAAATTGCTTAAAGTACTCTCTCTTATGTAGTATTTCCCAATTACAATATTTTCAGTACTTATAACGATAAATGGCTACGCCAGCGACACCAATCAATATGGTACCCATCAAGAAGCCCAGAAGTTTAAGCTGCAATAGATAAATATATATATTAAAATTAATTATATTATTAAGTAAACTTGTTTGTAGTTTACCTTGGAATTGTCGACCATTGGTGTTTTTTGCCTAACCGTAGTCGTTTGTTCCATTTTCTTGGCCTGTCCCAGCATTTTCTGATACATTTCCTTTTCGTTATGCTCCTCGCGGCGGGCTTTGATAAATAGTCGTGCCAGATCCGATTGCACAGCACGATTATCTGGCTCCAATGTAGCTACCTTTTGCAAAA
Organism: Drosophila tripunctata; assembly: GCA_035047385.1. Taxonomy (NCBI): domain Eukaryota; kingdom Metazoa; phylum Arthropoda; class Insecta; order Diptera; family Drosophilidae; genus Drosophila; species Drosophila tripunctata. The sequence goes on from JAWNPS010000288.1 coordinate 1,226,236, forward strand.
GCTTAATAGCACCCTGTGTATCGGCCTTGCCCTCCAAAACCTAAAGTAACAACACGAAAGGTTAAAAGTTTCAAATGTTTTGGCCTGACCTTTAGCTACTCACTCTGCCTTTGCGGTATAAGGCTTTCGGATTGTTTGGTTGGCAACGCAACACATGCTCCACGGACTGCAGTGCGGCATCAAAGGCGCCAATTTTGATTTGAGCCATGGCCAGATTATTGTAGACAATGAGTCTATCCTCTAGCAGGCTTTGCGAGTCACTGTTTGATAGCTGTTGATAAGCATATAAATAGTTAGTGATAAGAGTTATCTGTTTGCATATAATAAATCTATACCTCTAAATCCTCTTTGCCAAACTCTGCATCCGGATCACCATCACGATTATCCAAATAGTCCAGCGCACGTCTGTAGAGATGTATAGCATTATTGTATTCCACACGTTTGTAAAAGTAATTGGCGCGTTCCTTTTTTCTAGCACTGTAAAAAAACATGTTATAATTTTATTGTTTTCTTGTGAGCTCTATGACGTAATTTACCCATATTTGCGTAGCACTTCGAATGACTTGAGATCCGCAAAATCTTCATACTTGACATCCAGCAGTTCTACATCGTAGATAAGCTGTAAAGCACAAATTAGTACTAACAAAATATAGATAAGTGGGTAAGTATTTCGAATGGCTTACATGAGCATTTGGTGCCACAATGGTTTCAGCTGTTGTTTCATTCTTGAGGCCAATGCTGCCGTAGCCGAAACGTGCATCAACTTCAATTTGCGCCTGTTCGCCCACATGCATCATGGGCAGCACCATGTCCAGACCTTGAATCACCTCGAAATCGCCTACGTGGCATTGGAATTGCTGCTCCTGCTCCACAATGGTGCCATCGTCTAGTTTACCGGTAAATGTGATGGTTACCAAATCACCACGATTGGGACGCGTTGCATTCGCTGGGGCTTTCTTAATGATGCGCTTTATCAGCTCCTTGTTGCCCAAAATATCACACACGTCCTCATCTTCAACTTCGTCGTCATCCCCCTCGGTGTGCTCTTCACTTACTGCTGCCTTCGTCTTTGCGTTGTCAACGTTTTCGGCCAGTTTTGCAGCCGCACTTTCAGCCACACTTGTGGCACGTATGTCCTTGGTGTCCTCGGCATTGGTTAGGTCCTCAAATGAGCTGCTACTAGATTTTTCCACGTCCATAATTACCTGTGTGGTGTGAGTGATAAATGTTGAAACATGGAACAAAGGGCAACATACAAATGAGGTGATATATACTTGCACTCTCTTAACACACACACATATCATTTTTATGTTAACTTACCGTTGAATTCTTAGGCACGGCTCTAACACCGTTTTAATTCGACAATTTTGTAAAACTAACAACTTATTTGAACAAACAAATAATGTAAAATTAACAATAAAAAATGATTACTTTCACAAGTGCTGCTGACATCTCACGGACAGAGCTGCCAACTCAGGCCAAATATACGAGCAGCTAGAGTTGTATCGTCTCGTTCAGAATAAGTTCGATTGAACTGTTCACCAAAGTGCACGAACGAACTATATGATTGTAGGTCATTTAGTTCAGTAGCTCGTTCGATCAGCCATCTTATTCTTTTAGTTCAGCGCCCGTATTCAGTCCCGTTCTAGCTTGTTCGCTCAGTTGAATATAAGTTCGTGTCTTAAAATTGAACTACTGAGCTACTTCACTCAATTGAACTTCAATGTACAACTCTGAGCGCCGCAGTACACGTCGCAAGCCAGGTACGCTGCTCCCAGCAACGAATACAGTTGTGGATTATTTTAAAGCAATGCACTTACAAATTTCAGCTTATTTTTTATACATGTTTTAAAACAATAAATATTTAAATCGTGTGTGCATAATTTGATTCGCGCTACAAGTGTTTATTAATTTCACCAGCTGTCTTGCTGGTCTGGCAACGCCAAACAGCTGTTTAACTGTTGTTTTGCGAATGAACAGCGCATTTGTTGGTAAGTAGAAGTATTGCCGCAAATTTTATTTGAAAAAATATGGGTCGCAAAAACAAAAATCGTTCGAAAAGAAGAGCTATGATGCACAAGCATCGACAGCAAAATGAAAAACGCAAAAGTTCACCGCGCAAATTAAAGAAATCGCCGGCAAACACAAGCACGTGCAAAGCAGCGCGCGCAAAAGGACTTATGGCTGCTACTACGCTTCCTGTTCCTGGCCCAAGCGAAAACCACAATGTAAGCTTGCTCAAAATTTTTAATTAAGATTGTTATTTCAAATATTGTGTGTTGGATAAGCGGGCAGCGGGGTGCTTTGGGGATGCTATGGTGTATACGCTGCAGCGCGAAAACTGCGCAGTCGCCAAGTTCAAGTTCCCCAAAACCCAGGAAAAAAAGTCGTGAAAATTTTTGTTAGTCGCGAGTGTAGCAGAATTTTACAATTTTCACAGCAAATTGTAAAATTTCCCGTTTTTAAAAAGTGCAAAAAAGTGTAATAAAGTGTAAAAGTTAAGTGTAAAATGGAGCAAATCTGGCGAAATGTTTGTGCTCACTACGATGTGCCCGAGGATGTGACCAATACGTGGTATGCACGCATCGAGGAGCATCTGAGTGTGGACAGTCCAACGCGTGCCTATCACAACTGGCAGGAGATGATGCAGCGCAAGCATTCGCATCTATCCGACTGTGCGCCAAGCATTGCGCTGGCTGCCTTCTTCCAATACTATCACTTTGATGGCAATCGCAGCTGTGTGAATGAAAATTGCGAGGTATTCGAAGAGTTTTGTCGCGATGCCATGATTGAGGATGTAAGTAGTTTGGGCTCAGCTTTCTCTATATGTTAATTATGTTATTATCGAAATTAGGATCATGCCAAGTCGTTGGTATGCAATTTGCTGGGACGCAAATCGCCGGATAATGAAGTAACCTGGTCGCATGATGATGAAGCCAATTTGCTGCAGGATGTTGATCTGGTTGTGCTGGCGTATGTGTGTTTTAAATGTATAAAACTCTGGGCATATACTAATAGATAATATTGTTATGCTTAGCGCACCGCCAGAGGAGTATAAGCATTATACACAACTGTTGCGGCATGAGTACGCCAATCTGGACGATGATACGTACAAGATGATGCGTGTCAAGGTGCTGGAGACCCTATTGATTATACCATGCATATACTCCACTCCCGAATACCATGACAAATACGAGGAACTGGCACGCACCAATATACGCAATGAAATCAGGGAGTTGAAGCAGTAAAAAGGGATTCCACAAGAGGACACTGTCTGCTCCCTATAAATGGCTATATGTATTCAAAACATACTACACAGATACTTCTTACTACAGAGATATGCATGTTGTAATATTATTATTGATTTGTAAATGGATGGTTTTCGATTCAGCTAATATGAGTGATATATGTAGCAGTGATTCTAGCTAGCCGAAATTACAATCAAAGTCAAGAACCATCGATAGTTTTTTTATTTTTAAGTTTCCAAACGTTTTTAATTCAATTTAAGTGTCTAGCCCATATACATACATACAATTTAGGTATAACCACAATGTAATCAAAATTGCATCAGCTTTTATAAAGATATATATAGATGTAAACATACGTAAGCAACTGGCAATTGCAAATCAATATACTATGTATTAATAAAGTCGATGTGTATATATAACCAAACAGCAAACTACCAAAAACTTTGTATGTTTTACTCAAGCAAACTATAATGAAACACAATAATGAACTTACAACGAATCGCAGTAAGTATTGCATTGGGAAAAGTGACAAACTTATAGTTTAATTTCACATCCCAATGTGAAAAAGAAACATACAACAGAGTCAGTAACAAATATACATCTTTCTTGTCTGCAATTAGCCTGTAAATAACAACGAGAACAGTGCCACAATGCCGCCACATCATCGTAATCATCATCAGCAGCATTTTCAGAAATTTAAGGATAATAGCGTTAGGGTAAGTCTTTTAAATCTTAATATTAACATAATAATCACTAATTGTATTGCATTTTAGAAACCAATTAAGCGCTTGCAGCAGCGTCAAACTAAGGAAAACAAATTCAATTACACACAAAAGCTGGCAAATTCCTTAAAGCGACGAGCATTGAATAGTCCGCGTAATGTTACCACTCGCCAGGCCAATCGAAAGCTTAACTTTCGTAATGCTCTGGAGTTGAAGAAGCAACAGCAACAGGTATTTAAACAAACCCAATAACACAACTTTTCATACAAAATCAATTCCTTTCCAGCTCAAACGTTTGAGAGTGAGAAATAATCAAACCATCGAGGAGGGCGAAATTGTGGAGGAAATTGAGAGCAGCGATGATGATGATTGCATTGTATTGGATCCAATTGTGGATAACATTAGCATTTTGGATGATTCTAGTGATAATGAATCAATATCTGTAAAATCGTATAATATGAATGTAAACGATGATAACTTGCCATCGTCTAGTGGTTTTGTTATAGACAAAACTGGCGAATACGGTTTGTCCTGGTCAACAAATAATTTCCAAACAAGTGATCAACACATCCAAACGTCTGCTCCGCTGCTAAACAGACAAAGTCCTAAGAAAAATGCTGTAAAAGCTGCCAAGCCCAAAGTTTCATTGGATGATAGTGTAATAATAATTGATGACTGTCATAGTGCAGAGGATTTTATACCACTGCCAGCTGATGATGAGGCGACAAGCTCAAAGCGTAGTAAAAAAGACAAGCAGGTCAAAGTGGAAACAACGCCAAAGGTTATACAGCGTATGAATGAAAGTTTATTTACCACAACGGAGCGTAAAAAATTGGATAGCTATAATAGTAATACGTACAATCCAGGCACAAAGGTCTCCAGTGCCAGCAACTCAAATAAGCGTTCCATTATCATAGACGGCAGTAATGTGGCATTTGGGTAAGAATTATAGAATAATATCCAACTACTATAACTATTAAAGATTTCCCAACAACATTTTTCAGACACGGATTCAATGTATTTTCTGTTGAAGGCATTAAATACTGTTTGGATTATTTTGAAAAAATGGGACACTATGTGAAGGCTGTTATACCATCGTTTCGCCGCAATCCGCACAAATCTTCCAATCCCGAGCTGCTCGATCAGCTGCTAAAGGAGAAAAAACTAGTGCTAACACCATGCAAAAATGTACTCAATCAACAGAGCACCAGCTACGATGATCGGTAAGTTAAGCAGTCTATAAAAATTTTTAGTAAAACATCTGAATTAACATTTCTGTATTCCTCTAGATTCATTTTACAGTTGGCCTACGAGCGGAATGCTGCAATTGTTTCCAATGATAATTATCGTGATCTCGTGCACGAGAATCCGGCATTTAAAAAAATTATACAAAATCGTGTTATTGGCTATTCGTGGTGTGACGATATTCTTATATTGCCCAAAGATCCATATGGAAGATTTGGACCACAATTGGATGAAATCTTGCGTTGTTAGGTTTCGGTTTAGTTATATTTTTTTTTCTGGTCTTATCGTTACTTTTCTGTTCAGTTTGATAGTTTAGTTTCGTGTATATATAGTTTATAATTTATTATGTTTACAAATTGAAGTTTATACGATTTAAGAAAAGCAAACAAAATGAATCTATTTAATGTAATTTGTATATTTTATTTAAGTTAGATTCGTGGCACAGCACCGTTGATCACCACCGTTGTGGTGGTCGTTGTTGTTGTCGTGCTTGTGGCGGTGGCACCTGCTGTGGGCTCTATATAGTCCGGTGGCGGTTCATCGAAGGCAGCTGCCAGTTCGGGATTACTGCACTCCAAGTTGGTGTTAATGGTCAGCATGGAGGCACCCAGACTGCCGCCCGACTGCTGTTGCTTCACATCCTGCGCCCTGTAGTTGAGCTCATCGTAGCTGGGCGGCAAGTCCAGGTTTTTGGGCAATATGCTCATGTCGTTGGGAATCTCAAGGGTAACGCTGTCATTGCCGCCTGGATTTGCAGTGTTTAGATTATTGTTGGCAATGCTAAGCTCAATTTGTCGCCGAGCTATTGAAAATAAAACAAAGAATTTGTTTAAAAATTAGCGTTTGGTATTTGAAATTTGCATATCGATAACAATAAAATACTAAAACGCTATCGATAACTTGTAACTGCCGCATGAGCTGCATACGTGCCTACACTCAACAGCTGATTGATTCGTTCAGTTGCGCGCGTTTGTCCATCGCTCTTAGGTTTAAAGTTTGTATTTATTTAATTTAGTGTAAGTGTAAGTTAAATCAGCAGTTACTAAGCATTAGACACATTAACCATTAACAGCTGATAACATATTTTATGTGAAACTATTTGCAACAGAACCATTATGTTATGTAATTCAAGACGATAGCGTTAATGCTGACGTTGTTGGCCTTTATGAATGGTGAAAGTGTTTGTACACATGTAAATTGGTAAATTGTGACTCAACAGCTGCAGCTGCAACAGGTTTAAGGTTTGAGTTTGAGGTTTGGTTAATGAATGAACCAAAGCACACATACCGTTAGCAAAGTGTCAAGCCAAATGATAAATAAGTTTGGACAATTTTTTGGCAACTCGCGCGATCAAGTGAAAGTTGTTGTTTTTTTTTACCCATAATGAGCATAAAAATTGTTTATCAGTGTGTTTAGTTGTTGTTGTTGCGGGGGTTAAAGGTTAATTGACATTAATGCTAGCTGACATGCTGTTGTTGACTGAACAGCTCACAGTTCACGGCTCATTGGCCACAACAGGTGATGGGGTGCAAAGTTTCCACAGACTAACACTAACTCAGTTGCACTTTGTCTTCTATACGAAACAGTTGCTCAACCTCTCTCTACCCTGCCCCCAACACCAAACTATCTGCCATAGATGCTGCGACGCGTGCTTGTTGCTGGAGCCCTTGGAGCAGCCACCATCAGCACCGCACTGAGTCTACGCACCAACGACTATGACCTCAACTCATTGGGAATTGTGCGTTTAACGCGTTCCGCCAGCGCCGTTGTGGATGTGGCACTCACCTATAAGCGGGAGCTATATTACAAGGATTGGGATAAGACCACAGCGGAGTACAAGGCGGAAAAGAGTCGTGTGCACAAGATTGCCGCTGAGAAGCTGCTACAGCTGATATGCACCAACAAGGGTGTCTACATCAAAGTAGGCCAACACATTGGCGCCCTGGAGTATCTGCTGCCCAAGGAGTTTGTCAACACCATGAAGGTGCTGCACTCGGATGCGCCACAGAATCCCATTGAGGATTTGTACAAGGTGATTAGACAGGATTTAAAACGAGATCCGGATGAGCTGTTCGATAGTTTCGAACGTGAACCACTGGGCACTGCCTCGCTGGCTCAGGTGCACAAGGCGCGCCTGAAGACGGGCGAAATTGTGGCAGTTAAAGTGCAACATCCGTATGTTAAAGGCAACTCGCTGGTGGACATGAAGACCATGGAGTTTGCGGTCAAGATATTGGCGCGCATCTTTCCCGATTTCAAAATACAATGGCTAGTGGAGGAATCCAAGAAGGTGAAAGGCGAAAACTTAAACAATTCAATGTAAATAACTTGATCTTTATATCTTTAGAATCTGCCCATTGAGCTGGACTTTCTGAACGAGGGCAAGAATGCTGAGAAGCTGGCGGGACAGTTTAAGAAGTACAGCTGGCTGAGAGTGCCAAAAATCTACTGGGAACTAAGTTCGTCACGTGTGCTGGTCATGGAGTATCTGGAGGGTGGACATGTCACCGATTTGGAGTACATTAAACGGCACAAGATCGATGCCTTTGCTGTGGCCAACAAGATTGGCAAACTCTACTCGGAAATGATCTTCTCCACGGGCTTTGTACACAGCGATCCGCATCCGGGCAACATACTGGTGCGACAGACGCCTAAAAATGAGCTGGAAATCGTTTTACTCGATCACGGACTATATGCCAATTTGAGCGATAAGTTTCGCTACGAATACTCCAAACTCTGGCTGAGCATATTGAAGGTGGATCGCAAAGCGATGCGCAAGCACAGCGAACAGCTGGGCATTACGGGTGATCTGTATGGCTTGTTTGTCTGCATGGTGACGGGTCGACCCTGGGAGACGCTAATGCAGGGCATTACCAAAGTTAAATATTCCAAAGAAGAGGTAGAGTAGTAGTACACTCCCAAGCCAAGCAATGAGCAGCTATTTAACTTTTTGTATTCCACTTGCAGAAGAATACGTTACAGAACAACACGTCGCTGGTGTTGCCCCACATTTCGGATGTGCTGGAGCAGGTGGATCGCCAGATGCTGCTCATACTGAAGACCAATGATCTGATACGTAGCATTGAGGCCACGTTGCGTACACAGAATCGCATGACTGCCTTCTGGTCCATGTCCAAGTGCTGTGTGAAGTCCGCCTATGCGGAGCAACGATCACAGCAGACGGAGACAACAAAACGCTGGCGTTTAACGCTCAGCGAACGCTGGGAGCTCTTCAAGCTTAATGTTTACTACCTCTATCTGGGTCTGATTAACTTTAACCTGCTGGCTGCGCTCAAGCAGGTGCTCTAACGGGATAATTGACAGATTGACTCGATTGATTAAAGTACAAATTTGATTGAAACATTTACCTAGTTGCCGCTGTGCGATCAGACGGCGTGCATTCTCCTGCCGCTTGCGTTGCATGGCGTTCTTGGCGTGGGTTAAGAAATATATACAGATTAATTGGACATTATATATGGCAGACATAGCATCATATTACCATAATCACAACAAGTGGAAACACGACAATGAATATAACAAAGAGTGCTATATAGAAAGCGTAACCGGAATAGAAATACACATAGGGTTCCGGATCCGGATAGTAAATTGTGGCATTATACGATCCGCCATAGCCCGAATACACAATTGTCGTGCTAGTGTTGACACCATAGAGGGTGCTGGCCTCGGTGCTAACTGTCACATTTGGCGCTACAGTGGTCGCCATTCGTATCTGTACTGACCGAACCAAGCTGAAGAAAGTTTGGTAGGAAATACAGTTCCAGTTAACGCGTCTCGTATCACTCGATGTCTTCGCTCAAACTGAATGGTATAGGAAGTCCCAAAGAAAAAAACCTACAAAACTAAATTGATGGGCCCTGCGAACCAGTCATACATATGTACATATGTAGAGTACAGCTCACCACCATATTTGCTTTGTAATCATTAGCTGATAAAGCTGACAATACCACTGACTAGCCCGGGCTTAAGTTCCATATGAATGTATATGTATATTCCTTGAACCCCAGCTACCTCACTACCCCTTGAGATATGCACAATTGCTTCACCGTTCACTGGCCCGTCTTTATCTAAAAGGGGGGCTAGTAGTGGGGGGGACTATGATAAATGTGTGCAAATGTCGCACCAAAAAAAAAACAACAACAACAAAAATCTAGTATATATTATGTATGTGAATTTCTTGACTTTCTGTGATTTATGGCGACTTTTCTATTTCAGAATACGCAACTTTTATATTGTCATGTTGTCGATATATATAGTAGAGAGGGACTTTTGAAATTTAACAAAACTATTACTATAACAGCTTAAAAACTATTTTGAAAGCTATTATAGATTGTACAAACAAACATTGGCATTAGCTTTATCTACTTCTAACGAAGTAGTGATAATAACTTTATCAAGTTCGATATATCGTTGTATTCGAAAATGATGTAATTTTTGTAACAATTGCAACCAATTTTCGGAAATCTTTGCTGGTAGTTTTATGTTGGATTTTATCAACTTTTTAACAATCAAATTCTATAAATAACTATATAAAAATTTAGAAAATATAGTTCTCTATCGATCGTAGAAATAATTTCCAACTATTTCTGAAATTGAAATATTTTTTCCAAACTTGTACACAAATGAAGTAGATCACTTTTGAAGAAAATATTATAAAAACGCTTTAAGTTAGGCAACTACCAAAAAAAAAAAAAAGCACGAGCTGTTTACCATCACTAGTTTTTAGTTGGTCAAGTATGGTGGTATAATATCACAACAGGGCGACACTGAAGTAAATATTTACGATTATGTTTGCTCACCTTGCACGATGTGCAACTCCGCCTCCGCGGCCTCCTTAAGCTTGCGCAGCATATAGAAGCGATAGGCAATCATAAGTATCTGCAATTGAATGTCAAAGCATTAGCAAACTATTTACTATATACATATGTAGTGTGTACATAGATATACACAAATAGTATTTTGTAGAGTAGAAAACTTACGCGTAGAAAGAAGAGACCAAAGCAGATGAAGGCCAAAGCAATTAGCAAGGGTCCCGTATCCATATTACGCTTAAAGTGCAATTAACTTATTAATTATTATTATTAATATTATTTTTCGTTTTGCATGTAATTTAATGTGTTGTAGTATGGCACTTTCGGTTTGGCGGTGATTCACATTAAGCCCGGGCGCATGTCCAGCGATAAGATATGAATGAATATTTTTCGTTATTCTTTGTATTTATAATTTTCATGCAAAATGTCATTGATTACTTTTTAATCGGTTAACAAAAGTACGCGTTAAAGCATTTCACATTTCATAGAAAAACAAATGTATGTAGATCTTTTGCTTTTAGCCCGGCTAAAACAGCGCAAAGTGGCTGACTAAATGCGAATGGATCTTTATATCTCGGAGTACTATTTTAGCCAACAGGCATTGTATATATGGCCTATAGAGAGTATGTTAGCTCTGTGCTTGCTTTTGTAACGCCTAGATGGTAACTTGCCTATTCTGAGCTCAAGCTTAAAAGTAACCTTGTTGGCACTGTAAGCTGAGACAGGGCACATACTCAGCATAAACAGTTTATTTTAAATTTAACATTTAAATGTATCACTGGCGCCATCTATCGGGTATTTGCCTGTTGAGCTTTCTCTAGTTGCAGCGTACTTATGTACTTACTTATTTTTACGTTATCGCTGCTGCGCTCCAGTCGGCTCTCCACTTCAATAGCCAGATTGCCATTTAGTAGCTTGTTTATGACTTTTTTGTTATCACAGCGCAAACCAGCCGCCAACAAGCGAGACACTCTGTCTGTTTTTTTGCCCCACAGTGCCTGCAGATCCCCCATCTCCCCAACTCCCTCCCACCCAATTATACAGAGGCCAAACCCACAACTGCCAACTGCCAACTTGCCAGCCGTCAACACAGAATCAGTTGCAGTCGTTAACCGTTAATTAAAGTGAATGGCCGCTTGGCCTTTGGCGCTGTCTCTTCTGCGTGTGCAAATGCGCAATCTTCGCATTGCACTTTGACCCACACCAGAGCCATCAAATGCACACACTCACAGTTTTTCCTTTGGTCCTTGCTGCTGCTTCCTTGCCGAAAGCGTAGCAGAGACAGCATGAGAGAAAGAGAGCGCAGCATATTGAGAGAGCGTGAACAGCTAGTTGTTTCTTTACACTCACGCCCAAGGCTATGAGTTGACTGCCGAAAGTGTAGCTTAATCTTCTAGTGCTTCTGCGGATTACCCAATGTCAAATAGAATTGAAACAGTGGAATTTCTCTTAAAAGCCGAATGGTGTATAAAATAATGGATTTGTAATCAGTAGCATTTAGATTAAGCTATCAGCTAGTTAAACGTAAACAAGCTTTAGTACTAAAACAATGTCTACTTTCGTTTTTTATTTGTATTCATTGAGGTTTTAAAGAGTTTAGTTAATAAAAGACTTTTTGTTTATTGGTTTTCAAACGCATTTATTTGGTTTTGATTTGATTTGAAATCATTTGAAACGAATCAAAAGCACCGCACTGGAAATATATACTTAATTTCAATAAGTACAACATATATTTGTATGCTCACATTTAATAGGTATTACTAACATTCGAATTATATTATTTGAAGTTAAGAGACAATTTGTTTATATATAGTATGGGTGTATATTTTATATATGTTTGTATTACACACTAAATTCTTTTGCTATTTTGCTAGTAACATTTATAACTTTTCAATAAGTTTAAGTTTTATAAGTTGGCACTGTTTTTGTTATATGTAGGATTGTGGTGTTATGTTTAAAAATAAGATAATAAATATGCTATAGATTATTTTAATAGTTCTGGAAATATGAATAGTTAGAATAAGTGGACGTTTAAAACATATGAAATTGAAATCGAAAGTAATTTACATTTAAAATATGAACAAAATTTTATTTGAAAATAATATGAGAGTGTATTTAATGTTTGATAATACAGTAGTTAATATTTGTATATTTCAGTTTTCTTTATTTATTTTAGCCCACACTTATGAATAGCTTTATAGAGCAGTTTCTTTCGCTGACAGTTTTGCCTTTGGCGTTTGGTAAATTTAATTGAAAACGATTCGAAATCAAAAGTATACAATAGAATGAAGCACAGAGTGTGTATGTGGGTGTGTGTTGACTGTTTGCACACACTGTTTATTTATTTGTTGGGTTGTTTTGGGTGTCACATGCAATTAACATGCTTTATTCAATTTAATTTTAATTAGCTGCATTTTGTGTTGACGTGTTATTTACCTTGAATAATTCAGTTGATTTTTCGCATCATCTGTGGAGAAATGAAAAATGCAACAGAAAGAAATGCAAAATGCAAAAATTGTGGTTAATTGTTTGGATAGTATTATTGGCATATTCATATGTATATTTATTTATTTATGCTCATCAAATATTTATTTAAAATTTATCATTTAACACACACTCAAACGTTCGCTTTTAAGCTCATAAAACTTGCATTAAATCATATTTTGCTTGACTGCGTCTCAAAAGATTTTGGTTTCACAATTTTTTTACTACCGAGTTTTTCCCGCACTTCTTGGCATAATTTACGATCTAAGCCAGTTTTAGACACAGACACTGACACATATGCAGCTCAGTTGGCTATATTATAACACATATGCCCATTGAAAATGATTAGTTTCTATTCAGAATTTCAAAAGAGGCTTTTGTATGGACCAAAAGCACTTCACCGACTATGGAATACTCTAGGGGAAACTACAGCTAATTCAGCTGTTTGACAACACCACAGCACCTAAACACCCGCTTGAGCAGCCAGGGTATCTGAATAGCAAACAAACAAAACTTTAGATTGTAGAATAACATTCATTTTGCAGAATTTTGGGGGCTTTGTCTCAAGCCAAGTGACATTTTAATTAATTTAAATGAATATTTCTTGTTAATAGTTGTGTGTTGATTTTGCAGTTTACTATGTAAACTTAAATGTCAAACATATAAAACCTTTATCAAATACTCCAGACACACTGGCACACTGGCTGGCTAGATTGTAAGGTAAACTGCTGAAATTGTGGGAGAAAACACGAGACACAAATCAATTTGCATAAGGAAAGAAACTTTTGTAACTTGCCGCTACGAAACTTTTGTTGCTCTTCTTGGCGTGTGTGTGTGTGTGGGGGAGGGCAGGGTGTGTGTTTGTGGGTTGATTGAGTATATGCTACAAGGTCTAGAGCTATGTGTGTTAAATTTGAAATTCAAATTTATGAAACTGCAGCAGTCGTAGTTCGCAGATTTCATCAGAGCAGCAAAGACATACACAGACAAGCTTGAGTACCCTTCAGTACCGGGCAGACCTGGGCAGATATGCATAGGCTTGAATACAGCTTAGAGTTCTAGCTTAAAGCCATATTTTTGTGATTGACTATATTTAATAAATTTTAATGTTTTTTGGACTTCGTTACGTTTGTCGCTTGCTATACTTGCTTTAGCATTCGATTTGGCCTTGAGTTCAGCTCACAGTACAAGTAACCGAACTGAAGGGTATACCCACACACATATGACAGACTGAAGCGCACAAATTTGCGGCATTCGCTTGATGCCTTAACAATTATGTAGCATACTTTTATGTGCTCCCTAGCATAGCTTCACATACACATACGCAAACGTCATAAAAACCTTTTTTTTTTTTTGTTTTGGTTTTTGGGACTCTGCTTTTATGTGGTGCAAATTTTTGGCCTGACTCGGAGACTTTTGCGGCCAATTCGGCTCGTTCGAAAGTCGTTCAGCTGGAATCAAGTTGTTAGCACAATTAGTGTGGGCGTGTCCCCCGCCTTCCCGCCCCCCTGCAACGCCCACTATGTCTGGGCGTTACAGTTGCGGCTTTTATTATCGGCTACGTGCCTCATTTTGTCCATGAATGTTAAGTAAAATTAATTGCGTAGCCGCTGGCAACAAGAGTGTGAGAATTTTATGCTGCTTTGTTTGCTTATTTTGACAACAGCAACAGAAACAGCAACAACAACAACAACAGAAGCTATGTTTGAAAAGTTTTTGAATAATTTCATTAATATATTTGTGTAAAATTGCAAGTAATTTTCAGACTCACACACATACACATTGCTGCTGCTTATTAGAATTTATAATTAGCTTTCAAAATGATAACAAGAAAATCCGACTGTTTGCTTCTGGCACAATTCAGCTACAGTTGTCAGCAGCATTACAGGGTATTAGCAGGTCGTGCAGCAGTGCCAAAGCTACACACTTTTAATTATACTTTTCAAGAATAAAAAATTAAACTTTTCACTGCGATTTTCTGGGGCAACATATTGGTAGGATAGGATACAAGGCCTTAAAAGCAGGTCAACGAAAATGTTGTACAATAAACTTTAATGAATTACAATTTGCTGTGTGGACAGGCGGCAGATGGGAGTGGCTGGGAAGAAAGTCTGCCAAATCGTTGTGCAAACAGACCAAAAAAAGAAAATAATAAAAGGAAGCAAACGAAAAACGAAGTGAATGTAAAAAGGAAATGAAAATATGTCGACGGAAATGAGGATTGACGCCATTCTCTGGTGCCGTTCACTGAGAATTACGAATTGAGGATTGCGTATTGGGAGATTGTGTGGAGATTGGAGAATTGTGGATTGGATTGGTGAATTGGACTTGTTTTCTGGTCAAATCCGGGCATGGGGCATTAATTTGCCGTTTCATCATTGTCAACAGTCGCAGTCAGAAAACAATAAATATTGTAAACAATTTGTTATGCGCCTTATGCCTGTCTGTGTCTCCCACACTCTCTGTGTGTGTGTTTAGGCCCCGGCAATAGTGGAAATGCCAGTGCAAATACTTAAACTAATGCTAAAAGGCGGAAATAAGGTTCGATTCGTATCGACCAATAAATTATCAACATCATCAGCAAGTGACTGCAACGTTAACTAGCTCCCACACCCCCTTACTCCTTACAACAGCGCCAAGTCGCGTCCACTTGTTCAATGTGACATTAATTACATCAAGCATCATTAAACGCTGTGATTCTGGCAGTGGCACTATATCGATAGTCACTGACTGTAAACTGCAGTGAACACACTGTAATTGTTCATTTGGAATCAGTTCGTTCAATTCACTGCAACTTTCGATAGGTTCGATCGTTAATCGAACGAAGCAGCGGTCGCAGGTTGAACTTTTTAATAGTAAAGTGCCGTGGGATCGCGAAAAATTAAAAGTGTTAAAAGTTTATTTGTGCGTGTTGCTATTAACTTGCTATTTAGCAAATTTTTAATACATTGCTGTGGCAAATCGTTTACCTATTCGTTTTTTCTTTTGCTTTTTGTTTTTGTGCTCATTTGCCGCACAGCAAAAATTTTTTTCGCGGCCTGTGATTTGAAAAATAATAATAAGCTCAAATCGTAGCTCACTGACTGATCATCCCCCAAACCAAATGAATAGGAAAACGATGTTAAAATTTGCACATAATACAGTTATCGTAATCATGACAATTGGCAGAATATACGAAAACATATGTGCATAAATGTTAATATATATTAATTCCTTTCTTTTCATGTTATTCCCTTGAAACTTTTCGTTGCGAGCCCTTGAAACTTTTCGTTGCGAGCTGTTAGTTTGATAAAATAGATTAAAATAAGTAATAGTGTTATTTTCTCTTTGTTTTTGTCTGTCGAAGAAACTGAAAATTTATGCAAGTAGAGAAAGAATTTGATTACATTCTTGCATTATGTGTTTTATACGCAAGTGCATTTTTCTTTTGGCAATTGCTTTGTCGCTGGCTGGCTGGCTGGCAACTGGCCAAGTCCAGAAAACAAAAGTCTCGACCCCAGTGCAGAAGCCGTGCTAGGAAGGACATAAGGAGCAGGAGAAGGACATCAAGTTAAATAGAAGAAAAGATGCGCCAGATGCGCTTGTTGTTGGGGGGCTCTGAACAACAGTAAATGCGCTTCGAACGGGGAAACCCCCTACATACATACATACATGCTGGCAAGCACTCAGGGACTCTCACATATTGTGTGCATTGAGTTACCCCACCAACTTACTCCCATACTTTCCCCCCTTTCTCTTGGGCTTAAATGGGCTTTACGTATACAAGGTCTATTTATTGCCTTGCTGCTAGAGGCCATTTTTCACTTGGGAGGATTTTCTACAAGCACTAGAATTTCATTTGCTAAATGTAATTCGATTTAACTTAAAGGCATTCTACAATTGCTCATTTTCTTGCAATGTCCATTGAAATATTCTTTGATTTGATGAAAGAGCAACTGCTGGTCGAGCACACTCAAATAGTGTTTTATACTATGCTTATTTCTTTTATTCAAGTTTGATTCACAGAGCACTTAACTGTGAATGGAAAAAGCGCACTGACAAAATAAAACATAAATTTCAAATGCATTTGATTTTTGCCTTTTCCATTTTCCATTTTCCATTTTATGGTTACATTTGTTGTACGCTTTTTCTGCCATTTTCCGGTTAAGTATTCATGAAATTGCATCAAATGATTAAAAATGCTATAGAAAAAGCTTTGCACTGGATTAAGTGCAAATGAAAATTTAATGATTTAACCAAATATTCAAAAAGTGTTATTTGTGTAATATTAAAGGGTTTTTTTTAAAAGGTTTAACTACTGTTAAATGTAAGCTAAAGCTTAAAAAGTTTATAAAACAATCTTTGCTTTAACTGTGATTAATCCCATCATTTTTTCTTCTTGTCTTGAATATTTAACTGATTGATTTTAAAGCTTAAAACATTTTATTTAATCTATTTCCCTGGAAATTCTTTGATTTAACTGCACTTAATTAAATTGAAAATTTGAAAAAGCTTTTTGCCAAAGTGCAGGGGAAAAGTCGCCACTTTGCAACATTTGCCCACTTGCCCATTTGCACCACTTGTGAACCACTTGCACCACTTGCACCGCAAATACAAATACAGAAATACACAAATTGTTTTGCATATTGCTTTGTGGCGCCGCACAAATATGGAAATTGCACTTGTCTGTGGAAACTGTAGCTGTAATGCTGCAACTGTAACTGTAACTGTTACAGTCTAACTGTGTAAAATCAAATTTTTGTTGGTTCCCCTCCCCCCCAGAGAGGAGATAGGGGCTGGCAGTGTTGCAAAATGCTCATATATAACAATCGGCGAACAATAACAACAACGCAGGCAAAAGTAGTGAATAGTAGCAACCAAAAAACACAGCTTGGCCAAAAGCAATAAACTGGCCAAATGGAGCAAGTGGTTGGCATTGCCACTAACCACTATACACACACAGTACCACTGTACCTTAGTGCCACGCCCACTTAGCCCACTGTTTATGTGGTTAGAGAGAGAAAGAGAGTAGAGAGAGAGAGAGACCAGCTTTTGCCAACTCAGCAGGCATTTAGTTTTGTGTAAAATGCAATTTGCTGCTTTTGCATAAAATTCCCATTGTTGTTTGAATAGCCCTTGAGATACCCTAAAATAATCTATAGCTGGTGTATATGCGTTGCTAACCATTTAAGTGAATTAGAGTAATGATGACCAGAAGTTCCCTAAGCCACTCTGTTGGGACTCAAATATGAATTTTGCTACCTTACTCAAAGTGATTTTTAAAGAGTATTCTATTGTTTGTTCAGTGAAAGTTATGAGAAATGGAAAAGCGGTACATAACTAAGCATTCACTTTGTTGATTGAAAACTATATAGTCTGTGGGTTTACGAAAGTGCCGACTTACGGGCAGCCAAAATGTCCGTGAAGGACATAATGTAGCATTCACTTGCTCGATTGCAAAATGTTTACTGCTTTAAGTGTTGCTCTGATCAGCGTGCAGCTCAAATGGTAACAGCTAAGCGCTTGAATTTTTTTACAATACACAAACTTTATTATATTTTAAAGCTTTAGCGAAATGCAGAACGTAAGCCACTTTATCCACTACATATACTTGTATTTATTTTGTGTTGTCTGCTGCTGTCAGACAGAGTTAATCCAGCATATGGTAGAGCATTACAAATCATGTAACTGTCACTATATTTTCAAGGGATTAACGCTCTAATGGCTACACACATACACACACATGTACATATATGGCTTATATATGTTAGACCTACCTATAAATTTACGTAAATGGCTCCACTTGCTGCTGCTGCTGCTGCTGCTGCTCGACATCCAGCAAACTTAAATCGTTGAATGTTGCACAGTTTTGAAGCACTTGACTGCTGGTTGCATTAATTAAATCAAAGTCAATGTCCAGACGATGCTCAGACTTGGATGTGGTAATCGTTTGTAGTGTTGCCTGCTTCTCCCCCTGATACTCCCCCTCAGCATCATCATCATCACTTTTGCTGCTATTCTGCTGGCATTCAATGGCATAACAAAGGTTATGCTCTGTTGCCTCCTGATGCTCCCGCTGTTGTTGTTGATTAGGACCAGCAGCAGCATCAGCATCAGCAGCTGCATCAGCATGATAATGATGTGCTGTTGATGTTGCTGTTAGCTGTGATGCCGCCTGCTGTTCGTAGCAGTAAGCATTGCTGTAATCATCGTTGTTGTACTCATCGTACTCATCCATCAGTGATTGCTCCGAGTAGCTTTCATCGTCGTCATCATAGGCACAATCAAAGTAGCCACTCTGTGTAGTGATGATGTAAATGTTTGACATACTTTCAAACCCTTTGTTTAATCTGCTTGACCCCCCAATGGGGGCCCTGCATACGCACCTGACAGTCCAAGCAACGGCAATTATCACAGAGACTGCAGCTCAGTCCCAAAATGTCCGCTGCTTCCTGATATAATTCATAGCTCGACCTTGTTGTGGCTTCTTCTGCTTCTTTCACCTCCTGTTGCTGCTGCTGTGTGTAGTTGGTCAACTTGTTGTTGTTGTTGCTGTTCTCATTATGCATGCTCCAATTGTTCAATTTATTTTGCTGTTGCTCCGCTTCGCAGTTCCTGTTGCTGCTGTTGTTGTTATTCTTGCTGGCTGAGTGAACGCCCAATGATGATGTTGATGCGGACGCCATGGCCATCGCTGTGTAAAGATTCGCCTCATTGCTGAAATGAAAAGTTGACTGTTATTTAGCTTTTGGTTGACTAAACTAAACGCATATCGTTTAAACGGAACAGGAACTTTACAATACACACAGGAAGCAACGCGTAGTCGATTGATTTGCAGATTGTAATAAAGTATTGCATACTTTTCAGCGCCACATAGTTGGAAATTCACTATGTGCGAATTTAAAGCAATACCTTTCTTTAAAGAAGACTACGCTTCGTACGTAACTTGCAATAAAGTGTTGTAATTGTAGAGTTGCCACTCTTTAGAAATTGTTTACAGCAGCACTTTCATTCCCTCTCAACCCATAGAGGGCCATTTGTGTTGATATCAAAGGGAACGCAGGCCGTTAAAAAGAGCTGTCTACCGTTACACGGGAAGCCGCTTATCAGTTGATGAGGGACCGAAAGGAGGGAACTGCGTGAAGCAGGGCGTGGAGGAGCGGGAGAAGGGGCTTAACAGAAATGCAAATAGTTGCAAAGTGCGCAGCAAACTTTTGTGCAGAGAGCAAAAACAAAAAAAAGAGAGAAAAAGAGCTGGGAGTTAAATATAGTTGGCAAGTTATTTTGTCACACTTGAAGCGCCTTGATGGAGCTGTTCTCGCTGCCTGCTCTTTGAGTTTTCTGTGTTTTCCCTGCGTTCCTGTTTCTCCAACAACTCTCCTCTGCCTTCCAGCCTATAAAAAACTCTTGTAATCAACTAAAAAATGTAAATTATACCCGAAAAAGAATTCACAAAAAAAATAGCCGACTGCATTTCCCTTCTGACAGTTTCTTACTAATTAAAGTCTCTAATAAATCAAAAGGGAGCTGCGTTTCCCTTTTTTTTTTTGGTAGTTGCAATTACTAAAATATTTAGCACTCTGCACTTTGACAGCGTCATTATGAGGCAGAAGGTGGTGTTGTGGGGGGAGGGAAAGTGGAAGTTCTTTAACTTGGCACAAAGTTAATGAGAAATTGTTTTGAGCCTTTTGTGCGCACAAAAATGAACAATTCTCCTGGATTTTTAGCTTTTTTTAAATTGGTTTACAGCTACGCCCACTCGATGCTGTTAGTTATTGAAATATGATTATTGCACTTCTCAATGTGTGTGTGTGGCAGCAAACGGCGCTTTTGCCACTTTTGCCGCTGTGGCATGCATTTTAATCAACTTTATGGCACATGGCAACAGTTTCCAGTGCCTCTAGCTCCCAGTTCACCACCCTTACGGTTGGAACGTTGTGCATCGGCCTTTGAATGTTGAGCGCTTCACTGAATTCCCGTTAGCGCGTTAATTTTTCAATTTCGCAAATGGCTGCGCCAACAAAACACACGCAAAACCAACAACAAGAACAACAACAAAACAAAATGGCGAAATGGCAAAACCGTTGAAATTGGCACAAAGTTTGCTCGGTGATCAAAACTTATGACTTCATGAACAATGCAAGAAACTTGCAAAAACTAAATGCGGCAAGAGCATAGGCAGAGACAGAGACAGACACGGTGGAAGAGAGAGAGAGAGAAAGATACACTAGATAAGAGCACTACAACAACAAAAAAGAGGAGTGAGCAGGACATTCAATATCCTGAACAGCTAATTGAATGCGCTTAACAGCCACAAAAACAAAAACAAAACCAACAGCAACAGCAAAAAAGTTGAGCACATTTTACGTTGGCATGTCTGTCATAAAATTGCGCCCACAGCAGCGAACGTGTTGACGTGGCCAAAAGCACCTCATAAATTGCAAGACTATCATTAATATTTAAAGCCAATTTCGTGCTATCAGCCGCAATGCCATTAAGATCGAGTCTTGGCCAGTGACACCAGCTGAAACATGGCAACTGATTAAGTTTACTTTATTAAGATTCAGACGAAATATGTAAATTTAGAGCTTTTAAAGCACATTAAAGCTTTGACGTTAAAATACTTGCACTTGAATTACATTTTGAAAACTATTTGATATAGTAGCTCAGCTGAAAGCTGCTTTGTAAAGCTGCATTAGCTTTGAAAGCACATTAAATAGTGTTAACCTCAAGTTTTAATGTGCTTTAAAAGCTCAACTACTTATATGTTTACTATAAGCTACATTTTCTGATTAATACTAGAAAAACCCATTTAATTGTGAGCAACTATCACGTGATTTGTCAACGAGCCTATTAAAATACCGTTAAAAAAACTTTGCTACACTTTGTAAACTTTGACAAACAAGCGGTTAATGCTTGAGAAGTGCGACACTTTCGATAAGTTTATCATTGCCCCAATTTTCGGTTGATATTAAACTACATGCCTGATTTTACTGGTGCTCATAAGCAGCGCATGGTAAACTTAATGACAAAGATGTTGTCGGGACAGCGCACAATGTGAAGCATCCTTAAGCATCCTTTGGCAGTGGGTTGGACTGGTTGGTAGGGGAAATGGCGAGAATGCGGTTGAAGCAACTTGCAAAATTCCGTTGCCCCAATAAACTTGTGGACCATAAAAAGTTGCCCACAATTTTAGCACCGCAATATGCCTTATAACATTTATGTGAATTTATAAGTTTTTGCCACATAGTAGTTGTAGCAGGAAGTGGAGTCCTACATACATACATACATACATACCTGCTGGGCGAAAGGGAGGTGGGAGCAGTGGCCACCGCATCTACCGTGTGACTGTTGCTGTTGTTGTTGCTGTTGCGCCATTTTTCTTCTTCGAGAAATTTCAAAAACTTTGTCTTCTTGGCAATAAGCGTTGATTTGACATTGGTGCATTTCTTCTTGTTGGCCGCGTTGCCACCAAGAAATGGTAGTGAACCTGCTCCTGTACCTGCTCCTGTTCCATTTCCCACTGGGACCTCGAGCGGATCACAGATGCGACTCTGCGTAGATGTTGCTGACAGGCAGCAGCAATTGTTATGGCTTCCGACTGGGCAATTGTTGTTGTTGCTGCTGCTGCTGCTGCTGCTACTACAGATGCTATTGTGGTTGTGGTTGTGGCTCTGCTGCTGATTTCTGTGGCTGACATTTTGGCAGACGTTTCCACCGACAACGCCAACTCCAACGCCAACGCCGACGCCGCTGCAATTGAACAATTTCTGCAGAGCTGTTGTTGCCGGTGAACACATTGCGGTTGACATTGATGTAGCGACCGGATTTACGTAGTTTGTTGTTGCAGCTATTGTTGTTGTTGTCATTGTTGCTGCTGCTGCTGCTGCTGCGATTATTGTTGTTGTCGTTGCGGCTGCTGCTGCTGCTGCTGCCGCTGCAGTTGATGACACTGCTGACGAGTTGCCACTGCTGGCGGCTGTTGTTGTGCCAAAACTTTTGAATTTATGCTGCAAACTGCAGGCAGCACTCGAGCAACTTGCGCCAATTGAATTTCTTGTCCTTGTTGCTGCTGCTGTTGCTGCTGTTGTTGTTGTCCTGCTGCTGCCACTCATTTCACGCCCAGTTGCATGTGTGCCAAAGTCCTGTAAATATGCAGCAAACAAAATTCAATGCGCTTGAAATTTTGAACAAGACTTTTGCAAAACTTACGCCATACGATGGATTGTTGTAGCCGGCATTAAGTACATAAATGGAATTCTGATTGCTGCACTGATAGACCATGTTGTCCATGTTTTGAACTGAAAAGGAGTAAAGAAAGTTGATTGAACTGTTAATTTGGGAAGCAGCAAATTGCACTCATTAAACAAAAAAACATGCATTGTTAACTAATACACCAGAGACTACATAAATAATAGATTTAATACCAATTTGTAAAAACACACATGAGAATCACTTTAAATTAGCCTCTTTAAGTTGCCTTGCGTTGCCCCAAAATCCCAAAGCATACTTTTGGGCTGCAAAAATAACCAAATAATGTAAACTTCCCCTTTTGAAAATACTGTTGCCTACTTTGGGGCGGCAGCTTTAATATGCATGCAAATAATACAAAAAATATGCAAATGTTGATAGCTTTAAATCAAACATTGATTCTGATTTCTGTGCCCAAAAAATTATCGCCTGCTGTCCCAGAAATACTCTTGCCCCCCCTTTGGCAAAGTTTGGGCATTAAGAAACGTACCAAAATAAAGAAAATTAATTTAAATTCTGATTGATGGAAATGCGTTGAAGCAAACGTCTGCTGTGATTTGGCGTTTTATATTTTTTGTATTTGTTGTTCCTGTTTTTTAGACTTACCAGCCGAACTTTCAATGAATTTCGTTTCGTAAATATCCGATGAATTTCTTAAAAATCGCTGCTCTCCTTTTGCTCCCCGCTGCCCGCTGTCGCTGACAAGTTTCAATTTTAGCTGCTCACTGGAAAGTGTTGATTGAACTTGAGCTGCTGTTGATGCTGCGCTCTTTAGTTTCTGCTCTCTTTGTTGTTGTTGGTTTTGGTAATGGCCGGATGGCAGCTTGTGTTGTTGGTAATCAAAGCTGCAATTACCGCTGTACACGTCCAATTGAAGCGGAAATTTATGCGGCTGTTGTAGCGTGTAAACGCCAGCATCGACAATGTTGCTCCTGTTGCTGTTGCTGCTGCTGTTGTTGCTGTTGTTGTTGTTGTTGTAGCCAAACCAGCTCGTTAGCCACAAGGATTGTAAGTCTATAAAGCAGAAAAAGAAACGAAACGCAAAGAGAATGGTGGAAAGGGAGTGTGAGTGTTAGCATATTGAGCAAAATAAGCAAGTTTTTGCGGTTAGCATGAAATGTAGACCCAGATTTGTTTAATGCACAGGATGAGCATTTGTTCCATGTTCATCAGTTGTTGTTGCTGTTGTTGTTAAACACGCAGAAGGACGTATTTGTGTTATTCATATTACTTGCTAGGCTTTTAGCTAACTAGCCACAAACAGCTCAACTTGAACATACCCTGTAGAGGCAGTAATCATAAGCAGCAAAATAGTTTTGTGTACCCATAAAACTACTTTCTTTAAGGTAAATATATTTTAAGACCGAACTGCTTAATTTAAAAGCAACACTATTAAACACTATTTAACAAATAACTTCAACAAATCAAACTACCCCTTTTGGCCATAGCTCAAAGTAAAATGAGCTGAGGCCTTGTCTGTTTGGGCCATGATAAAATGATGCTTGAAAGGCGGTTCATTGAAATGAACAGCAACAGTAGGTTGTGGCTCATTCCCAGCTACCATTAAAATCCGCACTCATGTACGACTATACAAATGTATTGTATATGTTGTAACTATATAGTATATATATATCTTGCTTTAGCACTGCTCTTGGGTACTAACAATGCGTTTGTCAGTTTCAATGTTATCTCTGTCCGCTTTAACGGCCCAAAAGCACTAACAATGCCAAAAGCTACGAATTTGTTTTCAGGCACGCAAAATAATCAAAAATAATCCTTTTTCCCCACTTTTTTTTTGTTAGGTACAGTTGTGTTGGTTTTTTTTTTTAGGTCTTTATTTTGAGGTTAGAGCGGAGCTTAGTTATGGATGCCATTGTTGGTCTGTCTGACCAATCCAGCTAAAGCTTGTTGATTGTTTTCATAGGCCAAATTGTGCCACACACCCACTCACACACACTTTTATGTAGTCAAATGTATACACTTCAATTGTTCGCTTGGGCAATTTGTATGCATTATAATTTATTATGCAAAATCATGTGTCAAAATTGCTGTGAGGGCATTTTATTTGTATTGCAGGAGCATTGGGTAGCATGAGTATTTGTACTCATTTGCTTACGAAACCCAAAAAAAAAAAAAAACAACAAAAAATACAAGCTAAGCTCATGTGGATTCGCTGGCAAAGGATTCCATTCATCAAAATGTCACAACAGTTGGCCTCTCGGGTAAATCCGATAAAGCTAGCGAACAAAATCTTCTCTGATATGCTGCCATTAATCGCAGCTCTAACCCTCTTGCAGGCGAATTGTACCATGTGTTTTTTGGGGTTCAAAGGACAGTGAAACTTTCACGTGCTAAAAAGCTAAATATAGAAAAAAAAGCCCAGCTTGTCACACTGTGCGAAGCGGGAAAGTCTGCTATTTACTTTAATAAATTATTAGCTAACTTTTCTGAAAATTTCAACATAAACGCATAATAAATGTGGAAATTATGTGGAAAAGCTTTTAGTGCTTATCAATAAATTTAGTTTCTAGTTAATGTATCTGTAGTAGTAGCGTATTAAGTGTGCAGTTTGTCTCCAATATAACTTTAAAGCTTGTAAATGCTCCCAGTTTTGCACAGTGTAGCACACACATGCCTCAACGAAACAGCTTTTAATGGAAGGTGTCATTGTTGTCATCTTTTCTACGTGTTGTAGTTATTGTGCTTGGGTCGTCATGTGTGTTGTTTGCTGTTGTTGTTGTTGTTGTTTTTGGTATCCCTGGCAAAAAAGCTGGCTGGTCGTGAGCATTTCTAATGAGCGGCAATAAAGCAAATGTGGCAGGTGACATACATCAAACAATTTGCACATTATAATTGTTGACACGCTGTGTGTCGTCGTCGTAGTCGTTTCCAGACAGATCCCTAAGCTAGGTCCTTCGACCTAAAGCAGTGTCATTAGTAGCCCCAAAAAAAAAAAAAAATTGGGAAGTGAGGGGAGAACGGTATCGTTTGCCAACACAAAATGCCTGGCTTTGGTTTATTTTACTTTATTTTATTTTATTTTCTATATAAGTATTATATTATTTGTTTGGGGCGCGTCGTGTCCTGTGCATGCTAATAATAATACTTGTATTTATTTTAGGATTTGCGTAAAATGGCCGAAGCGACGAGCAGGCAAACAAGTCAAGCGAATCACAATAAGCGCTTTTCTGGGTCGACTTTTGGGTCGAATCCTAACCAGTATTTGGCAATGGGGAGGCGGCGGGAGGTTCGGGGGTTTACAGCATATCGCAGTCACTGAAGCATGGCATATTTGTCATAATCAGCGCTTGGGCAAAAGTTCCACACACACACTCTCAGTCTCTATGAATGCGATTTGTGACTCAAAATTTTAGCAGTTTGATATAACGACTAGTTTTGCGTGCCGGGGATTAAGAACTTGAAGCTTTCAACCAATTGGGAATTATAAATAGCCAACAATTTAACGCGGTTTCAATGGCTTAAAGCTTATGGAACATATACGACAATCTAGCGATTCATTAACACATTCCCAAGAAGGACTGACTGGGCTTTTTTTTAGCGTTATCGCCAGTTCCGGCAGGCAAATATTTGTCAGGCAAAGTCCGTCATGAAGTGCGCTAGAGAGTCGGTGGATTCAGTTGGGAGCGTAAGGTAGGGAAGTAGGATTTGAAAGTGGTCATAAAAAAATGTTCTCGATTTGCTTCGATGCGCACATCAATTGAAAGGTCACGTATTCGCAGGTGTCTCCGTCTCTACACTCTCACATTGCCTGTTCTACTAGTAAACAAATCAATATAGATATATTTTTAATAGATTTATTTAACTGCAGATTTATGTATGTACATATGTATGTTGTTATTTATTTATTTAGCATTTTCATTAGCCAAACTGCAAAACAATATGCGGTCTAGTTTGTTTCCCTTTTGTTTTCAAACATAAATCTAAAGCCCGAAATGCATATAAACAATTTTGGACAGGCGTTGTAATAACCCAACAAAACATATATATGTATATATCTGCGGATTTATTGACAGAAAAGGCAATAAATAAACATTGTACGCAAAACAAATCCTTAGTTCTTATTGTGTGATTGTGTGTGTGTGTGCGGAAATTTCCGCTCTGTAATCCTTTTATGTAGCGATTATCGATATATTTTTTGGCATTCCAATAAGCAGTTATTCAAATCGGATTTAGATTGCTGGTTGGCATAATGCCATTTGGTCAAGTGCTCAGTTATTCAGCTGTTCCGTTATGCTGTTATGCTGTTGTTTATTGCCCAACACACAACGTGGCGTATGCGTAATGTGTGTAATGAAAAACAAGCGAATAGAACTAAGCTGTAAGCTACTAAATCTGAGTGTGTGTGCAGCCCTGGCACGTGTCCGTTGAGTTTTTGGCTATGTATATGGGCTAACCGAGCAGGATGTGGGGACTAAAACTGTCCGGGGTCCATAACTTAGAGGTTAGGTTAAGGAAATACCCAAAATATTTCACTTTGAAAGATCTGAGGAGCAAGATTTTTAACACACTTGTAATGAAAAGCTGGCAAATAAATTCTCCAAGGGTCTGCGCTCTTTAAATGCCAAGGCAATCAAGAGAGCAACAACATGGCAGAGCTGGAGAAACGGAGAAACGGGAGAGAAATGTGGAGAAAAGTGAAAAGACGATGGGGAAAACACTTGAAATGTGAGGCATTTATGTTTAAGGCCAGCTGGCACTCGAAAGCAGATAAACATTATTTAAGAAATATGCCAAGTGCGTGTTTATACAGCAACACACACCCGCACACACCCCCGCACACCCGCACACCCACAAATAAACACAAACACACACACATCTTTAGCTTGAGGCAAAATTTACATGAAGCTAAGCAAATGTTTGCGCTGTCACATGTTTTGTTCTTGTTGTTCATCTTCTGCCTCTCCTTTTCCTCCATCTATCTCCATCTCCAACTTCATCTCCTTCCACTTTTGTTGTTCTGTGGTTCGTCATGTCCAATGTTATTGGAGTGCAGTTATTAGTCGTAATTAATGAAAGCAAAACATTTTCCTCTAATTGGATGGAACGACATAACATTTGCTTTGATACAACAATATTTGATTTTGGCCAGGTCGAAAGCAACGGCAGCTAAAACGCATAGCTGCAATTGTGCGGCAGGAGCGAAAACGTGAAAGTGAAAAAAAAGCATGGAACGGACCTTGAGAAGTTCAGTTTACTTTCAAGTCTTGCGGCACTTCAATTCTAATGGAAATGACACATAAAACAAAAAACAGAAACCAGCAAAAAAAACATACAGCACACAGATAGGTAGAGCTCCAACGACAGTGGTATACTCAGTAAAAGGACATTGTATTTATAGAACGACTATTTAGCTAATGGACCAATCTTGTTGGAACTTACAGGTATCGTTACACAACACTAAACCCTTGAAATCGGTGCAATTTAAAGTGTTTACAATGGAATGGGCCAGTTTTAATGACTTTGCTATTTGTGCATAACAAATCTAGTTCTGTACAACTCTTATAACATGAGTATTAAGTTAATTCAGTTCACGCATATTGATATGCATTCTGCTGCCTATTATACCCTTCGAACAGTGGGTATAGCAAACAAAACTGGCAACTGAGAGGCAAAAAACATCAGGACAACGAGAAGAGCCAATTTCAAATGTCTGACCCGCAGGACAAGAACGTGGAGACTGGGCAGCGAGACATTGGGACTCGGGGACAAAGGGACAGCAGGACAGCAGGACACGGCGATGAAGTGTACAAAAAAGTTGAAGTACGTGGTAAAAAAAAAAGAAAAGATATTCTATTTTTCTTTCAAGTCTCGTGTTTTTTTTTTTTTTTACTCACTGTCTTTTGTCGTTTGTTGGTTTGCTGCCAATGTAAACACATTAGATATCTCTGTGTTCTATCTGGTATCTCTGCATTTTCCCACCAACCAACACCCAAAAAAAAAGAAAACAAAGAACTTTCTCAGTTTGGTGAAGTGCTTTTGGCGCATTTTATGCGTAGTGTTGTTGCCTCCCTCGTACCTAACGGTAAAGGCATCTACTGACTTGGATGCCTTCAGCACGCAACACAATCACTCATTGCCAGTGTGCTGAACGCACTTATTCGCATTTCGCAGTTCCAACCGTTTGAGATTGAGATTTAAGATAAGCACGCGTTTAAGCTAGACAGAAAGAGAGAGATAGTGTAGAGAGAGAGATGTATAGAGATAGCGACTGTTGTGTCTTTAAATCAGAAATCAAATGTCATTTGCATTTTTGCAGCTCCATTTGATTTTCAACGCTTTCATCTTTTCTACTCCACACTACCCCAAAAGTCGACTGCAATAATTTATAATTTCTGCAGAACTTTCAACCGCTTGGCGCGTGCTTAAAACCCACTGTGCACACACACATGCTAACAGACACGTAGCTAAACACTCATAGGAGTCACACACACTAAATATTCACTAAATGCAACCAAATTTTGTCATTTGTTTCAGACGTGATTAGATTACACAATGATACTTGCCTCTCTCTCTCTCTCTCTCTCTCTCTCTCCATTTCTCTGTCCACATTCTGGCTAACAGCTTTTGGTCTAGTTTGGCAAAGTTTTTTAGCTCAAAGCATTTTTAATAGCAGAGCAGAACTGCTTATTAAACTGGCCTCGTTAATACAAGTACTAATATAAGTTGTGCCAAAGTATATAGTGACAGAACTTTCATTTAGTTTCAGTTCATTGCTTACTTTTGGATTCACTCATACTTCCGATTACTTGAAGCACGTAGTCACCACACCAACAACACCAAGCAGGTGGTTTTGCGGTGGTTTCGGTTAGCCAACTTCGAGTTCAAGTCCAAGTCCAAGTCCTTTATCATAAACAGTTGAGTCATTTAAGAGGCTTAATGCTGAAATTAGTTTATACCAAATGAATGTGTTGTGTTGTTGGTTGACAGTTCCAATTCCATTTTCAGTTTTTCCAGCTCTACGGCTGACAAATCAGTTGGGATTCGTGTGCGAAACACATGCTGAATATTTGATTTGTCAGACAGAGACATACTCATTAATTTGAATTAATATGTATGTAGAAAATTCACTCTGACAGCTGCATAATATTTCCATATTCATTGTCAATTTCACTTTGACATCAATTTTAATCAATGCCGGATGATGGAAATGCCATAGAAATTCATTGGGGACTCAACACATAAGCTGTGTGTGCACTTAAATGAATAAATCAATTATGTGTAAGCAATTTTAAGCTACTCTTTGCTTAGTTACGTACATTAGGAGACATATTTAAGCAGTTGCACTGCTTGCAAGCAGTGCAGTTATAGCCAGTCTTGTATTTTAATTAGTCATGATCTTGTTATCGCTCTCTTCCCTCTCTGCGAACTGCATGTGACCAAAATGAGCAAAGAGAGCTGATGAGCTGATCAGCCATACTCTTGGAGAACTTTATTAGACAATTAAACGATAGATATATTTTTTAATAGTCTAGTAGTTTTTTCATTAACTTTTTATATTTTTATTTAAATTTTTCCAGTAAATACCTATTTGTTATATTTTCTTTGTGCCATTTGAGTATGCCAAACACATTTGTTGTTTTTGCTCTGTAAGCGCTCTCCCACTTTTACGTTTACGCTCTCAGCAATGTCAGCACATTGCTCTCGCCAGCGCTCTCTTGCCAGTGCTCTTTGAGGGTGAGAGCGTGCATGTGTATACACTGTATACTTTATATACATATTTATGTGGAGAGCACAAAATCAGCTGCTTCAGTGTCGTTTTGCCGGCTGTTGAAGTAAGACGAAGTGTTGCGCTGCAGCGTCTTTCTGCTTGTCACGTGCTCTTCCCGCACCGCAATGGCGCTCATTGAAGTATTTTTTCTGCTCACAATTATCGGTGCACTGCTGTACAAATGGTCCGTATCGGGTCTGTCATACTTTGCCAAGCGGGGCGTGGCTCATGAGCCGCCCAAGCCGCTGCTGGGAAATCTGCCGCTGTCGGTGCTGATGGGCAGTGGTTCCTATTTGCGATACAGCATTGAAGTGCATCGGAAGCTGAAGGAGCATAAAATCTACGGCGTCTATCAGTTTAGCGAACCGCTCTATTACCTGGCAGATGCGGAACTGATACGTCAGGTGGGCATCAAGCATTTCGATAACTTTACCAATCATCGTCAGGGCATAACCGATGATAATGCCACGGGAAATAGTTCGGTTATGTCCAAATCTCTGTTGTCTCTCAGAGATCGTCGCTGGAAGCAGATGCGTTCCACTCTGACACCCACATTTACGGGTGCCAAAATACGGCTCATGTTTGAACTGATTCATACGTGCAATGTGGAAGCAGTGCGGTATGTGGAGCGCCTTCTGAAGGAGCAGAACAAAGAGACTAAAACTGATTCGGTGGAGTTGGAACTGAAGGAATTCTTTACACGCTACACCAATGACGTCATTGCCACGGCTGCATTTGGCATACAGGTGAACAGTTTTGTGGATCAGCAGAATGAGTTCTTTACGCTCGGACAGCGGGTGTCTCAGTTCAGTTTCTGGGGTGGACTCAAGGTGCTGTTGTACATACTGCTGCCGCGTCTAATGAAGGTAAGTCTAGATAAAGCTTCTTAAAGTCTTTTATCAAAATTCTTAACTTTGTTTTAGGCTCTACGAGTACCTCCCATGGATCTAAACAATGTGGAGTACTTTAAGCGTCTGGTCTTTGGCGCCATGGAGCAGCGTCGGGAGCAGCAGATTGTGCGTCCGGACATGATTCAGCAGCTAATGGAAGCGCAGCGTCTGTTCAAGGAGCAGCAGCAGGAGAAACAGCAAGAGGAGCAGCAAGAGCAACAGGATACAGCTGAATTCAATGATGAGGATCTGTTGGCACAGTGCCTGCTATTCTTTTCGGCTGGCTTTGAGACAGTCTCCACCTGTCTGAGCTTCACCAGCTACGAGCTGCTCAAGAATCCCGAAGTGCAGCAAACGCTCTACGAGGAAATCTTGGAGGTGGAAGAAAAACTGCAGGGGAAGCCACTGGACTATGATAGTCTCATGGGCATGAAGTATCTGGATTGTGTCATCTCAGAGTCGCTGAGAAAGTGGCCACCCGCTATTGTTATCGATCGCATGTGTGCCGAGGACTTTGAGCTGCGTGACGAGGATGGAGAACTGTTGCTGAAGTTACGCAAGGGTGAACTGGTTCATGTACCCATTGTGGCACTGCATTACGATCCCGATAACTTCGAGGACCCCGAGGAATTTCGACCCCAGCGATTTGATGATGAGCACAAGCAGCAGATTAAACCGTTTACGTATTTGCCCTTTGGCATAGGTCAACGCAGTTGCATTGGCAATCGCATGGCTCTAATGGAGGTCAAATCGCTAATTTATCAGCTTGTGCTCCGATTTCAATTGCTGCCTGCGGAGCGTACAACTCGGGATATGATGGCCAGTATTACCGGATTCCGCATGGAGCCCCGTGAGCTCTTCTGGTGCCGTCTGCAGCCCCGACAAACCAGACAGACTACCTCTAATTAATTGACCCCTGTGGAACCGCTACAGTTTCCCCAGGTATTTGATAACAAAAGCTCTACTCAATTTTGATTTGAAGCTTTAAGACTTGAATGTGCTTGTGCAAAGCTCTTGTCATTCAACTGTAATCAGAACGCATAAAATTATGCAAAATAAAAGAAGATCGAAAAAAATGCGAAAAATCAGGCAATTTATATTGTTGTTTTTGTGTGACGCGTTGAAAACCTGACAAATTTGCTGTGGCAATTTCTATACATTATACATTGTAGGTGGCAGCCATGTCATAACACTGTCACAACACGATGGTCACAGCAACAACCGCAACCGCAACAACAGCAACAACAACAAAACACATATATTTATGACTGGGCGACTGTGGTTACAACAACAAACGTGTTAAACGAAATCACACGACGCCAACGTACGAGTACAATATATATATATGCTATATGGATATATGTATACTGTTACGTGTGTGTATCGCATACACCGCAACAACACACGGCAGGACATGGGACACAGTGAGGCACATTAAGGATTATTTATTGGACGTTATTTTTCAGGCGGCATTAAAATTTTTGTACATTATGAATTACATTTCACTTGTGTCATAAACCGCGTAAAAAATGTTACCCCAAAAAAGATGGCAAGAAGGTACGGGTATTTGGTAGGCGTGCAATACGAAGAATAACTAATTTAGGTAAGCATTTAAAGTAAATGCTTCACTATTAATAAGACAATAAAGTTTAGATAAATATTTGGCAATCAGTTGTATGTTACATTTAAATGCAAAAAAGTTATGTCGAGTTGTATGTTTTATCCCTTTAAAACATTAAAACAGTCATAACTTTTCTAAGACTTGACCAAATGCCATGCGATTTAAGTTTTGGGAACATAAATTGCTAGTCAGATTTATATAACTTGTAGATATACAAAAATTTAAACACACAATCAGTTTCTACGCCAAACTTGACATGGGATTCGTTGCGCTTAAGTATTATGCATATGGTCATTAAGAAGTTGTAGGACGCTATAAAAAAATACAATTAGATAGAGAAGAAGAGTGTGTGGGAGAGAAAGAGAGAGAGAGAGCTGAGAGCATACACTCGTACGTAATTAGCCGCATATCGTATTTAACTTTTGGCTCATAAAACTTGCAACTTGGCTTAAATTAGTGGCAGAGTTTTTTATTGGCAACACTTTCAAGTTCTTTGTTGTTTAATAGCCAAAGAGAACAACAGCAATAACAATAACAAGAGCAAGAACCAGAACCAGCACCAGAACAAGACCAAGAACAAGAACAACATGTGCATGTTAATGTCCTTTGGGGTCAAGTATATGAGCCTTGGCCCTCCGTTGGCGAAGGGAATACGTTTTGGGGTCAGTCATTCAGTCAGTTAGTCGTCAGCACATGCGAAAGCTTGCAACGCGGCGACAAATGCGCTGAAGGACTCCAAAAGCCAGTGACAACAGCTGCTGTTGTTGCATCAAGGATGAATTCAAAGTGTTTTTCTTTATCCTCCTCCTTCTCCCTACCCCCTGCCTGCGCTATGTGTTTCTGCTGCTTTGTCTTTTTATGTGCCGTTGGCTGAATTCAGTCGAACGTGGCGTATGCGTAATCTCTTGAAATGTAAGCGTAAACAACATAAAAGTCGCAGCAAAGCAGAGAAACAGCAACGAGACAAGATGAGACGAGAGTCAACAACCACGAAAAAGCCAAATCCGTCGACTGTTTTGCCAATGTGTTCACAAAAGCTTATCAATCAATTCGGGCTACCAGCAAAGCAGAATCAAAGAAGAAGATGGCGAAGGCGAAGGCGAGCAGTCAGCTACTATGTCTGCTATCCTTTTCTATCTGCTGCTAGCATCTGACAGAGGTCATAAAGAAAAGTTTGGCGTCGCGACCGCTAGACGCCAGGAAACGCCCTCAATTCAAATTTCCCCTTCAGCCCGCATGGCCCAAAACATAAAAACCTCAAGAAAATGCAGCAACGAAGAGCTTGATCAACTGTAAAATGCGCTGTGGTAGTGCAAAGTGCTGCTTGAATAGTAGTTACCGTACACTAAAACTGATTGGCAAATGATTAATAACTTTTTTCCAACTGAAACGATCGTTATGAAATTTTCAGAATTGTTTGGTAATACTTTTTGCTAAACATGTGTTTAGTTTAATGAATAAAGTAGTAGCTATAATATAGCTTGTAGCCAAAAGACATGTGATATCTGTAAATTAAAATCAACTATAGCTGGCTGATTAGCTGAATATTATACATAACAAATTTGCTACTGTTAGCTCTTGTCAACTCTGTGATTCTTTAGTTTTGTAGGAAGAAACTTATGGAGCAAATGCTGATTATACCCTCGACACTGGGTATAACAACAAAAACAAGAACTTGACTTGAGCAACAACAATAAAAATTGCCAAAGTCTGTTGTGTGTGTGTGTGCGTGTGTTTGTGACTGGAGACGTGGCAAGGACGATACAATGATAATGCCAAGCGTAATAACAGCAAAACGGCGTCATCACAATAAGAACAACAACATGCTAAGGAGTAAGCAGAAGCAAAAGACACAGAGACAGCAATAGAGATAGAGATAGATACAGTGAAAGCGAACGCAGCGCCAAAGGGAAAAGCTGAGAGTTCTCAGAGCTCAGAACTCGACACTAACAATTTTGGCACAATGGAAATTGTCGCCGATTTCTTTGTTTTTGTTTTTCGTCATCATGCTGGGGCGATGTGTTCGCGATAAGCACGAAGTGATAACATTTCAAATATATATGCATATATATGTGTGTGTAAAGCGTGCCATGGCAAAGATGAGAGCGTGCTTCTAATATTGCAAATTGTGAATTGTGTGACTAAAAATAGACGACTGACTAATCAAAATAGATGCGAATGGCAAATGTATTGAGCATTCATACAAACATACATACTACATATATATCCATAGTTACTATATACCGTAGCATATATATATTACTTGTATTTCTATTTGCACAAAATACTTTATTATGCTGTCAAATTAAGCACAAACAAAGTGCAATTTCATTCCCATTTTCATTTCATTTTCTTTGCGAAACGAAATGAAAATATTGCTTGAAAAATATTGTTTGATTAATAAATTAATTGAATGCCAAGCAGAGTGCTCAAATTCATTTGATTTGCACAAATTTCTGTTGAAAAATTGATTTACAAGTACATTTTACGAGCTGTGCTCTCTTTTGAAAATCTTTTGATTTGAAGCAAATGTTTAAAACATTTTGCTGCCCCAAAAAGCATGCTACATGCTACAAAAGCAAAATAAAACTGAGTTGAATTTAAGATTAATACCGCCGCATCTTTTGTGCTTTTCAGTTTTTACTTGCTTAACATTTTTTTATTTTTTACGTTTTATGCGTGTGGCTTAAAGCATTTACCACAGAGCTCAAAGAACTTCTACTTCTCCGTCCTCCTGCCGTTCTTTCTTGGCTCTCAAGTTGAAAAGCAACATTCAATAAGTACGCGTACTCAGTGTTAACATAAACTTATGTGAAACGAGCACAAGAAGCATAATTTTAAGCATCCTTCAAGTACAAGTTTCCACTCAAGTTTCACAGTTTTCTTCATCTCATTGAGACAAACTCGAGTTGTATTCTTGAATGTGTTTCTTATGATTATTATTATACAGCTTTTTTCTTTATATTCTATATACACTTCAACGTATACTCTTGAATTTATTTCATTTCGCATACATTGAAAATGTATGATTGTGAATTGTGTTGCTTTTGACTCATGTTTTGTGGTTTTCCACAGAAAACTCAGCATGAATTCAAAGAAAAGTCTAGAGCTTAGAAATCTTAGTTAGACCAATAAACAAGAAACTTGATATGCTTATTTATAACTTGGCTGCATATTTTAACTATAGAATATAGTGCATATATGTTGTTCTACTACTTTGAAAAGTTTCAACTGCATACACAGCTAGAAAATTAGCTAAAATTGTATAGAAACTTAAATAAAAGCATAATAGGCAAATATAAATTACATTTAAATGAATATATTATCTAAGGTTTAGCCAATTTGCTCGATTTTTTCGCACTGTGTAGCTTATAGCAGCTATTGTCTAAAGCACAGTGGGTCTGGCCAAGCATGAATTCGTGTGTGAAGCTGTCATGAATCCATTTTGGCCAACCATGATGATGGCTTTTGGATTGTGATATGTTTTCTAGATGCTACAAATAGTTGTAGGTACGCTGTGGCAGGGGCAGGTGTAACAGTGTGTGCAACGTGAATGTGCCACATATTTGTGTGACATTTTATTTTGCTTTCATTTGCTTTTTACTTTTTGTGCCTTTTTGCCTTACTTTCTTTTCATTTTTGGTTCGCTGCATGGTCACACAGTTACGGTACGCGGAGCATGTGTCATGTGGCATGTGGCAGCCAGCAACTTTTAATATTTTCCATTTTCGCAGCCCTAAGCTGCCTTAATGCCACCTGCAGCAGCTGTTGTGCCCGCACATTTATGCAACAACTACTCTGTGTGTGTGTGTGTGTGTGTTGCGGCATGAGGCATGTGGCATGCGGGGCGTTTGCCGTGTGATTTGTGTGGCCCGCGGCAATTTGTCAGGCAAAGAGGCAAACTGGGAAACAGACAAACTGCATTTGGTCTGCGGATGTGTGTGTGTGTGTGTGTGTGGCACGCTTACTGCCAACGGCGCAGCCGCAAAATATGCCACAAACTGCCAGAAAATAATTTTATCTGCGTGCAACCACGCGGCGCATGAGTAACGTGCCATATGCATAATAACCATGCGATTTATTGCATTATAAATGAAACATTTTTCTTATAGAACTAGTTTTGCAGCTGTTAGAAGTGCGTTATAATAACAAAATTTAGTTTTATTATAAGTGTAATAATATTTCATAAAACATATATATTCTTTATAAGCATCAATATCGGAGACGATATAGCGATGCTCGTCAGCCCAACTGTCTGTCCTTAACAGAAAAAATGTCAAAGCAGGTAAGAGTCAAAGCACTAACCATACAATACATGTATTGTATTGTATGTATTGTATGGTTAGTGGTCAAAGTTTTTGCACAAGTTTTCATCTACATTTTTGATATTATTGCAAATACTGCAATATTAAGAAGTAAACCTTATTCTATTTGCTTAAAATTTAGCATATTCCTTCGAAATATTATTAATAAACGATCCTGATAATTTCACCTAGATCTGTTAAAAAACTAAGAAGCAGCTCACAAAAGAACAATATTAATTTAATGATATTTGTTAATCAGTGTGCCTGTAAGAAATTGAATTTGATATATCTTGATTAAAAGATTACGTGGAAAGTATCTAAGTAGTAACAAAGTTATGCCTTGTAAGTAAAAGATTTTAGTTTAAAATTTCCCCAAAATACAATTCTACCGATTTTATAAAGACATTTTAAATAAGTATTATTAATTAGCAAATCAAATCAAATAACTATGATAGGTTAGTTTAGTTTGGGTCAAGTTATACATTTTCTTAGAATTTTTCAAGTTATTTTCGTGGTTTTGTGCTCATTAAGCAGACGGCATAATTGAAAATAAATGAATTTCCATTCATTTCCAGTCGAGCAAATAACTGTTAGCTGCATACTTTGCTTAACGTTGAGCAAATTGCAATAATGTCAGGCATTTATGCGAATTTGGAATGGGAACGGGAATGGGAATGGGAATGAAAAGGGGAAGCAAACGTCGAAATTTCAGGAATTTGCTGACGAACTCGAACTCAACACTCTTCAACACTGTGAACAGTCTGAATACTCGGCACTCGGCACTTCCGGCACAACGGTCAACGTCAGCGTTTGCCGGAAGTCACCTAGTTGACTTTTGTTGGTGTTGTTGTTGCTGTTGTTGTTGTTGTTGCTGCTGCTGCTGTTGGAGTTGCCAGATGGCGTTGGGTTTTTAACATCATCCAACAGCGTTAATGAACAGCAGCCTGTGGCAGGTGAAAGCAGCTAAAGCAAAGCTAAAGACGTGGGCAGTAGCAAAAAAAAAAAATGAAGAAAAGAATTGAAAAGAAAGGGACGAAGAAATCACCTGGCCAAAAGTCAGCTGGGGTAGTTGTAGCGGAAGAGGGGAATAGAGTGGAGTGGAATGGAGTGTAGGGGTCTGTCGAGTGCTCAACTTACTTTTTAGCAAATCCGCCAGTGTCGTAAAGTCGTTTATTTCAACTGTGGCGAGACGTAAATGAAGTTAATGTCGACGTCGTTTTACGGTTGTCCTTGCCACTGCCAGAGCACCTCAGCACCTTCTTGCCACCTCGTTTTCCTTCTTTGGCACTGCTTGTGCTGATGTCCTTCAGTTAGCTGCCTCTCGCGCTCTTATCGTTTCTCACTTTGCTGTTGTTTTTGTTGTTGTTTTAGCTGAATGTTCTTTATTCTGCTGTAGCTTTGACAATTGCTTTGTTGTGCCACATTATCTGTGTGTATATCTATGCGAGTGTGTCTGTGTGTGTGTGTGCGAGAGAGGTACGACAGGTGTGATAATAAGTATAATGACTCTGCGGCAGCTGAGTTTTCTTCTCATTTGGTTTTACTACGAATGTACTTTTTATAATGCGCCTTTTGGGCCAGCCTGACACAAATGGCATTAGTCTAAAGTAATTGGATTAATGCTGACTAGATAAGCCCCTATAAAGGATTAAAATTGGCAGCGTTTTAAAGCGTTTTTAACGCTACTCGCATTGAGCTTTAATACTGACTTGATGCTGCTAATATTCTTTGCTCTGAAATTGTTTCGTTTTATAGACTAAGCTAAAGTAATTGGCTACCTAAAGGTTGCAAATTGACAGCTTTGGGAAGCTTGAAAAGCTTTGAAAGCTGTTTAATTTGGCATATTCCAGGTGCTTTGGATGTATGAAATTAGACAGCTTTAAGCAACTTTTAAAAGTTGCTTGATTACAGTTTGAATACTGATCTAATTAGTTGAACTCTGCTTATGCTGTTTTTCCACTTTAGCTTTAAGCAGCTTTCAAAGTTCTTTAATTAGAATTAAAGTTCCTTAAAAAGCTTTTAGAGCTCTTTAATTTGAGCTGCAAACGCTCATTATACCCATTTCTCTGGTTTATTTTTTTTGGCACAATTAATCTTGTCTCATGAATGACATTTTCAGCACGTATCATTTCCGGCTATTAGGGCCAAAAGTTCGAGTCAGCCAGTCAGATAATTATGCCAGTAACAGAGCGACTAACTGATATCGTCTGACTTTCTCAACACTGCCTTTATTAAATCTAATGGCCGCTCTGGCACTACGCACCACAAAAACCCAAGACGAAGAAGGCGGTGAAAGTGTAGTGGAAAAGGGAGTAGAATTGGAGTGGGTAGCCAGTTGCTGCTCGGTCGCATTACAATAAATAACAAACAGAGCAGAGAAACTGAGAAACAAGCAACCCACTTAATAGTTGCTTTGCGCACCATTATATAAACATGACTCTGACTCGATGTCGGAGCTGGATAAGAGGCGCAGTTTGAGAAAAAGGATAAGAGGAGTTGAATTTGGCGTCTCCCAATGCCCGATTTGAGTTTAGTTGTTGGTTCCATAGCGCCAATTTTTTCGCTCTCCTCATCTCTTCGCTGTTTTCATATATACATTTTTTTGGCACAGATAATCAGGCAGTCAGCCAGCTGAATGTTTATGCATGTGTCTGTCTGTCTGTCTGTCTGCCTGTCTCTCTGTCTCTGTGTGTGTGTGTGTGTTTGCACACATTGTATCATGTTGGCCACATTGTCAATACACACTCGTTTTTGGCACTGAAGCTAAGCTCAACAGCAATGGCAACAACATCAAAGCCGCCCGCCAGTCGCCAAGGACTTGATGATGGCCACAAGGCTAAACCAGCGAAGAGAGACAGTCAGCCACAAGAGATAGAGCGAGATAGAGGGATGCAGAAGCGGGAGCAGTATAGGGGCATACGCAGAGATTTGCAGAGAAAGGCGCACGAATGCGTATAAACGTTGAATATTTAATAAAATACAAAAAGGGATAATATAAAAATCGTGAAATGTGCCCTGGCTCAAAAGATGAACCAAAAACCAACTGACAGCACTACGCTAATACCCTATGAAACAAATGAAAAACCGAATAGAAAATTGGGAAAAAAATTTAAAGAAATTTCAAACATAATAAAGTTAGAAATGGAATGCAAAAAAATGCTAAGAAAATTAAAATAACAACAATATGACTTTAAATATTTAAAAAATACTTTATTAAGTTATTAAGTTAATTTATATTTAGTATGCATATGATTTTTTATATATTAAAATTTTTAAAATTTATAGAGTTACTTCCTAACCAAGAAATCATAAATTTTAGATTTTATTTTATGTTTTTAATTAAAATGACATATAAAATTATGAATTCACTTCTGAATGAATTTTAACTTTTATTTGTTTAGAATTTAAGACACATATAAAATTCCTATTTAACTTAAAATTATCTAAATTAACAAATCAATTAAATTATAGATTAAAATTCAAAATAAATTTAATAATATAATTATGTTAAAACTTAGAAAAATATAAACAAAATAAATAAAACTGCAACTAAAAACTGTTAGCTACTGCTGCAAGTTTTGTAAAAAACGAGTTTTGAAAAATAATTTCAAAAGCACCACAAGTAAAACAAACTTATTTTGAATGAAATTTGCATAAAATGCACAGTTGAGCGTTAACTGTTAACTGTTTTTTAATTGGTTTTGCAGATTTTGCCGCTTTCACTGATAAATTCAAATGCATTGCAAATACATTTTTTTAATATTTCCTTTTGAATTCTTAAGAGCAACGAAATTTGTATTCTTAACTTTTCTTTTTTTCTGCACTTTTCGTGACGATAAAAACGCGTAAGCGTTGAGAATGCTGAGAACGCGCTTTTTTTTAGCGCAGAGTTTTTTGTTTTGGCCAAAATGCTTTTGATATTTTATTCATGGACTGCGGCGCCTGCTGTTGTCTGCTGTCTGTTGTCTGTTGCCTGTTGTTGATGCTGTCAATTGGCATTAAGCCATTATAATTTATTGATAAGGCAACAAAGGCAACTAAGCGGCTTTACATATTACAAATCAGGCAGCAGAGGAAGGTGGCAAAGGGATGGGGGGGCAAATGAAGGTGTAACTTTAATGTAAATACTAAAAGGGCGCAATTAACATGACCTAAAGCAAACCACGCTCACTTTAAGGCTAATGCGTTTACCCCTACACACACACACACTCGTCGCTCGTAACTTAAGCACGTAAACTGAGTACCGTTAGATTTTGGAAAAGCGTCGTTAAGCGTATGACGTAAGCAGAACGTGCGTTGCCTTTGGCGTGCTGCCTTCAACTGATTGTGCAAATTATGAATCGGGATGCTGTTTGTGTTACCCACATACAATTATTCGGAGTTCATTTCGGAGTCCCGTCTTGTCTCGGCACTGCATGCAACTCGTGGCACTGGGGCACTAGAGCAGCCCATTTATGCGCATGCCTCGTGAGTATCCCCAAAGAGAGAGAGGGAATAGTAAGTGAATGAATGCGGGGAATGAGGTAGGGGAATTTATCCATACGCGAACCATTGATATATTATAATGTAATGCAAATTACTTGTAAATATTTGGCTGAGTACATCTATTGAGGCGCAGGTTGAGAGTCTTTGCTCATAAATGCGAGTAAATGAGAGGCATAAATATATGGTGTCATGCAATGCATGCACGACTTGAGCATACCCTGGAAATGTGCGCTGCTTTGCTTACTATTTTGTGTGGCCTTTAGCCCACTGTACTCCCAATTCGGAGTAAGCAATAGCCAGGGCTGCACAACAACAAACAGCTAGAAACGGTCATAAAAGCAGTCGTTGAATTTAGTTTGAATTGTATTTTGGCTTGGTTTAAAAACACATCAAATTGGAAATTTCAAATGCCAAATAATACTCCCAAGTCTCTGTGTCTCTTAACTAAATTAAGATGAGTAGAATTGGGGAATTAAGTCAGTTTACAGTTCGCACATAAATCTCCCATCAAATAAAGCATATCTCGCTGTCGCAATAATTACGAAACTGACATCAGGCATTAATAATTGGCATTCTTTATACTGTCATCGCAAAATTTATTTATGCGTTTTCCCCGCATACGCGACTTGCTCGTAAATCTCTCCAGATGGCCCCTGTGACTCGCATTTTATAGAGTACTATGCTGTACTTTCCCCCTTTCCCCTTTCCTCACGCAGCCTGTATTTACGGCCATCGGTATTAAAAAGTTTATTATTGTTATTAATAATGCGATTCATTTGCTCACAATTGAGTTGACTCGATTCAATAAAATTGCATTTATTTACAGTAAATTCTTGAATTCAATTAAATTGCATTTGCTTGTAGGCAAATATTTGTTGATGTGACAAAAGGATATGCAATTAAAGTCTCTAATAAAATGATATTTTGCTTGAAATTGAAAGTGATAGCTATGCATTTTATATTGCCCGTAAATTGCACTTAACACAGACTTTAGAATGCTGTCTAAGCACAAAGGAAGACAAATTTGCATTACATATTGGAATATTTGATGAATGCTTTTCAATTATGTGCGTCTCAGCATGTGTTGAGCCCACGTTGGGCGCCCGTTTGGCAGGAAGTGATAGCAATATCGAATTATTTGTATTATTTACATTTCATTTTGCTAAATATGTATTTTAAGGCTCAAAAGAAGATTAAATACTGCTTAGAATATGTCTGCCTTAAACTAAACAATTTAGTGGCCCTACGTTGGGCGCCGATTCACTTTAACTATTAACATTATACAACTTTACACAGTTATTTTATATCTTTATTTGTATTATGTGTCTTAATATCCAATCTACAAGTTCATGACATGTCTTTGACCGAAACAGACCGCTTGCTTTTGCTCCAGGTCCCGTCGCAGGCATAGCTGGAAACTCCTTTTCATTCCCTTGATTTTGATTAATTTTGACTGAGCTACAATCACCGACATTCTCCGCTACGTTGCACAGATTCTTAAACATTCGATCGGAACCGCATTGGCATTTTTCAGCAGGCACCTTGCCGAGGTCATAGGTCAACTGACCTTTACCCTTCATACAACCGTAGTGGCACACCATTAACTGATGCTTAAAATCATGCTGCTCGTATTTGACGACTGCACAACCCACACGATCGTTGAGGCCAACCATGAGCTGAGTAAAATGTGATATTTCCTGACTGCAAGCAAACAATATTTAGTTGGATAAATTTTGGTTTCAAATGGTTCAATTACCCCGCAACGGAATGATTTGATAAGAGGCTTTCAAAGGTCATGTATCTGTATTCATCGTACCAAGCCTTTAGCTGTGAGCTCATTATTTTGATTTCATCCTGTATCTGTGCCTTGGGATATTTGTTGTAGGCCGCATTGTAGCCCGGTTTGGCTGCAAGTCTTGTTGAAATTGAGCTCGTCAAACGTTTGATGCTGCATTGCTTTGCAGCGTATTCGGCCAACTGTGCCAGATTTACGTCCCATTTCACACGTAACATACGTCCTGCCACAGGCATTCCGTGCAGGGATCCCTTTGCCACAATGTTGCGATACACATTGTGTTGCCTCAAGATTAGCTGCTTCTTGTGCTCCGTCATTGGTAGGATTTGCGGATTTTTGCCACATGCTGCGGCAAATTTCTGCAATCAGTTTAGATTTAGATTTAGTTTTCGGTTGCACTCTAGATACTGTTAAAATAGCACTTACATTGTCGTTCTTGCAGCCCAAATGCGGCTGATTGGGTTCCTTACAATAGTCGGGAGCAGGATCATTGTATTCCCTTTTTAACTGGCAACTATCTGGCATAGCATACCCACCGATCAAGCTAAAAGTTATAATCAAAGCAAAGAGCTGATAACGTCTACTCATAATGATAACGTTTTTCCATCAACTAAAGTCGTTTGTGTACTATATGTTTGGTAATAAATCTTGCTATATTCGTTACGCTTCAAATGCATTCGATAGGCTTACAATTCGATTAGTATAATGGTTGTAAAAGCTAGAGAAGAGCGGAAAGCCAACTAACTGTTAGAGATTTGAAAGCATATTGAACCACCCAACGATGTAGTATGTAAGTACATAATTCCGTAACAATATAGCACATTTGACTAGCA
Source organism: Drosophila tripunctata (assembly GCA_035047385.1). Taxonomy (NCBI): domain Eukaryota; kingdom Metazoa; phylum Arthropoda; class Insecta; order Diptera; family Drosophilidae; genus Drosophila; species Drosophila tripunctata. The sequence goes on from JAWNPS010000288.1 coordinate 1,270,651, forward strand.
TAGAGTATATATAGTTGCTGTTTACATTTCGAACTGAATATCCAAAGTAAAGAGTACATAAATATCATATCAACTCAGTCGTCGCTACATAAGATAAGAAACGAACCAAATAGATAAGACTAGTTCCAATAATGTTGACCGATGGGTATATTTTATTTATAAAATGTATTTCAGTTATATAGGTAACATATATACAAAATTAAACCAGACTTAGGAGGTAGAGTGTTGGCATTTTTAGTGGACGTTCTCTTGGCGATTGGGTTCGATGGTTACCCGAGCATAGGGACTGCCAGCACCGACTTTTCTGCGCATTGTGACGCCTCTATGGGGTCGCAGCCCCATAACAATTAGATAAACCCCTGCAGCACATAGAGCTATCAAACATAGTATGATCGTGCCATAGATCCAACGTGGCCATGTCTCACAGCTGAATTCATCGCGGCGCACGGAGGAGATGGGTATGTAACGAAGACGGGCTGGTCGCAGACACCGTCCGTTTGTCTGTACGGCCAGATCCTTGAGCCAGACTAGCTCGCAATCACAGTTAAGCGGCACACCATTGAGGTCAAACTCTCTGAGTTTGACAAAAACCGGCGACAAACTGGCATTGAAAGAACGCACCACTGTGCCGCGAAATAACAGGGTCTGCAGCGGGGGAAGGGTCAAGTTGCCAGCCTCTGTTCTGAATGCCTCACCGTCCATGTGATTGAGACTGCGGCTATTCTGGAAACTGATTAGCTCCACAGACTGCAGACCCGACAAGCTATGGGCATCGATGCTCCTTAGCAGCGGCATGTCTTCCACATAGAGTTGCTGCACCTGCTGCAGATATTTGGTATCCTCCGGTTTCAGCTGCTCCAGTCGATTCTCGCTGATGTCCAGACGCTGCAGACCGGTGGGCAATCCAAGGGGCACACGCTGCAGCAGATTGCGACGCAGTGATAGCTCCTGCAATGGCAATGATCTCGGCAATTGCAATTCTCGCAAATTGCAGGCATCCAGTGCCAGTTTATGCAAATCCCGTTGTATGCCATAGCTGCTGTACATGTCCAGCTCCAGACTCTCGTTCAGCTGTCTGTTCCAGGACAACTCCAGTGAGCTCAGCACCAGCAGCGGAGCAAAGATCTGTGCCGGCAGTGCGTGCAGATTGTTGTGGGCCAGATTGAGCACCTGCAGATGCGGTAAGCCCGCAAAGGACTGGGCATCCAACTGCTGTATGCTGTTCCAGCCCAGGAACAGTTCGTGTAGACTCACCAGCTGTCCAAAATTATTGCCTGAAATGGCACTGATGTTGTTGTGCATCAGATTCAATTGCCGCAGACTGTCGCTCTTGAAGTTGGGAGCACGATTCAAGCCGTTCCACGACAGATCCAAGGTGTCTACGTAGAGTGGCAGCAACTCGTTTAGATCCTCTGCCTTGTAGTCCTTGTAGCTGCAATCGATGTGCAATGCTCGCATGCCCCATGGCGCTGCATTCACATTGTTGCACTCACAAGAGAGTCGCGTATTGCGATGTTTGGCCGGATAACAAAAGCGATCCACTTCCTCATCGTTGGCATCTATCTGTTCCATCTGTATGCCATCCAAAAGTAGCAGCATTACTAATATTAATAGCCATCTTAACCTTTGACTAAAGTTCAGTCTTCCAGCTGGTGTCGTCATCGTGTTTATTGGAGATCTTTATGTGAACGTGTTGGCTACCAAACTGCACAATTGCTGACAAATCGCTATTGAATTTCTTTGCTGCGACACTTGGCTATTGGAACGGAGAGAGATATGGGCACTATATCTTATCAAAAAGCGCTAAAAAAAAGCTCACAAGCTTTGCTCCAATTAGTGATGGCAGTGCGAGCAGAAACTATTGCAAGTTTATTAATAAACTATCGCATTTTAAAGAACTGCACATAGAAGATTCCAAACAATGTATAAGATTTATAATAATATTCTATTGGCATATTCTACAGTTTCTTTCGTACTATTTCATTTATGTTTTGTTTGTTTTGAAACTCAAGTTATTCCCTTTGTAAATTTTCCTACAATTTATTAGAATTATCCCGCATTTTGTTAAACATATGTTCACACATTCATAATCATTCATTTCCACTCATCGCACTCATTTGTGTTTAGTTAGTCATGAGCATTTTATTTGGGGAAAGGTGTGCATTCAAATGTGTTATGATAAGATAACAACGAGCTTTTTTTTTACACAACAAAACAAACTATCTCTTTCTTGTTCGATGTTGCTGCTAGCTTTGTCTCTCTCTCTCTCGGAGTTTCCCCATTCCCTTTTACAGCGCCATATCATTTATCTATGTGGTACATTAATCATGACTAGTTTCAGTTCCACTAAGCTCTGGGCATAAACAAAAGAAATCGACTCGTTGACATACATAGAATATTGATGAAAACTTCTTGTATTTCTCTTGTTTTATTTGCTTTTACTTTTTCGTTTTTTATATATATATATATATACATACATATATATTTAATACCACTCAAAAGTTACGCTTAATCCCAGCAGCTGACTTGACATTTCGCTTTATCCGCCGGGATTTGTGAGGCTGAAACTGAAATTCTAATTACGGCAGCTGCTTTTAGAGATTTAAGGGATTGCAGCAAGTTGTATATTTACATTAGTTTCAGCTCAGACACTGAAAGTGTTATAGTTTTCTTGATTTTCTCTGCTTAAAAACAATAGCTAGTTCTATAGCTATACAGTATTTCGTTTATTTCGCGAATTTTTTTATGAATATTATTTGTGGAAAATGTATTTACATAAATGTTGTGAAGTGCGTGTACGAAAATTCTCTTTGTGTCAATGGAAAATTGATGAGGCTCGCAGGCAATAAGTACATAAACAAGCAAGCACTCATATGCCACACACACACACAGACACACACGCACACACATAGACTCACGCAAAATTTACATAAATTAAAGACTTTCGGGGAAAACTGTTTGCTGCTCTTGACTTTTGAGCGTCAAATTACATGTAAAGGGCGAAAACCAACATGAGAAAAGTGGAGGCGTAGGGAGGCGGGGAATGAACGGGAAAAAGGAGATCACATGTAAAGCATTTAATGAGCTCTGTTGCCAGCTGTCAAATGTATATATGTGTGTGTGTGGAAATTTTTGGAAAACTCCTGGCACATGTTACAGTCGCGTTTTCCCCTTTGCTCGACAACCCCTCGAGTCATTATTGCAGACAAATTTATTTTCAACTAAAAACTCATTAATTACACTGAAAAGCTGATTACATGTGTGTGAATGTGTGTGCGTGCGTGTGTGTGTGTGTGAGTACTTAACAATAATTATGCACAATTTAATTAAAGCGCAATTCGATATGCTCTAATGAAATTGTTAATTAATACGCTTTATGCCAAATGAAAGTCGATTTTTCGCAAAATTCTCAAACTCAAAACGCGGCGAAACTCGTCAATTTCCGTTAGCTGAAAGCTTCGAGTTAAATAATAAAAATGCACACACACACACGACCACACACTCACACACGCACATACACCTGCAGTCTGTGCAGCAAAACGTGTAGAATATTTATGAAAATTTTAATATTAAATTGTTTTATTGCGGTAGAAATGGTTTCAACATGTTCAGCAAACCATTAATGACACAAGATGACAATTTAGATAATTAAAAGCTAAATTTAACAACTGGCTACAAGTGTTTAGTTACAAAATTATTAACTTTCTAGTATGCAATAAAAATTTTTTGAAATTTTATATTTTCAATTGGCAAAAAACGCAAATAAAATGCAAAGTTTCTACACTTAGGTTTTTCAATTGAATATATTAGTGTTTAAAACAATTAAATGTAAAAATTTTGCTTAAAACTTTACAAACATATATTTAAAAGAAGATAGAAATTATTGCTAGCTCTTTAATCGCCAGAAATTATGTCTACACTATTGGGAGGCGACAGGAAATGCAGTTGCGAATCGAAAACACAATGGGGAAAATCATTAAATGCGTGTTCGTTATGCCGCAATTGACTTTAATGACAACTGGATTGCCTGACAGTGTTGCATAACGCCCAAAGCACACCCACACTCACACACATGTACAGTTACACACTCGGACATGCATCAACTGGAATCGATGGCTGTGGGACTTGAGCTAATTGAATCACTTGTCATGCATTTTGTCTAATAATAGCTCGTTAAATTGCAAATTACGTTAATGCATTTTGAGGGGCAGCGGAATGACAACAGATTTCGTAATGCAACCACATCCGTTAAGCCAGCAGCAGTGGCAGAAGCGGAAGCGGAAGTGCAAGTGGCTGCTGCCAGACACTAGCACTGCAGTGTGTCTCTAGAGCACTTCATGGCATAAGCGGCGTATGCTTGTTTTATTTTTGCACTTTTAATTTTTGTAAATGCCGCAAAGTATGCAACAAAGCATGCTACAGACACAGCACACACACCCACACACACACAGACTGTATTTAATTGACTTTGAAAGCGTTTCTGGCATGCCTCAGATAATTTTGAAGCCGACATCGTCTCTCTCTCTGTTTTGTGGCATGCAACGTCTAGTTAAGCAACAGCTTTAAAGGAATGCCAAATGAGCTCAACGAGCAATCACCGAAAAAGGGCAAAACATTATTTTAGCACTCAGTGTAGCACAGACAACTAAAGTACACTCAATTTAGCACAGGTCGAGTGAATGTATTGAATCTTTTTGGCATTTGAAATGCTATTAATATGCGCAGCAGTACAAAAGGGTATTTGTGGTGCGGTACTTGCGGCGCTCAGCTCATTTGTTTATTTACTGCGCTCAATTAAATAACAAATTTAAAGAAAATGATTGCGTTTAATGGTAAAACGTGCCACAAAACGACCTTGTTTCCTACTTACGCTTCAGAAATGTGCCTTAAACTAAACAATAGATTAACAAAACCCAAAAGAGCATGTCTATCTTCATGTGTGTGTGTGTGTGGATGTGGCAGCTTAATTTAATACACTCATTTGATTGAAATGATAAAAGCCAAAGACTTGAACTCACGCACAGTTGAGTTGCTTTAATGAATGATAATGTTTGATAATGCTGCTTTAAGCAGACAATTACATATTATGAAAAGGAATAATAGTATAAATTATAAGAAATACTATATTAAAGGTAGACATGCTAAAAGAGTGGTTTATCTTGCTGCTAAAGTTAAATAAAAGCTAAAATATAAGACTCTATAAAATAACAAACTCTATATTTCAGCAGTTAAATAAAGTTTGCTTTAAAAAGCTGCTGCTTTTGTTTATCATGTTGTATTTTTTATTCAATAAAAACAACATAGAATTCTTATATAAACAATAGCTTTTCACAGCTCTACATATTTGCGGCTAAAATGTAAAATTTTCAAAGCAAATACTTTGCAATTCTTTTGTTTTCAATGTTAACTCAACCAGAGACTATGTTTTCCATAGTTTCTTTTTATTAGCATATATGTATGCATAATATACATACAAAACTTTATGCAATACTTTACTTAATTCTATTGTGCTTTTTATTGTATACAATTGGTTTCTAAATGCATTTGCTTTGCTGGTTAGGTAATGAAATTTTGCAAACCTTTGACGGCTTTGCGGTTTGAGTGAAATGTAAATACAGACAACACAAACACACACGCTACACACATAATACATATACTAACAAATACAAAGACAAAGCAGAAATGTTTCTAACTAAAAGATGTTCAACGATTTACAATTCACAAAGTGTGTGTATATATATTGCTATACTGTTTATTTTGGCTGCATAAAATAGCTTGAAAAGCCACGCAAATGACAACTGAACGTATGCGCAATAATATTACGTATACGCATAGTGAGTTGACATGATGAGTAAACAAGTTTCAAGAGCTTTTAAATTTTACTTTAACACTTTGCTAAATGCCTTTTAAAAGCACATGTACTATTTATAATACCCTGTAGCAGAGTATTTCAGCTCAGTGCGCTTTAACACATGGCACTTTTAGAGTGTCCAGTTTAATACAGTTGCAAGTTAGTGTACATCGCCTGTCTTATTGTAATTTATCACATGAAAGGCAATTTGCTTGGGACAACATCAACATTTTCTCATCGCTTTTTCCATTTTCCGCCTTTTTCCCTCTTGCCCCATTTGGGCTGGCCAACAATTGCAGTGCAGATGCTGTTGTTGTTGCTGCTGCTGCTGCTGCCATTGACGCCTTCACATTGGCCAAAATGAGAATTCAGTTTCATTTGCAAATGTTGTTCGAGTGCTTGCCTGTCTGCCTGTCTGCTAGTTGGACTTTTTCACTTGTTTTTCTTTCGGAGAAAAACTCTCACTTGTTGGCTGACCAAAGTTGAGAGTGGCATTCATTTGTCGTAGTTGCTGTTGCTGTTGCTGTTCTTGTTGTTGTAGTTTGCGTTGTTGCAGCTTCGCTTCGTAGTGTAATTTGATTTGTTTGCTGCATTTTACTCTTTGTTGCAGCACTTTTCTTTCATTGCCTTTCATTTGCAGTGTGCCCAGTACCCAGCGAGCACTGACTACCATAGGCTTATGCTGTTCGCAATCCAAATCGTATAAGCAGCTATATACGTGTGCTAGGCATATAACAGTTGAGCACTGTTGAAAACTGTAGCCAAGTTGTTTGTTTGACCACTGACACTGGACTGTTGCATGCCGTGGAAATGCGTTTTGTTCTTGCCTCGTTTTGTTGCCATTGCTCTAATTAATTTCGCTGCATTGATTGAGATCCAATTTGTGGAAATAACTGTCCATTAATGTGACCATGCACTATATGTATGTGCTGGTGGGAGTATGCCTACTTTCAACTTCCGACATTCGACATCCAGCTGTCAATCCGTATGCCGGATTTCGTACTCCGGACTACGGATCTTTGCACTGCGCATGTGTTTCGCACATTCGTTGAAGATTTATTGCCTTTGGGCTGCTACTAAGCTTGAAATTAATGTAGTTCACAGTTGAGTTTAGCAGCTGCCAAAAACGAACCTACAGATTAGCGTAGACACCCTGTGTGGGTGTACTATGTGTGTGTGTGTACATTGTGTGTGTGGGTGTTCAAGTCCTAATGAAGTTGTTAAAGCCTCTATGTCGTCCAAGTTCAACTATGAAGTACACACTTGCACTTATGCTTACACCCAAAATACACACGAAAATCTAATAAGACGATTATGTACGTGCGTGTCTGTGCTTGTTTGTGCGTGTGTGTACGATGTGTGGGTGTCATAGAGGGTATGTGTGGGTCGGTACCAAGCATTTCACACCCTTTTTGAAGTGGCTGACAGCCTGTGGCATTACGACTACCACAACCAGAATCTGAATCAGAACCCAAAGGCCCCTGGGCCAAGGGCCAAGGATCATAGATGATGACGATGACGATGACCATTAGTCGACGACAGGCAACAGCATACCCAACAGGAGTAGCATCAGCAGCAGCAGCAGCAGCGTAGGGGTATGTCTGACTGGGCAGGGAGGGATGTGACAGTCATCTGCTTTATGTTCCGTTTGCAGTTGCGTTTCTCTAAATTTTATTGCGCCATTTCTATGCCCTTTAAGCTAAGAGAGTATACCAATTGTGTGCCAGTGTATGTAACAGATACATAATGGGCACCTTAGCACTTTAACTGAACATTATAGCTGTAAAGTTACAGCTTTTATTATTTAATTTGTATTTTATACAAAAAATTTGTGTAGATTTTTATTTAACCTAATTAAATTTTACAAAATATGCTACTCTATTATTTTAAATACAATTTATTACCATAAAGCTTGTTATGTTTATTCATTTTAGTTACTTTTAATATTTAAAAATATTAAAATGTTACTTTTATTTCGTTACGCACTCGAAGCTATAAGCAAAACAAAACGCAGGAAAAAATAGTTACGTGCTATATACCGAGTATTTCACAGTCTTGCACGCTCTGCTAAAGTTTATCCACTTGTGTTTTTTTCTATTTTATGGGTTGTCCGAAATGCGCGCTTGTAGTTGGGACTTAAGCAGTTCACTTGCCGTTTTCCCACTGGGCTGCCCGCCATTTTTTTTTAGCCGAGACAGCGTTTATTTTTATATCCACGCTTGATTGGATCGTAAAACTTGTGCAGTTGTTGGTAGTAGTTTAACTACCAACAACAACAACAGCAACAGCAAGTACCTAATCATGTCCCAAACTTAACTAAAGCCTTTCCACGACGGATTAGTGACTGAGTTGCTCAACTATCTTCGTGGGAAATGGCAAATACATAAACTATTTATTTGTTTGCAATTAAAAATAAAGACTAATTTAAAGCTTGATTTATAGTGCGTGCTAAAATGGAATAACAAGCTTAAAATATATTATTTAAGCTGCTTAAGAAGCATTAAGACAAACTCTCACTAAACTATTTTCTGCTTTAAACTCAGACTTAATAAAGATTAATTTTGAGACAAAAACTATACAATTTAAATATTTTAAAGCAGCTTTAAAGTTGCAAATACGAAATGTGATTATTTATTATAGTATATTAATCCATTTACAAGCTTTATTTATCATAATTTGCTATTGGATGCATAAACTATTTACATTTCATTAATGTAATTTAATGTTTTGCCTAAATAATGTAAGCAGAAACTAAAGCTGAAATGTAAATTTCACAAACATAGTTATAATATTTGTGCAAAATTAACTGTAGATTGTTGTTGACTACCAATTAAATGTAGAGCTCGAGGCATGCATCAGTTGCACACACACACACACACGGCTGAAATTAAATTACCGCTAACAAGGGATAGAGATAGAAAGAGCGAGAGAGAGAGAGAGAGAGAGGGAGAAAGAAAGTAGAGTTTATGCTTGAAATTGGCTTAAATGACATCATAGCATTTAGCATGCAGCTAACGGAAGTAAGAGCCAAAGTCAAATGAATTAATTTTTAATTTATTTATGCTGCAGGAAGTCAGTGTAGGGGACAGAGGGAGAGTTAGACAGGCGGAAGCGGTGTAGAGACAGAGAGAGAGGGAGCAAAGCGGTGTGCTTAATTAGGTAAGTGAAAGTGGCGCCAATGCCAAACAATTGAAGCTGTCAGACGCCATGCGAGAAGTGGGTCAATTGCCAGGGGCAAAGTGATGTTCGAGTAGAGGGAGGGAGGTGGTGGTAGGTGTTGGTAGAGAGAATGCTGCTAGGTGGCATAAGGCAGGTGGCAGATTGGGTGATGCCCCCTTTGGCGTGCTCGAGCATATTTTAAGAGCGAAACAATGTGGCAAGTGCTGCATGAAGTGCATTGCATTTGACAACCATATCAAGACACCGATGGAAGCAGCACAAATAGAGAGAGAGTTAGATAATAAGAGCGAGAGAGAGAGAGCGAGAAAGGGACAATGTGAGTGAAGAAGATGTAGAGATGCCTGATAAGTGCAGTCTAATTTAATTATGTGCTCAAATTCTGACAGACGCCCATCAAAGTGTAATAACAAAAGCTGCAGCTGCCTCTGGGAATCACTTCAGCTTCAGGCACTCAGTCTCAGCCTCAAACTCAAACTGAGACTCGACAGAGGTTTAAGGGGCGGATGTGTAATTGACAACGTTGAGCTCACTTCACACACACACACACACAAAGACTTACACATGCAATGCCTCGCTGTGTGCGCGCCCTGAAGTAGGCTTCACTTTTTCAGTGTATGTGAATCTCGAGAATTGAGAATTATGATATACTACAAATAAGACCAGCTGAAATTTGATAGATAAAACTAAAAAAACAGCTTTTTGAGCAGATTTTTAAGCACATAAAGCCAAGCAAAGTAAATTTTTAACTACAATTTAAACAACAGAATGAAATCAACTTCATAGTTGTTAAGTTAAAGCTCAATGAGCTACAGTTAACTACAATCAGCAGTCTAAGCTTTAATTCAATCACAAATTTAAAGCGCATGAAAGCTCTCATGTAACGCTTTTAGCTCTAAAAAGCTAACTCACTTGCAGCTGGTGTCATTTTGTAATTGATTTCGTACCCATTTTATAAGCATCGATTCGATTACGTGCAATAAATTTGCGAATTTAATTGAAATGTCAACGCCACAGGATGCACTTGACTCTTTAGCACTACGTTTCATGCGTCTAGCTCTTGGACCAGCACTCACTCTCTCTCTCTCTCTCTGACTGTCTGTCTCTTTCTCTACTACACTTTGGACGCCTTGGTAATTTAGCATAATTGAAATTTTATGGTCGCTTTGGAGCTGCACTTAATTTGAGGCAACAAATCTTCACAATGTTGCCATAGAAAACCGAAACTGAGCATGAACTTTGACATTGGCATGAAAAAAAATGGAACCAAAGTGCCTTGTCAGTTGATCTATGTATGTATATATATTCGGTATATACGTATACGTAATCGTAAAGCCCGAAACTGTCAATAAAAGTAACATAAGTAAAAGTCGACTTACTGGTAATTTATGTACAAGAATTTCGAGCTTAGAAGCAAACAGATTTGTGCGACGTCTGTGAGGTGTACATATAGTATATGTATGTATATATATAATGTATAATGTATTATGTATAATGTATAATGCACACGCGACTATTTGAAGTACTTTAGCAGCTGGTAGCTGGCAGCTGGCAGCATGGGGCGTCTACAAGTTCAAGGAGCAAGGACATCAAGCATCAGGCATCAAGAAGAAGAACACATTAGCCAAGTTTATGACTGTGGAGAGACACGTTGTTGAATTCAGTCAGTCAGTCAGGTAGATTTATGCACTTGGTTTATTGAAACTCTGTTTGTCTGCTTACAGTGGAGCTCATAAATATTTTTACGCAGCCAGACAAATGATAAGTTTTAAGGTATATAACACGCTATAGACGAAAGTTGTGCGTGATTAGTGAAATACTCAGTTTTAAATGCTTTGCTTTGCTTAAAGTTATATGTGTGAAGGGGTATTTGCTAGTCGAGCAGTTACTGTTTTTATTTATACCTGATTTTGATGTGTTGTGTTTTTTTTTTTTTTTCATGCCATTTTTATTGTTGTTGACAGCACAAATCTCCCGCTGTTCGAGCGTCAAATGTTTTGTGGCGATTTGCTAGTTTCATTTTGCCTTGCACCTGACAGCTTGAAGTATGCTGCCACCTCCACGCCCACCGCCACGCCCACATGCAGTCATAAATAAGCGGCAAGAGGAAGCAAGAGGAAACTCGTACATCATAAATTTAGACGATGCCTAAAAACAAGTTTTCAAATTGCACATGGAAAAAGTTTTTTATGATGCATTTAAAACTTCTTGATTACGCGACGCCAAAGCAGCTATCTATAGCTATGCCTATGTGTGTGTGTGGGAGTGTATATGTGTGTGTGTGTGGTAGTCTGTGTGTGGGTGAGTGTGTGTGTGTGTGTGTTCGACTGACAAACCACTTGAATCCAAAAGCATGTAACTTATTTCATTTCCCTGCAAGCAAAGTTAATTTAAAGTTGTATCAAAAAGCACACGTTGTGGTATGCTCAACCCTCGAATACCCTAGTTTCAAACACTAGCAAAAAAGTTAAGGCTCGAGGCACTTGTAAAATTGTCAGGTGCCTGCGGCAAAGGCAGCTGCAACTGTATGCGTAACTGTTCCACTACCAGTATCTCTATCTGTATCTCTATCTGTATCTCTATCTGTATCTGTATCTGTAACTGCATCTGTAACTGCAGCTGAATCTGTCGTCTAATTGGCCTTTTTATGCACACGAGCACACACTCGACATCATTTCTATTTCCAGGGCCATTTCCGTGCCATAGCAGTTTATCACTAACTATGCACATTCAGGCAGTTGCCTGCTGCGTCCTGTTGCCAGCAATTGAATATTACGTATACGTTATGTAGTACGCTTTTGCCCGCAGCTACAGCGGTGCAGCTGCACTGTGGTGTGTGTGTGTGGCATGCGGGACGTTGGGCGGTGGGTAGCGCGGTGGGCGTGCCACAGCCGCTGGCTAACGATGACGGCAGCTTGACAAAACGTGCAACACTCCTACAAAGCGCACGTCCAGCCTACAAGAGCCACAGCACCAACAACAGCACCCGCATCCAGTACGCGACTCCCTCGTTTTGGTAATGGGGCAACGCCCAAACAGCGACATCCTTGCGCGCATCCTGTGAATCCTGTCCATACGCGAGGCGCTTAACTTGTCGGCTTCAAGTGTCAGCCGTTGAGCGCCATTCAGCTTTTCACAGTGAGCAAGAAGTGAATTGCCCCAACTATCTCGCTCTAGCCGTATGCTAGCTGCCTTTATTAAACTGCCAAATATATTTCAAATATAATCGTTTTATAGCGATTAATCGATTTGCATTGTAACTCTGATTTTACTTAAATTAAATATTTAATTCAATTTCTTATTCGCATTTTGTTAATAAGCATTTGGCATATTGCCAATATACTTTCCGCAAAGCTTTGCTATTGCTAACTTATAAAAATCGATAACATTAGCGATAAATCGCAAGTGACAGCTACGTAATGTGTAATTTTGTAATTGCTGTATGACTTGTGCGTTTATATTTAATGTGGAATTATGTTGGCTGACAGCTGTGCCACGCCCATTTATAAAATATGCAGAAGCCCAGTAAAGAAAAGTCTAGTCATGCTATTAGAAAAACTGCTCTCTCTCTCTCTCTCTCTTTCTAGCCCCGTCTCTTCCTCTCGTTTTCTCGCTTTGATTGTTAATGCTAGTTTCCAATATTAGAAATTCTTAGGGCTGCCAAGTCGCACACAATTGAACACAATAAGGCGACAGCCTCATTAAATGCTGTTGTCGCTAACAACAACAAAAACAACAACAACAATAGGAGTGGGGGGGAGGGAAAACACGTAGAAGAAGAAGAAGCTTAAGAAAAGTCGGTGGAAAGGCCAAAAACTTGAGGCGCCTGCTCATGTTCATTGTTCGACAATAAAAAGGCTGTTGTTCATTTTTATGGAGTAACGCCTCCGACTTCCCCGAATTCTATGGCATGTCAGGAGCACGACAAACGCCATTGTTGGCCATACACCGAAAAACAAAGAGCAACAACAACAACAACAACAACAACGATAACAAGCAAGAGGCACAACAACATTTAAGTGTGCAACAATAAAGTGAGCTCGCCTATAAAATACCTTTGTTAAAATCAAAACACTTTCAAATAAAATTTTAAAAATGATATAATTATAGCCAAGGGATTTGAATGTACTAACATATTTAAATAGGCGATTACCTGAACTTTTCCTGCTTCCAAGCTGTATATATGTATGTATAATATGTCTGTACATGCCGATAACAAGCTTAAAACTTATTTCCGACCCCATAAACCATATATATTTATAATCAGCACAAATTTTCTAATCGATTAGAATAATTTTTGGGAAAAAAAAATTTTCAAAATTTTTTTGAAAAAATGTAAAGGGGTAGGTATGGAAAATTTTGTAAAAAAATCAAATTTTGGAAAAGTTTGAAATTTAAATGCAGAATTAATTATCTAGCAAAATACAGTTTTAAATGGTATTCCGTTTCAAAATCGGTTCATTTTTGGCAAAGATATTGTTGTTCCAAGTTTTGAAAGAGGTGTTAGGAGAACTTTAACCATCCATAAAATGCTTTTAATAGCTTTACCACAAAACTGATGTACTCCTGATACCGCATATTACAAAGAGCACTTGTTGTCGTTTAGTTCAGCCACTGACTACGTCTAAGTCTGAGTTTGAGTCTCAGTTTGAGGCTAAGTTAAAGCCCCAGGCAAAGCCACAGCCTTCTGGCTATACATAATGAGTGCCCCGCTCGGTCTCCTACTCTCTCCTTTATCCCAGCCCGTTCTTAACTACCCCCATGTTCACATTCCTATCAAGTTGAGAGCATAAAAAGTTTATGAATATGATGGAATAATTAAAACTTGGCGCCAATTTAAAGGGGCACGCGCCCATTTTGGCGTCGCTTTGGTGTCGCGTAGGTGGCACAATGTCAACTTTAAGCTACAACAACAACAAAAAGAACAACAAAAGGAACAACAAACAGCAGCAGAAAGTTCCGCTTACTTGTGTTTCTTTGACGCCTGCACCTGCTCCAGTCTTTGGCGCTGCCCCCCACTTCTCTCAACTTTTGGGCACTTTTGAGAGCTTTGGTTTTAGCCTTTGGTTCCCTATTTCAACCTTTGTGACCTTTTTCGCTTTTGCAGCTTCTATGAGCACCTACCAAACATTTTTTGGCTTTCTTTCGTTTAAAAGAGATGTAAGTTATGTCTTGCATTACATTTTTTTAGCCCAGTTTTGGAAATGAAACTTAAGGCTAATGGTTTTTGTGTCATATAAGTGGAAATAAGTGACTACCAGAAACTTTAAAGGCTAGGCTCAACAAATTTGTTAAAAACTCTGCTATATTGTGCACGCAGATCAAGCTTTCCCTTAGAGAAAAACCCAATTACCATCTCCACACTCTGAATTTATATAATACTATATATGCCTGAATCTCAGAGATCACAAAGCCGATAATTACCATATTTGTTAACCACATTTCTATGTTGTGCACGCAGATCAAGCTTTCTTTCATACACCTAAGCACACTAGGCTTAAAACAGTTGAGCAGCTTAACTACAGCATTTCAACTTGCTTTTTTTTTAGTCTTTTAGTTATGTTTATTTTTAAAAAACATTTTTTTTTTGCAGTAAAAGTTTTCGTTTTACTTTGCTTTTTACGTGTCCTTTTTTGTGTTGCTGTTTATTCTCTGCTGTTGTTGTTGTTGTTGTTGTTGCTTGAGTTGCTTGTCTGGTTTTTAATTATGCAACATTAATTAAGACATGGATCGGCCCTTAAGGCCAACAACTGCTGTTGTTGTTGTTGTTGTTGCTGCTACTTTAAGCCTGTTTAAACAAAACTGAATAAGACGTCGTCGCGTTTGTTTACTGAAGCGCATTTGCTGTCGCCCAACTGCCACGCCCCTGCTGTAAAGAAGCTCTTTCAATTGAGGTGACAGTGTCGCTAGCTCACACACATACACTGCGAGACAGACAGACAGACGGACAGACATACGGACAGACACACAGTTTGCTCTTTGGCTGAGCACATTCAAAGGATAATTATGTGCACATTTATCATGGCTCCCCAACTCAACCCAAACTGAGCAGACCAGACCAGACCAGGCCAAGTCTCTGGGTGGCCACTCAAAGTGCATTGCAGCAACGTCATGTCAACAGCAAAAGAAGCAACAACAGCAACAACAACAACAGAGCAACAACAACAACAAGTTTATTTGCTGCTAAGCAGCCTCAGAGTCAAAAGCAAACACGGAAATGCGCTCAGCATTTTGGTTCAATGAACCTCAATTGCTTAGGCAAAGCCAAAAGCGTTAGACTGAGATGGCATTGAGCGAAAAAGAGATGGCACTACACTAGACTGATTAAGAGAAATAGCTGCAGTGTCGAAACAAGTAAACTAAATTCACTTTGACACCAAAAAGGCTACCAAATTCATGTACTTGATTTTCAAACTATCCTTACCATAAGATATACTTCAGGCAACTAACTGAAATTTTCACAGCACATTTGAGAGATGATCAAAAACACTATCTATAAGTTTTAGTGGAAAATCTGCAGAGACAACAAAGTTATAGAAAGTTGTATTCCATACGTAACTTATAGCATACAAACTCTTATAACTTTCTAAAAACTTTACCGATTTCAATGTGAAATGTCATGTTCAACTTCAAATTTATATTGTTTTTTTAATCAAATTAAAATACCAGTTATTTTAACAACTTTCGTGCAGTGTATGCTATTTTTAAGCAGTTGAAATTTGAAAATTGAAGCTTACAATTTGCCAGTTGGCTCTCGGAAAAGTGCTTTAAGTTTCAGCCTCAGGTTTTAACTGTCTTGTAGCCATAAAATATAAAAAATAAAAGAAAAGCAAAGTGGAGTGAAGTGAAGAAAAGAGAGCCACAAGAAGAGGAAGGGCAGCAGCGACAAGCAGATGCCGTCAAGAGTTACGACAACGACCTGGTCTGGACCTGGCATCCGTGTGTGTGAGAGAGAGAGAGAGATACACGGCGGAAGATGGGGATAACATACGAGAAGTGCGAGCATAATATATAGTATAGTATTGTATAGTATTGCTAACGGTGTTTTTTTTTGGCTCAGAACGGTAGCATATGGCAAGTAGTTTATTTAAGGTGTTGCCCCTCCCCGTCGCATAACATGGACTTATAAATTTGGAAACTTGAAACACGAATTTGTTTTATTTGTTGCGTGCGACTACGAAACTGAAAAGTTTACAACATAATCCCAAAGTCCACGAAGGAGTAAAATGTGGGCCAAAAATCCTTCGAACTCCCTTGCTCTCTTGCTCCCAACTCCCCCTGAATTTCTGGCCGCTTCACATTTGTCGGATCTAACGGATGTCTGGAGTGTTGTCGCAATAAGTTTTATGTTGCAAGTTTCATTTTTATTTATTTGTTTTTCAGCTAGTAGTGTGTGTGTGTGTGTGTGTGTGTTGAGGTGAAGGCTGAGGATTGCCACAAACTGTGGCACACACACACACACAGATACCGAAGCACTGAAGCAAAGTTTTGCATTTGCAGCGTGCGACACTTTGGGGCAAAGTCAAAGTGGCAACAACATCAAAACATGTCAATTTTCAGACGAATGCATCGAGAATCGTTTGACAGGACGCTGAAAAGCCAAAGATTTTCATCCAATTTGCAAAAGTGGCGCGTCTCGCATTCTATCCATTTCCCCGCTCCCCCCCCCCAAACCGACTTGACGCGCTGCTACATGTGAGCACACACACACTGTACCTGAGGACTCGGAATGGGTTTGGTTATAAAACTGGTATTGTAACTGGGTCTGGATCACGTGCCCTTTGGCAAGTCAAACATTACAACATTACGCGCTTTCCAATTCACCTGTGAAAATCATTTTCTTTTTTTTTTATCATCCTTCCCTTTGTCTCACTCCCTCTGAAGCGGACAACGTGTGGAGTTTCCCTTCTTTTTTTTATTATTTATAATACCCTGTAAGTGAGCTGCCATAGGGTGACTTTTCAACATAATTGAGCTACAAATTTTATAAATCTATAGAAGGAAGCTTTACTGTATACACTTTTCAATTTACAGACTAGTTTGCTAGTTTTACATGGTATCTTTTTAAGTTAGCATACTCCATCACCACGATTTTATGCGTTTGTCGTGGCGCTCTTCTGTTTTTATACACTGGAATGAAAAGTCCTACAATTCTAGTACTAAATGTGTGAGATAAACGAAGATTTCAGCTAATAACTATAAATGAATTGGAATAATAGGTAGAACTGTGCTCTTATGTATGAAAAAACTTAGCTGTATCATAGATATTACTTAACAAATTTAGAGTTTGTTTTTTAGGAAACATCTTGTATTGCAATTTAGAACCTGGTTTTAAAGCTATATTTGGTATATAAAAGGAACTGTTGTATTTCAGGAATCATAAGCCGAATTAAGTTACAATACAAAAATACCAACTCAAAAGAGATACTCCAGTATTTTTTTAAAATTTCAATACACGAAAATAAAGGGTATCAAAGCTGCGTTTAGTTTCTGGAAAACTTTCAGATTCTTGTATTGTTTTTGTCTTTTATTTTTCGGCATGTTGAATTTGCCTTGTCAAACGCCGAAGCAAACGTGACAAGCATTAGCTACAGAAATGCCAGCATTTCTTTATATATATATATATATATATATGGTATATAGTGGTATATAGTATAAGGTATATGTGTATATAGTGTGAGGGGATCTCTGGGTAATGGGTAATGGGAACTGTGGAATCATCAACGTGCGTAGTTTGGCATATCAGTTCGTTCGGCAGTTTGAAAATCGTTGATACGAAAGAGACGGAGTGCCAAAATGCTAGAAAGAGATGCATGCAGTCAAAATTGAAGGGTGACATATAAAGACCCCCACTATATATACACACATGTACGTGTAACAAGATTTGAAAAGAGTTTTGTTAACTTTTAAACATCCATCGCAGAAATGGGGCGAAAGAACATAGAAAACAATGCGAGTTTTCCCCATTTTCATATTAGCATTCATAAGTATGCCAAAACAGTCACATATTGTTCAAGTAGTAGTTGCTTGCCTAAAGCAATATGCAAATGACAAAATAGAAAATAGCAAATAGAAAATGGGAAATGGAAAGAAGGGAAATGAGAAGATGGCAAATGGCAAATCGCAATCGAAATTAAATGACATTTGCTTATTGTGCAATCAAGAATTACTACAAGTAAACTATATGTAGTTGTTACAATTGTGTCGCATTTACATTTCATTGAATAAATTGCATCAAATGACGAGTGTGTGAGTGCGAGTGTGAGTGTGAGTACGAGTACTCACTTGAATACTGTAAATAAATGGCATAACATTTGCTCCCTTTTGCGCTTGAGAAAGCTTTTACCATTTCTAAAAGTTGTTGACTTCAGAAATCAAATAAAACTACACACGCAAAGATATAGCATATGGTATATATATGCATACAGTATAGATGTTTGTGTGTGCAGACAAAAAACGACACATTTTCTCAATTTTACTTACTTAAATTGTTTTCTTATTTTTCTGCCATTTTTCTAAAATTTTGAAAGCAAATGAATTTGCGCACATTTTCTTTTTGTTGTTGTTGTGGCAATTGAGTCAACTTATTATTAGCATTATCACCTCTCGATGCGAACCCAAAAACCCGCACCTGATGGCAGGATGAGCTGTGAAAATTGGCAACGTTGCTCGCTCTCTCTTTCACTCTATTCCTCTCTATGTCTCGATGTCTTGTGTTGGGACAATAAAAGCAAATAAAAAATGCAAATTACTCCTCGACGCATTCAAGCGAAAATGGCGATGAAATTGAAAACCAAAATGGCTGCGAATAGCGCGTAGCGCTATGAATATAGATATCTACATAGAGTACATATGAACAAACATAACATATACACAAGTACAGGCAACGAGAAGTTAGCGTAACAGTTTTTAGTTTTTATAAAACGATAATTTTATCAAAACTGCATACAGTGAGTGCCATTAAAAAACATGCAGTGGATTTTATATTTCAACACAAGTTGGTTTAACTCTAAACTAATAGGTGTTAAAATCTAAATTGAGGTTTAAATAAATTATACTATTTATTTAATTTATATTACTTGGAAAAACTTCTCAAAAACTTGACAAATAGATAAAAGTGCAGACATATTTTGGGGATTTGCGGATATTTTACAAAAGTAAATAACTAAGATTTGTACAGTAGTTGTTTTAAAGATTCTTTAAAAAATAAATATAATTTTATAGAGCCCCTTAAATAGTTCTGCAATTTTATTTTGAAATTTTCTGCATTTTCAAAGCAAACTTTACTATTTTTTAAACAAACCTTTTTTTCCAAGAACTATTCTACCCGATTAACCAGTTTGTACAATATATGTATTATTTGCTTATACTTTATAAGTAATTAAAAACTAGGCTCTTTATTAAATACTGTATTAAAGAAACTAAAATGGCTGTGTAAAGATTGTCAACACAAAGTTTTAAAAATATTTGTAGAACTGTTTCATGTTCCGGGACTTTGGGAAAGTTTGAAAAGCCGCCTTATGGGTTACAGCTGAATTTTGAGTGGTACAGTCAGTTTTAAAATTGCATCAAGCGTAACTTTCGACAACTCATAAAATATGTAGCCAAACGGTGGACGGTTAACGGTAAAGCTATGCCCATTTAGCCAAAAATCCAAAGGCAAAAAAGGTAGCGTAAATTACTGAAATATGCATGCGACTCACACAACAAAAATGGAAACACAGCGATAGCTGAAGAGGCAATGAGTAAGGAAGGGAAAGAGGCTGAACGGGGTGGGACTGCAGGCAATGGTCATTGCCATTCCATTATCAAGGCGTTGGTGTGTCCAGGAGTTGGCTCTATGCTCCGGCAAACTACGTGTCCGGCATGCCAAACGTAACGAACGTAAGAAACCAGTTCACATTCCAATGGACACAGTGCGTAGGGCGCAATGTGAGTTTTTGGGTTCTCTGGATTCTCTGGGTTCGACTTCTTTGGGTTTTGTGGTTTTTGAAATTGCACGCATTTGATTGCGTTATTGAAATTGACTGTGGCTTCATTACTATAATGCCTTCGTGCTGCCGAGGAGAGAGCAAAGAAGGGAGGTTGGCATTGTGCGTACTCGTATTAAGGAATTCAATTATAAATGCTCTACGAAACTACTAACCGTAAGGTATGGAGCATAAGGCATACAGAATTCTCAGGGCCATAGGCTTATGAATCTAAATCTGTTACCTGTGGATATGTGCTTCTGTGTGAGTTCGTATGTGTGTTTGCGGTTACTCTGGGTCCAAAGTTAGGGGGTTCAATTTAGTTTAATTGCCATTTGGGGGTTTGAGATAAGGTCCTTGCTTTGGTAGCTCGAAAACTCCAGGGGGGAAATTTGAGATTAAAACGGTCTGCCAGACATGAGCTTTTAATTAACTCTCGAAATAATATGCAAATTATTACTACTCAGTACTAAAATCGATTACTTATTGGTCGATTAGTTGTGTTAACTGGGCTGCGATTCCGATAGAATTAATAAGACAATGTTCTACCGGATGAAAGTTGATTCACGTAATGCTCATGCAATGTTCTATGCCCTCTTTAAGGGATGGTGGGTGTGAGTAGATTTGGAAACCCATTAAGTTGTCGTTTCCGTAACATGTTCAAATGGCGTCCATTGAAGCCATACAATAGCCTCCTCACATTTGAATTTAACATTTACAATGGCCATCCCATCCGGTCGCCTCTGCTGCCTGCTTCCCTACTTAATATGACAATGCGTATTTTATGGACTTGCCACAGTGGGATGCAAGAATGCGGCTGTCTTTGGGGGGTAAGAAAGGGTTAGCTGCGTGACACGAGCCGCTCACGACTCTATTCACCGTTCCACTCCCCGCCCACTTTGCATTGAATTTTGTGGAAATCTTGAGTCGTAAAGTTTTATTTTTATGCTCAAACGATGGAGACGCATCTAAATGCAATTGAATGTGAGCAGAACAGTAAATGGCTGGAATATCTAGCTGTCTAGTGAATAGACCGACATAACTATATATTCAAGTGATGCTATTTAATAATGTTAAAATCTCAGCTATCTCTAACTGCACTCCCACTAAATAGAACCACATCATTTAATGTCCGCTCAATTTCCGGACATGCTTCATCCGCATCGACGGAAACAACAGCAGTTGATGAGATTCATTTGCTAGAAATTATATTATATTCGATATGCGAAGTGCACAGTCAGTTCTGCAATTGAATACACATGAATAAACACTCGCCACATCCATGATTCAACAGATTTCATCTAATAGCCAAGGAACATCCGCTTGTCATAGCTACTTTTTTTGCTCTTAAACGGTTTTTAATTAATGATTGCTATTTATTTGGTTAACCAATTTTTAAGAATTTACATAGTTGTGATATGTGGCATCCCATCTGGTGCTGACAGTTTAGTTAATTAATTAACTCAGTTCTTAAACTGTACGATTTGAATTAGTGTTGTACAGTAGTGTTTTCGGATTCTTTACAACACACTAAGTACAAATTCGAGTGTGTTTTGAGTTTATTTTAATTTCCATAACTTGGTTTCATGGGCTCAAATTCATTTCAAGCCAATGCGATACTAGTTACCAGTTTGAAATCCCGCGCGTCGTTTGCAGCAATCGATATAAAATTAAATTGTTAAATGTATCGAACTGGCTACTCACTAGCTGCAGCGTTGAATAGTTGTATGTATCGATAGTTGGTTTATTCTCTAATAAGATACATACATTTCGTTGGGTATCAACGTAATAAAAACAGCGTTTTAATAAGACAAAAAGAAATATTTAAATTTAAAAAAAATGGTCTTGAGCGAAACACTGCGAGAAAATCTAAGCTTTGATAGTTTTAATTTTACCAAGTGAGCAGAACTTTTAGTAAAGAAATGCAGACCGTCTCAATATCTTTATCTATTTAAACTGTCCATTAACGCAAAATGTTGAAATATTTTTTGATTAACAGCATAAAAATATTCTTATGAAAAAATATTATAGCTTGATAGTATCAAGTTGATACGCACAAAAGAATCATTTTTTTAAATTTATAGGGACACACTGGTAGTCACCTGCTAGGCTCTGCTCAACACTTGCTTTGTGATACGATTAGTCTAATTGGCATTGAGTTAATTTTGTATTTAATAAATTAAAAATAATTTAAAAATTATTGAAATATAGGTGTAATTTAATTATAAAAGAATTAAAATTAAAGAAAAGTATGGAATACACCGAATAATTATTCAAAACCAATTATTAATAACTGAATAACTTATAAATGTATTGCATTTAGTCAGAACAAAAATGTTATTGATGCAGTTGGATGGTCCAATTCAGCAGGTTCCACATATCGCTATGTCTGTAGATACATATATCGATATTTTAGTCTCATCACCATTGTGAATACATTTTCGTGGATGGTGGCCTTTCAATCACTTGTTGTGTTATGTTGGCAGTTCTGTAGCAAATGGAATAATATACATATATATATGTATATATAACAAATGTTGTTTAAGTCCTAAAAATCACTCATGGAAACGAGAAATTAGGGAATTGAAAAGTATCAACATTGATTGTTAATAATGAAGTGACTTACATGGACAAACCAATGAAATTAATTGACGATTCTGTAATCTGTTTTTGTTTAATTCGTTTGCATACATAAACAATTGTTTTTTGTTTCACATACCACATACGTACGTTAACGATGTCATTAAGCAACAATAAAAGCAGCAGCATAAGCGAAAAAGATATCGACGATGAAGATATGTTGGCACCCACCAAAATCTCAACAACAAATCTTGTTGTTCGAGTAGATCAAGATTCCGATAACAATTTGCAGGCCTTATTCGATAGCGTATTGAATCCAGGTGATGCAAAGTTACCACTGCAGCTACCATTTCGTATGCGCAAGCTACCGAATTCGTTTTTCAATCCACCTGCTCCCCTGCACTCGCGGGCGAACAGTGCCGATTCCACATACGAGGGCTCCCAAACTAATATCAACAAGACTGGACAGTCAGAATTGCAGTCGCCCCTCTCACCACAGCAGCAGCAGCAACAACAACAACAGCAGCCACCACAAAATCGTTTAGCAATACATCACTTTCGCGCCAGGAGCAGCCCAGCATCTCTGCAACAGAACTATAATGTTCGTACGCCGAGAAATGAAACAAGTGCAAATACTAACCAAGGACCGGGTCCAGCCTATCCAGATAATAATGTGGACTTTGCCAATAACAGCACAGCTAACAATATTGATATAGATGTCATCAACACTTGCATGGCCCAAGCACAGGACAATCCAATATCTACACAAACCATACATAAAAAGCAGAGATCTTACGATGTCGTCAGTCCCATACAATTGCAGAGTCAATTGGGTGCATTGCCGCCAGGTTGGGAGCAGGCTAAAACCAACGATGGTCAGATTTACTACTTGAAGTAAGTGAAACAATAAATACTAATATATTTATTTGAGTTTATCTTATTGGATCTATCGTATATATTTATATTTGCAGCCATACAACAAAAACAACGCAATGGGAGGATCCAAGAATTCAGTTTCGCCAACAACAACGAGCCTTAGCCGAACGGATTAAGCCAAATGGTACGATCAAGTAACAAATTTCGATACATATATTTTTTAACATAAACTACACAACTAGTCGTTGGTGTTCGACTAGAAGTACATATATATATCTAAGAGATCAGAAACAGTATAGACTACTCCAACTTCTCGGCAGTAACAGTTTGCTAACAATTATTAAAAATGTTCTATATACTTGAGCTAGGCATTTAATATCCACACAATTTACTCGAGGTATTTTCTTTTTATTGTGCAGATATATTACAAAATACTAAAGCTAGCGCACCGACTATTGCCAGCCACATTGGCCCACTACCCGATGGTTGGGAACAAGCTGTTACTGACTCTGGAGACATTTACTTTATAAATCATATCGATCGAACAACTTCATGGAACGATCCCAGAATTCGTAAGTATACCCTGCTAGAGTCAAGTCACAATTTCCGATCTGAAAATTAAATCAATGCTTGGGGTTTGCCAATCAATTCAATATTCAACATAATTATTGGCCAAAGTCAAATATAATATAGCGTCACAGCTTGGCTTCTTAAATCCTCGAATATACATATAATATAATCTAAAATATAATTCCATTTAATTCATCCCTAATTCGCATGTTTAACTACTCATAAAACTCTCAAAATAGGTAGAATACCTTTTATACCCTTAAGCTTATGTTTTGTTTGAGTATTATTATGCTATATCTGTGCTACTTTTTACTTTTCTTCTAGAAACTGGCCTTAGCGGACTTGACTGCCCGGATAACTTAGTATCGTCTCTTCAGGTAAATATTTAGAAGTAAAGCTAAACAGTTAGGTTTGATGAAACTGGTTAGGACACACCTCTTTACACCTGGATTTCAAAGAACATTTCATTTTGTATTCTTCTTTTTTTTTGTGAACATTTTTAGTTTGCATTAATTTATCATTATATCATTATTATTATTATTGTTATGTTTGCAGATTGGAGATAATATTTGCAGCAATATTTTTACTGATGCCCAAACTATCATTAGTACACCGTCTTCCCACAAACCTGATGATTTGGAATGGTATAAAATAAATTAATACATTTTATGTGCACACCATTTATTTAGATATTAAAGTTTTATATTTTGTATTAAAAAAAAAAATAAATATTTTTGCATATATTTAATTATATTTATGATTTTTTCTTAAACTAAATATATTTTCTTAATTTTTAATAATTTTGTACTGAAACTTCTGAAGCGACCCGCGTACAGGCAGTGTACAATAAAAGCCACGCTCGTTAACGGCTATTGTCTTTGTATAGCGAGAGGTGTTTAACCAGTTTTCTGTCAACGAATCAGATTACAAAAGGGACAGATAAGGGACTAGATAAACGCTGATATAACTTGAAATTTAGTTATAAAATATTACTAAATGCATTTTTGAAGATATTTCAATATATAAGAATGTTTTTAAAGCCATGTAATACTGCTAAAACTAAACAATGCCATGAGTAATTTCTAAAAACAATTTTTCATAGTTTGTTAGCGCTGCGAACAAAGGAAATTATTTAGCTAGTGTTGTGGATTTGTTAGCAACTGATTTTAGTGCTGTGCACGATTTTATGCTATTAGTTATGTAAATAGCAAAACATAAACTTTAAAATTAACTTTAACATATCAAATATTTTGTGTTTTTAAACAACGTTTTCTCAACACGAAGTTGTGCAGAAAAGAAAAGAGAGCGACACACGTACATACATAATACATTTTAGTTTCGTAGGGTGTCTGTTGTGCTGGCTACAAAAATTTTACAAATTTATTGTAAATAAAAACAAAAATAAATTTAGCAATTCGTTGAGGTTTTATATATGCTTAATTAATATAATAAATTAAAGAAGTTTTAGACATTTAAATTACATTTAAGTTACAAATAACTAGCATGGGAAAAAAAGTTATGCTTGTTGGCTTGAGTACCCCTCACGTCCAAACATACCTGTAGCGCTACCCGCACACACATACATATGTAAATGTGTGTAACTCAATTACTGCATTCTTCGCTGCTTGGGAGCGAGCGAACAGGCAAGACAGGCAAGTGAGTGTGTGTGTTAGTGCGCATGGTACGCAAGCTTAAGAGACCCGAGAGTTGAGCCGAGCCAGAGACAGCGACAACGACAGCGACACAGCGACAGAGACACAGCGACAGAGACCAGCGACCATTGAATGCATTAACTTTGGCGAAAACATAGCAGCAAAGTTGTGGGCCACCTCTACTATATATTTTTTTGATGGTTTTGTTTCTGTTGTTATTTGTTTTTACCTGAGAGTGTGTGTGCTTTTTGCTTTCAAATAATTAATAAATTGTCGCTATGAGTTTTAACTTTTGTGCATAAAGTACAGGTGAAATAATATTTAATATATTTAATAAAATGTAATTTTAAGTGTGTTTAAAATTAACATTTATGAAATACATAAAAATACATGTAAATTTATGTGAGTGGCTTGTGTATGTACATATATGTGCGGGGAAAGGTATTCATGAGGTGTATTTACAAACGTATACAAACTTTTGTGTGTGAGTGTGAGTCGTTTGAATTTTTTTTGATTGCAAAATCATTGAATTATGCGAAAAAGATACATACGTATGCATTTATTTGAATGAGATTTAATATTTGCTAATATATGCTACAATTACATAAATTATTGTATCGGTATGTGTATGTGTGTATATGTGTAATTTGTATTGTTTGTTCATATAAAGCGCACTGCTTGCAAAGCAGTTTCGCTGTAGCTGTATACGTATGTACGTACGTCTGTCTGTATGTTTTTACGTACAAGCAGTTTTGTCTGCTTGTGTATATGTGGAGTAGACCTTGGGCACCACCATTATATGTGTGTACTCTATTATATGGCTATATCTCATAGTCGAACCCACTCAACAGATCACTCTTACTTTTCATTTTTGCCTCATACAAGACACATTTATTAATTTCAATCTATGATTTTTTTTTTTCTTCTACTCAATAACAACAGCCAGCAGCAATAAGATTTTTTGAACAAATTCAACTAACAAAGTATTTAATTACTGTTTTTTTTTTGTTTCTGTTATTTTTTTTAAATAACTGTGATGGATTAACTGTTTGCCTTGGGGAACCAATAGCGTTGCAGTCGACTTAGGCTGCAGACACGGGGCCGAAAGGGGTAAGTTGGCTCCTTAGCGGAATGCTGAAATGAAACATGAAATGAATGCAAGTGAACGCATGCAGGATCAAACTGCAACAAGTGAACTGAAATGTGAACTAAAATGAACTAAATATTTTGTGATTTAAGTGATTGATTGTGAATAGTTGACTAATTTTTATGTTTTGCTGTAGTTGCAGATCTATCTAATAATTACATTCTTGTCACCTTGGTCATTAACATTTCAACATGTTGCTTTATATGTGTATAGCTTTGCTTGTTAGCAGCGGTAAGTCTATATATAGTACTTAACAAAATAAACTATTCTTAACACTTCATCATAATTTTAGTAACTACGGAAACGCAGATCACGCAAACAGTTTACGGTTTCTTGGATTTCACAACAACAATTGGCAACACCGTTATGGTATTCTCGCCACAAAGCTCGCCTGCATTTGGTAAGTAATATCAGTAGAAACAGGAAGATATCCATAGTTAACTAATAACTCTACTTTACAGAGCCTACCATAAACAAGACTACACCCAAGCCCATAAGTATTATTGAAACTCGACCTCATGTGGATGAAAATGAAAATAATAAAAATGGTATCAAACCAACGCCTCTAATTGTAACTAAATCAAAAGTCGAAACAGAAACCAGTTCCACGTTTGAAAACAACAACAACGATATTATAAGTTTATCGAATACTCCTATTAAAACTATAGATCATCCCGAATATGCGTTACTTTCTCGCCAGCCCGAAGAGTTCGCCGAAGAGACTTTCCGTTTGGTTAACCTAAAGTCACGCACAGACGCCGATCGGCAGCGCATCTATCAGTCCAAACGTGAGAACATTCCACATCATTCCTCCGTACAGTTTGTCAAAAAGGGTGAAAGTCTGAACAAAAATGGTTCCTTAGCCCCCAAGCCTTCAACCAAATATGCCCAATCACCACCATCCACAGTCAGTGCAGAGAAGCGAAGCAAGAATCGTTCACATTCATCATCATCGCGAGTGCTGAAAACTTTGGTGTCATCTGTGCAACCCAGCAGGACTCAAATTGTGGAATCAACGCCACAACAGAGTGTGTACACCAAAAGTAATCGAAAAAGTAATCGGGAACCGGGTGAAAAACGCAAATCTTCACGCAACAAGGGAAAGAGGTAAAACCATAATAAACTTTTTAGAATTTTAGATATTAAATTGATCAAATTCCCAATTTAAATAGGCGGCATAAGAATACACATAGTTCCAGCACTCAAATTACGGCCACCGCTGTGGATACAAGTTCGCGACGATCCTTTAGAACGAAGCCCGTAGTAAATCCACAACCCGTGGAGGAACCAATACCAAATCTGACCCAAAACAATTTAAAGCTAAATAGACGCCCTGGTCGTTGGCAATATAAATCGGCGCCAAAGCCGAAAGTTAATATCAGAAAAGCTAGTAGCAGCAACACCACAAAAGCTGCACCAAATCCTGATAGTGTGAATGAAGCAATTCTGGAAGCAGATCCAGAGAACAATCAATTGCAAAAGGCCAATAATCTGGGCAGAGATTTGGAAGCGGTTGGTTCCCAAAACTCTGTTGTAGCCGATAATGAGGAATTGAAGCCCAAGAACTTTGTGCGCACATTGAACGTGGAGATTTCGACTCCCAGCAATTTTGATGATACTTACTATGAAATTGCCACCATAAAAAGTCCATTTGTATTTCAGGTACACATTCAAATTGCTAGCGGGTTCATAAACTATATAATTTGCATATTTTTCGCTTTGATATTCCAGGCAGGACTTGTGAAAAAGACGCGATTCTTGACGATAACTTCAACTATAGAGAAAACACTAAAAACTGCTCAAATCGAGGAATACAACAGTGATGACGGTCCCTTGTCTGAGAACATTTTGGAATCCACAATGCCGATGCCGATCGAACCCACATTAGATGGCAGTATTTCGACATTAAAGCCTATTTATATCACCGATAGCCTTGAGACGCCCGAACTAGAGACGATAACCGATTCATTTTCGATTACACAAACCAAATTGAGAACACAGATCTTGCCAGTGATTTTCGAAAAGAAAAACGAAACAATTTCCATAACACTAGTGCAAACATTTGACTACACCAGTTTAGTGACTGTTACACAGACCATCTCACCATTTAGGGATAACTTTATTCCTGCCAAGAACTTTAAGGACTTTGCTGCCATTTTAGATGAGGCTGGTTCGGAACTTAACTTGGACCTTGAGTTCGGTGATGAGGGCAATGCGGGTCAATTCGATGGTAAAATCAGTAAATTGGAGCCAAAACAGAACTCTTCAAATATTATTCCCAATATACAAATAATCAACTCGGAGAATATCAAGTTAAATAATCCAGAAATTTCAGTATTGAATCCTCTAAATCTGAATCCCAGTAACAATGTAATTACTTCCACGCGTCCAGTTATTAGGCTGGAAACTATTTGGGAATCCTATGTGGTGCCTCTCCAAAGGGGAACCGATAGCATCCTAAGAACATTGTCCAAGTCTGTGGGAGTTGTGGAGAAAACCGATTATATTACTGAACTATCTACACTGCCAATGCTGCCAATGTCACAATTTCCATATCCATCCATCAATCCGTTCTATAATCCCCTTTTGGGTTTGCCACAACAGCAACTAATAACATCGACTAACATTTTAAACACTCTGATTACTGCCACAAGTAGTAAAGTGCTGAAACTAACATTTGGAGCACGTACTGCCTATACAACCATATTTTCGACTTCGGTTGTTCCTACCGCAGTTACTCAACTGATTACGGCCACTGTGCCGGCTCAGAATTCTGGATCATTCCCGAACTACTATCCACCTCCATATCCTCCATTTGCCTATGTTGGTTAAGCTGCAGCAGCCTTTGTTGTGCCTGTGAGACGTACTTACTAATAATATATACAAAATACTCAAAACACACTTTTCTACTATTTCCAATACTCACATTATCAATTCATTTAAATACTATATATGTTTTTAGCTCGTAAGTTTATAACGAAATTTATAGAAATTTGTACTTTATATGCATAGCGTAATGAAATAACTGAACATAGTTCTGCTTTTCAAACCGTCTAAGAGTCTAGCCAAGATATTCTGCCAGTTTTATTGACTGTTTGGTTTCTATTTTACAAAAGAGATCGGCCTTAAATTAATCCTTAGAAAACATCTATTATCTTTTTCTTAAAATGGTGCTTTAATACAACTATATGTTGATCACGACAGTAAGTTGTATTATTATAAAAAGACATACTCCCATTTTCTTCAAATCGCATTCTTTTCAAACGACATACAAACATATTTGTAATTAAGAAGTTTTTACTTGTTCCATCCATTCCAAGCGTTCCATACCCCATGAATTTAATATCCTTAAGCCGCTCAAGCTATCGATTTATTTGACACACAAATATAATTCAATATCATTTCATTGATGAAATTTAAATTAAATCTTCCATTCTTCAAAGAAATTACAGCTTTCCATTAGGAATGCATTACAAAACAGCTGTATTTATATATGTCTTATCCAATCCAATACAAGTGTTTTTCTACATTTTTCACATTTTTTGTACATTTATCTGTTTGAAAAAACTTTAATAACTTCTGCAATATCATTTGTAACATAATTTGTATATACGAATTTGCAAAAAACCTGTACATATATAATTTAAAAGATTATGACTCACAATTTGTGTGCGTGCAATATACTTACATACATGAGAAATTAGTTGTAATTTTTTTAAGTGTACCACTACTACTGCTACTATTACTATTAACGATTATTGGGAATTTACGGGAAATGTTTTGCACATAGTGACATTATTATCTTTTTTGTAATTTGAATTAGTTAATATTCAATTGGCAGTTTAAGTGTAATTATTGTTTTATGTAATGAAACATTAAAGTAATTCAAATATACATAACTATATATTGTTAATCAGTTGAATTTATTATCAGGTTGATATTATGTACAAGTTTTTATTATCTTTTTCATGTCAAATAAATGTATAATAATAAACTGCTTCCTTAATTTTGTGTCAATTGTTTTTCTATGATTAAAGTGAAAGTAGGATGCGACTACTTAAATTATTGGACAGTTAACATAATTTGCATTACTATAAAATGAGTATAGTGTTTCCACTAGGAATGCATTCCACCTCCAGTTTTCACAATCAACTGACAGTT
This sequence comes from Drosophila tripunctata, assembly GCA_035047385.1. Taxonomy (NCBI): domain Eukaryota; kingdom Metazoa; phylum Arthropoda; class Insecta; order Diptera; family Drosophilidae; genus Drosophila; species Drosophila tripunctata. Next base: position 1,301,635 of record JAWNPS010000288.1, read on the forward strand.
GTTCAATGCTTACAGAAACGAGTTGGAAGTGGACTACATAACATACATATAACATATAGCTCTAGCAGTTCGAGTTTTAAGCTTTAACCTCTCGAACAAGCTTAGCCAAGGTTTTCGTGTGGGCGCCGATGTGAGTTACTCCATTTTGTCAATCGAGATTGGATGCAATTACAGTGGAAATGCGTCGTTAGTTATGTGTTGATCTTAGCTAAATAACTGCTAGTAATTCCACGGTGCTATAAAAAGCTTTAGCTGTCGTTTCTCTCAAGGCGTGGGGTGTGTTCTATTATTACTTAAAGATAAGTTTTATGAAATTAGCTATTATACTTACATTGCTCAAGCTAATACCACAATATCGGATGCAAATAAAACTTTGCGGGAAATGACAACCATATAAGAGTTTAGTATTCCGTATAGTACAATTTCTACTCAAATAAATGATTATGATTTTTTTTATGACATACATATAAGTGATTTTTTATTTTTAACTATAATTATCTTAGATATTTACAAATTTCTATAAAAGCGTACAACAACAGTATTTCTTTTTTTGTCGTTTTTCTTGTGTTGAATTCATTTCTCGAACAATCGTGGCAAACACTTCATTGACATTTATTCGATCTTTTGCTGAAGCTTCAATAAATGGACATTCCCAGAGTTGTGCCAAAGCGTTGCCTAAAAATTGATAGAGTAACATAAATTAATAATAATAATTTAGTTAATATGTATGAATTATTAGCAGTCTTACCTTCAGCCGTAGACACCTCTCTTTGGCAATCCAAATCAAATTTATTGGCTACAAGCAATATTGGAGCTGGTTGACTTCCTTTAACGCGAGTAATCACATTTTTCATACTAGAAATATCCTAAAAATCCCAAAAATTATAAAAAGCCAAGTTAAGCCATCATTTAATTAAGTTGTTATAGCGATATAATTTACCTGAAATGTTTGATGGTTAGTCAGCGAATACATCACAATGAATCCATGTCCGTTTTTTATATAGAGATCTCTCATGGAGGCAAACTGCTCTGTGCCTGCCGTATCCAAGATTTCCAGTACGCAGGGAGAGCTGTCCACCTGTTAAATGAATGTTAAAAAAAAATACTGTTAATACTGTAAAGAACAGAACTTTGAGTATATCTTAAATATGACTCAATCTCGTGACCTCAAACAAAGCAGGAAGAAAACTTAATTAGTTGGAACAGAATTTTAGTTACGATATTCTATGCTGAAATCTGTTAGATTACCCAAAAGTGTCTAATCTAATCGGTAACAGCTTAAGCAAATAATTCAAAATCATATTTGTTGGCCAGTTAGCGTATATATATATATATATATATATATATAAATAAAGGCGTGCTACCCAAAAAGTTACGCTTCAATTGACACTTGCTTCAACTTAATTACAAAAATGTTCAATTTAGTTGGAAATTTTTTTGCAAGGATAAAAGCAGACAGACGGTGGGTCCGTCGGTCGGTTTGTCGGTCTTTCCGTCGGCATAGTCTATTGTCTGGCTATATATTGGCAACATGTCACTAGCGATTATCTATAGCCGCCAATACGGCCAAAAAAAAAGGCCTATGACATGCGCGTGTTAATGTGGCTAACAGAACAGAACGTGTGCGGCTTTCTTGTGGCTTTGACAAATGATTCGTCCCTGGTCCGATGGTCGCTGGCCGGTGAATTGCCCCAACTACAACTACTACGTAGCCACCACCCTGTACTACTCTATATACAGGGTACATTCATTCATTCTCACCACACACACACGCTTGCATATGTGTATCTATGTGTCTGCTACACACACACACACACTCGCAAGCCGCAACAGACACAGTCATCAGCAGCCTATAAAAAAAACTGAACAAAACTAATGCAAATGTAAAATGCAACTTAGAAAAGTGCAAACATGTTAACATTTAATTAATAATAATTATGCAGGAAATTAAACCGTTATTGTTGTTGTTGTTACTCAAAAGGAATACGAGTTTTTACACACATACAAATATACATATATATATATATTGCTGCTCATTGTATGTATGCATAAATATATACATACATACATTTGTATATTTATATGCATATAAAAAAAAAGACAAACGCTTAAACTTACTGCTTACTGTAATACTAATTTTATGTATAAGCATAAAATTATTTGCACATACATATATACATATGTATGTACATACAAAGGCAGCATACTATTCTGGATTCTATATATACAATTTTATATATTTACATATATAAATTTGCTAGTATAAATATTCTCATATATATGTATGTATGCGCGTACAGTGTGCGTACATATGTACATAAATATAAATTCTGATTACAAGATGTGTGTAATGCATGCATATAGACATATGTACATATGTAAGCACAGCTACAGCTACAGCGATTGGTTACAAACCTCTATTTCTTTTCGATAGAAGTCCTCAATTGTGGGATCATATTTTTCAATAAAACATCCCGATACGAATTGAACAGTTAGGGCCGATTTACCAACTCCGCCAGATCCGAGCACAACAACTTTAAACTCTCGCATGTTTGACAACAACACTCGTTTATATATTAAATGGTACACAACAACGATTGTTTCACAACTACAAAATTATATATATTTAATGTCACTTAAAGAGCCAAACGATTGATGTTGTATATTTGCATTGTGAAGAATTCAAATATATGTAAGTATATAAACAAAACACGACAAATGCTGATTGCACGATATGACAAGTATTTTTATTTCTTATATTTCTGGCTGACAATCATATTTTCACGAATATTATTCACTACAGACACTGGCATTCAGTGAAAACGGACAATGTACGAGCTAGAGATGTGCAAAACTCAAGTAATCGGTACATGTAACTACTATCTGCTGTCAATAGACAATAGACATTGAATACTTATTCAATGTAACTGTCTACTAAGTAAAGCTATTAATATATTTGTTATAAAGGTCTTTAATCTAGTAATTAAATACAAACTTTAAACTTATTTTATTTATATTTAAAATAATGTGCTTGTATATATGTTTATTTAATTTCTCATCGTCCCATTGAATTAAGAACAGAATGGAATCGGAACAACTGACATGAGTTTACATTTGTAGCTATCTCTGTGCTTTCACAACTTACATCTCGTATAAACCTAATTTTTAGTTAAACGAGTATTTAACGCTAAGTAAAATATAGTTTTGATTTTTAAAATTCTGCTTAACAATGCAGCGCAGTAGCATATGCACTAATAATATAAATGTGTGCAAATATCCAAATTTCTAAAATCTGCGTTAATTAATATGCACTTTGGTTTTCTTGGGATAAATTCTAATTTTACGAAATTATAATTTATTTAGATGCATTTTAAAAATCTAAAATTGCTTCTTCTTGATTTTGCAAACTAGAGAGCTTACGATATAGTTCGTATAAACCTTATTAATGAAAAGACCGGATCACAACAATCGGGTGTGTTGCTCAGTCGTGCCTATCGATAAACGTTGTGCTCACTTCTGTCGATTAGAATGTGAGGGACGTTGTGGGTGTTACCACCTTTTTATCGAATAAGCCGATTGTAAATTAAAATCCAAACTTTTTAAACATAATATTTATGTATTTATTCTTTATTAATGAGCCAGCCTCAATAAATGTGTTTTATATATATTTTCAGAATGCTGAAATACAAATTTGCAGCTCTGTAGTTAATGGACCGCTGAAAGTTAAACATATTTGCATTACGAATGCCAGCTGTTTAACGGGGTAAGTTAAGGTTGCCCCAAAACAAATTTTACACCAATTTTGTAATTAAAAATAAACAATTTATGGAGCAGATATTAAATCCATGTTTCTTGTGTAAAAATTCTTTTGAACGTTTTACATTACGGACTGCAAAACATTGATTTATTGTTTTATCAAAGGAATTACTATTTATTCTGATGGGACTTCCATAGCTCCATTGTTGATGTCGTCAATAACATCATGAGGGTGCTTTCCATCAACAGTGCAGCCGACACTTTGGGCTGTGCCGAGGACTTCCTTGCAGGTTCCCTTCAGCTCACGAGCCATTGACCTAGGCCTCATTGTACGTGCGATGGTCAGGATATCATCGAAGGAAATGTTTCCACTGTGCTTGACTGAAAGTATAGAAAGTAGAATAGGAATATTAATATTTACGCCGATACATTTAAAATGCAGTAAGCTAGTATAGCAATAAACACTGAAGTTAATCGTTTTTTACTACATTGTAGATTAGTTTGTTTCACGTTTGTTTGGATTTATATATATATGGAGTCGCAGTTTCGATGTAAACACGTGCCAGGGTATATTACAGTCGATCAGTATTATCCCAGTTATTGCACCTTCTATTCCAACTTGTTTGTTTTCTTTCGTTTTCTCACTTATCAAGTGGTTCATTAACTTGATCCAAATTATACAAAGGTAACTCGCACCTTTTGTTGATATTACAACAACACGTACACTGCTTTAACCCGGTTTATCTACTTTAGTTTAAATCTCATTAAACATTTTCCACTAAGAATCAACTTACTGTTCTTCTGCTTCTTCCTGTCACGTGGAGGCTCCTTCAGAGCCTTGATGATCAAGGAGGCAGCAGATGGCACCACAGAGATGGTAGCCTGCCTGTTTTGAATGGTAAGGCATACAGTAATCTTCAGACCCTTCCAGTCACCGGTGGCCTTTGCGATATCATCACCAACTTTCTTGGGAGACTGTAAATAGTGGCTTAGCATGAGTTTTGACCAAAACAACAACAAGAGTAGAGTACTTACCAAGCCAAGTGGACCGATTTTAGGAGCCAATGATGAAGTTGCACCAACTTCGCCACCAACGCATCGCATGTAAACTGAAATCATTCAAAAAATTTTATTAATATTTGGCGGACTTGGGTTCAAACATTATTTGTAAATAAATAGAAATATGAAAATTACCCAATTTAACTTCCGTAGGATCAAATTTAGGAGGCATCTTGTATTACTGGTGGTTTAACCGGCTGAAACACAAAGATTATTCGTAAATTTCAAGATTTATTATTGACAAAATTCAGCGACGTACCTTCAGCTAAAATGCCACAAGAAGAAAGAACTGTCAACAGGGCTGTCAAACATTGGGTGGCTTCCGGTAACAGTGTATGTTAGTAAGCGCTTACTTTGGAACGTGGAATTGAAACGCAAATATACCAAATATTGATATAAGCAATTTGTGGGGTACATAAACAATTAAATAAATACATAGTGTATATATTATTTAGTAATAATTATTTATTTGTTTTGTAGACATAAAAAGAATTAATAGTATACTTATAAAAAATCAGTAAGCTTATTGTTAAACACTCAATTCGAATGCAGCAATGCTGAGGTGAATTAAACAATATAAATCGTGGAATTTTATATATTTTCTAAAAAGTATTAAATTAGGCCGTTATATACATTTTAGGTTTTGAATAATAATTCATGTTGTTTGTTCCTAACAAAAAAAACAGCTGTGGTTTTCATGTTGTTATCGATATGTAAAATAAATTTGCGTATATCGACATTTCCAGCATGCCAGCAATAAAAAAATCACTGTTGACGGCACGCTAATGACGAAAGTACTAGTGGAGTGTAGCGTACTGGCCAGCCAGCTATCTCAAATAACCCTGACCGCCCAGTTCCCCCCAATTTAGAAAAAAGAAAAAGATTTGTTTGTTTATATGAGGGATGTGATGATGCTGTGTTCAATATTAAGCGATTTTATTTGTTTTTTTTTCTAATACAAGGTAACGTCTTATTTTAAAAGGTCAAAATGTTTATGAGAGCATGTTAAATTGATCAAAAATAAGAATATATGTGTAAATAGTTACACTTTACTTGCTTCTTATACACAAATATTTGTAGGTATACATGAAACATACATATTGTGGATATATGTCACAGAAATTCAAACTAAATAGCATACAATCGCCTCCCCTCTCCAGTCGTAGTACCTCAACTCTCCTAGTTCTGCAATTACATTTAGTTTTGAAACTCTATTCTGAAGAAATGTGATCGGGGTGCTCGTTCCTTTGAAATCTTTTCCACATGCGTAGAAACAGACCCTCCAAGCCTTTGGCATATTGCGAACAATCGAACAGTGGACTGTCGACTCTTGCTTTCCATACTTTAGCGCGTGATGCTTTCAAATATTCACGATCTGTGCCCAAGCGAATAGCGATATCTTGATACTCTTCTCTGGTACGGGCAATTAACTCGGGGCATCCCAGTGTAGCCAATTGCGAAGCAGCAACTCTGTAATAAACAAGTTTTAAGTTTTAGCATACAGTTGGGTACAGTAGCAAAGGGATGTTAATGGTTACCTAGAGGCTAATGTCTCTCCGGGCAGGGTGACAACTGGAGTACCAGTCCATAGAACGTCCATTGAGGTTGTGTGACCATTGCACAGTGGTGTGTCTAGACAAATATCGGCCAATTGGCCACGACGCACGTGCTCCTCTTTAGCGGCCACGTTTGAGAATATAATTCGATCAGAAGAAATACCTAAAAAAAACAGATAGAGACAGATTAGCACAAGACCAATATGAGATGCAAAATGTTTACTTACCCAAATCGCTAACAGATTTCTTAATATTTTGCTCGCCAACAGCCGGAAAGCGGAGCAGCCACAAAACCGACTTGGGGACATTCTTTAGAATGACTACCCACGATTGCAGAGTTTGAGGATCGATTTTATATAGTTGATTAAAATTACAATAAACTATGGCGTCATCGGGTAACATATATTGACGACGTGTGGTTATAACGATATTTTGTGGCACCTCCTCGCCGGTAGCCGCCTTATTGTTGGTTTGCGTCGTGGCCAATCCATTCTGGACGACAACACCATTCAATGATGTCTGCACCTGACCCGTTGCAATCATGGACACAATCTGTGTAGTACTTGGCAGTTCAGCGACTTTGAGGGTAATCTCAACCGGTTTGCTGGCATTAACCACCTCCTTGATCTCCTTCACGTCTGTACTTTCCACCAACGGCGATAAATCAGTGGCATTAATCACAGCCACATTGTCCGAAACACCCGATTGCTGTTGCTTATCGCAAAGAATGAGTCGCTCCTTTAGATGGGGAAACATTTGCTTGTGATCGCCGATGAAGTATGTGTAAGGCATGTAGGATAGCTTCTCACTGTATTGATTGGCCAATTCCATTGGACTGGTGACTGCATCCGTTATAATGTAATCCATAAAACTGGCACCACTTGTGCCCGGATAGCCCAACCACATGACCTGAATCGGTGCCGGTCTCAGGGCAAATATTTCGTTTCTTGCGCCCTTGGTGTAACCATTCATGTTAACCAGAATGTGAATGCCATCATTGTAGATCTGATCGGCTGCTTTGCCATTGCATGGAATGACGGAAAGATCAACGAAATGTTCAGCTTCACGGCTTATCTTCTGCCGGAACGTTGTACCATCATCAGGACTGAGTGCATAGCAGAATATCTCCACCTTTGAACGATCATGCAGACCGGGTACTGACTGCATCAAATGTGAGGTAGGATGATTACCAAAGTCCGAGCTTAAATAGCCAATCCGTATACGTCCGCCAGCCGGTATTTCTCTGGCGAAATTATATGGTTGCTTGTGCAGCACGTGCACCTTCTCCAAGCACAAGTTGGCGTGCCTTGCGGCAATTGCTTTTCTAAACTCATGGGTCAGGGGGTACAGCATTGAATGGTGTGGATGCACCGATGGCAAACGATTCTTGTCCAGCTGTTCGGCCACAATGCTGACCAGCTTCTTCATTCGCACATCATAGTCGGACCAATCGCAAACGATTTGTAAACAATGTGCTAGATTACAATAGGCATCGGGAAAGTCCGGTTTTAGCTTTAGAGCGGTGCGATACGATTGAATCGCTTCAGGAATATTCCCTGAATCCTTGTGAATGCTCGCCAAATTGCTATGGGCATCGGCAAAAGCCGGATTGATTTGAATTGCTCGTGTATAACATTGCAGGGCACCACTAACATCCTGCAATTCCTTCAAAGTGTTACCCATATTCGAGTACGCGTCGGCAAATGTGGGCTGAATTCGTATTGCTTCCTTGTAATGTGTTAGGGCCTCCTTTAGCTTTCCCTGCTGCTGCAACACCGAAGCCAAATTCGAGTGTGCGGCAGCGAAATCGGGAAAGACCTCAAGGGCCTTCAAATATAGCCGCGTTGCATCCTCAATGAATCCTTGTTCTCGCTTGATGTTTGCCAAATTATTAAGTGAATCCGCATGATTGGGGCAAAGTCGCAGAGCCGTATTATAGCAATCTTCCGCTTCCTTGACCTAATTGAAATATAAGAAGCATGAGAAACAATCTAATGATAACAGTAATCCAATTATACCTGTCCCTTTTCTTTGAGGGCATTTGCTAGATTACAATATGCATCGGGGAAGTTGGGTTGCAGCTCTATGGCCCGTCTATATGTGTCTATAGCCAGATCAATAAGTCCTTGCTCATAATAGACGCAAGCCAGATTTCCATGGACTACGGCATTGTTGGGTGATAAATTTAGAGCACGTAAATATGCAGCGACAGCTCTGAAATTCAAAATAAAAATAATTCATTAGTGTACTATGCTATAAACTGTGTAGTCTTTGTCCTCACTAACTCACTGATCATCGTAGTGACTAAATGGAAAGTTTATTATATTTATGTATATATTAAAAACAAGCTATACATTCTAGCGAGAACCCGTGAGTTAGACGCTTCCATTAGCACTGACGAGCGTCTGGAGAAATTGCTCGATAAATTTGAATAGAAAGCATACACTTGAACTTATCTCTAGTATAGCTATATTTATACTACTCGTCTATTTATATATATAAAAAAAAAAGCATACAATGATTAGCCAAACATAAACAAATTGCAATTTAATTGAAATTTCAAAGGGGGAAGATTAAATACTCTCTCAAAAAACACATGTTACCATCTTACAGTTATTTGTCATAAGTTATTTACCGTTTCCAGTAGCTTCGTAAGCGTCTAAAATACCGATTTTCATTATTTCTACTTCGATGAGCAGGCTGATCTAATCGTATGGGAACAATTGTATAAACAATTATGCATTGGCAGTCCATGATTCGTAAAACTCAAAGAAAAATCTTCCTTTAATTGAAATTTTTACACAACAATATTATGGAAATAAACAGTTAACTTGTCCATTTAGAGAGCACACTTGAAGCATAAAATGTATAAGCACACATTTGCAGTTAATGTTCAAACCGATTCTATATTTATAAGACCTTTAGAATTTCTTGGACTTTTATTTTATATTTTTATTTTTATTTGAAACAAACACACAACGAGGAAAAGATTTCGGTAAGCCGCCCACCAACCAAACAAATCAACCAAAAAAAAAAAACCATGTGCCATTATAAGAAATTTACAAAAGTACATTGAGATCATTTCTACAATACCCTGTACACACAGATCTTGAACAAAATCGTTTAAGGTCGTGTATAGAGTAGTCAGCAAGCGGATCATTTTAAGGTCAAGTTTATTTCAAAACGTCGAATCGTAACTATTTATAGAAATAAATTTGTATTCTATATGCCATATGCAAGAACTTAAACTATTGATGTTTACATCAATTTCCCAGGGTATTAGTACTTCAATATTCAAATAATCAACTCAAAGTATATGTATGTTTACTATGCAAAAATCTAATTATGTTTGTATCGCATATTAGATGACGTAAATCACAATAGAAAGACAAAGAGTCCCCGAAATATATATTATATCTGTGAATAATTAACTTTTAAATTTGAGGTCATAGATTTGAAGGGAATTCTGCATTAAATAATAGGTATAAAATACAAGGTGTTCCATATTTGGACTTCCATATATTCGGTTTATTTATAGAATGCAATGATCATGAACGAGGGGTGTTCTTAACCTATGAAATATAATAAATACTGCTCTACTTTTACTTGATTTATAGCGTGAAATGGCAAATTAAGGGCCATACTTTGAGCAAAGCAGAGTAGCAAACAGGTTGCCAGTAAACAAGAGTGATCGCAAATAAGACACCCTGTAGTAGATGTGCAGCTATACACTGTACAACAAAACAAACAAACACTTTGAAAGCTGCAACAGTTTATAAAATATAAATTGCATACGTTTTGTGAATATTGTCTTATTTGATAATAAAAAATATATGAAATCTAGTCCTATTATAGTATAGTACCAACCTGTCGAATATTCTGGCTTCTTTGAGCACGTTGCCTAGATTGATGTATGCATCTAAAAAGTTGGGATCAAGGGTTACGGCTTTCTCAAAGTGATGTATAGCCAGCCAGATCTCTCCTTGTGCATTAAACACGCAGCCCAAATTACTCCATGCAACTGCAAATCCTGGACATGTTTCTATCGCCTTCAAGTAGCAGGCCTGCATTATAATAAATCAAATTTAGTTGTTGTTTTATGCCATGTAGGCTCCAACTTAAGAGCACATACCTTGGCTTCCTCCAAGCGTCCTAGAGCTTTAAGCAGGTTTCCCAAATCGCTGCGCACACAATACAAATCCTATAAAAAGATCAATTCATTAATATTGCATATTTTGAGCATAAGAAATATGTTATTACAGGATTATATTGTAATGCCGTTATATACGCTTGAACGGCGGATTCCATGTCACGGGCAGCTACCAATGCAGCAGCCAAGTTTATGTATCCATCTATAAAGTCGGGCTTTAAGCGCACAGCTCGCCGATAGTTGTCCAATGCTTCTTGCAGCTGTCCACGTTCCTTATAAACATTACCTAGATTGCTAAAAATCAGAATAATATTACATTAGCATAAAATAAATAAATGTATGGTGTACTAACTCACCTGTAAGCTTCGGCGAGCAGGGGATTTTGTTTAATTGCCAATGTTGAAAATTGAGCAGATTTATCGAGTCGTCTGCATTGAAAGTGAATGGATGAGAGCAGTAGCAACACTCCGGTATTGGTGCTGTCCTGTCGCCATAGCTGCATGCAGTGCTTCTCTGCGTTTTCATAATCTACAGCTTGGTATTCACGATGTGCCAATTCCAGTAAACCTGCAAGGCATAAACACAAATTAGAATCTTTATCGAAAATTTAAAACATATTTACACCTTATTGATTAAATTATTGACACTGAAGTGTAAGTGTCAATTGATTCATGCAAATACATTTAAATATATTATTTATTACAATTACATCTTTAGAGCTCTAATTACATGTGTAAACAGATGTTTATTTGTCAATGGAATATTCCTCAACGCAATTGCTTATCGATAGTTTCGCTTCCATTTTATTGGCAGTTGCTTTGGCTTAATCGGGATAAATTTGTTCAAGGAATACCTGTTATATTTTATTTCTTTGTCTTTTTTTTTTTATTTAAGTTGTGGGGGTGTTGGCCAATAGAAACTGTTTATAAAATTACATACCTAATTTTAAATATATTATGTACTATTCGAAAAAGTTATCGATATTTTTGTCAATGGAAATTTTTGATTATTGCATTTTGATTGAGTTGAATAACAAAATATTACAACGAAATAGTGCATTATCTTATTTCAATTAGCAGGTGATTTATGGCGACTTAATGACTCATTATCTATACGCAGTAGATTTTTTAGATAGTGATAAAACTTCTTTAGAATGACATATTTTTGATGTGCACTACGTTTTGGACTGCATCTATTTAGTTTCGATAACTTTTTTAAGGTTTTGCAACAAGGTCAGCATACTTTTCTAACTAACTGTATTTTCACTCACAAATCTATGTACACACTTGCATACATGTACATTAGTGGAATTTTCCATTGTTTTTTTTTTTTTAGCGATTGCATTAATATACAAATATTGATGCTCGTACATAAATGCACATCTGTCCAAATGCATACATACAAATGTACGACTATTATATAGTTTGCAGTCTGTATTCTCTTACCGACAGATGACAGCGATGGATTTTCGCTTGATTTTCCAATTGCATTGTTAGATAAATGATTTTGCGGTTGTTGTTGCAATAGGGAATGTGTCGAAGAGTGCTGCTGCGTCTGCTGACCCTGTCCTTGAGCGTGCATCTTTACCGTTGGTTCCTCATATATAATTTTATATATATATTTATAGATGTGTAAGTTTGATAGACGATGTTCACAATTTTTGTCTAAAATCAATAAATCACAATCAATTGCAATGGCACTGCAAATAAATCACTTTCACTCGATTCACAGTTTAGGAACCAATCAGCTATCTGCAAATACAATACACCATAATTCATAAATAGCAACAGAAAATTATAAAAGGGCTAACAACTTTAAAACAAAAACAAACTCTTCACATCTCCAGCTGCTACAACAAATAACCTTACATTGGTAATGTGATGGGTAGCTTTTAGGGATGAACGATATTAATATAATTAACAGTGTTAGATAATGCTACAAAGCAAGTCGCGATAAATATGATAAGAATACCCACTCAAGTTACAAGTATTTTATGGATACATGATTTAATATTGTTTATTTTGGTAGGCTGACTTAAAAAATTACATTTAAAAAACTAAACAATAATAACTTTAAGAACACTGAAATTTTTTAAAATTCACCAGCAGAAAATTCGATGTAACAGCTATGTTAATCGGCTTGCTCTTTGGGAAGCATACACAAAATAAAACAGGGTTGTTTGCGATTTGTTTATGCCATTGTTATTCACAGATTTGCGCAAATGACAACCTACATAAAATGTATTCAATAAAAATACAACTATTTTTGTATTGTCTTTATTATTTGATAGCCTCGTTTAAATTTATTAAGATGTATAGAAATACTTGTAAATATTTCTTAAAACCAATATTTGGTACCAATGCTTTTCTGTCTCATTGTTTTTGACATACGATTTCCGGCAATTGTAATTTTCGTTCTCTTCTGCTCTGTAAATCTTGTAATAAATATGTAATTGAAAACACATCTTATTTTGACCGTACTTCAAAAATGAATTTTATTTGATACTCTCAGTTATATTTGCAAATTAACATAACTGTAAGGGAGAATGATTCCAAAAGCTTACAGCTTCAACTTGGTGCGCCTCCAGTGACGACGCTTGGCGTTGTACCTGAAAACAGAAAGATTTAAAATTTTAGTATGCAAAAATTAAATTTAAATGTAATAAGCTGGCAATCGAATTCACTAATCATGTATTAGAACTGATATTTGGATAATATAGGTTTAGAACAGGCGGTAGCTTATGTAGAATCATTCTGGTTGCGGAGCAAATTAAACATTTGAAAGAAAAACACATCCATTGAGAACCGTGGATCCAAATTAAAATGCGAACCAGTGGATGAGCGAATCAAATGTGACGCCGGGTAATGGAAGGTTGTAAAAAACACTAAATAAATTAATGCATCGATTGTTTGGACACCAACCAACATTTGCCGCTCTTATGCACTCCAGGAAAAAATTAACATTTGCTACACTGCTTAAACAATTTTCATGCAATCGTCAAGTTCGTTCGCTAATGTGAATCTAAATTTGGTGCACAAATAAAAAAAAAACATTGCTCATTTACACTGTTATATTTACCTAATGGTATTTCCAGTGCGCAAACGAACCCATTGTGGAACGGATCTGTTCTGCTTTAGCTTTTTAGCCAGCTTCTGCTTGATACGGAACGATTTGTGTGCCGCCTATAAAATAAATATATTGATAACATTATTATGGGTTATATTTCAAATAATAATATATGATTGACTAAAAAATTAACGATTTGCTTTACCATTTCGTCTGTCTTAGTCAAGTACCAGACCGGAAAGAGGGTTTCTTCGATGACAATAGCTAGAGATGGGAAACATATAAGTATGCGGTACTCAGCTTGAGTATTTTTAAGTGACAAAATACCAAATACCGATAAGAAATATATAAATGTAAAAAATACAACGTAAAAATATTTAAAATATATTTGGAATATACATAAATATATGTATGTTGATTAACGAAAAGAAGGAAACACTAAATAACTAATAAATAAGCCTATCATAATTGGAACTATATTACACTAAGACAATAGGCTGTACATAGTTATTTATTGTGCCGCACAGAATAAAATACTAGAATAAAATTATTTTTAATTGTGTAATTGTATATTTTGATGTATTAAATAGGCAAAGTCACAATAATTTCTACATATGTAAGCAATGTTTACGTTAGCGTTTCTCCTTGAGTTACACAGGCTTCCAAGTAGTCTATACGTCGTTCCAGAGTTGTAAGTTTCTCATTAAGTACCGCTAGTCGTGAACGACAGGACATATCTGAAAGGAATGTATAATTTTTTACAGTACCAAAAATTAAAGAGTTAAAAGGTCAATAGAGCCACTCCCTAAGAGAGCGTTAAATCGCTCAACATTAAATAGACTAGGTCTTGACTGATTAAAGTTACAACATGCTTTACAGTCGTTCAGTGCTTGTCAATAACGGGGGCGTCTTGTCAAAATCATGATCTAATGGACCAAAGTCGCATAAATTGTCATTTGATGACCACTCACTCATAGAAGCCGGATATACACACATACTCAAACATACATTTATGCGCATATCCAAAGCTGTAGACTTGCGACAATTCACTTACCGAACGAGTTCAGAAAGTCTGTGATTCGTTTTATGCTTGCTGTGATAACTTCAATATATTCTCGGTTCGCCCAATCCTGATGAATTTGCTTTTGTACAGCTTCTCGGTGAGCTCCGCTCATTTTTAATACTTTATTTTTGTTTATCTGTATGTATGTGATTATTCTGTGTTTACAGAAAGTGAGAAAGTGTGACCGTTTTAAGTAAAGCCCATAACACCAAATGTTGCATTACAAATATATCGATTTTTTAAAACCGGCAAAAAAAAGAGCAAGCACCGCAAGTAATTAATAAATAATCATAAAAAAAACTCCAGATAACAGGTCGCTTCTTTATCCTGTTGTAGAAAATAAAATAAGACGATTGATGAAAATGTATGTACCTTGTTCAAACAATTCCCGTTTAAAACAGATTCGACAACACTGTTTTCTGTCCTGTAGCTCCTGTACTAGTGGAATTTCTTGTTGGATTATGAAGATGAATTTAATTCCTATCAGAAACCCCCAAATTAAACCCCAATTTAGATTAAACATAAGCTGTTAGTCAAATCATACATATTTCTATATAATTTCATATTATAGGATTAACATTATTCTTAAGAACAATCATTTCGGATTACTTTCTACATAGACGGTCGTATTATCTACGCTTAAGAACTGAGTTATGCTTAATGTGGATAACATTTTCATCTGGCCCTGATAGAGAACATCGGCTATGATTTTTTCCGCATAGATTGCTTGTGCGTTGTCCATTGATCGCAGTTTATGAGCAATGATTTTACCGAAATTTGTAAAATGATCATCCAGCTGATTGTCTGCATTTTTGAACGCCAATTGAAAGAGGCGCTCAAAGTCAACGTTGGAAATGCCGGCCCTACACTTTCCAGTGGGCGCTTCTGTGTCCGATAGTTGGGATGATTCCGATAACGATCTTTTTCTATTGATTTTCATGCACTTTGCATTTTGGCGGATGGTTATCTGCCTGTCACGATTTAACTCAACAACATTGTCTGTGGAGTTGGAGTTTGTTTTGTCGTTGTTCGTCGCATTTGTAGTACTTGAGGTATTTACTGACTTTCTTCTATTGGATATGTTGCTGTTGTCGGATGGTAATATTGCATTGTCGACCTCTTTTGTTGTAGAGCTGGCGCTCGATGTCTGGTTGTTGTTGGAGCTTACGGTTTGAATACTGATAATTGGATCAACCTCAACTTCTTCAAATAAATTGGCACAGAATTCTGTAGCGCTTGTGCTGGGTGATAATTTGACATCGTTCTTATTTGTTTGTTTTGGCAAGCTTTCGGCGTCGGAAAACTCCTCGTATGCTTCTTGCTGCACTACAGTGTTATCTGCATTTGGTTGTAAAGGTAGATTATCAGTCTGCTTTGATTTCTTTTCAGGGATTTCTTCGTCCTTTAAAAACATGAGAGATTCGAAATATCTTCGTTTTGGACAGTACGGCTCATACTTCTCCCCTTTTTTCTTAACCTCGTTGTATTTGCGTAGCTGATGCCGAAATGCACACCTCAGATTGTTAATCTTCTGCTTAGTTCGTTCAACATTGTACAGTTCCCCATGTCGAGTAGCCACCGCAATAAGTCTCATATATGCTTCTTGTCGTCTGCTTCGGTTTCTAAAGTCAACTGAATCGGCTTTCCACAAGCAGGGATTGCTCTTGTATTCTTCAATGAAGTCGTCAATGAAATCCATATTTGTTTACTAATCGAACGCGACGATTAAATGGTGCCAAAAAAACGTACTTATGGCATAAATATACCTCTGTATGTTGTTAATAGTAAAAACGACAAAATACTAATTTTCACTCGAAATTTATAAACCCTGTGTTCATCTACAGAATCATCGCACTGTCTGCTGTAGTAATAGGTAACTAGCAACGACTCTGGAACGATGAAAATGAAACAACTTTATTTAAATTTTCAAAATAAACTAAATTATATGTATACTGATTAAATAATGCTATATAAACACAATTATATAAAAAATAATAATATTATAAAATATTTAAATTTTTTTCTGTTCGCTTTAATTATAATGCTCACTTAAATTAAACTTTTAATAAAAAAAATCTACTATTTATAAATTTTAAGACCATGTTTAATGAACAAATGAATTACTTATAACTATAAAATACTTATCTCTTTCTAGCTCCCGAATGAACGACATGAACTGAATCGGCTCTGGGAACTATTTTCCACTTGTGAATGTTTTGGTAAAGTTATGTGCAGAGAATAAATATAGACAAAATGGATCGAAACAAAATGAGTGTCTCAAATAGGGGACAAAAAAAGGTGCTACTAGGTGGCGAACTATTTGCGCTCGGGACCAAAGGTGGTCGCGATGACGCTAAATCAAAAATAATGCCAATCAAAGGGATCGCTGGCTGCGGCCCCGGTTCCTCTGAACGGAAGCGCGAAGCCTCCTCATCCATAGCCAGTCATTCCAGCAAAAGATTGCGAGTTAGCCTCAAAGATGGAGGTGCTGATATGACTACAAGCACCGGAATTGCACAGTACGAGGTGTGGGAACAACTTGCAGTTGACTGCGATCTATCCAACGTGCTGGAGAGCATTTATGCAGCAATCGAACAGAACGACAATGAAACTGTTGTGCGCTACATTTGCGGAATTATTCGGCATGCAACTTCGGCCGCTCTCGCCTCCAGACCAAAGTCGGACAACATAGCATACTTAATTTTGCTGTACCTGGCCAAGGTGCATCCCAATTTCTTCAACAACGATGTCGTTGCTTATGCGCTTCTCTCGTTCTTGCGCCGTGAGACAAATGTTAAAATGCGTTACAATACGAATCTGCACATTGTCTTCACCAATCTAATCACACGCGGCTTTTCCGATGTGTCGCAATGGCCAGAGATTCTATTGCGCACCTACATTGACGATGCGGTCAACGAACGCTTCTGGGCCGACAATGATTACTGTGCTCCATTTGTTAAGAATATTTGCGCTGCTTTCGGTACACGTACCCCGCATTTAAGTCTGCTGCGTTGGGATGCCAACACCACGACAGTGGCCAACACTGGTCAGCCGCACAGAGACAATGTCACGATCGATGATGACTCCGGGGATAACTCCACGCCCAGCCTTGATGCCAGCCCCTATCTACACGGCGAATTGGATCAGACGGCGGACTCCATATGCGCTGTTAAGCGTCGCTTTTCGGATAGCACAGTGCAAAAGCTGGTTAGCGATGCTATAAGGGATCAGCTCAATAAGCGACAGCAACAGGATAACTATACCAGAAACTTCCTCAAATTTCTGTGTAGCACCTCGGGTATTGGTGAAGTTCGCTGCCTGAGTATCTCGCGGCTGGAGCTCTGGATACACAATGGAAAACTTGTTAAATTCGCACAGCAACTGTTGTCTTACATCTGCTTTAACATCAAGGGGAAGAGCACACAGGACAGTGAAGTTTTGCTGGTTTTGATGAAAATGCGTTTGAAGACAAAGCCATTGATTAATCACTATATGTCGTGCCTCAAGGAAATGATACACCTTCAGCCAGATATATTGAGCACCATTATGAAGCTGGTCGTACAGAATGAGCTGAGTAATACCAGGAATCCCAACAATATGGGAATGCTGGGTAAGTACAGTAAGTTCCAATACATTTATATCTAGTTATTAATATTATATTCTCTTGCAGCTACAATGTTTCAAACCTCACCGGATCAGTCTGCGGTTAATTTGGCCGAAATCTATCAGGAGTTTGTGCTCCAGCGGGATGATTGCTTGAGAACATTACGTGTCTTCTTGCGGGAACTTGTGCGCATGCTACGTTTCGATGTGAATCTTATAAAGTTCTGCAAAACCTTTCTAACCGAACGCGAAGAACTGAATCAACAGATCGAACACTTTGAGTTCAAGGAGCGCATATTTCACTCAATGGTTGATCTCGTCTGCCTCTGTATGTTCCTATCGGCCACGCCTCAGGCACGCGAGGGCAGCTTGTCCCTCAAAACGAATCGGGATGTGAAGAACAATCAAGCGCTGATCAAACTGTATAAGCAAATGTCCCAAATACAGTTGGATGCAGTTTCCTGGATGTATGAGACAGTGCCGAACATATTCAAGATTCAAGGCGTGGAATATCATCAGGCGTTGCACAAGCTGCTGCTGCTGGAGAACCCAGAGCAGTACTCGCGCTGTGATCAGTGGCCATCGGAGCCCGAGAGGGGAGCTATATTGCGTATCATATCGGAGACTCCGATACACGAGGAGACTTTATTACGCATCATACTGATTGGCATCACAAAGGATATTCCCTTCTCGATTGCAAATACTTTTGATATATTGCTGCTGGTGATTAAACGCGTCTCTGGCATGAAAGCCACAGATTTTCCAGCGGTGCAGGCAAACAAATTCGACATTATTGACTTTCTGTTCAGTATGTCGGAGTATCATCATCCGGAGAATATACTCTTGCCATCGGACTATGAGCCACCAAAATTGGCGATAATTGCATTTTATTGGAAAGCCTGGCTTATACTATTGATGATATCTGCACACAATCCATCCACTTTTGGTGCCTTTTGCTGGGATCACTATCCCACAATGAAGATGTTGATGGAGACTTGCATAACGAGTCAATTTAACAGTTTCACATCCAACAAGGATGAATTGCAGGTCAGTATTCTACTATAACATGTGCTAATTCATATATAAAGTAACATATATTCATCTTTAATAGATCATCACTGTGGAAAGGGATCATATACTACAGTTTGAAACCTATTTGGCAGCACAAACCTCACCGCATGCAGTCATCACAGAGGAGAATGCCATACTGATCACACAGCTCATGCTAATGGATCCCATGGGTACGCCCAGAAAAGTGCCCAATTTAGTATTGGAACAATTGAAGTTTCTTAATCAAACCTATAAGTTGGGACACTTGTTTTGCCGTTGCCGTAAACCGGACTTACTGCTGGATATAATTCAGAGACAGGGCACAACCCAATCGATGCCTTGGCTCTCCGACTTGGTGCAGAACAGCGAGGGTGACTTTAGCCATCTGCCAGTGCAATGTTTGTGCGAGTTTTTGTTGTTCAATGCACACAACATTAACGAAGAGAATAGCCGAGATGCGGAGCTGGTTAATTTCATACGGAACCTAATCACAGATCCCACCTATGACACTCATGTGGTTTGCGAGGTGCTCGACTATATATTCCGGCGCTTATCGTCGACAGTCAAACAGTCCCGAGTGGCGGCTTTGGCTGGTCTGAAGATCATCTTTAAGAACTCGGGCAAATATGAAAACGAATGGCTATTGAAGTCGATTCAACAGATTCCACACTTTATGGAGGCCAAAGCATTTGTAATTCCTCAGCTGCGTGCTGCTTGCCAAGTGGAGAATTGTCCAGAACTGATTATGGCATATATACAATTTATAACGGCTCACACTCTGAACGATCCGGTTAACGAAATGCTGGATCATGTCATCGATATGGCACAACTGATTGTGGAGCGCAGTACAATGTTTCAGCACATTATAATATCTCAGGAGGACTACGATCTGGAGCCGGATGAGAATCGCATACAAACTCTAAAATGTTTATTCGTAATGTTCAACAACTACATCATCAAATTGCGGGAATTTCACGAACCCTACGAATGGACAGAGTATCCGGATTTGCTAATGGTTCAATTTGATGATGGAGTTCAGCTGCCATTGCACATAAACATCATTCATGCGTTCATAATACTGCTTACCTATTCGAATAGCAACATGTCCGAATCCATACCGATTCTGGACTATTGGTTCCCAGCTGGCAGACCTGCTCCGGTCGCATTTCTACCAAATATGCCACAGGAACAGATTCAACTTTTACCAGATTGGCTGAAACTAAAGATGATTCGTTCGTCGGTGGATCGATTGATTGAAGCGGCTCTCAATGATCTTACACCGGATCAGATAGTGCTATTTGTACAGAATTTTGGTACACCAGTTAACTCAATGTCAAAGCTGTTGGCCATGCTCGATACTGCGGTGCTGGAACAATTTGATCTGGTCAAAAATGCTATACTTAACAAGGCGTATCTGGCCCAATTGATAGAAATTCAACAGGCTCGAGGAGCGAAGAATGGTCACTACACGGTTCAGGCTCTTGACTTGCATTCGCATTCCCAAACAGTACCCGATTTGCCTAAACTCAATTCGGAAATACTAGAGAATCTGCACATTGAACGATATGAGCCGAATTCCGATCAGATTCCGAATAAAGCCTCAACAGCCACTGAAGTGGTATCGATTCTTCTCGAGAAACCGGAACAGCGTTTAATATCCAACAAGGAGTCACGGAAATTAGTACACAATCTGTTGGATCTTTCGATTAGTTCGTCAAATACAAACTTCGATGTCCTCAACACTGTCAGCGATATACTGAATCAGTCCCCCTGGGATCATGGCAAAATTGAGAAGCGTAATCTTTCGTTGAATGCTACAAGGGATTCCTGCACTTTGTTACGAACATATTTTAGCTGTAAACTATCCTCCGATTCTTATCATATGATTGAGGGCATTCTGAATACAAATGTTCTCTGCTCGAATCAATTTGGAATGGATTTGAAGGAGCGTTTCCAAAAGGAACTCTTCTTACAGAGTTTATCATTCATGCTGAAGAATTCGTATCAATTTTACTTCATCAAACTTAAGCCGCAAAATGCCCAAATGCTGGAGACTAAGAAAATAGTACGGGAAATGATACGAGGCTTTGACGAGCATCAGAGTGAGCCAAAAACCAGTGTTGAGAAAGGCAAATACTACAAAATATTCCACAATGGACTGTTCATAGACTGGCTAGCCGAAGCGGATCCTGAGATCGTTTCCACGAAGCTTCTGAAGGAGAAATTCTTGTTTTCCAAATCATGCAGTGAATTCCGATTCTATCTTTTGTCGCTCATCAATCATCAGACCAATTGGGATACTATCGAAGGCATTGCTCAGTGCTTATTTAGAGAATACAAACTTGACAACGATTTCAGCACAGTTCTCAACTATTTCGAGGCATTGACCACAAATCCCAAGCTGTGGAAAGGTCGCGACAAATACATGTCCAAGAATGTGCAGCCAAATTCATTTTTCAAACTAGATGATTGGGAGCTGGAGCCGTTCGTACACTTCATCCTCTACGAGGGAATAGCGGAGTTATCTGCAGACAACAATACCAACTATGATTTCAAGTTATGCTCTCGAATGAATCTCCTGTTTAAGCTCACCGAGAAGAGGAAAGGTTCAATGGTTAAGGTTGTGGAGTACGTGGAGAAGAGTTCTGTATCCGAAGCATTGAAAAATCAAATTCTTCAACAACTCTACATTATGTATCCTCGGATCAAGTTCCTTAAACCGGGCATGGCGGCTGGACAAACCCACAAATTGCAGAGCCTCAAAGGATGTCAGTTTGATAAAATATCGAATAATCTAATCACCTGTTTGGGCAGTCTAATAGCCAAGAAAGATTTCGAAACACTGTCCACGGATACGGAACTTTTATTGCGTAAACTGGCCGCATCGCATCCTTTGCTATTCCTTCGGCATTTGGGCGTATTATCATCCATTATGCAGGGCAGAGCACAGAACAGCATGAAGGCACTGCGGGAGGAGCATCATTTCCATCGATTCGTGCAGATCCTGAGAACTCTCGAACTTCTGCAGCCCACCATATTTGAGGATACCTATAAGAACGAAATCCAGACCACGCTCACCTGCTACTTTACCTTCTTCAAGCATCACAGTTCGGTGAAGGAGGCCTGTCAGATGCTAGTGAAGTTCGTGCAGGTCCTACAGGCCTACATCAATTGTAATCCCTCGAGTGCTTTGCTGTTCATCGAGCAATACGTTGGCATTCTGACGGAACTCTCCGCCAAGTATACGTCGATGGTGAAACTACAAACTCTGGTGCAAGCTGTGGCTCTGCTGCAGCACAAGTCCAACTCATTGGACATCCTGGACGACGAGGATGTGAAACTGGAGTACGAACTGGATGGACACTCGGATGTCAAGCCCATTAACAAAATTGTTGTGAGCGACATTGACTCCATGGAGGGCAATTCGAATGCAAATGTGCTCACCTTGGGCACCTACAACAAAGCCAATTTCACCGATGTATCTCCGCATTTTTTGGATCTAATCAAAGTCATCAAGCAGTCGCATATTGAGGATGTGATCCTGGGTCCATTGCAAGAGATGGAATGCCTAACGTCCAAGCGATTCGTCTTTATAAACGAGTTGTTCGAACGGCTGCTTGACTTAATCTTCTCGCCAAGTGCTCAAATACGATCCATTGCCTTCATTATTCTCATCAGGCATCTGAAGCACAATCCCGGAAACTCAGATATCAACCAGTGCACTTTAAATGCCTACATCCAATGCCTGAGGGACGAGAACTCTTCGGTGGCCGCAACTGCTATCGATAACCTGCTGGAGATCTGCATTCTGCTACAGGAACATGCTATCGAAATCCTGTCAGTTGCCTTTTCCCTTGGCATTAAATCGTCTCTGAATACCAGCATTCAAATTCGAAAAGTCATGCAAACTTTGGTAGTACAGCATGGATATTAAACTAATTGATTCATATTATTATAAAAGTATACAAAATAATAAATACACAATCTATGTATTATTTTAAGTTCTTTATTGTTAGTAATTTACACAAATATAAATATGTTGTAATTATACACATCGATTGTGTGACCAGCCAAATGCAAAATAAAAGTTATTAATTATATATGGCTATAAGAAAATTTATTGCTAATTATAATATAAAATAAGTAATAAACATACAGATAGCGATAATGTTTAAGAGACATAAACATAAACTCATGGGTATATTAATAAAAAATCAGATATACAAAAAGAAAATTAGATATAAATTTAAACTGATGACTTTAAACTATATATAAAAATATGTCAACTATGAATAAGATTGGATTTTAACATTAGAGTCTTACACTAAGATAACAACACAAAAAAAGAACTTATCGATTGATATAAAATAAAATAAAACGTATTTAATATAAAACTAAACTACATTTTCGCAAATTCAAATTTAACGGCCGCTCTTAAATTTCAGCAAGTCGCAAATTAAAATTTAGCAGCCTCTAAAGAGAAGCGTGCGCCAGAAAGCTCTGTCTGCGAACGCTTCAAAGAGCGAGGTAAACAAACGGACGCTCAGAACAGAAGCGTGCGCCGCTCAGAGAGACGTGCGCCTGAAACGTAAACAAGCGTAAGCTCAGAGAGGCGTGTGCTTAAAGGAGCGAGCTAACGCAACTGCCGCACAGAGAGTCGCGAGCCTGAGAAGGTAAGCAAACACACAGCTGAAGGTCACACAAAGAGCGACTCGAACGAAATTCTATTTCACTTATTGTACTAAACAAACACGCTGTGCTATTTTGCTAGTTATTTAATATATATTTGATTATTTTTGGAATAAAAGCACATGAACAAATCACAATATGTATTTGAAAACATTTATCTGACACGGGTACGGTACTTATATTATAAATACAAGTGTTATAAATAAAATTAAGTGTAGCTTAACTAAGTTTTATATTTAATGACTATAACAAACGTTTCTTCATATTGCCAATGGTTATGGTATCGTTTTGTATATAATAAAAAGTATTTTCTACTTGCTTTAAATATCTTGATAAATACGTGACGATAATAAAATTATCCATTATAAATTGTAAGAACTGTACATAAAGGTTTTCCCTTTTTTTTCCTTGCTTTTCTCTCTTGTGAATCAATACGTTAATTTACCGCACTGAAGTGGGCTTTAAATGTGCCGTCAAGTTTGATGGAGTCGTTATTCCTGGGTTTGGGAATGTATTTACCTCTGTCTGCAACAATATATATAAAAAAATGTTTATTTCTATTTGAAGCAATATATATCGCAATTGCTCACCTCATTGTTATTGTTGTCTACTTGGTTCATCTGAGTTGTAACTGTGTAACTGTCCACGGGTTTCTTGTACAATGACATAAGCTGATCGATTGAATTCGATAGCAAACGGTTCTTATTATCGCTCATCGATAGCTGTGTATTCAATAAAAATATGTTTACTAATATTTGATAAACATTCTGTATGCATTTCCATTACCTTTCCCTTAACTTTCTCCAGCTGTTCGTTCACATTTGTCATTTTTTGCTGGAACTCTTGCCAATTGTTACTCAATGTGGTTACATGGGCTGTTATACTCTGCGATCGATCCAACAAATCGTCCAATTTAGCCTGGAAATGATAGACGAGACATATGTATATAGAAAGGTATGGAATTTGTTTAAGCATTCCAATCACCTTATGTGCCGCAATTTCGCTATTAAGAATTTTTATGGACTGAATCAGTGTATTGTTGACATTCAAGAGATCGCTTTCCAATTTCTTTAATGAGCTCTGCATTGTCTGATTGAGGGCGTTAATGTCATTAGTAAAATTGGATGGTGTAGAGTTTGTTTTCATCATGGACAATTGGCTCAAGTTTGCCTGTAATTATAACAACACTGAACTATTATAAGATTTAATACAAATATATATTTTTATAAGTATACTTTCCTTGATCATTTCCGTATCAATTCGCAGACTTTTCTGTAGTTCGGCGTACCTATTATAGTGCTCTTTGATACCATCAATGTCTGTGGCAACCGCCTCCAGTTTAGCTCCAAAGTCGGCCACCAATTTCTCATCCTGGCCATAGTTTCTCTGGGCCTTGACAGTTTCTTGCAGGCTGCTTAAATTGCCACTTAAAACGCCAACGTTTTGGGTCAAGTCATTTAATTGATTTATTACAAATGTTTGATTTTTGATTAGGAATGAAGTTGTCTCGTGCCATTGCTGTAGTGTATCCGGAAAGATTTTACTTATTGCAGACACTGTTAAAACATTTATGTTATTTATGATTAGTAAGATAATAAGAATGATGTGCAATAAATTAATTTTTTTATGTGTTAATAATTTTTACGGAGATTGCGTTGCAGTTCAAGCACATAGAAGATTAAGTAATACTCGTTTGTAATTACCTTCTTCCACTTTTTGGCGATAATCGGAAATCTGCTGTCTTAAATCAAAATACAGCCAGTATAATATGCCCACAAACAATGCTGTAATTATTCCAAAGAGAAAGGGTCCACATCTACGCAGGTATAACTTTTTTCGATGACCTCGGCGAGTAGTGCCCTCAACATTCATCTAAATCAAAACAACACACATACACATACATATACGCGTTTATGAGCAATGATAAGTGAAGTGAACAAGGGGAGTGAGTGAGTGTAAAATATTATAAACATTGTATGTATGTATTTCAGTATACTCCTTACCCATGTGTAATCATCAGGGTCATCGGTGGATACTGACAGCAACTTGTCCTGCGAGTGAACAGGGCGGTGGGTGCCTTTTTTTGTTATGGAATGTGCTATCAGCGCATCGAGTTCTCTACGTTTTTTCATTTTTTTGCCACCGCCCGAACGGAGGGGCACTTCGATTCGATGATGGCAGTCCATAACAACGCGCTTTTAAGATAGGAATTCCTTTTAAGCTTATGAAAACTTTTATAAGTGCACATTAAGAATGTCTTCGCGCAAGAACATTAGGACTATACATGTATCGAATAGTTCGATACAAACTTATCGAACGAGTCACGGAACTAAAGAACTAGCTGCATGACTATCGCGCAACTAGTTCTCTGTTTTGTTTTGTTCTTTCCTTTGGTTCTCTCTGCATCACAATTAATTCCATTGTTTATTTATTATCTACAACTAAAATAATGTTATTGTTGCTATTAACGATGAAAGATATTTTGAACTCAGACCTAAAATATATAAAAGCTTATTATTTATGTATTATGTATATGACAATTTAGTTTTAGCTACAACTGATTTATTAACTTCAAAAAATAATATAAGTCTGTATTTAAAGATTGTAAAGCAGCGTTACAGTAAATTAAAATTTTTTATTATAAATCTAATATTTTCTTGGTATGCCTAACGATATACAACTTAGTTAGTATTGGGTGATTTAAAATACATTGGATCAGCCAAGGATTTGGGAAAGCGGCTTAAATAGCGCTCAAGTCGAAGAAATTTAATCGAAATTAGCTTCTTATCGAACCACCATCCGTTGATCTCATTGTGAACTATTCCAGCGTCTGCTTCGGTTGCGCAACGAATATATACGCAACACGATTGCTTATCCAATTGAACATCGCAGATTTTACAGTTTGCACCGACCTTTTCGAATATTGATTCAACGATCGACTGCCTTAAGTTGGGCTGATCAATTTCAGTTTGGTCAAACATGTGTCGAATCTTCAGGCAAGATGTTGGTGGATTTAGGATTTTGTTCGAGTTATCAAACGCAGAACTTTGCCATTTCTTTGATGTATTAGTTTCCTTATTGCCAATACTCTTGTTCCATGTCATGGTGCGCAGTTGCTCTCCATTCCGAACAATCATGCCAAACAGTACACGGTTGTCATTTGCTTCTAATGTTTTTAGGGCCTTGTTCCACGAATATAGTAGTTTGGATCGTTTCTGGGCTGGCACAAATTTGTCCTGTAGTTCGGTTATTACGACTTCCGAGTTTTCCGACACTGAGCTCTGATACATCAGCTCATTGATTATGTCTTTGGCGAAATGCTCGGCTGCCATTAGCCTTTCCTTCTGCCTGATGCGATAGACAGCAACAAGGAAATACATAATTAGACACGCCAATGCGATGAGAAGTAGTAATCCTATTGCAGTAATGAATCGCGATATTTTTTTGAGTATTATGCACTTAATTGGTAGATTTGGTTCAGTTAGCTCGAATGACAAGATTTCCTCCGAAGAATTGTTGCTTGAGACGGTAGTTTTAATCATCCATTGTGGGTTCTGAGCGATAAGATACTGCGTCGCCTGCAGCTTCTTCTGCGGGTTGCCTTTGAGGATATTACTGCTCTCACTTAAGGCTTTCTTTAGATCCTCCAGTTGAAGTGTTGGCGAATGTTCATTGTCGATGCAGTGGTGTAATCTGGCTCTCTCATTTAAGTACTTAAAAAGTTCTTCACTTATGTACATGGCTTTCTTGAATAGATCTTCGCTAATGCATGTCGTCTTCTGGGCAGTAGATATCTGCAAGTCTTTATCGTTGGGGTCACAAATCGTATATCTTAGGTCGCCTTGAGAAATTGGACTAAGTTCAAATTTCTTTGCAGCGTACAAAACCGAAATCATTGCCAGGAAAATGACTAAGGTGGCAATAAGTACGTGTGGTATTATTTGCAAGCTTATATCTGGTTTCTTGAGAAACGATTTCAAATCAAATGAAACAATCTTTTGGATCATGCCATTGTGGATGAACGCATTTGACATTGGCACAGCGTATCCATCTTTGGAGTTGAATTTTTTCTTTTTCGTAGCGGTATCCCGGAAGCTAAGCAATCGGTTCACAACACCACCATCGCAGAGGTTGGCTTTCCCATTTATTTTCGCATACGATGGGGTATCACAGGGTATTGAGCGCGGTTTGCGATATTTGTTGGATATATTTAATGCATGCTGCTGTTCATTCTCATTATCGTAATTTGATGCTAAGACTGGAGGTGGAGCATACATTCTTGAGGCAGCACTAGGCATTGTATTTAGATTGGGATCGCCCTTATAGATTGGGGGCGAATTTTTGTATACCTTTATGTCGTTATTGTTCTCAAGAACATTATCAAAGAGATTCGGTTTATCTTGTATTGAAGCGGGCACAGAACTAACTGAATTGTGATTATCCTTGGAGTAAAGTACATAGTTTGTGACATTTCCCTTCCGTAGCTTCTCGCTTTTCACATGCTTCATTAGTTTCTTTATTAGTATTGGCCTGGTCGTTTCCGTCACTGGAGTAACTGGAAATCCAATTTGCGTCAGTTTCCTCTGTATCTCCACATCGCTCAAACGAGCATAATTTTCCGCCGACATATTTATCTAAAAATATAAATATATCAATTAGTATTTACAAATAAATCTATAATCAAAGAGTATATTAGACTAGTTAGAATGTGCGCTCATTACGTTTATGCACTGTGCCGTTGAACCGACAGGTTGCACTGGAACTGTTTGTATATTTTTGTTGACCACTGTACCTGTCACATTCGCTTGGGTCACAGATTTTGTGCTGTTGCTGTTATTTGGTTTTAAATCTATTGATATTTTAATGCTAATACAGCTATGCATGCAATTTTAATTGCTTGGCTATTATTGCAGTTAGCTAATGCACAAAAACTGTACATTTCTCGGTCTCACATTGCATTTGTATACACATGTGTATGTACATATGTGCATACATACAATGTGCATACACACAGAGCAGAATTGTTACTGCCTTTTTATAGATTGCATAAATTGCACTTAAATGCATTTATATTAAGCACTGTTAATTGCAAACTCACCAAATAAATGTCGTATTAAATAATTAGAGTCAAAATATTCTTAAATTAATCAGTCGTCAAGTAAATTTCAAAGCAGTTTGTGTTGGTGATGAGCAAGCGATCAAATAATCGATATACATTTGTTCTGTGTTCGATGAATGCGATCGATATTTTCACATTAATTTAATTTTATGACACGAATACGAAAAAAATTAATTTCGGAAATGAAATATTTAATTGCTTTATTATTGTTATGCGAATACAATAGCTTGTACAAAAAAAAAGCGCTAGAAGTATAACCTTTTCAGCAATAATTAGTTTTGTTGTTTACTAGCTTCAAGTCAAAAAAATAACGATATTAATAGAAATGTTTGAAGGCATTTATAGATTTTAGAAATTATTATTAAGACTTTTGTTTTCCACAAGATATTTAAGAAAATTATGAAAATGTATTTAGTTATAATATTAGTATTTACTAATAACTGAAATATTTCTTTATAATAATTGCATTTGCCGGTCAAGGGAAAAACTTTATCCCAATTTTTTAAGAACTACGCCAAATAAAGTTTGAATAACTTGATTTTAGTTTAGTAAATGATAAACAAGAGAATTGTTGGTTGCTTCCGTATATTATATAAAGATTTCAAATTACATTGATACATATATTTGTTTAATTAATAATCTTATTTACATTTCCTAAAGCTGCGAAACTTTATTTAAATATATATATTTATTTTTACATGCAAGTATGAAAATACATTTCACCATATGTATGCACTATATCGAAAAATGAAATTATCATTTAGGTCTTGTCTTCTATTCTTCTTCTTCTTCTGCTGTTCTGTGTTCATTTGTTTCTATTGCGAGACAATGGGGCTCTTTTTATCAATATCAGCTATATTTGCATTGTTCTGTGGTCCAGATGGATTTCCAGGACTAGCTGGAATAGCGCCCGATCGTTCCATACTCCATGGATTGGAGCCAGATATCGGTGAATCGGCATGTCCGAACCCAGTATGATTATCGTGATCAACGGCATTGGTGCCATCGTATTGCGTATTCTCCAATCGAGTGATAAGCCTCTCATCCTCCTCACCGAACTCACCGCCCATCAATGTTGGCTCCCCGACCACCATTACGTCCTGTGAGGATAGGGAAAAGCTGGGTCCTGATGGGGATCTCTTTTGATTTGCGACTGGTGGGGTGTTTGAGTTATTGCCGCCTCCGGAATTAGATCCTTTTCTTTTGCGACGCTTGTTTGGCGGTCGTTGTGGGTCCTTTTTTCCCGGCGGCGCCACCATGCGTTGCCACTTTTGAAAAAGGGTCGTCTTAAGACAATCTCGTGGACTGAGGGCATATGCCTTGTGACGGGACATAAGCTCCTGCATCGGCTCCAGTATAACACATAGACGAAGGTAATTGAGAGTCGAATTTGTGATGCCAGCCCGTGTTATATTCTTTGTTATCTGATCCATAAGCATGGGATCGGGGGGAAGTGATGTTCCAATTACCGATCTAGGAATGAGTTCTCGATGTCCTTTAATAGTCATATGCCACGATTTGATTCTCATGTAGTCATCATACATGAATTCTAGAATTAATCTAGCATCCGCACAGACTTTCGTGAAGAACGGTTTACCATGCTGCGTTATAACCGTGCACTGATCGCAATCCAGTGTTATGGATGTATTATGGAACGATTCCTTAGCATGCTTCAGCTGAAAGTACAGATCAGAGACACCGCCCTCGAAAATACTTCGAAAGAAGCGGGGGACAAGTGTCCGTCCAATTGTATATCTCTTGGGGCCGTCTTCCAGGCAAAATAAAATGGTTAGTCTCGCATCGTCCTCGAAAAACTCTGTTGTGAACGAATCCCACCAGCAATTATCGCTGTCCTCGTTGCGCTGCTGAAGGCGTTTATTCAGCTCAAACACCCGATGCTCCGTGTGACTGAAGTAGGAGTTGTGTCTTCTAAAGCCTTGGTCAATTCTATCCATTTGCTGGGGTCCTCCCATCATCGGATGATTACCACCGTGTCCGAATGGTGACGCCGGCGGCATTGGATTAAATTGGCCACCAACTCCAAATACTGTTGGCGATGAGAAGTGACCCGCTTGTCCGCTGTTGAACGGTGTTCCTGAGCTCGCTGGTCGACTGAATTGGCCCAAACCTGAGGATGGTGAGCCAAATGGGCCTCCCACGGGTCCGTTAAAGTTAGCCGATGCTGATGTCTGTGAATAGTTGCCCTGTATGTTTTGCGAACCGACGCCAACTGGTCCAGGGGTCGATGAGCCCGATGGGGCGGGGGATGAAGTATATTGCGGAGTATTGGATCCGGGTTGATTTGAATTTTGGAATACTAACGACTGGTTTCCAGCTGGCGATGATTGTCCACCTTGTGGATATTGATTACCGCTTGAATTATATGGTAGTCCTCCCTGGGGAAATCCACTCTGATTGTTGGCGTCCGGATTGAGAGACGATGAATTTGTTGAGGGCAGCATAGCTGAGCCTTCTGAAACACCTTTCCAGTTGCCCTCGTCAATGTTGGATTGAGAAGACATCGCGTTTCCAGTATTTAAACCTCTACGATTCATCCCTGTTGAAATTCAATTGATAACATCCGTTTCGATCTAAAATGCATTAGAATAAATGTGAGAAAAAAATTGTTTTCTTTGCTTATAGCTAACTAGAATATCAAACATAACACACTAAATACAAAATAATGTAATCACAATAGCACTGTATTAAATATTCACCTGTCAACTATTTATACTGACGTACCTATAAAATTATAATAAAATAATCAAGCCCACAAGCAATTATGTATCTACTATCCAGCAGAAATAATCGAAGTCGTTTCGATAATAAAAAAAATATCGATAGAGACCATTAAAATATGTATATGTACAAGAATTGCTGGTATTGTTGACCGTCAAGATATCGTCGCTTTTTCAACACTGGAATGAAATGAAATCGAACGATGTTCTTTTTCACTCGTTGCGCTATTATTTTAATTTTTAAATATATGTATACTGTAATTTTGTTAATATCGTTCAATTAATTTTAAGGAAACTTATTTATTTTGATGGATATTAAAACTTTTTAATATTTCAATCGTTTAGACATACATCGTATAAAGATTTGTGCTAAATTAAAATATTTTTTTTTAATTGCAAAAGCCATAATTAGTAATTTAAAATAACGGATGCTTAAATGTAAGCACTTAAAAAATATAAAGGGGATTTGCTAAGCTGATGCAAAACATGTGTTTGCGTTTTTAATAAATAAACCTCTAAATTAAATATTAAATTGGTTTGAAGTTTTAAAATTGATAAAACTTAATTGTTATATATAATTATTTTTTAATGAGTACAGCGTTTAAAAGAGTCTATTGACGATGTTCCCATTTATTTAGTTTGGGAATGATTAATTGTCGTTACGTTACGCTTTACTTTAATGAATGGATTTAAAAAATTAATAAGAGCGTATTAAGATGCATAAATTAAATTCAAATGTACAGAGGTTAACAAGATAAATTGAATAAATTATTAAAGTGAATTACCGGCACACATCTGGACTCCATTGAGAATGTAGAACAAACGTGAGCTTTATTAAAATAAGAAAGAATAAATTATAGAGGTGAAATACCGGTACATAAGATCATTTAAAGTAGATGGACACGAAGTTACACTGCTCAATTCTGGTAAATGTGAATCATACAATGTAATAGGTAATGGGTTCTAACATAACACTTAATTGCAAATTGTAGAACCTATACGTCAATAAAAATATAAATATGTATTAATTTATACATATCTATATGTGTGTGAGAAAATATAAACTTAATAATGTACTTTGACTAATCACTGTTGTGACATTCGACCGAGAAGGCCTTACGATATAAAGTCTAAAGCAGTGAAGTGCATACAAAAGCAAGTTATAAGTATGCCTTTTATATGTAAGTAGTATACGGTACGGTACATATGTACATATATGTATGTATATATATCTATCTTCTGGCTTTAAAGTATAAAAGCGAATCTCATTGAATTCTTCGTCAGTTCGTTCAAGTCATTTCACTATAACACAACTTGTTTGGTGCAGCTTAAGTTATAGTAAGTTGCTCTTACTATTTGTTATTCAAATATAACATTTGCATTTTCATTAGTAATTTGATTTCTATTGTGTTTATCTATTTACAATAATAATACACTAAATAGACCTTTAATAGTCGGTTATTATTGTTTGTCGATTTAATGACCATTAATAACCATAACGAAGGAAAATTTTAAAATTTATTATTGTATTTTAAGTCAGTTAATAGCCTTGACTCTATTTAATTATTTGGTTATCCAATCAACATATCATCACTTCAATCATTGATCAGAAATCAGTAAAGTAAACAAGATTCGCATCAATAGTTTTTGAAAAGCTTTTGACCTTGAATATATCACAAGGGGCGCAAATTTATAGGGTGAAGAGTGTGAACTACAAAATATAATAGCTAAAGAAAGTTAAAGATTTAAATATAGTTACTGAGCAGTTGCAGTTGTAGCGTAACGAAAGCTAAAATCATTGTAAGGTGGCAACGCCAATGCATTGAAGGACACTATGGAGTGATCAGGATGTGTACATTAATCTACCGTGTTCATTCATATTCGCGGTATAACTGAAGTTCGTGTCCTAAGTCTTTTGGCAGCAGTAAAATAGGCTACAATAATCAGAACTCTGCTGCTAGAATTTCACTAAGTTATAATAATGGTTTAGCTTATAGATTATTTTAGAAATTTCTTCTAATTTATGACTATTTATCCTTGCAGATAAAAACAAAATGAAAGCAGCATTTGTGATAGTTGCCCTGGCGTTGGTTTGTGTTGCAGCTGAGGAGAAATACACAACCAAATATGATAACATTGATGTAGATGAAATTTTGCAATCCGATCGTCTCTTCAATAACTATTTCAAATGCTTGGTCGATACTGGAAAATGCACTCCAGAAGCCCGTGAGCTCAAGAAATCGCTGCCCGATGCCCTGAAAACGGAATGCAGCAAGTGCAGCGAGAAGCAAAAGGCCAACACCGACAAAGTCATCCGATTCATAATCGAAAATAAGAATGAGCAGTGGAAGCAGCTACAAGCTAAATATGATCCTGAGGAGATTTACATTAAGCACTACAAGCCCCACGCTGAAAAAGCCGGAATCAAAGTTTAACGCATCTAACCATCTTCTTTTCTCGTAGCCAATTTAAATGTAATATAATCGATTATAACAAAAAATACCATATATACATGTATGTAAATATACGGACATTTTAAAAATTTGCTGTTCATATTGGGATTTCAGAACAAAATAGTAGTGGGAACCGCTTCTGTCTTTAAATCATAACACATCTTTACAAGTTATTATTGATTTGTTGTAATATATACATTACTTCAAGTAAGTATTGCATTTATTTAGATAAGGTATTTGAAGTTTGTATTGTGTCGCCTGACTCCAAATGCTTAATCAGACGATATAGGGCGGCGGCTTCCTTAATTTTACTAAATCCCACGCAAAACGCTTCAATTTCAATAAACAGCTCCTGAAATATATAAAACACATTTATGTTATCACCATAATTAAGCACAAAATTCTTTTCAATGCTACCTTAACATTTATAATCTTGTTGCGAATCAAAGATTGCAGAAACACGCATACTAATCGAACCAAACGCGACTGCATATATTTATCTTTAACAGTTTCGCATGTTGAAATGCAATTACTAATATATAAATGGATGAATTCAGTGGGCAAGGGGCAGGATGTGGTCAATCTGCAAAATAAAAGAGACAAAGACAAGTTTAAGTAATACAGATTACACTCAAATCATATAATAAATACCTGTTTACAACCTCCATTGAATGCAGAGTTATATCCATGTTGACCAATATGTTAAAGTATTCTGTTATGTCAGTATTCAGCATAAGCCTTAATAAGATTTCGATGGAAATTAGTGGATTATTCTCAACTAATTGAGGTAGCTGAAATAAAAAGATAAATATAAAAACCTATAGACAGTTGTGTTTTTCAGTACATACTTTTGCTGGTGTCAATCCATACTGGTGTGCAATATTGCGATTTTGCTTAAGTAGGTCGTCAAAGAGAATTTGTTGATCCTGCAGACTGAGGGGCTGAATAAAAGCTTGCTCAATCAAAAGCTTTGTGTTCGGCGTAACATAATTTGATTTATCATATAAAACATTTAAGCTTGTGTTGCTCGACTGATTGATCCACAATAGCTCATCCTCAAAGTCCATTAACGGCGGCGCGATCGACAGAAACATTTTGCTATATTCAACTCTAACTTAGAGTTCAACCAACGTGTACCCAATTTAGTTTTGTTGCTCAATTTCAGTCATATTCTGAAACAAACAAGAACAAGATATTAGATATGTATTTATCCATAGATTTTTTAAAATTATGAGAAACACTTTGAAGAGGGCATTTAGTAGTTAATTTTAGAAATGTACTTTAGCTATGTACGAAAAAAGCTGTAAGCCACTGTATGCTTATTGACGTACATGCTCATAACGTACACCCCGTAACGCCCAAGTAATCCTATTGACATATGCACATATGTATGTAATTAGCAACAGGTTGCACAACTTAATTCAAATCGAAGGTTTGACCTTTGTGTAACTGACAGCAAATTAAATCTAACATCTCCATAAATGTCACAATCACCAGTTGTTTAGCTAATGACATCCATGTGTGGCAAAAAGTCCTCTACAAATATAGTTGAGCGCCAGTGGCTCTTCCGCACATATACACATTATATTCCTCAGAACATTTATGTTGCAACACTTACCTAATATCTATCAAACGACATCGAACTTTAAAATTTGGCAAGTCTGCAATTTTAAAACAATTAAACTATAAAAATG
The DNA here is from genome assembly GCA_035047385.1 of Drosophila tripunctata. NCBI lineage: Eukaryota > Metazoa > Arthropoda > Insecta > Diptera > Drosophilidae > Drosophila > Drosophila tripunctata. Next base: position 1,337,631 of record JAWNPS010000288.1, read on the forward strand.
TTTATGTTGTTTTTATTTATACAGCTATACTAGAGGTGTGCAGTTTACGATGTTTTTCGTAGCTGCTTTTGTAGTTATCGATATATGTGTTATATGCGAGCAGTAAACAAACATATCTGCGTTAATTTCATAAATAATTCAAAATTTATATTGCAAATTTTCAGTTCCTATGTTCCTATAGGCTAACAAATTTAATTGATTTTTATTTTCATTTCATATCGTACACTACCTAATAATCGCGAACGCAAATAAAAAGTGGAAACATGCCAGTTGCGTCCGATACATTTCGTTTAGAAAAACGTGCATTACTTAGCGGTAATCAGCCCTTGAGCTAAAATTGTGTGATTCGGTTCCGCAAATAGTTCTTTCGTTCATTGACGACTTCAACCCTTGAACCTCGTATGAAACTGTATTGTTATTATCAAGGGACATAAGTAAAAGTTATGAATAGAGGTTAATACCTAACAATCTGTAAATATTATAAATTTGTAAAAAGATGGCGCCAACTGTATCCGTACCCGTGGAACGCTACGAGCGTAGCAGCATTGGTGTAAATGCAATTCTCTTGGGCCCGCCAGGCTCTGGCAAAGGAACACAGGTGGGTAAAAATATTATATAATATATCATAGTGACTAGGCCGCACTGACATTGATATCGTACAAACACACATACATTTGTGTACACAGTTGATGTTTAAAAATATCTACATACAGGCGTACATTTTATATAGAAACTTTTCATTGAAAGTGAAACGAATTCAAGTAAAACAAAAAACTCGGCCAATTCACTGCAGTCAGATGCGGCTTTTGGTTAAAGATGGCTTATAAACACACGTCCGGTCTCTGCAATGCTAAGCATCCAGATCCAGAGCCACCTAAACACATGAGTGAGCACACACACATACGTACATAAAATGTGTACGTATCCAAAAACATTGAATACATAAAATCTGGCACGTTGCCTCCCGTGACCTTAGACTATTGAAGAAAGGTTGTGACCTTGTATCATTGAAGACAGTTTTCTCGAATGCCATTGATTTGTCAGTCAATCAAAATATACTTTTTAGGTTAAATTAAATATGTAGATATGTATTGTATGTATGTTTGTATTTTATATAGTTTCCTGATACCACGGGCAGATAGCGGCATTTCTAATTGCTTCTAGAATGACCAGCTCTTATCATTTAATTTTATTCATAAATCCATAGTACAAAGTATAAGCTATATATGTATGTAGACCAATTGTGCTGACTAACTGATTGATTGGTAATTAACGCAAAGCTGAAACTCGAACCACATTTCCATTCCCACTATCATCGCATCCAAATGGTTGTAATAAAATGTTTAATTTATTGCTCTTGCTAGGCTCCCATGCTAAAAGAAAAGTTTTGTGTGTGTCATTTATCAACCGGCGATATGCTGCGTGCAGAAATTGCATCTGGATCTAAGCTCGGAACGGAACTGAAACAAGTGATGGATGCTGGAAAACTGGTGTCTGATGAACTTGTTGTGGATATGATTGATTCAAATCTGGATAAGCCAGAATGCAAAAACGGATTCCTTTTGGACGGTTTTCCCAGGACTGTTGTGCAAGCCGAGAAGGTAATTATTTTTTATTTCAATTAAATTGAGTTTAATAAATAATTTCGGTTTTATTTATGTATGTGTAGCTCGATAAGTTGTTGGAGAAAAGGAATACAGATTTGGATGCTGTTATTGAGTTTGCCATCGATGACAGTTTGTTGGTGAGGAGAATTACCGGCCGCTTGATTCATCAAGCTAGTGGAAGATCCTATCATGAAGAGTTTGCACCTCCGAAAGTGCCAATGAAAGATGATGTACGTATAAATGCTACTTATTTTATATTATCAATTCATTTAATAATAAATTTCAACAGATCACCGGTGAAGCTTTGATGAGGCGAAGTGATGATAATGCTGAGGCTCTTAAGAAGCGACTTGAATCCTACCATAAGCAAACTAAACCATTGGTTGATTATTATGCACTTAGAGGATTACATTTTAAAGTTGATGCTGCCAAAAAATCAAGCGATGTCTTTTCAAAAATTGACTCCATTTTTCTACGCAAACATTCGTCGAAAGTTCAGTTATAATTTTGTAAACTAACATCACAATTGCTAGTTTTGATACTGCCTGTTATTTCGTTTTGATAATCAAATAATAGTTGAATTTTGAATGTAATTATCAATAGTTGACAATGTATGAATAACATATGGCACCGCAGAATTTCATTGTACAGTTTTACAAATAAATACGGGTTTTTTGAAATATTCCAATATCCACTATTTTTATAAATTTCACTTACTCGCAATAAAAGCACAATCTGAAATACTAAAGCATTTACTTAACTATTTATCACTGAAAGCCGCACAAAAAATGTTTGACAACGGAACTTGACTTTATAAAAATTACTATGAATTTATTATCAGGTGAAATAAATTTCGTAAATAATGTGTTCTTTTTAAATGAGAAGAAAAAGAGTTAATATTCGATATCATTTCAAAGCACAGCGACAAGCAATAAATAGAGCTTGCAAAGTGTTATCGATATGACAAACATCGATATTGGTATAATGAATGTTGCTCCTCACTAATAAAAATATTTGTTTATGATTGCCAAAGAATAATGGGAGATTTCGCAGCAATATGGTCAGACTTGCTAAAAATATTTCCAATTTTAAATGGAGAAGTAAGTATTGTTAATACGATTTTAAGTAGACTTGCGATTACATATAAATGTGTTGTTGCAGGTTACTTATCCGCTGCCAGAAATTGACAAGGAAGTCTCTGAAAATGTTTACCGGCATCTCAATAATTTGGGTAGCTTTGAAACATTTGCAGCAATCTTGGATTTGGAAGTTGAAGCAACAATTCGAAATATACTTGCACCCAGATTTTGGAAGCATTTGTCGTCCTCCGATCCGGAGACAAAAGATAAAATCGACCAAGCTTTGACAATTGCAGAGATAACAGTTAAAGATGGACTATTCTCCAAGTTCATTGATGCCGTCAACGAGTTGTACGATGGATTCCAATGCTTAGTGCAGATGAAACCACGACTAACCCGTGTAAACGAAAGCGCCAATTCCACATCAAACGTGGAGCACATTAAATCCACACTGCGGAACGCACTACTTGCACGATTGCCGCCAACATTTAATAAATATGTTAGTGACTTTTACTGCGTGCATTATCGCCTGTTTACCAAGGACTCCATTTTAGCGTCAACTACAATTGGTAAATTGTACAATAATAGCAAAATTTATGTTCATATTAAAGACTGCTTTCTATTAAAGACTCTGAAGTATTTACGGAACTTCCTTGCGGTGGCTGCAATTACGATCAGGAGCAATGTTGTTGCCAAAAGCTTACCGAAATGGTCAACTCGACTAATCGGAAATTGTTGGAGATGCGATTAATCGATCGGTTGGCAGGTAGTGCGTTAACAGCGTTAATTAAGCTCAAGATCAAGGAGCACATCAATGATACGTGCCTGGGCATTTTCGATAGAAGTCACCTAAAGCAGCTCGAAACGGTAACTGTTGTCAAACTAACATTAGGAATATGAATATATATGATTATGTTTGTAGTGGATCAACGATGTGGTTATGACTTGGCTAACTAGCATATTTACCGAACGCAAATCAGCAACTGAAACTACTGAGGAGGAAATTCCCGAAGCTGTGCAAGCATTTAAAGTTAAATTAACATATTTTATGTATGAAACTTTTGCCCAGAACGTTATAAGCCAGTTTTTCAGCATAATTATAGGTAAGGTTGATTATACTTACCCCCATTAAAAAACATATATTCCAACTCTTGCTCAGACTATCCAGATTCAACGCCCGCTATCGAGGACCTAAAGATTTGTATGGAGAAAATCGATATGAGAATTAATCTAACGGAATCATTGAGAAGTGCTTTGGAGGCAAGAATTTTGCATCCTGGCGTCAACACAATGGATATACTAACCGGTTATGTGGCTGCCATCAAGGCTATACGCCATCTGGATAACACTGGAGTGATATTAGAAATAGTAACGGCTCCCATAAAGGATTATCTACGAAAACGCAACGATACGGTGCGGCGTGTTGTTACGGGTCTCACAGAGGAAGGACCAACGGATCTTTCTGAGGAGTTGGCCAAGGGGGAATTCATAAAGGAAGGCAAGGATTCGGGTCTTAACGAATATAGCAATTGGGAAAACTGGGAACCAGATCCATTTGGCATTGATCCCGATGTTTTGCAAATGAATAGTTCTAAAATTATAAGATCCGCCGATATTATCTCAATGGTCGTGGATATATACGGCAGTAAAGAGCTATTTATGGTCGAATATCGTAATTTAATGGCCGATCGTTTGTTGTCACAACTTGATTTTAACTCGGAAAAAGAAATAAGAAATCTGGAATTGTTGAAAATTCGATTTGGAGAATCTCTGTTGCACAGCTGTGAAGTGATGCTGAAAGATGTGACGGACTCAAAGCGAATCAATGCTCACATTCATGGAGATGGCAACATTAATGACAGTAAGTTATATTATATTGGAATCGTTATTGATCTAATAATACTTTCCAATTAATACAGGTCCATTATTTGATATATCTTCGTTGATAATCTCTGCACAATTCTGGCCATCATTCAATAAGGAGAGTTTACAGTTGCCCGAAGAGCTGGAAAATGAATTTAAAAAGTTTACAAAGGCATACGAGTCCTACAAGGGAAACCGTACACTTAATTGGCGTACAGTTACGGGACGTGTCAATATTGTCATTGAAATTGGGGAGAGAGTTATGGAAATGACGGTGCCGCCAACACAAGCTGTCATCATATATCATTTCCAGAACAAAAGTATTACAAAGTATTACCAATTTTCCAACAGCTTTGTAATTATATGACTTTCTTACCAGATGAATGGACGCTTGAAGAACTGAGCAGCCTTATAAAGGTTCCTCCATCTGTACTGAGACGTCGCATAAGTTTTTGGCAAAATCACGGTTTGATTACGGAGACTGAACCCGGAGTTTATACATTATTAGAGGAGGAAACGGAGAAAAATGAATTCGAAGAGATGAACGTCACGGATGCCGACGAGGAGGACTTGGAATCCGCCATGGCATCGGCCAGTGATCAACGAGAAGAAGAACTTCAAGTATGCCAAATGTTAAATTTAAGGAAAGCTACATATTTTATTCATGTTTTTTGCTTTTCAGGTATTTTGGTCCTATATTGTGGGCATGCTAACAAATCTCGATTCCATGCCGATTGATCGAATACATCAGATGCTTAAGCTTTTTGCCTCGCACAGCGGGGGAGTTGAGTTCACGCAGGAAGAGTTGAAACATTTTCTGCAGCGCAAGGTCCGTGAGCACAAACTGCTATTTTCCGGCGGAGTTTATCAGTTGGCCAAGTAATTGCACTGTCACTCACTGAATAAAACGCCACTTTGCATTAATATTATATATGTTATACAACGGAATTTATTATTATGGTATATGAATACATGATTTTATTTTGTTTGTGTATATAATTCGTTTTGTAATTATTATTATTATTATAATTATTATTCGGGAATGCGTGTATTACAATTGCCATGGTACATTTTAATGACGCCTTCGCAACGAAAGTATGCATCGAATATATTACTATATCCATGATCTTTCCACCATGTGCACAGCTGTCTGTTCCATATGCAGTCTAATCTGTATATTAGATTGGGATACTCGTAACCGAGCAGTGTAAAAAAGTCCTGGTCCCCCAGGTGACCCTTGAACGAGTATTTTTCGACTAGTCTATTCACTTCGTATTGTGTGAGCACCTCTGAATACGTTTTGGAATCTCGAATACGATTTAAAAGCATAAGTACTACACCAGAATTAAGGCCAGGATAACCATGATGCTCATGAATGCGTTGTGTTGACAATTTATTATTATTATTATTCTTATTGTTCTTAACTAATTGCATCGGATGGTATGGATTCCCGAAATTCGATTTCGGAAATCGAACACGATAGCGATAGAGTATGTGTCTATACACGGGTGTTAGTTCCGGTGCCAGACCATAAAGTTGATGCGGCAAAAAGCGATCGAATTCAGCAAACAATAAGCGTACATCTGAACGAAAAACAATATCACAATCAAAAAGAATAGCGCGATCTAAGCTAATATCTGCAATGCGATGCAGGCCAAGGGATAAAAAGAATAGCGAATCACTATAATAAGAATTGGGCATAGAGCTAAAATATGGCGACAATTTGGCAGTTATATCCTGAATAATATTGGAACATATCTGCACATCGTACATGGTGTATATCACTATTCTTCTAAATCTTCTAATCTTACGCTGTAATATGTCCAGCACTGACATTTCGCTCTCCTTATCGGTAATAATGTGTAAATGCAATTGCGCATTCGTATGCTTAAATAAACTATGTGCAAATAAATCGAACTTCATTTGAAGTCGATAGTTTTCCCTAGTGTATATAACAAATATATTGTAGTCCGACGTTGATTTCTTCGTATGAGAACTCAAATTCAGATGGACAGACGAATAGTTTAACAGATATTGCATTGGCTTTAAGCTTGGATAATTCAGTGTACTCAACGTTAGCTCATTTTGCTGGGGATAACTGGTCTGTAGCTTTGCAACGCTTGTGATCTGTGTTGTAAATCGGCTGGGCAGAAATACCGAAAATATCTTATTTCGAAATAGCTGGTCCGTGTAGGCAAAGATGATGAGAACACAAATGCAAATTAGCGCCAATGATACCGCCAGCTTTTTCTGCCATCGACAGCGAAACATCCACCGCTTTGGGGTTTGTCGAACTGCACTTCTACGGTTTACAATTAAGGTCACATTCTCGTGTTCGTCCAGTAATTGGGACTTGCATTCCATATTGATATTTGCCGGATAGGTTTTGTATTTCCGACTGATATTGTATAAAGCGTACTTAGTCATTTTGAGTTGAGAGAGTTCTTCATCTGCACCTGCCACAATCAATAAGAACAAATTTCAAATTAATAAAATGAGTACAAAAATAGTTCAACATTGTGTACAAGGTACAAGCATACATACATACGCACACACAAGTCCCCATTCAAAAGAAGTACATAAGCTCTCATTTAAGTTCGCCTCAAATTAAATAGCATACATATTAATTACATTGCACTAAAATACACTGAATGGAAATTTTAAAAATAAAATTACTAAATACATTTTTATTTAATTAATAGTTAATCGCGAAGCTAGCACATCAACATTTTCCTTTGATCAATAAACCTTAAATCAGGGTTGCAAAACAATCGATGGTCTAATCAATACGATACTTTAATATCGCAACCATTGCTGTTTCTTTTAATATCGATAGTTACATCGACAGCAGCTTTAAACACCTGCCCGCCAAACATCGTAAGTTACAAGCAATATCGATAAGCACTACACGTGTTGAAGCTTTGAATACTTGCGAACTACTGACTACTGCAGTGCGAACGCAACTTATTTTATAGACAAAATTTGTTGCTGCTGATGACGTCTAAGCGCGCCAAAATACTTTTGCCTCTCATAGAAAAAAACTCTTTGCTTATAAGTTATGATGCGTGTATGAAATTAAATTTTATTTATAGAGATTTTCCTTTTTGGCATTAGGTTGTGTTTTTTTTGTGTTACATGGCACTTGAAAATAAAAAGGTATCTCATTTATTATATTGTTTCTAATTGATTAACCAAAATACAGAGAAAAAAGTGCATATTTAACATTTGTTGCTGCTGCAGAAATTTATCTAAAACGTTGTGAGCAACTCTTCCTGAATGCTATTCGAGCGAAGCAGCTGCGACGGTGTTGGTCCTCCCTCAATCGACATTAGAGGCTTGGATGATGTGGAGGCTTTGGATTTATATTCACGGTATTCATCATAGAAATTCTGTTAAGCGAAATAATCGATTATTTTAAAGTAAACTCAATGAAGTACATGATTGCTATTTACCTTCAAACGGCAGCCCAGGAAAACTGCGCGCTCTCGTTTCCTAACCATATAATCGGAAGACATTAGCCATCTGTGCTCTAGACAGTCATCTGTGTACGGTCTCTTGCTGCAATTATCAATAGACATGTAAGCATTCATTAAGGTATATTTATTAGTTGTACTTACGTTGGATGACGCTTGAATAGTTGCATAATGAAGCGAGTGGCTTCCGGTGTCACCTCCTTGAAGAGATTTTCGAAACGATAACGTACAAAGGATATGTTCTGCTGCGTCTCATATTCATCATTGCCGCGGAACGGACTGCAGCCAGACAGAAGCAAGTAGGTGAGCACACCCAGTGACCAGATGTCACTTTGTGGGAAGACCGGCTCTTCGTTGAGCATCTCGGGTGGCTGGAAGTCCAACATACCGCATGGTGTAATCTTGACACCCAGCTTATTTACCTTCTTGGCAGCTCCAAAGTCAACGAGCTTCACTTGAATGGATCGCACCGATGCCATTACCACATTATCGGGCTGTATATTGAGGTGACAATAGCCACGCCAGTGCAGATACTGCAGGGCATCCAGCAGTTGACTGATCACACCCGCTACCATCTGTTCGGAGTACTCGTGGCGACTGCTAAAGTAGGTCAGCACATCAGCACCCTGCAGTTTCTCCATCACAAATATGGCGATGGGCACATTCATGGGCTTATAGGCTCCAAATAAAGCTGGGATACGTTCATGTCGTAGAGTCTTAAAGTTGTCGAATTCGGCAACGATTGATTCTTCATTGTCATCGGTGACTTCAAAGATTTTGGCCACCACAACGGTGTCGGTGGACTTCTGAATGCCCTTGACAATTGTGCTGAACTCTCCGCGAGCAATTTCCGATATGAAGCTATATTTGTCATTCACCGAAGCATCGGTCACCCAGTTGGGTGGTTCCCTTTCGCAATGATAGTCGGTGTGAACGCGTTCCTCTTCGGGAATCACTTCCTCGCCCCTTTCGGTCATTTGCTGCAAATGTTTCATGGCCTTGGTGATATGAATCTTTGGTGCATCCGATCCAGAAGTGGCTGCATTCACCGGTATTCCCATTTCGCTCCAGCCAATGCGATTCTTGGATGCCAGACGAATCTGATATTTGGTATTGGGTGCAAGTTCATGCAGCAGATAGAACTCATGATCGATATTGTCGGCAACAGTGGTCCAGGCATCGGTGTTATGCAGTTTATATTGCAGACTATAGCAAAGAACTGCCGAGTGTCCATCGTCGCGTGGTTGCTTCCATCTAAGTAGGATTTCTGTGGCACTGGTCGCGGATACTTCCGGAGAGTCGGGAGCATCGGGCAGAGTTGCCACCACAATGCGGCATCTAGCAATGGTTTGTCCAACCTTATTCCTAGCCACAGCCTTGTAGACGCCCACATCAAAGTGCAGCGCTGGCTCGAATCTCAAGATGGAGCGACCATCCTCATCGTAAGTGATCTTAATGCGCTTGCTCTCCGACAGCACCATGTCGTTCTTGAACCACTGGACGCATGGCTTGGGATCACCCACGGCAAAGCAATGGATATGCGCCGGCTTATTTTCCGTAATGGCAATTGTTTGTGGCTTCTCCCTGAAGAACGGTGGATAGCCCTCACGTTGGGTCTCGATCATGGCATCGGCTTCGGTGTATTCGTCCAGACGTGGTCCCAGCTCGGTGCGCAGACGTCTAATCGAATACGAATCGTTGGCAGAGTACATGCTGATGCGACTACGTGTTCTCTCATCATCAATTTCCTCGTCCATAATGTCGGTAAAACGACGACGCTCGCGAATTACAGGCAACTAAAAAATGTTGGAGTTAATGGAAGACATGGAGCACTAAAAGAGGCAACCCTTAAGTACTTACCGACCAATCCACTGAATCGTTGAGCGCAAAGGACGGAGAACGCCTGTGAGCAACCTTCATATACTCACGCAATCTCACCGGGAAGCTAACGTCTCTCAATTGCAGCAAATAGGTGTCGGGGCCATATTGATAGCTATAGAAATTTATATTTAATGCCACGCCCCTTACTTGTCAGTACTTTATAACTTACTGGCTTTCGGATTGAATGAGACCCAGCTCGTAGTCGGGATGCAAGAATTTGGAAACCACTTCCTCACGCTTAGCTCTCTTTCGGGGCTCGGCCAGTGGCTCGGGCGTACGCTCTGGGGTGTATCCATGTCCACTGGGGTAGACCATTTTGGATGGATGCTGGAAGCAACCGCTGAGACGACGTCTACGGAAGTAGTTCTTGCAGGCAGCGTTGGCATACCAATCCCTGAAGTGATCGTAATAGTTCTTCAAACGATCAACACCGATTTGATAATCATGTTCGGATGCCTGGCGATCCAGCATGAAGAACCAAGGATGCTTCAGGGCAGTCTTCACATCCATGCGTTCCTCTGGGCTGTACAGCAAGAGACGGCTAATGAAATCACGTCCATCTTCTGAGATATGTGTCCATATGGTGTCCTTGAAGTCCCAACGACCTTCACGAATCTTTGTCAGGGTTTCTCTATCATCTGCTCCTAGGAAAGGATTTCTGCCGCCCAGCAGAACATAGGTGATCAAACCAATCGACCACATGTCGTGGGAGAAGTTAACACCCTCCTTATTTACAACTTCCGGCGATACGAATTCCGGCATTCCATAATCCAAGGTGGATAAATTGTGTTTGTTTATCTTACGGGACAAACCAAAGTCCGAAACTTTAATGTGTTCGCCGCCGACAATGGAGATCAATAGATCCTTGATCTGCAATGAAATTTAAAAAAAAAATGGTAATTAGACCGCCTAATGACTGTTTAGACCAACTTTACCGTTAGACCCATATGACCGACACCCATTTCATGCATATGCTCCAGTCCCCAGAGAGTTTGGCGCATATAGTTGGCGATATCACGTTCCGTGTAATAATCGCGACGCAACAAATTATCCCTGACCAGTTCTCCGCCAGCCGCCAGCTCCATGACGAGAGTGATCTGTCGTTCGGTCTCATAGGCATCATAGGGACGAATGAGATTCTTGTGATTGAACATGTTCATAATGTCCAATTCGTTCAACATAAATGGTCGTAGCTCCGGCTTGCCGTGCATTATCTTTGCGGCGTAGTTATCGCCAGTGGCACGTTCCACCGCATGATAGGTAATTCCCTGAGTTCCACGTCCCAATTCATCACCAATATCGTACTTATCCTCGTAGCGCAACTGCTTGGATCGAACATATGGATGTCTACCGTATGTCTTGTAGATATATTGATCTTCGTTCTCCTCAATATGCACCGTCACCGATGTGCTGATGGATCCCGCAATGTTCCTAGCACTAACCGAGTATAAACCACCATCCTTGATAATGGAATCGTGAATGGAGAGCACATAGATGTCGGGATCATACGAGTTGATCTAGAAAAAGGAGAAGAGCTGTAAAACAAGAGTATTTCAAGAAGTCGCTCATACGAACCTTAATGCGAGACGTGTCAGTCAATAGTTTCCAATCCTTATACCAGTGCACTTCAGGCAATGGAATACCAATAATCCGGGCCTCAATGCGTCCATTCTTGCGCGACATAATAAAGGTCTCGTCGGGCCTCTTGAGGAATCTTGGATACTCGGCAATTTCCAGACGCACTCGCTGTCTGGCCTCACCGTGTTCATTGGTGGCCACCGCCTCATACCAACCAACATCGCGATCCAACATGCTACACAGCGAGAAATAATATTTAGTGATGTTTCCAAGTGTTAAGCTTTAAATTTTTTAGCCCACCTGTTAACAAAGAGCGTAGCCTGTCCGTTGCGAGTGTAGCTTTGATCAAATCTACCGCCAGACTCGATAAGCTTGTCGTTAAAGTAGAAAGTCATCTTTGGCTTGGGATAACCGTAGACGAACCACATCAGTTCAGTGTTGTGACCCTTGACGCCATAGGATATATCATTTTCACGCAGTAAGAATCTGTAGAGAAAACCCACTTGAGCTTTTCCGAAAAGATTGTCTTGTTTAAATGCCACTTACTGTGGAGCTTGAGCAAGTCCATCGTGAGGTGGACGTTCAATATCAAAGTCCTTGGGGAAATAGGGAGAAGTTTCTGGTCTAAAGTCGGTGCCGGGAGGCAGATAGGTGTAAGTCTTGGCAGGTTCCGGTATGAGTTTAGATCTGGAATAAATGTATTTTAATGAATACTTATGGAACTGTTGACATAGTCCGTTATTCACCTGTATGTTTGAGTATAAGGACTGGGATCGCTCACACCAAACTTGTTCTCCACGCGCACTCTGAATCTGTAATCCCTAAGGGGATCCAAGTTCTTCATATCACACGCACAACTACGTATGCCAGTTCGGATCGTACGCCAATCTCCCTCTGGCAAATCCATCATTTCGACCTGATAAGTGACTGGATAACGTGGTGACAATGGTACCGATGGTTTCCACGACAGACGCAGACGACGATCAGTCATGCGCGAGATGATTGGAGCATCGGGCAATGGTGGCGGAGCTCCAGACTTTTTGTACTGCTTAAAGTCCGAGTACTGATCACCCAACGGACGTTGATGTGAATCCAACACTATAACAAAATTCAAAATCCATCATTATACATTTTTAAATCCAGAGCTAAAGAGTTACCGTCAAAGTATAGTTCAGCAGTGCAGGCATCGTCACCATACGGATTATAGATACGGCAAGTATAGCGACCGACATCGCCTTCCGACACATTCTTCATTGTCAGACGGAGCAGACCATTTGCCTCCTTGTCCATGCTAATCCGATCGGATGGGAAGAGTTTCTGATCATTCTTGAACCACTCAACATCCGGTTCGGGGTAACCAGTGGCACAGGCCGTAAACTTGGCAGTCATGCCATCAAAGATGTCGCAATCACCGATTTTCTTCAAGAAAACTGGTGGCTCGGAGCGCATGTGCTTCTTACTATAAGGAAGAAGGGAGAAGAATTTAGTTTAAAAGGGAAATCTTTTATGATCGTTATGTACTTACATTTCATTAACCAATTCCAGACGACCTTGGGTAATGTCCTTGCCCTCCCTGTTCGAGGCAATGCACTTGTATTCACCCTGATCGGATTTTTGGCAATCATTGATCACCAACATATGATGATCGCCATCGTTTTTGAACTTGTATTTGTCCGATTTGTTGATGGGTTTGTTCTCAAAGAACCACGTTAGTTCGGGATAAGGTACGCCGGATACAGTAACCGGAATTGTGGCATTGTTGCCAAAGATTTGTTGTTGATCGGTTATCTTTTGGGTAAACACTGGCGCCTTATACACTTTCCTGACATTCGCGTTACACGATGAGGTGTCCTCGCCCAAGGGATTGGCCAGCAGGCAAGAGTAGTTGCCAGAATCTGAAGCCTCCACGGGTTTAATGCTCAGACCCACGTGTTTGCCATCGCAAGTCATGAGCAGACGCTCACTTGGAGCCAGCAAAACACCATCCTTGGACCACATTACCTCAGGCATAGGATTGGCAATGAAGGGAGCGGATAACACTAGCTCTTGTCCCTCATCGGCATTCACATCCCGGAGTCCAGAGACAAACTGTGGCACTTCTTCCGTCGCCGTTTCATCCGTTTTCGGCGCAACATACAGTTTAGCCTTCGATGCGGTGGATCCCTCCGTGTTTTGGGCAATTACTTCATATAAACCAGAATCCTCTGGAGCAGTTTTGTCCACAACTAAGCTGACTGTATTATCGGGATTCTCCACAATAGCATAGTGTTTGTTATCGGGCGTGATTTCGTGTCCATTGTGGAACCATTGGAGTTTCGGTTTCGGAAAGCCAACAACCTTAATGTCCATCTTAACAGGGAAACCTTCGACACTGGAAGCATCCTGGAGTTCGGCAATAAATGATGGCTTCGCTTCCCGAGCGACTACTTTCACCTCGGCTGCGCCCTCCTTTTCGCCCTCTTTGTTGATAATCTGGCATTTATATAGACCAGCGTCTGGACCATCGACTGTATCAATTCTGTTAGCAAGTGAATCATTAGCTACATATAAGTATAAATAAGTATAAATCACTTACATCAAGCCAATTTGTCCATTGGGATTGTTTATGAAATCAATGCCCTCGGTGGGACGCAATAGAACACCATCCTTGTACCACTTGATTTCCGGAGCTGGGAAGCCAGTGACCTGTGCGGTCAGTTTCAAGGGTTCACCAACAATAACGGACTGGCTTTCGATCGGTTTAAGGAACTGTGGCTCCATTTCACTTGCTGTAAGTGGATTTCTTTTTAATGCAATACTTAATTTTGTGGATATTTAAAAACTTACGTCTTACTGCCACAGCGCACAATGCTACCTTATCGCCATGGGGATTCGAAATGATTAGCTTATAGGCTCCAGAATCATTTGGTTGACAGTTGTCAATCTCCAGCTTGACCAATCCTTCGGGTGTAGTGGACAATTTCACGCTGAAATGATTTTATATATAAGTAGAATATTTATAAATAATGAATAAACTGTTATACATACCTTTGACTGGGCTTAATCTCCTCACTATCCTTGAACCAGTGTACGGTTGGCAAGGGACTTCCATCCACGGTACACTCAAGCACAAGAGGTTCGCCTTGCAGCACATCCAGAGCATTGTTGAGTTTCTTGACAAAACTGGGAGCCAGTGGCTCCAATGCCAATTGAAACAGTGCCTTTGTTTCGCCAATTTCATTCTTGGCCAGACAGGTGTACTATTTAATAAAGGCATTATATTATAAATTATAAAATAAAAATTATATAAATACAATATAAGTTATAGCTTACAGTTCCCACATCATTTGGATTGAAATGTGCGATTTCAAAGAGACTCTCCACCTGATCCGCTGAAGCATCGGTTGTTGAGGTGCTGTAGGCCTTCTGTTTGGTCAAACTGTTAATGGCCTTAATGTCAATGGGTTTGTCGCCCTTAAACCATTCCACAGACGGTGTCGGCACGCCATGTACCTTAACTTTAGTCGCTACTGGACTAAAGTCATGAATCTCTTGGGTCTCGGGTGCAATTATAAATGTTGGTTTCTCAACTGAAATAGATTTAACCCAACTTTAATAAATGATTTTTCTTTAATATATATAGTTTTTTACCCAAAACGTGCAAATTGAATGGAGTATCGGCTCTTCCTTCCGAATTTACAGCCGTAACTGTATATTTTCCATCTTCTGATGGCGATACCGATTGAAAGACAATTCTATATTTATCGCCATCAACATCGGCGATAACCTCACAGTTGTCGTTGTTGCACAGATTCTCATTGCCGCGTGTCCAGGTGACCTTTGGCTTTGGATTGGCCAGAACCAGAGCCTCGAAACAGACCGAGTCTCCGGGCATGCACTTGTGATCCACCAAACCAGATATTTCTGGCTTGGCTAAAACATCAATAAAACCATTTGTTGTGAATTCTCCATGCTTGTTTTTAACCTTCAGCTCATAACGTCCCGAATCCTTGATGTCAGCTGTAATAGTATTATAAATATATATGAAACAAAAAACTTATTATATATATTGTGATATGTAATTACCCTTGGCAACATTTAGACTGCAAGTGTACTGCTTTAAACCATTTTCCAAATCTTTAACTTCAGTTTTCAAGAGAAGCGCTTCGGTAGCCTGAAGTGGTTTACCGTCCTTAAACCAAAGGATTTCCGGTTTGGGATCAGCCGTAAATACAACAGTCTCTTCGATGGCATCTCCCTTTTTCAACTTAAGATCCCGCAGACCGCTCTTTGAGATAATCAAAGGCTTGCGATACTCCGATTCATCTAAAAATAAGTATGATAAGTAACTATATTTAACAATATATTTTATTTTATATAGCATACTTGACAAAGACAGAACTCCCTGATGACTCTTTTCGCCCACCTTGTTCTTCATCACCACTTTGTATTCTCCGGCATCTTTAAGATCCAAATTCTTCACCTCAAGTTTGTAATGATCCTAAAACATAGAACGAAATAATGTTAAAGATCTATTGCATAATATTATATGAAACAAACCCCGTCAACAGAAAGTGCAAAATGATCGTTGGATTTGATAGGTTTGCCGTCCTGATACCATAATGCCTCTGGCTTTGGTATACCCGTCGCAATGACCTCATATTTAAGGGGTAGACTCTCATAACTGCTCATTTGGAAGACATCGCAATGCACAATTTCGGGAATCGCTGCAAGATAAATGATATATTATCAATAAATTGTGTTTATATGATATTTTTGTACGTATGCATGACATCCATTCAATACCGAGCTAAAATTAAGTTATTATTTGCATTTCATATTAAAATAAACATTCGTTGTATGTACATTTCTTACGATGTAACGTGCAGCCTGAAAAAGAATTGCTGAAATATAGAAATTAATAGTGTAATCTAATAGTAATCCAAAGATTCTTCATGTCACATTCCCATTTACGATAATCCGTAACAGTTCTTGTGTCGTATCGTATATTGTAACCTATTAGGGAATGTTAGTTACATAATATATATACATTTTGTACACTTAATTATTAGTTTAAGAGTTATTGGACTTATTCATAAAGCAATTTACAGACATTTACATACACTTCTCTTAGGTGCTAAATTCCCATTTGATTGGATTTATCATAAAATGTTAGTTGGGAATTAAGTTCACAGTTTTTTGTTAAGCTGATACGATAGTATCGTTCAAACAGTATCGATACCCTTTGAGACGCTGCATGCAGGGTATTCCTTTTGTTTGTTTTCTCAGCGTCATATTTACAGATGTGGTTGTTGTTGTTTTATAATATCTAGGTTATGGGCCAATTGTATATTTACAGAATTAATAAAAAGCTATAAGAAATGACTTTCTTATTACTCGCTGCCAAGACACATTAGTATAAGTATGTAGTAGGTAGTATTTAAGGAAATGTATGTTTTACCCCCTTCTTCGGCTTGTTCTGTTGTTGCGAGCAATGTTTTTGTCACGGTTTCTCCAACGGATATATTGTCTTGGGCTAAATTAAAGTTGCATTTATATATATTTGTGTATATATGTGTTATTTTAGGATATTTGTGTATTGTAATTTGTATAATTGTATCGTGGATAGTTTGTTGTAAGAAACTTACATTCTCCATTTCTGATAATTATAATTTACTTTGAGTTTAGGAAATGGATTTCAATGGTAAAAATAGAAAATTATATATAAAACTCTAATAAACAATAATTGTTTTTTGAATGTAAACTGTTTACCAACTTTATGTACTTACTTAGCACAAGAACTTTGCAGCTCGACGTTGTCTCTCCAATGAAATTGGCGGCCTTAACCTCATAAGTTCCAGCATCTTCACTTTTGACCAGATTCAAGGTTAGATAATAGTTTTCAGTACGCTGTGAATCTCTTTTGATCTTAATGCGTGCATCTTCATGGATTTCATGACCATTTTTAAACCTATAAGTATATAAATGGTGATATTAATTATATTTATCTTTAATTAGGTTCTTTTAATTTACCATTTAACGGTGGCATCCGGATTGCTGTAAATCTCCACCTCCAATGTTAGAGAATTGCCTTCCTGCACCTCAACGTCCTTCAGAGCCCTTCTGATTTTCGGTTTGCCTAAAGAAATAAATATTTATAAATACAAGTTTGCAGTAATTCATAGTGTATGCTTACAATTGACAGTAACTGTGCAGTTGTCTTCCAGTTTGCCATAATCGTTCATAATTTTGCAGGTATAATTTCCTTGCATATTGGTCGCCACATCGGCGAGTATCAATTTAAAGTTGTTTCCATCCTGAACTTGACGGAAATCATTGCGCTTCTCGCAGATCTCAATGCCATCAATGAACCACTTGACATGGGGCTGAGGATAGGCATCGATGCCCACAGCTAGCTCCACATTGGTATCGCCTTCCTTAACGGTAATGTTCTGCAATTTCTTTGTAAACTCCGGAGCACACTTCATCAGCAGTTGGGTTGAGCTAGTGGCTGAGCCGTGCTCGTTGGTGGCCTTGACGGAGTATTCACCGGCATCGACACGAGTGGCACCCGTAATCTTGAGGGTATATGTATTGCCGTCACAATCGATCTTGTATTTCTTATCGGTCATTTTGATTTCGTTGCTATCGTGATACCAGGTGAGCTTTGCCTCTGGGTATGCATCGACACGTACGGACATCTGTACGGTCTCTTTTTCACCGTGAACGTATTCACTTTCGAAATGTTTCACAATAATTGGCTTCGATTTCACCGTGCAATTCCAATATTCCGCCGTTTGACTAATCGAATTCGTGGCTTTAATCGAATAATTGCCAGATTGTGCGAGTTTAATGCTCGATATTTCAATAACAACTTTTTCCGAACTTTTGCCAATCGAAGTTGTTGAAATTTTCACATTACTTTCGCCGGAAACATCCTTGCCGTTGTTGGTCACACCAATATCCGGTTTGGGGAATCCCTCAATTTCCACCTCCATTTTAACGGTCTCCCCTGCAGAGCAGGTAATATCCGTCACCTTCTTTATTTTGGGAGGAGCTGAAATCAAATCATATATAGTAACTATATCTTTTATCATTGTAACTTATAGTTTACCTTGAACAACTAGACTAATGGAGCTTTCATCCTGACCCAGCTCATTGATAGCTTCAATGGTATATTCGCCAGCGTCTTCGGTATTTATGTTCTTTATAATTAGCGACATGGTCTCGTCATCCTCATACATGAACTTGTGTCTGTCATCGACCTGAACCACTTCACCTTCATGCTTGAAGAGCACAGCTGGTTTGGGGAAACCCTTGCATTGAAGTTCCAGAATTGCTGTACCTCCGATGCTGGTGTTTGCCTCGCGATGCTCAATCACCAGAGTGGGTTTCTCGGGCTCCCTGTTAAGCGTTTGAATGGCACCCTGCACCGACAGCTCAGCACTACACGAGATATTGCCAGTTGTGGTTTGTGCCACGCACGTGTAGATACCGGCATCTTCCGGCTTCACATGCTGGAAGACCAGAGCCAGCGAATCTTCGTCATCACCGAAGAGCACTTTGAAACGTTCCTCGGGATCAAAGTCTTCGCCATTGCGCTTCCATGAGAAAACGGCTTTCTCGCCAGCTGGCAAGATCTGGCCACTCAACGCTCCAAAGGGATTCTTAAAGTCTGTAGTAGAGTATATAGAGTTAGATATAGATATAGATTTATTCACACAAATATTTGGTATTGAAACTAACCAATTGTTGTAGCTGTTGCCTCACAGGCAGCTTCGCCATGTTTATTGACTGCCTTGCAGGAATATACACCGGCATCTTCCTTTTGTACGTCTTCAATGACCAACTCATAGAATCCCAAGTAGTCCTTATCCCTAATAATCTGAATTCGATCATTGATTCCCAAAATTTCCACCTCATCCTTGTAGCTAAAACAAATAACATCCTATGTAGAAAACCAGAACTTATATGCTTTTAAATATTTACTTACAATTTAACTCTTGGCTTGGGATCGCCCAAGATTTTGATCATGAAGCGGAACAGCGTATTTTCAATCATTTCCGCATCCTTTAAACTAACCAGAAATGCTGGTGGTACATTAGTTTTAGTCTCGTCATGGCCAGGTGCTAAAAGAGACAATTAATCAATTATAAAACCTTATATAAAATATTATTATTAATGCTCACTCTGGCCAACTGCAAGCTGTGCAGTTACAGTCGTTGTTTCAGTACCCGTTTGGGCACGAACCGTATAAGTTCCAGCGTCATTCTCGCTAAAAAAGTTTTGGGTTCAGTAAGTTATATGTATTTAAAGTGCTATAATGCCAACTAACCGGCAGTTTTTGATATCCAAGCGATAGGAATTCATTGGTGCACTGGTTTGTACAATGCGATCGGCTAGACGATCATCCAGTGGCTTGTTATCCTTCAGCCAAGTGACTAATCCTGGCTGCTCCTTGAACTGAATTTCAAAATGCGCAGTCTCGCCGCCTAAAAAAGAGAGAGTTTTTTAAAGTGTTTAAATTCTACAAATTTTACAATTCTACTCACTTTCTACTTGTACGCTCTTCAGCATTTTGACGACCAGTGGCTTCTCAATGGAGCGCGGCGGAGCGTCGTCCGCTAGATAGGACGTGGCCCGTTTGCTGGCACGCGATTCGGCACGCGAATAGGAGGCTCGGCTTTCTGCTCGGCTTTCGGCACGACTCTCGGCTCGACTCTCGTTGCGGCTGCTGGCCAGCAGAGTAGAAGAATGTGCTTCGATGCGATCCAAAGTGCTTTTCTCGCGTCTCGAACTTACACCATACTGTCTCTCTACAGTGCTGTCATAGGAAGTTCCTCTATCATAGTCCCGGGTCCTTGTACTAGTTTCTTTATTATGCACGGAAATCATTAAAATATATTAGTATTTAAGTAAAACTATCGTATATCGAATATATTCTCGTATTAGGGACAAGAGGAACTTATGAAGCAGTTGTACTTAGTAATGTATTCTCGAGTGGCTTTAAAGGAACATTCGACAGTTAGAATACTATTGAAATGGGCGGAGTACATAGAAAGCATTCGATAGGAGTGCGATAACTGTATGATAGTTAAATGAATACACATGTATTTCGATATCAATAACATATACTTAACGGTAACAACAGAAGTCAGTTTAGTCAGTTTTCTAAACTCTTCACAACCCCTTTTTAAACGATTATATAGAATTGTACATATGTTCTGTGTGTTTGGAAATCAACTTACTTTCGAGACGCCGTCTGGAAGCCAGGGAGTACCCAGAATAGTTATCATCCATAACGCCAACGCTTTGGCCGCGTGTCTCGAAATCGGCACTAGACTCTCTGAAATCGTCAGCAATAGACTCAGTATAATCGCCTTCAAGGCCTTCGCATATAGTATTTACAGGCTCTTCGACAATCTCATAGATTGGTCGTTTCTTTTTAATGGGCGGTGTAAAGATATGGATAAAGTCGCGTGCTTTTGCTTTCTTAACAGTATCTTGGGCATAATTGGTCGAGTCAGCTGATTTTAATACTGTACTTTTAATATTGCGTATCTTTTGCTTAGCATTGCGCAACGAAGTATCTGAAACTGACACATCATAGATGCCCTCCAGAAAATTCTGGGTCTTTTGCTCAAGACTTTCGGTATAGACATGCACCCGCTTGATGGTGGCCGGCAATGGTGGAGGCGGTGATGGTGGGCGTGCTTTTACAATTAGTATCTCTATGGTGGTCTCATACGCAATAAGCGGAAGCGGTTGAAAAAAGCCAGGCATACGAATAAAATGAGGTGGTATGGGTGGTTGCGGTGGTGGGGGTGGACCTTGAGGTGAACGATCTCCACGATCGCCTTGACCGCCTCTATATGCGATTTGGGCCAACTCATTATTCCATTGGGTTAATGAAGCTGAATCGGTGATATTAGTATAGTTAGAGAATCCCTGTCGACCTTGGGAGTTTGGGTTTATGCTATCGCTATCATGGACTGGATTCGATTCGTTATAGCCAACAATATGCTGTAGTTCAATTGGCTTATGCTTTTTTGTGGGTATAATAATGCAATTTGGAGAAGGTTCTTCAATGATCGGATTGCTAATTCGAATTATTGGAATCGTATCGTTTGCTTTGTTAGGCTTGGGCTCTTCGATATCGCTTTCCTTACCCTCGGTTGTGCTCTCTTTGCGTGTCTGAGTCTGAGATTCCTCGGTTGTAATGCTCTTCAGTTCTTCGCTTGTTTTTTTGATTTCAATTCTTGCCTCTTTCGACGCTGCTATGTCTACACTGACCGCTTGTTTTGTGGTCTCAAGATTGACTTTTTGGGATTCTAACTCCACAACGTTTTTCGATTCTACACTGGCCGTTTGTTTGGAGACTTTTTGGGATTCTACCTCCACAACGTTCTTCGATTCTACACTGGCCGATTGTTTGGAGACTTTTTGGGATTCTAACTCCACAAGGTTTTTCGATTCTACACTGGTGGATTGTTTGGAGACTTTTTGGGATTCTAACTCCACAACGTTCTTCGATTCTTTTTTCGAGGTTTCTAAATTGACTTTTTGTGGTTCTACCGCCACAACAACATCGGATTTCGTTTCAATCGCTTTTGTAATTTGAGCAGAACTTTCGGTTTTCAATTTTGGTTCAACTTTAACGGGAGTACTGGGTCTATCAGGTACAGTGTTTACGGGAGGAACCTTCGATTGGACTGATGGACTGATCTGTTGATTCTGCTGTTGCTTGAAGAGTTCAATCGATTCTTTTTCGAATTTCAGCAATTCTTGCTGCTCAAACTGAAGTCTTTCTTTGGTTTCCTTGCTCAAAAAGTAGTTTTCGGCAACGTCAGAGGGACGCGTACCAACGTTAGGATCATGTGCCTCAATCTTTTGTGGCAGACGCAGAATTAACTCGCATTCAGTATTGATATTTGTAGAATCAACTTTTAGATCATCTGCATGGTGTTCTTGCAGTGCAACATCATTGTTAATATAGGAACAAATTTCATTATACCAAATCAAATGACTCTCTTCGTTATGGGGTTTAATTAGAATGGGCAAAATTGAAGCCTCATCTGGCGGTGTCTTTGACGAGAGATAGATTTGTTTCTCATTCACTCTATGCTCGAGATCGCAAAGCGGTAGCTTTATGATATTTTGCAAAATAAAGACGGATTTCTTTTCCGAAATTTTACGAACTTTGGTTATCAAAATTCTCGATTTAAATAGAAAGCAATAGCGATCATGGGTCTTGCCCTCCTTGTCAGTGAATGTGCACCACTCGTGCAATAACAATCGGCCCAATTTATAAATATTACCACGATGTCCCTCAATATTCGATATAAATCTATTATCATAGGCCCTGCTAGGCACGCTAAGCATAAGTTCTAACGCTCTCTCCAAGTCCCTAACATTCTCTTTCAAGCACTGCGATAGCTTTATTAGATCCTGTAAAGTGAAATAATAGTTAGGAGAAACAAAAAAAAAATAAAAAAGAATTGAAATCATAACTTGTGCTCAATTTACAATGATGTGATGATGATTCAAAAGATGTAAACACATAACTTTTAAGTAATTATAGTAATTAATATGTTTCTTTGTATATCTTCAAACCTTAAATAGCAGTTTATAGTCGTTGATGCGTTGTAGTGGTAGCTTCAGGTGCTCAGCTAGCAACTTGTCGTCTCCAAGTTTTGTTGACAGTTCCTGAAATAAAAAACACGATAAGCATCTCTAACGGAACCACTGGTTCTTTTGTTTTTCTGCAGTTCATTCTGTTCATTAGCCGTTGCTGGCAACAAAACTTTTGAATTTCTTTAGAAAATGTTTAAATTATTCCCTTGTCATTTATCAAAAGCGTACATATGTATAAAATAAACACACGATATGACAAATCAGCCGACAGCCAGCAAAAGACACCTGTGAATGAGTGCAAGGGAGCAAGCAAGAGAGCAGCACTGGCGCCACCTGTGAACTGATGCATAAACTACACGTATGTACATGCATACAGCCGCTATGGCGCCATCTTGCTTGTTTATTTGTCTCTGTGTGTTGACGTTTATTGCTGCTTTTGCAGGGTAGCAGCTAGTCGGTCACTCGCTTTGCTTGTTGTTACAAGCCATTAATTACAATTACAATGGACACAGTCACTATGCACTACAGTGGCTGCCAGCAGAAATGACACAACAATTTCCTTTTAATTGAACGGAATGCAGATCGAATAACAGTCTATAATTGCGGAGCAAATATTTGGCAGCCCTAGGGTAACCATTTTTCTTTTTATTAAGTATTAAATATAAGTATAAATATATACACTATGCACACACAAAAGTATTTATGAATTTGTACGCTGCGATATTAAAACGGATATATATATATATCTATGTGTATATGTATGTGTACTTGAATATACAAATTTATTTTAGCACGAACTTGTCTACACTCACACACACACACACACAAACGAATGTATAAATATTCATGTATATTTAAAAAAAAAAAAAGCAAAAGAAATTTGTATTGCCTATTATTAATAATGTTGCATAACTTGAAAAAAATACTGTGACCATTTAACAAAATTTGGCAGATTTTTAAAAACATTCGCATTATTTATGGTAGGTACATGGTACATTTATACATATGCAGGTGTGTGTATGCTTGGTTTACTCTAATTTATTAAACGGTGTCTATATAGTTTAGGTACCAATAGGCAAATCTCCCACGTGTGGAATGAATTAACACGACGAAACGACGGCAAACACTACTCAAAAGACACTGAGATGTGCGAAAAGCTTTAATATTTAGAAACGTCTAGTTTTATAAATAAACTGTTATATTCCTATATCACACGCATACACACGCACAAACACACACGCACACACACACGATATTCGTAAAAGCATTGAACATATGGCCAGTGGACAGTGGAAATCAAAAACATATATTGCAAATATTGCACCCTACTTTAATACATAGTACTCTCTATACTATATATATGTACATGTGACGTATTCATAAATATATGTATATACCACAAATATATCTTCTCTTTTTTTTTTTTTTTTGGTTGTTTACGACATTGGAAAACGTTACTCCGTCAGTTTTTGGCGAGATCAATTTGTGACTTGTTGCTCATTTACTATTTATAAGATTTTGTGGAGAAAAGTGCAAACACCCATACCACTAAAATACATATAGTACAGTTTTCCATTTGATTTTGATACAGTCGAAACTATCGAACAGTTTTTAATGTTTGTGATTGATGTGGTTTATTTGTGTGCCAACATTTTATTTACTTGTACGGAATATTTAGTGTGTGCAGTTAATAAGCAGTTCATACTCGACTAAATGATACCACGCAACTGTTTTGATATACTGGCGAATGGTACAGCACTGTGCGTTACGGTACGGTACGTTAAGCTACTGTACAATATCGTATGCTACGATAAAGTACAGTTCAAGTGCAGTGCAGTGGCAGAACATTTACGTTATTGAACAATTGAATATAATTTCATACTTATCTATATGCAAATCCATTTTCTTAGCTCACCTGATAGTAATTCTGACACTCGGCATTCGTTGAGAGAAACTCTTGGGCCAAAGGTTCGTTTTGACAGTATTTAACATGCTTATCAAAGTCGCGTTCGAGTCGTAAAAATGTCTTGACCACCATATTAGGCTTGTGACTGTAGCATTTGAGGCCCTCCTTTAGTACCCTGCAAATATATAGTGTATGTCACGAATAGCTTTTAGTTATATACATATATTTTAAATAACATACGTGTTGTGAAATTCGGCAATTTGCAGAAAATTACAAAAGATGACATCCTTGTTGTCACGGGCGGATCTGGGAGCGCTTGGATTATCGGTGGTTTTTATATACTTATCGACTACATATTGCAAATCCCTGCAGAATTCTTCTTCGGTATCAATCAGCTCTCCAATGATAACGCTTAAAATAGAATTTTTAAAATTAATATTTGTAAGCAACAACAAGAAAGAAAAGTTTAGTCGAGCAGGCCCGACCTGGTAATGTCCTCAGTTTTTTTTTATTTTCAATTATTTGAGTTTCAATCGGTGAAAACCCAATATATTCTTCAAAAGTTATAAAAACATTTGACTAATAGTTATCCTACTTACCATTTTTTAAACTCCAAGTCCTCACTTTCCTTTCCATTCAAGGAAATGGAGTTTGGATCTATATCTAAAATTTCCATTGGAAGTATATTCGCCATTGAAAATGGTTATCCGTCAGTTATGATTATAAAGCATCTGGAACATAAGAATTTGTTAAAAACTGTACTATTAAAAAAAATTTAATTTTGTATTCTATATAAGTATTGTTGTAAGGGGGAACACCCAACGACACTAATTTATCGATAGCCAAATTTATTGTTTACTGGCTCCATCTATCGTATACATACATATATAAACAAAAGTTTGCAGCCACGCACCGCTAGATGGCGGCAGTGTCCGTTTGCTCAGCCCTGCACTTTGGTACACAACAATTTAAATAAACTTGATATGCGGCGTCTCGTCTGGCATACCAAACTATTTTATCTCGAGCTCCTATTGTCTCTGGGATCGATAGCCTGATAACCCGATAACCCACTAACCCAAATTAAGAATCGTATTCGCGCATCGCTAATATTTGCGATATTTGATAAGTGCTAAACTTGTTTTTGGGGATTCCAAACAGTTTTTCATTTAATTAACACACGACAGGAAATAAATATTGATTTATGGAAATTAATATTTATAAACGGAAGTGAAAAGTTTAAAGACATTTGCACATAAGTACAATTTGATGTATTCAATTTATAAATATTTTACAGCACACTTATAATCACAAATTATAAATTAATAATTCAGTCACTAACCAACAAAAAAAAAATCACACGAGTTCTATATATAAATTATTAACGTATTATTAAAATTTGAATTAAACGCGCGAATTTTACTTGAAAATCAACTTTGAAATGTGCAAGGCATTTTGCTGTCACGAAACCTGGTAAATTAAGTTAAAAATTGTCGTTTTGTCGCAACAATTATTTATAGAAATTGTTAACACACACAAGCATGCACTATACATATGTATGTATGTATTTCAATAAATCACAGAGTACTTATGTACATGTGCACATATATATATTGCATAACATTATGTACCGGTAATACCCGTATTATTCATAACTAGACAATTTTGCATATGCTGTACGAAATCTTGGATCATCAAATTCACAAAATTTTTTTTTAGAAGAAATCTATATATGCATGTAGTATGTACATATATTTTTGCATATATAAAATAGGTTTCCGTTCACTGTGTTCCACCGTTCACCATTCACCATTCACCGTTCCACCGATGAGTTTAAAAAGTGCGACAAAACTAAAACTGAAATGAATTTAACTGCATCTCGAGAACTATACGACTGAGCACAAAGTGTACTGATCGATATTTGCTGATCACAACAAAAGTTTTTCCCCAAAAATAAAATAAAATAAAATAAAAACTAACGAACAGAAAAAACCAACGAAAAAAAAAGAAATGCACAATTTAAAAATAATGCACATGCATTTGCGAATTTACATAAGTATGTACGTACATACGACAAACACACAGCTGCATATGCTGCATATAAAACAAAGCGATGTATGTAAGTTTATTTGAACGTTTGCCATGCATTGTAAGTATGTATATATATATATATATATATAGGTACTTAAATATATATATATAAGCATACCATGCAGCTGTAATTATTATATATATATATGCATCTACTTAATTAAATACAATTTATTTATACTAGAATCCAATTTGTGTCGCTCAATGGGCCGGCAATCAACACATACTATTTAGTAATTATTTAGTGCACTTTAGTAGCAGAATTACCTATTATAAATTGCCAAAGCAACTGAAAATTTGACTTGCAATGTAACTGTTTAACAAGAGCGTTGCCACACTGCTGCATTTTGTAGAAGGGCGTAAAGGACACACACGCACACAATCGATACATATTAGTCCTCTTTGTTGTCATCGTTATCGTTTCATAACGATATGCATACACACGCACGCAGCAAACCTAGAACAGCTTTCTTATCACTTCCGATATATCTGGTTGAAAACAAAAATTTCAGGTGGGTGTAAATTGCAAAATATGTTTATAAAAAAAAGTGCAAAACAAATGTAAATATATACATATGCACAAATAAAAGGCACAACCAACCATAATAAAAATTCGGCTGTGCATTTAAGCGTGGATTGCTGTAAATGTGCACCTGGGTTAGGGTTTGTGGAGTATGTACATACATATGTGTATCTCAAATAAATTACAAAAACAACAAGCGTGTACATATGTACATATGTAATCAAATGTGTGAGTCGCTGTTTGACATTTTTAAGTGCTTTAATAAGATGGACAGACGGTGGTAACCACCCTGCAACGTAAATATTAATAGATTATTGATTGGCACTGTGCTGCGTGAATAAAAACATAACAGAAAAACACAACATTTTCACCGTTGTTCGTTTACGCTACACAGTAAGAAATAATGTTGTTTTATATATTTCACAGTCGTAACTTCCTTAAAACTGCAACAATTTAACAACATGGCTGAAGGTGAACATGTTGTACGGTAAGTAATACACAGCTTTTATTTATTATATAGAAAAGTTCAAGTTTAATATTTATATATTATTTTTCATTAGCCATGAACTTCCGGCTGCCATGATGTCTCGCAAGAAAATCAGCGTTTGGTCAATTTTAAAGAACTGTATTGGCAAAGATCTCAGCAAAATAACAATGCCAGTTGTATTAAATGAACCGTTAAGCTTCCTTCAGAGACTATGCGAATATATGGAATATGCAGAGATCTTAAGTCGGGCAGCACAGCAAGAAAGTGCTGCAGATCGCATGAAATATGTTGCAGGCAAGTATAGCTAGTAGAAAAAACCTGATAACTATATCGTGTAGCTTAGGAATTTCGGAAGATTTTTGGGGCCTTCTTTTTGTACTTTTTGATTTGAACTTTTTTTTTGATATTATTGTTTTTAGATTTAAGGATTGCAAAGGATTTTAGGGTATTCCAGGCTGACAACATCACAATTCACACGCGAGCGACACAAGATTTACAGATGATAATGTTGTAAGATGAAATTCCCTTTCCATCAACGTATAATGTATTAATTTCCCAAATAAATTTATATCGAATGGCAACATTTTATCATTTATTGCAACTAAAACTATAACTGTTAATGATATTTCAGCATTTGCCGTTTCTGCGCTGGCCTGTAATTGGGATCGACTGGGAAAACCGTTTAATCCACTGCTTGGGGAAACTTACGAGCTGGAGAAGGACGATTTTCGAATTGTTTGCGAGCAAGTCTCACATCATCCGCCCGTTTCGGCTTTTCACGCTGAATCGGCTGATTTCAAATTCCACGGTTCGATAAGTCCCAAGATTAAGTTCTGCGGCAAAAATGTTGAAGTGCATCCAAATGGAATCGTAACTGTTGAATTTCCCAAGTACGTACTACAATCAACTTTGTCGCGACTGAATGATTTATCGATTATTTTACTTAATAGATGGAATGAAACGTACACATGGAGCAATGTCAATTGTTGTGTGCACAACATCATTGTGGGAAAACTTTGGATTGAGCAATATGGAACAATGGAAATTACGAATCATTCAAACGGATATGTGGCCAAGTTAATATTTAAGTCAGCTTCAACCGAAAAGGATGTCCATAGAGTAGAGGGATTTGTAAAGGATGAAAAGTACATAACTAATTCAAATAATAACTAATTCAATTTGAATGAAAATTCATTACTTCATTAATTTCAGTGATAAAAAGCTTTTCTTCCTTTATGGCAAATGGACCAAGTTCCTAAAGTCCTGCCCTTATGACAGTTATGACGAGAATCGTAAACACGACTTGAAAACTAAAGATGATAGGGATACTTCCGCTTCGCCTAATGCTACACCGAAAAAAATGTTTTCCAAATTAAATAGTTTTAAGCTAAACAGCTTTCGCAGTTTGTCTATTCAGGATGTAAGCATAAAATACCTTAAAAAATAAATATATGTATTAATTTTCTTTTTAATTATAGAACGAAAACTACCCACCTGCTGAAATAGACGGAGATTTTCCGAGGAGTGAGTCTTCCTACTCCTTGGATATACCGGATTCCACATTATTGTGGACTAGCAACCCAAGACCAGACAATAGCAGCGAGGTAAGTCTAATAATTGATTGAAAGTTCGAATCATATAATACAATTTTTGCCACAATATTTCAGTATTACAATTTTACAAACTTTGCCATGCAATTGAATGTAATGCAAGAGAATATGAAACCACCAGTTACCCTTTGCCCCACCGATGCTCGTTTGCGTCCTGATATATTATGCTTAGAGAATGGCGATTTGGATGGCGCGTCCAGAGAAAAGACCAGACTTGAAGAGAAGCAGAGAGACTCGCGTAAGAGTCAAAAGTCCGCCGATTTCGGGGATTTTAGTCCCAGGTAATTTTAAATTTTTCACAAAATCAACTTAACCACACATTATGCTCTAAAATCTTATTTTTAGATGGTTTAAGAAGTCATACAGCTCACACACAAAAAGTGACATTTGGCTATATAATGGCAATTACTGGGATCGCGATTACAAACATACAAATACATTATTTTAGATCCAAAATATATGCGCAACTTTCTATGGATTTACACAAATAACAAAAATACAGACACAAACCAATGTACTAGCGGTCAAATTTGTTAGCAATTATAATTGTAATGCATGTGTGTTATATATATATATATATATATTATTGAAAAGTATAAATAAAATTCGCTTTTGATTAGTTAAAACGATGTAAATTATGTTTGATGCACTCTGAGCTGGCGCCACCTGTTGGCTGGCGGCTTAACTCAAAACTGGCATATAAAATATCCCATTTTACCAGTTACCCACTTTAAAAAACAATTTATAAATTTATTTTTTTGCATTTCTACACGCAGTGTTTATTTGAAACAACCAGGGCTGGGATATAAAATACACATTTAGCAAACTCAATAAGTTTTTGTTCTTTTGTGACGATTCTCTACTTATCGCTGATGGAAGAAACTAATCTATTAAATATGTTTTTTTAAGTTCATTTTGAAAACGTTCACATTTGATGTGAAGCATAAATGATAACAGGAATTTTTCGCTACACACACATATGTATATTTGATAGTGTATATACATAAATAAATAATTGGCATAATTGTTGAAAGTAAAAACATAGTTTTACACAATTTCATACACATTCACACACATTCACATTATAGTACAATACATTATGACGTTCAACAATAAATCGGTACTATATATAAATTTTGTACGGTAAAAATAACCCAGATAAATCAGTATACATTCGTTTCGTTTCGTTTCATTCACTTGTTCCAGTGGGATTTGATAGATTTGATAGATTCAAGTTAGAGATTTCAGTTAGTAGTTGTCAGTGGTGTTTTTTGGTACATTTACAAAGTACTAGCTTCGATATGTGGAATGTTATGTAGTCCGGTATCTGGATTGGCCCAATAATAGTAGGGAGCACCTTGGCTAAAGCAATACTTCATGTCCAATGGTTCACCCTCATCTACGTAATACATCAAATAGAAATTGCACATTTCGTCCTCACTTGTTGGTCTGCAAATATGTAAAATGTTTATAGAGTGTTTAAAAAAAATGTAACAACCTGGGGAAATCTTACCCGATTCCGGTGGAACGATTACGTGTGCTCTTCATCGTACATCTCGCGGCAACGTAATCGCCAGTTACAATGGGTGAGGTGTCCTCCACATTGTAAAACATTTGCGGTGTGAGTGGATCTCGCTTGCCAAGCAGTGTCCATTCCTGCTCTCCCCGCGCATTCGATCGCACTCTATAGCCAGAGACGACTTTACCCAGAGCATGTGTATGTGTCCGATAAGCAAACGGATGAATCGTTTTGTTCTCAGTTATTTCACAAGCTGCCTCCAAATTTTCCGTTTTCATGGGAGGAATGGTACCGTCGGTACCCAAAAGCAAAGTACCAGCCAGTTTCTTTAAGCTATAAAGAAGTTAAATTTAATATACAGATAGTTTTTAATACTGTGCTGCACTTACGGCTTTTCAGTGTATTGCAAGAATATGCCAGAATCATCTGTAGCGCCATCTACATTCAAAATTTTAAATTTTAGCATTATATAATCAGTATAAATGGTTTTTAAGGCTTACTTTTAAATTTATCTACATGCGCATAATGCACTTGCAATACCAAATATTTGACCTGTGAATCCTTGCCCACTTTGAAACCAACACCCTCTGGCAAATCCAATCTTGGCGCATCTCTGGCCCAAGCATATAAAATCTGTACAGTAAGTATACACATATTAGATATAAAAGCTATAGATTCCGCTTACTTAACACTCACCTGTGAGTGCGAATGCGGACCACAGGGACTGCCAGTTTCCTCATTTGTTGCCTTAGACATTTCGCCACAATTCCTGAAAGTTTCATAGCATTTAAGTTTAAGAGTTAGTTAAAAATCTTATTTTTTACTTACCAAGTTACTTTTGTTGTGCCCGGCTCACCGCAGCCATAGAGCAACATGTGATGAGCGGTATTCATAGTTGCATTTGGTTTATAGCCAACTTAAAAGCAGATTTTGAGTTTTTTTTAAATAAAAGTGGATTTTTTAGACTTACCAATATAATACGACGTCGTTGGATCCACTTTGATAGGAGTACACAAGTACAAATCGGGCTATAAGAATAAAATAGGAATAAATTATATTTCAAGATCGTAATCCTAAGTTTAGAATATTTTAAATAAATAAAATAATAAACTTTTGTATTAAAAAAAGAAATTACATTCGCATATATTTCGTAATAAAAGTAAATGATTCCCAGTTTCTGTGGTAGTTCCCCCAGAATTACTACCCGAGAGTCTTATCAAATTGCGATTTTAACGCTAGGTATGCATACATACATTTGTATTGACCCGTGTCAACACACACACGTACGCACAAACACCTGTATTCAAAAAAAAATGGTTATAAAAATTCTATAGACAGTTAGCTTACTGTTTTAGGCGAAACGAAGGGCATTAAGAATGGAAATGATCCAGTACGTTCCTCAACGTCATCATTATTATTATTGTTATTATTATTATTGTAGATTTCATTTCTTTGGTAATTGTTAAGTTTTGGGTCCACTAGACCATACGAAGTAATGGTATTCCACAGTAGTATATATGAATAGAATGTAAGTAGCAAAAGTGCCATTTCTTAAATAATTTTATTTTTTTTTTCTTCGAGAAATTCAACGATTTGTAATTAGTACTCTTTAAAGCTTGCAATATGTTTGGTTAACAAGTATAGACGTTTTGTTCAATATGTTGTATTTTTTCATAGTGGTGAGCTGCTCTCAATTTTCCAATCGATATACACTTGTCGTGCTTACATTCTATGTTTATCGATGAATGTTTTTAAGCACGACTTTGTGGCGTGATAACAGCGCCAGTTAGTGAATGCACAGCTTATTTTTATTTGTGAATTGTAAATCAAGTTGAAAATAACATTTATACTTTAAATTGAGTTGGTTTTAAGTTAGATTACAGCAGCAAATGTCAAATAAAAGCAGTTGCAACAATAAAAGCATCAACTGCAGCAGTATCAGCTGTTGGCATCCGCAGCAACAGGTTTTGCACAGTGAGCAGGCAACTTTACCAGGGATGCGAATATAAGCATATGAAATAAGGCGATCGACTTGACGAAAGTCTTTCCTGATTTCTATAATTAACTCTGCACTACGCAGCAGCAGCAGAAGTTGCTTTAACGTTCTTGCCTTATATTATGTGCTTTTAATGCGAATTTATACTAAAATCCTCTTTTGGGTTATTTCTCTCAATTTGTTGGTTTTCCCCGAAAGAGAGAGGAAAGAGTGTTCTTGATGACTATATCAGTTCAGTTTTTACTGATATGTATGTATGTGCTATGTGATACTGATAATACAAATAATACACAGCTGTGAGCTCTAATTGCAGTCGCTTGTATATATACTGTATACTGGGTACTGGTTTTTGGCGCATTACCTACATAGAAGCAAGTTTTTGAACTTTTTGGCCGAGCAGTTCGTTATATTCGCAAGTAGAATTGGGCAATTGACCCCGCATAAGAATATATATATATATATATAAACCTAACTTGAGGGATGTACGTACATAAGCATTAAAAAAAAACCAAACTCTAATAGTTTATATAGAAACAGATGAATATATGTACATTCATACATATGAACATACGATTCTGGGTATGTATCCATACATCATTCAGTTCAGTTCAGTTTATATTTATAATATATGTACATACAAATACATATGCATAATGTATCTCCTATGAATCAAAATATACAACAAGTACATACATACATATCGTACATACATATAGACGAAAACGCATACAGATTTAAAGTCGCCCTGAAGTAAAAACCAGCAAGGAGAAACATAAGTAAATACGAACGTACGTACGTACGTACTCATGCACACACATACGGACATACGTACATACGTACGTACATACAGACACACAAGCAGCCGAAGGCATGTCAGCCAGCCATATGATTAATACACACTGAACAGCTGATTCATCCGCATTTATATACAAACAAATATACGTACGACGAACGTACATACATACATGTGTGTATTTATATAGAAATGTACATATATACAATATGGTCATATGGTTGTGTACAACTGTGCTCTCTGCTTGTTACTCATACAAACACACAACCAGCTGGAGCAGCTACTCAAACTGTTGATATCAGGGTAATTCAGGTCCGCCTCTCAGTGTAGCGGGTGTTTGCTTTTAAATATGAAACACTACAACTACAACACTTTTGAGCTGCTAAGCGGGTAATTTATTTATTTTTAAAGCAAATAGTAAACTTTCTAAGCGTATTTTTAATTAAAATGATTTAAAAGCGCACAATAAAGTGTTAACATTTGTGGGCCACAAATTAACCGCGCTGCGGCACTGGCCGCACTGGTTAGCTGAGAGAGACGTCGCATTTATACTCACAAACTTGCTCTCTCACTCTCTCACTCAGTCGCTCAGTCGCTCTCCTCATTTCAAATATGCAAGCGCAAGAAATGCACATATATATATATATTTGTTTATATGTATGTACGTATGTGAGATGTACTGCGGGGATTCAAGTCATAAACTTTGCAAAGCAGTTCACTTGAACAGCTGTAAGCGATCGGCGACGACTTCCAACGGTTAATACACAAAAACACGCTAAGAAAATATCAAATAAGACACACACATACAAACAAACAAATGAAATAAAAACAAATCGCATTTTATATTAAATACAAATGTATGTACATATATATGTAATAATATACACAACCTATCATCTTTTGCGTAGTTTATTCGTACATGCACGTACATGTTTATTTACGTATTTTTGGACCTATGCAGCTACGTACAAACAAACATACATACATACATATGTACATATGCATGTACGTTGTTACTCTTCGTATTCCGAATCGCTTCGTTTCGCGTTCGTTCGTTTTTGTGCTTCGGTTGTTCGTTTCTGCGATTTGTGTTTTGTGCTTCGCTTCTTCTTCTTCGCTGTTGGCGCTTAGATTGAATTGAAACTGAAGTGAACACAACAAGAATGCTCCGTCTTTAGAGCGGAGCAGTCCGGTCGCACTATGTGAGATTCCGCACTAATCGTGAATTTCGTTTAAAAACGCCCAATAGTAAGCAAACGAACAGCGAACAGCAGCGAACTGAACAAAACAACAAATTCAACAACAACAATTGTTATCTCAAGCTTAAACTAAAAAAAACTACAAACAAAAAATAAAATACATAAATAATATACATTAAAAACTAAAAGATAACTGATATAACAGTATATTAGCAACAAGTGATAAACTAAATAAATGTACTATATACATATATATATATATATATATATATATTAGTTGCTATGTATATATATATATGCACTTTAATGTGATTAAACTTTAATTCGAAATTAATACGCATGTTGGTCACTGTACTTGTAATAGTGTTAGTGCATATATACTCTCCCATATAACTGCATATATACTTTTATTAATGCATATGTACATTTGTATGAATGAATACGCAGTGCAATGTGAATATTGAGAATTATGTATGTATATGTATTTTCGCTCTCGAAAATCGTCATTGTTCAAAAAGCAACAACAACAACAAGAAACGCATTAAAACAAGCAACAGTGTTTGAGTGTGTGTGCATATTTGAGTGTGTTGTGTCTGACTGCGAATGTACTTTAATGTGTGTGTGTGTGAGTGAGAGAGCACTCAACAGTAATATCTGTATACAAAATGTTTATATGCATATATGTGTCCATATGTGTGTGTGTACATGTATAAATAAAATAAAAAATAAAATAAAATCAACTCATTACCACAGACGAAACTCGAACGTGAGTTTTTCAACATTGCAAACACAACAAAACAAGGAACCAGTTTCACCTTGAGTCAATACATATATGAATACGTATTTTACATACATACATATACTTATGTACATGCATATATCTATACATAAATGTCCGCATCTACATGCATACATACATACAGACATATTACGACGCACACTTGCATACACTTGCATTTTGCTGTAAGCACGATTGATCATGCACACCCTGTGTGAGTGTGAGTGCATGTGTGTGTGATCAGATGCACGACATGTGCATAAGTGTATGTATGTACATACAGTTGGGGAAGAAATAATAGCACCAAAAATTTATGCAAAATACAAAGTGTAAATAAGAAGAATATAACTAAAAATATGTTTAACGAAAAGTTTTAACGAAATCAATTTATTGAGCTCTTAACATATATGTATGTTACACAAAAAAAATATCCAATAAAAAATATTCACTTTTTAAGTTACTAAGGTCAAAATAAGGCCGTAAAAATAATAGCACTATTTCGATTAAAAACTTAAAAACATTAAACAAAAAGTGCTGTTATTTCATTAAAATAATATTCAACTAATGTTTATTTATTTATTTAATGTCAGACTATGATCAGTCGACATATTAAATATTAAATTACAATATAAAAATAATTTAAAAGTTTAAAATTATATTTTAAATTTAAATTTGTTCTAATACTTTGTTGAGTATCACTTTACTGGCAAATTTACAAAATTTTATTGTTAACTAAAGTCAGCTGCTTTTTTTGGTGCTATTATTTTTACCAGCACTGTATGTATGTACATATGTATGTATGTGTGCATGTGCAGTTGCAATGCAACGCATTAAAATCCATCGATAGACTTTTGCTTTTTATTTCCGCACATTTGTTTATGTACATATAAGGAATAAGTATTGTATAAATAATAAAAATACTATATATGTACATACTAAAGTCTACTTATTTGTGCTTGTATTTAAATTATGAATACACCCACATACACACATATGCACATAATTATATATATATACATTTTATTATGATGTGCATTATTTAAATAAAAACAACAATTTGTTCTTGTCAATAGTCAACTCAGGAATAAACAGCTAATTGATACACTGCTCCCCCTATAAAATATATATACATATATCGTATATATATCGAGCACACATCCTGCCATTCTACCTCAGCGGTAGTTAAAGCACAACAAAATAAAAAAAACAAAAAAACAAATACAACAAAACTAACTAACGCCGTTAGTGCAGCAACAACAACAATTATTTACATACAACAAGTCGTGCAACATAGATATATATATATATACTATATATATATATACACATTTACAATGGATAACGATGACAGCAGCAGTAGTAAAAACAACAACAACAACAACAGATCTCCAACGGAAATCGTGGACGATAATCTGAATTTGGTTTTTGGTTCAGCCCGCGTTCCCGTTAACTCCAGTACACCGTATTCAGATGCAACTCAAGTAAGTACAAATAAAAAAAAATACGAACAGACATATGTATGTACATATGTACATACAAAATATTAGATTGGCGAATCTATCGTTAATCGATAGCACAGAGGTCAACGAAACATTGGCTTGATAAGATACAACCCTGTAGATTAGATTTAAAATTTTGTTTATGAATTTTGCTAACCGCCACAGACAAGTACATACGTAGACAAGTACATATATGTACTATATAAATATCTATTCACGAGTTCAAATACCTCAAGTTTAGCTACTAAAAACTTATGCGTCAAATGGTGAAATAAAAACTTGATATGACTTCTTAATACATACTTACATACATATGTACATATAAACTTTGTCTACGTTGTATCTTAGAGTTGCTGCTAGTCCTGATAATATATATATATGTATATATTTCATAAGCCACTGCAACTCTGCTAATTATGTACATACATATATATATATGTTTAGTAGGATAGGTCTTATTAGACATTAAACCCAATGTCAAACGACATTGAATCATTGTAGAGCTACAACAATTTTTAGCAAGGGCAAAAACCAATGGCAATGACCGTTGTAGCATTCGTCTGGTAGCCCCAACCCCCCAACTCCCCCCCCCTGGCAAACGCCACCACCGACGCCGCCTTCGCCACCGTCGCCATCACCTCATCATCACTCGACGTCGTCCCATTCCCATTCGTTTCAGCTAACACATTGCTGATGTTGCTGCTGCTGCTGCTGCTGCTGCTGCTGCTGATATTGTTGTTGTTTCTGTTGCTGTTATTATTGCTCTCTTGCTCTGGCTCGGTCGTTGCTGCTGCAGGCTACATTGGTTGGTTGAACTCGAGGTTCACGAACCGCCACAAGGTCGAAGTTAACGCTATTAATAGTGTTTTTTTTTTACTGTCTCTCTCTTTTGTGTATATAAAGCGGTTATTCACATCAATACTTTTTGGCTACAGGACGACGCATTTGTATCTATCTATGTACATATATAT
This sequence comes from Drosophila tripunctata, assembly GCA_035047385.1. Classification (NCBI taxonomy): domain Eukaryota; kingdom Metazoa; phylum Arthropoda; class Insecta; order Diptera; family Drosophilidae; genus Drosophila; species Drosophila tripunctata. Next base: position 1,376,094 of record JAWNPS010000288.1, read on the forward strand.
CTCTCTGTACATTCACAACATAACTGTGCATACAACATATGTACATACATATGTACATACCCATTACCCATTCGTTCCTCATTATGATTCATCTAGTTTTTTTTTTAGCTTAGTTCAATTCCAAGTTCCTGTTTGTTTGCACTCGATAGCTGCATGTCTCGTCGATAGTGCATGTGTCATCACTATGATACAGTGGTCATATTTTGATCAAATTTCGGCTGATATGCAATTATTATCTTTTTATATGAATTATTGTGCGTCCGGAAGCCACACACTTAGTTTCCTCGTTTAAACATACATACGTACAATATAATGATGTATGACAGACAGAGACAGAGACACAGACACTGTCTGTATGATTCACGCTCAATAATTATCCGGTTACTGACCTTGTGCACGCCAGAAAGTATTTTGAAAAAAAATGTATCCAAGATATTTGCTTGGATTATTGTAGCATTATTTGAAATTGATTGATTTTTTGCTAATTGTGTTTTTATTTTCATTTTCCACAATTTGCAGACAAAAAAACACTCTCCTGGCCATATTAAGAGACCAATGAATGCATTCATGGTCTGGAGTCAAATGGAGCGACGAAAGATCTGCGAAAGAACTCCAGACTTGCATAATGCAGAAATATCCAAGGAATTGGGTAGAAGATGGCAGCTTTTGGACAAGGATGATAAGCAGCCATACATTATGGAAGCGGAAAAGCTGCGAAAGTTGCATATGATAGAATATCCAAATTATAAGTATAGGCCACAAAAGAAACAATCAAGATTATCAGTTGTATTAAAACAGAATTCAGATCTAGATAGCAACGATATTAAGAATGACTCACACAATAATAATAATAATAATAATACATCGACCTCTGTCGCAATGAATGGAACGCAATGCACTGCCGGTCGGAAAAACAAAAGATCTACCTCAACTTGTCAATCTGGTACGATATCGAAAAGGTCGAGAACCGATTCAGGTGATACTATAAAACATAAATATAATGCAAAGACACAGACACAGATACAGACACCACCCTCAGATACTGTCGATATTATACTCCCAATGGATACGAATTATTTAAGTTACACAAACCAATCGGAATTTGTGGCTAGTGAACTGAGTACAGATGAAATTGCAATTAAATCGGAAAATATATCTGAGATTAATCCAATTAATGCGCAAGAGAACTTATCCGAAGTGGTCCTCAAATATTTTCCACTTTTCGACAATTCACCCAAAAACGAAGATTCATTGCTGGAGGTGAATGTCGCTGCCCTGTCGCTGCCCAATAGTCGAGCTGCTTCTGCTGTTAGCCATCATCATCATCATCACCATCAGCATCAGCATCAGCATCAGCATGAGCATGAGCATGAGCATCTTCTAAATGTTCTTAAGAGCCAAACAACCACATTTGACGATTGCCAAACGATAATAAGTGAACCCGTCTTCGATTCGGAGGAGAACATTGTGAATGATGCGAATCTGCATTCGGCCAGCCATCATATACCAGCCAGCTATGTGCCAGACACGACACACGAGTGTTATGCCGATGATTGCGGTGGTGGAGGTGGTGGTGGCTCCGAGAGCACAACGCATCAGACGACGACGACGACGACATTTGCGGTGCAGCCACAGACGGTGACAATGAACATTGAAATCCATAATAGTGCGCTATCTTCTTACGGCGGGCATACATTCCAAAATGATGAATTTAATCCAATTCCGTCGGCGGCGGAAGACAGCGATTGCAGCATTCTAACCTCAACACATTCGCCGCACATTGAATTCTGTAGCAGCAGTATAAACCGTTTAAACAGTTTAATTGAGACAGATGGCATCTCGAGCCATCCATGTCCATATTCTTCTTCCACCCAGGACTATAGCGGCAATTTAATTGGAGCACATAATGATCTCAACTACACAGTACATGATAATGACGGAGCTCTTCTAGCTTACACATTTGAGGACCTGCCACCTCAGCCAACTGGTAGTCATTTAGAATTTAATACTAACCGATATGAGTTTTCAAGTTTATACAAAATGTGAGAAAAGAAATATTTAAGCTTTGTGTAATTTGTAATTTGTAATTTGTAATTAATGTTTTTACGTTTATAATTATACACCAAAATATATATATACACATAAAAATACATACATATATAGATATTTTATATATATACAAGTACATACATAAAAATATATATACATACATAAATTCCATGTATAAACGAACAATAAAATGCTTTGCATACGACACAAAATCATTTTCACTTCAGGGAACTTCTTCAATGGCAGGAATACCACTAACATTTTAGCGCCGAGTGCACAGGGTGACTCATGGCTGGCTGAAAGCTTTACAACTGAGAAATGGCTTCACACAAAAATTAAGAGAGAAACATTGAATTATTATAGTTATTTGTGAATTAATTTTATTGTACTGTGTTTGCTATCATCAAACACATTTGCCTGATTTTTAACTAACAGTTATTCGGATGCCACTGGCTTTTTGCAACTTAAACGTTAACTAATACGAAATATACGAAACTACCGAGTTTTTAAATGCGTCTGCTGATGTTTCTTCAAGTGATCGCTGCGAATAAAGCGTCGACAGCACTGACTGCATGCATAAGGCTTCTCGCCCGTATGGGTTCGAATGTGTCGATTTAGATCGTCTTGCCGCTTGAATCGCTTCTCGCATTGACGGCAACGAAATGGTCGATCCTGTACAAAATGGGGCATGCCATAGGTGCCGGGACCATCCTGTGACGGCAATTGATTCATTGTGCGTACAATTTCATCGGCTGGCTCATACTTAACCTCAGGCTCTGCACTAAAACTCGAAGTCAGCTGGGAATCAGGTATTGGCGCCGCAATCTGATATTTGTCACTGTGCTCCGGCCGCTCCAGTTTAATACGCAGTGGCGAATGATCAAATGCAGCCATTTCCGCTGCCTGCGTCTGGTGATGATTCTGGTTCTGATGCTGATGCTGATTCTGATGCTGGTTCACATTTGTGTTTGCACTTGAGTTCGGATCAACGAGCACGGCCATAAAGTGAAACCCCCCCGGTTCAGCATCCGATGCAATCTTTTTCGTTGTCTTTAGCCTGGTGGTGTTATTTGTATTGGGCAAGGAACGTTTGGGATTGGTACTCTTCAATTGCCTATCGTGGGTGGCCAAGTGCTTTGTTAGATGGTCGCTGCGTGAGAACTTTTTACAGCACTGTACGCACTCAAAGGGCTTTTCACCCGTATGAGTACGTAAATGGCGATTTAGTTCGTCCGATCGGGTAAATCCCTTTCCACACTTGGGTTCGGTGCAAACAAACGGCTTGATGCCCGTATGCCATGTGAGATGGGAACGTAGGTGGGAACTTTTGCCATAGCTTTTCGTGCAGTTATCATATGGACATACGAATTTACGCTTGGGATCCGTTGCATGCGGAGCCGCCATCAGTTTGGTTGCCGACATTATTCGTATCTTTGAATCGCCCATAAATTCCAAAGGGTCTCTACTTGACGATGTTAAATTATGATCAGTCTCAACTGTATTATGTACATTTTCGAGATCCATTGGCGCATCATGTTTAAGTTCGCCATATATGGTTGAGGCTCTCAATATGACATCCGAAATCGACGACTGGTCGTTTGCGTGCATACCGTCGCCTAATGTTGGATAGGAAAGGGGTCGTTTCGATGCTTCTATTGGAGTTAACGTCGTTGATGTCGTCAGCATTTGAGGTGTGGGCGTGTTTGCAATTACTTGTGACATTACGCCTTGAAATTTTCCGTTTATACTCGTTTCTTTTCCGGAATTAAGTGTGTCCGCAAGCTAGGATAAGTGTACGGTTAAAGTTTGTACAATATTTGGTAACAAATTGCGCTTATATTTACCACAATCGTGAATATTAAAAATTAAAATATTTAATGGGCGTGGGCGTCGGCCATATTTATAAAAAAGCATTTGCTCATCACTAGCACACAAATAAAAGGACAATAACTATATATTTTTATTTACAATTCACACATTTCTCTGGCAATACAAACTATTTAATGTATAATAAATTAATTTATTATTTCTGTCATTTATTTTATTTATGTCGCACAGAGAAGATAAAATTAATGGCGATGAAAAATTATCGATTATTCGATAAACAAAAATGTAATGCACGAATTGTGTTGAATGCCAAGTCAAGGCGACAGATAACGCAAACACATTTAAGAGTTATCGAATAAATATTTATTTATGTTTATATTTATTTGGAGACTTAATAAAAGTTTTACTTAATATTTAATTTGTTGCAGCGATGAAAAAGTAAAAATTTTTAACTTGTTTCAATATATGCTGATTTTAATATGTGAAGCAACAGCTGCTTCAGTGGCAATTAATTTAGTTTAATACAAACTGTACTATGTAAAAAGATTTACAAATGCGAAGTGTGTAAAATTTATTTTAAATTATATTAAAATTAATACATTTTGACTAGTGCTGCGAATTTGCTCGAACAGGTAATACCACTAATGTGTTCACATACCAAAACTAGTGTGAACGGGTCATAATGATAAGTTTATGGGCTAATTTGTTTTTATTTTTCATTTTTGTTGTCGTCAACATTGTAGTAGCGTTTAGCTCAAGTTTCGTAGGATTTGTAAATAAATACAAACAGAATGCCCTACAGCGCAGCAACTGTGGAGGATTCCAAACGGAACAGCAGCCGTCAGCGCCGTAGAACCACCATATGGACACGAGAAAAGATTCATAAACTGATTGAGCTATATCGGGATTCGGATTGCCTGTGGAATCATTACTCGGAGTTGTACAAAAACAAGGACTGCCGCACTAAGGCTATCGATGAAATATGTGCCACTCTAGGCATCACCAAGCATGACTATGGCAAAAAGGTTCACAATCTACGCAACCAATTCAATTCCGAGCTAAAGAAATACGAACGTCGCCTAAAGGACACGGAGGGAACGAGAGCAAGTTCACCCAAAGCATGCCGCTGGGAACATTTTGAAACTTTAATGTTTCTGCAACCCATAATCGAGCCTAGACCAGGCTACCAACCTCAATGCAAGGTAGTTTATAACTAAAACAGTCTTATAAGGATTAACTGACTTTCTTCTGTTTTTTAATAGAAAATTGTAAAAAACGACGAATGCACAAACACAGAACCCTCGACAGAAAGTACAAAAATTGGAGGCGACATTGTGCAGCTGGAACTTCTAAGCGTCGAAGATTTCAGCATAAACAGTGCACATGAGCAAATCACATGCGAATTGAATGTGACAACAGCGGATTCTACAATAAATCCGGCGAACACAAGCACTTCAGATAATCAAAATTATAGAAATCTAACTGGTGGTGCGGCACAGACTGGCACAGCTGTGCGGGATCAGTGGGATTCGTTTGGCGAATTGATAGCCAACGAGTTTCGTAATCTAAATTCAGCGATATCACGTAAAAAACTAAAACGCAGGATCATGCAAATAATGCTCGAAGTTGGCGAAGAAGATGATGAGAAATACACGAGTAGCAATTGACTGTTGTAATCGTTACTTGCTTCTTGTAGTAGTTGGGGGCAAAGGCTAAGGCATAAGATAAGAACATAAACATATTTAGTAATTTAACAAGTATTCTTGAAATACTTTTATCTGTCTAACTTTGTATATTTGAGCACCATTAAATCTTTGTCCGTCTTAAATGTCTTTGGATATATAAGTATTATACTCTGTTGATTATTGTTTAGAAAATTCCATATAATTATTAAATAAAATGCATGTAAGTTTTTTTTTCACAATTGTTTGTACTTTATCAAAAACACATTCTCTGTACACCTTTTATCTGTTCATTGGTTTCTAGTTCATATGTAGCTTACTGCGTTGGCAATTTAATCATAGTTATTTGTATATTACTTTAAAAATCAAATGAAGACAAGTTGAATTAATCACAAAAGAATTTATGAAATATATACGTATGTACAAGAATTTATTAATTAAATGAAAGATACCACTAATTTACATCTAAGAAGCGATCATTATAAACTTTCTCTCTATGGTTGGAGTTCAGAATAAGGTTAATCGTTGGTTCCACACGTTTGATTCTTTGCCGAAATCTGTCCCGATCCCTAGCGACCTCAAGCCAAACACCCTTGCGGGCCGCACGATAAGCAAAATCCCATGTATGCATCACGTGAACTTCTGGTTTCAAGTTGAACCGCACCTAAATTACAAATAAAATCATTGGATTAATCATTGTGCTGACAAACTATTGAGTTTATTTACCCTCTTTCTGTGCTCTTGGCTATCGTTCGTGCAATCATCAGTGTTGTCCGTGGAATTAAAGTCGACAAGACCGAATGTAGTGCAATCCACAGAATTGTTGTCCTCCTCAAAGCAGATGAAACTGTCATCACTACATTCCGAAATGCTTCGTTGTCGTTCCAGATTGCAGAACGACGATGTTTTAGCGGGTGTGGGTTCAGTGCAGGGGGTTTGTTGTTTATCGGGATCATTACACGACTCAAAATCGAACTGCGGTTGCATATCGATAAAAAAGTAACAAAACGATGGCTCATTATTTGAGGGAAACTTAATGCCCGTCATAGCTGTGTTTGCTGTTTGCTTTTGAGATGTCGAGCATTGATGCAGGGCCGTCTGCACCCTGTTGACTACATCCGCCACAAAATACATGGCTGCAACCAAAGGTTCTGGCTGCAATGTGTCCAGCAGTCCACTTCCAGTGTTTCCCTCGCCTGGCGTGGTTTCCAACATTCGCGTTTTCTCAGATTCCTTGACCGAAGAATTAGTCGTCTGTGTGTGACGCGATGACGCGCATCGATAATGATCGTGTATTGGTGAACTCATGATTCCAATCATTCGAAATAGATGCAGTAAATAGTCAGGCAGTAGAGTAAATATTATAGACAAGTAAATGTTCTGCAATTCCATTGAATATAATACAAGTTGTTGTTGTTGTTGTTTCGAGGTGTGCTGCTTCTTTGTGAAAATCCATTTTCTTGCGTTTTGTTGCTGCTGCTAGATGCATATTTTGACACCTACAGTGGTTATTCATCACTCATGTTTGAATTCATCTATAAGCTGTTGTTGTACATAACGATTTACACAAATATTATATATTACACGCATACATACATCAAAGTACATACTATGAAATTGATCAGAACAGTTGCGAAATGTCAGGGGTTGAAATTATATATTTATGTATTTTACTTTTAGTTCAACCAAATGTTATAAGTTCCTTTGTTTGAAAAATTGTGAGACTTTGTGTTTACAGATTGACACAACAAATTACTCAATGTATAACGAAAATTAAATTCACACGTTTTCCACAAAATAAATTCCATACTTTTCACCTTGGTTATAAAAATGGTTTGTGTGTGGTTGTATTGGTTGCCTTTCATGTAGATGTAGGGTTGATTGTATATTAATCGATTACGTATTATAATAGCGCGTTTCCACGCATCACATAAATTATTCGATTTTTTTTCGTGAAACCTTGAATGCAATACAAAGGAGTGGTGTCAGCATCGATATATCGTTAAGTATCGATGTTTGTTATAACTTTGAAAAAATGGCCTTTCAACCAAATAATCTCAATTTTCTGAAGGCGTACACAACTTATTCAGCTTTGATTTTATTTTAAATAAAATATGGCTAATAGCAAAAATGTGCTGCAATATGTTAAAGTGAAATATATAAGTTCTATATTAATTTGTATATAATGCTTTAATTTAAATGTGAAAAGAAGCAGCTGTTTGCTTACATTACGATTGCCAATCAGATGTTTTACATTCAAAATTCTAATATGAATCAATCTGGAAATGCCTTCACTAACAATTAAACATCGATATACCAATTCGATTTCGTCATTTGTAGTTTGGCAACTTTCGTTTTTCTTGCATAAGTTAAAGCTTGCATCAAAGTTCATTCATTAGCTATTTGGAAGTCGAGAAGTCAAAGTGTCTGTCTTTCTATCGCAATCATGCAGTGTCCGTTCCTCAACCGATTTAATGCGAATTATTTGCGGAGTTACGCAGAGATATTGTACCAATCGTATGGTACATTCTGTCCCGTAGTTGGCAAAACCATTAACAATGCTGCTGCTGCTACTGTGGCTACCGAGAAAAAACTTTCTCTCGCCTCAACCTCATTGCAATTTTCGTCTATGGCCACAAGGTCATACGCGACTAAAAGTCATTCGGTTGACACCAATTCATCGCTGTGTGATGTAAGGGGTGACCATGGAAACGAAATTGCTACTGCTACTGCTGAGCCAAACGCAACGTTTCCATACGAAAAATTCTTCAATACGCAAATTCTGAAGAAGAAACGTGATCACTCTTATCGTGTTTTTAAGCGTGTAAATCGCTTAGCTGGCGATGGCTTGTTTCCCCACGCCCTCGAATATTCTGCCCAAACGGAGCGACCGATTACCGTGTGGTGCTCCAACGATTACCTGGGAATGTCTGCCCACCCGAGTGTGAAGCGAAAAGTTAAGGAGGCACTGGAAATGCATGGATCTGGTGCAGGTGGTACCCGTAATATATCGGGTAATTCGTTGTATCACGAACGACTCGAAAGGAAGCTAGCGGAGCTGCATGAAAAAGAGGGCGCCCTGTTGTTCACGTCGTGCTTCGTGGCAAATGATTCAACACTTTTTACGCTGGCGAAATTACTGCCCAACTGTCATATCTTTTCTGACGCTGGCAATCATGCGTCCATGATTCAAGGCATTCGAAATAGTGGCGTTCCCAAGCACATCTTTCGTCACAATGACGTCAATCATTTGCGACAATTGCTGCAGCAGGTGGACAAGGCAACACCCAAAATAGTTGCATTCGAAACTGTGCATTCCATGACGGGAGCCATCTGTCCCCTGGAGGAACTCCTCGACGTAGCCCACGAGTTTGGGGCCATCACTTTCATTGATGAGGTACATGCTGTGGGACTTTATGGCGATCACGGCGCTGGCGTTGGCGAAAGGGACGGCGTCTTGGCCAAAATGGACATCATATCTGGTACTTTGGGCAAGGCGTTTGGCAACATCGGTGGCTATATCGCTGGTTCATCGCAGCTCGTTGATTTGATAAGATCATATGCGGCGGGCTTTATATTCACCACATCACTGCCACCAACTGTGCTCTGCGGTGCCCTGGAAGCAGTCACCATCTTGGCCTCGGAGGAAGGAAGACAACTACGCGAATTGCATCAACGGAATGTCTCTTACTTGAAGAATTTGCTTCTACGAGAAGGATTTCCGGTTGAGGATACACCCAGCCACATTATTCCGATTAAAATTGGAGACCCACAAAAATGCACTCAAATCTCAAACGTACTAATGGATCAATTTGGACACTATCTACAAGCCATCAATTATCCAACGGTTGCCCGTGGCCAGGAGAAGCTGCGTCTAGCTCCAACGCCCTTCCACACCTATGAAATGATGAATATTCTGGTTACCGATCTGAAAAAGGTGTGGCATATGCTTGAGATGTCTACTAATGTTCCGCTGACCCCAAATGGCTGCATGTTCTGCAATAGCGAGAGTTGTGGGCATATGGATAATTCGCCAGATCTGGAATGTGGCATACCCAACTGTCCCCGCTTGGCAATATCAGTGGCCGCTTAGTTTTGACATGACTCACGCTATAATCTTTCAAAAACATATACTACACGCTACAAAAAAATATACTTATCTATATTGCTGAAATGGTGTAATGTGCATTATGACAATTAAACATATAAAAATTTGGTATTGGTAATCTTCATTTAATGTTCTTTCATGTAATAAATTACAATTGTGCAACTTAAAATTGACGTTTAAATTTCATATTACGCAACAAGGAAGAAATTTCCTTTCAAAGATTATGCAACTTTCAGGTTAGTGTACACGCAAACATTTCTGTACAACAGTCCGTGTATCGTTAAGTTTCTATAAAGTCCACCCATCCTGCCTGCTGTGGGAACTTGACGAAAGTAGTCTGTAGTTGAAATCAATCAATTACGTGTGTTTTTGTACAGAAAGGAACAATGGAAGCAGGAACGAGCGGAATCCGTCTGGTTTCCATTTCGATTGTTTGCTTGTTTTTGTTTTGTGAACCACATTATTTAGTTCTATTATAACGCATACAGCAATTTGATCTGAAAGTGATTTATTTAATTTTTAGCTAACATCTAACAGAACTTAGAGTGACCGACATTAAATAGATTTATGCGGTGCTGCTAGAAATGTGTTTAAAACGAGGGCACTTGTTAAATGTACATACACTTATTAGAATTTCAAGTCCTTAATAGCCTGTGGTAGATCTGGCAGTTTTATATCTTTAATTTGTTGTGGAATGTTCATACTCTTAACCGCACTAACAGCACGGGCTGGTGCCGCCGAGATTCCCGCCTCTTGTTTAACCAGTTTGTTTTGCTCCTCAATTCTGGCCATTATATCGTTCATATTAGTTTGCAGTACCATGCCGCCCATCACTAGCTCGGAGAGTATATGATGGACTGCATCGGCATGAAATATTAAATCCAATTCGCACACGTTCTCGAAACACTTGTCCAACGTTTCAACGAACACTTGAATCAGATCCAGAATACCCAGTTCACTTTCCGAGGAATCAACGCAGAAGACAAAGTACAATGTGGCATAATGTCGGTATATTAGCTTGTAATCGGAACCGCCAATCAAGCTAAAATAACAAAAGGATACGTTATTAGAAGTTGGCAAAGGATTTAAGCACGAAAACATTACCTGCCGCCTTCCAGAAAATTGCAGACATTGTCATCGCGCTTTGAAACAAGTTGGAACGTCTCTTTAATTATTTGTTGCTGTAGATTTTCATCCTGAAAATTAAAAAAATATATATATTATATAGATTTTGCACACGTATTTAGGGTTCAAGATTTGCTTCGTTGCGCAAATCAGTCAAAAACACACAAAACATATTCAAATTTATGCACATATGGATGTTTGCGATTTGATAGCGTTGCACATTGATATTAATGTATGTACATATATTGATAAGACTTTCAATTCGACGTACAAAATATTGATAGAATTTCGATAATCGAGGCTTGCCATGATTGTTAAACACAAGAATAGCTTTTATCATAGTAGAGATTCAATTTACATAAATAACAAACTAAAAATTAGTATAAATATTGAACACTAGGAATGCACAAAGTTCGATAAGTCCCAGTCCCAGTGCAATCGATATATTTGTGCCACGCGATATAAGTAGCGACTTAAACGATATTCTCATGGTGACGAAGCAACTTGACCTATCTGCATTTATTCACAAGAAAGACCTTGTCATGCTAGTGTCTATTTTTTAATGATTAAAAGATAATGACGTACTTGAAAAACAAATTCAATTTGTGAAATGTTTTGTTTATTCAATTAAAATTAATTTAATTACTTAAATTATATATAACTATGCATGTACGTTTTATATATAGAATTTTTTACAGCCTAAATGTTTGATATCTGAGAATTTTTGTTAAATCTTTTGATAGATAAGGTTTTAGAAATTGATTTTAATACAACATCAATAATGTTTATAAACATAAGGTTTTTGCTGAATAAAAAATTACATTGAAAACTACGCTATTGATAAGTTTGTTGATAATCGTAAATAAACAAGTTTATTGAAAGTATGCTTCGTGCTATTTCATGATAAGATAAGAAATGTTTATGCTAATAAAGCTGCAATCTGTGTAAGTAGTGAAGGTTGTTTTTGTTGTTTTGAAGGCGATAATAAAATCCGGAATAACAGCATTTGCTCTGTATGAGATTAATTTCAATATTGCTTTCAATCCGATTGTTGAGTTCGTCCACATCTGAACATTTTTAACTGATTTATAAATAAATACATACAAAATGAGTTTATGTATTATTGGTGCTGGAACTGCAGGACTTTGCTGTGCCCGACGTGCCTTGGATTATCAGATATGTCCTACGGTTTTCGAGCAGTCCAACGACATTGGTGGAACATGGGTATACAACAAGGATGTTGGAATAGCCAATGGCATTGATATTCACAGCAGTATGTATGAAAATTTACGGTAAGTTTAAGTTATTAGCTATAAAAATCTCTAACTTTAAACCTATGACCTACTTAAATTATTATAATATTGTAATTTCCGCATTTTTAGTACAAATTTGCCCAAGGAGATAATGGGATTTCCAGATTTCGAAATTGCCGAAAACGAACAGTCCTATATTAAGTCCGAAGAAATTTGCGAGCATTTAAATCGTTATGCTGATCATTTCGAATTGAGAAAATATATACAATTCAATTCGTACGTAATACGGGTTTTAAGAAAGTGCAACAAGTGGCAAGTAAGTTGATGCAATGAATTTTTAAAGGAAATTTCTGGAGTAGAAATAATATTTTATGTAATTTCAGGTTATGGTTAAGAATTTGCTGACAAATAATGTGCAATTGCATTATTTCGACAACATTCTCATTGCAAATGGCCATTATCATACTCCTAATTATGCTAATGTAACAAATGCTCATTTGTTCAGGGGTGAATATCTACATAGTCACGATTATAGAACGAGCGACGTCTTCAAAGGTAAAAAGCTTCTAAGTGTTTTAATTCCGCATCATTCCAATTTAAAAAGCTGTCGTGTAAACGTCGCATACAATACTTGCAGGTAAATCGGTGCTGGTTATTGGTGGCGGGCCAAGTGCTTTGGACTTATCGAATATAATATCGAAAGCGGCAAAACGTGTCACACTCAGCCATCATTTGGTGGGCATTTCAAATTCCATATTCTTAAAGAACGTTAAAACAAAACCTGATGTCAATGAATTTGATGAAAATGGCGCATATTTTAAGGATGGGTCTTATGAGGAATTCGATACCATATTCTACTGCACGGGATACAAATATGCTTTTCCCTTTCTGAGTGCCACCTCTGGTATCTATGTTGAGGACAACTACGTTCAAATGCTTTATAAGCAATGCATCAATATACGCAATCCAACAATGGCCATCATCGGTCTACCGTTTTACGTATGTGCAGCTCAAATGATGGATTTACAAGCACGTTTCGTATTTAGCTATTTTTACGGATCAAATCGGCTGCCTACAAAGAAAGAAATGCTCGAGGATACAACAAAAAACATGGATAAACTTTGGAAAGCGGGTTACAGAAAGCGACAAGCACATATGCTTGGAGAAAATCAGGTAAATATAAAAATATTCATGTATTTACTTGCTGGTAGTTTAATGGTTCTTATATTTTAGATGGAGTATTTCACGGAACTGGCAAATACAGCTGGCATTGAGAACATTAAACCCGTCATGGCCAAATTGCATATCGAAAGCAGCAATTGCTTTAACGAAAACTTGCTCCATTTCCGTGAAGATATATTTAGACTAATCGACAACGAAACATTTGTTAAAATAAACTAATTGACATGTGTAATGGCATCCATGATAACAGATTGCAACGTTAATTGCTATGTTTAATAAGTGCTTTTTATTCAATATTAATTTTTACAGCCGCTTTCTCTTCATTCAGTGTTTTGTACTCGGCTTTCGCATCACCGCAGTTTTCAATGTTTGCGGGCAATGCTTCAATTCCCTGCGTGGAGACATGTTTGTACACTGCCATCGCCTGGGCAACAAATCCATTAACATCTCCGGGATTCGATGGTAATATCATGGTGTTATTCGTTTTAGCCAACTTCTTGAAAGCTTCAATGTATTGTTCGGCCAGTGTAAGAGATGCTGCATTTTTACCATCCTAAAATATTACAATTTAATGAATTAAAAGATCTCTTTACATTTACTCAACAATTGCTGGCCTTACCGTATATGCAAGAGACTTTGCAATTGCTTGCAGACTGCGAGCTCGTGCATCGGCAACTGCAATCATGGCAGCAGCTTCGCCACTCGCCTTGTTTATGTGCTCTTGACGTTCAGCCTCTAAAATATTATATTCATAAAATTAGCTTGTTTATTAAGCGGTGAATAGAGTTATATTAGAGTATTTATACATACCAGATGCTAGAATCCTTGATTTTCGCTTGCCCTCAGCAATGTTGATTTCAGCTTCACGAACACCCTCTGATTCTAAAATGGCGGCTCTCTTTCTTCGCTCGGCTTCGACTTGCATTTGCATTGCCTCATGAACTCTTGTTGGCAGCTACCCATAGTTACAAGAGAATTATTAAACACACATAAAGCGACTAAAATAAACAATGGCGTTACCCGAATGTCACGAATTTCGTAACGCAAACAGGCGATACCCCAAGCTTCACTGGCTTTGTTTATCGAGTCCACAATGCTGACATTCAACGACTCTCGCTCACGAAACACCTTGTCCAATGACATTTTGCCAAGTTCTGATCTCATTGTGGTTTGGGCCAGTTGCGTAATTGCAAACTCTGGATCCTCCACACCATAGGAAGCTGGTTACAAATTGAATTGCTTAACAAATTATTAATTTAGCGTTTGTATGTTTGTACCTCTATAGGGATCAATAATGCGCAAGTATAGCACGCCATCAATGCTGAGTGTCACGTTGTCGGAAGTAATGGCACTCTGCTTGGGCACATCTATCGCAATTTCTTTTAGGCTTTGAACATATTTGATTTTGTCGGCAACGGGAACCAAAATATTGAGGCCCGGATCAAGAATTCTATGAAATCTTCCCATACGCTCGACCACCCAGGCCTACAGTAAAGTGCAATTTAGGCAGAAAATTTAGTTAATTAACATAATTAATGTTTTTGCATACGCATGTGAAAATACCTCTTGTTGCGGCACAAACATCACAATTGTGTTCATTGGAGTTGAGGCCTTTCCTCTCGATTGCGTTGAAATCCATGAGCCGGCAAGCAAAAAGTCTTGCTGTGAACATATCCAATTAGCAGAATATTCAATTGCATGTCAACGTAACTTACTTGGGGCATTAATCTTCTCGCTGAAAACAGTAACCTTGACATTTTTTCTTTTTTAAATATTTAAGTTATTATGAACTTTAGACAAACTATATAATGTCGGAAACATCATATGTTTCTAGACACAGGGTGATTCAGCATAGAAAAAATATAAAAGCCATGCAGAATTAAATATGGTATTCCCTTTGTGTTTAATTTATGTCACAATTTTATATAATATATAGTTAGTTTATAAAAATTTAATATTTATTTAATAATCAAAATTAATAAAAATATTTTTTTATTTTTTGCCCTCACCGCTGTCTGTATTACTAATTAATTGGTTATCGATAACTTATTGACATGCTTTAAAAAGCCTACTATTGGCAATTTGTAATTTAATTTGAATTAGCTAATCAATTAATATTATTAAACATAAATAACCAGTAGGTAACAAAAAACAAATATATGTAACTGAAATTAAAGATCCGTTCGTAAATAAGTAAGTTTCCTATCGTTATTAGAGCTTTTGGATGAGCAACATTGATCGAGAGATTTACTTTGATTAGTATGTTTTGGTGTAATACTTTCTATGTTGTAATTTGTTTTAATTGTTTTAATTGCAGATTCCACATCAGTTTGGGAAAATTCATTTTTGGATTCCGTCATTTGCCTAAAGAAAAATAGATCGATTGCAAACAAAAGAGCGCAGATAAACGATAAGCCTCCGAGAGAAAATGCATAATCGGAAATACTAGCTGACAGTTGTTCCACAGTTCCAAACAGTAATAATCCTAAAAGAAAACAATTTAAATGCTGCAAAAAAATCACCGGATATAAATAAAGCTTACCTTGTATGGTAAAAAATATTACTCCAAAGCTTAGCAAAATATTTTCGCATGTATGGTAGTTGGATTTTCTTTCGATTATTCTGAATATATGTATATTTTTTAATAAATTATCATTTAGTGTGTGACTGTATAGTTACCTGGTAATCAAAAGAACAGCCGAGATAAATGTAAATCCCAGGATAGTCAGTATACTGAATTCATCGGTTTCTTTCGATAATGAAATCGTATTTAAAAGCGTCCATTCTCTCAGAAACTTTTGGTTACTCCTCAGCATGCGATCGGAGTAGGTGTCAGCTAGCTTTTTAAGTATGAACTCTGACAAACAAGATATCTATATATGTACATATAAGAAATAAATCAACGGAATTTTATTACATATGGCCTTACTTTAAAGTCTCAGGGCTGCTGGGAAAATTTCCCACCAAGACTAAATTGAATTGCATTGTATAAAATGTGTCATATAGTGTGTTCCAGTTACTAAAGAACTTTTAAACAATTTAATATAGTTGAAATATTTAAAACTAAAATGATATACAAACCAGTTGCAATACTTTAATGCATATACAAGCGCAAAGCTTCATTTTAATGTATATTTAAATAATTTTTTCCGACACAAGACTCCACACACTCCGAACAACTTGACAAGAATGAGCAAATTTACATACAATTAACGATCGCGGTGCTAATATGCAGTAGGTAGACATCATAGAATTATAAACTTTTGTGAGGAATACCATCGATGGCAGTTACTCTGACTGGTCATTTGTTATTGTCCTGAGAATAACAAGATTATATTAGATTCTATTACAAAATAATACAATCTTTCGTTTATTATATCAATTTACAATAAGTTATATTTTTAACAAATGACAAACATTTATTTTGGTATGTATTTAAGGAAACGAAGTTCATGGGAAACCCAGACTGCAAAGCTTAGGAGCAGCAACGAGCCAGATTGATGGGCCGTTGCCAAAGGCACAGGTACATAATTCAGTAGGGTAGTTACACCCAAAGTTGCCTGTGTCCAGGCCATAACCATTGCGGCGTTGATTGCCCAACGCGCACGTTTGGGTAATTGCTGGCGCCTTGTGGCCAGCCACAGGGCAGATATCAGGGACACTGTTGTTATTCCCAGTATACGATGGTTAAATTGTACCATTGTTGGGTTTTCGGTTATATTTTTGTGCACTGGCTTAAATTGCAATATATCATCTGGTATCCAGTCGTCGCCCATTTTTGGGAATGAGTTATACACCAGTCCAGCATCCAGTCCGGCCACAAAAGCTCCCGAGATGGCAGTTAGGAAAACCATTCCCTTGGTTAAATGTGTCAGAGGCTTAATATTAAGTGCCCGCTTTCCTATGGACACAACTCTTTCAGCTGGCAGAAGTTTACTTAACCCATTGGATAAGAATAAACTATATAGGACGAATGCAGCAGCCAGGTGGGATGCCAATCTATATTGAGAAACGCGTGGCACATCGTTTGGATTGTCAAATCGGTTCTCCAGTCCAGACTTGACCATGTACCAACCCATTAGTCCTTGCAGACCAATTAATGTGCCCAAAACCAGAACCATCTTCTTTGTACGGGAACAAAAATATCCCTTTTTCCAAAAGTAGGCGGCTGGGATTAGGAAAAAGGCTCCGATGGCACGACCCCACATTCGATGCATATATTCCATCATATATATAAATTTAAACTCTTCCAATGTTATGTTGGCATTTTTCCTATTAAATTATTATAGTTAAGTATTATAAAGCACTTAGTTATGTAATTTATACATACATTTTAAATTCTGGGTACTGTTTGTATTCCTCAAACTCTTTACTCCATTCCGCTTGATTTCGAGGCATATGTTCACCCATTAGCTTCCAAGACACCATTGAAAGTCCTGATTCGGTTAATCTCGTAACGCCGCCTGTTTTTAATAAATATTTTATTTATATATACTCTTTAATAGTAAATTTATTATTGTTGTTTACCCAGTCCAACTGCTACAAAAACCATGCCGCTGCAGCCCAGAAACCATTTTCCAACTGTTCGATCTGATTTGGCATTATTTATTTGATTCAATGCAGGAGGACGAATAGGTATTGGCTAAACGATTGAAATAGGGAATACACTTAGTTATGTACTACTCGATTACTTTAATTTTTCACTGATCGTTGTTATCTATTAACTTTACAAATTGTATATGTAAATATGAACCTACTTTGACTTGGGTGTCCACCACTGCCTGTTGTAGCCGGCGTGTGGGAAATTTTGTTTTAATTAGATTGGCACGTTGGCACACCAAGCGCAGCATTGTTAATTTTATGTATTTACACTTAAATTAATACGAACTAATACGAATTAGCTGCAGCTTCACTTGCTTTTAACTTAAGTGAAATTATTTGACTGTTCACAAAGTTATATATGAAAGGCATGTAAGAAATATCGATGTATAACGATATTAAATACGATGATTTTCGACTACTCATACATCGATAGGAATCGATAAGTGTTTGGCATTATGTAGCATCTCTAGCAGCTGGCAGAAGAAGTAAATTTAATTAAACGTCAAGATGGAAAATGTTTTAAATAAACAATTTGTAAAGTTAAAAGATGCAATGAGTGAAATTTTGGAATTGAAACAGTCGGTATGTACGCAGACGATTGTAACCTACCATATCTTAATTGTAATTGTTGCTTAAAGGGGCACGTTTTTGAGGTGAAACAATCGACGGCGGCTTTAATGTTTGTTGCACTGAAGCATTCCAACCGGGAAGTCAAGAGAAATATTAAATCTGGCCGAGATGAGTTGCATTTGGAGAAGTCTAAAGTCGATCTTAGCAGATTGCACTTGCAAAATCTTTTGTACGAAGTCAGCCATCTGAAGAAGGAAATTGTGCGGTGTCAGAAATTCAAAAGCCGCGATTCCTACTTGGAACTGTTGTCCGACAAAGAGTATGCCAGCAAATTTGCGGATAATGCGGAGGAAACATCGAATATGACTGCTCACAAAACACATCTGTATCGCTTGGAATGCGAGCTGCGTTTGCGCAAGGAACTCGATAGCCAGTACAGTGGTCTTCTCACCGCAAAGCAGGAGTTACTGCAAGAGAATCTGAATCAGACACAGAAATATCTTTCGTTTGCACCAGCCTTGCGTACACTGCAGGAGTCCACAAAGCCATTACATGATGCTCTGCAGCTTTCCCTGGATGTGGAATGGAAACTGAGCTCGATTGTTAAATATCTGCCAAGGGCTTTATACATTCTGTTTATTAATCTGGAATCCTTGCAACGTGCCAATAATGGAGTTTCCTTCAAATCCGAAGTCATTGGATTTGAGAGTGAGGATCAAATGAAAGAATTGCTGCTGGAAACAGAGAATTCATTAAAGGAACGCCGACATTTTCAGGATGTAGATAATCCAGACGATGCACCACCGCTTAATAATGTTATGGAGCGTGCGCTTAAGCCGCATCCTCTACACATACGCCTGGTTGTAAGTTTAGCAATCATACTAAATAGCTAGACACTATTGAACCCCCTTTTATTTAGATGGAAACCCCTGATAAGTGCTATGAACTGGTGTTGTTTGTACGCTACTGGGATCTACTGAAGTGCTGCACAGTTCGTGGACAGTTAAACAGCTCGAATACCACAAATATTCAAGGGTATGTAGCATTTTTAACCAACTAAATTCTTATAATAAACAATTACACTTCTTAGAGATACAAATTTGCTGCAAAATCTGCTGGGACACTTGTATCCCAATGATTTGGGCAATGATATTCCAGTACCCGGCTTAGAGTATGAGGTAAATATATATGCTATAATTAAACTCTTGTACTTTGATATTAATTTGTTATTTTTTCTTGCAGTTACAAAGCTTAAATTTGAGCTCAACGGAATGTTTGGATTATCTGGTGCAAAATGGTTATGGAAAACCGTACTGCTGGCTACAAAGCATGTGTTCCATAGCTACCGTTAATAAGAATAAGTTATTCCATCATGAACGCAACTTGCACAAATGGACGCGTGAGGTATTTGCCAGAATCTCTAAGCGCTGGCACTCCTGGATGAGACTGACGCAACAAGTACGCGGCTTGACCAACAAGGATGTGGACTTGTTCGCCCTAAAGGAGAATATCTATCCGGAGGGCATGTCCTGTAGTCTTGTGCAATGGACTGTCATAACCACCGAGGAGTTCAATATGCAGAATTCCGATTTGCTTACAAATTTGTCATCAGACACTGGCATTACATACACTTCCTATCGAGCAGTCCTTGTACGTGGATCGGCCAAAATGGAGTGTTTCATTAGAATTCCAAGTAATTATCCAATGGAAATTCCGCTGTGGATATTAAGCGTGCACTGGAATGGTGGACGTCACACCGCTATGAACAATTCAGCTATCAAGGTTAGAGGAATGTGGAATGTTTTGCTATAAAAACTTGGCTAAAATCTCTTTATAATTTCTAGATGATGGAGTTCTGGACAAATTCGCTGCAACCCCATCAGCTGGAGAAAAACCATCGTCTGCTTTATGCACAGCTCTTTCGCACTATTTATAGCTTTGATATATTCCTGGAGACGGAGGGATCAATGCAAAGCTCTAGGGAATACAACAAGGAGAAACCCTATATTAGTGCATTCACCAAACGTATACGCTTGCGTCCATACAGATATATATCAAAGGGATCAATGCACACATTTAAACAATAAATGGACAACGTGAAGCAAAACGTTTAAACATCGTTTAAATTTGATTTATTAAAGCAATTAGTTACATTGACTGACTGATGGCCAAATAAATAAATATGCATTTATTTACACATGCATTACTGAAAATTCAATTTCTGTGACGTCGTGGCAGCTACGGTACCAGTTGGTAGCGCCGTAGTTGTGTTACTCTCGGCTATCTCACGACTCTCATCCGGCATTACCTTGTCCACGACATGCTTGGCGATTAGGCCATCCTCGCCCAGATATAATACCGAAAATCCATCGTACCAGGCCTCCTGATCCTTAAGGATTTCCTTCAGCTGCCACACTTTGTATTTCCAGAACTGGAACATTACCTTCAGGCCAGAAATGCCTCTGACACGCCATCTGATGCGTACTGTGTAATCCTCGGGGTTCTTTGTAATCTTAAGTATCTCGAATTTAACGTACGCATACTTCAAATGGCCCACTGTGCGCAGTATAGCAATTTGCTTCACATAGTGATATAGTCCCACTGTATGTTTGCCGGTTATGTTGTTTTCAAAGATTAGGTTTGGACTGTAAATGGAGTAGTCGAGTGGCTCGACAAACAGTTTGGGCAGCGTATTCTGTAGTACGTTATAGGCTCGTTCCAAGTCCTCCAGACCTCTTTTGTGCTCATTGCCGGGATTTGAGCTGTTGTTGGTGCTGCTGCTTTTCGGCTGGATTTCCTGATTTGATTTCATTTCGTAAGTGGTTCGCAATATATCGCATTTCTGAATTAAAGGAAACGTGGATTTTTGACTTTCCACTTCGGTCACGTATAGCCTCCTCATAACGGGTATCCATGGTCTTTCTATGTGACACCATTTAGTCAATGCCACGATTTTTGGTCCTCGCATCATTTTGATTGAGTTGTATAGAATAAATTACATATACGTATGTGAATGTGTTTCACAATAAAATTAAAATTTTTCTTCTATCAAGTTGATTCTCTTTGTATGACTTGTCGATAACCAGCAATAAGTCTCAAAAGAGGCAACGATGTCTTATAAGCAGTTGTACTTTATTATTTTATTAGAACTTTTTCAAATTTAATATTTTCGTTTAGGTTATCAAATCAAATTGCTCGAAATCAGCTGTTGCAGCTAAAGCTCAATCGATTGCACTATCGATAGCTGTTCTAGTTAATATCGACAGCCTTTTTTTTAGCCATGTATGGAGGTCGTTAGGTAATTTGCAATAAACTGCCGCTTCCCAACACTGAAAAATTGTGCGCAGAAACTCGGATTGCGCAGAACAAATTAAATAATAATGTACATCCGTGTATGATTGTATTGCATAGTTTGCTGATTCTAACAGTTGCTTTAATATTGTTTACAGAAGATATACATTTATAGATGTATACAAATATCAAGGTGGTTTTTAACAACAATCAGTTTGTCTTATTGGTTTTTTATTAAAGTTCAAGGCAGTATTCTATAAAACAAAACAAAATTGAATTGATTACAAAGTGCCAAAATACTCAAGGTTAAATTTACACGCCTTTAAATGTTGTCAAGATTCCTTTTTGTATTTTTTTTTTTGAAAAATCAATAAATTAATAGAAAGTAAACATTAATGTGCGAAAACCAATATTTCTAGGTTATATTAAGTCTATAATAAAGGTCAATCAATCAAAATGTATGGAATATCACCTTCAGCGCTTGATGTTAATGTAAGTTTATAACCGGCCCAGCTGAAAGATAAGTAAATTCATTTTACTTATTAGGAAAATAGTACACAAAAGCAGTTTCAAATTAAAAATTCGCTATCTGTCAGTTTTAATTAAAAAATAATTATTATTTATAAAATCTGTAGTTTCTCAAACAAATTTATGTAATGTACATGGTTTATAAGAAAATAATGAAAGTGATTCTAAACATTAAGAAATAAAAAAAGCTAATCTTTATCCTTTTGCTTTATAGAATCAACGCTACCGTATTCGTGATATTGATAACGAGGAAATCATGTCGACATTTGGCAACATCGGACATTCTTTAAGCACTGCTGTGGAAAGATTTATTACTATTGGCGAAATAATAGCTGAAGAAAACTCGGACATCAAAGCTGATATGTATGAGGCGGCAAAAGAAGCGAGAGATGCAGGTGGGTAACATATCCTTCGTTCAATATTTTTAAAATTTAAAATCGATATCGATACCTGTGCTTGAACTTAACGAACGACATTCCGTGCAAAGTGAACGAGATCTGCAATTTGCAGTTATGATTTTATTTTAATTAAATATTCAGCTTTAACAACTGCAATTATTTTATATTTAGCTGCAGTCGAGTGAAATCTTAATGCCATTCCACCTTAACCATTGCACTTAATATTTAAAAATAGAAATAATAGCTGGTTGATGCCCTTTTTTATTTGTAGGCAAATCCATTGAACATTTATGCGACCTTTCGCCGTTAAGTGGAATGGAACTGCGGCATCACATCGAGCCATTGAAGGACTATGGTGCAATCGTATTGGCAGCCCGATCCCTGCTATCGTCTATAACCCGTATTCTGCTGCTTGTGGACATAATAGTGGTGAAAAAGTTATTGACTGCTAAAAAGCGGGCATCGGAGAGTTTGGAAAAGCTCGAGTCTGTGATGAATTTCACCGAATTTGTTCGCGCGTTTTCCATATTTGGCACCGAAATGATTGAGCTTGCCTATCTAACGGGACACCATCGCAACTCGTTCAAGGAGGAGCGACGACGAGCGCAAATGTTTTCGGCACGCCAGATACTGGAAAAGTCCATATCAATACTGTTGACATCGTCGAAGAGCAGCTTGATACACAGCGATTGCGTGATTGTTAAGGAGAATCGGGATACAGTATTCTGTCAGATACGACGGGCCATGGATCTGATACATTTTGTGATTAAGGATAGTATTTTCGATTCGGCCAAGCATATGGCATTTCGTAATGCACGTTGCAATTCAAATTATGAAAACGAAAGCATATACACGACAATAAAGCGCATTATCAATTTGATCAAGCGATACAAGCTGCAGACGAGCCAATACGATTGCAATAGCAATAATGAGGGAGGCGGCAACAACGATCCAGATGCCTTCTACTCCTTGTTTAATGACGAACATTGGAAAAGTGATATTTACCACAAAGATAAGAATTTAGCGCCCATTGCCGGTGGCCACATGATTAAGAACCTTAATTTAAAACAGAAACAGAATTTTACCTACGAAAGCTTGGATCTGCGGGACGAACTATCGCTGGCGTTCGACAAGCTGTTTGAGAAAGCGCACGACTTCACAGACTCCCCGTACATCAGTCACGATCATCGCAAGAACATCCTGACCTATGTGGACAATTGTAAGCTCGAGTTTGACATGTATCTGAATCATCTAATCAAGGATCAGCATGACAATATGGGTGCTCGTGTACAGGTGCAAGGGACTCGGGAACCCGAAATGAGTATGCTGGCCAGTTTGGAGGAACTTTGCAAGCAGCTCGTCATCTCGGTGTCCAGTCAAATCGCTGATTTCAATGAATCCCTTAAACTCTGCACCAAGATCGTCAAATCGTTTCATGTGCTGGCCGTTACCCACGATCTGGAGAATCTGAATCAGTGTTCTACCAAATTTCACGATTGCTGTGATCACATTTTTGATATTTGCAAACTATTGCAGCATATTGCACCCACGGAACGTCTACAGGTTCACGCCAAGTGTCTGGCAATCAATTTGCGAATCTACGGACCTCAGGTATTCATTGCGGCCAAGATACTGTGGAAATATACCAATAGCAGTGCAGCCAATGAGAATTTCGAATCGTTTCTGGACATGTGGAAGTGGTTGATAAATGAAATCTCAATGATTGCCAAGAAGATTCTCGTAACGGTGGATACATCCAAAACGGACATCGATACGCAGCTGGAGGTGAGCACAAAATTTGATGGAGGAATACTTTAAAATTATTTGGTAATGCTTTCAACACTCTCTCTTTTTAAACAGAAATGCGAAACTACAATAAAATCAGCAAAACCATATGTACCTGCCACTGATGACGGTGAAATGGTCGAGTACTCAGGTGTAGATAGTAAGAACAATGGAGAACCCGGTGCATTTCAATCGAAATGGTCCGAAGATGGTACCGATGACAACGACATCTTGAAGAGAGCTAAAAACATGTCGGCGATGGCTTTTCTCATGTATCAATTTACCAAGGGAAGCGGTTCTCTAAGAACCACCCAAGATTTGTTTACTCAGGCCGAATATTTTGCTGAAGAAGCCAATCGACTCTATAAAGTTCTACGTCATTTTTCATATCAGGTATGTTACATATATATTTAATTATTTTGTATAAACTTATGACTACAAATATATATATTCGACAGGTGCCCGCTAGTGATAACAAAAAGGATCTTTTAGGTATTTTAGATAGGGTGCCGACTTTTGTCCAAGCCCTACAATTTACAGTTAAAGATCATACGGTCGGCAAGGCAGCCACATTTGTTAAGGTCGATCACGTCATCAGGGAAACAAAGAATCTAATGAATGTTATTAACAAAGTAGTTTCCAAATGTTTTGAGTGCGCAAATAAGGTAAATTAAATGAATATGTACTAAATATTGTAAATATTTTATTTATTTCAACTATTGTTTACAAAAATAATTTGTGTTTTCTATTATTAATGTTCTTTGATTTTTGAAAGCAATTTAAAATATATATTCTTGGTTTGCCTAAGGTATAATTATTTATATTTTTGATGATGATCTGTCTGGAATGTCTTTTTCAGCAAAGCTCTCATATTTCTGGTTTTTATGCTATCATTTATTTTTTAAAGACTTCAATTGACCTAATCCCATTTTTTAAATACCTGTGAGCATTCTTTTTGTGCTCCAACTATTCTATATTCCGCTAAATCTGGATAAATTTTTACTTCCTCACAGAATTATAAGTTTCGTATTCTTATTTATTAACTTACTAGTAGCTCGTATCATAAAAAAAAAATACACTCTTAAGCTTGTTTAATGAATATTTCATAAAATTTTTAAATTTTTTCATAGTACAAATTAAATTTAACTGGCATAACTGGAGGGCTGACGTCGGGTTCCGTAAGGGGAGATGACAATGTTGCCGGCGGCATGGGTGACTCGAAAGGAACAACGAGCAGCAGCGAGGGGAGCATGTGACATTATGGAATGGCTCGAAGAGCCAAAGGGGATGCAAGGAGGACTCGTGTATCGTTCTTATTATTCTGAGCTCATCAGATTCGTTCATCTTTTTTCGTCTATGCCATAAGTTTAACCATAAACATACACAAACATTATTGTATTACTAATTCTGCCTGTTGTGTCAAACCAAATCAAAGTTCTCAGAAGATTGTATACACTTGTGACATACAAAACAAACAAACAAACATAATTACATACATATTTTGGTCAATCATCTTTATTAATAATATTCAGTATCACTTAAGCTATGTGTCTTTAGGTCATCGATTTAAATAAATGGTCGTTTGTGCTATTATTGTTCTAGTAAAACAGATGAAATTGTAGACAGCAGTCGTAAAAAAAGGGGAAAAACATTAAACAATTAATAAATTATATATTAAATAAAATGCATATCGTATCAAGTATTTATTGAACTTTATTTTTTACGTTTCAGATAATCTTCCATAGAATCCTTCGAACCCTTTTCTAATGTTGTCAAACTATAAATATGTAAATTTACCCTAACATATGCTTAAAATGGTTATGTTTGCTTAATTCCTTGTTCTTCTCCGCTGCATTAAACAAATTTTCAATTATCTTGAAAGAAAAGTCTCTTTGAAATCCTTGGACTTTGGTCATCAAGCGAATTAAAATCACAGCTAAGCGAATTGCGGGAGCACAAAGCAGGTTCTATAATAGAATTGAACATATGTTTAAAAGTCGCCCACATAAATGCGTATACTTAACTTATACGTACGCCGTACGGACGTATGTACGTTTGTTTGCCTAGTTCTTTGGCTGTGTTTGCTGAACCATTTACCACAAATTATTTGAAATATGGTGACGTATGAATGGTATTCAAAATATATACATAATTATGGCTAGAAAATACCCTGTGTTTTAAAATTTTTAAATTTATAGTTCTTTAGGTTAAGTCTGTGCAAAGAACAGTAAGTTTATTATTACTAATTTTATACATTTAATTAAGCAGTAATAGTTCCACTCTATATACCCGCTTGCAAATGTGTGCAGGGTATGAACAGTGCCACTGTAGCAGCCATTTAAAATGGGTGGTCTACATAGTGCTTAGCACACTGTAACTGCCAGCTGCTGCTTGTTGCTGCCAGCGACACCCTGTATAAACGCTGCTAGCTGAAATTGGTATAAAATGAACTTTGATCGCATTGCAGCGCTCAGTGTCTTTGAGCCTTTGATAGAGAATAGACCAATAGTGCAAAATAAATGTTGTGACGGCTTTTTTTTTTTGCATTTTACAACTAGTGTTTAACTGAAACTTTTGTTTTGTATAATATTATGTTAAATCAGTGTTGTGAAGTGCTGAAACGATAACAGCTTGATCGCTGCTTGAATTGCACTGCTTAACTATGATTTTAAGCAAGCAGTGCACAATTTAAAGACTTGCTCGCTTTAATCCTGTATATTTGTATATAAAATATTATTATTTAATATATTTCTGTTTAATTTAAGTTAGAATTAAATATACGTTTTTCACCAATGTTATGATGTATCAAATGGGGACAATTTAATATGTATATAATTATAGCTTTAAAATAAGAATAATAATTTTATTTTTTAAGTGTTGCATGTTTCATTTGAAATAACACATTTCTTTTGTTTATAATTTTTTCTTATTTTGGACAGATATGTCTACTTCATCAGAGCTATTTGTGGGATACTACAATGAGCTGCCTTCGACAGTTATTTTAAACGAAAGATTGCATACTTCAGCCTCAGTTTTAAATGATTTTATCGGTACATTTGCCAAAAACATGTTTACGTTGCCCAGACGAAATGTCAATCAAGAACAGCTACAGAAAGCGCTATATAAGATTCCGAAACGTAATCTAGACAGCATTGGTGGCGGGCATCTTATTAAGAGAGCTGAAAACGATCAACTACAAGCAATATAAAACTTTTACGACTTCTAAATAATCCCAAGAATATTTTCAATTCCACACTTATGCATTTCAACAAAAACATAAACGTCTTCAAATGTCCAAAATGTTAAGCTTATACACCGATATGTGTAAATAAACATATTGTATAAATATTATATTATTTATTATTTACTAAATCGCTTACTTACTGTTTTGCTTTTATTTATATATAATCAAAAAAAAATGTTTGACAATAAAAACGTGATCAATTATTTAATCATGTAAACATGTAATATATTTTTCTTTTCAAATTTAACAAACAATATTTTACAGGAAAAATCGATAGGTTTCGTCAAGTTATGAGTTAATAATGGTACTCCCTTGCATGCTGAACGATTTAAGTAGCTGTGTGAGCTGTAATCCATTTAATCAATGACAGCGCTACCGACGTGTGATCGAATAGTTGATACCCTATTCAGCTAGTTCTTATATTAGTTTAAATTTATGGCAGTGGTGTAGAATTTTAGGCATATTCTATATTTTAAGTGAATCAAGTTGAGTATTTATATAAACTAATAAGTAATCTTTTTTCTAAAAGCCGGCTGGGAAAAAATAGATGGACAATCAATGATGAGGTATAAAGTTAAACGATTCTTTAGTTTACTTACTATACAGTTTTTAATTATTATAGTAGCTAATTGTTAGAACTACAAATCTATTTACTTATATACTTAATTGCAGACTGGTCTTTCTCTCCAAGGAGCAGGCACTGAAGTGTCTTCTATGTCGACGTGCCGATTTCAAGTCCCCAAACACTTTGAAGGATGATTTCTTAAGTTCTACAGCGGGAAGATCTGCGGATCATAATGCCATATCATGGCCATTGATGATGGGCAAGGACTATATGTACAATCGGAATGCCTGGAAAAGTAAAATGAAAAGGAACTTTGATGAAATTGACAAGGCTTCGGTCAGTTTTGGCATACTCAATCCACTTGTATAGTTCTAGAACCGAAAGAATTACGATTATCTGAAACTAATGCAAGAATGCTTTGTGTCAAGGGAATTTGGATATATATTTAGATACAACATGAACAATATTATGATATGATGATATGAATAAAACAATTATAATTGTTATTAACATGTTTATTTATTCTTCTTGTTTAATGTTGAGTTTTGTGAAAGGTCATACCAGATCTAAATGCAGCGCTTTGTTTTTCAAGGGACTATTTAAATACAAATTACATTTGATAATTATATTTAAAACAGTAATTCATTAATATATTCTGTACTTTATTTATTATTTGAATTACGGCGATAGGGATAGCCTATAACAATTCATATTGACGAAGGTGCATCCTCTGAATTATATCCCTACAATCATTAAAAACTCGCTTTATGTTTTCTGTGTCAACGGCGCATGTGAAATGTGGATAACAATAGTGTTTGCCATCTCCACTAGCAGTTGATATACGCTATAAAGAAATATATATATAGATTAGCTTGATGTTTAAATATGTTAATAATTTAACTTACCAGAAACTCATCCCGTATGAAATATTTTGCTCTTATTACTTCTGGGTCATCATTGGATTCCATTATTGCGTCACCTAATTTGTATATTTAAATATAAATATTAATTGTTTGGGATAACTATATATAAGGTCTGTCTTACTTGGCGTTTGATATTTGTTAAACTCGGAGAAATATTCCGACAATTTACTTTTTCCAGCCTTTATTTTCTCTGCTAACAAATCTTGCTTATTTAGAAAAAGTATAATGGAAATTGTACGTAGCCATCTAAAGAAATAAAATATATATATAAACTGATGTTATAAATGTTTTAATAATACACATACCTGTTATTCCAAATACTCTTAAATAAGTCCAAGGATTCTCGAAGTCGATTTTGAGTGGGGTCCTCACGCAAAACCATATTATAACTTGAGCATGCTGTTACAAATATTATAGCAGTTACATCATTGAAACATTGAATCCATTTCCGACGCTCATCACGCTGTCCTCCCACATCGAACATACTGTTGTATATAGATTAGATATATAGATATGATATGATATTCATTTCATTTGGTTTTACTCACTGAAAATTAACTTTGTCCACCTGAAATCTTGTTTCAAATATTCCAGAAGTCAAAACACGGCACCGCAGAATATCTTGTTCATTTGGTGTATAATTTGGATTCTTAATTGTGCTTACTCGATCCAGAAAGCTTAAATAAAACATAAATAAATAATTTCATTTAATTAATAATGGTTTTAATATTAGTAATGCAAGCAACTCCCCAAAGTTAAAGAATTTCAAAACTAAACTGTCTTCTTAACTGGCATACAACTGTTACATCTAGCTTTTTATTTATTTAGCTATATAGTTAGAAAGTAGAATGTACAACCAATTTACCCCTTGTGGAAATTCCAACCAATTTTCCATAGGCCTAAACAAAAGAAATCATGTTAAATAATGCCACATTTCAAAGTAAACTCATTTAACGCTAGCAAATCTATAGTTTAAAAACAAAAAAAAACTAGTTTAACTAAAGTAAGCATTTGTTTGTAATTTAGTTAGTTACTTACTATTTTGCACAGTCAATTAATTGATATTCATTTGACCTTTCATAGGTTTGTAGGACCCCTTTGTCTTTCCATAACTCTTCGGTGTGTTCATAAAATTCAGGAGGATAGTTAAAGTCGGGACCTAAAAAAGAGAATTAATTCAGTTTTAGCCAGAGTATAATAACAATAATAATTACAAAACAAAAGAAACAAATACAAAGCTCAAGCAGTAATCTTTTTCGCTTTTTTCTGTTTGGTTGACGAGGAAGTTATCAAAAATCATAAATGAACTCGAGATGCCATATATGGAGAGGTAGTATGGCCATACCAATTTGGGCTTCGATGGCTTTTTTATGTACGTATGTACATACAGACAAACGTACGTACGTAATAGAGACACAACTTTCCAATTGAGAGAGAGACTCAATTAAACGATATAATAAATGTTTGGATTGTTTAATTGTTGATTTCTACTTACTAGAGGCATAATCCTGAATGTATTCCACCCTAGGCTCGTTCTCTTTCTTTTCTAAAGCTACAGGTGGATTAAGTGTGCTCATGGCTCCAGTAATAGTCTAAGATTAACAGAGAATTAAGTATTATATTATATTATTTATATTATTTTATTTTTTGTAACTCACCAATATAGCATCCCGAATATTCTTTTTAATATCATCAATTTTCTGCTTCTTCTCTTGCTCAGAAAATCCATCGACATGCAATATCCGCATCTGTTTGACTATAGTGGATTTACCAGACTCACCCGCACCCAATAGCAGTAATCTGTGTGTTGCTCTATAGAGCTGTTTGTCCTTTTGCAATTGCCTCGATATGGCATCGCTGCGACGCTTTTGACTTTTCGAATCCTCCGAACTGGCATCGGAGGAGGACTGTTTGGTGGTTGGTGAACCGAAGCAGCCCATTGCAGCCCAGGGTGTCCACCAGCACGTCGTTCGATTCTCTTGGTTCGCGTCGGGGGACTCTGCACCCCTGGTACTTTCGCCGTTCTGCTCCAGTATAACTGTGTTTTCTTCCAAACGCCGTTGCACAATTTTTTAGACGTGTTTATGACCTATGACACCCCTTTCCTTTCTACTTTCCTCTTGTGTCTTTGCAGCAATCCGAGTAGAAAATTTTATATACAATTTCCCGCCGTTGATTAATATTTAAGCTAAAAATAAGTATATAATAATATATAAAATAAAAATAATTAGTAAATGAGTAGCTTAAAACTGTTATACGTATTACATCTCTGTCTAAACTAACTATCTTTCTCTCTCGCTCTTTTTTTAAAATGACGACAGTTAATAATAGGAATAACGTCATATCTCTAAAAAAAAAAAATAATAGTTAAATTGAGCGCCTAATACTTGGTATTGCTTAATATATTATATAAATATGTATATATATATTTATTTATATTTATATTTATTTACATTTATATTTATTTATAGTTATATTTATATTTATTTATTTATATTTTTTATTTTATATATATTTTCTGTTGGAATTTGCTGTTCTTAACTCCAAAATTATGCTAAACTTGGATTAATTCTGGATTTTGCGCGCATTTTACACACATAATTGTGAGACACTGTTAAGGCAGAATGCATTGGTATTGATCATATAAAAATTGCATTTTTCTAATAAAATATTTATTCGAATTTTCTATTTTGATAAATAAAAACACACACACACAGTGACACACATATGTATTTGCATACTTGTGCGCAAAAAGGAACGGTATCCTTTTTTTAAGCCCACACGCACAGTGGGAAAAACTACAGCTACACAGTGTAACAGGTGAAGGAGTGGGCTGGACCTTTTGCGCATACACAGACAATACATACATACATATATATATATATATATATATATATATATATATACATATATATATACATGCATACATACATATGTGTACAATAGATACCAACACTATTTTTGCTTAAAGATAGTATATATATATATATAACTATATAGTATACATATATACCATATATACTATATAGAGGACATCATATTATCAATTTTTCTTATTCGTTTCGTTTGTAAATTAATCATAATGTTACATATATAGCAAAATTCCCATAGATGTGTGTTCCACGATAAAAAGAATTCTACATTTTTTTCTTTTATCCAATAAATAAATCGTCCGTCCGTCCGTATAGCCGAAATATTTCAACCGAGTGTCATGCAAAAATATATATATGTATATATGTATGTACATAGATACCTGAATACATAAATACATTTCATAAATATATATATAAAAGTATACACACACACACACGCACGCACGCACACACTCACACACACGTACGTATACCTTTTATAACGCTGTATTTATATATATATATATATAAAAAATATCTGTATGTATTTTTATAATATATATATTCTAACTATGTACATACATACATACATATACAAGTACACATATCCATGCAACTCTTTTATTTAAATGTGCTGTTTTTTTTTTTGATGTGATATTGTTTCACGGTTTTTAATTTTCTCAGGATTGAAAGGTCAGACTCAGACAGTTCGTTTCGTTTCGTTCGTTCGTATCACATATCTTTTTTACGCGAGCTGAACAACAATATATATAGATATGTATGTAAGTACATACGTACATACACACACTTGTATGTACATACAATTGTATCTATGTGATGTGCACATTAAGTATTTAATTTGCATGGAACATTTCGTTCCTTTTGTTTGTTTGTTATTTATTTAATATCATTAAATTCATATTCAGTTATAGCATGTACACACATCTATATATGAGAATGTACTTTTTCTTTTTCTTTTTTTTTTTGGGCAAAATTAACTCCCTATTCATCTATGACAGCAGCAGCAGTATCTAGGAAAAATCTACACATACATAAAATTACAAATGCACTTTTAGATGATTTCTATGATGTTCATGTAACTGTTATTCAGTGTAGATAATTGTCATTTGCTTTGGGGCTCAAATTAATGTATTATTCGGTTATTAAACTTATTTTCATTAACTAAAAAACTCACTTTTATGTATTTTTATTTTATGTATCAACCTAGAGATGCCCCGTGCTCGATAGTTTTCATCGTTAGAATATATGAATATATCGTTCTCCACCGTTATACTCAAAAATATCCATTCAATGAAATCAGTTTATATAAAACAAGTGTCAGCAATAGCAGCTTAGTGAAGGATAGTGTGAAAGAAATGACTTATGAATAGAATAATTAAAATATCGCATGGGGGCGGATAATTTATCGATACTTAAATGACTAATCGATGTAGATGAACTGCTGCAATAATTAGAGAATGATGATATTCCCCATTTTGGTATCGACTAATAGTATAACTATATAGTATACAAAACTAGGGTGTGACCATGAAAATAGTATATTTTAGATCCAATTGGAAGAACAGCTGATTGGTTGTTGACAAATCAAACACTAAAACTATAATATAATTTACAAATTTTTACTGGGGTGTATAGGTCTAAGCTTAAATCAAATAAATAACATAGAAAGGAAAATAGGAAAAAATAATTTATTTCGAAAGAAATTAAGTACGAACTTATAATGATCTGCATTGGATCCTATATGTTAAGAATACATTATTTTAATTTTTTTATTTTATATTTGGTATATCCTTAGACTTTTTCCTAAGCCTACTCTATTGTACATCGATATATTTTGTTAAATGATTTAATTAAAAACATAACTGAAGCTCAAATTGTCAATCAGTTACGAAAAGTGAATGTTAAAGTTCTCGTTTTAAAATAAACCATGTATTACATAAATTTGAAACAACAAGAACATTTATTGATCGATACATATTGCAACAAACGATGTTTTAAGCGATATTTCATTCGCAGGGTTGCATCCCACTTGCCGATTGCAACTTGAATGCATTAAATATCGATAGTTACGCATCAGCTGTTGTCCACGCTTTAGGCACAATTTTTAACATATAAAATTTTGTTTGCAATTAATAGACGAAATGAGGGGAAAACATAAATCAAGAGGCTCACGGCCCAATAGAAATACGGCGGGCGTGAAGAGAAATGATAAATTTGCCAAAAACAATAAATTCATACAAAGGAGTAGACAAATGGAAAAGTCGTACAGAACGGAGAGCCAATTCCACAGTGCAATCTCAAAAGATGAATTAAATATGTCTGTAGACGTGCTGCCTTCCGTGCAAGAAGATACAGATGGTTGCTACGACCAACTTGTAGAACAATATAATTTCGCCAATACAGGTAAGTAACACTACAGAGATATTTACTGCACATATCACTCACTATCAACCATAACTCCATTACAGCTCCAACCGTTCAGGAAGAAAGTAAAATAACTCCTGTGAGAAGTTCAAACATCTCTGATGAGGATCAGCAAGAAATCAACGCCATCAATACGAAACCACACAATTCATTTACAAAGCGGTTTGACTGGGATCTGTCTACAGATGATATCACCGATTTGATTTCTGATGAACGAAAAACTTATAAATTTAAGTGGTCAGCAATTGGAAATTTTAAAATTGAAATTCCGATTCTGAAATCAATGAACAACGGAACGGAAGCCAACTACAGTAGACCTCCAGAAGCCTTAAAGCCGGCAGACCTTCAAACATTGGAGGTGAAAACGCCGTTATGCACGAATGCTGTTTACCCATTTTCCGCTCTTCAAATGGAAATCTTTCATTGTGCCAATAACTACCTGGACATCTATTTTCCACGTCGTTCACATAATAATGCCGAGGAAATCCGCTATGCCTACTGTCTGCACGCCGTAAATCATATGCTCAAGAGTAGATCTCTGATTTTGCGCAATAATGAAAAGATCAGCGGACTGGTGAAAGATCCGAAGCTAAAGCCGAGTGAAATTTCCATACCAGACATCTATAGGGATCAAGGACTAACGCGCATGAAGGTCCTTATCATTTTACCCTTTCGAGAGTCCGCTTTGAAAGCAGTGCAAATTATGGGAGATTTGTTATTTGCAAATCAAAAAGGTAAGTAATATAATCTAAAACATCTTACTCTTTGTCTAATGTGGTTTATTACTTTTTTTTTTAGATAAAAAATCTGGCTTACCGATAGCGCGATATGATCGGTTCGTAAATGACTTTTCGGGCGATACATTATATTTTCCGAAAACTAATCCGAAACCCGTTGATTATGAGCAAACATTTAAGGGTAATACGGACGATAATTTTAAAGTTGGTATACGTTTTACGAAGAAAACAATGTCGCTATATTCGGATATAAGTACATCGGATATTTTGATAGCATCTCCACTGGCACTTCGTATGATTATTAACGATAAAGAGCAAGACTTTGACTTTCTCAATTCAATTGAATTACTTATTATTGACCAAGCAGAACTGTTTATAGCCCAAAATTGGGAGAATCTGGTCTATGTGCTCGATCATCTGCACTTGCAGCCACAAAAACTGCCAGAGACAAATTGCCAACGCGTTCGATCCTACTGCCTAAACGGCACATCTCGTTTCTATCGGCAAACTCTACTTTTTGCATCCCATGAGCTTCCCGAATTTCGAGGACTGATAAACAACAAATGCCACAATTATCAGGGCAGAGTACGCATTACGAATCAGATAGAATATGGTGATATTTCCAATGTACTTACACCAGTTGAACAGGTTTTTCAACGTATTGATTCTTCTAGCGTTGAAGCGGCATTCGAGGATCGTTTCCAGTACTTTGTAAGACACATTTTGCCCCAGTACAGTCGATCGGGTCAGTCACACTGTCTGATCTATGTGCCCAGTTATTTCGATTATGTGCGTTTGCGTAATCATTTCAAAAACGAAACGGTTAACTATGTTCAAATAAGCGAGTACACCAAAAAGGAGAAAATATCTCGAGCAAGAGATATATTCTTTCATAGCGGTGCACAGTTCTTGCTATATTCGGAGAGAGCTCACTTCTTCCGGCGTACTCGCATTAAGGGAGTACGAAATTTGATATTCTATCAACCACCAAATTTTCCCAACTTTTATTCCGAAATGATCAATTTGATGTTGGAAACCAATCAGAATCCTCGAGATGGCCTAAAGGATTCGATGAGTGTCAAAGTTATGTACACCAAGTACGATATTCTAGGTTTAAGCAACATTATTGGTAATGAGAACGCTATTAAACTAACCGCTGGCTCCAGCGATACATATTCCTTTTCAAATACCAACTGACCAACTTTTAGACATATAGTGGTTAAATACCTTTTGTACAAATAAAATACGAAATCATTATTGCGTAAGTTTGTTGAATTTCATTTTCATATTTTTATATAGTATACTTTCTGGCGTGGCCTTAGTTTTAAAGTTATTTCCTAAATTGAGATGTTATCTTATTGCGATAAGATAGTAGATAGTAGACGGTGATGAAAGTGCTGCCGCCATCTATCGCTTATAGTTTGCAGTACATACATTTCCCTGGGCGTGCTTATGTACATAAGCTTATGTACATACAAATAAGCTATTTGTCATACAAACGCACAAACGTTTGCGTGTATTTTAGTGCGAATACGTGATTAGGTTTCTCAACGCTATTTAATGGGAATCTCGTGCTCTTGGACTTGGCTATTTATAGATTGTCGCATTACTTATTCCAAATGTGCGGGCATGTCGATTTATTCCATGCCAACAACGCTCGTCGATCTGTTTCGTTGCATAAGTGCGGCCATTTTCCTTTTTGTTTCGCAGGCAAGAGCTTTCGCTAGAGAGCACAAGGCTACAGAGCTTTTTGCTGTGCAGGCCCGGGAGCTTTCGATAAACGGCGCCAATCGAATTAAAACACATGCGAATGTTTTCAAAACTAAACTTTTATTATTGATTGTAAATTGTGTGAGCACAAAAAAAAAAATAAATAAAAACAACAAAACGCAAGAAAATATAATAGTTTTGTAATGTTTATTTAGTTAATCCTTTCTTACTAACCCGTGAGTTAAGATTGTTTTTTGCCATTACTTTCTAATTCAAATAAATAATTATAATTTTATTCATGTTGGATTACAATTTGCAATTTTTCAGGTAACAGGGCTGTCTGAGCAATTAATACAAGATTTATAAAGGTATACAAATCTGACATCCTCGTCGGATATCCTCCTTCACGTTTGTATCGTTTGTTTTCTTTCAAATGGCCGAGACCTTTACCATTTATCGATGACGGTATCAGGAACTAGATAATAGATTACGATATCGATAATTACCATTGAAATTCGTTTAATTCAAATCAAAGCATTAGCAAACTGGAACTGCAACTGCCAAACTGGTACTGGAACTGGAAAACTGGAGAAAGTGAAGGGGGGGCGGCACAGCTCGTCGGCAACAACTGAGGTTGGGGGGAAGCGCTGCTTGCAGACATGGGTTTTAGGGGGGTTTTATTTTTTTTTTATTCGTTTTTATTAAGAAGAAGTAGTAGACCAGCAGTTCGGGTTTCAGTATTTATATTTCGTTATCATGTTTCAGATTTTGTTTTTACATGCTGAATTTGCAATATGAATTCATTCGTTGGTTGGTTGGTTTTTTGTTTTCTACGTTCTTTGTGAATAGGTTTGACCGAGTGTGTGATATTTTTTGTTTTTGTTTTTTGTAGACCATAATGTACAGCAATGGATCTCTCGCATTCACATAGAGTTTGTTTGTTTTTGGTTTTTTTGGCACACTAGTATATCAAAAAAATCGAACAACTTCACATACGTTTTTCTATATAGCAGGGATGGACTTAATTTATATTAAATTAATTAGGTGGTCATCCAATTAATGAAATCGGGGATTTACTGTATAAAATAAAATAATAAATTATTGATCAAACAATGGAA
Organism: Drosophila tripunctata; assembly: GCA_035047385.1. Taxonomy (NCBI): domain Eukaryota; kingdom Metazoa; phylum Arthropoda; class Insecta; order Diptera; family Drosophilidae; genus Drosophila; species Drosophila tripunctata. The sequence continues at coordinate 1,414,088 of JAWNPS010000288.1, forward strand.
TATGTGTGTATGCATTATATATAGAGGCGATTCGCTTTCGAAACATGAAATTCGAATCAATGACGCTCGTCAAAAACAGCTGCTGGGCGAGCATTTGCGGGGCGGGGCGGGGCGTGGCGAGCGGGCGATTCATTCATTACAATAATAAAAAGAAAGCTCTACTTTATAAATCATGATCAGCACAGATCAAGCTACGCCTCCACTGTACAAATCAATGGGTTTGTAGGCGTAGAGTTTTTAGTTTAGTTTTGCAGACACTATATATGTACTATATTTTAGTAGTAATGATTATGTTTTGTTGAAATATATATATATTTTGTTGTTGTTGTTTATTTCACAGCGTCTATAATTTTTATAACAATGTATATAATGTAAATTTAAGTGAAATTTCTAAAATTGGTTAGATGCTTAATTACTTCTTTTTTTTTTGTATATTGACTTTATTTATTTTATTTTATTTTTTTTTTTGTTTTCTTGTATTTTGTTCTTGTTTCTTGAAATGAAATAGTTACCACCATATATATATATGGTATACCATTAATTTGTAATGTACGTACACCCCATTAGCATTGATCCGTGTTTCGAATGCCCCTGACTATAATATTCATTCATTCCTCGGTCGCGTCCTAATCGTTTTCTATCATTTTATTGGAAATATAATTGAAATTTTAAAGTTTTCAGTTGATCGCTAGCAGTTTTCTTTTTAGACCTTGAGAAGAAACCGGATCTTAAGTCGGTATCTGAACATAGAGCCTGAGTCTTATTGGTGGTGGGAGGAGGAGGGATAGAAAAGTAATTGTGATTGATTAAACTAACTGACGAAGATTTCCCCTAATTGAACACACACTACCAATTCTTCAGTTTGTCTGTCGGAAGAAAGATCGAAGCCTTTCAAATCAAATCTTGAAATCTTGTCTCATCTTGTTTCTTATGTACTATGGAATGAATGAACCAATTGTTTGTTAAAATTGTTAAACGAACTCTGGCTGTAATAAATCTACTTAACACATACATAAGTAAATTGAATACAAAATATATATCCGCAATTTCTCCATCCGAGCTTTGACGATCTTACGCATAACAAAAGTATTACACATATATATATATATATTTATAAATATAAATAAATATTGTTTCTATATATATATGTATATATTTGTAAGTAGTATATGCGTTATGTATATATATATAAATATAGGAATTCAGGATTTATCTAATGTATCGAAAATTTATTATTATTAGTTTTTCTTTTTTTTTTTTTTTATTAAGTATGTCCCCTAATTGAAGAATTATTTACATAGATTTACGTATTCATCGTTCGAAGAGAATGCAATTTTGAAGTATTGTACAATAACTACAATTAATTCTTATGTTTTTCAGTTTTGTTTAGGTATATGCTACAAAATCTACGGATGGAACTATTTTTTCTTTCTCTCTTTGAATCTGTCTAGAGGCACTAAACTGAAAGGGATTTGTTAATGGACAAAAACTATTTAAGAAAAGGAAGAACTTTGTAAATAATCATCACATTTCTAACAAAAAAACATTCTCTGAAACCTATATTCCACGTTTGTTTATACAAATGTTAAAAATTAAATAAAAAAGGGTGGATAGTTTCTCAGCTACAGCAGTGTATATACACAAATGATGGAAAAGGCAGGATATATATAAAAAAATAAAATAAAAATTAAAAAAACAAGTGATATTCAAAAAGATCCGAATATTGTTTCTGTCTGTGTATAAACGTAGTATTTAAATAATTGTTAGCTCGTATAAACTATTGACCAGTTGACGGCGTTTGCTTTTAAATTAGGGGGTAATAACTTGATCGCTTATCAAAATATTATAGATTGTAAGTTTTAGTAGTAAATATTCGGGAAACAAATCTATGTTGTTCTTATTGTTGTTGTTGTTTGTTGTTGTTGTTGATGGTGTGGTTAAAGTCGTTACTTTAGGTAATTCTTTTTTGTTTATATTTAGTAACACTTTATGCTAGTAATTAGAATAATGATGTTGTTTTGGGCTTAATGATTATATAATTATGTTCTTAAAGCATCATAGCGTACAGCAGGCCAAAGAAGACAGCCCACATTAACACAATCCCATGCATCTTATATATAGGGCTCTCACCATCTGCGATTTTTCTAGCAACAAATTTCAATGTTTCATCTAATAAAACTACAGGAATTGAGAATTTCATCACAGTTATCCATTCCTCAGCAGACAACGGTGTCACTTGGAAGACGTTCTACAAAAAAAACACACGAAGAGAAAGCATTAGTATCGAATAGAGAAAGTGCTTTTCAGTTCTACTTACAGAAAGTACATCCACATAAAGGATAACAAAGTGAAGAGTGAAGGAAAGGGCCATTGAACCAATCAACCACAAATTGCACCATGGAGGCATGGAAATCAAAGATTGATTCTCGGATAAGCTGTGGAACAAAAAGAGTAATTTGTTAACAATGGAAAGGGGGTTAATATGCGATAAGAGTTTAACGAACTAACCTGTTCATTGCGTTCAACATTTCAATGGTGACGAGCACGGACAGAGCCATGGTCATGGCATGTGGATCGCTGAAGATCTTGCAGTCGACACCCTTGAATTCCTCACCACCGCCCAGGCAGGACAGATGATGGGTCAGTTGCCAGTAGGTTAGGTTAGGACCCTCCGATGAGAACAGGAACCACCAAGTGGCGGCACCAACGGTAGCAGCACCGACATAGAAACCAATGGCCATGTAACTAAACAAGATTCCAAAAGTTATTAACTATTTATAGATTAATTTAGCTATTACTAATACTAACCGGAAGAACAGCCAGCCAGAGATGAGACCTTCGTCGGCTTTCCTGGGTGGTTTCTCCATGATATCCAAATCAGGGGGATTGAAGCCGAGGGCAGTAGCTGGGAGACCATCAGTGACCTAGTATCCAAATATATACATTTCAATAAAGTATATAGTTCTCGAGAATAGAGAATAAACCCACCAAGTTAACCCACAGCAGCTGAACGGGAATCAAAGCTTCGGGCAAGCCGAGAGCAGCAGTCAAGAAGATGGAAACTACTTCACCGATGTTGGATGAAATCAGATAGCGAATGAATTGCTTCATGTTGTTATAAATAGCGCGACCTTCCTCAACGGCAGACACAATGGAGGAGAAGTTATCATCGGCCAGGACCATCTCGGCAGCGGATTTGGCCACAGCGGTACCAGAGCCCATGGCAATACCAATTTCAGCCTTCTTCAAGGCGGGGGCATCATTGACACCATCACCAGTCATGGCAGAGATCTCGTTCATGCCCTGCAGGAACTCAACAATCTTCGACTTGTGCTGTGGCTCCACGCGGGAGAACAGGCGGGAACGTGCAACGGCCGCCTTTTGTTCAGCCGGCGACAGATCATCGAATTCACGGCCAGAGTACGATTTGCCAGTGGTATCCTCATCCTCGGTGAAGACGCCAATGCGACGGCAGATAGCTTCAGCGGTGGCCTTGTTATCACCAGTGATAACAATGACACGAATACCAGCAGCACGGCAACGAACAATCGAATCAAAGACTTCCTTACGTGGGGGATCCAACATGCCGACGACACCGACAAAAGTGAGATTCACTTCATACTGATAGAACTTGCTGGCCTCTCCCAAATCCATCTCCTCGGGCTTCATGGGGCTGTCGGCAACGGCAAGGGCCAGACAACGCAGAGTATCGCGTCCAGTGCCATACTGGCCGGTCAGAGCCAGAATCTTGCTCTTCAGGGCAGAGGTCAGAGGCACCTTGGAGGTGCCAACACGGGCGTGTGTGCAACGATCCAGAACACCCTCTGGTGCGCCCTTGACAAACAATTTGGGTCCAGTGCCGAGGCGGGAGGCCTTCAGGGGTGTGCAGTAGGAGGACATGGATTTACGATCGCGGGAGAACTCCAGAGTGAATTCCTTCTTCCATTTGGTCTCAATCTCGGCGCGGCAAGAGATGGCCGCCGAACGGCGATCCAAACCAGACTTGTTCACATTGAAGGCGTTCAGTTTCTCGGCGAGCACAATCAGTGCGGTTTCGGTGGCCTCACCGACCTTCTCGAATGCCTGCTTGAATTCGTTGTAATCAATGGCAGAGTCATTGCACATGATGCAAATGGTGGCCAATTCCTGGAGAGCATCATAATCGCTAGCCTTGACGCGCTGGCCGCCAAGGAAGAGTTCACCAATGGGTTCATAAGTGGAGCCGGTCAATTCGAATTCGGTGAAGCTGCTGTCGTTGCCCTCGACCTTGTCGAAGATGAACATGCGGGAAACGGACATTTGATTGGTGGTCAGTGTGCCGGTCTTATCGGAGCAGATGACCGATGTGCAACCCAGAGTCTCCACAGATGGCAGGGAGCGAACAATGGCGTTCTTCTTGGCCATGCGACGGGTGCCGAGAGCCAAGCAAGTGGTAATGACAGCGGGCAGACCTTCGGGAATAGCAGCGACAGCCAAAGCGACGGCAATCTTGAAGTAGTAGATGGCACCCTTGATCCAGGAACCACCGTGGGCGGGATCGTTAAAGTGTCCAATGTTGATGGCCCAGACGGCAACGCAAATGATGGAGATAACCTTGGACAGCTGCTCACCGAACTCATCCAGTTTCTGTTGCAATGGTGTCTTGATCTCCTCGGTTTCGGACATCTCCTGACGGATCTTACCGATGGCAGTCATCAGACCGGTGCCAATGACAACACCGCGTGCCTTGCCGGCCGCAACATTGGTGCCGGAGAACAGAATGTTCTTCTTATCCTGATTGACGGCACGTGGATCGGGGATGGCGTCTGTGTGCTTAATAACCGATACAGATTCACCAGTCAGAATGGACTGATCAATTCTCAATGTGGTCGAATAGATGTGAGTGATGCGTATGTCGGCGGGAATTTTATCACCCACAGACACCTCAACCAAATCACCAGGAACAATTTCTTTCGCTCTGATCTTCTGTATACCAGACTTATCTTGACGAACTACTTTACCCATTTCGGGCTCGTATTCTTTGAGTGCTTCAATTGCCGATTCGGCATTTCGCTCCTGCCAAACACCAACGACAGCATTCGCAATTAGAATAAGTAAAATGACTAAAGGTTCTACAAATGCAGTGAACGTGTCTTCATGTTCCTCAAATAGCGCTAATACCTTTAAAGATACAGTTAATACAAATAATGCTATAGTAAATTTAACTAAACTTTGAGAAATTTTAACTTACAAATGAAATGATGGCTGCCAAAAGCAAAATCTTCACCAGAAGATCGTCGAACTGCTCTAAAACTAGTTGCCAAATACTCTTACCTAAAACATAAGATATTAAATTAGTAAGTTACCGTTGCATAAATTTTGTATATATAATCCGCTTTAAATTTTGAATATATAATCCGATTTACACACCTTCCTCAGTTGGCAATTCTGTAAAGAGAGTGAAGAAAATTTGTTAGTAAAGTCATTTTATTGCTAATTTATTTGATGCTTACCATTGGGTCCATATTTTTTCTGGTTAGTCTTGATCTGGTCAAGGGTTAGACCGCGCTCTCCGTCTGTTCCGAAGAAGTTCAGAGTTTGTTCGACGGTTTTTGCGTGACCGTCTTCCATTTTGAATTGTTATCCTCCTCGTACAGTACCCTGAATATATAAATATATACGAAAAATTAAATATACAACTATTAATTTAATGACATTCAATTTGATCACAATATATATACTATATATGATATATAAAAAAAAAACAGAATTGAAATGTCAAATATTATACACGCTCGATTTGGAGGGATAATTTCGATAAGACTTCGAACGTGATGTAATTAATAAATAATTTTTTATAATATACTATGCGTGTATTCGCTGTATTCCAATACAATTTGTTAAGAGCTTAGGTTTTTTATGCTTTTTTCTTTATCTCTCAAGAATCGATAGCTTTGTCTTTGTCTATCAGACAGAACATACGACCTGCTAGGCTATTCTAGATTACTTCCATTGATTGACACCACACTGATAAATGTATATTTTGATCACTTTTTTCTCCCTTTTTTTTGAAATTAGTTTTGAAAGATTTCATAAAAGTTACTTATGAAACAACAAATTTTTTGTAAATCTGAGGGTCATTCATCCAGCTATATAGACAATATACACATATGACTTTTGCTACCTGTTACATCTTTTTTTGTGTACAAGTACAAGTATTTTTGTATTTTTGCGCAATTTCTTGATTACAGGTCGTAAAAATATCTCGTATCTCACAAGTGCACTGAAAAAATATGTGATATGCACACACATCTAACTATACAGACTGAACGTTCGTTCGATTGTTGAATCGTAATTAGAGTTTAGATAAGTTATGCACATAGTATGTACGTATGTATCTATAAACATCATATTATTATATATATTTATTTTCATTACCAATGAGTTTGCTTTATTTTCGCAAACGTTGACTTATGAGATTCACACACGTGTCACTTTTGTTCAACTTAAATATTTGCGAACAACACTCGAACGCACTGCGTACAACTCTATTAGCAAATCATTCAAAAGTGAAAAACTATATTTTTTTAAGTACTTAATTTTTACTGCGACAATTATTTCTATATATATACGTATATTATACGTCCATGGCGCTATTTTATTTTTTATTTATTTTTTGTTCTAAATACATATGTGTACTCGGTTAAAAAAAACAACAGTTCAAAGCCGTTTATTAAAAAGTTTCTCCGGCGTATTTTCAACTATGACATGACAATATCGCATTCAGGGCTGCATTTTTTATTCATATCAATTATCGAGGTATCGATTAACAAAAAAAATGCTAGAAAAAACATTCCAAATCGCATTAATGTTTAGACTATGCAGATAAATAAATATGTATTACATATAAAACATATTTAAATATGAATAAATATGCCACATTTAGGGGTATCGATATAAAAACTGCCAATAACAATCTATGGTGCAACCTTGTGCATAAGCATGAATCCAATTGGAAATGGATTTGCGCCATAATTGAATATATCGAATATACCTATTCTTTTCTTTTTTTTCATAATTTATTGTTTTAATTTATGTGAAAAAAATTTCGTTTTAGGCATATAAGAGTGTAACATGGAAATGCTTATAGCCAAAATGGCCAGACGGATAAATAGACATATGGTCATGGCTACAGCCCTCAATGCTATTTGTAACTATAAATATAAATGTTTGAATTTTGCATTCAATATACCTGAGAACATTTTTTCTCAAATTCTATAAGCTCTTTGGCTTTTGAGCAAATTACGTAAATTTTAATAATGTCACATTTTTGTAGAAACTGATGACAAAATACAAAAAAAAATATATATAATGTTCGAAACAATTTCCGTACACTTTTGAGAGCCAAACATAAAACAAATTCCTATTGAAATTTTAAATTATATTTCTCATTTTTGAGTGAGCACGCTATATGGTATATACATATATGTATGTATTTCTATATGTACTTGATTTTGAGTGTATTTAGGTAGAGATGGGACCTGGCCAACTGCGCTATGCTGAAATATGTGAATCTTGTTGGTATTGTCATCTATTTTTGCCCATCTAGCGAGCTACCAGTTATCTGGCACCACAAAAGAGATTTCATAAAAATTTCTGTTTTTAACGATCGTTCCTATACATATATATATATGTGTGTGTATATATTATGACATGTATATATATGTAATTATGCGATGCGAAGAATTTTGTACAGATTTACCAAACCTATAAATTAGTTTAAGGGGTCAAAAATGTGTACTTGAGTTACGTACATATTTTTTTGTAATGGTAAATTTCAAATACTAATTGATAGGGTATTCAAAAACACACATATATATGTGTAAAAATTTATATAATTAATGTCAGTGTGCAAAAATCGCATATATACCGTCTGTATATATATAAAACAAAGCAATTGTGTTGATGTTCTTGAAATATTCGGAAAATATAAATATATATATACTGATAATATATATAAATATGTACATAATACAGCTCTGTGTGCAGGTATAACACACACATATACAAATACGAAAATATATATATTTTTGGGGGAAAATCATTTCGAGTCTAAAAGATAATGGCTAAAAATAGAACTTCAGCTGCTAGAAGAAACACACATCTGTATATAGGTATATATCTACGACGTATGTGTATATAAAAATACTATATAGTGAATGTGAATATAACTCGGAGTATATACAATACCTATATGTATTTAGCTATATAGATCATGCCTCAAAATCACACCTGCTCTCGAATGTTTTTGTCTTTTGCGATCTTTTCCTTTTTCCGATTACATAATCATTTTGTTCTCACTCACACGAAACATTCCCACATATATAATCGTAGAGATTTCTATATATACTGATAGATCTCTGTACTTTTCTATTTAGCTGTATTTATGGAAGTAAAATTCTGGCCAAGTGTAGGAATAAACAGAGCTATTATTTAATTACAGTTAACTATTAAATATTTACAGGAAACGAGGAATATCATAAAATATTTTCGAAAACTTCGACAAGGTTTTTGATTTTAACGTGTATGTGTATGTATGTACATAAGTAGTATGTATTATGAGTTGTATTGAGTTTTCAATACAGTTTTTTTTTTGTTTTGTCAGTTTTCAATAACTTTGGAAATTTCCATTTGGTAAAACACTTTTTTTTTTCAAAACACCAACTTTATGTACAAATCTGCTTTATTGTGTGTTTTTAAGTTGTAGGTACAATTCCATATGTCCGCGGGTTTTTCCAAAATAGTTTTCGGTTCTTTCAATATTTTCTATTTTATTTTATTTTTTTTTTTACTTTTTTAAGGCACAAAGGTATATGGATATGGTAAATTGGTATATAGTTGCTGATAGTATTTGGTACACTAGTTATGATTTGATTTGGAATTGTTGCAAATATCAATCAACAAAACTTACAATTCTTAATTCTTAACAAAAATTCCGTTATTATATAATAATATTTTTTGTTAGTCCAACGACCACAAGAGCTAACACAAAGATCGCGCTATTATAACGATCAACGGCAACTGAACGCTAGGAGAACGCTGCCCGATGAGAGTGTCTATTTGAATTACAAAATTCATATATATTTGGCAAAATTCCCAAAACTAGATACACTCTCTATTTTGGCCCCGGGCAAATACTTTTAGCACGCACAAACTTTTAAGCACTTACCACCTATCCGACTTTTTGCGGTTGTATTTGTGTACTCACACACACCCTGACACACGTACACTTTTCAAAATTTTCTATTTTTCTTTTTTGTATTTATTTCTCCTTTTGGTAGATATATATATATATACACACATGCATACAGTGCTGTGCACACATGTCGTCTGTATGTCTATACATAAATAATTATCACACATTCAGAACTCATAAGCAGACATATTTTTCTTTATAACTATGTATATATAGGGTAGTACCGTTATTTAATGGATACAGCTGATCAATCGTTCTACAATAAATCCAGCTTCAAATAAACTATAATTTTGATTCTTTACATTATCAAATGCTCTATTATTTTATAATTAAAATTGTTTTTTTTAATATAGGGTATTTGCGAGTCTAGCAAGCAAAAGTAAAACTGAGCAGGTGACATCTCTAACCTCACATATTTGTCTATGTGTGTGTGTGTATATGTATGCATGTACACGTGTATATATAAATACGTTTGTATATGTTTGGATCAGATCGGTTTGTCATCTGGCTGCCTGTCAGTCTGACTGTCTGACTGCTTCGATCTTTAGCAAGAATATCTAGAACATACAAATGGGCCTATAAACATATATCTTGCCCCTTATTCAACTGTATTTATCCCACATATAGTATACGATATGTAGACAGTTTTCCTTAGCAGAGTATCTTGAAGTCGACCCAATGTAATTTTTATAAATTATTATACCCTTGCAGATCGCATTTGTCACGCTTTTCGGTATTGAAGGACGTTTCACTCATATAGGCAAAAACATGCATAGATTTCAAAATTATGCACAGCACAATGCACTTTTATAGGAATAAGTTGGTATAATAATTGAAACTTTTTATATTTTAGTTGTAGGCTTCTAATATGGAACTAATTTAAGTTTATCAGTTATGATACAACAAATACAAATAGCTAAACTTTATTTGCATATTACTGTCTCTATTTGTGTGCATAGCAGTGTTTGCCAAGTGTGTTGTAAGTGTAGCAATGCATATTAGTGCTGGAACTTTTATCGATTTTAGAACCAAAGCATCGATGCATTCATAGACTCGATACTTTGACTTAATGTTAAGGATTTGACTTAATACGAAGAAATACTTGTATTGTTAGTGTTTTCAAAATAACGTCAACTCATTCGGAAATAAACTTATTTTAGTCGCATTATCTCATTAAAAAAACATTATTTTTGTTGTGTGTCTGTGTGGCACACTTAAAAAATTAGATTTTAAACTGTATTTTCCTTGATAAAATTGCGCACCTCTAATGTACATATGTATATGTATGTGCTTGTACATGTTCTTACATAGAGCATTTAATGCAAATATGCATAATAAACTTGTGCAAATTTTTAATGCTTTACTGTGATGACTTTAAAAATAGAATCATCATATAATACAAATTTTTAAAATGATTTAAACCCCTAGGAAATAAGTTAAATTAATGTTTAATTATTTCACATATACATATAAATCATTTAAGCATACAATATAGTTTTTAATATGCTAGTTTTAACAATAATTTTTAAAATATGACAACAGATTTTATTAAATGCAATTATCTTCGTTGAAATCCAGGGCTGCATTCAAGTGCATACATAAAGTGTCAACGAAATAGTTGTCAGTGGAAGAGAATGCCATTTCGATAACTACACCATAAAGGTTTTTTTTTGATAGTTTACATCTTCAAGGTTTCTGTGATTATACCCTTTTAATGGATTATTTATTTGCTGCATTAGTGCAGTTTTCTTCATAAAAATAGTCATGTAATATAGTACAAATATACATACATATATTGTTATATATATAACTAGCTGATCCGGTTTTGCCCGAGTCTTTGTTGTCACACAAATTAATTAGGAACCATTGTGTGATGAAACACAACATTTGGCATAATTGACCTCGATCCCAATTTTCTACTCGCCACTCAATGCATTTGTCAAAAACCACACAATTATTTTTTTTAACACATTTCCACCCAAGGGAGTGCAATTATTTTTTTAATATACATATTTTTAATTTATTAAGACATTTGATTAACTTTTTGACCGAGATCTTGGAAAATGAAATGCATTTATTTAGCATTTAGAGGTGAAATTTGGCAAAGATCCGGTTTAGTACTTACACTCTTATGACCAAAAGGAAACTATAGTGAAAATTGAAAAGAGCTTCCTAGATGTTACGACTCGGTCTGTGCATTTACAAACGCTATATACACAAAATACTACATGAATGAACATATGTATGTACACACATACAAACTCTTACATTAGAAAATGTACAATCAATGAAATGATATATGTACAAAGGTTTTTTGAAAAAGCTTTTATATAAATACATCACATATGTATGTATAATTGCAACCTCTCAGAAAATTGGCAGTGATAGCATATATTATAATTTTATATAGGCAATATAAACTGCTCTCTTCTACACGCATACACATATGCAATAGTCTAGTTTAATATTTTTTACCTCAATTTTGCCATTTGCATTATCAAACATGTTTATCGATTTTTCGTTCGATAGATTGCTTGAGTAAATTCAAAAGTATTTGTTGAACTTGATCTGAAATAGCTTTACTAATAATATATATATTCAGTCTATTAATATAAATGTAATTTTAGGTTGTCACATGAAAATTGTTTTATTTAAGTAAATGCATAGAGTTTACTTATTTAATTTACATAAACATTACACCAATTCTACCAAAAGTCAATATAAAAAGTTATGTTTTTGCTTTAATTAGGCAAACTGCTTCTTAATAACATTCTCAAGTTTTACCGTATCCACTGCAAACTTTCTGATGCCTTCCGATAATTTATCGGTTGCCATGGCATCTTCGTTAAGTAACCATCTAAACTTGCATTCGTCCACAGTGATCTTCTCAATGTCCTGGAGTTTCGCATTATTCACTGACAAATGCGGTTTAACGGCACTCTCGTCATTTTCCAGCTCCTTTAGCAGGGTTGGACTAATGGTTAGCAAATCGCATCCAGCTAGAGCTTTAATTTCACCGATGTTTCTAAACGAAGCACCCATAACCAGTGTTTCATAGCCGAATTTCTTGTAGTAGTTATAGATTTTAGTAACCGACACTACGCCGGGATCCTGCAGGGGTTCAAACTTCTTGGAATCTGTGTTCGCCACATACCAGTCCAAAATGCGGCCAACAAATGGGGAGATCAATGTAACGCCAGCTTCGGCACACGCCACGGCCTGGGCAAAGGAGAACAGAAGTGTCAAGTTGCAATGCACACCATGTTCCTTTTCCAAAATTTCAGCTGCTTTTATGCCCTCCCAGGTGGAGGCCAGTTTAATCAATATGCGTTCCTTCTTAATACCGAAGGTTTCGTACAAGGCAATTAACTTCAATGCCTTTTTCACGCTTTTCTCAGTGTCGAACGAGATTCGTGCATCGATTTCAGTCGATACTCTGCCGGGCACCACTTTTAATATTTCGCAGCCAAACAACACGCACAGATAATCCATTGCTTCAGCTACTTGATTTTCCAAAGATCTGTGAAATATTGAAAACATACATCGTATGAATAATTTGGCTTATAATCAAGTATTTATGGAACAAGAATTCATGCGGAACGATTTAGAGTCACAGTAGTCGTGACTTTGGAAGCTGTGGCATAAGTTGACGCAGCCCTGGAACACTTGGAAATGAAACAGAAAAGATTGTTTACATCTCCAAGCAGTCTTGTTGAGGGTGGAAATTACTCGACTTTATTAATATATACATTACCCAGCTTTAGATTTTCCATAATCAACTGCTTTGCGCACTAGATATTGATAGCGTTCCATAGTTGATGCAGATAAAATAAGCGATGGATTAGTCGTGGCATCCGTAGGCTTATAAATATTAATAGCTAAAAAAAATATAGGCATTTGGTTAGTTGTTAGCGTGGAGAAGCAAGTTATTTTTATATAAACATTGAAATGCTTTAGTAATTGGATCGGCCAGCTAAATTACTCGATCAGCAAGCAGAAGGGAACACTAAATGCTGAGTTTACATTTAATTCGATAACCTGAAACTGCATTTTTTGGCATTCGAATTTCGAGCATTTATTCATGCATGACAGCATTGACTTTAAGAACCTTATCAACAATCACTTTTATTTGTTTTTGTAGTATATGTATACAAACGCACACATTTCTATTGTATAAGGTCAAACAAAAGTCGGACTCACCTTCGGAGTTTAACTTTTATTTGAACTTCATAAAATAAAAATGTGTGGGCAAACAAGTGTATATACATTCGATAAGAATTAAAAAGATAAATTACTACTTCCAATTGGATCTCAGATTGTCTAATAAGCTTCGATTGTAAAACACACTTCCATATGTATGTATGTACATGTGTTTGTCTGTGCTCAAGCCATATAAAGTTATTAGACAACTGCTTGTTTCAGACCGTGTGTTTAAGAAATGTAGTATTAGTATTAAAAGTGTTAACTTACCTTCAAAGTCACCGGTATCGGCAACTATTGTAGTTATTTTCTTAAGCTGTTCCAAAGCCGACATTTTTGGTTTTTTTACCACGCGATCACCTTCCATTTGCCCGTTTGAATGAATGTGGACTAGCGATGACAGCACTGCCCATTTGCAAATCGATAATTATTCACAAATATCGATAGTTATTATTCCAAACGAATAATTTCATTTTTTAACTAAAACAAATATACGAGGTGTTTAATTATTTACACATTCAAGAATTAATCTTATTTATTGGAGAGTTTGGTAGTTTATCTTTTATTTTAGAAAGTGTTTTAGAATTAAACATATGTGGTCTATTGATATATGATTCTAATCACCCTGTGATCATATAAGTCGATTAACTTTATGCGTACATTAGTGGAATTCTGCGAGACTATTTACATACCTAGCAAGAAAATGTATACCCTTAACAAAGTTTTCACATTTAGTTTACTATAAAACTGTTTTCATCTTTTTAATAGGGGGACTCCACTGAATTTATATTTTAACAATAAATAAATTAAAACTTTAATAATATATAAGCTTATAAATTTTATATATTTTTAAAATACAAACTAATATTTAATTACAATATTTTAATTTTGTTCCGATATTTGTATAAAAGAAAAGTGCGAAATTGTACAACACTTTAACTTTCATTTTAATGATTCCCCTAATGAGTTATAAACGTAACGAAATTGTATTGGATATTACAAACGAGAGCCTAGCCCGAAATTTGTGTTATTCTACAGATAGTATTTTTATTTTTTGTAATATATTTAATATTATTCTTTTAATATTATTTTAATGAATACTGACGAGAGAGATACGAATTTAAGAGAGGTGAGCGATACGTCATTGGCTTAATAGTAATAGTATTTTTGTTATTTAAATGTTGGCCATAGAAGGTTTTGATGACAAAATTTACAATGCGTAAGCATTTTATCTTTATTTATGGACTATTATTTTTTTAAAGCTTGTTGGTAATTTATTATTTGCTATTCAAAATAACGGGAGCTGTCAAAACTTTCGTTTTACTTTCAATGTTAAGATATTCCCCGCAGTCTCAAGACACCCGTTTTCGTGATGTGGTCTTACCAAATTTAGAGATACACACTGATATGCGTGTTTTCATAGAGATTGAATCAATTAATTATGAGCTTTCTATACGTATATATTTCAGAGTGATGAACGTTCACAGTTTGTGCCAGTCACAACAATTTGCGATTCGCAGGCAATTCGCAGCGTGGACTTTCATCCCGATGGCAAACTATATGCGGTGGGCTCGAATTCCAAAACATTCCGAATTTGTCAGTATCCCCCGCAACTGTCCAAGCTGAGGTAATTGTAAAAATTATCCACACTTGATACGATACGATAATTTTTTATCGGGTTTTAGGCAAGATCAGCACAGTTATCCGCCATCCGTCTTATGCAAACGGACTAAACACCATAGAGGCTCAATATATTGCACATGCTGGTCGGCAGATGGAGAACTCGTTGCAACCGGATCCAATGACAAGACCATTAAGTATATGAGATTTAATAAGGACACCAATCAGCTGGTTGGACATGAAGTGGAGCTCAATATGCATGACGGTACTGTGCGGGACATGTGTTTTCTGGACAACTCATCGACGAAATCACGACTGCTTGTCAGCGGAGGAGCTGGCGATTGTAAGATCTATGTCACGGACTGTGTGACCGGAATGCCTTTTCAGGTGTTTAGTGGTCACACTGGACACATATCGTCCCTTTACAGCTGGAACAATGCAATGTTTGTATCGGGATCACAGGATCAATCGATACGTTTCTGGGACCTACGGGTAAATGTGGCAGTTAACTCCTTTGATAATGAGTACAAGGGCGGAGCACTGCAGAATTCGCCAGTTACCGCAGTGTGTGTGGATCCCACAGGACGACTTCTTGTCTCAGGACACACAGATAGCGCCTGTGTGCTTTATGACATCCGTGGAAATAGGATTATACAACGATTCTATCCGCACGACGCCGAAATCAGGTACATATATCAATTAATTTACTAATCAAATCAACTAATTGCCTTTCTTTTTTTCCCCCATTTAGATGCGTACGATTCTCCCCGTCTGCTTACTATATGCTGACGTGTAGCTACGATAACACCATTAAGCTTACCGATCTACAGGGCGATCTGGCTAATGATCTGGCCTCTGTTGTTGTAGCAAGGCATAAGGATAAGGCCATTACAATCAGATGGCATCCAACCGATTTTTCCTTCATTTCCACATCTGCCGATAAGACGGCCACATTATGGGCTTTACCTCCATCCTAATTTAAGTAAACATCTATTCTACAACATTTCGGTATATTTGCTAATTGGGATTCACTTATTTCAAAGACATTTCTTTTTAGTTTTTAATATTTATTATAGTTATTTAAATTGGGTAATGAGAGCAAAGACCTTTAAGTTTTATACCTTAAGTTTTTTTGCATTTTATGCAGAAACAAAATAAATTTTGCAATAATGAACAAAGTTTTTTATTAAAGGTGTTTAGTGTAGCTAACATTTATGGTGGAAATGTAAAAAATATTCTCTCAGTACTATGTATTAATAACTAAGATGAAATCGATAATTTATCGAAATAGTGAAATAAAGGCTGGTAGACGTGCATTGCTATTTAATGTAATAATAGTCTAATATTGTGGAAAAGAAAACATTAACAAAAATGAAAATATATTCGTTTTAGGTGTTTTTTACACCATATGTTCTAGTCGTTCATTTTTTACTTCCCTAGAATTCATTCTAATTCATCAAATTGGAGCCAGACTGGTTCGCAACACACTTATTAATTAGTTCGTCACTCAGCGGAACTGTTTTGGTTCAGCAAGAGAATAATGAACCGTTTCGCAGATACTGAAATATTATAATGAGATATTTACATAATTAAAAAATAATGCTATAATAATAATATGACATAGGCACATTTGCATATTTTTCAATACATTTAATTAATTTAATTTTAGTAATGCGCATGAATTGTTTATTTAGCTGGCTATTGCCTTTATCTGTGTACTTTAAATTGAAGGACACAAGGATTAGTATATAGATTGTTAACAATTACTTTCATTATTCGTATGCAAATATGTATGTACATACACTTTGCACCTATTGTGAACTGTCGTTCACAGTGACATACAAAGTTGATCAGTAGTACCCTTAATGTCCCTGAGATCATACTTATTGTAGACATATGTACATACATATTTACATATGCAAATATGTAGAAGAAGTCATGAAGTTTGTTACATAAATTGTGTTAACTTTTATAATGCTCAATTTGCACTTTTGATTAGCACAGTGCGTGTGCATACATATCTATGTACATACGTACATAAAGTATGTGGTGTATATATTAAGGAAAATATGCTGGCGGTTGTTTTTTGCTGACAAACATACATACATGAGTATGTACTTAAGGCAAACAATATATGGATCACGTAGATATGTACTATAAATTGATGTAAGTATGTATGTAGTATGTCTGTACATTCATCGCTGCTTTATATGGTTATTAATTTTTTGTCTAAAGTACAATCGGTATCCAATCCCAAAGTGTGTGCCAAATGCTCGACATTTCTGTTTTTCAGTTACTTTTTTTCATAAATACAACAGTATTTCCCCCAACTCACGACTCCAAATTATATACAGTAGAAAATTGTTTTCTGTTACTCATGCGCCTTCAATATGATAGTTTAATTTTATTCGTACAATTGAAAAGTTCGCCTAATATTTGGAAAATCAAATTTTAACCAAGCTGTGCCATTAACCGCGCAGCAAATTAAGGAAGCTGTGAATATATTTTGCGCTTTATTGTTGTCACCTTGCAAAATAAGGCGATTGCTCAAGTAAATACATTTGTACATACATTACATTATTAATGCCATAGACTGTTTTGTTTGTTTGCATGTACATACAAATGTATGTAGGCTTATCATTACCTACATACTTACATTGCGGTGCTGCAGACATTGCATACTTTTGATTTACATTGTTGATATCTACATATGTACATATGTACATTTGGAAAAATATGCATAAGAGCCTGTCTATTTGTATGTATGTATGTAAACAGTTTTGTCTGCTTAAATTCGTGTGTATTAATATAATGTAAATTTTATTATAAACTGCCTATAGATTTTGATTGTGATGAATGAAACAAGCAATAAATATATTTAATTAATGTTCATATAAATGAAGTTGTACATAAATGTCAATGTAAATTGGGTTAAGTGGTACTTTTACACACGAACGTCACGAGATTAAGATACTGCCTGCGATCAGCTGATAGTGAAAAATACTACTAAATACATACATACACACAGGGTGTGTCATTAAGAGAGCTAAGCTCATACCAACAAGGAAAAGAGAGTGAAGATCGTTGCACCTGTTTACTGCTCTCTTAATTACTCTCTCTCTCTCTCGCTGCCGCTTGCCTTTGTGCTTAATCGAAATTAAAGCAGTACCGTTAGAAATATTTTAAATTCCTATTAGCTGCTTTGTAATTAAAATTAATTAAAATTTCAGGGTGCATTGGAGCTACAACTATGCCGGATAGATTTCAAGTGACAAAAACAGATGAAGAGACTGTATTGGACTATCTGCAGGATGAATCAGCGAGTGGCAAGCTTCTAGGAGATACTCACGAAGACTTACACGGTAATTAAATAGTAATTAAGAACTTGTACATACATAAAAGGCGATGCACTGCTTGCACAAGCAGTGCGCGCGTTTTCATTGTGTGTCAAAAAGGACTCTCGATAAGTGTACTGGGGTAACATTAATGCTTTAGTATGTTAATAGGTTAAGATTTGTATCTGCTAAAGTTCTGGCATGTGCACAAGTACATAAACATATGTATGTATGTACATATGTATAAGAGTATGTATTATACCATGTCCCAGATGTCCCGCTGACACATTTACCGCAAAACCTGCAGATTAAAGCTCAGTGCTAAGAGCTTTAGAGAGCAGCTCAGCACTATGTGTGCGTGAGTGCGTACTCTGTGTGCTTCAAAGGTATTTCAACTGGATGCTGCGAGAGGACTTTCTATACAGTTACGTACGTACGTATGTATCTGCAGCTGGCGCTCTCTCTCGATGTGTCTTTCTCTCTCTCTCTCACTGTGTATGTCCGTGTGGCCCTTGGAGCTCAGAATACGGGGTGAAATTGCGTGTAGACAGAAAGAAGCTTTCGTTTTCATCTCAATTTTAATGCTCAGAGTCCTGGGCAACATAATTTTTATTCGGTAGCATACAACCAGTTTTCTTAAGTTTTTCTATTTAATCATTCCAATACAAAAAAAATAGCACAATTTTAAGCGTCTTCGCTGCCTTTAAAAAATCGCCAAAAATCTAATCAATTCAAATAACACATACGCCAAAATAAAACAATGTGCAAAGTTACATAAAACTCAGGTTCATATATATAAAAAATAAAAAACAGCAAAATACCACTAATCAAATAGTTCTCAATCAAATACAGTAAATAGTGCCTTCAATAAACCATTAAAAACCAGTGCAAACCCAATGCAAATCGATTTTAAACAATATAATTATCTTTGCTTTAATTTCCATTTCGTTGGCATTTTGTGCCTCTTTCATATGCTTCATAATCTTGACGGGCTTAATATTCTTGACCTAGATTTTCCAGCTACACACACATTTCCGAGACGGCTGTCCCAGTTCTCTTTCGGGTTATTAAAGAGAGACTGGGATTTGCTGAATACCACAAAAAAAAAAAAATAAAAGGAAAAAAAGATAAAGGAATTAAGTGGCTTTAACCAAGGCCCATCAAGTATTTTTTTTCGCATCGAAAACTTTAAGAAACAATTAACAGGAAAACCCAACCCATTTTATTATAGTTATTTTAAAAGTGATATATGAAAAATTCTTATACAATTCATATGAAAATCGGTATTTTGTGACTGGTTTGGCGTATTGAATGCGCTTTGCCGTATTACATAATAATAAATTAATGAGATTGTCAAACATTTGGCTTGAAATGTATTCCAAAAATCAGTGTTAGCTAATTTTAAGTAATTCCCGGGATCTTGGGAGGGGTGTAAAAAAGTTGACACTAATCGGTAAGATGCAATGTAAAAGTGAAAAAGATGATTCCAACGAAATGAACATAATGCCATCGGAAACTAATGGCACATCATCTGATACAAAACATGCAGGTATGGAAAACGGGGGCAACACCCTGTATTCTTTTCATTTTATCCATACTAAGTTTTACTCATAACAATATTAACAACGGTTGTGTAGGTCAGGGAGGGCAAGCAGTCGGCGGTGTGGTGGCTGCTGTATTGCTACTACTGCTTGCTATGCTCATAACTGGGCGAGCAAGCAGTGTGTGCGTATAAGAGCATACACACTTATACATACCCCTACTGTTATACGATCATATGGTACGAAAACCTTAACGATTAATTTGTTTGTTTTTTTTTCTTGCAGACGACTCACGCGATGTCCACAGTGCCGAGGAGAATCAGAAGTCTACAATCGACCCAAATTTGTACCTTTACGATGATGATCTGGAGACTAGGCCTCACATTTCAACATTCATTTCATCAATTGCCAATTATGAAAATACGATACCAGCTGCCACCGATCCTGATGCCAAGCCATCGCCACCATCAGCTCGAATGGGTAGATTAACATCCTAAGATCTTATAATGTATCTCAACTAAATATTTTAATTTTAGGCACCTTAATTGGAGTCTTCTTGCCATGCATTCAGAATATATTTGGTGTAATATTGTTCATTCGATTAACATGGGTTGTTGGCACTGCTGGCGCAATTTGTGGATTCTTGATTGTTTTGACCTGCTGCTGTGTGGTAAGTATTACCCCAAATAACCCACCCCTCAATTTGATCTATTAACTTTATATGTATATATATTTTAGACGATGCTTACGGCGATATCTATGTCGGCAATTGCAACGAATGGCGTGGTGCCGGCGGGCGGAAGTTACTTTATGATATCACGGTACAGTTATAACATACCCATATTTATATAGAGTTTTTATAAAACTCTTTTATTTTTTCTTACAGTTCCCTTGGACCTGAGTTTGGCGGTGCGGTGGGGATGTTGTTTTATACGGGGACAACGTTGGCAGCGGCAATGTACATTGTTGGTGCCGTTGAAATCGTATTGGTAAGAAGAATTTTTAATAACTATAAGATATAGTAGACAGTTATTATTTACTTGTGATTTCTTCAGACATATATGGCACCTTGGGCATCTATATTTGGCGATTTCACCAAAGATGCCGAGGCCATGTACAACAACTTCCGAGTCTATGGCACATTTTTGCTCATGTTCATGGGTAAGTCAATGTAAAATCTCCAAAGTTCAAAGAGTACCCATTTAAGCTTCTTACTTTCAAGGTCTCATTGTATTCCTGGGTGTCAAATTTGTCAACAAGTTCGCGACGGTTGCTTTGGCATGTGTAATATTTTCCATAATCGCCGTTTATGTTGGAATCTTTGACAATATTCATGGCAATGAGAAGCTATAGTAAGTATTATTTGTAATCTAGCCCAGGGTGTATTTATAAGGTGACGTATTCCAATTTGGTGAGTTCCTAAAGTTAATTTAACACAACTTGGTCCTGTAACTTGCCAAAAACGTGCTTAAAATTCATTTCCGACCCTATAAAGCATATATATTTATAATCAACATAAAATTTCTAATCGATTAGCATCATTTTTGGGAAAAAAAATTTTTTTTAATTTTTTTGAAAAAGTTGTAAGGGGTTGATATGGAAATTTTGGAAAAAATTTTGAAAAAAGAAATTTTTCGGAAAAGTTTAAATTTTAGATGCAGTTTAAATAATAGCGCTAAATACAGTTTAAAATGGTATTCCGTTCGAAAATCGGTCAATTTTTTCTAAAGATTTCATAGTTTAAAGTTTCGGAAAAGTTTCATATAAGGTAAAAATTGGATTCCAAACTGTAAAAAGATCCCTAGGAATACGTCACCTTTCAAGCCTATATGTATAATACTAATTTCTATTCTATATTGTACAGCATGTGTGTGCTGGGCAAGCGTCTGCTGAAAGATATACCAATCGAGAACTGTACAAAGGAGGATCCATTGCTGTTCGACTTGTATTGCCCGAATCATAAGTGCGACGAGTATTATCAAAGTAATTGAAAGAATGTCAAATCAAAATTCGTAATGTTTTTTAATGTAAATCATAACTTAAACACTAGATCACAATGTGACCCGGGTAAAGGGCATCAAGGGTCTGGCCAGTGGCGTCTTCTATGATAATATAATGCCATCGTTTTTGGAGAAGGGACAGTTGATTGCATACGGTCAAAATTCGGTTGATATTGAGAATATTGGCAGTGAGTCGTATAATCAAATTATGGCCGATATAACGACAACGTTCACACTGCTCATTGGCATATTCTTTCCATCGGTCACAGGTAATATATATAGATATATATATAGAGACTCTCTATCTTTACATTTTTTATATAATTTCCTTCATTTAGGCATTATGGCTGGCTCGAATCGATCGGGAGATCTGGCTGATGCCCAGAAGAGCATACCGATTGGTACAATTTGTGCAATTTTAACCACAAGTACCGTCTATCTATCCAGTGTTTTGTTCTTTGCCGGAACCGTTGATAATCTTCTGCTGCGCGACAAGTAAGAATCTTCTCTAAACTTTCTATAGTTTCTCGTTCTTTAAAATATGTGTGAATTTTCTTTAAGATTTGGTCAATCGATCGGTGGCAAATTGGTGGTGGCCAATATCGCGTGGCCCAATCAGTGGGTTATATTGATTGGTTCCTTCTTATCCACCTTGGGCGCTGGCCTTCAGAGCTTGACGGGAGCACCGCGTTTGCTCCAAGCAATTGCTAAGGATGAAATTATACCCTTTCTGGCCCCATTCGCCAAGTCTTCGAAGCGCGGAGAACCTGTGCGCGCTCTGCTTTTAACCATTGTCATCTGCCAGTGTGGCATTTTACTAGGTAAGCTAGAGTGTCTTCTAGCTGTGTATTAAATAGTTTCTTAAATACATGTTTTATAATTTAAGGAAATGTGGATCTTTTGGCGCCTTTGCTCTCCATGTTTTTCCTCATGTGCTATGGCTTTGTTAACTTGGCCTGTGCCGTTCAAACACTGCTTAGGACCCCGAATTGGCGACCCCGTTTCAAATTCTATCACTGGAGTTTATCCCTGCTGGGACTGACGCTCTGCATATCTGTTATGATCATGACATCCTGGTACTTTGCACTCATTGCCATGGGAATGGCAATTGTTATATACAAATACATCGAATATCGAGGGTAAGTAGCCGTACACTCGATTCTTTATATTGTTAATATATTGTTTGATATATATTTATAGTGCCGAAAAGGAATGGGGCGATGGTATTCGCGGCATGGCGCTAACTGCAGCTAGATACTCCCTACAACGGCTCGAAGAAGGCCCACCGCATACGAAAAATTGGCGTCCACAGATCTTGGTGCTATCAAAACTGAACGATAACCTAATGCCAAAGTATAGGAAAATCTTCTCCTTTGCCACACAACTGAAGGCTGGCAAGGGTCTAACAATTTGTGTGTCTGTGATAAAGGGTGATCACACAAAAATCTCAAATAAGGCCGCCGATGCAAAGACAACACTGCGCAAATACATGACCGATGAGAAGGTTAAAGGATTTTGTGATGTCCTTGTGGCCCAGGAAATTGGCGAGGGTCTAAGCTCAGTGTAAGTAGTGCTTGGGATCTCTTAGGATCTTTCGCTCACTACTCGTTTATTTGTTGTGCAGCATTCAGACAATTGGCCTTGGAGGCATGAAGCCAAACACTGTGATCATTGGCTGGCCCTATAGCTGGCGCCAGGAGGGTCGTTATAGCTGGAAGACTTTTATTCAAACGGTGCGAACTGTCGCTGCCTGCCATATGGCATTGATTGTGCCCAAGGGAATCAACTTTTATCCCGAATCAAATCACAAAGTAAGTCAATGAGAATTTTAGAGAGTATACTCAACTTTAATTGTACGTTTTACGTTTTGCGTTTTGGCAGATTGGTGGAAACATTGATATCTGGTGGATAGTCCATGACGGTGGTCTGCTAATGTTGCTGCCCTTCCTGCTGAAACAGCACAGAACATGGCGCAATTGCAAGCTTCGCATTTTTACGGTTGCTCAAATCGAAGATAATTCGATTCAAATGAAGAAAGATTTGAAGACATTCCTTTACCATCTGCGAATTGAGGCAGATGTTGAAGTGGTTGAAATGGTAATACTTGGTATCGAACATATATACATATAATTATTATAATTATGCCAATTTACTATACAGAACAATAGCGACATTTCGGCATATACTTATGAGAGAACTCTCATGATGGAACAGCGCAATCAAATGCTTCGGGCATTAGGTTTAAATAAAAAAGAGAACTCCAAAGTAGTGAGTATAGATCCCCATTTTATTTGATTTGATTCGACTCATACATATACACATATTGTACATATCCATAAGTTATCATCAATAAATATATACATATCTGATATACATAGGATGATTTATCATTTATCGCACACCTTTGATTTCATTGAATTATATTCAATTAAATGAATTGCTTTCGTTTTAATTTCGAATGTTAATTTTATGTTGTTAAAAGTACGTTTTATCCGACAAATGATATCGTTTTTATTTTAATAACAAAACTATTTGAGATCAATTTAAAAATTTCACACTTTGTATATTTGATAAAAGGTTCAAACTATAATGGATTTTAAGGAAACACCCAGTGATAATAAGTTATCTTTGGTAAAGCAAAACAAACATATGAACATATCGAATTTCGAATCTATAATACAATATAATTATATACATATATGTATCTTTATATTATTAGTACAATCTATATAGGCGTATCTATCGATGTTATCATAAGTACATACTATATTATCCATGCATATACATGTATACTCGTACATACAAAAGTTTCGTGCATTTTTTTAAAATCATACGTTAAATACCTCGCTCGGTTCATAACTTCCTTGAGCCACTGTAATGGGAAAACATTATATATACCATATATGTGTGTGTTTTGTTTTTTTTGCTATTTTTTTTTAAAGATATAATGCATGGAAACATTTGAAATTTTTCTCGATTCCTTCGACAACCACAAACATACATAATTCACTGTGTTCCCTTGCGAAACGCATTCGTATACCCTGCAATCATTATGTCTGTCCGTTGGCATATACATATGTAGGGAACTGTATACCACTGTGGTGGCGCCATCTATCGTGCTTAGCTTGCGAATGTATGTGTATGCAAATATTTGTGTTAGGCTGACAACAGGGTATCTTCTAGTCGGAACAACGCACACTACAAACCCATGTGTACTTGTACTTTTTTAAAGTTCTTCTTCTTTTTGCACGTTCTACAAGTTTGTGTGTGTATTTGCATGTGTGTAAGAAAAGAGTGATCGACTAGGGGATACCCTGCACACTGATTGGATTGATAATTATCTTGAAGCTTGTGTATGAATTCTCTACCTATAATAAGTGATAAGGTGTTGGATTTTATAGCTAAATATCTAGTTACTCAAATTAATATGAATAAAAACATATATAGACTGTATTCATAAGATCCTTTTCGGCAAATTGTGCTAATAGGTCACTTCTGTTTTAGCCTTGGTAATAACCAAATGAATGTATTCAATTGCATTTACAAAACTAAAGATTATTTTTGCTTTATCTAAAAGAAATCGAATTTCAATTTGGTTTACTACCGAGTCTATAGCATAAGTGGGCCTAAAAATACACATATTGCCCAGCTGATTGGACCCCTATATGTTTGTATATGTATGTAAATACTTTACGCTAACAATTTCAGGTTCAAACAATTGTAGACCACCATTATGACGCCGTTAAAACAGCGTCGAAAGTTCGGTTTGCCGATCCTACCATAGAAGAAATACAGAATCACGTATGTATTCGTAATCATCCTAATATTATTATAATAATAACTTACTAACAAAATAAAAAAGAGTAATAATAATAATTAGAATACGATCTATAGTTTAGTTAACCTCAGGAAAATCGTGATACTTACATACAAATTAAAGTTAATATTTTGAATTAAAATCAGATTCGTGAGATCCGTTCTTAATCCCAGTTATTTAACTTTAAATTTCCTTTTTTGGTTTTTTTTTTTTTTTTTTTTGCTGTTATTTACTTGTTTTGTTATATACGCACAGGTGACAATAGTCCTTAAAACAATCATTTTCGGTAAATGAAACGATTCTTATTATTCGTGTTATATAGGATGATTCTCACAATGAGGAAAAACGCAATTCAATTGATTCAGATGGTCCGGAGACTTCGGAAACACCTGATATTACATCTAACAAGGACGAGTCAACTGAGAAAGCTGACGGAAACGTAAAATCGAGTGTGAAACCGTAAGTATCCTTCATTATTAAGGAAATATTCATATAATTTATTCATATACACATGTATTTTGTATTATTTACAGAGATGAATTTAATGTTCGTCGCATGCACACGGCAATAAAACTGAATGAAGTTATAGTAGAAAAATCACAAGATGCCCAATTGGTCATTATGAATTTACCAGGTCCCCCGAGGGAAGTGAGAGCGGAACGTGAAAGCAATTGTAAGTCCCCTTATTTTCTCAATGTGAATTTATACTTCAAGCACCAGTTATTAACAATTTCCCTTTTTTTAATTACTAGATATGGAATTCCTGGAAGTTTTAACAGAGGGTCTTGAAAAAGTATTAATGGTTCGTGGAGGAGGTCGTGAAGTAATAACAATTTACTCTTAAGAGCATTAATCGCTCAGTTTTTAAGAGTTCGCAACATTAGACAAGTTTAAGAATCAATCAAATTTTTGAATGAAGGTTATTATTAATTTGTTATATTAAATCATATGTCCAAATATTTTATTTTTACGTAAATAAAATATCAAAAATTGTAACAATAAATCCAATGTCTACATTTGTTTTCAGTAGAGTGATATAATATAAGTTGTTTAACACAATGGGATAATGTCGTTGCTTAAATGTGGAAAGCGGAATAAAATGGCAATGAAACAAAGTATTTTTTGATTGCTCAAAAAAACTGCTAGAAAAACTAAATTTATCGATAATAAGTTGAACAAATTATTGCTTGCTATTTTAAACTTGACAATGTGTCACTTATCATCTTTAAAATTAAATGAAAGATAACACTTAGATTTTGCTAAAAATGAACTAGTGTGTGGTCTTTGAAAAATGTGGCCATGACACAATTTATGTCTAAGACCGATGTTCGCTCAGCGCCGCTATCTTGCGAAGACAAAATGGTAAGCTTTAAAAATTATGTACCCCAATTACCCTGTGAATGAAGAACGGAGGCATTTTAAAATGTGTATTCCCTGGTCACCCTGTGAAAGCAGACCTTTTTGTTCGGCAACTTAACGGCGTGCTTTTCATTCAAACAGTCTTTCGGTTGAAGGTATGTATAGCTAATAAGTAATATTTAAATTAATATTGTGCTCACATGATCGAAATAAGTACATTAATGTATTTATAAGTTTTTAATCATTTATGTGAATTTTGTTAGTTAAAGGCATACGCATATGCGTGGAACAGTTTTAGCTAAAGTACAAAGTAACACGTGTTTTGCGAAAATGTAGTGTACACTGTACAGGAATGTACCCTTAATGTTTTCCGTCTAGTTTTACTAATAGTTACTTCAAACAGTTTATATTACTATGTATGAGGAAATGTCGAGTGTGTTTATCTAATTCAAACATGTGTTAACAAATTCAATGTAAGCATTTTGCATATCTACGCATTTGCAATAAAAAAATGTGTATGCCATACATGCACACGTATCTATATGTATCTGTGTGTATGCATGGCATGCTGATGTACTCATGCTTTATTCGTTTGAATGTGTATGTGTTTTAATTAAACATTTTCTTTTATTTATGGGAGTGTCCGATGGTCTATAGAGCAATAATTATATACATAGTGAGAGAGTATTTATGCATTTGCATGTGTTTCAGAAATCTGCATTTATATTGGAAACAATGGACGCACCACCAGAGGGAAATATCGATGCCGAGTCGTGCAACGAAATCGATGACGATAAATCGAATTCCGACTGCCAATCAATGTAATTATTAAAGTTTTTATACATATGTACAACTTGAAACATGTATTTTAAATGGAAATGAAATTTAACAGGCCGGCTTACATGAATTCGGTGCTCCGTCGGCAGTTTTTACAACAAATGGTGAAATCTTTGCCGAAAGCTGTACAAAACAGAATCGTCGTATTAAAGAATTCGCAGCTGGAGCAACTGAAATTGGAAGCCGAATTCTTCGAAGAGGTTTACAAGCTGGAGAAGAAGTATCAGTTGAAATATCAGCCCATGTTTGAGAAGCGCAAAGAGATCGTTTCCGGCACCGTAGACCCAGCTGAAGAAAGTCCCAAGTGGAAGGAGCCCGAGAGTCTGCCAATTGATGGAGAGGTCGGTGATAGCATTCGCGAGTCATTGAAACACATTAAGACTATGCCTGAGGATGCCAAGGGTATTCCAGACTTTTGGCTGACAGTCTTCAAAAATACAGCCATATTGTCCGAAATGGTTCAATCCCACGATGAACCGGCAATGCGCAAGCTTACCGACATTGTGATTAAATACGATGATGAGGTTAGTTAATTAATTGATATTATTTAAATTATTTGAACAGTATCTTAAAGTTTCTTTCTTATCTTTGCAGCATTCATACCTTTTGGAGTTTCATTTCGATAAAAATGAATATTTTTCGAATACTGTGCTAACAAAGCAATACTTCCTGAAATCCGCTGTTGATCCCGAAGATCCATTCGCATTCGAAGGCCCCGAGATTTACAAATGCAAGGTATGTAGTGTCATCGCTTTAACCAAAACTACATGCATATATGCAAAATGTTAATTGTTTTTTTTACAGGGTTGCGTTATTAACTGGGAAAAGAAAATGAACTTGACAGTGAAGACCATCAGGAAGAAGCAGAAGCATAAGGAACGCGGCGCAGTGCGCACCATTGTCAAACAGGTTCCTACAGATTCCTTCTTCAATTTCTTTAATCCACCAGAAGTTCCAAGCGATAAGGAAGAAATCGACGATGAATCTCAGCAAGTAAGTTGGCTTTTTTTTGTTTTTGTTCGAACCAATTAAACTTTTATTTTATTTTTTTTTTTTATAGATATTGAGTACCGATTTCGAAATCGGTCACTTTTTGCGTGCGCGAATTATTCCAAAAGCTGTGCTTTACTACACTGGTGACATTGTTGATGATGAAGATGATGACGACGATGATGAGGAGTACGAGGATGAGGAGGATGATTCCGAGGACGATGAACATGAGGGGGACGGTGTCCGTGGAGGTGGAGGTGGACGCAAAGCACCAGCTGGAAAACAACCGTCGCCAAACGACTGTCCTAACCAGTAGTAGGAGGGTATATATGATATCTTGATGCTTCAGCTGCAAAATTTTGTATATAAAGTATACACACAGATACATACATATATATTTTGGTGAATTAAAACTTCAAAGAATGATACTTGATAACTTTGTTTATATTTGTTCAAGTTATTTACTGAAAAGGTAACTAAATTAATTGTTTATTTTGGCGCCTTTTTTAGGGCGTGCTTTTATCTACATATTTCAAACTGTGGTCGATAACTTTTAGAGATGTCACTTGTCTACATATTTCTGCAACTGTATGAATTGTCGTTTCTCGATAATCTTGAATTCCTATCGATAATAGTCATGATCAGTGATCTTTTCGTGATTATAGCGATATTTCCCATAACATTTTATGCATAATTTGTATTGTATATTATGTAGAACCGATTATGTTTATCTTCAAGCTTTCGTGTCAACAAAATGAAACACTTAAATACATTTATATACGTAATATTATGGACCTTATTGTTTCTTGAGGCTGAATCCAAATTTAATCCGAAACAAATTTTTCTAAGGCGCGGACTTTTTGCTGGGACGTTGAATGAAACATTGGGTAGGTTGATAAATGTAGTATGTAAATATCAATGTTTCTTTTAACTAAAGAATACATTGCTTACAGATTATCAGCAGCCGAGGGCATTTAAACCTGATGTAAAAAAAACAATGACTGTACAATTCTATAAGTAAGTTAACTTGGCAAGTTACCACAAGATTCGAATTTCCCCGCAACTCTGCTTCCAGAAATAATACCAAAACATTAGAGACATCAGTGCCGCTGAATGGAAATATGCTGGAAGCCTCAGGATGCAAGCCAACCGATAAATTTTCGATAATTCTGCACGGCTGGATTCAAAGTTGTTCTGATGAGTGGGCGATAGCATTAATTGATCGTGAGTTGTTGTAATTTAAATAACTTGCTGTAGATTAATACGAAATTTAATTCAACAAGGGCTTAGCTATTATCGCAAAGGCTGTGTAATATGCATCGATTATAGCACAGTGGCCAGCTCCTCCTACATGCGGTAAGAATTGTATGTACAAAACATACTTGTACTTAAAACTGTTTTTTTTTGTTTGTTTAGCTTGTATGCCAAATTTGAGCACATAACAGATGCCATTGTTTCTATTGTGATTGGCCTCATACAATATGGTTTCGATCCCAATCGAGGATACCTATTTGGCTTCAGTTTCGGTGGTCAGCTGGCATCTGCCGTCGGCCGATCATTGCGACCGCATTTCTCACTTGCTAATATCGACAGTAAGTATTTGGGGATATATATCACTATACATTTTTACAATAATTTAGCATCTTGAAATTGTATTCTTTCTTGTTTAGCTTGTGATATGGCTGGACCTGGCTTCGATCCAATTGCCGTGGACCACTCGAAAGCTGGCCAAAATGTGCAGTGCTTTCACACGAGTCGCGACAAGGGAACTTTGATACACTCCTGTCACAGAAACATTATGTTTGGCAGCTGTGGACTCAGTCAACCCTCGGTGGCCAGTCAACTGCATCTGGGTAGTCACGGTTTGTGTGTCGAGATCTACATCAACAGTTTCGATTATCCGTTTTACGCTCTCAAATCACCGCCCAGCGAGTGTGTATCGTTTACAGCAGCCGCTAAGATTCCAAATGATTATACCGTCGGATACGATGAGCACTTTAACAAGTAGGATTACCTTTAATTCTTAACTATATATATATATGTTAAATTTTAATTACTTATTTTTGTTTTGTGCACTTTTAGGCAAGTGATGGGCAAAGTCTTTGTTCCGACGAGTTTACATTATCCATATAATCTATCCAAAAGGGAGCTGCAACTGTTTTACGAGTAATCGAGAAGCTAATGTACTATAATAATTTAAATAACTACCTCTTATCATTTTAATGCCACAGTGATCAGTTTACATATGTTCTAGCAAAATATACAGGGAGAGTACGTTTTACATGTGATTTATGTTTAATTGATGGATTTTGCTACTGAAAGTTCTGTCCACTGGACTACCAAATGAATATTGAAATTACCAGTTGAATTACCGGGCAAACAGAAATAAACAGTACGCAGCAACATATCCGGTGGCAGCTACAGGAAAATCTATCAATTTGAACCCTTTTCAGCGACCGTTTTGTTTGAATTTCTGCTAACAGTGTATAGATAACAGCACGCGCACACACTCGCCTTCGCCAAATTTTAGCTGCACAGAGCCCAAAATTTCCTACAACACCAGACGAACAGAAATGAGCAGCAAGCAACTGAAATTCGTTTGAGCCGCTCTTCGCGCGACGAATGATGAACGAATGATTGTTTACCTTTTTAGACGCTCGCCTCTCTGAGCGTACGCTTGATAACCTCACTCTTTTAGGCACAGGCCTCTCTCTGAGCGGCCTAAGCTTTAAAGCGCTCTCTGAACGTTTCGGCGCTCGCTTCTATTGAGAGCGTCCCTTTGTTTACCTCTCAAGCGCACTGCGCTCTGAGCGGCTATTAGGCGCACGCCTCTCTGAGCGGCCTGAGCTTTAAAGCGCCCCCCTGGATGCTTAACCCTGGTAACCCAATCGAAATTCTATTCTATTAAATCTCAAGCAAAATAAAAAAAAACACATTTAATTTTAATAGTTAATTCTTTTAATTCTTAAAATTGTATTCTTAGTCTATTCAAAACATTGTTACCTAATTGATATGTTTTTACAGGCTGTATTACTATGTTACTATAGCTTGATCGGGCGCTCTTTATATATCATGTTTATGAAAACAAAAATAAATATGTAGTCGTTCTTATGACCACTAAATAATATTGTAGTCTGAACTTAAACAAAGTAAATCAAATTCTTAAAATAAAAGCTAAAATCAAAACAATTTTTCACACAAAAGTTTTCTAAACTAAATAGATTTGACAAAGAGTTTTATATATATATTAGGTTGGGGAAAAAGTAATGCATTATATATATATTATTTTCAAAATTCATTTATTACGGTTTGGACAGTCCGATTTAATTCAAATATGTGCCGTTTTGTTCATTGACTTGTTGCCATTTTGAGGACAACTTCAAAATTCCCCGCTCAAAAAAGCTCTGGTCCTTGCTGTTAAAAAACTCGACCAACCTAGTTTCGCAGTCCTCTTTTGAATTAATTTTTTTACCTACAAGAAAATTTTGTAAGGACAAAAAAAGGTGATAGTCACTTAGTGCTAGATCCGGACTATACGGTGGATGCATTAAAACTTCCCATCCGAGCTCCCTAAGTTTGTTGAGCGTCATTATAGATGTGTATGGTCTAGCCTTGTCCTGGTGAAAGACAATTCCTTTTCTATTGGCCAATTCTGGTCGCATTTTGTCAATTGCTTTCTTCAAAAGGTCTAATTGTTGACAATAGGGGTCTGAGTTAAGAGTTTGTCCATATGGAAGCAGCTCATGGTAGATGATTCCCGTCCAATCCCACCAAACGCACAGCAAAGCCTTCCTGGCAGCTAGACCTGGTTTGGATACCGTTTGAGCTGATTCACCGCGTCTTGACCAGAATCGTTTTCTAACAACATTGTCGTACGTGACCCATATTTCATCACCAGTCACCATCCGCTTCAGAAATGGGTCGATTTCATTACGTTTCGACAAAGATTCGCAGATGGAAATTCGGTACAGTATGTTTTTTTTGAGGCACCCATATGTCTAGCATTTTACTGAATCTAGCGTTTTGTAAATGCCTTAAAACTGTTTTGTGGTCAATGTTAAGCTCTTGGGCGATGCTGTGGCTGCTGACATGCCGGTCTGCTTCAGTTAGCTCCACGATCTTATCAGAATATTCGACGAAGGGTCTACCAACTCTAGGTGCATATTTAACGTCGAAATTTCCGGATCGGAATTTTCGAAACCAAAATTGTGCATTACTAGTCGATACAGTAACGGGGCCATAAACATCGTTCACAGTTTCAGTCGCCATGCTTGAAATTTCGAATTTTTAAAAAAAAATTGCAAAATATAGCGAATTTTTTCTTTGTTGATCTCCTTGCTTAACAAAATTTCTCTCATAATAGAATCGACCCAGAAAAAAATTTACTACACTGCATTTTAAAGAGGAAGCCCACTTTTCTAAAAAGCCCAAGTTTAAGTCAGTGAGACCAATAGTTTAGAAATTAGAGCATACCAAAGCTGACAGAAAAAAAAATAACCCATAACTTTTTCCCCAACCTAATATATATGTAGATTTATTTATTCTAACAATTTACGGTGATTTTATTATGTCAAATAATGTTTTCTTTTAATGCGTCACATACATACACAAATGTAAAAAATACAATATTGCATAAGAAATGCTTAATTGTTAATGTAATTGTTAAGTTCATTAAACATTAGGCAGAATTCTTTTCGTTATCATCAAAATCCAATGTGTTGAGAACATTGACGTCCAGGTCTGTATCTGCATACTCCAGTATATTGAAATCATCACCGATTTCCGAAGTCAACGATTTCAGTAGATCATCGTCGTCGTCTCCGCCGAAACCGCCCAAAATAATATCGCCAAATCCAACATTTTCCAGCTCAACGGCAGACGAGCCCATACCTCCTTCCTGTGCGTCTGCCATTTTGATATCCAGAGGATTCTTAACATCCTGCTCTAGACTTCGCATTTCCCCATGCTGGGGATTTCCGCTCATGCTCAGCATCGGATTGTTTTGGGTCATTGTAGCATTCTGTATGAGTCCCAGTCGGAGTACATCGTTTTGCATAAAGTATTCCGAATTCGATGACATCATCATGGCATCCGAATTGGTCTTTTGTAGTAGATTCCTCAGCTTCTTGTCACCCACTGGCTCTGATCCATAGGATTGATTGTGCTGCTGTTGTTGTTGCTGTTGTTGTTGCTGCTGCTGCTGCTGCTGTTGCTGCTGCTGCTGCTGCTGCTGCTCCATGCGCTGATCAACAGTTGCTATTTTTAATGATGACGGACCCGGAGCAGCAACATGCATGGGAGTCCTTTGAAGTGTCGTTTTAACAACCACATTTTCATTCAGAATGGGAGTGGTAGGATGTGAATTTGGAGTGTGTATAGGTGAAGGACCCATATAGCAGCCCGCATCGTATGAAATGCCATCTGATCAAGAAACATAACAAACATAAATAAAGGTAAGTAATAAAATAAATGCTGATAATCATGAACTTACTAAAGTTGTTAAAGGAAAGGACTTCCTTGGGCTTTGCAGCATATCCTTTGCCAGCGCGATTATCGTCTGGCTTTTCCTGTTTCACCGGTTGACTAATCTTGCACTGCTCCCGCCGCTGTCGCAATGCGGAACGATTATCCTTGGCCTTTTGCAAGAAGGGAGCCTTCTTCTCGTTGCATAAGGAACGCCA
This sequence comes from Drosophila tripunctata, assembly GCA_035047385.1. Lineage (NCBI taxonomy): Eukaryota > Metazoa > Arthropoda > Insecta > Diptera > Drosophilidae > Drosophila > Drosophila tripunctata. The sequence continues at coordinate 1,448,703 of JAWNPS010000288.1, forward strand.
GCGCTTTAGGATCTGCTTGCAACGATCATTCCAGTTGGGGAATAGCACCTTCAGATGCGAATGCTCTGTATTTGCATACAAGACAGCCGATATAGTCGCCATTAAGCCAAGATCTATAGAATAACATAAATATTAGTTTAAAGAAATTTACATTTAATTATAATAAATACCTTCGTCTTTGCGCATTTTCTCGGCCGTCTTTTGGGTGCCCACATTGATGCCCTCCATGCCGGTTGGTTCACTTGGTTTCGTCTCCTCCACTCCAACTCTCTTCTCGTCCATATACTTGGTCTGTGCCTTTGCCTGATAATGCATTGGCGATGCTTTGGCTGTGATATTCGCGGGCAAGTAGAGTTTACTGTGGAACTTTTGATCCTGCGTCAGCTGCGGCGGCACCGCATAGTTCTCCACATAGACAGTTGGCTCACTAATACACCAATTGAGTTAATAAGAATACTTTTTAAATTGTTTATAGCTTACCTTAAGACGTTTTTTATGTTATCAGCAGCAGCTGTCATAAAGTTGACATTTTGATTTGTGCCATCCAAACCGGCCATAGCCTGCGATGCCTAAAAGATATAGAAGCTAAATTAGACTTGAGTCAGCAGAGAAAGTATATATGTATATATATACCAAAGGATCCATAGAATGTTGTATATTATTGGAAACACTCGCATTCCTAGCCAGCTCTGTCATGGAATTGTCTGTATTAAAAAGTTTCTGCATTAATTGAATCTCTTTAAATTGATTTATAGATTAATTGCTTACCAAAGAGCGCTGCATCCGGCACCAGTTCTTCATTCTGTTGTTGCGTTGCCATGGCAAACTGATCTCCAAAAATGTTCTTATTGTCGGCCAGAGATAAAGGCAGTGGTGAAGGCTTCTCCTGCTTGGCTTTCTTCAGCGATTTCGCTGGACTTTTGGTGGCCAAATTGGCATCGTCGTCTGGCTTTTTACTATTCGAGTAGGTGAAAAACATTTTCATTGAGGTATCGATTTCATCCGAGGATTCGGAATCATAGACGACAACATCTCCAGACTCCAGCAGAGGTTTGCCAAAGAAGGCCTCTTGCAAATAGGCCGGATAGGCTTCAATGAGTTTATTCTTTTGCTTTTTCCGTATGATTTTCTTCTTCTTGTCCACCACCAGCACCGAATTCAGCTGATCCACCGTATTATCCTCGTTATCCTTTTTAAGACCACGATTGCGTACAGCGAAACCGCCGATTCCCAACTTTTGCAGATTGCGTTGTCGCTTTTTACGCAACACATGAACCCCGTCGTCGTTAGTGGAAATGGAGAAGCCCTCGGGCACAGCCCCTTCCCCCCTATCCCAGATCATGCCATCTTTGTACTTGTCGCACGGCAGTTCATCCGACACCGTCGCATCCAGTTGTCCGTCCTTATTTGAATTCGCCATGGGCTGTCGCATCTTACGCTTGCGTTTAATCTCCGTAGACAGCGATTTGATCATGTTTAAACCATTCTCACTCAGACAGACGCCGTCAATCCAGTGTATAGCCTCCGTGCTCTCCAGCAACTCATTGCCCAATAGCACATTACGATCTGATATATTAAGATTCTTTCCAGTCTCCAGGCTATTCTCGGGCAACAGTTTTGATGTGCTCACCAGGATTTCAGTGGGCGTAACTGGGTCATCTGGGATTGCGATGGAGTCGGAGTTTTGGCGCTAGAGCGACACTTGAGGCACTTGTACATGTTGCTATCGTAGTAATCGATAGTCAACTGTGTGTTTATCGAGTCACAATTGAAATGGGACCAGTGGGAACACTGTTCGCACTGGATAATCATCTCATTGTCGCTGTACGCTTTGCTGCACACCGTGCAACTGCTTTGGCTGGCACACGGCGGACACTCGGGCATATTGGGATCATTGTAGTCGCCCTTTTCCGTGGGATTGCGTCCGCACTTTTGGCAAATGGTGCAAAACGAGCACTTCCAATTGCCGTGCGGAACCGCCTCCAGTGGTGGATTGACACAGTAAATGTGATACGATATATCGCACTCATCGCAGAGCAGCAGACGCGCCTCATCATTCTTCTTGCCACAGCCCTCGCACACCGTACAGTCGAGGCAGCGCCAGCCCTTCTGCAAAATTCCCCGGGATGGCTTCACACTGGCACAATACGTGTGATAGCATTGACCGCACTGGGCACACGTTATCAATACGGCATCGCTTTCCGCTCCCACAGAGCCGCACATCACGCAAATATCCTGACTGAGCACGTACTTATCCCGTGCCGAGCACAATAGCATTTTCTTATCGCTCGAGAAGTCCGTATCCAGATTACGGCTAATGAAACGATCACTGGATCCACTCTGGAGCACAAGTTGCCGACCTTTGCCGCGATTGCTGCGCTTTTTGCCAATTTGCGACGACATGGAACCCATGCGATGCACCACAAATTTCCCTCCCTTGCCTCGCATGTTGGGCAAACAAACTTTCTTCTTGGGATTGATGGTTGGTGGCAGCTTGAGGGGATCTTCACTGCTAAGCTCCAGACATGGCTTGCCATCCAATGGATCTGTTTCGCTATCTTTGATATTGAAGTGCTCCGAAGATTGCGAATCCATTATGGAACGCTCCAGTGGATCGGTAATCTTAAGTTGTCCCGCTGCACTTGAGTTGGTCTTACAATTGGGACACACATAATCGTAGTCGGGATTCAATTCCTTCTTTTTGTGGTAAGCCGTCAAATCGGCTTCCTCGTCACAAGTGCTATGTACAAACCTAAAGAGCAGAGAGTAATTCATCAGAGACAAGTGTTGCTTAAACTATTATAGGCTCTAGTTACTTGTGGCACCAGCTACATTTGACCATTTCCTTGTTGGCAGCTGCTCGGTAAGCTTTTTGGCAGATTGGGCAGGAGAAACCCTTGTTCCGCTGCTGGTAGCACGAGTCACAGATCGTATAGTGACTGTGCCAGCGGGACGAACTACCGCCGCCTGGTGTCCTCGATCCACAATCTGTGCAGACACGACAGCGCTACAACCAACGAAAGATTAATACACTGCTCGAAATACTAATTACTTAGTTATTCACTCACATTACATTTCCAGCCATACTTGGGTATGGAGGATATAACGGGTCGTAGGCAACTGGCATGGTACATCTTCTGGCATTGCTCACATTTTACGTATTTGATGTCTTGGGACTCCTGTTGCCTACAAATCTGGCATTTTGTGCAGCGGGCACAGCTCCAACCGGTGCGAGTATCTAGAAAGGGGCATCAATTAATTGGAAGAAGTAGTTTAAATGTTTTAAATACTTACCAGGCAGATTGGCCAAGCCAATGCAAGTGGAATGATAATGATCTCCACATGAGCAGCACATAACCATCTTTGAGAGATCTCCCAATGAGGAGCAGGTCAAGCATTCGACATTATTGTCATTACCTATGGGATTAAGGTATAAAATTAATTACAATTATGTGCAAAGAAGCCTGTTAATACCCACAGATCAGTGGAACTTGACTCAAATGCTCTGTGCAGAATACTGTAAAGCTCTCAAGGATGAGCAAACAACCCGCTGCTGTGGCACACGGATAATGATGAATTTGGCGGCAATTCATTTTGCATGTTATCGATGCCCCATACTGGCCGCAGAAACTGCATTTCTGCTCCAAGAACTCAGAGAGGTGGCTAAGAAACTGGAATATATCTGGATCCGCAACTTGTAGCTTGCGCAGTGACCACATTATGCACATGCGATGCACGTAAACAAAATCGTCGTCGAGGAACACCGAAGCATTTAGAATGTCGGCATATCCGATTTTATCCAGTTCATATGGACTTTCGCCATTTGCATTGGACTTATTCTTTAAGCACTTGAGTTTTCGACTCATATCCTGATCTTTATCGGTGTCATTTGATTGAAACACTGAGCTCCTGTCTTTGAAATCAGTAGGCACTTTTAGTTGAAACATTATTCCTTGTCCCAGGGCACTTCGCTCGCCCAGATTGCACAGGCAGCACACTTTGCCGGGATACTTTTCGGGCAAATAAGGCAGCTCATCGAAGCCTGCCGGAGCAGATTTCTCTTCTATATTTGCCAAGATGTGAGCACTCATGTTATATTATTTTCATATACAAAAATCTCACACACAACTTAGTGATGCGCATTGTACAATACAATTAACTCATCGATGCATTGACTTATCGCTAAAACAAAACTAACTATCGATATATTTGATATCGCAATACAATTTCAATTTTATTTTCATTAATTAATAAAAATTATGCACTTATCGTGCATAAAAATAATGAATATATTTAAGTTTATATTATCTTTAAGCATTAAGTACCGGATTAGCACTATTAATTACAAATTGTAACTTAGCGACGCTATCTTGACTTATTATTTATCGATAGTTTAGAACTCGCACTGGTATATGCATATTGCACTCAACTTGTTTACCATAGCAGATTAGCAGATTTGCCGATTTGCCTGCTATCATAGAGTTCTTGCCGAACTGTAAAACACATGTAGCTTTTGGTGTGATTGGTTCAGATGAACTTTGATAAAAGCATTTATAATTTACAATGGACCATTACCGACCTCGCGGCACTTTGGCTCGCGTTATTCACGCTAAATTCCACAATGACAATAGTCTGGAGAACATAGACACACAACAGGTAAAACACGCACACAGGCACATACTCACATAACTGTTCATTTAGATTTCTAAATTATATTACAGTGGTACACATTGGACTACGATTTGCCACAAAAGTTCCAGTCCAAGTTTGTGCCTCTCGAGCGGCCCGACACAACAACAATGAAATGGCTGGAGCGGGTTAAAATGTTATCTTCGAATATATGGATGCATCTTTGGCATGCATTGGCCAGATCTGTACTGCAGTTTTTTATGACTCAAACGGATATTAATGGGCTTTTGAAGCGTGGATCTATGTTCATTTTATCCGAAGAACAATTCCACAGACTGCTGGAAGCTGGCGGCTTTCCAGCCAGATTCTCAGGAGACACAGATACAGTTAGGCAAATCATTCAGTATTGTTATTCTGTAATTTTAACACTTCTCTTGTTAGGTTACATTGTTAGATATTGGTGCCGGGGACGGCGAAGTCTCGCTGCGTGTGGCAAACAGTGTGGCCGAACTAAGCGGCAATGCTGTGCTGCAAGTATTCGCAACGGAGGCCAGCTGGACAATGCGCGAGAGACTGAAGAAGCTGAACTTTAACGTAGTCACTGAGATACGTGAGCTCAGCAATCTGGAATTAATCTTATGCCTTAATGTGCTCGATCGCTGTTACGATCCGTTTAAGCTATTGGAAGATATATACAATGCATTAGCACCGCGCGGACGTGCTGTAGTTGCATTGGTCCTGCCATACATGCATTACGTGGAAACGAACACATCGCATTTGCCTATAAGGCCACTACTGGATAGTCCCAACCAGGGAAATGGCCGTGGGCCAACATTTGAGGAGGAAGCAACGCTGTTTTTAGAATTACTAGAGAACTCGGGCTTTCGCGTGGAATCCTGGACAAAAGCGCCATATTTATGCGAGGGAGACCTGCGACAATCATTCTATTGGCTGATTGATATAATTGTTGTAGTTTCCAAAAAGACTACGTAAATTATTATTATTAAATATGTATTTCTAATATATTTGCATTTCGGCTATGCCTACCCATATATATATATATTGTACTTAATAACCTTTGTGAAAGGTGCTAATATTATTATTATGTTAAGTTGAGCAAATGTTTTTTTTATAAATGAAATTGGCTAAAGAATATATGAATTTGATAGAACATTCCAAAACAATAAACTGTTTTTATTATGCTTACAATTTTTATTTACTAGTATTACCAGAGTAATCTATTCCAATTAAATATAAGAAATCGTTATTAATAATTAGCTGAATTTTTATTAAAACAGTTTTAATTGGCCAAAAGAAACTCCCACAAAGCAACAAACTGTTGCATACAATTTTCTGTGTGCAATGTTTTATCGTTTCGTTGGGAATACCCCCAACATCATTTGCTGGAATACCCGCACCACACCACACCTACAAATCGAGAAATTAAACTACAAAATTTAGTTACTTTCTTGAAATAATATTGAATTATTTATTGATATGTTGTATTGGAATCAATCAACGAATTAGAACAGCCATTAATGTAGGCATTATGCAACTTGGTGACAAATTCCTTGTCGTTTTCAATAAGGTAAGTAAAGGCCTGCACAAATTGTGCAGAATTAAGTGGCTGTAAGAAATTTTGTTCCACTGGTTCCACTTTAACTTTAGCAGCATTCGGCACATCAAACATTGTTGGTGGCATCAAAGCTGGCTTTACATTTGTGTCCGGCTTATCCCCAACCAGCAATCTTCTAAGACACTGCTCGGCATCGTCAGTGGCGGCAATTAAAGCCGACGCCGGTGATTCACTTACGTTCTTCTCAAACTTGATTTTGTTAAGCAGCGATAAGGGTTTGCCCAAATTCCGTGGAATTGCCGTTGACGTCGACGCTTGTAGAAACGGCGATAACGGGCTCTCTGAAACAGCGGCGAATTCCGTGTCCGCCCTGTTGCTAAAAGATTGGCTGTTGGCTGCCTCAACCGGAGTCACGGAACGATGTTGTTTCTCCAACTGGTCCACCGATAGAGGCTGAGGACGATTCAACTGCGCCTCCACTGTGGCCTGTTTGGCAGACTCGAAGAACTTCAATACGTTACATGGCGTTACGTTCTCCGGCTGATTTGTTGTTGTGGCTCCACCAGCATTGGACTGACTTGGATTATTCAGCTGTGCATTGTATTCCTTTTGCGCCTGGCTAAGCATGTTGAATATGGAGTTGCTGGAGTTGCCCAATTTTGGATAGGCCTGCAATGCTGTTGGCTGATGTCCATGGCCATGTCCATTGCTTTCCCTATTTAATAGCAGGCCATTGACCAAACTACTTATGCGATCACATTCTTCACTATTGTAGAACCAAAAGCCTCGAATGCGCGACCGTTCGTTGCGGTACAGGAGAAACGGTGGCTGCGACTGCAATTCCAGACTGCCAGTGATTGGCTCCACGAATGATGTTGTATTTAAACGATTGTTAATGAATATACTGTGAAATGGCTCGGCATTTCGATGATAAATAAAAAATGCTCCTTCCACATCAGTTTTTTCCCATTCGTTTTGCTCCGAATTGAAGGTGTAAAATGCAACATGCGATGACGAGTCAACAATCTCTTTAGCGTATGGATCAATTTTCTTTATTGCTGACAAATTCATTCGGGTTATGCTTTCGTCCGCCATGTTATTGTATCTTCCAAATTATTATTGTAATTAGTTTAAAGATTCAACAAGCCTCTTACAAATCTTAGAGATGCGCGTTATTCGATTTGTTACCACTATTGGTTTTCATTCATCCACGCAAACCAGCGATGGAACGATTGTACCGATGAAACACTGATACCAACTAGAGATAAGCTATTTTCGTAGCTAACTGTATTTTGCTTAATATATATAAATCTTAGTTAATATCTAATTATTTATTTATATATTAAAATAGATAGCTCTAGTTTGCAATACAAAATTTGTTGTAATCAGCGCTTCGATAACTTTCTAATGTTTTGCGTGTGTATAGAAGGGACAACCCATAATAAGACCTAATATAAATATCGATAATTGATGCATTGAAACATTAAACGATATTCGATCACAAAAAGGCGGGATTGTGTGCATGATAGAATCATTTATATTGTTTGTTCAGAATAAAAACAAAATGCAAAAATCAATAACGTAATTATTATAATACAACATTACTTTAAATGTCAAACTAATTGTCTTAAATTTTTGTGCAGGTCATTTTTTAAACCCAAAGCTGAGTCGCCGAATTCTATATCGCCAGATAAAGCTGAGTAAGTTGGAATTTGCATACTAAAGTTACAAGTGAGTTTGCAATATAAATTGTTTAAATCTTTTAAGGAATAGAAAACAGATTGCTGAGAATAATAACAAGCAAAAGACTGAAAGTACTAAAGTAGATGAGAAGGAGAAACAGTCACCGATTAGAAAAGACAATAAGAAGACTAAGAAAGAGGATGTGAAGGAAGAGACTGCAGAGGTTAAGAAAGAGAATATAAAGGAAGAGAGTGCAGAGGTTAAGAGAGAAGATGTGAAGGACGAAGCTATGGAGGAAGATACAGATGATGTAGCTGTCAGTGCGCCAAAAATGATTAAACTAAATACAGATGTGGATGAGAACGAAGGGCCGGATGCATACGATCCATCCAAGGATTCCTATCATCCACTTAAGCATGCCTACTGGCAATCGCAAGGATTGTAAATATTATCTACTAACTGGTCTAATCGTTGAATCGTATTAATATAGTCATTTTATGCTAGAACACCATATCTGGCCTTGGCACGTACCTTTCAGGTGATTGAGGAGACCAAGGGGCGTCTGAAAATGATTGACATACTGAGCAATTTCTTCTGCTCGGTTATGCTGGTCAGTCCAGATGATTTGGTGCCCAGTGTTTATCTTAGCATCAATCAATTGGCTCCTGCCTATGAGGGACTCGAGCTGGGAGTGGCAGATACGACGCTGATGAAGGCCATTGCCAAGGCTACGGGACGCAATCTGGCACACATTAAGTCTCAAACCCACTTAATCGGAGATTTGGGTATTGTGGCTGAGCAGTCACGTGTTTCGCAGCGCATGATGTTCCGCCCAAAGCCGTTAAACATACGCGGCGTATTTGCCAAGCTAAAGGAAATCGCCAGAATTTCGGGACAAACAAAAATGACTCTGGTCTATGATGTATTTGTTGCCTGCCGCTTCTCCGAGGCACGTTTCTTCATCCGATCACTGATTGGCAAACTGCGCATTGGCATTGCAGAGCAGAGTTTGCTAACAGCGCTGGCCGTTGCTCTGGTCAAGAAGAATCATATTGGCGACTGCAAGAATAGCAAGATAGCCGAGGTATACAAGGACGAAATAGCGGAGACAACACTGCTGCTAAAGACAACCTTCTGGTAGGTCATCCACTTTTATGCCCTGTAGTTTATTAATCCCTTCAACTCTCGTCTCTCTCGTCTTAGTCAGTGTCCCAACTATGATATTATCATACCAGCATTTCTTAAGTATGACATCAAGGAGCTACAGACACGTTGTCCCATGCATCCCGGTATGCCGTTGAAGCCCATGTTGGCCCAACCCACCAAAGGTGTTCACGAGGTGCTGGAACGCTTCAGTGGCATGCACATCACTTGCGAGTACAAGTACGATGGTGAAAGGGCTCAGATTCATTTGAATGATCGTGGAGAAATGAGCATATTCTCTCGCAACTCGGAGAACAACACGGAGAAATATCCAGATCTGATTGCCAGAAGCAAAGCGATCCACAAGACGGATGTTAAATCCTATATACTCGATAGCGAAATTGTTGCCTGGGATGTGGAACGCATGCAGATATTGCCATTCCAAGTGCTCACCACGCGAAAGAGGAAAAACGTGGATATTGCCACCATTAAAGTTCAAGTTTGTGTCTACATATTCGATCTACTGTATATCAATGGAACTTCCCTGGTCACGAAGCCATTATCCGAACGTCGAAAGCTGCTCTTTGAGAATTTCCAAGAAGTCGAGGGAGAATGGAAATTCGCCACTGCGCTCAATACAAACGACATGGATGAAGTGCAGCAGTTTCTAGAGGAATCAATAAAAGGTTAGTAGCTAGGTTAATTGCTCTATGGTGGGATATGCTTACTAACCTTGTCTTTCAGGCAACTGCGAGGGCTTGATGGTCAAAACTTTGGATGAGGAGGCCACATATGAGATAGCCAAGAGATCAAGAAATTGGCTTAAGCTGAAAAAGGATTACTTGTCAAATGTGGGTGATTCACTCGATTTGGTTGTCATTGGTGGCTACAAGGGCAAAGGCAGGCGCACTGGCATCTACGGCGGATTCCTAATAGCATGCTACGATACAGAAAACGAGGAATATCAAAGCATTTGTAAAATCGGAACTGGTAGGAAATTGAGTTCTTCTATTTATATGACTTGATTTTAAAGGAGTTCTTTTGTTTCAAGGATTTACGGATGAGGATCTGCGTGTACACTCGGAGTTCTTTAGCAAGCACGTGATCGATAGTCCCAAATCATACTTCAGATACGATGCCAGCTTGGAACCCGATGCTTGGTTTGAGCCCGTGCAGGTTTGGGAAGTCAAATGTGCAGATCTATCGCTCAGTCCCATTCATAGAGCGGCCATTGGAATTGTGGATGGGGAGCGTGGCATATCACTGCGATTTCCACGCTTCATACGCATTCGGGACGATAAGAGTCCGGAGAATGCCACAGACGCCAATCAGGTGGCCGATATGTACCAGTCGCAGGATCAGGTCAAGAACAATCAGAAAACCGCTAATGCCATGGATATAGAGAATGATTTCTACTAAACATTCCATTAAACACCATCTTATTAGCTGCATAAATTTTGTATTTGAGCATAATTAAATTATTTTAATGTAGTAGAATGTGCACTTGTGCTACTCTCGGAGGATTTCGATATACAACGGTCATGATCGGCAGTTGTATCCTTGTTCTCCAGTGGCTTTTGCTTGTTGCGTCTACCAAAGCGTTTATTCTTGGATTTCTCCGGATCCGGCACGGGTTGGCTGCTTTCAGTTTCAGTTGAAAAAACCGGCTCTGCGGACATATCTGCTGGCCGATTGGAATCCTTCGAGTCATTTGGCGAATTCTCCTCAGATCCCAAACGATTGCGTGCCTTGGGCTGGTATATGGCAATCGATGGACGATCCTAAAAGAAATCAGAATGTTTATACCGCAGTTTAATTTAATCCATGGTTTATTCTTACCTTATTTCGTATACGACGCTCAGCGTCAGCCGATCGACGGTTTGCTGCTCTACGCGCGGATTCCGACTGGGATTCTGTGGATTTGGTTGCGGGCTTGCTCACCATCTTCTTGGTCTCCTGATCAGTCAGTCTTTCACTACACGCTTCCGCCGACTTGTCCGTATCCGATACGGTTACATTTGCTTCCGTTTTGGGTTCTTTCTTTAGAATAATCACTTCTTTGCCTGGCTTCTGCTGCTCCTTGGACTGGTTGCCTGGTTTTGATGGCTTCTTATTCACGTTGTCTTTGTCTTTATCAGTGCGTTCAATTTTCTTGTCGCGTTGCTCGCGATCTCTTGCCAATTTCCTTTGCTCGTGCTCTTCTCGCCGGCGCTGATCGCGTTCCGTGCGCCGCTTGGAACGTGAATTTTTGGCTGCTTTGTCGCCAGCAGCCTGCTGTCCGTCTTTGTTGGCTTCCTTTTTCTGGTTGTTATTATTATTCTGATTCTTTTTGTTATCACCGCCAGTATCTTTTGGTTTGCTAGTGTCTGGCGTATCCGCTGATTTGAGTAGCTTCTGTTCCTCGCGCTGCTTACGTTTCTCCTCATTACGCTTGCGGGCTTCCTCGCGACGCTTTTCCTTCTTGTTAGCCAGATACTGGAGCAGCGGAGTGGATTTCACCTTCTCATCGCTTCGACTCTCGAATGGTATGTCAATCTTTAAATCTCCCAAACGACTCGCCTCTTCGATTTCTTCTTCCAGTTTTTGCAGAAACTCTAGGTAATGAGACTCCTTTTCAATGGTATTCACTTTATTGTCGTGATTACGCGCCTTGTTCTTCATAAAGCACTGAAATGGAGCGTACTCCACGATGGCAGCGTATTCGGCACCCTTTGAGTCCACAAACACATAACCATCAAAACGGTCGCGAAACTGTAGAACGTCAGAAATATCCTTGAGGGACATATCTATGTATGCCCGACATGTAGCTTCCTGTCCGAGCGACCAATCTGCTGGGCAATAATAGAAGGCATCATTTTCCGGCAATGGATCCACTTGCTCCAAAAACTCCTGTTCGGTCATGGTCGGCGGCAAATGTCGAACCACTATCTAAAGTTAATACAAAATGTATTAAAAACGTATGTATTTGTAAATTAATAAATGCATTTATACCTTAATAGCATGGTTTGACTTATCCTTCTTCTCTCTGCGCTTATTAGTTCGTGGCTTCTCCATATTTTTCTGATTTTAAAATTTATCAACAAATTCACAACTCTCACAAGTGTCACACAGTAAACGAAGTGAGCATTCGATTTATATTCGATTACGATTAAATTGAAAGCAGTGCTAAAGTAGCGTCGACAATTGGGAAACGCTTGAAATGAAACAGAAACGCGTTGTATTAATCTTGCTTCTGTTCCATTTGATATACTTTAATTCCTATAAATACTAACATACATTATTTATTAAAATTTATAAAAATAATAATATATATTATATAATTAATTAATTAATGAAACAAGATATGAAAATAAAATGACACATTGGGATTTACATTATTTTAAAGACTGAACCTAGTTTAACTAATTTTACTAATAAACGTGAAAAGCATTGTAAGTTCCATTAGTAAACATATATTATCAACTCTCCTCTTTATTTAATGAATATCCGAATCTGAGAGCTGGTAGACCTGAAATCATATGATTTGGTGATATACTACCATATAGTAAAAGCATATATATATATATATATATATATATATAGACAAGAATAGTATAAGGCAGTTAACGGCCTTTTGCAGAGTACCCATATCGTTTTGGTACGTTAATCTGTAATATCAATTATAATAGCATAAAAATATTTCTAACAGTTTGAAATATAATTTGCGACCTATTTTAATATCTAACAAATATACACAAAAAATTTCGGAAAAATCGGCCAAGCCCCTTCAAAAAATAACTAATATAAAATAATAATGCTCTCATAAGCTTAAGTATATAGATAATAGCTTGATTAAATGTATTTTATAAAATTAAATTATCACTTACGAGCTTAGATAAACTCACAATCAAATAAACATAAATTTCCAAAAAGCGATCAAATATATTAAGTGTACCACATAAGTATACCCTTGAATCCTTGATAGCACTTCAGCTCATCACTTGAGTATTCATGGAGCTAATTTTAGATTACACTGCAAGAATAAGGGGCAGCCAATTAATTTGATTAGCCAATTAAGGACACATTATTAAATCTTATTTTATAAGGTATTTAACAAATGTAAAGTCCAAAAACTGTTGTCTTTAAGCAAATAAAATGCTACAACTATAATTGAGCAACAATAAAAGTCGCAAAATAACATAATGGAATGAAAATGATAACGAAATGTGTTCTGTACACCGCTTTCAGACAAGTGTACGGAGTTCTGTGAATTGTTTCCACCCTCACCATTAAGCACGGACTTTTGGCAACGCCCCCAAATGCGGAGCGTGGCATTTTTTCTCTCTTTCGTTGGATGCAAGTGAAACATCCTTTTTTAGCCAAAGGTTGATGCTGTGTGGCAATCGTAACTGAAACTTATTTATTTAAGTCCAGTTAACAAATTGCACTTCCTCTGTGGTTTTACGATTATTTATATTAATTTCGACTGCGCGATGTGATTTTTAGTGGGAATAAATTTATAATTAGTGTCGAGCCTAAATGTTAAGCTTAATTAGCTTTTATATATGCAATGGAATTTTCATTTTTAAACAAATCGAGCTATGATAAAGATTGTCTATACAATTCCAACACCCAAATACATAATTCAAATGCCAATTCCGGATTTTCGGTGGCCAACCACATGAGCCACTACAACTTGATAATCGACTCGGGCTATAAGCTACGCGCTAATGAATCCGTAATTCGAAACTCTTTCACCCAAGAATCGAATATTCTATTTTCCAAAATTACAAATGTCGCTGACTTTTATCCCGGAGCACATAATATACCGCCCTACAATACTGGTAAGTGATCAATTCAATACAATCTCTTAATTATATACTTAAGTGCATCCATTTGTTTATAATAATTTCGTATAATGATAATTTTTTTATATATTGGTAACCAGCACAAGTTTTCACATTAATTATTTATAGTCAGTGTACAGTGAAATTAAATTTCTTTTAAAGTGTGTATCCAAGTTTAAGCAACTGTTGAACAACCTCTAAAATTGTGATAAGTTTAATTATAAAACTGTGACTAAAACTATAAAATTCTCTGTATTCGTTCTCAATCAGATATAACACGATATTTTTACATTTATTTAACGTTCCTTTACCTATTTTTCTAGCTTCATGCACCAATTAGAAAGTAATGTAATCAGCTAGATAGATTTTTTGGAAAACCCTGACCACAGTTAAGGATTTTTAATCCATCCAATTTCTGTTTAGTTACTTCGTATACCAAAGCAGCTATATAGTACACTTTTCAGTATAAAGAATACTTCTGTAGTTTATCTGAAGCTTATCTGGATATACTCAAATCAATTTTCTATTCATGAAATGTTTTAGAAACCTTTATGCCTTGTCTTAGCAGTTTATCTATTGTCTTCTCCCGAAGAAGCAGGATTTGCAGTTTTAAACCCGGATCGTATATGTACTCAATTCTTCGCCCTGATCAATAAATTTATTTCAGAAATGTTAGTATCTGTCTGCTCGGACTCTTAAGATCAGAAATGGGAAATATGTTTATTTTCTGTTAGTTTATCTTAAACTGTATCTTCTTAAAAAATCGTGATATAACTCTATTTTAAACAGATTTTCAACTAAAGTCGTATACTGATGAGGCTTCCAGCTTGACTGATAAATCTAAACAAAGACGAATCCGAACAACGTTTACGTCGAATCAATTGAATGAACTTGAGAAGATATTTTTGGAAACCCATTATCCCGACATATATACAAGGGAAGAAATTGCGTCAAAACTACACTTAACCGAGGCTAGAGTGCAGGTAATTACAAATATATTACAATAAAAATTAAATAACAAACATGTATTTTAAATATTAATTAATTATTAAGAGTATTAAACAATGTCTGAAATATAGTACAGGTTATTCTTAATCTATGATAACTGATCTATGGTTACTAAAATATTTTATATAGTAAACAGTTCAAAAACTGCCACCAACAATATGTCTTTCGGTATTCTATGTAACAGGAGTATTACTATTTGATGTCATTTTAGGTTTGGTTCCAGAATCGAAGAGCAAAATTTCGAAAGCAAGAGAGACATGCCATATACATAATGAAAGATAAATGTGCTAAAGCTGATAATCGACCCAATACTGTCTCTGGAAGTCAATGCTATGATGTAGCACTGAATGGAACTCAAACTTCATGCCAAATTAAATGTTTTTACGATAAAATATAAGTATACCCAACAACTTTGTATATGTTGAAACTCATATGTATGTATGTACACTAAATATTGGATATACAAGAGCTTTTAAAATAATTTTCTTGAAAAAAATGTTTGACTTTCTTTACTGAGTTTAAATTTTCTTTTTTCCTACTGCGATCTCTTTACATCGAATGGGGTGAAATACTAAGCTAAGAGATTATTATTTCAGCTCTCTGAAAAAGTGATCAAACGATTAAATTTACTGACATTTTTAAATTTTTTAGTTCATTTGAGTTATACATATATTTGAATAAGATCGAAGGAACTTGGGACTTATACAAATGATCAAATGAACAAAAGATAAGAGTAAGGTGCGAAGAGGTTCTGAGTTATCGATTGGATCGTTCACTACCAATCGAACTAGTTTTGTTAGTTCTTAGAAACTGATCCTGAGCAGGTAAATCGAAATAGTTTCGTTAGCCGATTTAAGCTATGATCCTTAAAACACAAATAGCTATACATACTGAAAACTAAAGAAGGCACAACAACACTTTCTGCAACAAAAAAAAACTCAACAACTTTTATTTAAATAAAAATATTCAGATTCGCAAGCAAATATAACACAAAAGTATTAAATAATGCTATTCGAAAATCAACAGATCCTCTGCTAGAAGCCGAGGTGATTTCAGTGGTTAGATTCTGTGGGTATCCCTCGAAGGTGACGACACAGATGTAGTTGTCAATGTCCTCATCGTTATCCTGCACAGCAGCTAAAGTAGTTGCATTGAAATAACCATCCTCGTTCTCATGCGGATCGTTTGCAACCACTTTGACAATATCATCATCGTCGGATCTAAACAAAAATACAATTAATATCGTTGATAGAATTTGAGCTTACAAACTAGTTATGTTACTTACATTATAGTTATAGTTGGCTTTGGGAAAACGTTAGTTACTGTACACTCCAGTTGAGTCTCATTTTGAATTTTATAACGAGACAAGTTGAGTGTGTGATTTCTTATATCGATGACTTGAACACTTTTGTGAATCGTGATCGTTTCCGATTTTGTTTGAACCACACATTTGTAGTCTCCCGTTGAACTTATTGTTGGATTAATGAGAGCCAGTGAGCTATACTGTTTATTGGGGTCCTTTGAACTCTCATACGAGCTGTCCACATCGTTCTTAAACTCCGGCTATAAAAGAATTTTAACTATAATTTAGTTGTGTGAAAAAAATTAAATAAGATAAGTATACGTACTATTGGAGCCGGTTGCGAGCCACGAATCCATTGATATATAGCTTTATCATTTCTAAACCATTTAACAGTCAGAAATGCATCCGTATCCTTTAGATCATAGTCACAATCCAGTACCGTTGGTGCCATATTGTCATCTTCGAGCACGAGAAACTTTGTTTCTTCTTCGGATCCAACGGTCTGACATACAACATCTTAAAAAAAAGACAGCAAATTATATTTTTATGCTGATTTTCATATAAAAAACAACTTTCTGCTTGCGAATATACAATTTAAAATAGTAAATTTCAATAAAGATCCTTAGAAAAATAACTTTTTCAAAATATATTCGCATAATTCATCAATTAACATGTTTTTTAAGTTAACAACACTTTTATATTTTTAATTTTCGCCGATTTTATAATAAGTTTCTACGCCCACGCATAGAAAATTGGGATGAAGGTCGATCATTTGGTTTGGGCATTATTTATAAACTTGTCTTTCAAGTAATAAATCTGCTGCACACATTTTAAATATTAATCTCAATGTCATTATATTTCGGTACTGAAAACTGCGATGTTTTCTACGGATTTTTGTTCCAGTCTTCATGGAGTACACATTTTTTTTTTGGGGCAACTTTAATGATCATTTTCACTTTTAGCACCGATTTCCACTGAGGCGAACATATGTAAAATGTTTATACATATTTTAACAGCACATACATACATACTATATGTACGTATATAATTTGCACGGATGTATGTATTATTCACTAAATTGTCTAAAATGATTTCATCTTGTTATATTTATAAATAGTTCTTCGACCGATGTTCAATATGGTTACGCGTTTTATTTTTCTATTTATGCAAAAAGTAGGCTAAACAAAATGGTTTTGCAGTATTACCGTTATAAATAACCGATGTAACAATGATGAAAACTAGCAGAAATTGCATTTCGACTTGTTTTTGACTATATAATATAATAGAAGGAATACCACAGAAAGTACAGAAAATTCACAAATATTTGTTTGAAATTGAAATACTGCTGCCGATCCGTACACTGGGCATGGTCAAGCACAAATGTCTGATATATCACAACTGAATGTTGTAGATCGTGCCATACGTACATACCTACTATGTATATATACATATACTATAGGTGGTTGTAGTGCTTATGCCGAACCGTCAACAGAGAACAACGCGAAGCGGAAAAGAGAGTGAAACAGACAATAAGCAACCCACCCAAAAAGTGCGCAAGTGTCTCTATTCCTTTATTCGCTCTCTTTAGATCGTCGTGTATTTTATTATGACACAAACACATGCATGAGTGCAGTGCTGCCACTTCGGCTATTTCATAGCTAGAATTGACTTTTTTTTAGAACAGTAACAGGGTTTGTATATTATTTTTATGTAAGAAAATAGTTATATAGCAAATAGAGTTATTTCTTAAGGGAGTTAAAATAGTAAGAAGCTCATTAAAAAACCATATATTATTTACCTATTAGCCTTTTTGGCAAGTTTAATTCTTTAAGCTCTAGCAGCACTGTTCGAGTTAACATTATATTTTGTATTTAATTGAATCGTTGTTTTTCTAGTGCCTATGGCATTTTTAATGTTTCTATATATATTTTTTTTTGCCAGTTTCTATCTAAAAACCAAGCTGCAAACTAATTTAGCTATTTTATTCCTGTGAACTCTGGCAGCACTGTTCGAGAGAGAGAGAGAGAGAGAGAGAGAGCAATTTGATTGTAACATGTGTGCGTCTAAATGTGCAGCTCGTGCCACTTGCACACACGTGTTTGTGTAAGTGTGTACCTGTGTTTATATGTTTTGCAGCTGGCCACATGAGTGAGTGAGTGAGGGGTGGAAAAAGGCTTTATGCTCCGCTGATTTCGGTTGTCTACTTTAGATAGTCTTTTAACAGTCAGTTACTACCATCTCCCCATATTATCTTGCAGCCAGAACTACAGCTATGTTTAACATACACATACATACATACATAGACCAACTAATTCGAAATAAAAGAAATGAAAGTAATACAATTTGCTGTTGTTGCCTTTTTGCCTTTTGCCTTCATGCGATCCATGATACGCTTGTTGCACCCGCGAGTAACGCACACTGTTCATATTTGTGTATTTGTGCTTGCGTGAAGAATTATTATAGCCAAAGTGTAAACAGGTACAGAAACCGCGCCATTTGTAGATAGACTTGACGTTAGAGTTTTAAATTCCGCTGCCGATCGTTTCTGCTTAGTTTCACCCTTTGGCGCGGGCGTCGTTCCATTCAAAAATGTCCCAGCAGCATACTTAATGTACATATGTATGTACATACATTAATAGATATGTATATATATATATACAACCCAGTTATGAGCTATGTGAATTAATTATGCATATAGTATTTATAAAACCATATTACAATTATGAAATTAAGCTGATTAGTTATATATTTAATTAAATACAATTTGAATTCACATTGTAATCGACTTAAAAAAGTACCAAAAGGGAAATTTAACAGCTGTGATATATAATGTACAGATACATCGAAACCAACCGCCACAAAAGTATCGATGATAATTTGTTCCATCGCTATTGGTTACATATGTGCGTAACGAACCCGGTCAGCGGTTGGTTTACCAAAGGTATTTACTCTATTAAAACTTTATTTGTGATTAGTTTGTCCAACTAACTAACAACATACATTTCATATCAATAAAACTATGCTGCTAATGAAACGTTCAGCATATTGTAGGTATTGTACTAAGGCAAGCAACATTCGCACGTGATTGTCACTTGTTATATTTGCAAGAGAATCATGCTAAAATCAAGAGTTCTCTGCTTGCAACCGCATAGGAGATGCCTATCGTATTTCTCCAGTGCCTTCAACAGTCTGGCAAATCAAGGATCGCCCGAGGGAAGCGCCGATGCCAAGCAGCTGTTGGATTTGGATTTATTTGTTAACCAGGATCAAAGGCAAATGGATTTCGTGGACAAACTACTCAAGCTAAGGTAATAAACTTTCAAGGGCTTCGATAAGAACAAGTGAAAATGCTTTCGAATCTTGTATAGAAAACAAAAGGAGTCCACTTCGGTGCCGCTGCTGCCAAACTTGGTGGTCAAGCAACTGCTGGACTACAATGGACCCCAGGAGACAATACCGGTGCTTCAGAATCCGCTGCAGTATGGCATATTTATTGATCAGTTTACCGGTTGCCATCTAATGGACTTGCTGCTGCATAATAGTAGCGATCGTGAGGCGGCGCAGGTAGCCGCTCTGCTCGTGGAGCGTGGCTTATGTAACAACGAACTGGTTGCTTCTTTGGCCCTTCAGTCCTTTTATGCTTTCCTTGGGAAATACCAACCCAAGGCTGCCGAAAAAGTTGAGCAGTCGGAGGAAGTGGTAAGTTTAGGATTTCCTAAATATTTTAAACGTTTTGTATTAAAAGCTTTTTACATTTTTAGGAAAAGGTGCGTGTTAAATTTCTACGCAACTATGATGAGACTGTTAAACCCAAAACAGAGGATCAGTTACTGGCTGAAGCCATGATTAAGTTGGCAACGTCTGCAAATCAAGCCAGTCTCAAAGACTATGCACAAAATATTTCCCTACTTGGTTACGTGCTCAGTGGACGCATCGCAGAAGCCCAAAAATGCCTTAGTAGCAATAAGGACATTTTGTTCAAGAGTGTACTCGATATTGCACGAAAACTGATCGATAACTTGGGCGAAGAGAAACCAACAGAGTTCGTGAGTGAGCTGGAACAGGCAATCAACGAGTGCAAACGTGCCGATTCATTAGAAGACAAATTGTCAGCCCTGGTTAAAGCTAGTGCAGCAAGTGTGGAACCACAGCTAATGGCCGATTACTCCAAACGCTACCAGGAGTGGACAACAAACTATCAGCGTGCGATGGAACAGCAGCGTAAAGTCCAAAATATTCACGATCGGGTGGAACAGATCGAAAGTACGCTGAGCACATTGCAGACGATGCGTCAAAGCCTTTGGTACTTTGAGAACAAAGAAGATATCGATATCCAGATCTTTAAGAAGCAGGTGCACTATCCAAAGCGTTGGTTTGGCAAGAAAAAGAAGCCCAAGACGGTGGATGCATTCTATGTGCCCCCAACTATTTCGCGTGGCAATTAATCATTGGTAATGGTAGTAAACAAAAATCAGTCCAGTTTTTGATGATTTAATTAAACTCTACTGGAAAGTCAATCAAATATTTGAATGTTGTTTTCTTCTTTTTGTTTTTTTTTTTTTTGGTTTTTGTTTAGTTTTTTTTTGTCGAACGGTAAATTTTTGAAAATTACCATAACGTAACATTGAGGGTCACAGTTATATTCATTCCATCTCAGGTTACAACATTTTTATAACTTTTGGAGTTTGCATAAATTTTAAATATTAAAAACTAATCGTCTGTCATTTGTGCATTGCCGGAGGCAGAGAAGTTTTTAAAACCCGCTGGCCGGGTGCCGATGGCGACAGATTGATTGGTGATGGTAAATCATGCCTCTTATCCTGTATGGTCAATGGCAAGAATTGCTGTTGCTTCTTTTTCCGGTTCATGTTCATGGGATGGGTGTTGTCGTTCTTTCCAAACAATATGGTCAAATGTACCGCGCAGAAGATGCCCAGGCTCTGAAAAATGTATCGATTATCGAATGCACGCACAGTGTAACAACTATTAAATTCGATTTTAAACCTGAAGAATGGCAATGATAGCGGCTCCAAATGCGGTTATTAGCAAACGGCTCCTTATTTGCTCCGATACGACGGCCAGACAACCGCGCTTATAGTGAGTGTCACAGGCGGACTCGTAGGCGTGCTCCGGGCGAGAGCAGCAGGACCAGGGCAGCGATAGGCGTCGGTAGTCAAGTGGTCCGTCAACACCGCAGCATTGCAACTATAAACAAAAGGAATACCATGATTGATAAGTATCGGTTGGCAAATCGATAAACGGTTAATGCACTGCATACTTTGCACTGCAGTGCGTTTGTTAAGCAGTGCACTGCAACCTGCACTGCTTGCTACAACTGGTAATTGCAATGCCTGCCGTTATCGCTTACCTGCGATTGCATGCGATTCCACAAATGCAGATTATCAACTTTAGTCCGCGAAAACTTGTCTAAAAACTCTACAAACGAATCGTCGATGAACAACTCGACGGACGTTGGAAGATTCTCCCGCATCGCCAAGGACCAACCACAGATAATGAATTGAACACATATACAAGCCACTAAAAGAGCTGCAAACTACAAAAACAACAACAAAATAAACATAATAAAAATCATGTACACTGGCAATATATAAACTCAAAACTGCTTTGCCGATTTTGATTACCATGCCAAGCAGACAGCGTTTCCGCTGATTGGTCGCCTGACAGCCCATCCAGCACAGTATGAAGGTTACGGGTCCCAGACATAGGAGTATTGCAGCGGGTGCCCACAACTTGTTCTGTACGATGCCATAATAAACCGAGTGACCCCACAGCAGGGATGTGCCCAAAAAGATTTGAGCTGCTCCTGTAAGCTGCAATTAAATATTTAAATTCAAATTAATTTCATTAAGGGTATGCCTCTAAAAAAAATATTGTGATCGAAACATTGATTTTAACAAGTATCGAACAATGTTTCGATGTTTTTGTTTTTTTTTTTTAATTTTATTTTAAAATCTTTGTTTTCTTTTAATTAACAGCACTGCTTTAATTTAAATTCATAAGTTCATAAATATGTACATATAATTAATGCAGACACTCCTTTGTTAATCAAGGTCATGCATATACACACACACCCATACGCAGCCATGCCCTGTTTCATTTCAGCTGTGACCCACTGTATGCACAGTATGTCAAGCAGTTATTTTGACAACAAAAGCAGTTCACGTACATATATGTATAAGAACTGAAAGCACGTTTGTACAATGTACATACATTTTATTCTAATTTATAACTGTCAGAACAATGACTTTACATACTGTAAGTATGCGTTGAAAGTGTACACATCCTTTTTGTACCCATTTTAATACTGTATGTACATATGCATTTGCGACCTTTTGACGTCATGATTGTGCTGCTGCGATTCCAGCCTGCCAGTGTGTACATACAAAGTACTATGTATGCAAGTAGTACGCACTGCTTGTAAATAGCTCAAGGTCAGCGTGAAATCTTCACTATCATTTAATTACATACATACATAGGTACATTGTATGTATGAATATGTGATGAATTCAATTTGTTGCATTTTTATGTTTACGTTAAATGATAAGAAATAGTATTGAATAATGTACATTTATCTAAATGTAATTAATTCATAAAAAATATGTTTAAATTCATACTTATTACATAAGCATATATACATATATTTAATATGTATGCAATTGTGTACAATGCAGCTATGAATGAAAATGCAATCAATATGTACCTAAAAGCTACATAGTTACATATGTGTACATATGTACATACGTAAACATACGCATTGGGTACACTTTTCATACATGATTGCATAAGTGTGTGTGTGTACCAATTAGGTCTTATACTTATGCTCCTTATACTTATGTGTCTTATACTTACCGCCAAGAGGAACACATAACTGTAAACTAAATACTTAAAACACTTGATCTTTTTTGGCAGCGCCATTGCCAACTAATTTCTCGACTTTACAATTTTTCTTTGTTTTGTTTTTTTTTTGTTTCCACTTTAAACACTGTGTATTTTATTCTTGTTGCTGTAGTTCTTTAATCCTGTTTTATAAATTTAATATAAATCAATCACTGTTTGAATGTGTTTGTGTACATACATAGCAGCATTTTATGCATCTCTTCTACTTATATGTATGTATGTATGTAAGCATACATAAATATAAGTCTTTTATTTTTTTATAGAAATGTCAACAATTTATTGCCAATTTATTGTGTTTTCAGTTATTTTGCATTTATTTGGGCCACATCGATATGTATACATATACAAATGCAGCAGTTGCAATATATGTGCAGTGAAGAAATTTTCAATGTGTTTGTGTTTGGAGCTACACAGAAATTTGGAAATTTGGAAACTTTTATTATTGAATCTATTTTGACTGATTGATGCTACATTTTACATTGTACAACACGGCAGCAGCACATCAACACTACATGTGTGTATTCAATTGAACTTCACGGTTGTAATTTTTAACGAAAAATAACAGTTAAAGTTAAACGTGAAGCGACCAAATTCGTGGACAGATAAAAACACGCAGTTTACCGTCTGACCGTCTTGTTCCTTGTTTTGTAATACATTTGCAGTTTAACAGTCGACAATATTATCTATAACCGTTCGTTGCGCCTCGGTTGCAATTTCTGTTTGAACGATAAACGATAACTTTAGCTTTTGGCAATGGCGCTAAATTTGCTATTTAATTTATCGAATGGCCAAGAGCTTACACAAACTGCGTTTGAAACTTGTATTTTATTTTATTACGTTAATAGATGCATTTTGTTTTAGACAATAATTAAGTTTGCTTATCGCAATACTGACGTTTAATCTATATATGCATCTAAGTGTATGTATTAAACAGTGCTGCCAACTCTTCCGGGCAAGAAAATGCTAAATAATAAATGCTAATAAATAAATAATAATACTATTAAACTCGTCTGATGCGCTGCTTGGCCAAAACAAAGTTTAAAGTTCCTATTCGATAAATGAGGCCGTAATAATATATATCGTGCAGCTAAACATCGATACAAAACTATCGCTAAAACTCTAGTTGAATTCAAACACACTTCATTTTAATCGATTACCAACATGTATCAGTTGCTGCTCCTATCGATTAATAAAGTTTAGCGGCCAAAGTTTAATTAATTGAAGTTAAACTGAAATAGTAACAAACAAATAGTAATAAAAAACACAATGACTTAAAAATGAAATGCTTTTTCTTTTTATTACAATCTTGTAAATTTATGCTGTACAATTATAAACACTTTCGATATTGACGACATAAAAAAGGTTGGAAAATTAATTAATACATATGATGTATGTATGTAAGTATGTACATAGTATACATATGCATGAATGTTTGTAAATAAAAAAAATGTATGTTCATCAAATGTAAAACTCAATTGTGAATTATATAATAGTATATAGTATATGTATAGTATATAAAACAGGTAGAAAATACAATACAAATTACAATACCTTTTGAATAAAAAATAAGTATGCTTAAATTGTAAATGTTGTTGTTCCACTACTAAACGATGGACCAGCCGGCAAATAAAAAAAGTGGAACCAGCCGTTAAATTAGTTATCGGTTAAAGAATGTCAGTATCGATAGAAAAACAATATACTCATATCCGATTTATTCAGACAGACAGACAGACAAGATAGAATTATGCTTGTAGTATATTGCCGATGAAATGATCGAATTAAATCAATTGAATGTAGTTATATGTATATATAAAATTACGCATTAAATGTACATATTATATATATATATTTATACAATATCTAAGTATTTGCATTTTTTGTTACTTGTTACTGTTACTCGTTACTTGTTTACTGTTTACCGTAATTAAAATAATATATATATTTAAAATTCAGGTCTCTTTGCAATTACATATTTGATAAGGCAACAACAAAACAATTGGGCCCCGTAATCAAACAGATCGATCATCTTTCAGATAAACATATATATAGATATATATATATATATTATTCCCGAAGATTCTTGGTGAGCAGCAGATTGTTATGATGCCCGGAGAGATGACGTACCAGTTCCTGCACCGACTCAAAGCACATCGAACAGAAACAGCAGCTATAACGATTCTCCGTATCGGTGCCATTCGTTGTGGTTATAACATTTCGATGAACGGAACACAAATGCTTCAGCAGATGAGCCTTTTGCTTAAACATCGCCACACAGAGGCGACACGCGAACGGCTTCTCGCCGGTATGAACACGCAGATGGGTCTTCAGATTCCACGACATCCCAAACTGTTTGCCGCAGTATTCGCAACGGTATTCTCGCACCGAAGATGTATGCGTATTGCTATTGTTGTTGTTGTTGTTGTTGTTGGTGGAAACCGAAGCACTGCTGCTGTTGCGACTATCGGGATCCAAATTCAAATTAATGTGGCTCGATAGACTCGATAGACGCGATTGTAAATTGGGCATGCTAGAGATGGCAGCACTCTGATTCGATTGCCATTGATAGACAAACTGTTGGCCCAAATGTAACGGCAGTTCGGGGCTTTGTCCTCGATTCCGATGTGAATGGGAATGAGAATGTTGATGATGATGTGAATGTTGATGTTGTTGCTGATGCTGCTGTGATTCCAATAGTTTACGTTCCGGTGTGGTCATCGCATCCGCATCCTCCAAATGTGCCAGCATATTCTTTTCCGATCCCGAACCCAAACCGGATAAAGGGGATGATGTGGATTTGACCAAGCGGAGTTCCTCCAATAGATTGTGCTGATATGTCGTAAACGGTTGATTGTCGCTCTGTGTGTTGTGGAATCCTGGACGTCTCTTGCGATGCGGCGTCACCACATAATTCTCCGGTGAACTGTTGATGTCCGAACCATCGGATAACGGTTTCATTACATCCTTGTGCGGATGTGTATCAAAGAAAAGTCCTTTGCGTTTTGTACTCTCATTGGCGGTGATTGTATCGCTGCTGTGATTATTGTTATTGTTGTTGTGTTTGTTGTGCAAATAACTTTTATCACTTTTTGTTCGTAGATCGAGCGATAGATTAACTGGATTTATTGTTGAATTGTTATTATTGTTGGTATTGTTGTTGTTGTTGGCTGGAATGTTTGAAAGATTTACAATTTCATCGGTGTTGTTGTCTTTGTTGTCGCTTTTGTTATCCCTATTGGCAGTAGTTGTAGTTGTATTACTTGTGTTATCATTATTATCAATATCATTATCATGATCAGCATTATCCCCATCCCCATCATCATCATCATCATCCTCCTTAGTCGGGCAATCATCGATCGCACCACTCTCACAATTCTCCGCTGAGAATGCTGAGAAATCCGCCATATTTCTGCTGCTATCCTCAACACTCTCCACTTCATATTTCAACGATTGTTCCAAGTTCTGGGAGGATGCATACTGCTGTGCCTGTTTCCGGGGCCTTTCGCGTAGACTGGAGCATTTACTGCTCAAATAGGCGGAATCTGTTGTCTTCCAACTGTCCGACTTGATCTGCAGCAACAGCAACAGATCGTGTAGGTAGTTCACATCCCTGGAGGTGATACATGTCTGGCCGGAGTATAGAAAATCCAATAGGAATTTAAAATAGGTGGCATTTACGTCCGGAAAGTACACCGTAGTCGTACAATCGCTCAAGTGCGTATCCTCCAGCAAATTTCTAAAGAAAATAGGAAAACATTAGTTTAAACTATAGTAAACTATAGGTAGAACCTACCTTATAAGCGGACTGGCGGCGGCGAGTACCAATTTGTGGGCGTGCAACTTAACCTTATTCTCACAGACAATGGTCAAGTCAGCTGGATGCTCCCCTCTGAAAGCAGCTCCGATTTCCTTGAGTATACACTCGCCATGTTTGCTATATTGCAACATCAACATTCTTTGAAACTGTAATGATCCCAAAAAAAAACAAAAACAAAAACACAGAAATGTGAAAGTTAAACAACAGTATGTGCATACATATATATTAATTAAAAGGTAACAAATTTAAATGCCAAATCGTTAATTAAGCTTTTTATTGTAGCTTGAAAACTTTATTTTAATTTAAGCAACTAAAATAATATTACTTATTCAAGTTTCTTTAGCAAACTGCAACAGTTCTGCATTGAATTTTTGTGCAAAAGCTTAAAGCTTGTGTGTGTAGCGAGTCTAAACTTTCGCCAGATGTTTGGATTCCTTGCTAGATCACAGTTTTAAACTACAGTTATAATAAAGAGCTTAACATTCCAGAGGCTACATATATTATGTACATATGTACAAAGGGCAGCATTACTTTTAAAATGGCTACTTTAAAGCTCGACTAAAGCTTACTTTCTTGTTTTAATTGGGGACTGGGTCAAGCAAAGTGTGTGCCACTGTCTAATTGTTCAGATTGCAACTGTTCTTTTCTATATTTATTTACTGTTGCAGAAACAGTGTGCCCATTCTCGCATATTATAAAATTAATTAATTAATTAATTAAAATTAACATTTTTCTTAATTTATTCTATTTATTTATTTATTTACTGTTAGTTTCCCAATTCTCGCATATCATAATAGAAATTAATACATTTTATTTTATTTTTATTTTATTTTGTTTTATTTATTTATTTTTTTATTTTTATTTTATTCTAACTTTAATTAAAAGACACAATGCGTGTCTATTTTTCCTCTGTCAAAACAATTACAGTGCTAACTGTAAGTATGCACATTTACTTTTACAGTGTAACAGTGTAACATCGAAAAAGAGCTTTCGGCTGCTGTTGTTGTTGTCGATTGCGTCAACGGTAAAAACTCGTGAATAATGTGAAGGCGAACGAAATTGTTACATCAAAAAAAAAAAAAAAGAAAAACAAAAAAGCAAAAGGCTTTGAATGTATGTGTGTACTTACACACATGCCATATGCACAAATAAAAGGCCATGTGTCATTATTGTGTATGTACATACATACATACATATACATATATTGTGCAAGAGCATGGCTTGTAAGCTGCTGCTGCTGCTGCTTTGGACATGCACATGCTTGTTTGTTTGTGTGGGTCACAGACAGACTTTCAGTTTGTGAGTCTGCAGGGCCATACATATACACATACATACATACATACATACATATGAAGCTAAAGTTCACACAGATCTGTGTGAAGAAACTTTAGAAAGAGAAAGAGATAGTAGTCTTTGCTTTTGTTGCGGCTGCTGCTGCGCATGGCGCTCGCTGGAGAAACGAAACGAAACGAAATAAAACGAAACGTTCACTTTCAATAAAACTTGAATGACTGGCTTTTTGCCCAAGTAGCAGCAGCAGCAAAGCAGCAAAGCAGCAGAGCAGCAAGAGAATGGTAAATGGTAAAGTAAGCTTTGTCTTTATTTGTTGTTGTTGTTTTTTTTTTGTTTCGTATGCAGAGCAACAGCAACAACACGAAAAGTAAGAGAGAGCGAGAGAGAAAATTACGAAAGGGAATTGTAATGAATTCACATTCAGAGTGAAGTGAGTGGAGATCCGTTAGTTAATCCAAGCTAAATCTGCTAAATCTGCTATTGTACAATCGCAAGAATTAGAAATGTTAAGAGAGAGTTATGGGTATTACTTTAACTAAAATAATTCTATAACCTTTTTTTAAAATTAAAATATGCTAGTTAGTATATATATGTAAATAAAATAGAAAGTCCTGTGCTGTCAAAAGCTTTAAAAAAAATAAACTTGCCTTTCTCTATTCGATAAAAAGTAAAAGTAATCGTTTAACAAGTGATCACTGATCACTTCTGGTTCTACAAATATGTATGTATATAACTGGATATTTGGCTGCTGCTGACATTTCATTTAAATTTATTAATTGCTTTTGAAGTAAAAGTAAATGTTTGTATGTATTTAAATGCTTACTAGGAAACAATGAATAAAACTTTCTGATACATACATACATATGTATGTACATACATACAAAACATGAACAACTGTTCATAAGGCAAAAAACAGGAAAATTGAGAACGAAACAACAAAAAACAAAACTAAAACAACAACAACAAAATTCAACTCGTTTATTTACAAACGCGTATACAAAAAAAAATCACCTTTCACAAAAAGCTTTTCTCTCGCTGCTCGCTTCACTACGCTGCTCTCACTTGCGTGCACGCTCTCTTTTACGCGCGCTCTCTCTCGCTCGCTCGCGCCACTCTCTTATACATACATATGCACGTGCAGTCA
Source organism: Drosophila tripunctata (assembly GCA_035047385.1). NCBI lineage: Eukaryota > Metazoa > Arthropoda > Insecta > Diptera > Drosophilidae > Drosophila > Drosophila tripunctata. The sequence goes on from JAWNPS010000288.1 coordinate 1,478,040, forward strand.
CATATATTTATATGCCTCAGTGTGTGTGTGTGTTAGATGGCATGTAAAAAAAAGCTTTCGAATTACTCTAAATGAGTGTGAATATGTGTGTGTGTGTAGCCGAATGCCAAAGCAATACAACAAATGATAATATGCATGCATAGCTGTATGTGTGTGTGTGTGTGTGCGATCACTCATTTACGCTTGGCTTTCGGAAATTTGTCGTCGTCGTCGTCGTTGTCGTAATTACAATACGCTAGCATGCATGTGCGTGTGTGTGTGTGTGTGTAGTAGTAGTAATGTAGTAATATTTAGAGCACTTGTGTGTGTGTGTGTGTAACTGTAAATATCAAAGATCAACAAAAAAAAAATAGAAAGTCAAAGTAAAATAATTAATAAATTATTTTTACAAATAGTCAAAAAGCTTACAAATGTTTTTGCATAGAATTTAAATATATATTTATGTACATACATATACATATATGTATGTACATCACAGTACATCAAATATACATATTGTATATGTATACAAAGTGAGCGGATTCAGCACACACACACACACACACACATAAACAAACTTGTTTTTGCTTAAAATTCGTCACGAACACACACACACACACACACAAACAAATGCAGACATTTTCCCCTTTCACGAAAGCTCTTTTTGCTCTTTTTTTTTTTTTGGTAAAATCTCAGACTCGAACACACACATACACTGGCACACATTGTGTGCATGTTTGTACATGTAAATGCTACACTCGTCAAAATGACCCAAATTTCAATTACATAATATTTAAAAAAAATGAAAAGTGAAGCAATGCTTCTTCTTCTTCTTCTTCTTTCACCATTGCGATCGCAGTAGAAAACGGTACAAATATGAGCTTACAATGCGTATATGTATGTATGTATGTATGTATGTATGTATTCTAAGTACATATTTCTATATGTTTGTATGTATTGTTGCTAAAGCTTATTAACATTTCTGCGCAACAACAACAACAACAACAAAAATGAAAGAGAAAAAGCGCTGAGCATATATGTATGTAAATATATATATATGTAGCTTTGTATATACATATGTATGTATGTATATGCGACGTGCATACACAATACAAAAGTTGCTTACACGAGCAGCATACATATACTAATGCAAATATATATGTACATTTGTAGGTGTATGCAAGTTATGTACATATCTACATACATATATATATATGTACTGTATAGTGTAGTGTTTGTATGTATAAGCGTGCTATGAAGGTCACTAAGCCTTTCTTGTCTTGTCTTGTCTCTGCTTGTCTTTTGCTTTTGCTTTGGGTGCGCTGCGCTGCGTTGCGTTTGCGTTGCGCGTTGCGATCTTTTTTATTGCTGTTGTTGTTGTTGCTGCTGCTGTTAATCGTGACGATCAGCGAGACGTGTACATATACATATACACAAAACTTGGCTCTGCTGTATATATGTATATATGTATCTATGTGTATTTTTTTCGTAGTTAAACTTTTTTGGTCTGCTTTTCTTTATAACAGTTTTTGAAATTTGGCCTTGTAAATGTAGGTATGTATATATGTACATATGTGTGTAGTAATACTTATCGTGCTTTTATTGCACAATTTACAATATATATAATTTCTTCCAAACTTTCTTAATAAATAATAGTTTTTTTTTTTATATTTTTATATATATATTTAAATTTAAATTGTTATATATATATTTAAATTTTTATATATTCATATATATATTTATCTATAACTCACCTCTTTCATTAAATCTTATAGCTTATTATAACTGCCTTTCACAAATAGCTGTAAAAAACGGTTCTGTAGACTTTCGAATTTCGAAATGCGAAATACATACATACAAACGCCTGTATGTATGTATGTACATATGCCACTACTCATAAATACAATTTGTATTTGCCTCTCACTCTGCCACACACACGACGGATCGGTTCGGGTTATGCGCGTCTCTGAGCGGAGCTTTCCACTTTCACACAGTCACTGCTTAAAGTTTGTGTACAAACGAACAGTTATATATGTACGATATGTATGTATGTATGCGGCTATAATAAAAACACGTTCTATTCCTTTTTGTATGTTTGTAGTTTTGTAGTTTTGTACCACGGTAAGTATGTATGTATGTATATATTCGATAACTTTCAGTTTCATCAACGTCAACACACACACACTTTCAGATGCAACTCAATGTCTGTTTATATATATATATATATATATATAAATTTAACAGTTGTTTATGTTCTATATATTATTATTATTGTAGAGTATTGTAGAGTTGTTTAAAATTTCTCTTTTTTTGTGTTGTGTTTCTTGTTGTTTTGAAGCAACGCACGTACAGTTCACAGTTCCATTAGCTTTTTGTTTTTGCTTTTTGCTTTTTGCTTTTTGTTGTTGCTATTTCAATGCGAGGCACAAACAAACAACACACACAAATACAAATGTTGTATTGTATGTAGTAATACCGCACACACACACACACTCGCACACACACAAAAAGTTCACAACAACAACAACAGCATTAACTTTTAACTAGGTTGAAGTTTTCGTTATATATGTAATACATTATTGCGAAATAAAAAACTTGATTGGTAAAACTTTTTTCCCGACTCTGCGAGCAACCGAACAAGCGAGCGAGCGAGTGAGTGAGCGCGAGAGATCGGTGCTTTTGCTTTTGCCTCTATTGCCTCTCTCGTGTATAAACGAGCAACAACACTGCGTTTCTCTTATTTGATATATTTGTATGCGCGCGCACTCCGACAATATACGTCCGACTTACCAAAGCACTATTTGTGCACTAAAACTACAAGCAGCAGAGTGAAAACAGCGCAACGACGTAGACGACGACGACGGCAGCAGCAGCAGCAGCAGCAGAAACAACAGCAACAACAGCAACACTAACAGCAAGAGCAATAGCAACAGCAACAGCAGCTAGCGAGATCAGACCGTCGTCGAAGTCGTTGTCGCAGTCGCAGTTCGCAGTCGCAGTCGCCGTTGCTATCGTCGTGTGGAAATGTTAGTCTTTGGTCTCGTTCTCGCAGACACTTCGCTTTATGATGTGTTGTGTTGTGTTGTGTGTTATGCCCTTGCCAAGAGTGTGGCTATTATAACACTGTAACAAATATTAAAACTCTCCATGTATATACATATATATTTAATTATGTATGTGCATACATATTATGTACATAGTCATGTTTATTATAAATAAATGTCGTACATCAGTAAGTTTTCATATTTTAAACAATCCCAAACTGCAGTAAAGCTTAGAAAAACAGACTTAGACAAAAAAAAAATAAACTTTAGTCATAAGAAATAAGTATTTACCAGTTAATTTATGCAAAAGATAGTTTATAAAATTTATGGCAAATAGTTAGCTAGAAATTTCGTTTGTTATGTACATATATGGTATATACTATATATATACTCATCGGTATACATAGAAAGTTAATGTAGATCAGTGATTAATTAGCTCAACTGAAATTCAAGGACATTTAGCTACTTATTGCTTCTCGCACTCTTTGAATGCAAACAAAGAGTTTTTCATGCACATTTCCCAATTTTCCATTTGCATACGCTTCAAGAGTTTTCAAGGACACATTAAACTATACCATTGGAAGGAAAGGGTAATTATTATCAGTGTGTGTCTGTCTTTTAAATTAGTTTCATTTTTACACACAATATTACCAGTCTTTGTAAATTCTTTTAGAATGCTTCTTTTGCTTTTTTTATTTGTATATTGTATTTTATCTTTTAACAAATTATATTGTCTAATTTTACATTTTATTTTCATGTAAATATATGTACGTTTAATAAGAAAGTTCAATTTAATTATGCAAACAGCAGTTAAAAGTTGATTTGAGTCGTTTTAAACTTTTGGGTGACCACAACTACAACTTGGCCAAACAAAATTTGGTCACCCAATTGCATTAGTTTCTATTTATTATCGATATTACGTATGTGACTATCAACAGCGCCATTTTGGAAATTTGTGCAATATGCAACTCAAACAATGCCCAATGTTTTCTATTTTGCTTTCAAATAGAACATTCTAACTGGCTTCATTAGTTCAATAGCTTAACGGTCAGTCATGCTTGCGTACTCCTAAATGAATAATTACATGTAGTTCAAGGACAACATTTTATTACCCCCTTTTCAAAAGAAAGGGTACACGTGGGTGTCGTGTGCAGCATTTGCATATGGGTATGTGTGTATTTAAATTTCTTTAGTAATTAAAATCAAGGCCAGAAAAAATGTATTTTTATTTATGCATGCATAAATGAACATAAATGTTTTCCAACTGCTACAATAAATTTGTCTTTAAATAAACAGCAATGCATGGAATACCACGACTATTTTTAAATGCAGAGCCAGGGCTACAGCGATAACTTATCGATTGTTGCCAACCAAGACCCATCGGTTTGCATCGTCCATGATCGATCTTATTTCATATTTTGCAGTTTATTGTGCTACAACATTTAAGTGAATAAAGTTGCAAATTAAATATGAGTTTCCGAATTATTCAAAACAAAACCAATTGCCTAAATGCAACAAGTCTACTCCGCAGACGTGAGTAATTAGCATAACAAACAAAATATACATACTTACACACAGACAACAGTTCGCAGCCAGTTGACAAATGGGGAAATCTGAGTCGGACCAAAGTCCAACATCTTAAAGTTAACTTATGGACTTGTGAACAAATACGTATATAATGATTACATAGCTATTTATAAGTTTACACTTAAAATACTAAATCTTTTTACTATTATTTAATTTATTTGTGCAGTTGAGACGAGGCATTTGGCCACCCAAGCGGCGCCCGCACCGCAAACCAAACGAAACAATAATGGCCAAAATATTGTGCTAGTTGAGGGCGTACGTACGCCATTTTTGACATCAGGCAGCTCCTACTCGAAATTAATGCCACACGAATTGGCCAGACACTCGCTGCTGTAAGTAGTTGTTGTCATGTCAAATGTGTGGCACAATAGATAAACGTCATCAATTTCTTATCATTGTTTTTTAGATCGCTGCTGCAAAAGAGTCGATTGGACAAAGAGCTCATTGATTACATAGTCTATGGCACTGTTATACAGGAGGTGAAGACTTCCAACATAGCACGCGAGGCGGCTCTTTCAGCTGGTTTCAGTGATAAGACGCCAGCACACACCGTCACCATGGCTTGCATTAGCTCCAATGCGGTATGATTTGAATAGCTTTATATATATTATATAGTAACATAACTGTTTGCAGGCCATCACTACTGGCATGGGCCTGATTGCCACAAACACTTACGATGTAATTGTCGCCGGTGGCGTTGAGTTTATGTCCGATGTGCCCATTCGCCATTCCCGCAAGATGCGTGCACTCATGCTGAAGGCAAACAAAGCTAAATCCCTAGGTCAACGCCTCTCCCTGCTGTCCACATTTAGGCCCGGCTTCTTGGCACCCGAAGTAATAATTGGATTAACTTATATATAACATAAAACTCACTGTTAAACCACTGTTAAACCCTTTTTACAGCTGCCCGCTGTGGCGGAGTTCTCCTCCGGAGAGACTATGGGTCATTCGGCTGATCGTTTGGCCTCCGCATTTAATGTCTCGCGCCGTGAGCAGGATGATTATGCCTTAAGATCTCACACATTGGCCAAGGAGGCACAGGAGAAGGGTTATTTCACCGATTTGGTGCCCTTCAAAGTTCAAGGCGTTGATAAAGTAGTAGATAAGGATAATGGCATACGTGTCTCGACGCCGGAGAGCTTGGCCAAGCTGAGACCGGCATTTGTGAAGCCCTATGGCACAATTACAGCTGCCAATGCTTCCTTTTTGGTAACTATCAAGTCTTCTTTTATCTAAACCGGGTATTTATTGTGTTCCTTACAGTCGGATGGCGCTTCAGCTTGTCTGGTTATGACCGAAGCCAAGGCCAAGGAGCTGGGCCTGAAGCCCAAAGCATTCTTGCGTGATTTCCTTTACGTATCTCAGGATCCAGTTAATCAATTGCTTTTGGGTCCCGCCTATGGCATACCCAAGTTGTTGAAGAAGGTGGGACTTGGCCTTAAGGACATCGACACCTGGGAGATTCACGAAGCTTTTGCTGGTCAAATTGTTGCGAATTTAAAAGCCTTGGACTCGGATTGGTTCTGCAAAACATATCTGGGTCTTAACGAAAAGGTCGGCTCTCCCGATCTGTCCAAGTGGAACAATTGGGGTGGCTCCCTGTCCATTGGCCATCCGTTTGCCGCCACCGGCGTCCGTCTCTGCATGCATAGCGCCAATCGTTTGGTTCGTGAGGATGGCAAATACGGTGTTGTGGCCGCCTGTGCTGCTGGCGGACAGGGCGTGGCAATGCTTATCGAACGTTATCCTGGAGCTAATGCCGACTGAAAATGGCGCGCTACTCTCTAATTTAGCAATTTAAACTAAATAAATACATTTTAATACACACTAAACGTTTGGTGTTTTTTGTTAGCTTGATGTTTATTCGACCCACGTTTCCCCACATTTTAACAACTTGGAACCCACATAAAATATTAAATATATAATATAACAATTTAAGAGCTTAACAATTTAATGATATATATTTTTATTTTTACTCAGTTTCATAAAGTTGCTGTCGCTTTAGTTTCGATTGCAGCACATCATTTTCATTATAAGAAATGTGCAGCGGCGGTATAAGAGCACAAGCCACCATTCTACCCTCGGCGTTGAGAAAGTTAAACGTTGCACAAGCCTAGAAATAATATCAAAACAATAGTTATCACATGGAAAGCTTAACTATATTCCCATTGTACCTGCTCTGTGCGTAAAATCTCAACGTTTATGTTGTACTTTTTCATAAATTCAATGATCCGTCGAGACAGCACAGCCGTGGGACTTTGATCACCGATGCCAATAATCAGTACATCTAGTTTTGGTTCCAGCGCTGGAAATAGACTTAGACTCTCTTCGGTTATATCCTCAAAGGAGTTGATGTTCCATGAGAGTACGGATCTAAAAGATTTGACATGCTTCAACCCAATGTTTGTACATAATAAGATGTCAAGTTGGTTCAATTCAATTGCTTACCTGGGAAACACTGAAATGGGTCCCAGCAGCACCATGTTGTTATTCAGTCGAAATCCATATTGACTGTAGCCGGTAACCATGAGACCCATGTCGGTTTCAGTGTTGAATATGGACACTCTTGTCTTGCCATCGTGATCGTAGGCACTGCTTAATCTGGGCACTGCCGTTGAGATTGTCTGTCTTCGCACCAACGATTGGGACAAAAGCGATACTCGTGGAGCTCGAATGGCGAGAGATTTCAAAGTTTGTAAAAGCATTGCTTACAATATATTTCCCAATTTGTTGTGTAAAGCTTAGCGATGGCAGAAATTCATATTTGAGCGATGATTTTTAGTGTTATATATCGTCATAATATCGATACATTTAAAGTCGTCGCGATATAATAATCGAATATAAAACTTATCGCACATTGAATTGTCAATCGATAGGCATGTCTTCACTTTTATTGACTACAATCGATTAAATCATAGTATAATTATAATATTGTTGTATTTTTCACATATGTAAAACATTAAAATTTAATATTTGTTATAAATCGAGTCGAAAAATTAGTTGCCGGCTTGCAAGACGACGTCGGTGCTGTTATGTACACGTGAAAGTAAAATAAAACAGAAACGAAACGAAACAAGAACATTTACGAGGAATACCAGTTGCACCAAATAAATATACATACATTCATGTGTACATGCTCCCATGTACATATATGTATGATCATATGGTATATACATACAAACATAGGATAAATTATTATCTCTTAAACTGTGAAAATGTGTATTTTTGTACATAAATAATAATAAGTGTGCCACTTTCGGTAGTAAGTAATAAAAACACACGCCATTGCCTTATCAATCTTTCAATAATTCTAACGCATATCTATTGCTGACTAATGCTGTGTATGGAATTGACGTATTCAGATACGTATGTACAAATGTTTCTACGCATAAACACGCGTATGTACATATGTATATATGTACATATGGATATTTATTGAAAGGTCATACAAATATACCCAACATGATGGATGGCAATAGAAAAATGATCTTTTATTGGTTTTCAATCGTTGGACAGTTAATTTAATCTATTTGAAGTTCTTACTTTGATTCTCGTAACAAAAAATACGTTAATGTGAAAGCAAATATGTACATATGTGTGTTCAATTGGAAACCATACAAGTGTGTGATTTAAATGTGTGAATTAATGGATATAAATTCAGTTAAAGGCGTATTAATAAGTCACAAGTGCCCTCATTCTCAAGCTAAATTTATTTACATACATACACTTTTATACATATGTATTAACATTCATATTTTATGTTACTTTGTCCCCAGTAAGGCCACATTAAGGGTATGACGAAATGTTTAAAATTTCATAAGTATGACAGCAAATGTCACAAAACTATCGTAAATCGATTTCAATAGCGGGACATTTAGCAATAATCATTTATTTTTTTTTATTACTATTCTACTTTTTTATTGTACAGTTTAAGTTAAAATACGTTATATATTAATCATCTTAATAACGTTTTTTATATTCTTTTTAGCTATACATTGAAAACTCGCAGAATTTATAGATGATATCTACCTCACGGCGAGAAAATGATTGGGCCGAGTTCACAAATCAGCAAAATATTATTAACTTTATTGTTTTTGTTAATAATATTTTACATTTTCATGGATGTTGAGCTCTATTTGCGAGTTCATAACTATGCCATCGACCGTAATTATCACACAAACGCTACGACGACGCCAATATTTACATCGTCGTCGGAGCCTTCGAATTCAGTATCCGATCCGAGCAAAACTCCCAAACTTCCCACCGTTGAGAAGGAGCCGTCGTATGAAGATAATACCTGGATATCGTGTGATATAAATCCACTTTGTCATGTAACAGTTAAAGCAATAATCCTAGATCACACCAATCATTATCTTTTTGCACCACTTGCTACAATATTCGACAATGTGGTTGGAATATCCCGTTCCACATTTATAACACCCAACATGATATCGTTTTTCCACGTGGGAGTTGCTTGCCTATCGGGAAAACTCGTCTCATCGGATAGCCTGGGTTATCGAAGACTTGGCGTCTTGCTCTTTCAGATACGTACATTTTTGGATGATCTGGATGGGCATGTGGCACGTGTCAAGAAACATATACGTGGCGAACGCTCAGAGATTGGCACATCTGGTTATTATGTGGACGGTCTTTGCGATGGACTTGGATGTATTGCGCTACTATTGGGCATGTTCTTTTACCTGAAAAATAACCCACCTCGTCGAGGTTACTCAATAATTCCAATGAGCGATTCCAAATCGGAGCCAACAATGATTCCTAAAATGAAAGCAACAACCCGAAAGGTAGCGAAAAACGTTATCAGCTTCACTGGCCAACTTCTGCTTAGTTCGACGGCGTGGAATCGCTATATAGCCGTCTACCAGAACATGTTGGAGCGTGAGGATGTGAGCAGTAGTCAGTACCAGTGCCAGAATTATGTATTTAAGTCAACATTATTTTTCTGCGTCGCATGGATGTGGCGCATTGTCAATGTTCATGCGCTGCTTCATTGCGTTTTGCTTAGTATTTTTTGCGACAAGTTGTGGGACTTCCTGAGGGCGATCCGTTATAGTGGCTATATAATATTGCTGGTTGCCATTTGCTTGACCGAAATGCACATATTGGAAGCCCAAAACTATATATTTAATTCAGCAGCGTGTAGTAATATTTCACTGTGATTTTACCTTTATTACGAAAAATACAATAATATTTTTGTAGTGAAGATCAAGAATGCCTTTTTTATAATTTCTATCAATAATTATTTTAAATTGTGTTTTTTTGTACATAACATACTAGATATTGTGACTGTTAGGGTGGATATTTTAATATGTATCTTTGAAATAAATATATATATAAAAAATAACATATTTACATGCACATAAATTGAACACGTAAAAGTCTGTCTTTATTTTTCTTTAAAAAAAAAAATAACATATCGTTTATAACAGCTACTTCGCTTTGCTTCATCGCCTGAACTGTCATCGCCAGAAGCTCAGTGATGCTTTGAAAACCTATCACTCAACGTTTCGATATTTCGTTATCGTTTTTGTTGCCATTCCTAGTTATGCATACAGAAAATTTTATCTCACGAAATTTTACAAGGAGAAATGGTGTATTTTCCGAAAACAAATTTAATTAAAGCGAAATTGTAAATATTCTTTATATTCATTACGCACTTATTAATCAAAGTGGATGTGCATATTGACTTTGCGTGTGTTGTGACGAGCGAGAATCGAGCGTGAAAAGAAAAGTGACTGCTGTGTGTGAATCTTGTGAGAGAGCGAGAGCGAGAGCGAGCGTGCGTTAAAAGGATATAGTATATACTACTACATACATACTACCATAAAATTATTACGTGTGTGAGCGCTGTTAAAGAAAAAAAAAACATAAATACATACATTTTTATTGAAGGCATTACTACATCTGTAGTGTTACAACTAACCCCTTATTAATAGTGTAAGAATTGTTGTATAATCATTTAGGAGAACGCCACCCCAATCGCCAATCAATCAACCTAATTTTCTTATTATTTTTATTTTTATATTACAATTACAATTACAAGTAGAGTAGCACAATAGTACATATGTACATACATATGTGCATATAAGCAAAACGTGCCTTATCGAATTGTACATATGTGTATGCATGTGTTAATTCTTATAATGTTATATTTATAACTGTACAACAAGAGGGTAGCTGTAAATTTGTATGTAGGTTTCCTTGTTATTTGTTTATTTAACATTTATTTTCCAAACCCATGTGGTTGTACTTTGTTTTTTATTGAAGGATGTACTAGTATCCACAGCAGTCGATATGGCCAAATCTGTTTTGGACATGGCTATATCTTCATGGCTCTTGATACTAAAAAACAGAATATACATATACATACAATAATAAATATTTAGAAATTATACAGTTTTTTATAAAAACCATTTTCAATGGCTACACATATACACACATATAGCATTAGGATACAATAAAAGAGGGAAATATAATATAGGGGAATTTCGCACATAAGAATTTTGCAGTAATGATTCTGAGGTGTCCCCCCCATGCCCAAAGAAAAATCAATGAACCCATTTTTTATGTTCAGGGGTGAGAGTACAGGCACTTTATTCGATTACTTGCGCATAAGTTGCTCCTTTTGGCGCATACATATATCGAGCATTTATGCGTACGCAGTTATCGTTTATTCAAAATTGTGACAAGGAAATTATTTTAAAAGTTTATAACTAATTTTATTGTTATTATAATGAACTATTTAGCAACACTACACATTATTTATATCTTGATGTCAAAATATATATGAATGTATTGGTATTTTATGGAAATTTGTTGATATAAATGACTGGTTAAGAGATTTGAATGAAATGGAAATGGTAAACGATTATATGGAATGCATTTGTTTATTGAAAGATCTAAATATATATAATATAAAGAATGAGTATATGTGTGCGTATATATGTATTTGCGTATATGTGTGTGTGTATGTGTATACATATTTGAATACTGTGTGTGTAAATAAAAACTTGTGTATAAATTTTAACAAATATTTGTAATTGAGCGGATGAGAGAGTACCTCTACTATCTATCTACTCTATCCATTACAAGTTTAATTTTTTACAGGGTATATTTGCAACAATTTCGACAATTTCATTTGAAATTTGTTTTAATTTAAACACATATCTCTAGTTCCAATGTGTGAGTAATTTAGCCCCTGAGTGAGTGCATTTATTGTTTAAACTTTACAAAAAGAATTTAGAAAAAAAAGAGCGATTTTTTAATTGATTGAATGGTTATCGAATGGATATCTCGATCTTGTATATCTGGAACGAAATTATAATAAAAGTATTTAAAAATATTTGTAGTGCTTGGATAAAAGACCCAAATGGATTTCGTACAAGTATCCGAGGAGGAGGGTGATGAACCCATTGAACTTCCAGCGGAAGAAGATGGAACCTTATTGCTCTCCACACTACAAGCTCAATTTCCCGGCTCGTGTGGTCTGAAATACCGGAATATTGACACGCAAGCGGTGCGTGGAGTTCGCTCAAACGAGGGACGACTATTTCCGCCGAGTGTGGAGTCGGGTTGGGGTGAAGATATCTACTTTTGTGTGTTTCCAAAAGGTATACCAAATTCGAGCAGTTCTCCGGCACAGAACGATAGTCCTTATCGCCCCATATTGCCTCCCATAGAGAACAAACGTAAGAGCGACGATAACTTGGAAAATTCAACGGCCAAAACGAAACGTATTGAAACACGTTTGCGATGCACCGATTTGATTGTATTGGGACTGGCTTGGAAAACCACAGAGGACAGTTTACGGGAGTACTTTGAGAGTTACGGCGAAGTGCTAATGGCCCAAATTAAAAAGGATGTTAAATCTGGACAATCCAAAGGATTCGGTTTTGTACGTTTCGGCTCCTATGAAGCTCAAATGCGTGTACTCGCGAATCGGCATCTGATCGACGGTCGTTGGTGTGAAGTCAAAGTTCCAAACTCAAAGGTAGGCAGAGCAAAAGCACTGATCATCATTAAAAACGATAACTAAATTCTGCTTTGGCTTCCTAAAGGGCATGGGTCATCAGGTGCCATGCAAGGTGTTTGTGGGTCGCTGCACCGAGGACATAAATTCCGATGATCTACGCGATTACTTTTCCAAATTTGGTGAGGTGACGGATGTGTTCATACCACGACCGTTTCGGGCGTTTAGCTTTGTCACATTCTTGGATCCAGATGTGGCTCAATCACTTTGCGGGGAAGATCATATAATAAAAGGTAAGCAACTGCTTTAATTGAGTTCCAAAAGCTACAAATTTTAAATGTATATTTTAATTTAATTTTACAGGCGTATCAGTTCACGTTTCGAATGCGGCGCCCAAAGCCGAACAGAACCGAAGCCATCAGGGACAAAGTTACAGCTATAACTCGGGGAATAATTTTGGCGGCATGCATTCGTATCATCCCCAGGGGAATCACATGAATTCGGGCCGCAGTGGACACCACAGAGGTAATAATCAACACATTGCACACGGAGGTGATAACACTGCAATCGGCAATAGTCACAGCAACATTGGCAGTGGTGGCTACGGAATGGGTGGAGGAGGTGGAGGCAATAATTTTGGCGGAAATATGGGTGGGGGTTACGCAAATAGTAGTAATCATATAAATAATAATAGTGGAGGTGGAGGAGGAGGTGGAGGTGGAGGTGGGAATATGAATCGTCAAGACGGCGGTGTTGGTATTCCCTATAATAATAGGCAGAACAATTTTCATGGCATGAATCAGCCGCCGCACAACGGCAACGTAGGCAATGGCGGTTGGATGAACAGGGGACATTTGGATATGCCCAATCTACAGGCTTTAGGCATAAATTCGCAAGGATCCAACTCATCAAATCAAGGGCAAAACATGAACAACCCATTAGGCGTCGGACTTAATTTAAACTCATTGCCGATGAACCCTGCTTTGGTTGCTGCTGCGTTGAATCAGTGGAGCCTCCTTGGCAATCAGCTGCAAAATCAAAACCAGGACCAGCAGGCAAGCCTTCTACACACCTTGCATTGTTTCAAACAAAAAACTCTTTCAGTTACTTCTCAGGGAGGCAATTTTTTATCATGGATGGCACAAAACAGCGGACATTCGAACGCTTGCAATATTAACAACTCTGGCAGAAATAAAGGATCAAATAATCCCAACTCCGGCGGCATGAACAAAGGCGATAACTCTTCGAATGACCAGCAGGTTAGCTCGAATTTACTTTATAATTAATAAAAGCTAAATACTAAATGTAACACATATGTTTTTGTAACGTTACAGAATGGCTGCCCTCCTGGAAACTCGTGGTCAAATCAGAGCAGTGGCTCCCAAAATTCTGTGGACAAATCAAATTATCTTTAAAAACTTTTAAATTTGTAAACAGACAACACACTACTTACCAATGTGGTACTAGCGAATCTTTTTTGATTCAACTGAAATATTTGTAGCTATTCCTACCTTCTTATGTGTATATATAAATACAAATATGTCAAAAATAACTACAGTTCGTCTTAATATTTAAAACCGGGTTCTGGAATTAATTGACAACTGCTCGTACTGCCCTCTTGTGAAGTTGCTAATCCGCAGCGTTGCCAGACTTTAAATATGTCAAACATATCTCCAAAATTTGTGGAATGTCGGTAATATAGTAAATACGAGTCAGTCGAGACATGATTTAAATTTGAAACAAATATGATTTATTTTAAATTTGTTGAAATGGTTCAATGGATTGCTACTATTATTCAAACTTTTTCAGTCGTTAGCTTTTACTTGAATTTCGTTCGATTCCAACGTTCCGCGAGCAACTTGGCTTTGTTAATTTGACTGTAACGGAACGTCAAGTTATTTTTGCGCGTCGTGAGTTTTAAAAAGAAGAGGTGAACTGTCAGCGAAAACGATGGATCTGACAATTCATAATAAATTTTTACCCCAGCAATTGTTATATTTTGTTGCTGGCCGCCGATGCTGCCAACAATTCGTGTGCAGTTTTCGCAGGGCCGATATCAATGTAATGACAGAATGTGCGCATTCCCTGGGCTTGCGTTCGCAATATGTTATAAACGACGGTCAAGGCTGCATGAAGGTATTTAAACAGTCGTGCCGACACTACTTGGAAGAGCCCAAATCATTGGCTTTGTCTGAATCTGCGGCGTTGGAAATGTCAACAATATTATCACGCACAATCTTCGTGGGAAGAGATGATCCTCAAATGACATCGACGGATATGTTTGGCATCAAAATGCCGTCACTACACATCCCACTGCTGGCAATTGGACCGCCAGCATTGCGCCGTAAGTCGGAAAAACATTGCCAATACCTTAATATTGTTGCTGGCTTGGTGTGCCTAAGTGACATACTGACTTCAATTTATACACATCGCGTATATGTGTTTGATGCCGATCTCAAAGCGGATAAAATATTGCTATTTCCGATCATCATTCTCGAGGATTCCGAATTCAAAAAGTCAAAATTAAAAATGATTTGCATCGAAAGGGAGAACATTGTTGCTCGCTACAATAGCGAGAGATTGGCGCACTTTTTGAATGAAAGCGTTGGCGAAACTGTTGGAATAGAAGTCCCCCAGCACAGTTGTCTCAGCTCAGGAACGCATATTGTGTTCACCACAGCGAAATACTTTTTGAGCTCATTGATTAGTAAGAGCGCCAGGAATCTGAATTATATAAGTCACTTTGTAATTAATGATGTGCATCTACATGATCCCTACATCGACATCTTGTTGAGTGAATTGAAAAAGGCATTGACTGTCCACCAAAATCTAAGGATTATTTTACTTTCGCAGCGATGCGATTCCCAACAATTTCTCAACTTCTTTGGCGAGGGTGCGAAGTACTGTGCACAACCAGTTTGTCCATCACCCAATCTTCAGATATCCTACATCGAGAACATTCAAAGTCGCATCGCATCAGCGAAAATATTTCGAGGTCCAGAAATTTATAAAAATCGGCCGCAAATGTTCAGAAATAAGACACAAAGAAATGAAGAACTGGATAAGTGCTTGCAAGTCTATGAAGAGCTTGCAACTGATGCTGCCTTCCGTCCAATTCTTTACCTAATGAATTACGAATTTATTCCCGTTAATTATCAGCATTCATTTACTGGAAAAACGGCTCTTTATATAGCCGTACAGGTGAACAAAGTGAATCATCTACGTCTGCTGCTTTTCATGGGTGCCAATCCGTATATTATGGATAATCAGTATGAAAATGCTGTATCTATTGCTTCCTTAAGAGGCCACGCCGAATGCGTCGAAATGCTGAATAACTACACACAACATGGATTTGTTTTTAAAAATACGAAACCCGAATTTATTGACTATGATCTTATAATTGATATAATCTATTTGCTGTGCGGTAATCCTGAGTCTCCAACAGGTAAGATATTTTAAATTTAGTTTTTGTGTATAAGTTTTCGTGAATTCGTTATTGCTTTACGTGTGCACATCAGTGTCATACGCATATTCGATAACAAGTTTTGCCAAAGTGTGTCTGTGTGTGCGTATATATCGATACATTATCGCATTTCCCATTAGAATACTATTTTTGATGAAAACGAGACTGGCTGTTAGCATTTTTAATTGAAATGAGTACTTATATGGAAAGCGATAAAGGCAAATTTATACCGGCAACAAAACGACCGGATGGCACATGGCGCAAAGCACGCCGTGTTAAGGACGGTTACGTGCCCCAGGAGGAAGTGCCGTTATACGAGAGCAAAGGCAAACAATTTGTTGCCCAGCGACAACAAACTGGTGTGCCACCGGGCATGTGTCCGCTTGTCGCTGCCGAACTGAAGAAGGCGCACGAGAAGAAGGAGAAGGCCAAGGTGCAAAAAGCTGCTGCAACCACAACGAAATCAACTCCTGTTGCGACAACTACAACGAAATCTACTTCAGCTGCTGCAGCAGCTATTAAGAATGAACGCGTCAAGGAGTCTGCTGATATATCCGCCATATCCAATAAGTTGAATACTGCACTCCAGCTAAATAATGCTGCCGTTGCTGAGGAGCAGGTGGAGGAGGTGGTTGTGGACATTGCCAAACAGATTAAGAAATTGCGAAAGAAAATACGCGAAATTGAACAAATCGAGAGTAAAATTCAAGCTGGCGACATTAGTAAGCTGGACAAAGATCAGTTGGACAAGGTGAAAAAGAAACCGGAGATATTAAAGCAATTGGGGAGAATCGAGGGAATGTCCGCAACATAATAATTATAATAATAATAATAAATATGATGTGAATTTTTCCCTCTCATTACAAAGATAATTGCCAGTCTCATCTCATCGAACACTTGTCGTCGTCGTCGTCGTCGTAGTCTGTTAAATAGTTTTAATCGTTTTAATTTAAGGCAGTTCCCATAATATTTATAATATAAATGTATGTGTACAATTCCTCCAAGCAAAAAGAAAACAAATTCGTCTTTTCTGATATGTTTTGAATGAATTAATTATAAAGATTACAAATAAACCACTGCAGCAGTTCAAATATTTTTTTTTTTTCACCTTTATTTGCAGGCAACATAATGATCATTTTACCCACATATTATCATATGGTTAAACTAAACTACATGTTGCTCAGTCATTTGTTAAATGGCAATTTGCGTGTCTTTTCCATCTATCTGTTGCATGACGAAATGGAAATTGAGTATTTAAATGCATTGATTAACTCCGAGGCAGATGCCAAGATCAAGATTGTATTGACCACCGGCATTGTGGAGTCCCTGACTCTACCAGTATCCTTTAAATACTTGATAGACACGGCGTGCGAGAGAAAGACTTGGTACGATGGACGCATCGGTAGCACTGTGGATGCCATCGAATGGGTGGCGAAAGATTCACTACTCCGACGTCTCTTGTTGCTAAACGCTGAAGGTTGGTATACCTACCCTCCCTACCTTATACCATTGTTTAAAGTCTATATGCATTTTCTAGCAGGCTCAAACGATGTCGAGTGTTTCCGTTTAATGCCCAAGGACACCTATCAGAAGCTGCAGGAAACTGGTTTGCCGGCCTTGCAGACCATGCACTTGGATAGCGTCTGTTTGTTCGTCAAGCTCTTGTCTCCGAATACCATGATTAGCGAATATCTAACGTATACGATTGCCCCACCGCCTCTGATTAATATACATCAGACTGCGCAGTTTTTGAAGAAGATCGATGTACTGGATGAGTCGGAGGATGTGACTTGGCTGGGCTGCCGCCTGGTGGACATACCAGTACCCTGTCAACTGGGTCGCACTTTGATTTTTGGCATTCTACTGCAGTGTCTGGATCCAATCTTGACCATTGTCAGTTCACTGCTCACCGCTGATCCACTGAACATTCCAGTCAACGAGGACATTGATCGTATATGGGATCGTTTTACCATCTACATACAGAATCGTATTAGAGCTGAACGTAATCGTCTTGCCGCTGATCAGTTTTCGGATCACTTTATCTTTGTGCGTCTGTATCAGGAGTGGCAGAGTCAGTTTAAGCACAGTTTAAACGATTTATATCTGACGGATGAGCATCAGTTCATACTCAATGGCCTCATGGAGCAGTTGAGCTGTACACGCTCCAAGATTCTATGTGCATTGCGTGCCGTTAACTTGGTGCAATTCCAGGGTCCATTGAGTACACAAAACGTTAACGCCAAATCGGGCAATTGGCCATTGGTTAAGGCGGCTTTAACCGGCGGCATGTATCCCAATATTTGTGCTGTTGATCCCAAGCAAGGCACCAAATCCCTCAAATCGGCCTACTCCATGGACATTAGTCTGCATCCCAATACCGTGATTCGTGACTTTTTGCAGCCATCGAATGTCGTGGCCCAAAGCATCTGCAAAGGATCCCAGTGGATTGTTTGCAGCAAGCAGCGAGAAACTATTAAATATGCCACCGTTGTTGTGCCACTTGCAGTGGCTCTGTTTACTGGTAAGTTTTAAATCAAATACTTTACTTACGCTTAGTTAATTAAATTATATTTTTATTAGGTTCCACCAAATTGGGCAGCGGTCAGTTTGCTGAGATTCCAGCGTCTCCAAACAATGGCAATGTGAACTTCTTCATCGACGAATGGATTTGGATGGTCACCTCCAAGTTCAATTTTGAGCTAGTGATGAAAATGCGTCAACACTTCTTTCGATTCTATCAGTATCTGCTGATCAACTGCAACGACGCACAGAAATGGCGTGAAGATTCAGCTACTATGGAAAACTATATGTCCCTAATCGATTCATTGGCTTCCCTGTTTGTCATGGAGGAAAGATTTGCCGGTTTTCCAAAGTATCCAAAAATTTGCTTCAAACCTGTCGTAAAGCTACCAAATTTTTATTTGCTCAACATGAATTCGCACTTCAATTGGCCGTCGCAAGAAGGCAACGTTAATGCTACATCTATAGTGCCGGCATATCGGCCGATTTACCAATTGAATTCACAGTTTATTGAGAAACAATACTTTCTACTCTTCACCCAAGATACACCCAGCAATTTCTATCAAAGTGACGATGCTGCCTACATTGAGAAAGTGATTGGAAAGTTTGCCAGACCAATTGAGTCGCCAAATCGACATATCTATGCCATTCTGTATTCCAAACATCCAGATGTTATGCTGAGCATCAGTCGTGTTAAAATCCAAAAGGGTGAAATCATCTTTAAGGAATATTTCCGAAACAATGTGCCAGTCTACGAAATTATGTAAGTACTTAGAGAGTAATTATAGGATAAATAGGGGCATTTATCTATCTGTTTATCTTTTATCTATATCTATACATTTCTTACATTTCAGAGAGGCCTGTGCTTCCATGAAGGTGCATGTTCCCAACTTTGAGGGTCGCCTGCTCTCATCGCTCATCGACAAGCGTGTGGGAAATGTTATAATGGATTTATTTGCATTCCGACACCATTGGATACACCATGAATAATAGACTATATCCATAATATCGACATGTTATGAGTGCAAACAAACATATATTATAATTCTATTCTAATTATTATTATGAGTTGCAGACACATGTGAAAATTAAGTACTTTTTAATTGTTTTTGTTTGTTTTTTTTTGTGATATACATATATATATTTAAATGCGTCAAATATATACACAGTAGTATTATGTATATTTCGCAGATCGTACAATACTTTTGGTTTATTTCTACAGAAAATATATTCGAGATTATTACAGAATCGGACAGGTACACACTTCACTTCAAATGCATGTAGTACAATTAGTTAGTAAGAGACTATATGATATGTTATTACATAAATATAGATATGAATATCGAGATAGACATAAAAAAGATGTGTAAAAGATTTGTTAAATTTAATGGCACCCGCAGGACTTGACAATCATGTTTCGATACTTTTTCAAATTCACATTCTCATCGTTCAGATGATAGAGGACCGGAAGAGCGCCCAGTCTTGTCGGAGCACAGCAGGGTTTGGGCACCTTCTTCGGCTCCAGCAGATGCACCAGGGTCTGGACAATGGCGTGATTTGTGGCATTCATGTGCGCATTAAGTGGAAAATTGCATTCGCCGCTGCAATAGAAGGCGCCATAGCCTTCCGGAGCAATGATCCAATCGTGCCAGCCGAGATCCTTGAAATCAATATACAACGTTTGCATCTGACAGCTGCGTGTATTCTCCGAGGGAAAGTTCTCGAGCAACGGATTCGATGCCTCCGACTTCTTCTTCTTGCGGGGATGCAATGTGCTGCGTTTTGTGCGCTTCTGTGTGCTGTGCGCCGTGGACTTGATCAGCTCCGGTCCCCGAAAGAAACCAATCATAAAGGGTTGATTCTCATCGTCGGCCTTAACGCGGCGATGTGTCAAACCAATGTCATCCAGTTTAATCTCCCGATCAGGTTTATTTAGAGCATGTGCACCAATGTAAATGCCATGATTCTCCCGGGCATTCACTATCCAATCATGCAGAGCTTCGGTGATATTCAGTTCCAACCAACCGACATAGTCTCCAGTGGTATTGACCGACGACAGTGGCTCCATTACATTCTGCACCGATCCCGCAGTGCTTATCGCATAGACAGTGACTGTGAACTGTTTGTTGGTCGTCACCCATTTGCCCTCGTTGGAGTTCTGATAGATGCGCAGTTCGGCCATCATTAGGTAATTGTCGCTGGGTATGTTGGACACATCGAACCATAGACGGCGGCCATGCTCATGACGCATCTCCTCCACATTGAGATTCCGTTTGTTGAGGAACGTCATTATAATGTCGCTCTCATCGATCGCTCGCTTGTCCAGATCTGTGATGAAATTCTGTTCATTTTCATCGCTCACGTCACGCTTAGCACGCCGGTGATCACTGTGATTGTGATTGTGATCGTGTTCGTGATCGTGACTAATGGCAAGTCCCTCTTCGGCTGTGATGCGGTGATAGACATCGAGCAGAAATTTGGGCGCCGATTTGCGCAAAGATAATCCATGATTCTTGTGGTGCATTGGTCGATCGGCAATGCCCAAGAACTCCAGTATCTCATAGGATACATCCAGTTTGTCGTCGTCGCTTAGCACACGCTGCATAACGGTCTGATCCTTGCCATTATCTATGTAGATGCCAGACTGTGTTGAGTGCGTATATGGCAAAATAAATATTATTGAAATTAGCCAAAGTGATGGCAAAAACACCACAGATGTTGTCATCTTGTTGTTTTACGCTTTTTTTTGCCAATAACAAATCAATTACGGCATCTGCTTTCGGTCGGTGTGTGTTTGCTCAATTTGTTGAAATGCGTTTAACTTGAATTGTGCAGTTATTTATGTGTACATTGAAAATTCCTACACACTTGTGCTAAGTTTGTTGTATGTATCTTAATCTCATGGATGCATTTTTCTTCAACACACTTTTCAACAGGTTGGCAGCTCTACGCACCACGATCGCCAGGGCGCACAAATTCCATAATGAACTATTTTAGTTCAATGCCGGTTTGTTCACACAGCATGTGCAATTTGTAATATGAACAGGTGCATATAAAGCAAGCAACAGATTAAGGTAGTCCTTAAGGCAGCAAATAATAATTATTAATTTCTAATATAACAAATATAAAACAAAAAAATATTATAGGCTCTGAACTTCCTTTTAAAATTTAAAATGACAACTAAATAAATTAGCACTCTTCAATGCTGTACACAGCAACTAGATATCTGTATATCAAGTTTAACTTGGCGCTCAAAACAACTTATCGAGCTATCGTGCAGCGCTGTTATCGACTGTCGACTATTTAGACTGTGACTGTGTCAGCTGATGCGAAATGTAGTTGGCAACAGTTGCCATAAAACCGTAGCGCATTCATTAACAAATTTCGTTGAGCACAGACGAGAAAGTGCGGAAATTCTTTTAGTGAGTAACTACATGGCATTGGTGAATGTATTAATGAGTAGTACTCAAAATTAAAAACAAAAACATTCAGTATTTTGTTAGTTTTAAAAAGTGAGAGTCTAAGTGTGTGTGTTTGTGTGTGTGAAGTGGGAAATCGCTAATTCAATCAGCATGGTTTTATATTAAAATGAAATTATATATAATATAAATAGACATTTGTATGTCGTATGTCCACTATTATTGGACCATGCAAAGGCATATATGTATGTTTGTATGTGCGTGAGAAATTGCTTACATACATAGACAAACATGCTATCAATTTGTTATTAAACCAGTTTTGACTTCGCCTAACGAAATTTCGAATTCTGTTTTCGATTCTACAGTTAATTAAGAAGCTCTCACATTGTACATAACATATTGTATGTCTATGACACATGCTTCAACTGAAATATTTGTTAAATTAATTCAGTTATTTTGTTAAATATTAAATGAAACCTTTTTGCAAACACACAAATGTATTTACTTTTGGGTGAAAGCAAAGTGTTTTGATACCAAATCTGTGCCCAAATTAATCTACACACAATAATATTTATTTTTGATGCCGCCAAGCATACAAATATGTATTTAAATGACACACAGATATATATATAATACATAAATACATATGTATGTTTGTTTGTAAGTTCTTAGCAAATGATGTCACCATACATCTATTCATCTCCACTACATATTTTAAAATGTTTCTAGGTGCGAGCGGCGCCCCAAGATAGACTTATAATTAAGAGTTATAAAAGTTTATAAACAAAATAATTTTATTGTTTGTCAAATAATTGCAAACTACTCGGCCTATTAAAAATTATTTAATTTTGTTAATTCTTAAATTTAAATCAGCAATTGTTTGTTATCATAGTTAAATTTTTACTTATAATATATAAGATAAAAGCATTAATAATCTACAATCATTGGTGAATCAACCAAGCGGTATTGTTTGCCAAAAGCAAAACAAAAAGTAAACACTAAAATTGTTTAGTTTTTTTTACAACACTTTTCTAAACCAAAATAAGGAGACTTTTATAGTTAAATGTAAATATGTACTATAAACTAATTGAGAAGCTCTCATTGCGTGACCTAAAGTAGTTTACATGCGTGAAGTAAATACATATGTTTGTATGTTTGTTTGTAAGTTCTTAGCAAATGATGTCACCATACAGTTGAATATATATATATATGTATATACATATATGTACATCTATTCATCTCCACTACATATTTTAGAAATGTTTCTAGGTGCGAGCGGCGCCCCAAGATAGACTTATAATTAAGAGTTATAAAAGTTTATAAACAAAATAATTTTATTGTTTGACAAATAATTGCAAACTACTCGGCTTATTCATAATTATTTAATCTCTTAAATTCTTAAATTTAAATTAGCAATTGTTTGTTATCATAGTTAAATTTTTACTTATAATATATAAGATAAAAGCATTAATAATCTACAATCATTGGTGAATCAACCAAGCGGTATTGTTTGCTAAAAGCAGCACAAAAAGTAAACAATAAAATTGTTTAGCTTTTTTTTACAACACTTTTCTAAACCAAATAAGGAGACTTTTATAGTTAAATGTAAATATGTACTATAAACTAATTGAGAAGCTCTCATTGCGTGACCTAAAGTAGTTTACATGCGTGAAGATACTTTTGGCTTAACAATATACACCCATGATAGTTATAGACAACATACATAATTTCCCAATAGTCACATTTTTCAGCATGATGTCAACGCATTATTTAAATGCTACCCAAAGGGGTTATATATGGGATAATTAGATATTTAAATAATAGAGACTTAATGCTGAAAATTATAAAGTTTAACTATAAAAATATATAAAGTATTTTATAGTTGTTTATCATACAACATAATAAATTTGTTAAATTGTTTTCTTAGATTTGACACGAGTAAAACGAATTCAAGATGGATGATCTCAAGGGATTCTTAAGACAGGCCGGCCAGGAGTTCCTCAATGCGGCTGGCGAGGCGGCAATGGGTGCTGCCAAGGATGTGGTTGGTTCGGTTATAAATGAAATCTTTGTCAAAAAGGAAGCAGAAACTAAGCGAATACTACCAAGTATTAAAAACATGCGAGTTGTAAGTGCAAATAGACACCGTATAATACATATATATTTGAAGTATAGGCTATATTTACACTACAGTCGTACAATTCAAACATTACTATCTGCTCTTATACTACTTACAATCATTCCATTTACACTCTATTTATTATAATAAACAAATACTCAGCGACCTTTGCAAAGTGAAGTAGCTGCATCTAATGTAAGTAGTATTTATTTCGGTTCTGACAGTGCCTGTTGCAAGTAAACAGTCCATATACCACATATCAACTACATTCATTTATCACACACTTTTCGTTTTTGTCCTTCTCCTTAAATCTAAGCGACCCTTGCAAAACGATGTAGTAGCTGTAGGTCAAGGTCAAGGCAAAGTAAGTACTTCCTGCAGTACAGTGTAGGTCCTTTTGCAAGGATAACTCGTTGTCGTCATTCTTTTCCTATGTGTCTGTGTCAGTGTTGCCAGAATTTAATAGCCAAATAAATTAAAACTAATTTTGGCTTACTTATAAATAGCTAAACAATCCGAGATTTGTACAAAAAATAGCTAAGTTAACTTTTTTTTTAAATAGCTAAAATGGCAACACTTGTCGGTGTTTGTATATGTTTTTACTGTGTTTTCCTCACCAGTGTACACTGTTTAGGTGCGTGTCGTAAAATTTTTTTTATTACTTTTCCATATTTCTACACAAATTTTCTATGTAAAACATGGGTAAATTTTTTAAAGTGTAATTTAAAAAAGCACTTAGTAGAGTTCCAAAAATTAAAAATGCTCCCTTTTTAGCTAGGCGATGCGAATCTCGGACAGCAGCTGGATGTGCAGGATTATGAGACACTGTTGAAGAACTCGCTGATGAACGGTTCTCTATTCGAGGATCCACTGTTTCCGGCTAGTAATGAATCTCTGATGTTTTCTCGTCGTCCCGATCGCTTAATCGAATGGCTGCGACCACATGTAAGTAGCTAAAAAAACAGTACTCGGAGAGTATTACAATCTGAACTTTTTATGTACAGGAAATTGTGGATAATCCGCAGTTCTTTGTGGAGGGATACTCCAGATTTGATGTGCAACAGGGTGAACTCGGTGATTGTTGGCTTTTGGCTGCCACAGCAAATTTAACACAAGAATCGAATCTCTTTTTCCGTGTTATTCCGCCGGAACAAAGCTTTGAGGAGAACTATGCCGGCATATTTCATTTTCGCTTCTGGCAATACGGTAAGTTTTGCTAAAATATATTTACTTAATAACTTATAGATAATTAAATACAGGTAAATGGGTGGATGTTATAATTGATGATCGTCTGCCGACTTATCGTGGGGAACTGCTCTATATGCATTCGGCTGAGAAGAATGAGTTCTGGAGTGCGTTGTTGGAGAAAGCTTATGCAAAGTGGGTTGAATAATCCATCCAAAAATTACGTGTATTTATTGTCAAGTAATATTTCTAAGGTTACATGGTTCTTATGAGGCACTGAAGGGTGGCACTACTTGCGAGGCCATGGAGGACTTTACGGGCGGTGTCAGTGAATGGTATGATCTTAAGGAGGCGCCAGAGAATCTCTTTAGCATTCTGCAGAAAGCTGCAGAGCGTAGCTCCATGATGGGCTGTTCGATTGAGGCGGATCCCAATGTGCTGGAGGCTGAAACGCCACAGGGTTTAATACGTGGACATGCCTACTCTATAACCAAGGTTCGATATTGTAATATTATAGTAGAAGTTCTTGAGACATTTCATTTTTTCCACACAGGTGTGCCTTATTGATATTGTGACACCGAATCGTCAAGGCAAGATTCCCATGATACGCATGCGTAATCCTTGGGGCAATGAGGCCGAATGGAATGGTCCCTGGAGTGATAGTTCAGCCGAGTGGCGTTATATACCCGAGGATCAGAAGCAGGAAATTGGCCTGAATTTCGACAGAGATGGCGAGTTCTGGATGTCGTTCCAGGACTTTTTAACACATTTCGATCGCGTTGAGCTCTGCAATTTGTCACCGGATTCCCAGAATAGTGGCGTGGATTACGAGCATGGGGGCAAACGTAAATGGGAGATGTCCATGTACGAGGGTGAATGGACTCCGGGCGTAACAGCCGGTGGTTGTCGTAACTTTTTGGAAACGTTCTGGCACAACCCGCAGTACATTATAACCCTGGTGGATCCCGACGAGGAGGACGAAGAGGGACATTGCACAGTTATTGTGGCATTGATGCAAAAGAATCGTCGATCCAAGCGTAACATGGGCATGGAATGTCTAACAATTGGCTTTGCCATATACAGTCTTACCGAACGCGATCTGGAGAATCGTCCGCAAGGCATTAATTTCTTCAAGTACAAGCAATCGGTTGGACGTTCGCCTCACTTTATCAATACCCGAGAAGTATACATTTCTATATACATACTCTTTAATCTACATAGCTTATCTATAATATATTATATTTTTAATAGGTTTGTGCTCGTTTCAAGTTGCCGCCGGGTCATTATCTAATTGTGCCGTCAACTTTTGATCCAAATGAGGAGGGTGAATTCATCATTCGTGTGTTTTCCGAAACTAAAAATAATATGGAGTGCGTATATAATGCAAATGCAGAAGAGTTTGTATATTAGATCTAAATTGCGGCAGCCGAAACAAATTTTTCAATTACAATTTACAATTTATACGAAATATGCAATATGCAAGGGGTGGGTATATGTGACTACAGCTGTAATTTGCATGTATACCCTGTAATGTTTAGTGCCTAGTATACCTGTGGGCAAATAAACACACACACTTAGTATTGTTTAACTTGTATTAAATGCAGCTATAATAATAATCCTGCTCATGCTCATCTTAAAGTAATCTCTATGGCTCATCTTCATGACAAATCAATAAGTTTGAAATGTATTTCAATTTGTTTATATTCAAATAATAATGTTCTCTTAAATGTCTCTCAACTGTAAGCTCTTAAACAAAAACAAAATGTTGTTCTCTGTCTGTAAATAAACTAACATATGCTAATCGATTAAAATGAGTAATGTCCGGCAATCAAGTCGGTTGTTTGTACTATGTGTGTGTATAGTTTGCACTCTCTTGGTCCGTCTATCTTACTCACTCTCTCTTTCTCACTCGCTCTCTCAGTCTCTTTTGTATTAATCATACGGCGTAATACCTGTTTATTTGTCATTTACGTGACATTAGGGGCATTCCATTTGAATCATTCATCTTAGTTAAATCGTAGTATTAACAATTAAATTGCATACTAACTCCAATTAATTGTAAAATCCGGTCTGTATTAATATTTATATGCTACTTTTAAATTACCCACAGGTATATAATATTAAAAAAAAACTTTGCTACATTCCATTTGTTAGTCTGAAACCCCTTAGGGGTTAGAAATTCCAAAATAATTGTATTACAAATATTTTTATTTAAATCTATATGAAGTAAATTATTTATTTTAGAATTTGCTATGTACCGCTACCTAATTCATATACCCCTTATAACCCTATTGTACATATAATTTAAATTTCGGATTGTAGAACACAATTTCCAAATATATATATTCATATATAGCAAAAACTTTAATAAATCCATGTATTTAAACAATTTTCCAAATTGAATTTTCCGCCGCTTTTATGTAGAGAGAATGATGATCATGTTGGATACGGCGATGATAGCGATAAGGTAAGTTAATTTATATATAATCAACATAATATTATATATTTATTGACAATATTATATATTTAGTTACTGCCGGCTGTACCATCGATAAGACCTAGCGATCCACAAAAGGAAAGTTTGCGTCGTTTATTCGACAGCATTGCTGGCAAAGATATGGAAGTGGATTGGATGGAATTAAAGATGATTTTGGATCACTCCATGAAAGATGGTTGGTAGTTCTCAATAAATATATGTATATGTCTAAAATTCTCAATATAAATTTCAGATTTGCCAAAACCAATTCAATTTAGCCGATTTACAGCGAACAATGCATTTGAAACTCAGGCTGGACCTGGAGACGATTCGGGAAATGCCTGTGGATTACTTGCAATGCTATGCGGACCCTTCCTCAAAGGCACACCCTTCGAGGAACAGCTGGGCATGAACGATCAGTCCAACAAGAGGCTAATAGATGACAATCCATCAAACAATAGACGTATGTTAAGAGTTTTAAGCATTATATTCGAAACTATATAATAATACGCTTTGATATTTATAGCCATAGTCGATGAGACACATGGATTTTCCAAAGATGTTTGCCGTTCCATGGTGGCCATGTTGGATCTGGATAAATCGGGCAAACTGGGTTTTGAAGAATTTGAGGCTTTACTTTCGGACATTGCCAAATGGAAGGCGATCTTTAAGGTCTATGATACAGAGAATTCTGGACGCATTTCAGGCTTCCAGCTGCGAGAAGCTCTTCAGTCAGCTGGTTATCATTTAAACAATCGTGTGCTCAATGCCTTGGGTCATCGGTATGGATCGAGAGATGGCAAGATTGCATTTGATGACTTCCTCATGTGTGCGGTTAAAATTAAAACATATATTGGTAAAGTATAAAGTGTATAGTAACTTTTGAATGGTTGTTAACGTGTTTGCAAAACCACTTACAGAAATATTCAAGGAAAGAGATACGGAGAAGAACGAAACTGCCACCTTCACGCTAGAAGATTGGATTGAACGAACTATATATTCCTAAATGCATTCGTTAAACCGACAAAGCACATACTATTTATGCATTTCTCCATCTACATGTTATAGCCACCGCCTCCAATTAAACAGTGGTTCGGTGGTGTATCGGAACGGGCCTTAACAATCATATATTTATAAGCCAAGAACAGAATCTCTCTTGTTCGCTTCCATCATCTATAGAATTCTATCAGTGTTGGCGTGAATATACGTACTATATTTTTTATTATAATGTTTGTGGTTATTATCAATAAACTTACAGAATTTATTATATATATTTGCCAATATTTGTGTAATTTTATATATGTTATAAATCTATTAAAAATAATAATTGCTATATTTTTAAAATGCGCGCTTATTTAGTTTTTCTTGCGTTTTAACTGTGGAAATAGGTTAATATAGAAAAGGCCTTAAAGACTAAGAGATCATTTGAGATTTGCTTTTCCTAAGTTCTGAATAAGACTACATATATCCATTCTGTTAGTCACTTTTCGAATAAACAATAAAACACATGTTTAACAAAGTTCTATTAGTAAATCTTGTTTTAATTACATATACAAATATGTTTTTGTCTTAAATTATTTTTGACTACTTGACGATTTAATAATCCATTAACAGCGGCCGGCCGACGTTGAGTTTTCGTCACATTTAATGAACATAAGCAGTATTAAGTATTATCATTATTATTATTATTATTAAATATGTGTATATAGATGAGTTTTTTGTTTTTTTTGGATGAATTGCGCATTTGTGAGAAAGCACATACACTTATGTACATACGTATTTTGGCTTGTTATATACACAGAATGTTAGCATTACAACTAAGTATATCATTAGATTATAGATTACGACGACATCTTTAAGAATTTAAGTTGTGGTTTTTTTTAAGCATGGCTATGGAGGGCGGATGTGTTGCAGTACATATGCTCGCCAGAGCTATTTAAAGTGTCTTCAATTATCTTAAGGGGCTCATCGTGGCTAATATCAATTGATCGGTTTGCCGAGCTACTTCTTGTTGCATTGAAACTATGCTGCAAATGTTCATTATCATAGAGACTGATATCGTTCACATTGCCAGCGAGTTCGTTCATTAGTTCTGTTGCCATTGGCAAAGCAGACGCTGATGCTGATGATGTAACGCCAGCGATTTCAGTAGCTAATTCACCACCACCACCACAGTTTTGTGCTGCTTGAGGTTGCACTGATGTCTGTTTATAACGATTCCTTATCGAATCGACCACATCAAAGAGATTCTTTGCATCCATTGCCAAGACATGGGCAGCTGACAACATGCTCCTGCAAGAAGATAACATATACTTGCTGGATTATTTATATATTAATACAAAGTAAATCGGAACCTACTTTCGGTATTCATTGTCCAGCGTGGTGTCGTTATACTGCTGGGCCAAACGCATGGCGGACACCAGTTCCTGCATGTCTTTGGTAAGCACTTTGTGGGCCATTTCAACTTCCCTACAAATAAGTGAGGAAAAGTAAAATATTTAATTAAAATCGCATTCTTCTACATTGCCTTGCATTGTAAATTACTTTAAAGCTTGCGCCGGAAGCAGTATAGATATTTTATCCACGGATTTAAGCAGATTTCTTAGCTCCACTCCAACACTTGTGACCAAATTCAAGTAGCCATCGATATGTGACTTTTCCACACCTTGCGAGAGAACCATTATTGATTTAACCACCGCTGTTGTGGCGCAATAGACCTCATCGTTGGCACGATTTACGGGTCGTGCGGCATCCGGAATTATACTATTTCTTGACTTTGAGCCACTACTATCGTCTGCTGTAGCTGCTGCCAAAGACTCGGCGGAAAAGTTGTTGGTTTTATGTGCAAATACGTTCGGATTGGGTAAACTAGTTGGACCAGCGGATGTGAAATCTGTTTTAAATGTCTGATGTTTTCCCAAAATGTCTGTCGCTGCTCCAGGCGGTATAGAGCTGGAACGCTTTCTCTGCAAGATTATAGTATTTGATTAACTGTTTAACTTTAAAGAGTAGTTCATATAACTTACCAGCATTTCCTCTTGATATAGCCATTCACCATCGCTGTTGCTGTCTTTTCGTTGTTGCCGCAGCTTCTCACCAATTGGATTGGGAATAGTCTGTAATTGAATATCACAAATTGATTGTTATTAATATGTACATACATTATTTAACTAGCTAGCTACTAAATAACTTAAAAGTTAAAACAACGAAAAAATATTTCAAAACAAAAACTAAAGGAAATGAGGAAAAGGCAGCCGGTTCAACATTCAGTCAAACCTGATTTGTAGCATCAGTAGTGTTCAATGGATTGCAAGCGGCTCCTTCCAAAAGATCGACCTGTTGTGGAAGAGGATGAGGCTGGAAAGGCACCGCTGTCCATTGTTCCGTTGTCCATTCGCAACGCATTTCATCCACTTCTTGCAGCGGAGGAGGAGGTTCGTTGTTGTATGCACCAAGCTCCTGTCTAGGACTATTGTAATCTTGTGCTAATTGATTAGTATTTATTGGTGATGCATTAAGCATGGACATGGCATCAATTTTCTGTTTCACAGACACACACGTCTTCAGACCAACTCCGCCAAAATCGTAGATTTCTTCGGGTAACGATTCGCATTCAATCGATGTCTTCATCTGCTGGCGATATGTGTGAAAGTGTGATTTGCGTTCCATACTGCGGGAACGATCGGATGAATGTGCTGCTCCCTGCTTGTGATAGATTATGTTTTGGGCCGCCATCAGCGATTGATGACGCTCCAAACTGCCGCCCTTGGAGGCCATGGTCTTCTCCAGCGGTGGCTGGTGCCTTTCCAGACTGCCATAGAGGCTGTAGCCCGAGGAGCGTTGAGATTGAGTTGCAGATTTGTGATGATCCATCTGCAGCTGATGCACATGGAAGTCACTCTCCGTTGGCGGTGCACAGAGTATAAAATTATTCTTTAATGGCAAATGATCGAGTGTTGCAAACCCAGATATCTGCTGACACTGAGACTGAAGCTGAGACTGAAGCTGATGCTGTGGCTGTGGCTGAATATGCATGGGATGTATGTTAGCTGGCATGGGGGATGAATCATGAAATGTACTAGCTACAGATGATGATAATGACAACGATGATGATGATGATGGATTTAGATTTAGATTTTGAGATGAGTTGCTATTAGTTGGAAGTTTGATTTTATGCTTTTCAGAATCGGCAACAGGATCAAGTTTTAGGAGCTCCGCGGCGGGAAGTTTAGTGGTCTTAAGCGATTGACTTGAATTAGTGACATCTAAGCCTACGGCTAAAGTATTAAATACCGAGGCGGGTGTGGTGTATGCAGCAGGATTAATGCCACGCTTTTGGTTCTCCATCATGAGCCTGGCAAGCACCGCCGGATTTTGTGCAATTATATATGTCTGTGGTATAACTCTACCCTCGTCGCTGGCATTCATAATGCCCGGATTATCTACAATGCAATGCAAATTGTTAACAAAACAAATATATATTGTTATTGATCTTAATATTTACCTATATCATTTACAGTTCTCGACGGTTTCAATGGAGGAATGTCGCAGTCCTCACTGCCCAGCCAAGAAGTTCCAGCAACTCGGCGATGTTCTCGTCTCATCGTCTCCGAGGCATTTATGCTGTCTTCCAGCAGAATTTCACTGCAATTAAGTATGTTTATAAACTATTGCTCTATATATAAACACTAATTTCATATGATACTTACTATAAAGTTTCTTTTATACGCTTGAAATTTGGTCTTTTTAGCGGCTCATAGGCCCAGCACTGAGACATTAGTGAATACAGTCTGGGTGGACAATTTGGTGGCAATGGTAATCTTTCTCCATTCTCCAGCTTTGTGATAACATCACTGTTTTTGACTCCCTGAAACGGTTTAACGCCCAACATCAAAATCTCCCAAATGCACACACCTATGAGCACACAAGATTATTCAAATTACAATTGTTATAAATAAAATTCGAATGTAGTTTAACTAACCAAACATCCAGACATCACTAGCCGTTGTAAAGCGTCGAAAGTTAATAGACTCTGGTGACATCCACTTAATGGGTAGCGCAACTGTTGATTTAAAGTAATAAATATGATTTCATTTCATTTCTTTAAGCCACTTACCTGTAGGCGTTGAATGATAATATGACTGATCAGACACCCAGCGAGATAGACCAAAGTCAGCAAGCTAAAATTATCAAGTTTAAAGAGTTAATACTATATAATCTGTTGTGGATCTATTACTCTCACCTTAACACAAGTGGGAGTGCTAACAAGTACGTTGCGTGCTGCAATGTCCCTGTGCACAAACTTCTTGGACTCCAAATAACTGAGTGCCGTTGATAATTGATAACAATATTTCAGCAAAGTGCCCTGGCTTAATCTACGAATTAAAGCAAGCAGTTAATAAACATAATAACAGTTTTAAATAACAATTGTATACCTATCACTATTTGTCTTTAAGTACGCACGCAGTTCACCCAATTTGGCCAATTCCATAACTATCCAAATCGGCATAATGCTGCAAATGCCAATCAAACGTATTATGTGCGGATGATCGAATTTTTGCATTATATCTGAAATATATTTAGAAATTTAAGTATATAGCTAAACAGAGAATATATATTAAATAACCTACATGCTTCGGCTAGAAAGTTTTCTGTCTTTTCTGGATCCTCGTTGGCTTTACATGTCTTTACTGCCACTTGCATGACATCATATTTGGCATCGCAGTTACTTAACGAACTATCATTTGATTTCATCTTGGCTTTAGCCGATACCGGAAACGTATAGCTGCCAATATATACATCGCCAAACTGGCCAACTCCAATTTTTGCACTGAGCACTATTTGAGATCGATCCAGTTCATAATTGCGTACTACAAAAAAACAGAAAGGAATTCATTTTAAGCACAAATTCAATGTAATTTGAGAGGAAATTGTGTTACCTGTGGGCGTGGAATAGTCACCCTCTCCTTCGAGTAATCCAATTTCGGCATAATCATCGGTAAGAGTAGGTTTGCTCTTAGCCGGCGATGAAGTCTTCGGAGTATTTGATGTCTTCGGTAAAGTGTCCGTATTTGAAGCGTTCGATTCTCGTTCTCGTTCGCGTTCCCAAATTGTAAATTCAAGATCTTTCGTTAAGAGTCGACAGTATCCATCAATCAAATCGGCTATACTTTCAGCAGTCTACAAAATGTTTTATAGTAAATTATTAGCATTTGAAATATTATTACAAGTCTTACATTAACACCATTGCAAGTTATGATTAAATCTTCCTCGATATTAGACGCCGAAATTTTGATTTGAGTTTTAATCTTCTGACAATTGCAATTCAAGTTTTGCGCCTCAAAATCACTTGTCTTATCCTTTGAAAGTTTTTCCTTGGGAAGAGCACAGGTTTTAATAGCAACGACATCCTTAAACTGAGCCACGTTCGTCAAGTTCGCTTGAGGATGTGTTTGATAAGAGATTCCTGCAATCGGTAAATTAATTAATACACATTTTAAATTTTTTAAAATATGTAGTTATTACCTATGTGGGGACCAACATGCAGAATTCCAGATATATTCCAAGCTGAGCTCAATGTAACCGAAAACTGTTCATAGTCGGTTAACGAAAGATTCTTCAGAAGATCAAAGAACCTAATAAAGTATGAGTATACAGATTTAATTATAATCAATCTTTTAATCAATTTATGCATGCTTACTTTGTCAAGTACTCAATGTCATTGTAATTGTAGACCTTTTTGTAGGCGACCTGTATCATTTTCTTCAGGTTCTTTGGCTTTGTTGTGATTATCACAGATTGCGGAATAAAAGTTTTGAATCCAATTTCCTTTTCAATGTAATCGATATGCTGCTTCTTATCCGGTGTCTTAAGTGTACTGTTTTTGAAATAATGTCGTATTCCCAAACAGCACAATTGAACCGCCAACTCAGCATCTACCGTTGCAATATTAGCTTGGATATAATCTTCCTTTAGCTGCATTAACAGGTGAAATACTTGATTAGCTTTATAGTTAACAGAAAAGAATTAGAGGTATGTCCTGTACCTGATCGAAGTAGTAAAAGCATGTGGTTTTGTCCTCGTCAAACAAGTCCTGAATGCGATGTGGCACATAGCGTACACGCAGCTCCACACGCCACACCCCTTTGGTAATGAATCTTCTGCCCTGCTGCAGTTCACGGCTTTCGGTTAGCTCCGCTTTAGTGGGATCATTGTTGGGACAATCGATATTTGAGCAGCCGGGCGACAGAATATGAGACAAGACCTTGTCCATTAGTGTCGTTCGAGCTAGCCATAGCACCTGATAAAAAACAAGAATTTAGCATATTTTTAATAAATCATTGAAATAATGCTGGGTCTACACTACAAGTATGTTCGCAGCATAATTTGCAGAAACAACTGTGGCACTGTCACAACATGGTAAACCTAGTGCAGTGTGCACGCAGCATAATTTCTGTTAACATAGTGTGCACGCAGCATAATTTCTGTTAACATAGTGTGCACGCAGCATAATTAATAATCTCACCTCCTTTGTGATCACATTTAGCATCCGACACGCATAGCGCTGAGTACTCGGCGGCGGTTGTCCATCTTTGCCTAACTCGGCGACCGTTTTTTTGATTATATGATAGACCGTTTCGTTTCTGTTAAAGCAAATGGCCTTAAAGCTCTTGTTGGGCTGCACATGCACATGCAAAACATAATCTTCCGATTGTGCTAAAAATATATGAGACACATTTATTAGACGCATAGAAATTTTAAAAGTTTTGCGGTTTTACTTACATTCATTGCTGTGGCTGTGGCTGGCCTCCGCCGTATTCATGTTTCAAATATATCGCACTGTTGGCGATTTTATGCATAGATATGTATGTAGGTATGTATGTAGGTTTGTGTATGCAGTCACCACCTCTATGTACGTATGTAAGCCAAACTAAAATTATGCACAAACATAGTTTGAAAGCAGACCGTAACAAAAACGACGACAGCTCTACAATTCTTTTATAATACAACAATGTTGATTATAGCATGTATTCATTTATGTTCTTACAACTCACTCTCGCGAGTCCGCTTTAAACTCTGCGATCGATTAATCCAAATGTCTAATATTTATGGAAAAACTAAGTATGTATATGCATATATACATACATACATACATACAACTTTAATACAAAGTGTTGGGTTTCTCATAAATATTTGCACGTTTGTCAGCAAGTTAATGGCATTTTCAGAATCTTTATGGCTATAGCAAACCTTTTTTCTACAACCTGTTGGTTCAGTAGTATTTAGTTATTTAATAATTTTAATATTTTAAACCAGCAATTTCTTCCCCTTACTACGGACTCTTCTTCTTTTTAAGTTTTCTATTCGTAGGGGAGTGCCAATCGTGGTTCATGGTATTACGGCGCCATTCACACAAAACGAATTGTGCATGTCGCTTGTGACGTCACAACGGTTGAATAGTTTGCAAGACATTTTTCGAAATGCAGAGTGTGTAAGATAATTTTATTTAAGCAGTGCATAAATTTATAACCTATTCTGCTGAGAAAACAATAATTAATGTTTTAAAATTTAAATGAAGATTGTTTAAAGTAAACATTAGCGCCACCTCGTGCCTGTAGGCTTAAAATACGCCACCTAGTTTTCTATATAAATTACTAATATCGAGTACACCGCTTCTTTTACCCCGGCCACCAGTGTTTTCCATCCCTATTTTTAGTCCCACTATTTACCGATGTAAGAGCAATTGTTGATTTCGATAACATTTGACGATAAACGCTTTGCTGCAATCACTAATTTTATTGTGTGAAAATAAGCGTCGATTAAAGAATTCTCGTGTTGCTAAAAATTCGAAAATATTAATATTGTGCAAATGTGCACGGTTTAAATAGTTTTAAGAACAATATGTAAGTTGCTGGCATTGAGCAAATGTCAAAATACATTGTTACAACAATTGTGCTCAACGAAATAAACGAAACGCACACTTTTGTACACGTCCACAGTGCAGAAAATGTCGGACTCCGAAGTGAGCAATATGTCGGATAGTGGTTCCGAGGATGGATCGATATCAAATAAGTCGCAGCAAAGTGTACGATCCAAGTCCGGCTTTCGCTCTAGGTCACGGTCCGTGTCCAGATCGAGATCCCGTTCATCTCGCTCTCGTTCCCACTCCGCACATTCGGGATCAGGTTCGGATTCACCTCAACCGCAAGGTGGTCGAGCAAATCGTCGCAAGAGCGAAGACTCGGAGGAAGAAGATGCGCAGGGCGAAGAAATCGATTCTGAGGAGTATGAAGAGGAAGAGAACGAGGATGATCATCCCAGAAAGAAGAAGAAGAAAGAACGCTTTGGTGGTTTCATCATTGACGAAGCTGAAGTGGATGACGAGGTATAGATTTCAATGCAACAAACGAGGAACACTTTTAAAACTTAACTTTTTGTAGGTTGATGAAGACGATGAGTGGGAGGAGGGTGCCAACGAGATTGGCATCGTAGGCAATGAAATCGATGAACTGGGTCCAACTGCCCGAGACATTGAAATCCGTCGCCGAGGCACCAACTTGTGGGAGTAAGTATTGCCTGGTTTTAGCTATAACAATTAATAACCACTTATCATTTATTTAGTACACAAAAAGAGGATGAAATCGAGGAGTATCTACGCAAGAAATATGCTGACGAGTCCATAGCAAAGCGACACTTTGGTGACGGTGGCGAGGAGATGTCCGATGAAATCACTCAACAAACTCTTTTGCCGGGCATTAAGTAAGTTTTTTGTCAACAATTTGGTATACTTTTCCCATTAACTAACCCTCACTATGCTTTCTATAGGGATCCAAATCTGTGGATGGTCAAGTGTCGCATTGGCGAGGAGAAAGCCACTGCATTGCTATTGATGAGAAAGTTCTTGACCTACTTGAATACGGACGATCCATTGCAAATCAAATCCATCATAGCTCCCGAAGGTGTCAAGGGTTACATCTATCTGGAGGCGTACAAGCAAACGCATGTCAAGACATGCATTGAGAATGTGGGCAACTTGCGTATGGGCAAATGGAAACAAGAGATGGTGCCCATCAAAGAAATGACCGATGTACTTAAGGTGGTCAAGGAACAGGTGGGCCTAAAGGTCAAGCAATGGGTGCGCTTGAAACGTGGCCTCTACAAGGATGATATTGCACAAGTGGATTATGTTGATTTGGCACAAAATCAAGTGCATTTAAAGCTACTACCACGCATCGATTATACACGTATGCGCGGTGCTTTGAGAACCACAGCAACGGTATGTATATACTTTCCGATTATATACCTAAGCTAATCCCCTTCTATCTTGTAGGAAAATGACGATAGTAAGCGCAAGAAGAAACGTCGTCCACCTGCAAAGCCCTTCGATCCCGAGGCTGTTAGGTATTTAAGTTTATTATAACTTTAGCGCAAGTTTTTTATATATTTAATTAAATTTATAGGGCTATTGGTGGCGAAGTTCATTCGGATGGTGACTTTTTGCTCTTTGAGGGCAATCGTTATTCGCGTAAAGGATTTCTCTATAAAAATTTTACCATGTCTGCTATTTTGTCGGAGGGCGTTAAACCCACACTGGCCGAATTGGAACGCTTTGAAGAGACACCAGAGGGTAAAGAACGCTTTAATCTAATGCTGTAACCCAATGCTAACTACATAATCTTTTAGAGGTCAACTTGGAAATTATGGCAAATGTTAAGGATGATCCTACAGCTGCTCATTCCTTCTCTATGGGCGATAATGTGGAAGTTTGTGTGGGAGATTTGGAGAATTTGCAGGCCAAAATTGTGGCCATTGATGGCACCATGATTACAGTGATGCCCAAGCATCAGGACTTGAAGGTAGCATTATCACAGTATCTATTTTAGTTTAACTATATTTATTTACTTTATTTGCTTTGCAGGATCCGCTTATCTTTAAAGCCAGCGAATTGCGTAAATATTTCAAAACTGGTGATCATGCCAGAGTTTTGGCTGGACGCTATGAGGGCGAAACTGGTCTCATCATACGCGTGGAGCCATCACGCGTTGTGCTCGTCTCCGATTTGACCAATCATGAGCTTGAGGTGCTGCCACGCGACTTGCAGCTCTGCTCGGATGTGGCAACCGGTGTTGATTGTCTTGGCCAATTTCAATGGGGTGACTTGGTGCAACTGGAGTGAGTAGTAGCTATTAAATTTGTTTTCTTCAATTATTAATTAATTTGTATGTTTTTATTCGTTAGCTCGCAAAATGTTGGTGTTATTGTGCGCTTGGAACGCGAGAATTTCCATGTTCTGGGCATGAATGGCAAGTGTATTGAGTGCAAGCCAACTGCATTGCACAAACGCCGTGAGAATCAAAATACCGTTGCTCTGGACGCTGATCAAAATCAAATACGTCGTCGCGATATTGTCAAGGTTATGGAGGGTCCACATGCTGTAAGTGCTAACAATTATGTAAACATATAAGCTAATTTATTTAATTAATATAACATCATTTCTAAAAATTTAAACTGTCATATCTTTGCCAAAAATTCACCGATTTTGTAGCGGAATACCATTTTGCACTGTATTTTATCGCATAATTAACAGAGCTGTTAAAAAATGCCTTCGAATATAAAATGGAAATGGTTTTAAAACCAACCATAAAACCATTTCAATTTTATATTCGAATGCTTTTTTAACAGCTCTGATAATTAATTCGGTATCTAAAATTTTAACTTTTCCAAAATTTAATTTTTTTTTTAAATTTTCCATACTTACCACTTTACATTTTTCCAAAAAAAAAAAATTTTTTTTTTCCAAAAACGATTTGAATCGATTAGAATTTTTGTGTAGGTACGATTTAAATTGTTTCAGTTGGTATAATGATCGGAAATAAAAGAGTATTTCTTTATTACAAAAAGTATTTCTTGTTAATCTAATCAAAATACGTATTTCCTAATACTTTCCTCTCATTATATATATCAAATCTAATAAAAAGACGTGCAGCTTTCCTAATACTTTCCACTCATTATAATATATTGTTTTCTTCTATTCGAAAACAGGGACGTTCTGGAGAGATAAAGCATTTGTATCGCAGCTTGGCATTTCTGCATTGCCGCATGTACACGGAGAATGGCGGCATATTTGTATGCAAAACACGTCACTTGCAGTTGGCCGGAGGCAGCAAGACGAATGTGAACAATGCCAGTACGTTGGGTGGTCTGGGCTTCATGTCACCACGCATACAATCGCCCATGCATCCTTCGGGTGGACGAGGTGCACGTGGTGGTGGCGGTGGCTCACGGGGCGGACGCGGTGGTTTCCGTGTGACACGCGATCGTGAACTGTTGGGTAAAACAATTAAGATTTGTGGTGGACCCTACAAGGGTGCTGTGGGCATTGTTAAGGATGCCACTGAGAGCACAGCTCGTGTGGAATTGCATACATCGTGTCAGACGATATCGGTGGATCGTAATCATATTGTTATTGTGGGTGAGCCTGGCAAGGAGGGCAGTGTGTCCACCTATGGTCGCACTCCGGCACGCACACCTGGCTACGGAGCACAGACACCGAGCTACACTGCTGCTGGCTCAAAGACTCCATTGGTGGGCAGCCAGACACCCAATTGGGATACGGATACACGCACTCCTTATGGCACAATGACGCCATCGCATGATGGCAGCATGACGCCAAGACATGGCGCCTGGGATCCCACGGCCAACACAACTCCGGCACGGAACACAGACTTTGATTATTCGCTGGAGGAACCCAGTCCCAGTCCAGGCTACAATCCAAGTATGTATTTCTTAGTATTCCTGTCTTTTGCATATGTCTAATGTTTATATATTCCAGGCACTCCGGGCTATCAAATGTCATCGCAATTTGCGCCACAAACTCCTGGCACTCTGTATGGCTCGGATCGCAGTTACAGTCCATTTAATCCGAGTCCCAGTCCAGCACCATCACCCTATCCAGTTGGTTACATGAATACGCCATCGCCATCGACCTATTCACCCAATACGCCCGGCGGTGTGCCACAATCACCGTACAATCCTCAAACTCCCGGAGCCAGTCTCGACTCCACCATGGGTGACTGGTGTACCACAGACATTGAGGTACGCATTCACACCCACGACGATACCGATCTTGTGGGTCAGACTGGCATCATTCGCACCGTTTCGAACGGTGTCTGCTCCGTATTCCTTCGCCAAGAGGATCGCAGTGTCTCCATTGTCAGCGAGCATCTTGCTCCAGTGCCACCAAACAGCGGAGACGAGTTCAAAGTTATCTACGGAGAGGAAAGAGAATCTGTTGGCAAAGTTCTATCCAAGCAGGAGGGCGATGTTCTTGTGTGCAAGATAAATGACGAGGTTAAAATGATACCCATCAATCATTTGTGTAAAATGAAGTCTATTGATTAATTTGCTGTTGTTGTTTTTCACATATGCAACGATTGCAGCTAAATATTTTTACTGCATAATAACTAAACTAAACTACAAAACAGAATGTTATAAATGTCAATACCATTAAATTGAATATAGCAAAGACCCTTTAAAATATGGGTAAACAAATTAAATGTGTTTTACTTATTAATAAATAAATTGAAAGTTATTTTTTTTACCATCGTGTGATTGCATTTCAAACAACACCAACTATGGCAGTTCTTAAGCAAACGTTTTGCAACACTGCTTTCACTGTAGGCGCATCGATTAAACGCCCACAATGCTTGTTATTCATGTTGTTTTTGTAAGCTGACAATTAAATATTGTTTTTTTCTGATTATACAGAGCCGGCAATCAACACATATACATATGCAGTATATGTTATGTGTCACTTTTATCTTATCTGTGCTATCAACAAAAGACAGCTGTGCTTTTTCCTACAAAAATTTCGCATTATTCGCAAGTATAAACAACATATTCTAAAACTATTCGATTAGTTTGATAACAAAATATTAGCAGGACATGACTATTTGATCTAGAACTCCCTCACAGTCAGGCTATTTGTATTTTATTATATAACATAAATAATTAACATTTACATTTAAAACATGCTGAACACTGCACAACATACATCTATCATATATATGTATATAATAGCAGTTATTATATATTCTTGTATATAATAAATATCTTTTTCTTAAATAGATTTAGTGTTTTTTGTTTGCTGCTAGTGACGTATTGCATTAAATATTGCGCAGTGCAACCTTCATTTTCATGCTCGCGGCCATGTTTTATTTGTGCTGTAAAGCGAGCTGGTCACACTGTCCGTATGTTATATTATTGCGGCGTTTTCTGCAGCAGACTCAGACAGTATTCGTCGTGTGAAGCGGGCAGAAGTGTGTTTGTGAATACAAGCAGGAAATATTATTTAAGCTTAAAGTCAAAAATTTAATATAAAAAAAAAACAAAATGAGGGAAATTGTACACATCCAAGCTGGTCAGTGCGGCAACCAAATCGGAGCCAAGGTATGTTACAAATGTATTTTCAATATGCTAGAATTGTCTTTAATTGAGTTAAAAATAAGAATGAAGTACAGTTAGCAGCCAATATGGCGTCATTTTCTCTCTCTCGCATACTGCCATGTGGCAAATTTTTTTATTGAGGCCAGCCGGCATTTTCGCATAAATTTCTATATACTACACAGCACATACACATATGCATACAAAATAAAATGCTAAAAAGTAGTATATACAAGAATGTGAATTATGTGTTATACATAAAAAGTTTAATGCAGTTTTCTTCGATTTATATGCACATCTGTTCATAGAAATATGTTTGATTGACTGTGTGTGTGTGCTAATTGAACTTTGGGTGTGTCTGCTTCACTTTTTTTATATCTACATGCATACTTATAAATATGCATTGGTATATTTATATTGCATTAAATATATATTTAATGTGGGTGCATTTATTATTTATGCTATGCAACCACATATATATGTACACACTTTAACAGTGAATGTATGAGTCATTTTTCAGTTGGCTTTTTAAATGAGAAAGTCGCTCTTTGGCTGCATACATATACATACATAAATATGTATGCATGAAAATATATTTTTTTTTGTAATTGGTGAAAGGTACTTTTCTTGCATCAAATTAATGTTTCTTGACTGACTTCATTTCCACTCAAACACACATACTCATACATAGGCACACAATATTTTTTCATGTTTCTTATTTTTTGTGTCGGCCGGTTTCTTCTGGGCCTCTCTCTATGTGTTGTGTGCTTTGCCTTTGCCTTTGCCGGAGTTTGCTGAAGAGAAAATATGACGTCATTTTAACTAAAATGGCTGAACCGGTTGTCGACCGGTTCGCAATGGCACTAAATCTGTACGGTGTATATACATAGATTTTGCACATAAATGCCACTTGTGTGTGTGTGTGAAGATATCTGATGTAAAGTACTTTTAAAATGGCGTTTATTAATGGTTTTTGCTTTGTGCTTGTGTCACATTCGTTTATAAACATTCCGCTAGTTGTATGTTTTTTTTTTTTTTGAGGTTTAACATGCACAGATGTTTTCGTTATTTACTTATATATATAGCATGTCATGTATTTATGTTTCGTATGTATTAAGCGGCAGGCTTAAGTTGTATGATAAATGAAAATTTCCTTTTGCACAAATACCTTAACGGCACAGATGTCTATGTATGTGTGTACGTATGCATATTTAAGTACATGACACACCCAAAAGGCGTTGTTGCCACTTTTCATGCACATGCGTATGAGCAGATGAGCACAAACTGCTTGCTTTGCCGGCTGTGCAATTTTTGTGCTGTGTCATCGCCTTTTCGTCTTTGCTTGTCGGCAAATCAATAGAGTCCTTGTTGCCCTCGTCGGCAAATATATATACACGGCTAAAAACTACCCTTAGCCATATGAGCAGCTGCAAAGACAATTACATATATATACATACATAAATGTATATAGTTAATGTAGGATATTGCCGTAGGTATGGCATCATAATACATATATATACAGTGAATCATTTAAGTAATGTCCCATACTACTTCTACTACTTTTTTTGGGGGGTAATTTGAACTATCGTGACAACTGACTTAATTTCCATACCAAGTTAATTTGGCTGGAGGAGAGTTAGTTTTTTTTTGTTTATGCCAAGTAAACAACCCACAACAAAAACTCAGACTCAAAATGGTGACGTAATCTAGCCAGAAAATTCACTTCTAAACGCCATATGGCAGATGTTTGGTTGCAGCTAAAGCTACAGCTACGCTTTTGGCCTCGGCTCAGCGGAAAAAAGCAGTAACAACAACAACAAGAGTAATGGTTGATTTTATTATCGCTTATGGGTTGTGTGGGTTGTTATTGTTGTAGGCTGTAGGCGATGATGTAAGCGCGCTTGTTGAACATATATATATATATATATATATATATATATATATATATATCTAGCATACGCCTATGTAAAATAAAAGACTTTGAGGTCGGTAAAACTACACTTATGGTGTGCTGCGTGGGGAGCATAAAGAGTTGGAGAGAGACAGATAGAGAGAGAGAGAGAGATGAAGAGCGCGAATACCGATGCCTCCAGCCTACATACATATTTGGAAAGCCGCCGTTTCAATGCAACACTGCAGACGAGACGAGAGGGCAGGCAAAAAGGT
The DNA here is from genome assembly GCA_035047385.1 of Drosophila tripunctata. Classification (NCBI taxonomy): domain Eukaryota; kingdom Metazoa; phylum Arthropoda; class Insecta; order Diptera; family Drosophilidae; genus Drosophila; species Drosophila tripunctata. The sequence goes on from JAWNPS010000288.1 coordinate 1,522,427, forward strand.
GGACAGCTGCTATTTCATTTCATTTTTTTTTCTAAGCCCACGCAAGCGCCGCGCCGTCCTCGTCTCAATGATACGATGACGATGACAATGTTTCCGTTGTTGTTGTTGCTTTTCAACCCACCAAAAAAAAAAAAATACAAATCTTATGACAAGCCATAAACTACTCACTCCCGCGGCTTTGACTATATAAAGCTTGCTTTATTTTTATTTCTTTTTTTTCTCTAATTGAGCAGACTTTGTCGTACCACTCAACCATTGTACATAACGGTGCATATATGTATTTAAGACTATTGATTTACTGTACATAAGTCGCTCCCTTTTTTGTTGCCAATTTTGGGCTAGAAGAATTTGGAGGAATACATATATACAGTAATATGCTATAAATAAAATGGAATAAACTGCAAATTTGTGAAAATTTAAGCGATAAGACATGGCAAATTGTCTTTGAAGGAATATGTATATATAATTATAGGTTAACTTAGTCATTATTATTGATAGCCAGCAAAGCAAATAAAGAAGAAATGCAATAAAGAATCGAAACATTTAACTTTCAATTCCACTATAGTATAAGTTATTATTAATAGTAACAGTAGGCTATAAAAACTAAGTAATAAAAAAATTAAAAAAAAAAAAAAAATTAACTTTCAAGTAGTAAAAAGTAGTTTTCTTTGTTAATGTATATTCTGTCTCTGTTTTCTATCTAATCTTGTACCAAAATTAATTTCCCTACTTTTTTTTTTGCTTTTCGTTTTTTTCTTGTACATTTTGTACCTTGTAGTTCTGGGAAATTATCTCCGATGAGCATGGTATCGATGCTACTGGTGCTTATCATGGCGACAGCGACCTGCAATTGGAGCGCATCAATGTGTACTACAATGAGGCATCCGGTGGCAAATATGTGCCCCGTGCTGTGCTCGTTGATCTGGAGCCAGGCACCATGGATTCGGTGCGTTCGGGACCATTCGGTCAGATCTTCAGACCCGATAACTTTGTCTTTGGACAGTCGGGTGCTGGCAACAACTGGGCCAAGGGTCATTACACAGAGGGAGCTGAGCTCGTTGATTCAGTGCTGGATGTGGTGAGGAAAGAGGCTGAATCGTGCGATTGCCTGCAGGGCTTCCAGCTGACACATTCGCTTGGTGGCGGTACCGGTTCCGGTATGGGCACATTGCTCATCTCCAAGATCCGTGAAGAATATCCCGACAGAATCATGAACACATACTCGGTTGTGCCCTCGCCCAAGGTGTCCGACACCGTTGTGGAGCCATACAATGCCACATTGTCGGTGCATCAGCTGGTTGAGAACACAGATGAGACCTATTGCATTGATAACGAGGCTCTGTATGATATCTGTTTCCGTACACTGAAGTTGACCACACCCACTTATGGTGACTTGAACCATCTGGTGTCGCTGACAATGTCGGGCGTTACCACTTGTCTCCGCTTCCCTGGCCAACTGAATGCTGATCTCCGCAAGCTGGCAGTGAATATGGTTCCATTCCCACGTCTGCATTTCTTCATGCCCGGCTTTGCTCCGCTCACCTCGAGGGGATCCCAGCAATACAGAGCTCTGACCGTGCCCGAGCTGACACAACAGATGTTCGATGCCAAGAACATGATGGCTGCCTGCGATCCACGTCACGGTCGCTATCTCACCGTCGCTGCCATCTTCCGTGGCCGTATGTCCATGAAGGAGGTCGACGAACAGATGCTCAACATTCAGAACAAGAACAGCTCGTACTTTGTTGAATGGATCCCCAACAATGTGAAGACCGCTGTCTGCGATATCCCGCCCCGTGGCCTCAAGATGTCCGCTACCTTCATTGGCAACTCCACTGCCATCCAGGAGCTGTTCAAGCGCATCTCTGAGCAATTTACCGCTATGTTCCGTCGCAAGGCTTTCTTGCATTGGTACACTGGCGAGGGCATGGACGAGATGGAGTTCACTGAGGCCGAGAGCAACATGAACGACTTGGTATCCGAATATCAACAATACCAAGAAGCCACTGCCGACGAGGATGCCGAATTCGAGGAGGAACAAGAGGCTGAGGTCGATGAGAACTAAACAACTCTCTCTCGCTCTCGCTCTCTCAACTCTCCACTCCCAAGTTGCGCGTGAAAAATGAAATGAGAACACAAATTATGTTTAATATGTTTGTTCTTTGAAAAAAAAAAAACACTGGTCATCGTAACCGTAACCCCCCCAATAAAAGTCGAAATTATTTCTTCTGAAATCTATTTATTGCCTTGGTATAACTCATACATTGATTTGTTTTATTCACATGGGAGGAATTAAACTAGCTTCAAGCTGGGAAAAGTTAATTATGCATAGTAAATAAAGCTTTTCAATTTTCAGAGAAACTGCTAATGAAACGTCATTAAGATTAAGCCCCTATGTGGGGAATGTCATTCATAAAGCAGTTCACAATTAAATATTAGATGTGCACCATTCTAAAGTCCATATTGATAGGTCGATAATAGCGAAACAGTCATGGCTAAAAATATATTACACATATTCTATTCCCATTGGTTGTTTGAAATCAACAACACTTTTGTTGTTTTGAAAAAGCTTAATCCCCTTCTAATTTATCGATAAGTCTGCATTAAATACTTGGCATCGAGTAGACAAGCGTTTGAAATTTTACAACACTTGCATCAATAGAAATAAATAGCTGAAATAATTTGTAGTTTATGTTATTCTATAAAGAAATGAACTGATAACAAATCGAATTTATTGAAACGTTTTTCAGGTGCACGTAAATCATGATACATATGTTTCGCATGACCCGGTTTAGTAGGCTTCAACAAACTAATCAAACATTCAAAGCGAGGGCTGCAGAGCTGTCAAGCATATATTACCAAAAAAAAAAAAAAAACAGCTGTTCTAATATTTAATTTTTTGCATTTTATATAATTATATTTGCTGTTTGTTTTTTTTTTTATCACAGTTTATTTCTGACTAGCATATATTAATCGAGCGATTAGCCATTTTGAGTATTTGTTGCGTTAGTCAACACTGCAGTTGTATGCACATACATACATATGTAAGAATTTAAGTGTTGTCACCGACTGATTTTTGGCAAGTACGACAAAAAATAAATAAAATGTGTAATATTGCAAAAAACTAAACGAATTGCACATTTTCAGATGATAGCAATGGATGAGCAGCGCAGTGATAAAATCTATGGCGGTTGTGAGGGCCCGGACGCCATGTACGTGAAACTAATTTCATCAGACGGCCACGAATTTATTGTAAAACGCGAACATGCTCTCACCTCTGGCACAATAAAGGCTATGCTATCTGGCCCAGGACAATTTGCTGAAAACGAGGCTAATGAAGTGCACTTTCGGGAAATTCCGTAAGTTTTTCAATCCACAGCAACCAAAAATCCCTTGCACCCAAGTTGCACATATCAGTGAGTGACCTATTGACCGGTTCATGAAGGGTACGCGATGATTTTTCAATATACACTGTATGTACATATATATAAATATATGCATGCATATGCATACATACAGACAGCCAAATTCCAGCCATATAAGTATGCATTTTTAAATTTGCGCAAATACGTAAAAAAATGCATTTTAACAGTTCTTAATGCAGTAAAATTTGTGTGAAAAATTCGCCCATATTAAATTATGCTCCCTTTGGTTTGCCTCAACTCTGGAAAATTGTACTTGTATGTGTGTGTATGTATGTAGGCACAAACAGTGGTGGCCAAAATTATAGGCCATGTCTCGCGCATAGTATTATTATAGAGCTGATGGCAATTTTTAAAAACTCTTTAATATTGTAAATTTTTCTCTATGATTAAATATTTAATATTCTCTTTTTTTTTTGTTTACAGATCACATGTGTTACAAAAGGTGTGCATGTATTTTACATATAAAGTTCGTTATACCAACAGTTCAACTGAAATACCAGAATTTCCGATTGCACCAGAGATTGCCTTAGAACTATTAATGGCAGCTAACTTTCTAGATTGCTAAGATATTGGTTAACTTGATAATGTTAAATAAAATTATACAAAAATGAATAAATAAAATATAATTCTCCTGTGTGCATTATGGTTTTTGTGATCGCTCTACTGCTATATATAAAATGTATAATGGAATTTCAGAAAAGTAAGTTTGAACCAAAATACCCAAAGCTAAGTACCACAAACTATCGAATTTTGTTTTTCAAAAACTTGTCTTTAAAGCGTCAAGTCTCTGACATTGAATTGGGTAGTTTCGTGGGAGTACCTATATATTTACCGTTAGCAAATCGGTAATAAATCGATGGATATATGTGTGTGTGTAAGTCTGAAGGCGTTACCTTGGTTACCCAGTTAGACATTTGCTTGGCCAAAGCCAATGAAAATTATTTGGCATTGTTATTATTATATATATCAAGACACACAGTGCACACACCAGACAATGGGAATGCTTAACAATTTGGCTGAACTGATCAAGGTCAAGAAGGATAAAATGACAATATTGGTGCTAGGACTGAATAACAGTGGTAAATCGACGATTATTAATCATTTAAAGAAATCCAATGAACAGTCTACGCTAATGGTGCCAACAGTTGGCTTTCTGGTCGAACAATTCTACAGTGAGTGCCAAAAAATAATTAATAAAAATTTATTAAAAAATCATAGTTATATTTACAAACTAGGCACTGGTGTGAGCATTAAGGCGTTGGATATGTCGGGCGCTACGCGTTATAGAAATCTATGGGAACATCAGTTTAAAAATTGCCAGGGTATTATCTATGTTATCGATTCCAGTGACCGCATGAGATTTGGTAGGCATTATAGCTCACTGTGCGCACACCGTTAGTGTTAGTTAAAGTTATAACCCCTTTCAGTTGTGGTTAAGGATGAGCTGGATCTGGTGCTACAACATTCAGATTTGTGTAATCGCCTAGTGCCCATATTGTTTTATGGCAACAAATCCGATCTGGAGGATTCATTATCCAATGTTAAAATTGCAGCAGGTAAGTAGAATCAAACCAGCAAGTTTCTAAGCTAATTTGTTTTGCTTAACATAGCTTTAGGTCTAGATAATATTAAGGAGAAGCCCTGGCACATATGCTCGAGTAATGCCATCTCTGGCGAAGGTCTGGACGAGGGCATACAGTGGCTGGTGCAGCAAATACGCTTTGCCGTGCTGAGCCAACGCAAGGGAGGCATGAAGCATAGTGCCAAAAACAAATAATAAATAATAGTTAATACAACAAATAAATGGATAAGTTGAGTAAGAAGACAGTTAAAGTTAGTTTGTTTTGTAAATTGTAACCGATGTAGGCTTTATTTTAGAAATCATCTTAAAAACACCCAGAGCGAACGAGCGAGTGAGTGAGCGATCTTATTTCTTGCTATTCAGGATGATACCATCGTACTTCTGCTGGAACCACTTCATGGCGTCCTCCTTTGTCAGCAGATGCTGGAAACCAACAGTGCCAGACTTGCGTTTCCTGTGCGCCACATTGTAGCCTAATGAAATGGAGGAAGCAACATTAATAAGTTGTACATTTTATAGTTAAAACTTTAAACTTAAAAGTAAAAAAAGGTGTCGTCTGTGTACCGTTTTGTTAGAGCATTACAAAGTGCCACAAACAATTTTAAGCACAAATTCTATGTTTGTTATGCGCACAGTTACTGAGCATCAATTTCGTAATTGTGAAAATAGATACCTAATTAAATGCACAACAAGATTTTACTAACGATAACTCTCGACTAATGCTTACCTGGACGTCCCAAGACGACGTAAAAGTCAAGGCCATAGATACCGATGGATGGATCGTATTTGATGCCCAAATCAATGTGTTCCTGAATACCGAATCCAAAGTTACCGGTAGCCGAGAAATTGTCACGTCTCAACTCGTATTCACGCACTTTCAGACCACGCTCCAGAATCTCCTCGGCTTTAGCGCCGCGAACGGTGCAGTGCACGGCAATCTTTTCATTACGACGAATACCGAACGAACGCACTGTATAGCGGGCCTTTGAGAACACTGGCTGTTGTCCGGTCAGTTGCTCCAAAACCTGCACATATCATTTGTATTAGCATTATCCACTGTTGCGACGGTGTATTTATCTCCACAACTTACCTTGGCGGCACGGGTTAGCCTATCACCAGATTCACCCACGCAGATGTTTAGGCACAATTTGCGAATGTGCAGATCCCTCATTGGGTTCTTCGCGGGATCGCGCTTGATTTTGGGTTCCTTCTTAGCAACAGCCTGAAATGGCAATTGTTTATATTCATTATTTAGTTATGTTCGATTGCAAGTCACAAATTTCGTAGAAATATTATAACAGTTGGCTTGTGTAATGCATCTGCTTGAGATTTGCATTCAGCGTACACGAAAAACTATTAAGATTATTGCCGATGAAGTATAATTTACATCGGACAAGAATTTCAGAAAACCTACCGCCATTATGGTATGTAGGAAAGAAAGGAAAAAGGCGTGTTTCAGTTCAGTGTCAACGAAGGCCGACGAGACGCTTATCGATAGTCATGCACTCGATACGGTCAATATCGAGTGTTATCGAATAGTATTGCGCACTGCGTCAAGATAGTGCCGACAATGTTGTTTAATTTAAATTATTTATATTTCATTTTGTCTAAGAGTATAAATAAATAAATTTAATTCTTAGTATAAAAGTATAAATTTAAAAACAGCTGACTGTCTTCAAAAATTCTTATGAGCTGTCGTACTGCATACAAAAATCCAATAGTAATAAAAATCTTATTGGACGAACAGCTGTTTGCTTTAAAAACTAAAGTTGTTGGACTCCAACCAGATTCTAGTTAGCATAAAAATCAACAGTTTAAAAATTAAGCTATAGTTTATCTAAACACTTTGTGTGTGTACAAAACATCAACTCGTTAATTAATTCACCCGTTGCTTGTTGCTTGAAACAAAAAAATAGCGATGGCCGTGCTAATAGTGGGACTAAACCTAGCTAAAATAGTGGTTAACATCGAATTGCCGATGTATCGATTGTGTTGAAGCAACCCTACAAAATGGCTGCCTGATATTAATGTGAATTTTTTTGGACGACGTATGCTGCTGATTTTCTATTGTGTATGTGGTTAGAAAAGATAATAATTAAAATCGTTTGCAAGTGCAACAAATATACAGTGTACTCGCTTGTTTTTTGCATTTAAGAGCCGACAACAAATACAAACAGACTTAACTTACAAATACAGCGCAATATATCAAGTTACTTTGTAGCAGTATTAAAAAAAAAAAAATTATGACAATGTAGTTTGTTAAACGGCGACACATAAAAATAATTGGATAACCAACAAAAGCACAAAAGAAAAAGGTTATTGTGAGCCCACAAGTATTTTAAAACAAATATACGTGACAATTGTTAAATAGCATTAAGTTAAAACGGTTTTCTTTTTTTTGCCCAACAAAATCTGATTGAGAATTTTTATTTTGCTGCTGCTGTTGCTGTGAGTGAGAGCGAGTGAGTGAGAGAGAGAGTGAGAAAGATACATATGTATGTATGCATTTGCAGTTCGTTGTGTGTGTAGTGTCGTCGACTGCTCGGTAAAAGTCGGTCTTTCTTTGCCTACTACCACTTTGGTAGCGTTGGAAAATTATAAAAAAAAAAAAAGAAAACGAAAAGGAAGAAAAAATAATTAAATATTAAGTAATAATGTGTGCTATGCATATACATATATGTATTGTGATTGAAACAAGACAGTTATGAGGTAATTGTGTGGAAAGTGTTTTGAGTAAATCGCTATAATATTCCGAGATTTTATGACCTAATATTTTGAGTGTGTTGTGTTTGTTCAGGAATTTTATTTTATTGGTAAGTACTCTGCTGCTGCTCTGCTCTGCTCTCTGGTCTCTCTGCAGCAGCAGCAGCAGCAGCAGCAGCGAGCCAGCAAATCAATATTTTAGGGGGCTGCCATTTCGTCGCTTTTCGCTGTTTTCGCTAGTTTTTCTCTTCCAATTCGCTGCTGCTGCTGTTGTTGCTGTCTGCCTTTCCGCCTGCTCCTCCTCCCTCGCCGCCTCCACCCTTCAGCCGTGTCACCCTGTATGCCTAGTCAGCCCCCGTGGTCCAAGAAAATAAACTTTTGCTGCTGCTTCTGCTGCTGCTTTGTAATAACGAGTACATTTTCTTCTGGGCATATATTAAAAAATTGCCCAAAAACGAAAAACGCAGCTAAGCTAAAATTTACCATTATTAATTAATGAAAATTGACAAAGTTCACTAAATGCAATTGTTAAAACTGATGTGTGTGTGTGTGTGTTTAATATTTAATAATTACTTAAGTGTAAATTTATTCATTAAATTAGTATACACAAGATATAAGATGTGCGTACATGTGAGTGAAATATATATATATATAATAGATTAATAATAAAAGGGTGTGTGAAATAAGTATCTGCATATATACACACGCCCACGCCCACACCCACATTGTTAATGCATCACCATTTATAGTAAGTTTTTCCTCTTAGTTTTCGATAGTTTTTGGTTCTACTCTATATACAATTACCGTTGCGTCCCTTTGTTTCTGCGTGTATTAACGCCCAAACCGCCCTGTCCGCCCTACGCCCAACCCGTTAACCAGCTAAAAATAGTAGCATAGAAATAACAATGGATAAACGTCATAAAAAAAATACGCGTTACCTTATTTTATTTGTTTTTCGTTTGTTTGTTTATTATTTATGTTGATAATAGGATTGTGTTTCGTTAAATCGTACAAAGCGTTGGAACTTAAGGAACATATATATATCATATAATATATGAACGCTATGAAAATTGTATTGTTTGCATTGCTTTATCGATTGTGTCCCAAATTAGTAGAATTTTTCCATTTTCCTTTAGCTGAAGCGAACAACTAATTATTTTGTCAACAAAAACAACATTTGATCAGCGTGCAGCCCAAGCCGGTAAAACTATGAGTCGAATTTTCCTTTAGGTATGGCCGTGTCTTGTGATAAAACTGAACTTTTGCTGCAGCTGGAGACGCTTGTAATTGAATTGTTAACAAATTTAGTTACAAATCAGAATATTTGCCTTAAAGTGCCCAAAAGTAATATCAAACTAGTGCCGAAAGAGCTTAATTACCGCACGGTATCCTATAATAATCGCCAGAGTCGCCATAGATTCTGTCTAGTTGTATTTTTGCTAGCCGAAATCCATCGATTGCATTTATTTGGTGGCAGTTGCACAGTTCGAGGTCTATATTATCGCGATACGCAACTGATACGCACACAATCGTATATAGAGGCGGCGAAACTCGATGTCTGTCGCATGCTTAATACAGCGCCAGTGTTACTGGGTCTATTGTCGGCCTCCAAGGGTCTGATATCAGGTGAGCACTTTAAATGCTATAACTAACTAAGCACATGCAGTTGATTTAATCACTATCTTTTTTTTTTTTGTTTTTTGTAGGCGACGTACAGCTGATTATGAACAATGGTGATATTATGGATTGTAATCGTAATACTCGGGCAACGGCATTACCAACGGATTTCGAGAATGTGGAACGTATTGAGACAAGTGCCGAGATGATATTAATTGTCGAAAAGGAATCGGTTTTCGAGAGTTTAATCTCTCAGCATGCATTTAATACATTTGGCTTGAATTTCATTCTGTTAACCGGCAAAGGATATCCGGATTGCACTACACGACGTATTGTGAATCGCCTTACGGTTGAATGCAATCTTCCCGCTTATATACTGGTCGATGCCGATCCCTTTGGCATTGACATAATGCTCATCTATCGCCATGGCTCGCAATCAATGAACTTTTTTAGCTCCAACACTCTTATCACACCCACATTGCGTTGGCTCGGGCTGCATCCATCTGAAATTGATAGCGTTTCCACGAGAGCAGCTCCCCTCACCAAATTTGATAATAAGAAAATTATGAATTTACTTTCCAATCGAAATTTAAGTTTCCCAGTTAGACAGGAACTCTGCCGTTTGCAGAGCACACAACTAAAGGCCGAAATTGAGAGTGTCATAGAGTTTCTAAGTCCCTACTATATACCCACAAAAATAAATCGTAATCTGTTTCTATAGGGCATCATAATAATAATAAAAGTAAAGAGAGTTTCGGGTGTTTCTCTTAAAAGCTCAAGTTAAAGCTAAGCTGCTTAACTATAGAGTTGCCAGCCTGTTGCAGTGACCAGTTGTGTACTATAACAGCTGACAATTCCAATTCAGCGTTCCAATTGGATCGCTACCGAACTCTTATTGGTTATATTTTAAGCAAATTGGTTTAGGAAGCGAACTGCTGATCTAATTTGAATTTAACATTAAATTGGTTTATGAAAATGTATTTAATTATATGGCATAATAAAGTTTCATAATAAATATACATTAAAAGCGTGTGTTATTTTATATAAATATTTTTTATGTGTTATAAAATACTTAAAACTGATTTGTTTATTGATAATTGCAATTAACACATTTATATTTCTTTTCTTTTGTTGTTGCAGGTGTTAATTGGCAGGCAGCAAGCTGGATGTTAGCAACTATAACTAACTAATCCAACTAACTAACAGCAGCAACGGCAAGTACTTTATATAGAAGAACGGATAAAAAGGATTAAAAAAAACGGAACAAAAATCAATTGAATCTCAGCTTTATTGTAAATCGACGCTGTTGTTGTTGTTGTTGTTCTGGTTCTTAATGCGTACATAGAACAAATTTGGAATACTTGGAGTATACAAATATATATAGAGTATATAGATATATACATATATATATTGTTCTGCAATTAAACTATGTCGACAGCAATGCGTACAACGTTGCAATCAGTTCCTGAAGCTCTGCCCGCTGACAGCGTCTCCAATGGGACAGGGATGGGGGCGGTGGTTACGGGGATGGCGATAACAGCGGCGGCGGCGACGCCAACAGCAAATGCTGCTGCTGCAACAACAAATTCGGCTGCTGCTGCTGCAAGCACAACAACCTATACAACAAACACAATCAGCACGTCTGCGCATTCTGTTAAGGATCAACAGCAGCAACAGCAGCAGAATGATTCAGTCAATGCCAACATTGTCTCACTGCCAGCAACAACCACAGCGACAACAAATGCGGCAGCGGCAGCAGCAGCAGCAACAACAACAAGTAGCAACAGCAGCAGCAGCAACACCAACAATACGACAATGTTGCCGTTAACGTCCTCGAATTCAATCTCAGCCAGCAGCAATAGCACGACAGCAGCAGCAGCAGCAACAACAACAGCAGCAGCGGCAACCACACCGCTGGCCACAACAGCAGCAGCAGCAGCAACAACAACAAATACAAATCACTCGCATCAACAGCATCCACATCAGCAACAACAACAACAACACAGCCATCAGCATCATCATCATGTGGGCAACAATATGACAACAGATGGCGCTTCACGAATCTCTAGCAACAACAGCGCCAGCGTTGCCACATCAGCGATCAATCATCATCATCATCATGCACCCGGCAGTGGTGTGGGTGGCGTGGGTCCAATAGGATCCACAGTGAATAAAAACGTTCTAAGCACACACTCAGCTCACGCCGCTGCCATCAAACAGCGCACATCATCGGCAAAGGTGAGTTTTGGCATTTTAAATATTATTATTAAACCCTTTTTCCGCCCATTTGTCACAATACAATGTACCTTTCCACATTATCCTTGTACTTCATATAGTCGTCGTATATATATATAGTATATTCTCTCTGACTTTTTATAAGATACATACATATGTAAGTGTGCGGGGTGTTGTTACAGTTAAAAAGTCCACTGTCCACAATTTGATATTTGTTCTGTTCTGTATGTTTTTTTGTATGTGCCGTTCATTTTAATACACAATACGTTCCACATAAGCGAGGGTGTTGCCAGATGCGAACAAATTACAAACATAAATAATTGACGGTAGTACCGCTAATGTAATTATTACAGCGTGCTATCGTTACTTCTCAAATGTAATCGATATTTTGTTGCTTAATTAAATGGTGGGTGTTTTTTGTGCAGGGTATTTGATAAGCGATTAAACTCGACAGAATTTTCAAGTACTTGCGTGTGTGCGTATGTGTGTGTGGGTGTGAGTAACTATCATGTCGGTAGTAAATGAGCGTCAAATAGAAGAGGCAACAGCAGCAGGCACTGAGAATGCCAATTTAATGTTTATCGTTGATGCTCGTTTCTCTTCTTCTTCTTGTTGTTGTTGTTGTTGATTGATAGCTTACGTATATATGTATGTAGTCCAAAGCCTTCGGATTGGATCGGATCTGTTGATTCTTCGTTCGAGCAGCACCGCCCGCTCAGCACAACCGAAAGTTTTGTTTGCTTATTAAAGCTCGCGCTCTCAGTCTCTCTCTCTCGCTCTCTTGCAGTAAAGCTTTCGGCTTTTGAGTAAACTAACAACTTGTGTGTGCGTGAAGTCACATGAAATTGAAAACACATAATGTAAATTTATGTTTGTTCTTTTGTTGTTTTTAGAATATAAGTAGTAAATAAACTAAAAAAATTATATCCTATTTGTTGATATTTAAAGAAATACATACAGTTTACTGGACTGCATTAAAAAAAAATTTTTAAAAACAAGCAGAAACTACTTTTTTTGACTCTGAAAATTAAGTTTTTATTTGTACGAAGACATTATTGGGGGACTGTAAACAATGATGAAAAAGGAGTGTGTATTTAAAAGTATTTGGCTTAATAGCACTTGTCCCAGCTTATATATATATAGGGTGTGTCTTGTCTTGGCATATTGCGCTCAAAAGATTCAACTACTGTAGCTGCAGAATAACAAATTGTTGCTGTTTTTTTTTTTCTCAGTCTGTCTGAACTGTTGTTTGAGCGCAGCGCGGTAGAACTTATCCAATATGCCGTAGTAGTCGCCGACGACGCCGCCGTCGCCACCGCCGCTTGCTTCGGCCACAGTCAATGGTCGTCGAAAGCTTGTTTTAGTATTAAGTTCCACTTCTCATTCGTGTGGTCACTGTCTCTCGCGTTCGCTGTCGCTGTCGTTGTCGCTGCTGTTATTATTGCTCGACGTTCGCCAACACGGTACAGGGTACTGCAGTGATATGTTGTGTTATCGATAAACAATAGTGGTTAGCAATGGATTTAAAAGTTTGAATGTTTTTTTTTTTTAAATTTCATTGTCATTGTTTGTTGTTGTTGTTGGTTTTGTGTGTGTTCGGTGCATATAATAGATTATTTCCGTTTTGTAGCAAACAAATTAAATGATTCGTCATACAAAGTGCTATAATATAACATAGAAGAAATGAATAGTAATCTCATGAGTGTGTGTGAGTGTGTGTGCAAACTTTGATTCATTAATTATTAAAAATGATAAGCGTGTGAGTGTGTAAGATAGTGCCTAATTTATACACATGCGAAAATTCTTATATGTCGTAGTAGTTTGAGCAATTTATGTTCATAAACACACACATATACAGTATACAGTATGTTTTGGCTTTTGATTGCCATTGTACATAGCTTCAGAGCAGAGAGAAGCTTTGCTGCTGCTGCGACTGAGGCTGCTCTGCTCACACAGACAGATCCCAACTAAGCCAAACCAATTGCGAATGATAAGTTAATTTAATTATACGGTACTTACATATGCAGGCACACACACGCATACAGCGAAACATGTCTGTGCATGTCTGTATTGGCATACATATTATTGTATACATTTCAAAATACAACAACAAAAAAGATTAAAACAAAAACAAGAACCGATATAAAAATACAAAAAAAAAAAAAAAAAGTGTATAGAAAAATCAACACATTCCAACACTAAACAGTGGACAGACAACGATAGATGTGTGTGCGTGAGAGTCGAGCAAGTAGAGCTTTAATGCAAACGAGCACTAAACCAGCAACAACAACAACAATAACAATAACAACACAAGAAGAAGCAGAGTGAACACACCAATAAATGAGCGAAACAAGACGCAAAAAGAAAACAAAAAAAAAAACGACGAGCTTTTTTTAAACTTGCTTATGTATGGATGTGGGGCTTCATCGTTCGTCTCTCTCTGCTTCTATTTCTGTTTCCGTCGTCGTCGTCGTCGCTGTCGCTGTCGTCGTTGTTGTCTCATTTATCTTTATCTTTATCTCTGCATACACGTTTACGTACGTACGTACGGGCGGGCGTGCGCGAGCGCGACTATCAACGAGTGTGTTTTCAACAACTTTTGTAACTGTGGAATGCATTTACAGAGTGTGTGTGTGTGTGGAACTCATTACTATCGTAATGGTTTAAAACAAACAAACACACATAGGTTTAAATATATATATTTATGTACATATATAGAAAAGTGCGATATGTGATGATAAGACAAAGACTATCTCTGTCCTGAGTGTGTGTCTCGTCATGTAAGCAGTTATAATAATAATAATAATAAAATTGCAAAATATTCATAAAGTAAATCAAAGACGCGACGCAAATCTAAAAAAAGTGCATGGCAAATTTGTAAAGCTCTCAGTGTGTCTTAAAAAATCACTTGTTGTTGTTGTGCGCCAATAGCATAAAACAAGTTCAGCTGCACCTACAGCAAGAAGCAGAGTGAGAGAGAGAGAGAGTGAGAGAGCACTACACTACTTTAAAGCTTTAACTCTCAGCTGTGTTTTTGTGTGTGTTTACTACAGGATACAAATGTACATATGAGTCACCCACCGAACCAAAGTTGAATGTATTATAAATAAAAATCGAAAATTGTCAAAGATAGCAATTAAGTAACGAGATGGGTCAGACGGCGAGTCATCGACAACAACAGATCCCACAAAAACAAAACCAACACCAACACAATAATAACAATAACAAAGATGAGCAACAACAACAACAACAAGCAAGTGCTGGAGCTGCCAGTGCTGCCACACATTTTGCTAATCGCCGTACATCAGCACGCAAGTCAACCACATCATCGAAACATTACACAACACTGGTGCAGCAGCAGTCGCAGCAACAGCAACAGCCATTACGCAAAGATGAGCTTTCCATATTGCGCGACTCTCTGCTGCGCAACGGCAGCATTATGCGCAAAAATATGAACGATCCACAGCGTCGGCCGGTAACCATAAGCGAACTGAAGAGCCAAATTGGCGATAGCAGCACTGGCAGCACTGTTGAAGTGAGCAGCACTAGCAATTTGATGAACTTCACAATGCCTATCGATTGCACTAAAGCTGCTGCTGCTGTAGCTGTTGCCGCCAAAGTCGAAGATGTGGCATCGGCATCGATGGCGCCGCCCACCGAAAATCGAAATGAATTCTATATTGTTGGTGATGGTTACCATAAGACCGACTATTGCCATTATAAAAGTCCCAATGGAAATTTTCACAAATTGCCATCAGATTCATTTCACAAAATGTCCGAGGGTTGCTTTGTCCGTATGCCAGACGGTGTATTTCGACGTCTGGAGTTGCCCAAACAGATATCACGACGTGCCTCCAAACTGGACGATTTCTCTGGCACTGAAAGCACCGAGAATAGCTCATCCGGTGCCAATAATGTGAAGCGACAGCTGTTAAAGTTTCTAAAAAGATCCAAAAGTCATACACCTGCCACAATTGCCAAATTACAAAAGGAGAAAGAAGATGCCAGATTTGAGCGTAAGCAGCGTTTATCGAATGCCATGCGACAGAAGGCATTGGAATTGAAAACATCCACTGCAAATAATCCCAATAACAAGATAGTCGTTACCATGATCGAGAACGGAGGTCTACCAATTGTGGCAACCAGCAAAGCTGAGCGACCACCCAAATCTAAAGACATCACATCTATTGCTGCGGCTGAAAAGGCGCGTACCTCAAGGGTATGTAATCCAAAAAAAATAAAAGAGGTTTACAAATTTACCAAAGAACCCAATTATTCCCGCAAAATATACATATGTATGCTTCCCAGTTACTTTGATTTGAGCTTTGAACGTAGATATATCGTCTAAAGATTTGATAGGGTTTTTTTTGGGTGCGAATTCCTTTTATTCCCAATTCTTTGAAGAATACAACCAGCATTATATGTCTAAAATTCTCATACTTGCTTTAGCTTTTCTAAAATTTTACATATTACAAATGATTTCTCTAAATGTTTTTATGTGTTTAGTTGTCTTTTTGTATCGTATTATAATTTTTTTTTTTTTGTTTCATTTTTTTATTTTCTGTTTTTGTTCCCACAACATTATGTTTTTTATTTTTTTGAAATCACAGTCTCCTTCACACTCACACACATAATCAGTCATATCGGTTATGGACATTATTTTCGAAAAATAAAATGTACTTAACCTTTTTATTATGGATTATGAGTAAACTACGCTATTATTTTGATTATTATTTCTATTTTATTTCAGATATTCTGTGTTTATGCAAATCTCATGCGTTCAATATTGATTTCCCATCAATTTATATATATGATTTTTTAGCTTCAGTAGGATTTAACTCATAGACTCTATGGGCTTATAGTTCAAAAATAGAATTGTTGTTATAAAACTATTCTAAACTTTGTGGGGAAAACTTAATGAAAATAATTGTTGAATTCACGAATGTGTTTAAACAATTACTAGAGACAAAAGCAGTTGTGGTAGACACTCTCTAAGTTCTCTGTTCCAAAGATGATATAGCAAAAAGTTTAAAGCTAATTGAGGCTTAATTTTCGTAATCATCATCTGTGATTCAACATTTTTAGCTAGAATTCGGCTAAATTGAAAACTTTGGATGACTCCTGCCATTATTATATATCTTTTGTACATTTTTTGTACTACTACTACTACTACAACTACATTATTATCACTTTTTTTTTATAAAAAAGTGTCTCCAGGCGACTTAATGGGCATAATATCCAAATGGATGGGTCTGTGATGACAAGTCACTGGGGGAAATCTGAAAATATTTTTGATAACACTGCATAGACTTTGGATATTTAACACTTATTAGCTAACGTTGACAATTTATGAAAATTTTGTAGCAATTTTCTTTTTATTAAGTTTTGGATTGAGGGAATTTCAAATTAAAGCAATTAAAAGTGACGTTTTAAATTCATGATTTATTCGACTGAAACTTGATTTCATTTACACTCTCTCACACAGTGCTAACTAAAATTATTTGTACGTGACAGAAATAAGCAAGTGTATTTAAAAATCTTGTTAATTAAATGAAAAGTGCTCAGTGAGTGAGTGAGTTTCGTTAAGTTTCGTTAAGTTTCCTCAAATGGAGCATACAAAATACAGTTAAAGCCCCAAAATTCGCACACACCGAGACTTTTGTCTGGCACTGTATGCGATCTCTTAGTGTGTGTGTGTGTTGGGTAGAGTTAACAATTCTTTCTCAGCGTTACGCTCAGGTGATATCAGTTTGTACACACACACACCTCCATACTGAAATCTTCATACATATATAAATGAGAAATCAGCGCTCCAAACGGGCTCTTTGTCAAGAATAGACAGATACGCTTTGAAGTGACTGTGTGTGTTGGTGTGCTGCTGCTGCTGCCTCCATGTGCATGTCTCTGTGTGTGTGTGTTTATGCTCTTTGGGCTGCCAGTGCTGCCAAGTCTTCGGGTCATAAATAAGCTAAATTTGCCTTTGAAGTTTAAAAAAACAAAAACGCTAAAGAAGTCAAACGGTATTTTTTTTTAACTTTATCTATTTTTTCTAAAATTTTCTCAAGTTAATTAAACATATCGAATTTGAAGCGATTGGATTCTATCTTTTTATAATCTCTGAGGGGTATATTGGGTTTGTCAGAAGTATGTAACAGGCAGAAGGAGGCGTGGCAGACCCCATAAAGTATATATATTTTTGATCTCAGAGATGGTAAGAGCTACAAGTTTAAACTTGGTCAGTATCGATCACATATTTAGTCAGTCAATACAAGTTTGTTTTCTTTTTTTTAATGCCACGCCCCATTCGTCCACAATAAGCGAAAAACCAGACATATCTCGGAGAAAAATATAACACCTAGGGAGAGCAATTTTGGCATGCAAGTTGCTTGATGCAATATAAAGATAATGCCATCAACATTTTTTGGATGCCAAGCCTCTTTCGCCCTTCAAAAGCACAATTGCGTTGTAACTTTGCATGCCGCTGGCTCACTTATTTCTTAATGTATAGTTTTGTAACTTGGCAATTACTTGCAGACAAATAATATGAAACAATTGTAAAAATTTCATTAAAATCGGACAATAATTAAAAAAGTTTGCCATACAACGAAAATTGTAACTGTCAAGCAAGGGCTATGCCTATGCCTATGCTACGTGCATTGCACTGTGCGAGCGAGCTAGACATACAAATATGTGTGCATGTTAAGTTCTTGCAGCAGCTACTCCAATTTGTACTCATATAATTGGAAACGAAGCTCAGAGGGTATTACACGGTCGGCATTACCGACTGACATTTTCTTTCTTATGTTATTTATCAATTTGTTCCAACATTTTCTTAAGTTTATTAAACATATCGAATTTGGAGCTTATTTTTGGAATTTTTGTAGGAACTTATGAACTTATGTAGGTTCGATTGCATTCTATCTTTTTTCTGAACATTCAAGTGTGAAAATAGCTAAATTGGCAGCACTGCTGAGTGAGTAAACTAACACAAGCAAAAGCAGCACCCCACTAAAAAGCGATATTGTGTGTAAAGTGTGTTGGTGTGTGTTTGTGTATTGAGGCCGACTTTTCAGTGTCTCTCTCAGTGTTGTTGTTGCTGTTGCTGTTGCTGGTACACCGACACCGACACTCTGGTACTGGTACTGGTAGTACTCGTACTCCAGTTGCTGCTGTTACTGTGGCTAAAGTGGCTGTTTTAGCTGTGTTAGCTGCTGTAGCTCTATAGCTCTATAGCCGTTGCTGTAGCTGTTGCTGTTGCTGTAGCTGTCACTACTGCCTGTTGACTGTAGTTGATTGTTCGTTGCGTTCGTTCGTTTCGTTCGTTTCGTTCGTTTGTTCGTTTTTTTCGTATCGTTTACGTCAGAGTTACACACACACACACTGTGTGACTGCAGACTGCGATTATTTAAGGAAGCTTCAGGCTTAAAGTGTATACTTAAACTTATTTACATGCCATATATGTAATATATATAGATGAAATATATAGTATATAGTATATGCACAGTGCTTACAAAAGTGCTATAAACCCAAAACCCTTATTAAAGGCCGTCGGTCGCTAACCGCGTGTGTGTGTTTGTGTGTGTGTGATTGATAAGATAGCCGATATGTAATCAAAATCGCGATTTTAAATACAAATACACATATGTATTTCTATACTGTACTAAAAGAAATACAAAAAAAAAACTCAAGCGACGAGTCAGTGTTTGCTTTTTTTTTTATAAGTGAAAATGACGAGTTAATTGTATAAAAAAAAAAAAAAGTCGTTCATTTACTACTCATGTTCTGGTGTATGATGTTACGAGTGTGTATTAGTGAGTGTGTGTGTGTGTCAGTTGTTGCTTTTAAAGCTTTTTATTCGCTCTCTCTCTCTCTCTCTCTCACTAAAGTGAGCAGTAAGCGCGCACGCAGCACGTAGCGAGTTAACGGCGCTCAACAGTAGCTTTCAACAGTCAACTAAATTACGAGCTAACTGTTTAAATACAACATTAAATTATACAAAATTAAAAAAAAAAAACAAGAAAAACAAAAACAAAAATAGAAATAGTAAACTAATCTAATGAATCATAAAACAAAGAAAGAGAGTTTTGAGCGCAACGAAACGTGACGCAAACCGAAAAGAAGAGAACATAGTGAGAGTGAGTGAGACAGAAGAACAACTCAACTCAGCTGAACTGAACTTGTGCAACAATCGTTTAGTGTGTGTGTGTGTATGTGGCAGCGTAAGCCGCTGTAGTTGCCATATTAACATAAAAAGTGAACAAATACAAAAACACACACTGCACAGGTGTTTGTGAGCAGCATTGTACAAACAAGTGTGTGTGTGCGTTTGCTCTCTCTCACTAGCAGTGCTCGCTCTGCTTGCTCTCGCTCTCTCGCCTGCCTAACTGCTTAACTGGCTCTCTTTTCTCTTTTGTGTTTTTTGTGTGTGTTTTTTTTTTCTTTCTTTCTCTCGCTGCCATCACGCTGCGTAGAAGTGTTTTTCCAGTTGTTTTTCTTTCAGTGTCACCAAAGTGAGATTAGCTCTGGTCTATGAGTCTATGAGTAGTTGGTTTTTTGTCGTAAATATTACTACGTTCGCTTTCGCACTCGCACTCACTCACTACTTAGTAGTTGTTGTTGTACATTTATACATACATATATATATAAACAGTTGTTTATTGAGTGTGTGTATGAGTTTTGTACATGTTTGTACGTGTATTAAATTCGTTTTCGAGGTTTTAATGCGCAGCAACAGCGACTTGTTGAATTAAATATAAGTATATATATATATATATATATATGTATGTTTGTATGTGTATTGTGCTCAATGGCAAAACTAGCAAAAAGCAACAACAAAAACAATTCCATTCAATTTGCAACGGCGAAAGCAAGAAAAGTTTACACACACACTAACACACACATGTGACTCTGTTACAATTGTGATTGAATATTGAGTTCAGTGAAAATCAAAAAGAGCATAATTACCGTTACAACCCAAACAAACAAAGCTGCAGACAGACAGACAGACACACTTAAAGCGACGAGGGCTGGGCAGCACTTTTTAGCCGTTAAAACTAAAACAGTGTTGGTTAGGGTGAAATTTATTAGTAATATAATAAATCAACAAACGACCTTCGTGTTTGTGTGTGTGTGTATATAAATTAATAATTTTAAAAAAATCTTACAGTTACATGCATAAGCACGCACACAAGTCAATAATAATAATAACAAAAATAAAAATAAACAAATACGTTATACCGAGTGTTTAATAATAAACTGTGATTTTCAACAAAATACGTAAAAAAAAAAACAAATAAAGTGCAAAATATTTTTTTAAAATAACAAAATGGAGACAACGCCAACAGCGCCGACTACGCCGCTTACGCCAACTACGCCGGACTTGAATCGCGGCGATGCTGCACGGAAAAGCGTGCGTCTGTATGCGGCACGCAAAGGATTGGCGCCATCACCGCCCAAACTAAGCCTGACGGCCAACAGCAGCAGCAACAACAATACAAGCAGCAAAAATAAGAATATCGATAACGATAACGATAATGTTAGCGATAGTAGTAGAATAGCGACCACCGCACAACTTGCCAGCATACCGTTAACAAAAAAAGCTCTCGATCTCAGTGATGCGCAGCATGTGGACTACGATGAGTTGGTGGAATTGCGACGACCTGGCGATGCTGTCACTGTGCCACCGCCCCGAGTTGCCGTCTCCGCAATTCCAGCATTGCATTTACAGAATCAAAGGTCAAAGAAGCCAGCGACTGTTGCTGCTGCACCGAAGCGTGTCCAAATGTCCGCTGAGGATGATGTGGGCGTTGCCTTTGCTTTGGGCTCCATTGAGAAGCACATACTCAATGTGGAGGAGAGCTTCAAGCAACAGCAACAACAGCAACAGCAACAGGAGCAGTCGCAATCTTCAATGGATGTGATGATGAAAATGGATGGAATGCGCAAGCAGAGCAAACGTTATGGTGAAACTGAGAATCTATTGAGACCTGGTATTAGTGATATGTCCTCGGAGAATGATTTTCAATATCTGGGCGGCAGACGTTCTCAATTGGATGATAGCAATGAGCAGATGTTGAATGAATTTCAACGCGGCAGCGATGGTCGCAATTCCATAGGTGCCTACTCCAAGAATTCGACGACAGCGACGGCTTCGTCGGGTGCTCTGAAGGCCAAGTTAGCACGCACTGCATCCGATACCAAGAACACGGATACAGTGCTCGCCATGCGTGCCACATTGAAGCAAAAGCAGCAGACGCCACCAAACTCGGCTGCTACTGGAGGAGGAGTTACGGGTGGAGGCGCATGGCGCCCAACGTCTGCCGCACCAACGCCAGCAGCACGCAGTACGACGACGACGGCAAGCAGAGGGAATAGCAGCTCCACTAGCGTTGTGGACGGTGGATCCTCCTCAAAGATTACGGCCACCACAATATCAGCAGCCAAGCGGCGTGAGGAGAATCTGAGGCAATTTGAAGCGCTGTTGGCACAAAAGTCCTCACAATCGCATCGTAATGCGGCAGCTGCTTCGGGTGGTGCAAGTGGGGCAAGTGGTGCTAGTGCTGGTGCTGCCTCTAGGCGACGTGCCGAACGTCCCATTGTTGCACCCATACCACCGTATAGCAACTCAACGCGTCCTGGCGAAACTGGGCGCCCAACGATTGAGTCAAAATCTGGTGCTTCGACCGGACAACAGCATCATCAACGGGCGACGGCTCCGGCTACCAACGTGGTTGTCACACGTACCAATGCATACGGCAACAGTGTGGCACAGGTAAAAAAAAACAAACAAAAACAAACAACAACAATCTTCGCACACTGTCCAAAAAACAAACTCATCATTTCAGTTCATCATTTATAACAATCGATTTGTATAGAGAGAAGAGTAGTCCCCCGCCCCACCCCCCTTTTAAATTGTTTTAGGTTGGCAGAGATTAGGTCTTGACTTTATAGCTCGAAACATATATCTCTATATATCTCAATGTATAAATGTTTGATTATTAATCGTTTGTTTTGCAACTCTCTCTGTTTACAGGGATCTCCGAATCTACAGATGCGCAGCAGTGCTCCAATGCGATGGCGCGCCACTGAGGAGCATATTGGCAAATATAAACTGATCAAGACCATTGGCAAGGGTAACTTTGCCAAAGTGAAATTGGCCAAGCATTTGCCCACCGGCAAGGAGGTGGCCATTAAGATCATTGACAAAACCCAACTTAATCCTGGGTCACTACAGAAACTCTTCAGAGAGGTAAGATCCAAGCACTATCACACTCTAAACTCTACAAATATTAACCATTGAGTACTCTTTTTATAGGTTAGAATAATGAAAATGCTTGATCACCCCAATATTGTGAAACTTTTTCAAGTTATCGAAACGGAAAAGACGTTGTATCTCATTATGGAATACGCATCGGGTGGCGAAGTTTTTGACTATCTGGTACTACATGGGCGCATGAAGGAGAAGGAGGCGCGTGTCAAATTTCGTCAAATTGTATCGGCTGTGCAATACTGTCATCAGAAGAGAATTATACACAGGTTAGTTGCAAGCGATTAATCGTTATCGATATGGTTCTTATTTATTTCTTCATTTTTTCAAAAACAGGGACTTAAAAGCTGAAAACTTATTACTGGACAGCGAATTGAATATCAAAATAGCTGATTTTGGTTTTTCCAACGAGTTTACACCTGGCTCCAAACTAGACACCTTCTGTGGCAGTCCACCGTATGCGGCGCCCGAGCTCTTTCAGGGCAAAAAGTATGATGGTCCCGAGGTGGATGTCTGGTCGTTGGGTGTCATTTTGTATACACTGGTAAGCGGATCCCTGCCTTTCGATGGTTCCACTTTGCGAGAGCTGCGTGAACGTGTACTCAGAGGCAAATATAGGTATGTATTGTATATCTCTTGCTATATTAAGTAGTTTATTTATTAATCTTATCTAAACCTGTACAGAATTCCGTTCTATATGTCAACTGATTGCGAAAATTTGCTGCGCAAGTTTCTAGTGCTGAATCCCGCTAAGCGTGCTAGTCTTGAAACAATCATGGGCGATAAATGGATGAATATGGGGTTTGAGGAGGACGAACTTAAACCATATATAGAGCCAAAACAAGATTTAGCCGATCCCAAGAGGATAGGTAAGACGGGTACTGTATACAAAATTCATTACTAATATTATTAACACGAATTGTGTGTCGAGTTGTTTCTTTGTAAATTTGTAAATTTTCTTTTTTTTTTAAATTGCTTGCTCTCTCTTTTTTTTGAGTTTATATATAGAATGTCATCGTATATATATATCTGTACTGATTTCTATTGAGATTAATTTAAAAACTGTTGCAATATTTTAGTAAATTTATTTTTGCTTTGAAATTACTTTGTTTTTTAACGCCCAGAAGAATTTAACTAAAGAATATTCTATGGACTCTAGTACTTTATAATATTTTTAAAGATTTCTGTTTTGTTAAAGCATTTTCATTACGATTTCTTGATTTTTCGTCTTGATTGTCGTTCCGTCTAGTCTATATATGACCAAAATTTCGTTTAACTCAATTTGCAAAATTCTCATTATTAAGCAGCGGGTGGTGTTAAGCAGTTCGGTGTTAAAGACAAAGACAAAGACCCGGCATCGATACGGCGTAGTGCTCTTGACATGATGCTAATGGTGATCTTTTTAATCGGCGAATGGAAAGTGCCACATCAAAATGTATGCACCAAAATTCCAACTGTTTTTGTTTTCGGAATTGGCAACAAACATTTAAAGATTAATGCATACATTTCGTTTATCTTTCTTTATCTTTGTTTATATCTTTCAAAAAAAAAAAGTTTGCTACTTTCCAAAATCAAAAGAAAAGACATTAAAACGGAAAATGTTACTTGACGAAATCGATTGAGAAATGAGAACGGGAAATCGAATGATATTCTTATATTTATTGTTTATTCAATGATTATTTGAATCTATATGTATCTATCTGCCTATATATCTGCTTTACATATCTCTTTTCTGATACGATGACAATTTGTTATGTATATATATATATATATTTGTTGAATAAATCATTATGTTTATTGATATGATGACGCATGTGATTATTGTGATAATTAAACTTACACTTTAGCAGCTCTCAAAAGATATATATTGATAATCCTACTACAAATTCGATCACACAATTCTGCTGGCAGTAAAGACAAACTGTATTATGTAATTTGTAATGAATTTTGCATGTAATGTATAACTTAACTAATGTAATTAATCGAATAATTGAAAGATAAATTTATAGTTACTTTAATTGCCAATTTTGTGATGCTTCTTTTTTTTTTGGCAATTATATAGAAGCTCTAGTCGCAATGGGCTATAATCGACAGGAAATTGCCGAATCGCTGGCCCAGGTGCGTTATGACGATGTCTTTGCCACGTATTTGTTGCTGGGCCGTAAGAGCACTGATGTACGTGAGTCGAGTGCATTGATGATGGCAGCAATAATGACACTTTCTTTTCTTTTCTTTGCTCTTCTATCACATTTTATATATATAAATGTATAGCCTGAAAGCGATGGATCACGTTCGGGATCATCGCTATCACTGCGCAATATACCTGGCAACGAGGCTGGTGGCAACACTGGCAACGCCATTGTCCAAAGTCCAACGCATCGGGGCGTACACAGAAGTATATCGGCATCGAGCACAAAGCCAAGCCGTCGAGCATCGTCCGGTGCGGAAACGTTACGTAAGTCCCATTATGGGGCTACAATCAAATCAAAGACAGTTAACAACATTTCAATATTATCTCCTTTTTATGTATGCCAGGTGTTGGACCCACAAATGCCACAACAACTGTTACGGCTGCAACGGGCGGCGGTGTTGGATCTGTGGTTAATCCAAGCAATAATTATAATGCCGTAGGCACAGCTGCGGATCGTGCATCAGTGTAAGTACAATAGTATCTAGACTTTCTAGGCAGATAAACTGAATAGCTGCTGGTTTTTTCTTCTTTGCAGTGGCAGCAATTTCAAGCGTCAAAATACCATCGACTCAGCCACAATCAAGGAGAACACGGCGAGACTTGCCGCACAGAATCAGAGGCCAGCGTCGGCCACCCAAAAGATGCTTACCACCACAGACACATGTAAAAAGCGCAGTCACTTTAGTCAACTAGAACAATTTGTTGAAATCAGACCGGAGTACATAATTAATCTATTGTTCCTTTTGCTTAACAGCGCTGAATAGTCCAGCCAAGCCGCGCACAACCACCAAGTATGATCCCACTAATGGTAATCGGACAGTGAGCGGTACGAGCGGCATTATACCACGTCGTTCCACCACACTGTATGAAAAGACTTCATCGACGGAGAAAACCAATGTTATTCCTGCAGAGACAAAGTACGTGTGCCCTTTTTCCAATCATTATTGTGAAAGGCAAAGGCCAAAAAATGATGTAAAAAAAAACTACAACTATTTATGCCCATTGCAGAATGTATTACAAAAATCTGTCAGTTAATAAGTTTGTTCCACTGTCCGTCTATAAAATCTAAAACTAAACTGAATCATTCTAATTGTGTATATAGTGCTTTAAAGTAGCTGTTTGTTCAAGTAGTTCTCTGTTTATTCTGCAAGGGTATCTAATATTCGGCTTACCGAAAATAACTTTAGTTAATTGTTGTTTAACTTGATTTGTTGATCTCATTTAACATCATTAGTTATTCGTTGTTTGTTAACCAAATTCATTCTATCTTTTTTATAAGTCAGCTGAAGAAAACTCTAAATTTCTCTCTCTCAGTTTGCACATATAATTTTTTTGTTATCAACATATATACTATATAGCAGATCGTTAGCATTTTGCTCAGATCCCAGCTAGAGTTTTTTTTAGTAACTTCCTCTACATACCATATATAATATATAAATATATGTAGTTAATCGAGTTTAGTCTACTATATTATATATTTCAGCGCACAAATTGAGTTCTAAATTGTTTATTTCTTTGTTGCAAAAAAAAACGGAAAGAAAAGAAATTATTTAAATTATTAATATGTCCTTATTGTTTTCATATCCTTTTGATATACTTGAATCATTTTGGATGTGGGCTGTTATGTTGTTATGTTTATTGAATTGAATACCAATACCAACTTACCAACTTACCAAAAAAACTCAAAATACATTTTTACAATTCTACCAACCTATTATATTTATCATGCACTCGAAAAAATAAATATCAAAAAAAAAATAAATAAAAACGAACATAACATGTACATACGTAACCAGCAGTGGATCTGCAGCTAACGCTGGAAAGGGTCACACTAAAAGCGCGTCTGTCTCAAGCCCTAGACCGTCCACAGACGGATGCGTCTCAGTATCAATTGACCCCCTTGGAACGAGGTATACACATTGCAAAAACCAATCCAATCTAAAAAAGAAAAATACCTATAATTTCTGCTTTTATATACAAAACTTTTGTTTTCACTCTCATAACAAGTTTTTGGCATTTTTTTTGGTTTGTTTATATTTTCAAGATTGGCTGCTAATTTATGCTCAATTTAGAAAGATTTCCATTTTCATTTAGAGACTTGTACTCTCTCATTAGTACAATCATTCAGGAAATCTTCACTATGTTTCTACATATTGTTAACATCTATAGAAAGCTCGTAGGATCCATATAATATTAATGTGCGCTAAAACTCTGTTTAAAATTCAATCTATTTTAATTCTAGATTAATTTTTAAAAAAAACTACAAGTTTTAGGTTAATTTATTCAAGTTTTCAAGCAGTACAATTTTTATTTCATAAAAGTTAAATCCCCTTCATCTATTCAGAAGTGTAAGTTGTGAAGTTCTGTGTTATTTATCTGTTTTTTTTTTTTTGAAAGATAACTCATCTATTTGTTAGTTAGCCTGTTTCTGTTTTAGATGTACTATAGTTGTATGTATATGTATTTGGTTTTCTCTCGATTTTGTATTTTGATTTGAAAAACCTCTCTAGCAATGACTTTGATCAATTGAATAATGTAAATCTCTTATCTTTTCATGTTTTATACAATTTTGAACATTAATGTCTAATTTCGATAACTACTACTACACTACTACCACATACTCTACATCCATATCTTGTGGTACTACAAATAACACCAACTACCAAAAAAAAAAACAACCAACCAACCAATCAATCAACCAACCAACCAACCACCTACGATAAATCTGCAACAAAATATCCTTCTTCGGTGTTCGTTCAATTATTACTCTACTATTGCTTATTAAAATCGTTAAATCCTGTAAAAAAAAAAAAACAAACAAACTATATATCAATCCAAATCAATCGAATTCCAATTTCGATTCGATTCGATCCGAAACGAACAAACAAAAACTTTTGGTGAGTGAAACTGCCTATTATATATATAAGAGAACTTTTTTATCGAGGGCCTGGCATTATACACAAAAATACAAAAAAAAACAATAGCTATATGGTTATGGTTATTTTTGGGTATAACTGCCGCAGTCCCTTAGCATAATTTCAGATCAGAATTAGTATAATTAGAGTACAAATATATATATTTATTAAAATGAAATTGCTAAACATTTAACTGGCATGCGCGGTATCTCTCAACTTAAAAACATTATAATATTGTTAATCCAATTGTTTCCTTATGGTTTGTTTTCCCTTCTTTTCAAATTTGGCTTGTTTTTTTATTTGTTGTTACGCTGGAAACAAAAATATAATACAAATATGCCGAAAGTCTTTCACCAGATGCAGTCACTTGAATGCTTCCATTATGCATGACAATGTCGGCAAATTCATTTCACTAACTTTTTAACTATTTATTTATCTAACTATTACAAAAAAACTAAAAATGGTAGACCCATCCAAATTATTTTCCATTTTCTTCAACGCTCTCTCTCTCGATCTCTCTCTCTCTCTGTTGTTGTCAAGTCGTCTCCTTTTGCCATATATATAAATGTAATCGTTGTTAGATTTATAATCTGATTATTATCCATAAGTATCATTGATGTTGTGATTCGTAAATAATTATCTTACCCATCGCGTCTTGTCGATATGTATCGTCTGATTTAAAATACTTTGTATCAATACTAACCGATTACCCCAAGTTTCTTTAAATGGAGAGAATGTTTTAGGTTCTACCCATTCAAAAATATATATTGTACTATTTGATAAAAAAGGAGAACTTCAAACTTATTTCTTCGACTGTGACATTTCATAACATTTCTACTTTTTTAACTATGATAAACTGTTAGGCCCATCCATAAACTACCATATATGTATTTATGTATTTTAAGAAACTTTATTTATTTGTAAGAAACTATCTATACTATATCTTTAAGTGCTTGTTTTATTCAGCGATTTACATGATTTTTTTTTTCCAACTCTCTTTTTCTTTTCATTTTGTTTATGTCTACAAAAAAAACCAAATCCAAATCGAATCAAAAATCAATATCAACAACAAAATAAACAACCATAATCGTTTGATTACCACTGCCACCATCACATTAACTAATCAATCGAACAATCAATCGAACAATCAATCAACCAATTAATCAACCTGCTTGATTCGCGCTGTCTTGTGCCCCTAACGCACTGTATACATTGTCAATCAACAAATCAAACAACTACGAACGACGCAACGGGGATTGGATTACAAATCGATATCGTTATCGATTACAACTCTGCATATTGCATAATACAAACGAAACACTCACACACTCACCTCCAAACAAAACGCCTGAATATTTAAAAATGATAAAAAACAAATAATACAATTTTATACTGATATTAAACATAAAAAATCATTCGTTTTCTGAAATGCAATTCATTTACTTTGGACTTGAATGTACTCCAACGAACATCGAATAACGAATAACGAACCACTGACTAAATGATTCGATATCCATTCATACTACGTATGTGTGTGTGTGTGTGTGTATTGTATACATATATGTATAATTATATATATATATATATATATATAGTCTGTTCGATCGACTTAGAATGGCATCGGCTGTTAAATCAAGCAGACACTTTCCAAGGAATGTTCCATCACGTTCAACCTTTCACTCTGGTGAGTTTTCTGTTTACTTATTTTTATTAGTTTTAATAAAATAACTTAATTTTACTCACGCAAATTTAACCACAAATCCAAAAAACAAAAAAACTAAAATCAAAAACAAAAAAATCGAGAAAATAATGCAAAAGAGAAAAATATATATCACAAAAAAATATCATAGAATTAATTCAAATAATGTTAATCGAATTTTTGTTAAGTTCCCGTTTTTGCCTTCTTCCTTCCTATCTTGTTTTTTTTTTTTTTGATTCTTCTACCTTTTTTATCATATCATTATATTTTACAGTTCATCTTATCAGGATATTTGCACGTTTCTAAACGCAAAGTAAAACAATCAAGAAATTCAAATTCAAACTCAAATATAAAATGTATATATTTGTAAATGTTTTTCTTTGTATTTTATTGTTCTTGTTCTTGGTCGATATGTCTCATGCAACCACCCTCATAAATTTCCCCAACTTCACACCCGAACCAAACCAAAACCACTCCACTCCACTCCTTCTGTCATATCGCTTCTCATTTTAGCGGTTATCATCATAATTTAAATGTTTTCGGAATGCATTTTAGAGTAAATCATGCACGTTCTGTTGTCTGAATGTGAAACGATTGCCCAACAAAATCCGAGTGGCTTATTACAAGTTTTATGTTTCTTATTAATTGCATGTCGATCCAACTATAGAGAGACACCTACTTGATAATCAAACAGTTAACTCCAAATTTGACCCCAATACGAGTATTTTTAGTCCTATTAGTATATAAAATAAAACAGAAATCTGACATCTCTTTAAGATCTATTTAGAATTTAGCATGACTAGAACATATTTATGTAACTTAATAATAATTTAACGGTACTCAATGGAACATTATCGGATGGAACATGAAAGGAATACAGATTAGTTTTAGATTTCATGCATGCAAACACAAACAAACTGGATATTTTGTGTGTACGAAATCAAAAACTAATATGTATTCGTTTCAAGAATCAGAGTGTTATATATTTTGAATTGGCTCAAATGGGTACAAGAAAAACAAATCTATAATAGCACTGGATTGCCAACAAAACGTCTTTCCTGATCAGCTTATATGGTAAACCAGGGCAGGAGACGTAAAGCGTTGCCAGACCTATTCATTTAATAAATTTCAAGATTATAAAACTTAAATTACAATATTGTACATATGAATGTGCATTTTTGTATAAAATGAAAATTTAAAAATTAAACACACAATAAGGCACTTTATAACTATAACTATAAATATTGTTAAGCCATAGATTTGATAATATTTAACAATTAGCTTTTAATTGTTATAGGATATAGTTAACTAGTTCCTAGAGAGATTTTAAAAATGTATATTTATTTATAATAAAAATTTTGATCTTTTACTAACAAGCAAGTGTTTGGATTTTCTATAGGTCAAACCAGGGCTCGAAACAACACGGCGCTGGAATACTCGGGTACAAGTGGCACCTCCGGGGATTCACCCCATCCCGGTCGTATGAGCTTTTTTTCAAAACTTTCCTCACGTTTTAGCAAACGGTAAGTGTTTGGAATGGAATACCATTAATGTGTTCAATCAAATCGATGTCTCTTTTATTTATTTATTTGTTTTTTTTTTTTTTAATTACAATTCATTTCTTCTGTTAATCAAAACATTACAAGAAAAGCAAATGCAGTTTATTTTTATTATAATTTTATTAAATTCTGTTATTAATTGATTTTTTGATCAATTTACTTTTTAATTTTGTTTTTCATTGGTTTCATTTTTTAATTTCATTTTTGTTTCATGTTACATTTCTTGCATATTTACACATACACATATGTACATGTATGTATGTGTTTATGTTTTGTACCAAAAATCCGTTTTAATGAATGAATGGTAGGGGCATATATATATAATATATATATGATATATATATATAGACCATGTGTATAACTATGATAAGGTGTTTGACAACGAGCTAAAGTCGCGGTTTTCTTTAACTTTTCTTAACTTGGAGCTTTGAGAAACTAAATTACGGCATTGAGATTATAGATTTATAATTTTTTGTTATCCGATTGACGGAAATGTATGCGGGTTTTTTATTTGTTTTGATTATTTTTTTTTTAGAAAGAAGTTTTAATTTTTTAAGTGTAGCTAGCCACACATTAATAATGCATATTGCCGTTGCTCAACACTGTCTGTGTGTGTCCATTCAAAATTTTTTTTTTATAGAGCAACACTGTTTGCAGTTTGTGTGTCAAGAGAACGGGACTAATTAGACTTTGATAATTAACCAAGTAGTAAACGCTAATTCCCAGCCAGAACTAATTACAACCTGAGCTGCATACATGTATCTACTATGTACATATGTATATTTGAGGAGCACGCATTTAGATCATTTTTAACTTGAGCACCAATTGTGATTAAGACTGCACCAAAAAAAAAACCATACCAGAAATACTTATGTACTTACCTAAGCCAAAGAGAGTGCTGCTCTAAAGAGAGAGCTTGCGAGTGCGCCCGCTCTCGCTTTCTGACTGGCGCTTAAGAGAGCTGCCGACAGCTGACATTGGAATTAAGAGCTCAGCAACAGTGAGTTGAAGAGCTTTTCGTGCAGTCTTAATTGCAATTTGCTAGAGTTGCAAATGGAACTTGAGATGATGGAAAATGTATTTAAGTTTTTGGAAATAATTTCATTAACAATTAATTGGTTGCATGCAGTTGAAATACTTGTTGTGAATATCTACTTAATACATATATACTATATATACATATATATATCTATTGTTTATTTAATTTTGTTTGTTTGTTTGTTTGTTTTTTTTTTCGCTAATTTGTTCAACTAATTTATATATGGAGTTTGTTGTTTGTTAATTGTTATGATGTTATGTTGTTACTTTTTGTTTATTTCATTTCATTTAAAACTAACAGTATTTTAAGAGGAAAAAACAAAGTATGTAAATATCATAAAGCGCCAAATTGCTAAAGATTGAATAAATTCGTATATATGTATATCTGTATATGTATATGTATTTACATCAATCAATACATCAAACAAACATTAAGTACTTATGTGTAATAAAAATAAGTGCGTGGTATTTATTGTTATTGTGATAAAGAAACACGGAAAAGTCCTTTAGATTGTTATTACTATAGCTAGAGACTGTTTGATAAAATCAATCGAATGAAATGAAATCAAATCAAATAAATCAATCAATCAATCAATTAAGTTAATTCAATGATTCGGATACAAAACAAATACAAAACTACGCATACATACATACCCAAAGCATACATACATATATATTTATATATCTATATATATATATATATATATATATATACATATATATTTATGTGTAACGTGAAATACGTATAGATTTGTGGAACTCTGTTTGCATCTGATTGGCAATTGCCAGGATCTCTCGAATTCCCCTCAAACGCTCTCTCTCACTCTATAAATCTTTCTCTCGCTCTCTATCTCTCTGTCTGTCCTCTCTCTCTCTCTCTCGCTCGATCGCTCGCTCGCTCTCTCCGTCACTCCTACTTATCTTATTATTTGACTATATGCATAAGCAGAATATTACGCCCCCAAACATATGTATATGCTACTTATCTATATAGTACATTATATCATCAATGTATATGTACTACTTATGTGTATACATGATCGATTCACCCCACTCCAAAGTCAATCCACTCCACTGTTAGGGAAACTTTCTTGTTTTTGTCTCTTTTACTTCATTTAAAAAACAATATGACATCTCTTTTTGATCTCTTAATCAATTGTAATTATTATTATTGAAAGTATTGCTCTCTCTCTCTCTCTATCTCTCGCTCTTTTCCTATATGTCTTTCTCACTCTTAATTTGACAGAATTATTTAATTAAATTTGTTAAAAATATTGCGTTTACTTTTCTTTGTCAACATCAAACAAAAAAGAAGAAACTTATTTTTTTTTGTATTGTTTTTTTTTTTTTTTCTTAAATCTTATTTGTCTACTTTTTCTATATCTTCTTTTTGTTTCATTTTCTCGTATTTGTTTCTGTTTTTTTTTTCTTTCTGTTACCCATTATTAATATATTTTTTCCAGCCGTGAATAATTTGTTTAAAATTTTTTCTTTAATTTTAGGCCAAACCAGTAATTAACAAAAACAAGCATTAACTACTTCTTGTTAATAGTTCTAAAACTGAAACAAACGATTCCCCCCGTAAATCAAACAAAACAAACAGAAATAAAGCTCTAAAAACGCGCGAGACGGAGAGATAATATATATGATATATACATACATACATAGATCTGATCGAATCGGTTTGATTTCTACCGATTCCGTAAGACCCCTCTCCAAAAACACACACACACACAAAAAAATACCGAGAGAACATCGAGACAACGTTGAGTTCCGTTACGTTAACAGTAATTCAGAATGCGTCTATGTTTTCCTACGATTATTAACTAATTATACTTACACATTTACAATATTAGAAAGCAAAAATTTAAAATACATATATACAATATATTTAAATGATGAAAGATCAACATAAAAAAAAAAAAAAAAACAAAAAACAACTAAATAAGAAAAGAAACAAGATTAATTTATATTGTTTCCTTTGTTTGTAAATTAATTTAAATACTGATTTAGAGAAACGAAAAACAATCAACAATAAAAACGCAAATACTATAAACAATAACTACACGTATATATATAGATATATAGATATATATATAGAAATCTATTGCTATCACTGTCACTTTTTCCTATTTTGTTTTGTTTTTTTTTTCTCTTCTGCTTTACATTATGTTTATTACTGCTAACTCTAAAGAGAGACAAAACAACAAAGAAGAAAAACAATTATAATGTTTACTGAGAAACGCTAATTAATTATATAATAATAATTAATTAGTAATTACATGCAATGTATATGTATGTGTATGTGTAGTATGTGTATGTTAAACACCAAAAGCAGCTGCGAGTTACAGTTATGATAACTATGAATTTAAATTGATTTCGATACATATACTTGCATACATAACTGTATCTGTATCTGAAACGGTATTCGTATTTGTATTTGTATTTAAAAAAAAAAACAAAAAACAAAAAAATAAAACAAAACAAAAACAAAAAACTATTCCCAATCAAGCAAGAATCATTTAAAATATCTAGAATACAATCAGAATTCATAAATAAATATATAAATAGAATGCAAATGAATGATTTGAAGATTGATTAATCAAACACTAATGATTATGATTATGATTATGAAAAGTAAAAAGTCGAAGCGCATCAAATGAAAGCGTAATTAGCATATTTAAGAACAACAAATAAACATAAAAGTTAAAGAAAACAATATATAAATAAATAAATAAACAAACATAACTTTAGATACAGTAAACAAATTGAACTTTAATCAAGGATTAAATGTGTATTAAATTTAAATTGTGCATGTGACCATTTTATTTGTACAGCTGATTATCGATAAATCAAACAAAAATTGTGTTATCGGGCACCTTCAGTGATCTGATTAGTTATGTATAATTAAGTTTCAAAGAAATAACACATAATTAAATAAATTGATTATTTAATTAATTAGTAATAAATTATCTGGAAGATTTGTTAAACAAAGCAAATATCAACTCTTACAAACACAAAACAAACAACAAAAAATACCATCTGGCTTTTCATTTCTACCAACATATTTATCTAGTTTCTAGACTAACCATAGAGCATAATGTGTTACAAACAGTATTAATCGAGAATAAGAGCTGATTTTATTGTATTGGGTGCAATAAACTAGTAAGATCTATGCCAAATAGTTAGTAGTTAAATAGCCCAACTATTATTTTGAAATTTAAAATTTAAGAACTAATCGAAAGTGTAGATCTCTATAAAATTTGTAATATCGGGGTAAAATTACAATAGTTTGTTATATACATATATATTTTTAAATTAGTTTCTTTTCAATTCATTTTAAATTACTTAAAATCATCAAAATAGCTGTGGGGTAGAAAATGTGGGGTAAAATAGATAGACACAGATTTCTATAGTGCCGGGGTGTGTGTTAATTTAAGTTTTTGCATAATACTCCGTCTGATATTTACAGTACATCCGCTACGGAAGAGGCAGCTAAACCCAGAGTACTACGCTTCACATGGTCCATGAAGACAACATCACCCCTGATGCCCGATCAAATAATGCAAAAGATACGCGAAGTGCTCGATCAGAACAATTGTGATTACGAGCAGCGAGAACGGTGAGACTCCACTCCACACACCACTAAATAACTCAGGATATATATTATATATATTGATATCATCTTATCTGATTTGTAGATTTGTGCTTTGGTGTGTGCACGGTGATCCCAATACAGATTCTCTGGTGCAATGGGAAATCGAGGTATGCAAGCTACCACGTCTATCCTTGAATGGAGTACGCTTCAAACGCATTTCTGGTAAGTAAACCCCCTCTATAAACCATTGAATATATATAGTTCTTAATTAATGGAGTTTGTTTACAGGTACCAGCATTGGCTTCAAGAACATTGCGTCTCGCATTGCTTTTGACCTTCGTCTGTGACTTAACAAAGCCACGAATGAGGGCATCACAGCCGTCACCACCAACACCACAAACACCACAATTAGCAACACTAACACCACCACCAGCACCACCGACAGCAGCGATATGATGAGAACCACTTCCACTGCCAAATATCATATGGCCAGCGGCAGTACGAAGAAGCTGTCTGAACAATTGCTGCCACGATGGTCCCTGAATCGCTATCAAAGATCGAATCGTGTTAAACAGAAAAAGCAAAAGAGCAGCAGCAATGTGCTCAGATCGGCTTTTCAAATCTATTTACCCTTTCGATCCAGGGAGAATATCGAATCGCATAAAAACTTTCGTTCAGTCGATAATGAGGAACCAGATGATTTACCAGCGATTAATAAAATATTAGAGGAGCATGATGCAGACGACGACGACGACGACGACATCGACATTGACGATGATTCGACTGATGTTTCCACAGCTACTAAGGATGCAGCTTATGCAGTAGTTGGCGGTGACAATAGCGGTGGTGTAAAAACTCGAAGTGACAGCGATCGTGGAAGCAATCGATTCAAAAGAAACATTAAGAATACTGGAAGTCTAATTGTGCGCAAGTTTAGAAGCTCCAGGCGATTTGGAGGAGGAGACACAGAAAAGGAGGCAGAGGAGCAGGCGGAGGGCAGGCGGGATAAGGAGAAGGAGAAGACAACATGTGTCAATGTTAAATATAAGGATAAACAACCAAACACCAAACAAGATACAGATAAAGATAAAGATAAACAACAAGAACAAGAACAAGAAGAGAATGTAGTAATGTTACGCACCACAACTCTCTAAATACATACATTATATAATACTTATACTAATTAGTTGGGGGCGTGACACTTGTAGCATGACAAAGTCATACAACTTTGTCAATACTTGACTTTATACACACACACACACACATACACACAGCACTTTAGCATAGAATCTCAAGTAAAAATGAAATGTTTTACATTTATTCATTTATCTATCGCATATTGAATATAATACAACTTATAATAATAACAGCAACAACAACAGCAGCAAGCAGACAGAAATTATCCAATTTAAGTACATAAGAAGGCACATTGATGATCATTTAAAAAAAATAAACAACAACACTTAAATCTATATAATCGTTAAATGCTAAACAGACAGACATACAGACAGACGGACAGACGGGACAAACAGATAGGACAGTCGTAGGAGAGGCACACAGTTTTAATTCAAAAGAAAATCAATAAAAATAATAATAAAACATAAAGAATAATTATGGAATCAACGCTAAATATATATATAAATCCGCATTTTTCTACCCCTTGCCATAGGGATAAAACAATATTATATGAAGCATAGATAAAAAAAAACATAAAACATACATAATAAAAATGGAAAAACACAAGAAACCCCTTCAAACGTTGTTCGTTAACCACATTTAATGTTGGCCTAAAGCTCAAGTCTAAAGATATCAACCAATAAGAATGATAAATGTGTTGTTCCGAGCAGTTAATTGAATAAATATAATAAAGCAAAATCCAGGCAATTTATAGTTTTGTATTACTTGAGAGAAACACTATGGGGATGATCTAACTACATGTGAAATACAAGAAATGTTTTTTTTTCTATATATATAATATATGTCTTTCTTTTAATGAGTTTTAATATTTAAATGAAAAAAGATATTGTATATTATTGTTTATTAAATTCTATTTATTTAAACCATTTAGTTAGTATTTCTGCAGAAATGACAACTTAACGAAGCTTACTTACCTTTAGACGTTTCACAGCACTAACGTTTTCAGATGCTCTAATGCAGCCCTAGTTTCTGTGAGTGCTCGATGAAAGACAACTAAAGTGTTGTTGCTGAAGGTACTAAGTAGCAAATTTCGAGTGCAAATCAAGCATATTTAATTAAAGTGTATTTAATTAAGTGATTATTTGTGTTTGTAGTGCTTTCTGCTAAACTGCAAGCAAACATATACATACGTGCAAATAGAATCTCTATAAAATGAAATTTTAAAAACTAGCTTATTAGTAAATTTCAGAATTATGCTGTTGATCACAATAATTATTTTGATATATGCACGCAGCAGTTAAGAATCAAAACAAATTGGTTTTCAGGTGAGGAGTGTGTAAATTAGTTGAAGACATTTTAAAGCTCATCATCAAGATTAAAGTCCTCAGGCGGAAAATCGCCCACTTCGACCGATAATGGCGAGACGAATCCTCCATAATTTGGTGGACAGACAAAGTATGCTTTGCCGTTAACACTGCAAAATAACACGAATTATTAAGATATAGTATTTAATATGTTGTGCTCTTCTTACCTGCCGTTGTTCTTGCCCAAGGGTTCATCATACTGCACCCCAATGAAGATGCCGCTTTTACCTTCTAGCTCTCCATTGTACTTGATCGTACCACGACGAGTTGGATTCCCTGGAACTGTTACCTATAAATGTACATACATATACATATATATATATTAAATGTGTCTTAAAAACATAAAGATAGTTAAATACCTGACATCTGCTGTCTAGAATACAAAGATCGGCCTTTTTTTTCATCTCTTCAGCCTGCTCGCGTCGCTTTTCCTCGATGAGCTTCATTTCCTCCTCATTGTATTTGCCCAGACGATTCTGTTTGAGGAAATTGCGCACAGAATCGGTTTTTTGCTCGTATTGATCCTTAGTTAGTTCAAATTTCTCAACTTTTTCGTTGTCGTACGCAAAGGTAAGGAAAGAATCCACCACATGCAGACGTAAACCATTGCAATTAATATAAAAACCGAGCTTGGCATCGTTGTTATTCAATGACGTCACCAGGCTGTCACCTTTGTATAACTCAACTTTCATGGTGCCAGCACTTCCACCGGTTATTATTTCCAATTTGCTCTGCAAAAGGTTAAAAATTTGAACATCTGTTTAAGTATTAGTCATTTTCTTGGCTTAAAAAGCGGTATGCACCTTTAGCTGAGCAATTGTTAAATCTTTGGCAAACTTCATCTCGAATGCCACAGCGTCATTATGCGAATTGGTAACATTAGCTATTATAAAACCGCTGTCTGCATTGTCTAACTTTATTGTTTCCGACATATTTATGCTTTGCCGTTTGCTAAACTTATTAACTCGAAGAACTTTAATAAATCGATAGCGCTAAACAATGAAACGATAACTTTTACTATGTAATATCGCAAAAGCACTTGGCAGCTATCGATAGGCGTATATGAACGCAATAGATGGTCACACTTTTCATTTGGTATTTATGGCATTTCATTGTGCAGCCATATCTCATTGTGTATTTGTTTAAAACTAAGAGAAGCATAATTTGCAAACGGTTTGCTGCTGTTTAAGCCATTTTAAACTGCATTTTGCGTATCGGCAGCTAAAATTCTAATCAGTGGTGGTCACAAGAAATGTGTGGAAACTAAAAATAGCAGTGCTTCCCAGCAAATGGATACAAGTTGTAAGCCATGGATTTGGCCAATCGCTGGATGCAAAATGTAAAACAAAGTAAAGCTAGAATGAACATGAAGTGCAAGAGCTTATTTGGTATAAGCATGTTACATCCCAAGGAACAAATTCTAAACTGTTTGACCTACGCCCTCCTCACAATAGTCGCGTTCTGTGCAATTTTGCTGCTCTGCGACATCACTGGTCATAAGGACAGATTCTTCTACTCCAAAGGCAGCGATTCGGAGGCATTGGACTTGTCCCTGTCCCATACTCAGGAGGTGCTGCTGCGTGCAGATCCCGAGTTCCGTGGACGCAATGTTAACTGCACGTTCTGGGATTGCCTCAACATTTACAAATGCGAGCATGATACACTCAAGGTGTACATTTATCCGCTGCAAGAGTTTCTGGATGAGAAGAGCGACAAGGTGGCCAGCACATTGTCCAGCGAATACTATCAGATATTGGAGACAGTGTTGAACAGTCGCTACTACACATCCAATCCAAATGAGGCCTGTCTCTTTCTGCCCAGCTTGGATCTATTGAATCAGGATGTGTTTGACACCCAGCTGGCTGGAGCCGCATTGGCCTCCCTCAGCGCCTGGGATCGTGGAGAGAATCACTTGATTTTCAACA
Source organism: Drosophila tripunctata (assembly GCA_035047385.1). Lineage (NCBI taxonomy): Eukaryota > Metazoa > Arthropoda > Insecta > Diptera > Drosophilidae > Drosophila > Drosophila tripunctata. The sequence goes on from JAWNPS010000288.1 coordinate 1,562,681, forward strand.
TGCTGCCGGGCAGTGCACCCAATTATAACACCATTCTGGATGTCAACATTGATAATGCCATTGTACTGGGCGCCGGCTTTGATAGTTGGACATATCGTCCTGGCTTTGATGTCTCCATACCAGTGTGGAGTCCTCTGCTGCAGCAAGCCAACACATTGTTGCCAGCTCATAATGCAGCAGCAGCTCATCGCAAATATTTATTGATTGTGGCGCAACTAAACCTTTTGCCGCAACATGCACGTAAATTCCGTGAACTCTCTTTGAGTGCAAGCAATCCGGAGCAGATGCTGCTGCTTGGTGCGTGTGATGGAACTGAGCTGACTGCTCGCTGCCACACGCTGCATCATCAGAAGCGCTGGGAATATCCACGTGTGCTGGCTAAGGGAAAGTTCTGCTTTGTGGGCCGCAGTCTGCGTGTTGGACAACCGGATCTCTTGGAAATTATGTCACAGAACTGTATTCCTGTGCTGGCCATCGACAACTTTGTGCTGCCCTTTGAGGACGTGATTGACTGGTCCCTGGCTGTGGTACGAGTTCGTGAATCGGAGATGCATTCGATTCTACACAAACTGCAGTCCATTTCAAATGTTAAAGTCGTCGAGATGCAGAAGCAGGTGCAATGGCTCTACAGTAATTACTTCAAGGACCTAAAGAGCATTACAATCACCGCACTTGAGGTGCTCGAGAGTCGCATCTTTCCGTTGCTGGCGCGCAGCAGCAGAAAATGGAATGCAATCAGTATAAATAGTCATTCCACATTTAATCCACTGTTTCTTACAACGCTGGCACCCAAGTCGCAAGGATTCACTGCTGTCATCCTCACATACGATCGTGTGGAGAGTCTCTTTCTGCTGATACAGAAACTGGCTGTTGTGCCATCGCTGCAAAGTATTTTAGTCATATGGAATAATCAGCGAAAATCGCCCCCACATTGTGAGTATTATTTTATATATTTACATCAATGTTATTAATAATTATCTATCTATTTATAGTAGCCACATTCCCAACCATCTCCAAGCCATTGAAGATTATACAAACCCGCGAGAATAAACTCTCAAATAGATTTTATCCTTATCCGGAGATTGAAACTGAAGCCATTTTAACCATAGACGATGACATCATAATGCTAACCAGCGATGAGTTAGATTTTGGGTAAGCATAGAAGACCCCATTGTGGCTAGAAATATAGTTTAATAATCGTATTTTTAATTTAGTTACGAAGTGTGGCGCGAGTTTCCGGATCATATTGTTGGATTTCCCAGTCGCATACATGTCTGGGATAATGCCACAATGCGCTGGCACTACGAATCCGAGTGGACAAATCAAATATCAATGGTATTGACTGGCGCCGCATTCCATCACAAGTACTGGAGTCATATGTACACTTATGCAATGCCCGGCGACATTAAGCATTGGGTCGATGATCATATGAATTGTGAGGATATAGCCATGAATTTTCTGGTTGCCAACATTACAAATAATCCACCCATTAAAGTGACACCACGCAAAAAGTTCAAGTGTCCGGAGTGCACGAATACGGAAATGTTATCGGCGGACTTGAATCATATGCGTGAACGTTCCGCTTGCATTGATCGCTTCTCAAAGATCTACGGACGCATGCCACTGCGTACAGTGGAGTTTAGAGCGGATCCAGTGCTGTTTAGAGATAACTTCCCGGACAAGTTGAAGCGTTACAATGATATTGGCAGTTTGTAAGACAACAAACAGACTGCACTTAGAATAATGGAATAGTTGCAATTACCAAAGACCTACGTCCAGGTTTTAAATATTACTTAGATGCCATACGATCATAGACATAGTAATTAGGCTTGTATTAGAACAGTTCACAATTATAGATGCTGATTATAAAGAAGAAGAATAAACAACTTATGACAATGTGTGTTGTATTGTGAATTGTATGTCTTGACTTTATTAAAAAATACTCGTGATGAAACTGACTTGTATCAAAAAGTGTATAATAAACATTAATTGCATTTATCTGGTTGCTCGAAGCGAATTCAATTGAATGTGTTTTTTTTTTTAAGTTTGCGGACAGTTTTAATATCAAAAATGATGCTTTAGGCCGTATTTACGGTGGCCAAATACTCTTTGTAACGCTGCTCCTGCTGCTGCTGCAGTTTCTGTAGCTTCTTCAGTTGTCCCTTGCTAATCTCTTTGCCTTCCTTGTCGTGGGTGGGAAGTCCCTACAAAATAAAAGAAAATCCAGAGATTTGAGTATAAAAAGTTTTATACTAATTCGTATATATTACTCACATCTTCGCCGAATGCCGAGTACTTTTCTGTTTCAGTGATAAACATATCCTTGGGATTTATGCGACGCTGTGCCTCCTTAGCCGCTGCCGCCTCCTCCAAAGCCTGCTTCTTGCGTGCTTTTTCAGCCGCACGTTCCGCTTCTGCGGCTTGCTTTGCCTCACGTTCCCGCAACAGCATCTCGCGATCGACCAGTTTGACTGCAAATTTACCATCGTCCTTATCCTCTAGACGCACACCCAAATTGGGCAAGACATCGTCACGCAGATCATCGCAGAGTTTCAAGATGTTAAAGGCTTTCAGCACCTTGGCCTGCTCACGGACCAAGTTTCGGAATTCAGCTACGGTTTGCACATAGGGCATGACAAGCGACTCCTGATCGAGGCTGGAGGCATTGGCATTGGCATCACCGCCACCCAGTGGGAATCCAATGCCACCACGTGGTCCGCTGATGGCGCCAAATGTGTGCAGTAAGTTTGTAATATAAGTGGCAATCTTGCGCAGCAACAAGTGATTCAATTTGGCCTTATTGTCCCGTATATAAATGTTCGTATTGGATACCAGCTCACGGATAACATCCAAAGCACTGCGCGTATCAATGTTATCTATAGCATAGCAAAAGCGAATTATAAACGAAAGCAAGAAGAGTATTTGAATGCCAACTTACCACAAAGAGCCGCATGAACTTGAGCTTGCGCTTCGCCAAACTTGGTTTGCAGCGTCGACTCCAGTGCAGTCCACTCACTGAACTGATCCATGGCTTTGCCAGTCAACACCAGGCGGGTCAAGTCCTTGACATTCAGGAAGAACTCCTGCAATTATGTAAGAATTAGAATTAGCTTAAGAAACTAAACAGTTTTTTTATACACTTACATTGAGAAACTTTTCATATTGCGTGGCCATCTCCATGGTGTTCTCCGAGTAATCCAGCGTATCCTTCCACGAGTGCAGCAGGAATGCCAAACGCAGCTGCGTAGCTGAATGCTTCTTCAGGGCTTCCTGTATGGTAACAAAGTTCTTCAGTGACTTGGACATCTTGCAGCCAGCAATTGTCAGATGACCAGTGTGCAGAAAATATTTAACCCATTCGGCTTCATTGAAGGCAGCCTCCGATTGTGCCAGCTCATTGTCATGATGTGGAAATTTAAGATCAACGCCGCCCGTGTGTATGTCAAAGGTTGAGCCAAATATATCTGAGGCCATGGCGGAGCATTCGATGTGCCAACCAGGGCGACCACGTCCCCAGGGACTGTCCCACCACGGTTCGCCAGCCTTGCTGGCCTTCCACAGCGCAAAATCATTGGGTGATCGTTTCTCGGAGAGTCTATCCTCCGTCACGGACAAATCACCTTCGCCCTCCTGCAGTGATGCTGTATCGCCGTATGCCTCCGGCACTAATTTGGCGTAATGGTGCTTCTCACGTCTATCAAAGCCGTTTACATCAAAGTAAACCGAACCGTTGGCATCGTATGCCAATCCATTGTCAATGATGCGCTGTATGAATGCCACAATTTGTGGCACATACTCCGAAACTCGTGTCAATACATCTGGTGGCAGAATCTAAAAAAAAAAAAACGATTTCTTAAGACTTTTAAATATTACATCAGCTTGTGTTAGATGATGACTCACATTCAGTGACTTCATATCGTTGTGAAACTGATCTTCCCAATAGCGCGGCAGTGACTCAAACACCGAATTATCATTGACATTGGCGCCACGCTTCCCATCTATCCACTCGGCAATGGGATCCTTTGCCTCGGCCATATAATGCGCTCTCGTATTAGCAATGTTTTCCTTATCTCCGCCACTGACCGCCTTGGTGAGTGCTTCCAAGGCATCAGTCATGCGTTGCAGCATCTTCTCCAGCATTAGCTTTTTATCGGCATCCGTGTTCTTCTCACACTTTACCTGCAATTGCGTCAGCACCTCCTTTTGCTCTGTCAAGAGACGCTCCAGTGGCAGTTGACTGGCTGCATTCACATATTCATCATAGAGATGATACTGACGTGCACGTTTAATGATCTTATCATCAATGTCTGTGATGTTCATCACATAGTGAACGTTGTAGCCAAAGTAGTCTGTCAATACGCGTCGCAGTATATCAAACGAAATGTAAGATCTTTTTTGCGAGAAGAAACGAGATTAGATAAACAAAAACAAAAACTAGGAGTGACCTGCTGATGTGGCTATGTATATTTACCGCGCGTGTCCCATGTGGGAGGCATCGTAGACAGTGGGACCGCAGCTATACCATTTCACATTATTGCCTTCTAGCGGCACAAACTCCTCCTTCTGTCGTGTCAGACTGTTGTACAGACGCAGTTGCGGTCGTGTTGCCGCTTTTGGTGCTTGCCACGCCGGTTGTACGCGTTTCGACATGTTTCCAAATTATTGTAAGCTAAGCGTTCTGCTAATAGTAACGCGTTCGATATTTAAGGGAATACCACAGCTGTCAGCTGTTTCAATATATTTAACAGCACTGCCCGTGCAAATATATCGAAAACTTATCGATATATTAAATATTTAAAATCTGTTTAGCCCTCCATTCAGTTTGTGGTAAAATATTTACGCATTTATTTATTGTATAAAAACAAATGTATGCATTCACTACATACGGATATATTGTCCAAATTTTAGTTAGAAATTTACTTAGTCTTACAGGCTATCATATACACGGGGAACAGGCCTTTGGGAAAGTTTTGTTGACGCACCTTTCGCACAATACGGAAGCCAGCCTCTTTTAGGAACCGTTCATATGCATCGAGTGGACGCGTTATCGATGAATCCTCTTCATCCTTGATTACTTCCTTTGAACCGGTGACATTCTCCTTCATGCAAAAGTATGCTCCTGGCTGCAGGCCCAGATGCAGACGCCGAAAGAATGCCACCAGATCGCTGTCTGTTAAATGTCCCAACACCCATTGGCTCCAGATGAGGTCGTATTTGTGTGATGGCGAGAACTCCTGCAGGCCCAGATTATAGATTTCGCCCAAGCTGTTCCGACGCATTCCCTCGGCGGTGCATAATTCCCGTGCCTTCTCAGCAAAGGCGCTGTCTTGTTCCACCAGATCAACGGTTTCGAACAGCGGCATGAGGAGATTACGTGAAACTCGTCCGATACCAGCACCGCAATCTAACGCTAACTTTTTACCTGGCACTTTAATTTCACGCAGGAAATTCTTCGAGCCTTGTATATCAATGGCGTTGATGTATCCAAGGCCGCCCAGCATTCCATTAACTGTCGCTGGCACTTCGGACCAATATTTCTGTGCTTTGTTGTAGAATTCAGGTACTATTTTTTGAATATCATCTATTTTGGCAACTTGTGCAGGCACTTCTGGTACTGTCACATCCTCCTCCTCCATTTGATCGCTGGCTGTGTGATCCATTTTTGTCAGATATATAAGTTATTAGATGTGTTTCTGTATTTTCCTACTAGCAGTAGTACCACATAATGCAAAGCTTCAATTGGAAAATAAACGTGAGACCAGGGATGGGAATTCACTGAGATTTCAAGAATGTGTAGTGAACTTGTTGGTTCATTGGCTCATTTATAAAATAAGTTGCTTGTACGGTTTCTATTTCAAATGTACTAAATTTATGACATTGTTTTAATGATTAAAGCTTAAAATATGTTTATAAATCTATGTATACCTACTTACAGAAATAAAATTCAAATGATTGCAACGGAATCTTTTACTAGCTCACTTCGTGATGTCTATCGATATTAAAGTTGCACGATAACTATAATATATCGTGATATTATCAACAACAACACCATTATTTTATTTTATAAATACAATTATAATTAAATTAATATATATTTACTAATAAACATGACACTTGACGTGGATGCACAAAAGAAAGATGAGAAGATACTGCTAGCTGCCATACAGCAGGAGTATAAAATTCTGGCAGAGTAGTAAGTATCCAAAATTAATTGAGTTGCAAATGTAAAACATTATCCTTATTTCCAGCAAAATGATTGAATCGGAGAAGCTGTCTGGCATTTACGTTATTCCTAGCTATGCCAACTCACTGCGTAAGGGCACATTACTGATTTCAAACAAAAACAAATGTATTGAATGACTCATACTTTCAGAATGGTTTGGAGTCTTCTTTGGACGACAGGGATTCTATGAAAACGGCGTTTTTCGTTTCTCGATATTGCTTCCCGACCGTTTTCCAGATGACAAGAGTGTGCCAGTGAGTGTGTGCCTACATACGTTAGAAAACATGTCTGAGATGATAACCTGTTATCCTTCCTGTAGGCCATTATATTTCAAAACAATGTGGTGCATCCCCTTGTCTGTCCCTACACGTACAGCCTGGACATTAGCCACGCCTTCCCGGAGTGGCGCTGCGGGGAGGATCATCTGTGGCAGCTATTAAAGTACATGCAGGCGGTATTTGCAGATCCCTTAGAAAGTATTCGCAATCTGGCCACAAATGAACTGAGCAACGTTGAGGTTGCCAAAGTGCTCGCCAGTGCTGGTCGAGATGCATATGCATCTCTTGTCCAAGAGTGTATAGCGGAAAGCAAGTCGCACATCTATGATACGCCACCAACAGAAGATCCCCACTATATTGTATTTGAGCAGTTTCAAACAGATGTGCACGGTCCTGTCTTGGAGCAAATCCGAACAAATAGAAGCACAACAGGAGCTGCGACTGAAACTGGCGGTGGAGGGGGAGGGGGAGGAGGAGGTGCCGCTACTGGACTATCGTGGGTTAAGGTTAAAGAAGGCGAATTTAAGCCGCTCAGTATCGAATAGTTATATTAATCTAAAGTAATGTACAGACTTATAAATAATGCAATGTTTAAACCAATTCACTTGTGATTCTGCTGCAGTTGACATTCCTTTATCCAATCGTGTTTCAGTTTTAGTTGTGATCCTTGCCAATGGATATGTGTGGGTGATTCCTTGCCCTCAGCGAAAACAAAGTGTTGGCTTAGTTCGATGGCCAGCTTGGAGCGCACCAGTCCAATGCCACCAACTTTGGGCCACGCCGGATGATAGACTCTGCCGCTGTCGGGATGCATGTAAAGTTTGTGTGGCTCAAAAGCCACTGATAAGCCAGGTCCACCATGTGCATAGCTCAAAGAGTTACCAGAGTCCAGATGTTCGGTGAAAACAATGGGCGTATCATCGCAACGTATATAATTCCGCTCGCGTCCACAAGGCGACATGAAGGGAAACATTTGATAGCGTTGCGTTTCGTTATGCCGCAGGCGACTGAAGAAGAATTGCAGAAACTTGCGCTCCTTGAAGCACGATGTAAAGTTCTTCATCTTAGCATCGTCCAAGAAGAGCTGCAAGCAGATAATTCTTACTTATATAAGTTAGACAGACTTTGGAGACAGAGGAGACAATACAAACCATGCCCTCATGATCGATGTAGTAGAAGTATTCACGTATTTTGGGTTCCGGCGACTGGCCCTGTGTGTACAAGGATGCATGACGCACCAATGGCCACTTAAAGTGCGAATTAATAACGTTTAATAGACGTTTCGAAGATTGGAGAGCAGACATTTGTACAGAAACAGACACCGAACCTTGAAACCAAAGAGAATTAAATCAGCTGTTTTCATGCAATTGTATTTGTGCTATATATGTACACACATACAGCATTTACATTTCTGATTAACTTAAAATTTAAAAATAATGCTATTAAAACTCTTAGAACATATGTATATGCTATTCTATTTGCTCTTCTTTGACGGAGCTCCTGTTTTTTGCATGCGTCCCACTTGCATGTTCTTAAGTTTCTCATTGAGCTTCTTTTTGGCCGTTTTCAGTTCCTCCTCGTGCCGTATGGTCTTTATGGGTTTGGGATTTAGAAACTCTTTGCGCGCCTCCCGTTTCTTCTCCAACCCGCAGCCATGAACCTCTGGCAGATTGTGCTTGAAGCAAAAACGCTTCTTACACAACTCACAATCCTGACCCATGAGGCTCGTCTTGGTCTTGCAGCGTGCGTAATCGCAGAGATTATCCACTGTCTTGACGGCAGTGAGCACTTCGTCTAGCTTCAAATCGACTATTTGACTGGGAATGCGCTCCAGTAGCTCCAAAGTATTGTTTGTTCCATAATCGGTCTGTTTGCCGGGCTTCGCTGGCGGAAAAAGTGGTGCTGTGCTGTCTACCTCTGTGGCGGTGGAGCTGGTGGCAGTGGAGTTTGATGTTGACGGTTTGTCACTGGGCGAATCAGTTGACTTTGCTTTGTCTGAGTTTTTATGCCTTTTAGTGAGCAAATTCTATATAAATTTAAATGTATTTACCTGCCATTTTGCTAAATTCGCACAGTCCAAAAAGTTTATAATTTTTTGTTGATTTGCTTAATTATCGATTGTGCTTCCGATATATACTAACACTCTATCGATATTGCGAAATATGCTTCTGCATTTAAGCACAAGGTGGCGCTAATTGTAATTTACATTAGTGCGTAACTAAATCGCAAGTAAAGTTATAAATTTGTCTTTTCTGGTAATTATTAATTAAAAAGTCAGTTTAAGTTTGTAAATCCATTTATTGCACTGTTTCACTTAAAAGGCGTTAACAAATTTGCTGTAAATGCTTTCTTTGTGTATTCAAATTGAGCTTTCTAATACATTTCATAGTTTCTAACAAATGCACTTTATATATATAAAGTATTATAATGCATTATTCCTTTGCTACATGGGTAGTAAATATATGATCTCATATAAGATCTATTGTTTATCTGATGCTGGAGATAGTTTATAATTTAGCTGGCACTCCTGTTACAGCTGAATTGATGGCCTTTGCCACATAGTCAATGTTGCCAGGATTAAGACCACACATATTGATTCGACCAGATTTAAGCAAATAAATGTGATAATCCTTGATCAGAACTGCAACCTGGCTCTCATTGAGACCGGTGTACGAGAACAAGCCAATCTGTTTGACAATATGGTCCCAGTTTCCAGGAGTGCCCAAAGCAACCAGTTTGTCGCGCAGTTGTGCACGCATATCCCGGACGCGACTGGACATGCTTTGGATGCATTCCATCCACTCCTTACGCAGTTCAGGGCTATTCAATATCTTGGACACAATGCGAGCGCCATAGGCAGGAGGATTCGAGTAGGTGCCGCGAATAATCAACGTCATCTGGGAGTGAATCATGTCCCTGGTTGCACCGCTTCGTTGCACCACCGTCAAGTTGCCAGCTCTCTCGCAATACAAGCCAAAGTTCTTGGCAAAGGATTGGCAGACAAACAGCTCAAAGCCACGATCCACAAAATAGCGTATGGCCCAGGCATCTTGGTCGGGATTGCCGCTGGCAAAGCCCTGGTAGGCCGAATCGAACAGTGGGAAGAGCTTCTTTCGCTCCATAAGATCGGCAATTTCCTTCCATTGCTCATGGGTGGGATCCATGCCGGTGGGATTATGCGCACAAGCATGTAAAATAATCACCGACTCTGCCGGAGCCTGCTCCAAATCAGCCAACATGCCTTTAAAATCCAACTGGCGTTGGTTCTGATCCCAGTAGCGGTAAGTGTGCAGTTTGGTAAAGCCACAATCTACGAAAATCTTGTGATGATTCTCCCAGGTGGGACTCGAGTAGTAAACAGTGTTTCGCTTCAACTGCTGAAACAAAAAGTCGGCGGCAACGCGCAGGGCTCCAGTTCCCGAGAGGGTTTGTACACCAAATGCCTAAAAGAGACAAGCATGTACAAATATAGTAGTGGTACTCTAAGCTGGTTGTCATCTTCTTACACGCTTCTCCTTGATGGCTGCAGAATCGGCTCCCAAGACCAATTCCGTGGCAGCACTCGTAAATGTGTCAAGACCTTAAAGGATTTATTTGTTAATTGTTATTTTACGTTTATTGCTTTATTTAACGCTCACCCGTTACTGGCAAATACTCGTGGTTAAGAGATTCATCGCTGGCAATTGTTATTTCCGTTTTGCGTACTACCGGCAGCACCCATGGTTCTCCAAGTTCCGATCTGTAAGCTGCAACACAGTTTAAGCTGTAATTCTTGCTAAACAAAAGTAATCAATTCAATCTGGCAACGCTGCCAAACTGCCATACTAACTTTGGTACACTTAGTACCCTTTTCACTCGCTGGTACATTTTTATTACCTTAACGAAATTGTACACTTTGAAAGATTGTACACATTCGGAATAAATTAGTATGCATGAATATACATTCATACATATCAACTTTACATTGCTCATAATTGCTTAATTGTTGCATAACAATGTATGAATATCAGGTCGTTTCATAAATTGAAAACATCTGATCGATAAGATACGTCAATAAATTAATTTGACGGATCAAAGTTCCCGGAATAACAACTGATAAAGAAATTTGTTTATTGTGTTACAGTCATATATTCATAAACAGATTAATTAAGCAATAGTTTTTATTCTACACTAAAAAAACAAATCGGCGCTCAAGGGCATGATTTTTTTGAGATAGAAAGTGTACACAAATATGCACACGCGTATGAATGTCTGAATAAAAAATATTAATTTGTACAATTATGGCCTGCCGCTGGCCGGGTTAGAAATATAATACGTACAAACATATGCATATAGTACATAAAATTGCGCTTTGACATCTAAATGACCTTTACGTTTGAACGCGTTTGTTCTAAAGAGGTTATCGGTTACATACTAACATTTGCACAATGATAATAATAAAACCACATGTAGATATATAAATTTATAAATATACAAAGTTGCAATTTAGATCTTATGCCAACACAAATATTATGCGGCATATATGTATGTTTAATTATTTAATGTACTTACCACCCACTGACAAATTAACTTTCTTGTTGTTGGTGTCAGCTTTAAATGCCTGTGTTAAGGCAAAAACCTCAATAGCCGGTCCTTTGGACACATTAGCGAAAATTGACTCGGACATTGTAAGAACAAACAGCAACTCTCAGTAAAACGACTATAACAAATAAAGCTTGGACCGTCTCTTTGCCAAACCAGGGCTACGCAATCAATTGTGCGCTGTATCGATATGTATTCCAATGGCAGTGTAACAACATATCGATGTTTACAAATCATCTGACTATCGAATATTCTGTTGCTTTATAAATTCAAATGAATTAAATAACTGCTTGAGTTATTTATTTGTAATAAAATGTTTTATAAAATAATCAAATAATAAAAAAGCTTGTAATAAAAATTGGGTATTTATTTTTATCTATTTACTAAGCAGGTGCAAAAATTATTTGGAATTTTGAACATTTGCACCTGTTTAATGAATAGATAAAAATAAAGGAAAAACCTATTTTTAAATCTCATTAGAATTTGGGTTGGCTATGCTTCCAGCAGATAAATTTAGTTTCAGTTCCATTGAATTTGCAGGTGCACTTTAATTAAAAACACAATAAATAGTATCGATAAGCTTTCTTCGAAAAGCCTTAAATATAATCTCCTCAAATGTAAATTAGATCCCACGTACATAATTTGTTAGCAAAAACAATGGGGTCACACTGTTGCCGGTACACATTTGGATTTTGATTCGATAACCAGTTTTAGGCCAGCTCAATGGCCTTTAGCGGCCTTGTGGAGGTTTTTTGGCATCCCTAAATGCATTTGTACCTGCGTAATAACGACCACATTTGAAATCCTAACTTAGAGTTCATTTTATCAAATGTATAATAAATTCAAACTGGATGTACAACACTTGAATTTCAAAACAATTTCAAAAACATGTTTGTGTTTTTTATATTAACTTGAATTGATTTATTGTTTTTAATACATTTAAACAAGTAGCGTATCTCATAGTCTGTAAGGTAAACAGGTAAAAGGCTAGGTTGCTTGGGGCAACCAGGAATTGTTGATAGGACTAGAATTTATTTAGTTGAAGAAAATGTCAAAGGCAACAACTATTAAGGAGGCTTTAAAACGCTGGGAAGATCGGGAACAGCAGAATTCGGCCAATGCCAAGGACATTGATCTGCAATTCCAATGGCCACCGATAGAGAAAATGGATAACACCCTAGGCACTCTAGTAAATTGCGAGTAAGTAGTGAACCGTCTATTAAAAATGTATCACTCAGTCTATGTACTTTAAATATTTCAGAAGAATCAGCATGTCGACGAATATGATTGAAAAGATATTCGGTTTATCGGGCATGAAATGTCTGAAAGTACTATCTTTATCGCGTAACTATATCAAACAGATATCAGGATTGGTAAGGCTCTGACAAATTCGTGTAATAAATCATCTATAGCCATCGCTTTGAGTTTCAGGAAGCTGTAGCCGAAACACTGGAGGAACTCTGGCTAAGCTACAATCTGATTGAGAAACTCAAGGGCATGAACGGTCTTAAGTGCCTTAAAGTGTTGTATATAAGCAACAACCTTATTAAGGATTGGTCCGAATTCAATCGTCTGGCCGAAATTGAATCCCTTGAAGAACTAGTGGTGGTGGGTAATCCATTGTCCGAGGGTCTAGATGAGCCCACCTGGAGAGCCGAGTGCATCAAGCGTCTACCAACAATACGCAAATTGGATGGAGAACCCGTTGTTCTCAAGGAAGAGCCTATATTGTAATCAACTAATCGACAGCAGTTCGGTTTTGTGGTGAATAAAGTTACATTAAAAAGTTATACAAAAATTACTGCATACATTTAGGCGCTGATGTTAATGATATCATCTGTTACAACGGTTACACCAGTTATTTGAATTGAATGTCAAAAAAGGTTGGGGTAGGAACCCATTGGTCATCTATAAGAAAAAAAAAACCCCAAAATTAAAAGTTAAGTGGACCCGCTTAACATAGAACCCGATAGTGGGTTATAATGCCAGACTGTAGATAAGTAAGTAGAGGCAGAAATTAGATAAGAAAACAAATGAAATCGTAGACTGCCGAATTAAAGTCAAACATTATCTTATAAATAACAAATACCCGTCTGTGTGTCCGCCCGTCCGTTCGTCTGTCTGGTGGAATGTGCCGTTAGCCGAGCGTCAACACGTGCTGAGAAATAAAGACCACCACTGATAACGCTAAAAATGAATAAACAAGTATAGCCAGGGGTTATCGACAGTGCAGATACCTTGTAATAATGTTTTCGTATAAAAAAAGCTGTTATTTAAAAACAGCTGTACCTTAAAATAGAGCAAAGTATTTACATATATACATATATATTTTTTTACCCCATAGGGTAGTAAAAATTCGTGTTGACTTTGCCAAATTTCTTAGAGTTTCCAGGGGTATTGTTGTTGAGCAACTTGTCAGGTCTGGAGTACTAAACGAAATCGTATGACATTTAGCCAGTGTCGAACCTGAATTGTGCACTATAATTCACCTTCGGCAAACGCACAGACAAACTGAGAGACTCTACTTATTATCACGCCTATCAGTGAGGCTAATATGGGACTAACACTTTGACCATGAGAGTTGGGTGCTGAGATTTATTTCTACTGGACTCTGCGCCTAACCAAGAAATATTACAGAGGCATAGGTACATATACAATATTTGAATAAATGCATAATTTTACAAGTGTTTTTGAGTTAATTAGCTAAAATATTCCCTGACTATTAAGTGTTTTCGATTGCGTAATTGATTAAAAATTACTGCAGTTTTACTAATGCATATTTAGTAAAAGCTTACAGAGACATATGTACATATGTACATACAGCGTTTGTTTTAGCAGTGATTCACTGTATATATTGCTAACAAAAAACACTTTAGCACGCATGCCTCACATATGTATGAATGTATGTCTGTACTGGAATCTTTATAGGCACCACTCTATATTAGGGGGCTTGCCAACAGCTGTTGCTCTCCCTTATAACCTTAGCTAAGGTTATGTTAGCGCACTCTTTGCCGGCCGCCTTGTCTCTCTCACGATCTCTCTCTCGACAGGCATGACACAAATTTTGTTTCTGTAGGACAAAGTGCAGGTTTTGTTGTTGTTGTTGTTATTGTGCTTGTTGTCATTTGCCGCCTGTTGGCAGCACACACATAGAAACACACCGAAACTACGAGAGTGAGTCTGAGAGCCAGAACAGGCAGAAAAACGGAATAAAAAGCACAGAGAGCGCGGCACATGCAGAGAAAGATTGAGCGAGAGAGATTGCGAAGCAGCAAGCAGCCACTGTCGCAGCCGCTACCTCAGCCGCAAATGCTGGCAAAAGTTTCAAGTTTTTTAGACGTTGTCCGTCAGTTGGATGTTTGCTTTGGTGCTTGCCGTACGCAGAGTTCGAGCTCCCAGCGGCAGAAGTTGAAAGCAGAGACTGAAAACAGTTGTGAAGTGAAAAGTGAAGTGAAGTGAAGTCAACCAACAAGTAACCAACCAACGTACACCGAGGTGTTCTACCTTCCCAAAAAAAAAAAAAAAAAAAAAACAGAAACTCAACGCACAGACACACGTACATACATAAATATATACAAACAATATCTACATAGGAGTATATGTACGTACATATATGCTTATATATGTAACACTTATTTGAATAACTCACTAAATTCTAGAAATTCATTTTTCTTTTTGGTTGCTATAAATCGTTTGAGTTTTCGTTAAGTTTTTATGATTTATAAAGCTTTGCTTTACACACACGCATACATTCAAACGCACGTTCTAACAGTTGTTCTTGTGTGGTATTCTAATTGGAATTGTGGATTAAGCAAAAGCAAAAAGGATTAAACAAAAACAGCAAGGAGCAGAGGGAGACAATAGTGTGTGTTTGCATGTGCTTTATACATGCCAACTTATTTAAGAAACTATAAAACGCTAATTAAAAAAAAAAACACACGCACACACAAGTGTGTATATAAGTGTGTACATAAGTGTGTACTTTGGCTATTCACGTGAGATAAGAGAAGCGCCGCTAGCTAGACAATTTACTTATGTAAAATACATACATATGTACATATATGAAGCACTTTGATTATGTGTTTATTGCCATTTTGTCTTGACTGTAGTCTACACTCACCCGCACATATGTATGTACATACTTACCAATTTGAATCCATTTGATTGTGCCCCATATATATATTAATAGTGACCTTCTTATGGTTTCGCTATTGGCCAAAACGTGCTTGACAAAATTAAGGCATGTGCCTAAATATATCTATATAATTATGCATATGTCTGTCTATCCACACATCTGATAAAATCAGTAAAAGCAGACGGAAAAAGAAATGTCTTATGAATTAATATATATATATATATATATACATATGAATAGCGAATAGCAAAAGTTGAATTCTTTTTTTTTTTGATTTGATTTGTTTGCTTTGATTGAAATAGCATTCCAGATGCTTCTTCCCGTGACAATCAATCTGTAGCAATTTACATACATAGCACAATTATTTCTAGATTACATACAAAGTGTGGAGCGTTACTTAGTTCCCAATTTGTTTAACAATCAGTGTCACGCAATTGTACGACACTATATACATATTAGGTTTGTTTTTTTTGCTATTTTTTTTATCACTGGTTGATCATATTTATGGATTATCAGCGAGAGTCCAGAGTGGGGGCATGGCCGGCCCCCAGTTCCAAAACAGCTCTAAAAAAACGACTTTGACCTTAACAACGATTGCTCAAGATCGTCTATAGGCATGTATGTATGTATGTATGTGTACCGTGTACAGTGCACAGTAAAAGTGAGCGGCACTCAATGAAGCAGCGTAATCGCCAAATCACTCGACCGACACTTTGCTGCTTTTTGTGTACATTCTAAAGCGATTCTCGTCTTATTATTGCAACAATAATGTGGTCGTATTATCATTACATAATCGGTCATTGCGGCAAACACGCAAACATAGAAGCACATATATGTATGTACGATAGATTTGGACATGCCATTGACATGGTCAACAACATACGTATTCATGTGTCAGTGTTGTAAACAAAGGCAAAAGCTCTTCATCTAATTGCAGGTCGTTGGGCTTGACATCCCACTGTACATATACAATATATATACAGGGGATGTCCACCACCATAACAATGGGGTGTGTCTTAGCTCAACTACGATATAATGTTAGGATAGTGTCCTTCACTGACATTTAATTGTCGGTTTATACTTCTTGTTGGCTTTGCCTTTGCTATAGTTTCATTTAACCCCATGAAGCATTTGCAAATCAATAAAATCTGCAGATATGTAAATTAAATTCAAATTAATTACAAATACATTACATGCACTGCTTGTGGAGTGACTGATTTTCAATTCCAAGCAGTGCAGTCCTGTTTGCAAGCAGTGCAGTGTGCCCGTGGGGGATCGTTAATTGCGTGCTTGTGCTAAAGATAAAGCATTGATTTATGTTACATCTATTAAATTAGTTCAACGATAACAAAATAAAACACTCTCATTACGTTCTTTATATCGTATATGTGCCAAATGAGTAACAATATATACCAAATACTTGTTTGGCAATGATTTAATATATACAAAAATCCAGCTTTTAATGTACTTACTAAATGTGCTAATTAGCAAAACTTATTTAATTACAGCAATTAACAAATTTGCTCAGTAAGATTTTAGTACAAAGCGCTCCATTCGTTAAGCTTTTGAATCCTTTAGCTGAATTTAAACTGATTTGCTGATGTTTTAGAAATGTTGTTATGATGTCTCGCTGATTTCCCTGATAGCTGCTATTACAAAACATATAAATAAATGTACATACTATATATATGTGTTTATTTTATTGCGATAACACACGTCTGTAGCGGTGTGTATAAAATAAATACACACTATCTACAACTCGTCCCCATTAGATACATGAATGTTAGTAAAGCTTCAAACAACTCATCATTAAAGCTAATGACTAAATGGGATTTTTGTCATATTTTGAATGTAGTACGTCAATTGCCTTTTTGTATTCGCATTTCAATTATTGTTAATGATTATTTTTTTTATAGAAATTTATATAAATATTTGCAAATAACATTTAATTTTTCGGTTTTAATGGAGAGTTGAAAAAGTCTTTCGATTATTGCACCCCATTGATATGAGAACGATTAACGGCAATAATATATATGGTATACAGTATACAAAGTACATTGTACATCATATATATGTAGTGTAGTTAATCTTGAATAAGTGTTAACAAATGTATTATTGTGTTATGTGCTAATAAATACGTGTGTATATATGCATATATCAACTGACAGATAGGAAGATAATAACAGATAATGGCAAGATAAACGTGTTTATTAACACCTCGGCCTGAAATAGATAGATAGTCGCAATGTTGTCATAATTAAAGACTGCAATACATGTTATTTAACAACAACAAAAATAAATATTATTAATTTATGAAATATTAAATTAACAAAAGTTAAAAGTAATGAATGAACAAAGAAAGGTTTTGTTAACTTTGGTGCTCCAAAAGAGAGTGTTTGCTAATGGGTAATCAAAAGTTTGTTTGTCAGAAGCTCACACACGACACTGAATGACAAGCTTTCACATATACTAACTTTCGTGTAGGCGCTCTCTCTTATTTTCGCTCTCTCGCTCTTCGGATTTTGTCGTGTACTCTTGCGATGACGATCGACGATTGACTCCTGGTGTTTTTTTGTCTATATTTTAAACGCACTGTAGGCGGCATATCCGACCTAATTTAATATGCGGTTTTATAAATATACTAAATGTATATAAATAAATAAATGAACACACGTGACAAGCATTAAGCAACGATCGCGTTGATCTGAATAAAGTAGATTTGTTCTGACAGTTTCGGTTTGCATTCTAAATTATTATTATTTTAAATTGAATTTAAATTTATTAAATTATTTATTAAATTTAATTTAATAGATCTTTAACGCCTTTATTTAATTTTACTTATATTCTTTTCTCTCTTTTACAGCTAAGTAGCGTCCAAAATGTTCCTGCCGGAGTCCCAAGCTGCCTTCAGGACCCTACGTCGGGCAATGCCCCGCGTAAGGCTCTACTTTATCAATAAGAATGCCTATTCCACTCAGGTAAGCGAAATTCAAGTGTTCTTTAAACTAACCGACATAATTGAACTATCATATTTTCCGTACAGGTGGAATACAAACCCATCAGATCAGTGCTGGTGGCCAATCGTGGAGAGATTGCCATACGTGTGTTCCGAGCTTGTACAGAGCTGGGCATCAAGTCGGTGGCCGTCTACTCCGAACAGGATAAAATGCATATGCATCGTCAGAAGGCCGATGAGTCATACATGGTGGGCAAGGGACTGCCTCCAGTGGAGGCCTACCTAAACATTCCAGAGATCATACGCGTGTGCAAAGAGAACGACATCGATGCAGTGCATCCTGGTTACGGTTTCTTGTCGGAGCGCAGTGATTTTGCCCAGGCTGTAATCGATGCCGGTCTTCGATTCATCGGCCCGTCCCCGAAAGTGGTACAGAACATGGGTGACAAGGTGGCTGCTCGAATTGCCGCCATTGAGGCTGGAGTGCCCATTGTTCCGGGTACGGATGGTCCAGTCACATCCAAGGAGGAAGCCTTGTCCTTCTGCCAAAAACACGGACTCCCAGTGATATTCAAAGCAGCCTACGGCGGTGGAGGCCGTGGCATGCGTGTGGTCCGTAAAATGGAGGATGTGGAAGAGAGTTTCCAGCGTGCCAGTTCCGAGGCAAAGGCTGCATTCGGTAACGGCGCCATGTTTATTGAGAAGTTCATAGAACGTCCGCGGCACATCGAAGTCCAGCTGCTCGGTGACAAGGCCGGAAATGTTGTGCATCTCTTCGAGCGTGATTGCTCCGTGCAGCGTCGCCATCAAAAGGTTGTGGAGATTGCTCCTGCTCCCCGACTCCCTACCGAGATACGAGACAAGATGACCGAGGCGGCTGTACGTCTGGCACGGCACGTGGGATACGAGAACGCTGGCACGGTGGAGTTCCTCTGTGATGAATCCGGAAACTTCTACTTTATCGAAGTGAACGCCAGACTGCAGGTGGAGCACACGGTCACGGAGGAGATAACGGGCATTGATCTGGTACAGTCTCAAATACGCATAGCCGAGGGAATGACCCTGAACGAGCTAGGACTTACCCAGGAGAAAATAAATCCCCGTGGCTATGCCATTCAGTGTCGCGTCACCACAGAAGATCCCGCCAACGATTTCCAGCCCAACACTGGCCGCCTCGAGGTGTTCCGTTCCGGAGAGGGCATGGGCATTCGTCTGGACAGTGCATCCACGTACGCCGGTGCCATTATATCGCCCTACTATGACTCCCTGCTGGTCAAGGTCATTTCACACGCCAGTGATCTGCAGAGCTCGGCGGCCAAGATGAACCGAGCACTGCGTGAGTTCCGTATCCGTGGTGTCAAGACGAATATCCCATTCCTGCTGAATGTGCTGGAAAACCAAAAGTTCCTTCATGGTGTTCTGGACACGTACTTCATAGACGAGCATCCACAGCTATTTAAATTCACAACCACACAGAATCGTGCACAGAAACTGCTCAACTATTTGGGTGAAGTGTTGGTTAACGGACCGCAGACGCCATTGGCGACCACCCTGAAGCCTGCCGAGGTTACGCCCCATGTTCCCACCGTGCCCTTGGGTGAGTAGAGTTGCTTTCCAACTTAGGGTCTATGGCATGTGCTTTTCCGGATCCACGCTTGTATTTGTTGCTACCAAAATGGCTGTTGCTTTACTTAATTGTTTTCAGCGTTGACTGGTCAACAACACTTTACAACACACTTTACAACACCGTCTTTACCGTCTTTTTCTTAAAGCTTGATCTATATTTACATTTATGTGTCTCCTTCAAGCTTTAGCACTCTGAACTTTATTTGGAGATCGCAAGCCAAAGGATTATTAATTGCAACCTCAAATTTTGAGTTTTCTAAAGTTCGGGAGCGGGTTAAAAAACGAATGCAACTACTATCTATGTTATGCCCTAGTAGATATAAATACCTTATGATACCTTACATTATCTTGTCTGTTTGTCTGCTTATCTTAATTAAACTTTCGAAATACCAGTTTCATTGAACTATTTATTCATTTAACGTAGAAGGTTTTTATTTTTAATTATATAATATTTATATCTGCTGGTGTATATGTTTTTTTTTTTTTGGCATTGGCCGAAAGAGATACCGTTCTTCTTTGTTTAATCTGCATACTTTATGTTTTACTTTTCTATTTACTTTATTGTTTCTAACATTTGCTATTGAATCAAATACCAAATGCAATCGTCTCAAAATCAAAATCAAAATCAACAACAACTACAACACACATACATAAAAAAAACAATATAAAAAATCAAATCCACAAACAAATTACACCTCTACCATGTTCATAAACGAAATCTTGTCATGATTCTCATATAAAATGAAGACCTGTCTCCGGAAGCGTTAGAACGTGAAAAAAGCGGAGAGGCGAAAGGTACGTTTGAGATGCGGTTTTCCTAATTTTGTAATATGAGAAAATAAATACTCAATAATCATTCACATGTACATACAAATACAAAATACAAAATACAAAATACATTTATAAGAAACGCTAATTGAAACTGGGTTCAGTTAAGCATTAGTAGTATAATCAGGTTTGTTCCGTTTCGTAGTTTTAATCGTTGTCCCCAAAACAGAAAGTCCATTAAAGTCCCATTAAAATTGACAAAACTAATAATCTAAATATAGGTTTTTAATTGAATTATATATATTTCAAAGTATTGTCATCGTCTAACCAACTAATAAACTGGGATGCATTATATTTAAGTTTTATTTAGTTTGAATTGGGTTTAAATTGCTGTGGAGTCTGTCATTTGTAGGGTCATCAAGGGAATACCACTACTTAATTTTCACGCTCACTGAGAAACAAAAAGTACTTTTAACTGATCTGGCAGCACTGTCGAATAACACAAACAACGGTTTATTGCAAAAGTTGAAATAATTAATTACTGCTTTAGTTTTGCAGCTTTTTAATGTGTTTATTATTAATTTATTTAGTGTTACTTTTATAAACATAGTAAGTATATAGTGAATATTTGGCATAAATATCCTAATTAATTGTTGTGGTGTCTGGGTATAAAACACATTTGATCCATTAACTAACTGAATGTTGTTCGTTTGTAAATAACACCAGCTTCAATTTCTGCCTCTTGCAGTAAACATTGTTTTAATATAATCGATTAACTGCTTATTGTACAGTAACGGAACCGCCACAAGGTCTACGCGATATCATAGTGCGAGAAGGTCCCGAGGCCTTTGCCAAGGAAGTGCGCTCAAGGAAGAATCTAATGCTGATGGACACAACGTTCCGTGATGCACATCAGTCGCTGCTGGCGACGCGTGTGCGAACCCACGATTTGCTAAAGATATCACCGTATGTGGCGCACAAGTTCAATAATCTGTACTCGCTGGAGAACTGGGGAGGAGCTACGTTCGATGTGGCGTTGAGATTCCTCCACGAATGCCCCTGGGAGCGACTGGAGGAGATGCGCAAACAAATTCCGAATATACCATTCCAAATGCTGTTGCGCGGTGCCAATGCTGTCGGGTACACCAGCTACCCGGACAACGTTGTCTACAAGTTCTGCGAACTCGCCGTGCAAACTGGCATGGACATCTTCCGTGTCTTTGATTCGCTCAACTACTTGCCCAACTTGATCATTGGCATGGAAGCGGCCGGCAAGGCAGGCGGAGTGGTGGAGGCAGCCATCTCCTACACGGGAGATGTCAGTGATCCCAAGCGCACCAAATACGATCTGAAGTACTATACCAACTTGGCCGATGAGCTGGTAAAGGCCGGAACACATGTGCTCTGCATTAAGGATATGGCGGGTCTTCTGAAACCCGAATCAGCTAGGTAAGCACTTGGGCTGCACAATGGTATACTCAGTATGAATGTTTCATTACATTTCCACAGGATGCTGATCACCGCCATCCGCGACAAACATCCCGACTTGCCAATTCATGTGCATACCCATGACACCTCGGGAGCCGGAGTTGCCTCTATGCTTGCCTGTGCCCAGGCGGGTGCTGATGTCGTCGACGTTGCTGTGGACTCCATGTCTGGCATGACATCTCAGCCCAGCATGGGTGCTGTTGTTGCCTCCTTGCAGGGAACTCCCTTGGACACACAGTTGGACTTGCGTGATATTTCCGAATACTCCGCCTACTGGGAGCAGACTCGTACACTCTACGGACCCTTCGAATGCACCACCACAATGCGTTCTGGCAATGCCGATGTTTACCTCAATGAAATACCCGGTGGACAGTACACGAATCTGCAGTTCCAGGCCTTCTCATTGGGTCTGGGTGACTTCTTTGAGGATGTGAAGAAAGCGTACAGAGAAGCCAATTTCCTTTTGGGCGACATTATCAAGGTCACTCCGTCATCTAAGGTTGTCGGCGACTTGGCTCAGTTCATGGTACAGAATCATCTGACCAGTGAACAGGTGCTAGAGCGGGCTGAGGAGTTGTCGTTCCCCAAATCAGTGCTGGAGTATCTGCAAGGATACATTGGTATTCCATATGGTGGTTTCCCCGAACCATTGCGGTCACGTGTGCTGAAGGACATGCCACGCATTGAGGGACGACCAGGCGCTAAGATGGAACCCTTGGACTTTGACAAGCTGAAGGCTGAACTCAAGGAATCTCATGCCAACATCACCGATCGAGATGTCGTGTCGGCAGCTCTCTATCCGCAGGTAACCGACGAGTATCTGCACTATCGGGAGAAATATGGACCTGTCGACAAGCTGGACACACGCATATTCCTAACCGGTCCCAAGGTGGGCGAGGAATTCGAAGTGTCTCTGGAGCGCGGCAAGACATTGAGCATGAAGGCGTTGGCCAAGGCATCCGATCTCAAGGCAAACGGCAATCGCGAAGTCTTCTTCGAACTGAACGGACAACTGCGCTCCGTTCACATTCCGGACAAGGAAGCCATGAAGGTAAATAAATTGTAAATCCTCTGACTTCACTTTATTTACACGATGTGTTGTTCTGCACAGGAAATCCGTGTGCATCCCAAGGCCAACAAGACGCTGAAGAGTGAAGTGGGTGCTCCGATGCCGGGAGATGTTATCGATATTCGAGTCAATGTAGGCGACAAGGTAGAGAAGGGTCATCCTCTGGTTGTGCTTTCGGCAATGAAGATGGAAATGGTTGTGCAGTCGCCCATATCGGGAGTTGTCAAGAAGCTCGAGATCACCAAGGGTATGAAGCTGGAGGGTGAAGATCTAATCATGATCATTGAGTAAACATCGAATGCTGCCTATATCTATCTATCAATGTGTTTATATATCGATCGAGTTATCAACATTACGATCTACTATGTAATCTTAAGTCAAACGATTATATAAATCTTGTTTCTTTTATATATATGTATATGCGTGTATTATATATGTACGTGTATTCGTGGTACTTTTTGGAAAAGTTTACAAAATATTTCTAGTTATAATTTATAACAATTGCGCACAAACAATTATTGTTTGAAATTAATTATGAAAATCTTGTTATCATTAAATAGCCATTGCCAAATTTTGCAATCAATGTTTAAATTTGATTTTTACATAAACTTTATACTATTTAAAAGCTGTAAAATAAAAGTAAAATGTTCTAAATAAATGTTAAACATACTGTAAAATAATAAACCAAGTAAATGCCTAATTCGATAATATTACGAACTCAGGTATAATTAGTCTTACGTAGTTCCGGACTACATTCAAAATGTTGTTGTGTTGATTGAAACTTATGCAGAATATAATATAATATATAATAAATGTTTATAGAAATGTGCGTTTTGTGTAAACGGTGATTTTATGCTGGTTTCACACTCTCAAGCAGTGTGAACCCAACATAACATTCCAGCTTTGTTTTAAATGTTTTGTATTTTTTTAAATTCACACACATTTTTTTTTATAAAATTATAAATTCAAAGTTAAGATTGGATATTTTATTTATAGAAGGTAATTGATGTAACAAAACAATGCTTACCAGTAGTATATATGTTCCTGTTACTCCACAGCGGTGGTTTGCAAATGTGTTTCTCAGATGCTCAATATGCAATCCGTAATCTACGAAGAACTTTGCTGCGCGTACGTCTTTTTATTGTATGGAGAAATCAATTCTCGAGTCGGGTAAATGTTTGAAAAATTGGTAATTGGTAACTACCAGAGAGGTGTAATGGAAATCTTCACTACTGCAGGCAGAGTGTAGACCCATTCGATCGGTGCTTGTGGCCAATCGTGGCGAGATAGCCATCAGAGTATTTAGAGCCTGCGCCGAGCTAGGCATCAAGTCGGTGGCAGTGTACTCGGAGCAGGACAAGAAGCATTTGCATCGCTTGAAGGCCAACGAGTCGTATTTGATTGGCAAGGGACTTGCACCCGTGGAAGCGTATCTAAGTATTCCAGAGATCATCAGGGTGTGTAAGGAGAATGATGTGGATGCAGTGCATCCAGGCTATGGATTCTTGTCGGAGCGCAGTGACTTTGCAGAAGCTTTAACAGCAGCCGGTGTTCAGTTTATCGGTCCAAGTCCACAGGTCATCCGGACAATGGGAGACAAAATGGCTGCCAAAGCGGCAGCCATTGCGGCGGATGTTTGCATTGTGCCGGGTACAGAGGGAGCCGTGAAATCAGCTGAAGATGCCTTGTCCTTCTGCAAGGAGCACGGCCTACCAGTAATATTCAAAGCAGCCTACGGTGGAGGGGGTCGTGGTATGCGTGAGGTCTTCAAAATGGAGCATGTGGCGGAAAACTTCGAACGGGCCACATCCGAGGCTAAGGCGGCATTTGGTAATGGGGATGTGTTTCTGGAGAAGTTCATAGAACGTCCTCGGCACATCGAAGTCCAAATTATGGGCGACAAGGCCGGAAATGTTGTGCATCTCTTCGAGCGTGATTGCTCCGTGCAGCGTCGCCATCAAAAGGTTGTAGAGATTGCTCCTGCTCCCCGACTCCCTACCGAAATACGGGACAAGATGACCGAGGCGGCTGTGCGTCTGGCACGGCACGTGGGATACGAGAATGCTGGCACGGTGGAGTTCCTCTGTGATGAATCCGGAAACTTCTACTTTATCGAAGTGAACGCCAGACTGCAGGTGGAGCACACGGTCACGGAGGAGATAACGGGCATTGATCTGGTGCAGTCTCAAATACGCATAGCCGAGGGAATGACCCTGAACGAGTTGGGACTTATCCAGGAGCAAATAGTTCCCCGGGGCGTGGCTATTCAGTGTCGCGTGACTGCCGAGGATCCCGCTAACGACTTCCAGCCGAGCACGGGTCGTATTGAGGCCTTCCGCTCTGGCGAGGGCATGGGCATTCGTCTGGACAGTGCATCCACTTACGCCGGCGCCATAATATCACCCTACTACGACTCCCTGCTGGTTAAGGTCATTGCACACGCAAATGACATGGCCAGCACATCCGCCAAAGCGAAACGATCATTGCAGGAGTTTCGCATTCGTGGCATCAAGACCAATATTCCGTTCCTGCTGAATGTTCTTGATAACGAAAGGTTCTTGAACGGCATACTGGACACGAGGTTCGTAGATGAACATCCAGAGCTTTTCAAGTTCAAACGTACGGTAAATCACGGTCACAAACTGCTGAACTACATAGGAGAAGTGTTGGTTAACGGACCACAAACGCCGCTGGGCACCACGCTAATGCCGGCCGATGTTCATCCCATGGTACCCGAAGTGCCATCAAGTAAGTCACTGACACTAGCCGAGAATAGAGCAAACGCACAGCAGACAGCGGCACGAAATCAGTCTGTTATAAACAAGAGAGCAATGCTGCCGTCCTGTCTCGCTCGCGCGCCTGTTTTGTTTATATGCGTGTGCAACTGTGTTTTAAAACTCAGTGGATGGCGTTGCCAGATCATGCAGTTAAGCAAGTGTAGCTAACAGCTTGTTAACAGCAAGCAGTGTATGTTGATCAACAATGCTGCACTGCTTGCTTCATGCTTTAAAAATCAACGTTTCTTGCTGAGTTTAATTTTAATTAATTGATTTGTTCTTGTCACAGTGACAGATCCCCCCGAGGGACTGCGAGACTTTATTGTGTGTGCAGGTCCCGAGGCCTTTGCCAAGGAAGTGCGCTCCCGTAAGAATCTAATGCTGATGGACACAACGTTCCGTGATGCACATCAGTCGCTGCTGGCGACGCGTGTGCGAACCCACGATTTGCTAAAGATATCACCGTATGTGGCGCACAAGTTCAATAATCTGTACTCGCTGGAGAACTGGGGAGGAGCTACGTTCGATGTGGCGTTGAGATTCCTCCACGAATGCCCCTGGGAGCGACTGGAGGAGATGCGCAAACAAATTCCGAATATACCATTCCAAATGCTGTTGCGCGGTGCCAATGCTGTCGGGTACACCAGCTACCCGGACAACGTTGTCTACAAGTTCTGCGAACTCGCCGTGCAAACTGGCATGGATATTTTCCGAGTCTTTGATTCGCTCAACTACTTGCCCAACTTGATCATTGGCATGGAAGCGGCCGGCAAGGCAGGCGGAGTGGTGGAGGCAGCCATCTCCTACACGGGAGATGTCAGTGATCCCAAGCGCACCAAATACGATCTGAAGTATTATTTAAGCCTGGTTGATGAGCTTGTTAAGGCTGGAACACATGTGCTGTGCATCAAGGATATGGCTGGTCTGTTAAAGCCTCAAGCAGCCAAGTAAGTAAATGGCAACTGTGACGCCTAATCTCTTCTAACGTAAATATATATTTACAGGTTACTTGTCACCGCTATAAGGGACAAGCATCCGGATGTTCCCATTCATGTGCATACTCATGACACCTCGGGAGCGGGAGTAGCTGCTATGCTCGCCTGCGCCCAAGCTGGAGCAGATATAGTGGATGTGGCCGTGGACTCCATGTCGGGCATGACTTCGCAACCGAGTATGGGAGCTGTTGTTGCCTCCTTAGAGGGAACCGCCTTGGACACACAGTTCAAGCTTACGGACGTGTCCGCTTACTCCGCATACTGGGAACAAACTCGTACTCTTTATGGACCCTTTGAATGCACCACCACGATGAGATCGGGCAATGCTGATGTGTACCTAAATGAAATACCCGGTGGTCAGTACACGAATCTGCAGTTCCAAGCCTTCTCACTGGGTCTGGGCGATCTGTTCGAGGAGGTGAAGAAGGCCTATCGAGAAGCCAACATAATTTTGGGAGACATCATTAAGGTGACGCCATCGTCGAAGGTCTGTGGTGATCTGGCACAGTTTATGGTGCAGAATAAGCTAAGTGGCGATCAGATTGTGGCTAAAGCTGCGGAGCTATCGTTTCCCAAATCGGTAGTCGAGTACTTCCAGGGTTACATTGGAATACCACACGGCGGCTTTCCGGAACCGTTGCGGTCAAACATACTCAAGGATATGCCGCGAATTGAAGAGCGTCCAGGTGCCAAGCTGGCAGCAATGGATCTTGATAAGCTCAGGGAAGAATTGAGCAAAGCACATCCCAATATCACGGAACGTGATGTGATGTCTGCTGCTCTCTATCCGAAGGTAACCAACGAATTCCTGCACTATCGAGAGAAATACGGACCTGTCGACAAGCTGGACACACGTATATTTCTTACGGGTCCCAAGCAGGGCGAGGAATTCGATGTGTCGCTGGAGCGCGGCAAGACAGTGAGCATTGTGGCATTGGCCACGGCTGCCGATCTGAAGCCAAATGGAAGCCGCGAGGTCTTCTTCGAGCTAAATGGCCAGCTCAACTCGGTCTACATACCAGACAAGGAAGCAATGAAGGTAAATCTGAACTATTAAAGATTTAATATACATTGTTTTGTTTTTTTTTTTAGGAGATTCACGTTCATCCCAAGGCCAACAAGGCGCTGGCCGGCGAGGTGGGTGCTCCAATGCCGGGAGATGTCATCGAGGTGCGTGTTAAGGAAGGCGACTCGGTAATTAAGGGACAACCCCTTGTGGTGCTGTCGGCCATGAAAATGGAAATGCTTGTGCAGTCGCCAGTTTCCGGAGTTGTCAAGAAAGTGGAAGTTACGACAGGCATGAAGCTGGAGGGAGATGATCTTCTGCTGGTCATAGAATGAGTAATTGGTACACATTGTGTTGTAAAGTCATTCAGCGATATATAATCAATAAATCAATCTTATTTTATGGTTTATTTGAACTAGGAATAACAACAGCTTTGGAAGTGGATTTGGATTACATGCTACATGCATTTTACGATAAACTCCATGAAAGCCAGATCCTTGTTTAGTTCGGAGACCCGCTTAAAGTGTCTCTGGACATAGGGAGTCAAGACCTCGACAAGATTGCCAGCGTTGTAGAACTTTTGGGATTGGTTGTTGTTGAGCAACGCGTCTCCCAGCAGATGCTTCAGCACCAGATTGGCAATCTGTGAATGCCGCGAGTTGGTGCTCCAGGCCTTGACGTGCTTGAGCAATGCCATTCTACGGTCCAGATTTAGTTGATCCACTAGCTTGTGCACAGCGGCAGAATCTCGCTTGCGCACAAAGTGACAAATGATGTCGTAGGAGGCTTTGGGTTTGTCCAACGTCAGCGCCAGGACAAATGCCTTCTCCAGCTTCTTCTGTGAGTGCAGCAGTGAGTGTAGTGTCTGCTCCTGCTGCAGCAGCTCCTGACGTTGATCCAGGGCTTCATTGCGCACAGTTTCGGTGACATCGCCAAAGCGAATTAGCTTGGAGTCCGCGCCACCTGTGTAAAAGAAACGATTGCTACCCGTGGACACCGCCAGGGACCAGACACGATCAGCGTGCTCATCTATGGACTGAACACACAGATTTGTCTTGATGTTCCACAGCTTAAGCAGACCATCAGAGGCAGCGGACAAGATGTACTTGCCGTGGTCCAGGAACTCGGCTCGCAGTATGGTGCACTCCTGTTCCAAGCGCTTCAAGCAGCTAAAGTTCGCTATGGACCAGATCCTCAAACTGCAGTCCGACGATGAGGTCAGCACGATCTGGTCAACGGGCGAGAAGCGCACACACCACACACCCCGTGTGTGGCCACGCAGCACTCCCAGCATATTGTTTGTGTCTGCTGCCCAAATCTTTGCCGTCTTGTCCTGCGATGCGGTGGCCAATATTTTATTGTTCAATGCATATGTGATGCAGTTGACTTCCTTGTCGTGGGCCAGGGCTGCATACCGTAGAGTAAACGCATAGGAATTCGAATTCGAATTCTCCCCCTTCTTATCACGCGCCAGCTGCCACACCTTGATGCTGCCATCCTGGCAGGCTGAAGCAAACCCAGTTGCGCCATGGTGTGTAAAAGCCACAGATCCAATGGTAGATGTGTGGCAATTGGTCTGCTGGGTCAGCGGCTGCAGGTGGCAGGTTTCCTTGTGGGCCAGCTTCCACAAATGTATGCTGCAATCCTTGCCGACAGAGATCAGCAGGTGATGCGAGGCTGCCAGGGACATGACAGTGTCTGTGTGCCCAGCAATCAGTTTGCAGTTCATGTTCTGTTCCGTGTCGTAGAGCTTAAAGTGTTTGCTGTTGGTCGCCACCGCCAAGTAGCGATCGTTGTCGCCCAGAAAACACATGTCCAATATCTCATCATTGTTGCCCACCAGTTGCTTGACGAGCTTCACCTCAGCAGCACCTTTTGTGGACAACACATCATATATCAGAATGTTTTGCTCTGTTGTCACAAGTCCAAGTTGCTGCTTGGTGCAGCAGTAGAACAGGCGACTTATCTCAAAATCAGTCTTGTCCAGAAGTTCCCTGATTTTCCATGTCTTCGTATCGATCTGCAGCAGTTTTCCATTTCGACAGGCGACCAGCACTTGTGCTCCATCTGCCAAGTGGCTCACTCCTTCCAGCTCTTCATAAAGCGGCAGAACTTTCAACTGATTCCATTGACTTGGTTCCGTTTCCAGCTCCCAAACAATTAACACCTTATCACGACTCACGGTCACCAATTGACTGCAGTCGGCTGCTGCATTCTGGAAGCTTAATCCAGTCACCTGGGAGATGTGACCACGCATTTTATGCAGCAGTGTCTTGGTGTCGTAGTTCCAACAGTAGACGGTGTTATCCGACCCAACGGCATAGATTTCCCTCTTCAGGGGACTGGGATGAAAGCGTAACAAAAGTGCCGGACCCGGAAATTCTTTGAGGGCACACAAGCAGCTGTTGTTGGCGAAATCCCATAGTCGCAGTGTAGCATCTGCACCGCCACTGGAGCAGATAAGCTTGCCGCATGAGCTGAATTCAATTTGCACAACGGGTCCTTTGTGCTGGGCCTTCCAAAGTTTGGTCAGCTTTTGGGTGCTCAGCTCCCACAGGCGGAGCAGTCCACTTCCATGTGCCGTAACCAGATGCTCGCGTGAAACTGCAAAGCAGTAAATGTTATCCTCATCAACGTCCCCATCGTCGAGTCCAATTCCTTTTGATTTTCCTTTATTTCCTTCCGTCTTGCCGCTGTTCACGTTTACTCCAAAGCTGCATACGATCTGAGATGTTTCCACATCCACCTGATTGACAACGTCGCCGTTGAGGCAGTAGAAATGCTGCCCATTTTCACTCCATGAGATGTCGCTTCCTGCATAAAAGTTCGTATAGCGAGCTTCGGCCGCATAACTGAAAAGAATTGATTTATTTACTGCAAATTAATGTAATTAACTTACCTTTTTTCAGATATGTTAGCCTGCATGTTTCTTTTTGTTTACAAAATTTATAGAACTACCGCGTGCGCTGCGGAACAGAAACTAGTATTTGAAAATGAACTAGTTCTTCCATCTTCACGTTTAGTATAAATATTATGGGTATGCCATGAATTATAAATTAATAAAACGCATAACAAAAGCTGAATACTTTAATATTTACATTAAAAACAAGTCTATAAAATAGGCTAGTTTTCATAATTATTTGCTGCAAACTAGCATATGGGCATTTCCGCGGTCACTTACACGACTTTCGTAAGCAAAATAAAATTTTAAATGTTAAATATATCAAACACTATTAAATTTTTTACAATTCACCACTAATAATTTTTTGTAGTATTTTGAGACTACTATAATTGGTAAAAAAATTGAGAGCCTCCAGTTTTTATCTTTTGAGATAAAAGCCACAAAAGAGCGGTCACTCACGCGACTTCAAATATACATGACTTTAGACATCATTGCTAATAATCGGCAAACTCTGCGAATTGTGTGAAAATTTTAAACTTAAAATATTTTTGACATAAATAAGAAATATCAAGCTTTATTATTAGACTTATGATTTTTCAATATTTGGTCTGTCCTTTTTTTGCGAAGGATTCTTCTAGGTCACTCACGCGACGTCACTCACGCGACATTGTTCACACTGCAGTTTTTTTTGCAGTTATATATACAATTATAGTCATTACATTAGTATTTAAGCTAAGAAGATAAAGAAAAAATACAAAAGGAGTTGTCCATGAGCTGCAAACGACTAAAAAAACTCTATATTACAGAAGAAATGAAATTTTTTTTGGACTCTTGGTTGACCTTTTCGCGGAAATGCCCATATTACAAACATTAGATATCGATATTGTAGAATTTTAGAGTACTGTGAGCTGTTACTTTGTTTATACATTTACTTTCACATATTTCAAATTATATTATAAAGTTAACACAGCGTATGCTAAGTAACAATTGTCAATATAATGAAAGTAATATTTTCATTCAAATTGAATTTATAATTTCGCTTCATTACTCAACACTTAATTAAATTTTAAACTTCTGGCAACGCTTCACATGAATTGCATATGTCAAATCAAAAGCCGTCAAATCATCGTCCGTAGTTGCAAGTTTGCTACATATCTTCAATTGTTGTTAATAACAAAACTAATTAAAACTAAACAATGAGTACAATTGGCACTGGTGTAAGTTTAATCAAAATGTATAATAAACGGAAATCAATTAATCCAAGCATATTCGCAGTACGATTTGTCCGCTTCGCAATTCTCGCCGGACGGTCGTGTCTTTCAGATTGACTATGCCTCAAAAGCTGTGGAGAAAAGCGGCACAGTGATCGGCATTAGGGGCAAGGACTCTGTGGTGATTGCAGTTGAGAAAATTATTACAGATCAACTCTATGAGCCAGATGCAGCGAGTCGCATTTTTACAATTGAGAAAAATATTGGCATGGCCATAGCTGGACTTATGGCCGACGGCAACTATGTGGCCGACATTGCCCGGCAAGAGGCGGCAAATTTCCGTCAACAGTACGAGCGCACCATTCCCCTTAAGCATCTGTGCGATCGCGTTGCCGGCTACATCCATGCCTACACTCTGTACAGTGCTGTGCGTCCATTTGGACTGTCGGTGATCTTTGCCTCATGGGACGAAACCGATGGTCCGCAGCTGTATAAGATAGAGCCGTCCGGCACGTCTTTTGGCTACTACGCTTGTGCCAGTGGAAAGGCGAAGCAACAGGCCAAGACAGAGATGGAAAAATTCAAGTTTGCCGACATGAACACTGATGAACTGGTGCGCAGTGGTGGAAAAATGTAAGAAATATTTAACACTGTACTGTTCTTAGCTCAATGATTAATAATGAATTTATTTTGCTTGCAGCATCTATCAGGTACATGATGAGCTCAAGGACAAAGATTTCCGCTACGAAATGGGCATTGTTGGCAAGGAAACGAATGGTATTCATCTCATTAACCCCGATACCTGGACTCAATTGGCCGTTGAGGCTGGAGAAGCCGCTAAAAACGCCGATGACAGCGAAAACGAGATTTAAGCTTAAACTCCAATATATGTGTACTTCTGATTCTAAATCGGCTAAGCATAACATTTTGTATTTCGCTAAATTATAAAAACAAAAAATACTGATATAAAAAAGGGTCTGGCGGAATATATTACTTTGTTCATCGAATTTTGTAATTTAGTTACATTAAATTCTATATAAATTTCAATAGTGATAAACTTAATATTTCGTCTGTTAATGTTATCATTATCTATTTCGATAACGATAAATGTAAGAATCCTGCAGTGTTATGGCTGCCATCTGTTAACATACAATTAACTATGGCAACTCTGTTTGCAGCCTACATCTGTTTCATTCGCGCCAAAAAATGTAAACTATTAAAACAGTCGCTAAAATGACAACATTGATCGAGCAATTAATTTCAAAAATGGGTCTAAGTGATGAACCCAATGTCCAGGAGTAAGTAAAGCTAACGTATATTATATTGTATATTAATCAAATGTTATTTATCATAGAAAAACCACAGAGCTCTTACGGTTGTTGGAGTTGCGTTCTACAAATGTACCACTGCAAATAAATGAATATGGAAAAATTGTATTGTGTGTGGATATTGCATCGTCTCTGCTCGGTATAGGTTTTGACAAGGAGCAGGCATTAAAACTATCCGGGTTAAGGAAAACCCATTATGTGAACAACAAACGAATGTTTGAGAAGCTACTTGATCTAAACAAAATACCAACCATCAACGATATTTGTGTTCAGTTGAGTCTCAACGAAGTTGCCAGAAAGGCCGAAGAACTGCTCACACTGTTCAAGGCGATTAATGGCGAGAATTCCGATTCGGAGCACCCCCAATATGCTGCCATGGCTGTATTTCACGCATGTCGCCTGCTAAAACGAAAAGTGTCCAAGGGAAAAATAATGCCGTTTAGTAATTTACGTCCCACGCAATGGCAGCAGTTGGAGCACCAATGGGAGCGCATGATTGAGAAACATCACAAGGACATAAACATTGTATCCAAATTACACGATCAAGCTGATAAGCAGCAAGATTCACAGGTGACTGAAAAGAAACAAAAAAGCCATATCCCGGAGATTGAAGATTACGAAACATGGAAGTCGCGTATGATTTCGTTAGCGAAGGCAAAACTTGAAAATGGTGAAGGCGGTGATGAAAGTTCTTAACATAATCTTTATACACGTAACATTGTCAGTTAAGTATACAGTTAACACGTTATGGAGTAAGTCAATTCTTCAAGTAAAATATCCTTAATAAACTACACTTAATTCAAATGTTCCTTATTTTCAAGTAGTTTTTGAACATGTCCGAGTAGTATTTTTCCTACGTCTACAGCTTCTCCAGTTATAGTGCGTGCTGAAAGCAGAACTAATTAATTATATATTCGACAATAGTTTTATACACACACACAGCTGTAGATAATCAGCTCAACCTCATTCTCTGTTTCTGGCCAGGTCTTTAGTAGCTCCCTCAAATGACTGCAAAACTTTAGCCATATTTCTCGCTTCATTTCCTGCTGTTGCCAAGTGGCAGACGCTTTGTGGTTCATGCCCTCAAAGAATGACAACAGTGGGGTGGCGCCCTCCATTGCAAAGTAGTATGTGGTTCCATTTATTTGCTCCTTTAGCCGATACACCGCATGCTTGAACGGCCGATAAACACCAGCTCTATTAATATGTTTAGTCTCCAAAGGCTAGAAAAGAGCATTAAAAGTTTTGAATCCTTTGTGATATGGTCAACGTTAAACAGTCTCACCTCTGCCTTTTCCAGCAATTTGCTCTCAATAATGCCATTTACGAACATATTATCTGGCACCAGGATGATCAAACGATCTATACCAAATTTAACTCTATGAGTGTCCTCATAGATTTGAATGCGTCTCTTTAAACCATCGTCATTGCGTTCGGGCAACGAGAGTTTCAGATATCCGTGGAAATAGTTTGAGGCCATTCCAGCCGCATAGTCCAAGCCATGCTTGTCCCGTATCCAATGAGCATATTCCAACGGACTGTAACTCAGTTGTGCATAACTAAAAATCCAATACAGCGGCATGCATGCCAAATAGGCATAATTGGGAAGCAGGTTTTTCACACTTCCGGAGATTCCAAAACGAGCGAATCCCAATAGCACCACTCCACCGGCCAGACATACTGCTTTGATATCATATGTGCAGGTTCGCCTGATAATTGAGCTTAGCCGATCCTCGGGTAAATAGAACTTTGTATACAAGAAATATTCGGTTGATGCATAAATCAGACGCTGTATGAAATTTGCGCAAAATACAACGAGGGAAATGCGAATACAGAGATCTGTGTAAATGTATTTATTATGAATTACTAATATTGATTACGTTGTAGTATGTGTGTAGGTACTAACCGCAGTATTCGCCCGACATTTTCAAAAATGACTGTTTCTTATCAATGCATTGATCTCTTGGTACCTCAGTTGATATTGCCATTTTACGGCGTTTGCATGTTTTGGTAGAGCTGCCAGACCTTAAATATCTGAAAACACAAAAAAGCTTTGAGAAATTTAAAAATTCAAAAACATAATCGGGTAATTTTTTAAAAACCTTTTATTTTTATCCTAATTGATAGTATTTAGTTTTGTAGTTCATAGTTACAGTTTTATAGTTATTCATCAGTTTAGATGAATTAAATAACTCGATAACTTTTGCCATTTACAGCATTTATCGATTAAAAGATTGTAATAAATTGCTGTTAACATATGAAATAAGTTAGTGGAGCAAAATGAAGCTTATATGCTTGGATAATATTTAAAACATTGCTCATTTAATATATATTATAAATAAATATAATAATCTTTTTAATTTTTAATTTGCTTGCTCAAATACCGACTAAGTGGCGTTGTGTTTACAAACAGATAAGCTCGTTCACTTGTGGTTCATTTGAATGACCCGTTCAACTGAACTTGTTCTGACTCAGCTCCCAACTAAAGTGCAAGTGCATTTTGTTACAATAAAAAAAGGTGAAATACAAAGATCTTTGTCTCTGATTTCCCCCAATAAACTTGGAAAAATTAAATAATAATACTAAATGCAAAGAGCAATATAGTGTTACCACAAATAGTTTGATTATAATGAGCTAAATTATTGATTTGTGACCGCTAAGTTGCATACAGACGACGTAAATTTACGCATAAAAAAATAATAAACTGTTAAGACAATAAACAAATAATAACAAACGATACATGTAGTTGGGTTAGTTAAAACGCATGAATGAAATGCATTGTGATTGCTATTAACAAGCATTTTTTTTTTATTTTGCAGGGGCTTCAGCATTGTTCTGAGACGTTGTTCTTGTTATTGTTGTTGTCGCTTTTAATGTCGTCGTTGTTGTTGTTGTGCTGATAAAAACAAACACAACAAGAGCTAAGAAACTGAAATCTGTCGTCGTCTTTATTAGTCACCACGCCTTTGCGGCTGTAAAAAATTTGATACCCACATAATGCCAATATTATATAGTGTTATAGCGCGCGGCACAACTGTGCTAGCTAAGTTTGCCGAATGTGTTGGCAATTTTGCAGAAGTGACTGAGCAAATAATGGGCAGAATTGGCATACACAACCACAAGATGACCTACACCCACGGCGACTATTTGATACACTATACGTGCGAAAATAGATTGATTTACATGTGTATAACCGACAACGTAAGTTGATCTGTCCAACAAACCCTTTGGCCATAGTAATCAACCCTAAATCAACCTTTTCATTTTACTTATAATAGGAATTTGAACGCTCACGCGCCTTTCTCTTTCTGGCGGACATTAAGCAGCAGTTTATCCAGACCTATGGGTTACAGGTGGCCACTGCAATTGCCTATGCAATGAATACAGAATTTTCGAAAATATTATCGCAGCAAATGGTATACTTTAGTCAATCTCGCGAGGTTGATCGAATATCCCAGGTCCATGGCCAAATTGACGAACTTAAAGATATTATGATTAAGAACATTGGTAAGAGCTCTTTTTATTCTCATCTCTGTTCATTTAATAATCTATTTTCTTATTATAGAAACTCTACGTGATCGAGGCGAGAAATTGGAGCTGCTGGTTAATAGAACTGAGAACTTGAATAATAATGTAAGCATTTATATCTACACTACTTTATAAAATTATATCTACATATATATTTTCATTTTCCAAACAGTCGGTAGGATTCCGCAAGGCTTCTAGAAATCTGGCGCGTCAAATGTTTTGGAAGAATATTCGGGTCTATATTGTCGTTGGCCTTGTGATTATATTTATTATTTACGTGATTATAAGCATGGCCTGTGGCGGCTTGGCCTGGCAGTCTTGCATCCAATAAACGACGAAAACTTGAACCATTATTGTTATAGCTCATATGCCCATGTTTATTTACATACATATTCAACATTCGTACTACCATAATCTCTGTTAAATGTAATAAAGATGAATGTATACACTTATATTTCTATATAAATTAAAACAAATCGTAATCATTTTCATCACCTGCAAATAAATAAAAGGTAAAATAAATAGACAGTATGTATAACATAAATAACAGTGCGACGGTTACGAGAAGTGAAATATGTACATACATATGTAGGTCACAAGTAGTGTAGCTGTTGTTGTTGTTGCAAGCATACTCTTATACGCCGACTCTTCTACTCATGCTAGGTTGTTTACTCTGATGCAGAATACGGTAACACTCGCCAAATAACATTTATAACTGGACGCAACATTTTTTGAATTTTCATTGTTGATTCTGCTCTGTGCTGGTTGCATTATAAATTTCTCCCGCTGTTCTTCCAATAAAGTAAGGAATTAAAAACATTATTTGATGAAAATCGTAATAAATTGAAAAAATAAATAATTCATATTTTATTGGTTTGTGATCGCTAAAAATTGAGTTCGGTAAGCTTAAACGACTATATGAAATGTATTGTATATTGTTATTTAACAAATACTTTCCTAATTTTTCAGGGGTTCTCGACAATATTCTGATAAGAAACTAAAATCCGCCGTTAGTCACCGGCGTGCTGAAAATTATTGGTACCCCCATAATGCCGATATTATATAGCGCTATAGCGCGCGACACAACTGTGCTAGCTAAATATGCGGAATTTATTGAGAATTTTGCAGAAGTTACTGAGCAAATATTGGCCAAAATTAAAATGAACAAACACAAGTTGACCTTTCCCAAAGACGGCTATTTGATACACTATACATGCGAGAATAGATTGATTTGCCTATGCATAACCGATAATGTAAGTAAGGAACTATCTTTAAAATTAATTTCTGTACAAAATTAATGCTTTTATTACACAGGAATTTAAATGCCCTCACGCCTTTCTCTTTCTGGCGGACATTAGACAGCAATTTGTCGAGACCTTTGGCTTGGAGGTGTCCACAGCTAATGCCAATGCAATAAATACCCAATTTTCGAAAACATTATCGCAGAAAATGGTTTACTT
This sequence comes from Drosophila tripunctata, assembly GCA_035047385.1. Lineage (NCBI taxonomy): Eukaryota > Metazoa > Arthropoda > Insecta > Diptera > Drosophilidae > Drosophila > Drosophila tripunctata. The sequence continues at coordinate 1,601,012 of JAWNPS010000288.1, forward strand.
CAGTCACGCAGACGAGGTTGATAAAATAGAAAAGGTCCATGGCCAAATTAATGATTTTAAAGATGCTATGATTAAGGGCATTGGTAAGAGAAATTTTACTCTATGCTCTTCTCAATTACAAAGTAAAGTTTATTTCTCATTATAGAAGTTGCGCGTGATCGAGGAGAGAGATTGGATGTGCTTGTAGATAGATCATCGAGCTTGAATAGAAGTGTAAGTTCTCATCTACAAATATCATAATAATTATTTGAAATTCTTTCTACTTTTCATGTAGTCGGTAGGATTCCGCCAGCGTGTGAGAACAATGGAACGTGAACGTACTTGGAAGAGCATTCGAGTCTATGTTATCGTTGGTGTTGTGGTTCTATTTCTTATTTATGTGATTATAAGTCTTGGATGTGGCGGTTTGGCCTGGCAGTCATGTATTCATTAAGACAAAAACTAACTCATATGTCCATGTTTATTTAATTATATGTAATTCTTTATAAATTCGACACGCCGTACTATTTTTCATCGTCTTCCACATAAACAACATCGTTCATCCTAACATTTCCCGGACGACGAAGACCCAAGTGTAGACCCAATGCTGGTGCTCCGGATGGGAAGGTGCCCAGCTTACGATAGCTGCGAATTAAGTTAAAGATTTTAAGTTACTATTTAGCTTTCTTCACCGGCTAAGCAACACCTACGTGCGAAGAGTTTTCAGTGGTTCTCCATCCGGATTACGTTCGGCTGTTTTAGGATTTATGTTTGGTAGAATGCAACGAGTACAGGGTGCCACATTGCGGAATACAGCATCTTTGCCAATTCGAATCCAGCGCCAGAAATCTTCTTCGAAAGCCGTCGGATCGTCAGGTCTGACGTAAAAGTTTCCACGGAATTGTAGTGGCTCAACGGGATCCTTGACTCGTCTATTAAGATTATCAATTGATGCAAAACTCATAAGCATATAGCTAGTGGCATCGTTAAATGTTCCCTAATAAAAAAAAAGACGATTATTATAATTAAACTCTCTGTAAACTATCAGAACACTTTCTCTTACCGAATCAGATTGCTTTAGTAATGGCATATGCTTAAGATCGGGAACTGTTGTGCGCATTGGTACCGAATACGGATAGAACACTAGCTTCATGCCCGAATCCTTCTTCAGTATGTACTGCGAGAACCACTTGTCGAATCGTTCACCACACGGTGAAACCATTAACTTGACACCCCACACAGAGGTTCGCACCTTTTTGCCACTCGTGTCCAACTGGTCAAAGTCCAGCTCCAGATCAGGCATGCCGGGTGCGCTAAACGAGAGGCCATTGGACGTAATGGTTGGCTTAATGAGCACCATATGGGGATAGGCACGAGCCGTTACCATTACGTTCTTGTCGGTTACCAGCATCAGCTTACGATCTCTAACCTTTCCGATGCCGATGCCCAGCACATCACAGTCGTACTCCTGCAGGGGATCAGTCAGTTCAAGCGGACCAAAGGATTTCACTGGAAACACATAAATCAGCTCCAGTGTACCCACACGACGCCATTTTTTCGGCATCACGTCGCGATGGAGATATCGGTACACCAAGTACCCCGCACCCCCCACGGCCACTAAGCCGGTGCCAAGGCCTATCAGCACTTTATTGGATACTCCGAAAGTGGTGCCCAAATTAAGGTTCATTATGATGAATTAACAAGTAACACACAAACAAATTAAACAATGTTTGTTTATTTTTGCTCTACACGATCACTTATCAATTTAAGAATGGCGTTTGATTTGCTGCTGCTGCACTCGTTGCTTTGCGAAAAGCTCGCGAAAGCTCTCAGCGAAAGCATTGAGAATACGAAACCCGGTGATAACGATAGTCATTTAGATTTAGATTACTGCTTTATGTTTGATTTGTTTGTTTGCGCCTAAACAGTGCCCAACAATTATATTCGTCCAACCTACTACTGTTGCATAAATTTATAGATCTAATTAAGGTAATTTCAATTTTAATTTATATACAAACATATAAAACTTTCATGTTATCATAATCTTTTTAGTTCGTGTAACAATTCCGAATTCATTTATCTTCTACATAAATCACATCGTTGGCCTTGATATTTCCCACTCGTCTTATACCCAAATGTATACCAAGCGCCGGTGATGCATAGTCAAATAAGCGATAGCTGAAAGATTAAGAGTGTTAAAGGTATGACAAACTTTTCCCACTGGGTCGGCATCACCCACCTGCGTAGTGTCTTTAATGGCTCTCCGTCCACATTACGTTCGGCCGTATTAACGTTTATGTTTGGTAGAATGCAACGAGTACATGGAGCCACAATACGGAAAACGGCATCTTCTCCAATACGTATCCACTGCCAGTGATCCTCAGCGTATGGCTTATCGACATCCATTTTCAGATGGAAGTTTCCACGGAATTGCAGCGGATCGACGGGTTGCTTGAGTCGTGTATTTAAATCAGCAACTGAAGATAAGTTCATTAGCATATAGCTCGTAGCATCGTTAAATGTGCCCTGAAATAAAGTAGCAATACAAATATATAAAAGATATATTATTTTATAAAAAATTGGCGGAATTTTTACCGAATCGGCCTGTTTGATATAGGGCATACTCTTAAGTCGGGGATTGGTAGCACGCACTGGATCCGAATACGGATAGTAAACAAGCTTTACGCCCGATTCCTTTTTCAGTATGAATTCGGAGAACCATTTATCAAATTTGGCTCCACACAACATGGCATCCAAGCTGACTCCCCAAACTGCGGTCCGCACGTCCTTGCCTGGCGCCTCCAAGTGCTCAAAGTCCAGCTCCAGATCGAGCATGCCGGGGGCGCTAAACAAGAGGCCATTTGACCTTTGTTTTGGCTGAATAAGAACCATATGGGGATAACCTCGAGCTGTTATCATTTCGTTGTTATCGTTAATCAGCATAAATTTGCGGTCTCTAACATTTCCGATGCCAATTCCCAGCACATCACAATCGTACTCCTCCTGGCCAGTCTGCGCAAGTGGAGCACAAGACTTGACTGGAAATACATTGATTTGCTCCAGTGTGCCAACGCGACGCCATTTTGTCGGCATCAAGTCGCGGTGGAGGTGTCGATACACCAAGTACCCCGCACCTCCCACGGCCACTAAGCTGGCACCAACGCCTATCAACACTTTATTGGATACTCCGAAAGTGGTGCCCAGGTTGCTACTCATTTTGGTCTTTACTGGGTGTACAAAAAAACAGTTTTTAATCAGAATTAGATGCAATTTGTTTATATATACTCACATGATCACTTATCAATGCTGAGATGTCGCAGCTTTCTTTAACTGCAATCAGACGAGAGCTTTTAATAGGTGAAAAGACTGTAACAGTGGCTTGCAAACATATTCGCTCTACTTTTGGGATTCGCTTATTACACCATTTCAAAATACTATATATAATGTTAATAAAAATTCTTAATTATATTAAATAACTATTTTCTTCAAATTTAAATTATTAGTACAACTTGTAAATCGATTTACTAATATTTAAGTTTTCTCAGCAGGGAATGCCCCAAATGCGCGCACTGCGCACCATCCAACGATAACATATCGATATTTTTATTTCAAAATACGATCATAATAGTGTAGTCACTGTACGAAGGCAATCATGAGCGATTCCGTCAATAAGGACGAAACTAGTACGCCGGAGGAGCTTGATGTGGGCAGCGAACGCTTCAATCCACTGCGGGCTCTGTATGCTACGAACTACACTGTTACGGAAAAGAAGCCGAATGTGTTGTACCAGAATATAGCTGCGTTTGAAAGTGCACTGGTTAAGGTCGGTGTTTGGCAACTAAACAAAAGACAGAAGGCAAGCAACAATGACGCAGCTAAGAAGGCGACCACAAGCACTTCGCTGTCAGTTGATCAGCCAGCAGTTGCACGGCGATTCGAACCACATCAGATGGCAATTCGAACCACTGCGAAAACAAAACATCATCGAAATATTAACACACACATGGCCGGCACAGAGGGTCCGTTGGCTTTCTTACAAAAAGTTTTGCCAGCCCTGGCACCGACAACGGAGCAGCTTAAACCAAAGCGGATTCGTGTTTACTTGCGAAAGGAACATATCATAGGCGGTACGGTTGAGGGTGAACTTGTGGCCTACGACAAGCAGTGGAATCTATTGTTGAAGAACGCCGTCGAGATCTGGCAACGCCGAAAGTACAAATATGGCGAACAAAATATTAGTGGCACTCCCGCAATAGATGAATGCGCTGGGCGACTTCGACGGTTGGGCATAGTGCCGCCTAGTGTGCAGGTCAAGAGTCTGAATCGCAAGAATGTGCAGTTGCGACGTGAGTTGCCCCAGCTAATGGTTCGGGGTGAAAATGTGGTGTTAATAAGTTGCATTAACAATTCAGAAGTCTAATAGCTGTATATTTGTATAATTTCGTATAGTGTTAATTAGTGGTTAATTAGTTAATACATTAATTCGTGTACACCATGGGTACGCATTCCTCGGCAGCTACGTGACACGGTGAATCGTCCTCCATTAAATGCTGCAAGCTTTCATTTGGATAGCTGTAAAAGAAAGTTAGGTGTTGTTACGTTTCTGTTGCTTTTGGATTTATGGATGCATTGCTTACAGTTTTGAGGGACTCTCATCGCTTAGCATCGTGGCTGGAACTGTGGCGGAGGCGCACTCTGGACTCATTAGCTCAATGGGTGTGGGACGTCGCTCTTGCAATTGTCGCGTTATTTCCGCGGTGCTTAACCCACTTGTTGGTGATGGTGTTGCTAGCTGCTGCTGTTGCTGCAGCAGGGAAGGCGATACCGTTGCCGTTGCCATCAGCTGCTTCTTGCCCAGCTGTTGATGTCCAAGTCCTGATGGTAGGACTTTGCGTTTACGCCCACGTGTTGCTCCAGTCACGGCAACCGGATGTGCTGTGGGTACAACCATCTTTGCATCCCCCTTCTCTTTGTGCTTTCTCCGTAGAGCAGCACTTTCTTTCGATGAGTCTAATGATGAGTTTTGTATTTGTATTCCCGCCGATGTCGTGGGTTCGGCGTCGGAATTGGAGCTATCAGTGGCATCGCTGTCACTGGAGTCTTTGGCTGGCTTCTCATACAACAGCAGGCGGTCAATTAGAAACGATCTATCGCGGGAGACTTTAAGCAAGCGTCGTTGGTTTGTATGCAGTAAATCTTGAAAGTACTCGTTTTCCTAAAACAAATCCAATTAAATACAGCACTTAAAAGGGGAAAATAACACTTACATAGATGAGGAACTTGAGTTTGCGCTTTAAATTTCTGTAGCGCTCCTTGTAATCAACGTTTGCATTCGCTGTGCCAGTGGACGCAGAGCTGGATGCTACAGCTGCTGCTCCAGAAACTGTTCCCGTTGGTCGCCTGGCTTGGAGTTCATCATCGCTTTCCAGTTGCTCGCCATCTGCGTTCCCAGTGGTCTTTTGATTGGCCAAGGAGCGACAATACCAACCTTCTAGCATATTAATCTTTTCTAAAATTAGGTTTTATTGCAGCAAAACACTCTATTTTGTTTCTAATATTAGGGATGCGTTGCATTTATATATCGATATATCAAGAAATTGATAGTCGTGTAACATAAGTATCGATACATGAACAGTCGAAATTGCAGTTCGAAAGCTGCGCACGTGTTGCATTTGTTTATTTATAAATAAGTTTTTTTTATTAAGATGAGCAAAACAGTGGTGATTAATAAGCGCCTTAAGGGTCTGTCTCGTGAGGCGCTGGAGCAGCTGAGCAAAACCGAGTTAGTAGACAAGATTGTGCAGCTGGAGGCGTACAATTTTCAGCTAAAGAACTTGCTGCAGAAGAAGCTGACCGAGAATGACAAAAACAACGATGAATACAAAATGTTGCTGTGCGAGGAAGGCGGCGGAAAGCAGGAAGAACCGGCGGAGAAAGCCGAAAAACAAGATAAACCCTGCAGCAAACGGGACAAACAACGAAAGTTCGATTGGAAGAGGTAAGTAACTATACACATTTATTATTTTTATATTCGAAATGTCCTTTATTTGTATTATGCCTTATTATAGTGCACACAGACGTCATGTGCTGCTAAAGATTGTCTATTTTGGCTGGGACTATCAGGGATTTGCATGTCAGGAGGACTCTAATGACACAATTGGTGAGCGACTGTCGCTTGATTTGTATTGAAATACATAATAATTTTTTCATATTTTTAGAATCCTTTATTTTTCGTGCTCTTTTACGTACTTGCCTGATTGAATCCCGAGCCACTTCCAACTATCATCGTTGCGGTCGCACGGATAAGGAAGTGAGCGCCTTCTGCCAAGTCATATCCATTGATTTACGTAGCAAGCATGCACCGGGCGAACAAATGACGCCGGAGTCGTTGGCCTCCGAAATAGACTACTGCAGTTTGCTGAATCGTGTGCTGCCCAAGAACATTCAATGTGTTTCCTGGATGCCATTGCGTAGTCCCGTATATAGTGCACGATTCGATTGCATTTCACGCACATATCGCTACTATTTTCCTAAAGGAGATCTGGACATTGAGGCCATGCAAGCTGCTTGCCAGCTGCTTGTAAATCATGGAGATTTTCGAAATTTCTGTAAAATGGATGTACACAATGGTGTTACCAACTACATGCGGAATCTTCAAGCTGCTCAGATTAAACCGTGCGAAGATGCACAAAAGGATTTGAATGCTGGTGAGTGAATTTGTCACAGAGTTCTTCATTTTACTAATCGAGACTTTCTTTAGGTTATGCCATGTACTATTTGGAGATTCAAGCGAATGCCTTTCTATGGCATCAAATACGCTGTATCATGGCCGTGCTCTTACTCGTTGGACAGAGACAGGAGCAGCCAGGTATCATCACAGATCTGTTGGATGTCGCAAGAAATCCCTGCAAGCCACAGTACACACCTGCCATTGGCTTACCCTTGAATCTATTCCACTGCGAGTTTCGTGCGCATACTACGCGACGCACAAACCCCGAATCCACAGCTTTAACAGATCAAGATGATGTTATTAATGATATGAAAGAAGTAGAAACAACAGCTGCCACTGAGCCCGATCTAACCGATTGGGTGTACAACGAGGAGAATCTGCAAAAGCTCATCGAGAACGTGCAGTGCGAATGGACACAGTTCAGCGTGAAAAGCAGCATGATACGTAACGTCTTGACGCAGCTAGAGAATATTCTGGAAACTCAATTCAAGCCACAACGTATCCATGGCCAAGTTCTTATGCTGCAGGATTCAGTCAAACCAAGACAATATCAGCCGCTCTTGCAGCGCAAGCGATGCGGTAAGTTAAACTAAATGTGTGTAAATTGTGTAAAACAATTAATATATTTCATCTATTTTCCAGAGAGTCTTGAGAATCGAATCGATCATTTTGTGAAAAAACAAAGACTGATTGTAAAAGGCGACGATGCAGAATCGAAAACTCTATCTAAATGATATTATCATTAATATAACTTTTTTGAAGATTAACAGTTTGTGGCTTAGTAATTAAGTTAGTAGTATTAAGTGTTATTAACATAAATTATTACAAAATAATTATATTAATATAATGCATTCTGATAATTTATAGTTTATATAATTGTGTTTCGAAAGCCCCTTTTTTAAGATTGGTCAAGAAAACTAAGTGCGAATCGGTAAACGAGTGTACAATGAATTTATTTTGAAGTCGATTGGTGAATTTCGCTTCTGTAAGTTCTGTCCATCTGGAATATTTAAATTACCAGTTGAATTACCGGGCAAACAGGGTACGTTTATACGTACAAACATTAATGCATGCGACTTCCAGCCGATAAAAAATCCGTTTAATTTCAAATTTTATTGCTTTTTATTCCTATTATCCTATTCTTATGTCGTCAAATGGTGTCTATAAAGCTACGAGACTCTCTCAATCCTTAAGAAAACAGTCTTGGACCATTTTCTAGCCAAAAATCATAAAAAAAACTATATTATATTTTAAAGTTTTTATTTTATTTTATGCTTAAAATGGATTTTTTTTTGTGCTTAATATTTGTACACCAACACTTTATGACTATGCAAATAACATACAGATAAAGTTAAACATAGGCATATATATATTTATATATAAATAAATATAAATTTAGTGATATGTAATAAATACATAAATGTAGCATATGTATATATTGAGTGCATGAGGGCTTTGTACGTTTACAAAAAGATAACTAAAACTAAATTATAAGATTCCAATGTACAGTCATATAACGTAAGTTTAAGCTATTAACAATAGATTATAAAATATGTTGCAGTATATATATATATATATTTAATAACTATATAACTTGATACATTCAACCGCTGTAGAATTCTATGTGCCCATTGATTTAGCCTTTTGTAGCCTGGAAGAGTGTAGAGTGAATTGTGGATTAGATCGGATAGTTATATGGGTTTAGTCAGTCACTTACTTTCTTCGCAGGATGCGCAGTGCAATGGTGCCCTCGCGTACATTCTTAAAGAGTCCAATGGTCTCGGCATGACTCATGCCCTGCACAGAGTGTCCATTGATTTCGACAATTTCGTCACCTAAAACAGATCGTAATATTAATTATGTTGTGGTTAAAAATGGAATGCAAACTAACCTGCTTGCAGTGTGCCATCGTCTGCAGCTTGGCCAGATGGAAAGACGGTCTTCACAAAGATGCCCATGTTGCCCTTTGGCGAATCCCGGCCACCCACAATGCTAAATCCTAGCGATTTCAAGCCGGGTCCTTTGAAGAACGTTATTGTTTTGGGCGTGCAGCGTCCGTTTCCTAAGAGATTCGAAAAAAATGGGAGTAAGGATTAGCTTGGTATACGGAGAATGGTTTGTTATTAGCTGATTTGGGAGTTATATGGGGTTAGACGCTCACCCTCGCTCATGGAGGCACGTATGACCTCGGCCATTTCCTCGTCGCGAATTGTTAGCTTCGCCACCGGCAGCGATGGACGATGATGCATTAGGGAGGCGGGTGGTGGGGCCAATGAGGTGCTCGATGCTATGGAGGATGAGGCAGTGGATGAGCAGGAATTAAGATATGGATTAGGCGCAAACAATGAAACATTTTTCTGCGTGTGCTTGATGTATAATGAATGGTGTTGTTGTTGTGGCTGATGTTGTTGTGGTTGTTGTTGTTGCTGCTGTGGTGGCATGTTGTTAGTGAGATCAGTAGTTGCTTGGTTGTCAGTTGCTGTTGCTGCTGCAGTTGCTCCTCCTCCACCTGCTGCTGCTCCCCCAGCTCCCGGTGTCTGCATAAACAAACTGAGCCGCGAGGAACTGAGCCGGGAATGGGCAAATCTCAGGGAGCGATAATGTGAATTAGTTAGATTAATTGAGTTGCGGGCATAGTGAGTGCGCTGACCAAACTGTTCACCAGCCAACGCTGGCTCCACCGTCGCAGAGGACAGAGCTGAGCCCTCGGAGCAGCGTTTGCGGGCCAACAGCTGCCACTTTTCGTCATCCGCCAACGAGGATGCCACACAGATGCTAGCTGCTCGATTCGCGTACACTGGTGTGTATGTGGATTCGTTATTGGAGGTGTTAACAGAGGAGGTGTCATTGTTTGTTTGGTGCTGACTGAACAGCGGTGTCGGTGTTAGAGTCAAGCTGCGCTGACCTGATGAGCTGCGGGATCTGCGCCGCAGTAGCTCCTGCTCCGCGGCACTTACATCCAGCGAGGGACGCGGCGTGGAGCTGCGTCGATGCTGCATCAGTGGCATGGGTGTGGGCAGTGTGCTGACACTGGCCAGTGATCTAGCATCGCACTGATCCTCGCCATGCTCCTGTTCCCGCTCCTGCTCCCTCTCCCTCTCGCGCTCCCTCTCCTGTTCCTGCTCCTGTTCATGCTCCTGTTCCACCTGCAAACTCTGCAGACTGCTTAAACTATCCGTGCGCTGCACATAGCTGAGTCTCTGGCGCTGACTGCTCATGCCATCGATGCGAATTTTGGTGTAGAAATCGGTGACGGTGGCAATCTCGTCGTGCGCTATGACCAGATCAATGCAGTTCTCCACAAAGGTGCTGAGCAGACGCTGCACCTCACCGAAAGATTGAATGCCACGCAAATGTTTGCCATTCACATTCACGATCTCATCCCCCAGACGCAAGCGACCATCTCTGCAAAGATGAAGATGAGGATTAGTTAATCTCCAAGATCTCTAGTGATAGCTACTTACTTTTGGGCCATGCCATAGGGTTCCAGTTCGACGATGAGATAGCGATACTGCTGCTCATTGTTGTTGGTGACCACCATTTTGGGTGAGAGCACCAGACCAATGTAGTCCTCCTGGCACTTGCGTTCCAGCTTCAACTGGCGAAAGCGTCGCCGTATGGTCTCCGTCTCATAGTCATAGTTGTAGCCACCGAGAGAGACTGGTGCACTGCAAATGCTATTCCGCACGGAGGAGCTACCCATGCCCAGTCCTAGACCCAAACCCATGCCGACGCCCTCCGACGAACTGAGCGAGATTAGCGAATTGCGCTTCAGTGTGCCCGAGGCAATAGATTCTGTATCTCCGCCAGAGATGCTAAGATTATTGCCCAGTCGGGCACTTGTAGCGCCGCCAAGAATGCCGCCCGCTCCACCGCCGCCATCGCTGTCGTAGCCGGACTCATTTGAACTCAGACAACTACTTAATCTTTGGTAAAGTGGTTCCCAGTCCTTGGACGAGATGCTATCATTCCTCGACACATTCGTCAGCACTTGTTCCGGCGATCGGCGTTGTGGCAACGGGGATTGGCTGTCTGCTGCTGCGGCGACGGCAGCAACTGCTGCTGCTGCTGCTGCAGCGGCCGCTTCACGTTGCAGTTGCTCACGCTGCTTGTGCAGCACCGAGCCGCCGTTCTCCTCGGGCAGCACAGAGAGACGGGAGCGCAGAAAGGCATAGGGAAAGGCGCCACGACGTGCAGCATCCTGTTGAGCAGCTGCACCCGCTACCGTTGGTGCCACAGCTCCCACAGCTGCTCCCACTCCTCCTGCTCCATTGGATGGTGAGCCCACACTGCTGCTGGCTGCAGTGCTGCCATTGCTGCTGCTGCAGCTGGCTGTGAGGCAACTGCTCACCTTGGCAATGTCATCACAACTGCTGGACTTTAGGCTGCCGATGCGTGGCAAGTGTTGCTGCTGCTGTTGATGCTGTTGCTGCTGCTGCAGGTGGAGATGATGACGCTGCTGCTGGCGCTGCAGATTCAAACCCTCGGTGGGATCATCGCACTTGATGTAGGAGCAACTGGACAACTGACTGGTGGAACTGCTGCGGTAAAGCGTTTGAGTTGCTGGTGCCGCCTGCTGTGCTGCCTCCGAAGCCTTTAGAAGATTATGCGAGCGATGATTCAGCATGCCCGTGGAGCCAATGCGATGAAAGAAGTTCTTCAATGCCTTTTGTGGGCGTGCCACCGGCTGATATTGATGCGTTGGCGTCGACTGTGCACTCTGGCTGCCTCTGCTTGTTGCCACATCCAGCGATTGTTGTTGTTGTTGCGACTGTTGCTGTTGTTGTTGCTGCTGCTGACGCTGCTTGATCGTCTCAATTGGTCCCGATTTGCATTTCTTGAGCGTGCTGCTCTGAAAGACACCAGCTCCAGCAGGCGTTGGCGATCCTCCAGCTGCTGCTGCTGCTGTTGTTGTTGTTGTTGTTGTTGCTGCTTTGCCATTGCTGGACTTGTGATGCGTTGGCGAGTGGAATAAACTGCGCAGATCCGTGTGTGATTTGTGTGTACTTGCGGCGGGGGATTCACTTCTCTTTAGCAAATCCAGTTTGCGACTCATGCGCTTGCCCCAAGTGAACACTGCAACAGAAAGAGAGAAGGAGAGAGGAGTGAGTGAGAAGTCAATCAGTATGTGATTTCTAACTTAATTATAATGCTTCAATAAATCTCAACACCTCACAGACAAATGCCGCATTGACAGCATTGCACTTCAATGGATAAAGAAAGTCAAATTGCGGCTAGTCGAAGATTTAGATACGCTTTCAACAGCTCTGCAAATATGTAAATATTCGTCCAAAGCACACTTCCAGCACAAGTATAGCCCATGTAAGTGTATCGCTAGGTATATCAAGTTCATCGCTATCCCTGCAAATTCTGTCAGACTCCACTGACACGTGTCGCTGGCATTGAATTACATGCATTGCGGTGAACTGACCACAACAAAGGTCGGCCTGAAAGCCTGTGCAGATGGCTTTTTTGCATTACCAATATAACGCGATTAACTTGGCATTAAAATCATTAACAACTTTCACCGATGTACAGAAATATATAAATTTTAAAAACCTAAATGTAATCCAAGAAATGGTTCCCAGTCTGGGTTTAAAATTCGATAACTTTTCCAAAAATTTATCGATTTTCAAATGAATTAGCATTTTAAACTGTATTTAACGTCATTATCAATTCTGCATCAAAAACTCAAACTTTTCCAGAATTTGATTTTTTTCAAAATTTTGCATACCTACCCCTTAACATTTTTTTTCAAAATAATTAAAATTTTTTTTTAAAAAATGATTCTAATCGATTGGGAAATTTGTGCTGATTATAAATATGTATGCTTTATAGGGTCGGAAATGAGTTTTAAGCTTGTTATTGGCCAATTACAGATATATACATACAGATTAGGGCCAGAAAGTGTTAACTATTTAGCTTAATATTTTGAAAAGCCCATTTAACGGCCTCTACCTATATTTATATTCCACATACGTCACAGTTGCGCACACACCGTACTAAATATCGCTTACAATACATATCGATATATCGATATGTGCACGAGCGCTTGGTATTTTTCGTGAGTATTTTTTTATTTGCCACATACAGTCACATTGCGCATACATAAACAACAATTGATTTTTCGCCAGCATAAAAAAATGTCGCTGGCTGCTAAGAAAATTGCCGAGGCTGATGAACTGGTGCGTACGGCCGAGAAAAGCCTGAAAACCTCGCTACTCAAGTGGGCGCCTGACTATGACAGCGCAGCCGATGAATACAACAAGGCAGCAACTGCGTATCGGATAGCCAAGTCATTGGACAAAAGCAAGGAATGCTTTCTCAAGGCAATCGAGTGCTACAAGAACAACAAATCGTGGTTCCATGCAGCCAAGTGTTACGAGCAGATCTTTTTGCTGGCCAAGGAGACGGACAAACTGACGGACGTGGAGGAATATGCCAGAAAGGCGTGTAGCCTGTACCAGCAACATGGTTCGCCCGAGGCAGCAGCCTCGGCCCTGGACAAAGCAGCCAAATTAACAGAACAAAAGCATCCAGAAATGGCACTACGCTTCTATCAGCAGGCCATCGAAGTGATTCTCATTGAGGACTCAACGCGTCAGGCCGCCGAATTCAGCTCAAAGGTCTCTCGATTGCTGGTCAAGCTGCAGCGCTACGACGAGGCGGCAAATGCCATCAAAAAAGAAATTGGCTTGAATCAGCAGACGGAATCGTATGGCCAAATTGGTCGTTTGGTTGTGGCTCTAACACTCGTCCAGTTGGCTCGCGGCGACTCTGTGGAAGCGGAAAAGGCATTCAAGGAGTGGGGCACTTGCTGTGAACCCGAGGAGGTCTCAACACTCCAAACATTGCTGCAGGCCTTTGACGATGAGGATCCCGAATTGGCTGCTCGAATGCTGCATGCACCATTCATTCGACACATGGATGTTGAATATGCGATTCTATCCAAGAACATTCCATTGCCCAAGGGTCTGCAGATTGAGAAGAAAGCCGACGATGGCAACACTGCCGCCAAGGCGCAGGAGGAGGAGGAGGAAGAGGGGGGCGACTTATGTTAAAAAAGTGATTTCGTATTTTAATTGTTATTTAACTGCTAATCACCTAATTAATCAATTAATGCAATTTACAATATAATTGTTAACACAAAATATCTACTTAATAAAATGCTGTTTAAACTCGTCAACATTTTGTGTCTCTCTCTCTCTCTCGCTGTCTGTCTGTCCGTTCTTATGTAAATTACTTTGACAAATTCCAATTGTCATTCAATGTTTAATAACTAGCTATTACATAATCCATGCACGCTCCAAACAATCGCTGTCCTGAGTGCAGCACATTCATATGGAAATTCATGCAGACCTAAGCATGTAGTGTACAGTTATTAAACACTAAACACACCTCAATTACAAACGATGCATAACCAATCACAAAATGATACTACCCAACCGTCGTAGTCCTTTTTTCTTTTCTTTCTTTTCTCCGCAAATCTAATAACGTCGTAAAATATTTTTACGATCTGGTTTTACAGCAATTGCCAACACTTAAAAATGCATCCGCAGTGGAGTAATGTAGTGAACTGGCATGCAGAGTTTTCAGCTACAAGTCCAAGTCGGTTTTTTTTTTTTTTGGCTCGTTAATAAACAAATTTATGCGCTTGTCCCATATTTATCACACTCGCACCCCAAAGCGCGCAACGGTCCGAGTGGGTGTGGGTGAGTGAGATGGCTAGATGGCCTAAACAATTAGTATAAAACATGCACAAAAGAATCAGATTGGAATTGGCAATACAACAACAATAACAACAACAACACAAAAGCGAATTGGCATCGCATTTCTCTATATATGCTATGCATCCCCAGTATCCCCTGTAGTATTATGGTCCCTATAAAATTTTGAATACTATTTTCATCGTTTTGTGTTGCGACTTTAAGTGCGGCATGGTCATGCCTAGCTAGCATCGGAAATTGCCAATCGAGAATTGTTAGAAGAGACTCCGACTCCATCTCCATCTCCACTCCATCTTCACTCCAACTGACTCGTGCCAAAGATGTTTAATAGCCATTCGGAGCCGAGGGGCATGCAACGAACGATGTGTGGGCGCAAAAAAAAAAAAAGACGATGATGCAGCCTCAATTCGGGTTGACAGTTGAACCAACTGCAGCTCCAACTCCAGCTCCACCCAGGGCTGACCGACTTCTTGAGCCTCCTTTGCATTCTGCCCATTTGGTCTTTGATTAAAGTTTTCAGCACGCAGAGTTGCGGGAAGCTTTAGGGCGGCGAGGAATTGCCGCTTGGAGTGTTAAACAATAATAGCAAATGGCGCAGGCATCAATTATATGACAGCAGCCCCTCTACTTTCAGCGAGACAGGGAGAGAATCAAAAACGACCGCCGGCCACATGCCACATGCCACAAATTCTACACCCACTTAACTTTCAAGACGGTGTCAAATGCCCGCCAGGCGTGCTGTACAGCTCGACAACGATTGGGGGGGGAATGGGGATGGAAGAGACCAGCTCTGAGATGGCTTTGTTGCAATTTGCCGGCTGACATGCTAACATCAAGGGGAGGAGAAGAGAAGTAGAAGAGGCAGAGCAAAGAGGAAGCAGCTGTGTGGCAATTGTTGCAAATAGAAACTTAACTTTTCTCTCTACCTCTTTACAATTGATACAGGGTATCAGTCAGTCGTGCTTTGCAGTTGCTGCTGTCACTTTCTCTGAAGAATCCCTCTCTCTCTCTGAATCTTCAACAATTTAAAGTTAATGCAAAGAGAACGCAACGCTTAGATGCCTGATGATGGAATGTTCAGTCTAAATGACTAAAGATTTCAATTATTAGCCGGCAAGAATGCTCAGTTAAAGCTACACAGATCTTCAGTCAGGTGGACAGCAGCAGCGCTGCTATCATCATTATCATAATCATCATCAGCATCAGCATCTGCATTGCGTGCCAAAGCCAAGTTCTTTGCGCCATTCTCTCTCTCTCTCTCTCTCTCTCTCTCTCTCTCTGTGAGCCTCTGTCTAATGCCAATCTTAATTGTTTTTAATTACTCACAAATGTAAAAAAGAAGAAGAAGATTCTTCTCTGAATGTGCCGCCGCAAGGTCAAAAGGCAAACAAAACCGGCAAGATTATCACCGCCGTTGAAATACTCTAGCAAAACATTCTGCCAGGGCATCAAAAGTTGACATCAAAAATTTGTTTGCTTCAGAGTTGCAAATTGCTTTCATCAGTGTTCTTAAATTATATCGATGATTGGCCAAAGAACAAAGCGAAAAAAACAAAAAAAAAAAAAAAAAAAAAATAGCAGTTGGATGATGATGGATAAGAGAAACATCATGAGAAATCAATAAGCGCCAACTTCAACACTTTTTGTTTTTGCTTTTGTATTTTTTGCCCACCAGCTGTCGGCAATTCGAAGTTGGCAGTCGGCATAATATAAATGCTATAATTTCGAGATGGCGCTGGCATCGCTCGCATCTTTGGTACCTCCAAACATCGCCACTCCACATTCTGCTCCCAACTCGATAGCAATCCATTGGCATTTTGTTGCTGTTGGGGCGCTGCACGCATGCGCGTTTATACTGGATTATCGCTTATTACATGTTTTCCCCTTCGCTTTGATTTATTTCACTGCCCGATTATCGATCTCAATTCCGTCAAGGCTTTGATTTCAAATGCCCCCCATCACATCCCATCCCATGCCTGGTTCCGTTACAGGCCGATCTGGATCAAAGAATTTCTGCAATTCACATTCGAGTTCGAATTCAAGCTCGTACGTGAGACATTATTATTGCATTCAACGTTTTGTTTCTTTCTTTCTTTGTGGGACATGTTCTGGGACGAATTTGGAATTGGAAGTGTATGTATTATGCAAATGATGTGTTACTTTCCCATGACATGGTTATTGAACCGTTTGCAATATGTACAATACGTAGTTTGGCTAATTAATTGAGTAAAGTATGTTTCTGCAAAGTTAGTTAGTTTCCGTTGTCTTACTACTTACAGCAACATCATCGACAACGACAACAACAGTAATCGCATCAACTGCATAACAAACGAACCGCAACATTTCAGCGCATGTCACATACAATATTGTATGTACGAATGTGAATACTTTGCGAATCATCACTCAATGGATCACATAATGCCACGCTTTGTCACACTTGGTCGCTTATGGGCTTTAGGGCCCCGTAACCGAAACCACAAACGCACGAACTATACTCTGCTCACATACAGACAGACAGACATCCAGACGTAAAAGCTAAAATCCCAGTCGTTGTTGGATCACATTACACAGAGACGGCGACAATGCAACAAAATCGGGTCAATACGGTATTTCAGGGTGTGCTATACACACCAGTACATACATATGTATATCGATGACAATTGCCAGCGATTGGCAGATGCGGAAATGTTTGCAAGCCAGCAGCCAAAATGTTCAACGGGAACTAATGGAAATGGAACGCAGCAATCAGAGGAGATGAACGAACGAAATGATAAAAGAACGAACTAAATGATCGAAGGCATGCTATGAACTAGTAGGGGTATGCCACAAATGTTTTAGCTGCTCCACTCATAAATTCAGTGTTGCCAATCCACTTGAAGCATCAATTAAAATAAGTTTATAAAATTAGCAGCACACAAGCACTTGACAGCACTCAGCGTTGCCATCTAATTTATGGGTAATCTTAAATGCTCAAGACAGCTTTCCATTTAGCTATATACAATAAATAAAAATAGGCAGCACGGCATGTCATTTAAAAATCAATTTAAACGCATTTACTTGACTGCTTTTGGGGGGGATTATTTGTGGATTTTGGGGAGGATTTGTATTTATTTTTGGACAGCAAGTACTTACCATTTCGCGTGGTATTGGCCAACGAAGTTGTGCTACCTGTGTGGCTGCTGCTGATGTTGCTGCTGGTATCGCTGTTTGTCTCAGTTGTTGTTGCTGTTGCTGCTGTTGGCAATTTGTGTTCATCATCCAGAACAACAACGGGCATGGCTGTCACCAGCTTATAGTCGGGCATATGACCTAAAGAGACAAAGAAAAAGAGACAGAGTGCGGAAGAATTTTAGCTGAAGAAGAATTTACATAAGATGAAATTGGGTGCATTTGCCTGGCACTGATAAGCAGCAGCAGCAAATAATAACAACAACAGATAAGCCCAAAATGGCAGAAGGGAAATCTTTTTGCAAGCTCGATTTTAAGCATCTAGGAAGTTGTTGGCAGTTTATTTTCAATTTCCCACCGAAATGGTTGGACCTTGTCTGCTATTGCTATTGCTGGCATTGCTGTTGGCCCAGACACAGGCTATTATTGGCTTTAATTATAAACTGCCTGAGGCCGTGTTGGAGCACTTAAATACTTCTAGTTTAGAATTTGATGCTTGGACGCGAGAGTTGAGTGAGAATCTGACGACGGCACAGCAGCAACAACTGGCTTGGAATGTACGATTCTTGGATACGCCCCAAAGTGCAATAGAATTGAGGGAACTGCAATATAAGTTAACTCCCAGCAATGATATCCGTAATACCCTTAAGCTCTGGCTATGGATACGTTTCTATTGGCAGCTGCGACGTTCGCATCGACTAAACGGAGACAACAACATATTGCTGCCGCATTTCGTTTTGAGTCTGCGACAATTGCATCAAAATTCACAACACTGGCAGCAACATGATCAACTGCAGAATATGTTGCAGAGTTTGCCGCGTTTTCTCATCGATTTGGTGAGAAGTCGTTGGATGTGCCTTAAACACAACAGGGATCAATTGTTTCTGCTGCCAGGAGCTGCATTGCAGCTGGGCGTCGGCAACAGCAACTGTAGCATGTGGCAAGTGCAGTTTGTGGCAGAGTCAGAGCACTTTCTACGTCTGCAGAATGCATGCGAGGATCAGGATATTTGGTTCATCAACATGTTGCACACGCAGTCAAACTACCAGACATACATGTTGCTGGATGCGGCGAACAGTGACAATTTCAACGCACTGTGCCACCAGCAACATGGTGTCAGTTATCTGAAGCAGAGCAGCAGATGGGACGAGAATTGTCAATGGCAACTCAATGATTGCACTCAATTGCCAAAATTTCTAAATAGTTTAAGAAATCGCCATTCATAAATATATATGTTTTACTTAAAGAAATTGCTTTTAATTGTTATTATTCACTTACCAGAGTTCAGTGAGATGTTGCTGCCTGTTGACTTTTCATATAGACAACTGTTGGACACTGATGTTGCACTCGGATGCAGACGCTGTGCCATGTATTGCTGGTAGTGTTGCTGTTGCTGTTGGTGTTGCTGTTGGTGTGGGGAGTTGGCAATATTGCTGTTGCTTGCATAGCTAAGCAGATATGTTGCTGTGCCGGCATTGTTGACATTGTTGCCCAGTTTATTGGGCACATAAATGGTTGGTTGTTGTTGTTGCTGTTGTTGTTGTTGTTGTCTGTGCAGATTGTTGCTCGCTTCCTGCAGCGAGAGCATTGATATCGCTGAGGGCGTCTGACGGCCACTTAACAAGCATGTGGGCGTGGCCGTACGCAAAGGCTGCTGCTGTACATTATTGCCAGTTGCTGCTGCTGCTGCCGATGTTGCTGACGTTGCCGTCGTTGCTGTTGCTGTGGCGCCGCCATTGCTTGTGAGGGTGGTGCAACTTAGTATCATGACTGGTGACTTGTCGTGCAGATCAGGCAAGGATGAGGATATTGCTGTGCTGTTGGCAATACTTTTGCTCAATTTGTTGCTGCATGTTGCCAAGCCGTGAGATTTGTGTTTATGCTGCTGCTGCTGCTGCTGCTTGCTGCTGTTGTTGCTATGGCAAATGTTGCTGCTGTTGTTGCTCAACTCTTGCTGCTGTTCTGCTGTTAGCGTGCTGTATGTGTCTGTTGATTTGCGCGTTTTAAAGAGACGCATGCTATGAACTGTGCTGCTGCTGCTGCTTCTTCTACTGGCAGCAACGGCTGTCGCGGCTGTTGTTGTTGTTGCTGTTGTTGTTAGCTGCAATTGTAGGAGTGCCGCATTAGTTTTTCATTCACATCCCAGCATATTAGTTAAGGCCCCCAAAACACCCAATTTAAATACTACTCTATTCCTAAGGCATTCCAGTTTTCCATTTCGCCTCATTTTGCTCGACGTTCAACGGAGCGTATAATTAACATAAATTACAGCTTTTCAGGCGCGTCGAATTTTCAGCGCCAATTGGCAAAAGTGATGTGTAAAGTTGAAGTTTTTTTTACAAACAAACAAATACCATTTATAGAGGTATTTTTAAGGTAACTTCCTTTTCCCACAAATGAAAACTGGAGTAACAATAAATAACTCTGAAATGCAGATCTTTTAATTTATAATATTAAATATTTTTGCAGTGTATTCAACTGATAGCTGGAACATTTAAATCTGCTTCCTTGTTGACTTAAGAATTAAAATGATTATAAATACAATTCGCGCGAGGTGGCAACGATCGCAAAGTAATCGCAACTAGTTCATAAGAACAGCTTTTGCCGTAAGAGCAGCGACAACTTAATCATTGCTAAATTTAGAATAAACTATATATAGTATTTATTGCATCACAATCCAGGTTGTAAATCAGCTGCAAACAGATGAAATGAAAAAAGAGTTGCCTTATCAGTATGCTTATCAGCAAAATAGACAACGTAGGCAACGTAGCGGTTCAATAAACGTAAAAAAAGGTGATTGTCAGAAAAGAATACAAAAATAAATAGAAAAAACCGAAATAAACAAATGTGTTTTTTCTTACACACACAACACGAGTTTTTCGTGTGCCATTCGCTTATATAATATTTATATTTATATTGTTATCGTTGTTGCTGTTGCTGCTGTTGTTGTTGTTTGCGTGTCATAAATATTTGCACTTCACTTCAACAACAACTGTTGGTAAATCAAGGAAAACTGTATTTACCGGAAGGTCAGCTAACAGCTGTCGTAGCGCTATAAAACTAAAGAATCGTCGTATATTATATATATCTACTGCTTGAGTATTTTTGTGTAGGCGATTGGCCAATGAACCAGGCCAACAGACAGGCAGTCAAGCCAAGCAACATCAGTACTGTCGCTCATTGGCCACTTAGATGGGTAATTTAGCCAACTGCCTTTTACTTTTTAAATTAGCCAAACGAACATAGTCAATGCTAATTTGGCCTAGCCAAATGGTCAAATCGTCGTAGACAGTCTTCTAGCCAACAGACAAGACTGTCTTCTGGCCAAGTTAAACTAACGTGGCCTCCAATGCGCCTAATTGATGTGACACTTGCGTGTGCAACTATCTATGTGTGTGTTGAACGTAGTAGTATATGCACAGCTATCATTGCACTGCAGCACAGTGTGACAAAAGCAAGAACTATTTAGTTTAAAAATCCTTTCCCGCTCGAGCAAAGCTGCTGGAAGAGGTAGGAATGGAACTTCAACCGCTTATAACTCTTTTCCGACCCCCTAAACTATATATATTCTTAACCTGCGTAAAAATTCCAATTAATTTAAATAGTTTTTGGCAAAAAAATAGAAATACATTTTTTTGAAAAATGTTAAGGGGTAGGTATGAAATTTTGACTTTTTTTTTAATAAAAATAAAATTCTGGAAAATTTTGAATTTTAGATGTAGAATGAATTTTGAGCTAAAATACATTGCAAAATGATATTCCGCTAAACAATAGCTGTATTTTTTAGCAAAGATATCGCTGTTTAAAGTTTCAAAAGGTGATAATGGGGTTTCAACATAACCTTACCGAGTAATACCCGCTGCCTCTCATTCCCGAAAGTCTTGAGATCTTTTCATTCATGTAGACAGACGAAATTAATTACTTCATACTTAAATAAGCGACTGCCTATGCACCACTGTGCAGTAAGCCACTTAGCCTAATCAAATGATGTCCCATGGCGCTTTGACCCATCCCTGTTTATAGACTTACTCCCTCTTAGTATATCTACCCGTCCCTCTCTCTCTCTCTTTCTCTCTCTCTTTGGGCTACTGTGCAGCAATAATTTTGCCAATTTTATCAGAGACGCTTTGAAAGTTGTCTGTTTGATTTTTATGTACGCTTTTAAGCTCTGGACTCTGCTGTTGCTGTTGCTGCTGCTGTTGCTGTTGCTGACTCTGAACAATATGTCGCTGAAATGACCATTTAATTGGTCTTAAAGCCATTGTCGTAAATAACACAAGTGTATATGTGTGTGTAGACGAGACTTCTTCTAATTAATAGAGTAAAAGTATAATTTTAATGGTGCGCTAGGATCTCATCTGCATGTTACTCAGCAGACTAACAGAATAAACATAATCGCAATCTTAGTCGGAGTCTCAGTCGCAGTCGTAGTCTTAGTCTCAGTCGCAGTCGCCGTCTTAGTCACTGCTGCAGTCGTTAGCGTTGTGACTGCAATGACCATCTTGTTTATGGCCAAAAACCAGTTTCAAGGACGCGCCGTTGGCGCAGTTCCAAGAATTTGCCTGGCTTATTGCAACAACAAAAAAAAAAAAACACAAGCTTAAGCCCAGAAAGAGGGAGAGAGAGAGAGGGGGAGCAACAAGTGGAGATAGAGAGAGAGCAGTAAAAACGTGACTGCGATTCGCTGACTGACGAATGCTCAACTATAATATGTTCTTTTAGCAGCCACACAGACAATTCCCTATATACCCTACATTCCCTTACATTATTCCCATATAAATATATATGCTCGATTTTCTATGCTCTTTCGATTTTAGCTGCTTAATTTTCATTTTTGTATTTATGTTAAGTTTTTTTTATTATTTTTATTATTAAATATGTTTGTTAACTGTTTGCTGCTGGCATAGCAAATCTGCAAACGGCTGCATGGTTGTTAAATTCCTGCTGGCTGTGGCATGTGGCATGTGGCAACTTGTGCCTGACTCTCAAGTTGCTACACTTACAAACACACACACACACACACACACACACATACAAGTATACATAAGGAACAAATATCAGCCAGACAACAATTGCGACATTGGATTTGCTCCGTGGGTTGCCAGCAAAGTAAGCAAAAGTTTCGTAGCAATATTGAAGATTAGTTAGCGAATTAGTACGTACAATTAGTTATATTACATATATGTCATAGATAATAATATATAGCTTAAATATGTATAGTGTAGCAAACAAATTTACTACCAAAATTCTATAAACAAACTGTTTAAAACCAAATCTGAATCCAGTTTTTAACTAAGTTTATTTGGACTTTAAGTTAGAAAAAAGTTCATGTAAATAAACATAATTATTTTTATAACAAACGCTCTAGGTGCTATAAAGTGTTCTTCCCACCCTCGCTGTTACATAGGCATTGTAGTAGGCATCCAGCAGAGTTTTGCCCCTTTTGTTGCCACAAGTTTTGAGTTATTTTTTCTGTGCATGCCTTATTTTCCTCACATTGCCTATCAACCAAGTGTCTGAAGTATGTGAGTGTGTGTGTGTTTGTGTGTACTTGTGTGTACTTCTGGCAAGTCCGCATTCTTTTAAAGGTTGCCAACTTGGCCATAATCGCCTCGGCCAACAACAACAACAGCAGCAGCAGCAGTAGAAGCCACAGGCTGCAGACCAGTTCAATGTGGTCCGAAAACGAAAATCGAAACCAAAATTGAAAACCTACAAAACACAAAAATTTTAAATAACTTTGTAGAAAGTGCACGACTATTATGTACCCTGTAGTGGGAAGTGATGTTGTAGACACCGCTATAGCTTGTTTTAAAGGCCTTTAAAATTGTTTGCTTTAATATGCAGCCAAAGCGAACCCATTTCACTGATTATAGGGTATCAGGTGAACCATTTGCCCGGCAGTCATTTGGCGGCGCATGCGTTCAGTTTTCATTTTCGTTATGCGCCCACATTTGTAGCCGCAAATGTTGTTGTTGCGGCTGCAACAGTTGCTGTTGTCGGCAAGTTCTGTGTGCCCGAAAATGGTTGCTTTGTTTTTGTTTTTGTTTTATTTTGGCGCTTTGGAGCATGAAAAGAAAATATGCAACGAACATAATTCTAATTGCTGCGCTTTTATTGGCCAAACTAGACCAGCAGCAGCAGTAATAGCAGCAGCAGCAGCAACAGCAACATGCCGAATGCATTGCTTGCAAAAAAAATAAAATAAAATAAAGTTGCTGAAAAGTTGCTGACCTTCAGCGAATTGTTGCCACCTGTTTGCCCAGTCTGAGATTTAGGCATCTCTCTCTTCCTCTCCCTCTCTATCTCTTCCTCTCTCTCTCGTTCTCTTTCTGTGGCGTTGCAGCTAATTAAGCATATCAATATAATCATTATGTTGCTGCCGTCGTGTGATATGCGTATGAGTCATCGAGCAGGTTGCTCTGCTAGTTGTTGTGTGCGCTCATGTTGCTGGTTGTTGGATTGCTGCTGGAATGCCGATCCACCAAAGTTGCAATGCATTCTATAAATAGTTAACCTAATCAAAATGCAAGCGTGTAAGCAAAGCATTTGCATAGTTGCTGTTGTTGCTGTTGCTGTTGCTTTTGTTATTGCAGATGTTGCTGCTGGCAATTAAGTTTGGCATGCACAGGCATTGGTCTAAATGTCAAGGTAAATTATGATGCATTCAGCTATTACGTCTAATAGTCAAAAATGCACACGTGTGTGCAACTATTTTTAGTTGTTGCTGTTGCCAATGACAGTTCATAAACCTGCTGCTGCTGCTGTTGCTGCAGTTGCTGTTGCTCCTTCTGCGTGTATGTTGCTGATGTATGTCTCTGGCTGCGCCCTTTTCTACGCTAATTAAGCGAATACTCCAGCAGGCAAGAAGACACTACAAACCTGGCCAAGACCCCATTGCAACTGGCAACGAGCAACTGCTGCCGGCAACTGGCAACATTTAATCATCGCATTGCTGCAAAAATCGTATCATTAGCGTTTTTACGATTACGCGCTTTATCAAAATAGCTGAAGAAGAAGAAGCAGCAGCAGCAACTGCAAACTGCACAGCAGCAATAGTTGCTGGCGACAATCGAAACCGTGACTTAAACTGCAACTAAAAACAAACGATATGTTATCGATGTTTGCTATCGAATCGTTCTATTTCACTTTATACTACTTTATGTGCACATGTGTACCACTGTGCGGCACTTGATAAAATATTTTGTGTCTTTTCTGTGGAAAATTGCAGAGTTGCAGAGACGCCGACAGCAGCAACACACTCTTGTTGCAGCTGCAACAACGTGCATAAAGCAAAAAAGTGAAGGCTGAACAAAAATTCTAATCAGTGCTATCAGCAGGCAAGTTGCAGGTTGCTGCTGTCGTTGCTGCTAATGTTGTTGTTAGTGCTGCTGCTGTGGAAGACAACATTGTCGCTGCTAGCGCACGTACATGTAATTTTTTTAATTGCATACAACAATTTAGAAATTGGTGCAGCGAGACAAGCAATTTTGTTGTAGGCAGCAACAGCAGACGCCAACAGTAGCAGTAAACAGCAACAGCAGCAGCAACAGCAACAACATCAACAACAGCAACAGCCACTGTTTGTAGCAAGTTGACAATTATATTTGATGGTTGCTTGAAGCACACCTACAACACGATTGATTGATGTTGCATAATCTGCACAGCTAACTGTTTACCAGCGAAAGAGACAGCAATAGACAAAGAGCGAGAGAGAGAGAGAGAGAGAGTGAGACAACAGTGAGCAACTGTTGTTGGTAAGTTTATACTTGAACTGCTGTTGCTGTTGTCGTAGCTGCTGTTGTTGTTGGTGCTGGTGCCGCACACATGTCGCCTTGACATTCAAGGATGCAACATATTCAGCTCGTAACTCAACACCAACACCACCAACAACATGTGAGCCAATAAAAAACAGCAACAAAAGGAAAACAAAAACAAAGACCCGAGCACCAGCAACATTTGTTGCCTCAGTTAATCAGGTGTTGCGACTGATCCGCAACGACAATTACACACAAGTTGCTGATGTCTCATCCGATGTTGCTGTCGCTTGTAGCAATTATGCCATGAACTTGTTCTGACTGCACCGCACAACACCGCAACATGCTCTGGAAATGACAATTTCAATCCAAGCTGTGCCTACAACAACTCAGGTTGTTCAACCCCAGCAACAACTGCCAACTGGCAACACGGCAACACGACCATAGTTTCATGACTTGTCATTAGTTAATGCATATGTGCGTTGCCCCGACACTGAGTGTGGTAATCAGTGGTCCTAGAACCTCAATTACACAGCAACAACAGCATCTACTTTCGGCAGTGATCACTGATCGTTGATCGTAGATCGTTTATTGTTGCTATTGCTGTTGCATGTGCAGCTGAGGCCTCATAATTAAGCCAGCAGAGTGTGGAGAGCAGTGCTGGCATGCTTTTGTGACTCAGTGTAGCTGGCAATCAGGTGTGAAATACCAAAAAAAAAAGAACAAAACTAAAAACTAGCTACAAAAAGATTCAACGCTTTGTGTTTTTGGACTTTAAATGAAAAATGCGTGTCATTTTTGATGAAATCTTTGATTGCCTACAATATTCACAAATACACTCATTCAGTGCGGGTTTATTCATTGCCCTAAAATTTTATTTTTTGGTTTGTTTTTCACACTTTTATTTGCTTCTCTCATTTCTGCGCTCACTTTGACACCTCAATGATTTTGTGTGTCAGTCCATTATTAAACAATGACAACAGCAACATCAGCAACAACAATAGCAACATCAGCAACAACAACAAGAATACTCGTCACACTAAAACAATAAACAATTTACAACAACAGCATAAACAATAAGTGGCCATAACTGGACAATTTCAGAAAGTTGTCACTTTTCACTTTTTTTTTTTGCGCTCGTCTCTTGTCTGTTGTCTGCTGTCAGCAATTTGAGCGGCAGCAGCAACAACTGTTGCTGACAACTCTGAAATCTGGCAGCTGCTGTCAACGTTGGTGTTATTTGACTAATTGCAGTCACTGTCTCGCATATTTTTTGGACTATTTGATTAAATAGCATTGCCAGATTGTTACTTTACTGTTAATTTAATTGCTATTAATATTAGTTATCGTTATTTATAATTGTGCTACTGTTGCTGCTAAACAAAGTCACCAAATGCACTTCAGGGACATACAGCAATACCAAACAGACACAATACAACAACAGCAATCGAGTGCACAACAGCAACATGTTAGGTAATTTCTGCGTTCATTGCTCGTTTTATTCGAGTCCGAGTCTCGAGGCGAAAGCAATTTCCTTGGAAAATTGCTGCCCCAGGTTCAGGTTCAGACTCAGTTACAGACTCAGGCCATTGCTGTTGTCTCGAGTTCTACGCATGATGTTGAAGAAGAAGAAGAACAAGTGCTCCATCAATTTTTATCGATGAAGACCCATTTGGTTGATAACTCCATTTGTGGCAAATGTTGAGCACGCGCGTTTTGTAGTTAGTGTTATTGTTGTTGTTGTTGTTGTTACTGTTGTTATTGCTGTTGTTGCCGTTAGTAAATTTCGCGCGAAAAACGCCAAAGTTGCTGAAGATTCATTGTGGCAATGGCAGTAACAGCAACAGCAACAGTTGCTGTTGCGCTGCTTGCCTGCCATTGTAAAAGGCAAACGCACGTGTTGCAATGCTCGCTATGAGGATGTTGCTGCCGTAACAGTTGCTGTTGCTGTTTAGCTGTTGCTGCGGTACTGTCACTAACCACTTGGCCACTCCAGTGCTGCTTTGACCGTTTAGGCCAAACTTGGTAAATTGTTTTCTTGAGTTCTGCACATTGCTGTTGTTGTTGTTGTTGGCTGGCCTTTCTTTTCTTGCTGCTGCTGCTGCTGTTGTTGCTGTTGCTGCTTATGGAGCTGCGAGTGAGAGTTGCATACTAATGCGTCTTTGGCATTGTTTGCTTTTTGTTTTCAGCAATTTTAATTACTGCATAGCTGGGCAGGCTGGAGCACGTCGAGAAATTAGCATTGATTTGGCACAATTTACATATCAAAGCCGGCAGCAACAACACAGCAACAGCAGCAGCAGCAGCAACAGGCGATGCAAACTTCCTGCCATATCAATTGCAACAGCAACAGTCGCTTCATCTTTTGCCGGTTGATGGCAGCAGATGTGGCAGATGTTGCAAATGTGTTGTTGCTGTTCTTGTTGTTGTTGTTATTGTTGGGTCAAAAGCACTGTCCATCCAGATCTCTCAAAGTCTCTGACCAACAAGCTGCCATTTACAGAGCGAGCATCTTGTGCCCGTTGTGCTGCTGTTGCTGCAGTTGTTGCAGTTGTTGCTATTCGTTGCAGTTGTTGTTGTTGTTGTTGCTGTTGATGCTTCTGCTGCTGCTGCTGCTGCTGTCGAGTCCATTGGCCTCATGCTGTTTGCTTGCACCACTTTTTTTGTGTTCCTACTGCCACATTACGTGTTGCTGTCGTGCTGCCGCTGCTGTTGCTGCTGCTGTGCGAGTGCTCATTGCACTGGCAACTTTTTCAGTGGGTATTAAAATTACTTGGCATGTAATTAGTTTGCTTTTTGTACCCTTTTTGCTCAGATCACTCGCTGCGTGTGGCCCCAAAACGTTTGAGAGCTCGTAATGAACCATGGATGCGACATGTTGCTGGCGTTTTGTTGTTGTTGTTGTGCCTGCTGCCTGTTGCATGTTGCTGTTACATGTTGTTGTTGTCTGCACGCTAGAGGTGTTATTTTTATGGCTTTATAATGTGGCTCTCTTGTTATACTTGTTGCTGTGATAATGTTGCTGATGTGCTGCTGCTGCTGTTGTTGTTGTTCTTTTTGTTGTTGTTGTTGTTGTTGTAGCTGTTGTTATTGGTGACCCGTTACAAGGCACATCAATCAATCAACTGACTCTGTATGCAATTAACAGAAAGGACGACGAAATGAGGTGAAGCCGTTGAAATTGAGAGATATAAAGATAGTAAGAGGGAGATAAAGCGAGAGAAAGAGAGAGAAAGGGAGAAGAAAGTAATCAACAGAGAAAAAAGAAACAAAGTAAACATTTAAAGCTATCTAGAAATAGTTATGGTATTTATTTAGAGTTTTGCCTGCTTAGCAAATCATGATCATGATCATCATCATCATCATTTAGATCTAGATCATTAACAGTGCTGTCAAACAATTGTTTCACCGCTTCCGTTTGTGCCACTTTTCATTGCACAATTTGGTTTATCTCCATTTGAATTCGAAATTATTGTGATTATTTCAGACTCGATGCTGTTGTTGTTGCTGTTGCTGCTGCAGCTAGTGCACCTGTTGCCGTTGTGCTAGTTGCTGTTCTTGTAATGCAAACGGCAACCACTTGAGACACTTGCAAAGATATTACCGTCAGTTTTATTGGTTCATTTGTTGAGCTCTTTGTTTAGCATACAAATGTTAATTGTTAGTGTTGATGCAGCTGCAGTTGGCAGTGATTGCTGTTTGTTGTTGTTGTTGTAGTTGCTGTTGCTCAGTTTGCTCAGCACACTTTTGATGATCAAGTTCGTTGCCTAAGTCTTTCGTTTAGGCTCATCTTTATTTGGGTCAATGCTGTTGTTGTTGTCGCTGTCGCACCCAAAAATGTTGCCAAGTTGAAGGCGGTGGCAGACAGTCTGACAGTCAGACAGTCAGACATAGCAGCAAATCAGTGGCATGCATCGTAAACACGCAATCCAAACAGCAACAATAACAACAACGCACGTGAGCGTTGAACAATGAGCTTAACATTTACTTCGATTTCGGAATGCGTTGGATTAGTACTATAAAAAAAAATAAAGTCTTGCATAAAGTGCGCTCACTCAACTGTTTTAATGGCCATATAAAAAAGCACAGAAACAGAAATCATAGTAACAACAACAATAATAATAATAACAATAATAATAAAACTGAAACTGAAACTGTAAGAAAATCCCATTTTTGGGCCTCTCTAAGCCAGCAAACAACCCACAGTTTGATCTCAAAACTCAACTCAGCTCAACTCAACTCAAGCTCTACATTTATTACACATGTTTTTTATAGCTATCTCCCTCTTTCACTCTCTTGCCTCCTTCTTGCTCTGTTCGTTTGCTTGACCTTCAAAACGCACCAAGAGATCAAATATGTGTTTTTGTGTGTGTATCGAAATACACGCCCCTAAGAAAAAAACGGCAGGCAGCCTCCCCGAAAAAGTGATTTGAGTTCTTCACGACAGACAACAGACGCAATTCATCAAAGTTGTTGTTGCTGCTGCTGCTGCTGCTACTGGGCAGTTGTTTTTGTTGCGATGGCCCAAAGGCAACATCAGCAACAAGTAATAATATTTGCGCAAAGTGTTAAGGCCACAAAAGCGCAGACAGCAGTCAACAGTAGCAACAAAACGGCAACAACAGTAGACAGTGGCAGCAACACAGTAGCAGCAACACACACATACACATACATACAGCAAGGAGGCACGACAACAACAACAACTGTACAGGATCAAGAGGCGGCTGGCTTAGACGACAACGTTTTGTTTTAATTTACTCGATGCCGCCGACAACAACATTGTTGCTGTTGTTGCTGTTGTGTTGTTTCCTGTTTAGATAGTTTTTGCGATTTGATGTGATACACCTTCATGTGGCACAACAACAACAACAACAACAACAACAACAACAACAACGAAGCTGTACAGCATTTGCTGGGGCATCCACTTTGATGTACGTACACTTTGAAATGTTGTTGATGAGTACGCCAGATATTTTAAGATTGCAGCAACAACAACAAATGCGGCGACAGCAACAACAACAACTACTGCTCGCGTTGGTGTTGCTGTTGTTGCTAGCAGCTCTCTCTGGCAGCAACCCTTGCTATGAGTCTGTGTCTGTCTGTCCGTCTGTCTGTCTGTCTCGTACTCTTACTCTGACTTGACTCTGACTCTGGCTTATATAATAAATTTAAATGCACTCCTGCCTGGACACTAGCATGGACAGCCGGCCAGTGGGACAGTGGGACGGATGCAGCTAGCATTTCAAGCTGTTTGAAGCCCCACTCGGCTAGTTGAAGGCGTTGCGGCACAGTGACACCAAGTCAAGAAAACTTAAGGCACTTCTAAATTAGTAAAAATTTTAAATGAAAGAAAAATTTGTATTATAATATTCTAAATTTTAGTTAAGTGGTTTACTTAATTAAGTTTTTTCTATTTACAAAATTTTCAGACTTTTGCGTAATAATCTGTTTGCTTCACTGTGCATGGTTCACTGTTACTTGGCTTGCTTGTTGCACTTATTGCTGCTGCTGTGGTTCTGGTTGTTGCTGTTGGCCTGTGTGGCTTGTGTTAAGCTGACACTTAGCTAGCGACTAAAAGATATTCATTAAAATTGCCATGAGCAATTGCATAACTTATGTGTAACAACGGCAACAGCAGCAAAGCAAAAGAGACACAGATAGTGGGAGAGAGCGAGAGGAAGAGACAGAGTTGCCGAAAATAAAAGCAGCATAGATTTAATTAAGTTTAGTGTAGCCAAACAATTAAATCAATTAAGCACATATCGTACGTGTAGACTGAAAGCCTGAAAGCAACACCAACAATGCTGTCCCTGAGATTCTAGAAATATACAAGCCACAAGGGGGAGGGGGGGGAGAGTTTTGGCCTGGTTCTGGGCTCTTTGGACTAGCGACTCTGCATTGACGCTGCGTTGACGCCCAAAAGGCCAAGTCACGGCCGCCAATGGCAATTATAGAGCATAAAACATCGATAATCATAATAATTAAGCATGACTCGACAGAATGTTGCTGCTGCTGTTGCTGCTGCTGCTGCAACTTGCAACACACAGAAGCGGCAGAAGGTTGACAGTAGAACAGCTCAAAAAAGATTACAGAGCTTATGAAAACTGGCCAACAACGATGATGCATCAAATTGGGGTCTCAGCTCAGATCGCAGCTCTTAGAGTGGAAATCTATTTAATAATAACTAAACACCAGACTGCACATAAATTGTTATTAATTAAAGGCATTTTGGATAAGTATTTGAGGCTGCAACTCACAAACTCAAACTGAAATTCACATGATTTGTGTGTTTAGAAAGTATTCTATGCACACTCACCTACTCTACACGCTCCTCTCTGCACTCTCCCCTCTCTTTCTCTCTACAATCATTATCATAAGACCAGTTACACAAGCGTCACGAAGTATCTAAAGAACTTAAAGAACCTAAACCTCGATCATTGATCTATAAATTCAGTTCTTTTGCTTTTGTTGTAAGCAGCTCGAACCATAAACTCAAACATAAATAGTAGTAAACTTTGTAATAAAAGCATAAAGCACTTCAAAACTGTTTTCAAATCATTTATGCATTTTTGGTATATTTTTGTAGATTTTTTTTTCGATTCTCTGTTGTTTATTTTTGGCGCTTTTGTAGCACAGTTTTTTATTTGTTTTGGGACACTATTGTTCTGCAGGGCTATTAATGTCAAAACTACTGTTAAAAGAGACAGAAAGAGATAGAAAGAGACAGCAAACATTAACAACAATTGGCAATTTGCTTTAATTGTGTTGACAACACAAAAAGCAAAAAGCTTTGAATATTTTGCAGACAATGAAACAAAGTTAAGTTTTGGTTCTTTTTTATCTCACTTTTTCTTTTGGCAAATGGTAACACGAACAATGATCATCACAATGATGATGATGATGATGACGATGATAATGATTGAACACAGTAGCCAAATATAATGCTGTTTGTTTAGTAGATAAATCAGAGTTCTTCGGCTTCAAAGAAATTTTAGAAAAAAATAATATAGTGAATGGTTCTTCCACTTTTCCATTTTGCACTTCTTGGCTAATTGAGCCCAACTTTCTGAAGTAATCTACATTTATTTGAGTGTAAAACCTTAGAAAGCATTTTCACTTTTTCACCCATTTCAAGCATGATTTGTTTTAATTTTCATAACATTTTTTTTTTTTCGATAATTTAATTTGCGCAGATTTTCTCTTTTTTTTTGTCTGTACGTTTAAAAATTTCCCTGACGCTTTTCATGTGCAAAGTAAACGGTTTTTATATATGTATATATATATATATATATGTATGTACAACGTTTGTTTGTTTCTTCTTTCATTGCAGTTTTCATTATTTCGCTGAATTTGTCATTTGTCAACTTTTCTTTTAATAACCAACACGTTCAACTGGCCAAGTTGCTGTTGTTGTCGTTGTTGTTACTGTTGCTGTGCATTTGAGCAAAACCACAAGAAATGGGGGACAAAGCACAGAACAGCTGACAAACAAAGAAAGAGATAGAGAAAGAGGTAGATAGAGTGAAAGAGAGAGAGGTAAACTTGAACTAATTGTTTGGAAAGTCTTTCGACTGTCCCTAACCAATCATCATGTCTCTGGCAATATAATTTAGCCATAACATAACTGGAGCATGAAATACGATAATAAAAAGTCTGACTAACTAATAGCTCTATAGAGTCTATAAAAGAAAACCATATCGTTTCATTTAAATATTTCCTGACAATAATTACAAACAGCAATCGATTGTTGTTCGTCACTTCGAAACGATTAACGATCATTTGTTGTTCCGGAAATCTTAAAGTTTGCCTGACAAATAAAACTCATCGATTGCGAATGGCTTTTTAATTGATGGGCAAATAATCCGCCGTAATCCATAATTCGCAATTGTATGACTTACCACTTAAGTATGACTGATCTGTCGCCTTATTGAAGCATCAAATATTGTTGGTTAAACACTGAAAGCAGAACAAAGATATACAAAATCGATTAGTTTTATGTTGAAGCACAAATATTGACCTCTTATAGAGAGAAAGAGAGAGATAAAAGCTTTACAAAGCAGACAAATTTGCATACCAGCTGAATTCCAGAACAAAGCTAATGAATATGGCACCTGTTTAGCAACAATAGAAACGAGTCACAGTCACCGTCACCGTCACAGTCACTGTCACTGTCATCGTTACCGTCACAGTCACAGTCAAACAGTGGGTGATTGAGCAAAGAGCAAACTTTAGCGGAAGTTTTATATTTTTTTTTTTGCGCTGACCAAACAGTTTACAGTTAACAGAAAAACCGTTTAAGATGAAAGATGAGGCATTGAGGAGGCCCAGAGGGGAGTTGAAGGTACAGAAATCAAGCCCAACGCTTGTGTGTCAAATGCGCTTAAAATGCAAACAAAATATTTCAGTAAAATGAAAAAAAATAACAGCGATTTAAAACGCAAAGAATAAAATTAAAAAACAGAATTTAAAGTAAGAACAAACCGGTTACAGCATAAGAAGCCAAGAACCGGTTGGATTTAAGCTTCATATACATGAATATAATATAGTATATGAAATATATACATATATAAATTTACTTTAGATTGGCACACAAACAGAATATTAGCATGTGTATGGGGAATACATCTGCTAACATAAAGCCTGATTCTGTAACATTGCCCTGTTGATCAGTTCAACTGGAAATGTTGAAATCTGACTGACAAACAAATTAATTTCAATTAAATGTTGATTGAAGTTTTATTTGAAATTCGTTGTGAACCGGCAAGTGATAAAGATCTAAACAGTTGTGGCCCCTCAAGCTCCCCTCGCTCTCTTTGTCTCACTCTCGGACTGACAGGCGTGAAGTGAAACAGCAACAACAACAACAACTGGCTTAATGCTGCTGGCCATATACATATATATTCAAGCTTATACTCCACTCGTACTTATTAAATAAGTCCGAAAACTACAGCTTGAAAATGAAAAAAAAAACCAAAAAAAAATCCCGCAAAACGGCACCAAAAATCGCAAAGTTATTGCCTGTCAGCCCAAGTGACGGCTGCCCAATCTTGTGGTCCATGTCTCTTCTCTCTTACCGCTGCCCACTCCCCACTTCCCACTCCCCGCTTAACTCTTGCCTCAGCGTTTTTGTATAAGCGCAGCTTATTGAAAAGTCTTCCGCTTTTTGAAAATTACATGAACTGCAGTTTAGTAGTGCCGAGAAGGTGTTGCCGAGCTGCAGTTGGCAGTGGTAGTAGATAAGCAATCGGCAGTGGAAGCGGCGGCGGCGGGTTTTGGGTTGCTGCTAATCACAAGGTGCCTGACCGCCTGTCCATTGATTTATTGGCAAATTTCAAGTTAACACTTTTTCCTAAATTGAGTTATTTATTTCTACTTGCCACATGCTGCACGCTGCATGCTGCATGCTGCGGCTGCTGTTTTTGCTGCTATCATTTCACAGGTCGTCACGTACGAAAAAAAGAGAAAAAAACCTGCAGTAAACCTAGTTGGGGGTAAAGGAGGGCTGAAACGCGTCTATCCATTTAGATTTATATGCATAGATTTTGGCAGTCGTGTTAATGAAGTTGCTGATTTATGTTCTCACGGAAAATGCACGGGGAAATGGAAAAATTCTCGTTTAATTTTGATTTGAATGCGCCACACCAAAAGAGAGCTTTTCAATGCTTATCGATAATTGAGTGCAAATCGAAACAGCAAACAACAGTCTGGCAACTCTGTAGTGTTAAGTAACGTTACAAATGCCGCTGCTGCTGCTTCTTCTTCCTAATGGCCATAAAAATCTTCCGTATGTGCGAAATGATAATTTTTACCGCAAAATAAAACTGTTTAGCTTATTACCCGGAAAATTGAAGGTGAACTTCACATGGTGACGAGTAGCTTGGCTTTTCCTCAACGTCGTTTTCCTATTTCCCATAGCCAAAAACCGTT
Source organism: Drosophila tripunctata (assembly GCA_035047385.1). NCBI lineage: Eukaryota > Metazoa > Arthropoda > Insecta > Diptera > Drosophilidae > Drosophila > Drosophila tripunctata. The sequence goes on from JAWNPS010000288.1 coordinate 1,636,300, forward strand.
AACCGTAAACCCAACAAACGGCGTCATTGCCAAGTGCGAAAATGGCGCAAAAAACGCAGAAAGCAAACGCAACAACAAAGAGTGAAAGAGAAAGAGATAGAGAGAGACAGAGACAGATGCTACCACATATGTAACTGAAACTGCAAAATCAACAGACTTAATTATGTGCATTTAATGTTTTAATTAATGTTTTCTAACTATTGAACAGCAAGCGAAACAGTGAAAGTTATTAACATTCAACCACAAATCGCAATAAATGAAAGAGACAGTTGACAGTTAACATAGTAAAAGAGAGAAAGAGATGCAGCTGCTAAAGCTCATATAAATTAAATTCAATCTTTCAAATGAGTCGTATATGAGCTGCAAACTTGTTGTGCGTGCTGTGAGTATTTGCAAGCACTCAAACTATTCATTTACTAAGTGTGTTTGATGTGTGTGGGCTACACACTCACACTTGACTGAGTGTATTTACCCCGCCACCTCCCTCCCTGTTTTGGCAGGTGAAATTGAATTTAGCGGGATTTATCAATGAAAGTGCGATTGCGATTGATCGTGGGAAGAGGTTAACTTATTGTCTGCCTTATATAGTTAAGTGTAAACGGCATTACCATTTTAAAAGTTTTCGCATTTCCTCAAGAGTTTACAAATTATTACTGTAATTCCTTTTGAAAGCCCCTCGCCGCATAACTAGTAGCTCTAGCTCTTAAGAGTTTTAAGCCCAACTTCCGCAAAGCCCGTATCACATTTAACCTCAAGTTGTCATTCTGATACTCTGATTTGCCATAAAAATATTCAAATATATGCTGAGTAGTTATTTCATTGATTCACAATATATCACGGTCAACAGCTAATTCAAAATTCGATTTTATACAAATAAAATTAACTTTGGTTATTCCACAATTTGGCTTTAAAACAAACCAATTTACACAAGCTTAAAATATGATATCTTTAGACACTTAACTAACATAATAAATATGATTTGTAATATGCTTCATTGTTTATATTACTAAGCTCTTTTTTCTCTTTTTGTCACCGATGTTTTAATTAATAAACAAAACGAAATGAAATGAAACGAAACTTTATAAATAAATGAAGAAATTTGCGCTATGCTTTGAACCTTTCTCTCCATCCCAATTTGGAGCTTACATAATTCCAGAGCAGAGTGCAAATTTCTATTCGCGGTTTGCCATAATTTAATGACAGCTCTTTATGGGCCTCTAAAAACTGAAACCTGCCCCGGGGTTGGAATCCACGCCTCCTCTAAACACTCGTTTCCATCCATACAATTTGAAGACTTTCGCTTTCTTCGGCGCTGCGCAGGAAGACGACGCTTTTCGCAGGCATCTCAAAGATTTTCTAACAGACAGTCAATCGCAAAAGTATTCGCTTGCTAGCAATTAGCGGTCGAATTGCCAAACATGTATACAAATAATAAATCTAAAACTAATAAAATTAATACAAATATGCAATGGCAGCAACAGCAACAACAACCACAACAACATGTTGCATGTACGCTGTAATGTGGCTAATGCAACCGGTTGCTGCCCAGCCGAAAAACTGCAACAACAACGACGACTTTCCATTTTCAAATGCTCTTTTGCAGCCTTGCGCCGGCAACTGGCAACTGCAACTGGCCGCGGCAGCAACATCGACAACTTTTCATTTCGTTTTTCACGCGGCGCATGCCAAAAACAAAAATCCACACACACACAAAGACACACACATACCAAATAAAACAAAACAAAAAAAAAAGAATAAAATAATAATAAAAAAAAAACGACCGAAAACTGCAAAAATGTTTATAGCCATGTGAAGGGTACTTAAACTTGGTCTTTAATCTCGTAACGCTCGTAGCTCGTAACTCTGCCGAATACGCAACAAGTTTATATATTAACAACAGTTAAGTAGGGGAAATAGTATAAGAAATTCAATATTTTCTATATATAACTATAATTAAAAATAGTTGTTAATTGATTTTGCAACTAAAACAATATTTTTCTGCTTGTTTTGAAATTATTTTTTCAATAAAACATTTATTTTATTTAAAAGCAGATTTTAAAATAATTCTCTAAACTTTTTTATATAAAAATACACAAATTTTAAATACATTAATAAACTTTAATACACATTTAAAAATACAAAAATTCTAAAAGAATATTTGAAACGCATTTATATTATTTAGTTATTTTATAATTTTATTATTTACGCATATTTAAATGAAACTGTTATATTTGTATTTTCTATACCTATAAATACGTAGCTGCGCTTCTATCACATTTTGATTTGTTGTTAATAACAAATATTTGCATTTAATTAAGTTAATTAGCCCATTAACTGTTGGCATTCAAGTTGAATCTACATTTGCATAATCCCCCCAAAGTGGTTGGTTGGTTGGTTGGTTGACCCTAAAGCGTATACAAACTTCGACACATCTCGAATACAAATACAACTTGGCCATTTTGGAGAATTGAAAACTGAAAACTGAAACTGCTAGCTGATGTCTGCGCGCTGTCTACGCAGCTGGAAGTCCCCGTCCCAGTCTCAGAGTCAGTTGTAGTTGCAGTTGCAGTCGTAGACTTGACTCCCCTCTCTCCCCCCACCGACTCCGTAAGCCGCTCTTTGCTTCTCTATTTATTCAATTCCCCAAGTCGCAGTTGTAGTTGTAGTTGTAGTCTTCGGGGCGAAGACCTGGCATCATACTTGAAGTTAAAGTCGCAGTTGTTGTGTAGTCAGTGTTGCCATTTCAGCTAATTTATAGCTAATGTAAGCAGTTTTACAATTCGCAACATTTGGCTAGTTAACTAAATAACCTAAAAGACAGTTGAGTTGCTAATTTTTCTACATAATATAATATCTTAAAAAAAAATGGAATTCTTTCAAATCTGCTAAGAGTTTTAAAGAGCTATTGATCTGCGTACACAACCTAAAGTATAGTAAACTAACATAAAACCTAAAAATGTTTTCAAAATTCGCTATTTTGTGGCATTCCAAACATTTAAGCCCAGTAAATTTGAGGCAACACTAGTTGCAGTTGCAGTTGCAACCGCAGTTGTTGTCGTGTGGCAAGTGCTGCAATGTTGACAATTTTAGTTGGTATTTGTTGTTGCTATTGTTGTTGTTGTTGCTGACGTAGTACTAGTAGTTTGTTGCTGTTGTTTGCTGCTATTGACCGGTCTTTGCCTTTCACGAGAGACCAAGATTGGGGCATGGTTATTAGTGGGCGTAATGTTGCTTGCTGTTGTTGCCACAGCTATTGCTACTGGTTGCTGTTGTTGCTGGTTGCATTGCCACAAACGACGCTTTTGCTTTCCACAGCCACAATAATTGTCGATTGCCTTTTTTGGGTCTGCACAGCGGAAACGTTGCTGATTGCACTTGCAGCAACAGTCGTTGCATGTGCCACGTTTTGTGGCATTATAGTATTTGTTAAACAGTTTTGACTACTACGACTACGATTCGATTTGCTTTTATCCACAAAGAAGAAGAAAAACGGAAGCCACAGGCAAATAACCAACAACAAATAACAAACAACAAACAAATGTTGATGAGTCAAGCATAAAAATTCTATAGACGCATATTGGCGTGGCAAGCAGTGTTGCCGGAGTGCCGTGGAGTGAGTGTAGAAGTGAGTGTCTGGCCCCTCCCCCCAAAGGCCCCCTTTCATGCAAATCGTGAATGTACTTCCGTTCATTTTAAAGATGACGACAACAAACAGCGACGACAATGGGCCAAACTTAAAAGTTGGTAGCACAATTCAAAATATGGCTTAAACGAGCGGAAACAATTTAGGCGCTTGTTAAGCTCAAGTGAGAATTATATAGCAGATATAGTTCGCAATTTGCCCTTGGTAGGATTTTGTTAGAATTTTTTAAAATATAACAAATAAATTCAAGTGCATTTTATTTACAACTTTTGGGTTTAAAAATTCATTTTTGTTTCGGTAAAATTACAATTTCCATGCTAAAGAAATTCCAATTAAGAAACTAGACCTTTTTCTCCTTACAAGTCTGAGGTCTTTGGGCCTTTTTGGAGTGCATTTTGTTTGCCTCCTGGCCATTTATCATGTTTGGGAACACACGCTTTTAGCCCGCGGCGAGGCACAAAACATAAACAACATTAAATAAAACTAACAAGAACGCAGCTTGATGCTTACTTTTGGTGTACACTGTACACTGTACACTCTATGCAGTGTCTAATGCAGTTTTTTGACCTTTTTGGTACCATTAACAACAAGTGTTAACGCTAACATTAGGCCAACAGCAACCGTTAATTTTAACAGCAGCAGCAAAACTGCAAACAAATGTTTACAGTGCGTTGATCTAAGTCTTTTGACAACGTCATCAAAGTTGTTACCATTGTTGTTGCTGTTGTTGTTGTTGTGCACATATATTTTACCGTTTGTCAGCTGTCATATGTGTTGTTGTTTCTTTGTTGTTGCTTTGTTAATTTGTTATTATATTGACATCAATTTGTTGATGATTTTTGAATGAATCTTATGGCTGCGGGCACTTAATAATTTATTATGGTTAGATCTGCATTTTTAGCTGTCACTGTAAAGTGTTGCCCCCAAGGAAGAGTGAATGAACCCAAAAGCTACACCAAATCTTAATGAAGCAACAACTTTTTTTGGTTAAACACCAGTTTTATATAGCCAAATGGTTTAGCTGGTCACACTTGCAGCAGATTTCAACAGTCTGGCAACTCTAAGAGCTCAATAGCAGTTATTTAAAGCGTAAAATATAGTTTAAAATACAATTTCGCTAAAAAATCCCTTCGGTTATGACAAGTTTTATTCAAAATTTAACAGAAATTCCAAGTTTTAAAATGACTTAAATTTGTCAGCTGCATTTGCAGTGTTGGTTAATGCTTTCGTAGCTCTTCCACCTGTTTGCTTCTAAGTATTTTGAAGCATTATCATTATCGAAAGCCATCGCAATGCGCAATGCGATGCCAAATACGTGAGGCCTGAAACATTCACGCAATTTCCTGTACACTTTGCGGTCCTCAGCAATGTACTCGTACTACTATCGGCATAATCGTGGCAAGTAGTTTTGTATTTAAGTTTTTTGTTTTTGTAGTTTTGGCATGCGGATCGCATTTTCAGAAAACGTAAACAGACAACGAAATTTCTTGTTAATTACGCCACTTGGTAGTAAGTAGCATTAACACATTTCCCTGTCATCATTCTGCTGACCCAATTTTTGCGCCAACTGAAATAAGCGACTAACTGCAGAAAAAAAAAAACAAAAACAAAAACGGGGAAGCGACTTTTGAAATTAAACAATTCCATTTTAATTCTGCTCTTGTCAGTTATATATTTATATATATATATTTTTTTCTGGTAACGCTGACAGCCCAAAAGGGAAACAAAAAGAAAATAAAATGCCAATTGGCCAGCATTATAATTAAATGCCAAAGCAATTTCTGGAGCATGCACACAAATTGGGGTTAACTTGGCCAAAAAAGAAAATTAAACTAAAGTCGAGCAGAAACTGCAAGTGATAATGCCTTTGATCGTGTATATAATACATATACCTAAATGAACTTGACCGAGCTGAAAAACGATCTGGCAACGGATTTCCTTCAAACAGTTGGCCAACACACAAACTGAAGGCCAAATACTTGAATGAAAATGTATCTAAATTGTTTGCTATTTGGTAACACGATTCACACGCTTTTTTGGCTGGCGCATCATCAGCTCCAAAAGCAAACAGCATTATCATTATCATTAGCTCAATCATTAACGTAATCATTACTTTGTGCTGAGGGCAATTAAAAAACGAGAGCGAAAGTAAAGCATTTAACAAGTTAACAAATACTCAAAACTACAGAAATTAAGACAATAAACAAATAAAACTTACACTTAATTCAATTGTAAGCTTTCGCTGAACAACAACAACAACAAAACATACAAAAAATTGAATTACATTTTTACAAGCTAATGAAATTGAGTGAAAATTGTTATTGTTCATGCGAAAACCTAATTAAATGCAAATTGTTGTGGGCAGTTTAATGATACAGCTGCAGTCCATCTCTCTCTTTCCCTCTCTCTCTTCCCCTTTCCCGCTCTCTTTTTAGGCTGAAACTCAATTAATCTTTGGTCATAAAAAATCATCCAGTGTCATGACTTTAATTACTTTATTACCAGAAGCCTCCCCCTTTAATTTTGTTTTGGTTTTTTTTTTTTTTTTTGGCCAAAAGTGGTCTGCATTCCTTTTCGGCCCGCACACTGCTGATATATGGCCTAAAGTTGCGGCTCTGGCAACCGACTTGTGGGCTGGCATTTGAGGCGGTTTTAGCGGTACTTCGACTTATGAGGACCCACAACAAAAAAAAGCAGAGCCAAAAATTAACCAAAGACAAATCGCTTACGCCCCACGGGAACCAGCTCATATGAGCAGCATAACAATTTAATATAACATTTTGTACATATATAAACACAGAGATACTCAATCTTATTTATAAGCTAACTGGCTGAGCAAAATAATTTAATTTATAACTAAGACGCTGGCAGCTGCGCACAGTGGTACGAGCTTGATTGAAATTCACTCTAATTGTTTTATGGCCAAGATAACAAAATTGTAATCAAAAGATCAGCTAGACAAGATTGGATAATATATGTATACTATACACCAACCTAACTACTGCTTTATACACAACATACCCCGTAAACTGCATTACTAACGGGTATAAAATGCTCAGCATGTACTCTAATGAATGCGTTTGCTTTGTTGCAACTGCTGAGCAAAAGTTAGCTCACAAGTGTGTGTATTACAACAACAAAAAAAATTAATTAAAAAAGCAACTATAAAACTGGCAAGTATGTTTTTTTTTTTGGCTAGAAGAAGCAGCAACAGCAGCAGTACGAGAAAGCGCAGAAAGTGAGTAGAGAAATGTGTACATTATTATTATTATGACTTCAATATGAGTCAGCCCCCAAAGAGTTGGATTCTACGTGAGTTGCACACAAAATCAAGGCCAGAATATGCTACAAAGCCGCCAAAGTCTTACCAATTGATTGCCAAGCGAGAGTACCGACAGAGAGAGAGAGAGAGGAGAAAGAGAGTGAGTGAGAGAGAGTAAGTGGTAGAGAACTGACCCACTGCTGGCAGTTAAAAAGCGTTAGAATTGTATCTCGTTTAACTCGCGTTGGCTAACTGTGGCAAGACCTCAATAACAATATCAATAGACTCTTGGAGAGTATAGAGAATGCTGCTACAGCAGGTGAATTACTGCTGAAAAAGCTACTGCCTCTAGGCACATCAAATTCGGCATATTAATTATTGTTGTTTCTTTTTGCCCAATTTGCATAATTAGCGTACATTTTTGTTGTTGTTGTTAGCCATTTAACAGCGCTTCTTTAATCACCTTTTAAGTGAGAGTTAAGTCTTATTATTTTTGGACACAGCACAACGCAACTGTGAGGCGAAAGTCTGTACAAACTTACATACAAATGTTCATAGTATTATAAAGACACTTAAGCTACAGTTGAGCACACTGTGACAGAAGAATGTCTGCGAAGAATTGTAGCAGTCTTAAGTGCAGCGCAATCAACGTTCAATCAACTTTTGCAAAAATATTTATGAACTGAAAACGGATTTATGAAAGGAATGCACTTATTAGTGAAGAAGTTGGAAAACTCTACAGAAATTTAAATAGGGAAGTGTAGGGTATATATATAAGGGGGATTCTTCAGAAGCATAAATCCACAAGCTAGAGGAAGCATAGAAAAATCTATATTAAAATTTGTATTTTCTAAGCTTAGAGTGTTAAACCCACTCAGCAAATGCACAAGCCCACATGTGTAGGGTATATGCTTTTCTGAGCAACTGTGGAATGTGCCACAGCGGCAGCATCAACAAACAAACGGTAACAGTTTCAACAACAACAACAACAACAGAAGCAACCTATTGAAATTGAAATGCAGTTCAACAATCTAACAACAATGACGACGATTATAATTTTCCGGTCGCTCTGGATGTTGCAGGTGGCAGTTGAGGCAAGTGGTTGTGGTTATGGTTGTGGCAGACAGTGTGGAATCGGCCTAACACTTTATCAACTGATGGTAGTTGCAAATATTTACATGCAGCTAACGATAAGCTAACCCAAACTGCCAAGATAAGAGCTGATAATACATTTATGGCCACAAGTTGCCATAGATAAACCCTCAGCAGATGGAAAAATGGAAAAAAAAGAGAAAATCTTTTTGTGGTTTTTAGTCGCACAAAAGCGATCTTAACCGGGAAGCAATTCCATGGGTGTTACAACTGGCTTGGGCAGCAGCAGCTACTTTTACTTAAAACTAGCTTGCATAATGCACTAGCTATACAAACACACACCTAGAGAGATGCAACTGCAGATACAGATACGAATGCAGCTATAGCTGCAGCAGCTGCTATAGATACAGATACAGATACACGCCCCAAATAATGCGACAAAGCGACGCGTTAAGCGCTAATTCAAACAAATTGCAGCATAAGTGCATTATAAAAGGCAGAGGAGTAAATACACATACGCTCTGTGTGACAGTGTGACCATGCGACAAAACAGTGGACAGTGTGACAGCAAAAGAGCATGAGAGAAAGAGAGAGAGGTAGAAAGAGAGTGAATGCAACTTAAAATGCTGCATAAAGAATGCAGATGATAAATTGCCACAGCATAAAATGTGGGCTGACAAAGCACAGTGGTTAACGCTTAGCATACAACTTTAAATAAAATTTAAAAAAATGTATAATATGAACTTGAGACCAGTAGAAAAGGAAAACAGCAATTTTAGTATAATTTTAAGTATATATATATATATATATATATAATTTAAAAATTTAAATTAAATATTTAATTTATCCCCATATCTGAAAATAACATAGATTTGCTTCAGAATTCAGCCATATAATATTTTTAGTGTGCCCATCTCATATGGTAGTATTTATGAATATGAATTTAAACAAATTCTATGGGCACACTTGATTTTCTGTATGGATGAAATCTAAAACTAATCTGCATTTGTTTCAAAAGTCGAGTTAAAGTGTCAATTTGATTGATATTTTCTGTGTTTTCCCCAATTCAAGCAACGAATCTTGCTTCAAAGTTTTTATTTTCATCATTTCTTAAACGAATGCTTATTATTTAACAAATATTAATAAGACAAATTAGACTTCAAAATCGATAGACCTAACTATATGCTAATAAAAAGAAAAGATAATGGACTTCAAGTTAAACGCATTCATTCCACTTGAATACATATGGAGAATGAAATGAATGCCCCATTTTGTTCAAATGAGATTGCATTTTGTACTATTTTCATGCATTGATGATGATGAGCCACCCCACTGTGCAGCAAGTGTTTTGCTGCTGTCTTTTTGTTGTTGTTGTTGCTGTTGTTGTTGTTACTGTTGTTTGGCTGCTGGGAGTGCAACTAATTTGATTAATGATAAGCTCAGCTTAACTGACGACGATTGTGATTCATTATGTGCGCACATCCAGCACACTTAGCGCAAAAGATACAGATACAGATATAGATATAGATACTAGAAACTAGATACAGAGGAGGAGGGGCCAGAAATGCGAATAGTATTCGAATCGAGTGCCAAAAGAATGAACATTATTTTATTAGCTAAACAACAAGTGTCCGTTGTATTTATGAACAGTGAGTGCGTTTCATATGCTGCCACTGCTGCTAAATTGAATTTCGTGCTGCGTTATCTATGAGATACAATTTACAATTATGCCACAATTGCAATTCAGTTTGCCATGTGCGCTGATTACAGCCAATGAGCAATTTCCTTTGTAGCCAACTGGCACGCCATAGTCGTTGTTAGATCCATCATAAATATATATATATCCATATCTATATCTATATGCATACTTATACCAACCAACCCGTCACAGCCACTTGGCCACTTGCCTCATTTGGGTCAAAATGAACAGATCTAGTTCTATGAATGCGTCTTCTCTTATGTGAACTCAATATTGAATATGCATCTCTTTAGCGTGATCGTTGCTTATTAAAGAGAGTATTGATACGGTATTGAGAGTAGCTATGCACGCTAGATGGCGCCAGTGCTACTTTTACCGGCTATGTTGTGGAGAAATTTCTTAGATTGCATAACTTTTGTGTTTGCTATCAGTCGATTGTCATGAAATTTTCAGTTTAGTTTAAGAATTAACGCAATTCCTTAACTGGTTTACCAAACAGCTGCAAAATTAGTTTATTATTAAACAGTATATTATATCTGTAACATAGCTATTGTTTATAATGTTATAGTGTGTCTGTTTGTTGTTGTGGGTGGAGAGTGTTTGTGTTTAAGCCAAATTGAGTGTAACATTGTGAAAAGCAAAACAACGTTAGCCAAATTGCTACCCTATTTCTGTGTATTTTGTACCCATATTGCTGTCCTGCTCTTCCTACTCTTTAAACTTCTTCAGTTCCTCCTTCTGTTATTGTGTTTAGTTCTTTCGCTTTTCCTTTTGCAACTTCTCCCGCTCCTGCTTGAGCTTTTCGCGCTCCTTTTCCTGCTCCTCAAGACGCTTCAGTTCCTCCTTTTCCCAAATCTCGAACTCCTCGCGCTCTTGGGTCAACTTGACCAACTCGGACATTTCGGCATCAGAGATGCCCACATCGATGTCCTTCTGCATGAGTTCCACCTCTCGAGCCATGGCCTCCTTGGCCTTGCGACGTCGCACCATCAGCTCCTTGGCATCCTTTACGGCCTTCGCACGCTGCTCTCGCTCCTCCTTCTCCAGCTTTCGACGCTCCTCCTCGCGTGCAAACTCCTCCATCTCATCCTCGGTATAGGGATATTCGGGTATGGTGTAATTCATGGTCGGATGACCCGAGCTATAAGCCAGAGCAATGCTGCCAACGAGTGCCAGAATGCCGCTAAATAGTATCATATTGTATTTGGAATTCTTGGCATGCCAATGCTTCATAAAGTCCCCCTCCGGTTTGGGCAGATCACTGAAGACCGCATGGGTGCCGCCACTTGGAAAATAGCCGGGCTTCAGCTGCGGCTTCGGTGGCTCCTTCATGCAATTGGATGAAGTGGCCGGTTTTGCGGCGTACTTTCGGGTTATATAAATCAAATTATTCAATCGATTGCCGCGTACTACAATCGAATAGAGTCCGAGGTTAATAGGCTAACAGGGGTAATAGCATCGTACTTACGGGACAGCCGCGTTGGTGTGGCCATCAGTAGTCTGGACATAATGTTGCCACTTATTTGATGAGCGTAGAATTTGATAACTTATCGTTAAATGTGTGACTGATAAAACTATGAATCTCCAATTTGACAAGAAACTCAAAAAATCAAAGATTTTCCAAGCGTTACTTGGATTTCTGCTTTCTATTCGATTGCCTGATATCTAGAAGGTAACAGTATGAAATCTAGTCATCAGAATGGGAAGTTTAAGGAACTGTATTTTTTTAATTTTCCTATTGTACGAAATTCTAAAAAAATTTTCATGTTTTACTTTAAAAAAGATCCTTTGATAGCACTTTCTTCGCCCGTAACTGTACATTTCACCCACTTTTTGGGGCACTCACGCACCACAATTCCAATAAAGAAACCAAAACAAACAAAAGTTCTTGTAAATTTACCTTAAGCATCCATTTGGTAGTGATAAGAAACAAACCACTCGGCCCAAAAGACATGTAAAACAATTTACACAACGGTTAACATGTACGTACGTATGTACTTCGTACCTCTGCCAGAAGAAGGTGACCAAGTCGTAGAAGCAGCGGGTCTTATCTCTGTAGATACCAGTGGAGAGTGGGAGAGAGCGAGCAGATGAAACAGCAGCAGCTGAGTGTAGTCACAGCACATTAGCATGTTAGAGCACATCAAAAATTTCATGGAAATTTATGATACCACAAACGAACAAATCTACAAAAGGTGTCACGTGCGCTGCTAACAGCAACAAACAACAACAACAAACTTGTCAAAATTGTTGCTTTTGAGACGAATGCATAATAAAAGTTGGACAGACAACAAAAAGTAGTTCGTTGTAGTTAAAGTAGATAAAGAAGCTAAAGAGAAGCTAATCACGTCAGTTGCACTCTACTCTGTTAACAACAACAGCAACAGCAACAACAACAACAACAACAACAACATGGAGAATGCGGTCAACAAACTTGTTCCCCGTTGCATTTCTGTCTTTGTGTGGGCGTGTATCTATGTGTAGGTGACTGTGGGTGTGTGTAGGTGAAAATAACTTGATCAGAATTATGAGTGCCGAAACATTGCCTTAGGTGGGTTCTATACTATGTTGCTATAGAAAACCGCTAAGTAGAGATTTTATAGCCATAATTTAGTTGGCGGCTTACAAACTATAAAAATAACGAAACAGCTATTTCCAAAGCTCATCTAGTTCAGTTGTAAAACAAATTGAACCACTTATGATAGGTTCACACTGCGTCACAGCTTAAAGTGTCACAGCGTGAACGTAGCATAAAGCACAATTTCAAGCGATTTCCGATGCACTTTGATAACAGTTCAAACTAAACGATTACTGCTGATTTCACACTGCATCACAAAGCACCTTAACACAGTGTGAACCCAGCATAATTCAGCATTTTTAACTATTTGTCTTGCAGTTCGATAACAATTTATTCAGCTTGATTAAAAACACGTAAGTTAAACTGGCTACAAAGCATTACACTCTCGACTTTAGACGTATATTACGATTGAGTCGTTCTTTCGTCTGCTTCTTCTTCAAACGTATGCAGATTAGCGAGAGAATTGCAAATAATCCATAGAGAACACCGCTGGCATAACAGCGAAGGGCCACATCGTCAAAGGCCTTACTGGACTCCTTTTTGAATTCTTTCAGTGTATCGTAGTTTTCGCGAAGCGGTAGGTAAGGCACAAAGGCAAGTGCTCGCAGGGTATGGAACACGCCCATCAATAGCAACTGGATGGTGCCCCAGACGCTAATGAACAAACAGAACATTGAGCACTTTGTGTTGCAAATGTAAACCATTTTGAAAGACTGAAAAAAAAAAACTACTTTCTATGCTTTGCAATCCAAAATTGTTTTCGTATTCAAACTGACAATTATGGCAATACTTAAAAAATACTCAACTCGTTCTAGAGTACAACTCAGTCGGGCAGGTGGACAGGTGGCAAAACCCACATGAAATGAAAAGTATTTGTCGGTCGAACCGAACCATTCGGTAGCTCAAGTCTCTAACCTTGTGCGAATTTAATGACATTAGATCTCGGGCGTTGAGATTGTGAAGTTCATGTGTCTGACACCGGCAACGACTACGAACTGAGTTGCCAGTTTAGCTAATTTATAGCCAGATTTTAAAACTTCGGAATTACCTATGTTTATAAGGCTACTTTTATACTTTTGTATTGATAACTTATACACATTGTGTCTCCACAATTTTAGCAACACTGTTTATAAGATTTACAGCAGCTTTGATCTATAGTCGTGCCCTGAACACTCGCTTTCAATTGTGGTTACAATTTGCGGTTTAGTTTTGGGGTTATTCAACCCAAAACTCACTTAAAATCAATTTCAAATTCGTTTTCAACTGTTGTGGTTTTAGCTCAATGAATTGACAGCATGTGACAACACTGCTGTATACTCTAAAGTAATTTTTACCATAGCTAGCAGGCGGTGTGCTTCCGTCACTAGACTGATATGACATCTAAAGTTCCCCTATGAACTGACTGCAATTCTTTAGATAAGTCGTTTTCCCCTAACTGAATCATGTGTGCAAAATCAAATCAAAAACTAAATAAATAAATAATAAATATTTCTGATTCATTAAATGTTTAATAATAGCTTTATGGAAAGCACCGTTTTATGCTTTAAGGTTCTTCCGTCTAAGTATACTTTTTCGCTTATGGTCTAAAATTGTGTAATATTTCAAAAATCCGAACTCACCTTTTTCCAGGTATCTCCAGCAAGAATGGAACTTTTGTTTCCAACAAAATTTAACCGAAAAACCGCTAACACAGCGAAAACTTTACAATAATCTTTTGTGGCCAAGTAACTTGAAAATCCACTACAAGCTTCCAAGTTGTTGTGAAAATTCGCTAGTTTGTTTTTTTTTTTTTTTTTTTTTGCAGTTACCAAATCTTTATATGTATTTTTTGCTTGGCTTCAGCATAAAATCTTTTAGTTTTGTTTTGCACCACAACGTTTTATGTAGTTGGTCGTTAGTTTTATGGGTCAGATATATAACTTAATGTTTTTTATTTTTTCTTTTATTAATGGTATTGCTGTAATTGTAAAAGCTTCAATTAGCCACTGCCATTAATCGATAGTATTGAATTAAAAGACTTGAAAGCACTAAACACTCTTACAATTAGTTTTACAATCCATATTATGGCTGAAAACAGGAAAAAGCTTTAACTAATCATATAATCGAATGGCTTCTCACACATAAGGAAAAAGAACTTCAAAATCGTTTAAAATCAAAGCAAATCGTCAAGTGTAAAAGCCTCTAACTGTTTTTTATACCCTTGCTGAGGGTATTATAACTATGTTAGAAGAGTTATATAACAGATCGATTGAATATACGCTCATGGTATAAAAAACGGATCTACTTAGTAAGAAATTTCGACAAAATTCACATCACATGGATTTTTCAGGCATTTTAACTAAATTTCTTTCAAATTGGCCTACCATATAATATAGCTGCCATAGGAATCTAAACTCTTAGGGCGAAAAGCTTATAGTTTTGAAGTATTTATCTACAAAGTTTTAGGCAAATCGTACTACTATATCATATATATTTACAAGGGTATCCAATATTTAACATGTCAAAAATAAATTTTCTTTCTAGCTAATAATAATTTTATATAACTAAGTTTTGAAGTAGCTTGAGTATGTCGTGGTTTTGAGTATCAAATCAATGTAACAATATACGAATTTTGTAAGTGCCCAAATAGAGGTCAAGTTTGAAATCGGAAACCCCCTGGAAACCTTGACTTTAGTGCATTCAAACATATATGACACGCCATACGAACTCTAACTGAAATCAATCAAAGTTCAGTCGAAGTTTACTGAATTGGAGGACAGGTTCCCTTTCAAAAAGGTGTTTTTTTATTTATGTTTTTAGCCATTTGAATTCTTTCCGATTCAGTTACATATATATGTATATAGCATTAATGTTGTTGTTATTTGCACTTGAATTCCACATTAAAAATAAAAATTTATTTTCACATTAATCCAATCACATTCATTGACATGTGTCTGTACACACACACATTTTGTTTTGGTTCTACGTCTCGGAAATATGATATAAGAAATTCCAGCCGATTTCAAATTTTTATCAAAAAAATATTATAAAAATATTTGCAAAGCTGAGAATATGCAAATAAATAAGTGTTATTTATATATATTTTTCTCATATAATTTCTTTCTGTGATTGTAATTGTTTTATGTAGTTGCTGTTGATAAGAGCGCAAGTGGTTGGCTCTTGTATTTGTTGTTGTTGTTTTTGTTTTTGTTGCTTGCTGTTGCTGCTGCTGCTTTTGTTTGTTTCGCACTCTGTAAAACACTTGTTGATACATACAAACACTCGGACGCAAGCAGTAAAGAGCGCGCACGTCTTTGAATTAGAGCTTGGCGTAGTTACCGTACGTACAAAGCGGACTGGCACAAACAAAAGCCAAACAAAACACACGAACTTGAAGCAGAAGCGCAAAGAAGAGAACGACAAACGACAAACGAGAACGAAAACAAAAGACAACAAAAACGAAACGTGCGCGACACAACCGACCTGCTCGACGTTCGCTGCTGTAATAAACTCAACTCAAACGGGCAGCCAAGTAATTGAGCCAGCAAGCAGCTTACGAGAGAGAGAGAGAGAGCGAGCCAATGCTGTTGTATCGTTGGAGCTCCAACTCTGTTAATGTGTATGCTTAAACTTCTTTAATAAGCAGACTAAAAGGGAATTTTTAAGTTAACAAACATACATATATTAATTATATAGTTTATTTTAAAAATTATTATAAATATTTGAATTGTATATAAATTTATTTGATAGTTTTAATTTAAACTACTTGCAACCAACTGTTGCTGGCTAGTTAAACTAACAGCTGTTAACTTAACAGTTGGCGCTCTGAGAGCAACCGGCTTGCACTCAATTGCTATTGAGTAGAAATTGTGTTTGTCACTCCACAAGTGTCCACAGCACACTATGCACACTAGAAAGCTGACTGCTCCAACACATGTTATCAACATGTTAAAGGTTAATGGTCAACGCTAAGTTAATTAATAATGCAAAATTAACAATTATTCAAAACTAGAGCACACAGACAAGCAGCAATTTAAAGTGCCATGTTTACAGGCATGCACTCTAAAGGTCAAGGTCGAAGGACAAAGGAGTCACTCGGACTTTCAGTCAAACCAATGAGCAGTTGACCAACTGTTGTTGTATCAATCAGCTTTTGACAAGCTGCTAATCAACATACATGTAGGTGGGCATATCCAACAGACAATAGAAAACAACAAAAACAACAATAATAATTTAATTGTAGCTGAAAACCAAACAAATTACCGCAGCGATTTGTTCAGGCCACTATAAAGTTGTTGGCCGAAAATAAAAGCAGGCAATAAAATCTCAGCTTTTATGGCAAATTAATCACAACGGGCTGAAAAGTAATTTTTGGCATCATTAAAAGCAGATCTGTATGCGCTAATTTGGCCAAAAGCAAGCAGCTTACTGAAACCATAAACTATAGACAAAATCTGACTGCTATCGAACAATGGCACGCAGTTACGCCCATATGACCAGTTAGCATAAATTACTTATCACATTCTGGCCATAATTGAATCTATTCATTTGCATAAATAGTTAAGCCAAACAAATATGAGTGTTTATATATAGAATTGGTAGAATTGGTAGAAATTGAAGTAGTCTGCTTAAAAGGCGATCAAAAGTTGGCGGATTTCCGCTCCCAAGCTACTAGAATTTCCACCCAAAAAACCCATGTACCCTACCCCACTCCCCCACCCCACACAAGTGCTTCATTAGAGCCTCGTTTGGCGGCTGTCGTCTTAAAACTTCAACTTGGTCATTTGATACGGGCCGCTGTGTAAGCGAGATGGCACACAGGCAGGCAGGCAGGAGTGGCAGAGGCAGTGGCAGAGGCAGAGAGCTCTCTCTCCTCAAGCGATTAGCATGTTAAACAGCGGCTGCTTAAAGGCTATAATTAAGCGACATAAACTTGGGTATTAGGCGCTAAATACACACACACACACTAGAGACGAAAAAAGCTTTAGCCTGTGCTGTGTGCACTAGAGGCGCTTTTGTCTAAGAGAGCGCTGCAGTGTTAGAGAGCGCGTGAGTGAGTCAAAGAGAGGGAGTGGGATAGAACGAACGGTTGATTTGCATAACTGTTTGACTGCAGCACGCATTGCACTTCTTCAACTCTTCGTCTTTACTCACTCTGCTGCACTGAGTGCGAGTGAGTGCGTTCGTTGAACAGACGAACGACAAACAAAAACGGAGGCAAACATACAAATACAAAAACACACACAAGCACCTGTCCACATGGCCAAGAGAAAAAAAAGAGTAAACAGCCATCAAGTGGCTTATGGCTTATTCTATTTATAAGAGAATTATGGGTATTATGAAATTTATATTTAGCCAGAAACATTAACTTAAAGTTCATTTAATCAGTTGAATAACTTTATTTAAGCACAAACATTCGCTGCACTTTAACATAAATACAGAAATTCCTAGGGTATGCGCGTATTCTATATGCATAATAGAACTTTCTTTTCAATTGCTGTTCGTAACACACAAAAGAATTTCCATCAATAATGTCAATAGTACAGTAACAACAACAACAACAACAGTAAGCCATGGCTTGGCACTCCTTTTGGCTTTGGCCTAAAGGTTCTGTTACTGCGTCAACAGCAACATCAACGTCATCGACATTGACAACGCCGGCGTTGGCCAAGACGAATTATGGCCATTAAAGCTGCTTGGGGTTTTAAGTTATTAGGCAACTTCAATTTCAAACACACACTGGTGTACTGTGTACTGGTATGTGTGGGCTCCTTTTAATCAATAACAAAACCAATGGACCGAAATCCTTTGAGTTTCCCTTTCTTTTCATTACCGTGTCAATTCGTGTCTATTAATGGATTTTAAGGTCAGTGTGCATTCACTCTGAAAGCTTCAACTTGGCACTCGCCTCGGCAAATCTCAGTTTCAGCCCTCAGTTGCTATTAAATCGTCACTCCAGCTGAGCCGAGTCCACTGTCTGAGTGGGTGTGTCTCTCTTATTCGCTTATACGTCATTAACTTTTGTGTCTTTGATCTAAATTTAAATTGAATTTACCAATGCTTTGCAAATTGAATGCGCTTTATGCAGAAAGCGGACAACAATGAGAGGAATTAAATAAATTTAATTCATATTTTTCTTAAATTTTATTACTGTTTTATAGCGTCTGTAACCCAAAAGGGGAGCATCTAAATGATAAATTAATTATTAACAACTCCTAAAACTAGGCAACATTATTTTTGCTACACTTCAGAAATTTACGTAGCATACTTTTAAGCGTTGTAGTTTTTCTATTGGTTGAGTAGCCAGTGTTGCCAACTTATTTCATTCAAAGCTATATTCGATACTTTTGAAAATATACACAGACAATTGATGTATCAATATAAAATAGAAAGCTTATATTAGCAGCAAATAAATAAATTAAAAAAGAAACGAGATATTTCCTAAAGCGAAAATTTTGAATTTGGAAATGCAGTTTTCAAATCTTTAAAATTTAATTCATTAAAAACAATATATGTATGTATCTGTTTGGCTAATAAACACTTTTGGTCCACTTGGTTCGCTGAATAACAAGAAAAGACCATCAACTTATGATGGAAATTACTGGTTCAGTTGCGTGGATTGCCAAATGGCAAAACAACTAACTGTGGCACCAAATCAAATCGTCCATGTCTTTGGCAACACTTTGACTTTGACGCGTTATTTTTGTTTTTCACTTCTTGGCCACAGCTGCAACGGCAATTGTAAACGTTTAACAGTTTGGCAGCAGCAACAGCAGCCGCAGCAGCAGCAGTTCCATTTCATTGATTCATTCATTAATTCAAGCGTATGTCATAAATGCTATACGGGTTTCATTAAGCTGTTATACCCTGTCATACTTGCCAACAGACTCTATTCGATTTAGAATTATTTACCAAATATAAAGCATGATTTTCACTATGTTGCCTAGGAAAAAGCATTTAGGTTTGTTTATTTATTTATATAAATTTTAGAAAATATATTAATTTCTTTTAATAATGCAGGATATCAAGCTGTATAGCATCTGATCTTCTTTGCTAACTGCTGGCAGTCTTGCAAGTTGCAACTGTGTAAATTTTACGATCGCTGTTTTCTTTAATCAGGCAAACGGTGTTTGTTTTTGACCAACATTGTCGCTTCTTATTCGTTTAGCAAGTCAAATGCAGCGTTAATTAATTGAAAAGCAAAAGAAAAATCAAAAGGCTACGGCAAACGCAGAGCGAAAAATTCGCATACGCAGCGTGGCACATGCGCACACGGTGATCGGCGCTTGGTAAGCGGCCATCAATGATCAGTGTGGACATTTTAGATGAGAGAAAAATAGCATAAGCTGTTATAAAATAGCTATTTTTCTATATAAATTTTAAAAAAATCTGCTGTTGTTACTTGAAGTTTAACAATTAGAGGGAGAAAATCAATAGGTAAAACAAAAAATATAGGATTAAAAAGGATTTTATTTGATTTACAATGCATGGAACTGTGTTAGCTAAGTGCTAGCTATTACTAGCTATTTTAATTTAATTTTAAAACTAGGAAATGCTGACAACACTGGTTTGGCGTGCGTTGATCAGCAGCATTTTGCCGCAAATGCGAAGCATTCAACGTCTAAAATTCTTCGCATTGGGCAATGCCAATCCAAAACAAAAAACAAAACGAAAAAAAATAAATCCAAAAAGTACAACTGCGCCTAGGAATTACTTTTTGGCTTGCATTGGTTAATTAGGCTGCTGTAGTTGACGTTGACGCAGGCAGCGTTTAAATTTAAAGTATTTCGCACTAATTTGGTGCGCAAGCTGCCCGACTAGCAGCCAAATTTAGAGTTTGGCTCTAAACTCTAAATAAAGCAACTGGGAGGCGCCTTGCCAGTGCCACATGTTGCATCTAAATGCAAGCTAATGGCAATGGGCAATTCACCATGATGGTTTACAACCCTTCACTGGCCAACCAGCTAACTTGCCTCACTTGGCATAAATTAAAAGTGGCTAGAAAAATATGTATTTGGCTAACCACTTTATGCGAGCGATTTTCACGCTGTCCATATGTGGGCCAGTGGGCATAAAATCTTTTATTTATAAACTAAATGGTGTACAGTGTACACTGTAGTACAGTGGTCATTGGATATCGTGTTTAACAGTTGTCGGCAGTTTTACAATTGTTATATTGACTTAATATTTGCTAATAGATTTCACATAAATCACATGCTTTTCTGGCATGATTTATGTACGTTACAGGCATTAACTGCTAGAGCACAGGTGTCTGTCTGTCTATCTGTCTGTCTGTCCTAGTGTCTGGCTGTATCGCTATACATGCGTGTTGCTTGTGGCACTTGAGAGAAGGCTTCGAAAATTAAAACGCTGCGTCACCATTGCTCATCGAGTCTAGTCTAACACATGTGCTAAACACTGGGGTCGATTTAACCTCAATTTTGAACTGCATATTTATCGATATTAAATGCATTGTCTTTACCACTTCGATTATTGTATTGTTTTGTATTGGCAATTATCGAATTATTTTTGCACTGCAATTAACAGCATTTCTGAACGTGTTTTTTAAACACCGACTTACTTTATAGCATTCAGCATTTGTCAGAGATCAGCTACTTGAAAGAGAAAACTGAAGACTCTAGCTGTTATACAGCTGTTATACACATAACTATTAGAAGCTTTTGCTCTTCTGTAACCGAGTTCTGAGTATCATTTAAAAAGTAGTTATTAAAATTATTAAATCCTAAGTAAATACATAATTTGTATATTAAAAGCACACGGGCAATGCCGTCTACTACAGCTATGCATTCATGCTTCCAGCACAAGCGCACAAGGGTTAAAGAGTGTCTCAGGAAAATCCCACGAGCTGCCTAGTCTGTTATACTCCATTTTCAGACGTAAATACATAAGTGTACGGCGTGGCTGGGCAACATTTGTAAAATGCAATAATAATAATAATAATAACAGCAGCAGCCACAACATAAAATCACAATTTTTAGCATTTAACACACGAATATGGTCAAATGTGGCACGCAGCGGCATTTTGGCCAGGCTGCAGATAGAGATAGCGATAGTGCTAGAGATGGCAATAGAAACGGAGTTGAAAAGACTCAAAATCTATAAGCGATTGTCCAAATTTGTTGTAGTTTGTTTTTGTTTTTTTTTTTTTGTTTTTTGATTTTGTGATGATTATGTATTTGGCAATTGCGATATTTATGCAATTTTCGGCTGCTTCGAATTGCTGGCGTTTTCATGCGACGCCAGCTGAAAACAATTAGACTACATTCCCAAACAAAAAATTCCAAAACAATTTCAAACAATTGACAATTGCGAGGCTAATTAAGTGGTTTGTTAACAAGGTCAGAGTTGGCTAGAAAAATCACATAATGTAAGTTTAATTCTCATTAGCTGCTGCTTTCTAATTGGAAATCCCGAGCGACTCCAAAACGCATTCAGTCTACGTCGTCGTCGTCGTCGTATTGGCCAAGTTGACCGACGACGACGACGATGCTGCCGCCGCCGCCTTTGACGACAAGTGGTCTGCCTTGCCAAAAGCGAAGCTAAGCGAAGCCAACTCAAAGTTGTTGCGTCATCGGCAGCAGCAACAACAAGAATCACAGATCGTTGTCGCTGTGATTTGCTATGCCTAGTGCAGGGGGTATATAAGAGCTTGTTGAAGGCATGCAACAGACTTTCAGGGGATAATCTCCAAACCCAGTAAGTAAATATTCCTTCGGAACGTCTGTATGAACAAAGAGATCTTCAAATTGGGCAATCTATTCACTGCCTGCAATGGTTTCTTTATATACCCGGCAGATTAACCATTTCTCAACGTATACTCTTCAAATTAAACAGCTGTCTAGAAAAAAATATAAACTAACTTTTCTGAAAATTTCATAAAAATTCCACCAAAAGCAATAAAGTTATCCATATAGCAATCAGCTAGCAAAAAGCGCAAAGCAGGCAGCTATCGCTAAGTCTTTCACTGAGTATATTAAAGTCGTTGAAGCTTCACACAACTTTTGTTTCATGTTGTTGTTGTTGTTGTCGTTGTCCACTTCACAGATACTTCACAAATTGGTGCTGCTTTAGCTTAGATTGTCGAGATCGGAATCGAAGTAAGAAATCGAAATCGCTGCCTGCGCTGGCCTGGTCTGGTCTAGGCATCTAACAAACTACATTGTGTGAGTGCAGCCTTCTGTCCACTTGAGTGTGTTGCACTATAAAAGTAACGCAATGCACGCATTGCATTTACAGTTGCAATTCAGACGAAGACCAAGACTAAACAAACGCATCAAACATGAAAGTATTGGTGAGTTTGCAAACAGGATAATTCACTCCTGCATTTTGGGTAATTCTCAATTTCGATTTTCTCGACAGATTCTATGCACTTTGCTGGCTGCTGCGAGCGCTGCACCCGGACTCCTTGATTACGGCAGTTTGGGACACACGGCGCCGGCCATTAGCTACGGCCATGCTGCTCCAGCCATCAGCTATGAGCACGCTGCTCCGGCCATTAGCTATGCCCATGCTGCGCCAGCTGTTACCTATGCTGCCGCTGCTCCCGTTATCAAATCCTATGCACCGGCCATTAGCTATGCCGCTCCCACGGTGCTCAAGTCGTATGCACCCGCCATTAGCTATGCTGCTCCAGCTCCAGTCATCAAATCCTATGCTCCGGCCATCAGTTATGCAGCACCCACAGTGGTCAAGTCCTATGCAGCTCCAGTCGCTGTCAAAGCGGTCGCTCCTGCTACCAGTTACTCTCACTTCAGTTCGGTAAGTAATGGTCTCGCATGGGCAGTGAACTAGTTCGATTAGAATTAGTAAAATTATTATATTAGTAAAATTTTATATTTTTTTTAACAACTTACTTTCCTTCCTTAGGAAAACTCTTAAATTAGCTGCAGCTTAATTTAATTTTTGAGTTAATTTCACACTTTACAACACTTTACTTTATCACATTACTAAACTAATAAAATCCCATTATCTCTTATTAAATTTCTTAGGTTGTTTCCCATGCCACGCCCGTCATCAAGTCCTATGCGGCCGCTCCCATTGTCAAATCGTACGCAGCACCAGCAATTAGTTATGCAGCACCCACCGTGCTAAAATCGTATGCTGCTCCAGCAATTAGTTACGCAGCACCAGCCCTGGTTAAATCATACGCTGCTCCAGCGATCAGTTATCAGCCAACCCTGCTGAAATCGTATGCTGCAGCGCCTGCTCTCTCATATGGCGGTTATGATGATCACTATGGCTACCACTAAGGATCAACAAATAACACTATAAATCCAGCACTGATTAGTGAGCAGGGATGGTCACAGTGTGGATGGAGATGAAAAGCAAGCGAAGAAAAGGAAGGAGAAAGGAGTGTGAGACAGAGAGGGTGAAAGAATGGAGTTGACAGCGGCACGTTATCCCAAAACTATTTAAAATCCAATTCCCAAAATTTCGTATATTCTGTATTTATTTAAGGCTCAATTAATGCAAATAAAGAAAATTCAATTTTTTCAAATTCCGTTTGGCAAATTTATTTCACAAACAGCAACTCAAAATGGCATCTAAGCTTTATTTATCGATGCTTCGATGCTTAACGTATCGATGCTTCTCTTTCACTATCGATGCAGCTGCCTGGTACTCGATATCTCTATATGTATGTTAGCGGCGCGCAGTTTCAGTTACTTTTAGACTTGCAACGCGTGCGAATACTGAGTTTTGAGCTCTCCGGAAGATATGACTACACCCAAAAACTGGCTTATCAGCACTCTGCTGTGCCTGACACTGGCTCACTGTACGCTCGCAGCGAAGAGCCGTTACAATATCAGCTTTGCGCAGTTGGATACATGCGATAGCCTCCACATAGACACATCCAATGGCTATGCGTATAAGGATTTCTTCATGGTCCACACCTTGGATAACAATAACCTCAAGAACAATGAACGTCTTCATCTGAAATTCTATGTGTTGACTAGTATGGATGCACATATTTTGCTATCGGTTACAAATCATCCTAGGCATACGGATCGTGTCTATGAAATCGGTACGATAACGGCTTATATGCTATCTTTAGTGTAGAAATATAATATTAATTTTATTTGTTTGAGCAGTGATAGGCGCTGGCGGAAATACATTTTCCGCTATACGAACGAGCATGGGACAGCGACGGGTCTCCACAAATCAAGATCCCAATTTGTTATCAGTGTACGAACCGACGCCAATTGAAATTGTGCAAACAAAGGGTGAGTAGAAATTTGGATAGCTTATATAGCATATATATATTGGAACTTATTTCTTTTGGCAGATGGGTTTTTGTCGGTTTATATTCCTGGCTTCAAGGCGGATCCTATTCTCCGCTTTCTGGATGCTTCTGCACTGTCTGTCAACTATATTAGCTTCAGCACCTTTGGAACCAATAGTGCACGCTGGTATTACGATTGTGCCTTTGATGGATACTGTAAGAAGACTATACATATAAATATCCTGAACATTTTAAGATGGAATCCTCTTTTCTACTATTTCCTTAGCTGATGAAATCAAGCAAGAGGAGCGTAAACAATCGCCTTCGGATCTATTGCTGGACTTGCTTATAGATCAGGCACAGAATAACTCTATTCCCACCAATCTCAGCGAAATTAAATTCTACTTTCGCATGAGTTCTCTGGCGTATACGCAATCTAACTCTCAGTTGCAAACACGAATGCAGCTGGTGCTGCATTGGAACGATCCGCGACTGCACTGGCTTCCGGAAAACTATAATCATATGACATCCTTTGTGCATCCATATCTGAGCATATGGTTACCACAGATCATAGCACTCAAGTGAGTATTACTTACCGTTGATCTTTGATGATTTACAAATATTTCAAACTAAAAATTTCAGTTCCGACTTGAACCTATTTGGAGATGTGCTCCGCAACTACGAGGTGCGAGTGTATAATAATGGTAATATTACGGTTATGGCTAAAGATCTAGAGTTGAATACTTGGTGTGTGGACACGGCCAGAAATTGGCCCAACGAACGCATCGATTGTGAAATTCAGCTGGGAATTGAGGAGAACATCAAACGGATAGCTTTAACTGCCGATCGTAGTCAACCTCCGTTGGCGCCCAACGAGCACGTGAACACACCCTCCGGCTGGACATTCGTTAACATTGAAGTCTCGCATGTGGATAATTCCACAAATTCACGTTACACGACCAACGGTTCGATTCAAACTATAACCGGCGATGTGTCAATTGGATTCACGATTCAGCGAAATAGTGTCTTCTACAGACACGTCTTTGTGATGCCCCTAATTAGTAAGCATGCAATATTTTTAGATATAACTCTTTTTAATGTAACTTGTCCAGTCATATATATAGGTCTTTACCTTTTACTTAATTTGTTTTTATTTTCTGCTTTCTAGCCTGTCAGATCTTTATAATTCTATCGTTTCTACTACGGGGCTATCGACGTGGCGCCCTTATACTCATTGTTCTGGTGCTGACCGCATGGGGTCTGATGTATCTCACCCGCCACGCCTCTCCGAACTATGTGCCGCCCTTGAGTAAGTTACTTCCCATATACTGATGTGTTGTATTTATCTGTATACAATATTGAATTTCTATTTCAGTGTCTGGCTATCAGTCAATTATGTGGATTTCAATGTATTGTTATATGCTGCACATTGCCATTATGTGGCTAGAACGTTATCCGCCTCGTGACAAGCCGGCTAATTGGATTATATCCATAATAAACTGCACATGGCTGCGTTTGGTGCTTGGTCTCCGTTTCTCCGATGTAAGAACAACTATATTTGAGATAACTTCTCTTTAATTTCAATTTTCTTCTTATTTAGGCTACAGAGTTTTGCGATATACAGGAGCAACCATGGCGTCAATTGGCCAAGATGTTAAATAATGCCAGTTTTATTGTCATCAATATCTGCTTTATTGTCATGAATGCTAGTAAACTATCTTAAAATTATAAAATTTTATTCAATATAATAATATGCTTATTCCAAAGTTAGAATTAAATATTGAATATTACCACACCAGTTACTAAAAGTAAATTCTCATATTTGGTATATTCTATATTTATATATTTAAGGCTTAATAAAAAGTTCACAATGATGTTTGGTTTTTGTTTTTAATCGAGTTTGGCACATAACAAAATGGCGAATTGCAGTTGCAGAGCATATTTTAAATACCAATTATTCTGAAAGTTATTTTCGCGCCAAATGCCGATACTTTTGTTGTCAACACTGAGTTATCGGCCAGCACAATTAAATATATATATAGCTCAATTAAGTCATCGATATATACCACTATTAGCAGGGCCACCCCTATTCTTAGTCCCACTATTATCACGTCTTGCTTGGGTTTAATTTTCATTTAAAATAACTAAAATAAACTAAGCTTGCGATTCGCAAACCAATTAACACGAACACGCAGTCGCATCAGCTGACTAATTGGCCATGCCAGACGATACGCAGGATGCCAAGGCACAGAAATTGGCTGCTGCGCGTAAAAAGGTAATTACAAATAAAAAATAACATCGTGACGTGGACAGGCTGCGATTTTACTGTTTGCCTTGTATTGATTTTGGGAAAATTCCATGAATTTCAGCTGAAAGAATATCAGCAGCGCTGCAACAACAATGTGGAAGAGAACGCGGGCAACAACACAACAAACACCAATTCATCAACAGTGAGCATTGCCAGTAATCTATCCGAGCGCTCCGACTGTGAGTTGAGTGGCGTTGGCAACGCAGCAGCGCAGCCGTCACTTGAGCCATCATCAGCTGCCACAACAACTGAAATTGCTGCTTACTTTACGCAGCCGACATTGCCGTTGCTGGAACCGGAAACCATTTGGTCGCACAACGGAGCACAGGGCGATACAAATGTGCAGACGATACAAGTGTTGATTGCTGAAAAGGCGCAACTCAACACTGAGCTGACCAAGAGCCGGCATCTGTGCCGGGAGCGCGAATTGGAGCTGGAGGAGCTGCGCACCGAGCATGGCCAGCTGGGGCAGCGTTTGGAGCAGCTGCAGCAACGCTATCAGGATCAGCAACGCAGCACAGAACAGCAGCGCCAGCAGCTAACAGAACTGCAACAGCAGCTGACACAAACAACTGGCCAGAATGCAGATCAACAGACGCATCTGAGCGAATTGGAGGCACAGCTTAAGCAGCTGCAAATCCGACAAGATGAACTGCAGCAGCAGCATGCCGGCAAATGCAATGAACTGGACATGGCACAGTTGCGTCTGCGCCAACTGTCGGATGAGTCGCATGTGAATGCCGACAATCGCATCGAGACACTGACCCAGACGCAGTACATGTACGAGCAGCAGATACGGGATCTGCAGCAAATGGTGAGCCAACTGACGCAGGACAAGGAACAGGCGGCTGTGCAGTATCAGAACTATGTTGGCAACCTAAACGAACGCAATGCCGAGCTGAATGAGGAGTGTGCTCAGCTCAAGGAACGCGAACGCCAGCTGGTGGAGCATGTGAGCGGTCTGGAGCGTGAAATACAAAAGAATTTAGCGCTTCAGGCGCAGTACAAAGAAGCAGCCAGCCAGCAGCAAGCAACACAGCAAGCACAGCAATCAACCAACAACAACAAGGTGAGAACTTCAGCTGCTGCTCCAATTACCAGCTACATCACTTCTTCCTTCCCTTCTTCCCTCTTTTCAGACCGTAAACAATGCAGAGCTCGCGGCACTGCAGGAGCGCATCAGTGATTTTGAGTTTGAGCGCCATGAATTCCAGTTGAAAATCAAATCGCAGCACGATCAGCTGCAGCTAAAGGAGCAGACACTCGCTGAACTGCAGCAGGAATTGCATCGCTTGCAGACGGAGCAACCCGATCAGGTCAAGCTAATGGCCACCATGGAATCCGACAAGGTAGCCGCCTCACGTGCACTCAGTCAGAATGTAGAAATGAAGCAACAGTTGGATGAACTGGAGCAGCGCTTTGTGCAGCTGACCAACGATAAGGTTGAGCTGGTCAACAAACTGGATGCCGAACAGTTTGCCAATCGTGAGATGCGTCTCAACTATGCCAGCATGGAGCAGAAACTGCAGACAACCGATGAACGTTTCAAGTTCAAAGACGAGGAAATGATACGACTCTCGCACGAGAATGTTGAACTGCAGCGCACGCAGCTGATGTTGCAGCAACAACTGGATCGACTGCAGCACTACGAAGTGAGTAGTAGAGTACAGATGCCAAAGCAATGCTCTTTGGCTAACAAACTCCATTTGCTTACAGGCCAAGGCATATCACAGCCAAGAGCTGCAGGAAGTTAAAGCTGAGGACACAGAAGCGGCGGCAGAGGCGCAGGAGCAAGAGCATGAGCATGAGCACGAGGAACATCATCATCATCATCATCACCATGACGAGCATGAAGCACATGCTCATCATGGACACAATCACGAACACCATCATGATCATGCCCACGATCATCATGATCACGCTCATGCTCACATGTCCAGCTGCCCGACACCCAAGCTGCCCACTGCCGAGGCGGTGGAGAAGTTGCAATCCCGCTTCACCACACTAATCAGCCAGGTGGCCGATCTGACCGAGGAGAAGCACAATCTGGAGCATCTGGTGCTGCAGCTGCAGAGTGAAACGGAAACCATTGGCGAATACATTGCGCTCTATCAGACACAGCGACGCATGTTGAAGCAGCGGGAGTACGAGAAGGCAGCACAGATGACGCTGCTCAAGGCAGAGCGAGAGCAGCTGCGCGAGAAGATCGATGTGCTCAATAAGCTGGTGGGCAGCTTAGGCTTAGCCGTTGACTTGCCCCCTCCCCACCAGCTGCCAGCAGACAGCGTTACCAACAATTCCGAGCAACAACAGTTGCTGCCAGTTAAAGATACTAGCAACGAACTGGAGAATGAAAACTCTCAACAAATATTGCACAAGATACAGGGTATCATAAGTGAAATCAAAGAGAATACCGAGCAGACGCCAGCATCGTTGTCCAGCACTGGCCACAACACTGGACATGCCGTCGATCATTTGAACTGCTGCCTAGGCAAATTTGAGGTTGTCTAAAACCACAAAAAGTTAAACTTTTATATATATATATATTTTAATTAAAGTGCAATTATTTTTTGTTAGCCTTTGCGCTTTTCTGTACAAAACAGTGTCTACAAAATATTAGTAAACACCCCCTCAAAATTATAATATAAATTCGCTTTACAGCTTTAGCCCCCCCGTCTCTGATTTTTTGTATATGTATGTTTTCTAAATATTTCCTACTACTATTTGGTTTCTCTAAGCAAATTGCAAAACAATTTTCATATCAAAAGCTCATTTTATTTTTAAAAACGCATATATAAGTGTATAATGTATAATGAATGTGTGTCTTTTACAATTGTGCACTTAATTAATAAATTATTATCTAGAGGATTTTATTATTCGAAAATTTGTAAGACAATGAAATCGGTTAAGTTGCTTAAATGTTTAAAAGTTTAGCAGTCACACAAAAATAAACTATTTATCATTTCGCATTTTGGAATTCAAGCTGGGTTCCTTTAGCGACTTGGGCCGACATGAGCGACTGGGACGACTAGTTAGTGTAGTATCGCCGCTAAAATGCTCTGAGAACTCCCGCGAAGTTCGAGCAGTCGACTTGCTTTTAGTGTTGACTTTCTCTTTGGTGCTTCTCTTTGTATCTGGCTCGTGGCGAGGAGTGCTGCTGTCAGTGGGCCTCAGAAGGTTGTTTTTGAAATACTCGAAGTTCCATTCGCTGCGTCGTGGTGTAAGATCAGGAACCATATTCACTGGCTGGCATGTTAGATGCTGCATGGATGAACTTTGCCGCACAGTGTGTCTCACTGGCTCGATGCTCCCCTCAAGGGAATTACAGTCTGTGGGCTTGCCACGTCCCTTCTTCACCTGCTTTGAGGCAGAGGCAGAGGCAGCACGACTAGCTTCGGCAATTGTCATCTCGTTTTCAGTATCATTTTGATTGGGAAACGTTGAATTATCACGTGCTTTTGGATTCTTTCGACTGGCTGTTTGCCTAATTGACTTATTGGTCACGTCGCGTAGTGGCAACGATAATGACTTCTTCGGGTCGCCTCCAATGACACGCGGTTGTTGAGTGTCAGCAACGGAGCCGACGGAGGACGCGGTAATGACGCAGTCGCTGTCACAGTCGCTTTCTTCAATAATGGAATATATAAGATTACAGGTCAGACCTGGCGGAGATACTGGCTCTGCCTCTTCCTCTGTTGCGGCTGTTTCCTCGTTGGCTTCTGGTGACTCTGATGAAAACTCGTGTAGAAAAGCGAGTCGACGCGGCTCTGGCGTCTTTACGACGGTCAGCTCCTCTTCCTCCTCCTTATTGTCCTAGAAAAAGAAATGATTAAACAATTTGAGTGCTAAAGGTACTCCATCTGCTTACCGTATCGTTTGTTAGCTCTTTGGAACTCTCAGCAAGCTCCCGCAACGAGTTTTTCCGACTGCTGGGCGATATGGGCACGCTTTTGGGCAATAGGACGCTGGAGCGTCGAAATTCTGTGCAAATTCTATTACTGTGTGAGCTGCTGTTCCTGTCAGCTTCTGTTGTGTGTGTGGTTGTTCTTGTAGTGGATGAACTCACGTTTAGGTCCACATTAATGTTCAAATTATTGAGAAGATTTCTGATGGCGTATTTTAATTTCATTTCATTGTACTGTGCATCGGCCAAGCGTCTTTCGCGCTCCTCCATCCATTGCCTTTTCAGCAGCACCTCTTCTTCGCGCATTTGACCAATTATTTTTCGCTGACTCTGCACCTGATCCATCAACTGGGCATTTATCAATTTATACTGCTCCATTTTTAAACATTGATTTAAATAGTTTATCACACAATATAGGTAATTTTGAGTATGGCGTCGATGCTTTTATTTACACCGAGTACACATGAATAGTACTCACTGCTTTATCGATAGGCCGTTAAGATACGAATTCAATAATGGTACTCCATGTAATTTTTAAGCTTAAAATTACAGACCAAACAAACTGCCAACTCTCATTAAATATAATACCAAAAAAAATACAAGACACGCGTAAATAAATATATGTTTAATTTTAAAAGATTAATGTTGCTGCATTTGAACATCGCCATGCATGCTTATCGATGTATCTATCGTACAGCCGCCACAAAACAGCACGGTTGCAATTCTTGCACACTCAACAAAAAGTCTGCGAAAACAAATACGAATCAACAACACAAATACAAGTGATATGTCCAGAAATTGACTATTAAACACGCATAAATGTGCAAATTGCTGCCAACTAATTGCAGTCAAATATACCGTGCGCGTTAAAGTTAATGTTGCGCCCAGAGAAAGCAAAAAAATATCGCAGTTTCAACTCCCATAAGTATGTGTGTGTGCGTGAGACCCCTTGCATGTGTGTGTGTTTATTAGACAAAAATTAGTTTCTTCGTATAATTTTTCGGCAAAAATATCTAACAAAAAAAAAACAAAATTATTAAGAACATTTGTTTACAAACGTTTTCAACTGAGCACAAAAAATGTACAATTGAAAACTGCTGCCTAACCAATCAGTGACTGCGCACCCCCCCGCCCAAAGCTCATGTCAAAAACATTTGGGCAATGCATGCATATGCTACGTTGTTGTTTTGCTGATTGCGCTGCAATTGTTTCATTTTCAGCTTCTTTGTGTGTTGCATTAATAGAAATCTAAGACCAGCAGCAAGTGACGCAAAGTGCAAGTAGTGAAGGCTTTCGACTCCACTCGCGCCAGCAACAACAACAACAACATAAACAAAAAAAACAACAAATCAGCTGTCAAACCGTTTCAAGGTAAGTTTCTTTGTAAATTAACTCGTTTTTAGTGTTTTTGTTTTGGTAATGCCACTATATACAAATACCAACTGATGTCGATAACTGTCATGTCCTTTAAAAGCTTATCGATAAATTTACACCTGTTTCCGTCTCTGTCTGAATAGCCATATGATTAGAATTTCATATAAATAATATACATACTGTAAGCAAGTACTATATGTACGCAATTTAATCACACATAACTGTAGGTTGTAGAGCTAGCTGTTTGGTCGCCTTCTATATCTTATCTACAATTGGACGCCAGAGTATTTATGCCTATTAATTTCCATACAAATCTACACACACACCCCAGTTGCCAATTTAGTGCAGCCCCAAAGAACTTTTCACAAACTATAAAAAACTGTTAACAGGGTGCAACAAACTCAAGTGCTTTGATTTTTATCAGTTTGTCTATGATTTTTGTTGCCTTTCTTCGCCTGTGTTTTTTAATCACATTAAGCAAAACGTTGCACGCGACACATGACAAAGCAGCAGTACTAGCAACAACAACAACAACAACAACAACAACAAGAATAGCCCAGCACTGACCTACAAAAAGTGCAATGCGCTCCCATCGTCGCCGTCGTCGTCGCCGTCGTCATCGTCACAGACAAATTGCCATTGCCACCATCATTGTAGGGGTTGATTTTTAGTTGGGTTAGGCGCGAAAATGTAAAAAAAAGTACTTTGAGTAAGTTGAGTACCCCCAAGGGAGCGTTGAACTGAACCAATCAGCTAAACAAATGTGCATAAACGTAATACTAGTAACAAAGTGTAAATGATTCAACACTTATGTAATACCTTTTTATACATATGCTGCTTAAGATTATGGTTTTTATTGTTCTGTAATTAAAAAGAAATGATCTTAAGTAAAGCAACACCATGCGGTTAATTGTACATGGTACATGGTACACTCTTAAGCATTACATGGTATTCTATTTATGCTTGTAGAGCGATTTCATGGTAGTACTATGAGTAATATGGCAACCACATGAAAGTCCTATCTTTTAAATATACATAAATAAAACTTTACTTAAAAATAAAACTCAAAGGGTCTAAGATTCAATGCTAAAACTTGTATAAAATATGATACTAAACACTACTTATAAGTATGCATAGTTTAGTGTCACACACATAGACAAGAGTTCAATGTCATGAAATGGTTCCTAGCGAGTCTCAAGGATGGGAAGGGGTAAACACATGCAACAATCGATGCAAGGACCGTGGAGGCTTTCTATTGTTAGCAATGCACCTCCCTCAAACACACACAGGCAACTCAGAGAGCGAGATAGTCAGAGAGAGAGAGAGAGAGAGCGTCGCAATTGGCAGTTGAAATGCATTCACGTCTCAGCCTTGTATGCGAACATTTGTCAAGTGTTGTAAAATACATCAAAAAACGTTTCATTGTTAAGTTTCATTGACACAGACACATGTAAATATGTATGATTCATGCAGCATAAAATGCACTTCCTTATATCAACGGGAACGGAACCTGCTCAGAATCATTTTAAATATACGATTTCAAAGTAACCCCATGCCAAGCTGAACTGTCCAACGAATTTAAGATACTCTTAAAGCAAGAATTCAAGCTGTCAAGAGTCTTGACTTGTTTTTATGCCCCTTTAAACTGTAAATAAAACAAACAGTTAGCTGCCTGTCGCTTACTCAGTGAGTCATCACACATAACGTTGATTGTTTACATTTTAGTTATATGAATTTACATACTGTATACATAATGTACATACTATATATGTGTATATATACCCAGCCAAAGTAAACCCAACACCGTTGTTGTCATTGAGCGCCTCTCAACGTTGCAATATTTTTGCATTAGTTATTTAAGTATTATGCGACATCGTTTGAAACCGCAGTTTTATTAAACCCAACAGCAACGAGACCCACTCAATAGTTATGAGCTGTTGTCGCAATGCTGCCAGAACTGTACGCTTAAACAGAAATTTGTTAAAAAATAGCTTAACAAATTTAGAAAAAAGCAAATACTTAAACTAAATATAGCTTAAACAGCAGCTTTACTGCCCCAAACATAGCTAAATTTCTAGCTTGTATTTTTAATTTCATAACTCTAAATAAGCTAAGTGAGCAACACTGTCTATAGCGAAATTTAAGCAAGTGTTGCATAGATAAACATGCTCTAATACTACACAAAATATCAGCCTAATCTTGCTGGAGAGACTACAGCATATTAAAATTTGTAGAATTAAGCGAGCTTAAAACTTGTTCTACTGGCGAATATGTATATGACTCATAGTATATGATATTGTAATAGTTTTATATACTTAAGTGAATGAATGAAATGATTGCTCATCAATTAAACTCTTCTATCTCTTGGCTGTTTCCCTTTTGCTAAATTGTACAAATTTACCAACATGATCTCAGATTGTGATAGTGTTTTTATATACTTTTACTTAATGTAAACAAAATTTGTTGATTTGCGTACGTGTTGGGTATATATATATATATATGTCTGTATAGTACGAAGACATTGCCCTGGTGATGTTATAACACATTTAAGTGCAAACATCACATTTGTGTATTTTTGTTTTTTTTTTTTTTTTTTGAATCTCTAAAAATGTTTTGCACTGCAGTCACATATTATTATCTCTTTCTCTGTGTGTGTGTGTAGCATGTGGAATTTCAATTAAATATCAAAATACTTTACGTTTTACAGACACTGAAATGCTAATTAATTCGTTTCACTGTCTATTATGGCCCAGAGCCAGAGACAAGTCAAGCCAAAGCCCAAACCCAAGCAGAGCACGTCAGAGTTGACAGACTACTCGAAATAAAAAACCGACGGCAAAAGAAATTGAAAGCGAAAGTCGGTTAAAGTTTCAGTTTATCAGATTTTATAAGTTTATTATTTAATCTGAATTTAAAAACCGGTTTTTAGCAAGGAAAGCAATATCTTGGCTTGGGATCAAATATTATTAAGAATCGAGCTTTATTTGTAAAAAGTTATTGGGATTAAAAAGTGGATTAATTGCTCACATTTAATTTATAAAAAACAACATCATCTGCTGATTCAATAACCGCAATATTAATTATAAAATATTATATGCAGTCTATATCAATCAAGTGTGGTATAGTATTCATGATTGTGGTTTGGTTTAATCATGAATATATTTTATATTCAGACTCTTAATCGACTGTTTAGGGTATTTCTTCCTGAACAATGATTCACGCTGAAAATTTATGATATTAGAGGGCAGGAATTTCTATAGTTGCGACTCTATCTTATCTAAAAAAATAAAAAGACGATAAACTTATCATTCCCAAGCAGGCAAAAAAGATATGATTACATTGGGTGTTGGAAACAAACCTTTTAGACAACTTGGGGTTAACAGCAAAGCCAAAATGCCTCAGGAATTCTTATGCATTTATGATTTATGCGATAAGACATCAGATCATCAGATAATTCAAGTTCAATGACAGAGAGCATGAAAACGATTGGTATTTTAATGCGTCGGGCCAACATAATTCGCCTCTGAAATTTTTTGGTTAATGTTTAAACGATGACTCAGTGTGTAGTATATAGAGGAGGTTACGGAAATGCGGTCAGTGAACAAATTTAGGATTAGTTTATTGCTATTTTATCCTGCTTGCTACTCATTCAATTAATGTGTTCAAAAGGTGTGTCCCCTTTCCTTCCCTGCGGGGGAATTTCGATTGCCCTAAACTGTCATCAACTTAATTGCCCCAAATACACCAGGGAGTGTGTGTTGTTGTTGTTGTAGATTGGGCGTGTACTCTGGGCCATAAAATCAAATTCGATTTGACAATTCATTACAGCACGCATATTGGTATCGTTTTTTGTTTTTGTTTTTGGGCTTGTTTAGGTTACATTTGATGGATCCTCTGCGGAAGTGGTGCCTGCCTTGTAACGCCTGCTCTGTAAATTGATTTGCCTGTCAACAAATTAATATCCAAGTCAAATAGTGTGTGTTTGTGTGTTAAATGTTTAACACTCCTATTTGAAATGCATGACTGGGCCTCGTGGTTTATTGTTTTGTTGTTGGTGTTGCGGTTAAAACGTAACTTGGTAAGACAATACATTGCAAACATTGCGTAACGCTTTTTCGAACCCACAAAACGCCCCCAAACATCAAAACATGAAAAGTGTGGCAACCCCACCACCCCAAAGTCACACGCACGCTCAAAAGAGAAGAAGAGGGAAAGTGAGTACTCAGTCTGTTATCATAATAATGTGAGTGATCTACTGCATTTCTTAGAAACAGAAACATTATATTTTGCTATCTATTCTAGAGATTATAATATATTTACATATATGTAACATATACACACTCGATTATGCAAATGTTTTGGATGACTAAAGACCAGTATTCGCAGTATTCATTTCAGAAGTATCGAATTGAATGTCTGCCTGTCTGTCTCTCTGAGTAGGTTTGATCATTGTCAACAGCCAGTTGGGCAGCCAGCAGCAGCTGTACAATCAAGTGAATCAAGCTAAAGCTATGAATCATGGATTACTGTATATATATATATATAATATATACATATGTACATTTGTATGTACAAGCAGTCGGCATTGCACTTAAGGAGATTTCCAGTTTTCCCTCCAGCACTAGCAATAACAAAATGATCATGTTTGTTCCACTGTGCCAGTTAATGACTCAAGTCTGAAGCAACAAGACTGCAAATATTTCGCACGTTTCACAGACAACGCAGACACTAACACACACGGACAGACAGACGGACAGACAGACAGCCTCTTAGTAGCCCAGAGTTACAGTTAAACGTTTTTCTTGCGCTGACCGCCGATCATCAACATCAGAGTTTTAGCTTTGTGTTGCTTTGGTTGACAGGTGCTGAAATGCGGTTGCTGCCATTCTCTCTGTTGCCTCTCTTTTGTTTTGTCTTGTCATTACACTACGAAGAACGAAAACCGAAGTACAAAGCGGTATATGTATTCGGTATGTTCTTTCTGCATTCGGCAGCAGCAGCGACTGACGTCACAACGTCTCCGACGTTGTTGCTGATTTGTCACTTGATTCTGATTCTAGCTGCGTCCGCATCGACCTTAACAGATAGCTAATTTTATGCGCTCTCTCACTAAACCTATCGCTGCGCCCCCTCAAAGCTTTGTGCTCATTTAAGCGCACGCTCTCGCTCTTGCTCTCTTGGTGTGCTTCTCCCCAGCTGTGCTGGTTGCGGCGCGCTCACTGTCACTCTCTCTCGCTCTCTCAGCTTAGGCATCGCATGCGCGACGGCTTGTTCTTTAGTTGCTTGCCGACTCTCGAATGGAGCGCAACGCACATTGAACGGTTTGACGGTTATTGTATTTTGTTTGTGTTTGTGCTTGTGCTTGTAAATGTGTGAGCAGTGCAAAAGGCATTATAATTAATAAAAACAAAAGCAAACGTCGGACAACGACAATTACAATAACAAATACAACAACAACAAAAGAGCGCCAAATATAATCAAAACGTAAATAAAGAGTGTGTGTAGTTGATAACGAAGCAAATAAACAGCTGAAAAAGCTCAAAAGCCTTAAAAAATAATCAAAATCTTTCGATTCAAATTGTTGCCGTGCTTGTGGTGATGATTCATCGTCGTATCGATCAATTTAACAAATTGTTGTTGAAAACCAAAAAAACTGAATAATAATGAGCTATTATTATTAGCTACCGCCTCAGGGCGGCTTAATCGATGATGCTGCTGCAGCTTCGCCTGCTCGACACCTTGGCCTTATCATCATCTGTGTCACCTTATAGCCATAATCGTAGCCCCTCCAAGTTTTCCAGCAAATGCCACGACCCGATAGCTTTGCCTCATATCTGCCGCCCTCAACATACTGTCCATTCAAATTACTGCAAATAATACGAAACCTATTCGACAAAAGCTCCTTAAAGCTCTAATGTAACGGTGTACTCACCTATGCTCACAGTAGTTGTACCACCAGGCTCCTACATTCGTGAGTGCACAACGATTGCGACTGTGATCGTTATCGAATGTGGAGAAGGGCATTCCCTGATGATATCGCAGCGAATCTCCAGCATCTCCAGAGTATTTTCCCAAAATGCGCAAGGCAAATGCATCGGATTCGTTGCCTACGACAAATCTATCATATTTGGCATAATGCGTTTCTCCGTCAAAGTCCTCCAAGTGTATGTAGAGCTCGTAGGGTTCTGAAATCGTCATCGCGTGTAGTTTGTCCAAGCCAATAAAGAATTCGGCAGACAATTGGCCAAAACCCGCACGATATTCGGCCCAATTGCGGTAAAAGTTCTCGCTTCCATCCTGACGACGCTGAATAAGCGTCCAACCTGCTCCCGCCGTACGCGTCTCACAGGCCACGGGAAAGGGCTCCAATCCCGGCACTTGTATAGTGTGTATGCCATTCTTATTGATCATAGCCGCCAAACAGGAGGGAGGATAACCTAGAAATAGTTGAAGAAATGGATTATTGCTGAACTTTATCGGGATTTTGGGCATAAAACCTTGAAACTTTGACTGCTCAATGCTGCCTCTTAACTGTTTCAGTTCCAGTTGTAGACTTGGTAGCAGTTCTTCCAGTTTGCCCACAATTCTTTCCAATTGACTTCCATTGTGTCCCGAGATTTGCGTTCCCTTTAATACCGTTAAGAGAATCAGCAGTGTATATATTGCCCAGCTGCGTTTCATCTGTGTTGATCTTGTAATCTAGACTGAATCATATTGAAATCTAAGTGTACAACTTATAGTTATAGTTATATATAGTATACACATACTTTTGTATTGGAATTTTAACCTCATTTAATACTATATCTTATCAGTTGCTTGTAATAACTGTAGGTCGAATATATTTCAATGCCAGATAATGGAATGCAAAGTGTATGCACTTATTTATATATATATTGTGTATACTATAATTTATTTATTTGTTTAATTGTTGCTCAGGAAATGCTATAAAAGGTTTTGCAAATCATTTTGCGACCTTTTCGCATTAAAGCAAAACACATTTTGCATATTAATCGAGTACGTTTATTCGATTACTGCCCATTCCAACAGTGTTAATAACTGAATCTGATTACTGCATACAAATTACGATTCTTCAAATGATTCACATTCTTCTGCCGAAGAATTGCTGTGTTTCCTTAGCTCTTTTGGAATATTTCGACACTTTGGCCTGATCATCATTTGGGTGAACTTATAGCCATAGTTATGACCACGCCAGGCCCTCCAGCACATTCCGCGAGCGAAGAGGTTCTCCTCATATGCCCCACCATCAATATACTGTCCATTTAGATTGCTTAACAGATAAAAAGCATATGTATATAGAATTCCCACTGATCTTCTGATCTTACCTGTCTACACAACTGTTGTACCACCAGGCACCGACATGGAGAAAGGCACAGTTTCTGTAAAATTCTTTATCGTTATCCCGATCGTATGTGGAGAATTTCATTTTGCGATGACTCCTCAACGAATCTCCCGCATTTCCCGTATAAACACCAAGTACATTTAGTGCATAGTCATCCTCTTCATCGCCAATGGCAAATTCATCAAATTTCGCATGACGTCGCTTGCCATCAAAGTCCTCGAGAGCAATGTACAGTTCAAAGGGTTCCAAAGCTGTTATTGCACGTAGTTTCTCCAGACCAATGAAGAACTCTCCGCTGAGATCCCCAAAACCCTCCTTGTACTCCTGCCAGTTGCGATAGAAGTTCACACTGCCATTCGTACGTCTCTGTATGACCAACCAACCGAATCCAGCTATGCAATTGTCACAGGACACTTGAAAAGGATCCAATCCTGGTACTTTTATGCTACGTACACCACTGACATTGAACTGGGATGTTAAACAGGACATTGGATAGCTGGACGTTGGAGCTGTGAATTAAGACCTCTTATAAATAAATATAAATATAAAATAAATTCTTATAATACCTACTTTCAGTCGAAGTATTGATATTGCTAGCATTCGTTTCTCTTCTGAGTTCCTGCAACTGTTTTACCAGGCTGTAAAACACTTTAATTGTATTATATTTCACTTTTAGTGTTAATCGATCTTTCTACACACCTTGCAATCAGTTTCTCCGATGTATCCTGCACTGTTTCCAGTTGATCGATCAGTTCTTTACTCTGTAAACAAGTCAAAAAATGTATTTTAATTTTACATTTAGCTTGTAGTCTATTTATACATACCTTCACTGGGTACAAACAGCTCCATAGTATAACTAGTATATTGACTGATCTTTGCAAGTTCATTCTCAAGAGCTTCTCCGTCTATTTGAAATTGTTCGTGTTGAATGTTTAATGGTTGATTTGCATTTAACGCAATTTCATAAACAGTTCTCCTATCAGTTTCGATTAACAATTATCTCTAATCAGTGTTTATTTTATAGTTTAAATAGATTGTTACTTTGTTATGCTCTCAGTTATTATAAATTTGAAATATAATATATATGAGGGAAAGAGAAGAATTGTTGTTAATTTTTATTATAGCAATCTGTCTTTGGTATATACAATATAGTTTAACTAACTTTTCAACTCCATTTAAACGGGGAATACAAATTTCAGTCTTCATAGCTCTTTCTGCTTGGACTGAACTCTGATCTGTGATACATTTAGTCTGTCTGTGAGGGCAAATGGTTTTTTTCAGCTTTATGATTATTTATGTAGGGTATTTGCTTGTCGACTATAGCACCTAGAACATTGATATAAAAAGCATGAAATATTTAAAAAGCGATGAATGTAAATAAGCTTTTATATTATAAATAAACAATTAGGCAAATCTCAATAAAAGCTGTTGAATATCAGAGAATAAAAGCAAGAGTATATAATAAATATATATACACATATCTTTGATTTGTTGTTTTCGAACAGAAAGCAAAGAAATTGACGTGATCTCAATATCTTGTACACACTGGTACATGTGTGGGCTGTATGTGGATTCTGTGTGTATTCTGTGGGAGCCGCTGATGCTGACGCTGCTGCTGCTGCGCCCAATGGCTGTCAAACTGTGCGGGGTCTGGCAATCATTTACAGATTTTTTCACGCGCTGTTTGCGCTCGCATTTTATTTAGTTTTATCGAAGCGTCAATCTCGAAATGGAATATAAAACAAAAGTGAAATAAATAATACAAGACAAGCCAAGACAAGAGACACACACACATGCACACATAAATAATAATAATAATAATAACAAGTATAGAAACTCTTGTTTTCATGTGGGTGGCGACAGTTTGTTGTAGCCTCGCGCTTCAGCGCTGCTGTCTTCTCTAGCTCAGTCTTGAGCCACAGTTCCAAGGTGTTAGACAAGCTTTACGGATAGTTAAGTTTCAAGATTGCTCCCAAACGAAATGCGTTTAATTCGACGCAATCATTGCCCAAAAGTAACGCCCCTAAAATTTTGAAAGGTTTTTTTTCCCATAAGCTCTTAATAAATTTACTGATCTTCGTTTTTTGTTTTGCTTACAGATGGCCATACCGCCACCGCCGGGACCACCGCCACCGCCAGGACCGCCGCCACCGCCTGCCATGGGCGGCCTGAAGCTGGGCGGCGGTAAGGGCGGTGCAGATGCCCACTCAGCGCTGCTCAGCTCCATACAGAAGGGCACAAAGCTGCGCAAAACCGAAACTGTGGACAAAAGTGGACCAGCGCTGTCGGGACGTGTGTGTGGGGCTGATGCGGGAGGTGGAGGTGCTGGTGGCGCTGCTTCAAAGACACGTGCACTCAACAATAACAACAACAACACCAGCAGCAGCAAAAACAACAACATTGGCAATGGTGCGCCAAAATTGAGTGGACTCTTTGAAGGTCTCTCGCAGATGCCAAAGCTGAAGCCAGTTAACGGTGTGAGAGGTAAGTGCCACACACATACCATTGTGCTTGTGTCTGTGTGTATGCAAATTAGCATTGAGTTTGACTTTTGGTTGCTCAATTGATTTCCGCTTTGGACTAACGCCCACACACAACACACGCACTCGCAACAAAAACAAAAACAAGAATAACATTTATATTTATTACCAGCAGCGCCAGCAACAACACAACATCAGCATCCACAACGAATGAGACGCGCAGCAACAGCCCCCCCACCGCCTCTGCCGCTGCCTCAGCCAGCAATGGACCCATGGACTTTAACACAGAGCTCACAAAGCATTTAACATTGAAGCGTCAGAAGCAACAACAACAACAACAATTGCCAGCCAGCAGCAACAACAGCAGCAGCAACACAACAACAACAACATATCAATGCAACCGAAGCAAATTTAAGAACAAATCGCGGACCTCCACCGCAGCCGCCAAAGGTAAGCTGAACCGGGGGGAGTGAGTGAGAGTGAAAGCAATAGACCCACACAGCGAAAAAGAAACTATTACTTTAAGGAGATTCAGAAGAATATAGAGAGTTTTAAATAGAAACAATATATATATATATGTAATTAAATGGCTTTTAAGACAAATATGTAGTAGGATAATATTGTAATTAAAATGCCTAGCAACTATATAAAATCAATTTAAGCAGTAGTTATTAAGCAGCATAGTTTTTGTTTACGACTATGATTGTTCAAATAAACAATTCCAATAAGATTTACTTTTGAATATATTATGAATGAATGAAACTAGCTCACTTAGTTTTTATGTAAACTCAATTTAAGTAATTAATTTTTGTAATATATTATTTTAATACGATTTTAAAAGAAAATAAATCCATTTCAAACTGATTCTATAAACCACAACAGCTCAAAGACTATAAGATTTCGATGCTAGAAATGCCAAATATATTTTATAAAGCAGATTAAGCTGTTTGAGTTTAAAATACTTGAGAAGATTCGATTACTAGTCACACAATTGTTATTATTATAAAATTAAAAGAGCTACAACAGCCTTTAATTAGATAAGAGAAGTGTGAAAAATTTTGTAAATTATAAAAAAAATATTTGAGAATTTATTTGTAAATTTATTATAAAAAACAATTGAAAATAGTTCATAAGTTAGTATTTGTTGAATATGCGCTAGAAAAAAGATTTTATAATTCAGAAAGTTCTTATAAAATAGTTAAAATATTCGTAATATACAATAATTTATTTGTTCTTTCTATACAGTTAAACTCCAGCGATTCCATATTGGACCGAATGAACATACCTCGGCATACGGCGGCAACGCCCACGTCCACAGTCAGTGGATCTGTCACATCCAATGGAAATGGTCATGTCAAGTCGAAGGCCTCATCGCCCACACTCTCAGAGAGCAGCAGCAGTGGCAGTGGCAGTGTGAAAAGTAAAGCGGCAAATCTTAGGTGAGTTTCCATCTATCTATTTCTATCGATATTCTAAGGCGGGTTTCCGTTTAATAATTGATTGTTGTGTTTGTTTTTTATTAATTTTTGGTGTTACTGTGTTTTTGTTGTTACTTTACTGTTATCGA
The DNA here is from genome assembly GCA_035047385.1 of Drosophila tripunctata. Taxonomy (NCBI): domain Eukaryota; kingdom Metazoa; phylum Arthropoda; class Insecta; order Diptera; family Drosophilidae; genus Drosophila; species Drosophila tripunctata. Next base: position 1,679,787 of record JAWNPS010000288.1, read on the forward strand.
ACATCTCTCTCTCTGTGTAAATTTTTGTATTTTGATTTATTTTGTTAACTTTATTTTTCTATTGTTTTTATGGTTACATTGCTGGGCATTTTGGTTAAAAAACAAAACAAAACAAAAAAACAAACAACTCCCCAACCTCCACGAATACGACACAAATCCACAGTATCTCGTTAGGCAATAGTTTTGTAAATAGTGCAAAGACAACAACAACAGCAACAGCAACAACAACAGCCGCAGCATCAGCAAATGCAAGTCGCACAATAGCAACAACAACAACAGCAGCCACAACAACAGCAACAACGGGAACTTTGCGCCATTTGGCGCCCAATAAGTCAACGCTGTTTGGTGGCAGTGGTAACAGTGCTGGTAATGGGCATGGTAATGGTGGTGGTAATATCTCGCCTACGCCCACACCCACCCCCACACCTCCAGCGACAACACCCGCCCTCCAACAGCAACAACAACAGCAACAGAAGCCGGCAATTGGCTTTGGCAAGCCAAATTATGCACCAAAACCGCCGGGCTTACAGCAATTGGTGCTGGTCAATGGCAATCAGCGTCCGATCGTCGCAAGGCATCACAGCATGAAGTCACCCAGGTATAGCACTCCTCCACTTCTCCTTAAAACCGATCTGAGATCCTTCCCCTACAACACTTAACCCCTTTTGTGCATCGCACGCAGCTGCTGTGCAGTTTTTATGCTTGGTAACGCTTAAATTGCACTCACTGCTCTTAAACTTTAACTTGCGCTCTCTTAAGCACTCATAATAGTTACAAACATTCTTTCTCTCTCTCTTTACTTGCTGCAGATCTCAGCCGACTGGGGGCGCTGCCAATGGTCCCGTATTTCCAACACAACAACACTTTGGCACGATGCGTGCGCCGCTGCAGCAGACGCTGTTATCGATGCAATCAAGCGATAACATTGGTGGCAGCACCAACAGCATTACGGGTAGCATACGCTCTGCACCCATTCCGCCAAAGAGTAAGTATCGCTAAACGATATCACAACTTATCGATAATGACTCCACTCTCCCCCCTAACAGCACGTCCCTCGGTCAAGCCACCGCCGCCGCCAACGCCGGCGCGCAGCTTCTCGAATAGTAATTTGAGCAGCATTGCAGCGCCATTTAGTGCCGTTAATACGACGCTGGTGCAGAGTTCTGCCATCACCACGACAGCAGCGTCATCTCCGCCAATACCGCAAACGCAACCGCCATCGAATTCGAGCAGCAGCAGCAGCGTTGCCACACTGCGCGATCAATTTCGAGTGGCGACGCCGTCAACGCCACCAAATGGCCAAATGGCGGCCAATCAAAGTCCTAAGTCAACGATATTTCGGGAGAAGGTCAATACCATCATATTGAACGGTGGTCCCATCAATCCGCCGGCGTTGCCACCCCATCGCACCTGCCCACCGCCTCCGCCGCCGCAGCGACAGTCAAGCAATGTAAGTAAATAAACAACATCAGGGCTTCAAATTTACACTAACAGAAATTAGTGGTACAACTGCACTATTTCATATTTAGTATGACATGCAATCAAGCACTTGAAGATTTCTTGCAGTGCACAAGGCTAACAGCTGAGCTTTAGCAAACTCTCTTCCTCTCACTCTTATGCACGCCCACACACGCAGACACAATACCTCTCCCACTCTCACTCTCTCTCTCTCTCTTTGACTGTGTGTTGGCTTGACTCCTTGGCGCTGCGCATTCGTGCGCTCTCTTTGCTCTTCGCTGCGCACTTTGCGCTTTGCTTTTTTGCTACCTTTATGGATTTTCCAAACAAGACGTGACCTGACCAAAACGCATTTGTTTGTTGTCATTTAAATTTGTGAGTTCACAGTGCACACAGAGCGCCCGTTGAGTCTATTATTTGCCGTGTTCTCTAGTTCGAGTATGTGAAACCTGTGTGTGTGTATGTGTGCTCAAGGTTAACTCATTAGCAATGCTGATGCTCAATCAGAAGCGCAACGTAACTACCAGTTGAAAAAAAAAAACAAAAACAAAAACAACAACTTTTCTTGTCAATTAAACCAATTGAAATGTGCAAAACTAATTGTGAATTCCTCTTTGTACATATAGGCTGGTTCACAGCAGCAGCAGCAGGCACCAGTTCCGCCCCAGCGTCATTCGTCGATTAGAGCCAATGCCCCATTGACGCCGCCCACGCACATGGCAAATGCGTCGCACAATTTTGGCAGTAACGGTGGTTTAGCAACAACAACGGGAGCCGCAACAGCTGCAGGGGGAGCAGCGGGTATGGCAACGGGAGCATCTGTTGGACGACTGGTCATCGATTTGGAGGCAAAGTTTGGCAAAAGATTTCATAATGTCACCGAATTTCCCAAACCGCCGCCATTTCTAAATGTACCTAAACTTTATTCACATCGTCCGCTAAAGGCAACCAATGGTATGTAAAAGGATATATAGTGGATATAGTGTGTGAGTCTTTGGGGTGTATGGTTTACAGTTAAGTTCTGTGTTTATCCAAAAAAAAAACAAAACTCAAAAGCGCCGTGTTAATTATTTACATACTACGATTATTACAATTAGAATTATTATTATTATTGTTTTGTACACACACACATAACATATGGAATGCTGTTATATAATGAATACATATTGCATATTATTATTATAATTATTATTATTAGTTTTAAGCATAAAAAACACACACAGAGAAACACACTTATTTTTGTAGCATTTGAAGGAAACAAATTTTGTACAACGAAGAAATTTTTAAACACACACACACATGTTATTATATTTAACGTTGCAATTTTTAATTAATTATTGTTTCTAGTGTTATATTTTTTTTTCAATGCGAAAGTGTAAAAAATGTTATGGTATTTAATTATGAAAAGTTTATAGCTTTATTCTCCACACATTATGTTCTGTTAAAACAACAAATCTAACTTAAAAAAACTTATAGTGTACCATTTAAACTTTTGTATGTTAACAAAGAAAACGCGATATTATTGTTAAGCACACGCATATTATGTATTATTATATAGATATATATATAATATCCCTACGATTTGCATTATGTTCGAGTCCCCCAATGCCTATTATATTATATTTATCTGTACCTATATCTATATCTGTAGCGCATGCTTTTACTTTATGTATTGTCCACGAGCGACGGCTTCATTATAAATACATATATATATATATACAGTATATATCTATCTGCATATAATTTTTGTACGTGTATTTCGATATTTTATCTTTATACGTGTTTCAAAATACTTAAGTTTAGCACAACAAGCACATTATTGTTTTATTTGCAGTTCTGTTTTTTTTTTTTATTGTGAACAATAAAATGCCAAAATAAAATTGAATTTTAAATACATTGAACATGATTGCTCTTGTCCTTCACACACACACAAACACAACATTGATCCTTGTTTTCTTCTTTGTCTCTTTCTGCGTTAACCGTTATTCTCGTTTTCATTTGTGTGCGTTTGCGTTTTGCTTATACAAATATTCATTGCCTAGCCGATAGGCGTCGCTTTACCTTGACATCCACAGCTGTCTGCGTGTAAATAAATATATATATACATATATTTCCCTCTCTCTCTCTCTCTCTCTTTCCCCTCTTGTGTTTCTCTTGCCATAATGTTTAAAAAATATGCAGAAGCAGTTTCGATGCCCAGCAGCAACAACAATAACAACAACAACAATAGCAACGCTGCATCCAACAACAACAATGCTAAAGCGCCACCTGTACTGAAACCCGCTTATGCGCCGCTCAAAAAACACCGTGCCCCCGCACCGCCTCCGCAAGCGGGTGTTGCTGCCGCCACAGTGTCTGTGATACGGCACTCCAGTTTTCTGTATAGCGGCATGGGCTCAGCAGGCGGCGGCGCTGGCGCAGCGGCGACTGCCAATGCGCGTCCTCAGTCGCAGCCGACGTCAAACGTTCCACGCAATTCGACGGTCTATTGAGTTGGGGGTGTTTTTGGGAGGGGCGTAATGGCGATCGCAATGTAATCATAATTGTAAATTAATATCAATGTTTGTTTATGCTTTGTATATATATATATACATAATTTACACGTGTGTTTGTATTAATTGTTCTTGTTACGTGCCGTCAAAGTGTCTAATTAATTGGAGGAGCACAAAAACAGAGAGTTGGCAACTCTATCAGTTGCCCATGCATACATGTGTATGAGTTTAAGATGTGGCCAGATGAGCTTAAAGTGAAAATCCTTCAAAGTGAACAATTTGGTTGATCCCAATTGAAAATGCAATAATAGTGGGAATTATCTAAACTTCCAATTTAAAATTATTTTATATCAAATTTAAATGAAAAAGTTTCGTGTATTCTATATATTATTTGTTTTTTTTGGAAGTGGAGTCTGTTTTAGTAGCGTCTTCCCAGGCTTAAAAAACTTAAACTTAATTTAAACTGTATATAAGAACTAGCTGCATTTGAGTTTAGGCCAAAAAAAAAATATTAGTCAAATTATTGAAAAATAACAAGAAACTAGAGCCAACTGTCTCTAAGCCTAAAATCTTACTAGACTGAAAATGTTAAGCCCCAAATTACATTTACTATAAAGTATACAATATATGTATATTAAAAACCAAGCACACACAATAATGTTTTAAAGGGAAATTCTTAAGAAAATATATACATATAACTATATATAATTAATAAACCTAGCACAAATGAAAGTTTTTCCCAAAAACTATTATAATTTTCAGTTTTCAAATTCTACGTGTGATTCGATAGAAAATTCGAAAATTCGTAATTCAATCAATGTATTTGTTAAATATCCCTTGGGCAATATTACGCATTAATATCATGTGAATTATTATTATTATTATTATGAAATTAAATCACTGTTGTTAGACCTTTTGGAGTCATTAGCTGTAATTAATCAGTATATTATATATAGTAACATTCTAATCAACATCATTGCATTTGAAGTTATCGCATTAATAAACTTAAATACATTTGAAAAACAAAATAATAAAACTCTTTTCTTACTGAAGTTCGGGAACACAGAAAATATATACGATTGCTGAAATTCTAGAATAAATCCAGTGTGCTTAGAGTACTTCACAATCTCAAGTATATTTGTTATTAAATGCGAGTGTCATTTGTTTGTTTTAACAAATTTAAGCGCATATATATAAACAATATCATTTTTTTTATAGACAATACAAATACACAAACTATAAAGCAATAACAATTATATTGGGCTTATAAAAACTAAATTATTAATAGCGGGTATATAGCATATGTATATATAATAGAATCGCACTTTGTTGCTTATAAACTAAATGGCTGCATCCGTTGTGGTCTGATGCTTGAGCTTTAGATCCTGCACCGCATCCTGCAGTGGCTGATCCTCGCGTTTGCGTCTCCGTTCGCATTTGGGACACGGCTGCAGCTCATTGAGACACTCGGCATGGAATACAGCGCCACAGGTGACGCACTAAGAAAGCAGTTTAATTAAAATTTGAATATAAAACATTTAAGTGGATGTTAAAAGCTCACCCGAAATGTAGTTGCTATATGGAAGGGATAGAGCACCCTGGGACTCTGGCAAATCTCACAGATGAAGCCCTTCAGATGGCACAAATGACACTTGAGCACATGTGCCTCGCCCAGCTTGAAGGCCTTCTGCAGCTGCTGGCACAGCGATCCACGCTGTATTAGTGCCAAATCGGATATAGAGTACTGATGTATATGCTCATAGAGATACTCCCGACCGCAGAAATGATTCTGCAGCAATTGTATGCTGGACGGGGCACAAGTGTACAGATAGGCACGTATGAAATTCAAACGTATGCGTAGCGATTGCAGCTCAGCCATTGCCTCAGAGGCATAGTAAATGCTCGGATTGAGTAGCTGCATGTCCAGAAACGGTTGAGATCGAAACTCGGCCAAGAAGATGGCAGCTCGCTTGCTTACAGCATACTTGCGGAAATCCCAATTGTAAATGATGCGAGCCGGTATCAGCTGCATTTCCGACTCCATGCAGCTGTTGCAATTGTAGCTGCCACTAAATGCACAAACCCTAAAAAATAAGTGGTTAAATAGTAAGCAGTTTTGATAAACAGTTGCTAATTAAAACATTTCTTACTGAAAGTTGTTATCGCCAATGCCCAGTGGTTGCTGACAGCCGCGGCAGAGAAAGCCCTGTGCATTGAGTCCTGGTTCGCGTGGCAGCTGGCACAATTGTGCCACCATTTGTTGCAACTCGGCCATATCAAAGTTGGAGGTGATTAGCTCAAAGTCTGAAATGGTCTGTGAAATGGAGAAACATGCTGTAATAGCTATCAATTCTTTTTTGTCTTCCACTTACGTCCAGCGATTGTAAATCACTCGCATCATCTGCTACAAGAGTTTCAGATTCGCGTCGTTGCTGCTGCTGCTGCTGCTGCTGTGCCACATTTAAAGTGGATGCACTGGCGCGAAACTTTTCCCAGATCTGTGACCAGCCAGCGCCATCCTCACGATTGCTTTCATGCTTGCGCAGCAGCGCATTGTAGCTGCATCGATCGACATGTGGTGAACGTAGATTCACGGAGCTGCTCATGCTCACCGAGCGCTGAAAGAAACGCGCGCTGGATAACTCCTCAGTGGGTGAGTGTGTGGCATCCAGATCAGCGGACCAGGAGGTTTGCATTAGATTGGTCAACGAGTTGCTGCCCTGTGTGTGCAGTTCCGCAAACGGATCATCAATGTGACGCATGGAACGCTTACGCACACGCTGCTTGCTGCTGGTTGAGGCGAGCTCAGCATCAGGATCAGGATCAGACTCAACAGTGGTCTTCGGGGCAGCTGCCTGTTCTGCTGTCTGTTCCTCACTGATGCTGTCCATTGCATCCACTTTTTGCATGAACAAATCCAGAATTTCATGCTGATTGAGCTCAGCGTTGTCAAAGTGACCGCCACGACTGAATGGACTGTTGGAAATGGATTCGGAGAAGAGCTCATTGGTGTGCAGTGGCTGTGGCGTTGGTATAGCCACAATTTCCGTTGCCAGGGAGCTGGCCACATCCACACCGCTGCTAATCTGTAAGAGCAGAAGAGTTAACAAAGTTATTTCTCCGCATATTTCGACTACCCACCGGACAGGATTTGAGTGCGGGTGTCCACAGATCCGACAGTTGCAGCGCATAGTCGGGCCAATTGTTTAGCAGACTGGAGTTGACGGGCAAATCGAAGCCAACATAGGCCTCCAGGCTCTCCATTATCTTGGCTGCCGTCTCCAGACCCTCGGCATCCTTAAGCAATGCGGTTTTCTTATAATACGGCCGCAATGCCGAACCATTTTTGCGCATATTATTGAGATAAGCCGAGAAGACGCAATCGTTCAGCGATTGCCGCACCCAGGCACGGCATTGTCCAATCTCCGAGGTGATCTGGCTTAAGCCCTGTATCTGTTCAATCACCTGCTTGTGCATAAAGACCATGGCCGGTGACCAGAAGCTCGGCTCCGGACGTCGCTCCACATCGCCAGCAATCACATTGATGGTGGCCCACAGAAACGAATCCTTCAAGCCATGCAGAAACACTGCCTCCAGTGTGGTGCACAATGCGCTCGTCTGCTCGCACAGTCCCAGCACCTCTGTTGTGGGTGGCGCACGGTATAAATTAATGAGTCATTGTCCAAAACAATTGCGACTTACCCAATCCTTTCTGCTTGACCTCAAATTCAATTTCTCGAGCATTTTCGTTCAGTGTATTGATTAGCGCTTCCTTAATGACATTCTCACGCTTTGACGAAAAATTGTTTAGGCTGCGAAAGAGAGAGCTCATTTGTTGTTATTGCTGTCCCTTAATTTAACAAATGCAGATATTTTTTTTGTTTGCTGTTCTCCACTTGTAGTTTTTTGTGGGCAGTCCAACAGCTGTTTGCCAGGGCTGCACAAACAACACAACTGCTTGTACACTGGTTCATGCGCGGAACTTCTAAAAAGAGTGTGAGTGTTAAATAAAGCTCACACAGCGAAAAGCTGTTAAAAAATTATAAAAATATACAATTTTAAAACAATAAAATGCATTTGTGTTTATTACAAGTTTATGTTATACAATTGCTCAAATGAACTGCAATAGTTATCGAGCTGCAAGTGAACTAACGCTGTTGTGGCTATCGCGCAGAGTGGGCAATGATGACGTCAGTGGCTTAACAATGTTTATAACGGCACATGACATTTGAAAAACAATACGTAATTGCGCTAAACTTGGCCAACGCAAAAGCAAAAAAAAAAAAAACACGTTAGCTGGATTAAATTTCCGTTTTCAGCTTTAGATGTTTATAATTTTTGTTATTATTTCATACAACTCGTTTCTTGTTATTCTTGAACTTTCTTTCCAAGTGTGTGCTAATGCGCGATTATGCCAGATAGAGACAGAGAAAGAGAGAGAGAGAGAGAGAGAGAGCGCTAGCAGAAACCTACGCAAAAAGTGTATAAAGCTTTAATGTCGATTGACTGGCTGCGGGGTTTTGTTTAATAGCATTTATATGACTCAACAATTTGAGGTATTTCTATAAAGTTCACTCCAATAAATTTCGAACGATATATCTGTTGTAAATGCTTAAGAGCCACACATTTTACATATGAATGGATCCCGACTCTTCCAAAAGGCGCTGCACGTTCCAAGTGTCTGTCCGAGAGTGTCTGTCCATAGGCGGCTTGTTATTAAGACGAAATTTGTGTTAAGGTCAGGGTGACCAACAAAGCTTATGCTGTCATACATATATGTAGTTGTTGTTGTTGTTGTCTTGACGCATTTTTCAATATTTTTGCAATAAAAATTGTATAGCCACTTGTTGCCATATCTTTTTACAGCAGAAGATGCGCTCCAACTGGTTCAGCGGCACTCAAAATCCAACAAACTGGTCTCTCAAGTGATGATTTTTGTTCAGTTTTCTTAAGTTTTTGGCGTGTGTTTTTATTTTTTCGAAAAAAAAAATTCAGTATTTTTTTTGTGTGTGGGCCTGCAATCCACAATTGCAGCCAAGTATATTGAGTTTTGACCTTTCGAAAGTAATGCCAAACACTTTAGTTCAGCCGAGACATTTAATTAATATGAATTTGTATTTGATTTGCATAAACCGTTTAATTTTTGTTTGTGAAATTTATGATTATGAACAATTATGAAGGGTCAGACACGCAGCACAAATTCAATTTGTGGATTACGCATACGCAGCGTCATTTTCCATTTCCCAACTGAGAAACGAGAGCTGAGAGTTGAGAGTGTTTCCCATTCCCCTTAACTAAGCGGACTTTAAGCTCTATTAAAGTAAATAATACTTATATATAGCGTGAATGCTGTCACTGTGCATTGTTTGTTGTTGTTATTATTGTTATTGTTGCTGCAGCGCTGCTGACTTTGCGTTTTTTTTGCGGCGCCTCCATTTGGAGTTCGACTTCATGTTGCCATCGGCATCTGCTTGGACCGTGGTCCATTGTTACTCGCATAAGTAGGAAAAACAAAGCAAAACAAAACTGGCAAGAAAAGCGGCTGTTGGCTGGGTCTAACTTTAAGAGACCCTGTAGTTTTAGTGAGAAAGTTAGTAAGTTTTGTTTATATCTTATAGCACTTAAACCCTAGACGGAACTGCATGCCAAATTTAATAGCTCTAGCTCTTATAATCCCTGTTATATATATATATACATCTTAGTTTCTGACAAACTTAGTTCACCTGTGTAATTGCTAAGTAGGTACAGGGTATCAAACGACGAGAAAACGAGAAATTTATAAAAACGTTTGTTTTCGTAATACAATTTTGATTACTTCTTTGACGCGCGGCATTACGTCTCCCCCCTCCAACTGCTTCTACTCGTACTCCGCTGCTTCTCCTGTACGGTACGTCTCATTGATGGCTTTGTTTGGCCACCACCACCATCACCACCAGCTTTGATTTATGTATGGCCAGTGGGCGCTAGTGGTCCAAGCTCTACGCTCTCAGCTCTTGTCCATTTGGAATTGTAACAATGATGATGATGATGATGATAATACGAGCAGTTGTCTAGCCGTGATTCCTCATGCTCATCAGTTGGCATTAGTTCGCATAGGAAGCACAGTTAAAGTTTTAAGCCTTTTTAGGGTAAATCCCAATGCGGAACCAAAGACCAAGAGAGAGAGACACTAGATAATTATGAATCAAACACACATTATAAGAGGGTATACTATACATAATGGGGTGTGATGTAATCAAATGGCAGGCAGGCAGGCAAGGCAGGCAGGGTAGGGATCATCGATCGATTGGGTTGAATGTACCGTAAAGTAGTATTCGTACTTGTCTAACAAGAAGGTTTTGCACAATTTCATTGAGTTGAGATGCCGCAATTTGATTACTTTTGATCTCATTTAAGCAGCTGGCTGAGTCAACCCACAAGCAGCGAACACAAACTCAACCCAATTGATGCAATTGATGACTAAAACATATCGTCTCACGAGATTGTTATACGATTTGGAATTTGCCTCACAAAAGAATTTTGCCGCACATAAAAGAACAAGTTTAATGAATTGCTATACGATTTGTCGATTTGTTAAGAAAGAACAGGATCTATTCTAAAGACCAATCTATATGTATTTGGCTTTCATAAATTATGCATTGTTAGCTTAGATTCTGACGCTGACAGACAGCCAGACAAACTTCAATTCAAATTCAAACTGAAAGACTCAAAAAATCAGCAACAAAAAACCAAAAAACCATAGCGGCCTGTCAAAATAAACAAACAATAAAGATACAAATGCTTCTGGCATTATCACATTCATTTTCATTTAACATTTGCATAATGTATTTATATTTCTAAATATATACAACATCTGCTCAAAATGTTGAAACGTGTGTCTCTTTCAATAACAGAATGTTAAGCACATGTTAATGTTAAGCGTTAATACTTGACGCTCTGACGTGCATCCAATTCGACCTTGAGCGACATTGGAAATGCCTCAATGCCGACCGACTGTGAATCGTACCGAGATCGCCTTTTGTTTTTTTCCACCAAGTTGAGATCAATTGCAATTACAACTGCATCAAGTCCCGGTTTAACCCGGGTTCTACATGCCACTAACTATATGTACTATATTTTAGTTGTACTATTTACATACTTATCTGTTAGAACGAAAGAGAGAGTGCAAACAGCATCAGCTAGCTACGGTTCCTCTTGTCCAGATAATTTGTTTATCTATGTGCTTCTCGCTGAGTAGCTGCACAACTGCACATTGGCTTAAAGCGTGCCGATTTGGGTAGACAAAATATCATTAAAAAAAAAAAAAACACAGATTTTCAATACTTACCCCTTTACCGATTTTCCATAATTTTGAAGTCTCATAACTCAGTCAAAACTTAATCGATTTTCAAGCGGAATATCAATTTGTTCATTATTTCTAGTGCTTATTAATGCTGCATTCAATTCTATTGGATTTTATAAAATTTCATTTTTTCGAAAAAAACACAAATTTTCCATACTTACCCCTTTACCGATGTTCCATAATTTTGAAGCCCCATAACTCAGTCAAAACTTAATCGATTTTCAAGCGGAACATCAATTTGCTCATTAATTAACTTACTTATTCACACTGTAATCAAGTTTGGTTAATTTTATAAAATTTCATTTTTTCGAAAAAAACACAAATTTTTCATAACCCTTTACGGATTTTTAAAAATTTTGAAGTTTTATAACTTAGTCAAAACTTAATCGATTTTCAAGCGGAATATCAATTTGTTCATAATTTCTAGAGCTTATTAATGCTTCATTCAAATTGATTTCATTATACTATATTTAATTATTTGCAAAAAAACACAAATTATCTAAATTTTTTTTTTTTTTTTTCAAAAAAACGATGCCAATTGATTGTCCAGTTTGTTGTGGTTATAGAAATATATACTTTATGGGGTGGCAAATAAGATTTGAGCATGTTAATAGCTCGTTAAAGACATGCTCATGCAATTTAGCGCAGTGACAACTGCAAGCGTACCACGGTGCGACGCCAGCGTCGTCTGAGCGCCCAAGCATAGGCCAAGCTTCAAGCTTCATTCGTTGTCGCTGCTAGCGGCCAAGTTTATTAAAAGCGCAGAACTCGTGAGCTGCGGACGTGTTTCAGTTACGCTCGAGCGCCTCGTGCATCCCATCAACGCCTGTCTACTACGACGTCTACGTCTGTTAACATCTCTATCTACGACAATTCGGTTACAGTCTCCGGCACATCGCGCGCTCTCGCTCGCACGCTCGGTCTCCCTTCTCCCCTTCCAACCCTTTCTCGCTTAGCGACTGCGAATCGTGAAATCGTGTCACAATTGATTTGAAATTTGTGTGCAGTCGCGGCAAATAAATACGTGAAAAGGAGACAAGAGAGAAAAAAAAATAACAGCACAAAAATTAATATTACATATTATTTGTATTTGGCAATAATAAGGCAGACGTTTGCTGTGCACGCCGGCATCGCATCGCATCGCATCGACTGCGTCCACAGTTGTTTGTGTCTTCGCGTTGCGGATTTTGTCATCATCATCAACAGCAGTGACGACTCGATTATTTTGTGTCTTTTTTCACCCACGCGTTTAATTATTCCTCGCTCACTTTTATTCAATTTGGGCAATGCCCAATTCTAAATTCAGGCAAGAGTAACAATAACAACCCAAAAACAGCAACAACAACAACAACGATAATAGTATAACTGTAACAATTCCCAAATCTAAAATGCAAACGCGCAGTTTGAATTCGCTGATGCTGCGCAGTCGCAGTGCTGCCAGCGCTACTGTTACCGTTACGCTGCTGCTAACACTGGCGCTACTGCGGATCGACGCCGCTGCCGGCAGGCCTGGTATAAATGCAAAACAACTACAAAACATACACATACTTACCATAAATACACATATAAAGCATATTCCATATTCGATATCGAATTCGTAATCAATTTGCATAGCTATAAGTTATTATTTTTAATTAGTGTTGATTTCTGCCATTTCCTCTCTTAACTTTCTTCTCCTCCAACTTAATTTTTATGTTACGCATGTGAAACTTAACTAAATTCGAACAAATGCACGTTTATTTATTTATTTATCCAACTATCTGTTTGGCAATTTCTTTTTATTTATTCACCACTTATTAATCAGTTTAATGTGTGCACTAATAAATGATAATGAATGCAATGAGCAAGTGTTTTATAGATAAAATCTTATACTTTTTTTAAAAGTATGTTTTTTCGAAATTATCAAAACTTTACAACACTGACAGAATCGAAGTCTCTTCTACTTAGAAAATAACAGAATTAGATATGCTTAAATCGTTTATAAAATACTTCATTTAAATAGAATATATCTAAAATCTGGTATAGAATGTTTGGTTTAAAAAAAATATTTCTTTAAACTGATATAGAACACTTGTTTTAAATAGAGTTTATCTTAAAAATTATATAGATTATCGAATTTGAGCTTCATTTTTTCCATTTGAGTTTAAATCATTGTCATTTAATGCTTAATTTAAAATTTATAAAAAATATTTATTTATATACAGAATTTTTAGATTTAAAAATAGCTGAGAAAGTTACTAATTCAAGCAAAATATTAATGCACATATGTATTGTATATAACTAATTAAAAGACTATACAAATTTTAAAAGAATAACAATGGATTTTGGTGCTCTAAGTTTATGTATTTCAAAACTGTCCCCAATAATGTTGCATCAATTGTTACTAATTCCCCGCACATTCAACACCAACACCAACATTTCCACACCAGCCTTACACTATATTTACTACTATTCTTAATTTAAAACTTTCCTTAATCCTAAGACGACCTTCATTTCTTCTTCCTCTTCGCTCATGACCTAAATTGATATTATTTTGTAACTAATTATTGCTATTGAACTCATCCGCTTTTACTATTTCGTATTATACGAGATCACTTTGGGGTAGAAAGACCTTAAATTAGCTGACAAGTGATCTTCACTGCTATTTGTAACTACTTTGCTGTGGCATGTTGTTATTGGTTGGTAAACAAACAGTCTAAAACTTGGACACATATCGTTTTGAGCAGATTCCCCTTAACAATAACAAAAACAACAGCAATATAAACAACTTTTGCCAGCGGCGACAAAAACGTCTCATTTGCAAAGGCATTCGAAAACCTAAGTGAAACACGAGACAAGACGCAGACAATGAGCCCAAAAGCCAAAAAAATACAAAATAAAAAACCAAAACAAAACAAAACCTTATATAAGCGGCAGTAGTTGACGTGACTGGCAAGGCTTCCACGGCAACATCTTCCTCTAACCCCATACCCTTTGGCTTCCCCTGCCAGCCAGCTTTGGGCTGTGGAACCTCCAAGTACGACCTCTGGAATGGTTCACTTCTTTGGCTTTGGCTACCACATTTTAAAGCAGCCTCTGGGGACTTGACAAGTCCATAAATTGTTATGACAGCTACACAATCTCACTCTATCGCTATCTCACTCTTTTATGTCTGTTTATATTTGGGATCAAAGAGGCTAATAGCTGTTTAAGCCATATATAAAAATTTTCAAAGAAAATCTTGTAGCTTGAGTCGTTTTAAAAGTAATTATGTTGGCAAATTCCTTTTGCTTAACTAATATGAAATATTTCACTTAAGAAACACTGGCTAGCGGCATCCTCTTTATGTATAGCATATGGTATATAATAATTATTAGTAATTTGATTAATTTTTTGTGAAACCTTTTGCTTTGCTCTTATTCACGCGTATACGTGATAATTAAGAGATTCGCAAAAGCTGTTGGTCCCTCAACACTATATAGTTGTAGTAGTTGTTGTTGTATTTGTTGCTTTTGTTGTGTTTCGTAATTGCTTAATAGCCCAGCACAATGGGCAGCCCATTAGATATTGTTAGATATTGCAGGCATGGTTAATAATAGTTGGTAATCTGCGGCGTGAGTCTCGCTTGCTTACGTCATTAATGGATTTCCATTGAGCTACAAAACGAGATAAAGATAAGCTTAAAGAAGTGAAAATTGCAACACATTTTGTGATGATTAACTGGAAAAATTTGTTAAATGAAACAAATGTGTATGAAACACGGCTGAGAAGTACCCAAGCTTAGCTTATTAGACGCTAGATGGCGCCAGTGCCACAGCGAAAAGAGTTTTAAGACGACTGCAATGAAATTTATGGAATATATAGAATAAAGTACTAGTAAAAGTATATATAAATTAGGTTTATAGGTTTTTTAAACTGCAATTTCCCCTTGACATTCAAAAGATGTTGTTTGTTTGGAATTTTACTGCTTATAATTGCAATTAACGCGACGCATTTGGTGTGGGAATTTCAGAAATTTTAAGAATGAGCAAATTAAACAAAAGAAAAGTGGCTGTAAAATATGGTTTATTGCCACGTTTTGTTGCTTTTTGGGCACAACATTTTGTGGCAACACACACACAAATTGTGCAAGTACGAATACAAATATAATATATCGATTTAGTAACTTGTACATATCTGATCTTGTGTGGGTTGTGCGATTTTCAACAGCTCAATAAGACGATAACTCAAGGTCCAAGATGATACAATGATGTGTCGAACCAAAGATCACGGCATCCGATTAATACAAAATCCATTACAATTTTGTTTCTTTAACTGATTTTGTTGTTGTTGTTGTTGCTTTCGCCTTAACGAAGGTTGTCCAAATGGCAAAAACTTGTCAAAAAATCAAGCATCAAAGTAAACAATCTGTAAAATTGGCAAGTGTAAAAATTAATAAAAAAAAAAAAAAACAATGATAAATTCAAAGTGTCCCATTGTTGTTTAGTGGGTGCAGATGTCGTGAAGTCGTCAATCAATTAAAAATTAAAAAACACATTGAAGATAAATGACAACAACAACAACTGACAACAATCAAAAATTAATTAGCACTGAACTTGAAACTAGTTTTGAATGGGGTGTGCCATGAAAAGTTTGTCAAATCCAGAGCTACATATATGTAATTTAACTAGCAACGATTTATGAGCTTAGTTATTTATATTAAGCTATTAGAACAAGCGAGTAAAAGTTGATTGATGAAACAGTAGAAGTCATATATGTATGTTCAATTTGCTACACTCTTAAAAAAAACTTTACTTCTGCTTTGTGTTAAACATATGAATCTTTGTTTTTTGCTAAAACAAAAAAAAATCAATTCGCAGAACTTTTCCGCGTTTATGCGATTAATTAATCATTGTGCATTGTTTGTATATTGACTTTCACAGCTTGTTTACGAGCCAAGTTCTAGGGTCGTCCCCCTAAGATAAATATCTTAAAATAAATAACAATTTATATTTATGAGCCGCAAAAAAAAAAACTTTGAGAGCCGTCAAATTGCCAGCTAATATTAATGAAGCATACTGAAGTTTTTAAGGGGTTTCTTTGAGAACTGCTGATAACGTGGAACAGACAGCATCAGCATCATCATCATTTGTTTTTCCAGCTGAAACTGATAAGCTGCCAGTTAGCTAGGAAAAATGTCAGCATATTCAGGTAAACAGTCATTGTTTATTATATGTGAATAGAATCGTTCGCAATATGAATGCAAATAAACATCATAAATATTGGATAAATGAGATAAAGCCGTTTTATATATGCACATATGTTTAGCAACCGGAACTCAGTCAGCAAATTAGACGCCCATGATGATTGTTAAACCTCTCTCTCTCTTACTTTTATTACTCTCTAGATTTTAATCGTTTTGTTTTTCAGTATGCTCTCTCTCTATATATCAAAAGATTATATGTTATACTATATATAGCTAAGTTAATTCACACACTGCTATTAATTGCCTTGTAGCATTTATTTTCTCTCTCTTTTTGTTTGCATTTATCATATGAGAAACACAACACATATTAGACAGAACAATGCAAAAAACTAATTGTTAAATTTTAAAATCCGGCAAATTAATTGATATAAACATTGATAAAGACCGCATCTGCCGCATGATTCAGGTGTTGTATGTACACATACGTTGACAGGTTAAAACTGCGCAAATGAACTTTTATGTGTGGAATCTCAGTTTTGTAGGCGTTTTGGGCGTGTCATTTTGATGAATAAGGTTAGGCTGATCAAGTCCGACTGGTTTTTGATATAAATCCCAATAGCTAATAATGCTATATTCACGATAAATTCATATGCGTCAGAGTTTAGCTTGTGGAACGTACATATATATGTAAATAAGAGTTCTCTATTTCATATATAAATAAATATTTCATAAATATTTTGCAACAAATAACTGACTTAATGAATAATACAATAGAAGCATTCCATGGAAATTCCCATTTGTCAGAGTAAGCGAAAGACTTAGGCAACGAACTTGAAACGGAAGTTAAGGCAATGTTTTTTGCACGAATTTGCACCTGTAAATAAAGCCCATAAAAAATACATGTACTCATGTACAAAACACTTGTATACTCATAAAACATGGAGGCAAACACAAAAGACTTAGGCAGCAAACTTGATGTTACAGCTACAAGACAAATGACTGAGGCAACGAACTTGGAAAAGCAAAAACAGCGACGAAAGTAGACGATGAAAATGCCTGCAATTAGAAAATTTTCATTTAAAATAGTACATATTTGTTAATAGAATAGAACCAAATATGTCTTGACCCAAAATGCAAGCAGAAGACTTGAGCAACGAACTTGATTTGCAGTTAGTTTAGGCACAGCAACAACAGCAACAACAGCATTGATTAGCTAATCTACAACGCCTGACTAACGCTTGGAAATGGGTGTCTCTGTGTGTCAAGTAAATAACAACAAACGTGACACCACAACAATAACAACAACAACAGCAACAACAACAACAAATACAATATGCGCCATTTAAGCCAATGTCAATCAATCAGCAACAATGGCAGCCAAATTGGCAAAGAGCCACCCACGGGCTGCCTTAGGCTGTCTTAGGTCTTGAGTATTTGCTGCTGCTTCTTCTTCTTCTGCTGCTTTTGCTACTTCTACATCTTCTGCTTCTTCTTCTTCTTCATTATCAGCCACAAAAGTAAATCTTCTGCCTCACTTTGTTTATCCATCCATCCATCCATCCATCTGGCTGTTGTGTGGCCTTTTGTTTCTAACACTTTTGAACTGGCAAATTGCCGTGTAGCATTTACCACCACCACCACCACCACAAACATAAACATTCTTCATTCATGCCTTCATATGTACAACAACAACAAACAACAAACAACCACAAATTTCCCCCTTTCCCAACCACTTCTTCTGCAGATGTACGTCAATCGCCATTTGCTTTAGAATTGCAACCGCCATTGCTTGAGCCAGCTACGGGCGATGATGCATTCAATGCAAACGGTGGCAACAGCAACAGCAACAGCGACGGCGAGCGTACCATCGATAGCTATGGCAATCCAATTGATTCACTGCGTCCGATAGACACGCCCGATGGGCGTAAGGTGGTCAGCGCACAGGGTGTCCAATTTGAGATACCAAATTATGCATCGGGCATCACTGAGATACGACAGCCAGCCGATGATTTGCTGCCACCGCATATTGGTGAGTTGACAACAACAACAACAACAAGAACAGCTACTACCAAAACGACAACAGCAGCAACAGCAGCAGCGGCACCTGAAGCAACGCACAGCAGCAGCAAGAACAACAACAACAACAACACTGAGCAACAGACACAAACAAATACACAAGCAGCAATTGCAAGTGGTTTATTGGTAGCACCACAAGCACACAGCACTAACAAAAGCTTCGCTCTCACAGCCACACCCACACCCACCCGCACCCACAGGCACATCCACCCACACACCCCCTCACACTCACACTCACATTCACCCGTAGAACCACTAACCACCGACCCCGCCTCCGTTTCGCACCACTTTAAACGCGATTCAAGTGGTCAGCAGTATAAGATTACAGCCGCAGGTCCCAAGCATGCACCACCCACATTTACCCTGCTCACACTTAATCCCCAGTTCCCCGCACCGAACGCAACACCGCCCC
The DNA here is from genome assembly GCA_035047385.1 of Drosophila tripunctata. Classification (NCBI taxonomy): domain Eukaryota; kingdom Metazoa; phylum Arthropoda; class Insecta; order Diptera; family Drosophilidae; genus Drosophila; species Drosophila tripunctata. The sequence goes on from JAWNPS010000288.1 coordinate 1,698,731, forward strand.
CCACCAAAGTGTTAGGTTCTAAGCGCATTGATTCTACTTCTACTTCAACTTCAACTTCAACTCCAAATCCTTCCCCACTACTCGTAGATGCCATTGCGGTGGCACAGCCCGGCAACAGCTCGGATACCGCCAGCACCGACAGCATTTCATTTGCACCACCAGCCACATCACTAACACCACCCAACCATGAATCATCGACATCCTCAACGGAAGTTGAAGTAGAGCAGGCCCAACTCGTTCCGCTCCAGCAGCAGCAGCAGCAGCAGCAGACACAGGATCAGGAGGAGACAGCCCATGCACCACAATTGGCCAGTGGCACACTGCCCGATTATCTGCTGGAACTGCAGCAACAGGATCCCTTAATTGATGGTCCCGTGCCTTGGATACCGGCACCACATGGCACACCGCTCAGTGTGATTGCCTGGGATCTGTTGCCACCACTGGAGACGGCGCCAGAAACGCCAGAAACGGAACCACACATCATTACCTCACAGCAAGCCACCAAGCATGTGGTTGGCGTGGAGCAACCGGGCAGCCACAACATACGCATCACGCTGGGCAGTGGACAGGCTCTAACACCGGTGGCACCAGCGGTGCAGCATCTCACCAACGGTCAGGTGGCGGTGGTGCCCTTGGTGCGCGATGGTCCCGAGGCACATGGCACCAATGCGCATGTGGGCAGCACCACTCCCAGCAATGCAGGACGCTTTCCCAGTCGCCATCGGGGCACTGCGCACTACAGCACCACCACAAGCACACAGCGACCGCGCAGCACCACTAGCACCACCAGCACCACTAGCACTACAACAACCACACGTGCGCCAACAACTACAAGAACCACTACGCCACGCACCACCACCACTACAACAGCACGCACCACCACCACCACCACTCCCCGGCCCATTATTAGGAGCACCACTCCCTTGGATCCATCCACTTTCTACAAGCTGGAGAACGAGGAGGAGTACGCGTACACACTACCACCCTGGCTGCAGGAAGTAACCGATCCGGATCTGGATGTGGCTGTCACCTTCATAGTGCCCACCGACAATGATAAGTACAACCACACGGTGGCCGAGGATCTGGAGCCACCGCTAGAGCCATTTGTGGATCTAAACAACATACAGCTGACGCCACCGCCAACGGCAAAGCCAAGCACCACCAGCACCAGTACCAGCACAACCACAACAACAACAACGACGACTACAAGACGTCCGTCGAGCACCACCAGCACCACTACTACCAGCACCACTACCAAAGCACCCATTTTCAGAGCACAGCAGCAACAGCAGCAACAACAACAACTACAACAACAATCACAATTGTTTGCAGCTCCATCCTCAACAACAACAACAGCAGCTCCAGTCGATCCCAATCCCTTTGACTCGGCCACACTGCCACCCTGGCTGCAGGACTTTGACTATCCTGATGTCGGTCCAGGCGTGCCCTACAATCCCGACAGCTTTAAGCAGACGCCGACAACAACAACAACAACAGGACAACAACCACAGCAACAACACCATTCGGGAGACAGTAAGCCCAATGACTTTCAGCCACATGGCTTTGCCAATCGTCACATTCAATCGCAAGTAACACCAACTAAGCAACCAACCACAACTAGCACCACTACTAGCACCACAATAACAACAACAACAACAACAGCATCAACAAAGCCCGCTGTTACCGCCTCCTCTGCTTTTCCATCCAAAGTCACGCTTCCGCTTCCAGCCATCAACGAAGCTGCCGTCCCTGAACTGAGCACCGAGGTGGAACCACCACTAGTGTTGATTCCACCCGCTGCTCTGCCCGCTGACGTTGAGACTACATCTTCGTCTTCCTCTCCGTCTGTTAGCAGCGACAGCAACTCTAACTCTCCAACTGCTTCTAATCCTTCGCATTCTACTACAAACTCTATAACACATTTTTCAGCACGCTTTGATCCCGCTCCCGCTACCGTTGCTGGTCAGGATGCCACATCAGACAGCCAGAAGGTCGAGTACACCAAGAGTGATGAGGGCAAGGTCATCAGCACTCCGGTTAACACACAGCGCAAGGGTAAGTGCTCCACACAACTTACACAGCAGGAACACATGTACTCAACTCTATTCCCTTCCAGATTATTCCGGTTCTCCTGCAGTCACAGCAGCCGCACCCGCACCCGCACCCGCTCCAACACAAGCTAGCAATACGGGCAAATATACGGGAGGATTTGGTGCTCCGGCTGGTCTGCTGCGTCCACAGGTCGCCGGCAAGCCAGACATCTATGTGGCGGGCAATGATCATGAGTTCAGCACCTCCTTGAAGCACAATCGAGGACGTCCCGCTGCTGCAGCTCCAGCTGCCAACACTGGTCGCTACACTGGCGGATTTGGTGCACCCAGCGGTGTATTGAGTCCCAGACCCTTCCAGCAAACCCAACCACAACCACAACCCCAGGCAACACGTGTCCACTCACAGCTGTCCGGAGCTGCGTCGAGTCATCAACAGAATCGCTTTGGCGGACCACCTGGCATCCTGGTGCCCTTCGACAATGTACAGCGCACTGGAGAGCAGTAGAAGTGCAACTTAATTACTGCAACTACTTTAAATTATTTATTAAGTATGCATGTGCTTTTGTTAAAGTTGGAGTTGTCTCTCTTTTCTGTATACGCATACGTAATACGTATACGCATAGTAGTACTTAACAATTAATGCGAATTTTAACAAAACGACAAAATTTCCCTCAATATATTTAAATATTTGTGCTTCAGTTACATACCTATACGAAAAAAATATTGTACATATCATGTCAAATGTTATATGCATAATAAACTTTAAATAAAATAAACTTAAAAGTTACACATAACAAGTTATTGCTACACATGTCTTTATAGCTTACATGTGTAGGCACATTTTGGGGATTATTATCAATTCGCTTTGGCGCTTCGCACTTTAATTTATATATCATCAGAAACTCATTAACGAAATGTGTGTGACTAAAAAGGGTTACAGTTAAAGACGTTAACAAAACTCATATTATGAATGCTTTTAATATATATAATATATAATATATTTATAAGTATTTAATTTTAAAACTACTTTTCCATACTTATATTTACATTTATTCTATTTTATCTACATTTTATTGTATCACAAAAATATTTAAATATTGGCGGGCAACAGACAACAAGTATTCGTGTAACGATTTTCTGCATATTTGACTCACGCGAAGTTGGCTGCACGCGCTGTTAGTGTTGTAAAACACGCTTTTATTTCATATCAAGCAGCTTAAAGTTGTGTGCTTTTTGCCCAATGCTTCGTGGTGAGGTGGGCGTGACGTAAACGTCCTTCATTTGACTTTGAACTCAGTTTGTACGCGAATCTGAAGTCAACTTAGTCAGAGCAGTTGCAGTCGATTCCCGACGGGTGAACTGAGCGAAAGTAAAAGTGTGATCCAGAAAAACTTGAAATAAAAAAAAAACCTTTTAATCATGTCGAAAATTGGAATTAACGGATTTGGCCGCATCGGTCGTCTGGTGCTGCGCGCCGCCATCGACAAGGGCGCCACCGTTGTTGCTGTAAGCTCGAAAAAAAAAAGCCGCAAGAGAAAATCTGTTGCAAAATTTTCTTTGCAATTTCGTGTATCTATAACAAACTAACTGTATGTATGTATGTGTGTATGTATTTTTTTTGCAGGTTAACGATCCCTTCATCGATGTCAGCTACATGGTCTATCTGTTCAAGTTCGATTCGACCCACGGCCGTTTCAAGGGCACCGTTGCCGCCGAGGGCGGTTTCCTGGTCGTCAATGGCCAAAAGATCACCGTGTTCAGTGAGCGCGACCCGGCCAACATTAACTGGGCCAGCGCTGGCGCTGAATACATTGTCGAGTCCACCGGTGTGTTCACCACCATCGACAAGGCATCCGTTCACTTGAAGGGCGGCGCCAAGAAGGTTGTCATCTCGGCTCCATCGGCTGATGCGCCCATGTTCGTGTGCGGTGTCAACTTGGAGGCCTACAGTCCCGACATGAAAGTGGTGTCGAATGCCTCTTGCACCACCAACTGCTTGGCCCCCTTGGCCAAGGTTATCCATGACAATTTCGAGATTGTTGAGGGTCTGATGACCACGGTGCATGCCACCACAGCCACCCAGAAGACCGTCGATGGTCCTTCGGGCAAATTGTGGCGTGATGGTCGTGGTGCTGCCCAGAACATCATTCCAGCATCGACTGGTGCCGCCAAGGCCGTTGGCAAGGTCATTCCAGCCCTCAATGGTAAATTGACTGGCATGGCTTTCCGTGTGCCCACACCAAATGTATCCGTTGTCGATTTGACTGTCCGCCTGGGCAAGGGCGCCACCTATGATGAGATTAAGGCCAAGGTACAGGAGGCCGCCAATGGTCCATTGAAGGGCATCTTGGGCTACACCGACGAAGAGGTTGTCTCCACCGACTTCCTCAGCGACACCCACTCGTCTGTGTTCGATGCCAAGGCTGGCATCCCATTGAACGACAAGTTCGTCAAGTTGATTTCCTGGTACGACAACGAGTTCGGTTACTCCAACCGTGTCATTGACTTGATCAAGTACATGCAGAGCAAGGATTAAATGTTGAAGAACAACAATAAATAAAAAAACACCTTATCTATCTGAAATGTTAACTTCTCAGAGTACGCACAAACAGGAGGTGTTTTGTAGCATTTAACTATAGATGAGAAGCATCCGTTTCAAACGCCTACACATTGAATTACACCCAAGATTACACAGATTACACAATCTATATGTAAAACAAATACACACACACACAACTGTATTGTATTCCCAACAGATCTTCTCTCTCCTGTTTGATGAAACGCGCCACAACAGTTACATAAATTATATAACCTAATCTCGTTACAAATATATAAAAACATAAAAAAACAAAAAACACAATCTGATGGCATTTTCACTCGGCTTATGAAATGACCTATGAATAGGCCAAAGCTAGCGATTATAAATGTTTTTTTTTTCATTATAAATTCATATATACACATAATATATATATATATATATATGTACATAGGTATGGCTATATAAATTTGTGTGTATGCTTTGCAGTAAACTGAAAAATCAATTTTGGGGCGGTAAATTGCCTATTTGGTTGCTATCAAAACAAATTAATTAAATTCAATTCATAATTCAAGTATTACTTGTACTTTGGTTTTTTGCTATATACAAACAATAACTATTTGCAAATGCCGCTATTTATATGATTACATACATACTTAAGCATATATAATATAAGTGTATATACTATATGCAATTAGCAAAAAAATACATATGTTTACAAGCATACACAATCAGCACACGCTCGAAAGCTAATTGCTTTAAAACTGCTGCGCTAACAAGGTTGTCAACACACCAAAATATGTGCGCGGCTAAATAAAAGTCCCACTATTAGCAGAAAACCTAGTATTTGAAATGCCACTATTTTGGTATTTTTTTGTTAGTTGGCGCTCAATTCAAAACTGCTGTGCACACAATTTGTAATACACTTTTAATAGTTTTGTTTTAAATTTCCGTTAATGTTTAACTTATGGTGATTTTATAAGTGACATTTTTAAATATATATTTATAAAAATAAAATATCAGTTTCAAAAATTCTGTTTTATATTTTTATTTATGAATATTTATAGGTTATTTTTAAAAACTCAAAGTTTAACAACATAAGTAGCTATTAAACGTATTTTTTAATTCACACAGCTAATATATGAATACTAGCGGATTAATGTACTGGGGTACTAGAAGTGTTTTCCATTGATTGATACAAGTATTTAATGGTTTAGATGGTTATACAACCAATGCATATATAGTAGTATAGGTAAGTTCTAATGGCAACAGGTCTTTATTGTATGGGCCAATATCGTTGCATGCCAGCGTGTTGCCGCCCAAAAACAATCAAGCAATTGAAGCGATTAGAATCGAGCCGAGCTCCCTTCAGAAACGCCCGAATTTGTCAACAGAATTGGCAATGTCATAAATACAAATAAATATTAAAGTCTAACCCACATACCAACGCTTTGAGTCAATATTTATAAACTGTACATGGTTCTTTCGTGTTCTATACACGTGTCGTTGGAAATCCACTAGAGTGGTGGTGGTGGTGGTGGTGGAGGGAGCAGAAAGTTTACAGAGTTCTCAACTTGAACGTATGCAAATATCATAATTTTACCATCATGTCTGCAGTGTCGTAAAGGGAACAAGAAGCAGCTGTCAGTTCAAAGTTGGCTAAAATACAAGACAGACTTCAATAGGCCACAAAATGTCTTGAGTTTGAGGCAACAGTGGTACAGAGGGACAGGAAGTGGGAAGGGAAAGCCAAAGGGGGTGTAGTAGGGCATGTATGGAAACACTGAAGCCGATTGCTTATGAGGGCAGGGCAAACAAAAATTGTTTTGCCACGCCGCGAAGGTTGCTGCCATGAGCAAAATGAGCGGGGAACACGCAAGCCTCAGAGAGAGAGAGAGGCCCCTCGCAGACCTGGCAGACCCATATCCAGGCCCAAAGAGTAGTCAGCCTGGGGCCCACACAGCCCATCAGCCCATCAAACTTATTTATTTACTCTAAAAACAATACAAGAAAATTAATAGCAATTTGCATAGTTTCATAAATATGTTGCAATAAATGTTCTTAACAAGCGAATGCCGTTCACAGACAATAAATGAGGTTTCCTTACTAATGAAGGTCTTCAATTCTGCTCCCATTTCTACAATTCTACACTCTCAATTCTACACTGCCACAATTGCTTCGATTTTAGCCGTCAATATACTCTGCATTCTATTTCTATTACCAACTTTACATTTATTTGGTTTCAAATCTGTAGGATTTTTTTGGGGATTTCTTTTCCCTTATCTACTGTCAGTTTAACTTATATTTATTATTATATATCTCAAATACATATCTAATTATTTATTTAATTTTAATCCATTTTTTTATACTCTAGAAAATTGTACTGTAATATCAGACATTTTAAAACTATTTTTGCCCGGAATCTTCTTTCAACTCACAAATTTCAAGTCCCATGTTAATTTCCTGGTAAATTTCCCATTTCATATCCACAAATTTCCCAACACCAAACTTCCACTACCTTCCGAATGCCAATTTTGGTTTACATTTATTGATTGCAGCAAATGAATTGGCAAAGACTCTTATCAGCGGGTGTGTTTAATTGGCTTTTACAAGTCCATAAAACAAATTCCCTCCCTCCACTCCGGTAAACACCGAAAAATCAAAGAAAACCACGGAAACAACGACAACAACATGTGCGTGACTTTTGGGATTTTTGTACACGCACGTTTAAACGTATTAGAGTTCGTTAATTGGTTAATGAAACATTCATTGATTTGAAATGATTCGATTAAAATAAATTGGTTGTCTAAGAGATTAGCGATTATTAGAGAGATGTAATGCCCAGATATGCTGACAAATATGGCCAACCCCTTTTGGCTATGTCTGAGACAGCGTCTTACCAAATTACGGGAGTAAATTGTTGAGATATTAAAACAAGTTTATTGAAGTTTATTGAGGCTTGTCAGCACATGCAAACCAACTTACAAAAGCCACAACAACCACAACAGCCACAAGAACCACAACAACCAAAAGTTTTGCCACAAAAAGCATTTCTCCTACCCCTTTCCAACCCCACGTCTACTTTTTGGCCAAGCGATGAGCCAACAGAAATATGAAAGAAGTTCAAAACTTTTCTGCTTTCTGTTTTGGCTCAGTTGGCAATTGGCGAGCGAGCTGAGCAGACGGCAAACAGGATATTTCCCGACTATAAAACATATACAAAACAATATTTATATATTGTATAATTAAATAGGAGAAAAAACACGCTCCCAACTTTATATTAAATAATTAAGAATGCCGCGAAAAAAGCAAAAAGTGGATACACTTGAGGAAATTGAAACGAATATTAAACTGCTGTGTGATCAGTCCAACAATCACATGAAAGTACGCGAATATTACAAGGCTTTAACTGGCTACAATCAGGTAAATAAATATCAGAAGTAACTGAAAAGGTACAGAAATTAATTAACTAAAAGTAAATCAACTCATCAACTCAAACTTAGTTATTATTACACTTTTTGAACGCAACGGTTGCGTACTGCATAGCAAACGAACGCTAGATGGCGCCAATAGCTATTTCGTGCAGCTTTTGGTGAGTGAAAGCTGTATACAGTTTGAGAGGAACTAGGTTGACGAGGCTGAAGGGTTTGGAAAGCGTTTGTATACAAACTAGCAGTTGTGAAACAAATGCTACAAATTCATATAGAACAGCAAATACTCTAATTTAAAAAAAATTATAAATATATATAATTAATTAACAAAATGAAAAAAATTATAAAATGTTGAAAATTTCAAATATTAAAAATTAAAAAAAAAAAAACTTTTGTTTAGTTTTCCACTAAGAAAGCCATTTATAAATGCAGCTGGGATTCTTATATTCCCACTAATAATGTCAAACTTCTGTTGGGCAACTGTTTCAATGTCAGTTCAATGTTTTGCATCCCCCTTTGAACCCTCTAGGTTTGGCCGTGCCACCTGCCACGTGCTACTGTTATTTGTTATCGATTGTTAACCCATTTTGGAGTTGTCCACAGTCTCCTGGCAACAGGGCAAATGGCAAATCAATTACCGTTTGTTTGCCACTGTCAGCGAAGGTGTGAATTTTTCACACTCACTTCGATTGGCATTCGATTCGCAGTTCAAATTCATATTCAAAGTTCACAGTGAATACCCAAAGTAATCGCCATGTCCAACAGCGTGTTGAACACCATTCTGGCTGTGGACAAGGAACAGGAGCTGCTGCAGAGTTTCATACGGACGGGCAATAATGCGGACGAGGAGTCCTTGGATGAATCGAATAAAAAGTCACGAGGTCGCGGTCGTGTCTCGCACAAGCCGCCCATTTGGGAGCGACGCGATTCCTATGGTGGCGGTGGCAAATCCTCAACGGAACGTGGAGCTCGTCGGGCCAGCAAACATCCGGATGACCTTGATGCTGGCGGCTCTAAGCGTGGCAATCGCATCGAAGCGGAACTACGAGCGGCACGAAAGCGCATCGAGGAGCAAATGATGAAGAAGAAGAAGCCCAAGGAGAACTTTGTGGACTTCTACACGGACAAGGATCGAGCGGCGGCTGTCAGTGCCGGCACCTTTGACATCAAGCAGAGTCTGCAGATCAAGCAGAAGCAGGATCGCAATGAGGCACTACTCATACCCGATGAGGCGGACATTAGCTCCATTATAGCACTGGGATTGAAGGAGATCAAGAACGCCAATCCCGAAAATGCTATACAGTTTTTTTGCAAGGTCAACTTCTCAGTTAGCTACTATATATAACCTTATGCAGGACTAAGTGAATAGTTTCTTGGAGATCTAGTCTTACCCGGTCCCCCTTTCCCTTTCTACTTACAGGCTCTGGAGCTGAACAACACGGACATCAATGCTCTAATCTCGCGTAGCAAGTGCTATCTGCTATTGGGTGAAGCCTCCAAGGCGCTGCAGGATGCAGAAACAGCTCTAGCCGAGGACAAGAACAACATACGAGCCATATACCAAAAGGCCGAGTCCCTCTACTATCTGGGCCAATTTGAGCAGAGCTTAATGTTCTTCCATCGTGGGCTACGTGCTCGTCCGGAACTCGCCTTGTTTCGTCTGGGTGTGCAGAAGACACAGGAGGCCATTGAGAATACGATTGGCACCAAGACACGTGCCACTGGGCCACCGGCCAAGAGCAGCAAGCCACGTAAATCGAAATCCGGTGATAATACGCCCAAGTCACAAGTAGCAGCGAATAGTTCACGTCCCCAGACGGTGAGACAGAAGCCAACAAAGGCGGATCTGGAGCGACGCAATGCACGGAAACTATTGGGTGAACTGTGCGTGGACAAGGAGTATCTAGAGAAGCTGCTGCTCCATCCAGATCTAGTGCGTGCGGATACCAACACCGAGAACATCTCGGCACTGGCCAAGGAGGCGGTCTGCTTTCTGAACAAGCGTCAAGAGTTCTGGAGACAGCAAAGACCCTGCACCGCTCTGCCCAATCACAAGAATCTTCCCAATGATGCGCTGCCCAAGTGGTTCTAAGTGGGCAATAAACGGATAAACAGCACAACAGCAGAATTAAGTGTTAAGTTTTTGTTTTGTTTTCATTTTAAATATTATGTATATTTAATGTATTTGCTTGGCCTCAATAAACTACAGAATTAATTAAACAACTTTTCAATGGTAGTAACTATTATATCGACAGGATTCAGGGCTTCAGTATTCTCTGGGATTCTTTATACCTGCCTGCCTTCAAAAGATATGTGTGTCTAAATAATATATATATTTTGATTCCAATTTTCAATAAGATGCATATTTATTATATCAATTAATTGATTGTTTTCTTTTTTTTTTTTACAATTTCATCAACATTTAAATATAGTTTTTATTAAGTATACTCTTTGATATTACATACGTATGTAGTTTAACTTTCAATTCAAACTCAAAAAAGGAAACAATGCAACGCATATTTTGGGGAAATCCCTTAATAGATAATAAACAATAGTATATGGTATGTAGTAGTATTATTATTGGGTAAATTTAGTATTGCGAGCATTGGGGTCATGATTCAGTTTAGTTAACTAACATATAGCTGCAACAGTTGTTTTCTACAGCATTATTATTATTACATCTTTTTGTTTTTTATTTTTTAAATACTTTTTTCCAGTTTGTAACACATTGTTTTATTTCATAATTTGACTAGTACGGCTATATAATTGTTTAAACATATACATATATGGTTTATATATATTTAATACTTTCTCATTTAGGCATTTGTTCATTTTGCTCGCTATGATTAACATAAATACGTTTATTACTTAGTTTATTTGGTGCATTATTAGTGAGTACGTCTGGCCAGTGTTGGTTAAGTTATGCTGAACATAAATATTGTTTGATTTACAATCTATTATTCGCTCGCTTAGCTTAACATATATAGTAAGTATGCGCTTTTAACACAAATTCAGTTTCAATTATTGCCTCTGCAAACATTTTCAATATGCATGTAAATAATATTTGTATATATTCTATTTTACAGTTAGCAACAAAATATATGTATATAGTATATATGCGTTTATATATATTTTGCAAATTTCCAACGATAAATACAACAATTCGGAATGTAATTGAGTCGACGACTGCCATTTGTACCAAGTGCCAGACAGCGTGCTGCATTTGAAGAAAGTAGATAAATATATAAATGTTATAAAAACATGTTTTTGCTTTTAGTTAAATGATTTTTAGTCTATAAATAGTTTTAATGATTTAATTTTCTTTATTTGGGTGTACTGTTGCATAGCAGGCGTAGCTGTAAATGCGCTTTAGCTGCCAGTCTCTCAGCCTCCCATATGGTCTAGTGGCTAGGATATCTGGCTTTCACCCAGAAGGCCCGGGTTCGATTCCCGGTATGGGAAGTAATTTTTTTTTTCATTTTTTAATTGAATATTTTACATTTTTAAATTAATTTAATTTAAACTCACCTCTCTAGTCACATCTTTAGTTATTTGTGGGGCGTGTGGGCAGCGGCGGTGCATTGCCGCTACGATTTGGTATTGGTGGTGGTCCCCGGCGATTGGGCAGCGGCGGTGGGGGACCCAGTGGCGGGACAGCTGCTGCTGCTGCTGCTGGCTGCCGACGTGGACTGTCGAGTGCGGCAATGACTGGCGGTGGTGCGGCTGGCGGTGGATGACGCGGTGCCGGCACATCATCTTGAATCTCTTCATAGATATTGCTGGCCGTTTCATAGGCAGTATCCGACGGCGAAGGTTGCTCCAATGATGGTTGCTTCGACTGCCGTGTGGGCGTTGAGATGGGCGTGGCCTGTTTGCTTTGCATTTGACGTGGCGGTGTGGGTGGTCCAGAGGGCAGACCACCACTACCACCACCGCCAGCAGCTGCAGCAGCAGCAGCACCACCGATGGGCGAAGCCTTGCCCGACGATGAGTTGGATGAGCTGACGGACGTGGCATGCAAGGGGGAGCCCAGTTCTGTGGGGGACTGCGACTTGGATGAGGGCGTGTTGTCGCCCATGGCCGGTGGCCGTGGTGGCGCCACCTGTACCGGCTGCAATGGTGCCTGCATCATCTGCACTGGCTGCGGTGGCATCGGCGGCTTTGCCGGCTTGGGCACAATGCTAATGACGCCGGCGTGTGGCAAGTGACGTGGCGAGTTCTTTGGCGACATGGGCATGGGCGGACGCGCTGGAGCTGGACGTGTTGGCGGCTGTTTGGGCCGCTGCGGCACCTCGGGCGTCAATTGCAGCAGCTGCGCTTGCTCTGCAGGATTGGCGCATATGGGAATCGTATTCGAGGTACACAATTCAATCTCATTGTCCACCTGCTGCGGCCAGTCGGGTGTCTTGAGCTCAAAGATCAGTTCCAAGCCACAGACCTGTGTGCTGCGCTTGGCGGCTGCATTCAGAGCCGATTCACCATTCCTAAAGGTCACCCACATGGTGTCCTCCACGTAGCGCACGAGGGTCACCTCGCCCATCTTGGAGAGCTCGGCAATCAGGGCGGACATAACATGTTCATCGTAAATGGTTGGACCATCCTCGTCGGCATCTCCGGCTGCATCCAGTACATGCACCACAATGGTCGAATCCGGTGGTCCCAGATCACGTATAACCTGATCAAAGACCGCACGTCTACGTTCCTGATCGATCTCCATTATTTCGGCATCAATGATGGCAATAACTGGACGATGATCGCTCTGCTTCAGCTCCGAGCGTCCATAGTGTATAAGCTTGCCGGGATTCCAGGCAGCAGCTCCGGCGCCACCAAAGTCACTTTCAGCCAATGCTTTGCGGCGACGCCAGAGCACACGATCCGTCCAAGCGGGCGCCCGCTGCTTCTCCGAGGTGTCGTAGTCATCGCTGAACAGATCATATTTGTACGTTGGATCGAACGTGATCTCGCCCTCCAGAAACTCGGTGAAGACATTGCCCGCCTCCTGCTCCTTGCGCAACTGATCGGACTCCAGCACAGTGGACAACTCGTTGTTGCGCACACACTCCTTCAGCTCATCCTTGTCCATATCGATGCGATAGTTGAAGTCACCGCACCAGAAAACCCAATCGTGCGATTTCAGTGTGCGTCCCATGGGAAAAGCCAATTTCCGTGTGATTTCCGCATAGTCAGCATTGCGTTCCGCCACTTGCGATTGTCCGGCCGCAAAGTGGGCACATACAAAGCACATGGAACTGCCGTGCAGCACAAAGCGTATAGCACACGCACCCTTATTGCCGGTGGCGCCACCAAGTCCCGTCTTAACACAATCAATTGCCACGTCCCGGATGTGAGGCGCATGCTCCGGCCGTATATAGATGTACAGACAGACGCCCACCAGTTGCTGGTACGTAAGCAGCACATAGTCATTATCCCGGGAGATGGTCTTCTGCAACTCCTCGGCCCACTGTTTGGCATTCTCCGTGCTAGCAGCCATAATATTCGATGCATTCAAATCGACAATCTCCTCAAAGCCAATGGCATAGATGTCCACCGGATGATCGGCATGCTCCGACGGATTGTTGACATCCACCAGCGCCTTGGAGCGCGCCAAGGCGTGGCAGTCCAGTAGCCAGTCGGCCAGTGAGTCCTTAAACACAATGCTGCGAAAATGCTTGCCTCCATTCACATTGTAAGTGCCCACGGCAACGCGAGCCATGCGTGGACGCACGTACTCCGTGTAACGCTTGCACAGCTCACGCAGCGTTGTGGTCGGTGCATGCAACATGTTCGAGGGCAGCAGGATGCGCGCACGATCCGCCAGCTCCGAGCTGAGCGTTGAACCCACAAGCAGCACATCAATGGCTTCCTATAAAACAGCAAACAGTTAAAGGAAATGTGGAGAGAATTGGGTTAAGAGCACTCACCTGCTTGGAGTTGTCCAACAGATTGTTTTGTATGGTGCGTGCCGCGGAACGTGCGCCGTCCATTAGCTTGGAGCCACCTTGTATGGCTCCAGTGCCGGCATAGATTTTGCTCACCTCATTGCCATTGTTGATCCACATCTGGCGAAAGATCTCCTCGAAACGCGACACATTCTGCTGCTTGCCACCCAGCTTAAGTGACTCCAGCTGCAGATTGAGTGTGTCCAGTCCCAGATACGTCTGCACACAGTTGGTGCGATCCAAGCAGTCCAGGCAATTGGTGCGCACAACGCCAAACTGTTCGTGCAACACCTGTCCGTTGACGGCATGGAAGACGCCATAGTGTGCCCCACAGGCCACCATGCGCTCCTTGAGCTTGGCCAGAGCCGAGAAATTGCCGCCACGGCACTCCTGATGATAGTCAAAGACCACGTGCGGCACATCCTTATGGGCGGACATGCCATGATGCCGCTGAAACTCATTGCTCAGCATCGCTTCGCCCTCCTTGCTGCCTATGAGCGAGCTACCAAGCAGATTAACAATAGTCTGATAGCCATAGCGTTGCCTCATCATGCTCATGTGCCGATCAAAGGCCGCTGCGGAGCTCTCAAAGCCACGCGATAGCTTCACCTTGTGCGAGCCGACCTGCACGCCGGGCTGCTCCCAGAAGAGCGGCACTGAGCCACGCGTCTGCACATAGCTCGTCACATCTCCATCCACATAGATCACTTGCTCCGTCTCCACAAAGTTGGCCACATAGCCCTCATCGTTGGTGCCCCGGACATTGAACCGGGTGCCCGCGCGCTCGCAACTCAGGCGGGAAATGATGGCAGCCCTTGCCTGCTTGGCGCCAATGTAGACGGTGCGTATCTCCACGGAGCCGCACATGGTCTGCAGCAGCCAGGACTGGCAATCAATGCCGAAACGCATCAAATGTATGTGCATCATGCGATTCCAAAAGAAACGATTATCCGTCTCAGCCGTTTGATAGCGTCGCTGGGCACACAACGTTATGTCAAACTTGGTGTTCGGGCCAGCTGCTGCGGCTGCTGCTGCTGCTGCAGCTCCGCCGGCAGCCGAGGGATTGGTGTGTGCAAAGTAAAAGGTGCCCGAGTTTAGCAACTTGCGCACCTCACTAATCTTATCCTCGTTGAGCACGGCATTCTGCAGCGAAACGAACGTCGTCTGCGTAATGCGAAAGATTTCCACATCGCCTATTTTGCCCATGGAAACGCAACCAGTTACGAGCACCAGAAAGAGCACAGTGCTCTCACCAGCATTCAGTTGGAGTACACCCAAACAGCCGTAGGCATCGCACACCTAGAAAAGAGCAAAGATTAGTTCATTAGTTTAGAAAAAGATCAGCGCCATCTGTAGCTTAACTACGGCAACTAAATTCCTATACGCTTACTCTTATACAGCTATCGAAGCAGCAATGAAACTCTTATACGCTTCAAATTAAACTGTAAGCAGTCGGCATAGCAAAAAAAACTTTAGCTCGTTTCGGTCTTATTTTGCAGCTGCTTTTATTACGTGCATTTTGTTGTTGCTTTGTCTTAGCAAACAAAATACGAAACTGGAGAATCTCAAATTGAGATATCTGAATACTTTTGTTATTGTTTTAACTACAAGAATTCGCTATTGCAGATTACTGTGAGTGTGCAGATCGAGTTACGCGATTGTGTGTAGTATACGAACCTTTGTGTACTGCTTGCGTATGACATTTTCCTGCTGAGTAAGCAGTGCACAGACATGAGATTCAAAGAGAATGCAATCCGTCTTATTGCGATGCTCCAGCAAAACACTATGCGGCGAAGGAGCTATGGATTTCTCCAGCACACGTATCACCTTTGACATGGCCATATTTAGCTGTTGTGCTTGCTGTTGTTGTTGTTGTTGTTGTTGTTGCGGCGATCAAATTGCCTGTTTGCCTTTTGTGGTTTAACTGAATTTCACTCAAATCAAATGTTCACCCACTTCAACGCCGTTCCAGTAGCAGCGGCCAGAAGAGCATCTGCAAAAGTAAACAGGAAAAGTTTTTGTGTATATAAGACTTGGCACTTTTATTGTACACTACACCTTCCAAAAATCTAATGAGATGTGCTAAAAATCAAGAGCCAAACATTAAATATAATTGTACAATAAACAATTGCAAATACTCGGAGAATATGTATTTTTTTTTTCTTATACGCCCCCGTTCCAATCGCCGCCAGCTGGTACACACACACACACACTAATGTACACACTAACTGTATAGATTTTTCACATAGCAAAACAATGCAAAGCTTTTGCTTAGCACTTGCAGTTTTCCCACTTGCAAGCGGCAACAGTTACTTGTCAGTTTACATAACAAGCTCCATTTACAGTACACATTTTTATGGTTTTCTAGACAATAAATACCTTTTTTCCAACGATTTGATTACGATTTACTTGAATTGAAGCTCATCGTTTGGAATAAGTTTGATCGAACGACTCATTACGCTGAACGAACCAGCTGGGCGCTGATTGTTGTTCATTTGATTCCAGTTCACAGCTCTGATTTTCTGCAGCCCTTGCTTTTGTTTATTTGAAATTAGGGTGAGCAAATATTTGGCGCGCTTGTGCCAATTTCAAATTTTCCCTTAATATCTCTTAAAAACAGGTCAAGCAGCCGACTAATTAGAAGAACATATTATATTAAGCTAGTTTTTTGGTATCTAAGCTTAAGTAAAATTGGTATGCAACAGTTCAAAATAATAAACCGTATATAAAAGGCTTTTATATAAAGCCTTATAACAGTAGTTCAATAACAGATACCTGTTGTCTTAACATTCACAGCGCTGAACAAACTTTTGCACAACTTCTATTGAACAGGCATAATTAAATAGCAGCGCATGCACTAGTTGTATGTTTATTTTATAACCAGAGCATGTGTGCATAAAATTAAATAATAAAGATCTATCAGTAATGCTCACAATAAAAATATATGTGTGGTATTTTTTATATAAAACCTTCAGCGCTAAATCTAAAATGAAAGCAAAAAGAAAAGATTGTTTATTATTTACTTTGTACTCGGGCACTCTAGAGATAGCACAGGCTATTTATAATCAATCCACTTGAGAAAAATTCATGTGAGAATTCTGCATAAGCTAGATATACATAGTTGCTAACTTCTAGTAATTCTGCATAGACTTTGTACAACCTGTTGTAGCGCATTGCGTGGCACGTTTTGATAAAATATTTGTTTGAATTATGTATTCGTTATCTAAAATCAAAAAATAATATTTTAATGACCTCCCTCCGCTGCCATGTATGTTTTATGATAAGTGCCCAATTTAAATTGTGATTTAACGTAATAATAAAAGTGTACTTGTGTATATTCGACTGTTTGTTATAATCATTCGTATCAGTAATCACCACAAACATATTTTTCAGATAATTTGGGTACATTTATTAAGTGGTTTTTTTTTTTTTTTTTGGCTATAATCTGTCACGACAATTGGTCTGGCAATCATAAAGTGCCATGGGTGGTGACAATTAATCACAGACCTGAATAATCGTCAAGCCCTGAACCGAGCATAGGCAGACGATCCGCACAGAACGTGAAGAGCTATGACTCATTGTTATCACAATAAAAGCTTATCAGTGACAAAAGCCTTTACAATAAACTTGAATACACAGTACATACAAATTATCGGTTCGCACTCGTGAATGGAAATTACGCGAACAGTTCAAACGTATGTGTATAAGTGCGGGTATAAGCACGTATGCACTCGTAATAGCAGTAGTATACGAAATGTTTCTGTACATTAGAAGAGTTGCTCAATGCCAAAATGGCGCCACGAGTAGAAGAGTAAAAGGATTGTGTTGGTCAAGTTTTAAGCTTGTTTATTTTGATAACTAGTATTATTGATTAGACCTAGTTTTATAAATAGATAAATAGTTACAAATACTTAAACATATACATTTCATTTTTAAACTGTTTAAAGCAATAGTTGACATTTACATTGGCTTGTATCTAGATACCATGTAGCAAGCGTAAATAAGTCAAAAAATATATAAACATTGAAATCTTTTTGAACACATGCCATATATAAATTTGTAATTGAATCTTACCAAAAAATAAGTATGTATTTTGATAGTAAACAAAGATACAATATTCATACGCATACATACATACTCATTATTTAATAAGTTTATTTTAATTAATTAGGCAAAAGATCAGTTAATTAACTGTTTAGTAAACGGTTTTAGCAAAAACCTCAGTTTGCAGTAAACCATTGTTACATATTAGTTACATATATAAATAATTGCGCTTGATTATTGTATAATACTTAAAATTATGCATAGTAGTATATGTACTAAATTTATATATGTTTATTTATTTATATGTCTGTATTTGCTAGTACTTAATTATTTGGTTTATTTCATTTATTCCACTGCTGCTGCTGGCAGCTCCCATATCAGATATTAGAAATTTTAATGCACATATTGATAAGAAAAATACCGAAATTTATAGATAATATAAATACTGTGTAAAGTTGTGTGTGTTTGTTTATGAATAATGATCACAAATGTTTGTGGAATTCCAATTGGATGTATGCTAAGTAAGCAGTGCAAATATTATGCTAACACAAACTATGCTAACTGATCCCCACTGCTTCTTATACTCATGTATGTACGTGTTTGTAGATTATTCGCTCAATTGATTTATTTGCTAGTTTAAGGCGTTAAGCAAAAATCGAAAGCACTGCTCTCTCAGTGTGTCTGGCGCTTACTCTCTTCTCTGCACTCAATATCTCTCTCTCTCTTATCTGCTTGCATGGTAGCTGAGCGCGTGCTTGCTGTACCCCATGGGCCATGGTATGCTGTTGCTGTTGTTGTTATTGTTGTTGTTGTTGCTGTACGCACTCGGTATTATTATGTTCAATAGTACTTTAGGGTCCCGATAAGAAAAGAGCTAAATTATCGTCTCTGCTTCCTCTTAAACATCTACTGAGTTTATTATTAATAAAAAAATAAATAAATTTATAATGAGGCTGCGTTAACTTTCCACTAAAAGCATTCTAGAAATTATTATACCTAGAAATATGTATGTTAGACCTATGCCTTATATAGTTATAATATAGTTTTTAACTATCTTCGCACTTTATAATACTTGAGTTCATTGGCAAGCTGTATAAGTAGTATGTTTTAGGGGGGAGGGGCACTGGGTGCGCACATGTCTGGTGTACTCGCATAACTGTTGCATGCCCAGCATACAGACATATTATTCAATTAATTTACATGGCTTTTGAACCTACTACTACTACCACTACATTAAATGTGAGAGAAGCCAACGCCTCGTCAAATGGATGTGATAACACTAAGTGCGGTATGTACACTCCACATACATATGTCTGTATGTCTGTAATGTGACTCAGTGTGCATAGCGTTAACATTGCCTGATCGGGGCGTTGAGTCATGGCTCTGATCTGCTATCGTCAAACAAAAAAAAAAGAAAGTAATCACTGTTAATTGATAACAATGATAATAACAAAAATAGCAACAAAATTATATATATGTTAAAACAAACAACAATTCAATTCAATCATAAATCAATTTAAATTAAATTATATTTTATTCGATGGCGGTTTAGCAAAGCTTATTTACAGAGCGAGAAGCAGATAATGTGTGTGTTGGTGTGGATCTATATACAATATGTTTGTATATATATAGTATATATATATGTTAATCAAGGAAAAAAAAAACAAACAAATCATACATTATGCTTAACAATAATAAATAGCTAATAATAATCATAATAATTATAATAATAACAAAAGCTAACTTAAACTCTGTAGCTCGTAACTTTTTCAAAATCTCAGAGATACAAAAATATATATATGTATACTATATAGATATATATACCACTAAAATCGTATCGCATGGCCAGAACATTGTTTGGACAAGCCATTTGCCTAATAGATCCTTTTTGTATGAGTATATCTCTGCTGTCCAGAATTCTACAAGTACAATTGCCAGAACATATATCCGTCATATCCGATACAGATATATGTTTAAGCTCTGTGGCCCCTCTATACGCTTACAGTGTGTTGTGTGTGTGTAACTTAAGTTATGTAGTGACTAAAATGTTTAGTTTTTAGCTAGTAATAATACTATTATTACTACTATTAACTACTAACTACTAACTACTACTGCTACTAACTACCAACAACTTTGCGTAGTTTGTAGCCGTAGTGAAATCGCAGTCGGCTGTGTCGCTCACGAAATTAGTACAAATTACAAATTACAAATTACGGATTACGGATTACGCATATAACAAACAAATTGTAACTATCTCTAGCAGCTGCTACGAGACTAGAAGTCGATGCTTGGCCGATGGAAACGCGCCCAATGCTGTGCCTGTGCCCGAACACGAACCCGAGCCCGCGCCCGATCCCGATCCCGATCCCACCGATGTGGCTAATAACGTAGGCGCCGGTTGCAGCGGCGTCAACAGCGCCGCATCTTTGGCAGCTGTGTTGGAGCAGTCAGAGGCGTCGGAGGAGGACGTCTGCAGTGGTAACTCATAGGCAATGCCGCCCCAATGCAGCTTAAACGTACGCGTACGCCAGCGTATTGCCGGATTCCATAGTGCGTGCAGAAACAAATACGGTCCACTCAACTCCCGGAAGAACCAGCCGATCACAAATTCAAACTTATGAAATGGCATCGAGCCATGCTGCACAATCGACAGCAGCATCCAATCGGATAGAAACCAGCACAGTATGTGCACCAAATAGAACACCAATGGATCCCATGCAAACAGCACCGAGGCGGACCATGCGGCCAGTGCACCCAGTACCAGGCACTCCGACAGCGGTTCCAGCAATATCGTCGTCGGCACCATTGCCACCCGGAGTTTGGCCCAGCGTATGAGTCGTGCCTGAAATGTACAACATCATTAATACGGCTAAAAAAAACATATGTGTAATAATCGTATAATATACAATCTAAACAACTAATCTGTCTGTATGAACAACATGTTTAAAAACAAGTTGATTAATAAGGAAAATGTTAAAAATTTACATGACATTTTACACATTTGAAATTTCTCACTTAGTCATACGATTTTTGGTTGAAATTGAATCATTTTTAATCACTGCATGTGATTAATAAAGAAGTTATATAGTGATGTTTATATGTTGTAAGCGCTCAAATATAGAGCATTGTTTGTAAGTAAGCTAAATTTGGATATATTGTATATTGTTAGCTGGAAATTTAAAAATGTACTGAATTTTTTGGGAAAAATGGAAAAATATCAAAAATATTGATATATCGATATTTTAAAGCGATATATTAAATATTATTTTGATATTTTATTAAAGCTGATATGTACTGCTTTAATAAAATATCGATATGATATTTTAAAAATTTTCGACGTCTCTAAACTGTAGCTACATTTAATGAATTGAAACATATAAATTATTTCATTCATATAAATGAATTACAATATATATACTGTTTACGGTAAAAAAATATATTTTTAGCTATGAACTTAAATTAAATTTACGTTTTTCTATAAAAATTACTTTTGAAAAACATGATTTAAGCAATTTTCAGACACTTTCAGCATTATTTGAGTCTAAATACATGCATTATTTGACTATAACTTTTGTTAAAATTTATTAAAATTAATTTCGCTATTTCTAAGCATTATTTTTTAACAATCTAGCTTTTTTAAGTACATAATATACCGACAGCACTGTGAAGGACCAAAAGTTCACATTAGAGTTCCATAATCAACAGGAGTTTCGATCGATTGATTGTTATATGTGAAGAACATTACCGAAACTTATGTATTTGACTACTTGCTTTCGTCCCTAGCTTGCCTAACTAACGTATAGAGGCGTATCTTTTATAAAAAGCTATCTAACCCGCTTTTTTTTAACTTTCTAAACATATTTGAGTCTATTTTGACTACCAACATTCGATAATGAACAGAAATTCCATGCTAAATACTAAAAGGATATATTTATTAGCAATTAATTCATACCTGAAAGCTGCCGATATCACAGACACCGCTGTTCTGGAGGGCGGGCTGATTGGAGATGCGCATCTTCCAGCCGAGTTCCGTAACCCGTTTGGCAATGAAGAAATCCTCGGCGAGGTAGCAGCCAAAGGCGCGTAGTCCGCCCAACTGATCGATGACCGCTTTGCGGAGCAGGCAGGACATGCCCGTGTGACAGTTAATGCCCAGAGCATCGGCCGATAGATATATGCGCGACTGAACGGTGCCAAAGAAGACCTTCTCGAAGGTGGCAGCGAAACCGTCGCGATCACTGGTGAAGGGCATTTGATGGACCAACGCATGGCGTTCGGACATATTCTGGACCATGTCCAGTAATGTGTCGTCTTTCATCTTGATGCCACTGTCGGAGATCATGACAAAATCATATTTGGCCGCCATATAGCCGGGATGTATGTTGTTTATCTTGGGATTCACACCCACATCGGAGCCACCGACAAAGAGTTGGGCATCGACCATTTGATATTTGTCCAGAAGTTGTTCCACCAGCTTAATGGCCGGATCGTGTTTATCCTCCACACAAAAGAGCAGCTCATACAGCGGATAATCCATGGTGAAGAATGTCTCCAGATTATGCTGCAAATTTGGATCCACACCCATTAGGGGTTTAAGTATGGATACGCCGGGCAGGGGTGAGGATTCCGTTGGCAATTTACACGATTTCTTGTGCAATTTATATTTTCCATAGCAAATGGCGATCAGATGCACACACCATGTACCAAACCAGAAAATCATAAAAAATGCTGCGAAGCCATACAGCGGCAAAGGTAAATGTGACATATTCCGCCCTCGCACCTCTCTCTCTCTATCTATCTCTATCGCTCTATCTCTTGCTCTCTTACTCGTGTGTGTGTTGGGTGTTGTTAGGTGGGAGCTGTCTGGCTTTGTCTGTCTGTGTGTTGCCGTTTGCGGTTTAGTTGGTATGCATTTGTCAAAAGCTCTGCTCTGCTCCTCTCTCTGCACTTCTCAACACTTTGCAAAGTTTTGCTTTTGCACTGCCAAATAAACAAAAATAATAATGTATGTATGTATGTATGTAGCCTCTGCCGGACTTTATCTCTTGGCGTATCCGTATCCGTATCGTATATCGTATAGCGCGTTTGCCTTTGTCGTTCGTTGTGATTGAGTCAGTGAGCCAGTCAGTAGCAATAGCAGTAGCAGCAGCAGCAGCATTCCCCGCGCGTACACACAGTCAACAATTGGTCGGGTTGTTGACTACTTGAAATTTATCACTATGTCGTCATAGGGGTATTTTTTTTTCTTTTGCTCTTTTTTTGTTTTAGCTGCACACCGTGTTTGCTGCTAATTATTCATCAATTTTCGCGTGATAACCATTTCGAAGAATTCGCGTAGCGTTCCATGTCAAAGTAAAAACTGCAATGAAGAATAGGGAACGCGGAAATGATAATGTCCTAAAAATAAGACAAAGAAAATACCAAAAATATAACATTTGGCACTAAATTAGCTCTTTGGTATTTGTTGTGACTGGCAGGGGAAAACTCTGTGAACAGCATACCATTCATCATAAAAGTTTCTGGTAGGGTAACACTGGTTCATGTTTAAATTTAAAGTAAATAAATTGCTTTACTTAGCAATAATGATTACAAATATTTTAGCAGTCTGAGCTGAATTTGGCAACCAAACATTTCAATCTGTATTACATTTTTAGACAAATGAAGTATAGCAAATGTCTGAAAATATGTACCAAGATGTACCCATCATGCTGGATATTAAAATTCGCATGAGCTGGTCACACTGACTTTGAGATGAATGTTGTGGTTCAATTAGATGAGCGAGAATCATTTATTATTTCTAGCGGAAGCTAAGTTAGTCTTAAATTTTATTTTTAATGCTATTAAAATGCATAATTTCGATTAACATTAACTTTATTTAGAGACTTAAACATTTAATAAATTAAAATGCTTCAAGTTAAATGTTGGTATATTTATTCGTTCATTTCATTGCTCCGTTCATTTCAGTTGCCCGTTCATTAGAACTTATTCAGCTGAACGCAACGCCACAACTCTGTCACAACAGACTTCGAGGTAATGTGTATAAATAAACGAATTTCATATTTATTTTCAACTAAATATTGCTCAAACTATACAGTAGGCATCTTGGGGTTTTCTGAACACTTTTGCTTACATAAACATGCACGTCTAGATAAAAACGCAGACACACAAAAACATTTAAAATTCAAAAGTCCAGAAGATGGAGTCCGTGGGCGGAGCAGCCACAGATGGAGGGGCAAACAGAGGCAAACAAATTGAGGATGGAGCACAGAAGTTGGTAAAGATATTCCGTACCGAGTGTGATGCCAAGTACAACATTGTGGATACGCAAACGCCTCTGAATGCCTTCGTGTCCGGTCAGTACAAGTGCAGCCATGCCCATCGCACAATACGAGATCATCTGCCCGTGGTGCTCACCAAGGTGATTGATGCGATTACAAAGGACAAGAATGAGCTTGTCGCACAATTTGGTGAGGTTCGTAATTAGTTATGGCTGTACTGCTTAATCTTGGTCTATAGCGCCCACAAATTTTGTGCAGAATGCGCGTGAGGAGCTGAAGATTGTGATTGGACTGATATCGCGGCTTAAATACGAGCTGCAGACGGACAAAAAGTTTCAGCCGTTTAACGGAGAGGGTAACTAGACAAGTTTATTACTTGGCAGCATAATAAATGAATTGTATTTACAGAGTCTGATCGCGAAATATGGAACAAGTTCATCAGTAATTTGCCAGAGGATTCGCGTAGCTTCTACAGCGCCTGCTTGCTGCACACCGAGTGCTATACGTACCGCAAGCTCTACTCCTTTGTGGAGAACAGCATCTTTCTGAAGCGGTTCGATTACTTTGCCAAAGCCAAGGAGCATTCACTCACCAGCTGCCAGCAGGAAATGCTTGCACTCTCCAATTACACACGTCGCATTGATAACAGCATGGAGATGCTTGGCGAGCTGCTCAAGTTCGATTTGTGGAGCAATCGTGACGACGTGGATAATGAATTTAACCTAAAGGTGTTGGACAATGTCTCTGTTACGGATAACTATATACTCATCAATCATATCGCTGAGATTTGGTTGTGTTTGTCCAGCAAGAAACCAAATGCACAAATCGTTGACTTTGTTTTGGATAATGCTGGCTATGAACTCTTCACCGATCTGATACTGGCCGAGTATATTGTTGAGAATGGATTCGCTGAGAAGGTGCGTTTCCATGTCAAGGCACATCCTTGGTTTGTTCACAACATCACGGCACGTGATTTCCATTGGACACTGCAGTATCTCAGCAGTCATCCGGAATACATCATCAGTCTGATTGGACAAAAATTTGAGCTATTTATGCAGGAGGGCAAATTTGAACTGGCTGAGAAATCGCATTTCTGGACAGCACCGCAATCCTTTCACGAGTACGTCTTCATTATTACTGTCTTTTATTTTGTAATTATTTTTGCTTATTTATTTATTGCAGCATGCGGCAGATTGAGCCGGAATTGTACAAAACGCTGCAACAGTCGAAGCTTATTATATTCAAGGGCGACTTGAGTTATCGTCGGTTGTTGGGCGATGTTTGTTGGGAACCCACACAGGATATTAGGACATGTTTGGGCGGTTTTCTGCCCAGCAATCTGTGCTGTCTTCGCACTGTGAAGTCGGAGGTTATATGCGGTCTTTCGCCAGGCATTATGGAGTGCCTGTCCAAAAAAGATCCACAGTGGATGTCCACTGGCAACTATGGCCTCATTCAGTTTGTGGATAGCTCTCGTGAATTCGGCTATTAATAGAAAAAATCTATTTTAAATTCTGTATAATACGCTTTTGTTTTAATTGAAATCGATCCAAAAATATATAGTATACTTATGCATATATCTTTAGTTAAAACCCTAATAGCTGATTTGCATTAAAATAATTTAATTCTCACTGATTCTAGTCTCACTTTATTTAAATAACAATGTTTTATTTATTTTTTATTTCGCTTACCGCCAGTTTCAAATTATTAACAGTTGGCGCCGCATTGTCAGTGTGTACACAATTACAGCTAAACATATCGATTACAATACGCTACGCCAGTGACAGTCACAGCAACTCACCAACAAAAACCTATCGATAGTGACATCGATTGTTTTTGTCAATACTAAATTTTTACATCAGATCAAATATGGCGCTGGTGTGTTGTTGTCGCTCCCACAGTTTGGCCGAAATTAAATCGCGTTAATCGCGTTGCGCAAAAATACAATAGAAAAAAAAAATAACATAAAATTGCGACTGCAAGCAGACAAACAAAAGCGGCTGCAGTTCGTCGGTTCAAAGCAAGTTCCTTTTTTAAGAAAATTACAAATCAAATAAAACCGGAGTTGTGCAGTATACAACAAAAACGAAGTAGCCGAAAAAAAAAAAAAAAATTGTGTCTCTACTCCTTGAAAAGGAGTTTAGTTTTTTCGCTCTTCGTTCATATTTATATATATATCTATGTGTGTGTGCGTGTGTATTTGTTTGTGTGAGTGCTGCCCAAAATCAAATTAAATTGAATTAAAACGAAACCGCAACAGCGAAAAGTAAAAGTGGAGTTGACAAAAGACTGCGAAAAAAAAAGTAAAAAAATAACGCAGCAAACACACAACACTACTTTTATCGGTGTTTAATTTAGCTATCTCATTGTCGCCGCCGCTGCTCACTTTGAGTGCGTGTGTGTGTGTGTGTGTGTGCGTCACTGCTGCTTGCTGCAGCAGGAAAAAGGGAGTAGTTGTTGTTGGCCAGGCAGCAGCAGCAGCAGACATCAAACAGCAGCAAAACCAACGCATTTTCAACACTGCGGAATTAAGCAAAATGTTGTGGTAAGTTTTTCCTATATTTTTATACATATATTTATTTATAATCTGCATCTGTCTTCGAGTTGGGCCCCCGTTGTCATCGGCCGCTGCTGCTGCCGCTGCCGCTGCTGCTGCATTTTCTGCGCATGTTTTTGCCCACGACTTCCGCTTTTTGCTCCCTTTTTAGTGCGGTGGCTGCGACGTCGGCGTCGGCGTCTGCTGCTGCTGCTTCACTCCTGCTGCTGCTGCTTCTTCTTCTTGCACACAACACGCCCTTTTTCGCATGCGTCTATGTATGTGTGTGTGTTTTTTTTGTGTACGGTTACTTTAGTCTAGCTAAATAATTAATGCCATTTTGCGCTTTTTATTTTCAAGTTGTGTGAATTTTCTTTAATATAAATTTTGCCTGCCTTAAAAACTTGACCAATAGACACTTGAAACAGCTGTCGCATCTGCTGCTGCTGCTGTGTGTGGCATCCAAAACCAGTTTTTTTGCATTTCATTTCATACGTTGTGTATGCGCGTGTGTGTGTGTGTGTGTGTGCCAGCTGTGCCTTTTAGCGTTAGCTTTAATTGTTTTTGTTGTGCGTTGCCCTCGGCTGCTGCTCCACTGCAATGCTCTTCTTCTTACTGCTGCTGCTGCTGCTGATTTGTTTTTGGGCGCAGGCTCTCACAAGCTCTCTTGTACACTACTTCCCATACTCTCTCTCTCTCTCTCTCATACTCCCATTTTCAGGTTGCCAAACAAACAAAAACCCAGCGTTGCCAATTTGCAGGAGAGCGTAATACAGAGAGAGAGCGAGCGAGCGAGAGAGCCAAAGTGACTGCTGTGGGTGTGAGGCTCCTGTTGTTGTTGTTGTTGTTCTTGCTCTTTCATCTTTATCATGTTTGGAACTGAACTTTAATTTATGGCAACCAATGTTGTTTGGCTTTGGTGTTGGTGCCTCTTTGCAACATTTAAATGTCAATGCACCGACAAGGCCTGACTTAAACTCCACCCCACAACTCCGCCCCCCGCTTCACATACATTCAAATCGCCCCACACTTCGGCCTCCCACGAAGTGACAACGAAGTTGCATCACTCTAAAGTCAGTCACATGACTCACTATTTTTTTTTATGTTCGTTCGTTTGCTGCTGCTGCCAAATGAAGCGGGCCAAAGACCCGCAGCTAACACACACAAGCATAAACAAAGCTAGGGCTAAAACAAAAAAAGCCGAAAACCAGTTCACAACAACAACAACTAACAAACAAACGGCAGCAAATTCAACTGCATTTGTTATTTATTGGTAAAGCGGAGTAAATTTGCATGTGGCCAGTGTTGCAGTGCTGCCATTTAGCTACGAATCCTTTGCTTACTCGTTGTACATAGATAGGCAGCAGTGGAGTGTCTCAAATAGTTAAATACTGTTAACCTAGTTTCCCCCATCCAGTCTAGTGGCAGCAGCTGCAATTGAGAACACTACATTGATAAGATAACACACATTATGCCTAAAATACATTTATATTTGTACATACCTTTTGATATTTTATCAGTCTCTCCCTTTTGAAGTTTCCCCCCTTCACCGACTTGACTTTGTTTACGTTTGTGTTTTGCTTTGGCGCTTTTCGTTTATCGTTTTTTCGGCATTTTTAACGATGACTAAAACTTTGTACACAAGAAATCGCTACACTAAAAACTTTTTCCACGTATCTTTTATGCGTTCGTTCGTTTGTTTGTGCTTCCTTTTCGGTTGGCTATTCTCCTCCATTTGCTTTTGGTTGTGAACTGAATCATAAACTTGCTTGTGACTAAACTTCCTGTGCAATGCCCGTCAGTGTCATAGCAATCAGCTTTTGCAGGTCAATGTATTTAACTGTGGACAAAGATCTAATTAACATTTCCGCATAGCAAGCAGCAGATTTAAGTTTTACGCTTAAACCAGGGTATCATAATTTTCATACACCCTCCCACACACACACACAGCATCCAATAAAACTGCATTTGGTTTTGTTTGTTTTTGTTTTATGGCTTTGTTCTGTTTGCTCTGAGTTATGGCAATGCGGGTAAAAGGAAAAGGCAAGAAAATCCAGCAGAAGAGTCAAAAATTCCCTCTGTCGGTATTTGAAATTTTAATCTTTGTGGCTGTCATACTGCTTGTTTGAGACTCTATTACCGCTAGCTTCCTTCCTTTCAATTATTGGTTAGTTTTGCCAGTTGTTGCCACAATTGTTGTCTTTGCCTAATGACTTTATTATTACAACAATGGCAACAACAATCAAATAATGCCATTTATCGAAGAGCATTTTAGGAATATTCAATTTTATGGTGCGCCAACGTCAACTGCATAATTCATAAGCCTAACTATCTATATTTTTTTCTCTCCCTCCCCTCTCACCAACTCATTTAGTTCCATCGGATGCATGAAACGTGTTTGGATTTTCATTGGAGTATTGATTGCTGCTGCCACACTTTAATAGTTTCTTAGCTGCTGCTTTCATATTTTGTTAAATTTTAATTGTTTTTCATTCATGCAGCTTGAGGCGGCATGTAAATTGATAAGCAAGCAGTTGAGTTATCGGCATGAAATGCCTAAAGCATGCGTCAGTCAGCCAGCAATTCAGTAACCCTTTCTACACTGCAATTTTTGTCTTAAGTACCCAAATATCAGGCACAATTATATATAGCATATTCTGGGCATTTTAAGTTGTATTGAAGATTATTCAGCATGCACATATGAATGAGAGAAGCGCGAATGCGATATGAATGCATGATAAATATATATATATAATAAATATATATATCAACGCTTCATATGGCATAAATTGTAACAATAATAACAATAATGAACAAACTGCACAGATAAGCAGAACGAAGAATGAAATTCGCTTAAGTGGCAGCTTTTTCAGGCGTTTCGTTCCATTGTCTTGACTTTGGCTATAGCTAAATATGTATGTAAGTATAGCTACGGCTTTAGCTCTTTTGGAGGCCGACGCTTTCAATCTGGCTCAAGTACAGACAACAGACAAAACACACTCATACATTTGTATCATGAAAATCATCACTTGCAATCCTAAGCTACACATTTACGTTTATACTATGCTTCAATTCGTGATATCATTCCATGTTAAGCTATATTAAGCTACAAGTTTAAATATATTTAACTGACACATCAAAGCAAATTTCTAATAAATTGATGAATCAGTTTCTTTGTGCATTTTACAAATAAATAAATTAATCATTTGATTAGGTAATCATGAATTTGCAGCGCATAAACTTTGTAATATGAATACAATTGCAAAATATTCATATATATATACCATGAAATTTGAGTTAGAAAGCAGCGGCCTCAGCTGGCTGAGCATTGTGCACTGAGACAAATTTTAGCAGCATTTGCAGAAATCATCTAAACAATAAAGAGACTTTAAATACATTGATAATTAATCATTTAAACAATGTATGCGTTAGGCTTACCGCAAGTATAAATAAATAAATATTTACATAAATTTAGCAACATTTACTATACTATAGTATGTGTGTTTGTTGGGTTATAAAAAGGCAATTGGTGTATCGTTTAACCATTTTTTACGGCCTAAAAACTTTTAACCACAACAACAGCAGACACAGACTCTGGCATTTTAGCCAATGTTATGGCTGTATTTAAACTGATTTTTCCTGCCCATTTCCTACATCTTCTTCGCAACGCCTTCTACTCCAGTTTGAATCGCGTTTTTTTTCAGTTTTTCAGTTTTCTGTTATTTTACGGTCTGACGCTCCTTTGTGGCGCAACCGCTATGAAGAATATTTATGTATGTACATTTTTAGCCATTTCCAAAGCAAGTTGCAGTTTAATTGAAGCGGAAATTCATTTACAATTTGGGATTAGGCGACTTTTCTTACCGACTTTACTGATACTTTCCAAGAATTTCCATACCAAAAATACCCAAAATATCCACTGAAACATATTATATTTGAATGCTTTTCCACCAAATGTTTTCTTTCTGTTTTCTGTTGTGTGTGTGGGCAATTCTGGGAAAGCACAAAATACAATTATTTTCGTTGGCTGTTTAGCTGTTTAGAGTTTTTCAAGGTAAATTACGACGTGAAAATTGATCATGAAAATGTGGCCAAGTCCAAATCGAAATAAAAGCAAAGTGCGCAGAATTTAAAAGGTCTCCCCCTTGTTTTCCGCCCATCCGAAAGATATACAAATATGGTATTTCTTTGGAGAAGGTCATTGCGCAAGCTAATGAACCATAAGCTAAATGGAGTCATTGACACGATAACCCAAAAAAAAAAAAACCGAAACCAAACTAAAAAAAACACAATATAAATAGAGTAGCGTATTTGCAATTGTATAATATTCAAATATGTAATGCGCACATTTTGCAATCCATTGGAGTCGCTTCGTCTGCCGTCTCTCGTCTCGTCTCCAAACGGGAAATGAGAAATGCTTTATACGCTGATTAAATACAAATCTTTTTCTGTTTTTTTCTTTTTTTTTGAGCCAGAAGAGACATGAAATTGAATTGCCACAGTGACCGAAGCTGACTGATAGCAAGTCAAAGTTTCCTGTCTGCCAACAGTGTTGTCAGCATTTTATACGATAAAATAGCTAGAATATTTATGCTTGAAATATGTAGCTAAACGAAATTTTAAAATATATACAAAAATTGGCTAGTTTTCCGCAGTTTTAGATTATTATATTTTACTAATTACTAAAAGTAAAAATGTATTTTAATAAAATAAAGTTAAATATCGTTGTTATACAAAATTTTGCCAGCTATATGAAATATGTCAAAATTTGTAGAATTGCTGTTGTTTATAGTGAATTAATAACGGATTAAAATCTTTTCGCTAGATTTTGGAAAAAATCCAAATATTTTCAGGAAAAAACATTAAGAAAACTGTCACTAGTCGGAGTAAATCTATATATATTTAAAGAACTAAAATTTCAAGCAATATTTGCTATTTACCTCGTCTTGAGTTGTCATCAATTTAGCTATAAATTGGCTAAAATGGCAGCATTGCCTCTCGCTGCCCGCCCCTTTGCAGTATTTGTGTCTCCTCCAAACAGTTGCACACTTGGTCGTCGTACTATGCCTTAAAGTGGAATTGCAAGCACTTGAAGTGCTTCCGGTCGGTTTGTTCTGACTCCGATTCTTAGTCTGCTTTTGTCTGGTTCTGTTACTGGTTCTGCTTGTGGGTCTGGGCTTGGAACTGATTCTAAAAATTTCACACAGGCATCCAGTGGGTTTCTTTCTTTATTTTTTTTTTTGTACATTTTTCTTCTTTTACTTACTAAAAGCTGACTGGGCAAAGTTTTCTTTTCGTTTTGATTGCATGAAAATCCACAAACACACACAAACACACACAGATGCAGTAGACGGTGCTTTTAGATGCACATTTCCTAAGTGCCGTGACTTCTAGAGAGATTTCCTCTGCCTCTGCACTTGAGACGTAAAAGTATTTCGAATAATAGGAAATGCCGGTAGTTGATACATTTTTTTTTTGCTTGCATAAGTATTTTGGATGCAGGTTACCTAAACACCCAACACTACTTAAACTCTCTGTACATACCCTGTAATATTAATATATTTCCCTGGGTAGTTATTTGTTATTGTAGGGTAACTGGGCAGTCGTGTACTTTGTTTATTGCTATGATAGTTGCTACTATTGTCGCCATTTACATTGTTATTTGTTATTTTGCGCTCAATTGCTGTTGTGGCATGCCACACACACACACACACACCACTACCCCTCTCCACCAATTCATGTGTTAACTGATTATATTATGATTATGATATTTTTATATGTCCGCTTCTCACTTGAACTCTGTGTGTGTTTGCGCTGTGCTATCACATGCAACATGCTGGCTGCCACGCCGTGTTGCACTCTCCAACTCTGGGTCTATTATGGGGTCAACTTTATTGTATTGTGTGTTGTGTAGTGTAGTGTAGTGTCATAATTTAATAGATGTCTTTTGTTGTGCGCATTCTTCATGCATTTTTTTATCACTGTGTAGCGATAACAATTGGAATGAAATGTTACTGGGGGGAGTGCTGCTATGCTAATGGATGGAATGATGTTGTTAAAAACATTATTCAATAATTATCGGTTGTTCTTTCGGCGTGTCTTCCCAAAGAGGAATTGCTGCGCTTCATTAACTTGACGCTCGGTCTCTGTAACTCAAGCAAAACAACAGCAGACGGTCGAGCCGACTTTAAGAGACACTGTACATGCGCTGAAGAAGTGACACACAGTAGAAACAAGCATATATTTGAGTTATCTATATAGATATTTATTTCTCATCGGCTTAATAGACTCTTTTTATACATTTCTAAGCTACAAAGTCTTGAAACAAGTAACGAATGATGTTCTTAAAATTTGTGTAGTAAGTTCGTTTGGAAATGGGAGCATATGGGCATTTCCGCGGTCACTTACACGACTTTCGTAAGCAAAATAAAATTTTAAATGTTAAATATATCAAACACTATTAAATTTTTTACAATTCACCACTAATAATTTTTTGTAGTATTTTGAGACTACTATAATTGGTAAAAAAATTGAGAGCCTCCAGTTTTTATCTTTTGAGATAAAAGCCACAAAAGAGCGGTCACTCACGCGACTTCAAATATACATGACTTTAGACATCATTGCTAATAATCGGCAAACTCTGCGAATTGTGTGAAAATTTTAAACTTTAAATATTTTTGACATAAATAAGAAATATCAAGCTTTATTATTAGACTTATGATTTTTCAATATTTGGTCTGTCCTTTTTTTGCGAAGGATTCTTCTAGGTCACTCACGCGACGTCACTCACGCGACATTGTTCAAACTGCAGTTTTGTTTGCAGTTATATATACAGTTATAGTCATTACATTAGTATTTAAGCTAAGAAGATAAAGAAAAAATACAAAAAGAGTTGTCCATGAGCTGCAAACGACTAAAAAAACTCTATATTACAGAAGAAATGAAATTTTTTTTGGACTCTTGGTTGACCTTTTCGCGGAAATGCCCATATACAGCGTACTCTCTATAACATATATATATGTATCTACTCAATAACAATTTGCTAATACACTTTCAAACTGTTTAGAGTCAAAGTTTGCCTTAAATTTGAGCTTAAAGTTGAACTGTGCTCGAAGAGTTCAATTCAAACTGAATTTAGGGTGCGACTACGACGATTAACAAAAAAAATAATAGCTAGTTGCTTTGAAGATAGCAAAAAAAAAAAAGAAAACATTGGCAACTCTAATAACTACCAGAGAAGGAAGCCCTGCCACAATGAGGGGCAATAGCTTGACTTGGAGCTTGCCGCTTGACTGCTTGCTTCAGCTGCCGATTTCTGATATGCCTGGGAGTTTTAAGACTTGCAGATTTAGGTCATTCACAGTCTCAGCAATTAATATAACAACTTATCGAATTTGTATAGCTTGTATAAAGAGTTTGAAGAGAAGAACACTTGAATTATAATACACACATATTTGAGGCATATATGCTTATTAGATTTTGCTACAGGGTATATGCTAGCCAGGCATGTTTGTCTTTGTTTTTTTTGGCAACATTCAGTTTATAAACTGCTTCACATTGCATACTCGTATATAGAGAAGGCAGCGAGATAACGAGAGAGAGAGAGAGAGAAGTAAACTGCGAGAAGCTGATGAAAACGGCGACTTTGATGTGGCGAC
The DNA here is from genome assembly GCA_035047385.1 of Drosophila tripunctata. Taxonomy (NCBI): domain Eukaryota; kingdom Metazoa; phylum Arthropoda; class Insecta; order Diptera; family Drosophilidae; genus Drosophila; species Drosophila tripunctata. The sequence goes on from JAWNPS010000288.1 coordinate 1,733,204, forward strand.
CCAAATTCACGGCAAGCCAAATTAAAGCATAATTTAGTAATTAAGCCAAGTACAGTGAAAGAGAAAGATACTGCAGTAGACAGAGACAGACAAAGAGACAGGGACCACTTGCCCTTCCCTATTTGGCTGAAAAACCAGTTTTGGGTTCTTGACTCAAAATGAATCGCATTATGCGAGAGTGTCAAGTATTATAAATGGAAATTGTCAGTTACAGAAAAAGCCACCGAATAAGGAAAGGACTGCGATGCACCATGTACGTACGTGTGAGTTGCTTTCTGGCCTTTTTCTAGCTAGAAGCAGGCGTTAATTGGCTGACTAAGCGAACAGGTGCAGAGAGATTAATTCAACTGCAATGACGTTAAATAACTGCGTAAAAATTGTATGCATGGGGAGGATTAGCTTTGGTTTTTTATAGATTTTTATTTATTTCATGTGCTAAACTAGCGAAAGTTTAAGATTTGGCAACTCATGTGCTGCTGGGAAGCAGTTTATTGTTTGTCATTGCTAAATTTTATAAATAAGTTGAAATTAATGAGGGTTTTAAAATTAATTTGAAATAATAATTTAAATGAATTAAAGTACTTCAAACTAAAGAATATAATTTAATTTTAATTTTTAGCCCATATTCCGATATATAAAACGAATTTGTACTATCAGTAAAGTAAACTATATCTTTATTTTTAATTCTTCGCTAGTTTACATTAACTTTTGATTTTGTTTATGCAAATCTGTTGAGATACAAACAAGTTGTTTGTAGTGTAATTACCAAAGCTTAATCAAGTCAAGAACTTTTGACCTTTTTGGCCAACCTTTTCGCTCTCAGTGTGTGTGTGTGTTTTTGTTAACAAATCTAATGTGTCACGCAAGCAGCTACAACAACTACAATAAAAATAGCTAAAAAACACCAAATAAATTAGGAAATTTTCATGTGCAATGCGACAGCACAATTTGTTCTTGTATATTCTATACTACTGCTATTCTTTTTGGAGTGCAAACATGTTGTAGTCCTGTGAAAAATAGACAAGGACAGCGGAGTGGAGTGGGGTGAGGTTTGAAATTCGTGGTGTGTCCCCACTGACATCATATCCATCCACTGGGAAAGCAAGACACGTACAAGCTATGAAAATTCCTGGAAATACGCTCTCTCTAGTTTTACTTTCAAAGTGGTGTTATATAGTACATACATATATGGTATGTATGGTGTTATATATGTTATGCTCACCCTAAAAGTTGAATGCACAAATTTTCGCCTTTTGGTTTAAATTGCGAATTTGAAACGATGCAGTGAAAAGTGTTTTTGTTTGTTTGTTTTTTTGTTCTTCTCTGTCATTCAATCGGGGGTGAAGTTTTTGGGTTTGTGAAACCCCGTAAAGCAAGTCAAATGCTTGCAGTCTGGCGAGGGAGGAAGGGGGAATCCCTGTGACTGTAGGGCTGTTTGTATTGGACATTTTAATTGGCCGCCAGTTTGAGGACAGGTCTCGACCGCCCGAAGCAAGAAGCGGCACATGTGCTGCTTTCCTGTACATTTTTGTTTATTTTTCCTACCATTTATATACTATACATGGTATTCCCCATTCGTGTGCTAAAAATTAACTCGTAAAATGTTATCCCATTAACGGGATTAGCCAAAACGAGGGAAGTTTCTGCTGTACTCAAAATTATACTCCCTTATATCCGACAAGCTACAGCATTGAACTCAATTCATTTTGATTAAATGAAAATTATGAATCGAACCTAATCCAACAGCCTTGTGGTACTTTTTGGTTCAAAATTAAATAAATTATGAGCGCGACTTTTGGGTCAGGGAGAGTGTGGAGATTTATGTGCCACTGTAGTTATAACTATGTCTATGATAACAGTACGAGGCGAATGTACGCAATGGTCGCTGTAAATCGCGTACACACTTCCGGCAACAAATGCGGATGACAATTGTGAAGGTTTTTGTTTTTTTTTTCTGTTTTCAGCAAAACTGTGACGCAAGCAAGCGATGCTGCTTTGAGGCGACTGAGAGGGAAAGAGAGGAAGGAGCGGTGTAGGTGGAGAAAGAGAAGCTTAAGTAGGTCAACATTTTGTTAGTATCGCGCGACAGAACATTCTGCGTAGCTGCTGCGGCTGCTGCTGCTGCTGTTGCAATTTGCTGCTGTTGCCCCAAAGCTAGCAGTCGAGTCGTGGGGTTGGATGCCGCCTGAATGAAGTCTTACCTAGATAGAACTTCTCTAGAGCAGCCCACATGCGCTGACCCGATTTATAAAGCATCGTCGCATTTATCATGTAAATGGCACCCAGAGCTACTTGTGGTTTTTTCATTAAGAACTTAACTTTTGTATAAAAACATACCACTCTCTCTTTCTCTCTCTCTTTGTCTTTAGCTGTCAACTTATGCAAAAGAAAGAAAAAGTAAAATAGGTCGTTGGATACTACAGCAAACCACGTTATTGTCTATCAATGCTTATTGTTACTAGACTCCAGTTAGTATATAGTATAGTATAGTATACTAGATTGTTTGTGTTTGAATTTTGCAGCCGCTTTCACTTGCTTTCAAAGTTTGTTTTGCTAATTGATGCCACTAACTTTAGTTTCAAGGTCTCTATTCATTGATTTATCGCAGCTTAGTTCATAGATTAACTGGAATGGAATAGAATAGAATCAAATAGTATTGGCTTTTGAATGTATTTGTTATAAATACTCGCTTGTCACGTTTCTCTGTCCACAGAATATATGGTGAATCAATATCAATTCATATGCATGGAAATGGCAAAAATGGACTTTCAGCAGTAGACTAGTGGATATTTAGATATAGTTCTAGTTACTTTACGACGCTTTAACTCTCTGCCGATAGTTTTAGGGCATAGAAAAACATGCATACATATTCCCACCATAAAATTAAATGTAAAAGGCAAGTCGATGCTTCCTCTTTTACATACATTTTTAATGGTACATAAAGTGTATGTGTCTCTGTATATGTTGCTGTATCTTTTTTGTGTTAAGCGAGTGGAACACGTGCAAGTTTTAATCGAGTTATCGTTATTCTCTCTACTCCACTTACAGATCTCATAATCAAATTCAACTACAACAGCGGCAAGCAAGACAAGAAGAACTTACAACGAGAGCTGCAAGCAAGAAGCGGAGAAGTGGAATACAGAGAGAGAGGAGAGAGCTGAAACAACTTCCCAAAAAAAAGTGATACATACCACACGGTTTTTCTCACGTACCAACAACAACAACAGCAAACATGACGTAAGTTTATAAATTTTCAAACCATTTTCCATTTAAAACAGAATTTTATAGCTGTGTAAAATTGCTGTAATTCACAACAGCTGGCTACACTGAGCGAATTAAATAGTAAAGTATAATACTATGTAATTTATAAACTACCATAGTCTCTGGTTAAACTTTATATAGTTAGTAAGTAGTTTAATTAGTCATACTTAGCTAATTTATTCAGTTTGTTAATAAGCATCTTTGTAGAACTTCTTTACCTTTTGTTCGCTCAGTGTAGCTATTTGATTTTCATTTGCATTTGATTTGTATGAAGGACATTTCAATTATGAAGATACAATGACAATGTCATTTAAATTGCTATCGAATAGTCGATTGTATCTGATGGATACGTAACTCAATTGACAACCTAATGATGATAGCACTACACTACACTACTACTAGCAGTTAGCAGCGACTTTTTCAATTGAACTGTGCCAAGTTTTTTGGGGGTTAAGTTCAAGTTCTTCAACACCTGTTAAAGCATTTGTTGTGTCTCGTATCTCGTCCAAAAATATATAACTGGGTTATCGCAGAACCCAACCCAAGACTAGACAGCTCTAAACTTAACTTTACTTTTAGGTTAATATCCCATAATTTGTTTTGGTGCCATTTAGCTTACGGGGGAGTGGCCCATCCGGTTTGGCCCTGTCGTTGCTGCTTAGTCAGGGCTTTTGTCGTATCCCTTAGCGGCTTAATAATAACTGATTCATAAGCAAAAAGAAAAAAAAAGAAAAACAGTAAATGAGTGGAAAGTGAAAATGAAAACACCAAATACAGTTAACATACAGTCGTGTTCTGCGACTCATTTTCTGGGTGCGTCATCATTAAATGTAGTAGCTGGATGTGCGATGTTGTTGTCTCTAAGGAAATTCGGCAAATGGTTTAAACTTGGCTCTACGTTTTGGCCAGTGTCGTGGCCAACAGTTTCATTCGGTCAGCTCAAACGATGGGTAACATTTGTCCGACAACAACAGCTGAATGCGCTCAGCAGTTGGAGTTGCAAATAGATTGGCAACTGTTGCAGTTGCAATTTCCGTTGCAATTGGCGAGGTATGCCCCAAAGTAGACTATATTTTGTGGAGAGAGTATCTCCATAACTCTCTCCCACAGTCTCTTCTTTCTTTACTTCAAAATGGTGCTCCAATTGCCCAAGTGCATTAAACTCGAATCTTCAGTCTTTTTATGTTTGTAATTGAAGTGCATTATTTGATTGGTTAAATCGCTTGTAAGTGGAAACATATTCAAGAGCAAAGTTCAACGTCATTTCTATTAGTAACGCCCTTTCAATAGAAGTTTTGTGAGCAATGTGCGTGAAAATGGGTCACGATAATATCATGTCAGCATGGGTTTTCTATTCCCATAATTGAAATGTGTGTAAAAGTAGTGTGTGCGATGTAGAAAAAGTGCTTCAATGTGGCCAACAAAATTTGCATATCAAATGTGCTACAGGCAATGTCTTTAATCGGTCTGCAGCATGCACGACTAGCTGGCTACCCTGTGCTTTGCTTACCATTTCGAACAGCAAGATAAATTAAAATATTTTACAACTATTTAATGTTACTTTTAAGACTCTAAACTTTAAAAATATATAGTTCAATTAGAGTATTGCTTGCCGTCTCTCTGCTATATTCAATATGCCCCCATTAAAAACTTATTGATTTATGTAAGCGCCATTTGTTATTGTTTACCAACTGACAACGTACTCAATAAAAATGCCGCTATGGCCAAAAAAAAAAACAGAATTAAATTTAAAAAAATTGCCAAATCATTTAAGCCACGGCACACGATCCATTGAACTGTCTATGACTTTAATTTCTGAGCTATGGAGCTATAGCTTTTGACTTTGCTCTCAGACTCTTGAGTTTTGGTGTTTTTTGTGTTTTGTGTTTATTTGCTGGTCCAGCCCAATTCTGACAAAGCCATTAAGCTGCACGATAATCGCAGTTCAAATCAGACAGCATTAAAAACCCGACTTGAGCTTTATAACGAGCTTGTAACACACAGCAATAACAACAATAACAGCAATAACAACAAGCGGCATTCACAATAGACTCAAGACCAATACAATGTTAATTGGAAATGTACGTAGGTTACGCTCAAGAACTGTAGAATGAATAGTAGTGTTTATATATATCAAGTTATAAAGAACTTGGACTTGTATCAAGTATTTATATGAATTTTTCATAGCATGCCACTATCAACTCACTCCCTACTCTCCTCATCCCCTCTAGCTCTACTCGAACTAAACTCAGTTCTTGCCGTAATAGTCACTCGAGGGGGAAATATAAATTATTGAGCTCGTTTCTTAAGTAATTATCACACACACACACATAGAGCATATGTTTGACTGACTGACTGACTGAATGAATGAATGAATGTTGGTAACTGCAGGGTCTTTTTGTGCGCTGAGAGTCTTAAGCTTTAAAAGATTTGAGCGCGTCTAGACGAAAACGATCTTAAGCGATCTGTTGATGGATCTTCTTCTTTTTACCTACTCCACGTCTCATTATTTTATTGTCTTTAGCAGCAGTAGGGGGTAGGAGGGGCAAGTGTGTGTAATTATTTGCCTTTAAGCCCAATTCAAAGAGCCAAAGCGTAGCGCTCTCACGTTCACTGATCGTTTTGCGCTCAGAGAGCGAACGAGAGCGTTCACTTGCTTGTACGCTCTGCTCTTTTGTCTGCGCTCTGCACTCGTTCGCTCTCTCGCTCTCTTTTACTGTCTTGCTGTTTGGGGCTAGACTTTGTCTGAGACTCGTTTGCGGTGTTCAGTCTCAATTGAGGTTCGATTTCGATCAGCCGCGTCGAGTTTTTGACGGAATCGTCGCGACCCTCTAAACCAATAAATATATATTTCCATTTACGGATCGTGGGATCGTGTGTGTGTTAGTGTGTGTGTATTTGATCGCCTCTGCAAATGTTTACCAGCAGTTAATGGCCATGAAGAAACTTTACGCCAAAACCTCGTTCACAAACAAGAAATCTAATGGAAATGCCGCCGTATCTGCTGGTCCCATTCTGGCCTATCACCAACAGCCAACCATGTGCGAGTTCCAAGTCGGCTCACAGCCCATGCAACAACAGTCGCTGTCTCCGGCTCAATCACAAAGCGAGCAGCTGATGATAAAGCGTAGTCAGAGTCTATATAGCAAGGCCACATCGAAGGGCGTTGCATTGCCCATGGCTGGCGGAGATTACTATAGCATTGAGGAATTGCAGGAATTGGATTTACTAGACTATCGTCATCCCATGTATCATCATTATCAGCAACAGGAGTTGCTATTGCGACAACGCACTGGTGCTGCTGCCGCCTATCATGAACATGAGCAATTGGTGTTGCAGTTGCCCAAGGCCCAGTCGACCACGCCCACCACACCCCACACTGGCATCTATGAGGCGCCGCCCACTTGGACGCAGTCGCAGCTCAATGATCAGCCGTTGTACGTACCGCAAGGCGTAGGTGTTGGTGCTACACAATCATCATCATCATCATCATCATCAGCATGGGCAACCACCTCATCATCATCAACATCATTATTAAACACAGCTACAGACACAGTCGACACAGCCACTACACCAACCTCCTCTGTCTCAGTCTCAACCAGTTCCTCCTCATCTACCTCAACTGCCATATTTTCCACACTACGCAAATGCGTCCCCTTGCCCCAGTCTCCTGTGCCACTCCCAGCCGCTGTCCCTGTCCCTGCCCCTGCTACTGCCCCCGTTCCGAACAGAACTTCCACTACCAATTGTTCCACTGTCTCGTCCAAACTTGCCAGCTCCATGTCGTTCTCAATTAGATCACCACGTTCAGCATCGACAGCAACACAACAGCAGCAGCAGCAGCATCATCTTTATAGCAACATACATCATTATCTACAGCTGCAACAACAACAACAACAGCGCCAGCAGCAGCAACAAGAGCACATACAGCGCATCCCTCAGCGTCGGCATAATTCGGTCAAAGATAAATTCATTTTTACGTATGTTTTCATCATTTGTTGTTTTCCCCGTCCTTTCGCTTTTCTTCTGTTTTCTGATTCTGTTTATTACGTACGTCCTTGTTGCATTTAGAGCGTGTAATTTTCCATCCATTAGCTACGCTAAACGTGATCCAATTAAACTTATCTGGAGTTACCTTTAAATCGAAATAATTTTGCATTGTACGCTTTTCGATTTGTGTTCTCGTTACTCGCTTACTCGCCAGCTGCAAAGTGTTACTCGCTAATTTGCTACTAATTTCGCTACTTTGCTACTTATTCCAAGTTCCTTTCTACTCGTCACTCGCTACTTGTCGCTTGTTATCTAAATTTATCTTCAAATGAAGCCCATATCCAATTGGAATCACCTCTTGCCTTCAGTTTTTCACACAAATTCATTCATCTTCATCAGTCAATGTGCTACCAAGTGCTTTCAATTTAACGCTAATTAGAAAACGAAGCGAACAAAACAAAGAAAAATACTAAAACTGCATTCGTGCCGCAAATCTGCATTAAACTTAACGCACGAATTAATCCATAAGTTGAAAACGGTTGAAAACAAAGTGAAAATTTCACCTGCTGCTGCCGTCGTTTGGTGGAGTAATGAAGTCTTTAAAACCAAATGGAATGCAAACTGCATTCATCTCATTAACCAAACACATGCCTATTTGCTAAATAATTTGAGCTGAACCAGTGAACCAATGCCTTTGATTTGAAATACAAAGAAAAGAACGTTAAAGGATGAAAGGAAAAGGATAAATCAAGGAAAAAGACAGTAATTTGACACACGGAAAACCTATGAAATCATAGTTCTCTATAATTCAGAAGCCTGTTAAATGTTTAAGACAGAATAAAGCATAAAATAAACTAAAAATTTTATAGAAATTACACTTTAATCGAACTGTAATCAATCCGTGTCAGTCTCCAATGCTTTCGAGTGACTACTGTACAGTGTACACACAAAGGAGCATACGCACCTTTATAGCACTTCAACTATTGTAGATCTATAAGTACCATATGCATATGGTAGATAAACTTCACTTTCGTTCCGCGAATTCAAATTGTATGTTATATGCGTTGTAAAAATGCTGCTGTCTGCCTGCCAACACACACACAAGCAGTCAAAAAGCAGTAGATTTTGTTTTTTGTTGTTGTTATATAAGGCCGCACAGCTGTGGACTAGTTGCTGCCACTCTGCCCCCTTCACCACACTTCTACTTGCTCGCTATAGAGATCCATTTAAGTGCAAAACTACTCAACTTTTGGTTCGAGCAAGTCGACAACTGCGAGAATTCTGCAGCCAAAGCCAAAGACAGATTCAGAGCCACAGAGCCAGATCTTAACTCGTTTTTATAGCTAGCTACTGCTGTTGTAGTAGTAGTGGTTGTTGTTGTTGTTGCCCAGTAACACACAACTCGACAAATGTGAGACTACAGACTACAGATAGATATATATATGTTCATATATATTTTGCTGAATTCCCATCGATGTCATGATGTTTGCAACATTTTCCCGCTTTAATTGTCAACGATAGAAAGAAGCATAAAAAATGTTAAAGGTTGCGCTAAAGTTCATTAGAATTATTTAATCGGCCGGCAAACGATGACGACCAAGACTGCGTGACAGGTGTGCAATTTTCACAGCAAAACCTAAAGAAAGAAATGCATTACATTTCCTGCCTGCCTGCCTGACAGCCAGAGAGTTTCAGAGCTCCTCACACACAGCTTCAACTTGAGAGATCACTGAAAAGATCACTGCACTTTCGAGTCGGCATCGTGTGAAACTGTTTGTTGAAAGCTGAGCCTAGACATAAATGGGAAAAGAACGAAGAGCTGAGCACTGAGAGATGAGAGCAGAGAAGCGAGAACAACAGAGAATGTTGAATAGAGAACTCAGCTCACTGACTCGAAATGAAGTCAAGTGTCTATGAATTAATCATCTAATGATTCGCTTTCCGCATCTGTCTCTCGATAGCTTTGACTGGTTTTTGCTGCATTGTGAAAGTATTTGGAATTACAATTCTAGATTTCATGCTTGTCTTATTGTAATGCACAATCATTAGCGGGTTTCTGGGAAACTATTACACATTGTATACATATAAACGAAACCCTTTTTAACTTGAGACATTTACTCTACTAAAACTATTGAATTGTTTTCTTTAAATTTATTTACAGTGAACAGAGCATTATTGGAGCACGCGCCTCGGTGATGGTGTACGATGATAACCAGAAGAAATGGGTGCCATCGGGCAGTTCGTCGGGTCTGAGCAAGGTGCAGATCTATCATCATCAGCAGAATAACACATTCCGTGTCGTTGGTCGTAAGCTACAGGATCATGAGGTGGTCATCAATTGCTCCATATTGAAGGGCCTCAAATACAATCAGGCCACAGCAACGTTCCATCAATGGCGCGACTCCAAATTTGTCTATGGTCTCAACTTTTCCAGCCAGAGCGATGCCGAGAATTTTGCACGCGCCATGATGCATGCCCTGGAGGTAAGTCCACTCGTCTATTCCTTTAGTTTTCCTCATTAAAACAATGTCTCGTTTTGTTTTGCAGGTGCTAAGCGGTCGAGTGGTCAACAATCCAACTGGACAACCCACAAATGGTAATGGCTACGAGGAGGATATGGGTTATCGTACAATGACCAGCGAGGATGCGGCTATATTGCGACAGAATAACGGCATTGGCGGTCATATAACGCCCTCGGCTCAAACGCCCACATCGCAGACAAATCAGAATAACATACCACAGAGTCCGCCAACGCCGCAGGGACATCATCGCACCAGCAGGTGGGTTATCGATAACATCTATCAAATGGCATGCCTTGTCATCAATCAATCAGTCTGTGTTTCTACCATATATTATTATTTCGTTCGTTTCTCTTCTCTCTTTGATACTCACAACACACACACACACGCACCTAATTTTCTTGTAATACGCACGTCACTCGTTACTCGTCACTCGTTACTCGTCACTAATCACTCGTCACTTACATATTTGTACTTGCTCGTCGTTTTTGATACTCGTTAATTTCTGTACACTTTATTCGCGAACATTATTATATTTACACGTTATTCTGTATACTCGTCACTATTCGCTCTGTTTGTTGTCATGCACGGAAATCGTAACTCGCCACTTATGAAACTCGTTATTCACGTCACTTCATTATGTTTACTCGCTACTCGCTACTTCTGTTACTCGCCACTTAATTCGTGTTTGTTAAAAATCGGTACTAATCACTCGCCTCTGATTGCACGCATTCCGTCGCGGTTTACTCGTCACTCTCGCACATAATTTATTTGTTACACTCTTTATTGTTGTCGTAATCTTTACTCGCTACTCGTCATTCGTTGTCTCATGTCCTCATGCTCTCTAAACAACAACAACACACACATTCGATCGATCTACGCATCGCATTGTCGATACTTCAAAATTTTGCTCACAAACTAAAGGAATTCCCTCAGCGCACCGCCGGCGCCACAACCGCAGCAACAGCAGCAGCAGCAGCAGCAACAACAGCAACAGATGGCACCACAGCCAGTATCACATTATGGACCCACTGGCAATGGGCCAACGTCCAATGGACTGCCACAACAGGGTAATCCTCAAATGCAAATTCCGCCAGCTCCCGGCCAAACACAGCAACAACAACAGCAGCAGCAACAGTACCAGCAACCGCAGCAGCCCGTCTACAGCACACAGCAACAACAGCAGCAGCAGCAGCAGCAGCAACAACAACAGCAGCTGGTTCAAGCAGGTTATGCGCCTCCTCAGGTATGTAGCCATGTTGTTAACTGGCTAACAACAAGTAAATTCTTATTGAGATCTGCCTATGTTTGCTACATTTTCCCTTTCTGTTTCATTTCATTTCGAATATAATCGCCCGTCCGAAATTGGCTTTAAAAATCCCTATAAAAAAATAAAACTGTATCCATTACAACCACAACAACCACCAAAAAACCACCGCTATAATCGCCATCAGCAGTACCAGCAGCCCCAGCCCCATTATGTGCTCTCAAACTCTAATCCTAATCTCAATCTACATCAATACCCGACACAGCCACAGCAGCCACCGATGCCGCCGGTGCATCAGCAGAATGGAGGCGGCGGATCCATTTATGGAGCCACACAGCAGCAGCCGCAGCAGCAGCCCGCCCATATTCCAAGCTCAACCAGCTCCAACAGTGTCGTCTATGCCAGTCAACCGCAGTTGATACCACAGCCGCCGCCACAGGCGCCCGGTTTGCCAGCTCCTGGCTATAACCAGCACAATGGCCAGCAGCAGCAGCAGCAGCCGGTGGAGAATCCCTATGGTCAAGTGCCATTGGCGCCACCAATGATGCAGCAGCAGCCAGGAGGTGGTGGTGGTGGTGTGCCTATGCCACCACCGCTAAATCGCATGAGCAGCACTGGCGGTGGCGGTCCAGTGCAGGTGGCAGCACCAGCGCCTCCACCGCCGCCACCCACATTTGGTGGTGCCCCACCACCGCCGCCACAGCAACAGATGTTCAATGGTGCACCAGCGCCACCACAGCCGCCGGCACCACCAGCTCCACCCGCCATGGGTGGTGGACCACCGTGCCCACCAGGTGGTGGTGGCCCTGGAGCACCACCGCCGCCGCCACCACCTCCGGGCATGGGAGCCGGCGGCGCGGGTAAAAATGATCCACAAGCCGATCTCATGGGTTCGCTGGCCTCCCAGCTGCAGCAGTTCAAGCTCAAAAAGAAAGGGGTAAGCTCAGCTCACCTGAACTCCATTAACTTGACTAACAAATGCTCTTTGTCCATAGTCCACCACGTCGGCGCCAGAGAACAGTGGCAGCAGCACCTCAAGTGGCGGCAGCGGCAATTATGGCACCATTGGACGCAGCTCCAACGGCATGGCCTCCATGATGGACGAAATGGCCAAGACGCTGGCCCGGCGACGTGCTCAAGCTGAAAAGAAAGACGTAAGCTATAACCAAACTATAATCCAAACTCGCATTAAAACTCCATCTCTCCTCTCTACATTCCCAGCCTGAACCGGAGCCAGAAGTCAAGCAGCGGCCATGGGAGAAGTCAAATACATTGCCACATAAGCTGAGCAGCGGCGGCACAGCTAATGCACAGGGCGGTAGCAGTGGAAATGGTAATGGAAACGGTAATGGTCAGAACACAACGAACAGTGGCGGTGAATCGCCTCGTCCCATGCGCAAACGTTTTGGCAGTGCCAGTGAAGAGACCATACTCAAGGTGAGTTCATTGAAGCATTCAATAAGCATCGCAATCACTCATGTTTTATTTATTCCAGGTTAATGGCGATGGTTTGTCGCTGGCATTATCCAATAGCGATCTGGACACGCTGAAAGCGGAAATAGTACGCGAAATGCGACTAGAGATACAGAAAGTCAAAAACGAAATCATAGACGGTAAGTAGTTTGAATTTAAACTCGTAATACTAGCTATTTATTAACTATTACCCACTTTAATTGCAGCTATCAAATCGGAGTTCAATCGTAGATAGATCAAAAAAATACAATTAGCTAGAGCCTCTAAGCTAAGTAGTCGCTAAATATATACCCTCACTACAGTCCACTACTGTCTACACCAAGTAAATATTGCAGAGAGAGGAGAACAACAACAAGTACGAGTCCAAGTCCAAGTAGTAGATGTCCCAAAAGTGTTCGTGTGCAGCACGGGTTGCAAGTGGCGTATTCGTATCCGTTTCTGCCTCTATTAAAACCCAAATGCCACGTATCACGAACTGAGTTAGAAGGCGCATCAGATATTTATTATTATTAATGTGTAATTCTAAATATTTTAAATGTATTTCAAGTGAATATTTGAAATGGCGCCCAAAACGTATTCGAGTATTTACAAAACATATATATACACTTATATATACAAATTTATATACATACCTACAATATATATTTAAGTATATATATTTAATATGTAATTTATACTTACACACAAAAATTACGCAATTATTATATCAGCTTTTTACAACAACAAGGAACTTTTAGTCAAAATAATTGTAATTCAAATCGATTTCTAAGTTTAAAACGCAAAAGCTGTAAACAAATTTTTGTATGCGAAACAAAGCAGAAAAACATTAAGTATGTAATTTTAAAATTGTACATTATTTTTACATAAGTATACATACCATATATATACCATGCATATATATATATATACAGATAAAAAAAAACCAATTTTAATGTGAACCATCAAACAAACAACTGAAAATCGTCTCCTTTTGCTCTGTGTTTGCCGTTTCTCTCGCCCCTAACTCGTTTCCCTTGTTTCCTTTACATACCGTATCATTTGGCTGCCTTTTGTTTTCGCTTTTCATAAAAAAAATCTCTTAACTATACACTTAAAATAAAACATAAACCAAAAAAAGAAAAGAACTACATAATAATAAACAAACATACAAAAAAGAAAAGGAAACAATTTTAACAAGCATCTTGAAAACTATTCTATGGACCGCATAATATATACATACATATATATAATATATATATATATCTATACGTACATACAACCCAAACACATTCTCAATCTTTCTCTCTCTAAAACAGACACGGAGAACACAAGAATTCCAGAGAAGAATGCTCTTAACTACATAAATATATCAACAAATTAATCAAAAACAAAACAAAAAACACAAAACTATTAACATATTCGTTGTGAACAACATTTTCCCAGTCGTACAGCTGACAACACTTTCCTAAGTCACGATCTCATTAAAGAAGAAGAAAAACGAAACACAAGACAAGATCGATAAATAATCGATTAATCAGAAATTTACTCAAGAACAACAACAAGAAAAGAAGTCTTCAAAATACATTTAAAAAAAACTGTTCAAAAGCGGAATTGAGTGTGGTGTTCAGCACTTTTGAAAGCATTAGCGTTATATATATATACGCATACAAATACAAATACGATATACAGATATTGATAATCTATAAACGCTCTATACAAATTACACTGAAAAAAATTACACACATGGGCTGCAAACGATTATTTTTTTTTGTTTGCAATGCCCACAAGTATTAGCTACAGCAAAATTAAATAAAACTAAATAAATAACTGATACAACCATATTCAATCCATTAGATATGACCCCACACACACACACACAAATTGTTTTCCTAGTTGGATCCCCCTGAACATATATACCATACCATAATATATAGATATATTGAGTACCAATTTCAACTTCCATATACAATTTAAGACTAAATAGTGAAATTTATATACAACAAAACAAACTTGAAATGAATTAACAATACGAATATTATGATATGAATACGAATATGATGATATATACATACAATATATATATATATGAATAACGAAATTGTGGCACGAATGAGTTTAGTTCTTAAGGTCTAAAAATATTTAACAAAAAGCATTAAAACAATGGAATGAAATGAAATAAAAAATTGTTTATTAAGTATAACATTTATTTATACAAAACAAACAAATTAAATGAATGGACATTAATTTTAATTATATATAATATAATAATTTTTGATATATATTGATTGTGTGTGTGTGTGCGCAAGCAAGGTATAAAAACGTCGATTTAGCGATATTTAATCCTAGTTCTATGTATATGTAATATGTATATGGGCAGTGTATATGTAAATGTTATGATTTTTTGTATTTTTATATATGATCTTTGCATTTTGCCTGCAAACTGCAAACAAATTAAATATTAATACGAAAAATACACGTAAACTATTTTAAACAAGTGGCAAGCGCGATAATTTTTATGTATTAAATTTAATATATATATATATAAATATATATACACTTATATACAAACCGAAAATCAGAAATATTCAATATACATAACATACAACAACAACAAAAATAAGCATCGGCAACAGCAGCAGCAGCAGCATTAAAAAAAAAACAAAAGTAATAATAATAATGACATAAGATCAAAAATAAAATCAGCAACGGATTCATTTAGAACTTAATAAATAAGTGGCATAAGTTATATATCGGAATCGAATGGAGTTGAATGCGTATAAGCATATTCAGCAGAACGTAAAGTGAAATAAACAACAAGCGTTTGTATGTAAAAAAAAATGGTGAAATTGTTTTATTTAATTGTTGTGTGCTTCTATTTGGATTGAAGTGTTTAAAAAGTATCGTTTACCCACAAAAACCAGTATTTTATAGCAGCCAGTCTGGCGCGGCATTAGTTATGTAGCAGCCAGCTTCGCTTGGCGTGCACTACCAGGGCTACATGCGCACGCACAGCTGACGTGTTTTTAAAACTTGGAAGAAACTTAATGAAATTAAACTGCGGCTTTGCTATTATATTATTAGACTATACTATTATTATAATTTGATATTTAATGCGTTCGCTTAATTTTATAAATGTTAAATGCAGCTTAAATTAAATTAAACAGTTCGTGCTTTAACAGTTCCACTGCGCAGCACCAGCTCCAATTGGAACTGCTTTGCGTTCATTTGACTCTGTTACTCTCGTGTTTGTTAGTCTTATTGGACAGCTGAGCGCGAACGGGTGGTACGAGCGCTGTGCAAAAAAAAGAAAATAAAAGCTTTTTGCTGCATATAATAATTTAAAATATTAACTTTAATACCGCTGCAGTCTAACTAATGTGTTTAAAGCACAAAACACAAATGAAAAACTATATAAACTCTAATTAGAACTTTATAGCTTGCGAGTGTGTGTTTGTGTGTGTGTTTTCTGTTTGGACCAGCATAAAACAGCGGCAAATGTTGTGCGTGTGTGCGTGTGCCTAGAAAACGAGAAGCGCTGCAAAAACAACAGTAACAATAACAATAGCAACAACAACAACAGCAAAGCAAAGCAGTGTTTGCGGGTGTCCCTGTATTTGTGTGTGTGTGTGAACAAAATTTTGGCAGCCAGCGACAAAAAAATATGCAGAAAATCAAAATATTTAAAAGCTTGGCAAAAAT
This sequence comes from Drosophila tripunctata, assembly GCA_035047385.1. Lineage (NCBI taxonomy): Eukaryota > Metazoa > Arthropoda > Insecta > Diptera > Drosophilidae > Drosophila > Drosophila tripunctata. The sequence continues at coordinate 1,749,392 of JAWNPS010000288.1, forward strand.
AAAACACAAAATTTTGCACATAAACATATTTTATGTATGTACATATATATATAAAGGAATGTACATATGTTTATGTATATGTAAATAGATGAATAGCTGTTAAACAAAACGAAATCTACAACAACAACTACAGTAGAATGCGGCTTATAACGACACTCAATGAACGGACGTTATGTGCGGCATATGATTTGAATTTTCATAAAAGTTTGAATAGTCATTGAATTTTCGACGCAGTAACCGAACGGACGCTATAAGCGTAGTCGTTATAAACGCATTCTACTGTACATGTTTGTATGTAACACACACACAGTCGCCGCAGTAAGCAGCAGCTGTTGTCGCTGTTGTTGTTGTTGTTGATGCTGTTGTTGTTCGGCACAGTGGCTTCAAATACAACATTTTAGCCTACAAACGTGGCTGCCAAAACAAAATATGTACATATGTGTGTCAGTGTGTTTTTGTGTCGCTTTTTTTTTCCTACAAAACAAAACAAACAAACAAAAATTTGGAATGTTTATCAGCTTTTTGACATTGAAAAACGCCACAACAACAACAACAACAACAACAACGAAACCAAACGATTTGTTTTTTAAACAAACTGGAAAGCAAACTGGAAATTGTATAATGAAATAATCGCTATTTCTTTATGTTTCTTTAGTTATTTTTACGACTTTTGTAAAAATTCATCACACGTCCAAATCGAATATTTAACAAAAAAAAAAAACGCGCTCTGTTGAACGACTGAAGAAAATAATAGCAACAAAATAGCAACAAATTTTGAATAAAACAATAATAATAAATTAAACAAATAATAACAACAACAAACGAACTTGCTCAAAAAAAAAGTGCATTAAAAAACAAACAATAGCAATTCCAATACGAACATTAAACAATTTGTTTATAAAGCAATAATTAAACGACGTTATTTTGATACTCAACGAAAATAAGCGACAACGTTTAACTTAAAATCTACATAGTTAGCAACAATTTATGAAATATATATTTGTGTTATTTTGTTCTTAAATACATAAATTAATATATATAAATCGAGTGTAAATTTATATTGTTTTGTAAATTGTTTTGTGTGGCCTTCAACGCATAAATTTGCTACCAAAAAAGTGTGAGTTTATGTTATGGAATATTTCACTTTTACACCATTTCCTTTATGGCTTGTGCTTAGGAGTACAGTGGAAATTACAGTAAAGGCACTCTGTTTGCTATGTAACATACACTTTAAGCTGACAGTACACTAAAAGATAAATTTAAATTATGGAAGAAATGGCCTATAAATATTTAAATATATTCTGTTCCACAGCAAAATCTGTAAATACTGTAGGCTGCTTTTACTGCACTGCTTGCAAGCAGTGTTGCCGGCATAACATATGCTAAAATAGCTAGATTCGAGAAAAAACGGATGAGTTATGAAGGGTTTGACTAGAAGATAATAGCACGATTCTTGAAATGATAGTTCAAGATTAGTTTTAGATTTCGTCCAAGTGTGTCTTTAGAATTTGTCAACATTCGAGCAAAATGCTATGCCCAAATGCTATGGTCACACTGAAAAGTTTGCGTTATTGATATAAAAAACAAAGCTAAAACTAAACTGTATGCGTTTCAGGAGTCAAACTGATATTTAATTATACATATTTTATTTCAAAATTTCTAAAATTAATTTCTAAATTACTGTTTATGCATTCATTTCCATATTAATAGTGCCGTTAAAGTGATTTTTATAGAATTTTATATTTTAAATATTTAACGAGTAAACTTAAAAAAAATGAATCTAGCTATAAACTAGTTAAAATGACAACACTGCCAGTTAAGGGTGCATAGTTACTGTAATATATTTTCGCTTTAAAACCCATGACAAAAAAAACAAAAAATGTTTGACACACATTCACACGCACACACATATAAAGATGTATATATATCGCACTCACACACACACAAATGTCACTAACCTATTCCGGAAGTACACACACACACATAACATATCCGAAAGCCAAACATAAACTGAACTTTAACAAGCAATTGAAATAATATTTTCTTCGTTTTTTCTGCTTTTTATAAATGTGCTGCAAATATTAAAAAAATAACCTAAAAAACTGCGTTTTATTTCATATTTGTAAATGCGCAAAATCGTAAAACAAATGAACTTCAAAAACCACCTAAAAAAATCTACGTCTTCATCTACAACAACAATAACAACAACAACAACAACAATGGAATGCAATGCAAATTGTGCCAAACAAAAAACCATAAATGACGTCGTCTCTGGAATGGATTATGTGGATGGGTGAGTAAACTGGTAAATTAGGCGTAGTAGAAGTAGTATAGTAGTAGTAGAAACAACCCCCAAGAGTGCCGAAGTTTCCTTATGGGTTGGGCAATTGGGTGTGTTTTACATATATGTATTTTAACATACCCTGTGCTGTCTGTTAAATGGGTTAAAGGCGCTTAAGGTTAAGGTGGGGCTTGGGACAGAGGGGTCAGAGGCATGTTAGACCAATTGAATTCAGGCTGTCAGACATTGATAGGGTATTCGCTGTTCTGCAAGTCATTTAAGGGAGCAAAAATCTTATAATTTATTAAATTTTACGTGTATTTTTTGTATAGGTTAACTGCTAGTCGAGCAAACTTCTGCTTGAGGCAATCAACAGCGTCAATCAGCTTGTATTGAGCTAAATTTCCTAAATGTGCGGCGCATTTTTTTATTATAGGGTAACTGCTAGTCGCGCAAGTATGTAAGCTGTAAAGATTTTTCTTATCTAAAACTACAGGGTATATGCTAGCTATACAAGCTGCTGCTTACGTTATCCTTAATTGTTTAATACGCTACAGCATAACTGTTAGTCTAGCTTATGCGGCATTGCCAAGCTGTTGGAACTACCCCTAGGAATCCCTAGTGGAGTGCGTGTGTTGTCAGTTTTCAACCGTTCCCCTTACCCCTTCCCATCTCCCTTTGCTTTTCCGCGCTTGCCTTCACATTACTGTTAACAGCAGTTTTTCTCGTTGACAAAAAACGCCACAGGAAAAGCTCGTACACACAGCGGGCGTGAAAGTCAGCAAAAGGCTACCAAAACCATCCCCCTTACGTCCCTGCGGATGCCCCTATAAGCTAAACTGTGTCACGGCAAAGAAACTAGAACGAGAAGCGGAGAGAGAGAGAGAGTGAGAGAGCGAGAGAGAGAGAGAGAGTGGAGCTGTAGATGCATACTACATAACTGGCAAAACAGTTAAAAGCAGAAGTTACCATTTACGCCCACCCTTAAGCAGGGCTGAACACACACCCCCAATAGACAGCTTTACGCTCAGCAAAAGCTTACTCTTAAAGTCTCACTCACTCACTCTCTCTCTGCATCTTCTTCACTCTCTCTCTCTTTCCAATTACTCGTCTTAAATTGTAGAAAACTTCCTAACTTGCTATCACAGCTCAGCTTTAATTTATTCACCATGTCCATCGTTGAATCAAAGTGTTCGAAATGTTGCCCTGACAACCGCCAATAACCGACGTTGGTCAAAACATTTACACACAGTTCAAATACCCGACAGCTATTAGCACTGACAAGTACAAGGCACATACACTGCCAGATAAATAGTGTAAACTACACAATAAATCCAAGCGATGGGCAAATAAGTCTACGAAGTATACACGCCCATCAAAATTTGAATAGGTTACAGTAAAGGGAGGGTGGGTGGGTTGAGGGGGCAGGAGAGACACAAGGGGCTCGCCTTGTGCCGAAAATAAAAATCGATATGAAAATAACAAAAATTTTGGTAAAGGAATTTGTGTAGCAGTGTGTTTGTGAGCCTTAACCCTTAGGCAGACAGACAGACAGAACTCAACCTCTGCTAAAATGTTACGACTAATTTACATTAGTTAATAGCTATCATTGTCTGGTGTCCTTTTCTTTCGCCCTCTTTCTTTCCAGACACTCCCTTGTGGTCTCTGTTGACAATCGATTGAAATACGTGTTGACTGTCCAATTATTGTGATCGATAACAGTACCATAAGACACATTGTCCATGGAAAACTGTACAGATTTATCAAGCAGTAATTAGCTAAGTTATTCAGCTAAGCTGCTGAAAAGTATGTAGCAAAGTCAGCTACTGTTTCAGCATTTATTAGCTAAGACTGTTGTAGCTTAAGTGTACTTTATAAGCAGGCAAGTGAGCAGCTCAGCAGGAATTCAGCGCTGAAATCACAGCGGTAAACGAAGCAGACCCTTCTACTTATGGGATTATTTAGACATCATTCTTTTAGGCACTAGTGTTACTCTTTATTTTAAATAAAATCTTATGAAACTTTTAGAATTATGAAAAGAGACAGTAAATAATGTTTGTAGCTAGATTTCTCGGCTAAATTTCTAAAATTTAGCTTTGTAAGCAATAAATATGAAAACGCTGCTCTATAAGATAGCTGTAAATGTCAGTTTTTTTTGTTGTCTTGCTATCTTTTTTATCAAGTAGTTACAACTAAGTAGAGTTAATTTATCAAAGATATGTAGATGTTATATAAATTTACTATCAATGAACTATGTATTTTGTAAATCAATAAACTTGGTAGCAAATGTTTTTGTTGACTTTAGCTTACTGGAATTTTGTTTTATTGCCTTCGTCTACTACTACCATTTAAATCATTTGCCAAGCACAACCAGCTAGAGCTTGAATTTCTCTCGTTAGGCAAAACAAGTGTGGAGGTCAGTGTAATTGGCTGGACAGTGTTCTCGACAGGCAAAAACTTGTTCACAGCGCCGTCGTCGTGCAAAGTCGAAAGGTTCGAACAATGAAAGTTATGTGTGAATCTGCAGCTGAACTTTGCTCTCAGCACACACACACAACACACAGCACACAACAACTTTTTGACCAGCTTACGAAAGCAAAATTATAGCGTTAAGTTTTGTCTTTTTTTTGACAGCTGGAAAGTCGCACGAAGTCTGCCGAGATTTTCCCCATTTCATTTTATTTCATTAGTAATTGTGTCAAACTTGTAACTCGGTTTGAACTTAGCCTTTGAGTTGCAACAGCAAAGGCAACCACAGTGCGTATGCGTAATGCTATAATCATTAGATTGAGTGTGTGTACGTACGTAATGCGCATACGCCACGTATTACTCCCCATACATATTTCCTTTTCCGGCGCTGCTGCTTAATGATGATGTTGAGAAAAGTGCTGAAAACAGTGTGCCCAAATATGGAGGGTCATCAGCAGCTACAGTGATCACTCGCACAAAAGACGAGACACTACAGCTATTATAAATTATGTACCGTAGTTAATAGAGTGTAAAACCTGTATACTGCTTTTGCTGCTGTTATCTCAGCTTTAGCGATTGACTACTGTAGCAACGACCGTGATTTTGTTTCGAGACAAAAGCTAAAGGTCAACTGAAAAAAAAACAAACTTTGCATGACGCTAATTATAGACATTACTGTTTTTTTTTTGAAAATCGAAATTGAACTGCACTTTTGTGTTATTGTTTTTTTTTTATGACATTGATAAGTGCAAAGAATGTGAATTTCTTGATTAGAAGTGCGACTTGCAATGGGGCAAAAGGCGAGGGAAGCCTTATCAATCAGTCTAGAGTAACAATAGTAATAAACGCTAAGCGGGTATACCAAGTTGGTTAACAGCTGACCGGAAGCTATTAAGGGAACAATAAAATAATAATAAATTTAAAGCAAATTATAAGCGAATAATTCATTCAACTCTTTCTAGAGTTTGCCAAAGTTTTAGATGGTTTAGTCGGTTAAGCTGTGACAAATCGGCGATTCGAAACCAGTTTGTTGTCCAAGGGGTTTTGATTAATTTATTTTTGAAGGGCTCTGCTTGCTGGGTATCTGGCAATCAAGCACACTCATTTAAAACCTTTCAGCATATATATATTTTAATATGAATACATATGACATCATCAGCTGTCGCAAGCGCAATTCCACTTGTCTGTCTCTTTGTCTGTCTGTCTGACAATCTATCGGTTGTCTGATTGAAAATCTGTCTGAGAATTGGCATACTTTATTGACCCATTAGTGGTAGCGTTATCAGTTCAATGTCACTTAGTTAGAGTTCAACAATACGCTGGTAAATCAACTAAGCCACTCACCGATTTACGAGTTACGAATCAGCTGTGTGCGATAAGTATTCGCATCACGTTTTGTTACTAGAAATTATTGGCAAACTCAAGTCGATTAAATAATTTATATTGTCAAACCACTTTTCAATTGAATTTTTTTGATGCGGGCAAATGGCATTAAAGGGTCTCTGCGGTCATGCATACATATTTATTTTTATATTTTGTGCTATTTACTATACGTTATGACTGTTGCATTAGTCAGATTTTATGTGGGAAATGAACTAATTTTCTAAATTTAAACTACAATTATGCAAAAGGGCAACTAATACTGTGCTATAACAACAGTTGTTTCTTTATATTTTTATTTTTAAGTAGCAGTAAAGTAGTTTTATAAGTTATGAGTAGAGAAACTACTGTGCTTCTTAGACTTTTACCATATTTTTTATACACTTTCCTTTCTAAATTCTCATATGTGAAGTCAGTCTTTTAATTTGATTAATGTGGCGTTATAAAATGACGTAATGAATCTCGGCCGCACATTGAACCCGCAGCTTATGACCTTTTCTAGCGGCTCTAACGGCACTGCAATTAAAACGGCATAGCCCTTAAAGCCACGCCCCTTAAACATGCTAGTTATTAAAATGCTGTGTAATTGATAAAGTGCCAGTTAAAGTAGAGAGACACTCTGCAGAGTAATGAGTTAAATAAAAATTGGATAGCATCGGTTTGAATTGGTCCCATTGTATTGCCGGTATTTTGTGACTGACAATTAACATCTTGAAGAACAATGAAGAACATACAACAACAGTTCTTTATTAACATTTGTACAGATTTTTAGTTGTTGTTGTTGTTGTTGTGGCGGGGAGGGGCATGGCAGACGCCCACTTTTGGCAAGAACCCAGTGAAAAAGCACACGGCATTTTTAGCGTTTGTCTTTTGTTCTGCTATGCTTAAAAATACCCACGAATACTTGTTGCTCTCGTAATAGCCAAAGTCGCTTGTAGCTCTGCTGCTGCTTCTTCTTCTCTTTTCTCTGTTCACACACAGTGGGGTCAATAGACGCGACACGGCAAGAAAAATAGGGGGGAAGAGACTAGGGGAAATGCAGAGCGCAGTCAAGTCAAGCCAAGTCAAAGTCAGCGCTGCAGTAGCAATTGTACAGTTATAAATATATATAGACTATATAATATATTTACTATATATATTTGCTATATCTGCATATGCAGATCCATTTGCAAAGCAAAGAGACATGACATGAAACAGATTTCAATAGCTAAAAACACAAAACAGAAAAACGCTAGACTGCCTTTTGGCTTCACTCTCTCTACTTTTTGTATAAATTATTGATGCAAAACTTACTTGAGGGTATAATAAAAGTACCTTCGGGTTTCTTGCAGTGTAAAATGTAATTCATTTACGCGATATACTATATGCTTTTACTGTTATTGATATTGCATTGGCTGACAGCTTTCAAGCGTCACAAATGCTTCACAAATGGCCACTATAGTTATGGCCAATAACTGTATGGCCAACAATAGTTTCGACCTTGTGTTTAGATAGCAAATTTTAAAAATTTGCCAAAAATCTGAATGAAATGAAAAGAAATAAACAAATTGTATAAATATTAACTGCAACAAGTGCCAAACTTGATGACAAGAGGTGGAAATATATGCATATATTAAATTTGGCAGAAAAGCCAAATGGAAAGCAAGTGTATAACAGTAAGCAGTGAACAAAATACATATGTATACATATATATAATAGAAACTATCGTTTATCGAATACCAAATACGTTTTGATTGTTTTCTAGTATTTGCATTGTGTTTTTTCGGCATCGAATGTCTTACGTCATCTCTACACATATTGTATTGTGTGTTTTTGGGTCTTGCGATCGAATGTATTTATTTATTTATTTACAGTGGGACAGCTTCCTCGTTGTGTTGTATAGAGGGTATATAAATTTATGCTTAAAATTGGCATAAAATAGAAGCTTCTAATTATAAATACAACTATAGAATTTGTATCATTTTTATAGCATATAGAAAAGTAAGACTGGTATTAGTATCAGAAGTTGGTGTTTAGCTATAACTACAGTACATTTATTGTAATTCAACATATATATATGGCCTTAAGATATATATATTTTTTAATGGTATAAGATAGTGTAGACTTGTATATGCTTCTTATTTCAAATAGAAGTTAAGAATCGAACATTTTTGTACTACATAGAGATAGTTAAAGCTAAAATTGGTATTAGAAATAGGTATATAGCTATTAAAATATATATGTAGACAAGAGATAAATATATGAAATGTTTCAAGATAAACTTATCTGTATATTTGGTTATACTACTTATATCAAATATACTACCTAAAGAATACAAATAAATATAGCAGGAATTATTATCAAAAATGGCCGTAAATTTAAATTAAAAATCGTAAAATTAATTATACTTATAACTCAAGATATATACAAATTAAACAAGAATTTAAAAAAGTTATTTGACTATATCTTTAGTAACAGTTATAGCTTTAAATGAAACTATTTTTAGTATTGAATCTAACGTTCATAAGGAAAATCTTTGGGTTTGAGTTTATTATCTTGCTCAGTTTAGCTGCACTAAGTTTAGCATAATTTAAAGGGTATTTGCATAACGCTAGCACTCTATGCTATGAGCTCATATAGTTTTTTGTTTAGGTTTTTTGGCATGTTCTGTCTTTTATTTTCGAACACGTCGCGACCCCAAAAAACCATGACGTCAATACTTTGTACAAACGCCTGCTGCTCCAGTCTAAAACTTCTCGCACTCTCTGCCCCCTTCCTCTCTCCCTCTCGTGCTTGTCCACCTCTCTCTCTCTCTCTTTTGTGCTCTCTGTGGGTATTCATTCATATAGACAATATGTGTATTTCAAGCTCTGTGCGTCGGCGCATAAATGTTTGAAAGTTCTTGTTCTTGTTCTTTGATGTTTCACGCCTTTCGGTTCTACAGATACAATATTATCTGAGCAGCATTTCTCAGTTGAGATACTAAAAGATACACACGTTTCGGTTCGGTTTGGGCCTGCGAATTGTGTTCAGTTTCATTTCGCTTTGCTTTTCTCAACGTTACAAATTTTCCTTTGAGTTTTTCGCTGCTGCTTTTATTTGTTCTTGCTTATTTTTGCCGTATTTATCGGTTCGAAATATATATATAAAACAATTAATTTATAATAAATTTTAATTTAATTTATTTATTTTACTTGTGAACGATCTGTAATTGTTGTGTGTACAATTTTCTTTAGTGAGTGCAAATGAAATTTTCATATTTTCGAAACGAAATGAGTTTTCTTTTTCGTTCATTTTGGTTCGTTGGCTATTAATAGAAGTGTGGGGCTTTTCACGGCTAACCAAAAGAGAACTCAGACATTTGCGGGATCCCAGAGCCAGTGGCAGATTAGATTTAGTATATGAATACATACAATTACTATATGTGCATATATGTACATATGTTTCGATAACAAATCGTTTGATATAATCCAATTTCTATGTTACTCTCTGTGTACTTTTAGGTTTAACAATGTTTATGTTGTTCGCGCTGACTGGAACAATGTTATGGTCTTTTGAATAATGGATTTAGCAGATCAAATCGATGACTATATCTGTTCGTTCGAGGGACTTGGTGACTTAACAATGGACTCCTTAGCCATGTTTATATTCTTATGGGCCGTATTGGCCCTCTTCTCCGTTTGGCTGTGCAAGCTGCTCTATCACAAGTATCTCAATAAGAATGCCACTGCCACGGGTAGTGCCAGCAATAGTCGTCAGAGCAGTGTGGCGCCATCTGGCGGTGCCTTGACGAGTGGTGCTAGTGGTGCCAAGACCGAGAAGCGTTTGTCCGAGCCACGCGAATTGATGGCTAGCAAAACGAAAGTCGATGATTTAGGCAAATCAGCGGGTTTGGCAACGGGTCGTGGTCGCTCCAGTGCCTCGCCCATGGGCGGTGCTGGTGCAGGTGGTGGTGGTGCTGTTGGAGGTGGTCCGCGTCGTCGCATGGTGCGACAGAGCTCGACGGGACCGGAGAACCGCAAGAAACGCTATGTGCCACCGCCCTCAAATGTGGTGGGACCCGAAACGGTTAGTATTTAACTAAATTTTAATAACATTTTGCTAAAGTCGTCTACTTTACTATTTACAGAGTTCTGTGACGTGGACGAGTCAGGTATTCCGCTGGCTATATAGCGATCTGGTGATTGTCAATGAGCTACTCATGTCCTGGGTGATAGCCCTGAATGATACCCTACGTAAATCTGTGGAGGAGGTGAGTGCATAACATGACATCAGCTAGAAGACTTGACATCATCGTCATCAACATTACCAACACCGTCCAGAATTGTCACCTAGTTGTGATGTCATTTGGCTTTTTGTTTAGTACATTGAACTCTGTTCCCTCACTTCCCTCACTCTCTCTCTCTCTCTTTCTTTATATATCTTGCTCTTTGTTCCCTTCTCTCAGCGTCTACAACTTGTGTATCTGCTCAGCCGTAACCGGCATGAAAAACGCGTTTTGAGCGCTACTTTTTTTTTGTTATTTTACTTTATTTTTATCGCCAAGTCCGCTCCCCGAACGTAGGCCAAGGTCAGCATTTTGTTTATGACTAAACCTGAATATCGTTAGTCATTATCGCACCGTTCTCGTCATATAACATACTTCCACACACAGTATGAACTATATCTTTATAATGGTCGCTTACGTAATGCTCCTCCCAAAAATAATTCAGCAAGCCGGCTTTAAACTGGTTCGCTTTTTTGTGCTCAAATGTTCTCTCAGGCATAGTAAAGCTCTTCTCTCTTGTCTCTAGAGGCAAGCACTTAGAACGCTTGTTATATAGTTTAGATAGCGTCTAGAATGACGAAATGTTCTTGTTAATCAGGTTTGTTTTACTTCCGCTCTCTCTTTAGTTCAGTATTGAGTTTGTCTTTTTATTTAAATATTTTATCATGAAGTTATAGTAAACTCTTTGTTTCTATCGTTTGATATTATCGTTAAACCAATTTTAAATATCGTAAAGAGAGAGTTGAAGAGTTTACTACAATAGTATTGTATTTTCTTATATTTCAAGTATTCATTTTATACTTTTTTACTCTTACGATAGTTTTAGCGATAGGTCGGTAGCTGAATTATAGGGAGTACTATATGGTTAATATATACAGCAAACGCTCAAGCTATCATAGAGCTTCTTGCTACACAGACACACAAATTTTTGTCCTTTAGCTGCATTTATAACCATTTATATACTCTAACGATAGTTTTTAGCGATAGTACTGCTGCTTTATTAAAGGGTCTATAGCAGTCCTGCAAAGGCGCAAGCAAGTAAAGTATATATTACGACAAAGTATATAAGAAATTATTAAATATTTTAAGGTTTTTGCATTTCATTCGAATGATTTCAACATGCCGATAGTTTAAGCGATAGTTAATTCTTACTCTAACCTCACTTTCTGTAATTACAGCATGGTGTGGCCGTTGAAGTAGTACGTGTGCTACCCGATAGTCCGGCGCCTGGTCTGAACAACATCTTTTGCAACTGCGAGGAGCACAATCCCGCTGAAATGGTAAAAAAAAATTAACCCAAAATTCGCCAATGACCTTTAAGTAAATGAGGTAATTTCTGTTTTTGTTTTGTTTTGTTTTGTTTTTTTTTTAGCTCATCACCTTTGATTGCGACGCGATGCCTGTGATGCAGGTGAAGACCTTTAGACAAAAGTCGGGCAAGGTGGAGACATCGCATTATAAGGTCACCGTGTCGCGATTCCGTGCACGCATGTCCATACCCATGAACTATAACTCGCTCAAGGGTGAGATGCGTGTCGATGGCTATCCAGACGTAAGTTTAAACCCCTCACCTTCCCTCCTCTTAGCAGCCAAAGATTACGGCATATTAACTTTAACAAACGATTGATTACAACAGGTGCGCATTGCGATGAACTCGGTGGGAGCCATCAAGGCCATGGATCAGGATGAGCAGCAATTGCAGACGGTTATCAGCGACATATTGACAACGGCACTGCGGGATACCGTCTATCCGGTGGACTTTTCCATCTATTCCACTTGTCCGCGTGCGGAGGTGGAACCATTGGAGCTACCTGTAATCTATCCCGTTCACTATGATTCGCTGGCGGTGAGCGTGTAGAGCAGTGAGAAGTGTGGTTTCTATTTTGCCCACTTACCACTCTGAGTGTATTTCTATGTGTGTGTAGTTTCCTTTTCTCTCTCTCTATCTCTCTTACTCTTTGTTGTCCTACACACACAGACAAAGAAACAACAACACTTCTCATTGTTCTAACGCCACACAGATATACAGATACAGCTACAGTTACAGATACTAGATACATTTACATATCGTATCGTTTCTACCTGAATATATATACTATATGTAACATATATATCCATGTTTTAGCTGTTTATACAGTAATTTTGACTGTTTTCATTCCGTTTATGAAATTCGCCTTTCGTCCTTTTGTTACCAGGGCTGCAAACGCTTGGTTTTTCAAATTTTAAGCTTGAAAACTCAATTAATTTTTTTTTCTAGACAATTATTGCAACTAAACTTGTAAATAGTAGAAAAGTTCCAATATATCGGCTTAAAATCAGTGCCAGAAGTCTGATAATTTCGAATTCTGTTAAAATTGAGTTTCAAAACCTTGTATAATACTTAGTAATAACTTTCAATTCCGTAGATTAAACTGGTACAGACCTATTTAAAGCATGTAAGAAAGTGAACCGGTTCACAATGTTTCTTTTGGAGTAGTTTAGAATTTAGCTCAACTGCCTACAATTAAAATAAATTTCTTATATATAACTACTCTATTAAAAAGCGTTAAACGCAAAAAAAAACCATATATAATATTCTATATTCAAATATCGCTAACGCGCTTGAAAAACTTCAAAATTATGAAAGTAATTTGATATTTATTATAGGTATAACGATACTTTTTGAGCCGTTCAACATTGAAAGATAAAGTTTTGCAGCCCTGTTTGCCATAACTTACAGTTTACGCATGTTTCCGTTACCGTTTCAAGTTCTTCCACTCTCTCTCTCTTTCTCTGTGTTTCTTTCTATCGTTCTCTCACGCGCATTGAATTTGCCTAAGTAAAAGTTTTTTCTCTTTTTTCAGGGCAATCAATACTTTCAATCTTATTATAATTTGTAAATCTTACTCCTCTCTACGACCCCTTCACACCCCCTTTTCACTCTCCCCAGCAATGTATTAAAAGGCGAATTTCATAAGTTGCAATTGCTATATTTATCTATTTTTTAAGTGTTTATAGTCTACTCAATACTGAATCTTCTGTAACTCTGTTAATGCCATTTCATTTATCACTCGCTCATTGCATGCTTTTGCAAATATATAGCATAATATGGATCATCTGGGATCGGGCATACTGCGTGATACACAGCACATGAGCTCCGGCCGTCGCTTGCTGGTGAAGATTGTCAAGGGCGAGGGACTGCGAGATGCCCACGATCCCTATGTTGTGATCGAAATGGATGAGCCGGCACAAAAGAACCAGACGGGCACACAGCGTGGCAGCAAACCCTACTGGGATGAGCACTTCCTATTGTGAGTGAAATTTGAGCCTGAAGAATTCAAGAGATTAAAGTTCTCTTTGTACTCCACTAGCGAACTCTCCCCACAATCTGCCGAAATACTATTTGAAGTGTATGACCGTCCAGTGATTGCATCGGATCCGCCCAAGTTCCTGGGTCTCGGCTTGGTCGGCATCGATGAGCTGGCCGTGGGTCCGGCCTCCACCCAGCTGCTCCAGCTGCAACCCCGTCCGTACGAGACACAGCCCGTGGCTGGTGCCATCACCGTGGACTTTGTGTTCATCGAAGGCGCTGAGATCCCAGCCGGTGCTCGTACCAATCGCCTCAAGGAGGCACTGCGTCTTAGCACACCAGCCATCAATGAGCATATACGCAATGGCGCCGATTTGGCCGATGCCGCTGTCCGTGCTCTGCAGGACGGCGCACTCTCCGGCTCCAGTGCTGGTGGCGGACAGCCCAGCAAGAGCACACTCATCATACACAGTGTACAGCGGGTAAGTAGCACCAGAGACCACAAAACTATATTATAAAGATGATTCACCTTTAATACTAAAGTAGTCAAATTGGCTACAGTCGAGTTTGGTTAAAGAACATTTGGTTTTTCATACTGAATTTCGTTGTGCCTTCGACCGTTTTTTTGACAGCTACATGTAATAGTTGTCCGATTCTTGCACAGCATATAAAGACTAGTTTCAAATACAGTATTTGTAAGTTTGGTACAGATCCTGAGAAAAACCAAAAAGTTTTTCATACTAAATCTTAACGTTCACCCGACCGTTTCTATGGTAACTATATGAAATAGCTGTCCGATTCCAACCAAATTTGTTCAGCACATGTTGCATAATGCCAAACACAGAATTTAAAAGCTTGGTGGAGTTATCTCTAAAAACAAATAGTTTTTTCTATTGAACACCGATTTTTAAACGATTGTTTCTATAAGATTTATAGTTATAGTTATCAAATATCAGTCAAATTTAGTCTAGCAATAGAAACTGATATCAGAAACACTTTTGGTAAATCTTTCTAAGAAATCTTCAAAATTTGTTTAAAGAATAACTTGATCTGCGTGCAGTACACGACATACACTTTAGGAACCCTTTATTTTCTGTGCAGTGAATTATCTTTATAATATATAGGTTTCCTTGGTATATATAAATCATTGCCCTAACCTTTGCCATTTCCCCAACTACCATATCCCGTTGCCTCTTTATACACACACATATTTATTTGATATCATTTATTCTTTCTTTCATTTGCATTTCTTGATCCCCGTCCAGAACTCGAGCAATCCAAATACATACAAGGTAATTAATTTCGTCGGCATCTGTCAAACTGTGGCCCATTTAGCAGTTTCTTCTTTTTTTTTATGAAAAATTCTTATTATTTTCTTAACTAATCCAACAACAACAAAAAAGCGCAAGTCATTCCAAATATGTCGAGCTATGTATAATTAATCTCAGAATTTGTTTCCCGTTTCTGTTCTATTAATCGTTTAATGCCTAACCCTGCGCTTCTCTAACCACAAAAAACTCAAATGCCCCCGACACCAACGAAAAGGTCGAGTTGAATAAAGATGGTCGCATTGAGGTGATTGAATCTCCGCAGGAAAAACCACTCGATCAGGCCGTTACCGAGGCCTTTGAGCGCGTGGCCAGCGAGGTGGCCAAGGCTAATGCCCAATCCAGTGGTGAGCCAGTAGTAGAGCCGGTGGTGCCGGTGGATCTGGTCGATAGTGGTTTGGTGGTCGATGAGACCGCCAATGAAACAGGTAACCCCAACGAGGAAAGCACCGCCGAGGTGAGTATTGAATTGAGTTGAGTTTTTCGTTTCCAATTGTTTTTCCATTGCATGGCATGAATTTGCTGCAGCCTTTTACGCATAGTATTCACTGCTAATACACCGTGTGATGCGCTCTGTTTGCAGTTTGGCCAGCCAAATGCCGCCTCATCCCCCAATGGAAGTGGCTACCACAACAATTATAGCCTCAATGGCAGCAGCAATCTCACCGGACAGCCCAATGGCAACAATTCTGCCTACAACTCGAATAGCTTGTCCCGCAATGGTGGTGCTAGCTCTCCCTATGCCAATCAACAGATGGGTGGAATCGGAATGGGAATGGGTACTGGAATCGGACCGGAACTGGATGATCGCGGTCGGAGCAAAAAACGTAATTTCTTTGGTACCCTCAAGAAGCGGCTAAGTCGCTCCAAGACACGCACCCTATCGGCTGATCAGCCCAATAATAATCATCATAAATCAATCACAAATTCCGTCAATACAACAACAAACAATACTGGATTAACAAGAACAACAACAACTGGACCCCTTAATGGTGAATCTTCCCGTTCATTATCTGTCGATCGTGCCACTCTGTCTAAAAGCAATTCACTTGGTAATTACCCCCACGACATATCACCTGTCTTGTATCACAGCACATACAGCACCACACACCACAGCATACTACACCGCATATGCACCTTACTTACCACTAATAGATACATGGCACTCTTTTTACTTTAAGACACTATAGGCATTTGGTCTAGGAACTCCCTGATTTTTGACTTTTAGAAAACTGGATATTCAAACTTTTAACTGCCCCAAAAAAGGCAAAATCTAATTTTGCGACCCCATAAAGCATATATATTTATAATCAGCACAAACTGACAAATCGATTAGCTTCATTTTTGGGTAAAAAATTAAAAAAAAAAAAATTAAATTTTTTCGAAAAAAAAACTGTAAGGGGTAGGTATGCAAAATTTACCAAAAAAATGAAATTTCAGAAAATTCAAGAATTTAAATGCAGAAATAATAATAGATCAAAATAGAGTTCAGAATGGTATTCCATTCGAAAATCGATGCAGTTTTGGCCAAGTTATAGTAGTTCAAAGTTTAAAAAATGCTAAAAATGGCAGTTCGTAGAATTTTAAAAAATCTGTATAGATTTTGACACTTCTTTAAGCAGTTTAATAAACTAAAGTTATATATTTTTTAAGCCATAACTTACTCCTGCATGTTTTAACATATTTGTAATGTAATCTAAGCATAAATTTTAAATTTTAATCTATATTATTATAGTATGTTGTAGTTCTGATCGGTTTTCATATACCCACAGATCGGATCATATCACATAAGCTCAGCTCATTTGCCATTGCATTACCAATTATGTGCACTTGATTCCACCCAAATTATGCATTATATATTGAATGTAACTGTATATGTATTTCCATTTCCATTTGTTTGACATTTTATCCTACATATATATACCATATATAGTCTGTTTGTTGTGTACTTATCTTTATGCAGTTCTTTGTACCATTCTTTCTCCCTCTTAATACGCTCTTGCTCAATTTCAAACTGACAACAAAACTACACTTGAAAAAAAAAAACAAAAATCTAATCTGTATGTACCTTTTTATGTACCATTTATGACTATTTTATATACATATACGTATACGTAATATTTGTAATGCTTTTCAACACAACACCAAACACTACACTATATACAATATTATTATGAATTATAAAATTTCATTTGTGTCTTGGGAAAAATTCTTAATTTGATTTCAATTTTTCTTTCTTTCTTTCATTTATTTTCATATGTGCAATTAAAACAAATTTTTGGGTGATTTATACATATATACATATATATATTTTGGCTATGGATATGTTAAACTACACATTAACACAGGACCCCGCATGGGAATTGGTTCACCAATGACCGATCATCACTCAAGACGTTCTTCAATTTCAGAATCTTCGGCCATCTCAGGTTTCTCCTCGGCCAGCAACAAGACCTATGTGCATGAGGCATCCACGCTAGTGCTGGAAACCATAGAGAATGGCGTCAAGCGGTATATATATAGTGATAGTAGCGATACATTATATAGCAGCTTATAACTAAACTCTTTCATCTATTTGACAGTCACTTTGTTGTGCCGCTGGCCATAGCACAGAGACCGCGCTGGCGTCGCAAGGGCACCAAATTGCACATCTACAATGATCACACCTTCATAGCCAAGCATTTGAGCGGGTAAGCTCTGCAGCCCTATCGGTTATTACAGCAGCCCTTTTACCCTTTACCTTTTCTTCAACTTACAGCAGCGGTTTACAGTGCTCCATTTGCATGAAGTCCATACCGCGACGACCGGGCAAGCAGGGCTATGAGTGCCGCGACTGTCAGCTCATCTGCCACAAGCAGTGTCACGTTAGGGCGCCACAGTCGTGTCCCAATCCCACAGTACTCTCCATGGAACTGTAAGTATCGGCTGAGGCCGAACTGTGCTGTCTGCTGTGCGCTGTGCTCACTATGCGGGCACCTCACTGTATGCTACAGTGGCGTCCCGTCTAAGTGTGCTCAGCTCTTAGTGCTTTTGATTTTCCTCTTTAATTTTTGGTAGCAGTTGGCTCTAATATTTGACCTAACTAATTTACAAATTTATTTTTTTCATTTTTTTCTCTTTTTACACACACACACATACTATTACACACACGAAATTTCCACACCCTGAACTCCTTATGCAAAATATAGAAACTCATATCCGGTACTCACAGAGCGAGATTTGAACCTAGTTAACTGAAGCAAAGCAAATCTATAACTATTTATACTTAAACTTAAAAATCCAATATATAAAATACTATGCTAACTATTTATTATTATAATAATGTCCGCTACATGAATGAATTATTACAAGCATATTTGATTTTTAGCCAAAACAAAAAAAGTTATATTTTTCTTTAGCTTGTTTAGCAAATTGGCGTCAGAATTACAAAAAAACAATTGGTATTTATTTGCCGCTTATTTGGTATATACTAACATGTGCAACAATCCATTAAATATACACTCGTACACACACACAAAACTTGATTATTTTCAACAGTTTGTTAACATTAAATGTGATTTTTCTATTTCAAAAATACTCAAAAAATACCAACAAAAAATACTGTAAACATGGACACAGGATGCCTGAAGAATAGTTTAATTCTACACTATATATGTTACATATAAAAACACGTGAACAGCAAGTAAAATACGTTTAAAAGCCAACAACAACGGATTAATCCAGCGTTTTTTTTTTGTTTTGTAATTTTGACGCCAAATGTGAAAAGAATTTTGAAGCTAAATATTTTTGACCAGGCAAACTGAAGATTTTGGGGTCTATAGGAGTATTGTTTTTCGAAACTGGGGTATAAAAACTATATGGGTAAGATTTTCCAGACGTTTTTTGCATGGAGTTCCACTTTAGTTCAATGTCATCTTTGTTAAAAAAAACTCAATTAACACGCAACAATTTTGGCATGGCTGCTAAAAATACTATATATATTTCGATTTTTCATTATTTTCAATTTCGAGTTTTCTGCTTTTGTTGTACCGTTATTTTTCATGTTTAAACATTTTATTATTACGTTTCTTTTAACATAAAAATTCTCTTCTATTCACAGAACGAAACTTAACTCAGCTGCGGCGGATCGTAGCATTAGGAAATTGTAAAGAATGTCAAGTCTACACTGAAAGAAACGAATCGAAATAGTAATTTTAAAGAAAATACAAAGTTTGCATTATTTTAACACTAAGAAGAAAATGGAATATGGAAAATGCCTGCACACTTTATACCTACATATTTACAAATTGTAAAAAGTGCATGTGTTTTTTTTTTATTTTATATACCTAATACAATCTATAATTATGTTATTTATTTTATACACGAGTGCAATATTTTGAATTTGTCGCAAACCGAACCTTATGGAATTTTGAATTTCTAACTTTTTTTATTTCTCACCCTTACGAATAATAATTGTACAAAACAAACAGAAGAAAAAACAACAAAACCTTTTTAAATAAACATTACTGGTAAACTAAGCATTGAAATTGGTTTTTTGAATTTACCACGCAATTTACAGATGGGCAGCACTGTTTAAATGCTATGGTGCAGCGCTGCACAAACTGTTAATATCGATGAATAAGTACTTATCGGCTGGCAATAAGCGTGCCAGTCGAGTCAACAGCCAAACACAGATGTTTTGCAAAAATAGCATATGAACTTTTATAAAAATGATTAAAGTTGTTGGTTATAATTAAATTTTTAGTAATGTCAGAGTAAGTGGCAATAGGTGCGAGTTACGTCTGCTCTAACTTTGTGTTAACATTACCATTTGAGTACAAACAAACTTGGTGGTGTTCGCTGTTAAGTTAACAGCATGGCAAAAATGTTATGTGTGCCGTGCCGTGCTCTGGTGTAATTGTGATTTTTTTGTGTTCTCGCGCTGCACTCGTCGGTTGGTCGCGCGCTCGTGTGTGTGTGTGTTGCTGTGCGTGTGTGTGAGTGTGTGGTGCGTAAAAATTATTCATTAAATTTGGTAAAAAAAAAAATTCATCGAATAAGCACGTGTGTGTGCAGTCCAAAGGAAAAAAAGTGCATTGCCGTTGCAGCAACAATAAATGTAGCTGTGTCGCTGCCTTTTGTAAGTGTGCCCAAGCAACGACAAAGACACGCCTCGCGACATGCTCCAAAATCATACGGCAGTGTAAGCTGAGAAAAAAAAAAAGAAAAAGAAGAAAAAAAACACACAGAACAGCCGCAGTAGCGTTGCCGTTGCCGTTGCGTTGTTTTTGTGTTGTTGTCTCGTGCGTGAGTGTGAGTGTGTGTGTGTGTGCCTAAGTCTATGCTGCCGCCGTGTCTGTCGCTAGTCCGTGTCGTGTCGTGTCATGTGTGTGAGTGTGTGTGTGTGCGATATATTTCCAATTGGCATCTGTTTATTGCATACAAAAATATATAAAATAAAATAATAAAGCGACGCCATAAAACAACAGCCGATAGCGCACAAAAAAATTATGAAAAAAATGAAAAAAATGAAATAAATATTGTATATGTATAAAAATTAAGCGCAAATTTTTTGTCAGCGCTGCGACGACGACGACGATGGCCACTTGTTTTTCCACTTTTGCGACCGCGACGCTGCTGTCGACGCCTCTGTCGCTGTCGCTACCGCTGCCGTTGCCTCTGTTCACACCGCTCTCTCCGCTCTCCGCTCTCGCTTTCTCTCGCAGTGCAACGCCAACGCTAAAACGTCGTCACCGTCGCGACTCGCGAGTTTATCATTATTCTTATTGTTGTTGTTGTTGTTTTTATTTGCCGTTTACACTTTGATTTCGCTTAGAATCTTTTCTATTCTACTCTTTTCAATTTCTTCGTTATATTACGCGTATTTCCAAGTGCAAATATATTTATTCATCGAGTGATTTGTGTCTTGTGTCTTGTGTTTTGTGTTTTGTTTGCCGCCAATGAGCTAATTTCAATAGTGTTTTTTTTTTTAATTTAAATTCCAGTTCTATAAATACGCAAATAAGTTAACGTTACGCAACATCACCCCTCACTCCACATAAGCCATAGAGTAGAGTGGCCTCACCACCCCGCTGCAAAATGCAACACATTTTACAAATTAACAATTATTGAAAACAAAAAAAAACAACAACAAAACAAGAGTAGCAGCGCTCTTAAAGTTCTCTCTTAAATTACACACAACAGAACGCATCAGAAGAAGAGGAAGAAGCAGCAGCAACAGCAAGCAGTCCAAAAAGAACAACAACAACAACAGCAAATATAAAGTGAAGCAGCAGCAGCAGCAGCAGCAGTGTAAGCAGCGCTGCTAATTACGGCTAACCCTCTCTCGCGTGGCCTCTTCAGCTATCGCTGTCTCTGTCGCACACGCACTCGTCATGGCCGCCGCTCACAGTCACCACAATGCCAATCTGCTCAGCTCGGACATTTCGCGACGCAATCCGCAGGATGAGTACGAGCTCATACAGAAAATTGGCTCTGGCACCTATGGCGACGTATACAAGGTAAGCTTTTCTTTTTTTTTAAGTTTTGAAACTATCTACCAAGTGCCACCCATCCATGCGTGACCAGTGCTGCCAATTTGGCTGCTCTATCACTCAACCAACCACACCCACACATAGAACACAAGGCAATGCACACGCACAGACCAACAAGCGCCACTTTGTATAAAAGAAATTCCTCTCTCTCTCTCTCTCTCTCTCTGTGTTTCGCTCTCTATCTCCCACTCTCAGCCAAAACAAGCAAATGAAAGCATGTTTGCAATTTAGAATTTATGTTTGAATGTGTGTGTGCGTGTGTGTGCATACTTCACTCCACTCCACTCTGCCCCCCCTTTAGGCGTTGCCTTTTGTTTTGCTTTGCATTCCTGATGCCATGCTCTATGCTGCTGCTGCTGCTGCGACTGCTGCATCTGCATGAGTGCACGTGCAGCCGCTTAGGTTATCTTCCCACTCCCCCCTCTCGCTCCACAGTCATTTGTACATCTGTTTGCTCCGTTTGGCTCCATGGCGCTCCTAGTAAATATGTATATACATACATATGTATGTGTGGATTCTAAATAAGTATGCGCCGTTTTTTTTTTGTGTTTTTGTTCTTTCTGCACTTTTTCTTCTTCTTCTATGCTATTATTTTTCTTCTTGTTGCTTTGTTTGTTTTGTGTGTTCGTCGAGTGTTTTTGACGTCGTCGTCGCTGCACATAATGTGACAAATGCACTAGCACTATTACTGTATCTGTGTGAGAGTTGCCCTTGCACTTTAGACGGTGTGCGAGCGAGATAGTTGTTGGGTATGTTTGTGTGGGCGGTGGGCGGTGGGAGTGGCCATAATGCATTTGTGATGTAAGGCACGCGTAATCCGCACATAGCACATCCAACAACAACAAACAAATCTAGCTGCAAATTTCGGTCTGTCTTTTTATTTGCCAGCTCCCTTCTGCTACTACCCACCTCCCCTTCTGTTCGCCCCTCTTCCCCCTAGAGTCAAGACACGCGCTCGCATTGATTATGCGGATTAATTTCAATCTGAATTACGTACGTACGTTTGTATGTTGTATGTTGTATTTATGTGTTTACCCATCTGCATTACAAATCCGTATTTTATATGTGTATGTGTCACTACAGTGGACACACAGTAAGCAGCACAACTGTTTGTGTATTAATTAAAACAAGCGAGTTGGAGTTGAGTTTACTTGAATATAAGATACCCTGTGCTTAAACACACAAACTATAGTTAACTCTTTCTCAATTTGTAGAGGAAAATAACTATCGATGGTTGACGCAATCGATAGTCAACGATAGTCTACGTGAAACATCTAAATTCCTTAAAACTATCGAATTCAGTATCGATGGTACTTCAATGTACTATCGATGTATGAACTAATATCGATAGTGCAGCGATATTGCCCAGCTAACGATAGTTATTCGCCTCTAATACTAATGACTTTTGAGTGCTGTTTTCGTCACTAGCGTGAATTACAATTCAAATTACGAAAGTTCTTGATGAGTCTTGAGTCTGTCGCTCTCTTTTCATTACTTGCAGCTGTTTTGCACACACATGTATAGTAGACACTTTTTGCGCTCAGTGTATACAAAAAAAAGTACACTGCATATTTACACTTTTATTTTATTAAAACACAAACAAAAAACAGCAAGAAATGACGATTCGCTTGGCATTTGATTTAGAAGCAGACCATGGATATTTACATATATATGTAACATACATATAGAAACATATATATAGGGGAAAACATATGTCTGTCTGTGTATTGCAGTTGGGTCTCTGTTGTTGTTGTTTTCTTTTTGCATGCGTCATGGGGCAAAGCCAACTGCGCATGAATCCCAAATGGTTACCACTTCCCTTCTCTCTTCCCACACTCTCTTCCCCTGTTCCCCTTTTACCGTTGTTGGCACATTTATTTATTTGCACATACGAAATTTGTTGTACTCATGCTGGAATTTATGATGCCACACACACTCCCTCACTCCCTCACTGCTGACTTCTTTACTTCTTCGTCTGCATTCTTTTCATGTTTACACTGCGATGTTTGCCAAAGTGAAGCTAAAAAAAAGAACTTTTTCTGGCTCCTCTGTTTCGGAGTTTCCACTGTTTATTTAAGTTGGATATTTGATATGTTTCCCGTTGGGGTACTCCCCCGAAAAAAAACGAAAACCAAAATGCAAACATAAAGCGTGCCTAAGAGATGAATGCTTTCAATAGAGTTATTGTCAATTAGAACACTTTTAATATAAAGCAAATAAAGTGATTACTAAAGAGAAGAAAATTAATATTAATAAGCAGAAGTGAAGCTATATTTGCTTATTTAGATTGTTTTATACAATTTTTCTATGACTTAAACTTTGTTTGCAACTAAAAGTTTTTTTTTTTTATAAATACCAAATACTTTAATTTGATATCTAACAATTCATGTCTTTACCTGTGTTTTCGCTTTGAAATTCATGAAAACACAATACGATAATTTGAGCTATCGAAACACGTCATCAATATATAGAGGTCGGCTTTTGTCTGTGTGTGTTGTAGCTGTTAGCTTTATGACTTGTCGTCGATATCAATTTACGGCCATCAAAAAAAAAATAACAACAAACTAAGGCAAAAGCCAAATTATCTTTTGTAGTTGTTGCTATCCAAGTAAATAAAGTAGAAAGACACACACACACATATAACACCCTTCAGTTCGTCTCTCTTTCACGTTTCCTGAATTCAGTGCTGAGGGGAAGATAGATACATAGATATGTGTGTATTGTAACTATGTGTGAGTGTTATTAGTCGAACAAAAGGTTGAAATTAGTGCGAAAGGCAAGCAGAAAATTTTGTAAAACGAGACCAACAAATAGCAATGAGTAAAAGAGACAGACAGACAGACAGACAGACGGATGAACAGACAGACAAACAAACAGTGCAAATATAAATTGCACAATATCGCACAACAGAGTTTGCAGCAGAGGATTAGGATAGTGAAAGGGGTGAGGAGGCAGCAGTGGGGTAGCAGTTATAAAACTTACCGAAGAAGCAATTCATTATTGGGGGAGGCACAAAAACAAAAGTCTACTTAAAGGCGCGAATGAGAGCGAAAGGAAGCTAAAGTAGATGAGGAAGTAGAAGTAGCAGTAGAAACAGAAGTAGCAGTAAAAGTAGAAGAAGAAGAAGTAGAAGAAGCAAGTGCTAGTTACAGTTATGCAATGAAATATGCTACACTTATACACACATACACACAGGATGATTGCCTTTGCCAGGCACTTGACTTCGCTAAACCATTGTTTGCCATTGTTGTTGCTGTTTCAGTTGTTGTTGTTGTTGTTGTTACTCCTGTTGTTTGCCATTGTTGCTGCTCTTGTTGTTGTTGTTTTGCTACACATTTTTACAATCAACGTCGTCATTGTTGAGTCGTTGTTGTTGTTATTGTTTTGTTTTTGTTTTTGTTTTCCGTTGTGCACACGCAACACGCATGAAAACATGAAAAAATTGGCGCAAACCACTCGACAAAGAGAAATAAGTGAGTAAGTGGGTGAGTGAGTGTGTGAGAGTGAGTGAGTGGGCGATGTGTTCAGGGGTGGGGGTGAATTGAGAGCATTGAGAAAATGAGTAGAAAATTGAAGCAGTGCAGTGAAGTGGTCCAAAGCAACAGAATAGAAATGGTTAAGAAATACAAAGGGTGGTGTGGATGTGGATGTGGGGCGGGACGGAAAGGGGTGCCAAATAAAAAGGCGGGTCACGTAACAGCATGTGTGTGTGTGTGTGCGTGTGTCTATGTTTGCTTAGATGCGTTTATTTTGCATAAATTACAGCAACATGTGCGCTCAGACATACGCATATTTTATACACCAATTGGCACACAACTCTCTGGCAAAAAACAAGCTAAAAATAGCTAAAAGGAAAACAAAAAAAAATCGGTCCATTATTTAACACACTTTTCTCACTTAAGGTTTGAAGCATTTATTTAATATTTGTATTTATTTTAAAGCACAAAATTGTTTACTTTATTTATATAAACAAATTTTGTATAAAAGGAGTTATAAAATTGGATTATTTTATTTTTAAATTAAACTAAGGCTACTTTAAACTTACTTTAAACATATATGCTATACAAATTTATTCAATTAAATACACTTAAAACTTAAAATTCAATTTTCGCTAACTAAAACTTCAATTCAAATCTTGAATCTAAACTAATTTGATGCTGTTTGAAACGCGGCAACACTGTAACTGAACGGTTTTTCCAGTTCTCCTTTCCATTTTTTGCTGTTGTTTGTAAAGGTTCGCGAAAAACAAACAATTCAGCTGTCATCATTCGCACTATGAAAGGGCGGAAAATAGAGAAACAAGGTAACATGGGCGGCCGGTAGGGGTTTAGGAAAAGCCAACAACAGACTGCGCCTAGCCAAAAAAAAAAAACGAGAAAAAGGGAAACAAAATAGTCGCCTTGAACTGTGCGACGTCTCAATGAAGCAGTCGAAAAGAGAAAAAGGAAAAAAAGAAAATAGAAAAGCCAAATTGAATGGACAATGAACGGCAGAAAAGCAAACACGGAATGTCAAAGGGTTTTGCCAACGATTTTGCGCGACTCCTAAATCACTTACTTCCTCCCCCCTCCCCTGTTGGTAAACCAAAACAAACACATGACAAAGCGTTACTAACTGCTAGGGAAATATGCAAATTGGGCGGTGAACACACGCCCACTTTTCCACCTACAACACCAGCTAGCATAGATTTAAATGTTTAATGAAAAGTTCTAAAGAAAAATGACGCAGTTGTGTTTTAAAGTTGAGCAAAATCAGCGACACACGACAATGGCAAGAATTGGGGTTAAAACCCAATGACCTAATTCCGCGTTGTGGCTAGAAATTTGCACATTTCAACCCTTCCTCCCCCCACCAGCAAGCTGAAAGCAGAGTGGTTTGATGTAGAAGTTGGTTAGGTAAGGCTTAGGTTGGAGATTGGAATTGGGTTGGAAGCAATGTGACAACGGAAACAAAACACGCAACATGCAACTGACTTCTGTCGCTTCGAAATACTTATCAAAGAGCGGAAATGGCTGTAGGGTTATATGAGACACAGACAGAGAGAGAGAGAAAGAGATAGACTGAAAGAGTGGTAGTGGAAAACGTAGCTCATCTGTAACCGTTTAGAACTGAAAGTCGCAACTTCAGTTGACCCTAACTAATCCACTTGCCAAATCAACTTAAACGAACAAAATTTAAATAAAATGCCCAACGTCATCCCTTTCTTTTTGCCACCCACCCACCAAAACCACCCACCCAAAAACGGTCCTTCGCCTTTTTCCGCAATATCATTGCTTCCAATCTTGTGTCGCCCGCAAAACCCAAAATCCCAGTTGTGCAAATATTAGGGGTATACCACCCCCTACCCCCTACACCCTACCCTTCCCTCGTGACTTTAAAACCTTGTATGCCACGCCCTTTAGGCGCCATCAGCAGCACCAGCGACAACAGCAAATGTTCCTAAGTCGACTAATAAAAAAAAGGTAATCCAGGTCCTTTTTTTGTATTTTTCTTTTATTTATTTTTTTGCATGTTGTGTGTGTTTAAAGTGCTTGTTGGGGAAGGGTGGTGGGTTGGTGTGAGGGTTGCTACATCCTTTTTATGCCATTTATCTGTCTGTCGCCCACGTCTACGTGGCGTGGGCGTGGCCAGTGGCAAAGCTGTAGCTTACTTTTATGTCACTCTGATATCATTTACAGACAGCTCAGGAAAATTCACAGCAATAGCTCTTTAGTCTTGTATGCGGCTTTTCTTTTATTCCTTTACTCTCTCTCTGGCGATCTTTCACTTTGTGTTTCCTAATTCTCTCTGTGTCTGTCTTTGGGAGGGGCGCCACTAAAGTTGTTTAAAAAAAGAATCGAAGCTTTAATTCGTTGCATAATCATTGATTGCGGAAGTAATTTTTCCATCAATTCATACATAAAAACATATGTATAATATTATTTCCAGAGTTTTCACAAATGTTATGCCTTTACAATTTCCTACATTTGTTTCTGCATCAGTTTGAATACTTTTGGCACAGCTCTCTGTCTGCCTGTAACTTGAACTGCCCACTGAGCCTTCATTTGGCTTGTATTTTTAGCTTTTTTTGGTCGGCACTTTCTTTTTTTTCATTTTTCGACATTTCTTTGCCTATTGAGTCAGAGTTATAACTATTTTTGCCCTTTTGCTTCTTGCTGCTGCTCGTCTTGAGCTTGAACTCCTTGCTTTTTAGACCCTGTACTTTAAAACAATAGGGTAGTTTTAGTGTTTAAAGAAAAAACAGTCTTAAAACAAGTTCTAAGTTGATATAGTCATGAAACCTGCTGATATCACAAACTACAAGAGCTAGAGCCATTAGAATGGGTATGTACGTTCCTTTTTATTCTGCGCAGATCAAGTTGGATAAACAATTTGTAGAAATAATCGGTGGAAATCTAGGTTATGTATGAACAACTTTGTCGTATTAAGAATTAACCCAAAAAAGCGTACTTTTTATGCATCTACAGGGTCTTTTAAAGTCGAATCGCTCGCCTTTAGCTTTTCTTACAACATTTTTTCCTGTTTTCCACTTGGCAAGTCGAAGGTTATACACAGTCGCCACTTAAATTGGATATATGCCAGAACTGTAAGCATCCTTTCTCCCTCTCCCTCTCTCTGTCTCTGTCTTGCTGTCTCGCTGTCTCGCTCTGCGGACTTGTCCTTGGGGCGCCATCGAAAAGGAAGTATTTACTGTTGTTGTGCTCTTCAGTTCAGTTATGCGGCTCTTCAGCTTGTTATTTGGCCAATTTTGCCATCATTTGCCGAGGGAGAACATCTCAACTGAGCAGCAGCTCAGCTCAGTTGCCAAAAACTTTGCCCTTTGCTTTTGGGCCACACCAACACATGAAGAAGACGAAGAAGAAGAAGAAGAAGAAGTATATAATAAGTCAAGCCTTTTAGCTGCGTCCGTTTTGTTGAACGAAGCTGCAAAACTTTGCCTCGGATTACAGCCAAGAATTTGCCATATTAAAATCGTCGAATGGCAGAAATATTATTATTATGAACTTGCCCCTCCACGCACTTACATACAAATATTTGTTGCATGAAGTCATTGCATGAATGTGATGGTGAAAGAGAGAGGTGGGAAGAGGGGGGCAGTAACGCCTTCAACGATACGTTGCGCATGCGCAGCAGAATTAAAGAATGAAACATTGATGTGTGGGTTCAATGAACTCTAATTTTAATTGCTCAGCGTTGAGGCAAAGTGACAATAGTAGTTGTAGTTGTCGTTGTTGTTGTTGTTGTGGTTGCATTCAACTTGTGGCAGCGGAAAGTCACAACAGAAGTCAACTTGACCGCGAGCTGTGTTGTCGCGTTGCAAAAGTTGCCACGATGTTGCCTCGAGCTAGTTGATTAAAAACTTGTAAAATTATGCAAATAAAATGAGCTATTTACAACGGCTGCTGGCTTGTATTCGCCCCTTCCCTTCCCCTCACACTTTAGCTCCCTGCGTCTCGCAAAAAAAGTTTTTTCGTTGTTTTGTTGCGTTTTCCATAATTTCATTAGTCGTCGTTGGGCTGCTGAGCCAAAAACTTTTCCCCGTTGCAAACAAATTCGCATTAAAATATGTAATTTCAATTTAGAATCTCCCCAACCATGCCCATCCCCGCCCCCTCTAGCGCTCTGTTATTGTTTTCGGGGCAAAGCGAGAAAAAGTTTTTTTGGCCTAGTAAATTCATTCATTTGAAGCAGCTGCAGTTGCAAAATCGATTAAAAAAGCTACCATGAAAAATATATATATGAAATAATAACAACAACAGCTGTAACTAATTAAAAAATAGAAAACATTACAAATTGTGTTGTAAAGCAACATTTGACGAGCATAAAACTTGCAACTCAATAAGTTAATCCATGAGAGAGAGAAAGAGAGAGAAAGAAATAACCCCCAGTTAACTTGATAGACTATTCATAATAAAGTTACTTCATAAACTTTCATTCTTCATTAACAAAAGCCGAAAAACTTTCATAACTTTTGAACCTTTCTTGTGGCCACAATTTGTACAACTGTCAAAATATTTGCCGAGAAATTGCGGTGAAGTTATATGCAATGAGAATGTTGATTAGCTTAAATCAAGATAAAGTTCTAGTTTCAAGTAGTAAATGTGTATGAAAAGTTGAATAAAATTATGCAAACCTAAGTACCATGCACACCAGATGGCGCCACAAGTTGCTGGGCACAAGCACAAGTCATACTTGTGAAAATAGTGATTAACCCTTAAAAGCGATTTGCATAAACAGCCTGCGCATAATTAATCAGCATTTTCGCTCATTATGAACAACGGAAAATTGTGAGTGGGTGGATTCTACGCCCACTTTTTTGTAGATAAAGCCAAAGATTGCGGCGCAAAAAAAATTAAAAACAAG
Organism: Drosophila tripunctata; assembly: GCA_035047385.1. NCBI lineage: Eukaryota > Metazoa > Arthropoda > Insecta > Diptera > Drosophilidae > Drosophila > Drosophila tripunctata. Next base: position 1,779,282 of record JAWNPS010000288.1, read on the forward strand.
AAAGAAAATGACAGTCGGGCATGCCGACCGTGGAATACCCTCTGAGCTTCGTTTCCAATTATATGAATTCATTTTGGACTGCTTACAAGCAGTGCACTGAGTAAATTTTATACACACAAGCAGTGCACTAAGTAAGTTTTAGGTACACAAGCACTGCTTGCGCACTGCTTGTAAACACTGCAGCGTAAACAAAAGCAGTGCACTGCTATTGCGATAAAAATTTAAGTTTGTATAAAAAAATTTTTTTAATTATAGTCCGATTTTGATGCAATTTTCAGTATTGCTTAATATTATTTGTCTCTAATTATACACCAAGTTACAAAACTATAGGTTAAGAAATAAGTGAGCCAGAGGCATTCAAAGTTTCAATGCAATTGTGGGTGAAGGGGGCGTGGCATCCAATAAATGTTGATGGCATTATATTTATATTGTAAATAGCAACCTGCATGCCAAAATTGGTGTCCCTACGTATTATAGTTACCGAGATATTCGCAAAAAACATGTATTTTTTCCGAGGTATGTCTGGTTTTTCGCTTATTGTGGGCGAATGGGGCGTGGCATCAAAAAAAAAAAAGATTCTTGTATTGCCTGACTAAATATGTGATCGATACTGACCATGTGTGAACTTGTAGCTCTTACCATCTCTGAGATCTGTTTGTTCATACGGACAGACGCACAGACGCACAGACGGACAGACGGACAGACGGACATGGCTATATCGACTCGGCTGTTGATGCTGATCAAGAATATATATACTTTATGGGGTCGGAAACGCCTCCTTCTGCCTGTTACATACTTCTGACAAACCCATTATACCCCTCAGAGGGTATAAAAAAGGCCGCTAAACACTAAACTGACTTTAATTGAAGAAGACATGATGGAATTATTAAAATTATGAGGCTCGACAGGGACTAATGGTTGGGGGGGTGTCAGGAAAAGCGTGATGAAAATGTTTTCCAAAAGATGCTGCGCAAAAGTGAACAAAGAGAGTGAAAGAGGAAAACAAAAGAAAAAGAAAAAGAGAAGCGGCAAACACAAAAATACAATTAAGTAAAATAATTGCGTTTGAAATAAACTTTGTGACACGACAGAACTCAGAGAGCAACAGAGACAGAGAGTGAGAGAGAGACAGAAAGAGTGATAGACAAAGAAAGAATTAGTGCTTTGGACAAAACTTGGTCAAAAGAATTGAACTTGCTGGCTAAATCAATTAGCTAATGAAGTTTTCACAGACTACACACTAAAACCAACAACTACTACAGTAAAGACTCGAAAAAGAAACATAGATGAAAAGGAATTAAATGGAAAATTGTTAGTTAGCTAAACTACTAATAACTGTACTTAGTTGCAATAAAATTGCCAGAATCAATAATCAAAAGTTGGAACAAAACAAAGAACAAGAAACGTAATAAAATGTGAGTAATAACAAAGGTTAAATATAGAGAAAATGAAAGCGCAGAATGGAAAATAGCACAAAGAAAAGTTACAGCACACGCACAACATACACTGAGTGTTGTGTGGAACAATGAAAATGTGAAAATATTATACAACAACAATAACAAAAGCAAATACAAAAGTAATGAAGAAACGCTTTGAAATGAAAGTCATATAAAACGCATTTGGCTTTTTGACCCTAACTAATAATTTATGTGCCATTGTCTTTGGGTTTTCCTCTTCTATAAAGACAAATATATATGTATATATGTATGTACATATGTACTATATATATATGTTTGGTATAATAAGTTACAAGTTGTCCGCAGACAAAGAGCTGCATTCAAGTTCAATGTGTTGCAAGAAAATGCGCTTCATTAGGCCGACAGAGAGAGAAAGAGAGAGAGAGAGAGAGCGAGATGGTATGAAACATTGGTAGAACAGGGAGTTTTCTTGGTTAAAACTTGGTTAACAACTCTTTAAGTTGTGATTTGTTTTTGCTGCTGCTGTTGACAGCTGATGATGATGATGAGAATTTGCTTTTGCTTGCAACGTTTTTCATGCCACAGTGTGCTGTTTTTTTTTTCTTTTTTTTTGCTGCCTTCATCAAATGAGGCGCTTGGGGGGTCGGGGTGCCTTGACCTTGAGCTGCCAAGACAAATGTGTGAACAGCAGAAACCACGGCATGACTGATGAGGCATGCCCCGCTCCCAACCGAAACTAAATGATGATAATGAAGTCAAGCGCAGCTTCTACCGCAAGACAGCTGAAAAGTTGAGCACGTAACGCCGTAGCAAAGGGGCGCCTTCGAGTCTCTGATTTATGTCGGAGAACCATCGCGATTGCAGGAGAGAAACAATGGTATGAAAAGAAAAGCAAAAAGGAAAATATAGAAAAAGTTAATCAAGTTTACGTAGGAAGCCAACTTGCTGTACACTGTTAAAAACGATGAAGTTTATTATTAGGAACACATTTCTTAAAATTCTCAATTGTTTCAAGCGGTGTAAAGTTATGAAGAAATTTATTAAAAATATTTAAATTAAATTATGTAAAAAAATAAATATAGTATTATCTCTATAAAGTCTTGTAAGAACTTTTAAATCAATTCAATCCAATGTAGCTGTTATATTTCTTACAGTGTATAGCGTAGAGAATTCAGGCATTACTTACGTAAATGTCGACGAAGGCGGCAACTCTGCAACTGTGCAACTCTGCAATTGTGTCAATATTTTACGTGCAACGCCCACCACTAAACTACAACAATGGGCGGCGGTTGGGCGGCAGACAGAAGGGCAGGGAGGTGCAGAGGCGGGGCAAAAGACAGACAGGGTCCAAACCGCTGACCAATATTTCACAAACAATGCCAAAAGGCGGATGCAGGCAAACAGCATCAAAACTATGGCCTGCTGTGTGGCAAGCAACCGCTGTGAGAGTCACCCTGTCCAACTAACCCACCAGCCCACCACCCCAGTGGGTTTTGTCTGCTGTTGCTGTTGCTGGGCAGCAGCAAAGGTTTTACCTTTTTTCCCTCAGCACAGATCCTTCAATTATGCAATTTTCTATTTTCTATTTTTGCTCAAATTGTTACTCCATAGGCGGAGTGCGGAGTATGAGGGAGAGTGTGGGCATGACTGGGCACCTGTCTAGGCATGACCTACTATATATATATTTTTATATAGAAAAGTACCATTCTTTTGCCACAATTTTGATTAGGTTGCAGGAGGTTTTTTGCTTCAGCTGCCATCACACAATCAGATTTCAACTATGATTTCTGCATGAGGCAAGAAAGAAAGACTTGTTCTATTTGCCATTCTCAATTCTAAAAGAAAAGCTCAATTATTTATATTGTTTGTGTGTTTTTTCATCTCCCATCGTAGAAAAGAGGCTCCACTTGTGTCACGTGCCTGGCAAATCAATTTTTTCTTATCGCTTGTTATCACTTGAGTTTAAGAGTCCGCGTTTGCCTCGCAATGAGGCAGATGCCAATTTTTCAGTACAAAAAAATATGAAATAATTGACGTTCGTTCAAGTGTTTTTTCTGCCCGTCTTCCTCTCTAATGGATCGATATATGAAAATTTACATGAAGTATCCATTGGCAACGTCCTCTTGCTCTCTCTTCTAGGCTCTTGTCGCATTTGATTTCCAAGTCCTCCTCCCCCAAGAGCATCTATGTATGCGTTCGCTTTGGGGGAGGAACAATATACAATGTGTATATAGTAGAAATAATGGCTGTCGAGGCGCCCAATTGATGGCTGGTTATGAGTTTTGCCATATTATTAATTTCAAGTGCCGCAAAATGCGCCAGTAAATTTTCACAGTCTCTCTCTGCTGTGTACTTTCGGTTTTTCCCTTATTTTCTGCCTCGTAAATTGTGGCAGCTGAGGGGAAAATGCGGCAAATAGATTGTAAATGTTGTGCAAATTGTGCTAAGTAGTTGCCACTTTATTGTACCGTATAGAAATATATGTGTGTGGAAAATTTTGGTACTTTCAATAAGTAAAAACTCTTGGTTTTAAGCCGCACTCTTTGTAAAATATATAATGATATGTGGGCGGTTTGTATATCATAAAGGAGGATTATTAATATAATTTATGGAAAGCTTTAATAGCCACAAAAAAAATCATAATTTATATATAGTCATAAATATACAATTGAACAAAGTTTTGCTATAAAACTTTGTGAATAAATTAATTTGGAAACTATTTCTAGAAACGTTTTCCTAGAGCTAGTTAGGAGCTAGTGATATGTTTCGATTAGTTATCATTTCTTTACAACTTTACTCTATAATATAGGGTATTGATTCTTCGTTAACCGGAAGACTATACATTATTTTTGTTAAGTACTATTAACTGTCATTGACGTCGACACGTTGGGCAAATGGTCACGTATCGGTTTGGGAAACCGCCGCTAGGTGGAGAACACGCGCAGTTTAGTGCCCCACCTCATTGGGTTTGGATGAATGCAAAGGTGTTTGCTAAAAGATAAATGTGAAGAAAGACAGTGAGACAAAGAAGGAGAGAGAGAGAGTGAGAGAGTACGAAAGCGCTTGTGGGAGGCAATATATTTAGAAACAACAGCTTGGGTGTGAAGTCAGAGTGCTAAATGAATAATGAAAAGAGAAAAGTGAAAAAGCACATGAAAAACGCAAATAATGAAGCAAATGAAGAACAGGCAAACAAATTTAGAAATTTAATTTAATGAAAACTAAAGAAAAAATTAAAAAAAACAAATTGATTTTCAAGTTTAATGAACAGCTGCAAATAGTTTTAGTTTCAACAAGTTTAAAGACTTTAAAATTTTTGTGTGGTAGTTAAATTTAACTGGTAATAGATAAAAGTAAAAGCAGTAGTGATAAGATAGCATAGTTATTTCGTGATGTTTAACCATATGAATCGACATGAATGTTATGTCTCTGTATCTATATCTCTATCTCAATATCTATAGATTAAAAGCAACTTTAACAGCTGTGTCGTCGTTGCATGTTATCTACGTTGAGAGCCATAAAAGCTGAATATATGGCACACACACACACAGTGTGGAATGCGTATCGATAAAACGATAAAAATTGTATTTTCCACATGTGAGTTTTGAGTCTAGCAGATAGCAAAGCCACACTCTCCCTCTCTCTCTCTCTCTCACTCTCTAACACAGTCTAGCTGTCTACCTCTAGAAAACCTAATTGAAAAAGCGGGCACAGAGTGGCGAATCAACGCGGCGTGCACTCATTCATGCACTCAACTCATTCATTGATTCGTTCTCCCGCTCGCTAGTTGGTGAGTGAGTGAGTGAGTGGCATACACTCACATCAAATCTAAGGAAATTAGCATATGGCTTTGACGATGAAAAGTCATTGACAGAACAACGTTTGCCATTTATGATGAGATGAGATGGTGGAATAGGGGGCGGCGGCGGCGGTGTGTGATGTCTGCCACGCCCTATTTAGTCACGGATCGCTTCAGTTTTGAGGTGGCTTTGCCTACAGCAAACACTCCAAACACTCTAGAGGCAAACAAATCCTGATGCTGAAGCAGAAACATTTATTGCATTTTGAGATTAAGCAGGAGGCAGCTTAATGAGCAGTACAGTGTGTGTTTGTATGTACAGTGTGCACTCGCTAAATGCGCCACACACTTACTGGAAATTACCTTAAATGAGCATAGATTAGAATTACAAATTCAAGTGTTCACTGTACTCGTTTAGTAAGAAACAAATTCATTGTCTCTGCTGTTGCTAGATTTTCAATTAGAGCAACGGTGAAATGTTGAAAATTTGCACTGTTGTTTTGACCTTAAACCGGTTAAGTCTCTCTCTCTCTCATCGTGATCCCTTTAAAGCCAACTCAATGCAGCTTAGTCACGTGCCACGCCCACTGCCTCCCAATCGCATAGAGTAGACCATTCATTCAACTGTAAATTGTCGTTGTCAATCAATGAACATGTTTCAGTTGCTGTTCGTTCTTGTTGTTGCTGTTGTTGTCCTTGTCGTTGTTGTTGTTGTTTGTTATTGGGTCGGGGTCACATGAAAACAAAAGACAAATAAATACAAAAACATTTTATATGCTGTCCAGTTGGAAAACACTAGAAATTGGTAGGTAGAACTACCTGCTGGGCGCTTGTTGTTACCTGCCTGTTAACAAACTGGCCAAAGCTGGGACCAAAGCTTTTAGTAAAAGCCACAAGAAAAAAACTAAAACAAAACACTAGAAATTAAAAGCAAAATCCTTATTGCAACGTTGAGTTCAGCACGAAGCGAAGCCAAGAATTTTGCCAACTGACAGCAGTTGAGTTTATTCAGCGTGACAAATTTTGTTTTGTATCCTTTTTTGCTGTAAAAGGCATTTTAAATTCTACACATTTCCCTCTATCTCCTGCTGCTGTCATGCTCTTGAGAAGCTTTCACCTTATACGCACTACACTTGCCACAGGCCACTTGACGCCCACACCGAGAGAGAGAGAGAGAGAGAGAGACACATAGAGCTGAAGAAGTACCCAAACATAATGAAATGACTGAAAGTATCCTGGCTGTGAGTGTGTGTGTAACCAGTCTCTCTGTTTTTGAGTGTGTATTTGTGCAAGGTGTGTTAACTTTATTATACGCAGTCATATAATGTTCTGAGTTGGGCTTCAAGAGCTTTTAAAGTCATAGATCATACATAAATGGAGTGGAGTGGAGTGTCATATAAAGATAATACACTACGTGAGAAAGATCATAAATTTAAAGATGAAAGAAACAATTTTAAACTAAATCTAACATTAGTTACGGCTTTAATTTTTACCAAATTTACAATATGTTAAATATTTGTTATAAATATGCTAGATATTTAAGATAAAACTCAAAGTAATCAAGTCAAAACAGAATAGTTTCAGTAGGGAAAAGAGGAATAATTATGTGGTAAAAAGAAAGTCAAAGTAGTTTTTAACAATATAATTATTTAATTTCCGAAAGACTTTTCGTATATTATTCTTAAGTGTTTTTTCAGAGCAGACTGTTGATAGTATTCTATAAAAATTCTGAGTTTTGCAGTCAATGTCCATCATTTCTACATTTTGTTTGCTTGCACTCACTTTGGGGGCTGCAGAGAGCGTGGACACAGACGTCTGCAGAAACTTGTGCTTCCATTTTGCATAAATATTTGGTCAGTCAACTTGTTAATATATTGAGAATGCCAGAGGCATTGAGGACATTCTCCCTTGCCACTTGCAGTGTAACTTTGCCATTTTACTCGAGGCCAAAAGGCATTTTAAAATGTGGCAAGGGCCGGCAGCACGGTCAGCAGCATGGAGCAAAAGAGTAGAGGCAGCAGCGTGAAAGGGAGCAAGACCAAGGACAGACAGTTAGACAGGAACAAGAGGGACAAGAGGGGACAGGACAGGGAAGTATGGACACAAATGTGTAACGGGGCTCCCCAAGGATCATTGGCTGAAAGTAATTAAAGTGTTTTTTTTTTCTTTTCTGTCTGTGGATGTGGGCTGTGTCAAAGGTCGACGCGTCTCAATTTACATGACAACCGCCTACAAATATATACACAAAATAAACAAGAAAAAGAGGAAAAATTGAGAACTCAGTTGATATTCAATTTGTGTGTGTGGCAAATGTTTTGAACCAAAAAGCTAAATCGAACTTTAGCAGTGAAAAAATGTGGGGGAGCAGATAAAGAAGAAGAGGAAGGCAGCAACTCAATTTTGCATAAAACTAATGAACCTTAAGCATAGCCAACTCAACTCAAACTGCTATCAGCTCTTGACCAAAGGGGCGGAGCACTACGACACAAGTAAAAACTTTGCCCTACACTCTGGAAACTCTTGCAATCCATACTCAGTTCTTCAGTCTCTGTTGCCCCTGCTCATGTGGCAATTGCAAGCTCGATTCTAGTTTCAGGCAATAAATGCAATTTGGCTAAGTGTGTGCGGGCCAAGTTGATACTTTTAAGACCGGAGAGCATTCGCAAAAAAGACGACAAAACGACAGTACGACAGTATAAAGTGGTTTTAGTTTTGCTTATTGAATTGTGATGGCAACTAATCGAAAATGGCTCTGGGAACAGTTATAGTTGCATAAGACTGATAAAAAAGAGCACTTTAAAAAATATATAGCAATGTTTGGGAAAACTTTTAAATCAGAATTTAATGTTGTTCAATTTTGAGAATTGTAATAAAAGATTGTCTTGAATTACAATTCATAAATTGAAGAGCGAAAACGTATGGGACTGAAAAACAAACAGGCATGGAAGGCAAATATTCAGTGGGATTAGTTTTGCTAATTGAATTGTTACTGAAGATGGGAACACTAGGAACAGTCACTTGGCAGTCACCAGCTACGGTAAAGTAAATGGAAACATATGTCTGGATTATAGAGGCAAGGTTCAAGCTACCATTGTTACCTGTATGTGCTTGATGTGTGTGATTAGGATTGTTGTGTGTTTGCATTTAAGTCTTACATTTTGTATGAAGGTGGACATGAAGCAGCTCAAATTCGTTTCGGGAACATTTTGTGTGTTTTGTTTTCCTTTAACATAATCGCTTATTTACGAGCTCAGTGCGTGTGTGTGTGTGGGAACCGGAAATTTGTAATGTTTTTGGTGTCCATTTTGAGCCGTAATTAATAAAACATGAATTCAATTAGTTTAAAAGGTACACTCAATGATCGAAATGTTAAAGGCCCAAAACAGAGTCAGACAGCAAAGAGAGTGAGTTGAGAAATTAAGTAGAAAAAGCGAGTTAACTCGCCATTTTTCACATGGCTTTACTGTAGTCTTTTCGCCTACCGAAATTTCCGTCCAGACGTCCATTTCAAAAGGGGAAAAATTACGTTGACAAATTGCTCGAATTTCGTGTAGAGTGAAACGAGGTGAGTGGATGGATGGGTGCACTCATTAGTCGAGCCTTATATTCTACCGTCGACCTATGTGTACTTTTGGCCTTGTCATTTGCCACTGCTTTACTCAATTGTTGCAATTAGTTGAGGCGATTTGCGAAAGTCTAGAGTTTGTCCTTGTCAAACCGTTTGACTGTGGAAATTAAATCTATTTTCAATTATGTTTTGCTTACTTTTCTTAGAGAAGCCACATAATTACTGAAACTTTTAATAGAAACGTTTACCAAGTCGCTAGCAAACGTAGCACATATCTAATTAACTGATTTAGCTCAGGGCTGGGCGTATTCAAAATTTTGTAGCATACATTAAAGCGCACTTGATTGCATTTTCCTCCATTTGATGGGCAAATGAAAAAGTTACTTCCGCTTGCGTTGAATTCGAAAAACTTTTCGCCCAACTCTCATTGAATTTGTAATTAAGTTTAATTTAATTTCACTTTGACCTGAGCGCCATTTTAATTGCCAGCCTAATCGTCTCTCGCGAGAATCTTGAATTGGAAATCAGCAAGAGCGAAAAACTTTTTACCATCAGGTAATTTGATTGAAGTTCCGTTCGTCGATTTAAGACTACTAAATTTATTTTTAATTGGCTGCCATGGTTAAGGCGAAAATTCTGGACCATGTCCAGTCTGAAAGACGTCGTAAATCAGACAAAAAACCAACACTATAAGCAGTATTTGTGGCGCCCTATCATGACACTACATAATTTATGACACGACTAGAGGGGGGAGAATGCGGGGAAAATTGCGAGGGACGAAAGTTGAATGCACTGACACATATGAAATGGACAGAGAGAAAAAGAGGCCGAGCAATGGGTAAATCTAAAATCAATAAAACTAAAACTGTTGTGGCCGCTTTTCCACCTACTACCCTACCTACCCAGTGCCCCGTTGTGGCAATCCGCCGGAACGAAATTAATAAGGGGAACCAACCTACGCCGCTTGTGCCGTAAGACAAGAAAATAGGACAGGAAACAGCTCTGACGGTGGCCAGGAAAGCAATTTTGCACGCAACCCCAATAACAATGGCGAAATGTGTGTATTTTCAGCACAACAGGAAAGGAAAGAGGAAGAAGAAGAGGTAGAGTAAGAGGAACGGAAAGGGTTGAGGCAACTAAAGTGTACGGCTTACCGTATTCCACTCCCAGTGGTATTACTAACGGGAACGCGCTCCATCAACGTCCCGGGTCAGTCAGTAATTGCTGCCTGCCTCAATGTGTGTGTAGATGGGTGTGTGTGTGTGTGTGGATGGGTGTGCGGTTGGCTGCAGCTGGTATTCAACCGAGTGCTGCAAATGAAACAAACAAAGTATACATACATCATCTAAGGACCTTTTAAGAAGCACTATCTCTCCCTCTTTATAAATCACTTTATGCATTCTATTCATTAATAAATGTTTGTTAAAGCTGCACTTGAAAATCTTCTAAAAACTAAAGCTACAATTTTATAGAATTTATCTACAGTTTACAAACCAGATAAAGTGTTTTTTAAGAAAAAGAGTCTTGAATACTTTGGCTGTCTCAAGCGTTTAGGTCTGCAGCTTGAAATCATTCCTTAAGAAGTCAAGTAGTAGGAATATCCTTGCTTTAAGTGACAGTTTTGAAAGACTATTAAGTGCTGCTCATAATGATTTTCCAAGAAAAACCCGAGCATTTGCTCAATTTGTGGCAATGTTGCATGTTGTAATGGTTTTGAGGGTGTTGTGTGATGCCAAATTGAGGGTTGCTCTAAATAGTTGTTGTCACTATCATTTCTGTTCAACAGAAATGCCTTAAACATATCATAAGCGGTTACTGCGTAATGTGCCACGCCCATGTTTCGCACTAATTTAACCGCAAACAAACGTTATGTGTTTCTGTGTGTGGTTATGGGTGTATGTACATGTGTGTGTGTTTCTACGCCTCTTTGTCTGTCGCTTGCATTACCAAATTTTAGTTGTCGGTTACAATGTGTTTTTGAAAACTGCTTTCAGCGCTAGCGTGGACATTTTAGATACTCTATCAAGGAAAATTAATTGGTTTCGTTAAAATTATAAACGCAATTCTTTAGTTTGGAGTATTTCTAATAAATAAGATAAGTTTAGTAGTTATAATTTAAAAACTTTGATGGAAAAGCTGATTATATTCTGCATAAACTCAATCTGAATGATGATTCTAAAGAACCTTTTTGAAATCAGTTTTGTTGTATACCAAATCCATCTATATTGCAAAGACTATATCAGAAATTCAGTTGAGTTCTTTATGCTATAGATAGTACACTATATATACATGAAAAGTAGCCATAGCAAGAGTATTCATAGACTAATCTTCTACCATATCCCCCCAGACTCTCACAGCTCTATCACTTTGTCACTTTTAGAATTGTTATTTTGCGTAGTTTTCCGCCGTCTGACCGAATTCGATGTGAGTCCCGTTCGTTTTGGGGGTTTTTCTATACAGTCTGTCTGGTTTTTCATTTGTTCACCATTTGCACTAATTTCCCTATTGTTTACAACTATGCACATCACACAATCAGAGTGGCAAAGACATAGAACGAGAAAAGAGGGGAGCGGGATAGAAAGTCAGAGGAACTTTTACCACAGGCAGACAACGATGTCGCCTCGCTTTGTGTTGCATGCAACGGGAGAGAGAGAGAGAGTTGGAGTGGGAATAAGAGGGGTACAATTTTTGTTTTTTGCGGTTTGTTGCCGCCCTTTATACCATACCATACCATTCTAAACCATACATATTGAAATTGTGGCTAGTTGGCATTGTTCTTGTTGTCTTCGCTCCAGTTGCTGTTGTTGTTGTAGAAACTGCTGTCATCGCTGCTGGGATAAGACAATTTAAAGTTTTTAAGTGGTTTAAGTGTCGATTGAGCCGCAGCCTCAGAGCAGCAACCGCGTTTGGGTCTCGTTACCCCCGATTAGTATAATGCTGAGCTTTTTGCTGCTAAGGATACATTACTCCCCCCTTTTGGTAATATTAGATTAATACCAAGTATCTGAATGCCATGGGAATACAACCGACAAAAATGAAGTTCTGAATTGTTACCACAAAAACCAAATTGATGGAATTTTGTGTGTGCGTGTGTGTGTGTCTGTGGGGCATGCCAATCGATTGGAGGCAACACAACATATGTTCAACAATGCCAGCAATGCGTTCTCCGATATACAAAAAGAATTTCAATCCGACGAGATTCGCGTCTCCCCCTCTCTCTGTCTGTCTCTCTCAAACCTTCTACAGCATGCCAAAAATAAAATGCGCAGAGCGTAAACAAACAGTTGGTTACCATTTCCTCTTCCCTGCCACCTCCACTTTCCCACTTCTCACATTGGCATCTTGAACGCCGCCAAATGGAATCTGTTTATGCCAGGGAGCTGGCTGTATGTATCGAGAGCAGAGTTGGGGGCTTGTAGGGCTGGAGAGTACCAGTACTCTGTACCAGCTGAAGGTCTCACTTTTGTATACGATGAACTAAGTACACAACTATGTTATATATCTGGCTAAGAAATCGCTATAAAACAGCGAATTTCTTCAACATTCTCATCAATCACTTTAAAATGATAAATATTTGTATACAGCAGTCTTTCAATGGGGAAAATACTTAATTAATTAATTAACGTCACATTTTTTGTGTTAAACTTTAAACTTTTGACGTTACCAAGAATTCGGAACGTTATGAAAAAGAATAATACAACTATTAAAATCCAAATAACAAGCGATACTTTTTATCAAAGGTTGCAAAGTTTTTTACTCTCTCTCTTCCTCTCTCTCTCTGTTTGTGCCACTCTTGTGTCCTGTTTAATAATTTCCTGTAAAAGCCATAGGACCAACTTTTAATTATGTACTTCAAAGGCCGTTTGTGCAAAAACGGAAAATGTGTGTAAGAAAAAAACAACAACAATAAAGGAAAATAGCTGAAAATTCAATGGGTGAAAATTAACTGAAATTGAGCCCTCTAAACAATTGCAATTCGTTTATCGATGTCGCAGCAGCCCAGGGGCGACAAAGGGGGCGTGTGTCTAGCTTGGTCGAGCAGCTTAATTAAATTGCAATTGCAATTTTGCCGCCAGCAATTCAGGCAGGAAAGAGCAACAGCAACAATTACTACTACTACTGCAACTACAACTACAACTACAACTACAACTACGACTACTGGCAATGACAATATCGTTGGAGTTTTTGGCAAAGTTGGCAGAAAAAAATAGAACAAAAAAAAATACCGCCAAGGGCGGCAAGTGGCAAAATGCTAGCTAGACGGCCACAAGAGTAACAGACGCTGCAGGGAAAATCGTGTGCGAAAAAAAGAAGCTAAAAATTGCAACAGCAACAGTAACAACAAACAACAAAGTCAGCGTGAAAATTCATTATTTTCCCAGCAGAGATGCGCGACAGTGGCAGTTAAAAAATAGCTTTTGCTGATGCAAATAAAAAGCAGCCAGAGTGCAGAGTAGAATGAACGGAAAGGAGGGGGAAAGGGTGGCAAAGAGTGTGTGGGAAGAGTAGAAGAGCATAAGAGACCTAAAGCAGGCCAAGTCTGCGTTTAGTTCGCACTCAATCAACTCTTGACGGCTTCTAATTTTCCATGTCTGCTTTATGCTGCTCTTATGCTCAAGCTTCCTCTCACTCCCCTTCCCTCACTCTTTCTCTCTCCTTCTCTGTCTCTGCTACTGCTGAGCGTGTACGCGCTTTATCGCTTCATTCTGTGCACCAAATCTTTGTGGTGTGAAGCAGCTGCAAATATAATTAGAATATTGGCCCAATTCTTATGATAATCAGCATACAAATCAAATAAATCGAATGCTCAACATGATGATGATGATGATGAAGAAGAAGATAATAATGTTGATAAAGGCATGAATTGAATTATGGCTGAAAATGTTACGCATGAACCTTGAACTCATGAACTCACGACTCACGCCAAAGCAAAAAGTGTGAAGCAAACAAAGCACAGAACTTTGCCATAAATCAACAAAGGCGCTGGCTTAAGATAAAGACAAAGATATCCATGTACTTTAGCACGCAGCTATATGTCTGTATATACAATATATATATATAAATATATATCTCAGACTAATTGCATTGCCATTTCATATAACCCAAAGCTTATCAACATTATCGCAATCCTTTCACCCTCAATCACTCTGCTGGACGGTGTGGAAAAAGCTATAAAAGAAAATTCACATAAATTCACAGAGATGCAGATGGAGACTAAGAAAGAGAAAGAAAGAGAAAGAGTAAGAGTGAGAAAGAGATATATGTAGAGACAGGGGCAGAGACAGTAACTGGTAGCTGGAGACAAAAGTCGTCTGCTTTAAATATTATAGCATGCTCTTGGGCGTTCGTGTGGAAATCCTTGTGAAAAGTGCGCAAAAAGCAAAAGGCGAATGGCAAATGTCGGGTATAAAACTTGACAGAGCTGGAGGAGAGGGGAGAAAGGGAAAGAGTAACGAATTGTGCCGGAGGGGATTGATGTGTAGAGCTACTTCAATATTTGCGTAATAAAAAATTCAATTTAGCGAAAGTTTTAAACGCATTCGCCAAACACATTCAATGCAAAGCGAAATGTCGTCGATTGAGGTCTGACACCGATCGAAAAATTCCAAGTCAGCGTCAAATCTGTTTTTTTTTACCCCCACCCTTTATTTTTTTGGGCGGTAGTAGAATCAATTTCTCATCTTGGACCAGTAAATTTGATTTTGCAAGTGCTGGGCAAATAGCAAGGAAAAATATAAAGGGGGATAGATGGAAAATGTGGGAAAGAAGGAAAAGTGCCATCGATTATCGTTAGTTAGTTTTGCTTGCTTGCTTTTAAAAATGCTTTGCTCAATTTTCAGCTTGAAATGTTGCAAGAAGTAAACTATGCAAAAATGCGCAAGAAACACATGAAAATAGATAGAGAGAGTGAAAAAGAGAGGAAGGGGGCAGCAGGCAATTGCTGTTGTGTATGTGCAGCACGTGTTGGCTGCTACTTTTGCTGAGATTTTTGCTCTTTTTTGCACATCTTTGCCACTTTTTGCCCCTTTGTATTCTGTTGTGTTGTCAGACAATTGCAGCAGCTCTTTTATTTTGGACTTTGGCAGCAGTAAAACAGCTAACATGCTGTGTGTAACACGCTGCGTATGCGTAATAATAATCATAAGATACAGAAACACACATACCACTACTACCACTATATATATTATATAAGATATATGTATACTTGTATTGATAAGGTCATTATATGATTATATGATTATGACAACGCCTTGTGGACTGGACTGTTGTGGGCAACGAGCAGCGATTGTTGATTACGACACGTACAAATTGAGGCAAAGTCAATTTATTGAATCCCCCCGTCTCGCCTGCCCTCCCCTCCCTGGCGAGGCCCAATGATAGGCCAGCTGAAGACACACTCATGTGTAATAAGTTCAATAAAGTAGATGAAGATGCCATTCAATTGGATCTGGGACTACGTATCCGTATCGGTATCGGTATCTGTCTGTCGTTGCCTTCTTTTGAGGGCTGTAAATAAATTAAATTTCCGTCACGCCGTAAACAGAAGTAGAGGACGCATCTCGATACGTGGATCAGGTGCTGAGATGGGGTGTGGAAAGAAACAGACGAGAAGCAGGAGTATGTTGATGATGATGATAATGATGATGTTGTTGTTGTTGTTGTTGGGGGCGGTGAGGTAAGGTAAGGTAAGGTATGAATATTTCATACACAGCTTGCAGGTTGAACTTTCGTCCCTTGTCCGATGTCTGCTATCACATTGCACTTTGCTTTATTAGCAGTAAATTTATGGCGTATTTTGTACTTCCCGTGCGGCAAATGCGTTCAAGTGTTTGCTGTTGTTGCAGCTGCTGCTGCTGATGCTGTTGCTGTTGCAAATTGTTTATCAATTTATGCAAGTGGTGGATTGAATTGCTACTTTAGCCAACGTGCTGCAATTTTCAAAAATCGCCAACTGCAGAGAGAGACAGAGAGAGAGATAGAGATAGAGAGAGGATGACCCAATTTCCGTAGTGTTGTCGTTGCCCAGGATTGTTTGCGGCTATTTTGAGACCCGTCTCCCGTTGAACCAACCCGAAACCAACCATGTGGCATATTTAGACCCAGTTGTTGTTGTTTTTATTGTTGTTTTTATTGTTGTTGGTGCCATTCCGCAGCTATTTCTGTTAGCCTCGAGGCTTTGTTGTAAATTTGCAGTGTCGCAGCACGAAATTCCACGGCATTTATCATCGGTGTCATTGAAGCTATGCTAATTGATGGCTCAATCCCGGCGATATGCCGCACAAAACAAATGGTTACAATCTGGAAGCAGTTCAAGCAGCAAGAAACTATAATGATGAAAATATCTAAATATTCATAGGAATATCTCAGTGCAATTTCTTAATCAAACTGGGGTATACAAAGGTATAGATGTGACTGTGTATATTATACAATTGCTTTTCTTAGAGACGGACACGTGACAAAAATCGCTAGAATTATTTTTACGTTTATTTAACTCTGTTGGTATTTTATTTAATATTATTTTTACATTTTTATATACAATTATTTCAACTAATACTTTAATTATCAAATACCTTCAAATTTTTCTCAATTTATCGTGTCACGAAAGCAAAGTTATAGCACGAATTTCGAACAATCTCTAGGGTAAACAGTCGCCCCAAAGCATATGACAAGTATTTTCATTAGTGTCGGCTCATCTCAGTGCTCAGCGATGTTGGTTTAACCTTGGCACTTGGGGGTCTCCACATTGTGACACTCACCTGCCTTGGCATAGCACCATAACAGCTCCTGTACAGCTACTTCTACTCCTATTCCTATTCCTATTTCTCCTACTTGGGCTCAGCTTGTTGTTTTGGGGTTTTGTTGTAGGCAAGCTCGGTGTTTTGGCCTTGTGCGATTGCTAGTTTATATTATGCATGGAAAGAGCATAATTTAATTTACATGATTATCCTACGGGAATTGCCAGATCGTGGCCATCTTAACGTCCTTGCTATCCCAACTGTCTACTGCTTCTGCTACTACCTGCTACACGTATACATATATAGAGATGTAATCCTGGTCGGGTTGGCTAGGCAGCCTAGGGATTTGGCCATGGCTGTATCGTATGCTGTTCAAGTAGCCAATTTTATTGTTTGCCCGTAAGCTTGAGCCGTTTTCTAATTGAAGTTTTGGCCAAAGTTAAATGGCCCAAACAAAAAGGCTGAATGGACAACCTTTGTGGCATCATTTATTTGCGTGAAAAACATTAGTTAAATAAGCAACAAAGTAGATTTCAGAGGACTAAATTTCTATATCCAAAAGTACTTAGTTAGTTTGAGTTAAACTAGGCAACAGGTAAAAGAAAGGGAACTTTAAGAATAGAAATAAGAAATGGAATCAAGTCTTTAGGCTTACAGTTTAATTATATTTTTGTTAAGAGATTGGATAATTAATAATAAATAAAACCAAATATTTATATATTTTTATTTAAAAAGCTAAAATTTTTCTTCTATAGATTCTAGAAGACCCAATTCCCTTCCATTAAAGAATATATTCAACAGCATCAATATGTCTGTATAATACATCTTAAAAGTGTTTCAAATCTTTTTGTTTATGAGTATAATTTGTTGTGTTTTTTTTCGCTTTTTGTTTATGGTGTTAAAGAAAATAAACAGCCAATAGTGTTGCTACCTCTTCCACAAAACATTCCATTGACTGTGACCTTTGGCCGCTA
This sequence comes from Drosophila tripunctata, assembly GCA_035047385.1. NCBI lineage: Eukaryota > Metazoa > Arthropoda > Insecta > Diptera > Drosophilidae > Drosophila > Drosophila tripunctata. The sequence continues at coordinate 1,796,777 of JAWNPS010000288.1, forward strand.
TCAGCTCTATTGTTTAGATAGATTTGCTTCTATTTCGTTTCTATTTTCAAATTTTCCATAGTTTATACAGTGTCGGGTTCAGTGAACGCTATTAAACTAATTAATCATGCGTTTTACTACAAATTTTAAATACAGTCATCACTCTTAAAAATAACTTTTCGTACATGAAATTATCTATAATAACCATAATTCCAACTCCTATATAAAACTTTTATTTATATAATGCACAAACTAGAAAATATTCACTATATACTATAGCAAATTATGGCCACTCGTAAAAGACGCTTAAAAGCTAGTTGACTGTTTTGAGCTGCTTTGCGTTTTATGTCTTCCGAAACTCTTCTCAACCCCAAAATCAGAGTATATAAGTATTCAAAAATGAATCACGAATCGCACCCACTTGGAGCTTAGTGCTTAGTGCTCTCGAAACAGCGGCTCGTAAAAATAAGTTAGGGGACACACTCTTGGCAACGACAATAAAACGCGCTTTCATTTTGCAATCGGGACACGAAATCGCCATAGTGAAAATGTCGACGGAAGGATGTCGACATTCAAGGCGGCAAAAATTACAACAAAAACAACAACAACAGTGTTGGGCAGCGACGTGGAGATGCGTAGGCGTGGCAGGTTGTCAGCCAGGTGGTTGACAAACTTTAATTCATGCACATTAATTCGCCGCGTCGCCAGCTAAAAACTAAGTTACTTCAATTGTGTGTTTTTTTCCATTTCCATTTCCATTTTCCCATTTTCATAGTTCAACTATGGCACTTGTAACTAGGCGCTTCAGGCGACACCTTTGCACGTCCTTCAGCTGCTGTTGTTGTTGCTGCTGCTGCTGTTTCTTCTTCTACTTGTTCTTGTTCTTCAATTATTGTTGCTAAACACTGTAAAAAATGGGTAGTAAAACATAGATTTGAGACGCTAAAAATATGGCAAACACTTTTCGTTTTTAAAAACCAATAAACTATTTAATATTAACAATGAAATTTTTACACATTTAATAAATTTAGCTTTAAAGACATTTTTTGTGAGCTAGAGTTAAAGATTTAACTTTGAAGATTTATGTTTCCAATTTATGCTGTTGTTGTTCTCAAATCTGCTTGTTAATTTCAAAATCTGAACATTTCTTTCAGTGTAGTTGTTGCACTGCACTTTGCTAAACGTTTGTCTCAACTTTTGCCATGTCGCAGCGACGCACTCAAGCGTCGCAAATTAGTTTAGCAGCATGCAAAATGTGCGAGAACTTTATGTGACTGACTTAATGAGGTTGAGGAAGCTGCTGCTGCAGCACCTATGTAGCACCGTTATCCCACACAGCCTGCCCCATGCCATGCTGTGCCGTGTCCTTTTGCCACACACACACTGTCTACTTACAAAGAGTTTGGCTTTGCCACATGTGGCAGCAGAGCAGAGCAGACTCATGCATTTATGCAGCGAGTTGAAAGGTGACTGTACACCTGCAGCACACACTCAAGCGGTTGACACACTTTGTTAACATGACACACACCCCTCACAGTACCCATATACCCCTGTACCCTACCTTACACCTAACCATTCTTGTTGTTGCCCCCAACTTGTGGTAAGCAGCATGTATACAATTTTATTGGTGCGTTTTTGGTCAATGGCTCGCAATGGAGTTTGTGTGGGTGTTTCGGTGTGTTTGGGTGTGTGTTGTTTTTGTGACTTTATCAAAACAATTCGCACGTCGCTGTTGGCTTTCGTGCCTCTATGATGGATATACTAGGTATATCCTTTGTATCCCTGGGTTGTCCAAGGTAACTGAAATGGGTGAAGGTTGTCGGCTGAAGGCTGAAGTTGCTCGTTGTCAATGCATAATGCTGTAAAGTAGCTCATGCATAAACCAGTTCGTTAAAAATTTAGCTGCCCCTTAGCTGTGGCAATGGTGGCAGCCAGTTACGCACAGCAGACACACAGCACAGCACACAGTGTGGCACGATTCTGTGGCATGGTTGATAAACTTTTACACTGATAACACTAACAGCAGGTGCAAGTGGGCGTAAAAAGGAAAACTCTACTTCTACAGCCATATTTCCCATATTTCCATTTCCACATTCTTAACCATACGAGAGTACGTGATTTGCGTGTGTTATGAGAGAGACAACAAGAGACAGACAGAGAAAGAGAGAGAGAGAGAGACTGAGTACATCTATGAGAAATGCTCTCCTTAAAGTTGCCCATATATTTTCTCGTATTTATTTATTTATTTTTTTTTAGCCAAACCTAATTTGCATAGAGCCCTCTTAGCCCAGTCAACAACAACAAACAAACAAGCCAAAGCAGGTTGAGGCCATGTTCAACCAAACTAATTTAAATGTAAATCATTTTGTATTTTCAATTAGCATTTCGTGTCCAGAGGTTGGGGCTATATAATGTTAAATAGTCTCGAACTGTCTACACTGCTTGACCTTTCGACACGCCCACACAATACCCCAATACCTCATACCGCCTCTCTCTCTTTCTCTCAACAGCTTCTCAACTCAAAACAGTAGCTTTTAGTTTATTTAAATTGATGCGCGAAATAAAATTAAAGCGCTCATTTTGAGACTAATGAACGTTGAGTGAAGAGACTTTACAGAGATACAAAGGGAAAGATAGAGAACTGCTGCTGCTGCGATGACATCTCTGTATAATATTTCACAAACAAACAAGTTAGATTAATGAAAGCTTTAAAGTAAACTGCTTAAAAACATTGATGCTCTCAAGTCTTTTAGAAAAAAATCCCCTTTTTTATATGTAGAAGCACAAAAAGTGTTTATAAAGAAACGTTGAAAATTAAAAGCAAATAAATGCTTAAGCAGCTCATAAACAGATGGTGGAAAAATGCTTGAGGTGAATGCTGTGAACGGTGGGTCAGTGGGTCAACTGAGTGGATAACGAGAACGATCCTAAATACACGCCAGCACTGTAAAGCAGTTTGTTTGATTTGGCACAACGCCAGCTCAGGGACAAATTCAGCTACAATCTGAGATATATAAATATTAAAGAAAGGTGCAAATAAAACAGAAATGTACTTGCGTTAAGTATAGCCAAAGAAAGGATTAAGAATTTGCAAAGAAATAAACTATAATTTTAATTAATTTAATGCTTTTGATAGCACAACAAAGAGAAAACTCAGAGAGTCACTTTAAACTGTTGAAAATGTGCTTCAATAATAAAAATTTCAACAGCACGTTTAGAATTTGAAGTGGAATTTTCAATGCAACAACAGCGATATTTGGTCAACAGTATTCGACAATTAGTTGAGCCATTAACTGTTTTCATACTGTGAGTATAGCATGCATTTCTGAATTCCTGCATTCCATACATGTGCGCGATACTCATTAAACTGTACTGAACGGACAACAACAACTGGACTATGAACGGTCAAGTGTGTTTTCGTGACCCGTCGAATGCCATTTAGGAATACATACATACATTCACTAAACGTGGTATAAGTGCACGTACATGCGAGTACACATCGCGCATTGCATCCTTTTTGGGGTTCAAGAGTCTAACAGTGTAGTGTAGTAGCAGTATTGATCCCTGGCATCAGATTTAAATATCCATGAGTGTGTATTTATCATGTGTCTGACGGGTGGTGTGCGGGTGGGTGGAATAAATGCACATTTTCAAATCGTAAACTATAATGGCGCCCCCAAATGGAACGCTGACAGGGACTCTGAATTGTAGCATAGAGCTTTAGCGCTCCCGTTGGCAGATTAAGTAGCGCGCACTACGATGATAATGATAATGATAATGACCCTGCACACACATACTGTTCACGCACTCGTAAAGGGTTCAAAGCACTCATATGACCAGGCAACGGAATATGAAGCAATACACTGCACATTATGCTACAGACACAGTGAGAAATCGTACAAGTTATGCAAAACGGAGATTAATATTGAATAGTTGTGATAAAAAACTAATACAAAAATTAAAAAAAAAACTAATTCATATTCATGTAATTTATAATTCAAATGATTAAGCACAATATGCATTTTAGTTATTAATAAACTAATTTTCAAAGCATTTGTGCCTGTATTTATTTAACATGTTTAATAATAGAAAATTCTGCAATTTTTTTGTGTTGCTCTATTTGATTAGTTAAATGAATTGTGTGTAATTAATTTAAAGCTGTTACTAAGGACAACAATGTGAATGTGAATACATACAAAAAAATATGCATAATTCATGTTTTATGATGTTGCTTGTTGCTTGGTATTAAACTAATGAATTATTTATGTGCCCGCACATGTTATTTATATGTTTATATTAATCTTTTCTCGCTGTGTAGGCGGACTTCATACACAAATCAAATGAACTCCCTTAACAGAGAGAGACAGAGAGAGAGAGAGGGAACTGAGTGGAGGTAGCGACTGGACAGCAATGCTTTTGTTTTGCTCGATCCTGCTTTGTTGTCTGCACGTCAGCTCAAAATGTTCTTCTACCCTAAGCCAAGGCTTTTCATTTTCCACCATCTCTTCCTCTTCCTCTTGCTCGACGCTTTCTTCTGGGGCTTTTAGCTTGCTTCCTTCCGCTGCGCCATATTTAACTTGTTTTATCTGGCGCCGCGTCCAAGTGTGCGCTCATTATGAATATTATCAGTGTGAGAGTTGTGGGCAGAGGTGGGCGCTCGGAAAAGTGGGCGGGCATAAGAGGTGGGAGCTTAGCAAGCATGTGAGTGAGTTTCTCTCATATACTCTCTTCTCTTTATATTCTGTGCCTTTACCATTTTGATGTCTGTTTATTGAGTGTCGGGCGATGCAAAATTCCTTTTTAATTGCCGGATAGCGCGATATATATGAACGTATACACAGACAGTGTACAGTGTGTGTTTGTGTATTTGTGTAATTAACGCTAAATTAGACATAATTATTGTCCGTTTACGGAAAATTGTTGTTATCACATTTCCATGAATCTATGCGCCAATTAAGCAGCACTACAAACAAATACACATTTAGCAGTTTTCATTTTAAATTGCAAGATAACACAATAGTAACACAATAAATAAAGCTGCTCGACTGTTGTATGCCCAGTTGCCATACATACACATTTGTACTTTCAATAGCTTTAATTAAATACAATAAATAAAATGAAATCACACACTCTGGCTATAAAAAGTGTTTGGTTATAACACTGAAATGTATAAAATTGTTGTTGAATTGCAGGATTCGACAGGTGAATATCTTTTATTTTTCCTACCTCTCGCTCTCACTCTCTTGTTCTCACTCTCTCTCGCTCTCTCTCTCTCTTTCGTTCTCTGCACTTTTATACACGAATAAACAATTTGAAAAGCTGACATAATGCTCGCATTAAATGACAAAACCGACAGCGAAAAATGGCAAATATTTGCGGTGGAATGAAAGTATGAATGTCTGAATGTATGTAAATTTTATATGCAAAAAATGAATAATACGACATGTTGGAGAAAACAGACAACAACAAAATATATGAGAGAGATGTGCTGCTGCTCCACATTTTTGGGGCCGAATGCTGCTTTAAACCAAAAAAAATGACAGAGACAATTTTTGTCAATTGTTTTGAAAGATTAATTTCACGCTGGCTGGAAAAGTGCCGGTAGACCCATTTCCTTACCCAATTTCCCACGTTTTCCCGGGGGACAAGCCGTTTTGTTTTGACGCCACACTAAAGGACACACAATTGTGATGAAATTGTGAATACCCTGTGAATGCAGCACATATTTTTAATAGGGTATAGTAAAGATGGACGTGTAGATAGTTTAAGAGTTTTACCGAGTTTTTGCTTCGGGTTTCTTTTTTCTATTCGTTATAAATTGAACTCATCGATGGGTTCGTGATGTTGTCCATTTTGATTGATTGCCGCATTTGTTCGACACTTTATTTTGCTTTTTGTTTTTGTTTTGCCGCCGCCTCTGCAAGTGACAAATTTGATAAATTTTCAGTACTCTCGCAATTGCAAAAAAACGACAACAAAAACTCTGAAGATGAGACGATGAAAAATATGTTATAAAAACAGCACAAATGCCTGACATCGTCTTTGTTTTATGCTCTTGTTCATCTTGGCAATGACCCAGACCCTATCCAATTACTTACTTGGCTGCCATTTGAGCGTGACCCTCGGTCTCCGCCCCCAAAAAATGAATCCAAAAGCCTCAAGCTCCATGTCACGTTAAATTAATAATACTGAAAATAAAAGTAGAGGCAGCAATCGTATATATATATATTCGTATTACGTGCTCTAAGCCGCACATTTTTCAAACTGATTTCTGGAATTGCTTCGTTTTAAAACTGTTAAAAGACTTGACTTTTTCTCACCGTGTATATCACTTTTGATAGCACTGGAAAATTGTGCGCTTATCGAGTGTGTAATATGAATAAGTTTCGAGTTTCGAGTACTCATTTAATTGCTCTACCTACGAAGACCTTGCCATCGATTTTCAATCACTTTTCACTTGAGCTGCCCCAATTTCCACGCACTTTTCATTTTCGCTGACTACCTCAGGTCAAGTACTACGCATTAATCTCACTGAGCTACCAGATACAAGTAGATACACTTGAATGTCAAGGCTCATTCAATTGAGTTCTATTTTAAATACTTTGCTTAAAATTTGAAATATTTTAATTATTTTGTTTTGTGTTTAAACTGGTTATTCGAGCGAATTCAAGCGGCATTTTGTTGGCTGCAATCAGTAACAGTAAACACTAGATAATTATAACTTTTTTGTTATAAAAATTAATGATTTTTATGATTTTCCCTTTTAACGACAATACACTGTACGCATATTTCACTGTGTCCTGCAATTGAATTTCAGTTGCGTGTTTCGGTTCGGTTCCTTTATAAAATTAATTACGTGAACTCAATGTGAAGGTCTGGTTTTACTGTACACACACATGCGGGTTAATACAATTGTTCTTATGATGCAATTAGCCAACAATGACAGCAACAACAACAACAGCAGCAACAACATCGACAACAACAAGCAATTAAACAATGTGTTTAATGCGCAAAATCCATTACGAAAAATATTGAAAGAGCAGCAGCAACAGCAGCAGCTCAAATGCGTCAGTCAAGGGGATTGAACGTACGTACGTATGGCAACCCTTTTGGTTTTCAGGTCAGCCGCGCTATAATGTCTATAAATACATGTACATATATATTATATAGCAGAAATATATATACACATACTCCATGTAGCTGTATAATCAAGTGTATGTTGTTGCTTATTCATGCATATGTGTATGTCGGAAATTGTTACGATTATACGCCGGACACACACAGGAAACGGCGTAGTCCAACTTCTGCCATAACTTCTCCACCCACTCACCTCTCTCACCTGGACAACAGTCTGCGAGCATTATCCAACGTTTGCTTGTTGAGCTGATTATGATTATTAGTATGAATTTCGGCCAGGATCAGCTCGGGAAAATGGTCTATAGTCGACTTAACTTTTAACGAATATTTCAGTAAATACACATAGAAAAATATAAAGTATTTTGTACTCTAACTTCCAAAAAAACCTTTTTAAAAAGTGGACTTTGTTTCATTTTATCTACACTCTTTTTTCATTGGCATTATTAATTTGTATGATTAATTAAAAATACTTAATGACTGGTCATGTGTGTTTATTTTAAGCACAACTCTTTTCTCGCTGTGCATGTGTTATACAAGAAAATGAGTACTCGTTATGGCCTTTGAGTGTGATGGTTGTTTTAATGCGTTTTTAATTAAAACAAATACAAAAATAAATCTCTGTCACTGGGGCTTTGACTCTTTTGTCGTAACTCTATAGCTGTCTTTCTGTCTGAAGTTTGTTGAAGTCTTAGGTGAAGAATTGAACCTCAAAATAAAAGTTATTAAAAGTTGTGGCATGACTTTTGCAGTTGCAAGAACTGAAAACTTGAACAGCAAGTTGGCGGAGTGCATGAGGAGTGAGTGCAGCAGCAGCAGAAGAGTTGAGTGTTATATTATGAGTGATAGGGTGTGGCATGAGAAATACGTTGCGCTTATTTGCATCTTGCCTTTGATGCTGGCGCAGCTCATTATAAATTTGTTGATGCTGCATATTTGCAGCTTTCCAGCTTTGCTTGCTGCTGGCTTGCAAGGATATCAACAGCAGCAGCAGCAGAGCAACAGCAGAGCAGGATGTGCTGCGCTCGTTTCCTGCCAGCTTCTGCTGTTATCCTGCTGTTGCCTTGGCCATATCAGCAGCTTTTTATGCTTACAGAAGCATCAAAGCCAGCAGTCAGCAGTAGCATCTATTAAGACAGACCATAAAACGAGCGAGTCGCCTGCAAAAGACCCTGTATTTGTTCGGTGAAGTATAGCAATGACTCAAACGATACAGTTTTCAAGCTAGACATGAATGTTTATCCAAATTTTAGTCAGAATATAGATAATGATACTGTATCTGCGTTGACTATATCGTAAACTATATATCTATTTGATGGCTCAGCTCTTTTAGACTTATATACCCTTTGTACTTTAAAAGTACAGGGCTTGACAACGTCTTTGGCATTTCATTTCTGCCCCGGCGGTTTACGAGCCAAGCGAGTCGAGGGGGAAAAACTTGTCTAAAAATCACGCATAATTTATTTACCATAAACAAGATGATGAACAAGTAAAGCCGACGATGGGCGGCCACATCTCTGATGTCCTTGGACAGCTTCCAATCTCCCTTCACCACCCTCAACCCCTCTCTCTGCATAGAAAGAAAAAGAGAGAGACTTGGCTGTCTTTGGATAAAGTTTGCTGCCTGTCAGCGTTACACTTTGCACATGTGCTACGCTATATTACGTATACGCAGCGATTGCCTGCATTGCTTTAGGGATTGTTGTTCAATTTGTGATGATGCCGCTGCTGCTGTTACTGCTGCTGATGCTGCTCCAGAAACATTCCCAATAAAATATGAAAAATGCATGCAACGTGCAAAAATTGAAAACAAGTAGAAGAAGAATGCGCATTAAAAAAACAAAGCAGAAAAACAAAAAAAACGAGCGAAGCAATAAAAATCGCTTTATCTTCATTAAGGCAAGCAAAGATATCATTGCTTATACTCACACACACACACAGATTCAGTTGCAGATATACAGGCAACAAGCCAGCAAATAACAAGGAGACTGTGCCATGAGCAGTCTAGGGCCAGTACGCTGCTGCTCCGTTCCGTTACCACATTGAATAATAAATGCAACGAAAATAAAGCACAAAAAAATACAGAAAAAAAAGGAAAATACTCAGTCAGAGAAGCTCGCTCTCCAGCCAGAGGTAGAAAAAGCATAAAAAGTACTTGCAATGTTTTGGATAAATGGTAGATTCATGTACACGTGCAGCAACCACCCACCCACCCATTCACATATCTACCATACAGTGGTGGTGTGGTGTTGCAGCAGCTAGCAAGTGGATATAGAGTACGTGAATTGTTTTGCAGCAAAAGGTGGTGCAAACAAGTTCTGTTCCAGTTTCAGGAGGATGTGTAACTTGCTTAAGTTGCTTCAGCTGTTTGACTAACGAAAATGTTGTTGTAGAAACGTGTGGTCACACACAGAGATAAAGAGTGAGACAGAGAGAGAGAGCAGGTGATAGAGATAGAGACAGACAGATGTACAGTTTGGTCAGCTGTCATACCACAAAACTAAACGTTTCATCACATGTTGCAAATGAATGTGACCATGGACGCACACACACAGTGAGAGAGAGAGACTTAGTCAGTGGCAGTGTCCTCATTCGCTGCTAAAAGTCATTGAGAAAGTGCAAAAGGTTAAACCCATTTAAGCGGCAATTGAACGCAATTAGCGTCAACGCGATCTCAAACAGCGAAAAAGCGGTTAAATCATCTAAACTATTTGATTCAGTTTCACATTTCAAATACTTCAAATGATTTGTTAGCTATTTGTTTAAGTTATAAAGCATTGAAATTTAAAAAGCATAAAGTAATTTTATTGCTTATAGACTGTTAAAAATATGGGTCAACGGGTTCAACATCTAATTTGATTTATTTTCGAATGCTTTAAATATCTTTTGAATAAAGGTTTCAAATTGAATTCATATTCCTACTGTTAAATTTCTGACAGATTACTTACTTCCAACTCTTGTTTCTTCATTAACATAAGCGGAAACAGCATGTGATATTATAATTTATATATTTATTGATCGATTCTTATCCTTGTATAGTATATCAAGTTGCTGTCCATGATGGTTGAGGTTCTCTCTGTGTTCGAACGCTGAATATTAATATACTCAGCAGGTGTTCGCACACAGAGCTCTCCCGTTGCTGATGCTGCCATTTATGGGGCATGCATAGGGGGCGTGGCAAGTGATTGCATTTTTATAGGCGAGTGCACGCAAAAATTTATTGAAAATGGGAGAGAAAAAAACGTATTTGCATGAATGAATTTGCTGAACAAGAAGCGGCAAAAGGTAGAAAACCGCACATCTGCAAGTATAGATTGAATTTTATGAGTAGAACTGTATTTGTTATAAAGATACCCATTATGCATTGATTTATAGACATATATATTTTCTATGACTAATCATAAAAATGTATTTTTTATGCATTTTTTTTACAGGCAAAACGCATACAGAGCAATGAGCTGGCTGCAATCAAAGTCATCAAATTGGAACCCTCCGATGATATTGGCATCATACAGCAGGAGATCTTTATGATGCGCGATTGTCGGCATCCCAACATAATTGCCTACTATGGCTCCTATTTGAGACGAGATAAATTATGGATCTGCATGGAATTCTGTGGCGGTGGCAGTTTACAGGATATCTATCAAGTGACAGGTCCACTCACCGAAGTCCAAATAGCCTATATGTGCCGCGAGACACTTAAGGGTCTCGAATACCTGCACTCTATGGGCAAAATGCATCGCGATATCAAGGGAGCTAACATTCTACTCACCGAATATGGCGACGTTAAACTGGCCGACTTTGGTGTCTCTGCACAGATAACGGCAACTATAAATAAGCGCAAGAGTTTCATAGGTGAGTGAGAGATTGGACTTGAATCCTTTATATAAGAAATTCCATTTATTAAGCACTTAACCGAAACTGTTGAATACAAAGTTAGCAAAAAGTGGATAAATATCATAACTAGATATTAGCTCAAACTTTCGAGTGTGCAGCTTTAAAATAGCTAAATTTGCGTATAAACTACTAACAATAAAACTACGACTAACTTTCAAATTGAGAAATTCTCTCTGTGAAAACAAAGCAAACAAATATTGCATATTTGAGTGTGTGTGTGTGTGTGTGTGTGCGTGTGTGTACAACACTGCGTATGCGTGATGCAGCAAACACAGAGCACACCGACTGCTGACTACAGACAATTTAAGTTAAAGTTGTTATAGAATTTGGAATTCTTTTATTTATTTATAAATTTTAATTGAATTCATGCAGTGTACTGTGTGTGTGTGTGTCTGTGTGTGTGCAACAGTTCCCAGGACGATGACTGATGTTTCATGCTATGCTAAATTCTTCTGTCTGTGGCAAATTTACACATATTGAGTTGAAACAAATGTGCAAACAGACACCCTGTACCCCTTGTTCCCCCTGTGGCTGCAACAGCTGCGCTCTCGATGCGGTATTTTGCCACTGGCTTTATGCAAATTTAATAGAGCCATTTTTACGATTAGATGAAATACACATAGAGAATTCTGCAGAATGAAGAAAGAAAGAGAGAGATATAGAAAGAGAGAGAGGGAGAGAGAGGGATATAGTAATGTGTTTGCTGAATATACAAGTACCATTTTGGTATTTTGGCCAGATTTTGCTGGCATGAAAACCACAAATCTTAGTCACAGCCAAGTTGTAAAAAGAAAACACGGAATGGGAAAAACTCATGAAGCAAACCAAATGACAGACAGTTTCCATCAAGTTGGCATAAGTGTTTATCATTCAGCTATATACATATGTATATATAACTTATAGAACAGCAAATGAGATAGAGTGAGAGAGAGAAGGGTCGGCTGACAGTGTGGAGTGCTAAGAAAACGGTTCTCTACTGTATTGACAGGATTCTGACAGTAACCACAATTGCTTTTCACGCTTTTTAGCACACACACACAACAGCTGTCGAGAATAACGGACATAACACACACACACATAGGTACACAGAGAGGAGAGAGGGAGATAGGGGGAGCAACAAGAAAATTCAATAACAACAAAGCAGAATATAATAAATAGGAATAATAATAATAACACGTTTTATAAAATATAATAAAATGCCATTAAGATATGCCAAATACTCTCCAGAGAGAGATGGCATGATACAATAAAAAACAGAAACAAACAAACAGTTAAAAGAGTAAGAGAATTGGGAAAGTGATGGTGGTAGTGGTAGTGGCAGACTTAAAGCAATTTTAAACAATTGAATTTAAAAGAAAATATCAAATGCAGACGACGTTGACACTACTCCAAAATGCCAAATCAGGGAATTGCAATAAAAGTAACCAGAGGAGAGTGTAGGAAGAGAACACAGAACCGAACAGGACAGAGAGAGAGAGAGAGGGAAAGAAAGGCGCTACTGTTTTGCTCTTGGGTCAGGTAGACAGAGTTTTCTTTTTTTTAATATTGGTTTTTTTTCCTTTTTTTGGCCATTGTATGGCAACCACTCGCTGTGCACCACTCCACCACGCACCGCTCTTGAGCTCCCGTTGAGTTTTTGCCGTCCAAGCACAAAGGAAAATATAATTTTGCTCGTTTTTATTTCACTTTTTCAAATGTCGCCTGTTTTGTGTGCGAATTTCGTTGCTTTTGTGTGACAACAGCCAAAACTAATAGATTTCCACAGCAGCTTTTTCCTCCTAAAGTGCTAAAGTTGTCTAACATCTGGTCATGGGAATGTTTTCGCTGTCTTTAAAATGTTAAAGTGATTCTTTTGCTTTCGCCAACTGCGCTAAGCTGCAGTCAATGGCACAAACAACGTGTCGTATACGCAATTTAAATGTAAATATCCAACTTATCAGAGCAGACACCCCGCACAGCAAAAAGGCGACAGATAGCAGAGGGGAAGCGGGAAAACTGGGACATTATTCGTCAGCCATTTGCAATTTTCATGCCAACATGCAATCTCATGACACGCAGGCCCTCAAATAATACGACTCACTTATATATACACTCCAATTGTCAGAGAGAGAGGGAAGCAAGAGACAGTAAGAGAGTCATTTGCATGAAATTACATACCCTGTAGTCAGCAAATGACTGAAAAAATGGCTATAATAATGCTTTATAATCTGGCCAAAAGGGGTGAGAGCACTTCTAGAGGCCTATAAAATGAAACTTGAATCATAAAATAGTCATTACAATGAATCTCGCAATGTTGAAATGCACACTGAACGCCAGTGCTTTAAAGTTTTTTATTATACCCTATAAATAAACGGCAGAGGAAACTTTAGTTTAAAGATTGATGGAGGATTTTTAAGGAAGATATTAAAACGCTAGTGGTGACAACTGAAAAACTATCTGTATCAGTTCCTAAAAGCACCCAAGTTACTTGTAGTTATTTACAACTAATCGATAAGCCTTAACTCATACTCCAAATGCCCTGAAGGTGACAAAGCGAACAGCTTTTGCATAAGTACTTTTAAACTTGGCCATAAATTAGCCCACAGCTCGTGGCTAACAATTAATTAAAGCCTTCAAAAACGGCCAGCAGCGAGATTGCAGTTAATGAAAACTTTTGAGCTTTGTTCGCTTAATCAGCGTTAATTAAATTATGACACTCTCTTCCCCTCCTTCACTTGTGGCAACTTTCATTTGTCTTAAGCCTATTACAAAGTGTTTCCCTTCCACTCTCTCTCTCTCACTCTCTCTTTCTCTGAGTGGACAATAAAGTGTGAAGCGACATTTGAACTGTGATTGACATTAAAAGCAGCGAATGAAATGAAAATGATTTGTTTTTTTGTTCTTCTCGTTTCGTTTACGATTACCAAACACTGTAAATAGATTTATGACAATGCTTTGCCTCGGCCAAGGAATAAGCTTCAAAATAAGGCAATAACCACTTTTAATGGCTAAATGCGTTTACACTCATCAGCAGTCGTAAAGAATTCTAAAAGCCTTTGGCATAAATTTGCTTGGCTTTTACAGCATACTCGTATTTCTTCATATTTTCTTGTTGGAAATTTGTTGCTAATTGTGCGAGCAATTTGGTTTATACTACAACTTCCTCTTTCAAAATGGCGCCAGCATTTGGCCATTAATAGCCTTTGAACTTGGGTGCAAAGTTCATTGCGCTCGATTGCCTTTTTGTTGCTCACAACTTGCCACATGCCACACGGCACTTGCCACTTTGTTGCACTTTATGACAGTATTTCGAGCTCGACTTTCTGTTTTGTGTTTTTTGTGAACACCCTGCACTTAAAAATTCTAAAGGGTTTATTGAGCCTTTGAAATAAAGGCAGAAAAGGCTTTTAACCCATTAATTGTCTACTATATTAAATAAAATTACAATTTGTTCATTATCTAAATAGGTTTGGCTAAAATCTTATGACTTAAACAGCCATACAAAGAAAGATTTGGGTTTTCCTTAAGATATTTAAAGCAATTAAAAAGAAACCGGGTCTTTTACAGTCGTTACTCTAGAATATTCTTTCCTTTACTTTTTTTAGTTTTTTATTTTATTGTTTTGTGTTTTTTTTTGTGGCAACAATTAGCAAGTTCTTGCCACACATGTCAATTGTGCGCTCAGCGATGACGCTGCAAAGAACAGACACAAGTCCTTTGCCCCTCTCTCTCTCTCTCTCTCTCTCAGACTCAGCATAAGGGCAACTCTGAGCGACGACCTTTGGCAGTGACTGTATGGTGGGTGGTGGTGTCTGGTTGTGTGAGTGGTTGTATGGGTGGGTTTTGTGTGTGGTGTTTATGCCTGCAGTTGTCAAACAATGTGACATCGCTTACTGTTATCATCTCGAGTGCTTCTTCAATGCGACATTGTTGTATTTGTTGCTGTCGCAGCTGCTGTGACAAATGTGGTGATAAGCACACAAACGCCGTCTCACTGTCTGTCTATTGCTGTGTCTGCATATGAAACCACAAACAAGACAAATAAAATACACACAGAGGCAGACACATTGTCAATGCTTGACGGCAGCTGCCTGCGTTTCATTATTTAATAAAAAAAAGAATACGAAAGGATGCTTACGTTTGTGTTTAGTGCCATTAAAAAGTCAGCGGCAACATAACAACGTCATCGTTCTCACCTTGCGACAAACAAACAGACAGACACACAACGATGACTTGGCAACAGCGCCAAATGTGATTCCCCGTGTCCAACCATGTGTGTATGTCGGTCTGTCTGCTTGCCTGACTGCCTGCCTGTTTTGTGGGCTGTGAGAGTCTTAAAGGCCCATTGACATCACGCTAAGAAGCATTACAGCCAAGCATTCTGGCTGTCAGCCCAAATGGAAATGCGTTAACATTACAATTTAACCAACTACAAGTGTGATGCTATCTAATTTTGCTTGTGGCATAATAATTTTTTAAATTACACAAAAATGACGCAGGATTTACTATATAATTTTATAGAATGAAACAAAAGCTTAGTGTACCTATCAAATTAATGAAAATGCTGATTAATTAATTCATTAATACCGATGATGAATGATTTCCTCGCAATCTAGGAAATCTCTGCAATGCTCTTTAAAGGATATTCGCTAGTCTCACATACTTTAACATTCACATTTGTTGACACATGGCAATTAATAAAACGACACTTGAGTCAGGCTGTGATGCCAGTTTATGTTCACATTGCCGTTGCCATCGCATCGCATCGCTCATTTATTAATTAAATCGTGTGCCAACTGTGGCAGCTATCAACGCGAAATTGTACAATTTCCACGTGCAACATATTGTATGGGGAAAAATTCACCATGAAAATGGCTCAAAATTGTATGACAATTAATTGAATTTTTGTCCTAATTCAATTACAAATATACATATGTATATAGACATTTAAAATCAGCAAAAACAAAAAACATGTCGACAACAATGTGGCGTATGAGTAATTTACATTGTCAGGCTTTAAATAGGTTGGAATTGCATAATTCAGCGAATTGTTTACTGCATAATTAGCACATATCGCAGCCATGAAGTTAATTCAATTATAATTAAAGCCGCCAAAAAGCCAACATGATGTAAATATGAAATGTAATGAAAATTGCAATGAGAAAATAAGAACTTTGCAGCTGCAAGTCAAAAATATGAGCGGCATACAAATCTATTGCATACTTTTGGGCGCTCGTGTTTTTCACAAGTTTTAAGCAATAAACGATCTTTTTGAGTAGAGTAAGTTGCAGAAATTAAAGAGCTAATTAGAATATGATTAGATAGGACTGACATTAATAATATTTCCCTCTCTCTCTCTCTCTATCTCTGTATTACAGGCACTCCCTATTGGATGGCGCCCGAGGTTGCCGCTGTGGAGCGCAAAGGCGGCTATAATCAACTTTGTGATATTTGGGCCTGCGGCATAACAGCAATTGGTAAGTAGAACCGAACAGAACAGAGCAGAACAGCTAATCGATATCACAATCAATATAAATTGCACTGTTATCTTTTATTCTCTTTTCTTGTGGTGATAATAGAACTGGCTGAATTGCAACCGCCAATGTTCGATTTGCATCCAATGCGCGCCCTGTTCCTCATGTCGAAGAGTGGCTTTAAGCCGCCCACATTGAGCAATAAGGAGAAGTGGAATCCAACGTTTCACAATTTCATCAAGACGGCACTGACAAAGAATCCAAAGAAGCGTCCAACCGCCGAGCGACTGTTGCAGCATCCCTTTGTCCAGTGCGAGATGCCGCAGCGTGTGGCAAAGGAGTTGCTACTCAAATACCAGAGTCCCAATCAGCAATTCTATTATTGTCTCGATGGCGATGAGGAGGTGAGAATAGTGCTTTCTATCTACCACCCCATATTTTCTACTTTGTCACCGAGATGCCGAGATGCTGGCCAGCACAAGACTTTGTTGCCAAGCCACTTGCCACTTTGCTACTTGTGCCACCTTTTATGTAATTTATTTGCGCTTTTAGTGTTGCCTCGTTGCCTCTTAAGCAGACCAGACCAGACCAGTCTAGAGTAGAGGAGCAAACGGTTCTGCCAGAGCCACGTATTTACTTAGTTTGGAGTTTGCTTTTGTGTGGCGCAAAAATTGAAGATTTAGTGGGCTATTAGACACCTTTGCAGTGCAATTTAATGGCGGCTATTTGAAGTTAATGTCACCAGCCAGCAGCAAGCAGCCAGCAGCCAGTTTAATGATATGCCAACACTAGCAACACTTGGCTATTTGCTGTCTGCAAAACTTTGCGACACTTAATAAATATTCCATTGGATTTTTATAGGGGTGAAACGCTAGAGAAATAATTAGAAAAGCAAGAAATTGATATGATGATATAGTTTAAAAGATTTCTAAATAGAAATTATGAGATATTGAAATTTTCGGAAAACAGAAATTAAACTTTAGATTTTAAACTTATAAAGCCCAAAGAGTAATTGTTAACTGATTTAGTCGTTAGCTTTTAGGGAAGCATGTATACGGCTAATGCTACAGTCTAGACACGAAAATCCCGTATCCACAAATGCAAATTTAATGGAAAAGACACAAATTTTTGATCCTGTTTTTTGTGTGCCTGTGTGTGTGTGTGTGTGCCGCATGTCAACTCATAAATCTTACAATTTGTTTGGATGTTTTGAGGCGAAACTTTTCACTGCCTGTCAAGGAACAACAGAGAGGAACAGAAATGGACAGGCAGCAAGAAACATAAAGCGGAGTAGGAAGGGAGATCCAAAGAACCAAAAGAAGTATGAGACACACACATATAAACGTATTCAAATGTTACTTAGCGTCAAGTTTTTGCCTAAATGGCTCAAAAGTGCGGCAACAAAAAGCACTAGGTGGCCTCTCTCTCTCTTTCTGTCTCTCTGTCTTTCGAAGCAAGAAAGGCGAATATGATTTTGATTTATGAGATTTTATCAGAAACTTGAAAACTTTGTCACTCGACTGACGATGGATCATAGCAGGCAATTGCGTCCTTACCCATACTCACACACATACCCAACTTTAGTTGCATCTCTCCCTTAACATTGCTTTCTCTGTCATTTTGCAGACGGTTGCCGGCGTGCCACAGCGCATTTCCAGCAAGATGACGTCACGCACCAATGGGATTCCGGCTCAGAATCACACGCTCAAAACAGGCAAGACAGCAAATCTCATCACCTGGCCAACACTATTAATTACATTTCACTCTCTTACACTATCCCTTACCCTCTCTCTCTCTCCATTTCTCTCTCTTTTCCCTCTTCTTCTCACTCGCAGGCATGACGACAACAAACTCGACGTGGTATGAGCGTTCTTCTAGTCCCGAAACGTTGCCCAGCGACATGTAAGTTGTTTTAAACTATACATTCTATATACATCTTAGCATATATCTGTTATACAATTTATAACAAAACAAAGAAAAATGTGTATAACAGTTACTTGAGTCGCGTTGCTTGAAACTTTGCTACAGCTTTTGAATTTGTGTTGCATTTGCTGCCTTTTTTTTACTTCTTGTCATTTTGTTTCGGTTCAGTACATGTACAAGCACACCATAACACAGATACACACTCACACACGCACATGCACACATTACACTACACACACTTTCAGCTGTAAAATTGCTGTCTCTTCATGTCTATCTCTGTCTCGCTCTTTCATCCTGTTTGTTGCACACACTTGTTTCTCACACTGTTTTTATCTCTTTATGTCATTTTACTTTTAGTAATCCATCGATAGAGCGACAGAGATGCAGCGGCACTTTGATTATGAACATGTCCTTAAGGTTAGAACTGTGGCTCAAAGAGTTTTGCTTCGTTTCGAGTTACTTGCCACTTTTTGTGGCACTGCCAAGACAATCTGCTTTTGCCTTTGCTGCACTTCCAGCTTGCCACATGTTTTCCTGCTCTTGGCACAATTGACACGCGCGCGCGTCTCTTGCAACCTGTGTTGCACGTATGCCAGCGCCGTGCTAACCACACATTGTTGCATGCAGACAAAACACGTAGTCTACAAACACCGTTGAAGTAATTTGTGGCAGCAACGTAGTAAATAATTGCCACTCGCGAATACTATGCCACTTGCAACGCGGTGGCATGACTGCAATTGGTAACTAAGCTCTGTGCAAAACTCTTGGCAGCTTAGAGATGAGTAAAAGTGAATTAAAGCTTGAAATAAAATCACACATACGCTCTGTTGTCAGCTTAGCTGCCACAATGTGGCAACAACTCGTGCTATCATTATCAAATTTACTATATCTGTGCTTAAGCACACGCCACTTTAAGCTACTCTTGCCACAATCCTGTTGGTCACAATCCCTGCTCTTTATGCTAGCCATAAAATTGACAACATCAATGCTGCTGTGATGTGTTTGCCATAAAATTTGCTAACTTGACGCGCTGCCACGCCCACAAAAAGTTCAAGACTTTCCCCAAAAAAACTTTCGAAACCAAATGCCAAACAACAAAACAACAATTTAATTGGCACAAAAGCACTGGAAAAATACGAGAGCGTAAGCTCATATTTTTTGACTGTTTTTAGCATGGTTTTCTTTAAGGGTTTTTGGCTTTTTCATTTATGTGCTGGCAAAATGTGTTATTAAAACAAATTATGGCCATTGAAAATTGGCTAATGCGCTTAATTGGCCGTAACAGTCGCAACATAGAACTCACAGAGTGTGTGCTTGTGTGTGGTTGGCAGCAATTTCTTATTTTCGCTCCCTTTTTCACAATTTTCTATTCAACTTTTTTCTCGAGTTTTTGCCTGACGTGTTTTCATACCCTCTGTAGGGTATATTGGGTTTGTTAAAAGTATGTAACAGGCAGAAGGAGTCGTGACAGACCCCAATAAGTTTATACATTTTTAAACAGCATCGAAAGTTGAGTTTATATAACTATTTCGGTCGGTTCGGCTGTTCGTCTGTCCGCATAAATGGAAAGATCTCAAGACTCTCTCAAATAAGAAGCTGAAGGTACTAACATCCCTTTTTTAAAAATTAATATTACCATAACTTTGCTAAAAATGAAGCGATTGTCGAGTGAAATACCATTTTACACAGTATTTTACTGCTCAATAAGTTCTGCATCTAAAATTCCAATTTTTTTAGAAATTGATTTTTTTTCAAAATTTCCATACCTACCCCTTTACATTTTTTCAAAAAAAATTTCAAAAAATTTTTTTTCAATTTTTTGCCAAAAATTTATGTTAATTGATTGGAAATGTTGTGTAGGTTAGGAATATATATGCTTTATGGGGTCTAATTTGACGATTTCAATTCATAATATCGAAATAAAACAGCGAGTATTACACGGTCGGACGTGCTCGACTGAACTTTACTTTCTTGTTTTCTTTGCCACCACAAAAATTTTCGCAGCAAATCAACAACAAAATTTACCCACGAAAAAACATCATACAAATTACAATTACAAATCTAAATACATTTTATGTAAACTCTATAAATATAATTAGTTGATTTCGTAATGCTTTCTATCTACAAGTTGTGGCTATAGTTTTGTGATTGCTTGTCGATTTACATATTTTTCCAATAACTACTTTTTTGGGGCGGGGCAGCAGGGGGCATTTGTTTTTGTGAATGATATTTGATTGATTTTTTTTAACATAACTATTTTGTTTATCGTTGATTTTGTATTTGATTTTGTTCTTATTTTTGAATCTGAAATCTTAACCACGATTTCTATTTCTATATATATTTTTTTATTTTCTTGGTTTTTCTTTTTTCCGTATATTTTTTGTATTTGATTTTTGTAGGAGCCTCTTACAATATATTGATGAGGAACTAAAGCTAAGGTAACTACACATGAAATAATCATTTCTATTGCGAACACAATAAAATAAAATATATAAATTAGACTTAGTTCTTGGGCAACTGACACCCCTCAACCTTCCCCCCACTACAAATACAACTAGCGAAACTTTTACATGCACACACATATATACTTTATATATACTATATACTTATACACACACTAACGGTTAAAGTAAACTTAAGTTTCATTCCCTCAGTGTATTCATTAGTGAAGTAAGAAGCAACGTTATCATCAGCTCAGCAAACTATTCTTAAACATTTTCAGTTTCCATTATTGTTAACTTTCATTCAACTCATATTAAGTTAAGGTTCTTTACAATTCAACCCCCTGTCTCTCTCTCTCTCTCTTCTCTACTCTCTTTGTCTTTTTCACGCACTTTTCTGTTACTTCTTTGTATTGTGTGTACAGTCTATTGTTTTGTCTATTGTCTATTTTGTGTGCTGTGTGTCTCTCTATTCGATAAAAACTTTTATTTTTTTCATTACGTATACGTAATTTGCCATTGTCTAGCACCCATATTACGCATACGCACTGTGCACGTCTGATGTGAAAATTATACACAACATCTCTTAGTACAAATCTCACAACAAATTTGCGATCGCTTAAAACATAGAAAGAAGTAAAAAAACATGAAACTTTACGGGTTTACTAAGCCATACGCTCCATTTGTGTCGCCTATGGCATTTTCTGACCCAAAAACATTTCGACCCTTTTTCAATTTTTACTGTTTATTTATTTTATGAGAGAGTGTGTGTCGTGTGTGTGTGGGTGTGTGTGGGTGTGTGTGAGTGTGCAAATGGGTTGTCCGCACATTGGTTTTATTGTTATTATTATTATTGGCGCGTCTAACCAGTGCCAATAATCCCAGAGTAAGCGTGTGTTTTCATTGTTTATTTATGTGTTTGTTTGTTTGTTCAAACTGAGAAGGAGGAAAGCATTTATTACGACATGTTTAATGAATTTTAAGAGAGATATACCCCTCATGCTATATGCAAGCCAAGAAAAACATAAAATCTTCAAGAAACCGCTAACAAATCTCTAGTTTTTATGTGATGTCATTATACTAGCCAATTTTATTAAATTTAAAACACAGGAGTGCATAGAAAATGTGTGCAAATGTCAATCTCGTTTCTCTTTTCTATTACGCTGCACGCTGATCAGCAAGTGAGTCACTCGAAACAGTTGTATGTACATAAATTCGTTTAATTGCGTATACGATATGTTTTCCTTACGCTAGACAGCAAGCAATTTAACCAACCCCCTCCCCCCTCTTTCTCTCTCTCTCTTTCACTCTCTGTCTCCCCAAATTTTACTTTTCCTTTTAGCAATTTTCATTTGCTGTGCTAGCAAACATTTTATAAAATAGAATGCAAAGCTTGTTAAAATATGCGCACAAGCGTAACTTTTCCTATTACAACAAATAACAAAGAATTTCATAATTTCGTGCTACAAACCGTACACACACCCTTCTCATTCTCCTTCTCTCTATCTCTCTTTCTCTCTCAATCTTCCTCTCTTGCTGTCCCGCGTTTGCTGCTATACTCTTTGGCTAATTGGAGCACTGATAAGTTGAGACATTGCGTGCCTCAGGACGAACAAATTGCAATTATGTTCACAAACTGCAAGACAACTCGAGAAACTAATTTACAAATGAACAGACAACTCTATTTTCCACATCTCTAGCTCTACCCATCTTTGGCTATCCTTTGTGTTGGCAGCAACACCTGCTGCAAACATTTCACAGCAATTTTATTTTCTTTTCTCATACCCTGCTCAATAGACAATAGGTTATGCTGGGTATTTGTGCAAAAATACAAAATTCTTTCAAAATTATCGTAGTGTTTTCAAGTCGAGCACACCCTGTGTGCTTTTCTAACTTTTTTCCAGCTATTGCATTTTATGTTGTGTCTCATTTCTTCCCAATTCATTTGGAAATTCTTTTGCACTTTGTGTTATGATGAAGAATTAATTTTCCAGCATTTCCTTCATATTGTTTTGCTTTCTCTCCCTCTCTCTATCTCTCTCTCTTTCTGTCTGTTATCTCTCTGTTCTTTTTTTCCCAATGTGCATTCATGTGTGAGGCAATATTCTATTTGCATGTGTGTGGGTTTTTTTGTATGTTTTTTAAATGTGTTTTGTGTTTATGTTGAGTGTATTTGATTCGCATTCGTTTTGCATCTCATGCATAATTTATGGCATTCACATTAGCTTATTTATTTAAATTGTGTCTACTCAACAAAATGCAACAACAAATAAACAGAACAACAACAACAACAGCAAATAAACAAACAAACAACAACCACAAAAGCACAATCCAAAAGACCACAATTGAATTAAAACCCTTTAAACGTTAGCTTATCCCAGCTAAAACTCCTAAGCTGACAACAGAAACACGAACTTCTCCCCAAACTACAAGTTGGTAGCATTAGAAATACACTAGTCAGCAGAAATACAGCTTGCATCTCTATTGATTTCGTATTTAAAGCGTTATAAAATGTTTTAAATTTAAATAATTCTTTCTTAAGAAGGTTAAATATGTGTTCTCTCGAATATGATATCTCGATACTCTTGTTTAATGAAGAATTATAGAAATTATAGCATACTTTTTGGAGCGCTTGCTGTGTATTCCCGATCCTAAACGAGCAACAAATTCTTCTCACTTTATGTTAACGTTTAATCTCAAACCTGAACGGTTAAGAAAGTATAGCATACTTTTCGGCGCTCGCTGATTTTCTTAAATTTCAAGCAGCTATAACTAATGCTATATGTAACAGATATTTATGCGTTTAAGAATAATGATTTATTAGCACCTTAACTTGAAAAGAGAGAGGGAGACACAGACACAAGCATGCACGTACACTGACAGACACAGACACACACACACACACACAGAGTAACCTATCTGTAGGGCAAGGGCATGCAACTGAGAATTCTTTCCAACACTACCCCAACACCACAACTCACACAGTTTCAACTTAAACCCAACACTAATGCAACCCTGATCTCCAACTGTTTGCCCAACCCTAACTAGAGGGGGTGTAAAGAATGAGAACAATGTGTATGTTTGTTGTGCGTGTTTTAACGGAAGAAGCTCAAACACCTTTGGCTTTCTCTTTCTCTCTTTCTCTCTCTCTTCCCACGAAACCGCGTCTCACTCTCTGTCGCTTTCCGTGTCGCTCTTAGAGCAACATTACCATTGAACGAGACCAAAGATTCGGCACTCGGTGCCGAGTGCAGTTGTGCCCACAATGGCGTCACTGGAGGCGCCATTGCCAGCGGAGGCGGTAGCGCAATTGGGGGCATGGCCTCTATAAATGGGGGAGGAGCAGGTGGCGGTAGCAGTCGCTCCAGCATTATTAGCAGCAGCAGCAGTGGCGGTGGCGGCGGCCTTGGCGATGTCAGCGGTGGAGGAGGTCATCATCATCACCACCACCATCATCATCATCATCAGCAACAGCAACAGCAACAACAGCAACAGCATCAACATCACAGCACCGCGGCCATCACACAGCACAACAACCAGCAGAATCATCAACCAAATCACCAGCAGAATCACCACAATTTTAATCACCACCACCAAACCAACAGCAGTGCACTGTCCTCGTCCAGCACCAGCAGCGCCTTGGCCAGCTCGGTCATCTCGAATTCCAATTCCAATTTCAATGCCAATGCCAATTCTAATTCCAACTCGAACTGCAACTCCAATTTGAATTCGAATCTAAATAACTTGTGCATGTCCGCCTCTTTGGCCTCCATGCCGGGTTTAAGCGCCTATCTGGGTCTATCCAATTTGCGTACGACCAGCATTGGTGATGGCGATGAAGATATTCAGTTGGATGTTGACATTGCCATGAATAATGCAGCACCAACTGCTGCTGCCGCTGCTGCTGCTGCTGCTACTGTTGCTCCAACTGCTACTGCTCCTACTGCTGCCTCTGGTTCTGGTTCTGGTTCTGGTTGCTCCGCCTCCGCTGCGCATTATCTGCGTCACAGCAGCAACTATCGCTCGGCGGCTGCGGCGGTCAGCTCAGCAGCAGCCTCTCAACTCTCAGCATCCTACTCCTCTGCTCATCACAATGCTGCTGACGGTCATGGCCTTGGGTTGCTATCGTCGCTCGCAACCGGCAGCAGCAATAGCAACAGCAGCACCAACACCAACACCAATACCACCATCAACCCAGCAGC
Source organism: Drosophila tripunctata (assembly GCA_035047385.1). NCBI lineage: Eukaryota > Metazoa > Arthropoda > Insecta > Diptera > Drosophilidae > Drosophila > Drosophila tripunctata. The sequence goes on from JAWNPS010000288.1 coordinate 1,821,806, forward strand.
CGCCGCAGCATCAGCAGCAGCAGCAGCAACATCATCCTCATCATCATCATCATCATCGTTTTATAATCGCCTACTACTCCTCGATAATTGCAGCGGCGATGGCAGCAATGGCCTGGACAAGCATGATGCTAATGCCACGCCTCTGACTGTCACCAAGTCAGCAGCCGGTGATGGCTTCTTGCCACATTCCAATTTCCCCTCAACGAGCACAGCAGCGGCAGCGGCAGCCGCAGCAGCAGCAGCAACAACAACGCCAGCAACTGCTGATGGTGCCACAGGCAATTCATCGCATCTCTACCAGAATCTGTTGCGTAGCAGCGCCAACAGCAGCACAGAGACGCCGCCAGCAGCGCTAGAAGCGGGCACAGCAGCGGGTGCGGGTGAGAACAGCAACTGTGATTACCGTAACGAGAGCAATCAGGTGAGTGGCTCTAAAACTAGTTGATCTAGCTCTTAATTGAACGATGGTTTCGATTACAGAACGGTGTGGAGGATTCACCGCGTCGCCATAGCTCAATGGATCAGCTAATTGGATTGCTCAATGACATGGGCAAATCTTCACGCACGCGCAGTCTGAGCGATGGTGGTGCCCAGGACGACGACGAGGGTGAGTTGAGGGCACTGAAAAATAGCCAATTCTTTCGACTGATTACATTTTTCTTTCCACTTGCAGTGGAGAAAGAGGCGCAACCGGATTTGCTGAACAATACGCCGCCGGTGCCGCCAAAGCGTTCGCATCGCCGTCGCCATACACCGCCCAGACCCATCTCGAACGGTCTGCCACCGACGCCCAAGGTGCATATGGGCGCCTGCTTCTCAAAGATCTTCAATGGCTGTCCATTAAGGGTGCACTGCACCGCTTCGTGGATACATCCGGAGACGAGGGATCAGCATTTGTTGATCGGTGCCGAGGAGGGTATCTATAATCTGAATATGAATGAACTGCACGACGCGACAATTGATCAATTGTTTCCGCGTCGCACCACCTGGCTGTATGTGATCAAGGATGTGCTGATGAGTCTATCGGGTAAATCGTGTCAACTATACAGACACGATCTAGTTGCATTGCACTCGAAGCAGACGGTGCGCTTCTCGCTGCACATGAACAAGATACCGGAGCGTCTGGTGCCGCGTAAATTTGCACTGACCACCAAAGTGCCGGACACCAAGGGCTGCACACAGTGCTGTGTCACCCGTAATCCCTACAATGGCTACAAATATCTGTGTGGGGCAACACCGAGTGGCATCTTTCTGATGCAGTGGTACGATCCGCTGAACAAGTTTATGCTGTTAAAGCACTGCGATTGGCCAGCCAGCAGCATACTGGGCGGTGGCTATGGTTGCGTACAGAACGGACATACGCCGGTCTTTGAGATGATTATAACGCCCGAACTGGAGTATCCCATTGTGTGTACGGGTGTGCGTAAAGCACTCAACGGTTGCCTCAAGCTCGAGCTCATCAATATGAACAGTGAGTATGAAAAGAGTTTGGAGTCCGAAGCCTTTTGTAATGTGTATTTATTGATGCTCTTGCAGGTGCCAGCTGGTTCCATTCAGAGGATCTGGAGTATGACGCCATGGCCACGATGGTGCCGCGTCGCGACCTGCTTAAGGTGGTGCGCGTACACCAGGTGGATAAGGACGCCATTCTCGTCTGTTATGGCAATGTGATGCAAGTGGTAACACTGCAGGGCAATCCCAAGCAGCACAAGAAAATGGTTGCCCAACTCAATTTTGACTTTAATGTGGACAGTATTGGTAGGAGCAATTAATTCTATATACATCAGTTATATATAATTAATGTAAATTAATTAATTTTAACAGTTTGTCTGCCGGACAGTGTATTAGCATTCCACAAGCACGGCATGCAGGGCAAATCGTTGCGCAATGGTGAGATAACGCAGGAGATCAAGGACATGAGTCGCACCTACAGGCTGCTGGGCAGTGATAAGTGCGTGGAACACACTCCCTCACACTCTCTTAAGTAGACCTTTAACACCTCTCTCTCTTTCTCTGTGTCTCTTGCAGGGTCGTCGCCTTGGAGAGTCAGCTGTTGCGCACGGGTTCGCTGGGCAGCGAGGAGGGACACGATCTGTACATTTTAGCCGGTCACGAGGCCAGCTACTAGAAGCACTAATTGTTATATTTTAAATATACATATATAATATATATACATACTATAAAACAAGAGGTATATGTAGGTAGAGCGTGGGCGTTAACTCTGAGAGATGAATAAATTTTAAACAAAATGCAGCTGTCGTTTGGGCGGCATGTCAACTACTAACTGTAATTTAATTACTTCGTAGGCCCTAAGCTCTAAATTAAATTAAATTAAATTATGCAATTTAGCTATTTCGAAAGCTATTTAGCGCATTTTATTCTAGCAGATAAAGAGGCAGCCACAAACTAAAACTAAAGCAAAACTAAATAACTAAATCAGCAAGAGATTCTTAGTATTCCCATTTAAAAACATACTTTGCCAAAAAATAAAGAAAACAAAAAAGCACACAAAATAAAAGCAAAATCCACTAGAATTATATATATAAACAAATTATATGCTATATATATATAGCATAATTGTATTTATGCCGCACAGTCTACCCGATTCCGTTGTAGTTATTATAATTATGATTATTATTATTATATTTTTGTATTACAAAGAATGAAAATGCTTTAAATTATATACATATACATATATATGCCTAACTTTATTATTATTAAATTAATTTTATAAATGTTTGTGTAACACTCACAAAAGCAATTAAAATCGAGAGAGTAAAAGAATCGATAAAGATGAAGAAATGAAGGTGAAGAAAGTCAACAGCGGCGAGGCAAAGCGAGGCGTACGCATTAAAATTACCGTAATTAATTATAAAATAAATTATATAATAAAAAATAAATAAACATATATAAATAAATCATACAACAATTTCATAGTTTTTAGCAATTGTAAATCGCAAATGTTTTTGTAGTTGTTAAATGTAAAGCAGAACTGCATTAAATTGAATCTTAATTTCAAGCGAGATTCAATTTAAGAAGAGAATGTGAGAGAAAGTTGCATGCATAACGGTTTGTTGGGAAACAAAATAGCATAAGAATTTTCTAAAAAAAAAACAAAACAAAAAATTATAAAAATTTATTAACAAAATTTCAAAACACAAACACACACACACACACCACATTGTAAAAGAGCTACAAAATTGGGCACCGTAAATTGTATGTTATAATAAAACTGAACGATTGTCATAGTTACGATATAAGATATATATCTCACTTTTCCGAGCAGCAGCACATTTTCGTCTTGAGTTGTACACAAAAGAGAATAAAAAACAGTAATAGTTTTTAAGTTAATTAGTTTGTATGTACGTAAAAAAAAGCAAGAAACCCAAAATTACAAATTAAAAAATTAAAGAAAAAATTAAATGAAAAGAAAAGAAAGCAAAAAAAAACCTGTTGAAGTTTAGTTTAGTGCAAAAATAAAAAGTATTTAAAACAGTTACCAGTGTGTACTATTTTTATTAAACAAATAGTTGAATAATTAATTTAACAATTAAAAACCTCCGAGTGCTGCGGCAGTAGTTTGCTAGTATTTTATATTTGAATTTTGCGCGCTGCTTGGCACAAGTTGGCAGCCCCTTTGTCATTTTCCTCTGCACGTCAAACGGTCACACTGACAATAACAAACTCAATTTCACGTGTTCGGCAAAATAACAATTTCGAGCTGCAATAAGTTAATTAAAATTAAAAACAATGGCTTTTGTGGTGCCGCCATGGGATGACGGCGCTGATATTATAAAGTTCAAGTCTGTGCCCAGTGTAAGTCTGGTAACTGGTGCTGAGAGCAAAACAATTACCAAGAAAATCAAAAAGAAGAAGAAGAAATCAGAACGGAAGGCAGCAAAGAAGCCAAAAAACACAACATACAGACTGGGCATGGGGCCACTGGCGCCTCCAGACTCCGATGCATCCGATACATCTGAATCATCCGATGATGATTCGGACGAGGAGATGCGCGCCATGCACAAGGTGAAAAGTGGCAGAATTGAAAAGACAAAACCACCAGCCAAAGCAGCCAAGGAACAAAAGAAGCAGCTGACACTGAAGCCAGCTCTGCTGCAAGCCGCCGTGGAGTCAATGGAGACAACACCCACTCCAGCCAGTGCAGCAGCAACAGGAACGTCATCCAATGCGCTGGCCAACAAGCTGCAGTCGGAGCTGCTGGGCGGACGGTTTCGTTACATCAACGAACAGCTGTACACGATGAATAGCCAGAAGGCGGAGAGTCTGTTCCGCACAGATGCGAGTGCCTTTGAATCCTATCACGCCGGCTATCGTCAGCAGGTGGAGAAGTGGCCCGCGAATCCATTGGCACGCATCATCAAGACCATCAAGCGATTGCCCAAGACAGCCGTAATCGGTGACTTTGGCTGCGGAGAGGGCAAACTGGCCGAAGCGGTGGTCAACAAGGTGTACTCCATGGACCTGGTTTCAGTTCGTGACGATATCATTGCCTGCAACATTACTCAGACGCCGTTGGAGTCGCAATCCCTGGACGTCGCCGTCTACTGTCTGTCGCTGATGGGCACCAATCTCGCTGACTATTTGCTGGAGGCGAATCGTGTGCTCAAGCTGCACGGCAATGTGTATATTGCAGAGATTCAGTCGCGCTTCGAGGAGGTGCGTGAGTTTGTGCGCTTCATGGGCGCCTGTGGATTCGATTTGATTAAGAAGGATGTGGCGGTGAATTACTTTTATTTCTTTCACTTTCGCAAGATGCGGCATGTGAGCAAGGAGGAAAAGATTAAACCCTTCTCTCTCAAACCCTGCCTTTATCGCAAACGTTAGTTACAATAAAATGTACTTGAGTTAAATAAAAAGTCTGCAAATGTTATATTACGACATTTAAATTGCGCGCTCACTGAGCGCTACTTAACAGTTGAGCGAGTGACAGCGTTGCCACCCGTACGAAACGGTTATGCACGATTGATTTTCGTTTCGTGCGCTTGTGACGTCACGCGCTCGTTTGCGCTCTCTCGCTGCTGTGAGGTTGATTCAAATTATGGGCAGTGGTTGTTTGCCAACTGCTTGCAGCGCTCAGTACTAGTTTGATCTTCGTGCGCAGCATATCGAATATTTTAACACGGTACGTTAAGACGTTAACTGAAACGCAGTGGCGCTGGCCAAATATAAAAGGCAGCAGCAGAAAAAAAAGGCAAAAGAGGAATGCCATATAAAATCAAAGCATCTGCATCTGTGTGTGCGCGCTAGTTGCAGGCAAAAAGCGCGCAATTTTCTGTGTTTATAAATAAAACAATATCCGCATATAGTTTATTTACAGTTGGTGCAGTTTTTCACACGCCCACGCCTAGTTCCCACCTAACCACAGCCCACCCCTCTACCACCACCACCACCACTACTTCTCTCTCACTCTCGATATTCTCTATTACTCACTCAACGTAAAATTTTCAACAGGTATTCAACGACGACAACAACAACAACAAATTGTCTTTTTTCGTGCTCAATAGAAAAAAGTGGCAAAGAATTTGTTTATTTGTGTGTGTGCGAATTCTAATAGCATTATTTTTTGTGAAAAGTGAAAACAGCACGCAAACTTAACTCTCGATTCAAAATCAAAACATCCAACTGAAGAAAAGCGCCGCAAAGTATTCAACGCTTCCTCCGCCTCCGCCAGTTGTGGATTAATCAAAGCTTTGAACTCGTAAGTAACGGCAACTTCAACTTGCCATGGAAAATGGAGTCGCGCCATTTACCAGACAGGCCTAACGTTGTACATATAAAAGTCGTAATTATTATACTTTTATTTGGGCTGTGGTCAGAGTTTTTCAGTTGCCTGCCTGCTTCGTTTACGTCTTCCCCCCCGTCTCCGTCTCCGTCACTTTTAATGCTTTTGACACACACACATAAGCACAGTATGACTTCATAGTTCCCGCACTCTCGCACACACGCATACAAAAGCGCTACGTGAGCGCCGCTCTCTCGCACAAAATACTCTCGCTTGAAATACCTAAAGAGCAAGAGAGCCAGAGAGCGGGCGAGAGCGCGATAGAGTTGACGTTGACGTTGTCGCTTTTTGGCCATAGCTTTTATTGTATCTTCTGTATGTAGCTGCGCTGTCGCTGCTGCTGTTGTTGTTGTTTTTTATTTCTTCTTCTTTCCACTTTTCTGAATTTGTTGCCTTTTGCAATTACGACGAGTTTGCGGCCCACATTGTTGTTATTATTATTGTTGTTGCCATCTCATTCGCACACACACACACACGTTATTCCGATTTTTGTGTGTTTCTCAGTTGCTTCAGCAGTTTTGTTTTGGCTTACTTTGGTAGAAAAAAAACGGGGGCTGAAACTCGAGAAATTCTTATTGGCAAGCGAAGTGGAAGTGGAACTGGAGTAGCGCGTTGTCAAGGAAACCGATTCAACAACAACACACAAAACCGATTCGATCTGATACCAATATAAATATTTACATAGTGTCTGTGTGAGTTGTGTAGCAAGCAGCTTTGTATTGGCATCACACAGTGGTATTGTAGTTTAAAATATATGCCAAAGTTTCATTTGAAACTGTGGAACGTGACGTCATGGCAACTAAAAATAGTTACTAGTATCGTTGGTTGAGCAGGTTATTTTCTTATCACAAACCTCGAACCTTCAATTGTTTATACAAATGTGTGTGAATTTCTGCGCTTTTTACTCCATTTATATCAAAAAAGAGCAAAGGAAGTTGTGTGTGTACATACGATCGGTTAGTGATAACGCAACGAATTACTCACTGTACTGTTGTATACTGATAAGATGCCAAAACAAAGCACCGTGCAAATTCCTAACAACAAAATGTCATTGTTTTTTTTATGGGGTTATGAATGGCAGCAAAAGCAAGTGACTCTTTGGCTAGGCTTTGGCCATTATTATCAGTAGATTGTGCGTCAGTACTAACGGCTTTTCACAATCAACGGAAATCGGAAAAATCTAATAGAAAGCTGTCTTGCAGTTGGATTTGGACTTGGCCAGAGATTTGAAACAGTGCTGTGTGTTGGTTGACCCAAATATTGCAGGCAATGTGAGAAAAGCATTTATTCACACACATTACCATAAAAGTCTACTGGACAATGCAAGAGACAAGAGACTGTTAGAGAGCGAGAGGCAAGAAGTTGCATTAGAAACCGGTTACAGACATGGCCAAGAAATTGGCTACATAGCAGACAAACAAATAAAGGAAACGAGCAAAGCAAAATGCTAATAACTGTACAACAGAGCAAACGCTGGCAGCTTGAAAAAAATTATAATAAACTGAGTGGAGCACAAGAGAGAGAGAGAGAGTGGGAGAGAGAGAGAGAGAGCAAACGACTTAACAACACGCAACACAGACACACTCACACAATCAAATGGGAAAAACAACAGCGTGTGTGTGGAAACCTGAATTCAGCCAACAGACCAAAGCCGCGTTTAGAGCCAAGTTAAGTTCCACACTGCCACACGCTGCCGCTGCCTGCCTCTGCCTCTGCCTCTCTTCGCAGCAGAACAAGGTGTGTCTCAGTGCCGTTGGAGCATTAGAAGAAGAGACTCCAAAATGCTGAGAATTGAATTTGAGAACAAATGTCTACGGCTCGGCCTCTCTCTCTCTCTCTCTCTCTCTCTCAGACAGTTTGTTAGCCTTATTGTTAACTGCTCGTTAACTGAAAATTTGGGGCATTGCAATGCGTCGTCAGATCAACACAAGTTGGTGGCATTTGAAATGCGTGTAGACTGCTTAACAAACGATTATCATAAAGTTACACTTAAATTTATATGTATTCCCCCCTTTTTGGAAGTGGCCCTGGTACTATTTTTGAGTCTGCTGTCTGCTCCCGGCTCCCGACTCTCTGCTCCTCTTACACACCCGCTAGTCAGTTTAATCTGTCAGCGTTTTCACTTGACTGCCAAACGCTTTCCCCCTCAAATACACACACACACTCACACATTTTCGCATTGAATTTTCTATTTTTATTTGTTTGTCGCATTGATTTTTATTGTATTCAACGGAGGGAATGGAGAGTGAGGGCGGGGGACAGTGTGTATTAAGGGGGGAAAACACGAAATGCTATGATTTATGTGGCCAGAGTGCCAGCTGTGTATTTTGGTTTGTTTACTAGCAGCTCAATTGGGGTCCAAATCTCTCTCTCCAGCTAACATCCATGGCATTTTGTGGGCGATACCAGAGTTCGTTGGCCAAAAATATACAAACACTAGACTTGATTCGTTTGGGGCGTAAGTGTGTGTGTAGACAGACATCAGTTTTCTGATCCACAATTAGTTAAGCTTCATTGGTTACTTGTATTATTACTTGTTTACCCCAATGCTGTACTACTAGATACAGTAAGCTACTTGGTGTTTTTTTGTAGTCAAGTGTTTGAACACACACACACACAACTTGTTTCATCCGCTCCAGTTAGCAGGAGAATTCAGCTTATCGTTTCGCATTTCGCATTTTAGGTTTCATTTTTATTCCATTTCATTTCGAGCGATAACCGCAAATGGGTGAAACTTATTAATACTACTCTAAGTAAATACGTGCATTTAATGCAATTGCAAAATGAAACACACCCTGACTCACTCACACATTATCGATTGACCCATATAGCTATATAGCTATAGCTATAGCTATTCTACAACTTGTTTCCTTTGCACGCACACCCAAAAAAACAACAAACAACAACAACAGAAGAACAGAAGAAAAATGAGGAAAACCAAAAATCTAAGAAATTTGTATAGTCAATAAATTTGGATTTTCATTTTGCTTCATTTGCATACCCTGTAGCTTAATTGTTAGAAAAGGGGTATATCTGCTTTATACAGCTAACAATGTAGAGCATTTACTAGTCGTTTAACGTGTTTGTCTTTAAAATTTTTAATTTGTGTATTTAGCAAAATGAAATTTTCATGCGGAAGTTGTTCGCAGTCCGTCCCACTGGGCTGTCCGTTGGCTTTTCACATGCTTATTAACGGATGTGACCAACTCTTTCACTCTTTGACCCCATGTATATATACTATATTCCGTATAATATACATTTTTTGTATAGAATTTTTAAAGTAACGCTTCGTTGATTTACCAAAAAATTGTTGTTGTGCATTGTGCACTTCACAGAGTAACGCTATATAGTGTTTATATATATTTAGATTAACGGCAAAGACTTGCAAAATATGGGCAACTCTCACGCGTGACGTCACTGACAGGGATTGCAAAAGAACTTTAACTTTAGATGACATAATGCCATGACGGAATTTGAATATATATTCATAAACTCATGTGGCATGGATTTGAGTTAAGGTTCAGGTTCATATTCATCGAGGTACAAGCAAAAAGCAAAGTAAATTGAATTTGATTTAAGTTGTATTAAATTAAATTTAATTAGCCATATCAACTCAGGGAGGCATTCAGTCAGTGGTTGGCTGGATGACTGAGTGCATTTTTACAGTATGTACAGTACAATTGAATTGACCGCCAGTCAAGCTGTCCCGTCTGTCTGTCTGTCTGTCCAACTTACTTAGTCTCGAAACTTCAACTGGAATTTATTTTTCTTTCTTTCGTTCATTTCTTTCAATGGGGTATTATGAGTGCGTGTGCGCATACTGATCACGTATTTCGTATGTTCTTACGTATAGCTTCTGCTTGTGGCATGATTAGAAGAAGCACACACCCGATGACAGTGATCATGTGTATATACTCTCAGATATGCTGCTGGGTTGGGTGTGTGTATTTTAGCTACTACAATATACATACTTGATGAATTTCACCTCGACCTCCTTCAATTGAAGCGTTCATTCCCACTCTGTTGATTCTTCTGTTTTTGGGGTGTCGGCGGCATCTTGCAAAATATTTTTACTTAATATACCTACATACATACTTGCAACAGCCGCAGCAGCAGCAGCAGCAGCAGCTATAAAATATATATATATGTACGTTGTAACAATAACAAATATACTTATATATATAGTATATGACTCTTGAATCGATGCCGCTAAATAAGTACAAACATTCTATAAATCGCTGACGATATGTTTTCGATGATGTCATCGTTAAGGCAATATAAATATAAATCAAATCAAAACATATATAATATATTGTACATTATGCTACATTCGTTACCCCTATATGAGTAAATTTTTAAATGCCCTTAAATACCAGCTTTAAATTTAAAGTGTATAAATTACATTAAACACATTACGTTTAGTGAAACACTTCATAGCAGATAAGAATCTCTGTGATTCATTTGGCATTCGTCAGTGTGGCAACCAAGTGTGCCCCAAGACATGAAGCAACACAACACTCATTACACTTCACTTCACTTTACACTCATCTAATTAATTCACTTAGGTGCAATTTTGATACAGCTAATTGCTTCCCTGTCACTGCTGTCCATGCCGATGATGTCAACAGATTGCTCCAAAAAAATAGAAACAAAATAATAATAATAATAATACTTTCAAATGCTACTGTGCTGAGACCTCGTAGACAATAAATGGCTGAAAATAAACATAGAGTCTACGAAAATTAATTGTATATTGTATATATATGTATATATCTACATGTCTAAATTAGATGTTTGCTTCAGTTTTATATATTTTGTGCGTTTTTTCTTTTTTTATGCTCTTTTTGTTGCTAATTTTTTATGGTGGATTCTCAGCGGCTGTTTTTGTAGCAGGCTCTCGATGACGCCACCAGCTTTGAAATTGTGACGCGATCTTTTTGTAGACTTTTGGTTTTTGAGCGGTTTTTTTATTCGGCTATTTGGATTTCGATACGATGCTGCCATTTACAAATTATCTACACAGATGTAGTTGTATCTATGTCTCGTAGCTTGTAGCTGTGTGTTATAAACTGAAAGCCGCGTGCTTAATTCTATTTGTTTTTTTTTTTTTTTTTCGTTTTTTTGTTGCCTTGATCAAAACTGGTTCAGCTTGTTGTTGTTGTTGCTGTTGTGTTTTGTGAGTCAAAAAGAAGATTCTGTTGCCGCTGCCATATGTAATACGTCAGTCAGTTCGCTTGGCTGGAATTGAGAAATTGTACAAATGTAGCGGAATGCAGCACATTTAGAATCAATTAAAACAATAAATTGATCACTTGCAATTCTCTTTCGCATTCCCATTCCCCAATCAGCTACTTCTACTTCTCATTTCTACCCTCAAATATCGCGTATCGAGAATTGCGGTTGGTATGGTGTGGGGCACAGCCCATATGTTGTGCCAAACCACAAAAGCACTCTAGTTATTTCTGAGTAGAATATAGCATATAGTATATATATAAATATATTTACATTATTTTGTTATTTATTTGCATATAATATACAGAATACTTATATGTATATTTCTTGCGCTTTTTGCGATTTGATTCGGGGGAAGAGAGAAAGTAAGACAACATGACGCTGCTTCCCATTGCCGGCTTATATAACATCATATTATAATGCATAATCTCAGAGTATATGGGTGTGTGTGTGTGTGTGTCACACACAGTAATCACTCGCGATTCCAGCTTAAAACCTCTAATTTGCAACTTCTGAAATTTTAAAAATTCTTTTTCTTCATAAATAACTTTTTAAATTCGTCGTAATTAAGGTTATTTAGTAAAATACGGGTTCTTTATTAGAGCTGCTGACAAATCCCATTTAGCGAGTGACTTCTGTACACACGATAACAAAAAGTTGACTTTGATTTATCTACCAGTCAAGTTGACAGGATGCTAAACTCTCTTTGGGTGCAACTTCCCTTTCCTTTTGACATTAGCTATTACGCACAGTGGAACAGCTGCACAAATAACTGAAACTCTAATGGGGTGTGGTTGCTGCTTAATGATCATTTGTTTTTTACATCATGATTGTCTTTTCTTTGCTGCTGAGCTGCTTTATAGCTGTTTTTTTTTTTTTTTGTGTAGTCTCCAGTTTTTACGATTAGTTTGAGGTTTTGGCTTTCGCTAGTTAAATGCAAATTGCAAAACAATTGTTGTAATCGTAACATTTCTCAAATTTCTATTTACAGACACTACACACAAACACAGCAGAAGACGTAGAAGAAGCAGCAGAAAAACAAAAAGAAGAAGAAGAAGAAGTTGTTATTGCAGTAATATAATTGAGCTTTATACGAGTAAGTTTGATTACGGTTAAACGAGTACGAGTACAACTACGATTACTCGAGTATGTACATCGTATGTATGGATAATGTCATCATGTAGCATGACATCATGGGTCAGTCTGTTTGGGGTGGTTTTTACCAAGCTCCCAAAGGGGTCAGTGTTTATTCCCCTTCCTAGCTTTTCCTTCCATTTTACTACCCAACGTTCTGCAGTTCAAGTAATTTCATAGCTCATGTCCCAGCTGGTTTACGAGCTGTTGAATTGTGTCTGGCGCCAACTGTGAAAACCAACTCGACTCGCAAAGTTGCAAGTTGGTCGCCTAATGAACGAAAAGTCGGCCACACGCATTTGTAGTTGCTTGCTGCAAAGCACATCCGGCGTTGCAAACTTGCCACTTCTTCCTGCCACAAAACAAATTGCTTGCCGCAGTGAACTTTTCGAAAAAAGAACAGTGTAATTAAGTTGTAGCAAGCCTAACTATGAGCAGTGAAAAGCGGAAGTTCAAATAAGCAAAATCTTCAACTTAAAAATAGCAGCAATTTCAGCAAGGATTTCATATGATAAAAAGTATTTAATTAAAAAAACTCTTTAGACTATCTTTTGCTCCCTAAAGTCTCGCTCTACTCTTACTAATTCTATCTCTTTTATTGCAGCAAGTTTATCGCTCTCTCTTGCTCTCACACTCTGCTGTTCCCGTTCAAACTGTCTGCGTAGCTAAGAGCCCAAAACGATGCCGGCGGAAATTAAACCATCCGCGCCCGCTGAGCCGGAAACACCGACCAAGAGTAAACCGAAGAGCACATCATCGTCCTTCGCAAAGGCCGCCTTGGCCCGTGTCACACTGCTCGATGGCTCCATTTTGGATGTGACCATTGATGTGAGTAATTCAAGTGTACAATTTGTTATTTTTAATCAATCGAAATATCCAATTTTAGCGCAAAGCCAAGGGACGTGACTTGGTTAACTCAATCTGTGCCGGTTTGAATATCCTGGAGAAGGATTACTTTGGTCTGACCTATGAGACACCAACTGATCCGCGTGCCTGGCTGGATCTGGAGAAGCCAGTTGCGAAATTCTTTCGCACAGATCCCTGGCCATTGGCATTTGCCGTCAAGTTCTATCCACCGGAGCCGTCCCAGCTGCAGGAGGACATCACGCGCTACCATCTCTGCCTGCAAGTGCGCAACGACATCTTGGACGGTCGTCTGCCCTGCACATTTGTAACTCATGCCCTACTCGGCTCGTATCTGGTGCAGTCGGAGATGGGAGATTATGATCCCAAGGAAATGCCGACGCGTGCCTATCTCAAGAACTTTAAAATTGCACCTAATCAGGCACAGGAACTGGAGGACAAGGTCATGGAATTGCACAAGACCCACAGGTAGGTGCACAGTGCTCCTAAGGTTCTGTTTTCATGATTTTCTAATCTATTCTTTTGTTGCTTACAGAGGTCAATCGCCTGCTGAGGCTGAGCTGCAGTATCTGGAGAATGCCAAGAAGTTGGCCATGTATGGCGTGGACTTGCATCCTGCCAAGGACTCTGAGGGCGTTGACATTATGCTGGGTGTCTGTGCATCCGGTCTGCTGGTTTATCGCGACAAGTAAGTTGTACAAATATAGTATATAAATCATAAGTTAACCAAATCTTTCGCTTTGTTTTAGATTGCGCATCAACCGTTTCGCTTGGCCAAAGATCTTGAAGATCTCGTACAAGCGTCATCATTTCTACATCAAGATAAGACCGGGCGAGTTCGAGCAATACGAATCGACTATTGGTTTTAAGCTTGCCAATCATCGGGCTGCCAAGAAGCTATGGAAGTCCTGTGTCGAGCATCATACCTTCTTCCGTCTGATGACTCCGGAAGCTCCCTCAAGATCATCGTTCTTTCCACGTCTGGGCTCGCGAGCTAGGTTTTCGGGTTCCACCCTCTATCAGAGCAAGCGGAATCTTGTCGACCGTACCGCACCTCAGTTCCAAAGAAGCCTATCCGGAAAGGGTTTTACCTCTCAAAGCATGGACGGTAGATTTTTACCTATTAACTGAAAGATTCATCAACTAATTCGCGTGTTTTGTATTGCAGCTATGCACTTGCCTGATAAGGAGACGGTTGCCCGCAAGAGCAGCACCCTGGACCATCGTGGAGATCGTAGTGGCAATAATGCGGACGCCCACGGTCGCAGTCCCATCAAGAAGGACAAAAAGGAAAAGGTAACTAATCGATTGAGCTATTTGGAATTGCAAATGCTCGACTTGTGAGGAATTTTGTATAATGATTGTGGGAACTAAACCAAACATAATTTTGTTTACTTTTTTTCTCGGTTTGTTTGTTACTAACTTCTCATTCACAAACCAAAAACAAAACAAAATATATATTTATTAATAATAATATAACGCACACACACACACATACACATACACAACCAAACAACTACAACAATAATCGTATGAAACGTGTGTCCCTAAAATTCTGCAATGATACGATGTGCTCTGCATTTTGCCCAATCTTAACATTGTGTGTTTTGGCAACCCTAACTAACTAACATCCCGTTAATCGAATTTAATTTGGTAATACCGTTAACCAGTTAATACGCGAATCGAGCACCGGTACAGCTTCGGCTTCCTCGCAGAGCTCACTCGAGGGAGACTACGAGACTGGCATCGCTGCTGAGGCGGTCTCCGCCGTAGCTGACTTTTCGTCTCCTCCTCAGGTTACTTTTCACAATTTTCTAGACTTTTTTCCGTACCAAAAAAACTCTTTGGCTATTTTTCAATTTAATTTATTTTATTTTAAAATTCGCTTTAAATCTCCAAGTTTTTATTAATTGTTGTAAGCTTCTTAAAATAGCTTAATTGTGTATACCTATTTCTGCCCTCGATTCTCCGATATGGGATGCAAAAAGAAGAATATTCCCAGTTTGAGTGTTATCCTTTAATCCAATTATAATTTATATTTATTAATACTATGCTTGATTATATTTTTTTTTTTGTTTTAATTCCATCCTTTGATCTCTGGTAGCCCATGTTCGAGGACTCCCAATATATGGTAATTTATGTGTATAAAATGATAGAATACAACTGGTATTCTCTATTTGATCTGATCATCGCTCTATACTATAAGTAAAACTTGTAAACTTTTCGTCCGACTCTCTCATATGCTTAAACTCTGCTGACTTGAACTTAAACTTAAAATTGATCTAAAATTTATCTGTTTTTCTGTTTAGTTTGAATTGAGCTCTCCGTGTCGTTTATCTCATTTGCGATAGATTATTAATGGAATGTTTCTGTAAATACCTATCGAATGTCCTGCATAACTTTATACTTAAGCTAATCACAAACTTATACAGCATACACATGTACAGTCAACACAAAACATTCATTGGTCTGAAGAAAATCAAAAAAAAAACCTAAAATATTCCATTTAAAAACTGCATTAATCTTTTTTGTTGTACAGCTAACAAATCCATTATAATTTTAAATGCTTGTAGAACACATTTTTATCCTCATTCTATTAATTTTGTGGCATGTTTGTAAGCTTCTTTTGTCCAGAATTGTCCAAATTTGTGCTTATCCAATTATCAGCTTAAAACTAATTATATTTCTTCTCCCAGAAAAAAAAATAGGATGCAGAAAAGGAAGCCATGTTGCGCGAAAAGAAACTAAAGGAGAAGGAGGAGAAGGATCGCAAGGAGCAGGAAAAGAGAGATCAAAAGGAGCGTGAAAAGGCTGAGAAGGCCGCTAAAGCAGCCGCTGCTGCTGCTGCAGCTGCTGGAGCTGGAGTCAATGGTAAGCTAAAGTTAACATATATTTTTATTTTTCTCGATTCTAATCAATATTTTCTCTCTTTTGTACAGGCAATGACGAGCTGAATGACTCCAATAAATCTGATAAATCGGGCAAACGTGTAAGTTTAGCTTTATATAGACAATTAAATTCGTAGCTTTACGATTTTAGCTATAAGATTTCATAAGTATTGTAAGATCTGATCGCACTAATTGTGCCCGAAAAACTCATGTAAATACAATCCCAGTTAATCCAATCCCAAGTCCCCAAATTCACACTTAAGTTCAATTCCTAAGTAATGTTAGTTTGTAGTATTAATCCAAATTTCTTTATAAGTTCAATCGAATCCTTATAATTTTGTATTTTTCCCCTCCAATTCTTTTTCGTTTTATGTTTCAATTCCTTTTTGATTTCTGATGATTGGCGAAATGGGAAAATAGGGCGTTGGTATTTTCTCGTCGGGTCGCAGAAGCAAGAGCGGTTCACCATCAAAGGATGGCAAAGATAAGTCCAAGGATGGCAAGGACTCCGATAAGGATAAGAACAAGGAAAAGGGTCGCCTTGACTTGGTACTCACTTCGGGTCTTGGGGAACAGGATAAGGAACAAAACGATGCCAATCGTAATGCTGGAAATCGTGGCTCAGCCACACCAGGCGTTACCCGTCCCTATGAGTATGCGGTGGATGCCGATGGCAACGCCCACAGTCCCACACGCAAATCTTATACTCCCGGCGGCTTCCGTTACGACCAGGATCCAAATAGTGGCAAACAACTGGGTCCCGATGGTCAGGAGCAACTATCGCCGACATCGCAGCAAAAGAAGATCGGCTTAGCCTTCAACTATGCTCCCGGCAATGATAATGTCTTGAAGGAGACTGCCGAGAAGATCAAGTCTGGTCAGTTGTCGCCTCGTACACAGGATAAACTGAACCGTGGCCAATTGTCGCCCAAGTCGAGGGCCAAGCTCCTGCAGGACGGCAACCTGTCACCCACGACACGTGCCAAGTTACAGGGAAGCGCTGTCGATGCCGCTGCTGTACCTTTGAGCGATGCTCTAAAGAGATCGTACTCCCCAACCAAGGGATCGGGACAGGGAGCTGGTTATGCTTCGGGTGCTCCTGGAACTTATAAGCCCGTTTCAGATCCTACAGCCGATTTCCTTGAGTCGCAACGCTATAACAAGGATCCTGGCTATGTAGGCGGTGCAGCTGGTGCTACTAAACCCGGTGCAGCTGGTGCTGGTACTGGTACTGGTACTGGAGCTGGTCTGGCTGCTGGTGCTGGTGCTGGAGCTGCTGCTGCTGCAGCCGCTGCCGCTGCTAAGCCCAAGAAGAAGCGTGTCAAGATCATGGTTATTACCTCGAAATTCGATCCGGCAACCAAACGCATTGATGCTGAGAATGGCAGCATTGAGCACTCCACGGGCATCTTGGACCCAGCCACCGGTCGCATTGATACCAAATATGGTGTAATCGATCCCAAGACTGGCACTTTGGAGGCATTGAATACCAGAACGGGCAAGAAAGAACTGTTCCAAGGTGATGTGGATCCAAAGACTGGTAATTTGCATCTGGTTTCTGGCGTCTCAGATCCCACAACTGGTCGTATCGATGATACCTTGGGTCAGATTGTGTGCATTACACCACAAGATAATCCAGTTGTTGAACTTACGGTTATCACCAGTCGCATTGATCCGGCCACCGGCAAAATCGATACGGTTAATGGTGAGGTGGAGCGCTCTTTGGGCGTTTTGAATTTGGACACTGGTCTTTTGGACACGAAATATGGTGAGATAAATACACGCACTGGCGAACTGAAGGCCATCGATCCGAAATCAGGCAAAATTGTGGTTAGCAAGAATGTTAAGGTTGATCCTGGCACTGGTCAGATAACCATACTGGGCATAGTCGATCCCAAGACCAACAAAGTTGATCCCAATCAGGGTCGCCTTATCGAGGTTGGCCAGCAAATTGATCCCATCGTTGAGGTAACATCCCTGGCTGGTAAATTCGATTCAAAGAAGAACATTATCGATCCAAAGACAGCACAGGTTGAGACTTCCGGCGGACAGTTCGATCCCAAGCAGGGCAAGATCGATACGAAATACGGACAAATCGATTTGGTAAAGCATACTATCACGTTTACGGATCCCAAGTCGGGTAAGACAGTGACTCGTGACATTAAGATCGATCCGGCCACGGGGCAGATCGTCCTAAAGAACCAGATCAATCCCAAGAACAACAAACCGGACAAGGATTACGCCCGAGTCATTTCACTGCGCATTGTTCAACAACGTGTGGATCCAGCGACAAAGGCGCCAATTGCTCAAGTCAGCGACGCCAAGGATAAGGATATTATTGTTGATCCGAAATCGAACCAGATCTGGGTGCCAACCGGAGCAAGCGATCCTAGCACCAAGGAGCAACAATATATTTCTAGCAGCGTTGATCCCAAGACGGGCTATGTTATCACCATTTACGGCTACCTGGACCCCAAGACCAATGTGATTAAGAAACAGACCAAGCTCGATCCCAACACCATCAAGATTGAGCCATCCTCTGGTAAGATCTACACAGCCACCGGAGAAGTGGACAAGGCCACCGGTGAACCGCTTTATGCCGCCACCCAAGTGGATCCCGAGTCCGGTAAGGTGTACACCAAACTGGCTCGTGTTGATCCCAAGTCGGGCAAGATTGTGATTGTGAGAATTTTGCTAATATCGAATACGGACGAACGTGGTCGACCAGAGGAAATCGATCCAGATACTTGCGAAATCGATCCAGTCTCTGGCCGCGTTCTTAAGTTCTTCAACAAAACCGTTTATGTTTACAATATGATTGATCCGGCAACTGGTGAAATTGTACAGGTCGATCCCAATGATCCACGTTTCGCTGGCGCCCGCACCACAGTGACCCACACGATGACATTGACCGGTGAAATAGATCCAGTGACGGGATGGATCAAGAGCGAATATGGCGATATTGATCCCAATACGGGTGACATTGATCCCAAAACAGCCATCACCGATCCAGTAACTGGCAAATTGATCCTCAACTATGCCCAGATCGATCCCTCGCACTTTGGCAAAGAGGTGGTGACAACCACAACGGAAGTGCCAATCACACGAGATCAATTCTTCGATGGGATTAAGAAAATAAGCAAGGGTGCTCTGGGTCGCGACTCAGCAGGTAGCTCCGATGACGATATGACCCAACAGTATGCCAGCGATCAGGTCCAGGACATTATGCCAAGTCCGCAGAGTCAAACGGGCGGCAGCAGTAAATTGGGATTGGGCAAAAACGTGAGCACACCCACCGTGGTGAAGACGACAACGACACATATGCTGACCAAGAATGATGACGGTGTTACACACAATGTCGAGGAGGAGGTTCGCAATCTGGGCACCGGTGAGGTGACCTATTCGACGCAGGAACACAAGGTTAGACCCCAGCTCTAGGCATAGTGAACTAGCCTAGTCTTTATCTCTCTATCTATCTCTGTCTCGCTTTCGCTATCGATCTTGCTATTGATTGATTTGAGTTGAATTTACTTTTCATTTTCTAACACATTTGCTACTGCTAGTTCTAGTTGTTGTTATTGTATATATTATTGCTGTTAATTGCGCACTAACCACTCGATCACTACCTCCCACCCACCTACAAAAAATCAACAACAACCCACCTAGGCTGATGCAACACCAACCGATCTAAGTGGCGCCTATGTCACCGCAACCGCAGTCACCACCCGCACAGCCACTACGCACGAGGATCTCGGCAAGAATGCAAAGACGGAACAGCTCGAGGAGAAGACGGTGGCCACCACACGCACCCTGGATCCGAACAATCAACAGCAGCGTGTCGTCACCCAGGAGGTGAAGACGACGGCAACCGTCACCAGTGGCGATCAGGTAAAGCATTGCTCGATCGTTTTGCGATCATTTGCATGGCTGCACTTTTCATTTAATGCATGAATTGATTTTCCATTTGTGTTTTCTTCCGTTTGTTTCGTTTTTCTTTTGTTGTATGTTGTGTTTTATGCAATCGATTCAAATCGATTAGTATCAGAGACGCGATAGTGTGTCATCGACAAGCTCCGGCGACTCCGGCACACCCATCGATGGGCCATATGATGGCACCACCGTGATTCGCACAGACAACCAGGTTTGTTAACTTAGCTATGTACTTATATATCAATTGTAATTGTTGTATTTTGCTATGCTAAACCTTTGCTAACAAATGTAACTCTTTTAGAAATCTCCGCTCTATGCAACATCCACCGGTCCACATGTTGAGAGCACTCGCGTTGTGCTTGGCGAGGATACACCCGGCTATTCAGGACATGGCGAGATCATCTCTACCCAAACCGTCAGCAGTAAGACCCGTACCGTGGAAACGATTACCGTAAGTACAGTTTAACGATTTCGAAGTGTGTGTCTTTCCGAGTCTAGGCCAAGTAAGGAAGTAAGTAACTCGGCGGTGGGATTTTTGAAACTTGTATAAATATTTCCTGTATACGTATACGCTATACAACACTGTAAATTCTCCATGCATACATCTGTAGTGCCTTTAGTAGCCTTATATATATCATCTGCTTTCAGTTTGTATGTACAAAATTAATATTTTACTCTACTTAACTCATAAAACAGTACAAAACCGAACGCGATGGCATTGTTGAGACTCGTGTGGAACAGAAGATAACCATACAATCCGATGGCGATCCAATCGATCATGACAAAGCTTTGGCTGAGGCAATACAGGTAAGTTCTATTGGATTTCGAACAGCTAACAGTATTTAAAACGATTTCTATTTGTTATCCAATTGCAGGAGGCGACGGCCATGAATCCAGACATGACAGTCGAGAAGATTGAAATTCAACAGCAAACGCAGTAGATTTTATAATTATTTTTTAAACAAAAACAAAAAGAAAACCCTACGAAAATGAATAAGAAACACCGCACACATACAGCACTTGCAGCACACACCTTTTATACAATACATATATACTACATAAACACAATACACTAAACTACACTACACTACAAAACACTGCAGTACAGTACTACTACATGACTACAAGTTCAATAATTCTTTCTGTATAGAAAACGAGAGCGATCGATCCATAACGTTTTTGGAAGTAATTACATCCATTTGTATTTTGTATTCTATTTTGTACTTTGTATGTTTATTATTTTTTTATATACATATATAACATAATAATAATATATTACAAAACTGTTGAAGTGAAATATTGAAAAATATTAAATATGAAATGCTACCTTTTAATTATTATGTCATAAAAATATATATTGAATGTGCAAAAGCAAAACAAAAGTTTAATTGAAATGAAGTGAAATAAGTAAGAAAGAAAGAAAGAAAATATATATTATATATTAAATTGTAAACCACAATTGCATTCTAAATAAATAAAATAAAAACAAATCCTAAATGTACACACAATATTTATGCAATTTGTTATTCATTCATTCGTTTTATAATCTTATTCTACACATCATAGCAATTAAATGAAATTACTAGCAGAAAATACTAAAAGAAAAATGGGTGGTTTTCCATTTTCAACTGGACATATGTGTGTGTGTGTGTGTGAGTTGCGATAAGAACTTTGCATTAACATGAAATCCAATTCGCAACTCGCTTTCGACTCGGAACAAGTCAAATTATTGTAATGCAATATTTATGGTCAAAGTGGGATAAAAGGGGTAGAAGGTTCAGGGAGTTCTGCTGCTAATAATATTACGTTTCATGGCAGAAATTCCTGACTCTCTCTCTGTGGTAGTACTACTTCCATTTGCCTTAGTTCTATTGTTTGTTCTATGCAATTTTTAAATAGTGGCCATAACATGCAAAAAAATGTCAGCAAACGATTAAATTAAAAGCGATAAAGTGGGGGAGAGAGAGAGTGCGAGTGCGGGGAGAGTTCAGAGTGTAGACAGCATAAAAAGTAGTAATTAAAGTGGAGCGTACAAGGTGACTGACTAATGCATTGATTCATAGTTTAGATATAAAAACCGCGTCAAACACACCGCACAGCCAGTGAGCGCTTGCTCAATCCAGTCAGTCTGTCCGTCAGTCCTTTCGTCAGTGGATTCCGCTAAGAATTGCAAACGTCCAACCGCATTTACCTTAGCCCCAACCCTCTATGTTCCACCCTCCAACCCATCGATTGCACGATATGGGGGGCAAAAATGGACACGATAACCGGACCGTGTAAAGTGCTTTGAGCTCATGCATTTTTAAATGCGCGTGGAAATATCCTCTTGCGAATATTTTGTTGTTATTGTTCTTGTTGTCCATCGTGTTGTTATTGTTTTTTTACCAAAAGTCCTGCATATTGCATGTTGTTGTTGAGGTCAGTCGAAAATATATAACAATCTAGTAGGAATAAGCTGCAGCTGAGCTACTCAATCGTAAAAGACAGAGTACTGCAGAATTTTTGAGAGTAATGATCTTTTTTTCAGTTTAGTAGCGAATTTTATAGAGACTATTAAATGTAAAAATATCAAAAAAATTACCAAATTCCTTTCGGAATTGCAAAAAAGATAATTTTTTCGTAAGCTATAATTCTTAATTCCGTCAAAGGTCTTCTTTAATCAGCTATCAATCGACGTTTTATGAAGAGCACTATGGAGTTGCCAAAGGAAATATTAGATAGGGTTGCAGAAGACACCTCCTTTTGGTTACACATATTTTTGTTTACTACAAAAACTTTATAGACTCGTGGTAAGTTCTAAATTACAGGTTCCAAAAATGCCAGCCAAAACTTAGAGCCAACAAAACTTGCCTCAAGTTTGCTGTTTACTATTTGTTGTTGTTGGAGCTGCTATTAAGTCGACATGAGGCAAACTGCAGCACAGTTCCTTGCCACATGCAGCCAATCAATGACATTGGTTTCAATTTAATAACAAGAATTCCTGACTTACATTTCCAATCATCAATCCAACCATACCAAAGCCATTATCAATCCAGTTTAGAAATAGTTGTAAATAAATAATTTCAATACTCAAAACATAATCAGTTCTTAAAGCTATAAATATTGTTTTACAGCTGAGATCGATTTTGAATTTAACTATATAAAAAGGGAGAACATTTATGCAGACAAAGTTCAATAATTTAAGAAACACCTTTCACATTTCCAGACTTGACATTGTTATGGTATATAGACATACATATACAGAAGCAAAGTGAATTCACTGATCCATTTTAAGTGGACATATAAATAAATTATAGAGAGTGTTTAGCTCTCCTTCCAATCGCTTAAAAGTCGAAATCAGTGCAAAAAATCAAAAACGCAGCCCGGCAATTTGAGACTTGGACATTGTCGCGACCTGTGACCTGCGACTCGACGTTGCCAATTAGATTTGATGGCCTTTAGCGCTAAAACGTTATAAAACAAAAGCTACAAATGGTAAAAGGGAAGGTGGTGGGGGCAAAAGTGTGGAAGGGAAAGCGAAAAAGAATGTTAAGCGCTGCAATGCAAAATGTCATGAGTCTAAAAACATGACCATCAAAGAAGAGTTGGGGGAAAATTCGTGAAACAGCAATTTGCATGTCTGTCTGTCCGTTCGTTCATTCGCTCGCCCACGGGACTAAGTAATTGCCATTTCGAATGTGCCACATGCAACGCGTGGCAGCAACAAGTGTAGTGGAGGCAGCAATACAAAATTATTTGCATGCGTTTTGCGACAGCCAAATGCAGCGGGAAAATTGAGAGCCATTTCCACAAAGTTTTGCAATTGTTTGTAAACAAACGCTCAGAAAATTCCCAACTTTACGCTCTCAAATGAGTTCAACGCATGCGCTTTGCTTGCTGCCCCAAAGCAAAACTGTTATACGCCACATTTCCCCAAGTGGTTGTGGTTTGGTTTGAAGGACTCGCTTAAAAGATACCCCTCCAGTTGATGATCGGATATTGTACTCCTGCCACACATATGACCACAACTCTTGCCCCATTTTTGGCTAATTACTAGACCATACACATATTCTAATGGAATTTTCCGTTGGCCAGCAATCGCTTAAGAAATTATCATTAGAGTGCCCCATGCCAAGACATTTGATTGACAGTGAAAGTGGCCCAAGAACCCAGAACTAAGAAGTGCTCGGCATATGTACGTATGGGGAATATTTGATTTGAAGTGCCCCCCAAAAAGAAAATATATTCCTCAACAAATATTGAACAGCGTAATTAACGACTATACTCGTAATTATGCAGCAAACGAATCATTAATCAGACAAAAACTTTGATTACATTTTAACATTTCCAAATCGAGCCAATCATTAATGTAAGAGATAAGGCCTAGCAAACTTGGTAAACAAAACATAGCTCAGATTTGTACTACATGGTGTTCTTAAGGTGTAGTTCTATGTATTAGTACAAAGTTTAAGCCTAAATCTAATTAACAATAAATTCATGGTGCAATTGGCAAACAGAAATAAACAGTAAGCAGCAACACATACGGTGCAATTATGGTTACAAGCTTTAAGTGCCCGTTAAATTGAAATTTCTGTTAGTTATGTACTATGCGGTGTTTAAATTATAAAACTTTAAGTAACATTTTAGACTATTTACTACTACATAGTTTTAAATCTAGAACTTGTCACAATAAAAAATGCAAACAAAATCAAAATATGTCATTTCATTTTAAACAAATACGCAATGAGATTAAAAGTACTCTCTGTAGGAAATGGCATCACTTCTGTTTCCTCTTTCTCTCCTCTTTCTCTCTCTTTATTTGTTTACAGGAAGGACATTGCAACATTTTCAAATTCTCTCGTATTCCTAGCACGCAATTCGCATAAAGGAAAAACACAATTGAGAATATTTTGCAATCAAATTGAGACCCAATAAAAGGCCTAAACTGACCACACAAAATGGATTTAGTTAAGCAAACGATTTGGGTTTATTGGGATCACCACACACTCACACACACACATTCAGAACAATATTGAAAACAAATTTGCGCTAAACACTTTCAATTGCCAAAGATGATATTTCGGCCATATAAAAATGGCAATAAATGCAAATGAAAAGCGATAAACACTCATACACACTGAGCAGAAAGCCACACACGCACAACCCTTCGTTTAGTGCCGTTAAAAAGTCAATTTTCCACGCGCCAAAGAGACAAGGGCAATGGGGGGTTAGAGGGTGCAAGGGCATAAGGAAAACTGCGCAATGGGTTAACAAAAACGCATTTTCAATAAATACCAATTATGAGCTGAGCCCAGTTTCGTTACAATTCTGGATTTGGGCTTGCGAATTATAGCCGAACCTAAACGATTGAGCGACTAAAGGACACAACTAAAGTAGCATATGGTCATGGGTCAAGGGTCAAGGGTTCGTTCAGGTGCTTACTTTCATGGCCCATTTATGGAATTATGCCACTGCATACAAAATTGATGAGCTACCCATTTTACAAGTGCTCCACGCTTTTCATATTCTCACACACGCAGCTAGCGGGAAAACTTTACAGTAAAAATAATGAAAAATAAGGGGAAAAGCAATACAACTGGTTCCCATAGATGTGTTCTATCAAAAAAAATTATTAGTTGCTTGCCTTTCGCATGCGTCTATAATGAAATATTCATTGCCAGTATACACAAATGTTTCTACATCTCATTCTGTTCTAGACCAATTAGTTGGTCACTGCCAAAAAAAATTCCAAAAGGGATATTATTGCTATACTACCAAATACCCTACAAAACTAACTAGACATGTCTTAAAACTAACTAAAGAAGACTTTAGTGCGCACTATTTGGCTACGGTATTACACGCTCCTGAACTCCAGTTCTAACCTTTCAAAAACTTTAAACCGTCATAACTTTACCAAAACTTCATAAATTTTTGTGCGGAATAGCATTTTAAACTGCTCTTGAACCCATTAAGAATTCTACAATTTCTTTTCAAAATTCAACATCTTTTAAACAAACAATAGCTATAACTAAAGTACCCTCTTCCCAGCAAAAAGCATGACCAAACACACAATTACCATATAGCCAATATCCAACTAGAACATGACGCTGCTGAAACGATTAACTGCGTATTGGTCAAGAACAACAACATGTAGCTATAGAATAGAATAGAATACGACAATCATTAGATCTCTCGGTTAGATTTGGGCCATTGAAATTCCAGTGAGTTTCTGAAATTTGCGCGCTTATCAAGCTAATGTCGATTGGATGACCCAGTCCAGAAAAGATTGGGACACATGTTGGTCACATTTCCATTTCGCATAATAAAGGTCATTGTGTTATTAGTACCTTAACCGCCCCGGACCCATACAAAAAACCCTCTATAGAATCTATAGAATGTACGTAATAGCAGCACAATTTATATTATTAATGTTTTACATGTGCGCACACAACGGCAACACTTACGGTCTAATATACTCCTTAACTGATGGCATTACAGAGGGTGGTTAGGTGGTAAGGTGGTCAGGTGGTTTGCAGTTTAAGGACACAATATTGGCACAATAACTGAACTAGAAAATACAATAGTATGTATAGATATGTGAGGCATAGGAAATGGAGTGAGAGTTTTGGATTTAGAATAAGAAATACGTCATAAATTTAGAAAACTAATCACAGTTTATATACATACATATGTTAGTAGCTAACTAAACTATCGTTTAAACGATAAATTAAGTACAACATGAAAGCAGCCCAAAAATAAAGCTAATAATAACCAGTTATAGCTATTTTTAAGACCTCTAACAGCTCGTTAGCCAATGTAACTATCATGTAGAGAGCATGTACTCGCTTTGGCAGTGAAATGTCAGGTGAGTTTTCAGTTGCGTTGGCAATTAGTTTCGAAGGATAACAATGACGCGTTGGGGTGTTAAAAATAAAAGGCTCGTCACGGCAGGGAAATGTTTAGTAGTGAAATGGGAAATAGACAACCAGTTAGTAATGGACACACAGACTAACACACAACTAGAAATTATGCGTTTTAGCGACCTTTTCTTTGGGTGTACTTAACAAATTGCCTGACCAGTGTTGCATAATGTATGAAGCGCAAACAGACAGACAGACGGACGGACGGACAAACAGACGACAGCGAACTTGTTCTGCATGTTGTGTGTACACAATCAAGTGCTGACTGAGTCCTTGTTCGACTCTTGTGTTTTTCGCCAGTCCCTAAATCAAATAAACTATACCAATATGGCTAATACTATACTGTAATGTACCCCTACCAAATGTACTTATGTCCGTTCTATGGCTGTACGCATGGGCAGTTATAGATTTGAATCCTTTATGGTCTTTAAAAGACACGGTAAAAAGGAGACACACATGGAGACACATGCCAGCCATGCGAGTATTCGTGATATTGCGTATTGCGCATTGAGGAGTTCACCTTTGACCCCGCCTACTCTTTCTTTGCAAGGACCAGAGTCCTGTGGGGTATGTTGGGGCAGCGGGCAGGAGGCAGGGGGTTACGCCCACCCATCAAAAGATAATTTACCAGCGAATACACGTATCGATCGTTTGAAGCCCAAAAATATTTAGCTTGTGTCTTTTTTTTAGAATACTCTTGCTTTAGGGTATAATTATATTTGAAAACAATATGATACAGATATAGGAATATATGTAGTAGTAGAGTAGTGGAAGTAGGTAGTAGTAGTAGTAGTAGTAGTAGAAGTTGTATTGCATAGTAATAATAGAACTAGAAGTAGAAGTAGAAGTAGAAGTAGAAGTAGAAAAGAAGTAGAAGTAGAAGTAGAAGTAGTAGTAGTAGTAGTAGTAGTAGTAGTAGTAGTGATGGTCCAAGAAGTAGTAGTAGTAATATTAGTAGTAGAAGTAGTAGTAGTAGTAATAGTGGTATAAGAGATTCTTCTATTAATTCAGGTGACATTCTATCCAAAGCTACAATAAATCTACGAACAATCAGCTGTAAACACTTTGTAGAGTATCGAAACTTCGGTGTGCGAAAGCTTTAACTACTTTTATTTTGTAGTTTTTCCGAATTGCGTGCCGTTTGCTGTCCGTTGGTCAATTTTCCGAGCCGCAAATGAACAAACGAAACCGCAAATGGAAAACCAAACCAAGCAGGTGGAAAAGTGGGCGTATTGGAGTAGTGCACAGGGGGTGGGGTTGGCTTTTTCATGGCATGTGTGTACCGCGCACATGAATTATTAATTGACAATTGCCGAAAATGTCCATTATGAGGAAGGGGACAGAGAGGGGCAGGGGAAAAGCGAACGAGGTCATACTCTGCTGACGGTTGGGAAAAATTTCAATTTGTGTCTAATGAAAATTGTGGCAAATGCTTGTTTTCCTTTAACCCCCACCCCAGTCGGCACTAACTGCTATACACTATATGTACAATCATAATGGGGTTAGTTGAAGTTTGCTCCCACCACTCAGAATTGTGCTATGCAGGTGTTTTCATTTCGGCCACGTTTTACTTTCGGCCAATTGCAAATTACAACTTCCGCTCATGTCCCGCTGTCACTCTAGTGGCTGTGCGTGTGTGTGCGAGTGTGTGTATATGCTCTAATGACATTCGACAATGACAACACCGCAATTACGCACCACAATTTGTGGCACGCCTCATTGGCCAATAGCTGCTGCTGCAAGAGATAACTAATCAGAGTGCTGGCTTTAAGCGCTATTTGCAACTGAAGCTGAACTAAACAGTTTTTGATTTGAACACGTTTAGAATCATATTTCCAATTGTGGCTATTACATAAGGCCAGCAAGAAGAGCGGGCCCAAAGCAAAAGACCAAACAGCCAACAACTGCCACTGCCACTGAAACTGACGTGTACAAAAGTCGTTCAACTCCACTTAGAACACTGAGCGCGCGCTCTCTCTCTCTCTCTCTATCATTCTCTTCCATTCTCTCTCTCTCTGTTGATCGTTGAGAGAGAGTGTGTAGCGTCAGAGCCCGGCTAAAAGCCGCGTGGCTATAGCAACCAGCAGCAGTTCTTGTTGTTGAGCTAAGCGAAAAGTTAAAGCCAGTTTGCTGCTCTCAGTGTGGAAATCAACTTTGCCAGCAAAGGGTCAAGGTGTATTTTTAAGTTTGCTAAAAACAACAACAACAAAAGAACACAACACAACGAAAACTTGTTGAAATGCTGAAATTGTTGTTAACACTGCTGCTGGCGGCTCTGCACAGCCAACTCGTTTGGGCCATCTCATGTAATGGCTGTGTGGACCTGGATGAGCTCAATTTTGACAAGACAATTGTGCGTTTTCCCTATGCATTGGTTAAGCTGGACATTGCATTTCCCTATGGCGAAAAGCATGAGGCATTTGCCGAGTTTTCCAAGGCAGCACACAAGGTAACCGGAGAGCTGCTAATTGCCACCGTGGGCATCAAAGACTACGGCGAAATGGAGAACAAGGCGCTGGGGGAACGTTTCAAGCTGGATGAAAAGCAATTTCCCGGCATCTATCTATTCAAGGGCAAAGTCGAGGATTACATACAGTTCCCGGCCCATTTGGATGTCACACTGGACAACCTAAAGAGTTTCGTCAGCAGCAATACGCCGCTCTATATCGGACGCGATGGTTGTCTCAAGCAGTTCAACGCTGCCCTCAAGAACTATGCCAATCAGCCGGATAAACAGCAGTTGGAACTAATACAGCAGATGATTGGAGAGCAACAGAAGCTCACGAATCCCGAGCAGCAGCGTAGTGCCAAGGTCTATATCATATATATGCGCAAGATCAATGAGCATGGCTACATCTTTGTCGAGGAGGAGACCAAGCGTCTGATGCGTCTCAAGGCGGGCAAAGTGACGCCTGCCAAGAAAGAGGAACTGCAACTGAAGCTCAACATTCTGGAGGCTTTCCGCGTCTCCAAACTAACCAAGGCAGCCAAGGAGAAGGCAGAGTTATAAACAAATTCCGTATATATAGTTAAATCCAACCAAATTCCATAATTTTAAACTTAAAATAGGCAAAATTCAAATGTACATTAAACTTAATTGTTACCGTATTTTATGCTTTGTTTTACTCTTCAATATTTCACTCTTTATTATGGCAACGAATTGGCCCACATTCTGAGAGTTAATTAATTCATAAATTTCAGACGCATTATTTAAATTAATTATTTTCTTACTGCTTTTTTACGAGCGCCCTAAAAGTATGCCATGCATTTTGTATTTATTTGCGCTGCAAAATATGCAACAGTTGACGGAGGGGAAATTGTCAATAGCAGTGTGCAGCAGCTAAATTTCCCTTTGCCAACTAAATGGGAAATTTTGTTCCCCTGCAGACTGCAGTTTGCAGCTGATAACTTGCAATAAAACTGTTTAATTAAATTTAAATATTTTAAAATATATCTAATTATATTTGCAAATTTATATAACAAAAATTAAGTAAACTATTAGAATAAAACATGCGCTTTAACATTTGCAAGCATTTACTGCAGTCTTGCAATATCTGGCCCCACTGCACTACAAAATGAGCAAACACTTTAAACTGCGTGCGTGTGAGTTACTGTGTGAGCTCCATCTGGCTGCTCTCTTCACACTTACAAGACTGATCATTAGGCAATGCCAAAGGCAGAGACAGCGGCAGCGCCCGCAATGAGAGAGACAGTCAGAGAGAGCGCCGAACGCAGCGCTTGCAGTTTTTACTCAACTGGTCGATCGGGCATGGTGGGGAGCAACTGGTGAGTGGAGAGGGCTTGTTTTGATGGCGCTGCTTGTCTTGTCTGTGTGTGCGAGAGCGAGTGCAAGTTTGTGTATGTGTGTTTGCGTTGTTATCGCTCATTTTCACTTTAATATGAGTTTTTGTTGCTTTTGCTGTTGCTTTCTTTGGAGTTTGCTCTTTTGTGCACGCTGCGCTGCTGGGCAGCCATATTTATTTATTTTTTTCGTATATTGTTTTTTTTTTTTGGACCAGCAGCGAACGCACCGAAAATTGTGTTTTCTTCCAACGCATGCGAAAAGTCAATGAACTTTTTCGGTGTTGTCTATGCATTTCTGATATACTGTTGCTGCTGTTGCTGCTGCTGTAGTTGTTGTTGTTGTTTTGCGATAAGTGCTCATGCTGGTGTTGAGCTATTGATGTTGCTGTTGTTGCTATTGCTGTTGCTGCAATGACGGATACGAAAAATAACAACAGCAACAATGAACAAAAATTACAAATTTCCGAGCTGAAACGGCAATGGCAACGGGTGCCTAACTTTCCAGAGGGTGGGGGGAATACGCTTTCAGCTTTCGCTAGACTCACACGCTTATAGAGATTTTTGCGCTTATCACACTTCAATTATCAGCAATGCAAAAGTAAAGAAAATCGCCCGCGGTTTTTGGTCGCAGCAATTGGCAATTGTTAATTTGTATCTGAGGAGGAAAAACCTTTGACCCGCAGCAGGGCCAATTGACACAGGCATAAAAAAGCGGAAAACTCAATTGGGAAAAATTGCCGAAAACCGAAAACAAAACACACACAACAAATCTGCTGGTGGAAGTGCAATTTTCACACACACACAGCAAATAGACACACCTTCGGATGAAAATGATCTCCAGATCTTATGATCTCATGCAAATGTTTGCATTTCCACAACAGCAACAACAATACAAGTGCATTTCCCTAGTCAAGCAGTCAATCAATCTGCGATCTATCCATCTATCTGTCTGTCAGTTGGCAAACCCTTTTCACAGATGCTCTGGGAAATTGCCGAGGGGATCGCCCACGCTGGCAGTCAAGCGTGTTGGTTGGTTGGAGAGTAAACCCTTCTCAATTATCATGTGCATAAACCTAACCTCAATTGCATAAATCTAACCTCAATTGCAGTAATGACGCAGCAGCCAGGATAAACAAAAAAACAAAATGCGACGTAATTTGAGCTCAGCAAAATGCATAAATTGAGAAATTGAGCAACTGATAAACGGATTGTCGCAGTCGTCGCCTTTTTCTTTTGGTTTTTTAACTCATAATGTTGCGTCTCGCCATCTTTTTAAGCCATTATAATGCAAGCAGATCTTCAGGTAAGATCGCTATGAACGCTATATGGCGTGGACTACCTGCTGTGTTAGATTTACGTTTATGCATTTCATTTTCATTGTTTGCTACGTTGGCTTTTTGGCCATAAAAACAGGTTTCTTCTGGCCCGAGATTTCATTTGGGCCCAAAACCAGCAGAGATTTATCTCGCGCTGCAGATCGCCAAACAGAAAGAGATAGCCATAGAGAGCAAAGAACTCTTCTATGGCCTTTTTTATGTATGTACATATATTGGCCCGCCTACAAGTTGACAATCAGAATGCCATATAAATATTCGTATTCGTATCAATTCCCTTTTGGCGCAGCACTAATCGAAGGGTTCGGCTGTCTGCATCGAGGTCAGGTCAAAGGCAAATGCATTAAATGTGTAATCCCAGATACGAAATCAGACAGTTGACTTTGACTTAAGAAAAACATTTTCACGACTTCTCAGACTCGGTTTTTTCTTTGGTTTTTTATACAATTTATATATATGTTTTTTTTTTGCGGCTGTCTGTCTTTTTTTTTTGCTTCGGGGGGAAACGCTGTAACGATCTTGATGCTGGACCGGAGACTGGGATTGGGACCGAAGACTGGCAGCGTAGACTGTTATACTGCCACAGGTAGCAGCCGCACATTTTGAAGCGCTTTGCGCATTAAACTCAAATTTTAGGTTCGTTTAAATGCGTTTTTCTTATTTTTTTTGTGTTTTTCTTCTGTTTTTTTTTTTTTTTTTGAAAAATGTTTCATTTTGAGGTTTTTGCTTTCCTCGTACCTTCTTTGATTGCATTGCCAAGTCAAAGCCGCGCCTCGGACAGACGGACGGACGTCAACGTCAGTTTAGAGATTCGACCTCAGTTCGCTCTCATGGCTTAATTGCCTAACTTGGCCGCGACGCAAAACTTGCTCTAAGCTGTGACGAGGGGCGTGTGGGGGGAGTGGAGCAAGCCGAGAGGGGAACAGACAGAGAGAGAGGGCGGGGGGGGAACAGTGCCCAAAACGTCTTGGTCGATTGGCGTTTTAGGGCCGGCAGTTTTTTCAGACGATGGCGATGGCGGCGTCACCGGCCATTGCACCGCAGATGCAGATACCTTTTTTCTCCATCTACTCCACCTCCTGCCCCTCCTGCCGCTGTTAACCAATATTTCCCCGTGAGTCAATGACTTGTGAGGCATTTTCCGTGGGTTTTTTAGCGCCCCAGCCGTGGCACGCTTGACAGATTTACACATACATAAATGCATATGCGTTTGCCTCGAGCAGCAGCAGCAGCAGCATTTTCTTAATTATGTTTGAGAACCAAAAAATATTGAAATGCAAAAGCGACTTAATCGAAATTCGATTGAAACTCTGATCAAACAGCCAAACCAGCAACCAGCATCTTTTATTTTTTCTACTTTCTTGTTGACAGGACAACCTCAAGGTAAACAATGGCCTATAACCCTTTTATAGATAGAGAGTTCTATGCTGTATACCAGATTATAATCAGCGGGTGTGCATAAAGTTTCCAATTTGAAGTCCAGCTCATATGTCTATGCAGCCCTCATTTGCTGTTGATTTCCCATAATTAATGTCAAATAATTGGCAGAAATTTGTTTGCTATTTAATTGTTGGGTTTTTCACAATGTTGTTGTCTTGTCGCTCCCTTTTCATTTTCA
This sequence comes from Drosophila tripunctata, assembly GCA_035047385.1. Classification (NCBI taxonomy): domain Eukaryota; kingdom Metazoa; phylum Arthropoda; class Insecta; order Diptera; family Drosophilidae; genus Drosophila; species Drosophila tripunctata. Next base: position 1,855,312 of record JAWNPS010000288.1, read on the forward strand.
CTCAATTTCTCAATCAATTTTCTTTTATTAACAATGATGCGGGCACCGTCCATTCACACATACATACATAAGTTCCATCTGAATTGCAATTGCAACATTTTTCGTCTATTCCATGTTTGCTTATCACTCCCCCTTTTCCCGATCTGCGATCCCTGAACCCAAAGACGCACCCGGGTCATTGACTCTATTTAGTTTGGAACTCGCGACTCTCAACTCGCTATGCGTTAGTTTACGCATATCTCTACAGTCATTTATCGCTAAATAGCATAATATTTTTAGCTTAAAGTTTATTCTTACTGAATTTAAGAAATTTTAATTACATTTCTTTAGTGACTTCGATAATTTCAGATTTTTTTTCATGGAATGCCAAATTCTTTTTGAATTTGCCAAACAATTATAACCTTTGTACTAGTTTTGATATCAAATTTCGTACTTTAACTAAATAATTCAGTTTCATTTCGATTCATTTAAGTATTGTAAAAGTTCCTAGCTAGAATTGATCTATAGCTAAATATGATCTTTGAAAATTTCAAATATTTTTAAGGACTGTAAAAATTCCTTTTTTAAATGACGGTTGATCCAAGCAAAAATATTCTTTATCGTGGTTCTAAAACCAGATTTGGTAATTTAGTTAAGTAGCTTAGTTTCATTTCCCATTAAAGCATCCATAATATGATTACATACATCTACTTAGTTAATTAAGGAATTATCTTCTATCTAGCTATTTCTGTTAAATTCTTCTCCCCGTTGTCTATCGAGTGACTACTGTAGCTAGTAGTATATAAACTGCAGCGGGGTCGTGACCACAAAAACTCATAGTTCTCTCACCCCCACACACTACGCCGCGAATAAAAATATAGCTTTTTTTCCGCCATGCCGAAATTCCGGAAGCAAAGCCATAAAACTGCATGCGTACGTATAGTGTGTGTGATGTGTGTGTGTGTGTGAGTTGTGGGTGTGCTATTATCGTACTCCCAAGACTCGTACAATTAACCAAAAGCAGATGTATGCACAGTATATACGTATTCCCAAGGGTAGACAATACTATAGAACCTGCATCATTCTGTTGCATGCTGCGTTTTCGGCGATCGCTGATTATTATTATTTACCGAAACGCAGGATTCGCGGCGTTCCCACAGTGCCAGCACAATGGGGCAACTGGGCATATAAAGCGCACATAAATTTATATCAAAATCATAGATCGCTGAATCGAAGCAGGATGCCTCGAAAAGTCACAGGCTAAGAACAATGTGGCTAAGAACAACAATTCTTGGCCAGAAATCGCTTAAGGTTAACACATCGCCAAACAATGGTCGAAATGAAAAGATAGCGAGAAAAAGAGAGGGGTTGGGGGGAAAGCAGAAGAAGGCAAGTGTCGCGGTATCACAGCGAGGGTAGCTATAAAATAGTAAAACCAGTTTTCATTTAATGCGAGGACAGCCTGTACCTGTCAGCCCGTTCGTCCGTTCGTCCGTCTGTCCGTATGTCTGTTCGCTTGTTGCACTATAGCGAGCCCTGCTTAATTTGGGGTTAGAACACCACACTGATCTGCGTTATCTATGGATGCTGAGTCAGCGCCAGCGTCTGCAATTCCCTCATCAAAACAGCGTTGCAAGATCGCGCAATGGAAAATGGGAAATTGGAAAATGGAAATGCAGGTGCGGACTCAGAAGTCACATACTCAAAGCCAACAAAAGGGACAAGGCACAAAGTCAAAGTCGAAAAGAATAACACTGGCCAAAAAGGGACGAAAAGAAAACACACTCACACACACACACACACACGCACAACAAAAGGACTACCTTTAGGGGCAACATGCAAGTGCACATTTTCATTTTCGTCTATAAAATTTATTCGCATTAATCGCCGTCAGAGATAAAAAATTAACGAAACTAAAAAAAAGAAAAGATCTGTATAGACTGTAGACGGATCAGGGTCAGGGTCATAGTTGTAGGATATCGAGGGTCAAGGGACGTGAGACGTGGGACATGGGACGTGGAACGTTTGCAGACACTTCTGGCCAGGGGTCGGCATGATAAGGCAACAATTGACACCTTCCACTGGCAAAGAAGAAGCAGCAGAAGAAGCGACTCTCTCAACTGTTGAGTGTCTTTTTCTTCCTCTTCTTCTTCTAACTGCTACCTGCAGCGTTACGTTCTTCGCATTTCTGATTGCCATTAGGCTCAAACTGTGCAAGTGTGTGTGAGTGTGTATTTGTGTTAAAGAGCAACGAATTTGCAGCGACTGTACATAGTATAGGTTTAGAGTGCACTTGTCGTGTAAATATCTCCATATAAGTTATGAGAAATCTTAACTGGGCCTAAAAAGAACACTACTTAGTAGACTAAATTTAATCTTGATAATTTAAATATATTTTATAGAGTTAGTAGTAATACAGATTGATTTCTTGGCGTATATTTAGCAGGATAAGCTAAGAGAAATCTGAACTAGACATGGTAGGAACGATTGTTAGTAGTCTACTTTAAAATATTTTTAAAAAATTATGTAGTAGTTGGACTTAAATATATAGATTTCTAGGGGTGTTGTTAGTAGGTTTGTAGGGTTTTTATTTCATTTTAAATAGCATTTAATTGTTCATGATTTTTTTGATTTCTAGATATGAAAATAAATAAAAAAATGTTTGACTTGTATTTGGTATATCTAAAGGAGTTAGTTATGAAATACCTTACTAGACAAAACAGTTCTTAGTAGACTAAAGTTTACTGTTAAATATTTTAATTAATTATGTAATATATAGTAGGAGTGTTCAACTAAAAAAGTTGATTGCTTTCTAGCGATATTTTTAGAAGGATCATAAGGTTTTTATTTCAATTTTAATAGCATAAAATTAATAATGATTTGACAGTAGGATATTAATTTATTTGGAATTACCAATAATTAGGCAAGATATCAACTATTGGGAATACATTTGGAATACTCAAAATACCTTTATTATTAACCGCAGACTTTTTCCTGCCAATTGCCTTTCCACATTCCTCTAGACTATTGCAGTTTGTTCTGGCTAAGGCGAAAGCAATTTATGTTACTGACTCAATCATCGCTTGCTTACCAATATTTACAGTTTGTAATACTTTGTAACTATTATTTGTATTAATAAATTATATATTTACTTTATATATTTCAGATAAGCTTTGATAGTTACGTTAATGAGCTGTTATTGCCGCCAGTTGCTGCATATAGCGAAACTCATTATTTTGGGCCTGTTTAAAGATACCAAAAATTTCTGTGCTTTCACTCTTGGGATGTGGGTCAGAACGGGACGTGGCATGCTGGCATGGGATGCCGCATTAGCAGGGGGAGGAGGGTGGTGCAAGCACTAGCAAAGTGGAATGAAGCGTATGCGTGTGTAATTAAGTGTCGCAAAAAGACGCAAAGAGAAGAGACGATGATGATGATGATGTACTGGGCGCTTTACATGTGAAGGTAATCGGAGTCGGAAGCTCGGACGGACAAACGGACGGGGGTATCTAAGTAAGTGTGTGTGTATAGGTAAATAGGAAAAGCATGTTGTTGTACAGGATACATATAATATGTGGAGAAGTGGGTTTTCCAGCCTGTAGGAGGGTGATAAAAATGTTGATGTAAATTGCAAAAAACAGTTTTTATGTCCCATTGCCGCTGTCGCAAGCGATGGAAGCGGGGGACAAAGCACAAAGGACACGGCCTGCGTGTGAAGTGGTGCAAAATATATACATACTACATATATATTAGACAAGGGCGGTTGGAGCTGGAAAAAATGTGGCTTCCTAAGAAGCGGCACAGAGGCGAAGGATACGAGCAGAGGAGGAGAACTTTTCGATTGGTGGTTGCTGCTGGCGCTTTGAAGTGTCTCATTGTTAGTCTAGTTTTTCCAAAATCTATTTATAATGCACATCCACAGCCACGTTACACAACACTACAGGGCCTGAGCAACTCTGCAGAGCAGTAGTTATCGGCCCAACTGTCAATTGTGACTTTTTGCGAGAGTTTCGTAGGCAACAAAAAAAAATAATTCAATGGATAGAAATCATTTTGAGAGTCAGAGCATTTGGAAAGATTTCTGTTTGCTGCAGCTGTATCTAACGAATCAAGTTTCCAGAAACCCTTGGAAATGGTGAGTCAGATGCAGTTGCTCCCCACTATGAATTGAATTGAATTAAACTTGTCCCCACCAACCCACCAACCCCCCAACCGCACCAAATCCCACCATTACCACATCAACCCGGAAAAGGCACTCATGATCAAACTTAAGCTACCGAATCGTGTACAACCGGAGGTCTTGCCACCGCCTGGCATGTGTGGCAGCCACACCAACAAGTTGCACTATATGAAAAAGCATCTGCTCGATGTGTTGCCCACCAAACCATTTGCCCTTGACTTTATGCAACCGGTGGACACGGAGGCACTGCAGGTGCCCACCTACTACACCATCATACAGCGACCCATGGACGTGGGCACCATTTGCAAGCGGGTGCAGAATCGTTTCTATCACAGTGTGGATGAGCTCATCATGGATTTCCGACTGGTGATAAGCAACTGTTACACATTCAATCGGCCCCTGACTACCGTCTACCGCAATGGCCAGAAGCTGGAACAGTTCTTTCTCAAGATACTCGCTCAGATGCCCCATGAAGAGGAGGTGTCCTGCTACAAAGATCCCCGTGCACCGAGTAGTCCGCCCGAAAAGGAAAAGGTCTCCGCCGTTGTCGAGCAGCAGTGTCGCGAGGATCTGAAGAAGCTACAGAACGATTATGTGGATCGAGTGGATGGAGAGCTGCGGGATTTCTTCAAGGACAAGTGGATTGTGCTGTCCAAGAAGCTGAGCAAGCATCAGTTCAAGACACTCGAGGATTTCCACATGCACGTCGATGGCATCTTTCTGCAGTACCAGCAACAGGCCAAGCGCATCTATGAGAATACCTTTTACGTATCCCTGGACAATGTCAGCTATCAACCGATCAACAGGGAATTGAATGAACTGCTCTACGAGGCCAAAAAGGCTGAGGGCAGCCTGAGGGAGCCCTACAACGGCCAGACCAGATGGCAGGACACACTGCTGAATGGACTTCATGCCGCAATCGATCGACTGCAGACCAAACTATATGCATGCCACATAAGCACCAAGGAGAAATACAACAGCGAAGGCATTATAAAGAAACAGAAGACGCATACAAAGGTCAAGGTCGAGTCCACGCAGCAGCGAAATCCACAGTTGGTTGACTCATCCGATAGCAAGGACACGGACATGGAGAATTTCACCGAAGTGGAACGTCGTGCTCTGCAGAAACAATTTGTAATGCTTCCCCTCAACTCCAAGATCGAAATAATGCAGATTATTGCACAGACCGAAGATATAAATACCGATAACTGTGAACTCCAATGGTTCGACATCAAGAACTTTGGCGCCGACACGCTGCACATGATGAAGAAGGCAATGCATCCGCATACCAAGCTCAATCTACGCAACATGAACACCGCCGAAAAGGAGGATCTGCAACGTAGTCTTGAGAACCGATTGCGTAATATCAATCTACTGCTAAATGACAGTCGCAGTCGCAAGTATGCACAGAGCACGCGTGTACGTGCCAAGGTGCCGGCAAAACGGCGATCCGGTGCTGGCAGGAAGTGTGGTGGGCAGTCAAAGGATGCCCAGGGAGCCAACTCCAAGCAGGGTATGGGGGACAATAGCAGCAGCAGCAGTGATTCTACTGAATCCTCCTCCAGCAGTGACGACAGCGAATCGAGCAGTGATTCCTCAAGCGATGACAGTGATGCTGATGAAGCTGATGATGACAATGCCATGAATTCAAACTAAACACAATTTGCAATTTGCATATATGCATTAAATGATTAAATATGAAAAGTAAGAGATACCTTCGCATAGCTTAGCATGTCAAGCGAAAAGGAAAACCTCTGCAGCTATTTGCAGTGTCTTTGCAGCGAGTCACGTACAGCGAATTTTTATGCATTTTCCATCAAACATAACAACAAATTATGCAAATTATGTCAAAGTAGTTTCTCACGCTGTTGAAGCAGCGTCTTCTCCATGTGTACCTGACACCGCAGAGGAAATTAGAGCGTTGCCAAAAAGATCAGGCAAAGATCAGTTTTGGGTTTTTCATTAAACTGCCAAATTTGCATAATTTCACAACATTTTCACTTGGCAAATAAAAGGGTTCCAAAGAGTGAGCGAGAGAGAGAGAGAGAGAGAGAGAGAGATATGTTAGTGAGATCAGTTGTGCATCTAATTTGCATAAGGAGCGCACAACTTGCGAAAACCTTTAAGCGAAAGTGAAAATAGGTTCCAAAAGGAAAATGTGCAAAGGAAATGCGCCAGATAGAAGACTCGATGCGAACCGAAAGACACACATGTAGACAATCGCCCAACAGGGGTTAATTATGCGCACAGTGGACGGCGCCAGAGTGAGAGGTAGACAGAGAGAGAGAGAGAGAGCACAGCATGTCCTGCTGCTGCTGGCAGGGGGTTGGTTGAACAGGGACAACAACATTAACTCATTTGCATAACAGCGACAGGCAAAAAGAGCTATAAAGGAAAATAGGAAAATCGGAAACTGAAACTGAAAATGGGAATGTGCAATGTGTGTGTGGCTGTGATGTGCCTGCAATTTATTTCCTTGTTTAGATTTTTTGGCCAGGCAAAATTATGTAAATTATGCATGCAAAAACATTGAGAAAAACTTTCTCACGCTCAACTCCTTGAGCAGCAAACTCTTTCGCTCTCTCTCTCTCTCTGTCTCTCTATCCCTATCTCATCCTGATATTGCTCACTTTTCGGGTTAGGAATGCTACAGCCTGCAGTCGGTTTGTTTGGTTTGCTGCGCACCAGGCAACAAATCAATTTTGATCGATATTCAATTCAGCTCTCGATTGATTTCATCAATTTGCATATTGGCGCAACCTTAGACCTCTTACGGGGCAAATCCTTGCCGTAGTTTTGCTTAAGACGTGCCTTAAAATTATGCAAATTTTTGTGTTTTGTATTTTTGGATTTTTGCTTGTGCAATCCATTTGCAGCGAAAGTAATGTGACATTTGTAATTATTGTATGCTAATTTTGATTAAGTAAGAATTGTGTAATGAAATTGCTATTTTTTTGACAAACTTTTTAAAACAGCTGCGTTGTAGGTTTAGTGTAGGTAACTAAGTAAGTGTTAGAGCTTGTTCAGGCTAATAATTTTGCAATCAAAGTTTGTAAAATATTGTTCTAGAAGCTTAGAACATAACTAGCGGATCGTCTTAGTTGGATTAGTAATAGTTCAGCTGGAATTATACGACAAATCAATCAGTTTGAAAGAGTTAAAGCTACTCAATCGCATATCAGCGGTTTAAGTAAAGTGTAAAATATTTAAATTTGTCTATTAAGTTGAGTAAGGAATACTTAATGAGCTGCTTATTGAACCAACTTAGGCGAATCTTCAACTCTCACTCGGTTAAATATTAGAAAAAGTTATGCTAGGTTCACACTGCATCATAGAATATCTCCATTAAGACTCAGCCTAAAGCTAAGCTGCTTCTTAAGCAACATATCCGCATAAGTTCTTCTCATATCATAATTTAGCACCTTATCTTAAAGTTGAAACAACACTTTAGCTACTTAAGAGCGACACTGCGACACTGAAATGCAACACAGTGTGAACCCAGCATAAATAACTTGTTAAGAACTTCAAAACCTCCTAAATTCTCTTAAAGTCAGCCACAGATTCGCCATTTTTTTTGTTGGGCATACAAGTTTTGGCACAGCTCCTCCCAGATCTGCCAACTGCCACCACCAGCAGCAAGAGTAGGGTGCAAATTGCAACCCCGTGCCACACAGTTGGCCACAAAGTTGCGAAATCGCCAATGCGATTTGCCAAATACACGAATCGAACAGACATCGGTGCAAATAAAATTGCAATTGCCAACCAATGCGAAACAGGAAGAGCGAAACACAGGGAGTGAAATGGGAAATGGGAAACAGGAAACAGCACTAGGAACAGGAATTGCGAGTGCAGGGAATGGGAATGGGAAATAGCAACCACCATTGTGTCCACCACCCAAGCGAATTCAAAATATGAACTTTGATGTTGTGTTGCTGTTGCTTGCCACTGTTTTGGGCAAAACCATAAAAAAATCCGCAAAACGAGGGTTGTGCCTCGTAAAGTACTTATCGAAACACCCCAAACAACCATATATATGTATCTATATGCAGCAGATACTACTTGGCTGGCCTACCCTCTCACCGGTCTCTTTCTGCACCGCATTGCGCCCTTCTTGCCTCACCTAGTTCGCAGACATTATTGCTCGTTAAATGTGGAGTGCGTCACGTGTGGCATGTAGTTTAATTTATATATATTTTTTCGAGTTCCTTTCATTTTCTGTATTTCGTAATTTTGCAGCGACAGCATGCAAATTTTTTTGAAATTTTCCCTATCGACCTGCCGAGGGTTGAAGCAAAAAGCTAAGCTGCAACAGCAGCAGTCGACCACCCTGAGGCGGCAGCAGCAGGCTCAAAGGCTGCACCTTTTTTTGTGGCATGGAGTGCGTTGCCAAAAAAAAAAAAACAGTAAGCAAGTGTGCTACAATCGGGATGCTCGACTGTTGTAAGCACAGTTTCTAAAGCAACAAGGTATTATGGAACTAATGGGCTTATAAACTGAACTTCATAAAACTTTTAGTATATGTTCCAATATAAAATAAGAGTTCTGAGACCGATTTTTAAAGCTTTTCAAATAGCTTAGAATTACTTTCGATTTAAGCTTTTTTGTTAAGTTTTATTACTGTGTGCCAAAATTGTAGAGCCTGCTTGATTTTCGTGCCTAAAATAGGAGCGTTGTCCACAAATTTGTTGACTCTAGCTCTTAGAGTATCTGAGATTTAGCTAAAAATTTATGGAAACAGACAGTTTTTCTCTGACATTGTGAAAACGTCACGTTATTTTGTCAAGAAACTTTTATTTTTCATGTTTGAAATCTTAAAAATTTTGAATATAATGCATATTAAGATACTGCTGGGTTTATTGAATAGTTAACATAAAATTTCCTATATATTTTCGTAAAATTTTACAAAACTTTCATTGTAAAATTGCTATCAACATTGATTTGCTTATACAAGATCTAATAGTACAAAACTTTCATTCTAAAATAAACATTTTTTAATGATCAGCTTCCACTAGATCTTTTGGTCTCTGAGCCTCAGTTTTGCCACACAAACATACCCCTTTGCTGCACTTGGGCAGCTGGGCTAAAAGGCCAAAACAAAAAAAAAAGAGGCGTCAAGCAAATATCAGCAAGATACACGCAAGTTTTCCGCATTTCACGCTTTTCCCTGCTGGAGTTTCTTGCAGTGCACTTGTGGCATATGTGGCACAAACACAATGCGCCTATCTAGGGTCGCGGGTCTCATATTTGGCATAAATTAGACGCTATAGTTGGCCATCCAGACAATCTTGAGGACAAGGGATAGTTTTCGGTTTCGCTTAGGTTTTTTTTTTTTTGGGTTTTTTTTGTTATTTTTTTTGTAACGCAACAGCGACAGTGACACCAGCATAAACAACAATAATAGAAGATGTCGGTGGATGGTGGATGGTGGTAGGGGAGGGGGAAAGAGAAACAAAAAACTCGCGCACTCGTCGCGCTTCACACGCGCAAGGATCTGCGGAGTGTAGATAGTAAAAAAGGATCCTATTACAAAAGATAGCTGCCAGTTTTTGACTTGAAATATGTTTGAAATTGTCGCATTTTAGTGTGCTCTGTTCTCTGTTCTATGTTCTCTATTTCTCTATTCTTTCTCTGTGTTGTGTGCTATTCTTTTGCTATTGTCTTATGCTGCTCTTTATGCTGTTTTTGCTGCGTGTGTCAGTCGTTTGCTGCTTTTGTCTGGTTGCTCTCAAGGCTCGAGACTCGGACGCTGTGTCCCCATAACACTGTCTCGCTCGCACTCGCACTCGCTGTAGCGTTTCACTTTCATTTGAGTTGCCTTTGATTTGCAGGATCTGGTTGCTGGACCTAAACGTGTGTCAGCCTTGGCCATTGTTATGACTTGTTGACCTTTTGTGGCTAAATTAGACACAGGCAATAAGACATAAAGTGTATGTGCTTGTGTGTGTGTGTCTGTATGTGTATTGTTGGCAATTATGCAATTGCTTTGTAATTTGAATGCCACTCACAGCCTAACAACGTGCCACATGGGCAACACAACGAGCACAAACTTTATTTAATGTTGGCGTAGGGCCGCCATCACGGCCCCGTCATGCCACCACATGCGGCATGGAGCAGCCATAAAACGCATACAACATACATGCATTAACTTGCATACATTTGTGTCTGTTTGCTCTTTTACCAATTGCCCTTCCATTGCAAAGATGGCGTCGCGCGATCAACTCAACGCCAGAGAGCGCTGCGCCCACGTACAGAGCGGGAGCTCACGCGCGCGCTCTCTTTTACTCACTCACTCGCTCTCGCTCTCTCTCTCTCTTTGGTGCAGCCCAACATTGGCATTTTCTTATACTTTTACACAATTTGTTTTCGTTCTTCGTTTTGTTGACATTTCTCGAAATGTATTATCTGCTGTTGCTTTTGCTGCCGCTGCCGCTGCCTCTGCTGCTGTTGTTGTTCTTGTTGTATTTGCTTGCTTGATTGGCGGCCACGTCTGTTTTCTGCTTCTCTTTCGGTGCGTGTGTTTGTATGTATGTGACTGCACATTGCACTCAAATCGCCGTTTTCGCCGTCAAAATTTCTAACGTAACGTCGTCTCCTCTTTGCGCTGCGTTTGCTGCACTCAATTGCGTGGTTAATGCTAATTATTTGTTATTCTACAGTCGCAGCAATGTTTGTGTTTGCTGCATTTCCCAAAAAAATAGAAAAACAGATAAAAACACATTTTTGAAAGACACGCACACAAGCACCGAAGACCGAAACGTGCAATTGCTGGCGATTTCCGGCTCTGCAAGCACACATTATCATCCAAAAACAGCAACAACAACAACTATTTGACGACTGTACCACAAGTACAGCAGACGCAGAAATACAGTAGAAATAAAGGAAACCATTTAATTAAATTTTAAAATTTGAAATTTATTCAATTAAAAGGCTTGTAATTGCAATTGAAGGTAGTGTGTTATACCAATTGAATGTCTGTATGCCAGTTTCAGTGTCAGCTGTGCTACAGTTACAGCTACTCAGAGCGTTAGTTAAAGAGAGCAGGCAGCAGGCAATTTAAGCATAATTAAGAGCATTGTTACTGCAGCAGTGCAAAGGCAAAGGAAGAAAGAGAGTGAGAGCGTGTGCAAAGTTAAGAGCATGCAAATTGATTGCTTACAATTGCCAATGATGATGACATTGATCAAATGTCACATAATTATTAATGAGAATGTGTGTGTGTGTGTTTGAGTGCGTGTGTGTGGCACTCAAATTGTAATTAATGAGCTGCAATATTTATTCAATAGCAGAGACACACTGTCGTCTGTCGTTTGAGGCCGCTCTTAAGGCTGCCTTAATAGCCGCTGCCACTCAAGAAGAATGCATTGATGCTGCTGCTTCTTCTTGGTTAATAACTGAAGAGTCGCCGTTGTTATTGTTGTTTAGGAATCTTCTATGCACACTACACTCACACATACATTTTGAACAATGCAAGACAATTTTTCGGCCACTTGTCAAAATAATTTGCGCCTGTTGATCAAGCGGACACTTGGCCCAAAAGCAGAAGAAGAATCTCCACACACACACATACATATACAAACACGTATACGTTGCTTCTTGACCAAACAGTGAGCAGTTGTTGCTGTTGTTGTTGCATTACCTGCCGTGCAATTGTTGACTTAGTTGTTTGGCAGATGAGAATGAAAAATGTGTGAAAATTTCTTAAGCAAACTGTGTGCTGTGAGAAATGCAAGTGTGTTGGGTTAGGGGTGGAGAGAGGGGGTAAATAGTTACACAGGTAGCAGCCACCAACGCAAAGTAAGCTGCACTTATGTGCATACCCTGTATATGTATAAGCTTTGCTAAAGGTGTAGATTAATGCGATTAGACAGCGCGTACACTTGTCGCCATAAAATTACACAAAACGATCAGTGCAATCAATAGTTCAATAACCCAAAATTCAATACAACAATAGCAAAACAATGGGAAACCAAAAGAATGACGAGAAATTGTGGCACACACAAAAAGGATAAACGTTGCACGAACAGGGAGACAGAGTGAGGAAAAAACCAAAGCGAATGCACAAATTGATTGCTGCTGTTGCTGCTGCTGTTGCAGGGGCGGAGGAGTATGATTAAGGATAAAGGTAAGGGTAAGGAGCAACAGGATACACACACGCACACGCATACACATCTGTGTAGATATGCGGGACGCGTCTCGGCAAAAAAAAAAAATAGAATAGAAGAAAAACCCTGGGAAAAGTTAACTTATTGATTTGAAGTAAAAAGAATCACATTGAAAAAGTCACACGATTTTCAAAAAAAATATGTTAGGGAACATGTTGCAAGTCAGTGCACAACAGCAGCAGCTGAAATGCAGCAGGTTGCATTAAATTGGATAAACAAGGGGAAACGCATAATAGCGATATAGAAATGGAATGGGGGCCAATCGGCATTGTATCTATAGTGCTATGCTTGCGGTTTCTCTCACGATTTAGCTTTACGGCGAACGTATAAGATCCCTAAGCCAAGACAAGAACCGCGCTGTTATTACAAAACAAAAGCACGCTAAAATAAAAGCTAATCGTCAGCAAAGCTGTTAACAGGTTTTTTTTTGGCAAACGTGCCTAGAATCAGCAAAGCCAATTCTATAGAATTGTTTACGCCTAAAATGTACAACAACATAAAAGTGTAAAGACGATTAACACATAATATGATAAATATATTTATGTGAAACGTTTTTGCACACAGTAACTAATTAGTTGACTAATGAACGAACTACTTTACTGATCATCGCACAAAACCTAAACATAAGTAATAAAACTCTAAGCATATAACCTTTCTAACCTGCAGTATACAATTAGTAAGCTTAGCTTCTGCTAAACACGATCAAATAAATCTACACGCACTCCAGAAAGCTCTTTTTAGCGTCTCTTGGTCGCTGACCACGTGTCTCTGCCAATTTGCTTAATCAACACACACATGCCATGCCACATAGAGTAAATAGTAACGTATAGTAAATAGAAAGAACGACGCCCAAAGAGATAGCATAGTAGAATACAGTTCCCTCTCTTCTCTTCTCAGTTCAGTTGAGTTCAGCAGTTGTTTTTGCGCGAAAATGGCGACTTATCTGTGCCAAAAATAAGCAAACGCAAGCGAAGCACATAGCGTGCAGCTTTCGGCTCGCAAATACTGCTGATTGGTCGGCTGGCAAATTCGCGAGTGACAAGCCGAATCGCAATTTTGCATTAAAAAGCTTCGGCAAGCGTCGGCAATGTTCGGCGCCGTCGTAGCGAAGCGGCTACCCAGACTGTTAGAAAGACAGACACACAGAGAGAGAGTGAGAGAGTTGTTATACCCTTTAAGCTGACATTAATAGGCGCTGCACAGCAGTCAAATATGTTTTGCAAATTATTAATTAACCTTAATTAAGCAAGCAAAAGCTGTATGGTAAATTAAGGCACAACAATTATATAAAGTGGAATAAAAATGAGCTTAGTTGAATGTAAATGTAGTCTTAATTGTTGGGTTAGTAATAATTTTCTATACTTACAGGGTAGCTGCTAGCTGCGTTTGCTGCTATTGTTATTGTTTTCGACATGTTTTTTTGCGTTGTTTTTTTTTTTTTGCCGGCATTTTGCTCTTGAATTTTGTTTTCGCAGTATTTCAAGTTCAAGTTTAGGGACGGCTCTCTGACGCGCCCGCTGTGTATTTTGTTGTTGTTCATTTTGGTTAACGGGCTTTCTGTTCTAGCACATACAGACAGACGCGTGTTGTACATATATACATATGTATATAGAAAACACGCCTCTGACATAACTTGTTGCTCTTGTGTCTTTAGAAATTAGCTAGGTATTTTTTTTATACGATCTGCCAAAACGGCAAATTGGCCTCGATTCAAATTATTTACAAATTTGTAGCTTAACAATTACATTTACATGTGTGTCATTGATAAGCCAGAAAAAACAAAACACAACAACAAAAATATATATAAGACCTTCCGTATTTACATATAAATATTTCCAACAAATACTCACGCACACACACACACGCACTTACTGTGGCCCTGGCACAGCCGCTAGCAAAACAACAAAATTAATGAAATTTGTTTTCGTTGTAAGCAACAAAACACACACACATACACTTACATTTTGACAATTTATTATTCTTTTTTTTTTTGCCAGTAACAAACATTTTGTGGCTGCGTCTGCGTCTGTTTTTTTATTTTTCGCTGTAAACAAAAATTGTGTAATAATTAAGTGACCCTGAAAAGTTCTGAAAGCTAAACAAGTCTTCGTTTTTTCTATTTGGTTTTACACACTTACTTACTTAGTTGTTGTTGTTTGGTTGTTTTTGTTATGTGCAAAATACTTTTGCCTGCCTAGCATCGAAGAGAGATAGAGAGAGAGACTGTGCTTGCTGCCCTCTCTCACTCGTTCTCTGTCCTCTCTTTGGGCAAAGGGCCGCCTAGAGCTTTTGTGTTCCCCCCACCACTGCCCACACATACATAAACTTGTAGTTGTTGTAATGTAAAAATTGTTGTTTTTATTCCCGTCGTTTTTATGCGTTGTTATTTTGCTCAATTCCATGAGTCAGTAGCTATGTATATAAGTTTGTATATATGTACATAAGCAACTAGTATATAACATACATACACACATACAAAAAAAAAGAGCTTTTGTCGTCTCTGCGTCGCTTTTCGCAGAATTTGAAATCCAGAAACAGCGACAGAATCAGTCTGCAAACCGGCAAGCATACACTACGATCCCCGACTATATACTAGAGACTATATATGTATATACTAGCGCCAAAACTTTGCTAACTGTTTGAGAACCAAAATTAACTAAATAAAATGTTAAACTAAAAAGAAAAGTACTCAAGATTTATAGCAAAAGCTTGTAAGCTGCTAAATTCTACGCGTTCGCTTCGAAATGTGGCACTGTACGATGTTCTTTTCTAGCCATTTTGCATAATGGCCGAAACGCGTGCAGATCTTTCGGCCAAAAACCTCGCGAGTTTGTGCAAAATTTACATTTGTGTGTGTGACACGTGGATTAAAAAAAACAAGAAAAGTTTCATTAAATTTGTGAAAAGTATTTGGCAAAAATGCGCAAACTGAAAGTTAAACACATACAAAGTGAAGCATATAAAGAAACATGTAAATGCCGCACTCCATACAGTTTGGATTGAACGCAGCAACTACATACATATTTACAAGCGGAAGCAAGGTAAGTTAGTATGTATGTGTAGATAGTATCTGTGTGACAATTCCTCCACCGGGAAAATGCACATTTGTGCTCGACTTGTAATTTCCTGCAAACTCAAATTCGAAATTCAAAATTCAAATTGCTAAAAATAAAATGCTGGGAATATATATTTTTTTTTTTTGGTGAAAATACATGAAAAACGCACCCCATGCGCCGCTCCGCTGCCGCTCTGTTTCTCAGTTTAGTCTGTACTTTTAGTTTTTCACATTTTCCACATGTGCAGCAAACTGCAACAACAACAACAACAATAACTACATACATACTACACATATACTGCAACACTCGAGTGGCGTTGGCGGCACAAATGGCCAAGGGCCGAGGGGTGGGGGTACAATGGCAATGCCAGTCGCCGGCGTGGGCGCTATTTTTAGAAAGTGCATATGTATGTGTGTGCGTGTGTGTGTGTGCTCGAGGGCAGCAAATGCAGGCGAAATTAACGCGCTCATTCCAAACAAAATGGCCGCCAAATGCAAAGTCAAAGTTGTTGGCGCAGTCGCACTCGCAGTCGCGCAGTCAACGCTAACGTCACCAGCCAGTTTGCTGTCGCTCGTTTGCAATGCCTTCGCGACTGTCCCCCCCACCGTTCACTGCTCCCCCCGCCGCTCTACATACATGCACATGCATTTGTTGCTTGCTTGCTGTTGCTGCTCTGCCTCTACGCATCTCTCTCACTCCCTCACTCACGCATTCGCTCACTCACTCTCTTGCTGTGTTTGCTTTCGCCTAATTTTTCGTACGTTTTTTATATGAAATTCTCGTCAAATGTTGCCTTTTGCTATCTGTGTGTATCTTTGTATCTGTATGTTTAGTATCTACATTTCATACACTGCTACAAAAAAGGGCTTTGAATACAAGTAGTTTGTCTTTAAAATATCAATTTTTGATGCTTCAAAATGCTTGGAACAGATAAAATTTTTTAGAAAAAAAATATTTAGGATAAACAAGATTGTTTCAAGTTAGCTGAAAATCTTAATAAAAGATATAAAAGCTCTTAACTTTTTGATGCGAAACTTGTTAAAAATAAGTCCGTTTTTATCTTAAAAAAGTATATTATGTATTTTAAATCTAAAAATATAAATTCTTAAAATAAGATAACATTTTTGCTGTTTTACAAACATTTTTCCATGAAATAATTCACTTTATAGTGGAATATATTATAATATTGTTCTATTAACTGAGCAAAATATGACAATCTCAATCTTTAAAGGCATTTTTATATACTTTTAGCTGAACTATTTAGCTATTATGACTTGAATTATTGCAATGATTTGAGTGGTGGTAGTGGTGGTAGATCCACTAGAACCACTAAAACCACTAGAACCACTACCACCACTAGAACCACATTCGAAATTTCAAAACTTTAATCATTTTGGTCTTTAAAATATTTTAAAAAGAAAAAACCCAAAATTACAGCTGTGTATTCTTGATTTAAGAACATTTTAATTTTTTGAACAGTGTATTTACATATGTGTGCACGCGTTGCTTGCGTTGCTGGCGTTGCCGCTGTTCGCGTTGCAAAAGTGCAATGACCCATGCGTAGCGCAAAAGAGCGCCCCTCTCTCTCTCTGCCCTCGCGCTGCCTGCCCGCTTTCCGCTGCTGCTATACACCGGCCATGCCTCTCTCTCGCTGACGCCAACGCCGCAGCTCTGGTTCTATGCCTACGTGCTATGCTGCTTTCCATACTGAAATACACACGCACACACACAAACAGCTAGACAGATAGATAGATAGACGGACAGACAGACGGACGGACGGGCGGACGGACAGACGCAGAGCCATTGAGTTGCAGCAAATGACGCGCGCGATAAATTTCTAGCGTTTTCAATTCCTTCATTTGACTTGCTGTTGTTGCTTCTCTCTCGCTCTCTCTCTCTCTCGCTCACTCATTTCGTATTTGTTGTCTTGTTGCATTTTTATGAATTTTGTATGTTGCCTGCAGTTTTGTTTGTTTTTTGGCTGTTGCTTTATACAGAAACAGACACAGATACACACACGAACACAGACACATTATAAATAAATATTTGTTAGATATTTCGTATTTTTGCCCTTCCGTCAGACGTATTTTGTGTAAACAATTGTTGGACGTGCCAAGAGCCAAGGGGAATAGGTAGAGGGGGGAAATATAGCTTGATATGCCAGTTGTGCTCACAAGCCTAAATATATATATTTAAACTATATACTATACTATATGTATATATTTGTATCTTATAGTTATTGCAATAAAACACTTTTGACTTGAAATATATAATAGTTCTATAAGTTTTAAGTCAAGTCAAGCTTAAAACATATCATGCAGATATATATTATATATGCAAGAATCTTAAGTATTCAAAAAAAAAGACAGACAAATGTTAAGGTGAAGACTAAAAAACTAAAGAATTGAAAGTTTTTGCTGAATCTAATTAAAAACTGCATCTAAAATTGCTTACACAACATCTTGCTCTATTCAACTCTTTCTCACTCTATCCTATTCTCTCACTTCCTTAACACACTTAATAAATATTATATAATATGTTTTGAAATACCGCTTGCATCCAAATCTAATGCCCCGCTCTTAAGTCTGCCGACATCCATTAGCACCATGTTGCGAAATGAGATTGTCGAGTGCAGTTTATGGCCAATATGCTGTGTGTCCTGATGTTGGCCGGAACGAAAACGTCGTTAACCTGTGCACTGCAGGACCTCCATTGTACGCATTAGCCATGGTATATTGTCCGAACTGTCGGCTTCTGTTTTCTCTGGCCCGAGCCGAGTAGAGAACCTCTGAGAGCCTGTGTAAATAGTCGCTGATTTCTGTTTTTGTCGGAACTGAGCGCTAATTGAACTTAGTATTGGATTATGTTTAGGGAAATTCTAAAGTCGACAAACATCAAAGAAACACACACTGAACAGAAGACGGTACTTGAGAATGAGTTGAGAAATGTGTTTTAACCAGGTAGCAGACGGTAACAGAACTAAAAGGGTTAACACTCGGAAGAGTTTTCTTTTTTTGCATACACGAAATCGGTTTTCTACCTCGTGACAAATGAGGAAGATGCTATGCAGAGTTTCGGCACGACATTGATTGAGCTAATGTCAGTGTGGATGATGATAATGAGTATGATCTGTAGGTAGTGCTTGGCGAATTTCCCCGGAAAAATCGCAGCCTTTCGCTCAATGGTAATGAGCCAGAGCAGACCAAAACACAAAAAAAAAGGGTTAGACATTCAGATACACTGTCATAAAACCGCATACAGCTTCCAGTGAACAAAATTTCGCACTTTTTCGCAAAACCCTTTCATTTATAATGTTGTATATACATCAATAAACACATAAACCTAAAAACCCTTTAACAAAATCACTCATAAACTTTGTGTTTTCGAATTTCTACGAATGTTTTTACTATTTTTGCATCCTACATTTTTCGCCATATGCCGTGGAACAAAGAAAAACCCCCCAAAAACACAAGAACTGATAAAAACACTATCGCGAAAATGTTTTCCGTGGCAAAACAATGCTAGCGATAACTGTGAGTGCATTTCCGGCAAAGTCCACAGGCGATAATCGCCAAAAATTCACCAGATAGCAGCGAACAATGCAATTTTTGAGGTTAGAACAATACGAATTTGGAGGTTATGCACACAACAAACACAAACGGGCCCCAAGGTCGCATCATTGTAATGCAATTAGCTGTGAAGAAGAAGAAAAGAAAGAAACTACCTGCAAAACAGAGGGACTGATGTCTTCATTGAGCTGTTTCTGCGGTTTGGATTATGTGCGGATTTGCAACGCTTAATCTCACATAATGAGCGGTCGCAAATCCGAGCCGCAAAATAACTTCATTACGGAAAGAGCGAGAGTCAAGAAG
Organism: Drosophila tripunctata; assembly: GCA_035047385.1. NCBI lineage: Eukaryota > Metazoa > Arthropoda > Insecta > Diptera > Drosophilidae > Drosophila > Drosophila tripunctata. The sequence goes on from JAWNPS010000288.1 coordinate 1,874,561, forward strand.
TCAGACAAGGATTATCCATTTAGGGAATTTCTACAACTTGATTGACACAGACACATGTGCGGTACAGTTGACCGGACGATTACCGATTACCGATTACCGATTATTGAATCGCCAGCTCTTATCTCACACTGTCACTCTGCCAACAAAATAATACACTCAAAAAACTGCAACGCAACTGCTAGAAAACATGAAAACTGAAACTTTCACTGCAACAACTAAAGAAAATAATAAATGCTGATAAGATTAAAGTGGAGAGACGAACAGAGATAGAGAGAGAGAGAGAGGGAGGGATAGAGGGAGAGACCCTGCATAGCGTAGACACGACCTCATAAACAATAAATACCGCAGATTATATGGCGCAAGTCTTTTGGCTGCAACTTTTCACTTACATTTCCAATTGTGCTGTGTGCTTTCGGTACACACCCTGTGCCAAATGGGTGTTAGCAAATTGTTAAAAAGCTAACTTTAAAGTCAGTTTTGGCAGCTAAAAGCGAGAAAAAGTCTAGTATTTTAACTAAATTTTAAATGATTCTGTAAATAGTGAAGAATAATTGGACTGAGTTTGTATATAAATCATTTAATTAATTTAAAGTATAAAACAAACTAAATTAATCAAAAGAAATCAATTTTTTTTTATTAAATAACTTGAGTAATTAAGATACTCACTTATTTTTAACTAAATATTTAAATAATAATCAAATTTATTCATTAATCCCAGCTCTGAAATCTTCTCCACATTTAAGTTTGGAAATTTCTTCGCTTACCTCTAACATTTATGTAGTTTTAATATTTTATAACTTTTTAAGTTTAAAGGTCTAAAAAAAATAATTGCACATTATTCTAGAATTTTGTATTTTCCATATTTTATTTTGTATAATTTTTAAGAAAATAATATGAAACTTTTTATAAAAGTCTTTGCCCTGTGATTTATTTTGATTTAATTTTGAAGTGCTGCAAAAGATTTTAATGAAACAATCGTTTTTAAAAACATTTTTATGCATTTCTAAAAATCTGAATAATAATATATGTATTTCAATATCAATATTATAACAATGTGTTTTTAATACAGAAGCAACTCTAAAACTGTCTAAACTTAAAATAAAGCCATGCAAAATGTATTTTAAGCTTTCTTTTGCTGTCACTACTTCAACACGGCGCATTTGGCAGTCTAGCCAACTCAACTAGAGCTTTCCTGCTTGCTTGCTTTAATTTTTTTTTATATTATTTATTTGTTGCATTATCAGCGGGTGGCAGCTGGGTGGGGGGAGGTGAATGCACTTGCGAACTAGTTTCGTTAGCCCTCAGATTTGGCTGCTTGTCAGACAGGAAAACAACAGCCAAAAGCACATAAATAATAGCTAAAAAAGAAACATACATACATAGATACATTGAATACACACTTGGATGAATTGGAAATGGAAACTCGAGACTGCCAAAAAAAAAATGCAGTCCAAATGCGGTTGACCTTAATTTCCCGTTCATGATTAATGAATCAACAACAACAACAGCAACAACAACAACAACATTATAAAAAGTCGACCACAAACAGCAAATGCCTGTGGAATAGAGTAGGCGTTGAACCACTGTGCAACAGCCACAGAAAATTAATGATGCTCAATTAAAAAGGCAACACAGATTGCTTTTGGCAGATTCACACAGAGGTACAGGTTAGCTCAAACTAACTAACTAATAGTGAGAGCAATTAAAATTGTTCAATCAAATGCAGCGAATTGCAGCAAACACGTTTGCCATATGCAATTGGCATGCGTGTAAGCGAGACGACAGCAGTTGCAGCCAGTGACTATTGCGGATGCTGGCCGTCTGTGCGTGTGTGCGTGTGAGACGAGTCTGTGATTCGCTACAAAACTGCATGCACACACATACAGAGAGACACTCTCTTTTATACGTATGACAGTTGCATTTAAAATTATTAATTAAAGTTTTTTGCTCACCCTTTTTTTGACCGTTACACAAATGTCAAGGCCAACAGCTGATTTGCATAATTTCTGTAAATCTTGGGTCTTAAGCATATGCAAATTTTGCAAAACGTCCCTTGAAGAAGCAGAAGAAGAAGTAGAAGAAGTGGAAAATGTAATAGAAAAGAAAACTGCATCAATTGCAGCATTCATTGAATATTGATTGCTCTGAAGGTCGCCTGCAAATTTGCATAACTTGGCCGAAATGCCAATAAATTGTGCAGCGCATCTTTGTCTCTCTAACCCTTGCACTTTTTTATGCTTCTTCTTCTTCTTCTTGTTTTTTTTTTTTACCTACTAAACGTTTTATGCTCTTGGCTTGTATAATTAGCAATGGGTTTTGAATAAATTTCAAAGCTGATCAAAATATATGTAACTGAATGTTGAGGCTACCAAAAAAAAAAAAAGGGGTATGGGGGTAACCAGTTTTTTATTATTTTTTTTTTTTTTTACTACTCACATACTGTACGCACTCACACACACACACACGCACAGAGTCGCTTACAACCTGCAGCCAGTTGGGCAATTTGAGCAAGCTACAAAAACAACAACAAAAAATGCAGCCGCTACAGTATTTTTTTTTATATATATACTCCAACATACGCCAAAAAGAGCAAATAAATGTATGTACTCTCTCGCACACTCGCGTATGCACATGGCTCTCTCTTGGGTGCCAATCGCAGCAAGAGCAGCAGCCGCCATATGCAAGACACTCACCCACACAGAGACAAACCGCACAGCGACACAGCGACAGCGCAGCGCAAAAACACACACACACAGCTGTGGACTGCAACTACACAGGCCTAGCGACTGCGACGCTGACAGCGACGTTAGCGCATTTTGCAGAAAGAGATAGCAAGAGGGTTGGACTGACTGTTGGGAGCGTAGCACAGTTTTAGTGACTTTTCCTCTGAGTGCGAGTACGAATGCGAGTTCGAGTTCGAGTTCCCCTCTGAGTGCGTGTGTGTGTGCGTGAAAAATGTGCGCTGTGCTGTCTCGCTCGGGAAATTTTAGTGTGTTGTGTGTTGTGTTTTCAATGACTTGCTGCACACGAGCGCCGTGGCAGTTTTATTCAAGTTTGAGCGCTCGAATCTGCAACAACGTGCCACGCAAAACTGAAACTGAAAATAGCTGAAGAGAAAAACGCAAACCGTTTCGCTGCTTTCGAACAACCAAAAACAACTCAAACTCAAACTTAAAAATTAAGACAACACTTTTGGATAAACTGCAATTTTGTGGATTCTTTCAGTGTCATTTAAACTAAACTACTGTGCGCGCGTGTGTGTGTGTGATTTTTGCATAAATTATTCAACAACAATTAACGTTAAACAATTGTTAATTGCTACGAAACTTAACAACAACAAAAAAAGTTCATTAATTTTAAAACTGCACAATTTTCTAATTGTTAATGTGAACTTGAAAAACAAATGGAAATTCAAGAAAACACAACAAAATACGCTTAAATAAAAAAAAAAACAACAAAAAAAAACAGCAACAAAAAAAAACTAATTAAACTAAAGTGCAATTGATAATTAAAATCAATTGTGCCACAAGCTGCAGCAACAGCATTTTTACTTTGTGGTAAGCTATGCAATTTTCATTTGAATTTTTAAATGTTTTTCTAGTTTTTTTTTTGTTTTTTATTAATTTCATTTCGCCATTAAAAGCCGCGATACGTGTAAAAACTGCTAAAAAAAAAAAAAAAAAAAACAAAAAAAGGGCAGCAAAAACTGGAAAATGCTAAACCGGTTTACCGTTTTCAAATTACCAAACCAAGACCATTCCAAGTGCATTTAGCATTTAGTTTTTGTTGTTTCCAACAACATTTCGCTTATCATATTTTCAATTTGTCGACGCTTTTAGCGCGCACCCAAACAAAATGGCGGCAACGCTGTTAACTGCGCTGTTAAGTTGTGCTGTGTGTGCGGCTAAAGCTCGCAAACTTAAAGCTCGCCGCCGCCGCCAACGATCGTCGCTGAATTCGCCGTATAAGAGTTTCGACGTTTTCGCTGCAGCGAGGCGTCGAACCGTTTGGCATTATGATGATCCTATTATGTGCGTTAATCGTGAGCTGCTGCTGTTGCCGCTGCTGCCGACGCTGCTGCTTGTCTACCTGCTGCTGCGTGCTGCGCTCGCTTACGCAAAAGGCAGCGCAGTCAGCGTTCGTCCTATTGTGTGTGCGTTGATAGGGATCATTGTGATCGCTGCTTGGCAGGTTGCACGTTTTTATTTTTATTTTTTTTGCCCATTATCCATTTAGCTAACAGCACAATGGAAACACACGATTGTGGGGCAGACAATGTCTTGCGCATTTTCCGCATTTTCCGCACTTGAACGACAGACAATGCCGCGCTGCTTTTGTGCGTTGTGTTTGACGTTTTTCCCGGTTTTGTTCTGTTTGTTATTTCGCTTCTTTCTCTCTTTCTCTCTATTGCCATTATCCTGGCAATTTCTTTGCATTTCGTATCACATTCGTACGGCGCAAAGGCGGAGTTGCAGAAGGGGGGGCGTACCTGTTGGTAAGCGATCTATCGCTATGGCATTCAATTTCCAACGAACTGCGCTTATTGGCAACACATGGCATGTTGCACATGTGGCATATGCAGCATATGCTGCACAGTGGTCATAGGGTCAACATATGGTGACCACTTGAGTTGCCAAAAAAATATAAATGATACTTTCAAGTATTCTAAACGAGTTTCTAAATGAAATTCGAGTCAAGCGGGGGAGGGGGAACACACACACTCACACACACACACACACACATACCCTTGTCTGCTACCCCCGCAGAAAAAAAAAAGAAAAACAAGCCAAGAAAATGAATGAAAACTCTGTAAAGCAAAAATTATTGCAAGTTTTTCAGTTTGTCTCTGTGTGTGTGCGTGTGTGTGTGTGGCTTTCCATTTTCCAGCAAAAGAAAAACACCAAAAAAAGGAATGTATAAAAAATATGTAAAGTAAAACGCGCGAAAAGCAGCCGGAAAAATACGCGCACACGTTTTTCCGAGGGATGTTTGCATATTTTTCCCCCATTTTTTGTTCTTATTTTTATATTTTTTGGTATTTCCGCGTATTTGTGTGCCACCCTCCTCCGCCTACTTCGCCTCCTCCCACTACCTCAGCCACACCGCTTTTCATGCCACCCAACCCCTGACAACCGCTCGCTCTCTCTCCCTCACCCCCTCGTTGCCCGATCCTCTCATTCTAAAAGGCGCTTTCACTTTTTTATGGCGCATAAAACGCGGGCAGAGAGCGGGCAGAGTTGGGCATAAATTTAAAAAAAAAAATAAAAAAAGAATACAAAATAAGAAACACACACACACAGAGAGAAAAAGCGAAAAACAACCAAGATTTTCCGCCAAACGGAAAAAAAGTTTTGCAATGAAATGGCTCAGGAAATTTTTGGGGAAAGAGACGCAAGAGAGTGCGTAAAATGAGCGAAAGAGAGAGAGGGAGTGCGAATATGAGGAACCATCCCCCAAAAAATACACAAATATTTTTGCACACCTGAACGAGAGTTGGCTAGGGTAGCGGGGGGCAGTGAGGGGAGTACTGGTATGGGTAGGTGGCAAGGTTTCGCATAATGAGTGCACGTAGGCAGCACATAGAGGTAGGGGTTGCCTTTGGGGGAGGAGGGTGGTAGTGTTGGTTAGCACAGCAATTTTAAAACGCAAATCTGCAAACGTGTTTTGAAAGTTGTAACAATTTGCGCCATTTTTGCAGAACGCTGTCTACTGCCTTTTTTGAAAGTTGCTACTTTTTGTAGCTACTGCCTTTTGGATTCGCTAAAGTCGTGTAGACTAGACTTTTCTACTCTAGCTTTATTAGTCATATTTTTTAAGCACCCTATAGGTCCACTTTCCTTCGTCTTTTTCCTTTCCTTACACTTTTCCTCTTTACTCCTTGCTTTAAGTATTCCTACTCACCCTTTTCTACTCTTATTCCTATACTTCCCAGTCCCTTCCCATATCTCAATGTATGCCTTTACTTTCCTTTCTAATAAACTATTTTTATCCTAGACTCCTATTAGCTTCTATACATCCCTTCTTTCACTCTCCTATTCCACTAGTTCGTCATCTTCCTACTCCCATTTCTATCCCATCTACTGCTTCAACCACAGTCTTCCCTAAAGTACTCCTACGCCTATATCACCATCTACTCCTCTTCAACCTACTTTCTTTAACCACACTTTTATTCCTACTCCACTGTTCCTCTTGAGCCTTCTGCCTTTCTTACCACTATCCGCTGCCTTTATCCCCCCAACTTCCTACCGTTTCCCCACTACCTCCTCTCTTTCGGGAAACTACCTACTCCCCCTCACATATGTTACGTTCCCACTCCCCAGCCCCTTTTGCCAATTCTCCTAGCATATAGCAACCCGTGCCAAAAAAAAAAACGATTTCATATTCGTTTTTTTTTGGCATTTCCAAAAAAATGTGCAAATCTTTAACATTTAACGATTCGTAAAATCTGAAATCGTAACTAATTTGAAAAAAACGTAACGTTTTCTCTGTATATTTTCCGGTATATCGTAGGCAACCGGTGAACCGTAAGCCTTAAGCTGGCGCTCAAGGTCAGGAAGCATCTGTCCTCATATTCGCCGACCCTGTTGAGCGCCGCGTTCACCAGTTTGAACAACGCCTACAACAGCAGCAGCGACACAGCACCGGACGAGGAGCCGGATCAGGAGCAGGATCAGCTGCTGCTCAGACAGCGTCATCACCATCAGCACCAGCGTCATCACAGCAACCATCACAATAATCCAACACATCCCCAGACACATTCCCATTCCCACTCCCACTCCCATCAGCGCAATCATAGCCAGCAATTGAGGCTGGACGCTGAGATGGGCGGTGGCGGAGGTGGACCGACTGGACCAGCAGTGGCCAGTGGCAGCGAGGGTCAAACGTATTGTTTGCGCTGGAACAATCATCAGACGAATCTGGTGCAGATCCTGCACGCCCTCCACGAGGTGGGCAGCTATGTGGACTGCACCCTGGTCGTGGACGATGAACAGTTCAAGGCACATCGCGTGGTGCTGGCCGCCAATTCGCCATACTTTCAAACCATACTGCAGGATGTGGCGCAGGATCAGTGCAGCATCATTCTGCCCGGTGTCAAGGGCTTCGAAATTGCCGCTCTGCTGCAGTACATGTACACGGGCGAGACGACGGTGACCAAGAGTCAGGAGCCGGAAATCCTACGCACCGCCAAGGAGCTGCAGGTCAAAGGACTCTACGACAACCTCATGAAGTTCAATCACAAGGCAGGAATCGAGCCACAAGGACAACAGCAGTTCCAGGGCAGCACACAACAACAAAGAACAGGACATCATCATCATCCGCATCATGGTCAGCATCCCCATTCCCACTCCCATTCCCATTCCCATCATTTGCCCACCTCCAGTTCGGGGGGTAAGGCGCTCAACGGCGGCGGTGGTGCGGACTATTCCTCCTCCGTGATCTCAACGTCTACGCACATTTCACCCAGTGCCGCCATCTCGAGCAGCTGCTCACCCCCACCACCGCCCTCGCCCTCGGCCTTTGGTGGTGCTGCTCAGTACCCCACGCCGTATACCAGCTACTCCGGCTCCAGTGCTGGTCCAGCTATGATGCCAGCTGGCGAGACACCGCTGACTCCCACACACTCCCACACACCGCATGCTGCTGCTGCTGCTGCCGCCGCCGGCGAGCCCGGTCAGTGGCCATTGTCTCCCTCCGCCTCGGCTGCCGCCGCCGCCGCCATGTTGAATTCCGTCTACGAATCAGCTGCAGATATGAATCCTCTGAAGCGCAAGAAACTCTCGGCCATATCGAGCATGTTGCTCAACAGCACACGGGACACGCCCATCTTACGCAATGTGCTGGCTCAAGCCAATCCGGCGGACTCCTCACAGCCGCCCAATGCGCTGCTGCTGCCCGGCGTCAAGCCAGCCAGCGAGAAGACACCCACACATCCTCATTCCCATTCCCATTCACATCCACATCAGCTGCAGCAGCAGCTGGGCAGCGGCAGTGGCAGCGGCAGTGCTGCGGGCGCCGGCAGCCACAGTTTCAATGGCTCCGACTACGGCGGAGACAAGGAACCGCTGTCGCCGCACACGGATCGCTCCTTCGACGAGGAGACGGGCGGTCAGGGCAGCGGCAAGAAGCCGGAGTGGAAGCGCTACAAGCAGTACACCCGCGCGGACATGATGTGCGCCATCCAGTGTGTCCGGGAGGGCATGAGTGCGCTCCAGGCGAGCCGCAAGTTCGGTCTGCCCAGCCGCACGCTGTACGACAAGGTGCGCAAGCTGAACATCACCACCGGACGCGGCACACACCGCACTCCCAAGCGCAGTCCACCTGGAGTCGGAGGCGGCGGCGTTGAATCCTCTGCCGCGTTTCCCTATTCCGCTGCAGCGGCAGCCGCAGCTGCGGCACATAACTATGGGCAGTCGGACGGACTGAAGCACGACTCCAAGGAGCATGGACATCATGGACATGGTCATCAGCATGGACATGGACACGGACATGCTCACGGCATGCCACCAACGATTCCGCACTCCGCAGCCGCTCTGCTGGATCACGCCTTTCTGCAGCAGGCACTGGAGAACCGGGGCGGCGACATTGCCGGACGGGAAGCGCTGCATGCCATGGCCTTGGCAGCGGCTGCCCATGCGGCCGCCAATCGCATGTCCAGCAGTCCGCCGGGCGCCAATGGCGGCCATCACTATGCCGAGCCAGAGGAGGAGGAGGAGGAGGTGGAGAAGCAGCACCACGTGGAGACGCTGATTAAACGCGAGGCCATTGAGGAGGAACGCGATGCGGATGATGAGGATGATCACGATCAGGTGGAGGATTTGTCGCTGCAACGCAAGGAGCGTCCCGAATCGCCCTACTCCCCGCCACCACTGCCTCGAGCCGCTTCCCCGCTGGAAAGTGCCAGCGTCATTATGCACTCCTCCGCCTCGCTGTCCACCGCCAATGGCAAGGAGTCGCATGATATGGAGCAGGATCATGAGGAGCAACAGGAGAGGGAGAGGGAGAGGGAGCCGGAGCAGGCACGTGAGCTAGATGACTACCATGAGGTGGCCTCGCCATCAGCTGCCACGCCGACCTCCATGGGTTTGGGATTGGGAGTGGGATTGAAGCGGGAGCTGCTGGGCAGCGATGAGGCGCAGGCCCGCACCGACTGATTGATGCTAACGATGGCCTGGCAATATGCAACCGATAGCCATGATTCCATATACTAGGCCAGACAATCCATCCACCCCTCCACCCCTCCATTTATCCCTCCCAACTCTCGTGTATAAAATTGGTCCTTCATTTGTTTTATGGTTCGACGTACAACGTAGAAACTTATTTGTTCTGTGTTCTCCTTCTCAATCGACATCAGCTCGATTAGCAGCGGTAGTGAAGCTTTAATATAACCCCTATACCAACTTATCCCCACCCCCCACACGATACCTAAACCCCCCCACGACATCAAGTATAGGGAAAAAGTTTAGGAAAAAAACAAAAAACAAAAACACACACACACAAGAAATATTGTTACCAGCATCACTTTGTGCCTAATAAAAGAATAATATTAAAAACGAATAGTATATATATGCATATTGAGGTTAGGTTAGCACTTTTTAGTTGAGGTTATGTTTTAGGCATTCTAGTTTGTAGGCAAAATAGCATTAGAGTAACACCCACAGAAAGATCCTCCTACCCACCACCACCCCCCATATAGAATAGTTGGGATTACTATTACTAAATTATGGTCAACTGTACACTCACATAAGACTGAAGGATATAGTAAAAGTGGGCGTGACAGAGCAAAAGAGGCTCAGTAATAATAATAATAATAGATAGATCCAAGTTAGCAATACTTTGTAAATGCCAGTGATTTGTTTCAAAAATTTTAACAGAAATTTAATTAGTTTATGATTTGCGAATAACTGAATATGAATATATATATGAATATAATTATGAATATGCAAATGAATATGTGTTTTGAGCTGCGTATTGAATCGAAACTACCTCAAAAATTAAAGCTCAATAATTTTAATTTTTAAAAAAAAACAACACTATTATTATTTTTTTTGTTACATTTTAAACGAAATGTTAAGAAATTATAATTAAAAAATAAAAAATGTCCTGGGTTGAATTTTATAAGACTGACACCGACTCACACACACATAAACACATAGACACCTACGCACACCGTATAACAGTTAGAACCGATCATACAAATGAAATGCGTACAAAAATGTTTTAAGTAATTAATTAGTTTGTAAGTTCAATTAATTATTAACTAAATTGTAAATTAGCAATTAATGCAAAAATTTATGCAAAAATCAAACAAACAATGCGCTGGGGGCAATGCAATAGGCTCTATATGACTAAGTACCTAGCATAAGTCTTATACACTTAACTCTTATACACATAGTAGACAGCACACACACACATCTGCATACACATCTAGCTGTAAACTTGTAACGTTAATTCATTTGTTATACAATTCTTGTTTAAGTCTAAACGAAACGAAAAAACAACAAAAACAAAAACAAAAAACAATCACTTTGTACATAAATTAATTAAATGCAAACCAAGTATTTTGCCGTTATCTAAATTTAGTGTTAATTATAATTGAAAAATGCAAAAAAAAAACCACACAAACAAAAACGCTCTTATACTTGTAACTGTACAATGGATTATCATTTGTATAACACACAAACACACACACATTTTCGGTAATGTTAAATAAAATGACTGAAGATTATATATACTATATAAAATGAAAGTGTTTCTATTTTTATGAACTTTGCTGTAGGGTAAGCCTTCTATATTGGGGAGTGTTATATGAAAGTGTTTCACTTAACTTCCACTGGTATAACAATTTTGTAGCCTAGTCACGAACCTTATGTGTCCATGCTTAATGCTAAGTTTACTTCAAGAATTCAACTCGCTCTTTTAAACCGCTTAATAATACTACAATTATGTTTAACAGAACATTAAATGTTTTAACAATGGTATAAGCTTTCATTTATTATACAATTCAGAAAAAAATACAAATACATATTTATATGTATAAACTCTTATAACTATTAAGAGCATCAGACTTTTGCTATTTTGGGATTCAGTTTAGAAATAAATAGAAATTCAAACTAACTAGTATACAAGATAGTATACAAATTGAACTCGGCAACTAAAGGCAACCCGCACAATTGGGTGGATTACGATTATCAAACTCACAGATGCCGATGGCAAAGCGAAAGGGTTTATGCTGCGGCAGATGCATGGGTCGATTGGAGTGCCAGGTACTTTGTGGTATGTCCAGCACACGCATTGTATGCTGACGCAGCTGTTGTGACTGGGGCTGGGGCAGCTGCTCCGCAGGCACAGGATTACTAATGGAGAGCGCATGATCTATGCAAATCAAAGGCGGCTCATCGTTGGGACTGTGCCGCTCGTGCTCGCAGTGGGCCAAGAGTTTGGCCTCACTCAGGAACTCCAAGCGGCAGTAGTTGCAGTGATAATTGATGCCCTTGCTGTGCAGCACCTGATGGCGATCCAACTGATGCTGAAACTCAAACTCATCGTGACACTTGTGGCACATGTAGAAACCGCGATTCTGACGATGCAGATGATAGTCCAAAAAGACCCTGTAACAGATTATAAAAGCATATCAAATAAGTTCTTTAAATGGAGTTGTGATCCACGCACTTGCTGGTAAAGACATCACCGCATTTGTGGCAGTAGAACCAGCTCATTTTCCAGTGCTGCATGTAGTCGTGCTTCATGAGTGCCACCAGTGTGTCCGTCTGATAGCAGCAGCTGGGCACAAAGCAGCTAAAGGCCTTTAGCTGCACCTGTGTCTTTAGCAGATCCAGCAGATAGAGATCTAAAGTGTATAAAACAATTAGCTGGGATTATAGCTATAGTTTTCGATTCAGTTACCATATTCCTTGTCGGTTGTTATTTGTGATTCCTCCAGCACGTAATCGTCGTAGAGCATTGTTAGATTTATGGCACTATTGCTGTTGCTGCGACTGTGATTCACAATCCAGTCACCGGTGAAGTTCATGCGTCTTGTGTACATGGTATCGGCTACAGAGGTGGCATCATCATCGTCCTGCTGATCCTCTGATTGCTCCTCCTCCTCCTCCTCCGCATCGTGCTGCCTGTTGTACCAGGCCAGGGAGCAGGCACGTGAACGTGAGCGTGTGGAACGCGCCGCTGCCACTTGCTGCAATTGCAGAGCCTCCTGTTTGGCACTGCAGATGGTGTGATGCAGCTCCCATTCATATTTTGTGCTCAATTCTGCCTCACACAAGCTGCAACGATGCTGCGACTGATGTGTGCTGCGCTGATGTTGCCGCAATGCCACCACGCCAGCGAATTCCTTTTCACAGTGCTTGCACTGAAAGGTACGTGAGTGACGTGGTGCTTGTGTTAAGTTGGCATCATTATAATCCTGCTGCTGCTGACCATTATCCTCCTCATCGTTGCCCGCCTCGTTGAGCACACGACATTTGCGTGGACGTTGCGTACTCGTTTGACGACGCCAGCAGCGACGCACGTGCAGCGTATAGAGATCCTTGCGGAAGTAGGCACGTCCACAATGCTGACAGATGAGCCGTGTACGCCATTTCCAGCCATCCAAGGAATTGGCATTGTTATTGTTGTGCACACCACCCGACTCAGTGGCCGTGGGAGATTCTGGCGGCTGTGCGGAATATGCCTGCAGCACAGAGCAAGAGGAACTGGTTGCATCGTCAGCATCGGGCATATCCTCCAGTGGCAGTGGGCCACCTGTGGTGGACACCTCTGCATCGGCAATGGGTGGACTGCACTGTTTGCTGGCACGCTCGGGCTCCGCTGTGGCTGCCGCATTGCCTTTGGTCACCCGCTGCAGACGCTGCATCAACGAACGCGTCACTTCCGAGTGCATGTTCAGCTTGCAGACGCATTCCACGCAAATGGACTGCAGCGTTGTGTTGATGATGTCTGACTGCAAAGTGGTAGATTGGGATAAGGCATTGAGTTTGGCGCAGCTGTCTTGACTTACGGGTAACTTCCAGTCGCGACTGAGGCGTCGCTGCATCACATTGTTGGACCGCAAGTCCATCACAGCAGACGAGGACTTGCAACGGCCACAAATGGAACAATCTTGTATGGCATTCTCTGCGGCATTCTCCAGAGCTTTGGCTTTTGCTTTGACTATGATGCGCCTGCCGTTGCTGCTACTGCTGCTAGTCGGTTCAGGCTCAGACTCGGGCTCGGTTGCATCCTGCATGTTGCTGCAAGGACGCTTTTAGCAAGTTTTAAAGCACTTTTATTCTCCTAAACTACATGTGTAGTTCACAGTTATGCTACTGGCAACAGAGTTGCCAGACTGCACACGCATTTGTTTAAACCACTGGTATAGCAAATTTAGCTATATAATGCAGACGCCTCTATGCGCACAGTTAATTTTAATTTTTTTTAAGTTATTATTATTAGCCGTTTGTTGTTATTTTATTAAACTTCATTTCCATTCAGCCCTTTGGCACGTTCAGCGTTTTCCAGCACTGAAACTGTTTGCGCTCAACCACCCTGTCTATTTTATTAGGGAGGGAATTAGAGAAAAACATTTTATTTATAAATATTAATATAATAAATAGACTGTCATAAATTTAGAGCATTATTTAATTAAAGAATTTTTTTTACAGTTTCTTATAGATTCTTATAGATACTTATATTATACGGTCAATATTAAGTGATACTCTAACTATCGATAGCCGATAACATTTCGCTATGATTCCCATTCCTAATTAATACAAATATGGATATTACAAGTGCCGCCACTCTTTATTTACAACATTTGGGCAAACTACGTCCAATTATCTCCGATCTACAACCAAATATATTCATAAATGGCGGTCCAGAGCCCTCGACACTTGTCGAAATATCTGGCATACGGCGTAGCGGTAAAACTCTGCTCTTAATGCAACTCGTTGCACAGTGTGTTACACAGTGTGATGTGGTTTTGCTAAATACAAGTAATAAGATCGATGCTCAGCTGCTCAGAAGATTAATTAAAAATGCTGTGGAGCATGCTAATCCAAATGCCACACCCACTGAAGTGGCAGATCAGATTGATAAATCTATGGATTCGCTGCAAATTATCGATTGCTTTTCAAGCGCTCAATTTGAAATGGCAACCCAAGCATTGGATCAGTATATTTTACTCGATAACGGACGGATTAGCCTGATTGCGGTGGATGCGCTATGCGAATTCTATTGGCTTGATCTGGAGCCAGAGGCACGTCAGCGTAAATACACCTACTATATGAATTGGCTCGGCCGCTTGCGAAAAATCTGCAATAAATTTTATGTCAGCTGCATTTACACTGTGGACAGCAGTTTCAACAAAAAGCCATATGCCTCATCGCGCTCGATAACCATTGATTACAAACTGCTCTTGAGCTACCTAAAAAGGGGAGAGCGTACATTAAATGATAAGCAAATTGTTATAAGCGATAAAGGTGTTGAATTTCAAAATAAATAAAACAAAAATAACAAATTGCGCGCCATTTTGTGTCAGAAACTATCGATATATAGTAGCTATCGATTTGCTGTCAGTATTAGCACGGTGCACCCCTATTGCTTGCTTGTCATCTCTAATTTTTCTGTTCAACGCGACGAGAAAAAACGTGCTGGTTTTTTCCATTAGCCGACCGATTCAAATAATAGCAAAACTATAAAAATGGGCGTACAGGTAGTTCCAATTTCTGATGGCGATGGTAAGTGCATAAATTTAAATAAACTAATTTTTGTATTTTTTTGTGTACTTTGCTTAGCGGCATAAAAATATTTGTTACTCTATGCATTTGCGCGTTCGTGTGTGTGTGTGTGTGTGTATAACACTTTTTTTTGCTTTGACATTTTACAGGTAGCACTTTCCCCAAGAACGGACAGAAGGTGTCGGTGCACTACACTGGCACTTTGAACGATGGCACCAAGGTGCGTACTACACATATATGAAAATAACTTTTGATTAATTTATATGTGTATTTTTAATTGATAGTTTGATTCATCGCGCGATCGCAACAAGCCATTCAAGTTCACCATTGGCAAGGGAGAGGTGATTCGTGGCTGGGATGAGGGCGTTGCTCAGCTCAGTGTTGGACAGCGTGCCAAATTGATTTGCTCACCCGACTACGCCTATGGCAGCCGCGGTCATCCCGGTGTCATTCCACCCAATGCTACCTTGACTTTCGATGTTGAGTTGCTCAAGGTCGAATAAATGGCTCGAGAGCAGCGAGTAAAACCGGAGCGCAAGAGACTGTAAAACTGTGTGAGTGAGAGAGAGAGCAAGCAGTGCATTGCAGCTGCAATTGGCTGTGCCAGACACACACTCACTCACTCAGTCGCACTATAACAACAGCAACAAGAAGAACAACATCACATTGCACTCCGGCGATTTGGAACAGAACCAAACAAGAACAATCCAACAGCATTTTAAATATATATATCTACACATATATTCAAAAGAAACTGACCACAATCTGGTCGCCTAAAATTAGTTTAAATTGCCAACAAAATAATAATAAAAAAAAACACAGTCTATATAAATGAAATGGAAAAACGCATTGAATACATCTACGCATACAAAATAAACATTTATTCAAATGAGAGAAATTTGCATTTGTTATCGCTTGCACACGGCTGCCATTATCTGATCGATTACTTCGTAGCGCTCCTTTTGGTACTGCTTGGCATGCTTGAGCCAACTCTGACGTATCTGCTTCCACTGCTTCACATTCGCCGCAAGCAGTTGCTCTTTGCTGGCGCCCTTCAGGCCCTCATCCTGGCTAAGCTGCAGCCTTGGTGGCACATGGGTTAGATCCGTTTTGCGCGGCTGCGGCATCTGTTTGATCACCTTCAGTTCGCCACTTAGCAATTTGGCCAGCATCTCTTCACCGTCATCCTCTCGCTTGACGCTTAGCGTGCTGCCGTCTGTGTTGTACATGGCCACGTTGGGATTACGCGGCTGGTTGGCCATCCAGGCACGACAGATGGGATACAGTGGTGTGTTATCCTTGTACTTGGACAGATCCAGACTGCGTTCAAATAGACGCATCACATACGATTCGCTGTGTGACTTTTGGGCTGCTCCGTTGCCGTTTCCCTTCTTGTATAGCGAACGCTTTGCCTTGGAGCGACCTGAAGCGGACACGGACAAGCCACCGGATCCAGAGGCAGCCGCTACGGCTTTCAGATCCGGCTGCAACTTGATGTTGTATTGGGCACGTTGTTGTTGCTTCTGCAGCAGCAGTTTCTTTGAGGGACGTCCTCGTATCGGCAGCTCCGATTCTATGTCGTCGTCTATGTGCAGCATGGGCAGTGGTCCCTCCTCGCTGTCCTCCTGCGAGTCGTCGTCGCGTGGACGGCTTGTGGACTCGCCACTGGCACCGCGTTGCGCTTTTTTTGGTGTTACTTTCATGCCTGCCGTTTGAGTTGTTTACTTTTATTTGTTATACTTTTTCACAAGTTTTCAATTCAAATGTCGACGCAGTGAATGTCAAAAAAACTAGTGATGGTCTGGCTGAAAATCGATACAACTAACGCGCTCCTATCGATAACAAACGCACAATAACAGTGCAGTGTGAGCTGTTAAGCATTAACATTAACAGTCGAACAGCAGCTGTGGCTTGCTGTTGTTTACATTCAACAATCTCTGAGGTGCAGCGTAAACTGACGTTAAGCGAGAGAGAGAGTTGCTTGAAGACCACGGGACGAAACGGTTGTCGTGTTTGTGCGTAGCTTCCCCGGAGTGTTGTGGTGTTAAGCAGAATTGAAAACAAAAATATTAAATGCAAATCCAAATATTGCAGTTGTAACAAATGTATTTCTAAATGCAATTAGGTTTTTAAGTGTAAACGGGCATAGTTGCAATTGTTAATATACACATATAGAGACATTGAGTGAAGAGTTACATAAAAGCTACACACAAAAACTGTAACTTCAGATTTACAGTAAGTTGCATTCCTTTTCATTTGTTTTATCAGTTCATTCTTCTTATTAGCGTATGTGTACTCTGTTTTGTGTCGTTGCATTTTGCGTCTTTCGCTCTCTCTCTTTCTGTCTCTCTGTTTGTGGCTTTGTTGATGTTGTTTCGCTCTCTCTCTGAGTGCGTGGTGCAGAGCGCGAGAGCGACTTGCCCTCCCCCTTTTAAAGGGGTCCCACGTTTATAACTGCGTCGTTGTGTTTCGTTGTGTGTTATTCACTTTGCTCTCTCTCTCCCCCACATGCTTCCAAATTTACTTTTGTTTGCTATTTTTAGTGAGAAACAGCATCCACTGCATTCACTCACCTAAATTCTTTGCATGCGACAAAGAGAGAGAGAGCGCACGTTTAACTGAGAGCCACATTTAGTTATAGGGTGTTTGCAGAGACAGGGAATATGTGTGTGTGTTTTGTTTGTCTACGCCACAAGCATTTCCTACTCGACGACGACAACGACGACGACGACGACTCTATTTTGGAAAGTCTTAAAAAGTGTATCAACGTGTTTGTATGTATATAAACTTCAGCGCTATCAGTTAATTTAGTAGACTTGTGTGCCAATCAGGCGGTTCTGTGGTTTGTGGGATCCACAGCTGTTCGTGAGTATCGTCGTGTCGTGAGAGTCGTGTCTTGTTGTCTGGCAAGTTCGCTGAACCTAAAAAGGTGCCTTATACATATATATATAAACTATTAAATGTTTGTGTACATAGTTTTAAAATGATACCATTTATCAGGCAAGCATTATATATACATATGTACACACTTATCGCTCAACTACAACATGTTGAGGGTGGTGCATCTGGCTAGACGTTTTGCTTTTGAGTAGCAGTGAGTGGTGCGTGAGGCGGCGGTTCGAATCTTGGCTCAGCCCATACTTGTTGGCTTCTTAGGCGATCACCCACGTCACTTGGCCGTAACTCAATGGGCAAAAGTTCTTTTTTAAATTATTTTACAATATTTAATTAATGCACTTTTAGTTTAAAAGTGCAGCATAACTGCTGTTTAATGATTGTAACAGAAAACAACACAGCTGTAGTTAGTATTGTGATATCATCTTCATTTACAAAACTATTCAATGCGCACTGCGCTCTCGCTGTGTGTTGTGCTCTCGCGCTCTCTCTCTGTTTTGCTGCTGCTGCTGCTCTCTCAGTTACTGCGTAGTGACGTAATTGTCTACCATTGCAATCGAATTTCTTGTTTTGGTCTTATAAGAAAAGTGTGCCCAAACTGGTTTTGAGAGCCAAAAAACAAAAAACAAAAAAAACTACTGCGCCGCACCAAAACAAACTTGGTTTCTATGAATATAAAATGTATTTGTATTGTTATTGTAAATGAGTGCGTAATTTGCTGCTAAACGTACTGGAAATATGCTCTATGTGTGTTGTAAACAAAACCAAAAATCAAAAGCGTCTTGTTTATCGCTATAAGGCAAACGGCCTTGACACGCTTACAACACACATGGACACACACACAGCAACAATTGATGGCTTAAACATAAACAAATGTGATAATTTATAGGGTATAGGGTGGGTTAATTAACCAAGCAGTGAGTTAAAAGCAGCGTATCTTCTTTTTGAAGTTTGTTCTATTTATATTAATTGTGCCTCTCCAGTTGAAGCTTGCACACATTGATGACATCATCTGTTGAGTTTCCCACCTCTCCAACACACTCTCTCACCTCTCTCTTTTTGTCCCTCTCTCTTGTGCGCTCTCTTGCACACTGTAACGCTGTGTGTGGTATATTGCATTAACTGCATGCACAGTGGCGCAAAAGCTTTTGGCGTGGGTGGTTCGACCGCCCACTCCATAGTTTGCGACACTCTAACAACTGGTTTGGCTTTTAGCCCTATAATGAAAATGTGCCCATAAACTAGGTCAATTTGGCACGCAACCTGTCGACGCCTTAAATATACTTGTATATATTCCCAAAAATACATATATGCTTAACCTGTCTAAGAAATCAATAAAATCTTTAAGTAATAAATGCTTGTAATCTCTTATCTTATCTTATCGCCAAGTCTGTACTTTTATCTTATAAGCATACTAATTCTTAAATTTATATCATTTAGGCAACTAAATTTCACTTTATACTACAAATTATTGAGTATTTATTGTAATTAGCTTTAAAAGCAGCTATTGTAATTGCAAAATTTAGTTAATTAAATAAAAAATAGTTTGTTTTAGTTTTAGATTTTAAATTTTGACCGAATTTGAACTACATTTATTTGGGCGCACTGTATAAATAAAGTTAAATTAGTCTGAATTTGTTTCAGCAATCCAGACCTAAAACTCTTTATGCAGATTATTTTTAGATTTTATTTATACAGAAAATCAACTGTGTTCAAAATTTTTTTTTTATATTCGGCTGAAATATGCTCGAATATTATGGGCACACTGCAAATTTTGTATAAATAAAATCAAAAACAAATCTACAAATAATCTATACTCGTTTGACAAAACGGCCTTATACAAAACGTGTACAGATTAGTTTTAGATTTGATTTATACAAAATATAAAATAATGCTACAAATACAGATTAGTTTAAGATTGTTAGATGAAATCTAAAACTAATTCTAAGACATTTTATAAGGACAGTCTTCTCCATAAAACATTGGTAATCTATTTAAACTGTAATCTTGATATATCTTATCAACTTGTCTACAAATTTTTTAATATCTCTAGCTTTGTTTTATAAACTAACAGACGTTTTAAATAAAATATCGATAAGAGCTTTAGAAAAGAGAAAGCAAGCGCTAAACTTACTATTTATATCTTATCACAAACGCTTGTAATAAATTGTATATATTTTAATTAATTGCAGAATTCTTAGACAATTTAGGCGCTGGCCTAGACGACAGACGGAGGGAGAAAGGGAGAAAGGGAGTAAGAGTGGTATTTAAAAATGGGACAAATTGTGGGATCCTTGCCGGGCAATGTGGCGGAAGTTTTTGGACATCGACGCAAGCGCAGACGCAGCACAGACTCGACGGCATCCCAAGAGGATCGGGATGGAGCACAACTGGAGTCACCTAAAAAGTAAGAGAACTAAGAAAAAGAAAGCAACGAATAGAAAGTAATACCCTTAATCTATTTGCAGAAAGAAACTCTTGACCACGACACAGTACATTTACCAGGCGCTCTTCAAGGAGCAAAAGAACTCGGATGTGGCGGTGATGGCCTTGGACAAGGTGTGGCATCTGCACAAGGTGTATTTGAGTCAAAGTCCATACTTTTACACCATGTTCAATGGATCGTGGAAGGAGGCTAAACAGAATTTTGTGCATATTAAGATACTGGACGATCGAATCAACGTGGATAGTTTGGACGCAGTGTTTGGGTCCATGTACTCGGACGAGATTGAAATCGATGCCAAAGATGTGATACCTGTGCTGGCGACTGCGACACTCTTCCATCTGGACGGCATCATTGACAAGTGTGCCGAGGTGATGGTGGACACAATCAATGCCGAGACGGCCATACAATACTATGAGGCAGCCTGCCAGTACGGTGTGCTGGGCGTTAAGAAGTCCACGTTTCAATGGTTCCAAATCAATTTACTTAGCATTTACAATAAGCATCCGAATCTGTTGCGGCACATTTCCATAGATCTGATGAGTGCCCTCACTGCCAGCCATGATTTGTATGTGATGCAAACGGAATTCTCATTGTATACATTGCTGCGCACCTGGATGTTCCTCCAGCTGCATCCACACTACGATCCCGAGGATCCAGTGCAACGGGCCGAGGCCCTAAAGACCCAGGAACGACTGACAAATGCGGGCGTAGAGACGCATACGCCCAGCGTGGATGTGGTGCAATGGACGTACTTTGCCAGCCGCATGGAGGAACGCTCCTTTCTGGCCACACCCGAGGGTCAGCCGTATATCAAGGTGTTCCAGAAGCTACGCACTCAGTACCTGACCAATCACTATATGGATCTGAAGATCATTTTCAATGACAACATCATACCCAAGGAGTGGCTATACAAGCACATACACAGCCACTGGGATGCACTGCTGCGCATCGATCATGGCCAGGACGACAGCAGTCCACAGCAGCTGGACAAGGAGCAGTTCTTTGAGAATTGCATGCGCTGTGGCCGACTGCTGCTCGAGCCCGGCTATCAGAAGTGGCGCTGGACGGGCTTCAATTATGGCATGGATCTCATTTTGATTATGGACTCGCGTCGCTTGAACATACGACGTCATCATCGGCACGAGCACGAACGTGTGCTGAGTCTGCAGACGCGTCGCAAGTTCATGATACGCACAACGGTGACGTCCATCAATGCCCAACGCCAGCCGGTGTTCACACAGACGTCGGAGATCACCACTTTGAGTCTGGAGAAGAACGAGGAGGTCTCACTGATGGTGTTGGATCCCAAGCTAGTGCATCCCCTGCTCATATCCATCAACATGCTGGTTGTAATGCCGCCAAATCAAAGCTTCAAGGAGATTGTGCCCCAAAGCGAAGAGTCCACACTGTCGGCGGCAGCCATACCCATCTCCGAGATCGGTGCCAGCTGCGAGAGATCTCTGACACCGGCCAGTGCCGATGATTCGGCCGTATGTGTGGGCGGCGGTGAATCTTCGGAGGCATCAACGCCAGCCACAACGCCATCCTTGACGGGCTTGCGAGGCGGCACAGGACGCTTCAGTTGGGATCGCAACAATCCTGTTATCACCAGCGATGGCGAGGCATTATGTCGCGATGTGGCGTGCTGAGCGCGTTCTATATAGACAGTTATATATATATATACACTATATATACTCAAAATCCAATCCTGGCACACAATCCACCTACGTTCGCTCGTTTATTGTAGTTGTACATTCGTATATCCCCATACAAACATTTATATATATACTTACCATATACACATCAATTGTATAGTTATCAAAACTCTTACTACTAACTATATATTATATTTTATAATTATATTAATGTATATTAATTTCCTAGTGTATTTTTAGCAGTTATCGCTGCCAAATTTCTGCCAGATTTCTACATATACATTACATATATATATTTTTGTAATAATTTTTTTAAAATATTGGATCAACAAGTTTATATGTTAATTTGCACAAATCGGTGTTAAACTTACACATGCGTATATCATATTTATATATACATACATTATATATGTACAGACTCGGATCTAAGCCATAAAGTTAAGCAATCGTACTAAAACAAAACTATAATATTTATATTTATAACTAATCGAGTTACAATATACAAATTTGCTTACATCATTATATATGTTCAAAGTGTCCCCAAAATCTACTACACCCAATGCATTTCAAGTACTCAATTTACCATATATGATTATTAAATGTGTGAATTTATACAACTCGAAAGAAATCGGAAAAATGTTCTTTTAATTGTAAAAAGAAATGTTTTAGTTAGTTGGTGCGGAAAGTTTTATGGAATTGAAGTGAATGTTTAAAAGTTATAAGTATATTTTCCTGAAATTTACTACTAGTGTATGCACTTTTACATAGGATCTAAAGAGTTTGGAGCTTTTGCAAATAATTGAATTTAATTAACAGTTTATATGGATATGTTTTGAAAAAGTTATTACTCTATTTTCATATTTTAAAGAAACCGAATCAAATGACAACTTTGATATATTATTTGGATTCTATTCAACATCTACCGGACTTGATGGCTTAGCCTTTCATGGGATAGATAAAATGGTCAAAAAAGGCTTCAGAAAATATTCAAAAATAGCAGAAGTTGCAAACTTTAAACATTTTTGGTTTAAAAATTCATAAATTAGTATTTTGTATTTTTATTAAGTATAACTCCATACTTCAAAAAACATATTTCAAAACCTAGCTTCAAACTAGCTAACATAGCCCATTATTCTTAAAAACTAGCTCAAAACCCCAGCTCTCTTATACCAAAAACACTTTAAATAATACAATTCTCAAAATTTGTGTATATAAGTTTAACGTATATATATTTATTTTAGCCGTTTAACAATTAAATTATTATTAGCGTGTAGATTTAATAACAAAACAATGCACACACGAAATTGACCCCTTCCCCATATTAGCGTACAAACAATTTAGCTAACTATAAACTACTAGTTAATATATATAGATATATTTAATACACGATATTCGTATTCGTAGGTAAAGTGATTTAGCGGTATGCTTTTAATAATAGAACAGCTCTGGAAACTTGGTCTCATAGACGGGTTTCTCGCTATTATTGGACTGCAGTTGAGCTGTCTTGTTGTCACTCTGCGTCATTTGCCGCTCCACGGCAAGCGAGTTGAACAGTTCGTTAAGCCGATTTTGAATGAGATCGTGCTGTAAATTAAACAAGTTAGTATTTAGCTATAACTTGAGTATAGATATACGACCTACCTTCGGTTCGGTGCGTCGTATAAGATCATCGAATTCTCCCTCACGGAATGTGCGTACAATTTGCATTTGTCGTTCGCGTTGCTCCCGCTTGGCCGCCTCCGTTGGCTCCGCCAGGGCACGCTTCATGGCATCAAAGTTGTACTCGGATGGCAGAATCTTCTTGCAGATGCCTGGCGAACTATTCACACTGTCCACATCGCCATTGTAGACGGTTAGGTCGGCGGAACTATTGCGCTGCGTCATGTGCGAGTTAACTGAATCCACCCAGGAATGACGATGTCCTGGATTATCGGTTTGATTTAGCATATAAGGTGCTCCCGAGCTGAGACGTTGCACATCCATGCCGGCATTCTGCATGCATTCAGCCAGCGCCAACTTATCAATGGTCAGATGAGGTAACGCTAGATTCACACTCTTCTTGGAGGACAACTTGTCCATTAGCGGTGGCAAGTAGTATGTTGCCTCCTCACGTCGTGCCTCGATTATCTTTTGCGCATACTCAAGCAGATTGTTGATGCCACTGACCCGAGAGATTAGCACCAGCAACGCAATGGAAATCGCATGCAAATTGCAGCGATGAATGACGCTCAATGTGTCCACGGTGCTTGCCACTTGTTGTATGCTGCAAGCAACAATAAATATATTAAACAAATGCCAATTTAAATACATTCCGTACTCACCCCAGTATGAACAACAAGAACTCCTGCACCGTTTCGCTGCAGGACATCTCCACGATGAGCAGCGCAGCCGTATTATAGCTGGCGGATAGAGCATCCACTCGACCGGACAGTGCCATGCTATCGATTATTGCTTGCATAATATTTGCGCCGTATTTGTGTGTGAAAATGATGTCGGAACGTGAGGGTGGCTCCTGTGAGAGTGCCGGATACGGTTTAACGCTTACAACACTCAACAGCTGTTCGTTCTGATGGCGATCGAGCAGCGCTTGCAGTATCTGCATCACAATCATACGCGTGGGATCGAGTGGAGCACGTGCCATGCGCAGCAACGGTTGCAAGAACGAGGCAGGGAAGGCCTTCTCAAACGACAGTGTACTGTACTGGTTGCCCACCTTGAGCAGCGATTTCAGCAATATATTCTGCAGCATCTGATCGCCTTCACTCGTCTTGGACAGATCGGGCACGGTGTTCATGATGAACAACATGATTTCAATCTTCTGATAGTCCGGATGATGATTGGCAAACTCGCCCAATGCATTGATCAATGCCTCCTGATACTGTGACTCCTCCGCAGTGATTTCAGTGGTTGTGCTCACACTCGTGCGCAAATGGGTCAACAAATTGTTAATAATATCCAAGGCCGATGGCCCAACACTCTCCCCGGCGGCAATTGCTATTATCTTCGACAGCACCACCGCCAATGAGGTGCGTGTCTTTGGCGATGACTTGAAGTTGTTGTCCAGATGCTGCATCAATGTCTCCACCACCGTATACGAGTACTGCGGCTGTATTGAGATCATCACAATGCGGAATGTGTGTATAGCAAACGTATTGGGCACCCACAGCTCATGACGATCCAAGTGACTAGAGAAAATGTGTAAAAGAAAAGTAGGTAAGTAGGTCGAGTATAGATATCTTATGGTTAGATTGTTCTTATGATCGTTTTTTAGGTATAAAAGCTTTGCAAACGTTGAAGAATGTTGTAAAAATATCCTATATATAAATAACCTCTCAGTTTTGGTTTAAATATTATCAAAAATTATAAAGATTTTAGATTTATATATGGTAGTCTAAAGATAGTTTTACTGCCTGCTCAAAATCATATGATATATGTTCCACATACAACTCATAATAGTTCAAAAATGGATATAACAAGTTACTAAATAAGTTGATAAGCTTGATAGCTGCTTAGTGCTATAGTGTTTATGATAGTTGGACTTTCATTCATTGATAAAACAAAGGTTAACCCATTAAAAGTGTAGTTTCTAGATATTGTCTATGTTATAATAACTCAAACTCAACTAAAATGGGTTCATTTTATATAAAAGCACAACTTAAACATAAACAAAGAGTTTGCTTTTGAAATTTTAAAAGCTAATAGCTGATTTTCAACTGATTTGTTCCGGAACAAGTAAGTTATAAGACATAATCTTATGCTTTTAAACAAATTTTGCTACAGCGATGTCATTAGGATTACTGAGATGGTTTAGTTTAAATGATAAGCTATCTTATAAGCTACTGCCTGCAGGCCAAAATGTTGCTGTTTATGCTTACGTCAACAGCGGTTTAAGCACGCTACGTATGTGTCCAAAAGAGGCACGTCCCACCAGCTCACGTAGCACTTCCTCGGCCAGCGCTGGAGGCGTCACATTGCTGGCATCCTCAACGGGCGTCAAATCAGCCGACTGTGTTGCAATAATTAAAACAAAAAAAATGTTAGTTAAGCTTGCTTGTAATGCTTAAGAATAAAACAGTTTAGCTATATAATGAATGTTGCTTTACAAAATGTTATTTGGATAAATTTTTTCAAATTACCGCCAGTAAATTTTTCTTCACAAACATAACGTTTACACAAAACTTTTGTTCGTGTTTATGGTTGTTTGTTATGTTGTGTTTTAGTTGTTGTTGTTGTTGTTGTTATGGTGTGTTTGGTTGCATTTATATAACAAAAATATACGAAAACAACAAAGATAACAAAAGTTAGTTCGCAATGTCAATGGAGAGGCATTCATACATTCATCGGTCGGTTAAAAATTAGGCCAATGGGCTGAGAGTAGCTATGAGTTTCACAAAACGAATACATAGATTAGAAAGTCTCACCTGCATGTTAAACAGCAGTGAGGGCACAATCTTTTCCATATGCTGTGCCTCCCAGATGTTCTCCACCAAATCATCGGAGACTGTTTTGCGTATAACACCTTGGAGTCCCTTAATGCCCGCCAAGCGTAGACTGTCACGCAAATCCTGACTATCACTATGACACATGGACGAGAACTTGGAGATGAAGAAGTCGTAACGCCGATGATAGCTGGGTGTGTCCTCATTGATGTTGGCAAACTTAACAAACTGAAAGGGAAGACTGTTAGCTTATGCTTGGTGTATAAAGTGTTATATAAACTACCGAATTGGTGGCCATTATTTTTAAATTTGGATTGGAATCCTCGAGCAGCTTTTGCACCATGCGCAGAAATGATTCTACAAACAGATTAAGTGTAGTTTGAGCATGACACGCCTGCAGCAACAGATCCATGGCCTCCATGGCAATCTCAGCGAGCCTAAAAAGCGGGAGAGGATTAGCTGGAGCATCTTTATTAACTGATTTATTCTACTCACTTGTAACGCTTGCGATTAATATCCTTGGTAGCCTTCTGATACAGATATTCACCAATGCGATCCAGTTTGTCCGGTGAACTGAGCGAATAGAACGTCAGCTTCTCCATGTTGGACTTGACGAGGCCATCCTCTGGATTCACCGGAAAAATGTTGTCCACCAAGCGCTTGTAGCGCGGCCTCAGAGCCGAACAGCAACCGCAGCAACCTAGAAGAGCACGGGGACAGCAACAATTTTTAGATGGATTTGGTAGGCAGCTGCGCATGCAGCGATATGTAAACATGACGACGTCGTCGCACTGTCTGCTTCATTGCATTTGTCGCTTTGCTCTCGCTCTCTCTCTGTTTCGGTTCCTCTTGTTCTTCCTTGTTTCTGTTATAATTAGCTAGCAAAGTCTAACTAACAGCGGGAGGAGCTGCTCGATTTAGAGTGATGAGTGTTTTGGGTGCGACGGCCATTTTGCAAACCGCAAAGTCGTTTACGCTTTTATCTTATCGCCGTTAATCGTTTCTATGCTAGATACATATATGCATGTATATATAACTTTGTCCTACGTTCGTCGCGTGCTATTTGTGCATATTATTTCGGTGTCACATCTTCGTCTCCTGGTTTAGTCATCGTTTTTTGATCGATTGCTGGCGTCATTCGAGGTCGAGGTCATTCGCAGGTTCGCTTGCCCGCTCGTTTAGTAATTTCAACCCAACCACTTACCAGACATGTTTGTTCGCCCGTCGTTGTTATTTACTGCTTTTATTTTTTATCGCAGCGTTAGATAATAAACGTTGCGATAAAACAGAAAAACTTGTGTTGATATGTACGAATTTTGTTATTCTCTATTTGGTTTGGTGTAAAGTTGCCACCCTGTTGCAGTCGCCGGTCTGGCAGTACTATCAACAACATGAAGTTGGCTGCGTCTAATCGATGTTAGTATTTTTTTTGCTAGTATTTTTAGAAACATGAAGTAGGCTGTGCTAGCCACTGCTGCACAGTTCAAGTTTTTCTTCTGATTTGAAATGCAATTTTTTTCCTGTGTTTTCTTGCGTGTTTTAACAATTACTTACAGCTAGGATCTGTACATTTCTGCACAAAACTGTCGAAGAACTCGGGCAGTTCGGGTGGCTCGAAGCAGCAACGTATTAAAGCCATTTCAAATCACTCTTGACCATGAACTTCAGTTTTAAGCGCGCATGGAGCAGGGGCGAAAAATCTTTTGAGCCGAAGATAGCAATCAGCTGTTGATACCGCAAAAGGAACGAAAGCTCTGTCTGTCACTTGTGGCCTAAGCTTTTAGTGCGTGTGTACGTGTGTGCTGTGTACACGTGTGTTGGGGGTTTTTATTTATGGTTTGAGAAAATGATGACACTTTGGCATTCATATAAGGTGGCGCCACAGATAACTTTGTGCTTTTGATTGTGATTGCGTGAGCAAATTAGCAACGCATGACATTAACATTTGGTTAACATATTAAATCACATATTATTGTTCAAACTTTAAAGATATATCTTATCACAGTTTTATTTATACAAATATCTATTTATATTTGTTGTAAATTTGCGTTCACTTTGGCGCGTCCTTGAGGAAAATCACGTAAGGCAGCTAACTGTGCTGCTTCCAATAAGAAAAACAACTAACTGTAAAAATGAATTTGCGCACAAAAAGCTGCGCTTCTGCACTTGACAGGCTTCGGGGGCCTCTGCTGCTGCTGCTGCTGTCGTGGGAAAGCTTTCGTTATGCATGATTAACAGCTAGAAGCGACAAGCGAAAGCTCAAGGGATTTGCCAAAAGTTTAACTCAATCACATACCGTTATACACTCCAGGAGAAACTCACGAGTACACTTGGTTCTGTCACCACGAATCAACCAAGACAGACAGAGAGAAAGAGGTAGATGGAGAGGGAGAGACAATAAAAGTGAATGCTTCTCACGACAATTTCGTGCGTTGACAACTTTATTAAATGCTAAATGGGCTCCTTGGTAACTTTATGGCGACAATCAAAGGGATGGGAGGGGTAGTGGTCGCTGGAGTGGACGTGGAACGCGGGATGTGGAACGTGAAACGACTTGGTGCTTTATAGTTTCTTGACCGTTGAAGACGATGACGATTGATGATTTATTTATTTGTATATTTTGCTCATTTCGGAGATTTTTTTCTCGATATTTTGTTGATTAATTACTGTGATATTCAAATTGAAGTGTGTGGAAATATTTTGCGTGAATTATTTGATTTCGGCTTATGCTTTAGCTACCTGTTGTTACCTGCTGAACTGTCCGTATATAACTTGTTTATATAGCAGACGATATGACACTTGCCAGAACATTTCCATTTCCATTTGGCTAGGGATTATCATCATATCTCTATGAGACGAATTAATTAGTGAGGCGACTTCTGATGGAACCTTGACAACGATTTTAACATAGCTAAAGATCGTGATTGATGGTCTGTGGGGAGTGGTTCGCGATCTGAAAAGTCTACAGCGACTAGCGTGTCAATGGCCAGTTATACTACATAGTATAATACTATTTTCATAACTATTTTTTTTCATTCTTCTCTAAATATCTAAAACGAAGATACAACCAGCTTACAATCTGAAGAATGTTTGGGCGAGCTGGTTTCACTTGTTTACATCTGGCTGGCATCATGAACAACTTCTAGCAACACAATATGACTTTGCTAACAACTTTGACTTGATTTAATTCATAGCAAAAGACTTTGAACACAAACTAACCACACACACACACACTCTCTCTTAACTCAGAGAGAGAGAGAGTGAGTGCAAACAAGAGAGCAAAGAAATGCCGGCTACCTGTCGCTAACTTCGGCTTAACTCATTAAAGCTCTCACCAGCGCAGAGCTTTGACGCGTCTCTCACCAGCAGAGCAGCACAGGGCAGCGCAGCGACAGATCGTGCCAGCTTTGAGTTGATTCGTTTCGTTTGCTTTCAGTCGGCTTTTAGACGTGACGGTGTGTTCACCTGGTTGAACTCAAATCGCCGTGTATTAACTTCGTGTGTGTGTGTGTGCGTCGAGCGATTTGCTATTTATATTGACAACGATTACTAAACGAACGAACTGGTCAGCTGCAAATAACCAAAACGCCCCCAACCCATCCCGCAATTAGTAAACAGTTAATACAAACGCAACAGGCAGCAACTGTTTTGCTCTCGCTCTATCTCTATCTATCTCTCACTTTACATCTACTTCGCTTCTAACTCGCGATCGATAACCGCACTTCTCTCGCTCATCGGCACGTCCATTCAACTGCACTCAACCCACACAAAAGTGTTAAAAGTAAAATACAAAAAAAAATAAAAAACCCCAACAACAATCAAACAAACGACTTTGTGCGCAGTGCAAAAAGTTAAATAAAAATCTTGCAAATCGTGATAAATTTTTGCTTAAATTGTGCAAACGATATTC
The DNA here is from genome assembly GCA_035047385.1 of Drosophila tripunctata. Classification (NCBI taxonomy): domain Eukaryota; kingdom Metazoa; phylum Arthropoda; class Insecta; order Diptera; family Drosophilidae; genus Drosophila; species Drosophila tripunctata. Next base: position 1,904,638 of record JAWNPS010000288.1, read on the forward strand.
GGTTTTAACGTTTTGTTACAAATAAAATTGAAAATTATAATAAATACTTTTAACAACGACTGCTCGCATTCTTAACAAATGAGTCTGTGTGCATATTGAGTGTGTGTTTGTGTGTGTGTGACTAATTAAAAATTAATGAACTGGCGGCAAGTGTAACAAGCTGTTAGGAGCAACAACAACAACATCACAACACCAACACTAACAGCCACTACGAACTGCGCAAATTGCAAGCTTTTGAAGGTAAGTCCTCCCCTAAACCCCCCACAACACCCCCACCAACCCCTAAACATCAATCTAATAAACACTGTAAATATGATTTGAAACAAACGTAGAGCTTTTGCTAAAATTCCCAATTCGTTAACGCTTTCACTCTCTCTATACGTTAAAAACAAAAAACACACATTAAAAACCAAAACTAAATTGAATTTAAATAAATATATAAACAACTCAATATATATCTGTACTAAGAACTTAATTTTAATGGGATTTACGCTGTCGCTCTATTGAATAATGCAAATCCAAAAGCAGTAATATCTTTAATCTTGAGCTGAATTTAGCTTTTATGGCCCTAGAATAACATTAGAGTTGTTCCAGTTACACAGATACAAATGCACACACATACATATGTATGTGTGTAGGTGTAACAACTACCAACGCATTTCGTTGAAAGTAGACGTGAGTCATACTTAGCTGTACCTGTACCTGTATCTGGAACTACATACATATATAATGCTAACGCTAAACCAAAACTGATTAATAGCCAAAATTGATCTGTAACCTCCTTTTTTGTGTTTTTTTTTCTGCTCTTTTTTGCGCTGTTAATTGAAGTAATTTGTTGGGTTAAAGTTGGTCAATAGTTGATATTAACTACTTTCTTGCTTTCTTTCGTTACATTTTGGCAATTGGCAACATTAATAAGAAAACACCAAAAAAGAAAAAAAAAACTTCACTAAAAAACAACGTTATACAAACTCTTTTTGGGGCCTTGTCGAAGTTACGAATTTCCGTGCTCAAAGTTCGGCGAGTGCTTTGAATTTGAATGCAAATTAATAACCAATTATAATGTTAATAAAAACTCCACAACTGTTGTTGATGATGATGATGATGATGATGATTATTCGCATCGAAATGGAGAGCTAAGATCTAGACAAAACACGATATTTATGCCCCCATCTTTTGTTATATAGTTGTATTTTGGTATCGCCCAAACGGAAATAGAATTCTGAAGGTCTTACAATGCAATCTGTTTTTTATTTTTAGTGAAAGTTTTACAGCAAACTATTTGGAAATTAGCAGACAAATAGGGGCGTTTCTACTAATGTATTTAAACTAGTTGAGGTTTCTATAAATTACAAACTAACAACAAACATTTTTAACGTATATAAATTAGTTTATTGGCATCCATTTCAGTTCTTAGAATCAAACAATTTGCATTGCAAATGTGATTGAAAAATTTGGCAACGAGAAAAAAAAAGCTGACCATAAATTTGGTGTTTATTTCGATTAAGAATTTTAAAATATGCCATTGGGTTTTAGGTTTTTTTTTTGCTAAATGTGCAAATTAAAATTACATATGTATATATACATAGCTAATTTCGTAGCTTTACTAATCTGTAGAACTTTGGAACTTTCATAAAAACAAAACAAAGCAGTTAAATGTAGACTTTGTCAAAAATTCTACCAAAAAAACAACGTCTTGAATTTATATATTGGGAAATTTCTGACTAAAAGCAAATATATTTCGAGAGGCATAATAAAATGGAGATTGTGGAGACTTTGGAAGATCAGAAGATTACCGAATTGGTTGGTTGGCGCCGTTCAGTTAATTGGTTCTTTGGTTTGCCAGCAGTGCAATATGCTCAGATCACACTGGTAGTTCTGGGTGATCTATTGGCGCTATCAAGCCTATATCCCTCACATTCGATGCATATATCACGACCCTTTTTGCTGTGGCAGCATTAGGAGAGAAGAGCAAAGTCTTTAGGAAAGTAGTACTGAAAGTATGAAGAAATATGTGGAACTACTTTAAATTTACACGATTTGCTGTTTTAAAGCACTATATTTTGTATTACCCATACATTCTCTAAACTTTTACCACTATTGTTGCATTTAAAACGATTGATTGTTCTTGAAAAATATATTTTATATGCTGCCATAACTGCAATCGCATCACAGTCACAGTTACAGTCACAACTACAGGTCGCAGCTGCAGTCACAGCTTCAGCTTCAGTTCAATGCCAATGCCAAATGACGTCATAAGGCCATTTCGTTGTGTCCCTGAACTGCATGTAAGTTGTGTCTGTATGTGTATATATATATCTGTGTGTGTATATATCTTTTAGTGACTGTGTAGGTGTTTTCGTTTGGCTAAACACCTCGTTGTGCTCCGCAACAGGTCGTTTGTTTTTGACTTTTTTTTTTTTTGGGTGTCTGAAAGCTGGAACCGAAAGAAGCTGGAAGAGAAGCCTGTTCCTGTTGTTGCTGCTGTCTTCAAACGCTGCGGCAAATTAAGTCTCGACACAAAACACACACATTTTGTAGCTCATTATAACACACAAAAAATCAGAGAAAAAAAAAACAACAAAAAAATAAAAAGAGTTTCGAAAGCGGCGATTTTGTTTTTGGGGCCAACGACGTCGTTGTCTGCCAACTTTTTTTTGAAAAAGGAACCTGTGCCGAGACTTCGAGAGACAATAACAACAACAACAACAACAGCTGCAACAAAAAATGGAAAATTCTCAAAAAACAGCAGCAGCAGCAACAGCTTTTTTTTTTCAAAGTTGATGTGGCCAAAAATGGTGTACAGCCTTGCCTTGTATGCAGTCCTACAGCTTGTGTCGTTGTTTTTTTTTTTGTATTCCTTAGTTATTTTTTGATTTTTTGCATTAAACAACTTTTTGTGTTTTAAATTAATTTTGTTGTTGTTTTTGTATTTTTTGGACAGGCTGCCTGCCGTTTTTGGTGTGCATGCGTCAAGGATGCTTTGTTTGAATGAAATGCGGCAACAGCGCATTGCAGTCAGCTCATAATTATAGATAGATGAAATTTTGTGTTTATCATTTAAACACATAACATTTGTAATTGCAAATTGTAGTAAATACAAAATTTATGACTGTTAAACAAATTGGCATAGCTCCGATTTGGCTTTTAGCTTTAGTCTTTTGTTAATTGTCAAACAGGAAAAATAAACGCAAAATGTGAGTTTGAATGTTGAATAAAGTTGTTAATGAATGCGTGAGTTGACCTTACCTAATCGAACAGGGGGAGCATTCAAAAAAAATCACAACAAAACATTCAACATTCAACATTCACTTTCGCATCGTGCACCTTTAATTGCCCCACGGGGCAACTTGAAAATATCAGAAAATATATATCAGAAAAGCCAAAAAAACGAACGAGTCTTCCAAATGGCGTAATCGTTGGTGAGTGTGTGAATATGTGTATTCAGTCGGCCTGAAAGCCAGCAACTTGTTGACTTATTGTTGATTTAAGCTTGTTTGCTGTTTACAAACCATTATTTTGATTGGGTTTGGCGGCAAAACAGTTAACAAATTGGTTAACTTGATCGCGCTTTGATTTGTAAGCCAAATAGGCCACACACATACTCACACATTCACACTTACACTCTCTTTCCGATGTCGATAAAACTACGTCTGAACTGAACTGGCATTGAGTATCGTTTTGTTTTTTTTTTCTAACGAGCGGAAGTTGAGATCGGTCAATTGAACGGTAAATAGCATTTGACACTTCACAAAACAGATAAAAAAAAAAATACAAAAGAAGATGAAAAGAAACATGTGCGGAAGTGAATACTCACTCGACTTGACTACAACACAAGCAATCGAGCACTCGATAAAAGCCCAATTAGGCTTGCGACTCGTATTCATCATAATCGCACACATTATCACAACTCAGTCCGGCTGGCCTCCTTCTGATTTTGGCCCATTATAACCATATGTATGTGGAGTATCAGGTGTCAAGTGTTTGCCGTTAGCATTGGCAGCTGCAGATTATTGGCTGCAATACGACGCCCTGGGAACGAACAGCTCAGATTTACATATATGTACATATGACCACAACTATTAACACAGTTTGATTTTATACACTTTAATCTGTAAATACACAAAATGAACTGCAAAGTGTGCTAAATACAGGGTGCTTTACCTGTTGCATTGTTCATTTATTTCTAAATTATAACGAGCCAAGCTCCAATCGAAAAATGTATATTTTTGGGGCGTGCATGATGTTAACCGAGAATGCTTTCAATGAAGTCATTAAATTGATGTACTGTCTGATAGTTTTTGGCGCTCAGAAAACTGCTTAGCTTTCATCTCGAGCCAATTATGAAATTCCAAGAACTGAGTCTGCTCAAAAAACAGGAAAAAAATGTATACATACAACTCCAAAGTGACGCAAAAATTTCTCTGTTCTCTGGCCTACAAAGTGATATATACGTATATCGTTTTTTTTTTTTTTAAATATTTATTGATTGGCAACAAAAAATAAAATATGTGTGGGCTATCGTGATGTCATTGGGTAACAGATGACAGCAGGTTTTTATTTTATATCTTTCTTCATTTTGGTGACATTGACTGCACTGTAGCTTCAGTCCATTTATGTCTGATGATGATGATGATGGTAGTTTACATTGATGGAATGACCAAAATGAGCGCTCTTATCAAACAGCCTTTTTGGCAATTTCTTCTGTGTGAAATTGTTAAAAATTTGTAACGCTTTCATAATGGGAGGCAATTGGGGCCGAATATTGCCCAATCTGCTCCACAATGTAAAGCAAATAAAAATTATGTTGAAACTGAGTCACCCAATACCCTACTATATAACTGCCCAAAAAACGTTTTGAGATCTGCCTGCTTGGAATTTAAAATTTCAATTCCAATTCCAATTTCAATTACCATTCCAAGTTCGAATTCGAAATCAAACTGCTTTACGGTCAATAACATTTGACGGAACTGTTCGAACTGAATATCAATGAACCCCCTGAAAGCAACCGGACAACATTATAAGATCATATACCATATAAGTGACCCAGAAATTATGTCTTTGAGTTTGATTTATTAACAATTGTACCACAAGCTTTGCAAACGCATTTGAAAACTTTTTAAAACTTATCAATTTCAATGTATTATATTAGAGTTTTTTTGAATTTATTGTTATTCGAATTTGCCACAGTGTTTTGAAAACTTTTTGAATTCAGGAGGATTATAATGCATATACTATAGCTGAGTAAATTAAGCTGCATTTGATTAACGACTAGTTTTATTTAGATTTCTTCACTGATGTTTGAAAACTTCATGAACTGCTGCTTAATAGACTTAACCTTCCACTAACTCAATGATATTATAATGCACAACTCGCTAGCTTTAACTTTTATTTGTTTCGAAAACCCGCAGAGTTAGATCTGTTAGCAAACACCGTTTTTAAAGCTTTGAAGTGCGATAACTTTGCCAAAACCAAACAGATTTTCGAGCGGAATACCATTTTGAATCGGATTTTACTTTGTTAAAATTTCTGCATTTAAAATTTAAAAAATTTAAAAAAAAATAAAAAAAAAATTTTTTTTGAAAATTTTCCATACATACCCCTTTGACATTTTTTCAAATTTTCAAAAAATTATTTTTTTTCTATTTTGGCCTAAAACCTACCCCAATCGATTCGTTAGTTTGTGTATGCTATAAATATATATACTTTATGGGGTCGCAAATTAGTTTTTAGCTTGTTTTTGGGCAAGGAACTAAAAAAATTAGCCATACTTAAGTTTATTTTAATAGATCTTGAGTGCCATCATTCATTTTGGCAGTTTTTTTTTCCAAGACACTTAGTTGTCCCAGTAGCTTTGGCTTGCTATCAATCACAACAAATCAAATCGAATCAAATGAATTGTACCGCGTTAGATCTATCAATAATTGGACTGAGATTTCAGCAATAATTTGCATAAATTAGAGGTTAGTCGTAATATGATCGCAGCTACCGATCGTTACATATATATAGATATAATAACCCCTTGGCATTAATTACCCGGCAGCGACAGATTTGGGAAAGACAATAACAAAAAAAAAAAGTGAAACTCTTGGCTTTTGGTGTGGCTTATGCAAGACAAGACGGAAGATGGGGCATGCAACGTTTGATTATGACTTGTACCAGAGACCCAAAGAAGGCAATCGCATTACATGGCATCACATTGCTTTTGCATTGCATGTTAGGCGCCCTTTTTCCCACTGCATGTTGCATGTTGCATGCTGTTTGCTGTTAGCTTGTTGCACGTTGCACATTGGCCGTTGCACGAGTGCCAAGTGCCGTCGATTCGTTTTCGCTGCTGACCTTTGGCACCTTCTTCAGCTGGCTTGCCGGAAACATTGACGACAGCCTCTGATGGAAGATGCAACCGGTAACCGTAACCGAAATCGAAGTTGAAGTTGAAGTTGCTGTTGTTGTTTCTGCTGTTGTTGTGGAAACCTGCTCTCTTCGTGCAAGCTGGCGGCACCAAAAGTGACTTAGGCAACAAACTTGGCTCATATTTGCGCAGTAATTGCGCACCAACAACAACAACAACAAATGTTCGATTCATTTAATTGATAAATAAAACTACGTTTTCGAAACTCACTGAACCAACCAATCAAGGGCCAACTCAGCGTTCAGCTTTAAGCTTCAAAAACCTATGCCGATGATCGATCGGTTTTCATATTTTGTTTTTTTGGCAAACCTAAATTGCATATGCGTGTGTGTGTGTCTATATCTTGTTCGATATGGTATCTAATTGATTTCCGTGCAGGTTAAAAGTCGCACAGTCGGCAAGCTGTGACATGGAAAAATGGCACAGCGGTAGACAACACACACACATACACATTTGATAGCAGATACTACTCTCTGGGTTAATTATTGTATTATGAATACGAAAAAAGTGAAATTTTGCCCCGCTGGGCGCAGCTTAAGACTCAAGACTCGAGAGCCACATTAATCATCCCATTAGCTCTTAAACAACAAAAAAATTGATTTACATTTCTCATCAAAATACTTACATATTTTTGCAAGCATTTAAACAAAAGCTAGACCACAATACTATATAGTATATCAGCAGATCTATAGTTGTTAATGCGTTGCGATAGAGTTGAAATTTGTAGCTGTTTATAACTGCGCTGCTTTTGTTTATTATTTGAACTGATAACTATGTTAGATAAGTTTTTGGTTTAAGCTTAAACAAATTGTTATTAGATAAATGTGTTTTTTGTAAATTTCTTAAAACAAAAGTAAGAAAATTTGAATATGAAACGTTTAAAGCTATAAATGTAGTTATTCAGCTAATTTTAGTACTTTGCTACTATAGTTTATCTACTATAAAATCTTACTTTAATTAGTTCAATAAAATGTGAAGTAATCAACCACTGTGTAATTAATATGTAATCTTGTAAATCCTATTATACACCACTTCTATGCAACTGACAAGCGCTGTACAACGCTCAAGTATGAAGCGAAGGTAAAGAAATTTGCCACAAAGCCGCTAAAGTTGCAATGTAATGCCGCAGAGATTAACCTTCTAACATACATAATAAACTAAATATGTAGTCATAAATAATAAAAGATGAACAAGTAAAAAAAACGTGATGCTTCCTAGACGCCGGACTTCATAGATACAGTTTAGTTAGCTAACAAAGCGTGAAAATGACAGCGTGCTCGAGCACAATGCGATCAAGTGGAAGTGGATGAGGAGGGAGTGTGGGCTGTAGGTGCCAGAGAAACGGGGCAGGGGTAGAGCTGAAGATCTAAGGTTGGGGGCACTGCGACTTGATGGCAAAAGATTGACGGCCGTCCATCAACAGTCCAGCAGCAAACAAAACGATGACAAACAATATGCGAACGGATGCGAGATGAACTCAAATGAAACCAGCAAAGGGTGTGCTACACTCTCATATACTCTGCAAAATATAATACTCACCTAATTTAGATGCATAGGTTAGAGGAAATACTCTGATAACTAAGTATAGTCTGTAAAACTCATGAGTAGAAGCTAATGAAGATACTGTAGGCATGCCTTCTAAGGTAAATTCATGAAATACAGGGTATAATGACATTGGAATATGTACTTTATGGGTATGTACAAATGTTCATGTGTATGTGTGGGCGCCGAAACGGATGTGCATGGCATTAGAATACTGTAGAGGAAGAGAGACAAAGTTAGAGAGGAAGGGAGAAAGAGAATTTGCTGTGTCATCGTCATTGTCGCTGGCCCCAAAGATGCGGCGCTCTGAGAGAGAGGGAGATATGCAATAGGGCTCTAAATGGGGAGTAGCAATTACTAATTTCTTTAGTAAAGCTCATGAATCAGGGGAATTTAGTTGTAAAAATCGAAAATGTGTGGCTTGAAAATGGACATTCTAGACTTGTTGTTGTCTGCGTGTCCAAGTGCCTTGTCTATGTCTACTGGAGATGCAGTATTGAAGACCCGATGCGGCATCCACTCACAGATGCCTGAGCATAGATATCGAAATGCAATTAAGTATTTGCCAAGTCGGCAAATGGACGTGGCAACAACAACAACAACAGCGGTAGAAGCAGCAGCAGCAGCAACAACAGCAACATCAACATCGACAGCAGCAGAGCGCCACCAACAAAGCAAAAGGCGGCACGCATGGAAAAATGCGCTCGAGACGGCAAAATGTTGTCCAGCGGGAGTAGAGACTCCAGACTCCAGAATCTACAGACTGAAGACTGCAGACTGCAGTCTGCAGAGTCTAAGAAGAATCCCGAGACAACAGGCAGAGTCCAGAGAGTCCAGACCAGAGAGCTGAGCTGAGCTGAGTTGAGCTTTGCATAACTTTGACGGCGGCTGCTGTGCGCCTTGGGGCTTGGCCATACTTACAAATTGGACTACACCTTCATTTTCACTTCAGCTGTGTGTGTGCGAGTGTGTGTGTTGCCGATTTTAACTTGGCTTAGACCGACTCAATTTCTGTTGTTGTTTTTTCTGCGCTGATTCGATACTCGAACCTCAAAACCCCAAAAGGTCAACGCTGCTGGCGCTGAGAACACACGCAAAGTGGGCGAACGCGTTGTTTGTTTGGCGTTTTAGCGATTTTTTTTTTGCGTTGCCGCACTTTTGGTTTCACTTGACACGGCTGACAAGGGGGTGAAGTATAGAAGAGGGAGAGGGAAGTGGTGTGTTGATGCTAGCTAGCCTGGGCTGGGCAGCTGCTATCATTATGTCTGTTGATTGTGTTTTGTTTTTTTTTTGTGCTCTCGCGCAATGTTAAAGTTCAAGTTCAGAGTCATTATTGTTCTATGCAAGACGTTTAAGCAATGCGAGACAGCAGATGTTGAAAAGAGCTAGCTATAATATGTATATACATATATATACGACAGCAGTGTTGCTACAAAAGCCGCACATACCATACAAATGAAAGCAGAAAATTGACATAAAAATAGTAAATTAGGAAAGTGTATTTTCATATAACTAGCAACATTTAGCTATGTTTGAGATAGTGCTGTTATTACTATACTTTAAATATGACTTATTTATAGATAATCATATTTAGAATTTTTTTTACATACTTTTATAGCATTCTTATGTATTTTTAGCTAAATTCTTTGTGAAATGCAAAATTCGAAAGGCTAAATTGGCAACACTGTAAAAAGCACATGATAGATTTCTTTTTGGAGAGTAGTATTATATGTACTCTTCTACTGCAAGTTTTATCTGATATATCTCTTTGTTAATATTTGCTGTTGAGATTATGCAGTTATGGGTCTGAAACAGGGGTGTACAGTGAACACATACAAACGAGCTTTATTTTTAGAAGTAAGTTTTATGTAATTGAAAATAATAACTTGCATAATGAGCAACACAATTGAAAATTTTGCTTGAATGCCATTGAAATTAGATGTCAAATTGCAGTTGCCAAAGCTGTTTAATTTCAACGTATGTGTGTGTGTTTGTAATTCGTCTGTGTGTGTGCGTTGTCTCTGAAGCGCTACAAATTTTATGTTTATTACACCTTAATAATGCGTGTTTACAAACAAATCACGTTCATGGCGCAATCAACGCGCAGCAATCGGCATCAGCATCGACACAGCGACGGCAGCCCAGAAGGGAGCACACTCTCTCCCTCTCTCTGTCACTCACTCACTCATTCTGTCTCTATCTGTTGTTTGCTAGCATGCTGACTAGTCAGCTTCCCATCAACGTCAGTCGCTGCTGCTGCGGAGCGCACGCATGCGCACTCAAATTATATGGTAAAGGATTTTTATTGGCAGCTCGCAGCGCTTTTCCTCTCTCTCTCTCTCTCTCTCTCTCTCTCTCTGCACGACGTCGCCATTGATGTCTAGTCACAGAATGGCCTGTGTGTGTGTGCTTGTTAGAGTGAAAAGCTGTGCTGCCTGTACGCCTGTCTGTAAGTAAGCCAGTAAGTGAATGATCAGCGGGGGCAATGGGGCAAAAAAGTTGCACTTGAACGTGGATTCGGTTGGACTCTTGACTCCTCTGTCCAGGTGCCATAATGGGCATGCATTTTCTAGACATTACAGCGCGCTCCTGCGGTTTGGGTGGGTGCGTGTCTGCAGCAGCAACGGCAGAAGCAGCAGCAGTGGCAGTGCTGACACAATTTCAAGCGCTTAAATAGCTAGATTGATAAGAAGGTATTATAGAAAAAATTCTTAAAAAACAACAAGCAAGACAGCTGTGATCTAGAAGGCTTTTTTACGAAAATATGTGTGCTTAGGGCACTTAAATTTCATTTTCTTACCCAAAACAAGCCAAATTAGTAAGTTTTTATTTATTATTGTGGGTTTTTAGCTAGATTTCTGTTAATAAAAGTTAAGTTATTTGTGTTGTATGGAAACTAAGCAGTTTTAAGTGCTGATTTGATGAATTGAATTTGCTAGTAGCTTTTCAATTTGCTGCTTGACAAACTAGCTATAAATTAGCTAAAACGACAGCAGCTACTACAATGCTGCTTAAGTGGATACTCATTGGCTGCGACTGCTTAGCGCACTTGTGTGTGTGTGTGTGTGTGTGTGCGGCATGTCCTCAAGGCAGCATGCATTGTTTGTGTACTCGTATTCAAATATGAATACTTACATTATCGCGTTTGCTTAATCGCAATCAAGCTCTTTACTCTTCTCTCTCTCTCTCTTTCTTTCTTTCTCTATGTGTGCCTGTCTTTCTCTGTTGCTGCAGGACACACCCAAGTGGCGTTTGAGTAGAGAAGTAGATGGAGTAAGTAGAAGAAGTGGGTAACAATGGCTGGTGTAGCATAGTTGATGTGAAGTTAGTTCTATCTTGTATTACTATTCGTTTCGCTCACTCACACACACACTCATTCGCCTGCCCAATTCGAATTCGAATACGAATACGAATTCGTTCGCATGTGACAATGGCAAAAGAAGGCGAATTAAATCGCGTATGCAGAGAAACACCCTCATGTTGTCTACGTTGTTGTTGTTTGTTGTTGCTGTTGTTCTTGCTCAGGTTAACGAGCATAACGCAAAAAACAAACTTGATTCGTTCTGCCCACTTCAAACTATACTTCACTCCTCCCCTTCCCTCTCTCTAAACACCCCACAGCGCTGCCAAATGATTTCCAACTTGGTTTCAGATTTAGATTTGAGATTTGGCGATTTGAATTCAGAGTCATTGGCTTTTTATTAATTGGCAATTATTCTATTCACTGCCGCTTTTTTTTTGTTTTGTTTATGTTGTCTTTCGTTTCTAATTTCTTATGGTTTATTGCGTTGTCGGTAAAATTTTCGGAATTACTCGCAGCATACAAAACTCATTGTATCTATTTTAGTTTTTGTAGTATCCAAATCTCTCGGGCATTGAAACATTGATTTAATTTTAATAACACTTTCGCTGTCATGTGAAGTGGCCATTAATACAGAGCAAAACTAGTTGAAAGCAAACAGATGATTTACTTAACTTAGTTAACCCAATAAATTTAACCAAAATAAAAAACTTAACGACGCATCGTCTAATCAGGTGAAAAGTCTAACAAGCGACTCAAACAACAAAACCAACAACAACAACATACACAATAATAACAATAATAAAAAGCATAAAACTATAAATAATAAATAATACAAAATAATTGCAAATTGCACGTGATTTGACTTTGAGACTTGTCTTTTTTGTTTGTTTTCTATTTCGAATTGCAGTTCGTCCCCAAAAAAAAGCAAATCAAAGCAATATATAGAGACTTTAATCTTAGGTTTTAAAACGACTGAACAAAATGCCAGGAACTGCAGCTTAATCATTTTCCCAAGCCAAGTGAAAATAAGCCAAAAAAAGCGTTGAAAACATCACGAAAGCAGCAACAGCAACCGCTACAGCTACAAACAGTCAACCACTTTCGATGCCTGCCAAAATGCCACCGCAACCACAGCATTTGCCGGGAGCAACAACAACCGCAACAACAACAACAGCTGGAAATGGCGGACCACGTGTCAGCTTCAATCGAGATGTTCATGTGAAGCGCATAGGTCAGTGTGTTGTGCTAAGGAATATAACCTCAAAATAACCACAACACACACACATTCATACACTCACACAGTCGTATTAACTCATATATTCATATAACTGTTGTGCTTTGCAAATGCAGTTTTTGACAAAATGTTCGAAACTTGTCGAAAATTTTCTAAGAAAGAATGTAGAATTGAATTAGTTTAAAGCTCTTAATAAAATACAAGTAAAATTTAACATGAGCAGCTGTCTAAGCTGAATTTTATTAAATTTTTAAAAAATTAAACAATATAAATTGCAGTATTTAAAACGATAAAGTTTGTTTAAAGCAGGTTCTATACCCTTGCAACAGCCTAATATGTGCGCATCATATACACATACTTACATACTCATACGCTTATTTTGGTCAATCAATGTCGCTAACAACCCACGCTGCTGCTCTGTCCATATGATCAACGAAATGACTACATAATTCAACTAACTAATTAACTGGGCAGTCGTTGTCAGAAGCGATTGTGTTTGGGTTCTAAGATGGTCAGAGTGATAGAGACAGAGAGAGAGAAGCGAATCACCTTCGTGTTGTTTCCAAAATGGAAATCGTGTTGTCCCCGGAGGCAGCTGCAAATGTCATTTAGCTGCACCGAGAGAAATAGTTGTACCAGATTCATATCCTTGCACTCTCTCTTACTCTCTTACACCTTTACAGCATTTTATTTTACTCTAGTAAAAGTATATAAACTACTTAATTAGTTTATGAGATTTAAAGGCATCTAACTGCTTAGCAACCAACTAAGCTTCCGTATTTAATTGTTTAAACATAAACTGCATAATTTATAGATTATCTTTTGTGAACAATTGTCTGACTACACAGCGAGTTGCTTTAATGAACTCTAAAAAAACACAAAGTGTGCATTGTTTATGAGCAAGTGAATAAATTAAATGATTCATTTGATAGTAAAGCGAATAACTTGTTTGCGGCAAATAGAACTAAAGTTTTCAATTGATGATTTAATATATGTATATCATTAACAAATCTATGTTCACCATATGCTATTAAACTACATTTTTTTTGTTCAGTGTATTGCTCAATTGCATAATTCTTTAGATTATTTTGACGTGTGTCTGTTTTGATATATTGATTATATGCAAGAATTGAGCTGCCAATTTGCGATTCTTCACACACAAACATATAGTTGCTGACATGTGTGTGTTATTATTTATATAGTATATATATGTATGTATATATATTTTATAAGTATAAACAGAGCGAGTGAGAAGTGGGCGAGTAAGCCAGAACGAATGCCAAAAGCAATGCTCGTAACAATGCCGCCTCAACAATAAAATGTAGTTTACCTTGAGAGCTTCAGAGCACACATACACAAACACAGACGACACGCATAGCATACTCGGATATATAACTATTTTAAATAAGTAGATATATTTTATAAGGCATTACAAGCTCTAAAGTAGAGACAACACACACGGTCTGTGTTTCTGTCTCTGGGCTGTTAAAACTAAAGTATCACTTTGCACATCAGTCGATGGGGTCGCTAGTGGAGAGAGGCACAATCTCTAGAGCAGATACTATATACATACATACATATATGTGTATATTGTAGAAGGGAGAAGGTAGTGCAGCCTGAATAATGGGGTGGCTGTGGCAGAGGCAAAAACTCATCAGTGGCACTCGCATTAAATGAGACTGAGACTGTGACTGTTGCGACTGAAACTGCAGCTGTCTGTTTGTCTCCAGAGTCGACTACATTATTATTGTTATGATTATGTCTGGCAGCAGCGACAGCATAAGCCACAACAGCAACAGCAACAACAACATCAAGAGCAAAAATAAAGAAGAAGCAAAAGCAGAAGCAGAAGAAACAATCGCTAGTCACAGCGAGCGCATTTAATTGCAGGGCAATGCGATTTATTCTAAAGCCGCAATGGAATTTATGGCGACTGTCTGAAATGAAGAAATTAAAAATTGATTATGACAAAAGCGGCACAAATGTAAATTATTTAGCTGCCTTTAATAGATGTGCGTCTCGTACTCACTGTGTATGTGTATGTGCCTTTGGTCAGTTTTACACTCTCCTGCTTCGCCTTCACTCTAAACAGCACGTTCGTTGCCTAAGTCTTTTGTTTTTTTCAGACGACTTGAATTTCCTTATAGCCACTTACACACACACACACACACAAGCTGTACTCCAATATGGTTTTAAGTTCTCATTATGCTTGCAATTAGCGTTAACTGTTGCTCAAACATTTTGTGACAGATTTTGTTTAAGGCGAATTTAAGCTGTGTTTTGCTGGCCTTGTTATGTGCTGTTTGCTAATTGGGTTTAATGGTAATTACCAAGTGCTTATAAAGTGTTGAAAACTGCTTTGAAATATGCCTTTTGTTATTCTGAAATTACAGAAATCTTTGCAGGTTTTTGCTAACATTTTACACAGAAGTTTGAAACTTCTTTAAAATATATTTTTAAAATTCACAAACCAATTAAAGTGTAATGAGTCATTTTAGTGTGATTTATTTTAGACAATAAAGTATAACAATTCCAAGTACTAATTTAACACGGCCAAGGCGCCATCGTTTAAAGCTTAACGATCGTCTATATATATACAATATTTATGCATTTATTTAGTTTAATAATGCTTTAAATGACTTTGTTGCTCTCATGCAAATTAAGGCAATTATGCGAGAGAAAAATGATGATTTAATTGTGAGCCAAGATGCGCCACAACTATTTAGTATATATATATATATACATATATATGTTTATACGCATGTGTGTGTGTCTATTTATAACGAAAATAAACCGCCTATGGGTTAAAAGCACATTTCATTTAAGTGTCTGACTACAAAACGGCTAATTTCAGCAAATTTTCTTAGTCTTTACGCATAAAAAGCCAACTTGATGATCTTATAAATGCGAGACTATGAATCTGAGTGCCAAATGCGAGTCTGAATATGAGTGTAGCAATGTGAGTGTGAGTTAAACTCATACAATTCGCGAGGCAACCTTGCGAAGCGACAAATTTGGCTAAAACGAGTTACGCTGTAATAAAAGTCGGCTCTAAAGGCTGCCAGCTGCCAGATGTAGTGGAAGTTGTTGTTCTTGTATGAGTAGTAGTTGATGTTCTTGTAGATGTTGTTATTGTTGTTGTTGTTGTAGCTGTTTAGGCGTTCGTCTTCGTGATGCACTTGCAGATTGCAAGGCGGACAAGTGTAGACAGACAAGAGAGCAATACGAAATTGGCAGCAGCAGCACAGTAAACTCTCGTTAATGAGCGCAGGAATGGGCAACATTTTAAAGTTTATATAGACAGACAGACGATTAGGTTGCAGCTGATCAAGAATATATGTACTTTAGAGGGTTGAATTTGTATATAGATCTTAATGTGCTTAATTTTGTTTTAGCTATTTATCTTATTGTTACAATTATACAACGCATTTGCTAGTGATTGACTACTGTATTTGACTTAATTGCAATCCACAGACATTAATTGACGCACAGCTGTTTTGCTGACTCTATATAGACATTTATATATATACATAACATATATATATTTGTTTGTATTGTAGTATTCCCATTCTGGCACTTGATGACATAATTCACATAATTTATGTATGAGCTAAGAGAATGTATCTCAAGGCGAGTTCAAGAGAGTTTAACCAAGCTAATGCGACTCTTTAATTGTGATGCCACTACAGTTAACCGACAACAACAGCAACAGCACTACAGCAGCAACAGCAGCAGCACTACAGCACTCAGCATCACAGCAAGCATCTTGTGATTGCGTAATGTAATTTGCAGCTGAATACAATGCAATTATAATCAAGTGAGATGATGAGCAAACTGTTTGCTCCGTTTTGCCACTGTATTTTATTTTTTTGCATTTGTAGTAATACGTATTTTAATGAGCTCTTATATATGTTTTAATTAATTAATTTAATTGAGCAGCGAAAAATAAGCGTAAGGCATCATTATGAAATTGCCAACGCGTTTCCGACTCGTGCATTTGTTTTCTGTTTTTTCGTTTTGTAGCACCGTTTGCTTGCTGTGTTTTTTAATTTGTGGCTAGCTTTGAATTTGATTAGCTTTTTAAGTGGCCATAGTACATACCCTCTGCCAATGAGCTGCAGCGGGGATATATCTTGCTGTCTGAACGGAAGAGGAAGTGGATGTGCAAAAAGTAGTTTAGCAATTAATTGAATTTTGCAGTACACAAATGCTATATAAATGAATGAGTTGTATAGTTTTCTTGAGAGCATACCCGTTACATGCTTAGTTTTTAAAAGAAACATATTCTTATATGCATTTTAAACTCCTTTTTTTATGCCAAACAGGGTATTTCGTAGTCGTCTCTTTCTACGCTACTTGCTGCTGATGGCTTTGTTAGTATTCCACCTACTACGCAATGTTCACATGGCATTGCTTATGCTCGAATTTGTCAAACTTGATTGTTGTAGTTGGAACTGCCAGTGGAACCGCACAGCAGGGCAGAGCAGTGCGGCTGCAAGGAAGAGGTGGAAGAGACAGAGGGGGTAACGATAACGACGATGATCTTTAGGGGCTGCCCGCGCGCACGCCATCGCCACCATTAAAATGCCATTTATGTTGCTGTTGTTTTTATTTGTTGTTCATAATTTTTATAATTTGCATATTCTGTTTAATAGTGCTTCATTGCGCCAACAACAGCAAATAACAACAACAACTGTCAGTCGCTCCAAAAGAAACTTAATTAATAAGTAAGTCTCATTTTTGGCATCGCTCTGCCCACCAATTCGCACTATTTTGCTTTTGTGACATTGGCGTAGGCAGCAGCAGCAGCAGCAGCGGCAGCGGCAGCTCGTTTCCCACCCCTCAGACACGTCCCACTGCCAGCTGGCCGCTGCTCGTTGTTGCCTCGCTGTTTTGGCCAAGTCGTAGTCTCAGTCAGGTTCTTAGCCTGCTTGGCATTGGGTGTTGTTGTCGCGTTCGCCAGTTATTAAATGTGTGTGCTGTTTTTTTGCTCGCTCAAGTGAACGGGAAGTGTAGAGAGTACGTACACAAATGGAGTTGTCGATCAACTTGAATAAAATTCTCCCTGCTTCTTCTTGTGCTTCAACTACTTGGCCAACTCCAGACGGCAGTTCGGGCTGGCAGTTAGCCTGAATCTCGCATTGAATTGCAAAAGATTGCGTCATTTGTTTATCGAATATGTGTGTATTGAAATGAGTCTGAGATTATTTTTAGCGAAGCTTTTTTGGCACTCGGCATTTGCCGTCCAAAAGACTGTGTGTTCGTTTCGCTTACTGTTCGTTAGTGTGGTTAGTGTTGTTGTTGTTTGCTCTCACTTAATGCTGATGTTGACAGCTGCTGTGTGTGTGCAAAACACAAAAACAAAAACAAGTTTGTCGCTTAAGTCTTTCGTTAATGCTCGACTAGCGCGAATGAACCGCGTCCATTCTTTAGCGAAAGTTTCTATTTGTATTTGTTTTGAAAGTCATTCGAGATCAGCCAAAAGACTAACAACTACAACAACAAAAACAACAACTACAACTCAAGTGCATACACTGTTAAAAATGATCAACAAGAAGAACTTCATTTGGTAAAAGTAAATTTGATTAATCTTTCAAAACTTTCTTTAGATATATGTGTACTACGATCTATCATAACTAATTAGTATATAACCTTTGCTTGTCTAGTTTTTAAAATTGCTAGCTTATTGAGAAGATGATCTTGCTTTTTTGTTTAGTGTAGCAGCAATTTTAATTGGAGCCAGCGAGTAGCACGATTTTAGAGAGCATATCCAGAGCTGCGGGAGCTGCAATGGGGCAGGCATATGTCAATACAGCTTGCAGCTTATTTACATACTTGTCACATTCGAGAACTTGGCTTCAAGGACGCGGCATCGCTTTTGATGTGATTAGGCGGAGGCTAGCCCAGGCAGCTCGACACCCTGGGAATCCTTCTTCTGGAAGCCTCTCCCCTTTTGCTGAATCCCCTCAGCTGGACAACGATAAGCGCACAAGGGCATTCAATTATTTCAATGCTGGAATGAGTGCGCAGTCGTTTAGCATTGGAATTGCGGCATTCGGGGAACCGCCTAGATAAAGCTAAAACTAAAGCTAAAGCCTTTGGCCAGTCCCAGTCCCAGGCCCAGGCCCAATACCAGTTCAAGACCCAGTCTCAGTCTTAGTCCCAGTCGCAGGCCTAGGCTAGGCCCGTTGAAATCGAAAGTGCGCAGGTTAATTGAAATGCCCCGAAAGGCGCGCCGCACTGCCGTGGCATGCCTCAGAGTCAACAACGGCCCTGAGCCTCAAGATCTTTGGCACTGGCATGCCACACTGCACAATTTGCCTTTCCACTTCCAGTCAGTCCCCCAATCGGTTCATTAACGCTGTCCGCTTGAACTTAGACCAGTAGTGAACACACACACACAATGCGGGTGAAGAGTGTAGAGTGTGGTATGGTGGGAGGGGGCAGCAGCCCTAATAGCCAGTTATCTTGACACTTGACAGTTTGTGGGCGCAATTGATATGAATCATTTTTCAGACTTGCGGTTGCCCTTAATGTGGCATCCACATGCCATCACATCACAACATCTCAAATAAACGCCAGTGAAAGTTGATGTCAATTCTGTCAGCAGTATCAGTAGCTTGCAGCATGCCACCTTAGCTACTAATAAAAACGCTGTTATTAAGCAGCTTTTTGGCTTCTAAAAGTAGCTGAATTTGTAACTTAAACTTATTAGTTTAAACTTTTTCAGTTTATATAGAGTAAAAGTAGATATAATAGCATTTAGAAATTATGAATTTGAAAGGTTATAACTTTTTTATAATTCTAGCAACTGAATCACAAACAATAAACTTAAACTCTTTATTCACTTGCTCGCTTATTTAAGCTAACCCATTTCTTTGCTATAAAATATCGCTTAGAGAACCGGAACAAGCGGCCCAAAACTTGGTGGCAAGTTGCCAACCAGTTCTGTTTTTGTTTTTGTTTTTGTAATTTCTTGAAGGCTGCAAAAATTGGATCAGATGGCTTATCGCAAATGCGCCGAAAGTTTTATACTTTGTAGGAAAACTAAATTGTTGCTATTGCATTTTGCACAACAACGGCAATAACCGTAGGCACTTTTAATGCTCATTTGAGTGACGACGGAATTGTTGTAGTCGGAGTGATTTGGGGAAGCGTTTCGTAGTCATTCGGCATGGATATACAAATCATAGAGCCCGTTGGCCATGGTACGAATTCATTAAGTGGATCGATGATTAAATTAATGAATGCCTTTCAGCGCCTTTTTTGCGTACAGTGTTTTGTTGCTCTCGTTGTTGTTGTTGTTGTTGCTGTTGTTGTGCTTCAGCTGTTCGCAATCAATCATAGCTGCAGTTGTTGAAACCAAAGCAAAGTCAGAGTTAAGATCATTCATTCATTGTTAAAGAGTTCGCTGAGAATGTGGCAGAAGTAGAAGCATAAACAGAAACAGAAACAGAAGCGTAGCCGTAGCTGTAGCCGTAGAGTTTGAGGCATTAACTGTTACTTGACATTGAATTCAGTTTCACTGGCAGCCGCGTGGCAGGCGGCCACACAACTGTCGCTTAGTTGCAAATTTATGTTTTCCTGTTGCCTAAAAGCAGCCACCACCTCAAGCTAAACATTGCAACCACAGCAAGACAATGTGATGGGCAACAACCTCGCATGTTGACTGACAGCAGAGGCAGCTCATCAAACCACAAGCATGCGCATGTGTGTAAGGTGTGTGTGTGCTGCATAGCCACATTTTACCTTGACACATTTAACCAGACAGTTGATCGCATCTCATCATTTTGGCAAGCTGCAAACTGTGTGCACAAAAAGCAGGTAAACCACTGCAGTGCTTGTATTGTGGTTACTCTTTATTGTGTCGTTTATAAACTACAGCAATCATTTTAAACAAGATTTTTCTGTAACTACAGCTTAATGAACAGTTTAAGTTGGAGATATTCGCTATTTAACAAAAGTATTAAGATATATATTTAATACTAATGGAGTTTAAACTACATTTTGATTTACAAATTCAATTCAGTGTAACAATTTGTAGTCTTTATACAAGTTTCTTTATGTTTCCAGTCAGTAAAATAATCTGCTTTGTTGTTTTTATTAATATTATTCCATACACAAATTAATAACAATTTAAGATCTTACCTCTTAACTTATATATTTTAGCAAGCATCAAATTCTCAGTCTTTTAAAAGCAGCAAACTACAAACTATTCAATAGAAAACACTTTATTTTGTAGGCTAATTTTTATAGCTCTCGCTATATTTGGGCCAAAAAACGCAGCTTAAACAATGAGTTACCTGTGTGTATATGTTTATGAATGTTTAGCGAATGGTATTTCATTCTTTATAGAGTTCCCGCATGAATGGTGTTTGCTTTAATGGATTGTGATGGCAATATGACACATGCCACGCCCCAGCTTGTCATTATTCATTCTAGGCAAATAAGAAATTAGTCACAGTTTCGATAACTTTCTTGCTTTGACCAGTGACTGGAGCGAAATAGGCAAGTGGAAGTGAGTGAAGGGAGGGGAGGAGGGGGGAGGGAGGTAGGAAGAGGTGTGGCAACAGGTTGCAAGTTTGGTTGGCAGTTAAGTTAAATCAAGGTTACTTGCAATTTCCAC
This sequence comes from Drosophila tripunctata, assembly GCA_035047385.1. Taxonomy (NCBI): domain Eukaryota; kingdom Metazoa; phylum Arthropoda; class Insecta; order Diptera; family Drosophilidae; genus Drosophila; species Drosophila tripunctata. The sequence goes on from JAWNPS010000288.1 coordinate 1,925,756, forward strand.
GCATGTAAAACAAATGACTTAGGCAACAAACTTGCAAGATGTGCGCTTGTCTCTATATGTTTTCTGTGAGTGTGTGTGTGTGTGTGTGTTCTATCGCTTAACAAGTGCTGAGTGTCAAGATGCGTAATCTCGTGCGTACAATGTTGTGATTGCTCCCGTTCTACGAGGCGCGCTAGTTGAGTTGATGAAGCCGCCAAGAGGCAAACAACAACAACAACGAAACGAATGAGCAAAAAAAGACAGAGAGGTGGAGAAACAGAGAGTTAAAAAAGCTATCAAAGAACACGCACGTTTCAGCTGCTGATGCTGCTGCTGTTGTTGTTGTTGTTTGGCTGTTGTTTGGTGTTGTTTCAGCTGGCCAGCAATCTTGTTTTGTTCATGATGATCGCTTTTGGTGTGCTGCGCTAAGATAGCGCGGCACGTTTTTTGTTTTCGGCGTATTAAATAATAATGATTATGAACAAGTGAGGAAGTGAAAGAAGAAGATGAAGCAGAATCAGAAGCAGAAGCATCTTTATGATCATAGAGACCAGTTCGGTTCGGTTCGGTTTTGGGGGCCCAAGATCAGGCCAAGTAGTTGTAGTTTGCCACGTTCTTCCTCTGCCAGTTGGCCACTTCAATGGCCATTAGCGCTTACAGTGCCCGATTACAGACTACACCGTTTCCATAGAATGCTGACTAGACGTGGGCTAATGCCAAGCCAAATCCATTGTGAATAGCAGCAGCAACAGCACAATGAAATAGCATTTGGGGGCTGTTCCAGCATCCAGCTGCCTTATTTAGCAGCCAGCTGTTGCCAATTCACACTTTGAAGTTCACTCTTTGCTAGCTTGGCCAAGATTGTTGTCGTTGTTGTCGTAGTAGTAGTAGTAGTATTACATCATCGTTGGGTCAAGCGAGCGCTCATCATGATGATGGCAAATGTGCTAATTGTCGCTACATGTACGTCAACTAGCTCTCATTTACGTTAATCTTTCTCACTTACTGTCCTCTTGTTTTACCCAAGATTTATTTATCTTTTCCTCAGATTTTCTAGGACAATTTCATTAGCAGACAAGAAAGTAATGACCCTGATTATGTTTAATTGTATAATTTAGTTGCTGGAATCTTTTCGAGTTATCTTTATGCTTTTTAAGACTTATAATTTAAATCTTAAGTATAATTATTCTTTGCAATTGTAACTTATATATATTTCTCTTTCTCTCTTAGCTAAGCGTGCCAACGAGCCTTCGGAATACGACTACGAAACGACAAATTTACAGCCCATTGGCGGTGGCATACACACACAGGGCTATCATCAGCTGCCGCCGGATATTGATCCCGAGGATATACGCAAAGAGGCGGCACTAGTCATCGCCCAGGCGGGTCAGCATCAGAGCAAAGCGGCCAACGGTGATAATATACCCACATTTCGGGTGAAACAGAAGCGTTCGAGTGTGCCATCAAGTGATTCGCAACGCTTCCATTCGCTGCCGACGCGTCGCAAAAAGGGTAAACCTGTGGCACGTAGCGTGAGTGACGCGGCTGCCAAGAAACCGACCAAACGACCCTCGATATTTGGTTTATTTAGTCGCAAGAGCGATACGAATGTCAATCAATTGGAGCGGGATCCGCGGTTTGAGGAAAGCGGTGGCAGACGCTTAGTGCGTAGCAAAAGTGATGTTGGCAGTGGCAGCCACAAGGAGGTAAAGAGCCGATTAAACTCCAAGCGAAACGATAGCAATCCCGAAAAGACTGTCAAGCCACAGTTGACACCCATTATTGAGCAATCGCAGCGGGAGGATTACTTTGAACAGGATTACTTTAGGGAGCGTGAAAGGCGCAAATCGGATGCCGTTACTGTGCGCGAGAAGCATGAGAGTGAGCTGGGCTTAAGTGAGCTGCTCTCTCGCAGCCGTTCCCAGGCGGAGGTAGACGGACCACTGCTACTGCACAAACAGGCCGAACAGCCCGGCACCACCGTACATTCATCATCCATATCGGCTGGCATTCGTGATCGCATCGAGACCCTCAAGTCAAAGTCCAACGAGAATATGCACAGTTCACAGCTGCCAGCGGAAAGATTACCGCTCACCAAAGGTCGTACGGTCAACGGCCTGGTGAAGCGGCTGTCCATGGAGAGATTCTCACCCCAGCCGACCATCAATCAGCCGGCCTTCTCCTACATACGGCCCAACGAGGGCATCACCTATGCCCAGCTGGATCACAGTGAGGAGCTACAGCCACGTCGCGATTCACGTACTCCGCAGCGTGAATTTGCTCCGCCAAGACCGCCCAGAGCTGCCGACAGACCACTGCATAGTCCACCCAACCGGGATAGTTACTCGCCCATTCCGAATGGCGGACATACAACAGCAACAACAACACGTTTGGCCAGCTCCCATTCACCTTCGCCTTGGCAGCAGCTCAGTCCACGTAATCTCAGTGATGAGGACGAGGGACTGGGCTTTGAGACGCGCAAGGTTTACTACGAGGATGAGTTTACACAACGAGAACGTGAGCGGGAAAGGGAGCGAGAAAGGGAGCGAGATAGGGAGCGGGAACGGGAACGTGAACGGGAACGAGAACGTGAGCGAGAACGAGAACGTGAGCGGGAACGTGAACGAGAACGGGAGAGGGAGCGTCGTTCGGAACCGCCAATTGTGCCGGTCATTAGGAGTGTCAGTCCGGCTCCATATCTGGACGGTTTGGGCCACAGGCGAGCGCAGCTGGAGAATCGCATTCTAACACGTCGTTTTGGCGATGTTGCCACATTGGAGCGTCAGCACAATCAACGACAAGAACCGGAACGAATGCGTGACTACTACAGTCCGGAGCGTGAGCGACAGCAGGAGAGGGAACAAGAAATGGTAACAGAGGAGCGCTATCATCGCAGTGCTGTACGTACACATACGGACACGCCCGAAACGGGTCTTGGGAGCACACTGCCCAAAATGGAGAAGAGTTCTCGCTATCGTCACACCAAATATTATGATGATGGTCATGGCGGTGTCAAGGAAACGTACGTGAGAGAAACCCAAAAGGATGGCCAGGTACGAGAGTCACGACATCGCGAAAGAATCGGTTCATCGCCAAGGGATCGAGACTACAATTCGGTGGAGCATCAGGAACAAGAGCCGAAAAGCCTGGACTCGCAGCTAACGGGCACGGATCAGTATCGATCCTCGCCCGAGTTGCGTAACACAGAACGCGGACGGTTGTCGCAGCAGCAGGACTACTGGCAGAGCAGCCTGAAGCGAGACAAGCTGCAGCAGCGCAGCTTCGACAAGGGCGATTCGGGAATTGAGAATGATTTTCGCAAGGAGTCCTTTAATGGCGATCTAACCACAAGGTGAGTTATACTTTTCGGAACCTTCTTGAGGCTCATAGGAATGTATAGGTTAAGGGTCTTAGGGTTATACCGATTCTGCTGAACCCTTCTATATTACACAAACTCCTTAATTATGAATACAAATTCATTTGCAGATGGCGCAAACGCACCGCCCAGGATGATATGAGGGCTAGTGAGACCTTTTTGCGCAAGGAGCGTCGGGAGAGTGCCCAGCAGCAGCAGCAGTTGGAACAACAGCGACGACAGCGTCGTGAGCAGAGCTACATCTATCGGGAGCGTTCGATAGACGATGGCTCCCACTTTGATCCACATCTGGACAAATATCCAGTATCGACGAGCACGTTGCGTCGTCGGGAGCAGCGATCGCAGGTGAAGCAAAGCGAGGATTCCAGCACTTTGAAGCGCAACAAGAAACTGGGTGGCTTCGAGAAGGTGAAACAGCTGTTTACGGGTGGCGCGACGGGCACGGGTACGGGAAGTGGCAGTCATGGTGGCAGTGGACGCAGCAGTGCCAGCAATGTGTCCAGCAGCAAAAAAGATGCACAGTCATCGCGTCTAACCAACGGCAATAGCAGCACACTCAGTCGTCGCGACAAGGACATGGATAAGGATAAAGAGAAGGAGAAGGATAAGAACAAGGATAAGAACAAGGAGCGCTATATGGTCCGGGAGGAGGAGATGCGTTCACGTTATCGCGAACATCACGCACTAACCGAAGACACCTCACGAGAACCAAAGGTAACTAGTTCATTTTCGCAATTTATATGTGGCTCTTAATGGCCAATTAATGGCGCTTTTGGCCCAAAAGGTTCATTAACCCCGTTTTGGGTCTAGTTTTAAAAATACGTTGAATTTGGTCATGGGCCGCCCATTATTAATTTCATATTAATCAAGACTTGCGGCGATGCGTCTCTGCCACACACACACACACACACACACACACACACACACACACACACACACACACACACACACACACACACACACACACACACACACACACACACACACACACACACACACACACACACACACACACACACACACACACACACACACACACACACACACACACACACACACACACACACACACACACACACAAATAAACACATAAAGACACAACATGTGTCGCTTTTAAAGTCGCCCCCAAAGTTTGCGTTACGTGCGAATTTTTTGCAATTGTTTAGATTCTGTTTCTTGTGATTCTATTTGTAGTGTGTTTCTACTTTGATATTTGTAAGGCGCCTACTTCCTGCTCAGTGCTCACTGCTGACTGCTGACTGTTGACTGCCACTGACAGTGTCCAAGTGGGCGTCCAGTCCGTGCCGAAAATGGTGCAGCGACCAGACGTCATGTCAGCTTCGGTCGCTCAAGAGACACACGTCGCGGAGAGTGCGCCATGACAAATCGAAGCCAAAGCTGAAGTAGCTCAGTTTAGAGAGTGCTCGACGGGCAGCTGCTCTGTAAATGTTTCAGAATAGTTTAGAACTGGAATTTTTTCAAAATTTTGTATACCTACTCCTTGAAATTTGTTCAAAAAATTTAAGTTTGTAATTACCATATTTTTGCATTTATATAGATTGTGAATAGAATTACTATATTATATAGCTCACATTCGCGTAATCGAAAGGAACCCTTTTCGTTTTTAAAAAAATTCACAAACTATTATATAACTTAACACAATTGTATGTGTTTGCTACAGCATATATGCAAAATCTTTTGCAGTCTTGTTGCTCTTTCCTCTTCTCAAAACTGCTCAAAACAATCCGTGTATTTATTGACCAAATACTTAAGACAGTCTGCAGTTTTGCTTGAATGCCAGTTGTTGTTTTTGGTTTTTAGCGCATATTTGGCTACCTTATTTATCTTTTAATTATGCCTTTCTTAGAAGTACATAACATAATAGATTATTGTGTGTTTGTCTTTAATGTAGAAAGTTTGATGATGCAATAATTGCAATAATGTGTTTTAAAACAAAGCGCGTCTTTCTACGGACTATACCCGTTTGTACAATTAGCACATTTGTAGGGTATTCAAATCAAGACGTAGCCTCGTCATAAAGAATGCCAGAAATTGTGTTTAAATAATAAACGGACGGCGTTGGCCAAATAGAGTTGCAAATTCAAAACGTGGCAGCAACGAGGCGTTGAATCCAAACGTTTAAGCTAGAACAAAAGAACACAAAAACAGTGAGAGAGAGAGAGAGAGAGAGAGACAACAGAGAGCATAACCCACGCAGGCAGCTGTCAGTGAGACAGTTTGTCAGTTTGTCAGTCTAACAGTCTGTCCATTTGTCTGTTTGTCAAAGTGACAGCTTGTCTGTTTGCTGTTAGCTGTCTCTGTCTCTCTGCCTATCTGTTTCTCTGTTTGTCTGCCTCGAAAAATGAGGAAAGCTGACAAACGCGTCGCATTGCGTCGTCCAACGGGGCGTATGAAGAAACAAAAATTGATTAAAACTGCAAATACACACGAACACACCATATATACACACAGTCTGTGTGCACACAATTTGAATTGCATTGCAAAGTGATTTTTAGGCTACTGTGCCGAGGTGTTTGAGCCATTGCGCAATTCATTAGCCAAAGTACACGTTTGCTGCTGCTGCTGTAGTTAATTTGCAATGCTTGAGCGAATTTGTAGGCTTAAAACGCGGCCAAGAGGATGTTCTAAGCGGATGTGTGTGTTTGCTGCGCGAGACCTTGCCACCAGCGCTGTGGCAATAAAAAACGAGTTGAACGAATCAAACGTTTTGTGAATTGCCAGTTTTTTAAATTCCATACACAGCATTTCATCCTGCAGGAGTGCATTGTTCTTAACGTGGCCAACTGCAGAAAGGTGTGGCATGCTGCGTGCTGATCAAAAGTTTGGAGAACATTTCGCTCTTTTGGTGGTAAACGATTTGGACAATATGCGGCCATTATTCATGCTCAAGCCCGATGGCCATAAAAAAAGCAGAAAAAAAAATAATACAACACAATAAAATGCCAATAAAAATCATAAAAAATTAAGAAGAAATAAACACAAAAAAGCATAAAAGAAATGTTTCAAAGCAGCATAAAGTGCTGGAATTGATTTTCGAAGATTCTGCAGAACGTGCAAAGTAGTGGAAGTGCGGGAGAGACAGAGCGAGAGAGAGAGAGAGAGAGAGCGAGGGACAACAAATTGTGTTGCGCCAATAATGTTGTTGGCTAATTTATGGCTACACTTTTCGGCCATAAACTAAACTCAAAAGCGGCAATATTTTTATTTCTTTTCCGTTGAATATTTAATTATAACTTTTTGTGGGTGCGTAAGCGTCAAATGTTGTTGCTGTTGTTGTTGTTGTATTGCTGCCACTTTGACATTCCATTTGCCAAAGCTGCGCTTAGTTTGTTAGTCGCAATAACAAAGAGATCAAAATACTAGTACATTGAGGGCAAGCACACACACACACTATAGTATTTGGTAGGCCTGCCTAATAGTGGCATACTATTCAACCACAAGTGGGCCAAAGTCTCATTGGGCCAACGGGCTGGCCAAAAGCAAAGCGAACGAATTCTCAATTCACAATTCTCAATTGGCAAATGGCAAAAACAAGTTTTATTTGCAACGTGAGCTGACATTGTTATTGTTGCTGTTGTTGTTGCGCCCCCACAACCGCAGCTAGGTTGATTGTGCCACAGCCACTCATTAGACAGGCATGAGTTGCGGCAAGGCTCGTGCAAAGGCCACCTGCCCCACATAGTCAAACCAGCAACCTGTTGCATGTTGCTTGTTGCATTTAGCTCATGTTTGTTGTTGTCGTTGTTGTTGTTGTTGTTGTTACTGTGCGCTGTTGGCACTTGTGCAATGCGAAACCTTTGACCCCTTTTAAGCCAAAAGACGTGAGCGAAACTAATTCAAATTCCATTTGCAATTGCAAACGTTACAATCAAATTAGACAATGGACATCTCAATGCGACGCCGTCTATCCACACCGAAAGCTAGTCCATTGCTGCTAAAGCGACCCTCCACAGACAAGTCGGCGGCCAAGAAGCCGCCCAAGGATCTGAAGGATCAGACGCCAGTTAAAACCGAAAAGACCAGTTGGTTCAAGTCACTGGATCGGCGTGCCAAGAGTAATCCCAAGGAGCAGGTGAGTTTTATCAAGCTTAAAAGTGAAAGGGTTTCAAGTAGATGCCATAAACTATATATAATCTGAAGCAGCTTTAAAATCGGACACATTATAGCCCTAACTAGCTGTCTAACTTAAACGGTAGTTTTCTTAGCTACTATAGCTTCATAAGGCAATTTTAGTCAAGCGTTTGCATTGCCTAGAACAGTGACGTCATAACAGAGTTTATTACGCTTCAAATGCAGCTCAAGATCGTGATCTAGGGTATACCTTAGTCGTGTCACTTAAACTTTAACTTGTTTACCTTTTTTCCACAGCTAAATGTGTCTGTCAATGGACACAGTGAGACAACCTCCAGTCTGAAGCGCAGCAAACGTAATGTGAATGCGGCACCGGCCAAGAATCTACGTTTCTTTGGAGACACAGATTTGGACTCGAATCCGCCTACCATTTCAAAGGCCAGCAGCATGCCCAGGTGAGTGTTTCACATCTTTTCCTATATACTTTTTCTAATTTTCCCTTTCTCAGACGCCGTCCACTACTGGCGCACTCGAAGCATTCACAGAGTGCTTATAATTTGGATCGCAGTCCGCCGCCTCCATCGCGAGATTATCGCCACAGTCTGGCTGGACAGGCAGCCACAACAGCAGCAGCGGTGACGCGGCAACGTGCCAGCTCCATGCAGCACTTGGAGCCGGGCAGCGATGAGGTGGACTTCCGCAAGAGACGCCACTACTCGCGCTCCCGTGAGCTGCAGGACATTTCAGAGAGTGGCTCGGAGCCAGAGCCGGCTGAGCGGCATAAGCGTAACAGCGGACAACGTGCCATGTCGCTGGAGAGATCTGCGGAGAAGCCGCAACGCTACGAGGATCGAGGACCGCTGCTGGGTCCGCCAAAGCCAGCACGCAGTGCGGAGCGTAGAGGATTGCTCTCCAGCAGCACAGTGGATGGCGGTTATGGCAAGTAAGTAAAGAGCAGCAGCAAGAGCTACCAAAATTCCTTACTTAACTCTCTCTCTCTCTCTCTGTATCTCTGGCTTTGCAGGGAACGTGATCGCTATCCGGCTGAGAGTTCCGGCACCGAGGGAGAGTCCAGTCTGCATAGTCAGCGGAGCGTGGTCTATCTGCATGCCACCACCGTGGGCGATATACCACAGCCATATAATCTGCGACGTCGCTCCATGTCACGCGACGATGTGCGTCGCGGTGGAGGAACAGGCGCGGGTTCAGCAGCAGGTTCCGGTTTGGGTAAACCGCCATTGCAACCCATGACACGAACCGTGTCACGTTCGGTGTCCATGCTGGCGCCCTGGAAGCCCAAGCATATCAGCGAGGGCTACGAGATCAACTACTCCCAAGAGCAGAACAAGCGCGTAGGTTAACCATAAAGTTATACAAGACATAACTATAGAAGAGTTATATGTTTACAGATATCTACGCTGCCTAGGAAACCACCACCGCACACTGGAGCCACCAGTGCAAGCACTCTGAATCGGTTGAACCGAAAGAATGAGACAAACACGCGGCGTTATAATGGTTATCATATTGATGAGCGTCCACCTCCCTCCAGGTCGCTGTTATCCACATCGAATTTACGCAGCGCCAAGACAAAGTGAGCAGCGCAAGAGAGAATGAGAGTGAAAGAGTGAGAGTGAGAGTGAGAGAGAGAAAGTGGAGCCGGTGCTCTGATGTTAATATTTAACTACTCCTAGTTGCTAATCGTAATCAAATCCGAATCGAAACATATTTCTAATCAAACCGCTTTAATCATATTTGTATGAATGGATCCGGAAGTGACATACTTCGGGTTCAGTACAAGCGGTACTTAGTTATTTAGGAACTCTTAACCTTTGTTGCAATTCTCGTCATATTGTAAATGTGAAGTGTACGTATTTTAATAAAATCACAACTCTTAACTTAACTACATGTGCAGCCGAGTTTTACACCTTCGTGCAGTGTACAGTTTGATGAATACTATGAAAAGTGTACAATATTTGTAACTTAACCAAGTTAGCCGAGCTTAACACCATTGTAGAAGTGTTATCGTTAAATTTTAGCTACAGTTAGCTGAGGTTTGAACCTATAAATGAATACTGTGTGCGTTAAGTTGTGTTGTATCACTAACCATACAATACATAGATGGTCCAAATCGAGTATTTTTTGATTGCACATTTTTCAAGACTCATAACTCCCAGTCAGCCGAGAGCAGAACCCAAGCGTTTCAATTCGCCTCAAAAGCGAAAATACAACAGCGAAAGCCAGACAATTTTGTCACACATCAGTCTGTTTTACACAGTCAAACGATAAGCACCATCTGTTTCGATTGTGCTCTCGTTCTGTTTGCATGTATGGGTGCTAATATGTGTATGCACTCGCATCATAGTGTGTGTGTTGAGAATTTAGTTTTCAAGGCCACACGTCGATGCTAGCACAATTCAATTTTTCAGTTTTTAGCAAATCAGAGACAAAGAATAGGGACATAAACAACTGATGAGCGTATATGTTCCTAACTAGACGTCGCGAACATAGGTTTCGCCGTGGTCGAGCTGGTAGAGTCGCCGCTCGGTGTGCAGGAGGTTGCAGGTTCGCATCCCAGTGCGTTCGCTACAATAAATTCCATTTTTAAATACCCAACGACATTTGTTAATAATTATAATAACAAAATTCAATTATTTTATTCTGTCTTTACAAAAAAAAGAGATCAAAACAATAATTTTTTTTATTACACGAAAGTAGAAATTTAAAAACTAGGAACAATGGTTAACTCGAGACTGGGACTTGAACCCCCGATCTCATGCATAGCTAGAGCAACTCTACCAGTACGGCCACCGCCATGTTTGCTGGCCCGCCGTCTAATAAGATCAGATACACTCATTAGTGTTCATGTCCCTATTCTTTGTCTCTGATTTGCTAAAAACTGAAAAATTGAATTGTGCTAGCATCGACGTGTGGCCTTGAAAACTAAATTCTCAACACACACACTATGATGCGAGTGCATACACATATTAGCACCCATACATGCAAACAGAACGAGAGCACAATCGAAACAGATGGTGCTTATCGTTTGACTGTGTAAAACAGACTGATGTGTGACAAAATTGTCTGGCTTTCGCTGTTGTATTTTCGCTTTTGAGGCGAATTGAAACGCTTGGGTTCTGCTCTCGGCTGACTGGGAGTTATGAGTCTTCAAAAATGTGCAATCAAAAAATACTCGATTTGGACCATCTATGTATTGTATGGTTAGTGGTTGTTTGTTAGTGCAATGCTAAACTAAATAGCTGAGTTTTAAGCCAGAGCTTGAACCATTAAGTGCTATATGAATCTTATACATATTATACGAATGTGGCTTGCTGAATTGAGATACAGAAGCAGTTCGACCAATTTAAGTATTCTCAGAATGGCAGGCAGCAGGGAGTAAGGTAAGTCTATTACATACATATATATAAATAACTACCAAGTTATAGTAAGTAAATATTCACACAGTTTATTTTATGCTTATTGTTTGAATTGTCGACCTATTTAACTCGCTGACAAAAGCAAATACACAAACCAGCTAGACGGTGCAACTTAAAAATTTTTTCATTTTGTTACACTTGTTCAGTTGTTTAGTTTGCCACTTAGCTACTGTAAATTAGTTCATGCACAAGCCGAGTGCTTGACAGTAGATCTCAAACTGTGTGCGGCTTATTTGTACAGCTGCTTCGTTGAGTTTAACTACATTGGGTACAAACAGTAGCTAATGCAGCAACCTGAACATTTATTTAAAACCGCACCATGTACCATGTACCATGCCCAGCAACAGTTGCTGATAGGGCAGTCATGCCTTGCAGTTGCACTGTAGACAACAACAAATAAATGATTTCTTTACGCAACTAATAAATTATTCGCCCCAAGTCAACGAATCTCGTCTTGGCCTTTAGCTTTTTAGTTTTACTTAAAGCCAATGCGTTGGTGTCAACTTCTTCGCCCTCGCTGCCTCGCTGCCCGGGCAGTGTGCGCCACAGCAAACCCATTTCCGTTAGCAGCTTTCAACACGCTCCAACAAACGTTGCTCTCGACTTTACGCTGCATTTTCAAGGATAATTGCGAAAAATACAGAGAGAGAGAGAGAGAGAGAGAGCGAGAGATGCCAAAGTTTTGCTTTAAAAAACGCTGAGCAGCTGAGGAAGTAGTAGCTGCGGCCTCGGTATTTCAAAGTTCAGCAATAAATTTATAACTCTGCTTCGGGCATTTGTTCTAGGCCCCCACCCCTCTTGGAAGTATGCAAAAAGCCAAGTTTAAATAAAAAAAAAAAAAACAATTGCAAATAAACAGGGCCAAACAACAATAACTAAACAATAATGAAAAAAGTGTTAGCATACTTTGTTGTTCGGAGAAAAGAAGATTTATACACAAACTACTGACTGCAAGACTGACAAGTAAATGGAATTTGTGTTAATTCGTTTCGCATTTAACTTAATCAACACCTGCCCCAACAGCTGCCACGCCCACTGACCCGCGTTGACATAATCACACATATCGTACACGCACACATACGTATCTCTTACCTACACGCACAATGTCCTCTCTTTTATTGCTCCTGGAAGACAGTCATCAGCAGTCATCAGTCATCTCGCAGGTGCAGCTATTAATTAATTTCACTCGTGACAAAATACAAGGGTGCAGCTAACTGCACTAGGGGTTAACGGGGTCACCCAAGGTGTTTGGGTTAGGGGTGGGAATAGGAGACAGTAGAGACAGTACTGACAGTAACAGCAACAGGAGCTTATACAATTATCCTAAGTAATGGAAGGGGCATCGGATGACTGCGACTCAATCAAGTGGATCAAGTGAACAGTGTGTGTGTGTGTGCTTGAGAGATGAGAAGTGCAAGAAAAGTGATTAACGCGATCAACTCATTCAAAATGCACTCAAACTAATCGAATTGAATGTGAAACCGATTGAAACAGATACTCACACTCACTTATCTGGGCAAACATATGGAAACATATGCAGTTTAAGCAGTGTACAATTAGAATTACTCTTTACATGCATCACAAGCAGGGACAGAAGGGAAGGCTGAGGTAAGCAAAAGGAGAGTTGGAGGAATTAAAAAGTGAGTGAGAAGACTGTGAGATACTCTAGACCTTAGTAAAACTGAACGAGAACGAGGGGGAGGAGGACGATAATATATTCATTATGAGTAGACCATAAAAAATCTGCAGATTTCTCATCAGTTAGTAAGCTAGATATATAAAAAGATAGATAAATAGATAGATAGTTAGATAGATATATAGAAAGATTAACAGATAGATAGATAGGTGGATAAATAGATAGATCGATTGAAAGATAGATAGATAGTTAGATTGATAGATAGTTAGATAGTTGGATAGATAGATAGATAAATAGTTAGATAGTTAGATAAATTGCTGAATAGTTAAAGAGAAAAGGAGTGTTAGAGGGAGAGAGAGAGATGAAGATCCATATATTCAGTAGAGTACAGGATACAGACTATCTTAGCATATAAAATGAAATGAAATTTAGAGAATGCAATAACATAGCGGGTGACAGAGAGTTCGCAAATAGACTTCTTAATACCCTGTGGCCAGATTATGATACAAATTATGAACTTCAAAGAGAATTCAAGATATTTTCAACTACAAAACAGCAAACAAATCAATTTCATTTACTTCAAATTCAATCACAATCAGAATCACAATTTCAATTTAATTTAATTGTTATTTAATTGTGCAAATGTCGTTGCTATTTAATGAGTGCACACTGTACTATATGTATAGAATGATGTGCTACAGATAAATGTGCAATCTTAGGCATGCCAGTGATGTATGCAAAAGAGGACAATTAACATTTCAGCTCTCTTCGCATGTCAATGAAATATTTTGGATATTTTTCACCCAACTCCCACTAAGCTCTCCTTCTGTGTGTGTGTATTGGAGTATCTATGTCTGGAGTTAGAAATCAAACAGTGTGTGTTTTGCAATGCATGCCACGTAATTGAAACACTTGATTTTTCCAATTAATTAAATGGCTTTGTCATGCCAGCAGAGAAGGTGCCAGGAGATCAGGCGGAGTATATGAAGTGGGGGGTACTTGGGGGGCGCAGCTTAATGAGGCACTTCTTGAATCCATCGATTTGACAATTTTAATTAGCTCAATTCAGTTGAATATCAATTCGCCACCTTTGATATGAGCTGAGGAGAGTTGAGTTTCCACTTAAAGTAAGTTGAAATTCCTTTGCAGTGTTGTGGAATTTACAATTTATAAAAAAAATTAAATATTTACTGATTTAAATGTAATTTATAAATGTGGCCTCAAGCCAAATGCAAATGCAAATGAAAATGCAAATGCGTTGTGCCGTCAATAATCAATATGCATAAATATGCAAATTGTTTATTAACAACTATTAAAGTATTTGCCTTCAGTCTGTTTGTCCGTCCCTCTGTCCGTTGGTCTGTCTGTCTGCCGGTTGTACGCATTCATATCGAAATTTCACTTGAATAATGAAATTTATTCTTATTTTAACTGCAGGCGATGCCAACAATTTTATAACTCTTTATATATATATATATTTCAATTTATGGCATTAAATTTGTCCAGCGCATAATGCTGACAATTATGGATTAAATTTGTCAATAACTGACGCATTGACAAATTGCCCAATGCTATGGACAAATTGCAGCAGGTATCATATGGCAGACAGTCTCTCTCTTCCACTCCCCTTCTCTCCCTCTCTTCTCTCTGTCTCTGTTTGTGGTAATTAAAAGCTGCTACACAATTTAGCCAGGATTAATGCTTCCGACACTTGATAACAAATGGTCCAAAGCAGCAGAATCTAAGGAAATACTCACAGGATTAAGCAGGACACTAGCAAACCGGGGTTTCCCAAAGATATACATACATATGTATAATGCCTGGGGAATATGCATATAGTATCTCCAATTGTTGCAGACACAAATATTATAATAATTTCGTGATTACATTTCAATGTAAATATTTAAATATGCATTTGCATAAATTGCATTTCATTTCCTTTGTTCGCTTTCGTTTTATTGTGTAAATAATTAATTTTTGGAAATTTAATAACTATTTGCAACAGTTAAGAAACCTCAAAGAATGTCATAATTAAAGAAAATTGGACTAAGGAGTCGACTGTTAAAGACTCTGTAGTTATGTTAATGTGAAATGCTTTAGAAAAAGACAAGTCTTTAATTTAAAATACTAATTTGAGGCGATCGTTCATAAGGCAACTGTATAATATATGTAGTTTTTTGAGCATATAGTAAATTGTAACATACACATAATGCCTAAGTTTGGTTAAAATAACTTCAAATACTTTTTCAGTTAAACCGTTTTCGGTTATTCATAGAGACAGACAGATGAACGGAGGAACAGACGAACGGACAGACGGACGCTAGAGCGGACGGACGCATGGATGCACGAAAGGAAGTAAAAAAGTCCGACAAAGCTATATCGAATCGGCTGTTAAAGCTGTTCAAGTTTATTTATTAATCTCCTGTTGCCAGTAATATAAGTAACTTATTTGACAAACTTAATAGACACCTGTAGTTTCTCTGTGCATAGTCTAACAATGTCTGTAAGCACAACAAATATGTGAAAATTGTTTGGACTTCGAATTGTGTGCTCAATGGTCAACGAAATGCATTTAAAATAATGCAATTCTCTATAATCTTTAGAATAAATGTGATAATTTAAAGGCAATTAAATCAAATAATACAACTTTTAATTGTAAGAAAATTAAGAACAAATTTTATCTAACATTTACTTTATTTCGTTTGGAATGCTTTTAAATAAAGAGACTTGCAATTCTTTAATAGCAGCTTAGAACTTCAATGATTGTAGAAAATGCTCGACTTAATTTGTTGTTTAACAAATTACTAAGTATTACTTACATAGAGCATTGTATAGTATATACTATATACTATATCTCCTATATGTACGCACTGTTGTTGTTTGGTATTAACACTCAACCCAATCGTTTGAGCCATTTATCAATTAACTAACGCGAGAATCACAACTCAAGACTTGTTTTTGTTACAAAAAAAAAAAAACACAACGATGGGGGGGTAGAGAGATTGTGCATTGGCTTGCTAGCTGGCTGGGGGTAGGGGAGTGGAGTGTAGGTGAGGGGTTGGACCAATTAATTTTCGCTTTGGGGTAAGATGCGCGAACAAAACGCAAAGTTGATTAACGGCTCCAACTACCCAGCCTCCAGCTGCAAAATAGGCAAAACAGCAGCAGCAGACATGCCTCTGTTCCTTCCCCTGCTGCTGCTGCTACTGCTTCTATTCCATAGGCAAATCTCTCTCGCACCGAATGAAGCCTCCAATTTAATGGCTAAGCGATAAAAATGGCAAAATACAAAACATGCTTATGTAATGGAGCGCTTTGGCACATGCCATAGCACTGTGTGTGTGTGTGTTAGTCCTTTCTGCTTGCTTCTTGCTCCTACCATTTGCTTACTTCTTTGTCTTGGCCAAGACGCGACTGCTAATTAATCATCGACGTTTATCCGACTTGATGCAGAACTAAACAAATCGTTTCAAATTATTAAAATCATTTATAATGCGCCGAGCCACGCAAGCTAGACGAGCAGCAGCAGCAGCAGCAGTAGTAGAGCTGGCATTAGGGGTAGTAGTAGTAGTGGAAATGGGGGTAGCTGTAGGGGCCAGCAGTTGGGGACGCATGTGAGCGCTTTCTGATGAAGAATGAAGGATGTGCTGCGTGCGTCTGGCGCCGCCAAAAGCGTTAGCACAACTTGCCACCACGTCCGAATCGGCATCCGAATCCGAGTCCGACTCTGTAGATTTGGAGTCCACTCTTCTGGCTGCTGCTGCTTCTGCTGCTGCTGCTGCTAGCTACATAAATCAGTCGCACATATTAACCTCGCCGGCGTGCAACAACAACAACAGCAACCAGTTCAGTATCTGGTCACAGTTTCAACAGCACTCTTTGCTCTCCACTCTTCAGCAGCGTTGTTGTGTTGTGTTGTGTAGTGTTGTGCTGTTTGTGTGCCGGCGTGACCAATTAAAGACCGCCATCATTTTTGAACCCTGTAACTAAAAAAATGAAGAGAAAGGGCTTTGTGTTAAAGCAAATCAATGGTTTTATACATTCTTTTTGCATAGGTAACTTGGAGAACTCTATAATAAACGCGGTTTAAGCTAAAAATCTGTTAAACGGGAAAGTTAAGCTACTTTTACATTAGTTTTTCTATGCATCTCTAACTTTGAGAACTCTATAATGAACGCAGATCAAGTTTATTTATGCAATTTTCTGTCATGCCTTCTTTTACTACTGTAAATCGGAAAAAACCGACTTAATTAACCCTTGAGCCGCACCAAATTTGTTTAGCATCGAACTCTAACTATATCCTATATCTAAAATTGGGTCTATCAAAGTTTAGCTTGGAAAACTTTGGCTTAATCTGAGTTTACATCCTGCCAAATTCAAGTTACTATCAATATGATAAAGAAATTTGATGAGTAGCAAAAGTAGCAATCAACTTCTCTTCATAATAATTACAGAGTATTTTTCAGTCTTTACCACTCGACTCTTGCATTAGCTGCTAGTTTATTTATGTCTTGTTGCTCTCTCTCTCTCTCACACTTCGCGTCTCCCGCCATATTTTCTTCACAATTCGCTACGCCTTCCATTTCCTGCTCTCCTGCTTTCCTTTCCACGCCGCCTTATTATTCGCACATTCGTGAGACAGCCAAAGGGATGGATGGGGAGAGTGGAGCGTGGTGGGAACAGACGGCGAGTTTCTCCCATAATTCTTGCAGTCAGCTTATCTCAGAGGCGCTGACAGGCAGCAATGAGGCACACACACACACACAGACGGACACAGAGAGACACACACAGGACTAGCAAGGACATCTTGGCTAAAATAAATTATGTGCTTGCCGCGTCCAGCGCAAAACGTAAACAAAATATGTGGGCAACCAGCAGTAACAAAGCGAAACGGCCAGCTCACAGTGCAAGTGAGATAGCTAGAGAGGGAGGGAGGTGGAGAGGGAGAGGGGGAGTGTGGTAGTGTGAGAGGTAAAGTGTGTTCTACTGACCAGTTGAAGCAAAAGCAGCTCAAGGCATTGACCATGGTCAGTAACTGCCAAATAGCCAGCAGTGAATTTGGTTAACCTTGAGGCATAGAAAACTGATAGAGTGTTTGCTTGTTTATTTGGCTTATTTTGTAATTATATAGCATATAGCATATAGCTGCATTATATACATATGTATTTTATATTATCAGATATTAGAAGAATTATATGGTGTGTTGACGTGCAGACAGTTTTGTTATCCATAAAATCTAAATCTATTACCAAATATTAAACTAGTTTTCAGTTTGAAATGTTAAGATTAACGTACTAACAGCAATGCATAAATGACTGATATAGTCCTACTTTATAAAACACTTATTATATTCAAAGAGCGCTTTTAAATTGTGTAAATTTAATTTCTCAAAGTTATTACTGTAAAACATAGGTAATGAAGGATCAAGAAGTCTACTTCTAAATGAACTTTTCGTTTAACTAAATGTCTTAATCAATAATACTTTATACTGCTTCAACATTTATCTAAGTTTGAAAGAAAAACTTTAAGTTTAAAGGCAACTTTAAGTTCACTTTTACCTTTCATTTTAGTCTCTCTGTTTATTATAAAAATATTAAAAGTTTTAGAAGAAAAATGTGCAAGTAAATATACTTGAACCACATGTGTGTTGAAAATATTTGATAAATATTTTATATAAATAAATATTTACATATATTTATAGTGAGTGCGTGTGTGTGTGTGTTTGTATATTTATTGTATTAATTTTTGCTGTGTTAATTCTTTTTGTTCGCAGCTGCAGGCAACGACAGTAAATACAAAAGCAAATGAAATAAATGCATTTATAAATTATTATTATTTGCTGTCAGAAGAAAACAGCAGCAGTAGCAGAGAGTAGAGTAGCGGGTAAAGCGGGGAAAATCCATTGACCGTATAGAGTTAAAGGCGTATTTGTTTATGTTTGTGGTAAAAAGCTACCAAAAGCCGCACAGACAAAGAGAGAGAAAGAGGGAGAGAGAGTGAAGTGAAAGAGAAAGAGCCAGCAAAAGTGAAAACTAATTTGTGGTGAGCATTGAATATTTGATTATACGTGCTTTAAAGTTATTTGTATCTGTCTGTCTCTTTCTAGGTAATGCCATTCTGACCACGACAAGATTGTTTGGCCTGCTTAACTTAAACTGTATGCACATTTACAGCAATTGCTTGGCAATGTGCAGAACTCACTGCGAACACACATATGGCACACAGTAGGAGCTTGTATTGCCTGTCCATTGTCGTTTCTGCTTCAGCGGGTTTTTCCAATCAAATGACTGCAAATGTCTAGCCAAAAAGATCACAGGCGGAGACAGCCTGGTCAAGATAGCTTAACAAACACACACACACACACACACACACACACACACTTGCTATAGTTATAGCAAAAAGTGGCAATGGCCAACATATTTGAAAAGTTTCCAAATCACGCCTCAAAGACAGCTCTGACTGCAAATATTTCTCAATGAATGTGTGCCACACACACACTCGCAAAGGAGAGCGAGTGGGGGAAGCGTAAGGCACAGCGACAGAGAGTCACAATTGAAGTTGGTGTTACTATCTTAGCCCATTTCTAGCTAGATTTGGCAGTCTCTCAAGTGCTCAAGCTAGACATTTTGGCTAGCTATTCACTTAAACTACATTTTCTTATTAACTTTTATCAAAAAGTGTTTGAATATAAACACATATTTTAATATTCTTTTAAAATTTAACATTTATATAGTTTTTACTATATTTTTTCTTTAAAAGTTTAGCTATTTTGGCGTTTAAAATGCTGTCAGCACTATTGAAAGTCGGTGTTGGAAGTTGAAGACAAGCGCAAACATGGCTTAATAACTCATTCAAGTGTGTGCGTGTGTCCCCCTCTTTCTCTCTGTGTGTGTGACTTTTGCATGGCTGACTTTGCCATCTCCTCTGCTTTCTCTATGCTCAATGCTTTCTCTTTCTCTACAATTTATCTGTCCCTCCCCATTCAATAAAGCAGTCAATGGCTGCGACAACTGCGACCAAAAGTGTCAACTTCATGTTGAGCTGTTGACTTCGCTCTCATTAAATAAAAGATTGCATGTTTTCAGCCTTTTGTTCCGTTTGAGAGTGGTTTTGTTTGGTTTCCAAAAACGTTCTAAACCACAAGTTGCCACTGCCAATAATCTACTCAAATAGCCAGTTTGTGCAGCAGTCCGCTCGCATTGCAAGAACACACTTTAAACTATCTCTAGCTTCAATCCATTCAACTACTATGCTTCTAAATTTGCAACATGAAGAACTTCATTTCATTTTTGCCCCAAATTGTAAATTGAAATCCTTAGACGCATATTGCTGGCATTTACACTCATATTAGACTATTGTTAGCTTTAGTAAAGTGTGCTTTTGGTATAAAAAGCAATGTATACTGTGGATTTCTGTTTAACTGTTAGCTTCTTTTTGCTACTTTAAAGTGATTGTTGAACTATCAAACTGCCTTTGAAAATATTGAAATTTTAGTATTTCTTTTAATTGTTTTCAGACTTTTATGTACTCCTATTAATTTTAGTTGATTTTAGTTAAAATATCACAATGTTCCACATAATAAAATATTTTTTAAACAATTTTTTTTCTTGTCTCTAACTTTTCCACTTTCATTTCTTCAATCAAGCATCACTTTAGATTTCTTGTTTTTGGTCACTTGTAAATCGTTTGTTCATCCTGTGTCCAGATCTGCTTTTATGTTATTATTATTGTATATATATGTATGTGTGTGAGTGATGTGTGATACTGCCACACATGTTAATGCTGCCTCACTGCTCTACAATCACAATCTTCCCCTTTAATCGCAGCTTGCTGACAAAAGTGTGCCACACAAAATTTGTACATATAACGTTTGTTGTACTTGCAACGACCTTTGAGACCCCTCCCCTTATAACCATACCTCATATACATGTATGTGTATGCAAGTGTGTGTGTGTGTTGCATGCTTGTGGCTGTCTATCTTTGTGCACCTTGCTGCATACTTTTGTTGTGTTTTAACTCTTTGGCGAGTTGCAATCTTGCAAAAGCATTGTGTGTATGAGTGTGTGTGTAAGTTGTTTGTGTTTGTGTTTGTGCATGTAAGCGATGTTTAAGTGTCGGTAAAACTTTATAATGTGTTTGTTACAACAACAACAATAACAACAAGCTCAATCTCTTTCTTTCTCTCTCCCATTCTCCCTGTCTCATTTGCTGTGTAGGTGCTGTAATTTTCATCTCATTTCACTTTGTGGCACATTAACTGTTGTTTGTTGTTTTTGATTTTTGTTAATTATACAGACATGCATATACAAGCAACAACATGCACATACATATGTATGTATTTACATGCAAATGCCCAGCAGAGCGTGTGAGTGCGAGTGTAACAATATTTGTTGCCTACTTTCAGGCGTGTCATTAATTTCCACTGCTTGAAATTTATACACGCCACAAATTGCCTGCTAGCTGAGCCATAAATACACTCTCCAAACACACACACACACATAGAGAGTGTATATATGTATATAGTCATTGGTCCAACACCTTTGGTGTCTTATTATTGTTGGTTGACTGAATTTGCTCACCAGTTTGTTGGTCTACTTGGTTGCTTGCCACCCATTTAGTGTGTGTCGCTGCAACAAAAACTTTGCTCGCATTTTGATTTTTGAAATCATGTTGAAATACATAATTTTCAACAGCAATTGTTTGACTTGCCACACACACAAACACACACACACACTCATGTATACCGAGCTGTCTGCTTCTAATTTCCATGTGTTGGTCTCATTAATATTCATTGGAACTACGGACACGTCTGAAACTCAGGCCTAGACTGAACTGCAGTAGAAAAAGCAGCCCACAGAATTTGCATAAATTTTGTGTTTAAGTTCAGTCTTCCTCTTTAACTCTCCCTCTCTCTCTCTCTCTCTCTTTGTGTGTGTGTGGCAAGTGGCAAGCATGGCAAGTGCTATTAAATTTAACTCTTATTAAATTTGTTTTAATTTTCGCGTTTGGCAAAAACTTTTTAAGTATCGCCACAAAAACGCAAACAAATTTCGCTGTTTGCAATGAATTTATAAATTTATGGCTGCATTTTACAACAGCAACAACAACAACAACAGCAGTTGTTGCAACAAGGACATCAGGCAACGGAAACAATAATCAATTATTGGTTAAAATCAACTCAACGGGATTATTGAGTTATAAATGTTTCATAAAATATTTTGCGGCACCTGTTAGCTCTTTCCCACTGCCCTTGTAGCCTCTCAATCCATATCTCTCTCCCTCTCTGTCTCTGCTTGCCTCGCCAGCCCTTTGCTCGTTTGCGGTTTCAACTGATAAATGTGGCAAATAAAATAAGGCATCATCACCAATGGCAACAACAGTAAGTGTGGGGGCCAAAATGGGTGCGAGGCATGAGGCACGTGGCATGTAGCAGCCTGTGTACTGTACTGTTGATATCCATTGCGATTCTCTAATTAAATTTTGTGACAAGGCCACAAAGCTGACCATAAATAGCCAAAGCCGTTGGCAAAACGCATGAAGCATTTATAACTCATTAAAGGCATGCCACATGCATGGCATGTGTGGAAAGCGCAACTGCCACGGCCACTACCACTGCAACTGTAAATAGAAGAAGAAACAGGCAGGTGCAAATGGGCAGCGGAATAGGGAAATCGTTCAGCGAACTGCAAGAAAATCTGTTTGGAATTCAGTTACTATATAGTGGTTAAGTTTTTACTTTAGTCACTCAAAACTATTTTGTTGTCAGTTAGATTAGGTGATAATCCCGTTAATACCTTTTCTACAACTTTGAACTGCGATATCTTTGCTAAAGATGCAGATATTGTCCATCGGAATAGCATTTTACAATATATTTTATCGCAGAATTGCAGAAAAAAAAAATTTGTTTCTAAAAACAATTCTAATCGATAAGAAATTTTGTGTAGGTTCAGAATATATATACTTTATGGGTTCGGATTTGACGATTTCACCGATTTAAATTCATGTAATCGGAAATAAAAGCGGGACGGTCGTTTGTAAACTTTTCTTCCTTGTTTCAAAAGAATTCTTCGAAAAGTTATTTTGAGTTTTTCTTTGGGAATTCATTTGAATTTCTTCTTGTGTATTATAAGATTCCTAAGGAATTTTAAATGAGTACTACCAAAGGCGTATCTTAGGGGTATTCCTTAATGTGTTAAGCTGCTGCTTAAATTCACTGTTGCTGGCGCTCAATAACAATTGCTGCCAGCAGCAGATATCATATCGCACATTACGCATACGTCACGTGGTGCACAAGGTGTGTATGTTGCGCTGTGTGTGCATACGTGTGTGTGTGTGTGTGTGTGTACTCATTGCAACAGCTTTGACTGCCGACAATACGGTCAGTGCACACATGAATGGGGCAAAGGAATTAAAAAGTATAAAAACGCAATTAAAATACAAAAAAAGGGAGAGACAGCAACAACAACACGACAGCAAGCGTAACGAGAGCAACTGCAACAACAGTAACAGTAACGGCAACAACAGCAACAGCAACAGTAACAACAACAATGGAAACGAGAATGCCAAGCTGCCACAATTGTCGTCTGCCTGGCGATACGTTCATGTTTGCACCCCGGAGGCAAGTTGACGGCTGCTGGCGACGACATTGCGATGTTGCAACATTCACCCTTTTGGCTCGGACTCAACTCAATTTGTTCATTTAACTGCTTTTATTTTTATTATATTTACATTTGCTTCACGCTCGCAACACGCTCCACAGATAATTACGACAATAATAAGGACACATTGTCTCTGTCCCTGTGCACACACACTCACACACACACACACATAGTAGATGTTGCATCCTTTTTGCTTTCGCTTTTCGCCTTTCGCTGCAAATTGCACAACAAATTGCTTTTGGTCAATGCTGGCGATGGCAGCTCGTGCATCTTGTTTGGCCGAAAACAATTTAAGCCAGAGCTGAAGCCTTAAAGCGTTTGGCTTGCCAGATTGTGGCAGAGTGAGAGAGAGTGTGGGAGAGAGAGAGAGAGAGACTTATAGAGAGTGATAGTGGAGCAAAGATGTTGCACAAGACGAGTCAAGTTATTCATACGTGGCAAAGTCTGCAGCGTTTGCAACTGAAAAAGTTCACAAACTCTGCGTGTGAAGAGCGCTAGGGGGTGGCAGGTAGAACAGTTGAGAAACAGAGAGAGAGAGAGAGAGAGAGAGGGGATATACGCTTGCCTGCCAGCTGCAATGAAATCACATGAAAGCGCATTATATACTTTGTCTGACAATGCAATGCATCAGCAGCAGCAGCTACAACAACAACAACAACTGCTACTGAGTGCTGCCAGTCAATACGCACATAGCACACGCTGCCACAAACACACACACACACACACATGCAACCTACAACAACAACAACAGCTCACATTCTCTGCCAAAAGTTTGCAAGCTTCTTCTTAAATAAAGCAAATTTGTAGCATATTCTACTAGCATGCAGTCTGCTGTTTCCATAAATTTCATTGTCTGCACACACACGCACACTACCACACACACACACTCACACTCACCAACACACACTCACACACACTTCCTGTGCTGCTGCATAAGAAACACGCTTCAATACTGCGACGATCTGAGGTAATATACAAATTGAAATTTGCGCAAACATGACGTGGTTCACAGCTTTCTGTCTCTTTTACACGCTATCTGCCCGTCTCTCTCTCTTACTCCCTGTTACGCTCGCTCTGTCGCTTTCTGCCACAGCCACAACTACTGCTTAACTTTGTTTACATTGCCTCAACTGATAACTTGGCAAATGAAGTATACGCAATGTGGAACACCTTCAGTTAAGCATCTTTTCGATTTGCGCCTTTTTTACATCATATTTTGTACTCCCCTTTTCCGCCACTTTTCGCTCTTTTTGTGTGTTTTTCTCTCGTTTTCCCATTTCACACAATTTATTTGTCAGTTGAGTGAAAAACTTTTGCTTTTTCAAGTGCAATGAATAGAGAATTACAATTTCATATAGGTTTTGTAAGTTTGTTTTTTATTGAAAAATAAAATGAAATTAAAATTGGTACAGGTAGTAGTCTTTTTAGTTAACTAAAGCAATAAATTTTATTTTGAAAAAATAGTAGTTCTTTTTGTTAACATAGTTTTTTAAGTGTTTACAATATTTCAACAATTTTTTAAAGTGTGAATTTCATTAGTTGAGTTGGAAAATCGAAGCAAACAAAATTATGAGCTTAATTGAGGATTTAATTTAGCAAACCTGATAGTTTTAGTATTGAATTCTTTTATGATTAAGTTCTAAATTTGTTAGTTAACTATTTATGCTTTCATTTAAATTCTATATAATTTCTTATATATATATATTTAATATAATTTCTTTTTATTTAATTTAAATGAGAATTTATATTTTGCAACTGCTTTTTATTTGCTTAAAAAAAATAAATATATTAAGCTCAATTACATATCTAATTGTTTGAGTGCCCCTTTAAAATATATAGATAAAAACCAATGTTAAATAATTAATTTGAGCGCTTGGCAACCCTAGACATGAAGCATTAATTCAAAGCTGCTTGCCACATATCGCATATCACCAGAAAATTGTCAACGTTTTAAGGTAGTCATGAAATTGAGCGCTTTATTGGGGATAGATTCGCCACGCTCTCGCTATACATTTCTGTGCTCCTACTTCTCTCTCTACGTCTCTCTCTCTCCCTCTCTCTCTTGCTTACAGCGCAACTTATTTTACTTGCTGTTCATTCGCCTTCTGCACACATCACAGGACACAATTAATTTACCAACTTTAAGTTGTTGTTACTTTGTTTGCCGTGTTGCTGTCTGCTCCAACTCCTCCTCCTCCTCGTCCTCCTTTGCCCCACACATTCCCCCTCCCCCCTTTGCACCTAGCATTTGACTGGTGTCGCCTCCATTACAACGCCGTGTTATTTGTCTGCTTTGTATTGTCAAAACGCGCTGTCAAAACAAATGTTTAACAATTTTTCAGCGAAACATTGTCTGTCCCTGTCCGCTTGAGTCTATCTCTTTCTCAGTAACTGTAACTGCTAACTGTGTTTTGTGTTGCTGTTGCTGCTGACAGTTGACAGTTGTCAAGTTGGCAATCATCATCATCATCTCAGTCGTAGTCGTCATCATCGATGGCATAAATAAGAGATGCGCTTGATTATTTTCCACACCAAACCAAAAAGGGTTGTCTATCGCTCTCTCTATCACTCTCTCTTTCTCTGTCTGTCTCTCTCTCTCTCTCTCTTTGTGGCTATGATAAATGAGAGCTGGCAATGAATTATATTGTTTATACAAATTACTTTATTGGCACAGTGCGTCGTCTGCTCAAAGCAACGCAGGAAATTATATGAATAGAATGATTTATGGGCCAATTCTCGAGTCTACTAGTCTTAAGTTGTTGCAGCTCTATGTGTGCAACACATAGGGGCAGACGGGGGGTGATGTTGTTGTCAGCTTTAAGCTTGAGGCCATCTGAATGCGAAGGCAATTAAAAGAATCACAAAGAGTGAAGAAAGCGCCGCGCTTCAAGCGCTTTTCAGCAGGCAACTCTAATCGCCGATGCCTGCCACATGCCACATACCGTATGCTGTATGCCGCATGCCACACGGCTCTAGGGATGTGCTTGGGCAGACTGTGCCACATATTTATGAACTTATTTACTTTAAAATAAATATAGCAGCAACAGACTGTGTGGCAAAGCGTTTGTGGGCGTGTGGCACGTGGCACGTGGAGCACAGAGGGGGCGAGTGGGGCGCAGACTTAAGGGATTTGGCGTTAGAAAAAGAGGTTTCACTTATAAATTGAAATAAGGCGTAAAGTATGTCATGCCACGACATGCCGCATCTGCCCCCGCTGCTTGCCACCAGCACCACCACCACCACCACCACACGTAGACAGTTGTCGATGTGTCGGCGCTTGTGCATTTTCTAAGCGGCTTACAGTTTATGAGCCGCTTTTCAACACCAGCTAGCGCATGCGGCAGTGGGGCAGCAGCGAGGCAGCATGTGGCATGAAAACTTGAACGCGCCTGTTACTTGGTTAACAATTGTGGTAGCTGCAATCGTCGGTAGAAGTGTTGCAAAATGTCTGAAATGTGTCGCCGTTTGCAGCATTTGTAGCAAGTTGCAACTTGCTGCAGTTCGACTTTGTGCAACACGAAAACATTTTGGCAACAAGAACTTTTGCGCAATGTGGCGCAGGCGGCACCTCTTGCAGTTGCACAGATACAAAATGCTCTTTTGTGGAAAACAAACAGCAACAAAAACAACAGCAATACGGCGTTGCAAGCAAGTTAACGGATTTTAGACGGGGGCGGAAAACACACACACACACACAGACGCACGTTTCATGCATTTTCACTTTGTAAAACATCTCTGATATGTACGTGTTGCATAGCTTACAGAGAGAGAGAGAGAGAGAGAGGAAGAGTTGGAGTGAAAAGAGATAGAGAGAGTTGGAGAGCTGCAAAGTTCTGTTGCAAAATTCTATTTAAAGTTTGATTAGCCGCGTGCCAAAAACACACACCCCCACATACACCCCCTCTCATACTCAGAGAGACACGCAAATAATTAAGCAGAACGAAGTTTGTGTGTGTGTGTGTTGTAAAACTTGACACACACAGACACGAGCTGCCACACCTGGCGTATGAGCAACATTCATCTTAAGGCAGTCTGATTATTAATTAAGTAAAGCAACTAAAACTGAAAACTAAGAACTCAAATGCTGCCATCCAAATCGAAGTGACTATCAATTTTATAGTTGCTTTTCGTTTCAACAAATATTACTATTTATTTTAGTTATTAATTGCATTTTAAGTTGGGGAAGTAGAAATTTATAAATACAAACAGTTATTGTTATGCATTTACATTGATTTAATAACAAGCTTGTGCTTTCATTTCCCCTATGAAATTTATATAAAAAACCTCTTTGTTAAATTGTATTAATTGAACATTTCATTTATTTGCCTTTCGTCAGGTTTTTGGCCAATTGGGTTTTGAGTATTGACCCTTTGTTGACATTGTTTGCGATCAATTACAAATGTTTTGGCTGAATCGTAATAAAAATGTTGCTCGAATTAACACAAAATATTGCATAATGTATACAATTTATTTAATTGTTGAATATTTGTTTGATCAATTAGTCAATCTAAAAAGAAAACTGCTGTGACCTTGTTGGCTAATAAAGTTAACTTTGCTCAAATTAATGCTGAGTTCAGTGATTAATTGCTCTACATTTACTATGCCTAGGGGATATTCTAAAAGAAAAACAATTTTTTTTAATACTGCTGCTATTTATTTGTTAGTTGTCTGTAGTTATATTCCAAATTATTTACATTTTAATTGTTATATATTTAAATATATTGGCAGTGTTTAAATTTTTTCAGTCACATTTTTGTATTTAAAGTTTAAAGGAACTGAGAAACTGGACTATCCAATGTTTTCTAAATAACTTTAAATTTTAAGCTGCTCAAATCGATAACACTACAATCGATTGCTTTGTTTTAGTGCATTGGAAATGTGACAAAAATTGAGCAACTCGTTTCTAACCTGTTGGCCCCCAAAGGCCATCGATGCGCTACACTTGCACTTAGCTGGACTGCTCATAATTTGTCCAACAGTTTCATGAGCGCTACAAACACACACACACAGAAACACATATATACTATATACAGTCTTGTGCTTAAGCAGATGCCAAAAGGCAGTTCGACTGTCAAGCGTCGTCTGCCATTTGGCTGCCATTTGGATGTCCAGCTGTGCCAAAGCCAAGCAATGTCTGGGCAAGCGACCCGCGGCGCGGCTGAGTGGACTTTTGCAGCGGGAGACGGCAGCTGCAAAGAAGCGGAGTGGAGCGAGGGGCAAAAGAAGAAAGTGAAACAGCAGCTGATAAAATAAAGGAGAGAAAGAGAGAGGGAGTGAGTGCTGTGCAAAATGGCGCGTTTCAACCAAGATGTAAGCCACAAAAATACTTGACAATTTGTTTGCAATACATTTTACGCTTCAACCAACAGTGTGTCCCCTCTCTCTCCCTCTTGCACTCCACTTCACTCTCTTGCTGTTCGCCTAGCTTCACACACGCTTCGACAATGTATACATATGTATATGTATATATAGTATTATATAGTCTCTCTTGTATTTGCCATTTCTTGCAGCATCAGCATTTTGACTGTCTTTCTCTCAGTGTGTGTGTGTGTGTTTTTGCGCTGTTTTGTCCTGCTGCTCTGCTTGCTACTCCTCCTCCTGCTCCTCCTCCCTCATAATCTCTCCCTGTCTGCTTTACCATTGCAAGATAAAAGAGCAAGCAATAAGTTCATAAAACAATTGGCTCCATTTGCTCTGATTTTCATTGCCTGCCATTTGAGCAACTCGTGTGACCTGCGCGTTGACCCCCGCCCAGCCGTATAGGCTGCAGGGGTTACTACACCCTGCCTACAGGCTTCACCACCTACCCCCTAGACTGACACATGTTCTTCTAGTTATTGCTGTTATTGTTGTTGTTGTTGTTGTTGGGGACTCTGCACTTGATTCTTAATTGGTTTGTTTATATTGGCGCCCCTTTGGCCAAGCTGCAATCAATTGCACACAATGCTGGCAATTACATTACACACACACGTACACACTGGCACACTCATACACACACACACACACACATACACTCACAGCTACACACACAGCCATAACTCACTCAGACATTGTGTAGTTAATAATTTTTGGCATTTATGTTTGATAATTGCTTCGTATTTGTAGGCAATTTAATATTTACTAATGATAACGGAACTGCAGCAACAACAACAACAACACCAACAACTACAACAATCAAAAATCAAATGTGCTACAACAACAAGAACAACAATAGCCGCCTATGGCTTTGGTTTTGGCCTACTGCTGTTGGCTGCTGGCTGTTGGCTTTCTGGCTTCAGCCTCATTGCATATTCAGTTAGTTGTGAGCCACTTGCAACATTTGCAACTTGCCACTTACCATTTAGCCACTTGCCACTCGCCACTTACCACTTTGCCACTTGACTTGTGACGATGATGCAATTGCCGATTGCGTTTTACCATTTTACCATTTCAACGTTTTAACATTTTGCCGTGTTGCAAAGCTGTGTGAAATGTCTGTCAAGTGGTTTTGTTATCCAGCTGATAGAATACTATATATGTATATATACTACAATATATATGTGTGTGTGTGTGCAGCATGCTACTTGCTGTTGTATGGCAGCCTTTAAATATGCGGTAATTAGTTGCAACTTTACCCGTAAGCCAACTTTTTGGGTTTCTATTGGCAAACGCATAGTCACAATGCACTTAAAAAAAAAAGGATAAGGAATTGAGACCAAGCGGAACGCAGAATTCTTTAAGCTACAGAAGTTTGTAGTAAAAAGATGTTATCGGCTGAATTTTATAAATATTTATTTACTAGATTAACAGTATGGAAATTGTCGTGAAATTTACATTAAAATTTCAAATAATTTAGGAAAATTTTTGGAATTGATATAAAAATTCAAATATTTTATTGTATATTGTCATAAAAAATATAATTAAAATTAACTAAATTAGTTTTAAAGAGCAGAAATTCTATTTTTAAGCTCTCTTAAGCTTATATCTTCGGATTAATTATTATTTGTTAGAAACTGTTGAAAAATAGCAGAAATTTTAAAATTCTTAAAAATTCCATTTAAAGCTTGAAGACTTTAACCAATTTTGATAAGAAAATTCTTAATTTAAGCACTAAGTTCTTAAAATTTCATTATCTTAAATCTTTTTTTATAAGTTTTTTGAGTTCCAGTTTGTAGCAGTGTACTTTAAAGCGATCCCTGTTAGCCAACGCCACTGGCAACACTTGCTGTACCGCAAGGCAATCAGTGCAAATGGATTCCTGTTGCGTCAAGCTGTGTATGTGTGTCTAAGTGGGTGTGTGTGTGTGTGTTGCACCTGTGCAATTATTAATTGCCAGCTCAACTGAGTTGTCAATGTAGATGTGTGTGCCTGTGTACCGTTAGAATAAGCTGTTAATTTATGCTGTCAGACAATTTCAAGTATCGATTGCCGAGCAAACAAAAAGACAGACAATCAGACAGTCAGTCAATCAATCAGTCAGGCCGAGTGACTGAGTGAATAAATGAATGAATGCATAAATATGTATGTATTTGTATTTGTATGTTTGTGTGTGTGTGCGTGCGTGAATGAGTCATTGTCCAGCTGAGCTAAGTGGCACGCAGTTTGTGCCTCCAAATGATTTGTCCACTCGTGTATTAACTAAATGAGCTGTTTATGTAAATGCGCATATCAAATTAAAAGCCATAAAAAAGAGACGCCCCCCCCCACGCTGCCCAAAAGAGGGGGAGACTGGAGCGTATAAGGGGCGAGAGGGGCAGGTTAGAAGCAGAGGCTTCTGGGAAGCTTTTATGATGACGACAAGCCGCAGATTTGAAATGACTTCATTGCCTCCGAGTAGAAGGAGCAGGAAGCTCATAAAAATACTTTGACTGCAATTGACAGTGGTGTCCCTGGTGTCCTGATGTCCTGGCAGCTGCCTTGATGGCTGGGCATAAATCATTACTAATTGCGTGGCCTACCTAGCAGGAATAAGGAGCAAGGAACAAGGAACAAGGAGCAAGGCAGAAAAACAGCTCAAGTATAAGTAGAACTTTCGATTTGAGAGAGTTCACTAATTGAGCTGCACGATTGCCATGAGTGCCACTTGTGCTACAGCTGAATATATTGCTATTCACATCTAGTATTCATGAATCAATGAATGTATGAATAAAGCAAGCATACAGCCACTCTCTCTCTTCTCTCTCTCTCTCTTTCCCCCTTTGCTGCCCCGAGGCAGCATGAAGTGTAACAGGTTTTTATGCATTACGTGACCAACTGAACAACAACAACAATACACAACTGACACACACACACACACACTCTTACACATGCAGCGAGGCTGGCCTATATCAAATAATTACCGGAACTTGAGCGTATAACCAACAGTTTCCGCCGTGCACAGGTAAAAGCTGAAATATGGCAAACATAAGCCGGTAGCAGCAGCAGCAGCAGCAGCAGCGATAGGAAATGGTAAGGGAAGAATTCAGCGAGGCCAGCACATGTCCGTTAACAATAAATTCAGATGTCAATAATAGTTTTTTAAGCGACAATCGCAGCAACTGAATTGTTGTGGCTTTTACGAATTATGGCCAAAAGAGAAAAGACAGAAAGTTGCCATATGAAAACATGAAATAGAAATAAACTTTTGTTTTTGTTTCTGTTTTGATTCCGTTTTGTTGTGATGCTGGCCGAGAGTTGATAACCGATTTGGCGGAGAGGGGGAAGGGAGAGGACTAGTGGAGTGGACGGGTGTATGTGCTCGGGAAATTATGCAAATGTGTTGTCCATTAGCATAAAGTGATTTTGATGAGGCACCAAAGTGGACTTTATGCTTGGCTGGCTTTGATTAGGGTTATGCGACGACAGAAGCCAGAAAGCCAAGCCATGTTCCCCAACTGGACCAGGACCAGAACCAGGAACAGGAAATGTTAAAGGACACTCCCGACTATGTCTAGTATGCGAGTGAGTTGTAATGAGTTGTGGTTCAGTTTTCACGGTCACAACTAACCATATCCTAAGAGCCTTTAAACTTCATTCAGCTCAATTTCGAAATTCGAAATTGCTATTCAGCTACTGCCAACTGCTGGTATAAGAGTCGCGTATAAGAGAGGCGTTTTAGTGTGTTTTCTTTATACATTTAACTAGTAATAGTTAAGGCACATTCAATTTACTCATCACTCGCTAGAGCAGCCGTCTTATTACCATTCTTTGTGTACCTAGAACAGTGACGTCATGCGGCAGATAGTATGAGTTCCTTACGTGCAAATATATTATTTACCTTTATCGTAATGCTGGCAGTCAGGGCGTGCGGGGGCGTGGCAATTTGATAGATGAGCACTCTGCCGTCTCACTACTTGCCTGATCTTATGCATAAATATGGCCAAGAGCACTGTTGTGTGCTTTGGGGCGTGTTAACCAAGAAACTGCCAGTGAAAATGCAATAAGTTAATGATATAAGGATAATCCTGGTTCAACCCCCCACTCCGCTCTCTCTCCCTTGCTAATCCGGCGCCAACATTTGTGAAAGTTGTGAGCATAATAAACGTAAAACTAATACGGGTCCAGAGAAATTATGCGACACTAAAAGTCGTAGTAGCATTTGGGTTGCGGGATTGCAATAAGGTACGACTTGGTTGTCAGTTTCAAATACTCTAAAATTGTTGGCCAAACGTACGCACACTCATACATTTATATGGTATGCTGTGTGTGTGTGGTGTACCACAGTCTGCATTTGACAATAATTGTTTGCTGCTATCCCTCTTGTTGCTGTTGTTGGTTATATATATATATTTTTTTTTATTTGCCAGCTACTCCGTTTTTTATAGCGCTGCAAAACCGCAGCCCTGTTATAAGCGCTGGCTGAGTTTGATAAGTGTCAAGCTTTGTTAACCAAGCTGGGCGCTGGTTACTGAGGCTGCTGCTCGAGCGGTGAGGTGGTGCGGTGCTACAGTAGTGTGCGGTGCTTCCCATGCCTGGCCGCACCTACCCCATAAAGATTTATGTCCATCAACAGCAACAATTTCAAGTCCCCAGCTCAAAAAAAAAAAGGAAAACACAACTGTTGGGCAATGCTCAACTCACACATACTCATTACTCGGTGACTGTAGTCAGCCCTTTGCTTAAATTAATCAATTATATGTTAATTGCAGTTCAATTAATGTGCAAAATTACATTTGCTGCTCGTGTTCATTTACACATTTTAATTTTCTTAAATTCTTTTAAATATTTTGTGTAAAGTCATGAATTTATTTAAGTTCTAGTGTATTATATATACATTAAAATGTAAGTGTTTGCTGGCATTTATGCAGTAAAATTTAAAATTATAAATATATTGTGTTTAATTTACTGTAATTTAATAAATTAGTTGAAAATAAAAAATATGTCGAACGGACAGACGGACAAACAGAAGGACAGACCGACGGACGTACAATGCCATACTGACTGTTAATAATCAAAGACATATATACTTTATAGCGTCTGCCTAGTCTATTACACACAAACTCCCACTGGCAAACCTAATAGACCTCTTTAATTTTTAAAGTACAAAGTCTACTTAATAAAATGAAAATTAATATCTAAATAAAACTGTCTTACCATAAAAATAGAGCTTAAAAACTTTTTAAACCTACTGCCAAAGCATTTTGATTTAGCTGAGCATACCCGATTGCCATAACAGCAGCTAAACGATATCAAAATATTTTCAAATTAAATAAAAGCCTCGAAAACTCTTTTTAAAAATTGTCACTTTAGCAGTTGTAATACAATTAAACACTTTTTGTGTGAGTGTATGTGTGTGTGTGTGTGTATATGAGTGTACTTGTGTGTGTGTGTGTTTGTGTGTGTCTGACAAATGGGGGAATGTTGTTCCTGTTTTTTTTTGTTGTTAAGAGAAATTGTTTTAGTTGTGCTTGATATGAAAACATCGCTCGCTACATGCTCAGCAGCCAAAGGACGATTGACACGGCAGGAAGACAGCAGACAGGAGATAGGAGGAAGGACACGTGTCCTCATTTAACGGTCATACGTCATCCCTGACAGCAGTCGATGGCGCGTTGGGTTGACAAAAAGAGTAGTGGGAGCTTGAGTTGGGACAAATGTTGGGAAAATTTTGGTCGACACGATGCTACGCTAATTGCATTACAATTGACTGCGCCAGATTCGAACAGGATAATGGACTAAAATGCGCAAATAATTAACTACAGCAAATGCCATGCGATGTGATGCGATGCGATGCGCTGCGACACGGCAACAGCAACAGCAACAACAACAACCGAAATGTCGAGCCGAGCTCTTTGGCATTTAGTTTAGTGTCTCAATTCTCAAGGACATATGTAGATAATATTTCTATTGCCACCCTCCAAAAAAAGAGAAAAGCAAATAAATATACAAAAAAGAGTTACGCCAACGGACGCAACATGACAGATGACAGCTGACATGTGACGCAGGCTTGTTTCCGGAACCTACAGGCTGAAGGATACCAAAAAGGATGGCAGTAGCTGGCTTGCGTGTTGCAGAGACTGCTCAAGGCTCAAGGCTGCTTTCTGGCACTGCTTGTCGTGCGGACATTTGTATTCGCTTCGCAAGTGTCAATTCTGTAGATGCTCAAATAAGAAATGAACCAACAAAAATATATAGAGAAACTATAGCTAAAAGTTTGAGGGGCAAGGCAACTAGCTGATACTCTGTAAGGGTACTTTTTTGAGGCAGTGTTTGTTAGATAGTTTATAGAGCACTCTGAGGAAAAAAATTAGAGATTATATGGGCTAGAGCTACCATATTTGATATGTAAGTCTGGGCATAAAGCTTAAAATATTTCAAGCAAATTCACATATAATATTTATGCTAATATTATCTACATGCTGACCGGAAATGTTTAGTTTTGAACAGCTAGAAACTATAGCTTTCACAAAGTATTCTATACTCTATTGCTTACCTGTAGTTTTCAAAGCTAAATCAAGCTAAGATGTTACAAAGTTGTTGAGTAATGGATAATGCCCACTTTTTTTTAGAACTCTGACTGAAAGTAGAAAAAGCCAAGTACGATGAATGTGCGACACATGCCAAAATAAGGGCGTTATTTGGGGCGACAACGAAACTCGTCTCAGTTCTCTCTTCACATTTTCTCCTCCCCACTGACAGTCGCATGCAAATTGCAGCCATTTTTGTATGCAATTTGTTGTAAAGTCACAACACATCGACGACGAGGACGACGATGAACAAGAACAACGGCTGAAATGTTGAGCTGTGGGCGCCATCTTGAAGTTCAAGGAGTTTTGCTCAACGAAATCCAAGGAGTGTCATGGTATAACTGTGTGAAACTTTGTAGACCACTTGAATTGGTGCACACACACACTCATGTGGCACAAAGTCATAGTCTAATCATTTCGAATATGTAGGAAATTCGCGGAACTTCTTGTGCTGCTACAGGCGGGATTCAGGGTCGCACTTTTGGTACGTTGAGTGCGGCCCGCCAATAAATGGCATTAAATTTATAATGCCACTCGCATTTGGCATGTCTGCCGGGTCTCTGACAGTGCATAGTTTATGACTCTCCCTCGCCCCTTCCCCCCCGTTCCCTTTTTTTTTACTGATACATATTGGTAACCCTTTTCTAGTGCTGCTGCTGGCTGGCAATAAGCCGAGCTCCAGCAAACATACTATAACTCTTACAGGCAAGTGCACATTGGCGCTACGCAGCAAGTATACAGCTTAAGGGCAGCACCACGAGGCGTATGCGCAATATGCAATATACGTGGCATTGTAAAGGTGGAAAGCGTAACCCTTTTTTACTTTTAATTGCTATGGTTAGCAGCAGCAGCAGCAACAGCAGCAGTTATAAATTAAGGCTTGTGGCCGATATCCCCGCACAATTCGTTCGCCATACTCCCTGCTACTATCTGACCGATAAAACCGTAAAGCAAACAAATTAAATTCAAAAATATTTTGCAACGATCTGTGGAGAACTAATGCAGTTGCTGTGTACCAATTGACTTGGCTATCAAATAATATTGCAAAAATAAATTGCCACAAAATAAACAAGTAAATATTTACAAGACAGCCATATCTGCCAAGGGGTGGTAATAGAGCGAGAGGCAGAAGGGGGCATCTACTGATAGACTGTGTGTGTGTGAGTTGCATAGCTGCGAGTAAATAAACTGAAAAACCGAAACTTGACTTTAATAATAAACTAGGCACCCGTTTCCCCACTCTCCCTCCCTCTACAACAACTACTAATGTCCTTCCAAATAGATGTGTATATGCGTGTGTGTGTGTGCTTATGTGTGGTGTTTTTGAAAATGCTCTCAAATTATTCGTGTAGAAAAGTGGCAACATATTTGAAAACTTTTCCAATCAATGCCAGGGCTATTAATAATTTATTGGCTGCTTTAAACTCTGGCTGCAGAGTTGCGAAAAAAATATAAAAAAAATCACATAATAGAGACAGTGCGGAATGTTATTTAGTGTTTAGCCATTATATAGCTACATTTAAGCTAAGCTTTATGCTCTGTTTTTTATTGCTTCTGCTACTTAGCGGCTGGAGAGTCAATCAGAACTTTGACTAGTTCCATTATATTTACATAAAATCGCTTTATTCAACAGTGTAAAAAACTTTTCCTTGTTGTGTTCAAACTAAAAATTAGTTTAACTAAAATGAAAACCATCGTAATGTTTATTTATTGGCATCTACATACATATGTATTCACAGCATAGATATATTGATTTCCAGCAAAAATAACAAATATGCATTCGCATGTGGGGAAAAAAAAAGTATTTTCGAGTTGTAGTTATTCAATTAAAAATACCGCATGCCCTAAAAACTTGTACACAAAAAAATAGAAAGAAAAATTGGTAAAACAAAATACAATAGAAAAATGTAAATAGTATTAGGCTGTGTGTGTGGGCGTGGCAAGCTGCGGCTTGACGTTGACCAAACACAATCCACAACTTTTGTACTCATTTTCACTCACATACCCAAATCTCTAAGGCCGAATGGCAAAAGTTTGTTCAAAATGTTTTCATCAGCAAGAGAATGAAAATTAAAGTTTACCAAAATACTTATACACACACACACACATTTGTAGTAACTACAGTGTCAGCTGGTGTTGCATGCAACAGCAGGTGGCCATATCACAGACATGTTTAGTTATTTCCATAGACGTTTATGCACTTAAACTTCACACATTTGCTCGCTGTGGCATGACAATCATAGTCAAAGTGTTCAATACTAAAGTGAAGCGGGGGGAGAGGAGCGTGA
Organism: Drosophila tripunctata; assembly: GCA_035047385.1. NCBI lineage: Eukaryota > Metazoa > Arthropoda > Insecta > Diptera > Drosophilidae > Drosophila > Drosophila tripunctata. The sequence goes on from JAWNPS010000288.1 coordinate 1,963,143, forward strand.
AGAGAGAGTTTCTTTTGAGCAGATAGTAAAACAGCAAAGCGAACTAACTATTGACAGCAGCTGGAGTTGCAAGTGTCAGGGCCATATTGCAACAGGAAAACAGTTGACAACGTTGTAGTCGCTGCAAGCAGTTGTTATTGTTATTATACCCGACAGTTGGCTGTTAGCAAGGGCATATTAAAGGCATATTAGTGTATAGTAAGTATACTTGATGCCATTAAGAGCAGATGTAGCGTATAATTTGGCTACTCGTAGTTGCTAGGCAATGCTTGCGCCTAAGAGTATGCAGCAGTTTTATGGGTAACACTGTTTGAAGTTGCTCAAAACATTTGCGCATAAAAGCACGCTACAGTTTTTTTCTTGTTCGGGTAGTTGGCTAGTCAGCAGCTTATTTACTAGTGTTGTTGTGCTTTTTTTTTTTCAAGCTCACAGTCTTTGAGTAGCATATGGTCGTGTAGCAAGCTAGACGCAGACGCAGCTGGACTTGCGCCTGGACCCGTAAGCTCAAGCTGGCCCTTAACCTGAACCTGGAGCTAGACCAGCTCAAGTTGGAGCTAGAACAGTAGCAGCAGCAGTAGCAGCAACAGCAACAGCAGCAGCTCTTGCTGTTGCCAATTGTTGGCATTTCCCGTATCCAATACATTGAAGCGTCCGTTTCAGTGTTTGCCGGAAGTTTGCTTCGCTTGGCTGGGATTACATTTTCCTGCTTTGTGTCTTGTGCTGCTTTCTGTGCTTCTCTTCCGCTCTCTCTACTATCTCTGCTGAATATTGGCAAGCATGCCACGCCCACACGCCAGCCAGCCGCCTCTACGTTCTTCATTCTCTGTTATGTAAATGCATTTTCATGTTTCTGCTCAGCTTATCCTTAAAGTCTATAAATATTTCGTATTGAAAAGTAAAATGAAGAATTTTTTGTATTTTTATGAGAAAACAATTCGTGTTCTTCCTCCTGTTGTCTGCTCTCAGCTTCTCTACCTCTCTCTCTCTTTCTTTGTGTATGTGTGTGTGTGTGTGCTTTGCATATTGAATGTGCTAATAAAAAATACAAATTTGTACATAAAATTTGTTCAATTTTATTGCCTTGTGTGCCGAACAAGAAGAGTAGCAATTTCGAAAATAAAGCATAAATTTCGTTCTCCCTTTGGGGGAAACAATACAAAATCGTTCAAAACTTTAAATCCTCTCTTTCCCATATACACACGTACCTCAATATCGACCATCTACTACTATATACATTTTGTCTAATTAGTTTGTTATTGAGTAAAGTCCCTGAAGTTGTGAAAGTTTCATTTCCAGCTGCTTTCTAATAATTTGAATCATCGTACATATTTTCACCTTCTTATATGTATATTTATGCAGGTAGTTGTTAAGGTTGCTGACTATGTTAGCTTTATTTTAGCTAAATTTTGTAAGTGTTTGTAGGTAGGTTGCTGTTGGGTGGTAGGACTGAACTTGGGTTGAGTTTTGAGTTATTTTTAGCTATAATTAATAAGGTATCTTTATATATATTTATTTTTATATATTTTTCTAACAGCTTCGCTTAGTTTATCTGTGCCTCTTTGGCCTTTTTATAGCTATTCCACTTTAGCTTTAGGCAACACTGTCGTTTAACTTGATACAAACTGTTGATGCTGCTGTTGACGTCAGCAAATGAAATTATTTTAAATGCGTGTGGAAATGCACTTGAGGCAAACGTACAACAGGCATTAACACACACGCACACCAATACGACAGCACAGCCACACACATACACATACACAAATAAAAGCATAAATTATTAATTAATGCGTGAACAGTTTTCCGGAGGTTTCAGTTCCCAGCTGTCCAGCATTTGGCTAAGCAGCTAAAACTGCACCATTAACTTGGATGTGGTCCATTGCGAAGGTCAGTGGCGTCACAGTCCCCAGAGGGAGAGACTGATGAGTGAGCGACAAGGAGAGGTAGACAGAGAGAGAGAGAGAGAGAAAGAGAGAGAGAGATAGACAGACTGAAGCGTTTGTTGGAATAATCTTAAAGCGCGCTTGCAAAGTAAATGGAAGGCAAACATTTTTGCAGAGCACAAAGGAAAAAACTTGGTCCGAACGCAGCCGCAGGCGCTAATGGTAGAAGGGGGTCGAAAAGGGCAAAGAAGGGGTTAGGTAAGCAAGGGGTAAGGGTTGCCAACCCCAATGCGGATATGTGTGCAAAGTTTGCACGTTGAAATCCTTTCAGTGCAAAACGGCTTTTGCAAACACATTTTAACCTAATTTACAGTTAAACATTAAATATGTAAAGCACGTCAGTTTCTGTGTGAACGCGTTTTTGCCGCTATATGTCCCTATATAAACATGCAAGTGTGTGTGCGTGCGTGTGTGTGTGAGTGTGTGTGTGTGAGCGCTTAAGCGGTGCTTGTTGAAGTTGAATTCGCCACAGCAAAATGGCAACCGTTGCTTTAGCTCCGTCTCAACTGAACTCAGCTCAACTCAGCTCAACTCATCTCAACTCAACTCAACTCAACTCGTGCTCTGCAAAAAAGTTACCTTATTAAATTGCCAATCGAAGCATGTAACTGTAAATTTGCATTGTGTGAGGGTTAGAGCGAGACCGCTTTAGTAATAGAGAGTGAGAGAGAGATGTAGGCAAATGTTGCTTAGGCAGCAGCGAGCATAATGGCAACTGTTCTCCTTGCTTATTGCTAATAGCATGCCCTTGCTATACACATTACTCATACGCACTGTTGCACCCTTTCGGCACATGCATACAGTTACTGTCACACAAATAGCAGCGCTGCAGAGAACTAATTTCAATTAATGTATACAATAAAAAAACAAATGCTATGCGCTGCTTTATTTTAATTTTATAGTTAATTTAACAAGAACTTCTGTAGTTAAGTAAAGTATTTATAAACTTGCTATTCGCGCTACTTTATGCATTATCATCTATTTATTACCCTGAACTATTATAAATTTAAATAGGTTTTAGCTTTAAATCATATTAAAAAGTACAATATTAAACAGACTCATATCTGAATTACAAAATCAGATGGTGTTGCTTCAGATACTACACAGGCTTAGTTTAAAAGTAAGTTGTTGCACTATTTACATGTCCATAGCTGTAGCACATTGCTGCTCAGCGTGGCAGTGTGAGAGCAGTTGACTGGGCTGCTTGGCCATGTCCAAATTACATATGCAAAAAGTTAACAATCACGTTCGTTTCTAATCAATTATTTCCAGCCTCGTGCCAAGGCAGGCAAAACTTTCAGCCTTTCGTTCTGTTTCGTGCATGTTTCGTCAAGTTACGTCCTGGCATTGCCACGCCCAATTCAAAGGCATCGACTCGCTAGCTAGCTCATAATTTATGCGTCGATAATTTCATTTATGATCAGTGCTCGTCGTATTCAGCTGTACCCCATATAGACCCCCTCACACCCCCCACACACTCGCACACCCCACTGACTTACAGCTGGAATATTCTTGTAGAAATTGCACTAATTAGCATTACTACGGACATGTTGAAGCAGCTGCTTTAACTACTCGCAAATCGAGTTAGGCAACTCTGTAGTATGTGTGCAACTTGTTGTATTTGATCAGAGAGTGTTGGAAATTTAGTTGATGTGCTTAAAGCTAAGTTGCAGCTTAACAAATGGTAGGTAATTCATATGCTGCCTCTGATTGTGGCAGCAAATAAATAAATGTTGTAGTGGTTAAATAAGCAAAAGTGTTGGAGCGCAGAGGAAAACAAGTGAGGCGGATTTATTGAGACGCACATAAATATGAAACACGATCGCAGAAACCCGTAGAGGTCAAACCTAGGAGTTGGAGGGTAAATGGAGCAAGCAGTGGCAGTGGCAAGCAGCAAAGCGGTGGCAGTGGCAGTGGCAAGTATTGGTATTGGTAACTTCTCGCTTGCAAGATTTACGCGTATTTGCGTAAAGTAAAATTTACGCCTGAATGATGAAGTGGCTCCTGGCACGACAACAGCTACCGAAGCTACTGGCAACGCAGCGACCGATACGTTGGATGCTTCACTGCTTGGCAATGTCAGTGGCACTTCAGGTGCTCCCAAGTCTTCCCTTTTTAGCGTCTCTCTCTCTCTCCCTTTCATTCTTCTTAGCTTTTGGTAAGCCACTCAAGTGCAACTTTAAAACTTCCAAAAATGTATCGACTCAAAAGGAGGAAACTGTCGTTGCCTAAATCTTCCGGGCGTGGTTTGAGGTTGCCAATAGAGGGGAAGGAGGAAGGAAGCTGGTAGGAAGAGGAGTCGTCGCGTCGTGCGTAGCACATTTTCCGCATCAATGCACGTTTATTTTACTGCTAAAGCCTTTACGAATGAATGAATGAGTGCCTCGCAGCCAGTGCCCCGTCTTCCCCCCGCCATATCTCTTTCTTCAACTCAAATTCAGCTTCAAGTGGCTTACGCCTCCGGCTGGCAGCCTTTTGTTGGCCCATTGTTTTAGTGCGGACTGGAAAGTTAAAGGCAGAAAAGAAATCACGCTGCATATTTTTCTAGATTCCTTTTTTTTCTCTACTCTGCCACAAAAGCCAGAGTAACAGAAAACGAGTAGAATAAAAGAACAGAAACAGAATTGATAATATAATAAAAATAAGAGAAAACAGAAAAGAGAAATCATATTACGAGTAAATGTGGCCAGCAAGTTTTTCAATTTACGCTTGCAAACATATTTATTGATTTCCGTCTGCTTGTCCGTCTTTGTCGCCGTTGCCGTCGCTGTCTCTGTGTTTCTGTATCCATGTCCGTGTCCGTGTCCGTCTCCGGTTGCCTTAGCTGCCGTTCAAGCCGTTGAGTGTGTCACATTTAACATTTTACTAGATGGCCGGGTAATTAAAAATGTTTTTTGGCCAAGCCACGAGAATCGCTTGATGTTGTCGCAGTCGCATAATGAAATTAACTTAACTGCCAGCATCCGTTGCCCATGGAGAATAGCTTGTAGTAGTAGTAGTAGTAAATTGAATCAAAGGATACGAGAGTCAAGCATGAGTAGAGTTAAGCTAAAAGCGCTGCTAGGCAGCAATCAGCAATCGATGCCAATAACAAAGATAATTTTACAGTGGCAGTCGATTCAAAAGGACTACTCAGTCGAATTATGAATACAAATGAATGCCAAGTGGTCGTCTGCTCATACCACATTATGCAGATAACGTCTTGGAATTAGCCACTAAATCGTATTTGCCAACACACACACACACACATACTAGATGAAAAATAATGCGACCTACTTGTGCGTGTTTCAACTTGAATGCACAGCAAAACTGAGAAATAGGCAAACAGCAACAACAAATAGCAATAAAAATAATCTACACACACACAAATGCATATTCATATAGTAGTACTATAAAACTTTACAGATTTATGGCTTTTAAAAATGTTTAGCTGAAACTCAAACCAAAATTGAAACTGAGCTGCAAAAGTTTTGCTTAAAGTTTAAACGAAAAGTATGTATTTACGCTGTAAACTAAATAAAGATTGCAAAACATCAATCAATTGAAATTTCTGACAAAATATAACCTGCTAAAAGGTGCTTCAAATTCAATAAGTTACTATGCAAAATTGATTTAAATTAACAATAAATTCAAATAGTTTAAAGCTGCAAAGAGTATGTAGTTTATATTAACTAACTATCATATTATACTTGCCAATTAATTGATTTATCAAACATTAATTTGAGTCAGATTACAAGCCACTTTATCATTGCTGTATAGTAGTTTTATGTTATGTTCAATTAAATGTGCCGATTGCAAATATCAAATTTCGTTACGAGAGGCTCACAACACGTATACGTATACATCAGTACATGAGTACACCTGAGTGGAAAGTGGGGAAATTGATGGCTTGATGGGTTGATGTTGTGGGTTCAGCACGGGTTGAAGGAGTCTAGTAGCACTTCCACTCTTTTTTTTTTTGCTGTTACCGTTGACGTTAAATGTCGACGCGAATTTCATTAAAATAAACTTTTTCTACGACGTTTCAAGTTCATTTTCATTTTATTTGCAAGGGTATGAAAAAAAAATAGAATCACTGCCAAGCACTTTTGCCCTTTAGCTGCCCGCGATTCCTTGTTTTCCCCTCCCCCTTCCCATTCTCCTATCTCCCTGCACCCTTTGGCTGGTGCTGCCGTCCTAAGTTGCTGATTTGAACCGTTTTCCCACGTCACCGTCACAGTGGTTTTTATGGTCGCCGGGGGTTTTTACGGCACCGCCATTGGCACATTTCCTTTTGGAGTGGGCACTGCCTAGAGCAACTCTAATTTGAATACCTGTAACTGGAACTGAGAGTGGGAATGGGAGTAGGAGTAAGGGACTCTGAGGGAGCCTCTTGATAACGCCTGCCCTTCTTTATTGCTTTTAAATGTTTTTAGAACCCGAAAGTCTTGGCATCATAAAAAACCTAGAAAATCGCCGAGTAGCAAGACCCCACCACATTTATGTATAGTACGATATATATATATATAAGTATATGTATACGAATTGTCTTTTATAGCCCAGCAGGGATAAAGGATAAAGTTGCTCTTGACGTAATTACTTATCAGGAAGCACTAAAGCTGAAACTGAAACTGACTCGAAAGCGATCGATCTGGCAAGTGCAACATCCTTCATGGACCTTTGGTACCTTCACGGTCGTTGATGTGCCCCGAATGGGGCAAGTGGACAACGGAACAAGTGGACAACACAGAGCACAGAAGTGGACAATGTGTGGTAAGTGGTAACTAAGAGGGCTGAGTGCCAGAAGCTAAGTGCCGCTTCCGGTGGTCGCCATGCCATAAATTCGCACTCATGATGGCGCAAAAACGCCGAAAGGCTTTCAACAGGCTTTTGCCGTCTCTCCACAAAGCTAGAGAGTGCACGGGTAAGAGAGAGTCTCAGCTACACTTTAAACAATTAAATGTAATTTAAATAATAATAATATTTAAAACTTTTAAATACTTTTTATAAATTTCTAACATATTTGAAACGTTTTATCCCAATCGAATGTAGCTTCAAATTTTTTAGAATTTGTTGTAGCTTAATTTTATACAGTGTACACCCACCCCTGTACCACACTTATTGTTGCAATTAATACAGAGACGTCACCAGGCGTTGCCTCGTCTTGCCACTTGCCACTTGGCACTTGGTTGCATAACCAGCGGCTGACCCCAACGGGCCAACGGAATATTTACTGCTGCCAGCAGAGAGAGAGAGCCTTGAAAGGAATCAAGTCTCAGCCCCTGGCTCTGATTTTGATTCAGCTCCAGTTTATAGTTTACAGATTCCAATTCCGATTCAGTTTCTGTTGCTGTTGCTGTTTTCTGGTTTCAGACGCAGCATTTGGCTGGTTGCATCAGCGTGAAATGTCCTTTTGCCCATTACATTTGCATTGCCGTTACAAGCATTTCGCATTTAACGCAAGAAGAACAAGTAGAAGAAGCAGCGTAAGTAGGATTGCTTTAAGCGAGTATGCACGACAGCTAGTTACGCAGTAGTAATGTTTTAAAGCTAAATATTTACACAACTGAATTCAAGGCGAATAAATTAAGAAATTATATGGAAAAGAGGCGTTTAAATCTAATAAACGAGTATGCTCGACAGCCAGTTACCCAATAATAACACTCTTAGACTATGCAAACCGAGTTTAAGACCTTACTTTGAATGAATGAAGCACACAATTGCATCTGCGAAGTCTAATCTAGTCTCACAAACATATAACACTCCTATTGTGTTGCAGTACTGGGTATAAACAGCAAGTGCAACTGGGACTGCAATGGCAGACTACAATGGTTGCCCAGAAATCTCGTCGCCGTCGCTAACAGCTCGTAGCGCTTTGCAGCTGGCCTGAAAGTGCAGTGGAACGCGGCAGCAGCAGGGTCAGGAGCAAGCCAAAGAGAACTGAAAGGTGGGAGGGAGACAGAGAGAGAGCTACATTTATTGTTTGCAAAGCCTTGTTTATTATTTTACGTGCATTTCACTCGCTTCTCATCCGCCTCGGCTGCCTGCATGGCGAAACTCTTTATGATTTTGTGCTCCATTTTTGGTGCTACTCCTCCCCTGGCACTAGTTACCGTCACGGATTCTGCTCTGCAGTGAATTTCAAGCCTAGCACTCCTTGGACTCCGTGTTTTCCATCTGCTGGCAACGTTTTTATTCACTCCGCTCGAGTTTATGTTTGCACAGATCCAGACCCAGACCCATAGCCATACCCATACCCATACCCATACCCATACCAAGACCTTACCGTACCAGAGCATGCCAGATCAGGTCGTGAAGGCTGCACTTTGTCCAACTTTGGACTTGTATGCGGTTTCTTTATGTTTTAATGCCGTACTTCTTGTGCTTGGTGCTCGTCGCCAAAAGTCCTTTGTTTGTACACTTGTACTTTATGTGGACGGCAAAATTTATGCGCTGCTAAGTGGATTCGTGGATTCGGAGATTTTTGCGTTACCAGCCACATCCTGTGGCATCCACTGCCGTTGCCGCTGCCAAACTCGCAGCGAAACGTGGCAGCCGGAAATGCAATTCCCATCTAGTTGCCAGCGAGTATCTGTCCAAATAAATCTAGAGAAATAAAAACGCCACGCCTAATTAAATACAAAACAAGTTAAAGCAAGTTTCGTATTTTTTTTTTTTTTGGGCGCCACTAGTATAGCTAGCTCCCCTCTATCCCCCCTCTCCCCTCTCATTCTGCTTCCAATGAAATCGTCAAATAAATGAGTGCGAAATGCAATTAACCTGCGCGTGCCAAGGATGTGCTTCTCTTCAAAGTCCGCAGTCCGTAGTCCGTACTTTTTCCGTGTTCAGCACGAGGCCCATTTATTACGCCATTTATCGAGCAACTTTCCGAGCTACTTGCTACCTGACTTCCTCCCGCCTCCCCTCCAAAACACACTTTCATCCATTTGCGTAGATAGCAAAACAAATCCAGCCGTTCTTTTGCTACTCCTGCTTCTACTGCCACTCCCACATCCACTGTTATCCTTCGATCCCATTGACGCGAACATAAAATCGTAGCAAGTACAAATCTTCAATTAACACAAAACACAAAAATAAAGGAAAATCGAAGCAAAAAGGAAAAAGGCCAACAAAACAAAACAAAAAAGGTGATTCCTGTTGCTAATTGGAAATTGAGGGGTTGGAAAACTGCAAGACGTTATTTAAACGAAAGAAGGAATACACAAACCGGAAACTTAAGCCAACCGTTTGCTACAATCTTAAATGATTGTCAATCTACAGAATTAATGTAGAGTATATGTGCCATCAAGATGATTTGAAGTAGAAAGTATGCGACTGAGATTCACTTTCAATACCCATCGAATTGAATCGATTGTTTTGAGGAGCTGACCAAGGATTTGACCTTCAAAGAGAACTGTTTATCTAATGGCTATTGGTGGGCAGCAAATTGATTTTCATATTCATTGCCATAATGTGGGAAGGGGAAGGAGGCGACCTTTTGGCCCCATTGCCAATGACCATGCCCATTCCATTCCATTGCAGGCGGAAAAAAGGGAGATTTGTCTCATAAATTAAACATGCGCCACATAAACTAAAGTGAAAAATGCCGCCAACGAAAAGGGAAAACTCACATTTAACTGTATATTTGGAAAGATTTTAAATATAAATTTCAATATTTAACTACGTCGTCGACAGGAAACGGTTGCCAAACGGACGTTTGGGCAAAGGGACTCAGGAAGCGCCATGACAGCGGAAATGATCCATCGACCTTGGTGCTGGGCTGGGCTTGAAAAAGTAGTGGAATGGAAGGGGGCAGCTTACTACTCTCTCTTTCTATATTTCATGCTCTTTCTCTTTCTATAGCTCTGACAATTTATTTGGGCATTGGGCATGTTTGGTGAGTTGCAAAAAGGTTTGCTGACCACAAAACGTTGGAAATATTTGTGTTTCCACTTATTTGCATTAATGCCCCACAACCGATCTGTATATATATAGTATCTATAGTCTGTGTGTGTGTTAAGCATAAATGTTTTAAACAACCTGCGACCCACATGGGGTCATAAACAACAACAGAACCAAGGAGAACATTGCGAAAACATGAAATCATAAACAAAGATTACAATTTGAAATACATTTTGTGTCGGGTTAAGCGACCATTTGCCCTTTGACCCATGCACAATTCAAGCAAGTCTCTAACAAAATCTTAAAACAAATAGAAATACATTTATAAATCCAAAGCATTTTGAAATGCTGTCAAGAAAAGTATAGAAATTTCATAAAATACATTAAATTTGTTGAGTAAAAATTTTGCAACTAAATCAAGATTCTCTGTGTATAGTATAACAAATTTCGTTTATAAAATTAGCTTAGTTTAGTTAAATAAAAATTTGAATATGTTGTTATTGGTTTAAATTGGCAAACAATTAACTAACTAAATAATTCAATATGGTCAATACACTGCAAGTTAATGGAAAATGGCAACAATTTGTCGAAACGAACAAGTATTTTTGTGCCTCTTTGCTGCGCTCCCAATCGGCACCCTGTATGCAAAAGCGAAATACTGCTGCTGACTGCAAAGCTGGCAAAGCCAACCTGAGTTTGTCCTGGCAACTGGCCTGCCAACCTGCAGACACTGCACAGCCCTGTGGGGACTGTGGGCACGAAACGCAGCCAAAAAGTGACAGACAAGTGCATGTCAAGCCACTGAAAACGATGGATAAACCCAAGCCAAAGTTAAAGACTACTAATAGAAATCTTAATAGATGTGCTATAAATAATTTACAGTTACATTTGCCCAAGATTAAGGTCGTGGATGCCGTGAAAAAGGCGCCGATACGTGGACTGCCCTGCTATGGCAAGGAATTCTGGAAGAAAGAGCCGCGTAGAAAGAATCAAGGGGATGCCATTAGGTTGCCATCAAAGCCAGCCAAAAAAATAGAAGCTAAAAAACCACGAACTGGGGCTAATAAGCCTAGAAGAATCTATGGTGTACCGCTTTGTTATCGCCCCACCATGCTATTGGGTCCTCGATATCAGCAGGAAATGCAGTACTATAATCAGCTTCAGCAATATCAACAACAACAGCAACAACAGCAGCAACAGCTGAGGCAGCAGCAGCAGCAATACTATCGTCCCATGCAGCATATGGCAATGTCACAGCAAGGATATTCTGACGAAGGACCACGTTATGCAGTTCCCATTGAATCGATGTATCACAACATAAAGAAGGGAAATCGCTATTGTGGCAACTTTTATTATAAATAAAATGGAATTAGCAATGTATCGAAATGTGACTGTATTAAATATGTGACCTAATAAACTTTCCACTTAACTAATTACTGAGGAAGGACCAAATTCAAGTACTATTATCAAAACTTGCTTAGTTTCTCTGGGGATTCAGAATTTGCTGAACTTTAACTGTGCGTGAAATTCAAATTGTCTGTTTCGTTTATATTTCTATTAAAGCTTTACCAACTTTCCAGACTATATATACTTTATTTCTTTAAAAATTACTCGTAAATTGAAAAGTCCACGTTTTGAATTGTAAAATTATATCAGCCGTTTAAATAATTCCTATATGAAATACCCGCTGGGCACTTTCATCATTCATGCAACGCGGCATGCTAATTAACCAGCAGTAGAAACACAGCAGGAGGGCAAGTTGGAAGGGGGAGCGGGAGAGGGTGGTGGAGGACCACGTTGCCCTTCAATGACCTGTGAATTGAGTTCTGGTTAGGTTCATCGGTTCTTTGGGGGGGATGTTGGATGGTTGGGGGCTTTAAATTCGAATACTTTAATATACTCGCACCTCTTTGGCAACAAATAATCGTTGCTTGGACTGGTGGGAGTTGGGGCGTGGGGGCGTGGCACCCAGATACAATTAAAATCGAAACGAGCCAACAAAACTGGCAAACAAACAAACAAAAACAAATGGCGAAAACGAAAACGAGCGAAAATAATGAAGTGGATAAAGTTGGAAGCAAAAGGGAGTTGAAAACCAAAAAAAAAATAGAAATCGAAATGGAAATGGAAACCAAACTGAATCAACAGTAACAACAACAGTAACAGGAATAGAAATAGCGCAAATAAGCTAAAAGGGAATTGAGAGAGGAATGGGGAGGCACGATAGGGAAGGAGAAGTAGGTGGAGAAGAGCTTTTCAGAGTGTTTGAAGGAATTTTGAGTGAAATTCAAGGTATCATGGAATCGAATGTGTTTCAGCTATGAGGCCATCAAATTAGTAGATGGGGAACAGGAGGCAGCAGCACGGTAGCAGGGCAGGAACATTGTAGGAGAGGAGGAGCGGTGCAGGGAGCAGGGGAGCAAGGCAAACGGTAAGAACAACATGGAAAAACTTTTGTAATTACAATAAAATTTTCACAAATAACTTTCAATTGTTTGTGTATGCGAATGTATATGTATATGTATTGTATGTGTGTGTGTGTGTCTCAAGCTGGAAAAGCGGAAAATGAGGCAGCTTTAAATAGGCAGCTGCAGAGACTACGAAAAATGTTAGTCGAAATTTTCAAATGAAAATAAAGTGACACAAAAAGCAGAGCGCAAAATGAAAAGAAAACACGGCTAAAAAGAAAACTGCTGTGTGACACACTGTGTGTGTGTGTGAGTGTGTGAAAAGTAAATTAAAAATTATAATTATAAAAATTGTGTCAGAGAGCAAGTGGTGAGGTAAGCTTGGCTAAAGCTGCACTCAAACTGCGCTCAGTGTATTAGTTTCACTTTTTTTTTTTGAGTGGCTGCTTTTCTCAATTAAATGGTGTGTGTGTGTGAGCCACACAAATATTTGTGCTGTTATTGTGTCTATGGAAATATTTGCATTTAATTTCATAAAAGTGTCGAGCGACTCTCGAGGCAAAGATAAAAACACAACAAAAACAAATGCCAAAGCCAAAACCAAAGCCTGAAAATATGATCCAAAATCGAATCGAATGGCAATAAATTGTCAAATCTAAACACAAGTATTTTCCATGTATATAAAACAAGTACTTAGAGAGAGACAGAGAGAAGGAGAGAGAGTGAACGAGTGAGGAAGAAGGAGTGAAAGAGAGGAATAATAACTTGTCGTTGAGCTGCTAATGTACAAAGACAAATAGCAGAAACAAAACACATGACAAAAGTAAAGAAAGTGGAAGTGGTAAGGGAAAGGGGAAGGGGTGTGATAAGGGAGCTAAGGCAGAGAAAGGCAAATGGGTAGAGGGGTGGGGTGCTGAATCAACAACAATAAGCAAATAGCGCTTACAATGGCGGCCGACTAAGTAACAACAACAAGAGGCAACTCCGGCTGCTGCAAAGAAAGCAAATTGAGGCAGAAACAGAGACAGAGAAACCTACATAGAATTCTATATAGGATGGAGGAAATAAGCAGACAGCTATGGAGTTGCAGATGAAGCTGAAGATTACGAGTTTTTAGAGAGTTTCGATATACTACGACAATAAAAGATGAGACGAAAAAAAAGAACAACTTGTAGGTTGGATGCAGGAAAGGTGGTAAGATGGAGAGGAGCTTAGAAGTTAAGGTGGAAAGAAGTTAAGGAGGAAAGTAGGAAAAAAGAAAAGGTGCTAAGGAGTTAAATGGGTAAGGGGCTAAGGAGTACAGAAGCAACGGGTAAGGGTAAAGGAGAATTTAGATATGGCAAGTAGGTGAAAGGAAGTGCGGAAAGGAGCCAGGTTGGATTGAAGAAAAGGAGTTAAGGTGTAAAGGAGGCAAGGTGTAAAGTAGAAAAGGTGCAGAAGGCAGAGGGAAGCGATCAAAGGAGTAACCGGCAATTGCAGAGTTGCCTAGAGCTGAAGTTTGCTAAGATTTTTATGCTACTAAGAGGACTGATTCAAAAGCATGTGGCTTAAAAGTTATACAGACTTTACTCTCAGCTAAGTAATACCCTTTAGATTATACAAATAGACTACTACCAGGACATGTTGTCTAACTCTGTTAAGCTATACACTCTCTATATATATTTACTTCTACCCTGTAAACAGTAAGTTCCTAAGAGATGTTCTTTGCAGCTGTTATTCAAGAAAGTTTACTTATTTCACTATTGAGCCTACCCTTTTAAGCTCTGCTGACTGCTACAGGGTAGATGCAAGTTGAGCACACACAAATCGTGCAACTGAAAAGCGAGAGTTTTGCGTGCAATGAAAGAAGAAGTTGAAGAAGAAGGCAAAAGCAGTGGAAGCAGCAGCATTCAATTGAGCTCAATGCGGTTTAAGAAACAGCTAAATCCCCTTTACGAGCCCTAGACAGACTGCATTTCCTATCCGTTTCCGGTTTGCAACCTTCCCCCTACTTTCACCTCTCCTACCAGCACCCTTACTCTCAGTATATATTGATAGGCAAACTGAATGCTATGAAACTCAAAAAAGCAAACGAGCAGCGAGTGTTGAGTTTGCTGCTGTGGTGAATTGGCTGTTTTTCTATGGGGCAAAAAGGAAAAAAAAGGCTTTGAGTTTTTTATACAGTTTTTTATATAAATACACTAATAAAAAAAATGTTTTAAAAATAAGATTTTGCTTTTAAAACTAAGATTTTTCATATAGAAAATGCCTTGAGCATAAAATGTTCCTTTAAATAGAAAAAATATCTTAATTGTAATCAAGAAATTATATCTCTACAAATACTAAAATATTTTTAGAACATATATTAAGTCGACAAGATCTTATATTTGAAATTTCAGCACTTTTAGATTAGTTTTCTTAATTTTATATTTTTTAAAATTATATTTTCCAAATTTAAAACCAAAATTTTTAAGACTCGTTTTGTTTTGTTTTCATCAGTGTATATATTTCTGCTGAAGGATTCAAGGACACAAAATGTCTGTTTGTCATTTGGTTTTCTTCTTCTTCTTCCTTTTCTTATTTTATACTCGTCTCTCGTTTTGCCTTTGTTGTTTTCAATTCTGTTTTGGTTTTTCCTATGCTTCGCATAAAGAGATTAGCGCTCAATTTAAAATTGAGAGGCTTATTAGAGTGGCCTCGCTATTCCCTCCACCTTCCCTATTTTACACTCCTCTCCCCCATATCATCATCTTCTTCTTCTTCTTGATTGAATTGCGCACTTGGCCTAAATTCAACGTTTGTTTCTAAGGATTTAATCTGGCTTTTATTGTTCATTTGGCCGTCTATTCTGTAAATTTGCAGAAATTCTACGAAATATTTAGAGCATTGTCTACAATTTCCAACAAGCAGCAACAGATGCTTTCCCTCTCTTCCCTTCCACTTAACACCCTAAAGCTTTCCCGCGGGACCTTGTCGCGTCTAACAACAAGTGCTTCGTTGTTGTCTTTCATAATTTTCCACATATGTAGCGAAATTTTCTGCAAATGAAATGAAAATTACTTGACAGTGTGAGTGGAAAGGGGAAAATGCACATAAAAAATGTTTGCAAATTGCGTGTAAGAAATAAAAAATGTAAAAACTTCAAATTGTTTCATTTGTTTGTTTACTTTTCCCCACTGATTGTTGTTGTTGTTGCAAAAGTGTTTTGTTCGCTCAAACAGGTTGCAACTGCTACCAGCAACAGGACTTCTACACAGATTATGCGAATGTATAACAGTTTTATGCGGTAGTAGAAGATGTCCTTGCATATAAGACACAAGTATAAGCAGCAATCGCATAACAACTTTGCTTGTACAAGTATAAGCTGAGCAAAGCATACGCATAGTACGCAAAGGAGAAGATGTCCTTGCATATAAGACACAAGTATAAGTAGCATACCACCCATGCTTGTATAAGTATAGTATAAGTAAAGCGTACGCATACCAACGGCAGAACAGCTCTAATGAACACACGAGTAGTAGTAGAAAATTGTCACATATTTTACTAGTGTACGGCGTATAATTATAAGACATGTCGCATACGCATACAACAGAACCACCACCGTTGGCAGTATACGAGTATAAGACTCGCGCGTATACGAACAGCAGGCCATACGCTATCCCATATAAGCGTTCAGAAGCTGTTGCTTTACTGAACTTATACCGACGCTCGTACTGAAACTTACAACTGTTTTCGAGCCGTATAAGAGCTCCATTCGATGACTGCCAGTATAAGTGTAAAAACCGGCTGGCACTGTGCTTTGCGTGAGTGTAAAGGCGATTCACCTGCAAAAGCAAGAGAACATTCAGAGCCAACACCAAACAAATACAAATAAGTTCAATTGTTTGTGTTTTTAATATCAGAAGTACACGAACAAGCACATGCGCTCTCTCTTTGCTCTGACAGTTGTACTAACTCTCCCGCTGCACAAGTTCAGCGACAACGAAGTGCAAGAGATGCGTGTTCGTGTAATGTGCTCGTGTCGCCTTCGTTGGCTGCTGCTGCTGCTGCTGTTTGATGGCTGCTTGATGGCTTCGCCAGATGGAAGTTTTAGTTCGGTTTTAGCTCTCATTCTGTGCGGACGCCTTGCCCAAGCACAAGGGCCGTTCAAGTGCGTCGCGAGCAGCGCACACATACTGACACAGTCGAGGAACCTACACAGACGCACACGCACTCGCAAGCGCACACACACACACACATGCATACATTGTAACGGTAACGGCAAAAGCAGCCGCGGTAAAAACGCCAAATTATCGAGTCTGCGCCAAAAATAAAAAAGTGATAGCAATTGTTAAATCTTAAAGTTGTGCAAGTAGAAGAAATCAAATCAAAAGTGGAAGTGGCCAAAAATTAAAGGCACAAATTCGGCACAATTTTCTGCAAGCCGCATCCGTCGTTGACGCCGTCGTCGGACGTTGTAGTCGGCGCCGCAGTCTCGTTGCTTGCCGTCCTGTCGCGCTGTGTCGCGTCGCGTCGCGTCTTGTCGCTTCGTCAACAATTGCGTTGTTGTGTTGGTCGCGCGCGGCATTGTAAGCTCCCCCCACACCCCACACCCCGCTCACTCTCACTCGCTCTCTTTGTCGCGCTCTCTTTCTTCTTACTCCTCCGCCTGGCTGTTCGCTGTACGTCATTGGCAGCTGCAGCGTCGCAGCGCAGCCAGCGCTAGGCATGTCACATGCTCTGGCTTCAAGCAACAACAACAACAATTTCGTTCCCTGCTTCCCTTTGCTCCCCCAGCAACATGTTCACAGTGCGTTCTAAGAGTGTAAGCTTTATGCAAAAATTGATCGGTGTGGCGAGTGAATAAAGAGAAAAAAGTGAACTGAAAACAACAAATGTGGCGCTGCAGCAACGGTAAATGCTGCTCGTTATAGCCAGAACAACAGTAACAACAATAATCACAGCACAACAACAACAGCAACGAGAAAAGCACCAGCAGCAGCAGCAGCAGCAACAACAAAATGGCATTGTCACAAGCAGAAGCAGAAGCAGCAGCAGCACATGAAAACAACTGCAGCAGCAGCAGCAGCAACAATTACTGTTGCCGGCTAGAACGGAAGCAGCAACAACAACAACCACAACAGCGACAACAACAACTGCTGCTGAAGTCGCATTGGATTAAACGTCTTGAACTGTTGTGCATTGGTAAGTTTAGCATTATGATTGTAAGTTAAGTTGCATAGTGCGGGAGGGGAGTTGCATAGAGGGGGGAGTTTCTTGGAGTTTAACAGTAAAGGAAGCGCCACGCCTACTGCAGCTGTTGTTGCTGTTGCTGTTGCAATATTTAATACGCTTGATCATTAGGCGAAAACAGAAAAGTCATTGCAGTTTGACTTTTGCGGTTGACAGGAAAAAGCAACAGCAGCAACAGAGCAGCAGCTGAGGGCTATGCGTGTCTGCGGTAACCCTAAAAGGGATACCTTAACTCACTGCTAAGGTATAGAATGTGTTCTAAAACAAGAAAACGCATCCTTAAATTTGTGTGCTTGATTTTAGAACATTTTAAGAAACAAAAGTTTAATATAAGAGCATTTATTTGAAAGAGCTAAAGCTTAATATAAATACTTTTGAGCTTAGTACAAGATTTATTATCTGAAAGCAAAGCAAGTCCAAAATCCATTTGTAAATTTAAATTGTATAAATGTAAAATACAATTTAAATTTACAAATGGATTTTGGACTTAAATCTTGGGTTTTAGTCGCTTGGCGCAAATTGAATAAAGCTAAGAAGCTTGAGAATTTTCTTAAATGTCGTTAAAATTTAATTTAACTTTCATTTTAAGTCCTGCTTTAATTTTTATCTTACATAAAACTTTTTAAATTATAGAAGAGTATAAATTGATTTACACAACTCAAACATATGCTTATTTAAAGATTTATAATTTTGAACAATTATTTGATAGTTTTTATGTTAAAAACAGAATGTTTTCTTTATTTATTTCAAAAGTTAATGTTCTCGACGCATTCTTCAGCTTTAAGAACAAATTCTAATTTTTAGAACACTTGTTTTTGTCAGTGTAACTTCCTAATAATCCATACAATTGAAAGGCATAATCAAAACCATTGCATTGCATTCGATTTGTGATAAGCTAATTATTAATTATGTTGATCGTGGCGATCGAAAGCGGAAACACGTCTGCAGCAGCAGCGACTCAACTTCCGTTACGTTACGCTACGTTCAAGCCATGACTGTGTATAGGCCAAGTGCACTAAGCCAACTTGGCTTACACTCAACTCAAACTCAGCTGTTATCGCGTTTCCGCAACTTCAATCCAACAGCGATGCGTTGCAAGTTGCTGCCGTGCTTCTTCTTCTTCGCTTGCTGAACAACAACAATAACAATCAAATATAATTCACAAAATATGTTTAAACGCCCACAGTTATTTTGTTGCTATTGTTGTTGCTGTTGTTGTTCGTTTTGGTTTGATTTGTTTTCCGAGTTTTTAGTTTATTTTATTTGATTTTGGTTTTGTGTTGTTGTTTTCTGTTTTCGGTGGGCGTTTCCCCATAGTTGTTGTTGTTAGCTGCTCTTCTGCGAGGTTGACACATGTGCGAGACTATTAGCATCTGAGCTGACCCCGCTCAGAGGCGGGGAGGAGGGAGAGAGGGAGGAGGAGGAAGCAACGCCTACCAAAAAGAAGATACATAGAAAGCGATAAGACAGCTGAATTCAATGCTAGAGCTTTTCTATAGTCCAATTAGCTGAAATGTTGCAAGCACCTGGCAACAGCAGCAGCCACGTGCCACGCCTCCGCAGGGGAATAGGCGACCGCAATGGAGTCAAAATGGAAATTGGCTAGAGACAGCGATAGAGAGAGAGAGAGAGATAGAGACAGCGAGTATAGAAAAGGCAAAAATAAAAGCATTTATTTGTCAGCACAAAATAATCAAGGATCATAATATGTCAACAAACACACACACCACACACACACACACTCGCAGAGTATGTGGCAAGGTGGACGGCGCAGCAAAACAAGCACAAGGACAAGCTAACACACACACACACACACGTGCCACAAAAGAAGTAGCAGCGGCAGCAGCAGCAGCAGCAGATGATGATGAGGCAAAGCTGAAAAAAAAGTGAAATAGAAAAGCTGAAAGCAGAAAGCAGCGTGTATAAGCTTGGTGCGTGCGTCCTTTTGGCGCTGACTGTGTATGTATATGTGTGCCACAAGGCAGCGAAAGTGTAGCACAAACATGGCGTAATAGATAGCGAGGGGAGTTTGAGGAGTAGAATAGAATTTGTGTCGCTGACAGCTGGTAAATGTACAGTGTGGAGTGCATTGACAATACGGAGCAAACTGCTTGACCAAGCGACCATTCAGCACTCGAGGAAGTGACAAGGCAGTCAGCTTGGAGAGACAGAGAGGGAGAAGATGGTAGATAGAGTGAAAGAGAGAGAGAGAGAGAGAGCAAGCAAACTATAACTGCAAGCAGGAAGCAACTATGTGGATTCTAAAGAGTTTCAACAGTTTCTTTAGTTCAAAAGGGCAAATGCTACGCAGAGAAAGCGAGATAGAAAGAAAGGGAGAGAGGAAGGGAGACAGGGACAGTGAGTGAAAGACATTATCGGTATTATCTGCAGGAAGCAGTTAACAGTCAACAGTTATATATGTAGCTCAAAAAGTCTATTCAGCAGTTGATTTCTGCATTTGACTTTGTTTGTTATCTAAAAAGAAGCAAAAGATAATTGCGCTCTGCTCTCTTCACCTGTCAATTGCCAAAAGCGTACTACACACACACACATACACTGTTGATATCTTGGCCAAAAGCAAAGAGTGCAAATGTGTGTGGGTAGCTGTAACGCCCATGTGTATATTACGCTGGCTACTTGACTGTGCGCAACACCTTGAGTTTAGCTGTCAGTTTGGCCAGCTGAACAGTTGAACAGTTAACCAAGTAGCCAACCAGTTTGTTAGCCAGTTTAAGCCATGGCTCAAAGCGCACACCCACACGCACACAAGCGTCTGCTGCTGCTGCTGCTGCTGCTGCTGTTGTTGCTGCCCCAAACGTGGGCGTCTCAAAAGTTTACGTAATTCGTTAAGAAAACTAAAAAAGAAACTGAAAACTAAAAACTAAAAACTGAAAGCGTACGCGTTATGATTTGATGGCGTTGCACTTGCCAGTTTGTAGCTAGTAGTAGCTTGCCACATGCGGCTTGTGGCACCGAAATAGCGCCCGGCTATTTAAAGCCACAAAACTGCATTGGCCGGGGGCGGTGCGGTGGCGTCTATAATTGCTGAGATGTCAACGCTGTGCAGCTTGTGCGGCATGCGGCATGCGGCATGCGGCATGCAACAGCTAACAAGCAAATTCAATTTGTTAGCTAGCGGGACACAGCTACACAGTGCTACACAAAACTACTTGTACTCGCTGAGGAAAAAGTTGTGTACATATGTACATATAAATAAATCGGGTTGCACTTGCAGCATGTGGCAATCTAACCAAAATAGAAGCGAATACGAGACCAAACGAAACGAAACGGGACGAGACGAGACGAACAAAACAAAAGTGCACTTGAAGTCGCCACAGTGAAGTTGCAGCCACAATCTGTGAATCTCTCAAAATTGTGGCAGCAACATTTGCTCAGTTGTTGTTGTTGCACAGTGAAGTGAACTCCTGCAGCGTTTGTCAATCGTAGCATGTGGTAATTGCTCAGTGCCACACAGCTACCTGAGTGCCTTGCCCCAACTAGCTGCACAGATTTATGAGTGCTACACACAATGCCACATGTGTGCTGTATGTGAGTGTATGTGCTCCTGTTTATGTTTATATTATTGTTGTTATTGTTGTTGTTATTGTTTGTGTGTATGTGTGTGTGCGTCTAGTTGACCCCTTGCCACGCCTCTGCTGCCCCTGGGAATCTAAATTGTTTTATTACACATATAAAATAATATAATGATAAATATCGCTGAATGAAAGAATACTGGAAAGATTGGTTAGTTTGGGCAGCTAAAAGATTGGATATTCTTGCAGCGTTTTATTAACATTTGTTAGCAGCTAATTCTTACTATAACTATAAGATAAAGCAGTCCGATTTTTATGAAATTTTGTTGGAACGTAGAGAATGTTGGTAAATGCAAATTCTCCAAATTTTATAAAAATAGCTCTATTAACAAGGAAGTTTTTTATATAATGAGTATATTTATATATTTTTATTATTATTAAGATACTTATACTAAAAGTATATTTTATGGCAGCTATATGCAGTAATCCAAAAAAGTAGATAGGATCTGACTATATTAAATGGTTTTGTTATATCTTTAAAGTTTTATTAAAAACTTTAGTACATTCTTTGGTTTAATTCCATTTTAATGCTATAAATTAATTATGGATACCTAAACTTTCTACCTACAACACTGTATGTTTCTGTACTATCTTTATAAGATTATTTTTCGTAATATTATTATATCCTCTGAGGGGTATATTGGACTTTTTTTAATACAACTTTTAGTTTTCTAAAGAAAATCTAAGTTTTCGAAGAATCCCAAGTACTTTTCGATTGTAGCTCACCTAGCTTGGACTCATTGAAAAAACGAATTTTAAAATACTATTTGCTTAATTTGGCCCCCAAAAAAAGTGGCTCGTTTCTCCACTACCTCTCTTTTTTAGACCCGCCCCCCTCACTCTCTCTCTCTCTGGTCGCACGCTCTAGACTGCGACTAACTAATGAAATGAATTTCAATTACGAGTGTCTAGAAGTAGTCCTGTCGGCGCAGGATATTAGCAATGTGCAGCCCAGCGTACTTCCTACGCAGTATATTGCCACAGCTAAGAGAAAGAGAGGGCTAGAGTGGGAGAGAGAGAGAGTGGAGGAGAAAAAATGTAGATGGAACGCACTTGGACTCTGTGATGGGTTTCAGTTTGAATTTGATGCGAATTGATTTGGTTAGCGAGCAATGGTGACTGATACAATTGCAGAAGGACCACACACACACACACCCCCCACACCCCCACAGAGAGTGTGAGGGAGTGGGGGTGTGTGTGAAAGAGATAGAGTATGAATGAGACAGTTGGATGAATAAATAAAGAGGGCAAATCAAGCAAATGCCAAATGAGGCTCCGTCATAGACTGACTGACTGACTAGCTGACTGACAGATGCCCAGTAGAGAGTAGAGAGGAGTGGAGGCTGTCACAGGAGGAGGTCCAGAGGAGGTAGTGGTGGAGGTATGGGGTGGTAGTAGTGGGGATTACATAGCAGATAGGTGGTTACGTTGGCCATGGCAATGACAGCAGCGCCGCCGCCGCTGCCACTTTGGTAATAAGAAACGCCTTCACACAGGCCCAGTCAATAAATTAAATGTTTGCCATGGCAAGAAGAAGAAGCACACTTTGGCTCTGGCAGAGCCTCAATGTCTATCCAGGATGTAATTGAATACCATTTGCGAATAGGTACGAATGCGAGTACGAATAGACACAATTGGTTGAGTTAGCAGTGGGAGAGGGAGACAGAGAGAGAGAGAGAGAGTGGCAGGAGTGACTGTGGGAAATTTGAAGGCGACACCAAGTCAGATCGATGGCTTCATTTGCTGTGCATTTCATCGAATCGTTGCTAATTTAAATTTATGAATTTTTAAACAGCTCAATATTGAAAAGTAGGAGGCGTATCAAAAAATTCTAATATTTATAGGTGTATTATGTGTGTATGAGTGTGTGTGTTTGTGTGGGAGCACTTCCTCTGTTGCAGCATCACTTGCTTCCACACACTTTCATTTTTCTTGAGTATTTAATCAAGTGTGAATAATTGCATCATTCTGCCTCAAAGGGAGTCGATTTCCTTTGTATGTGCCAGCAACAAAGATACAAAGATACACACTGCGTATATGCGTATGTGTGTCAGTCTGTTATCAATATAAGAAGCAAAACCACACGCACCACCCACCTACCCATCCACACTTCGCCCCCACTTACCTTTTCCTTGCCCATGCTCATGACTTCAATTCCACATCGAGGTCCTTTTCAATTTTATTTAAGCATTAAAATCGAAATCATCGCAAGTTGAATGAATTTTAAAATGTTATTTATGTGTACATGTACATGTACGTATAAAATCTTCGATTTCCCATTTCCCAGTGTCCTCTTACGCATAGTGAAGATATCGTGTGTAGTTCCACGAATACTCAGCAAACGATTTACAGATATAAGCTACTTTTCGTTTAAAAGCCTGTGTTTTTCTTACAAGAAATAAATAAAATATTATATGCAATTGAGTTTGTTTTTATTGCAGATAATGTAGGATTTTCATGCATAAAATGTAACGCTTTTATTAGCAGCAATTTTTCTATAAATATATTTATTAATTTCAATATTTTTTAAACATTAAGCTAGTATTTAATTTAATATGTTAGGCAGAGCTTAAAACTATATTCAGATTCATAATCGCAGCACTTTTTGGAAAGTTTTCGTAGTGTAAATTTGAAGAACATTTTTTTAAAACAGAATTTTAACTTTTTTTCGCTTCTAACTGCTCAAAACAAGTTAAAAATTCATTTCCGACCCCATAAAGCATATATATTTATAACCTACACGCACTGAGGAATCAATTCAGATAGTTTTTGAAGAAAAAAAATTTTTTTTTTCAAAAAATTTTTCAAGGGGTAGGTATGCAAAATTTTGAAAAAAAAATTATTTTTTTAATTTTTTAAAAACTTAAAAATTGAATTGCAAAATAATTTCTGGGGTAAAATAAAGCTTAAAATGGTATGCAGCTCGGCAATGGCTGCAGTTTTGGCCAAGTTAGAGAAGTTCAAAGTTCCTATGGGAATACCCCAAACCTTGGTTCGTGCTCAGTCGTGAGTCGTGTTAAGCAACACGAAAAGCGACCAACTCTAGTTCCAAGTAGCTTTGTAGTGCAACATGTGTGTGTGTGTGTGTGAGTATATACTTCTTCTTTCTTTTAGATGTGTGGGTTTGGGGGGCGTCTCTGCATATTTTATGCAGATTTGATAAGTTTACAACACAACAACAACATAAATAACAACAGCAACAACAACAGGAAAAAGCAACAGTCTCAGCAACAACAACAACAACAGCAACAGCTACAAGAACAACTTGTTTTTGTTGTTGTTCATATATTGAAAATTAATATTTGATCAAGATGGCAAACATGCGAGTCGATTTGTTTGATTTGTGTATTACTTCATGCCACACTTGTACGGATAGATGTACATATACCTGTTCAGGCATACAAATGTGGCAGGTTGCAGGTTGCAGGTTGCAAGTTGCAAGTTTGCTGCAGCTGGCGGCTATATAAATCGCTTATGATTGTTGCAGCCCTAATTGCTGTATGTTGTTGTTGTTGTTTTTGTTGTTGCTACATCAAAATTACAATAGGAAGAGAGAGCAACAACAACAAAAAAAGCTGCGTGACGCGTGTTGAACCGGTTAGCAGCTGCCGCTTGCTGCTTGCTGCTTGCCACTTGCCACTCGACAGCTGAAGCGGCCAAAGGCTGTCAGTGCGGCGCATCTAGGGAGATCGCATCTGTACATATGTATATATATACTATATACACACTTACTCACCAACTTCTTATCGCTGTATCGTGTGAACTTTGAGAGAGTGTCTTCCCCTTGCCTCCCCGTTGCTGTGTCTTTGTTTGGCTGCCACGCTTTGTGCCACGCTTCAGTAAACACAACTCGACTCGACTCGACTTGTTTCGTCTCGTCTCGTCTCGACTTGACTTGACTCGTCGCATCGTGTCTCATCGCGTCTCATCGCGTCTCGTCGTCTTCTGCACACCTTTTGCACAAAAAGCTGTCTTGTCCTGTCCTGCGCTGTCCAGTTGACGTGTGGTTCCGCATCGCCGACTTGCCGCTGACCCCAACGACATCATCATCATCATCATCATCAACATTATCAACATCATCGGTTAACTGAACTGGACTGCGGGGCGGCATGTGTGAAAATCAGTGACGCGGCATTTACCGCTGGGAAACCTGGGAAGAAAACCTTAGCGTCGTTTCGCTTCACTTTTTAATTGCGACAGCAGCAGCAGCAGCAGCAGCAAAAGAAAAAGAAGAAAAATTCGTTTTTCCACTTGCAACAATTGCTGGGAACTACACGAAACACACACACGGCCGCCCACAGTTCCCTTTCCGCTTCACTCCCTCTCACTCACTCTCTCTCCTCAGTTCTCAATCGCATTGGATTTCACACGCCGTCATGCTTCATTGGACAACTGGACTCTCGTTTTCCATTCTCTTAACTCTATCTCCAACTCCATCTCCGTCTCCATTTCCAATTCCAATTCCATCTTCATATCGATTCACATCGTCATCTTATCGCATTGTTGTTCGATTGTGCAAACATTATTTGTTTGCACAGATTTTTACCTCTCCCTATCCCTATCCCACACTCCTACACCCTCGCTCAATGTCTGTTGAAATCCCATTCCCAATGTCGAAACTCTGGTAACTTGAATCCTGTTAACCCTTGCCCAACCAGCAGCAAGCAACAGCAAGCAAGCAAGCAGCATCCACAATGCACTGTTATTGTTCTGACCCGTTTGGGGTGACTTCCTTTTGTCAGTCGGTCTGTGTGGCGGTGTGTGTGCTCGTGTGTGTCTCGAGTAATTTGGACAAACAATACAAGTACTTTTGGTACTTTTGTCGTCGTACACGCGTTTTCAGCTCAAACGGCAATTAAAGCACACAATAAGCTGACAAACACTTGGCAGCTTCAGTCCCAAATGTCATTTGGTGGTGCATGCTACATGCTGCATGCTGTGCGAGTACATGTTGCACGACACCACAACTAAACACTGTACTTCGCAGGTGGCCAAGCCACATAGTTAATATAAGCAGTTCTCTATATGTTATCGATAACAATTCACAATTGCTGCTTAATTGAATTAGAACTAGAATTATGCTTGGTAGATATGTATTATGTGTTTATCATTTCTTAATTAAAGCTTTCTATTAATAGGCATAATAAACTGTAAGCTTTTTATACTATCGATAATTTCGATAGTTTAAGTTTTTATTTTTTTTTGCATATTTAAGCATTCCACGGACTACTTAAGTTATATTTCAAAATATTTTAAGTTTGTTTTTGAATTCGATACATTCGATAGTTTCGATAAACCTAAAAACGCTTGAATCTTTCATGCAACCATCGCATTTTTTAAATATCTAAATGTATTATATAAAAAATTATATTGTATATAAATTCTCAACACTAATCGTTACAATTTCATGTTATCGATAAATAGAACCAAGTGCTTAGCATACGATATAACTCTAATTAACTTGCTATCGTTATTTAAGCATATCTTGTATTATCAACCTGTTCATATTTGGGCCTTTCCAACCAACGAACACTTTCCCATTTTCCAGGGGCATAGTTTTTTATTGTCATGCTCTATCGCTCTCTCTCTCTCTATTTCTGTCTCTCTTTCTGTCTCACACAGAAGTCGTTGCAACTTGAAAGCTCACATGCCTCAACTTTGCGAACACGCCTCCCCATATCAGTTGCCATAATTTTACCAATTTTTTCCCCACATATATATATATATCTTTATATATATTTTGGTTTTTTCAGTTTTCGTGCTGCGGCTATAAACTAGTTTTTCCCCAATGCTACTGCTGCTGCCGCTGCTGCTGTTGTGCGTCTGTTGCAACTGTCGCAGTGGTTGCTACAGCTTCACTTTTTTTTTTTTTTGAAAATATTTAAGAGGCAAGTTTGCAAAAACGAAAAATACAAAAATGAAATGTGGTATGCAGAGAGAAGTTGGTCAAATACCGAATACCGTTAGTCCGTAAACGTCCGTAAAGTCTACGGCAGGAGAGAACTGAACTGAACTGAACTGAAAGCCACTGTGTCAAGTGTATGAATATTCGGGAATAAAATTTGCGTCTCTGTTAATGGCATCAGTATCGCAATGGCCATATCAGCATCAGCTATTTTGGCCAAATTCTTGAGTGGCTGCCTGACTGTGGCCGGTGTGTGGAGTAGGAGAGTATGTGAGGGCGGCGGTGGGTAGGGGCTGTAGGGTACGCCCACTGTCAGATACCGTTGTCGCACGCACCACTTTCACTCCGGCCGGAAATTGCTGCATCAGCGTATAGAAATTTTTGGTTTATGCCAAAGCATACACACACTACCACACACACACACACAAGAGGAGGCCGTGTTGTGCCAAGCTCAGGATGTATGCTGGCTGCTCGCACCACCGCACCGCACCGCACCGCACCGCACCGCACCACAGCACTACCACCGCTGACCTCAGCAAAGTGGCTGCCACACATGATATTAGCCATGTTGGTTTACTTTGGTTTGGATATTTCCGCCTTCCATTTTGCCAATGTCTATGTCTGTCTCTTATAAACTATCTCTGGCGCTCTCACAGCCCCTCTCCCACTCTCTCCCCCCCTCTCTACTCACTGTAAGGCTTTCGAATATGAAATTTATTCAAGTCACTCTGGTTTAATGTTTGGAAATGGACAGCAAATAACTTTGAAAGCGTTACAATAACAACATTTCCACAACAACAACAACAACTAGAGGGAAAAACCCCCATTGCATTGGACAGAGAATTGAGAATTTAAGTTGAAATTGAAGTTGGCTTTATCTACGCAATAATGAAGATGGAGATAAAAATGAAGATGATAATGATGACAAGTTCTTTTGGGTCATTGCGGAACCTTTTTTCAACTGATGAGTTTATTGTGCAAAAAGCGATAGAGAAAGAGAGTGAGCGAGAGAGAGAGAGAGAGGGAGGGGGAGGGTGTAGGCTTACACCTATGTGGCTAGTTTGCAATTATGGTAATATGTGCGTGTGTGAGTGTGTGTGTAGATGTCAAGGCTCAAAACAGTAACGGCGATATTTTCGCCCCACAATTTCGATTTAACTGAAATGATTTTTTAAAGATAATATTACGGGAAGGGCCCATCAAAGCAAAAGGAGCGGAGCAGGCTGCAAGATGAAGAACCTTCTCAACCCACTTCCAATTATCCAGTTTTCAATCTCGGGGAGTCCTGTCTGCTTGCCTGCCTGCCCTGGCTGCCTGTGTTGTTTTTGCGGCCCTGAAGGTTTCCCGAACCACCCACTGGAGACATTGGCGCATAAATTGATTGGATGATGTCGCTTTTTATGTCGTTTGTCCCTCTATATCCTGTCATCTTGCCGATTGCCGATTCCCTTTTCTCTTTGCTTTTCTTAACATTTCCTTCTGCCTCCTGCTCATCTCCTGCTTATTCTGTGAATTTCATAAGCGTACGCGATGCGTAGCATGTGTTATAAATAAATCAAGCATACTGGGAGCAATCTTTCAGATGCTTGTCGCCGAAAGAAACGAAAACAGCTTTAGATATCTGTAGACTTTTTTGTATGGATTGGCATTTAATTTAAATGCCATCAAGCACTGGGCATTTGATTTTCAAAAGCCTCCCTTTACGATCTTCACAAAGGGTACAATGTATTCAATATATTCATATTTGTAATTGTAGTTTCTTTTGCGTGTACTAACCAAATTATTTTCCTAACACAACGCATTCGGAAAACAATGCATTCACATTTTCCCACAATTGTAAACAACTTACAAATGAAAATTGTGGGGGAAACTCTTTTAACCCCTTTTGCTTTTAAATGTAACCAGCTAATTGTGGCGTTCCATCTACGCATGAATATGTATGTTTGAAGGTACGTTTAAGTGTGTACTTTAGTTTGACAGGCTGTTGTCAGAGCTGTGGCAAAAAGAAATATATAAAGAAAAGTGCTTTGAAAGGTCTTCAACACGCTGACCACTCTAATCAGTGGCAATGTAACGAATCTCTCCCCACTGTAAACCACAAATCGCCAGTCAACATCATGCTACAGGTTTTGCAGAAGGGGATTTTTGATTACAATAATTTTCTAGGAATATAATTTGTATAATGTCAATAGAGAACTTATATTTTTCACAAAGTCTATATAGTTATATACGTAAAAATGTATAAAGATTTCTTAAATTAAATTAATAGTTTTCATAAATTTAATAGACTTTGATTTTTCCACACTTTTCTGCTGAAGAACTCACTTAATTAGTCAGTGCAGAACTGGGCGGATGTAGCTAAAAGCTGCGGTTGCTGTACATCGTAAAAAATTCGTAGTTAATTCATAAATAAAATTTGTTGTTGCCGCATTTCAAGCGTAAGTTACCTTGTTGCATGCCACACACACACACACACAGTTTTCTTTTCTCTTCTCTTTTATTTTTGCGTACACCACTGCATAAGCCCCAAGATCGTGGGTACTACTTGGTAGGTTGCACGTTGCACATTGCAGGCAGACGACTAGCTTGCCACTTTGGCCTCCTTTTTTGCGCCGTTGTCCTTTCGTGGCGTCGACTTTAACAGCGATGTTGCTAATAATGTTGTCGGTGATTATGCCACGACTCTAACTTTTTTTGCGGCACGGCTCTAATGCTGATGGAAATAATGGAGGTAATGGAGGCCTGCCCAAGGATGTTTTCTGCCTTTGTTGCATGTTGTAAGTTGCCAGTTGCTGCTGCAGCACAGCAATGTAGTTATATTACAACTACGGGTACAATATTCTTAACTAGCAGTCGCTTTGCACTGAAAGTAAGGCGTAAGATATGATATATGAGCATATTTGCTATGGGATATGTCTTTATAATTGTGGAATACAATCTGTGTCAGTATCTATGTGTTCTAATAGTTTCAGTATTGAGTTTTAAATAAGATATACTATAAGTTATATAGTACATAAATAGTAGTTGCCAAATATATGTAGATAGCAGATGCTTTTATTCTCCAATAGTTAAACGATAGTTTCTTCATCTTAAACCTTTAAACTATAGTTGATAGATTTGAGTCAACTTGTTAATGTATTTGTTACGGAAAATTGCACAAATGTCAAATGGAAATGCATTTCGGTGATTACCACACACCCGCCCCCCCTCTGGCAAAATTGTTTTGCCAGCAAGTGTTGCCGTGTTGCAGTGGCAATGCGCGCGCCTTGAAGTTGTCATTTGCCACAATGCCGCAATGTTTATGCATATTTTGCAGCAGCCAAAACAAATTGGGCGCAGGAGTCACAGAAGAGTTTTGCGGCATAGTCTGGAGATGGATGCAGCAGCTGCTGCTGATGCACGTACACGCAGCGTTGCATGCACCATTAGCCGAAAAGGTCGCGCAGCTATTGTTGCAGCAGCACAAGAAGAAGAAGAAGTAGAAGAAGAAGAAGTAGATGCCGAAGAAGTGGTACAATTGGACACACAATATTTTATAACGAAATTTGTCGAGCTGAAGCAAAAGAAAAAGAAGCAGAAGAAGAAGCAGAGAAGCAGTTGCATGCAAAGCACGTTGCTGCCGACAGTGGGGCGTGCCACACACACCGAAGGCTGACAACGTCGCATGCCAAACGGCAGCAGCGGCAGCAGCAGCAGCAGCAGCAGCTTCCGCAGTCAGCTGCCACCCATACGTGGCATGCCACGCCCATCTGCCACATCAACCAAAGGCTGATGATAACAAAGACAACTGGAATCAGCAAAGCCAAAATGCCAATAGAATTTCGCAGGATGTTGATTTGCTTTGGTCGTAAAGGAAAAATGCTCACGATTTGGCTGCTGTGAAAATCATAATCGTCAAATTAACGCGCGTTCCAAATTTGCAGGACCCAAATTGGTGCTTCACGCCGAAAAACCCGTAGCACAAATACTACTACGTGAGCATTTAAAGCAAAAAGCGAATAAAACTTAAGTGCTGCCATGTGTGGCACACACACACAGTGGCAGATAGAAAGCGGTAGAGTGGGAGAGAGTATTTCCCCTTGCTCTGCCAAGCTCCAAGGCCACTCAGGTGTCACTTGATCCCAAGCCTAGGCCTACTACTGCTACTGCATAACCCAGTCGGACTTGGCCCGAACCCTCGTTAAAGCAATCTTCTGGACTCAAAAGGGCTGCTTAATCAGCGGAGGCCATGACAGATAACTGCCTGGGCGGGAGCAGAAATCATCATCGTTTGACAGCGTCAGCTTTAGTGTGAGCTACAGAATCGCAGTCGGCGTTGGAGTTGGAGTCAGTGTCATAAAGCGTACAACGGGGAGGAGGAAAGGAGGAAGGGGAAGAGCCAAATGGGTGCGTCCTCTTCACACATACGTCACTTGGCTAGTTGTTTAGCAGCAGCAGCAGCAGCAGCAGCAGCTACATCTTTCAGCTGCTTCCCTTCATTCTGAAGCGGTTGAGGCCATCAAATTTCAGTCATAACAATAACACTGATAGTCCCGCTCGTAAAATAAAACCCTTTTTGCCCACTGCCGCAATGTCAGGCAACTGTGGCCGGGATTTGTGTGTATGTATATGTGTGTACTGTGCGTGTGTGTGTGTTTGAATGCTTTTTCACTTCCAGCTCCGGAAAACAATCAAGTCCGCGACACAACACGAAAAACAACGCACTCACAACACACACACACTGAAATTCGACAATGGCACTTGGGAGCTTTTGGGTAGATAAAACGGAATGGGAGGGGAGCATGAAAGGGTGCAGAGCGGGAATGTGTTACCCTTCTTCTGCTTCTTCTTCCACTGCTTGTTGTTGTTCAACTCGAATCCCAATTGGCAGCTCTCGGGTGCGGTCAAAAGGCGACGTCTAAAGCATTTAAATCCTTTTCGCACTTTGCCATGTCGCGTTGTCTCCGCTTGTTGCGTGTTGTGTTGTTGTCTTTTTTTTTTGCTATCCTCAGTTTCCGGCCGCACATATGACATGCAAACTTTCCGTGTGTGTCTGTGTGCTCCTTGTCATGCTTCAATTTCACCATGTCTAATACACTCATAGAGTAAGGGAGAGTGGGGGTGTGCTGTGTGAGAAAGTCTGAAATGGGTTTCGTTTCAGGTCGTAAAATAGGAATTTACTTTATTAAAATTTTTCGCTTGAAAAATATGAGACAACAACAATGGCAATGAAGACGCCAACAAAACAACAAGCAACGCAAATTTGTTGAAAACTCAGACATATACACACACTGCCACACACACGCACATTCGAATGGGGCAAATGATGCGCCCCATCATGAACGAGGTAAAAATTTACTCAACTATGAACTCACTCACTCCCTCACTCTCTCTCTGTCTCCCTCTTGCCAAAGCCAATGTGAAATAGGCTCGAATTTGCGTAGAGCGTGCGTCGACAGGGCAAAGGTTATGGCCGCGCCTGCTGCTGGCACGGGTTTCCATTGCTGGGAACTTGCCTGCGTTTGACAGTTTCATCCCGATAAGCATGAGAGGGGGGAAGAGTTAGAGCTGAAAGAGCCTGCAGAGCTAGGCAGCTGAAAATTTATATAAATTGACAGTAATGCTGAATGCCGCTTGCTTGTGCGAATGTGCCCCAAGAACAATAACAACAACTTCTATGCTAAATTGCGCGACAAGAACCAAAACAACAACAACAACAACAACCCAATCCAACCCCAGACGTGGTTTGAGGCAAACAACACTGGATCGTATCACATTCTTTGCCAAATTATGTACGAAAAAGGGAAAATAATGAAATCGTAAAGAGTTAGCCTTAACCCAGCATTGCCAGTGATGCTCTTAAATTGAACCCAAACCCAACTCCTTAAAGGCCCCAACAGATTTATACATATATATATATGTTATGTATAGTACTCGTAGTTATATACTTATTTGTATTTAAAATTCATTTCTCTCTGTGCACAACGAGAAAACGACGACAACATCATGTGTATGCAAATTGTGGTCATATTAATCATTGAGCTCAGGACACAAAGCATATTTTTAGATTCGTCTGTCTGGTTACTTTTAGCTGCTTTTTACTATTTTTTTGTAAGTTTCCGATTTTAATTTAAGCATTTTGCTTTGCAGGAGGTGTGCGGCGTGGTGGGGGGCGAAGTAGTAGGCAAAACGAAATGGAATTTTAGCTTTTAACTGGCCAAAAGATAGCACTCTAAAATTGCCGTTTTCGTTGTGGTATTTAAAACTGCATTTCGGCGCTTATAAATAAACAGTTCCTACTGCCTGCTGCCTCCTGCTGCTGCTCCCATCTCTGGAGGCGGCACTTTTCGGCCATATGCCTCTGCCTCTGCCGCTGCCGCTGCCTCTGCTGTCCGTGTCCGCAAATTCAGATTCCGTTGGAAATTTATGAAAGCGCCGTGGCACGGATAAAGTGCACTGAGCACAGAGCTCAGATTCGGACAGAGCAGCTTATAGAAGTGAGTGGGGGGGGGGAGTGGAAAGGGGGGGTAGTACGAGAAACACGCAGTGCTGTGGCACTAAAACAACTGTAGCTGCCTGATGGCCGCGTTAAATGCTTTTGTTGATTCTGGGCTCGGCTCCGGGCAACGGTCTTCTTTGCTGCTGCTTCTTTTTTATTTCCCTCACAATTTAATAGTTTCAGAGGGGTGTGCTGGTGGGGCTGGTGATGCTAGGGGGGCTAGCGGTGGTGTTAGTCGTGCTGGCAAAGAAATAAACTCCGACTGCAGACTGCAATAAGTCTTTGCAAACAGTCACCGGCAAAATGGAGGCGAGCTGGACGCCAGCCACGCCCACATTTGGCTTTTGTGCGATGACGGGCAACGTGCTTTTTTTTTCTTCTTCTTCTTCTTCGTCTATTTTTTGTTGTTTGTGTGCCGGCAAAATGTGTTTGTTTTTCATTAAAAAACTTTTCATTTTGAAACGGTCAAAGTTCGCATCCGACTCTGTCTCACTGTGTCTCTGTGTCTCTCTGTGTTTCTAGCTCTATGCTCTAGCTGCAACTCCAACTGGAGCTATGCGGCAGCTTAGCGGCAGCCGAAGACACTGAGGAGGGAGCCACTGACTGTGGCATGTCCTTTTTTATTGCGGTCAGGATTTGCTATTTAGGGAACTCCATTGTCTCTCCAGAGCCAGAGTCAGAGACATTTTCTGTCTCTCATTGTTTTTACTGCAGACTGGATAAATACACATTTCATAATTCAGCGCTGTTAAAAGCTGTATGCAGTCTTTTGAAAGTCACGTTTCTAATAGAAATAAGGCCAACTTCCACCATTCCCATTCCAATCCCAATCTCAATCCCAATCCTTATACAAATTCCCTCCACCGCAGCACATCAATGTAATGGAGCTGCCAAAGTGCCGACTCGTTGCCAAAGACAACAAAGGACAAAGCACAATTTGACAAAAGCCCAAAAGACAACTGACAGACTGTCAGACAGACAGAAAGACAGACAGACAGACCGACTCGCAATGCACAATTAATCAAGCATTTTTACTAACGATCTCTTTATTTGTGTTCTTTACAGTTGTGGCACTGCTTTTGCTGCCCCCATCGGTGTACAGTCAACAGCAAAAGTTTCGCACCGTTCCACACGATCTGCAGGTGCTGGAGGGAGCCGAGGCCATGATGAGATGCGAGGTGGCAAATGTCGCTGGTGCCGTTCAATGGACTAAGGATGGTTTCGCACTCGGCTTCTCAGCGGTTATACCCGGCTATCCCAGATACTCAGTGCTGGGTGATCGCAAACAGGGTGTCTACAATTTGCGCATCTCGAATGCATCCACCCACGATGATGCCGAGTATCAGTGTCAGGTGGGACCGGCTAGACTGAACTCGGCCATTAGGGCCAATGCCAAGCTGACTGTTATATGTGAGTATTCTGAAAACATACTAAAACATTTAGAATTCAGTTACTTTAAGAGCTAGAGCTATGGAAATTGGCAAGTAGATTCGTCTTTGCTAAGAGCACTCGAAATTACATGAGTTATCTAAAGAAAACTCACTCATTTCAGTTCTTATATTATTTAAGTAGATTCTCAACTACAAATCGAGTAACTATATCATTTGACTTTTTATATCGCATACTTGATATTTTTCACTAGTTATTCTGTTGCTGAGAATTTAAAAACAAATTTATATTCGGCTTAAAA
Source organism: Drosophila tripunctata (assembly GCA_035047385.1). Lineage (NCBI taxonomy): Eukaryota > Metazoa > Arthropoda > Insecta > Diptera > Drosophilidae > Drosophila > Drosophila tripunctata. Next base: position 1,998,249 of record JAWNPS010000288.1, read on the forward strand.
ATACTACAGATCATATTACCATTTTACTTAATCAGAAAATAAGTAAGAAAATAAATTAAATAATTTGCCATTGGCCCATATTTATCGTATACTACTTAAGCTTTAAATGATATATGATATTATCTGTAATTGGGACTGACTTTCGACTGATTGCAACGTCAATTAATTTGAGTAATAAATACAATTTGTTGGGAACGCGTCTCGTTTGTTTCCTTCTCATTGCACCTATAGAATTTGTATGTTACTTGCATATTTAAATTGTCGAGACCCAGCGGGAGGGAGAAGTGAGGAGTGAAGAAGAATGAAACAGAGATGGGAAGTGGAACTCGCATGCGGGTGGACAGAAATTGGAATAGGGGAATCGTGGCAGAAGAAGGAGGGGAGCTTAGCTGTATGCTGTTGTTGGGTTTGTCGCTGCCAACATTTATTGTCAGCAATTTGCAAAGCAACAGCAATTGCAGCAACAACAACAACAACAGCAACAATGTGAGAGCTGAGCTGAATTTAGCGCAGTTTATTGCTCCAAGGAGTCACAGTCTGAGCTGACACGGCCAGGACTACCAGCTAGACTGAATGGATGCTAAAGGGGTGTTGTAGAGTGGAGAGGAAGTGGAGTGTGTGGGGTTGGGGAAAAGGAAAGTTAAAGCATTTTCAAACTGAAACGAAATGAATTTATTTTTGTTTTTAGTGCCACTGGGTGTGTGCAGGCATGTGTGTGTGTGAGAGTGTGGGTGTGTGTCATTGCATTGTTATTCCTGCTGTCGAGTAATCACTTTGAATGTGTGTGTGTCCATGTTCTCCTCCTGTTGCTGCCGCCGCCGCTGCTCTTTCTCTTTACTCTTCTTGTTGTTGCTGTTGTTTGTTGTAATCACTCAAGAAATTGCGCTACATTTGATGACAGCGATTTTCATTTCCTTTGCCTCGTTTGGCTGTCTTCAGTGCGAGTGAGTTTCCCCACAGATCTACTAGACCCAGTTCTTTGACGGGTCCATGGCAACAACGTCAACGTCTTGCCTCAAGGCTCACACGCAGACACAGACACAAATTTTATTTATATGTGTGTAGTATAGTATATATATATATATGCTATATATATATATATATATGCGCATGCCTAATGACGTTTGTTTAGTTAATTACGCGCCATGAGCTGTGACAATGATGATGTGTGCCGAGTGGAGCCTTAGAAAAACTCAAAGCAAAAACAAAAACCCGACTGCACGCGAATGTCTGTGTGTCTCTCTGGGTATGTGTGTGTGTGTGGAAGTGGGGGGAGTGGGGCTTGGATTCATATAAGCTCGTTAGTTATAGCCATGTTTGTTGTTGTTGTTGTTGTTGCTGCTGCTGCTGCTTTCGCTTCTGTGGCAAAAGGTCACATGCCGGCGCCTCTGTTTGCTCCAACAGCATCGTCAGCCTTCAGAGCCGGCCATGAAGAAATGTTTGTCATAATTGTCGGTACTTGTGAGTACTTCTGCTCTGCCTTCTCTTCCTTCCCCTTCATCACCATCACACCCACTGTTTGTGTGAGTGTCTGATTCTCTTTGTTTTGTAATGGAATCTACCATGTTTCACTGAATGAATGACTGAAATGTGCGGCCAAGTATGTGCCATACATACATATATACACAAGTAGCTGTCTCTCTCTCTCTTTCACTAGGGGGAGTAGTATATGTTTGTGCCTCCTTTTGGCATCCATGGGAGGGCAACACGTGCGACATTATTGCAGCAATTAGCTACGGCAAAATTGAAGACAAATGTGTAATAATTCAATTAAGTTCAAGTTACAATTATTTGATTTATTTATTAAGCTAATTTTTCGTTACAGCTTCGATATTGATTAATGTTCTCACATTCGCCAAGAAGGAATTTGCTTTCCTTTTGTTATAACATGGCATTTAGCTGTCACCAAATATCTTATAGCACCTTAGATTTATAGGGAATGTTGGGGAAAAGTACGACATATAAAAGGAAAATATCAATAAATTATAAGCAGCTTTCTTGTTGGCTTGTAGTAGTAATGCTAGTTAGTATTTAGAGTAACACAAAATATGCATATTATAATAATTTAGCAAGATATGCTATAGTCATACTCGTTTGAGTAACCCACATGCTAACTGCTAATAAAACTGTCTGCTTTAATCTTTGGGGCCTCTGAGTTGGCAAAACGGCAGATAAGAAATGAAAAGAAAAGAAAAGAAAAGAAAAGAAAGAAAAAGCAAAAAGAAAGAGACCAAAACCAAAAGGCGTAGATGAAAAACATTTGAGTGACATTTTTGGTTGGATGAATTCATTTAATCAATTCTACAATCTTACTGACAGACTGTCTGCCTTCCACTCGCTCTCTCTCTCACTCACACACTGACTGTCTATTCCTTTAAGCCTCTCTCTCTCTCTCTCTATGTGTGTGTGTCTGGTGTCTTGCTCTAATTAAAAATAGCATATGCAACGCAGAAACCTAATGAACAAACCTTTGTCATTCGCAAATTTAATTTGAAACACTCGAAACGAGGCAGCAGCAGCAGCAGCAAAGTTCTTCTACTGCAACTAATTTCAACGTACACTGTCCGCTTAGCACAAAAACTTTTATGGATCCAACTGCAAACACAGACACACACACACATTTACAAATACACCTAGAGAAAAAGATATATGCATATGCACGTGAGGGCGCAATTAGATTATAAGTTGGCAGTGTAAAGAACTTTTGCACACAAAAGTCCACGTGCAAATTTATGGAAATTTAGAAAATGTTCGCATGCCATTAATTTTTAAAAACGCAGCCAAAAACACATATGCCGCAAGGCGAGCAAGGTCCAACAAAGTTTTTGCAGTCAAAGCTTTGGGACCCCAATCGTAACTGGCACTGAGACAGGGAGCCGAGTACTAAGAGCAGAGAGAGAGAGAGATGAGGCCTGAGCACTGAACACTGAGCACTGAGCGGGGCATCAGTAGTAACCTGGTGCTGATGGTGATGGTGATGGGCGATTCAGCTGCTCCAAGCTTCGTACAATGGAATTCAAGGCATGTACGAACCTAAAAAAAAAAAAAAGGAAAAATAGAAAGAAAAATAAAGGAAATACGAAAACGAAAAACCAGAGCGCTCCCTTTATAAATTTTGAATACAAAGCAGCATTGAAAAATTGAAAGAAAAATAAAGTAAGAGCGAGAGCTGGATTTTATATTCTTTCTTTCTTTATTTTTTGGGAAAAGGGGCTTCTGTGTTATGCAATCCCCAGCTGCAGTTTAACTGAGATAGAAGAAAAAGTACTATAGAATGGCAGCCAATAAACGCACAGTATATTGATTTTAAAATGGTCAAGAATTTGCCGCATTTCCGCTCACAAATAATTGTGTGTAATTGTAGTGCAAATGAACAAAGTTTACGAGTTCACTCGGCGTTCGCTGAGCTTGAATTATGGCAAAACATTTGTTGTGTGACCTTAAAGTCACTGAAGGCAAACCCCGCACTGGGAGTTAATGTCAGAGATGTGAGCAATTTTTTGTTAGCAGCAATCAAAGGAGTGGATAGAGGGGGGGGGGACTCCGTCTCGAACTGAGAGCTGAGACTTTGACTCTCGAGTAGCCAAAAGTCGTTGCCCAAACTCAGATGCGGCCCAGCATTGGCTCTGGCCGACTCAGAAATTCCATCGCAGGCGGCGAAAAAAGTTGACGTCAAATAGAAAAATTGCCAATTTTTGCTTTTTTCCAGCTACACGAAAAAAAAATACAGTAAAGAAGGGATGGCGTTAAAGAACGATGAGATTGGGATGGGGATGGGGATGGGTTGTGACGAGGGGAGGAGTGCAAAAAAGAATGGAGAAATATTTCAACGCATAAAACTTTTATGAGGCGTACTATTAGTGGGTTAGCGTGGGCTGAACTGAGCTTCAGTTTCGCCTGAATTCATGGCAAATTGCACTTTGTACACCCTTTAGCACCGCGCTGCTGTTGCAGCCCCACAGCCCCCACCCAACAATGGTTGCATAAATTATTTGCAGCCAGCCACCTCGTTGGAGGGGTTAGGTTTTCCCGGAAAAACTGCATAAAATTTAATCAACGTATACGTTGGCATAGCGAAAGCTCGTATGTTTCAGATTGGTGCAAAAGTTGGAATGATTTGAAGTAAGTTGCAAGCTGCAACCTGCAACGTGCAACGTGTAAGAACAACAACTAAGCTGCTCCATAATCTCATGTAACACCAATTGTGACGACAACAACAACAACTTAGTTGAATGAGCAGAACCTTTGTATTCTTCTGTCTTCTATATGGTATATATGGACTGTGCGTCAACAGTGCGCCGCTCACATGTCAATAATCAAATACAATTTGCACACCAATCAACAATGCATACACACACACATACACTCACACTTACGCCCTTCAATGCCACGCCTAAACTTTGCTATTTGCAAACGCCCACTTGTAATATATATGTACTATATATCGAACAGCATTCTCCATCGACTTTGTGCAAGTTAAAATCATGAAATATGCATACAAATACGTGTGCATATTTCGCTTTTCTTCTGCTTTTCTTTTTTCTACCAACAAAGAAAGCAGCAAATATTATGCATTCTCAATGCAAAGACTCTAGCTCCCAACAGCGACATCCTTGGGACTCCAATTTGTACTGAAGATTCGCGTTGTCTCAGCCACAAGTACATGCTATTGCTTCAAGAGTCTTTTGTGTTTTTTCTCTTGAATTTTCGTCGACTTACTTCAAGCACTGCGTTGTTTACGTACCTTGTTATGTATAGGGTATTTTATGGGCGAGCAGTTTTGAAATGTCTAAGATGAACATGGAAGTGCTTTAGCTATCGTATCACAACAGAAGTAGCAGTAATTATAGGAGAAAATGTTTAATGTAGGTTTAAAATTGGAAGAAATTATTGATCGATATAATTGAAATTTTGTGTTTAGAATGGCATTAGTTGTACATTAAATAAAAAATAGTTTTTTATTAACACACATCTTAAATATATAGTAGAATTACACAATCTGTTTTATTAGGGTAAAAGGTTTAATTTGACAGAATTCAAGATTTACTTTGTCGCAACTTAAGTTTTTCGTTTTGCTTCGGAGCTTATGGAGGCGAACAATTTTCATTGCCTACTTTTAAGGGCAACACACAAAAATTACGTATACGTCACGTGTGCGGCCAAAGAGTGAAGGGGCAATTTGATGCCAAAGGACCTCGTCAGGCATATATCGTGTATATGTATATATATATAGTATATATAGATGTATGCATAAATATGCATATGAGAGGGTCGCACCTTACTTCTGTGTGTGTTTTTGTTGACGCCCCTGAGTGATTGTGTGTGTGTGTGCGTGTGTGTCGCGGGATTTTGTGTTTATGTATTTGATTTGTGCATAATAATTTAATGCGCCCAAAGGTATGCAAATAAAATTCACAAACAACGCGGCTGCTTGCAGGCATCAGAGGATCACAATATCAGATTTCAGACATCAGACATATGTGTGTGTGTGTGGGTCTGTGTATGAGCCTGAGCCTGAGTATGTGTATGTGTATGAAGAAGCAGACATCATCCAAGCAAACTTCAGAGCAACACTGCCAAGAGCTATCAATGGGCCATGGGAGCGGTCGGTGTTGATTTCATTTGGTAGCAACAAAAGCAATTACCTTGACGCAGTGGCTCAAACGCTACATGCCACACACACGCACACACTCACACTATTGCTGTCTCTCCATAAGAAGCGTGAGTGTGTGTAGCCACCTGCTTGGGCATGCTTCACAACGTTGCACGACATTAAGCATTCATTTTGCATGCAACAACTTCTACGGCAGCAGGCAACATATGTTGCATGTCAAATGCAGTACCTTCCACATAGCGAGCATTTTCTGTAGAACTGCAAGAACTGCCGCAAGACGCAATGCCATGCCTCCTGCCTGCTGCCCCCTGCCACCCGCCTCCTTCAGGTGGCATTAAAATAATGCACACGTGCACTTAACTTTATCCACGATGGTTTGTTTGTGTTTGTGTTTGTATTTGTTGCTGCTGCTGCTGCTGTTTCAACATCTCTGCTCATTGTTTGGCTGCACATTAATGGAGTAGGCATGAATGGGACAAAGGGGGCGTGGTTGGGCAGGGGACAGGGGACAGGGGTAAGGCAGACTTTAGCCTGCAGGCGTTGCAGCCAATGCTTTGGCGGCCATTCAACCTGCGACTGCTGCTACGAAACAATGTCGCCTGAATGCCACGCCCACAAGCACGCCCGCGCCAACCGCCAGCTGGCCAACATACAGCATTGTCGTATAATAAACGAACAAGTTGTTGTTGTTGTTGTTGCAGTTGTTGTTTTTGTTGGTGTTGTTGGTACTGCTGCTGCAGTCGCTAGCTTTGTCCATTGTTTTGTTTTAAGACCGTTTCGTTGTTGGTTTCCAGCATTTGGCGTAACAGTTGTTATACACTTCTCTAATCTCTCTCTCTTTCTCTTTCCATGTCTCTTTCTGGCTACAGCACCACCAGCATCGATCGAGATCAAAGGATATAGTCACAATTCCAAGGTGGAGGTGCGCGAGAATCAGGACTTAACGCTGAAGTGCATTGTGGCGAATGCAAAACCTGAAGCACAAATTGTTTGGTATCGCGGCAATGTCGAATACAAGCCAGGTTAGTAAACAAGCAACACAACTACATAATTAACAAAATAATATTTAAAATACTCAAACTTTAAGTTGTACATCTTTAAGATATATATTTACCTAAATTTTGTGGTAATATAAGAAATTTACTTAAAATATTTTGGAGTTTTTTGTGCTTTAAACAGCTTAAATTGAAATGCAAATGAAGTTAACATATAGCTTTCTATATCTAGCCATAGCTTATAGATATATATATATTTCTACATAAAAATTTTCTCATTTCCAATCATTTAAAACTTGTTACCAGTAGTAAATATTCTTAAATAGCGCTACGAGAATTCATTTTCATAAACTGAAATAGTCGCTATAAAGATGGCTGAAAGTGCGACTAACTATTGGATATATATATAATATACTAATGTAATGGATGGACAGAGCAATCAACATCAAACACACATACAAACACACATATATACACCTACTTACTGAAATTTGCACACACATATAGAAGGGAAGAGCTCGTGACAAGTGTCACAACACTAAGCCATCAAATTTAATGTCCACTTACACAGAAACCTTCAGACAGAACCTCAATCCTCTCTGCCCAATACAACGCATGTGTCTTCTAATGGCTCCTGACTCGACCCCTGTACACCTCATAGCCCCCTTCCCCTAAAAAAAATAACAGAGCAAAAAATGTGTAAATGGGTTTTGGCTGAGTGCAAGGGGGCAGAGGGGAGGAGGAATGGAGAAAATGTGTGAGCCCTTTGACTGTCAAACAGTTGGCCAGAGGCACATGTAAAAGCCAAAAGGGAAAGGGTATATGAGTAGGTGGGGAAAGCAAGGGTAGGGTGGGTAGAGTGTATATGTAGGTGGGTTAAGGGGGGTAGTGGGGCTGAGAGCGACGCCCGTCGACTTTCTGCTTGATGACGGTGCTTAAATAATAATTTTATACTCTAACAAAACGGTTGCCGTCAACTGGCAAAGTCGATGCCTCAGTTCCCGTGCCAGTGCCAGTCGTGGCTGCCACGAGCCGACCCTATCCCTATCCCAATCCCAATCCCATTTTCAATGCTATGCTCTTACCCTTATCTTCTATTTAGGTTCGTTTTTCTGTATTTTCGTTTTTGTGGGCTACTTGTTTGTGCCTTGTCATCTTGGCCTGGCTGGCAGTCAACTAAATTGGAAAATGCTACCGTTTGTTTGGTGGCTTTACGAAATATGGAAAAATGCAAATGTAAATGCTGGCCAGGATGAACAGGACAACAGCTAGGACATGGCTTCGACAGGCTAAAAGGGAGTAGTAGTAGCAGTAGGAGGAGGAAGAAGTAGGAGGAGAAGCAGGAGCAGAAGCAGTGGCAACAACGTCACTCGGCGCTTAGACGCCTTCACGACATTTAATTTTCATAATGATTATGATATGCAGTATACATGTGTGTGTGTGTGTGTGTGTGTGTGTGTGTGTGTGAGTGTGTGTATCCCTGGTCGTCTGGGAGTGTCATTTGGCGGCTAACGAAATCATTTTAACACGTTTTAACGTTAAAAATGCTTAAAATGTGAAACGCACAACAACAACAGCAACAGCAATGATGATGGAAATTTTTTGTTTGGGCAAAATAAACAACAACAACAAAAGAAAAACGAAATAAGAAAATTTCGCAAAACGGCGTAAAATGTGGAAAAATCCGCCAAGAGGAAGAAGGAAACGCTGGACGTATGTACGTCCGTATGTACGTACGTAGAGCTGCATGATGAATTATGTTTACGACGCAATATGTTGCGGCTGGACTGCTGCTGCTGCTGCTGCTACTGTTGCTGCTGCTGCTACTGCGGGGGCATGAATTCTACAGCACCCTCTCTGACCTCTGATCCCTGACTCCTGATGCCAGAGCCGAAAATAAAAAAAAACAGAAAACGAAAAACAGAAAACAAAACGAGAGTTTACGACAATGGGCCAACAGCATCAGCCCTGGGATCCAACAATGTCTGACGACCCTAGTATCATTTGCAAGCTGTCAGAGGAACGCTGACACCACCACCATCACCATCACCTACTGTGGTGCTGCTGCTGCGGTGGGTTAATGGTGTCCTTCGGCTTATGCGAGTATGTGGTGGTCGCGTAAATGACGGTTAATGTCAGTTCAAGGCACAGGCAAAGGCGAGGAGTAAACTTGGTCATTATACGCGGTGACATGCTGAATATATCGCAATATTCTGCTCGATAGTTGAGGCAGCAACATTTTAAACTAATGGGAGTGGGGTAAGCGGCAGATGACAGCCAGAGCATGAGTGATAAAAGCTATGGAGATGGAAGAGATGGCAGAGAATCTCTTCAGATGTTTGGAAGAAGAAGCACAACCGAATGAGAATGAGAATGAGAATGAGAACGAAAACAATGTCAACGCAGCCATTGACAATTTATGACTCAAAATTATGTCACAAAATATTGTTGTCGTTGTTGCTTTTGCCAAATATTATACAAAATATGCGCCTACAAATGGATGCCACAACTCCAGAGGGACGGGCGGACGGGCAGCAGAACAGACAGAGACGAGGTTAAAAAGGCAGAGGCGGGGGCGTGGAGTGCGAGAAAACTTCATAAAATATGCGTTAAACTTTATGACAACGACTTAGAGAGCGGGAAAATGGTAGTGGGGGTAACAGAGGGGGTGCAGAGGCGTGGTGGCTGTAAGGGCGGGCAAGGGAGGCAGTTGCACGTACGCGAAAATGGCGTGCAAATTTTGCAATGCCAAGCTAAAAAGAGAGAATGGGAGCTGAAATGTTGCCCCACATATAGAAACACACACACACACACACACACTGAAACATACACAATTGTGTACACGGATCCACCCGCCATTTTAATTTTCTTTGTATAGAGCTTGCCTGAGTGCTGTTGATGTTTTGTTGTTGTTATTATGATAAATCGCAGACATTTAACGCAGCGCACAAGAATTTATAGCACACAGAAACACACACACACACACCAACACATACATTGCCACACCCACATGCAACACACACACACAGACACACATGCGGCACTGCATTTTTTGGTAGTTCGCTTGTTGCGCCATTATTTATGACTACAACCTTGTGTTCCTGTATGTGAAGTCTCTTCCTGAAGACAAGTGTACATTCAACATTTAAAGCTATATCTCTACATCTATACATTTTGATATATAGATATAGATCTGGCAACTAAATCTATCTACACTTATATCTATATATCGTGCTTCATTTATATCTAAAGCTTTAGATGAATTTATTTCTACAGCAATATCACTAAATTTAGTTATGTTTTAACTATATTAAAGTTAAATATCTATAGAAAACATCACCATATATAATAGAATATATTTTTTATGATATTATTTTTATACCTATTTATATATATCTTTTACATATCTAATACATTTCTTTACAAATCTAATCTACTTGTCTAACTAACTAATCCTTACTCCTAATTCTTTCTCTATAGATAAGCGCGATGATAAGGTTGAGGAGACAACGCCTAAGCGATTTACAACCACATCCAGCCTGAAGCTAAAACCCGGCGCAGATGATGATTATACGGAATACACATGCCAGGCAAAACATAAGGCTCTGTCACCGGATATGCCCATGCGTGCCACCGTCCAACTGTCCGTGTTGTGTGAGTAAAAAGCTTTGGATTCCATTTGAAATTTGTAATCCTCAACCCCCCTCCCCAGACTGATAAACACACATACTATAGTATGGTATATGGCGTATATCGAATGCCTTGGCAAATATATGCGTACTCTGAAATGCCAAATGGCAACCTCATTAGCCAGGCTCAAATGGCCGACCAAGTTTGCAATACAATTGAAATGCTAGTGCCGTGCTCTTAGCCGTTGAGAGTACCCACCTTGATGGCGGCATGGTGGCGTTGCAACATCCCCACCACCACCCATTTTGTGACCCACAAAACACGGCAAAAGCTGGCCGCCAGTTAACCAGAAATGGTCACAGCCGTTGCATGTTATGGCCTCTCGTTGGCCTCTGTTAGGACGCCTCTGGCCGCTAATTGCGCAATTGGCGCGCGTATTAATTAGTTTTTAAATTCTAATGCGATGCCCAGCTGCCACACGCATCAGCGGATGCCATGGGGCATGCGGCATTGGTGGGCATGCAGGGGGCAAAGGAATCAGTAGTAGGAAAAGTACCACTGAGCCGCATTTTGCGAATTTCAAAGTTCAGTGTTATTGATTGCTGGAACTGGCAGTGTTCCCTCTTCTCTCTCACTCGCTCACTCACACTCTCTGTCTCACTTGCTCTTTATACAATTTATACTCACCTGTTCGAGGCACACACACACACACATTACGTGCTCCATATTCAAATTAATTATGTTTGTTATTTATGCATAGGCGCCCACTGCTGCTGCTGCTGCTGCATGCACCTCAGCCTCTCGTCTGCCCCGTCTCTCTTTCTTGGTCTGCCACATTGGCAGCTATTGGTTGCTGGCATTGCCATTTCGTGCTCTTTGGCCGACGCCCCGAACGTTGACATAATAGATTTAATTGCCAAAGCACTGCAAAGTGGTGCTCTCTACGCACAGCATTCTTTTCGCCACAGTGCTGTTCAGTAGCATAGGTCTACTTAAATTTAAACGCTTTGAATTAAGTGCATAAAGAGTTCTTATAAAATATGCTGCTTTATATATACTTGTAGTTCCTCAACATCTTGAAAACGTAAATATTTGCATGCTCTTCAGCGCACTTTTGTTTTTTTTTTCTTCTTTTTTTTGCGGCCAGAGTGAGTTGTACTCGTTCTCGTATCTCTGTGGCATATGCCCCTGCTGTATGTTCATATATATATAACATATAGTGGACTCTGGCAGAGAGTAGGGTTGCTTAATTATGCAACTATTATGGCAGCCCCGCAACCCTTCCTGTACCTGTGCCGTAATCGGATGCAGTTGGCTTTGGAAGGGATGTATGTAGGCAGCCGATATATTCCTGCAATATTTTAAGTGATTTTAATTTAATTTTGTGCCACTTCGTTATATGCCAGCTTTACAATTTGTTTGGCCATGCAGCAGCGTGTGCGTGTTTTTGCCAATTCGTTTTCATTTTTGTCTGTAATTGGTAATGGAAGCCATTAGGTTGCCCGCTTCGAAAGCATTTCAAAATCCAATTTTTAAGCTGCTATTTGGCAAATTCTGAACAATTAGAATTATATATTACGTATACGTATTAACGTAAGTGCTGCACAATTCAAAGATACGATAGCAAGACAAATGTTGCGTATACGCAATGCAAATTGTTGACCAAATTGCAGCCGTTACAATTAAGTATGGAAATAACAAATTATATAATACGGCTAAACTTTAAGAGGTGATTGGTTATTTGGTTGTTTAATGTAAATTATCACAATTAAAGTGCCGGGTTTGCGAGCAAGTCGCGTGTTATTTACTATTTGTGGCATTTACACTGTTATTAACCCGCCCACAATGCGACAATATGACTGCCAACATTTTGCAGCAGCGCGACTGCTGTTTGTAAAACAATATCAAATGAAAACAAAAATAATAATAAATAAATAAAACAACAAACAGTTGATGGGGGAGAGCGAATATCAAAAAAACTCGCAGAAAATGCAACCGAAAATGTATGTAATGGGAAATGGGAAATCGGAAAATAATGCGTTTGACCACATAAACGATTTGCATGCAAACACTTCAATTAAAAATCGTGCAAAATTTCAGCTGCATATGTCCGGTTGGCATTGGAGTTGAGCCTGTTATACTGTTAGCCGGGTTAGCCGGATGGCCAACTGGCCATATTTGTTTTAGTGTAAATTGAATTTATTTGCGGCCGGCAACTGCAATTAAATATGTCAGCCATAAAACTGCTGCTCTATATATACTATATACTCACTTGCATTTGCATTGTGTGCTTGTAATTGTTATTGTTATGGTGTTTTATTTTTCTGTTTTGGGTTTTTTACAGATCCACCCGGTCCGCCGTACATTGAGGGCTATTCGTCCGGCGATATACTGCGTCGCGGTCAGACCGTGGAGCTCATGTGTCGCAGTCGCGGTGGCAATCCGCCTGCTCAGCTTATTTGGTATAAGAACGGCTCACAGATACGCATGGCCTACAGGTAAGCAGAGTCGGCATAAGCAGTTGGCTGTAGATAACACTTCAGCGCCTAATTCAACACCTTTAACGTACACTTGCAGGACATCTGGCCGTCTGTCGGAGAACATTTACAGCTTTACGGCGGAGGCTGGCGATAACAGGGCGCGATTCCGTTGCGAGGCAAGCAATGTAATGTCGCAGACGCCGCTCAAGGCGGAAGTCGAATTGTCTGTTCTATGTAAGTGCAATACACACATTCCCCCTCTCTCCCTCTCTCCCTCTCTCTTGTAAGTGCATCATCAAAGCAGGCTGACACTTGAGGCGGCAAACCAGATACATAATTTGCAAATGTTCTGACTCTGACTATGACTCCAAGAGTCTTAGCTCGTTATGCAAACGTGCCGCAATTTGCCCCTAAGCTATCTCACTCTCTCTCTCTCTCTGCCTTTCTCTCTTTGTCTGTCTATCTGTCTGCTCCTTGGCTTGTTTGCCTAATTGTATTTCGTTAATTTTCATATTTGCACACTCACACACAGAGAGAGACTTGCACTTAGACTGGGATTTCGTTGTGGATTGTGTCAACAGTCTTGGTGCACTTACAGTGCTGCCACTTGGCACGCGACACACACAAAGTGCAGCGAAAATAAGCCTGGCAACTCTTGCACTCTCTCTCTCTCTCTCTCTCACTCTCTCTCTTTGTCTATCGTGCTTGCTTTCTTTTGCAATTAAGCTTAAGTTTGCACTCCTGCTGCAGCGACACTCCCACTTGGCTTTGTCAAATCAAGCAATGCAAATTCTTTTCAAGTGCCAAATAGCGTTGCCACCTCCTACAACGCCCCCTTGCTGCCCCCTCCCCCCTACACTATGCAGCTTGCAATCACCGTCACAGCAATTTAACAGCAGCTTGGCCAAAAGCGTTGTTTGTCAACGTCATGCAAATGCAACCGCACTTCTCCTTCCTTCTCTTTTTACCCCTTCCCTTCATCACTAGTTTGTTAGCCTCACCCCGTTACCCTCCCCCTTTCTTGCCAGTGCAGCTGTTGTTAAGTGTCTTGTGTCTAACATGCAAATGCCTGACTTGAGCACACATCGCGTATGCGTTATATTCAAATTTACTTTTTCCTTATTTCGGCTAACAGCGCTATTTAGCGTTGAGGCTGATAATGAAAGGCTGTAGACTGTGTGGGCTTTAGGCTTTCGGCCTTAGGCTCTTAGGCCCTTAGGCCTTTTAGGCCTTTAGGCAAACAGCTGGCACGTGCCTACAGCTAATCCCAATTCGTAGTTGCACGTGTGGCCAAAAGCCTTACCGTGTGTCTTCTACCAATCAAATTGTTGTCTGTGCACTCACTACTGGCCATGTCCGACTCTTTGTTTTGTTTGTTTACCTTGCTGGTCAGCTCTTTTGCACTATCTCTCTCTCTCTCTCTCTCTCTCTCACATACACGTTTGTATACTGACTTCAGCTGTGCTTGTTCTGTGGCTAGCAGTACGCATTATTTATGTATAACAAAATGTGGCACAAAAATGAAGATAGAACTGGAATACATTGAGCAACGCAGCATCACAGCATCACATCCCATTCCCATTCGCTTCTACCGTTCTCCTTCTTCAACACATGTGAGCTGAATGAAGATGTATGGCGAAAGATGCGAGAAGTTAAGAATTCATAATGTTTATTTATATGCGAAACATATCGAGACCAAGTTTCGTTTTTTTTTTTCGCATTCCCCGGTTGCGAACACGGCGTATGCGTAATATATGCACAGCTGCCACAGAAGCTACTGTTGCTGCTACGGCCTGCACTTATCCATCAAGCCAGTCGGCAGACATCAGCTGCAACTTGGTCTTGTTGCTGGCATTAGGTAATAGCTCGACACGGCTAAGACACGCCTGCCACTCAGTCAGTCTCTCCAACTCTCCATCTCTCAGTCACTCAGTCATCATTTGCATGCAGGCTGCCTTTTACCTTCTACATACTTGTACTTACACTAAGCTCAAGAGTGGCAGTGGGGGTGGGGGCAGGAAAAAATGAGCGATATACGAAGGGCTGCCGTGTGGCATGCCACAAGTCTGATTATATATTAATGCAGAGACGAAATGAGCTCGATATTAACTGAATTCTCTAACATTCACACAGTCGCACCATCACAAGTCACGGTGACAGGTCCAACGGAGGCGAGAGTGGGTGACGTAGTGCCACTCACCTGCTCCACGGCACCATCGAATCCGCCGGCTGAGATCAAGTGGATGGTTGCAGGACGACAGATACGCAATGCTACCTCCAAGACGATCGCCAGCAGTGAAGGTAAGAACATTTTACATACATTACCTTTCAAATTAATTATATTAAAGTTAAGAGAACTTTTACCCAACTTTATTACCTACTAAACTTAATGCTATTCCTTGCAGGTGGCTGGACAACTAGCTCCAATTTCACCACCGTTGTGGAGCCCAATAAACGCTCCCTGGTCGTCATCTGTCATGGCCTAAATATGCAGTTGACCGAGAATGTCGTTGCAACGCATACGATCAACGTACTATGTAAGTACTGCTAGCTTGTTTAATTGGCTTACAGCCAAACTATAACCATATTTGGCCTGGTCAACTGCCGCTTGACCCTCTACGAAAATTTCGAAATTCCGCAAAACATACACATAATTGGGTTTTCACAAAACTTTTGGCCAACACTTGTACTACAACTTGTTACGGCACAGCAGACGCAGTGGGGAGAACTGAAGTGATAGTCGGGAAAGTTCTACAATGACCTCTTAAGGTTACTCAGAGTTAGACACAGTTAGCTGGAAGATAGACCCCTATTTAAATTTAGTTATGCCTTTGAATCGACTCAATAAGCCCTTTAGAAAATGTCATCGAACTTTCAGCTGATATCTAGACTTGTAATTCTCAGCTTTTATTCTCCCGTCTTTCGAGTTATTACTGTTGAAAACATTTTCCAAAAGAAATTGTTGTTTGTCTACATATTTTATATATATTTGTATTTGTTTTATTGTCTCATGAAATTAATTGCAATGAGTGAGTTTCCAAAATGTGTATCGACGGATTCAATTTCCTCCACAAAGCAAATCGAAGAGCAAAAAGCGCGTAATTCGGAAAGCAAGGGAGGCCAGAAGACATCGTTAGGAGAACGTGGAACAGAAGTGTCCTTTAAGGAGCCTAAAACAAAATCAAAGAAGCCCAAGAAACAAATGCAGAACAAGGATAACTTAGCAGCAATGCGCTACAGAACATGGAAGGAACATCGCCAGCGTTTGCTGGAAGTTGTCAGTGATTTGGATAATAAGCCACCAGGCATTCAAGCGGTACGAAAGACGGGTGTGAATACGTTGACGGACAATGCAATTGCCTTTATGAATCGCACCAAGGAGAACATACAAATATTGGTGGGCATGGCGCAGACCCAAAGGACTCACGGAGTCATTAATCCGTTTCGATATGAGCGACCCTACGTTATGTCTGGTGTGCCAATAATGCTCAGCAATCTGGATCGCTTGGATGCGGAAAATAAGGATTTTGGCAAGCGGATCGCTGATATTGTCAGCGAAGTGGACACTGGACTAAAAACCGATATACAGCCGATCAAATCGGAGACGTTTATTCTGCCCGATGAAGCATTGGAAAAGTACAAGCCATTCAATATAAAGATTCCGACATTGGATAAGGAACGACGTCAAGTGTTTCGTCCCCGCATCTACTTTGATATCGCTCTGAAAGATGTGCGACCGCTCGGCAGAATAACCGTGCAGCTCTACACAGAGGCAGCGCCTGTGGTAGTGCTGCAGCTTGTCAAGGCCTGCATGGACAACATGAACGACAAGTTCCACGTCAAACGATTGTTTCCTAATCTTTGGCTGGAGATTGAGCTGCCACTAGAGGCAAACTCGTATCTGGAGAAGCCCTTGGAGTACGATGGCAAGGTTATCGATCATGGTGCCTTCAACTATGTGTTGTCCTTTAGCAAGGATTATCTGCAGGGCTTTCGTGATCACCTCTCCTTCTGTCTGTCCTTCAAGCCCCTTAACGTGGCCAACGGCTCACGCGTTGGCTTCGGTCGTGTAATCAAAAACAGCAAAATCTTTGAATGTCTTCAGAGCTATGGTACCAAGAACGGTACTCTCAGTCGTGGTATTGTTTTTACCAGTTGTGGCGTACTATAAATTATTATAAATGTATTAAATTTTATCAGAGATAAAACAGAATATCTTTTTAGCAATTTTTTTCATCAGTGTATGCTTAGATTTTCTAAATAGTCTGTTGTAAAAATAAATTCAAACAGACAACACAGATATATTAAAAATTTCTTGTATTAATTTCGTATTTTAAATCCAGATTTTCCTATATTGATACGATAATGAGTGAGTTACCGAGCTGTGTTACTGAGGAGTCAGATGACTTTATAACACAGTCCTCAGAGATAAAGAGTGTGAAAAGTGTTGTGAGGGTTAGGAAACCAATACCCATAAGGCAGATAGATGTGAGGAAAACGCGTAGACAAATACCCAAAAAGGTGGATCCGACCAAAATGATGGCGGATGCGGCACAGAAGAAGGCGTGGGGCGAACACCGTCAACGAGTTCTGAATGTAAAGAGTGAAGTGGATAACAAACCGCCGGGATTTCAAGCGGCTAGAATGACCGGTGTGGGTTCGTTGAGAGAGAACGCCGTGGCATTCATGCAACACACCAAGAAGAACATCCAGATGCTTGTGGAGCTGTCGAGTATGAAACGAACTCATGGCGTCATAAATCCTTTTCGATATGAACGTGTCTATACCAAATCAACCCTGCCACTGAGCATGAAACTTTTGGATCGCATCGAGGAGGCGAATTTGGATTTGGCTGCACGTATTACGCAAGTTGTTAGCGACGTCGATTCGGGTATAAAGACAAGCAAAGGATTCCAAACCAATCGAAATCAGCCCTTTAAAATGGATAATGATCTGCTCAAGAGATACAAACAATTAAATTTTCGTATGCCCAAGACGAACAAGGAGCGTTGGAAATTGTTTCGGCCACGTATATTCTTTGACATATATCTGAAGGATGCACGTCCTTTGGGTCGCATCGTTGTGGAGCTCTACACGGAGGCGGCACCAGTTGTGGTATTGGAAATAGTTCGTGCCTGTATGTGTAATCGGCACGAAATGTTTCAAATCAAACGACTGTTTCCATCTCTGTGGTTCGATGTGAATCTCAACTTGGATAGCAATTCTTTGCTACTGCGACCTTTGGAGTACGATGGCACTATCATCGATCATGGTGAACATGGTCATGTGCTCTCCTTCAGCAAGGATCATTTGCAAGGATTTCGTGATTGCTTATCATTCTCCATGTCCTTCAAACCCCTCAGCGTGGTGAACGGCGCACGTGTCGGTTTCGGTCGTGTCGTTAAGGGCAGCAAGGTCATCGATTGCCTCCAAAGTTATGGCACCAAGAATGGAAAACTCTATCGCAGCATTCTATTTACCGGCTGCGGATTTCTCTAAATTCTTATGTTTTTCAAATTGTATGTATATGTCGCTTTTGTGTGTAAATATAAGGTGTTGTGTAGACTGATAAATAGGAATACGTCTTTAAACAAATACTTCAAATTCCAATCAAATTCAAATAAAGTAATGCAGTTTTTGTGGTTTTAGTTTTATTTACTTTATTTTTTACCTTATCCTATCAGCTTTTTAAACTCGATCAAAATTTTCTTGAGATGATAGTTTTGTTGTGCAGCTCTATTTAGTTTTAAACATTTTTAGTGTGAGGGCAAAAAAAAAATTTTTTATTATTTATTTATGAAAAAATTTTAGTTTTTATTTTTAACTGTTTTTAAACAATTTGAACCAATCTTTGATCGCATTTCTCAAATGGCAGAATTTCCCAGTTGTTTAACGAGCGATTCGCTCTATGAGTACGAACAGATCAAAAAACAATTGCTTACAAATTCCATCACTGCAGCGGAAAAGCATTTTAAATGTAAACCACAGTGTAGTAAAGCCACAAAGTCTGCTGAGCGCAACACAACGTTAGCCGATCAAAAGCTATTACAGGATTGGCAGGAGCATCGACATCGGGTTAAGCATATGGTGTCCAGTGTGGACAGCAAGGCTCCAGCTTATGAGGCGGCTCGACAGACCAGAGTGAATGGCTTGTATCGGAATGCCTTGTCCTTTATGGGAAGGACCAAGGAAAACATTGAAATGTTGGTGGGCATAACGAATATAATGCGTTCACATGGAGTTATTGATTCATTTCGACACGATAATCTCTGTACCTCATCTGCGTTGCCATCAAAGCTCAATAACTTGGATCGCATCGATGAGGAGAATCGTCATATGGGCAAGCGTATACTCAATGTGGACAGCGGTAATAGCAAGGTTTTAAATTCCAAATCGAAACCATGTATACCGAAACGACGTCGCAAGAAATTAAAGCCGTTCACAATGAACCCAAAGCCACTGGAAAAGTATCAGGGTTATACTGTTAACATGCCCAAAACAGATGTAGAGTGCTGGAGATTCTTTCGGCCACATATCTACTTTGATCTACATGTTAAGGATTCGCATTCACTTGGACGCTTTGTCGTAGAGCTTTACACGGAGGCGGCTCCTGTTGTCGTGTTGGAACTTATACGTGCCTGCATGGACAAACGGTACAAGGATTTTGCAATTAGGAGATTGTTTCCAGATCTATGGCTCAATGTTGAATTGCCGGAGTTGTCGGTTAATTCAGAGTTGCGAAAGCCATTAGAATACGATGCTAGAATTATTGATCATGGCGTTAACAGTTATGTGTTGTCCTTCAGCAAGGACTATGTACAGGGATTTGGCAATCACTTGTCATTTTCCCTATCCTTCAAGCCACTTCGAGTGGCCAATGGTTCTCGTGTTGGCTTCGGTCGTGTTATCACCAACAGCAAGATATTCGATTATCTACAGAGTTTTGGCACCAAAAATGGTGTCCTCAAACGTAATATTGTTTTTGCAGATTGTGGGATTGTTTAAATTTTATGTTGTACAAATTAAATTTTATGTGTATGCTATTGAAAACCGTATTGATATCAGAAATCATGGGTATTTCTTAATCTCTAGAATATGTAAATATTTTGTTGCTCGCATTACCTTTTCGAATTTGAAAACCGTTCTCAACATGTTATTCTAGCCTTTTTTAGTCAACTGTGTAACTTTCCTTCAGAAAAAACTAAAAAACACAGATTTTGTTTTAAAAATTTTTAGTTTTTCCCAGATATTTTTCGTTTTGATAAATCTAGACATTCTTTAAACCGATTTGCAATGAGCGAACTACCTGAATGTGTGACACTGTCCGATGAACTGAGCGACGAATGGACGCCAAAGCCTACGAAGCCAAAAAACTTGGTGAAGCGTATAAAGTTTATCGAAAACAAATCACAACTGAGACGAAAAATGAAACCTAAAGAACTGCACAGTTATGATTTGTGGCTAGAGCATCGCGAGCGTTTGAAACGCGTTGGTTGTAATGTGGAAACTAAGCCACCCCATTATATTTGGGCACAACGCACTGGAGCAGACGCTTTGACTCGAAAAGCAGACAACTTTATGTTTCGTACCAAGAAGAATCTAGAGTTACTTGTGGATTTGGTAAGGATGATGCGCTCTCATGGAGAGGTTGAATCATTCCGATACGATCGCCTCTACACCTACTCGTCCCTGCCGATGATGATCAAGAACTTGGAGCGCATCAATGCTGAGAATCGGGATATGGGCAAACGTATACTGAATGCAGTGAGTGATATCGATACAGGGCTCCAACTCAAGGCCAAGTCAAAAGCGGTGAAAATAAAGACGAAGCCAAAAAGACTTTTAGGTTCACAGCTTTTCGACGTGTACGATCATGCGTTGGCCAAATACAAAGGATACAACATTCAAATGCCGCACAAATTGAAGGAACGTTTCCTTTATCGGCCACACATATACTTTGATGTATATATCAAGGGCGCGCGACCACTGGGACGCATTGAAATCGAGCTCTACACCGAGGCAGCTCCATGTGTGGTCCTAGAATTGGTCCGTGCCTGCAGGACCAACATGCACAAGAGTTTTGTCATCAAAAGAGTGTTTCCCAATCTTTGGATGGATGTGGTGTTCCCATTGCTGCATAAGACGGATTTGCAACAACCCCTAGAATACGATGCCAAGGTCGTTGATAATGGCGGCATTGGCTGCATACTGTCATTCCAAAAGTCATATGTCCAGGGCTTTGACTCCAACTTGTCCTTCTCCATATCCTTTAGGCCATTGGTAGTGGCTAATAACTGTCGCGTCGGCTTTGGACGCATTACCGAGGGACGCAAGATCTTTGACTGCCTGCAAAGCTACGGTACAAAGAATGGGAAGCTAAGCCGCAGCGTTCTCTTCTCACGCTGCGGAGTTGTTTAAATTTTATGTTGTGTAGACCAAAGTTTTGAGTATGTTGTTAAGTTTGAAATAAATGTATTATTTATATAAAAAAGAAATACAATTGCGGCAGTATAAACCAAGTTGTACTAATAAGGTAACGTATTCCTAGGAAACCCAGTCTGAGTTTTTATTCCTGAAACATTGAACTTCGATATCTTTGCCAAAAATGGACAGATTTTCAAACAGAATACCATTCTTAACTGTATTTTACCCCAATTTTGATTCTGCATCTAAATTTCAAAATGATCTAGAAAATGAATTTTTTTTTAAAAATTTTGCATACCTACCCCTCGACATTTTAAAAAAAAAAAAAAAAAATTTAAATTTTTTTTTCCTCCAAAATTGATTCTAATCGATCCGGCAGTTTATGCTGATCATGAATATATATACTTTATGGGGTCGGAAATGCGTTTTTAGCCAGTTAACAGGCAGTTGTGTGTATAAATACAGCTTGGGAGCAGAAAAAGTTAAGGAACACGACACTTAAATAATACAACTCGTTTTACACTAGCTTTCCAAGTTCAGAACTGTTTTCAGTATGTCTCAATATATCATTTAGTTTAGTGTTATACTTATCCTTTATAGGAAAACAACAAATTTTAAGTATTTTAGTTTCTTTTTGTTTTAGTTAGGTATAGTTTTTCATACATTTTTTATAATTTTGACCACACTTTGCTTTGATTTGCAATGAGTGAACTGCCACAATGTTTATCCAGCGATTCCATCTATGAATTGCGCCAAACCGACAATGCAAAGAGCATTAAATGGAGACCAGCTCCAAAGAAGCATACGCCACTCAACAAGAAGAAACAGAGGAAAATGAAAGCCGAGGATGTAGAAAAATATGAATTGTGGTTATCGCATCGCCACCGATTGAAGCACGTCACTCACGAGGTGAGGAACAAGGCACCCGACTATCAATGGGCACGTCGAACTGGGGTAAATGCACTTCGACGTAATGCCGTGGTGTTTATGGAGCGCACCAAGAAGAACATGCAGATGCTTGTAGAATTGTCAAAGGCTATTCGCACGTATAGTACGGTTGATTCCTTTCGGTACGAGCGTGTCTATACCATGTCCTCGTTACCATTGAATATCAAGTGTTTGGAGCAAGTGGAAAATGCGAATCTGGATTTGGGAAAACGCCTACGGGATGTGGTTGCCGAAGTCGATACGGGTCTTAAACGGAAACATAGTCCAAAGCCCGCTGAGTCCCGCTCATATAAACGACGACGTAGCTCCTCAAAGCTGCTGGGCATCAATGCGAGAGCTCTGGCCAAATACCAGGGATACAACATACGCATGCCACGCAACGAAAAGGAGTTCAAGCTTCTCTGCCGGCCACAGGTCTATTTTGATGTTTATCTACAGGATCCACGTCCATTGGGTCGCATTATCTGTGAACTGTACACGGAGGCGGCTCCGCTGGTGGTGCAGCAACTGATCCGTGTCTGTCAATCTGGCATGCATAGAAGTCTGCAAATTCGAAGACTATTTCCCGATCTTTGGATGGATGTAGAGATGGCTCTACCCAAGCACACAGATTTGCATCGTCCCCTGGAGTATGATGGCAAGATCGTAGATCAAACGGAATTCGGTTGTATACTTTCATTTAGAAGGGACTGCTTGCAGGGCTTCCATGAGCATCTCTCTTTTGCCATATCCTTTCGTCCCATTCGCACGGCTAATAGCTCCCGCATAGGTTTTGGCCGCATCATACAAGGAGGACGCATGTTTGACAGCCTCCAGAGCTGTGGCACTAAGAACGGCAAACTCAGTCGCATTGTTCGCTTTTCAGGCTGTGGCATTGTTTAAATTTCAAGTGACGAATCCTTTTTTTTACCGTGTATTAAAGTCGTACATACATTTATAGTTAAATCTGTGTGTTGAGTGTTAAAGTGATTTCCATGACCAATTAGCCAAACAGTTCGAATTGGACTTGTTCAGCATCGAATCTCGTCCACGTTCTTGTCATCTACGTCACAAAAGTGTCTTGTACTCCATTATGCCATGTTCGACGTCACTCTTAATTTGCCTCAATTATAAGTGCGGCAAAAAGGGGCAGAGCCAGTGCTGGCTGTTGGCTTCTCTTGCTTTTCTAGCTCTTAACTGACAGCCTACGCCCGTCATTCGCAGTCGTCGCTATTCAATAACAAGTTTTGCAACATGTCCTGAAACACACACACACACACAAAAAGGACGAAGCCTTATTAATAATTGCGCAAACGCTCAGCGCCTCTTCTAAGTTTGGGCTTTGACTTATTCAACTAACTGTATGAATGTGTGGGTGTGTGTGTGTATACAACTTAGCGGCACTGTTAGTGGTAGTCCATGGTCTATTATGAGCACTCCAGCGGCGCTAATTAATTTTTCTGACCACACACAGAGCAGAGAGAGAGAGAGACAGGGAGAGAGAGGCAGAGGAGTCGACTGTGAGATTTACATTTATTAGCCATAGCGCTGAAAATGACTAACTGGCCCCGAGGTAATGAGCATATCCTTTGCCACTATCCCTTGCCACTCTCTACCTCCCTTGCCTCTAGCCAATTTCAATCCCTTTTTGCCTTTGCATTGACACTGCCCAGCATTGCCTGGCTAGAATTTTAGAATATAATAAGTATATCTAACTTATATATACCCTATATTCAAGGACGCTCGTTGTCTTATATGTATGGCCATGCTGTAGCCGCAGGGACGCCCTTTAGATACTTGTACTTTATGCGCAGCAAATTAAATAATTTTAATTTTTATTGTTCAGCCGCTTGGCAGCCACTGGCACCACTGGTGACTAAACAGTGGTTTGGGTGGTGG
This sequence comes from Drosophila tripunctata, assembly GCA_035047385.1. NCBI lineage: Eukaryota > Metazoa > Arthropoda > Insecta > Diptera > Drosophilidae > Drosophila > Drosophila tripunctata. Next base: position 2,022,218 of record JAWNPS010000288.1, read on the forward strand.
TCTCTGCACAGCGGTTGGTCCTTGTAGAGAGTGGGAATTGGTTTCTTTGGCTGCTTTTGTAGGCCATAATTTGCTGTGGCTCTTGGCTATGTTTTTTGGGGCCAACATTTCTTTCTCTGTCTGTTGTTGTTGTTGTTGTTCTTGTTGTCGTTGTTCTTGTTTTTATACGGCCTTTTATGCTAACCGCATTTTGTATTTTTGTGTTTTTTTTTCACCACCTTTTCTATCTCTATACATATATTCACAGATCCACCCGCGCCGCCATTAATTTCGGGCTATATAGAGGGACAAATTATACCAGCTGGTTCGGTGCAAAAACTGCTCTGTGTTTCATCAGGCGGCAATCCGTTGGCAACGCTAACGTGGTACAAAAACGACAAACGGGTGAGTTGAAAGTTGTTGATTTTTTTTTTTGCATTTACAGCACTTGCTGCACCACGCAAAAGTGCAACAAAAAGCAGCATTTAAAACACACGGCCAGAGAGAAAGAGAGTTAGAGAGAGAGAGAGGGTGGAAGAGTGGGAAAATGGTAGAGAGGTGTAGTCGTAATGCTATCAACAACAGACAAACATAGGGGCAAAACAATAATGGCGCTTTTGTTGACCATTTCCGCTTCCGCTTTATGGGCTTAAAGTGCTAATAAGGCAGCTCGACGGCTGCTTTATCTGTCTGTTCATACCTTTAATGCCAATGTGCCACCTTGCCACCATGCCACACACCTTTTTCGCTGCCTTCAGCAATTGTCGTTTTTGTGTGTTTGCTGCTGTTTTTAGTTTAGCTAGCGAATTTAATCTTCATCGCATCAGCTAAATGGTTGAATCAACGGAAGTGGCCACAGTTGCACAGCTGCTGTTGCATACTTATGGGGGGAGGGAGTTCCTCTTCCTGCCGCTGTTGCAGCCAAACGGCTAGCAGCTGGCTCTAAAGTTGATATACAACACACGCCAAGTGGCAAAAACGCTGCTCGCTGCTTGCTGCTCGCTGCTTGTCTGCTCTCTGTGTCACAAGAAACGGAAACGAGTCGCCATCTTCAACGCCATTGCGGTTTTAATACACTGACCAAAAACAAAGATGAGCTTCTAAAAGTATGCGTATAGAAACTTGTATGCAAAAAGAAATGCTTAATTTCAAAATTCATCATTTGAGCATATTTTAAAAACTAATTTAATTTCTTCAAGTGTTTTACAACATAAAATTGTCTTAAATTATATTAAAATATTCGAATTTTCAGTCTTATTAAATGGAATACGGTCTTATTTAAAGAGATTTTATAGTAAAGCTTCATTCTCGATGCATTTTACCACCAAAAGCTTAAAATTACTTAGAACCAAGTCACAATTAAAGATACGCTTTTTATCAGTGTACGCGCAGCTTGTTTGCTTGTACCTGCCACGCCCTTTGGCGCTTGTTGTTGCTCTAGGTGTTTGAGTGTTTTGGGTGAGTGTATTTGGGTAAGGAGAAGGGGATAAATGGAAGCTGCCAAGAAGATTACTCTCATCTGTGTGCGCAGATTAAATGATATTTTATCAACAAAATTAAAATGCGCCACGGTTGCCACTTCTGCCTGCCACGCAGCTTGCCCCACCAGCTGTTGTCTGAATTGCTTGCATATGCAGCACATGGCCTGAAGTGATGGTTGTTGTTGTTGCTGTTGTTGTTTTTGCCTTGGAGTATTTCGCTGTTTTTATTTTGTTATGTATATATATGTACATACAAATGTTGTGTTATTTTTGATGCCATTTTGTTTTTTTGACAGATCAACTCCATCATTCGAGCTGCCGACAAATCCGTTTCAGCCGAAATAACAATTTTGGCCAACGTCACCGATAACCAGGCCCAATACCGTTGCGAGGCCTCGAACAGTGCCACCGAAATACCGCTCTTTGAGTCGACAACACTGAGCGTGCACTGTAAGTATGAGTATACTGTTTGCTTCCCCGGTGCTTCCTCTGTGCCTTCTCCCTGCTACAATTTCTATTATATTATTATGCATTTGCCATCTTGCAGTTGCGCCAGAGACGGTAAAAATACGCATTGAACCGGAAGAACTGCGACCTGGCATGGAGGCAACCATCATTTGTGACTCGAGCTCCAGCAATCCACCGGCAAAGCTATCCTGGTGGAAGGATGGCATCTCCATTGAAGGTATGTACAATTTGGAAGTTTGCCCAGGTCCATGGCTAAGGACTTGGCGGCGCCGTTGTCAAAATGGCAGCTGCTGTTCCTGCTGCTGCTGTTACTACTACTGCTGCTAGCATTTTAAAGGCGTTTCCACGACAACATCCGGTTTGGTTGCCAGCCAGGCAAACCAAGCCAAGCAAAACGTAGCCAAAACGAAGCCAAAGTCCAGTCTGGTTTAAGTCAAATCACTAGCATTTTATTTACATCGTTTGCCCAGTATTATAGTACATCTTTCTTTTACTTTTTGCTGTGTCTCTCTCTCTCTCTCTTTGCTTTTGCAGGCATTAATAATACGTCGAAGCCAGGTCTCTGGGGCGGCACGGTCTCCACGCTGGAATTCAAGCTAAACATCAGCCAGGAAATGAACGGTGTGGTCTACACCTGCCAAAGTGCCAACGAGGCATTGCAGCGCAGTGTCCATGAGGCAGTTAGCCTCGATGTGCTCTGTAAGTTTCACCGACTGCTCACTAATTGAGCAATTAAACGTCCGTCTGTCTGTCTGTCTGCCTGTCTGACTCACTCTCTCTCTCAATCGAAAACTCAATCGGAATTCCAATTTTCCATTTTGCAGTTCGTCCCAAGTTTGTGCCGCCGCCGTCGTGGACTTCAGTGGGTTTGGAGGGAGAATCGCTGCAAGTGCCGCTGCAGGCGAATGCAAATCCCACAGCAATTGACTACACTTGGACTAAGAATGGCCAGATCATACCGCAGGACACCAGTGGCAGTGTCTCGGCCGGTGAGCATCGCATCTTTGCCGATGGTGCCACACTCAACTTTACCAAATTGCATCGAGACGATGCTGGAGTCTATGCCTGCACCGCCAGCAATTCCCAAGGCAAGGCCAGTCTCAACATCACAGTTGTGGTTGAATGTGAGTAGACTTAATGCATACTTAGCTGCAGGCAGCATCATCTGAACTGCTTCTTTCCTTTAGATGGCACCACCATCAAGTCTGTGTCGGAGAATATCATTGTGAATCCGGGCGAGGATGCGATGCTTTCCTGCAGCGTCGAAGGTAAACCATTGGCCGAGGAGCATGTGAAATGGGAACGTGTTGGCTACAACATGAAGACCAAGACCACAACAACCTTCACCAATGGCACCTCCTATCTGCACATCAAGGATGCCCAGCGTGCGGATGTGGGCAACTTTCGTTGTGTGGCCGACAATCATGTGGCCAATCCCACCAATCGTGATGTGCTGCTCATTGTCAAATGTAAGTGTTCCATATATTATATCTCAAGATAAACTAGTTTTACCTATTATTCCATTTAGTTGCACCGGAGATTGCCAACTCTTCGACCTTGCTGCGTGCGGCAAGTGGCACCGGCGAACGTGGCAAGCTTCCATGTCGGGCGCAGGCTTCGCCAAAGCCGCAGTTTATCTGGCGCCAGGACAAGAAGGATTTGCCCATCAATCACACATTCAAATACGAGGTGGAGGAACGCAAAATCGACTCACTCACCTACGAGTCCTCGCTGATTGTCGAGAAGGTGGCACCCGCCGATTATGGAGCCTACGAATGCATTGCCCGCAACGAACTGGGCGAGGATATTGAGACCGTACGCTTGGACATCACATCACCGCCAGAGACACCGCTTAGTCTCAATATACTGAATGTGACCCACGATACGGTGACGGTGGCGTGGACGCCGGGCTTTGACGGTGGTCTCAAGGCCTCTTATCGCGTTCGTTATCGGTATGTAGTTTTCCCACATTTTCCCACAATTTCCACTTTACCCCAAGTTCATTTCATTGCAATTACTGCAAATGTCATGCCGCACTAATGAAATTGCCAGCTCAGCTCGTTGCTTAACCACAGCCAGCTAGCTAACTTCTACTATTTGTGCATACACTGAAAGAAATTGCATGTGAATTCAATAATTTATTGCTTTAAAGCCTAAAACTATAAGAGACTTGAACTCTTTTAACATATATTTAGCTAGTAGCTGAAATATATATTAGTTTTGCATTTACATTCCTTAGTTTTGCTCAGTGTAGTCTCATTGTGAACTGGATTTCTTGTTTGCTTGCAGTGTGGCAGAACGCGAACAGTACAAATACATTGATGGACTGCCCAACAGTCACAAGTTAACCATCGGAGGATTGCGAATGAACACATTGTATCTGTTCTCCGTGATGTCCCGCAATGATTTGGGTGAAAGCAGTTACCTGCCGGATTTGGCGCGTGCCCAGACCAAAGGTAAGCAACAACAGCCATATACAAATTACTCCAGAGTTTCTACTCTCCCCCACCTGAAGGGTAGAATATAATCTTACTCTATAAACTCCCACTCAACTTGCAAAACCAAAATACACTCTCTCTGTCTGTGCTGCACTTAATTGGAATTGTTCGAAACATGGATACATGCAACATAACTATAGAGGCGCCACCGCCTTCACAGCCTGCATCGTCACTAGGCGGTGGTCCGCCCACCACAAGCCAAACACCACTGGGCGGCACATCGGGTATGCTGCTAGTGGGCGTGGCCTCTGGCATTACGGTGGTTTTACTCAACGTATTTGTCATCGGCTGTTGCCTGCACAAGCGCAACGAGAAGCGTCTTAAGCGAGGTACATCATCATCATCATCAGCATTATCCTTTTTTCCGCAACGGAAAATCGTGAAAAATCTATGGATATTGTTATTGTTGCGCTCACTTGGTAGATCTGTTATTTGACCCTGTACTTGAAAAGTTTTGTTATATATAAATTTGATATTCTTTTCGCAAAATAATACTCTGATCTCAGAATCTTTAAGAGCTAGTACTACTAAGCATAATATGTAGCCTCTTCTCTTAAATACGTAGATCAGTGTGCTATATCAACGACATTATCATAGAACCAACCAAGATCTAATCGAATAGGAATACAGTTTTTTTCGTGGTTAATATTTTTGCTCCAGGGTCTTTTACAGTTCGGATCTCACGATTGCATGCTATACGTACTATTTTTTTTCTGGTTGGTAGTATCTAGCTGTAGCTTTCAGGTTCCCATTTCCCAGTTCCCAATTTTCCAGTTTCCCATCAAGCCGCACGTGCCATGTGGTCAACGTTGGGCGACGCTAATTTCATTTGCTTGCCACATGTTCCGTCTGCGTTTCGCGACATCGCTACGTGATTTGCGTCAGAGGGACAGACTGAGTGAGAAAGAGAGAAAAAGTACATACTATATAAAAGAGTGAGAGAGACAGCTTCTACTGAAAGTAGAACGCGACAAAAAATTCTCAGTACCGTTGCAATGTTGCGTCATTTTTATTACAATTTCTCATTTCGTTTCGAAAATATTTATTGTTTTATTTACCATTTATTTTTATTCCTTGGTTGAATTTTCTTCTTTATTTTGTTTTTATTTTATTTGTATTTTTTTCGGTTGCTTGATTTCGTTGGACACATACGTATACAGGACTTGAAATGCTGCCAGCGGAGCTAACGGATGAATCGAGCAATACACCGAATCTGGTCATAATTGGCATCTCTCTGGCGGCATTTGGATTCCTTTTGGTCAATGCGGCACTCGTTGCATGGTTCTTTGTGCATCAACGACGCAAAAAAGGTTTGTGCAACACATATACAACATATTATCATTAGTTATTTATTTAGTTTTATATAGTTTGCTTTAATTTTTATGGGATTATTTAAAGCGCACTTTCAAGTATGTAATCAAAAACTTTGGAATGCTGCTAGCTCTTATTTTGCTTTTTGCATAGCTCTAGCTCTTTGAGCTGAGATGCAGCCAGGCACTTCATGGTTGCTGATACCACTTCCGTGACACCACCGGAAGTAGAACGCGTTGTGCTACATCCGTTTGCCCTTCGTTCACCCCTCCACTCCTCCTCCTCCTCCTCCTCAAAAGTGGCAGAAGTGGCAGAAATTGTGGCAGATACTGTACAGTTTATGACGCTCACTAAACAATTTCCTGCATATACTCAGAAATGAAATATATCATATATATACAGTATAGTTGCTTGAATATATAGCATATATATATATATATATAGCTATAGCTATAGCTATATACAGTGTCCAGTCGCATGAGTTTCTTGTAATTTCCGCGAGAAAAACCAAAGCCAGAGCTCAGCTCGGTGCAGGCAAAAAGGAAACAAGAGACGAACGAACGAACGAACGAAAAAAAATATAAGAAAAATACCCTGTGCAGAGCAAGTCAACAAGAATATAATGATGACAGAAAATAATGATGCATCCTGGCAGTAGACAGCAACCAGGCAGCAAAGAGCCAACCAGACACGGACAACCCGGGGCCATGCCAAGTGCAACTGTTTATTGAACAACGACAACGACTACGACGACGACGACGACGACGACGACGTTGGCAGACACCCCTTCCGGTTGTGCCTGCCCCCTTTGCTGCCCCTCCCCCTTGAAAGGCCACCTTTCATCACTTGGCCCCGTTTTGGCCCCAAAGACAAATGTGCATCGTTTTCTTAGCTGAACGCACAATCTTTTGGAAATCAGATTGCTCAGCTTTGGAAACCAGACTATAGACCATAGACCATAGCACAGAGACAGCAGAAAGAGCATAGAGCACGTGTCCGGCAAAGTGTTGGAGTCCTGGCTCAATTTGCAGCTGAAGCAAAAGCTGTAGATTGTTTATTAATATGGAATTATATTTCAAACTCGGTCGAAATGCGAACGAAATATAAATATGATTCCCCATCTGCTCGTCGTCGTACCATACCTCGATGTTGCCTCGTTGGGGAATATTTGCAGACATTTCACTGGCAAGTCAGGTCTCAAAAGCCAAAAGCAAGAAGAAGAAGAAGAAGACGATGGAAGGAAAAAACCAAACTGATACGTGCTGAAAGTGTTGAAAGCACAGGAATCAGGAGAGAACATTTTCAACAACGTTGAACGTTCAACGTTGAACGTTCACCAAAATGCCAGCACACAAAAATTTCTTGGCCAACGTTTGCTAACCAAATTATTTCTCATTGAGCCAAATTTAGTGGTTTGACACGCCGAGCAGAAAGCACAAGCCGCAGTCGAAATACCATCTCAATCAGACCTATGTATATACATATCTATGGATGTGCATGTCTGGTAGTTGCAATCCCAATCCCAATCCCAAACCCAATCCCAATTCAATGCCAGTCCCAATGCAGCGTACCAAAAATTATGCATACTCTTCGGTACGTGTGCATGGAGCACTATTCCTACCCATACCTCGACTCGTAACTCCTCTGCCAAGGGGAGCCTGCAGTTTGTTTGCGCCGTACACAAGGCACACACACACACATACACATAGAGAAAAAGTGTAAGCAGCATTCCAACTGCGAATTGTCCTTCTACTGTCCTTCGACTGCTGCTCGCTATTTGCAGCTGTAATGTATGCTCATATACTCGTATATACTTTTTGGACAAACATTTGACTTGTGAGTTGGTTAACTTCTCTGACTTTTTATCCGGCTGTCCAACTTTCGAAATGAGTCCTACACACTGCAAACTATATATATACTATATATAAGTAGAATATCTTTTCAATTCACACACAACTTGTGAATGTATGCTATGCCGATTATAATATTGTTATAAGTAGTCCAAAAGTTTTTGATTAGATTGTGAATATGCATTGAAATATTGTACACTCTCTAGGCATACAGCAAGTAAGCTGCTTCTAATCTGTTTCTTAATAAAATTTGTGTAACTCAAAGCATTTCTTTTAGGAATTCTATTGAAGTTGCATTACGTCTTCATTTCAATTTTCATAATGCAAACAAGAAACTCGTACTTTGATTGTAAATTAATGTTATAATTTGTGAAACGAAGTTGTTTGTATTTCATTTCGAGTACAGCATAATCGTAGCTCGTAAAGCTCTATGCGCCCTTTGTCCTTACGAATCCTTCACTGTCTTTTATTTTTTACAGTCAGTCTAGGACTCCGCGCCAATTCGGTTTGTGTGTGAAATGTAGGCCAAGATTTTTGACATTATGAACGCGAGGCACTCGGCAAGCGGAGCATGAACTACAGCCGCAGGACATAAATAAGATATTTTTCTTAGAATTTCAGCTTTATTATATGTACGAAAAAAATAGAAGAACGGGGGAAGTGGAAATGGAAATGAAAATGGAGCTGGAGCTGGGGTTGAAAGCTGGGTATACTGGCAATTTCTCTCATTGCACAGTTATGTTTGAACAAATGGTGCGCTTGCAAGGGGGTTTCCCCTTCTACCCCTTCTGCTACTTCTACTACTACCATACATCTGCTACACAAAAGAAATGCATATTTCAGTCTTAACAGCCGCTTGTTACCAGAACTGTTAAGCGAGTCGAGCCTCCAGCTGCAAAACTGTCTTGCCACCAACAACAGCAACAGCAACAACAACAGCATTTTTATGACAATGTTCAGCTACCGCTTTCCCCCGCTTCCCCCACTACCCCACCTACCACTCTCCTACCCCTTTCTAGCTAGTGCTGCTGCCATAAGCCGATAACTGACAATGCCCAAAAGCATTTTTTGGCCATAAAGGAGTTGTCAGGGAAACTGGTGCGTTGGCCAGAATGACAGCGGTTGGCACGGCGAATATATAGAATATATAGTACATATATAGCAAAGTAGAGCAGAAAATAGAGTGGTAAGGCTTGGGGATTGGGCGGTGTACTAGCCACAGCCCAAAGATATCTGTGCATATTTCAATGCTTTCGTTAGCGAAACTTGACTTGTGGCTTTGTTGTTGTATTCTGTTGTTGTTGTTGTTGTTGTTTGGTCTTCGCATCTTTGTATTTTTTGTTTGTTTGTTTGTTGTCCTTTGGATATGCATTTTTAATGTGCATTTGCGCTTTTGTGTCAAAATGGCGCATGACGGAAAAGAAAGTCACTCGCCGACGTCTTCTGAAGGCAAAAAAAAAAAACAAAAAATAGGGGAAGGAAATTCAAGCAAACGGACATGGCTAAGAAGCTTTCGCTGTTGCTGTTGCCATTGCCCAATGCCCAACTTCCATTTTCCCTTTTCGCCTTGTGCTGTTGGCCGATAAACTATGCCAAAAGTCTGCGGTTGGCATCTGGTCGGCTGGCGGTTGGCGGTTGGCCTGTCCAGCTATTCCGCTGCTGCCAGGGTCACTGACTCTCCATAGTTCGTAAAGATTGGGCTGGTCCAAAGCTACTCCACAAGATACACATTCATATATCATTCTCATGCAAGTTGGTCATCCTGTAGTATGCCATTTCTAATGTTTATTGCCATTTCAGTTGGGCAACATAGATATGAAGTGTGTATAGGAGGAAATAAACCTACTGAAAACAAGTCGAAATGGAAATTTGCTGGTTGTTTTCAACAAAGACAACATTCTGATACTTTGTTAATTTCTAAACACTCAAATCTAGCTACTGGCAATCATAAATAATATTTCAGCCAGCACAAAATATAGAAATGCCAAACAAAAATAATAGACATAGATATGTATTTAAAGGTAGAGTGAGAAAGATGCTGAACTGAACTGAGCTGAGCTGAGTGCGACACTTTAACGAGTTGGCCAAGGCAAAAGTTTTTGTGCCAACGTGGCCATAAGCGATAAGCGACCAGTTACGGTTACTCCACAGAAAGCAGAAAAAAAAAAACAAAAAATAGAAAATGGACAATCTCAACTGACTTCTCTACATAAAGCACTCGACTTTGACACTCTTTAAACAATTGACTACAGCGACAGAGCCCAAGGCCTGGAACTTGCAACTTGCCACACGCCACTCGCAACTCGCCACTCGATAGGGGGACATTGTGTGGGGCATCGAATCCATTCGAGATAAGCACAGAGGAGCTGTCAAACTGTTGGGCGCCACTGCCATTGTCCAAAGTTTCCAACTTTACTACTTAGGACATTCCAACAATTTCATATTCTACATATACAACTTTGTCTAACTTCAGCATTTAGAATTGATATAATAACAACACAGATAGCACAATAGTATTTCAAAAGCTGCGGCTGATTGTACTTAAAGAACGGAAAAAAATAGGTTATTATTTTAGAATCGTTTTCAAGATTGATTAACCGCACAGCGAAAGAGTTATTTTGTTATTATTATCTGCTTGTAAAATGATAGACGACTCTGAAAGTACTGAAATATTTTACAGACATAAAATATGTAATACCTACAGTTAGAGGACAGTAGATAAAAACCACACGCTGCTGCTACAGTGATGCCCAAAGAGAACAGCTGTGATTTTTGTTGACTAAAAGTCGAATAATAAACATAAGTCGGTGGTGCTGCAACCCGTCATCTCGTCATCGTCATCGTCATCATCCCATCAGAGCAGACCATCAGTGGCATACAGTGGACGGGACGTAGCCATCAGGGGCATCAGAGGGCATCAGGACAGCAGATTAAGAGAAAAGCCTTCAAAGCAGACGCAACCGTCAACAGCGACGTCATTAACTGTCCTGACGACCGCAAAAGCTGTCTAAGCCATGTCATATACATATATTGGCAGCAGTGCAAAAAGCGAAAGAAATACCCTTCTATCTCTCTCTCTCTCTCTCTAACAGTCCCTTTGTCTCTTTCACTCTTAGCTACTTCCTCGATTTTTGGCCTTGGCATGGCATAAGTGCAAAATTTGTAATCTCTGTGTCAGGCATAAAGTGCAGCGGCGGCAACTACCAAAAACAAAAACAACAAAATCTCTTCATCTCCCACCCTTTCTTACTCTATCCCTCTCTCTCTGTCTGTTGCTCAGTTGCCGCAGCATGCGGCATACCAGTGTGGCACAAGCTTTAGCTACAGCCAACTATGGATTTGGCTTATTTGTCGTGTGTGCGGTCGTGCGACACCGTCAAAAAAAAACCCTCACCTCTCCCCAACCCATTCAACAACAAGAACAACAACGATAACGGCAACGTTGTTGACTAAAGCAGGCTTTGACAGTGATAAGCCCGTTCGCTGGCCATTAATTCCATCGTCTGTCCATTCATCGTCAAGTCAGGACACCTGAAAACACTTGAGTGCCCCTTTCACCTATACTTTTATTTGACTTTATTCGCAAAACTTTGCCATTTATAGCTTAATTTATTTTTGACATACATGTCTGTTATATGAGAAGAAATCACAAAATTTCATTTAGCAATATCAAATTTCTGTCGTACGTTAAATATCATTTGGGAATACGCCATTAATACGTCTTGATTGGTGGTTAAAATCCAAATTTTCACCATATAATAAAGTATTTTTGAGACTTTGAACTACGACATCTTTGCTAATAATTGACCGATTTTCATTTGGAATAGCATTCTAAACTGTATTTTACCCAAATTTTGATTCTGCATCTAAATTTCAAAATGATATAGAAATTGATTTTTATCAAAATTTTCCATACCTACCCCTTGTCATTTTTTTTCAAAAATTTTGAAATTTTTTTTTCTCTAAAATTGATTCTAATCGATCTGGCAGTTTATGCTGATCATAAATATATGTACTTTATGGGGTCGGAAATGAGTTTTAAGCTAGTTAAAAGGGAGGAGTTTGGAATACGTCACCTATATTAATATTAATACATCTTGCTGGGTCTGGTGTTCATGTTTTTTTAAAACATTAGCCTACTAGTTTTATTTTGTTGCTCTTCTCTTTTTTGCCTGTTTTTATTGCGCTTAATTGATTACAGACTCGACCAGTTTTTTTAATGCACTTAACCACTTTTCCTGTGGGTCGAGTGGTTGTCGGTTGTGGTTGTGGTTCTTCTTCTCTTTCTCCGACTGTGACTATGCGGCTCTATCGTAAATAAAGCAAGTGACAAATGCCAAAAAATGTGTTTTAATTCACTAAACTCTGAATGCATTTGCTTGTTTGTGGGGTTCGTTGAGTTATTTGTGGAGTTTGTGGCACTTCTACACCTATCTGAAAAACATGAAACCTCCGACAACATGTTTTATTTACTTTGGGCTGCGATAAATACGTGATGGTGTCAACAGCACACGGCTGGGAACCATTTACAATTGACGATCCACAATTAAATGCATTGCAATTTATTTGTACATATATTTTTTTATATGTATATTATATACTTGAAACCATTAAAATTGGTTCGAAATTGCTGAATCAGGTGCTGATTGGTTCAACTGATCCATTGTAGATTTTAATTTTTACTATACCAAGTTAGATATATATTATTATACATTTAATTATTTTAGTATCCTATTTTTAGCTCCAGCAGTTAAAAAAGAAAGTGTTGCATGCTTTAAGGCGTTGATGTCGCTTTAAAACTACAAATTGCTGTAACTTTTGCTATAAATATCGGTTCCAAACGTATTGGAAACATGTTTGTTAATATTTATAAAGATATGCGCGTATCTTGTTATAACCTATTAAATTCTAACCGCGTCGTAGATTTTGTCGATTTTAAATTTTAATAAAAATTTGTTCTCTTTCTCTTTACGGTTCGCAGAATAGCCACTAAATATTTCACATAAAACCATATATATTTTTATTAATCCCGTAAATATAAACAGCAGCAACAATAACAATAACTATATATTTTTGAGCATTTCAGATTAATTGCAAAATTTGCTTGCTACACAAATCTAATACAATATTCTCTGCTTATTTTTCTTTTTTATTTTCATCTGTATTTCCATCTTGGACTACTTTATTACCATGGATGCTATATAACTGAACGATGGAACACTCAACGAAATGCTTCATGCATTCATGCGAATATGGCAACAACCAAACAAAAAATCAAATGCACTCAACGAACCAACACAACGCTATGCAACACACACACGTTGCACACACACACACACATGTACCACATTGACTTTGCGGAAAACACGTGTTAACCATGTGGCGCGGTCATTTTGTCGTTGCCATTTGTGAAAATGTGCCATGAATCATTTAATGGCATTTTATATACAAATTTAATTGCATTTTTACTCTGACTACGCTTGCACTGCCTGCTGATGCACTGCCATTACTATAACCCTGATCTACCCCTTCATCCCGCCCTCTTGCACTCCACCACCAACTCTTGCGCACTTGACCAACTGCAACTCATTGCGTTTCGCATCATCGAATTGCACAACATGCATTGATTTTTCCCCTTGACCATGGTCAACAAAAACTGCAACGGCATAAAAATGAACGTCGCGCTGGCATTGCACCAAATGTGAATAATTTAACACAATGCTCGACTTGACGCCGCTGCCGTCGGTCCGCTGCCGCCACACTCTTTGCTTCCCTCTGTGACTCTGTGAATTTCCTACATACCCGTTCTGTGCGAAATGCTGCACTACATTTGCTTGCTCGGCACTTTGACAATCTTTGCTATTTGCATTTGATTTGCATTGCCCGAAACGCCTGCCTGTCACGCCCACCTCGCCCAACTCGTGACCATGCCCATACGCCCTCTGGCGACTAACAACTACAACAACAACAACATGAACTCTACTCCGCCCGTGCGGTGTTCCAAATGACTGGCGCACTGCGCCGCCGCCCAATCAATTTTCGGCATGTCACTGCCAATTACACCTTTTCAATATTTGCGCCGCATACTTTTCTACCTATCCTGTTTTCCTGTTTCCCTGCTTGCCCCGTTTCGTTTCGCTTTTTTTTTCCAACTGGGTCTGGGTACTTTGCTCTCTATCCATTGTCGCATCCAGTGGCGGAAACTACAAATCAACCGGGCAAAACGGCGACCATCGAAATGTACGCGCCCAGTTCGTACAATGACACCGTTACCGGCGAGACACTGTCCAGCGTGTCGGAGAAAAGCGAGTCCTACTCCAATGAGGGCAGTCAACCGGAATATATTGTGAGTATAACACACCCAAATACACACACACACACACACACTATACACGAGCAACGAACTGGCATTTTTTTATGTACCAAAAACTATTCTTATGTTTTTTTTTTGTGTGTGTTGTGCATGAATATGCAATTTGTGAGCAAAGAATGAGTACAATGGGCAAAAATGTCGACTGTGATGCTGTAACAAACATTTAGGCAGGCAAAAACGGAACAGTATTCTGCAAAAAAAAAAAAAATATGTATGGCCTGTCTTAAGTTATTGCCAGGCGCTTGAAATTACAACTCAACGCCGGAACCGGGGTTTTTTTTTTGCCCCGTTTTACGTTGGCGAAGGGGAGGTTCAAGGAAAACTGGTACTGCTACAGCTACTGTTGACATCGAGGTCGCCAGGCACAACTCGAAGGCAACCGGAACTGTCAGCCAGCCGGAAGCAGCAGCATGCTAAGACATCGTGATTAATTACGCCCTGTTGATGATAATGATGAGAACGCGAGTCTAAACTGAGCCAAAAGCAGCGCATAAAATCCATAGCGAAACCCAAGCCAAGTCAAAACCCAAAACCAAACAGGCACAAGTTGAGTTCACTTGAGTCGAAGACGAAGTCTCAGTCTCTCTGTTTCTCTCTCTCTCTCTCTCTCTGAGCTTGAGTCTGAGAGCAGCGATGTGGCAAACAAATCGTTGCAAATTATGAAAATCATTTGTTATACGCGTAATCTTGCTGCGGCATGGCGACCACAAAAACTGCTGCCGTTTAATGTCAACTGTAAACTGTTAGATTTACACTGATAAAAACCAAGAAGGAATAACTTTTAGAGCTGACAGAAAGCTGCTTTTAAACTAAAATGCTAAAATTAAGAACTTCAACGCAGTAAATCGTTAATTATAGCTTAAAACTTTTAAATTATAAATGCAAAACACTGAATTTGATTAGGATTAATATGCTTACAATGTTATCATCTTACTAAAATATCTTTTTGAATAAGAAATTTAATTATAAATTAAGTAAGCTTAGGCACATGTTATGTTAACAGTGTACCTTGCAAACAGGGCGTATGATAAATTAACGCATTGCGTATACGCAACGTATGCTATCGCTGTTATTGTCACTGCAGCTGTCAATAAGCAAAAACAAAAAGACAATAGCTTAAATTGAAAGTAATTACTCAAACACTTGTGGTGTGATTCGAAAATGTTTAACAGTCTCAGGTTGCACTCATTGATTGTTCAGAGTTTCTTACTATAAGTATTTCTTTGTTTCCTTTTTGCAGGACGAGACACGCAAGAAGGCTGCATCGACGTATCTGGTGGAGAGTGCGGACATGCCACCACCTAGATACCAAAAGGATGGCACCCTGCCAGCATTATATCCAAATAATATGGGTAAGTCAAGCCAAGATCTGACTTTATAGATATCATTGCTGTCAGTTGTCTCTCGTTTACGCTCTTGTGGCATAATGAATGTCCAGAGGAGGACACACAGGGGGCACAAGAGCAGAAACAAGCAAAAAAGCGTTAAAAGCACATGAAAAAAGCATTTTAGATAATTAACTTTTGGTCAAAACAAAAATAGCAAGCTAGCAAACAGTTTCGCAGGTCTCTGCAGCTCTCTTCAGTTCTCTCAGTTCCCAATTGGGAGAGTTCAGAGTTGAGAGTTGAGAGCACGTCAGCGTTCTGTTTTATTCGTGTTGGTTGCTTTTGTCAGTTTGACTGCAGTTGTTGCCTGATTTTATGCCATGATTGCAATCAAAGCTTAAAATAAAAGCGATGTAAAAACGGAAATCGGTAAAATGTGCGCAGTAGAAGATGGTTGAGGGGCAGAAACGGGGCTGACAAGGGGTTTGGGGGTAAAAGCAGCTACGCGATGGCTGAAAATTCAATTTGAGTGCAACATCTCCATCTTAATTGTAATTGAGGAGCAAAGTTTTTGCCAGTCTTGATTTTCAATTGAAGCATGTGTGTGTGTGTGTGTGAATCCACTTGCAACCGCAACACACACACACACACACAGAGATAGAATCTCAATCTGCAACACTTGAAACCAAATCACGTGCTGTCTGCGCTAATTTAAGAGTGCGTTTCCAGAAACTCAACTAAAATTTAAGCACATCGTTTATCAAGCGGCAAACCATATGGGAATGAAAAAATAATAATAATTTAGCAAAGGAAAAAACAAAAAAACAGAAAAAAAACGAGCGAAACGAAACGAAATAATAAACTAGACAAATTTTTGTTGGCAAGCAGTAAAATAGGAAAAAAAAAAGCAAACGTAAAGACAAAAATGGCAGAGATGAGATGAAAGGAGATGAAATAACAATGGCAGTATTATAATAACATTGGGAAATTGCTGAAAGCATTGCCGATGGTTGGATGGATGGATGGATGGGTGGATGGATAGCTGGTTGAATGGATGGATGCGACAGCAACTGCATTTGAAATGCAAAGCGTAAAAATAATAAAAATACATTAGCTGTAAACTTTTTTTTTGGTCTTGGTATTCAGTCGAAAGTCTCTATCACCCCACCAACATGTCTCAGCGTGTCTTGTCTTGTCTGCGCGGCACAAAATAAAATACAATTACCTTATGTCAACGTAGTATTTTGGCAAACGCGAAGGAGCATACTTCAAAAGTAACAGCTACGAGTCCAAGACACATTTGATAGCAACGACAACTTGCCACAAATAAATGGAGAGGCAGATGGCGATGGCGATGGAGGCGTCTCCAGTGCGCATAATTATGTATGCGGCTATGCGGTGGCAAGAAAAAAACAGCCAAAAACAACAACAAAATAAAGAAAACCAAATAAAAACACACAAACTGGAACGGGGAAAAGGCAGTCAAAAGAAGATGTGAAACAAAAATCCCTCGTCACATCAAAATTAAAATGCTTGCCGGAAGCTGAATCTCAAACAGACGCCCAAGGCTGTAATTCCCCCGTGAGCAGGCAGCAGCCGCAGCAGCAGCAGCAGCACAACACAACATCTATAGACAAGTGTATACAGTGTATACACACACACACTCACACACACCAATACCAAATGGAAAAGCGCGAAAATTCTTTTTGTCAGAATGTCGCCACCTGCTGCTGCTGCTGCCTCAGTTGAGATCAAATAATAGATGATTTCATGCCATTCCATTTCATTCCGTTCCGTTCCATTCCCTGTCTGCTTGTCATCGTCCAGCAAAGCGCATTTTTAATGAGACACTATTCAAAAAATGACGCTCCCTTAATGAGCACCAACACATCCAGATATACACACAACGACAGTGTGTGCCAATGTGTGGCAACTTAAAAGCAAAAAATTACATAAACATGTCAAATTTGTATCAAGCCATAGCTATGTTATGCGTAGCCTTGGCCAGTTTAACTTTGATTAAGACTACACTAAAGACTCCAAATTATGTGTGACAAGAAGCAGCTCATTAGTACAAACATATATCGTTAAATTACACCGATAAATACTATCTATATAGAGTGCTATCCAGCTTATGTCCTTTGATTGATTCAATTTAAAGCTAATTGTTTTACATTTCCGCAACAAAACGTTTGCTACACACTTTATAACTAAAGTAATCAATCAGTAAACACAAAAGTTTCTTTAAGCTCATTTACTTAAAGTAAAAACTAGTCATATAGCAGTCAAACACCTCGACTCTTGCTATTTTTGTCTGTTAAAATTAGTTTCATACTGCGTGCAAATGAATGTAATGCCCAACTTGGTTACCTTGGCGATAAGTAACCAATTAGAAGAAAGTTAAAAAGATGCTCTCACCAATTTTGGTACACTTAATTTAGTGAAACAAACAGAAGGAAACCAACAAAAAAAAAAACAAACGTATTTGTTATACCAGTTGCTATAAATATGAAATGACTGAGACTGTGACTGTGTTTGGAGGGTGACCGACCACAATTACACATACTTTATTATAAATACACAATGATTATAATGCCGAGCTTTGTAGGAACTTTTGCTGATTTTAACAGCAATGGGGAGTGGTATATAGTATAGTATATAGTGCGCTTTTCAACACTGGTGCGCTAGCTGATCGAAAAATCAATAATTCATGAGAAATTTCCCTTTGGCTGAGGTACAACGGTAGCACGGTAGAATGGTAACCTGTCTTAGTTCTTTCCCACTCTCCCATATATGCTGTGTGTTTTGTCGTAATACATACTGTACAACATACGCATACACAATAAACGTACGCATTTGCAAAGTAAACAAGCCACAAAATGAACATGAGGCACAGCAGCAGTAGCACCAGCAACAGCAGCAGCAGTAGCAGCAACAACAAGCAAGAAGAACGGTAACTTCTGTTCAAGAAAGGAACGTCGGAATGTCGGAATGCCGAAACGTTGGAGCGTATGTCATGTCTGTGTCATCACGGCCGCAGCTCAACTTCTTCCACAGACTCAACTTTCACTAACAAAATTATTGTTGCCTACTTTTCAGCGTTCGCTTAAAACAACGGCATGTATTACAATATATACGTTACGCTCTGCCTGTGTGTGTGTGTGTGTGGTAATAGAGGGTATGTGTAGAGAGAGGCAGAGGAAAATGGTAATGTGGGTGTCTAAGTCTATTTTAGAAAATTACAAATTTGTTACGTTTGTGGCTTTCACGCCTTTTCAAATAAGTTGAAGTTGAGTGGTTTAAGCGTTGGCTGTACGCTTGCCACACACAAACACACGCACACACGCACACACACACACAGTTGCCACCGCTGCCACAGTTGCCACAATCCAAAGCCATCAGCCATGAGCCATTGCCAAGCAATTTGTCTCATCATAGGTTAGGTATCATCATATAAATACATACAAATGGACGAGTGCTTAGTCTGATTTGTTTATCGAGGCTTAACAAGCGTGGAGAGTGGTGAGTGGAGGAGTAGGGGAGTGGGAGTGGCAGCCTCAGCACGTGCAACACACGTGGACTACGATTACCTGCTACGATAGCTGCTCTATCGTTGCAAGTTGCAATTAATGGCCTCTCGTTTTATTTGATTCCAAACGTTTGCACATGAAATGAACCAGAAAGCAGCAAAATGTTGCATCTACGTGTGGGCGCCAACAGCATTCGAATCGATGCCCCTTTACTGGCTGCAACTTGAATACTTTCTCTACCTTTCTTCTCCTCCATTTCTTAGCTTTTTTTTTGCTATAAATGCGACTATAAATGTGTCATTTGCAGTTGTGTAGTGCAGACCAGTCTGCGGTGTTGCTGCTTCCTTACGTTTGCCGAGCGAAAATCAATTGAACTCAAATGGGAAACGGAAGTCGAGGCCAGACATTAAAATTGTTATAAATCCGTAGAGAAAAAAACAGAAACAGATTGAAAGCAGCAGCAGCAAAAAGAAATATTTAATGCTTTAAATATATCCTTAATAGTTATTAATGCATACTCTAAATTTTGGTACTTTCTGTATTGCAGTGAATGCTTGCACCTTGCCACATCCGAGACACAATAATGGGCATGTGGCAGCTGTTGCTGCCGGTGCGACGCACATGACACGCGACGATCAGATGCTCATCAGCAAGGGTGTTTACATTCCGTCCCCGTCGCCAGCACCGCCGCCAGATGGTTCCTATTACAATATGAACAGCGAGAGATATCTGTCGTATCCGCCAATGGTAAGTTGTAGTTAATTTCCTTAGCTTTAAAGAAAGTTCTATATAATTATAATAGAATTTTCTTATAATTTCACATTTCTAAATACTAAATGGAGTTCCCATTCTGTCTATAGTCCCTTTTTATAGCTTATTTCAATACATCCCCAAACATTTGCACACTTGCTCTACTGCTTGGGTCTGAGATGGGCTTACACTGGCTCACAAAGCTCACACAGTTATTATGCCACATTTTTTTCCAGCCCTTTCTTAATCCTTTCCATTTTTTTAAGCCCCTTGTTGACAATTATGAAAGTGCTTTCATTAGCAGAAAGCATACTTAATAAAACTTGATTTTTCTATAGTAGGTACTACATCACTTCGCATGCCACATAACGGCTGAGTGTTTTCCTCTCCTTTTCATAGAGATTCCTTTCTAGATTAGACGATGTAGATATAGATGTGGATGTAGATGCTGTCAGCTGCAGCAGCTCTATGTTAATTGGCAAAGCATACTTTGATCCTCAATACTCCTATCAAGGCACACTAATCAGTGCTGCAGCCATATCCAGTCGCCCAGTTGGAGGTCCTTGCCGGCTTGCTTATGGCTAGTCACGGCCAAGGATTAGTATGCGCAATTAGCCGGATGCCAAGCACAGATGGCGGCTCCGGGCAAATCCTTCTCCATTTGCATCACATTTAAAGCGAAATGAGCCGAGGGAATGCGCATGGCATATACTAAAATGTTTATATATGTATATGTATAGAGCAGATCGGAAAAGCATGTGGCATGTGCCATGTGCCATGTGGCATCTGCCACTTTGCCACTTTTGCCAGTGAGCCAGTTAACTGGGTTCGACTTTTATAATCCGCGTGCCGCATGCAACGCTGTAAAGACAAATGACAAACTCAAAAGCATTAAGCTGCAGCGGCGAACAGAATGGAGATTGAGTAGCAAATTCAGGAGAAAGGGAACGGTGAAGAAGAGGAGAGGAAGGCGAAAAAGGGAATGGCTGGGAAAACTGTGCTGCAAGTTGCTTTTGTTGTCATTGTTTGTTGTTGCTTGCTTGCTGCTTGCTTGCTGTCGTTGTTTGTACTTGGCGAAAGTAAACATTATTTTCTCAAGACAACAATTTAATATTACACATACGCAGCGTGGTACGCGCTAGCAGCGACAACGACGTTTATGACGACAGCAGCCATATCGTAGCTTACATTTATCCCAAGTGTTTCGCTCTCACTCCTTCTTTCTCTCCCCCTCTCTCTCTCTCTCTCTCTTTCTCTTGCTTCATCCCTATCACTCTTTGCTCTTCGTTTTCTCTGCGTTACGCTACATAACACACAACAAAGTTTTGCGCCGCATCACTCATAAAGAGTAGCTGCTATAGCATCTCGCCTCATCCGCATCCGCATCGGCATCCTCATCTCGTCAGTTCCATATTTTTCTTCATCACCATCTCGATTTCCTTGTGCTGCAGCATTCTCATCCGGTTTATCGCTCGATCCTGTTCGTTTTCGGGCGTGTCGCTGAGATTTTGATTTCAAATATGTATGTATGCGGCAAGTGACAAGCAAACTGTTTGCCCCACACACACCCAAACACACACTCCTGCTCATTTGTTGCTTTTGGCAGTTTTGGTGGCATGCCACATGTGTGTCTATATGTCCGCCACTGACCTGACCAACATGGCAGAAAGCAAACATCTTTGCTGCTTTCGCTTCGTGTCGCATTGCAAACCCAATATAAATTCCACAAATTCACAATAAACATGAGAAAATCAATTTTCGAAATTTATTATCCTCCTTCCCAGATATTAGGTGTGTGTGTGTGTGTGTGTGTGTGTAACGGTTATGTATGCCTCGACTTTTTTTTATTACTTCTGCCTGTTAAAGGGGTGCAAATGTGACAAGTTAAGTTGACACTTAATGCGGTTGACGTCGCCCTGTTGTGTACCCTACTGCTACACTGT
Organism: Drosophila tripunctata; assembly: GCA_035047385.1. Lineage (NCBI taxonomy): Eukaryota > Metazoa > Arthropoda > Insecta > Diptera > Drosophilidae > Drosophila > Drosophila tripunctata. The sequence continues at coordinate 2,043,726 of JAWNPS010000288.1, forward strand.
TCAAAACCACAGGGCTTAACTACAGAATTCGATAGCAAAACTTAGATTTTTCCTTAGTAAATTGGCTATAAAGCTCATATTTTATAAAATTTTAATATTATTATTAGACATTAAATATAAAAATAGCAGTTCTTTAAATATTTATATATTAATAAGCAATAGATTTTCTTAGAAATTTCATTTAAAAATGGTTTCTATACAATGTTTATCACATGTTCTTGCTAGTAATTTTGAACAGTGTATGTCTGCTTTGGGCTCACACCCTTTGGTTGCTTGTCAGCTGACATTTTATGGCGCTGCCAGTCCAATAATTGTATAAATTAGATGCGAATGAAATGCAGTTAGCTGGCAGTCGCTTGCAGATCCCTAAAGGACCAGCCCTTCGAGAGACGCACAAACACACACACACACACAAACAGGACACACCCGAGTGGATGGGACACACCCGTCGAGGCTGCTTTCTAATGGCGACTAATGTAATAATATTTATGCTGGCTACTGACCATTTTTATGGGCTTTATGCGATTTGGCCAGTTACTCAATTCAGTCGCTTCGTACGCGTCTGTTTACTCTTTTTCTCTACTCTCCTCTCTCTCTGTCTCTATGTCTGTCTCTTACGCTAGCACTATCTTTATCGCACTGTGTGTGTGTGTGTGTGTCTGTCGCACGATGGATTGACAGTGACAGTGGTGCTGCTACTGCTGCTACTGGTGCTGGTGGTGCTATCAGTGGCTCTATCTATTTGAGGACAGCTACTTGACCACTTTGGAGTCTCTTTTCGTGCTGTTGCTCTGCTTCGGTGCTGCTCAGCTGCGCCATTGCACATGTTCACTCAGTCATTCCACATGGGGCACAAACCTTTTGTTTGCGGTTTTTAGTCAACGAGGGAGAAAAATTCAATTTCGGTTTAGTTGGCCAACAATGCCATTGTGTGTGTATGTGTGTGTGTGTATATGTTATGTCCCTGCGCTCCTTTTCGTTTGCTTGCTTACAAAAAAAGGCTCGCTTTTCTCACACACACACACTCACATAAGAAATGTTTTGTGCAGCCAAATTGAATTATTTGATAAACATCATTAGAAAAATTACAAAATATATAGAGAGCACTCAGCACGCGGCAACAAATCAGCCAGAGAGTGAGAGCGAAAGAGATAGCTATGGCCATGGCGAGCATGTGTGCGAGTGAGAGAGCTGTTAGTTGGGTATTGTGTATCAGCTGCGGTTTTTTAGCTAAAACATTTCAACAGACCTAAATTACTTTTTACTGGTGCACAGATGTTTTTTTGGACTATGGTCGTCTGCTGCTGCTCGACACAAAACCGAATGCATAAAAACAATTTATAACAGTAAATCAAATTAAATTTCAATCGAAATGCTTGACAGAGAGAAAAACAAAAAGATTCATTTAACATTTCGTTTCGAGTTGATCTGCCAAACCAAGCGAACAAAGCCCAAAAAGCGTTGCTAACAATTGCGGTAACTTCTGTGCAGTCCATCTATCCCTATCTCTCTCACACTCACTCACTCTCTCTCGCTCGCTCTATCACTGCTACAGGGTATAACAGCATTTAACTATTTAAGCGGCAATTTGTATTTTATTGCCAACTGCTAGCTGTAAAGTAAAGCACAAAAAAAAAGAGACGCAAAAGGCGACAGAACTTTTGTCTTTTGCTGATAAGCCGTAGAATGCTGTTGAACCCATTTAAAGATATATATACATATGTATATAGTATATTGTAGTATACAGAGCATTCTCACACAATCCAACTGCGAACTATAGCAATACGTGCAGCATTCGCTGCAGCAAGTGACGTCATTCAAGTTAACTTTCGGTTGAGTTTGTTAGCGAGTTTTGCACAGTTTTGAAATTCAATTAGTTTTTGTGCGGGTTTTTGGGACATTGGACTTTGGCCATTGTCTCCCTCTCTCTCTTTGTCTCTTAGTTTTCTCTCTTTATCTCTAGGCAAGTCATGTCTAGGAGTGTCAAAGACAACGCAGTTCGAAAGTCAGCTCTGAGAATAGGACCATCATATCGGTATATTGCGCATACGCACTGTCTGCAATGCGTTGTGATGTGATGTGATGGTTGTGCTGCTGTTGCTGCTGCTACTGTTGCTGCAGTGTTTAAAATTCAAGAGCCAACGCAGCTGAAGTCGATTAAATAAATAAACGAAATACTCGAAACACTCGAAACACTCGCCAAGTGAGTGAGTTCTACACTGCCATAATTTAATTTTCTAACAGAGTCTTAGAACAAAGTCTATGAGAGTCTGAGTTTGTGGCGCTTTGGCGCCGCTTCGTCGAATTTAATGTCTAAAGTTTGTCGGCCGTCCTGGTGTCCTGTTCGTCCTTTGGGCCTGGTCATACATTTGATATTCTATTTACGCAAAATGAACTCCTTGCCGCATTACAACTTTAACAATAACGACAATAATGAGCCACCACCACTACCACGTGGACAGCACAGAATTAGCGCCAAGCCAACTCGTCTAAACTTGGCCAACACGCGAAGCATTCCCTGCCGCACACACACACACACACAACAAGGACCTTTAAGTGGCATTCGCAGGCTCAAAGTTTTTTGAGTCGAACCCCTTTAAACACACACAAACACACACACACGCACAAACTCGCTAGCGTTTCGCTTTTTGGCTCTCGAGTGCAACAATTTGTTGCCTCAACACAGTCTGCTTCTGCCCACCCACCATTTCCTTGTGCTGCTTGTGTCGTGGCAAACTCAGCTCCAAGTTTTCGTTAAAGACAATTTAACTTTGTAAACTGATACAAAATGTCCGCCTTGGTATACTTAAGTCCTTTTATCCTAAACTACCGAAAGGGCCCGTGCCCCTCCACACAGTCTGCCCTGTTAATCAGTGCCAGTGCCAAGCAGGCGGGTGTCCTTCATTTGCTGCTGCTTCTACTACTTTAGCTCCTATCGTACTACTACTTTTTCTCCTACTCTTTTAAACATCCATGCCCCCCTTGGTTGTTTTCGACGCTAATGTGTTGTTCTGACTGGCTGCCACAACGGGTTAAGTTCCGCTTTACTTAGTTGCGTCTTCAATTTTTCACTACATTTTCATATTAAAGTTTTAAAATAGAAACTCTTGAACAGAATATATAGTTAAATCGATGCAATATTCCAATTAGTCAAAGGCGCAACTCTCTGATCTTTTTCAAGTTTTTCTTTGCCAGCTCAAAACTTAAAAGTTGCAAGCTTTTGTTGTGTGCATGTATGTGTGTGTGAGTGAGTTAAACTTTTGCTTCAACTGCTGAAAATACTAAAAAATTCTTTAGCGCGAACTTTACGCCTGCATGCGAAACAATTTTCAAACTGACACAAAGTGTCATGTCAATTGAAGTAGAAGATAATATTTCCAACTGTAGCAAAAACTGCAGCAAACAAGCAACAACAACAACAATACAAAAAAAGAAACTGGCTAAAATTTGTAGCACATTTTAACAACTCACCGACTGAAGACAACTCACAAAACTCTAAAAACTCACATTTCACATTTTGCAATTCTCAACTTGTCCATGTATCAAAAATGGCTTTAAATCCGTTTTACAATTTCAAAATGAATTCGTTTCTTTAATTAGTACATTGTTAGTGCAAGGACCTTGGAAAATTTTAGAAATATGCTAACACTTGACTACTCATTGAGGCAACATTGTATTTATATTTACTCACAATGAGTGCTGTTTGCTATAATTCAGTCATAACATGATTGATTTTCAAGCGGAATATCAAATTTTTCATTATTTAACATACCAATTTTTGCTGTATTTGAATAATGGAAATTGTTACAGTTTGGGTAAGGGCAAAAGGATTGCAATTTGCCGCACTTGAATTCATTGGAATAATACAAATTAGTTTAAGAGCATGCATGTAAAATATAGCTTTCTAGTGTGCACAATTTGGAAATACCCTGTGGGCTGATAGACAACTAAAGAAAGTGAACTTTGCTTCTGTTTTTCGCTACTAAGATGCACTCAAAGTGTGTTACAGGGTATAATAAGTGGCACAACACTTGAGTTTGACTTGTTGCCTGCTTAAGTTGGTTATCCTTAAGCCTGTCGCTGCAGCAACAAAATTGCAGGATGAGCCAAATTTCATATCTCTGACGACAGTTAAATGAGAAAACTTTTGTCTTCAGCTGCTAAGCTGTTGATGCTACAGATTCAGCTGCAGATGCTGATGCCGTTGCAGCTGCAGCGGATTGAAGCTTTTGGTTAGGAGGTTAAATTTAGACTCTATATATTCCTATTTATACAAACATTGTCTTTGTCTTTGCAGGAATATCCGGCAGCAATGGATTTCAGTGGACCGCCTTTGGCGCTGACACATCTGCAGCCAATGCCTATAACGGTTACCTCGCAGGCAGCTATGCTTGCCACAAACGGTGGCGCCACGCTCATTGGCAACGGCAGCGCCACTGGCACGTTGAGGCGTGGCATCTTGCGTGGCGTTGTGGGCTGTGTGCCACCGCCCGATGTTACGCATCATACCACAGGCACTGCCACCGGTGGCTGTGGCAGTCCCATGCAAATGTTGCACGATCTGCATCCGGTGAATCTGAGTGCCACAACGCTGACCACAAGCACAACGCTCAATGGCAGCATGACAACGGCCCTGCCACTGGGCACTGCAACATTGCCGCGCCAACCGCACAGCATACTCAAAGATCCCAATCGGAATAAGCAGCAGCAACAGCAACAGCAGCAGCAACAACATCAGTTGCAACAACAGCAGCTGCTCAATGCCAGTCTGGTGGGTGTGCCCGTAACGGGGAATGTGGGCAGTTTGCAGATCCTGAATCTGCCACCGACAAGTGTGGCAGGTCTGGGCAACAATTTGCTAATGACAACCAGTGCCACCTACGATCCCACATCACTCAGCAGCTTCAATGCCAGCGGAGGTGTCGGCGGACCAGTGACCTACACAGATGCCGATGGGCATCTCGTATAGCTGTAGGCTGAGACTGGGGAGAGCCAACAGCAGCAGCCCCGGTACTAAATAGGCAGAGTGAAGTGAAGTGAAGTGGACTGGAGTGGAAAAGGGAGTAAGTCTAATATGGTAACAATATGCATACACAAACATACACCTACACATACCTAAGATATATCTAAATGTACTACTCGACTCGACTCGACTCTGTAGAGTTTAGGAGCTTTCTCTTCTTCGGCATTTGTGTCTCCAGCTTCTGGACGTGTACTAGCTAGCAAACAAGGACAACTGTCCATTACCTTATTCAAATCAGCTACTGAATTAGTTTATGTAAATTTTTTAAAACGGAACTCACAGTCCCCAAACCCCCCTAAACCCGGAACCCTCTGACTGTTTATTTAGATAAAGAACGGAACGATCTCATTGCTTCTCCATTGCCATTGCCAGCAGCCTAGAAAGCTAACTTGGCTGACTGACCAGTCGCATTTGGCCCATTGCTAATTAGCTACGTTGCCAGCAATAACAACAGACATAACAACAACTTTTGCACCGAATAGGGAACGAGTAGGAGCAGCAAGGACTTAGCAGCAGGCAGAGGAACGGAGGGAGAAACTTGGCGGAAGCTGGTCAAAAATTTTGAAATTAGTTCAGTTGGAACGAAAAGCTGTAACACGGCGTACAGCCTTTTGACAGCTCCCTGGGGCGTGCTCAGGCCTCAAGTCGCTGGGCACGTGATTGCGCTGGGCGCTAGGGGCGTGGCAGGCAGCAAAAACAAAGCAGAGCAGCAGCAGTAGCAACAATAGCGAGTTATCTACGAATTTCTATTACACTTGCAAACTAGTGTAAAGTTTTTAAAGTTTGCAGTGTGTTTGCTGTCTAACTGATCATTGTGCAGCACGTTTAGCAAGAGCTGCGGTGCTGAAGTTTTTCAAAGAAACAAAAGCGGTGAGTTTAAGAAACCTTTTCTATATATACACTTATGTATATGAATTTGTTATATATTTAGAACAGAAATTACTAAAACAAATTCACAGAATTGTTAACAACTTAAAGAACTCTATACATAAACGTTTGTATATGTTTTAAGCAAACTATTCAACTTTCAAGCAGTGCTTAAAACTTATATTTTTTTGGTGCTGCATAACACAAATTGTGATAAGTGCTAAGTACCCGCTGCAAGAGTATAATATTCGTAATAAAAATAAAAATAATACAAGTTGGCACAGTTGACAGCAGTGGCAGCAGTAGTCGTAGCAGCAGCAGCGACTTTGAGAGCGATTAGTTTTGCCCCACTGTTTGTTCTAATGCCTGGAAGTTAGTGCTTCATATTGTAGTACATTGAGAGGCGTCTTGGTGTCTTGCAGCAGCTTCCGCCGAGCATAACCAATACAAAAACAAACGAATTTGTTTTCTCGCACGCCCACAGCTGTCACGCCCCCTACCCCCCCTACTTCCATACCTACGCTACTCTGGGCACATTATCTGCAGCAAAGCCAAAGAACAGAAACAGAAAGAAAGCAAGAAAGATGGAAGTATATATGTGTGAATGTATTCAAAAGGGGACAATTCCGCATTTGGATTGCGGATTGCGATCTATGTGGCACAGGACTCGTTTTGGAGACGACGATGGGTTTTAAGTGCTTGCCGCACATTTGTTGTTGTTGCTGCTGCTGCTGCTGCTGCTCGTCGTTGCAGCTCAGCGAGCGTGACATGCTCATCTTGGGTACGCCATTAACTTCTGTTGCTGGCCGCGCTGGAGCACATCATGACAATTCTATTATGTAGTAGCATCAATGCCGAGCAATTTAAAACACACGCTGTTCCCCACACCCCACACACCCCGCTACACACTAACACCCCCTACCCAGTCACCTTCTGCTGCTGCTGCTGCTGCTTCTCATTCTTTCTCGTCTTGGCTCTGGTGTCATTTTTGCACAAGTTCCAAGGACAAAAATAGACAAATTCAATGCGTATGAGTGAGTGTGTGTGTTTGAGTGTGTTAATTAATATTCATCGTGCTGTAATTACCAAGTCAAGGCGTTCGTTGTCTCTGCTGCTATTTGCGCTCTCCTGCTCTATCCCTTGCTCTCTCCCTTTCTAACATACATACATATATTGCATTTGCAATGAATTCAGCAATGAATTCAGCGCTGAGACAAAGCATCAATAAAGAAATGAACAGTTTGTAGCTTGCCACATGCCACATACCACCGCAATTTAACTGCCACTCAATAGCTAACACCTTTTGCGTCTTTTTGCTGCTCAAATGCAGCTTTTCAATCATGGCAGTAATTAAAAATTGAATTGCATAAAGTATTTGAAATTAACGCACGCAGACACAAAGACAAAAAGAGATAGAGATGGAGATGGAGATAGAGATAAGAGATAATAACAGAGAGAGGCAAGCTTAAGTTTAAGACGATGATGAAATTGCAGATAAACGATAAAGTCAAGACAAAGAAGTGCTGCACACAGAGGCCTTGCAGCACAGCCTGCTGCTACACAGTCTGTGCTTGCCACAGGTTTTCATTTTCATGCCTCCTTTGGTCTGCCATTTTGAGAATTTCCGCTATTGAATAATTGTGATTGCTGCACACAGATAAAAGTTAATTGAACAGGCATATGTGGAAAATTATACAATGAGGCTTAATGCTACAGAAAGCAGACAAAATATATACAGACAGACAGACATACTTATAACGTGCGAAATCTTTATTGAAACTTACTTATTTGCAAATTGATTACAGTGGCTGCCCGCAAATTGATGACAGCTTAAGCAAAACAGCAGAATTCCCTCTTAATGCAACTAGTTTCAATATTTTAGAAGCCAGTGTTTGCTTGAGTAGTAGCGTGAGTTTGTCTATTTATGGTTGAAAAGAACTTCAGTACACGTCTAGAAATGGAACACAATATAAACATGCAACATACATACATAGATACATACTTACATACATATTTATGTAAAGCTTATACTCACATAGTGCTGCCAAAATCGCATTAAGAGCATTTAAAGTAAATTGTAGTCGTAAGTAGCTAAGCGAACTAATTAAAGCGAGATGTCTAGAGAAATCGAGGGAAGTAAATCAATAAATTGTAATTCGCTGGGGTACGTAATAGGTGGAGGATTACGCAAGTAAGAACAGAAAAAAATGGAGATGGAGATGGTAATGCATATTTAGACCTACTCAATCAATATGCCAAATTTAATTTGTACAATAAAAAGATAAACTTGAAAAACTAAAGAGAATTAAAGGACAAATGCAGGTACATACATATAATAAATATATATAAAATAAAAAAACAATAGACAGTCAGCGAAAAACACACAAATTAAAATAAAAGTTTAAATAAAAAAAAGAGAAATCTAGAAAATAGTTAATAAAAGTAGATTAAATTTCGCAAAACTCGTAAATGTAGAAAAGTGTTTTACATGCAAAATACAGTTAATTATATATATACACTTGTATGTGTATGTATATATATGTAAGTGATAAATAGCGACACTTGTCACGCCCTACCCCCCTCCCCCCTTTAAGCGCCTACGCCCCCTGCCCCCCCTAAATGAGTGTACTAGTTCACAATGAATCATTCATTTAAAGCTAAAGTCTAACGGATAATTCCAATACTCGTATATTGCTGTTTTTAAATTGCACCTTATGAATACATGAATACATACATGATGTATAATGATGTATGATGTATAAAATGATGTATGAATGTCAAATGCATAGATTTTGATACAAAAAAAAGCATAAATGTCTTCCCCGCATAATGGACAAAAACAAATTTTTGTTATTGGGTATATTGTATATTATTAAGTATGCTAAGTTTATTATTTAAAATGAATACAATGAATATATATATATATGTATATGTAGTATGTATTTATTTAGTTTGTAATGCATAACATATGATATTTGGGGGAAACTAAATAAGACTTAACATTAATTGATTATGTTACATTATTGCATTGATTTAAGTTATTGTATTATAATTAAGTAAACACAAATAGATAACTAGATATATATATATGTATAGTTAAAAGCATGGCCAAAGAGATTTGTTAACAAAGAATCTAATTATTTACAATTCATTCTCAATTGCCTTGTATTATTTCAATACTAAATGCATATATATTTGTTGGCCACGTATCATGAATCTCCAATTTATATACATACATAACTCTCTTGTTAATAATATATATAAATATATATACACATATATGATAGTTGCGAGTTTGTAAAACCGGCAAACAAGACTTGAATACTCTACAACATAAATACATACATACATACATACATAGGATAAAAGGTAATTCAATCCCAATGCAACGTAACTAGAATACAAAACAACAGGTATAGCATACAAACAAGCGTACATATGTACAGTTAATGGATTAATCAGCTATTGTGAATGTTTTTATGATGATTATCAGTTCGGAATATACATAAACTAACATAATTGGTGTACAGAAACAGAAATACAATAAACAACAACAACAAAAACAAACGAAACATAAGTAAATATAATTAATTAAAGTGTAAGTTAATTTGCTAAACAACAACAAAAAAACGCATAGTTAAAAAGTAAAAAATAAAAAAAAAACATATGCTGCAGTCGAAAAATTGTATAAATTAATTTGAAGGAATGGAAATGATGCATATGAAACTAATTGCATTTTTAAGAAATCTGTTAATATATGAATAAAAAACAAAACAAAAAACATAAAAGAAAATTAAAAACAAAAAAAAAAGAAAACAACGTTTTTAATGTGAAAAGGTGATTGACTGACTGACTGCATGACTGAATGACTGACGTAAAATGATAAGATTACGACAAAAGACAATTTAATGGCAAAACTTTCGAATCAATTTTCATCGAGGGAAAAGGAAAAGCATAGAGAAAATGGCTCTCTGTGAAACAAACGCGCTAAGGAGAATGCTTCACTAGACACTTTCTGACTTTGCCAAAGACCCAAGACCAGATGCAGACATTGAGAGATTGCCGAGGGTGGAGCTGAAAGTAGTCGGGGCAAAAGAAGGTTTGATATAGGTGCCAGTAGTAGGCGACGCCCAAGAAAATATCTTACTATCCATCTTTCTACTACTTCTCTATGGCTGTGGCGCAAAAAATTGAATTCTTTGTAAAACTTACGAGCTGGCATTAATTTAAGAGCTTCTCAGCCTGCTGCTGCTGTTGCTGACCTGCTAGTAACACTCCAGATTGCGTATACGGCCCATTGGACATGTGATGTGTGTGTTGCTCGTACTCGATTCGACTTCAACTTCGACTTTGACTTTGACCCACACTGACTGCTTACCAAATCGCCGCTCGTATTTCATTTAAATTGAACTTAATTAGTTCCGCCAAAACAGTCAAATAAAGCACATACTACTATATAGTATAGTATTGTGAATTATTTGTTTACCACGTAGCTTTAAGCAGATCTATTGCTGATGGACTTTCAATTAGGTAAGTTGTGAGTTGTGAGTGAATCTTCACAGACTCTTCTTTCAAGCATTGTTGTCGCTCACTTAAGCAGGTAAAGTTGTAGTAGTTGCTGCAAAAGTCTCTTTATTTTCTATGTAGAAAACTGTCACAGTTCTAAAAAGGATTAACACAACGAAAAAGAAAACTCCAGATTGCCTTGGAAGGCAGTTCATCTGGTTGGTGGAGTAAATGGAAAAGTTTTGTTAGTACACCACCACCTTTGGCCAAAATAAAACTTTATCCGCCATCTAAAAAAACAAAAACAGAAAACAGAAACCAAAGAAAAAAAAAACAAACCAAAAGCCAACATAAAAAAGTGGCAGAAAAATGCGGCGGAAGCTGGCCAAATCACGACAGGCCACGAAACAAAGCCATTTGCGTTGCTAAAAAGAAAAACTTTTTACCGAGCATAATCATTGTCACGGCCATTGACGCAGAAATTTGCAAATTATCAGTCGCATTCACTGCTTGCTTTCTGTCAGGTCATGATTACGATATGCTTGCAGCACCTTGAATGACAATTGTTGGTCCATTCGCTCTAGCTCTCTCTATCTGCATAGAAAAAGTTTTATACTTCCGAAATTTATAAAGTGTTAGAGCCAAGAGACTGCAGCATTACCAAGTGTGTTCAAATTCACTCGTTTATGCCACGGAAATTGACATTTAGTAATCCATAATTTAACTTATTTTACTTCTTTGATTTTTATTATTTATTTATTTTTTATGGATTTTAAAAAATGTCTTTTATTTTAGTCTATATTATGTTTTTAAAAGGAATTTTGTAAGAGTTGGGTACAATTTTTTTATATATTTATTGTTCAAGTATTCCGATAAATACCAATTATTTTAGTATATTAAGCAATGCTTTATGTTGAATAAATATAGGTATCATTAATTTATATTATATTTTATTTCAAGTAAATTTGCATAGATTATTCGAAAACATTCTCCCTATCTTTCCTATTTTAGCTTTCTAATTCAATAGTCTTTTCCAAGATTACTTGTGAATTTCAAGTAAATTCTTAATTAAGATTGCTTTTCCTAGCTACTGAGTATAAGTTGGTTGAACCTAAGTGCAAGTTGCAACACAATAAATGTGAAATCAGTGTGGAAGATAAGTTTTTTAAGTGGTTTCGCCTGATTCACTTATTAAATCTTATAGTTGCAAGCAGTGCTGCTTGCAGTTTGAGCCTCAGTTTGGCTTCAGTCATACGCAATGAAATCACATTTCGCTTGCATAAACAATTTGTTAGATCTTCGCATTAGCCCAACTGGAAACGAGTTACGCATTTGTTCCGACAGCTGCAGTAGAAGCTACTGTATACACAACAGACAGAGCAGGAACCGGGGCGAAGAGTAGAAAGAGGAGGTATGAAAAACTAGAACAAAGTCCGCTATGCAAACACGCATCGCAAAATCCTTTCTTGCGGCTCAGATATAAACCACATAAAGTAGCAGTTGGAAAGAGTTGCAGAATCATAACGCTCTAGCTCCCTCTCCCTCTCGCCCTCCCACTCTTAGTCTTTTGTTTAGTATTTGCACAAAATTCGAAATTCATTTTGAAGGCATAGCAGATTTTAATATGCAGCCACTTTATCGTTGCATTGCAGTGTGCGTAGCAGCTTCTCACACATGGCTAATTTATGCTCAAAAAGTTGCCTCAATGTTTATCTAAGCAGCGGCATCGAAGTGTTTGCAGGGATGTGGATGAATTGTGGGGGGTTTGTGGGTTGGGGGCGTAGTCAAGCCGCTTGAAAGGATTTGCAATGAAATGCACAATAATTCAAATTACGCATCCTTGAAGGGTCTTGGGAACTCTTAGACGAAAACTTATACTATCAACTTCTTCCAACTGAATACATCTCTATTGAATTTGAAAAGTCTGCTGACTAAGTCATTTATTTAGAACGACCTTCGTACTATTCTGATTTCATTCATTAAATGCTGACAGTCGCTGTTGCTGTCTACATTTATCTAAAAATGATGATGGCTTTTTGGCAAGTTCAAGTTGAATGAAACGCATATAACGCATACGCCTAGTATACATATGCAATTTGTAGCTATTTTTGTTCAGGCCATTACAAATTCTAATGATACATAGTCTTGGCAAATGTTCAACAATCAGATGTACTACTTAAAAGCAAGTACTACAAGCAAACTATTTTCAAAGATGTTTATTTCAGCTACAACTACACAGCCATCAGATATACCTATATACTATATATACTCTATTCTAGATATACACAAAGTCAGTGGACTCGTACAGCTGTTTCTGTAGGGGTCTACTGCCTCATAGAGCCTATGGCAAAATTGCCGAGCAACAAGCTGCCAACCACTCAATGCATCATGTTGGCCCACTTTCACCCACTTTGTGCCACTTCCAACCAAAAACAGAGAAACGGAGAGAAAGAGAGAGTGAGTGAGAGAGAGTGCGAACAAAGAGAGCAAAGACAAACAGTGTGCTGAAACGCAACGAAATCCGATTGCTTTGGATTAGCGTATTCGAATAATGTATACTCGTACCACTGTGCAGTGAGATACAGTTTTTAGTGCCGCATGCTGCGTGCCGCAGTATTTTCCGTATATACAGGCACTCGGCTGTCGGCTATCCGGCCATCGGCATTCTCGTAGTCGCCTTTCTATCGTGCTCGTCAGTCTAGAGAGTAATATCGACACGAAAAGTAAGTTTTGCTGTGGTTCCGTTGGCCCACAAGCAATATATATATATATACTACATATATATATAGATATATATACTCATGGAAAACGTGGAAAATCCATTGAGTTGCCCCCAAATACGTGCCGCAGTGAACTTCCAGCGTGTGTGTCCGTGTCGGTGTCTGTGTGTGTGAATTCCAGTTGTTGTGTTATGATTGAATCAAGCAATTGCATAAGAAATGCAATTAATTTACGGAAAATATGAACAATTTGTACAAAAATTTTCTGTTTCTGTGCTAGTTTCTAGTGCTGCCCAGGGCTTTGCGTGTGATATTTTTGGATATGTGTGCGCTCGTCAAACACTTCGGGTCCGTGGTCCGTGTTCGTGCGCCGATTGAACCAAAAATAAACACTCCGAACTGCTCGCAAACCAAAATGTCTTTCAAGTAGCCACCCAAAAAAAATCTAGTGAAACAACAGTGCTACTAAATTCAAAAGTATTTCGTACCTCAAGTAATTTCAAGTGCCGGATTATGTTAATACTACGTGTACAATAATGCATCATTAGCGTGCCATTGGACCCTGGATTACCGATGGCCGCTAAAAATTAAACACAAAAAAAACTCCAACAAATAAAACTTCCACAAAAAAAAAATCTACTAAGAAAAACAACTTCAAAACAAACTCCTCTGAAAAACTACCAGAAAATCACCAAAAAAATACAACTAAAAAAATTCTCCTACGAGAAATTCCTAATAGAAACTTCTATGAAAAACTCCTACGTAAAACTTCAACAAAAAACTCCTACGAAAAACAAATAGTACTCAATATATCAATCACTTAAAATAACTATGTGCTAATTATTATTTAAAAATTATTATAAATACATTTATTTATATATATATATATAATGCATATATAAAAATATATTTTATTATATATGTAAAGTTATCTAGACGTAACATCCGATGTATTTGCAGTAATTTTGGCAAATCCCCAGAAAAATATAATCTAGCTATTTATACAATTAAACATTCTGCACATACTATACTATAGTATATAGACAACACACACATTCAGCAGCTAAGTGATTCGCAAACCACGCGAAAAGTGAGAAACAACAAAATGAAATACATGAAAATGGCAAATGGCAAATGGTAAATGACACAGAAACGCGACAAACAAAAACCGGCTAAACGAACAGCTGTGCGAACTTGGCTAGCAAAGCAAACAAAAAGCCGACGAACCCTCAGTGTCAAAGCGGAAGAGAGTGCATAGAGAGTCCAAGAGAGAGAGCGCACGTTTGCCGAACGAGAAAGAGCAAGAAATATTTGTAGAAATTGGAAAGAGGGAGAGAGAGTAAGGCAGGAAGTAAAACGATTGCTCTCATGAGATTTAATCCATTGACATATATTTATTTGCATATGTGAGGCGTTATTTGCAATTTGTTGAAATATTAGTCAAATATTTATTTTAATTCAAAATAAATACACTAAAATTAGGCATATTAGTTGTTAGGTAGTTTTACAAATTAAATTCGAAACAAATAAAACAAAAGAAACATTTTAAGAAAAGCCATTTGAAGTACTATATAGTAAATGAATATAAAATGACTTGAAATACGAAAGTCTGCTATATTATTTTATCTACGATCTCCATATCTCAAAAACCTTAGATGGGCAAATGCTGTTAAAAGTATTTAATTACTATTAATAAAATATATTTTTGCAATATTTAAAAATACATTCCTAATTCAACTGCCAAACAAATAAAACTCAAACTATAATTTACTAAACTAAAGTAAACTAGAACAACAAATTTCTTCAAGAATATAGCTAAGAGCTAAAACCAAAAAATATGTGTTTTTTTCGAGTGTGATACTAAATGAAAACTGCATTTAAGACAAAAAGTTTATTAAATTGAAACGCAATAAATCTTAATAGTTTCAATTAAAAGAAAAATGCAGAAAATGTGAAATATTTTGTGAACAAAACCAACAAACTGAAACAAAGAAAATTAAGCTGAGCTTTAAATTGTATTGGCAAAAATTGAAGTTGTTAGATAAATACCATTATTATAATAATAAATATTGCACTCTCTTCTTCTTCTTCTACTTCCACTTCTTGCAAAATGAACAGAGACCTGTTTGAGTTACCGGGGCAAATAAACAAATATTCGAAATATTTCGAAAAGGAAAAAACAAATAACCAAAAATTGAATAAAATTTTGATTGGGCGCTGCAGTCGTTGCGTTACCAAACAAAATGGCTGAAGCGGAAGGTGGCTCCGAGCAGGATGATGTTTCATTCCTGAGAACGGTAAGTGCTCCAAGCAAAACATACATATACACACATACGGACACTCGTACGTCTGTATGTCTTTACGTATGCATAAAAGAACAAAGCTATAGGGCAACGAAATCATCTAAAATCAATTACGTGCAGTCAATAAAATATAACGGGGATTTCACACAATTGCTATCATAAAGCACATATACCCAGATAGAGAAAAGCAGAGAGCTAGAGAGGGCGAGAGAGGGAAATGGGAGTGAGCTTCTCACACTGTGCCTAACGATGTGAGGCGTTTGTTGCTAGAGCTAGAGCTCAACGAAGGATACAGCATAAAGGATACTTATATAGGAATGTATTGCATTTATTTATGGTCGTCGTCGTTTTGGTCCTTGAATCCCTACATGCTTACATACCGCTTGCTTACTTTATAGCTGCCAATAAATACAAAAGTCAGGTCACAATTTCAATCACAGTTGAGAGTTTAAAGCTTTCAACAGATTTGTAGCATCACTTTACATGAAACAGACATACGGACACACGGACATAGGGACACGGCCAAATAAGAGTTTGGGGCGAATGGACAGATGAACACATCAGCTGACAAATGCATCAATATATCAATGCCTACACCTGGCTACGAAAATGACAGTCATTATGTGTAAATATATATATTGTATATAAGTATATATACAGCAGTTATGTATAGCAGTTGGCAACCTTCTGGCCATGGTCCCATTGGGGGCCAATGAGGTCAGCATTTGGCACCTTGCTGCAATAAATAAACATTGTGCTAGGTTTTGGGTATCCAGCGGGTTGGCAGCCACACCTCTCCAACGCGCCCCTCCCTAACCAATATGATGAGCATATCTTTGACTGCTGCCCGCAGGCCGTTTTGCTAACTACTGGGAGCGTGAAATTCAATAAATATGGCCCAAAACATAGGCTAAAATAACAGTTGTAACCGT
Source organism: Drosophila tripunctata (assembly GCA_035047385.1). Lineage (NCBI taxonomy): Eukaryota > Metazoa > Arthropoda > Insecta > Diptera > Drosophilidae > Drosophila > Drosophila tripunctata. The sequence goes on from JAWNPS010000288.1 coordinate 2,060,077, forward strand.
TTACGGACTTTAACCATATTTCTTGTCTGTTTCTGTTGCTCTGATCTCCAGAGGGTATATAGCCTGGCAGTGGGTTGGACTTGGCTTTCAGTTTTTTGACGCCTGGGGAGCAGTTTCACTTTAGTTGTTCGCTGTCAAGTTACGCTTAAAGGTAATGCCATCAAATTTATCGATATTATAGCTAAAGAAATGGCCTGTAACTTAACTATAGGTTATAAGAGATAACAACTGACTGGAACTGGGACTGGGACAGAGAAATACTTGGGCAAAAGTGTTGTCAAGTCAAATGCAAATTGATTCATGACACACTGCACAATCCAGGCTCTACAGTAGTATAGTATTCCGGAATGCTTGTGGTTGCATTTCTCATTTTTAAACAGTTACTGGCCAGAATTGCAAGGACAGCAGGAGTTTGGTATTTGGTTCGTATTTAAATTATGCAAATTGCTCGATTCGAAATCCATTACCGTTCATTTAACTTTGACTACACACAACAAATTCTGGCCACAATCCCAGCTGACTTGGCAATGGTTTTGTGGGTCAGAGGTCGGTTTTAGGGGTCGGTATCTCGGTGTCGGTGTCGATTCTCCCTCGTATATTGTGTTGGCTGTGCATTGGGCTTTTGCTCGACTGGTTAAGCAATTGCCAATTGGTATTTAGATGATATGCATGGCCAAAAGCATCAGGAAATGTCGTACATTCTGAGACCAATTAAAATCAAGTGTTGCCTTTTGAAATTACTATTAACACGACACTCGTTTGATATAAAATATTGTACATTTTGGGCATTATAGGAAGATATGGTAACGCTTTCCTGTACGGCGACGGGAGAACGTGTCTGTCTGGCCGCCGAGGGATTTGGTAATCGGCATTGTTTCCTTGAAAATATCGCCGATAAGAATGTACCGCCCGATCTATCCCAATGTGTGTTTGTTATCGAGCAAGCGCTGTCCGTGAGAGCGCTACAGGAACTGGTGACAGCCGCAGGATCAGAGACGGTAAGTACTTAGGAATTGAAGCATATAGCATGGCAAGCAGTTCTTAGCATATATATTTATATGGTATATGTATATCCAGAGATATGCACGAACAGACATACCCAAGTATATTTCAAACAAATTCCAGCAAACAAAAATATATATTATATCCTAACTCCATATCCAGGTGTACCTTTACTTAAGATATTATGTTTGAACTGTAAAAGACATACATACATACATAACATAACATATATATCGGAATATATCCTATCTGCATGTACTCAACCCTTTTTACTCGTACTATTTTCACATTTCTCTCTTTTTACACAAATTGTAACCTATCAATTTTTCCGTTTTTCGTTATTTTTCAAAATTTTTCTTATACCTAAAAACACAACAGGATAGTCAAGTTGTAAGTATACAGAATGTTCTATAATGGTATCTATTTCGATTTTAATACATCGCGCTTCTTTCTCTTTATCTGTATCTGTATCTGTTTCTGTATCTATAACTGTAACTGTATCTTTATATTTTCTTCTAAAACTATCTTTACTTTTCTCTATTTAATTCTATCTCACTCTATCTATTGGTATAATATGTAGTTCTAGTACTTTATTATCGCTATTATCGCTACGTTTTTGCTTCTCTGTCTCGTCTAGCGAGCTTTCAGCCTAGCCTAATCTACTATTTACTACAGTTTTAAGTTCTACGTAACTCTTTGTATATGTGTTTTCACAAACGATTCGAGGATGAGGATTCAGTTCATCATTAAGCACAAATATCGACTGTATTTCTCGTGTTACCTCATCTGCTAACATTATTACTATATAATTGCACTGTCAAATTAACATCAGACAACCCTAGAACTGTACAAATACTTTTTATTTGGAATGGCATAAGAACCTTTCGTTGTTTTGATTGAAGTAGCATAGTCCCAAGTCCCCCAATTCTGTTTGAGAATTAAATATATATTATGGTGTCACACACTAAGCACTTTGATAATCTTTAGGGTAAGGGCACTGGATCTGGCCATAGAACCCTGCTCTACGGCAATGCCATACTTCTGAGGCATCACAACAGCGATATGGTAAGTTATAGCTATAACCACAATGTGTAGACACTTGCTAATTGAATGTATCTGGTGATTCATTGTAGTATCTCGCTTGCTTGTCAACATCATCATCGAATGACAAGCTCTCCTTCGATGTGGGTCTGCAGGAGCATAGCCAGGGAGAGGCCTGTTGGTGGACCGTACATCCGGCTAGCAAACAACGTTCGGAGGGTGAAAAGGTTCGTGTGGGAGATGATCTGATTCTGGTATCCGTTGCCACCGAACGGTATCTTCATACGACCAAGGAGAACGAGCAGTCAATTGTGAATGCCAGCTTTCATGTAACCCATTGGTCCGTTCAACCCTACGGCACTGGCATTTCCCGTATGAAGTATGTCGGTTATGTATTCGGCGGAGATGTGCTACGTTTCTTTCACGGCGGCGACGAGTGCCTAACCATACCTAGCACCTGGGGCCGTGAAGCAGGTCAAAAGTAAGCATAACATTTAAAGATTTGATTTCCCAGGATTAATAATTTACTCACAAATCTACAGCATTGTCATATACGAGGGTGGTGTGGTCATGGCGCAGGCACGTTCCCTGTGGCGTCTGGAATTGGCGCGTACAAAGTGGACGGGCGGCTTTATAAACTGGTACCATCCCATGCGTATACGTCATATAACAACGGGACGCTATTTGGGCGTTAACGATAGCAACGAGCTGATTCTGGTCAAAAAGGAGGAAGCATCGATTGCAACGACGACTTTCTGCCTACGGCAAGAAAAAGACGACGAAAAGAAAGTGCTCGAGGACAAAGACTTGGAAATAATCGGTTCACCGATCATTAAATATGGTGACACCACCGTCATCGTACAGCATTGTGAATCGAGTCTGTGGCTCAGTTACAAGAGCTATGAAACGAAAAAGAAGGGTGTTGGCAAAGTCGAGGAGAAGCAGGCCATTCTGCACGAGGAGGGTAAAATGGACGATTGCCTGGACTTTTCGCGATCGCAGGAGGAGGAATCGAAGACGGCTCGCGTTATTCGTAAATGTAGCAGTCTCTTTACTCAGTTTATCACGTAAGTGCTTAACTGTGATCATTAGTACTTAACTCATTTCCAAATCCCTTCAAGCGCCCTGGAAACCTTGCAATCCAATCGTCGACATTCTGTATTCTTCCAAAAAGTTAACCTTAACGAGATGGTCATGTGCCTGGAAGACTTGATCAATTACTTCTCTCAACCAGAGGATGATATGGGTAAATAAGGCTTACAATACCACTCTTTCTAGCTTTTTAAGTAATCCAACGTCTTTTTGGTTGTTTACAGAGCACGAAGAGAAACAAAATCGTTTCCGTGCATTGAGAAATCGCCAGGATCTGTTCCAGGAGGAGGGCGTACTCAATTTAATACTCGAGGCCATTGACAAAATCAACATAATTACCTCACAGGGCTTCCTGGCCAGCTTTCTGGCCGGCGATGAGACTGGCCAAAGTTGGGATCTAATTTCAACCTATTTGTATCAGCTACTCGCAGCCATCATCAAGGGAAATCACACGAATTGCGCTCAGTTTGCGAACAGCAATCGTCTGAATTGGCTCTTCTCGCGTCTGGGCTCACAGGCATCCAGCGAGGGTTCCGGTATGTTGGATGTACTCCACTGTGTGCTCATCGATTCTCCCGAAGCTCTAAACATGATGCGTGACGAGCATATCAAAGTGATTATATCACTGTTGGAGAAACACGGTCGTGATCCCAAAGTACTCGATGTTCTGTGCTCTCTGTGTGTTGGTAACGGAGTTGCAGTTCGTTCCTCGCAGAATAACATCTGCGATTTTCTGCTGCCCGGCAAGAATTTGCTGCTGCAGACATTGCTGGTGGATCATGTGGCCAGCATTCGTCCAAATATATTTGTGGGACGTGTCGATGGATCGTCCATGTACCAGAAGTGGTATTTTGAGGTGACCATGGATCACATTGAGCAGACCACACACATAATGCCGCATCTGAGAATCGGCTGGGCGAATACCTCGGGATATGTACCGTATCCGGGTGGCGGTAAGAAATGGGGAGGCAACGGGGTCGGTGATGATCTCTACTCCTTTGGCTTTGATGGTGCCTTCCTTTGGACCGGTGGACGTAGGTCCCTTGTCATGGACTCCCAGCCCGAGGAGCCGTACATTCGCAAGGGCGATGTCATTGGTGTGGCCATAGATCTCTCCGTGCCGGTGATAACCTTCACCTTCAACGGCAACAGGGTGCGCGGCTGCTTCCGGGACTTTAATCTGGACGGCATGTTCTTCCCCGTAATGAGTTGCTCATCGAAACTCAGTTGTCGTTTCCTGTTTGGCGGAGATCACGGTCGCTTGAAGTATAACCCACCACTGGGCTTCTCGGCTCTCGTCCAATGCCTGATGCCTCATCAGATATTGAGCTTGGATCCATGCTTTTACTTTGGCAATCTAAGCAAGAACGTATTGGCGGGTCCCTGGCTCATCGAGGATGACACGCCATTTGTGCCAAAACCGGTGGACACCACCGGTGTGTCTTTGCCCAGTTCCGTGGACCAAATAAAGGAGAAACTGGCGGAGAATATTCACGAAATGTGGGCCTTGAACAAAATCGACGCTGGCTGGTCTTGGGGTGAACATCGCGATGACTATCATCGCATCCATCCCTGCCTAACCCAGTTCGAGAAACTTCCTGCAGCGGAGAAGCGCTACGACAATCAACTGGCTGTGCAGACATTAAAGTAAGCTAAACATTGAATCGAATATTATTATATTTTCTATATCTTCTCCCCACGTTTTAGAACCATTATTTCCCTAGGTTACTACATCACCATGGACAAGCCGCCAGCTCGCATTCGTCCCGTGCGTCTGCCCAATGAGATCTTTATGCAGGCCAATGGTTATAAGCCAGCGCCTCTGGACCTCAGTGCAGTGACGCTGACCCCTAAGCTTGAGGAGCTGGTGGATCAGTTGGCCGAGAACACACACAATCTGTGGGCACGCGAGCGTATTCAACAGGGTTGGACCTACGGTCTCAACGAGGACTCGGAAAACCATCGCAGTCCCCATCTGGTGCCCTATGCCAAAGTGGATGAAGCCATCAAGAAGGCGAATCGTGACACGGCCTCCGAAACAGTGCGTACCCTGTTGGTCTACGGTTATGTTCTGGATCCGCCGACGGGAGAAGGCACCGAAGCTCTGCTGGCTGAGGCGCAACGCTTGAAGTTCGCCGCCTTCCGGACGTATAGGGTGGAGCGCAACTATGCCGTGACTTTTGGAAAATGGTATTTTGAATTTGAGGTTCTAACAGCGGGTCCAATGCGAGTCGGTTGGGCACGTGCCGACTGTTATCCCGGCACCATGTTGGGCAGCGAGGATACCAGCTGGGCTTTCGATGGCCACAATGTGAGTATCTAATGGGTAATGGGTGTTATAACGAGCACACATATGTGAATTCGGGCTACCAAGTGGTTCAATTAGAGGGGGCATACAGCCCTGTGGTAATGTGATAGGTACGATTTAATGGAACGTTCAATTGAAAAAAACCAACCCACCCCATGATTATAGGTAACCAAAATGCACGCCGGATCCATTGAGCACTTTGGTGTTCGCTATGAGGCTGGTGACGTCATTGGTTGTTTCATCGATGTTAAGGAGCAAACCATCAGTAAGGACCCTAGACACCTTATCAACGTTGCCAACGTTGTCTTTTTTATTACAATTACAATTACAATTTCGTTTTGATCGAACGCATTTTGTTTAACTCTATTCTCTATTCATTCAATAATTTTGTTTTATCTAATCATTTATTTTCTGTTAATTTAGCGATACTCTCATAATTGATCATTAACAAACCAAACAAAAAAAAAACCAAAAAATAACTAAATTTTCGATAAATAGATGGGGCTGCAAAACTGAACAATCACATGTACATACAAATCCAAAATTGAGCATCAAATACAATATACTATATTGCAATTTTTAGGAAGAGAAAGTCTACGGTGGCAACAGTGAATCCTTCGGGAAACAGTGTGGACCTGGGGATATAGTCGGAGTCTTTTTAGATCTAGCCGATCACACAATTAGTAAGAATCGCACTCAACTGCTCGTTTGTTGTAATGTAAAAAACCCCGAAAACAAAAACAAAAAACAAATCAATTATTTTGTAAATCCGTGCTTTTGATATCTACTAAATGTCAACCAGGTCCCTGCTATACGACAGCTAAGTACAATACCATGCATTTCCAAAAAGATTCACAATTCCATGACAAAAGACTTGCAGCACAACAAATTTAGTACAAAAAAAATGCAAAAGATATTTAAAAACAAAAAACAAATGTAACTGAGGGTAACTCAACACATTCCGATCCAATTCTTGTTATATAATACAAAAAATTTGCATTTTACGAAAAACTTCTCGCATTATAGTTATACTTATATAATACTTCCTTAATACATTTAGTTTATTTTGTACCTTTGTTCTTAAGTCCAAACAAATGTCCCATGCCCTAACACCCAACTTTTTGTTACTTTGAACACACTAAAAAAAAAAAGCCTAACAACAATCGCATACATATGTTAATATCGAAGGACTACCTCAGCAAAAGGTGACACATCAGCTCATCACAAAAAGCTTATTAATTAATTATATACAATTACATAACATATATATTTGCCTGTAATTACACCCAAAGCGTTAAGTTTTCTATTAATCCAGAAATTAAATCGAAACTCTTGAACTGAAAAGTTTTAAGCAATATATCTAAATGTATTCTTAAGCTATATCAGCATTGGTTTCGATTTCATTTCGCTCTACTAATAATAAGCATTATATCAAATTTAGCATGATAGCTAACAGCTTTTTTTAAATGCAATTAAAAACAAAATTGGAGAATTGCTAAACTAATCTAAAACGCACGAACTTTAATCTAATTAATAGGAATTTAATTTTTGCTCTAGTTCGATGCGGCTTTTTGGTGAATTCTGATTTCTATATAGCTAAAGTCAAGGCATAAAGGGTCGATGAGTACGCATATATACTATATAATATTTAAATAATGCAATGATTTTGGCCTGATTGGAAATCTTAATTTATTTTAAAGCAGCTTCGTTTAGCTACTAAAACTACTAGTTGAGCAACTATGCTAAAAACTATCTACTAAATGACATTATAATATTTTTGTACAGGCTTCTCATTGAATGGAGAACTTCTAATGGACGCCTTGGGTGGTGAGACAACCTTTGCGGATGTAACAGCCGAGGGTGTCGGCTTTGTGCCCGCCTGCACCTTGGGAGTTGGCCAAAAGGCGCGTTTAATTTATGGTCAGGATGTGGATTCCCTCAAGTTCTTTACGACCTGCGGTCTCCAAGAGGGCTATGAGCCGTTCTGCGTGTAAGTTATCATAATTTGTATTTTGCTTTTCCCAAACTAAAGTCAGTTGCAATTTACAGGAATATGCGACGACCCGTCACGCATTGGTATACCAAGGATCAACCGATATTTGAGAATACGGAGGAGATGCCAGATTGCCGCATCGATGTTACACGTATTCCTGGTGGTGCCGATACTCCGCCGCATTTGAAGATCTCGCACAATACATTTGAGACCATGGAGAAGGCCAACTGGGAGTTCTTGCGTCTCTCCCTGCCGGTCACCTGTATGGGTGAGTTCATCAGTGAGCAGGAGAAGGCGCGACGTTGGGAGGAGATCAAGATCCGTCAATATCGTCTGATGTGTGAGGCTCAGGAGGCAGCAGCTCAGCAGCAAACCCAAAATGCTGCCCATATGGATCACATGCTTAAGAGTGGCTTCAACATGAACGATATCAAGGGATTGACACGTAACTTTGATGATCATACCGAGCCCGAAGCGGAGCATATGATGCGCGGTGGACCCTCTCGGCCACCACGCAAAGGTTCCCTCACTCGCAACATAACCTTCGAGTCGGATATGACGGCTGCACTGGATGAGATGCAACGTTCCTCTTCAGTTCTGGACATGAATGGTCTTGGAGATGATCTGGATGATAAGAAGAAACGTGGTCGCAGCCCCTTCAAGTTCTTCTCGAAGAAATCCCGTGATCAGAGCCGGGAGAAAAGCGGTGCCCGTACGGCAGACACATCGCTGGAGCGCAGAAATACAGTGGCTCATGGCAGGAATGTGGTTAACCAACAGTTGGCCACAAGGGCGCCAACACTGCGTCTTAATAACGTAAGTAGAAAGTGTATAAATGGGATTATCTTGTTATTTACCTATTTTTCTATACATTTTTTCATAGGCTGAAATACCGCCGAGTCCGGTACAGGGTCCCAAGCAACTGAGCTCTACGAATCTGGGCCAGCCACCGGTGGAATCATCGGGCAACGAAATGTTCGATGCCGAGTGCCTTAAGCTGATCAATGAATACTTCTATGGAGTGCGCATATTTCCTGGTCAGGATCCTACCCATGTGTATGTGGGCTGGGTAACTACCCAATATCATTTGCACAGTCGTGAGTTTAACAAAAGCAAAGTGCGACGTGGCTCCGTTTACATTGAGGATTACTACGAGGTGCCCATTGAGAGAATAGATCGCCAGAGTTGCTATGTGGTCCGAGCCGATGAGCTCTTCAATGAGGTCACCCAGGATGCGTCGGGCAAAGGTGCATCCCAGGGCATGTTCGTGGGTTGCTTTGTGGACACGGCAACGGGCATCATACGTTTCACCTGCGAGGGCAAAGAAACCTCACATCGCTGGATGATGGAGCCCGATACGAAACTCTTCCCAGCCATATTCGTGGAGGCAACAAGCAAAGAAATCCTACAAATTGAACTGGGACGCACGCCCACCACACTGCCCCTCTCAGCGGCCGTTTTACCCACAAGTGACAAGCATATTAATCCACAGTCGCCGCCCCGCTTGAAGGTGCAGTGCCTCCGACCACATCAGTGGGCCCGAGTACCCAACACATCACTCCAGGTGCATGCGCTCAAGCTGTCGGACATACGCGGTTGGTCGATGCTCTGCGAGGATCCCGTCTCCATGCTGGCCCTACACATACCCGAGGAGGATCGCTGCATTGATATTCTGGAACTGATTGAGATGGACAAACTGTTGTCGTTCCATGCCCACACACTCACCCTGTATGCCGCCCTGTGCTATCAGTCCAACTATCGGGCTGCTCATGCCCTGTGCCAGCACGTGGATCAGAAACAGCTGCTCTATGCCATACGATCGGAGTATATGAGTGGACCATTGCGACAGGGATTCTATGATCTGCTGATTGCCCTGCATCTGGAGTCGCATGCTACCACGATGGAGGTCTGCAAGAATGAGTATATTACCCCATTGGGTTCGGATCTTAAGGAACTCTATGCCGAGGATGAAATGCGGCATTCGCTGCGCTCCCTGGTCACGGAATCTGTACGTCCGCAGTTGCGCATGACGGAAATCACGTAAGTGTGTTCAGGTCCAGAGAAAAACTCCTATCTATTGCCTCCATTAGTTATATATGATCCACAAGACATTATGCATATGCTTGATTGCTTCTTCTTCTATCGAACCTGATTCGTATTGTTCATAGCTCATTTTATTTCCAATACTTTTCCATCCTCAAAAAAAAAAAAACAAAAATAAAAAAAACACAATTACCAACCACCAACCACCTGCACTGAACCAACACTTCTTCTCAATGCACCATCAATCGATAATGAAACCGATACCGATACCGATCACAACAACAACAACAACAACTCCCACCGTTCAGACCCCCTGTGATTGCAACATCTAGTATGCCAAGTGTTTCCAGCGAACCAATACCCAACATCGATCAGTTGTACTCCCCGAAGTTCCCATTAGAAGTAGTCAGAGAGTTTGTCATGGAGGCTCTTAAGGATGCCGTGGAAATCAATCAAGTGCATAACCGTGATCCCATCGGCTGGACAAACGAGAATCTCTTCCTGTAAGTAACTGTCAAAAAAAATTGTACTTTTAAAAATTAAAATGTTAAATTTTTTAATTTACAGACCTCTGATCAAGTTAACCGATCGGCTACTGTTAGTGGGCGTCCTTACAGACGAGGACGTTCAGAAACTATTAGTAATGGTTGATCCAGAGACTTGGGATGCCACCTTCGAGAGAGGTGGGAAAAAACGGAGAGAGGCCAACTCAATTACAAAACTTAATGGAACATAACTTAATCATATTACTTCAATTAATGTTTCTTTGCAGAGGGAAAAGATGAGCATCGCAAGGGATTGCTGACGATGAAAATGGCGGAGGGAGCCAAGCTACAGATGTGCTATTTATTGCATCATCTATATGATACACAACTTCGACATCGTGTGGAGAGCATTATTGCATTCTCCCATGATTTTGTGGGCGATCTACAAACCGATCAGTTGCGACGTTATATCGAGATTAAACAATCTGATTTACCAAGTGCTGTTGCTGCCAAAAAGACCAAGGAATTCCGTTGTCCACCTAGAGAGCAAATGAACCAGATTTTATGCTTTAAGAATCTTGAAGCTGACGATCAGGACAATTGCACCTGTGGCCTTGATCTGCGCAGTCGTCTAAGCGAATTCCATGATATGCTTATGCAGAAAGTATCGCTGAATGCGCTGCAGGAGCCAGATGGTACCGAGACCACTGCGATCGAAGAGATCAAAACGGGACCCATAACGAAAATCTATAATTTCATTAATACCGTCAAGGAGCTCGAAGAGGGTCCCAAGGAAGTGGAGGAGCCTGAGAAAAAGACACCTGAAGAAGTTTTCCGCAAGGTTCTAATCAAAACCATTGTCAGCTGGGCTGAAGAATCACAAATTGAGAATCCGAAATTGGTACGCGAAATGTTCAGTTTACTGGTGCGACAATACGATACGGTCGGAGAGTTGGTACGTGCCCTCGAGAAGACCTATGTGATCAACACGCGGGCAAGAGATGATGTCTCTGAAATGTGGGTTGGTCTGAGCCAAATACGTGCCCTATTGCCTGTCCAAATGAGCCAGGAAGAGGAAGAGCTGATGCGTAAGCGTCTTTGGAAATTGGTCAACAATGCCACATTCTTCCAGCATCCAGATTTGATACGAATCCTGCGCGTCCACGAGAACGTTATGGCCGTAATGATGAATACTCTTGGCCGTCGCGCGCAGGCCCAAAGTGATGCCCCCTCACAGCCGGAGGGAGTCGAGGGAGTGCCTTCCAAGGAGAAGGATACATCCCATGAAATGGTGGTGGCCTGTTGTCGTTTCCTCTGCTACTTCTGTCGTACGGGCCGTCAAAACCAGAAGGCGATGTTCGATCACTTTGATTTCCTGCTGGATAATGCAAATATCCTGTTGGCCAGACCCAGTCTGCGTGGTTCGACACCACTTGATGTGGCATATTCGAGTTTAATGGAGAACACAGAATTAGCTCTGGCACTTAGGGAACATTATTTGGAGAAAATTGCCGTATATCTGTCCCGATGTGGTCTGCAAAGCAATTCGGAGCTTGTGGAAAAGGGTTATCCCGATTTGGGTTGGGATCCCGTTGAAGGCGAAAGATATCTGGACTTTTTACGCTATTGCGTTTGGGTTAACGGCGAGAGTGTCGAGGAGAATGCGAACCTTGTCATTCGTCTTCTTATCCGTCGTCCAGAATGTTTGGGACCGGCTCTAAGAGGAGAAGGAGAAGGTCTCTTCCGTGCAATCGTCGAGGCCAATCGTATGTCGGAGCGCATTTCGGATCGCTGTAAAATGCAGGACGAGGCCGAAGGCACAATAGTTGGACTCAATTTTACCCATCCACTACCCGAGAGCGATGAGGATGAAGACTATATCGATACAGGGGCAGCAATACTAAATTTCTATTGTACACTTGTTGACCTTCTGGGCAGATGCGCCCCGGATGTGTCTGTCATTGAGCAAGGCAAAAACGAATCACTGAGAGCTAGAGCTATTTTGAGATCTCTTGTGCCACTGGAAGACCTTCAGGGTGTGCTCAGTTTGAAATTCACCCTATCACAGACAGCTCCCGGTGAGGAGAAACCGAAATCGGATATGCCCTCCGGCCTCTTACCCAATAACAAGCAGAGTATTGTGCTGTTTCTAGAGCGTGTCTATGGCATTGAGACCCAAGATCTATTCTATCGTCTGCTTGAGGATGCATTTCTACCCGATTTACGTACTGCCACCATTTTGGATAAGAGCGATGGCTCTGAAAGTGATATGGCATTAGCTATGAATCGTTATATTGGCAATTCCATACTGCCATTGCTGATCAAGCATTCGAAATTCTATAATGAGGCCGAGAACTATGCCAGTCTCTTGGATGCCACGCTGCACACGGTCTATAGGTTATCCAAGAACCGTATGCTAACCAAGGGGCAACGTGAGGCCGTATCCGATTTCCTAGTCGCATTGACATCACAAATGCAACCTGCCATGCTGCTAAAGCTATTGCGCAAGTTGACTGTTGATGTATCCAAATTATCAGAGTATACGACGGTTGCACTCAGGGTAAGTAATTCACTGATCAACTGATTGATATATATCTTTAATTGTCTGATATTTCTATAGCTGCTCACACTACACTTCGATCGCTGCGCCAAGTACTATGGCTCGACTCAAGGTCAAGGCTCGTATGGAGCATCATCGGATGAGGAGAAGCGTTTGACTATGCTTCTGTTCTCAAACATTTTCGACTCACTAAGCAATATGGATTATGACCCAGAACTGTTTGGTAAAGCTCTGCCCTGCCTTATAGCCATTGGCTGTGCCTTGCCACCCGATTACAGTCTGTCGAAGAACACCGATGAGGATTATTATGGCAGGCAAATGGGGGCACCCGACCAACCGCAATATGTGCCCAATCCCATTGATACCAATAATGTACATCTTGAGAATGATCTCAATTCGTTGGTGCAAAAGTTCAGTGAACATTATCACGATGCCTGGGCCAGTCGCCGGTTGGAAGGGGGCTGGACATATGGCGATGTGCGATCCGATAGCGAACGCAAACATCCGCGTCTCAAGCCCTACAATATGCTCACCGAATATGTACGTACATCTCAGCACTGGGCAGCATCTCATCGTTAATCGCATCATTTCAAACACACATACTACACTTAACTTCACTTTAAACTATATAATAAATAAGTACATTTGTATTTTAATAGGAACGTGAGCGGTATCGTGATCCGGTACGTGAATGCCTGAAGGGTCTGCTGGCCATTGGTTGGACCGTTGAGCACTCCGAAATGGATTTGCCACTCAATCATCGTGGTTCGACGCGTCGCCAGTCAAAGCCCACAATTGTATGTATTCCAACAGGTTTTAAAGCTAACGAATTTTCCAATTTTCCCAAATTTTATCGACTACTCTAACACATTTTCGAAAATTTCTTTTCGCTAACACACAATTGGCCAATACACACAAACTGCGAACACACAAATTGATATCCAAAAAAATTGAAATCGCGATTTATGACTTGCGGGGAATCCCAAAAATATGTACACACTGCTGGGGCTTTAACAAATAGCATGATTTTCAGAGTGAGGGAAATCCCTTCAACTACAATCCACATCCTGTGGACATGAGCAATCTGACCCTGAGCAGAGAAATGCAAAATATGGCCGAACGTTTGGCCGAAAACTCTCACGATATTTGGGCCAAGAAGAAGAACGAAGAGCTGAACGGCTGTGGCGGTGTCATCCATCCCCAGCTGGTGCCCTACGATCTGCTCACCGACAAGGAGAAGAAGAAGGATCGTGAGCGCTCACAGGAGTTCCTCAAGTACATGCAGTATCAGGGATACAAGCTGCACAAGTAAGTTCCTATAAAAGCTTCCTGAGAGCTAGAGCTACTAGATTTAATGACCTGCTTCTGTTCCTAGGCCCTCCAAGGGTGGTGCTGTGGAGGAAGGCGGTGCCACACAGGCGGCCGTTGAGCTGCGCTTCTCCTACTCGCTGCTGGAGAAACTCATACAATATTTGGATCGGGCAACCATCAACATGAAGCTACTGAAGCCCTCGACAACATTCAGTCGACGCACCTCCTTTAAGACCGCATCGCGTGACATTAAATTCTTCTCGAAGGTGGTGCTGCCCCTAATGGAGAAATACTTTTCGACGCATCGCAATTACTTTATTGCCATTGCCACGGCTACCAATAATATTGGAGCTGCCTCGCTCAAGGAGAAGGAAATGGTGGCATCCATATTCTGTAAGCTTGCCGCATTGCTACGCAACCGGCTGAGTGCCTTTGGACCCGATGTACGCATTACCGTGCGCTGTCTCCAGGTGCTCGTCAAGGGCATCGATGCCAAGACATTGACCAAAAATTGTCCAGAATTCATACGCACATCGATGCTGACGTTCTTCAATCAGACATCCGATGATCTGGGCAATACCATATTGAATCTACAGGATGGCAAGTATAGTCATTTGCGTGGTACACATCTGAAGACCTCCACGTCGCTGGGCTATGTCAATCAGGTTGTCTTGCCGGTGCTGACGGCAATGTTTGATCATCTGGCTGCCTGTGATTATGGCAGTGATCTGCTGCTGGACGAGATCCAGGTGGCCTCCTATAAAATCCTGGCTGCCCTCTATCATTTGGGTACGGATGCCACACTGACCCACGATCGGAAGTATCTGAAAACGGAAATCGAACGTCACCGACCGGCATTAGGATCGTGTCTGGGTGCTTATAGTTCCTGCTTCCCAGTGGCCTATCTGGAGCCGCATCTCAATAAGCACAATCAATATTCGCTCTTGAATCGCATTGCGGATCATTCGCTGGAGGCCCAGGACATTATGGTCAAAATGGAGAGTTGTATGCCCAATTTGGAGACGATCCTCAGCGAGGTGGATCAGTTTGTGGAGTCCGACAAGACGTACACGGATGCACCGCATATCATTGACGTCATACTGCCCCTGCTCTGTGCCTATCTGCCCTTCTGGTGGTCCCAGGGACCCGACAATGTCAGTCCGACCAGTGGCAACCATGTCACTATGGTGACGGCTGACCACATGAATTCGCTGCTACGCAACGTTCTCAAGATGATCAAGAAGAACATCGGCAATGATAATGCTGCGTGGATGACACGCATTGCGGCCTACACTCAGCAGATCATAATCAATACCTCGGAGGAGCTGTTGAAGGATCCCTTCCTGCCGCTGGCTGAGCGAGTCAAGAAGCGTACCGAGAACATGCTCCACAAGGAGGAGAGCATGCGCGGCTTTATTAAATCGGCCACCGATGATACTTCGCAGGTGGAAACGCAGCTACAGGAGGATTGGAATCTTCTTGTGCGAGACATTTACTCATTTTATCCATTGCTCATCAAGTACGTGGACTTGCAGCGCAATCATTGGCTTAAGGATAACATTCCAGAAGCCGAAGAGCTTTACAATCATGTCGCTGAAATCTTTAACATTTGGTCAAAGAGTCAATACTTCCTCAAGGAGGAACAGAACTTCATCTCGGCGAATGAGATCGATAACATGGCCCTCATTATGCCGACGGCCACACGACGCTCTGCCATTTCGGAGGGCGTGCCCGCTGTGGGTGGTAAGGTAAAGAAGAAGAAGAAGAACAGGGATAAGAAACGTGACAAGGACAAGGAGGTGCAGGCAAGTCTTATGGTCGCCTGTCTGAAGCGTCTACTGCCCGTTGGCCTAAACCTGTTTGCTGGTCGGGAACAAGAGCTTGTGCAGCACTGTAAGGATCGTTATCTAAAGAAAATGAACGAATATGATGTCATTGAATTCGCTCGCAATCAATTGACACTGCCCGATAAACTGGATCCCTCCGATGAGATGTCCTGGCAGCATTATCTCTACTCAAAGCTAGGCAAAACAGAGGATTCAGTCGATGAACAAGCTCTGGAAAAGGTCAACACCAATGCGAACGAGAAGGGCAAGGATAAGACACAGGAGACAGTGGATCGTATTGTGGCAATGGCCAAGGTTCTGTTTGGTCTGCATATGGTGAGTATGGGAATGTTGGATTTGATTATCCCAACTAAACTATGGTATTGCTCATACATAAATACATCGTAATCTCTTTTAATATTTTACTTTATTTTCTTTACCATTTCATACTATTTATACATATATAATTCTGATTACATTTGCACATTTATCAATGTATTTTCTTCGAACCCTTCGAACTTTGAAAAAACGTCAAACAAAATAATTTTCAACCCGATTTAAAACTCGAACTGAAACTCAAAAACGTCAACCCAACAATTACAGATCGACCATCCACAACAGCAGAGCAAAAATGTCTACAGGAGCGTTGTATCGATACAGAGGAAGCGTGCTGTTATCGCATGTTTCCGTCAGACATCGCTACATTCTCTACCCAGGTTAATAATGCCTAAATACTATATGAATGTATTATCATCGAATCTATTGGAATTTGTAGAAAGAAAACAAAAAAAACCCTAACGCGATATACACACAACGCTATAGCTCTAATACTCTAGAAACTCTATGTTTGTGTTATATGATTCCCAAAAACCTTAACAAACTGGCACTGTTTTTTTTTTTTTGTACTTACCCATTCATCATTTAACTGATTTGTTTACTAACTTTTTTACTAAACGCAATACCACTCTGCTGTGACCTTAACCCAATGCGCTGTAATATATATAACAAAAATATGTATATGTTTTTTATGCTCTCGCTATGCTACATTATACGATACCATATAGGCAACCGGCGCCAAGAACAAAACAAAACGTTGGAGTTCCAAAATTTCGGTCGCTCGACGCCAGGCAGTCATATCAAGCTTACGCGCCAAGCATCTATATCGTTTGAGCAGGTGGTAGTCATGTTCCATTACTAATACATTACCCAATACATAACACATTATTTAAAAAAAAAACAAAGAAAACATAATAGAAAGATATTTATTTGTAGAATTGAATACTTGCTAATTTCTTAATTTCTGAAAGTATTATATATACTTACCTTTCGGCGAACCGAAATTACCTTTGTTTTTGTACAACCTAATTTCCAAAACTAAACGCATGCCAAGTAAATTTTAAGAATTCATGATGTTCCCGATTCTAATCGATAATATCGATATATTTCTCGATAGACATCGTGCTTGTAATATCTTTGCTCGCACCTACTATGAGCAATGGCTGCAGGAGGAGAATAGCGGTCAGGAGGTAATGATCGAGGATCTCACACAGACATTCGAGGAGTCCGAAAAGTCCAAAAAGGATGAGGAGGAAACGGATGGTAAACCAGATCCATTGACCCAATTAGTAACAACTTTCTGTCGCGGTGCCATGACCGAACGTAGCGGTGCACTGCAGGAGGATCTACTGTACATGTCGTACGCTCAAATTGCGGCCAAATCCTGTGGCGAAGAGGAGGAAGAAGGCGGCGAAGATGGCGAGGGCGGTGAAGGTGGCGAGGAGGGTGAAGGCACTAGTATTCATGTAAGCTTAACAAACAGATTGATCAATCAGTCATACAGACAATCCAGCAGCAAATTATTAATCAATCCTAACCCCAATATGCTTTCAAATCAATCAATTGATTGAACTTAAGTGTCGAATGTCGCGACTAATGGTAACTATAACCTCAAATCATGGAGAATATGTAGCTCTGATAACTTACACAACTAATTCAAGTATATTTGAAGGGGGTCTTGAGGTGTAAAATTTTGGAAGTTTTGCTATTTGAGAAACTTAAGAACCTAGTCGAATCGGTTAAACGGTTGAACTAAAAGCGCGTTTTTCAAAAAATTTAATTTATTTGTTGGTGATATCAAGCTTAAAACTCATTTCCGACCCCATAAAGTATATATATTTATAATCAGCACAAATTGCCTAATCGATTAGAATCATTTTTGGAAGAATGCTTTTTTTTAATTTTTGTAAAAAAATGTCAAGGGGTGTGTATGGAAAATTTTGAAAAAAATCAAAAAATTTTTAAAAATGCAGCTTAAGATGCTGAATGAATTATATGGCAAAATACAGTAAGAATTGCTATTCTGATTGAAAATCGGACCATTTTTGGAAAAGTTATCGTAGTTTAAAGTTCTAGAAAAGGTGATAGAATCAGTAACCCAACTACACAAAGTTTTTTAGGTTCTGTCAAAATACGAGCTCAGTCTGGGAACAGGGTGTACTTCAGTTGAAACGATTTAGTTCCGAAACAATTTGCAGACTTTTCAAAATGTGTATGAAAATGAAAATTCTAAACGTACAAAATTCGTATAATTTGGCCAGGAACAAGAAATGGAGAAACAAAAGCTGCTCTTCCATCAAGCGCGTCTATCGAATCGTGGCGTTGCCGAAATGGTGCTGTTGCACATTTCCGCCTCCAAAGGTATACCTTCGGAGATGGTCATGACGACACTCAATTTGGGCATCGCCATATTGCGCGGTGGTAACATTGACATTCAGATGGGCATGCTGAATCATCTGAAGGAGAAGAAGGATGTCGGATTCTTTACATCGATTGCGGGCCTGATGAACTCGTGCAGTGTCCTTGATCTGGATGCCTTTGAGCGTAACACAAAGGCCGAGGGTAAGAGCGGACCAGCTAGTTTTAGTACAAAGTGCTTTAGATGTGATACTATATATATCCTGCTTACAATTTGCTGACCTTTTAACTATCTATACATATGATGTTTTGATATTTTGTTTATGATTATGATAATGGTTTGTTATATTGTGTGACACCATCTACATAACATACATACATATTGCGTATTATGATTTGTTTTCTTAAGTTAAGATATTGATTTCGGTTTTTCCTTTCCCAAAAAAAAAAAAAAAAAACAACTACTTCCCCCCAATCAACCCTCGCATGCCAAACAATCAAACAATCAATCACCATCAATCCCGTATATGTATACTTGAATCCCCGCTATCGTTGTTCAAACCCAACCACCACAAAAACTTTTGCAACAACAACAACAAAGAGTATATTCCAAGTGCGGGTGCAGGTCTTGGTGTCGGCTCCGAGGGCGCAGCGGGTGAAAAGAATATGCATGATGCGGAGTTTACGTGTGCTCTCTTCCGGTTCATCCAGCTCACCTGTGAGGGACACAATTTGGGTAAGCACAAAAGCAAACTATATATCAATCAAACTATACTATATCCCAACCGATTTTATTTCAGAATGGCAAAACTATTTACGTACCCAGGCGGGAAATACGACCACTGTGAATGTGGTTATCTGCACTGTGGATTATCTATTGCGACTGCAGGAATCGATAATGGACTTTTATTGGCACTACTCCAGCAAGGAGATTATTGATCCCGCTGGCAAGGCGAACTTCTTCAAGGCCATCGAAGTGGCAAGTCAAGTGTTCAATACACTCACTGAGGTCATCCAGGGTCCCTGTACTCTGAATCAGCAAGCCCTGGCCCATTCCAGATTATGGGATGCCGTCGGTGGTTTTCTGTTTCTCTTCTCTCACATGCAGGACAAGCTATCGAAGCATTCGAGTCAGGTGGATCTGTTGAAGGAGTTGCTGAATCTGCAAAAGGATATGATC
Organism: Drosophila tripunctata; assembly: GCA_035047385.1. NCBI lineage: Eukaryota > Metazoa > Arthropoda > Insecta > Diptera > Drosophilidae > Drosophila > Drosophila tripunctata. The sequence continues at coordinate 2,079,612 of JAWNPS010000288.1, forward strand.
ACCATGATGTTGTCCATGCTGGAAGGCAATGTGGTTAATGGTAAGTGCTACAGGATTCTACAGGATTAAAGGGTTATATTGTATAGTTGGATTCTCCTTCCCCTTTCAGGCACCATTGGCAAGCAGATGGTGGACACCCTTGTGGAATCTGCCGGCAATGTTGAACTGATTCTCAAGTATTTCGACATGTTCCTTAAATTGGCCGATCTAATTGAATCGCCCAGTTTCCATGAGATTGATATGAAGAACGAGGGTTGGGTTATACCCAAAGAGTTTCGTGAAAAGATGGAGCAATCCAAGAACTACACACCGTAAGTTCCAAATGGTGCTACTAATCCTACAAACCATATTTATAATTTTGATTTTCATTTTAGGGAAGAAATGGATTTCCTTTTGGCTTGTTGTGAACGCAATCACGAGGGAAAAATCGATTACCGAGCCTTCGTTGAACGCTTCCACGAGCCATCAAAGGAGATTGGTTTCAACCTGGCTGTGCTGCTCACCAATCTCAGCGAGCATATGCCCAATGAGCCGCGTCTGGCCCGTTTCCTGGAGACGGCCGGCTCCGTTCTGAATTACTTTGAGCCCTTCCTCGGGCGCATCGAAATTTTGGGCAGCTCGAAGCGCATTGAACGTGTCTACTTTGAGATCAAGGACTCGAATATCGAGCAATGGGAGAAGCCGCAGATTCGTGAATCCAAGCGTGCCTTCTTCTATTCCATTGTCACCGAAGGTGGCGACAAGGAGAAGCTCGAGGCGTTTGTTAACTTCTGTGAGGATGCCATCTTTGAGATGACCCATGCCTCTGGCCTGATGGCCACCGATGATGGTGGCGGTAATGTTAAACGCGACACGGCCTACAGTTCCTACATGAGCGAAGAGGAGGAGGAGCGTGCCGCTCGTGATCCCATCCGGCGTACCATAACGGCGGTTAAGGAGGGTTTGAAATTCGGTGTCCATATGCTCAGTCCATCGAATATCAAGCACCAAATTGGAGTTATGCAAACGAAATCGATCCCGGAACTCATTGTCGGATTCTTCAAGATCATCTTCTATATGTTCTACTACACTGGATACGCCCATTTCTGTGTGGTTCGCTATATCTTTGGTATACTCTTGAACCTGATGCGTGGTCCAGCACCGGAGCAGGAGGACTTGGAACCCGTTGTCGAGGAGGAAACGTTTGGAAGCAGGGCTCTACCGCCGTTACCCTTGGAGGAGCCCCCTGGACCTGTGCAGGCATTTGGCCTGGACATCAACAAGGAGGAGAACGGCATGTATAAGGTTGTGGTACACGAATCCCCAGCTAACTCATCGGTTGAGGAGGGCGGTGAATCTAGTCCAGAAGATGGTGCAGCCGCTGCCGGGGAACTGCTTGAGGGCGAACCCCATCAGGAGCCCATCTCGATAGTGGATCTACTCGGTGGCGAGGCTGCCAAGAAGGCGGCTCAGGAGCGTCAAGAGGCCCAGAAGGCCCAGGAAGCTGCAATGGCCTCCATCGAGGCGGAGGCCAAGAAGTCATCGGCGGCACCGCAGGAGACACCGGCCGTCCACCAGATCGACTTCTCCCAGTACACACACCGTGCGGTCAGCTTCCTGGCCAGAAACTTTTACAATCTGAAATATGTTGCCCTGGTTCTGGCCTTCAGCATTAACTTCATGTTGCTCTTCTACAAGGTCACATCGTTTGCCGAGGAATCGGAGGGTTCGGGTGAGGAGGAACTCATTTTGGGCTCGGGATCGGGTGGTGGTGCCGATATGGCTGGCTCTGGTCTCGGTGGCTCTGGCGATGGTGGGTCTGGCGATGGAGATTTCGAGGACGATGATATACCCGAACTTGTGCATGTCGACGAGGATTTCTTCTACATGGAGCACGTGCTGCGCATTGCAGCCCTGCTCCACTCCCTGGTATCGCTGGCCATGCTGATCGCTTACTATCATCTCAAGGTGCCATTGGCCATCTTCAAGCGGGAAAAGGAAATCGCACGTCGTTTGGAGTTCGATGGTTTGTTCATTGCCGAACAACCGGAGGATGATGACTTCAAATCGCATTGGGACAAATTGGTCATATCGGCAAAGAGTTTTCCGGTCAACTATTGGGATAAGTTTGTGAAGAAGAAGGTGCGCCAGAAGTACAGTGAAACCTATGATTTCGATTCCATTTCCAATCTGCTGGGCATGGAGAAGAGCGCGTTTACGGCCCAGGAGAGCGAGGAGACGGGCATCTTCAAGTACATCATGAACATCGATTGGCGCTATCAGGTTTGGAAGGCGGGTGTCACCTTCACGGACAATGCCTTCCTCTACTCGCTGTGGTACTTTAGCTTCTCCGTTATGGGCAACTTCAATAACTTCTTCTTTGCGGCCCATTTGCTGGATGTGGCCGTGGGATTCAAGACTTTGCGCACCATCCTGCAGTCTGTGACCCACAATGGCAAACAATTGGTGCTGACGGTGATGCTGCTCACCATTATTGTGTACATCTATACGGTGATTGCTTTCAACTTCTTCCGCAAGTTCTACATTCAGGAGGAGGACGAGGAGGTGGACAAGAAGTGTCACGACATGTTGACCTGTTTCGTATTCCACTTGTACAAGGGTGTGCGGGCGGGCGGTGGTATCGGTGATGAGATCGGTGATCCCGATGGCGATGATTACGAGGTCTATCGCATCATCTTCGACATTACGTTCTTCTTCTTTGTCATTGTCATACTGCTGGCCATCATCCAGGGTTTGATCATCGATGCGTTCGGTGAGCTGCGTGATCAATTGGAGTCCGTCAAGGATAACATGGAGTCCAATTGCTTCATATGCGGCATGGGCAAAGATTTCTTTGACATAGTACCGCATGGGTTCGATACCCATGTCCAGAAGGAGCACAATTTGGCCAACTACATGTTCTTCCTCATGCATTTGATTAATAAACCGGACACGGAGTACACCGGCCAGGAGACATATGTTTGGAATATGTATCAGCAGCGTAGCTGGGACTTCTTCCCGGTGGGCGACTGCTTCCGCAAGCAGTACGAGGATGAGCTCTCCGGCGGTGGAGGAGGAGGATAGTTCTATTATTTATTTATTTTGTTTGCTTCTTTTATTCTACGTTTTAGCCAGACAACTACTTTGGACACAAACACACACTTTATATGGTGTATATATACTCCATATGATACATACATGTTGGAATACTTTTCCTAGTCTAAAAAAACAAAAAAAAACAATTACACTTAAGTACATAAACTATTTTACACATTACTATAATACGATGATGACGATTCTAGCATGTACTATAAAAACATAAAACATAAAACAAAACATAAAACACACACAATGTTCTTAACTTAAACTCAAAATAAATCGATTCATTTTTACCGAAGGCAAACGCAAACAGTCTTCTTTATTCATAGATTGTTTATATATATATATAAATATTAACATTAAAAATACAATATATTTATATATATAAATCGAGACACACGAACAACACTTAGTTAAACTCGAGTCGAGTAAGCCGACTGCAAAAGACCATGCACTTATTCAATAGCAAGTTTTAGAAAGAAATGTTTTAAAGAAAACAAATGGTTGGAACACTTTTTCATATGTCCATTTTTATGAGATAGAGTTAACCTATTTGAACTAAATTTGGTCAGCACAAAGAAAACAATACACTACACATAATATGTAAGTTTCATAAAGATATCTTAAGAACTTTTTCAGTTTTTTCGGTATGGAAAAAAAAGAACTTAGCTGAGCCACTGAATTTGGCTCTAGCTCTTGAAAAACAGACGGACATTGCTAAATCGACTTGTTTGTTAATGATGCAGAATATTTACAGAGTTTCTGGGATCTGAGATGCCTTCAACTGACTGTAACTCACATTTTTCTTAAAGCACATGGTCTAAAAATTGTATTTTTCGCTTTTTGTTTTTAATAAATCACAGCTACTAAGTAAATTTCATTTAGCTTATAAATAATGTAAAATTTTCTAACATTGGACATTCATGGGATTGCAAAGCTATATATCAAATTGTGTGCGACATATATATAAACATGTATATATATATATTCAAGACTTAGACTTAATTTGACTAGCGAAAATTGTACAATTGAAAATTATAGAGCACAAATACAACGAAAATAGCCGCAATATATCAGCAATCAAGACGTTTCTTCAACCGAAAGAGTTCGGCATTATCAATGCTATTGATATTGTCCATATAGAGATTACGCAGCGTACGCACTCCCGACACCCGATCCTCAATATCCGTGTACATGCGACGACAGCGATAAATGGACAATGTCTGCAGACACTGACAATTCACAATGATGGCATCGATGCTGTGATCGGTGAGTTGGCTACAACCGCTAATGTCCAAGGAACGTAAACGTTGCAGCTTTTCGGTTATAATCTTAATACCCTGATCGTTAATGTTATAGCAATCGGATAGATCAAGTATTTCAATGGATGGACAGTTATTGACCAGCGCTTCCATGCCCAATAGCGAGATCTGTTGGCAGTTGGACAACAGCAGTTTGTTCAGCTCCATGTGCTTTAGGCCATATTTCAGTGAGACATCACTGATTTTGTTGCAACCACGGAGATTTAGAGAGCGCAGACCGCGCAGCGCCTGTACGTTATGTCCCTCGAAATCATCCGCCGTCAGATTCATTTCGTAGGCCGCAATCATGGCCTGCTTACGCTTGGCATCTCGCACAATGTCCTCCTCCGCCTTGCTGCGCAACGAGATCTTAATGGACTGCAATGAGCTGGTGAAACTATCTGGCGGTGGGTAAATGTCGCCTGTAGAAGACGTACGAGTCAGCTCCAACTTGGACACATTAATGCCCGTAAGTGCTGCATCCGTTAGCTATAAAATAAATTGAATTAAATAAAATGTGTGCCATTTTAAATGGTATATACCTACACGACAGCAGCTCTCAAGCGAGAGCTCGCGCAACCAGCAGAGCTGACTGATGATGCACTGCAGCACCTCGTCGGTGACACCATTGACGCAGTGATTCAAGTGCAGTGCACGCAAGGCACACAGATTCCGAGCTATAGCCTTGATGGCCTCCTCACAGATGGTCAGATACGAGACATTCAGTTCCAGCAGCACACCATTCTCCTCATGGGCCACACCCTCCATAATGCCCGGACTGCTGATGCCATCACAATTCGAAATGTCCAAATACTGCAGATGCCTTAAGTGCCTCAAGAGCGCCGCGCCCGCATTTGTGATGCCAGCACAAGCATTGATCTTCAAATTCCTCAGCTGAGGATTGGCTGACACAATGGTTTCCATGCACAGATCGTTCAGACACACCGTGCCCGATAAATCCAAGACACTCAGCTGCGCTTGTGTGCTGAGGAAACTCCTGATGGTTGCCACATTCAGCTGCCTGCAACCGGCTAGATATAAACGTTGCAGTTGCAAGCCCGGTTGCCCCGCCTCATCCGGTTTGCTGAGCTCACACAGCGTCATCAGTGAGTCGCCAATGATGGTGTGACTAAAGTCCAAGACCCGCAGCTTCTTACGCTGCTCCACTATAACCGATTGAATGTATTTGAATGTCAGCACCGATTCACTGGGTGCACTCGGTTCTTGGGGATAGAAACGTCGATGGATTGCATTGTGAAACGAGATTTGGCAGCCAGACATATTCAGCAGCTCCAGCTTGGGCATCAAAGCGGTGAGCCGCACCAGTATCGCATCTGTGAGATACCGATTCTGTGATATGGTCAGCTCCCTAATGCCCCCCAAATGTGCGGAGATCTCACTCAAATCACATGAATTGGCATCCAGAAAGGTGGCGGACATGAAGAGTGGCAGGCAGCGGGTAACCGAAAGGGATTCCAGATGCGGCAGCAAACGTAGCATGCCATAGAACTGCTTATCATTCAGATCCACATTATCCAAGTCCAAGGAGTGCGCCGACTGGCCCACAAAGGTCATCAGTTTGTGCACCTGCCCCAAGGTCACATCCTCGAACAGAAAGTGACGAAATTGCCGTTTGCATTTGAGCAGATCAACGGCAGGACTATGCTGATCCGAGAGCACACACTTTGTGAAACGTACACGGGTCCGTGCTATAAACTCCGTGTAGGACAGTGCATTCCGCCAGCGATGACAGGTGGCTCCAGCTGCCAGTAGATCAGTGTAGCCCAAGTATTTGTATATGTGCAGTACAATCTGTGTGTGTGTGTGGGTGCGAGTGAATCGAATATTAATTTATTGTATAGTCAGCTGACTTGTTGTTGTTGTTGTGGGTCACGAGCGCAAACCTGATACTATCATTAAAGGGCTGCTCACCTCTAATGGCAGTTCACCGTAGCTGTGCAGACTGAAATCCAGGGACGACGACATGGCTGTGCTAATTAAACTAATGATTAATGTCCTTATTTAGTAACCAAAACAATCTTTCAACCAAAACTGTGTACTAATCAGTGCGGCCGTATTTGGAAGGTCGTAAATTACCGTTTCGTCAGGTGCTGGTATTACCCCAATCAAGTTAAACGTTTTTTTATTGCTATGCAATCGTACTAGTTTAATAAACCGTTTAATTAACCGTTTCGGATTTTCATCAAAGTCAACCGTAAGTCGAGCTAACTGCAGCTTAGTATGTTTTAGGCCATCAGCTGTTTTTTTAGTATTTTATGGCATATTTGTGTACGCAGCGTTGGTCACACTTTCATTGTCTATGACATCAGTTTTTAGCTTTGCTGTCCAATTTTGTTTTTGCAAATTGCAATTTTCGCAAGCTTATAAGCGAAACTAACTCAAAACGTATACAAAACACAGCATACGCAGTGCCCAACAAAATGGCAGATCCGAAATTTCAAAACCTACCCGGCATTGTAAGTAGCAAACTAACTTGAGTTGCAGTGGAAAGTTGTGACATGCAAGCATACACATTCACATATATATATTTACATATGTACATATAAATTGCAGGCTTATGACCAGCCGGATGTGTATGAAACTCCCGATGATCCAGAGGTGGACACGTCCGACTATTACGAAGAGGAGCCGGAAAACGAGGCCATTGAACGCATGCATATTTCGCCAAGCGTCGCCCACAAACGCTTCAATAACGCTACACTTGAGGGAAGCGTGGATTTCACGGACAGAATTGGACGCCGTTTGTGTCGTGGATACGATGTACGTGGAGGGGAATATGAGCTGGTTGGCCTAGGCGAAAAGGAGACGCCGGTGCAAAAGTGTCAGCGCTTGCAAATTGAGATGAACGAACTGCTTAATGAAGTGGCCGCATTGCAAGTGGATCGTAAAATTGCGGATGAAGAGAAGCAATCGTATGATGCGGTTGCCACCGTAATTAGCACTGCCAAGCGTGTGTTGGACACACTTAAGCTGGAACAGGTGCTTGGCAAGGAGCAGATGCCCAATGATAAACAAGTGAAGGCACTGGTAGCCCAAGTGGAAGAATTTAAGCAATCGGGTGTTCTGACGGCTTTGCCAACACCGGGTACAGATTTGGCAGCCACAGCACGTGTTGCTAGTCTGGAGCAGCGCTTGTATCAGCTGGAGAAGGCAGTCGGTGCACAGCCGGAGAAGCTAAGCCGCCTGACCGCCGTGACCAACACGAACAACGTACTCGAAGCTGTCAGACATCTGAGCACTAAAGCAGCTCTGCTGCAACCGGATAAACTGGATGCAATTGAGCAAAGACTGTCATCGCTGGCCGGTAAAATGGACGCAGTCCAGGAGAAGTCCAGCGGCAGTGCCCAGGATGCAAAGCGTGATCAAAAGATCTCAGAACTCTACGATATTGCAAAACGCACTGAACCTGTTGTGGAAATTCTTCCCCATGTCATTGAACGCATGCAGGCACTGGAATCCTTGCATAAATATGGTAAATACTTTTTTATTTTACAATTGTTTGTTAATTAATTGCTTTTGTTTTCTTGCAGCAAACAATTTTGCAAAGATTATTGCAGAAATTGAACAGAAACAGGGCACTATTACCACGAGTTTGGTTAACAACAAGGAACTGCTTCATTCCGTACAGGAGACATTTGCTCAGAATCTGGAAACCATCAACAGTAAAGTGGCTAAAGTAGAACAGCGAGTTGCGGCCATTACAAGCGCTAAATAAACTAACTCTCATGTATATGCAAACCTAGAATTATAACAATAATATGTGAAAATATTTATTTTACTTAATAAAGCAAATGCAGTGAATTTCAAATAAACAGCTGTTTAGCGCTAATAACACTAATACTCGATTTTTTTTAAACATCGATAGCATACGTTTCTAGCCGATGTATCGATACTTTGAGTACACAGATAACTATTGCTGTTTTCGATAGCACCATCGATTGTGCCACAGCTTCTAGTTCTTAAAAAAGATTATTAAAAGAAATATTTATATTTAAAATCATTGAATATAAATAATTGTTGGAGCAATTAACGAAATTTAATTGCGTGTAAGTGCTGTTTTATAGTAATTACAAAATGAAAGACAATATTGCGTGTAGAATTGGTATGAAACACGACACATCAAACCAATAGCGGCCGAAAAAAAGTGATGACGGGGCGCGCTCCAATTGGACGTGTGACACCAATTCATTTAAAATCCAGTACACAAATGAAAAACACGAAATATCTATTTGCAGATTGCAGTGATTTGTCGCAAAGATGAAAATCAAAGAGCTACAGAAGACTGTAAACATTGCTTGGTCGCCAGCTCAGCAGCAACAAATTTTGTTGGCCGCCGGCACAGCAGCACAGCAATTTGATTCGAATGCCAATGCAACATTGGAAATCTATTCGCCAAGCATCGGAGATGCCAGCTACGACTTGGAGCTTAAGGCCAGTGTGCCCAGCGAACATAAGTGAGTTATAGTTATAGTTATAGTTACAAACACATAATTTACTAATAATACTATTTAACAGATTTCAAAAAGTTATCTGGAGTCCCCATGGTGTGAATGGAACTCATCCGAATGGTTTGATTGTGGGCGGTTGTGAGGCGGGGCACATTAATGTGTATTCCGCAGCCAAGTTGTTGGCTAATGAGGAACCGCTGCTGGCTAGGCAGGATAAGCACACGGGCGCAGTGACCGGCTTGGACTTTAACCCGTTCCTAAACAATTTACTCGCTTCATGTGCTTCAGAATCCGAGATTTACATTTGGGACTTGAACAATCCCGTCAGCCCACTGAATCCGGGTGCTAAAACTCAGCCTCTGGAGGATGTAAAGAATGTGGCTTGGAATCGGCAGGTGCAGCACATCTTGGCATCTGTGTTCAGCACACGTTGTGTCATCTGGGACTTGCGCAAGAGTCAGCAGATTATCAAACTCTCAGACACTCAGTCTCGTGTACGTTGGCATGCCATCGAATGGCATCCCGAGGTAGCCACTCAGGTCTGGTTGGCCTCCGAAGATGATCAGGCGCCTGTTGTCCAGCTGTGGGATTTGCGTTATGCCACCGCACCGGCAAAAACCTATCAGATTCACGATCGTGGAGTTCTGGGCATGTCGTGGTGCTTGCAAGATACGGATCTTATGGTTTCATGTGGCAAGGACAATCGCATCTATTGCTGGAACCCGAATACCAAAATACCCGAAGGTGAAATCCTTTCTGAAGTGGCCACCACCGCTTCCTGGTATTCCGATGTGCAATTCTGTCCACGCAATCCAGCGCTAATTGCCAGCGCCAGTTTGGAGGGCACTGTTTCCATATACTCACTGAACGGTGGCACCCATCACCTGGTGCAGACATCTGAAAAGATTGCCGACTCATTTCCAGGCATGGATCAATTTGCTCAAGCTCCACTACCGCAGCAGGCCACTCAAGTAGTCTATCACGATCTGGCTCATGCTCCCAAATGGATGAAACGTCCCTGTGGCGTGGCCTTTGGTGTAAGTACTCCAATAGCACTACAATAGAAAGTCATTTAATTGTTTTTTTCTATTTACAGTTTGGCGGTAAACTGGTTAGTTTTAATGGCACATCGAAAACAGTGAAGGTGGAACAGCTGACCACCGAACCGGGTGTGGTGGAGCGTGCTACTGCCTTGGAAGTGTCCTTGGCTGAAGCCAACTATGCAGAGTATTGCCGTCAAAGGGCTGATAAATCAACGGATCAGCATGGTCGCTACATTTGGTATTTCATCAAGGCCAACTTTGAACTCAATCCCAAAGAAGAAATGCTCAATCTCTTAGGTATGTAGATAATTAGAGCACTTCTAGAGCATATTGTATATATATAAACTCTTTTTTTATAGGCTACAACAAAGATGATATTGATGTTAAATTTACCAAGTTCATCAAAGAGCCGGAAAGCAACTCACAATCGGACGTAGATACACTTACGACCCGTATATCAACTCTTACACATGTGAGTTCAGTTTCCGTTTCAATGCTGTTCAGTTCTTATCTCCCTCTCTCTCTCTCTTTGAGAAGAGAGTTCACCTTATCTATATAGAGCATTGCATTAGTGCGTTCATCATTTATTTGATTGTATATTTCTCTGATAACAATTTCTTATGCTTGCCAAACATTTCGGGGGTTGCTTTGTTGTTGTTTTGCTCGAGTAGAGCGACTCCTCGGAGGTTGAATGCGATCAAAGCACTAATTCTAGCACCGATAATTCGGTAAGAAATTCAGAAAAAAAAAACTCTCATACACACACACATTTGACTAGCAGGGATTAACAAATATCATTAATTTAATGCGTACAAATTGAAAACAATGTATTTTCTATTGAATTCAGCAAACTGCCGATAACAAGAATGCATACGATGGCTCCAACAACGATTCCCAGAACCTAAACGATTTTCCAGCTGCGCCACGAATGCAGTTTAAGATACCAAGTGGAGATCGTAAGTTGAACATATGGAATTGTTATCAACAGATGGATTGAATTTCTTTTATTTTACAGATACTGACAGCTTGATTACGGAAGCCATACTTACGGGGAATACGGAGGCAGCCGTGGAGCTGTGTCTGGAGGCTCAGCGCATACCAGAGGCCTTGATTATAGCTTCGACAGCGGGCTTGGAAACACTAACACGTACACAGTCGCGTTATCTGCTGCAACAAAAGACCGAGCTGTCCAATGTCATCTCTGCATTGGTATCAAGAGATTGGCTTGATTTTGTTAACCGCTGCACGGTGGACTCGTGGAAGGAGGCACTAGTCGCTGCCCTCAAGCACAGCGAACGCAAATTGGTTGACATCTGTGAGAGACTGGGAGATCGCTTGTTGAATGAGTGCAATGCCAGCATTGAGTTTACCCGCAATGCCATGTTGTGCTACATCTGTGCTGGCAGCATTGATAAGCTGGTCACTGCCTGGTATCAACTGAAGCAACTGGAGCAACAGAATCAGAACTATAAACTCAACACACACGAACTGCAGGAACTTGCCGAGGTGGTAATGCTGTTGACCAAGTCCTTGGAACAGCAAGGTATTGCTGTCGACTTTGCTGGTCGCTTTGCGGGCTTCATATCCGAATACAGTGGACTACTGGCCTCTCAGGGAGCACTCTCAGCGGCTCTGCAGTACATTACCACGTTGAGCAAGGCCAATGCGGAAAGTGAGGATTTGAGTGCGCTGCGTGATCGTATCAGCAACGCCGTTAACATCGATCACTTGCAGCCAACTGCTGCAGCTACAAATCCTATGAATTATGGGCGTCAGCGTGAACCACGCGGCTCTTTCTCAAAGCCCGGAAATCCCATGATGTTTCAACCGCAGAATGCATATATTGCACCGACCAATGGCAGCTGGCAACAACCAACGCCAGTACAAGCTCCAACAGTGCCTGCACCATTCCAGGCTGCTCAACCGCCAACACAGATATACAATCCTCCGCAGCTGAAAGCCGAACCACTAACCCATCCTCCACGACCCTCGAGCAATGCCAGCTCTGTAGGTGGAGCTCCTCCGTCAGCTGGTGCAGCCACCGCCACCGGTGGACTCCATTCACGTTCGAAATACGTCTTGGATCCATCTGTGGCAGCACCGACATATGGCATGCCTTACAATCCAGTACCAGCCCCAGCAGCAGCAGCAGCAGTTCCCTTCAGTGGCTCACTAGCACCAGTAGTGCCACAGGCTCCCACTGTGCCAGCTTACAGCAACAATGCATTCAACACCAATCCGATATCGAACGCTCAACCGTTCCAGCCGAGTCCATTTATGGGAGCACAGCAAAACAACTATTTACCGGGTATTGCACCCATCGATGCTATGCCAGTTTCAGCACCACCGCCAGCCATGGTGCAGCGTAATCCAACACCACCACCTGGCTGGAACGATCCACCAGCTCTAAAGTCCAATCGTGTGGTAAGCATTTTAAGCACTTGCAACGCTCTACTGGTTTTAAATTTGAGGCTTCTTCTTTAGCCGAAACCAAGACCTACGGCGGAAACAAGTGCAGCACCAATATTACATCCATTATATGGCGTAGATCCGAACCAAAATCAAAATAGCTATATGGATCCCAACCAATATCAGGTAAATATTGCATTTTTAGAGCTAATTAAAAGAGTTTTCTACTAAAATTTTAACAATTTCCCTAATCTTCTTTTAGCAAAATGCTCCACCGGCAGTTAACACTGGTTTCTACAATCCAACGGCCAACAATAATGCGCAGGCGTATGCACCGCCACCACAACAACCGCAACAGATGAATTTCCAAACATCTGCATTGCCCAATCAACAGCAGCAATATTGGCCAGGTCAACAGCAGCAGCAGCAGCAGCAGCAATCCTTTGGCTACACCGAACAGCCGGCTCCCATACAGGAGCAGCGACAGCCGGAGCCACCAAAGGAGAAGCCGCCACTGCCAGAGGAGTACATCTACTTGCAGACAGTGCTCGAGGAGCTTAAAAATCAATGCCTAAGCGCAACTAATGATCCGGTTAGTTATTAACTTTTATAGTTAAACTCTGATTTAAAAATGTTTCTTTGATTTTATTTATAGCGCACTAAGCGAAAATTCGTGGATGTTGTGAAACGCTTGGAGAATCTATACGATTGCTTGCGCGATGGCAGGGTAAGTTAATAGCCACTAAGGAGCCTACTACAGTTTACTAATCCCACTTCCCTTTCGATTTCAGCTTACGGCTACAACGGTGCAGCATCTTAATCAGATTGTGCAGTACATACAAATAGCCGACTATGCTAATGCCTTGGAGGTGCACACACGCATTGCCTTTGGCACAGACTTTGCCCAATGCGCTGGCTTCATGCAGGGCTTGAAGGTGCTGCTGCAATCCGCCTCCGAGCTGCAAGTGGTTTTACGTTAGAATACGGAAACGTGGCTGTCTAAATCGAAAAATGCGTTTCTGTTCTGTTTAATAATTATCGTGTGTGTGTATGTAAAACTCTTCCATTTGTGCTGTGCTAATGTGCAGCTTAATATATATAAAGAAGGTATAATCCGTTGAACGTATTGTAAACTTAAATTAACTTTGGCTTATTACGTATATTATCCAAATCGAGCATGGGCCCTGGAGAGCCTTGTGGTGATGACGCTGCGGGTGAATCCTTGCGCAACTTCATAATATCCGCATTATGATCATACGGCAATCGTTGTTCGGGCAACAAGCGATACTTTTTCAAATACACATAGGAAGCATTCGATATATTGCTGGGACTCTGATGGAAGTTATCAATCTGACGCAGTGGCGTTGTATTCGTAACCGGATTAACGGCTGCCACTTCGTTGCCAGCTGTGGGCGATAAACGCATCTCGTCCATCAGTTCGTTAATCTGCTTTTGTGGCAAGTATTTGCGTGCCAGTTCGTTCATGACCAAGCTCTTTTCCGTGCTGGGTTTTGAGAGCACGGCACCCACTGCTGGACTTTTGGTGGCAGGAGATTGTTTGCCCTGCGGTGTATTCGAACGATAGCCAGTTGATTGGGCCATGGGTGGTGTAGCTCGAGGGGATTGGAATTGTGGAGGAAGTGGCCTGGCAGGCACTTCATATGGCGTGTCACGTTCATCCTCCTCAACTATATAATCGTGGACTATGGGCGTAATACGCTTCACCGTTGCATTGCCTGTAAGATTCAGCGAGAACTAAGGAGTGGATTCTTTGGCATCACTTACACTTACTTACATTTCGTGGGTAGTATTTCGCATTGTGTCGAGGACTCTTTAAAAGTCTTGGCGCTTGTCTTGTGCTGCTTCTGTTGTTGCTGAGCGAGGGATTCGCATAAGCGTCTCAATTGCTGCTGCTCCTGACGCATAAGATCCAGCTGAGCTAGAATCTCTCTTACATCGTTTTTATTCGCCAAATTGCTGATCTCAGCGACATTTGCTGTGGAATCTCTTCTAGCAGCAGTAGTCTCAATATCTGTCTGAGTGCCTGCACAAATAGTCAGCACATCGCTTGAATGGGAATGCGGTTGGGATTGAGGCTGAAGCTGGGGATTGGATAAGCGTGGAGAGGAGACCATAGCGTCTGTGGGAAATGTGTCTCTGTTATAAGAATTTACTGCACCATAACCCATATTAGCAGATTGCGCTGACGTAGTTCGTTCCACTTCAAAGGCGCGAGTGCGCGGCAGATAATTGTAGTCCGTGGCGGTGTTGTGTCCTGCCGATATTGGAGGAGATGCAGGACCAAGTTCAGTGGCTATCACTGGTGAAAAGTTCACACGAGGCAAGATTTGTTTCTTCCAGGAGGCAAAGCTGCTTATGGGACGTTGCTGCTGCTGTTGTTGTTGTTCTGGTAACTGTGTTTGTTGTTGCTGCTGCTGCTGCTGTGGCGGTTGGCCAAACAATATTGAAACTTCGGGTACTGTTGGTTTCACCAGCTCCTCGGTATGTCCCAGCGGCACAGACGCACTGGGTCTGGGTGCGGCCCGTGGCAGCATATCTTCAGTTTCTGGCTCATACATTATAAACTTATTTTATCGTTCAAATTAAAAGCGGGCGCTTAAATGTAAAATGCTCAAAGACGCCTGCGCCAAAACAGCTTTTGCCAGGGTTGCATTAACATTCGTTTAATCAATTGCAATTGTACGATATATTTACTGCAGCCCTAGCAGCTGTGTCATCGACAAGAAAATTAGATAAAAAATAGTTAATTATTTACAACACGGCTGCAAAAGAGTGAATCTTTGTAATAATGCCTGTTTCGGAAAACATTGATAACATGACAGTTAACACACCAGCTGCGCCTCCAACGGAAGCAGACGATCAACAGCAGACGCCACCAGCTCGTGAATTAACCCAAACGGATCATCTGAACAAACGTCTGCTGAAATCATTGTTGGATTCGATGAAAGCCGCCACAGAAGCCCCAGAAGATGAAGCCCAAAATAGAACAGAGTCAGGCGATAGTGATTTTGAATAATAATGTTTATTTATGTACATTATAAATCAAAGCTTTTGGTCATGGTTAATATATATTATTAATGTATAACGCTTAAATACGACGACGCTTGTTGTTTTGCATCGGTGGTGGTGTGGTTGAGGGACTAATAGATTCATTCGACATGGAGCCACGCGTGCGTTTTGCAGGTCTTTTAGGCAAATCCAACGCTTTTGAAGACGTCTTCTTTTCGGCCGTCTCCTTTGTTTGCACTGTGGCAAATTTTGATCCTAGAATGGAAAATACCCATGAAAATTATCGATAACATAATTATGAGCAGTTGTGGGCGCAGTGCCTTCCTAAGACTGAGCTCTGCTGCAGCGCTGCAGTCACAGCCCTCAGCAGTGCTCAACCCTAGCTTAGCTCTGCTGCTGTGCTGTCGACACACGTGCATGCACTCAAGTGACCTGCAAATTATGCTGGCTTACCTTTACTGTTGTTTTCGGTTGACGCAGCTGCAACAGCTGATGCGCCCACTGCAGCAGTCGGTGTTTCTGCAGTTTCTTCATTTGCGCTAGCTGTACTTGTTTTTTTGCTCACAAACGATGCGTAATCCTGATCGGGTAAGCTAAACTCTCTCTCCTCGTTGGGAAAGGGTAAACACTCCATATTGTCAAGTTCTTTCAGTTTATACATTGTGCCCAAATGCCGCCAGATCAGATCACTTGGCATTTCACGGTTTAAAGATTTCGACAGGCGTTCCGATATGCAGGACATGTAGAAATGTTTGTTTATGCCAACGGGTCGCAAGCCCTCCATAGCGTGAAAGAGCTGCAGCTCCTCCTCCGCCGACCATTCGTCCTTAGCCGTCATTTCAGCTATGTTGTGTTTTGCTGTCCAGGGCTGCACTGCCATGCAGTAAACCAAGAAAACACGTAACAGAAAAAGCAGCGATAGTTCGCCTAACTTATCGATAGCATTAGCAAAAAAGCTATCGCTTTGCAGGTGCAGCCAACTTAACGTTTCATTGGTTTTGGGTGTGTATCTTTTTGTTCGAGCCAAGCGAGCTTGTGCTGATTTTTCCGCAAAATATTATTTTAAAAAAGAAGCTGGTAAATAATTTGCAAGTAATATTATTAAAAATGTAGCTGTGCTTGTGTGTGTACTAAAATTAACCGAAGTATTCGTGTATTCTATTTAGCAAACAATTAGAAGTAAATGTATATGAAAATGTGTGTGTGTATGTATGTGTGTATCGTCATGCCTGTAAAATTTCTGCACAAACGCAACAAAATCAATTGGGGAACTGCCAAGCCCCAAAATTACAGTTTGTGTAGTCTTTCGTGCTGGCTGAAACCTCTCAATCTCTTAAGCCAACAGCGTATTACCGCCTTGCAAGTTGGTTAATGAGTAATTTGCATTAAATTAACATTGAATAATTAACTTTCAGTATTTTTTTTTTCTTTCTATTTTACTGTTGGGTATGAGTGCAGTATTTATACACCCCTGTGGGCTTACATATACACTCACACACACCCACCCACCCACATTAAACTGTGAATATGAATTCTCTGCTCAAAAGTGATTAATACAAATCTGAAATTCTAACTCAGTTCTACTACTAAACTCCTATTTCCTTTCCAAGCTGTAATATGTGTCGTTTGCCTTAATGTCGTGTCCAAATTAATCAAACATATTTTAAAACAATTCTTTTGTTGCCATGACTTCAATTTTGTTGTTTTTTTTTCAATACATTTACAGCTCTCCTTTAAACAGATTCAGGCTCAAAGAAAAAAAGAAAAAGTATTTTTAAACTAAGCACACAACCACCTCTACATATTAGTTTAGTAATTACATATCGTATCCGAGTACAGATAACATTTTCACCACCATAGGCCTATCCGAGACAGCCGTAATGGACGTAATGTCATCATCCCTACAACAGCAGCGCATTGTCGTTGAACAGCTGCGCCGCGAGGCATCCATGGATCGCCAGACGGTATCGGAGTCGTGCGCCAAGATGATGAAATATATCACGGAGCACGAGCAGGAGGATTACCTATGGACTGGCTTCACCAGCCAGAAGGTAAATCCCTTCCGTGAGAAATCCTCGTGCACTGCGCTTTAAGTCGTTTTCTATTCTCGTATCTTTAAGTTCTTGACTATAGCACATTATTGAAAATAAATTAATTTCTTTTAAACAAAAACTACAAATACAAAACAAAGAGTCGACACCACCAGCAGAAAAACAAAAGTTAAAAAAAAGCAATATTATGAATTGATTGTAAACAAAGCCTCAAGTGTACCAAAGAGTAGAAGTGGGCTATATAATATATACATCTATATATATACTTAATGAAGAGCAAGGAATGGAATCCGTAATTCGAAATTCTTAACAACATTTTGGCATTTAACGAGATATATCACCAACCAACTTTGTTTGCGATTAGTATCAATAAAAAGCATTCAGTGTTTACGAATAACCCAACTTGATGGACAATTAAATGTGCGGACTATATAGCAACAACTACCTATAAACTACATATATATCTCTATATATATACATATATATAAATCAATCTAATATATATATATATTTATTAAAATACACCGTATAAACCGTAAACCAAACACATTTTTTGCCTAATTATTTCAAGTACACAAATTATATTACAAAATCCCAATACCAAATGGGCCAAAAACTACTTAATGATTACTTTAAAACCAACAAAAAAAAAACAAAAACAAAATGAAAAGCTTTAAATGCCAACAACAACAAGCTAGTTTAAACTTAGCGCGTTTTATTATCAACGTTTTTTCTTAGCCAAAATATTTAAAAACAAAAAAAAAACTCTCGTTGCAGTAACGCAGCAAACGTATAAAATGCAAGCATAATATATTATATCTCTATATCTAGTGTAGTTTTTTGCTATTTTATTAAATCAGCCAATTATATTTGACACTTCAATTGTTGAACGATAATTTATTTTATGCATTTAAATCTTAGATCGCTATGAAACACAATATATGAATACGAAAATTATTTATTCTACCGCAACTACAAATAGAGTTTAAAGAATGCCTGATTCTGCGGCTGCAAAACATGATTTATACAGTAAATATTAAAATATTATATGTCGACACTTTGAATTTGAGCTATAATCATAGTCATGACCCAGAGACATAATCATTAATATTACAAAGAACTAAAACATTTGATTTGTCCGTGGATGAGGCCTATATTTTTGTATAGCAACAACAAAATGTTATTGCATGAGTGGTAAAGTACACATATATATATATATATCTATATATATTTATTAAAGCTGAGTTATTTTTGTACACTCTAATAATGGTAATGGGTATATTTGAATGGTATTGGAATGAAAGAAAATCGGTTCTCCCACAAGAGAAGCATCGTGATTTCATCTTCAAGCACATTATCTCATCGAAAAAAAACTACTAAACAAAAAGAAAAAAACCCATAAATGATTAATCAGTTTCAACTTGTCGACATTAAATCAGTAAATCTTCCATTTTTAATCTTCACCCTCCACAATTAATTCACTAAGAATCAAGTGTTCTTTATCCAATATCTATTTGTTCCCAAACAATTTCGAGTGGTTTTTGAACCCTGTTCTGCTGTCGTGAGCATTCAGCAGAAAATTGTTCAAAATGATCCTACTAAAATAATTCTCAACCCGCTAAAAGAGTTGATGCTTTTGAGACCAAAACTGCAGTTGGTTTATTGCCATAATTTTCGATTTATTGTCTGTTTCATTTGAAAAGATCTTTTTTGTGTTTATTTTTTCGAAAATCATTTGTTCCTGCATAAAGTTCTGCTGATAAACCAATTTTGAACTATCCACTGGAGCACGGATAGTTTGAAATTGGTTCTTTTATCGGCAATCTGAGCGTCTTATTATTATTCGTATTTACAACTGCAAAAACAAAACTAAATACAACTAAAGGTTACACGAAATAATGAAAAACATTTATAAATGCACTAAATATCAGAGAAATATGAGAATATAACACTTTAAAAACTTTATTAACTTCAATTTGAAAGAAAACGACAACGATATCGTATTTTATTCGAACGAAAAATATTGAGAAAAAAATGTATCTGCGCATACGCATTTGAAATATGTTATGTACTCCAAAAACGGAACAAAATAATCGTTTGCTTGAATTCCAAAATAAACAAAAACTATGAAATAAAAAAAAGCTTAGATGAGTTATCTAGCGGAGACACCAAAAAGTGTATGGACTTTCAATTTAACGGGGGAGGTCTATGGGAATGCAGAACACAAAGAGCCAATTAAATAGATTTGAAAACAATATAAATAGTTAAACAAAATTAAAATAAAGTTGGAGAATTTTTTAATTTTGATCAGAGTATTTTCTTAAACTTTTTATAAGATTTATGTACAACAAAAAATTTGCTCGCAATCTTGAGCCGACGACAAACGAAGAGAGCTACGATCGAGTGCGAAACTTGACCACGCAGCTAAGAGCGAAACAGTCAAAGAGCGTCCCTTGTGCTCTCGTTCGCTGGGCATCTTAGTGTGCTCGCAAACGCAAAAACGCTCATAGTTGCGTTGGCAGCTCAGTGTGTCTGTCGTACATAAAGTCTTACAACACTGCTCTTCGATTTGGTAGTGTTGGTAGAGTCGCCGCTCACCATCCTGGGGATCCTAGGTTCAAGTCCTCGCTATCAATTTGAGTTTTTCAATTTCTACATTAAATTACGACATGTCATAGTTTTCGTAAGTTTAGTTTATTAATACAAGAAGCTGTGTATGGTTGAGTGAGTGTGTGTATTTTGTTTTTTGTTTTTTTGTTGGGTGTGTTAATGAAATTTGAAATTTCCGTGAACGACTCGCATATAAAGAATTCTTATCGCCTTGTGTGTACTTCTACTAGAATTATGAAGTTATTAAGTGTTTTTCTTGTGTAGTATTTTAAATGCTGATGCACAAGTTTAACTCTCATCATCACTGCCGGCTGCCTGTCGTGGCTTTGGGCCTCCAGCCCTCTTAGCCATAATAATCTGATCCACCTTCAGGATGGTGGCAGCAGCGCCAACCGCATACTTGAGACCCCAGTACTTGGACTGGTACAGATCATAGATTTTAGCTTCAGACACATCGATGGTCGCTGGCTTCTCGGCTTCGATGTCATAGCCAATGGTTTTGCCCTTCTCGGAGGTGTGGGCCAAATACAATTGGTTGACAATTTCGGTGCCATTGATGCCAGTGTTTTCGGCCAAAGCCTTGGGGAAGACCTCCAGAGCAGTGGCGAACTTACGCACCGCATACTGCTCCAAACCGGGCAGAGTATCGGCATAGGCAGCCAGTTGGGTGGCCAGCTCGATTTCCACAGCACCAGCTCCAGGCAGATAGCGTCCATCACGGGTCAAACACTTGAAGTTATTGACGCCATCGTCCACGGCACGCTCAATGTCATCCATGAAGTTATCTGTGGCACCACGAATAACAATTGTGGCAATGCGAGAATCCTTGCCCTCATTTCTGCAAATAGCAAAGTGTAAATTAAAATAGAGGTAGAAGGGATTACTAGAGGATGCTCACCTAAAGGCCACAATGGCTGTATCACCCAGTTCCTCAATGCACACCTTGTCGCAATAGCCCAACTCCTCCTGGCTGGGTGTTGTGATGCGTGGCAGCACTGTGGCATTGACGGAGCGACTCAAACGACGCAAATCGAATTTGGAATTGAGACGCACAGCCATCAGGTTGTATTTGTTCAAATAATGCAGCGCCATATCGCCCACTTTGCCGCCAGCGACGACAACCTTGACGCCAGCATCGGCAATTGCCTTGATTTGTGCCTCCAGCAGACTCTCCTCGCCGGAGGAGAAGTTGAGCAGCTCATCGGCAGACTTAATAAGCACGGTGCCCTTGGTTTCAGTTTGAATGATATCAACGGGGCAGGAGAATATGACCACCTTGGCCTTTTCGGCCTGTGTGACATCACCTTCGACGAAACGCTTGAACACCATGCCGCGCAAGACTTCGGACTTGGCCAAGCCACTGCCCAGAATCTTGCAGATGCGTATGTTGTCCACATTGAAGGTGCCCTCATCGGGTAGAATGGAGACGCAGGCCTTGCTCACCAGCTCATTGATGAAATCCTCCTGACCGTACTGCTTGGACATGATGGCTGTGCGCATAACTTCCTTGACTTTGTTGACATCGCGATAGTCCTCGATCTTGTGGCACACTAGCTTTGGCAGAATCTCCAGTGCCTTTGTCAGTGCCTTCTCGTAGCCATCGGCTAGCTCTGATGTGGTGATGCCCAGACGGAGCAGCTCCTCAGCCGCTTCGAGAAGGGCACCGGCAAAGATGACCACGAAATTGGTGCCATCACCGACCTCAGCGTCCTGCATTTGACTGGCCATAACAATGAGCTTGGCAGCCGGATGCTCAACATCCAGTTCCCGCATAATGGTGCCAGCATCACTGGTCACAAACTGCTTCTCAATGTGATTGATGATCATTTTGTTCATGCCATTTGGTCCGTAGGCGGAGCGCATTGTTTGGGCAAACTCTTTGCAGGCGCTTATATTGCGATACACTGCCTCCTCCAGGCCACTGTACATCTAGGGGTTTATGGAAAAAATCATCAAATTAGACAATTTGAAAGAACATCTGCGATGACTAATCACGCGCTTCTATGGCGCACCGCCTGTTTTTCATTGAATTTCAATGGCCGTGGTGACAGCCGATTGAATGTATGTTTTTTGTTATTATTTCACTTACACGGGCGCCATCCTTCATCATTTGCGCCATTCCAGGTGCTTTTGGTACAGATAAAGCCATTTTTACGCGCAGATATTTAACACAAAACGAAGAGCAGTTAAAGCAAGTCAATCAGTCGGTAAATCACTTAACCTCAAAGTGAACAAAACGAATTTTCTGGATTGCACACTGGTTGTAAAGCTACAAAATACTGTTTTTATATATCAACAAATACTGAAAAAAGTATGTTTTCTATTCTTTGTTGAGTGTGAACGCACTTTGAAAATGCCATATTAAATACTGCATGTTTCTTACGTTGGCCAACACTGTGAAGTAGTGTTGTGTTTTGTTGTGTTGATTGCACACTGTTTAGTGCACATAATTTTAAAGCGATGTCGGTGGCCAAGAAGCACGTGTTGGGATTCTCACCGAACGGTGGCAAACTATTTGCTGTCGTTGATGAACAGGGCAGTTTACGAATATGGGACACCGAGAGCAATGTCCTGAAGCAAGATTATTCACCGGGCTTAACAGCACTTGGCCCCTGCACAGCCCTCACGTGGATTACACTGAGCGGAGAGCGTCCAAAGAAGTTGCGCAAATCTCAAGGGGTTCCGGAGCTTGTAAGCGGCACAGATAAGCTGTACTTGGCGCTGGGTACTCTAAAAGGCACGGTCGCCCTCTACTCCTTAGATTCGGGATCCGTAAGTTGTGCTTCAAATTGTGCAGCATCGTTTATTAAATTGTGTTTCTATTGTTTACAGATTGAACGTAAACTGAGCGGAGATGGCCACGATGGCGTCATCACATCCATTGCCTATGACAACAATGGGAAACTGTATACGGTGGGCGTCGATTGCCGTGCACTTGTCTGGTCCTTGGTAGAGAATCGCTGCATTGGCGAGTGGTCAGTGGGTCCAGAGACGCCATTGAATATCGCCTATTTGCCCAAAAGTCGTGTACTGGCCGTTGCCTCGCGACAGATTAAGGTCTATGATGTGGAGACCAAGGAGCTGGTAGAAACATGTACCGGCCACTCGGGTGAAGTGAATTCCATTGGCAGTTTTACATGCAAGAATAATGCGGAATACGTAATTACCACCGCTAAAATGGAGCGCATTATATCGTTCTGGAAGATTAACAAGAAGGGCAAAAATAAGGCATCTATTTGCACGTTGCTCATGGAGGATGTAGCCCACAGCTTGGCCTGTGAGGTGCGCGACGATGGCGATATACGTGTAGCGAGTGTCACCCGTAATGGCAACATACACATCTACCTACTCAATCTGGATAGGTAAGTTTAACTAAATATTTTATATATAAACCATATTCACTTTGTCTGTATTGCAGCATATCGGCGGAGAAATATGTTAAACCAAAGGTTTCGCTGCAAATTGCATCGGATGGCGCCGATACCGTTGAACCCATTCATGCTCTGGCTGCCCATTTTGTTCATGATGCACAGCGTCCACATGAAATACTCTTTGGCTATGGCTCACGCAGTGTGGCGCAGTTTGAAACATACACTCCAAACTATGCCGATAAACTGAATGTTATTGTGCGCACAGATCCCAAAAAGTTGTATGCAAAGAGCAAACTTAGCGATAAAGGTGGATCCGCAGATGCACTGAAGCTGAAGATTCCCCTGGTGAAAAAGAAGGAGATAGAGTATAATAGTGCGCTGCCAATGTCTAAAAAGGTGATGGAAAACAGCGTGTCCATGGCAGCCCGCCTAGAGCATCTATCCATACAGGCCACCAAGCTCGTGGATGGCAAACTCCAGACCCAAAGTAAGACACAACTCCTGATGCAGGCATTACACAGCAGGGATAAAACGTAAGTTCTGTTTGCTAAACTTGTTTTAAGCAGTTTTTATTAACACTTTTTGGTCCTTTCATAGCATGCTTAAGGCCGTCTTGGACACCAATGATAAGAGAATCATACAGATAACGCTGGAACGTCTGCCGCTCGAGTATGTGAGTCCGCTAGTGAGCGAATTGTCGTTGATGCTGCAGGGCAAGGCAGCCAAGTAAGTGGAAAAACTTGTATTACAGACTAGCAACTATCTTTTTATTTAAATACTCCTATTTAATAGTGTACTGTGTGCCTTGAGCTGGCTACAGATCTTGGCCACAACACGCACCAGTGTGCTTATGTCCGAGGAGAAGGAAGAGCTGCGCAACAAGCTGTGCATCTGTCTGGGCATAGCGGAGCAACGTATGGTCTGCATTACAGAGGCACTACAGTAAGTATTGGACTACTTCTTAGCTTCTTCGCTTTCCTTGTTTGGTTTGTGATTCCTCTTGGGATTAGCCAATGTGCCATGACGACTCTCGCAGATCTCAGCATAGAAACTGAGCTTGGTGTGCAGTATGGTGTCAATGTAGAATCTTTGAAATGCATTCGAAACAATCGCACGAAATCCCAATGCATAGTACAAAGTACGATAGCCTTCAAAGCGAAATGTGACCATCACTGGGTAATAGGATTGCATCAGACTGGACACCGAGATGACAAAGCGTACCTTGGCCACGGCCAAGGGATTGGGACAACGTGGCGTGGGTCGGGAGAAGTGGGCATCGATGAAGTAGATGGTGCCCTTGAGGGGAATATCGTGACGCCGTGTGTTTGTGAGCACAACACATTTCGTATCCGGCGATAGCTTCCATTGGGTAATATAATCACGAATTATGGGAATCATATTACTATAATCAAACTCCCCAATGGTCAACCAATTGCGTAAAGTTTCGCTGGCCAAAGAATGATTACTTCTGCTCAGTCCCTGTGATTTTTGACTAGTTATATAGCATAGATTCTCCGGATACTTGTAGCAAAAGAGACCACGGGGATCCGATTGAATTATGATCAAAGCCTCGCAAATTGTTCCGACAACCATATTATAAATGCACTCCAAATCCGCATCATCGCACAGCGGCTTATTGCAAAGGGCAATGGATTCAGCTAGAAGATGACTGCCGGGTACGGGTATAGTTTCGAAATTGGGCGCAGGTTCTTCAAACACCTCGCTTCTCGCTTCGTCTATCGAGTTGAGTGTTGATTCACTTATGGGATTATCCATTTTACAAACACAAATTTGGAAATATTGAAAGTGTTTTGTTTTTTAGTATTGTCGACGTAGAATTCTTTACTATATATATATATTTATATTCTTTATATTTATTTGAATATTTTCAGAGTATCGGGCAGAGTAAATCTGGTTATCAATCATATGAAACGCAATGCGAGCAATTTCTTGAACGAAAAGAATGTTTTAGTAGTTGATGAGGATCCAGGTAATTATTAAATATAAAATATCTATTAATTTTATACTAAGTAACCCATTTTCCCATGCTTTTAGATGAAACAGTTGCAACAGGCAAAGGAGGCGATTGGAGTGATCTGGAGGACGATGTGGAAAATATGGAAACAGACTTTGTTATGGGTGATCATAAAATGGAGTCAGACGATGATTTGGCAGCCGATGAGGAGGATCTTATAATGACACAAGATTCAGCGGACGATAATGATGATGATGATGATGAGGATAGGGATGAGGAAGACTACGACAACGACGACGACGATGATGATGATGATGATGACGATGATGCAGATGGTTAAGTGTTATAGCATAAATCATAACATAGTGTGCAAATAGTTATCTAAGAGAGAGAGAGAGAGCGAGTTCTATAAACACCACCCCCTAACAAATAGAAAATGAGTAAAATGTGTTTTGTTTTTTTTATTTTTCAAATACATCTTTAATCATCTTTATACTACATCCAAACAACAACATATAATGTGTAATGATTTAACTTTTGTTTTTGTTTTATCTTTGTGTAACTACCGATAGTGAGATTATTGCCAATTTGCGCCAAACAAATGCTTTTACATTGAATTCCAATATGCATGCAAATACAGTTAGTTTATATATATAATTTATATTCAATTTTTGTGCCATAAACATACATAATTTGATAGCAGTTGTAGTATTGTAATCTATATTGATTATAAATAAGTAGACGACGACGACGACGACGATCCCAATTGAGCCAAGTTGCCAATTCTGAAATTCTATTTATTTGTGCTTGTCTTTACTTCCAATTGGCCTTAATGAAGTTAATCAGGCCATTTGTGGAGCTGTCATGACCGGACACCTCCTCGCAATGATCCAGTTCCGGCTCAATGGCCTTGGCCAGCTGCTTGCCCAGCTCAACGCCCCACTGATCGAATGAGTTGATGTCCCAAATGATGCCCTGTACAAAGATTTTGTGCTCGTAGAGTGCTAAAATAATAACAATTGATTAGTTAAAAGTTTATAAAGACTAAGTTCTTTAAAAAACTAACCAATCAAGGCGCCCAATGTGAACGGTGAGACCTTTTTAACAACTATAGAGTTGGTCGGACGATTGCCAGCAAATACCTTATGCGGCAGCAAGTTCTCCAACTCATTGCCACAGACACCGGCCTTGGTTAGTTCGGCGCGTGCCTGATCCGCGCTCTTGCCCATCATCAATGCCTCGGTTTGGGCCAGGAAATTCGATAGCAATATCTTATGATGCTTGCCACCAGCAATAGGATTATGCGTCTGTGCTGGCGCAATGAAATCGCAGGGAATGAGACGCGTACCCTGATGTATCAGCTGATAGAACGCATGCTGGCCATTTGTGCCCGGCTCACCCCAGACAATGGGGCCAGTACTATATTCCACCTTCTTGCCCGCTTTGCTCACAAATTTGCCATTGCTCTCCATATCGCCCTGCTGGAAATAGGCAGCAAAACGATGCATATACTGATCGTATGGCAGCATTGCGTGCGTCTCCGCTTTATAAAAGTTGGAATACCAAACACCGAGCAAAGCCAGTATAACAGGTGCCTAAAAATATATATAGATATATTATATCAGTATTGGTTGCAGCTCTTGGTAGTTAGCTCTCTTACATTCTTCTCCAATGGTGTGGTCTTAAAGTGATTATCCATGTAGTGGGCGCCATCGAGCAGCTGCTCAAAGTTCTCAAAGCCAATGGACAGGCAAATGGATAGACCAATAGCTGACCAGAGGGAATAGCGTCCGCCCACCCAATCCCAGAAGCCAAACATGTTGGCGCTGTCAATGCCAAAGGCCGTAACCTTCTCCTTGTTGGTTGAGAGTGCTACGAAGTGTTTGGCCACAGCATCATCCTGCAATTATTATAGAAACAAAAACGATATTTGGATGTTTTTTAACATAACTCAATACTACTCACATCCTTGGTGTGCTCCAATAGCCAGGTCTTGGCTGAGGTGGCATTTGTAATGGTCTCTTGGGTGGTAAACGTCTTCGAGGCAATGATAAACAATGTCGTCTCATAGTTGACCTTTTTCAGCACCTCAGCCATGTGGGTGCCATCGATATTGGACACGAAATGTGAGTGCAAACCCTTGCCGTAGGGTTTCAATGCCTCGGTGACCATCAGTGGACCCAGATCAGAGCCACCGATGCCAATGTTGACCACATCGGTGATCTGTTTGCCTGTGCAGCCACGCCAGACACCCGAGATGACCTTGTTGGTGAACTCCTTCATGTGCGACAACTCTGCACGTACATCCTGCATAACATCATGTCCGTCCAGCATCACCGCATCCGTGCTACGATTACGCAATGCCGTATGCAGCACAGCACGATTCTCCGTAATGTTAATGTGCTGACCGGAGAACATGGCATCACGTGCTACATCCACACGTCGGGTCTTGGCCAACTCCAGCAGCAAAGGCCAGACATCATCGTTCACACGATTCTTGGAGTAATCCAACAGTATTTCACCATCATTGGGCGTTGCCAGGCGCAAGCTATCAAATATACAAAGACAAAATACAAAATACCAAATAATTGATTGAAATAAATTAATCAAAAAGAAAGTAATCAATTTGCTCGCTTTGACCTTCTTGAGTGAGTATTAATTGTTTTTTTTGTTCAAAAAGGTCGTTGATTTGACCTTATGCCAAGGACACACGATAAGCAGACAGTTAACTTGCCACAGTTATAATATATATATGTATATATATATATATTAGCTATATTGGAACTATCAATGTTGTAACAAAAAGCCTTTGCTACCCACTCCAAAGTTTGCTATAAATTTGCTATAAATATTTAAGCACTTTTAATTTTAACCGGTTCAATTTGCTGTGCGTGTGTATGTGAGTGCTACGTCACAACATTTCATAACTGAAAGTTATGTGCAAAAACCGCTTAGTTTAGCATAAAGTATGTATAGTTTGGCACATACATAATTACTTAAGTGACACACAAATATATTTTGCTAACAGTTTGACCGTGAAAATTCGCTCACTCCCTCTCTCTCTCTCTCTCACTCACTCACCTGTATTTGGTAAACCGCTTGGGATCATTGGCAAACAGATCCTTGATTACCAGTTTGGCATTGTTTGCATCATAGTATTCCTGAATCTTCTTGTAGATTGATTCTTGATTCAAAGGAGGCAACGTACCAGCCATTTTCCTTTTGGTTAGATTTTATTAAAAACAAAGAGAACACAACTTGACACAAACAAAGACGAAATACAACTGGTCGCGTTTTAGAGCGCACACTACACTTTACTTATATGATAAGCTTGACGACGACGTTACTCTCTCTTGCAGTCTTAAGCACAAATTCTCTATTAATTGCAAGCGGGTACAAATGCCCACTGTCAAGCCACGTAAAGCCGCCGTTGTGTTATACAAAGAGCTGAATGATTGGTACCGTGATGGTTCGTCGTCGTCCTTTTGCCACCCACCAGCTGGAATTGGTCTGCAACTTCAATGTCAAATGAAAAACAAATTGCGCGGTGATGCCACCTCGTAGGAGTACGCAACAGGAATTTAAAATAAATGTATATTATTAAAACAAATAAAAGAAAACGTTCAACTATATAATTTTAAATGTTTTAGCTGTCAAAAAGTTTGTGCATATATTCACTGGATAATTTCTAGTAATTTGTTTAAATTTGAATATTTCGACCAGGTGGCAACACTTAGACCATACACACAGTGCGTTCAGTGTTCAGCAGTGCCGCATATAAACCCCATTATAGCATAATTAAATATTTTTAAACATACAAGTTTTATAAATTATATAAAATTTAAACAAATAGTTGTGTAAAATGTTTAACTGCTTAAAATATTTGATTTCTAACGTGTAGGGACACTCGTGCACTGCTTGATCATGCAGTCGTTACGTGTATTGCCACTGTGCAGCATATGAACAACCCAACACTACAAAGATGGCGACGCGCTCGCTACTCAATTAACAGAGCAAGTTGTTTTTTTTTTATATATATTCTGAAAAAGTATTGAATGTCTTGCAATGAATGAAGTAAACAAAATATGCAAGACTTGCAAATACAAAATGTGCACAACACATACAGCATGAACTGGCCAAGTGCAGTAGTGCGACGAGTGGCTTTAAAAACGACAACAACAAGCAAGAGTGAAGTGAAACTAATACAAACATTACAAACGCAAAGGTAAAAAAAAAAATAACGAATACGAGCAACAAGTGGCAAGAATATGCAATGTGTTTTGTTTTCGCTCACAAATTGTTAAATAATATGAAGAAAAAACACTGCTGCTGCCAGTGAAGCTGCTAAATTAAGTAAAGAAAGCAAAATGAATGCCTGTCTGCACAGTGCACACGTAACCTTGTGAATGCGCGTAATTCGGTAGCAGCATCAGCAACAGTGGCAGTAGCAATAGCAATTTCGTGATATTTTTGTAAATTGTTTAATATTTCTTTGTTATTTGCAGTGAATAGACGTCGGGTACGTCAGCAGTAACAAAAAAACATACACAACATGGACACAACTGCTGGTGGCAGCAGTGCCTGCAGCAGCAACAACAACAACAACAACTGCAGTAGCAGCAACAGCAGCAGCAGCTCGAGCAGTAGTAGTAGTGGCAGCAGCAATGGCTGTCCCTGCAGCAACATGAACACAACCGGCAACATGCAACACAACGAGCAGCCGCAGACAAAACGACAGAAAATAGATAAACAAATACATTTGGTGGCTGCCAAATCACCGCCAGACATACTGGCTACGGAGGCGGAGACTGAGACGCCAATGGATGCCAATGGCAACAATAAGTCGCATCATCTATGCTCATCACTCTCCTCCTCATGCTCCACACACTCGCTGAACAGCAGCACCAACAATTCGCCCAGCACAACGCCAAGTAATTCGCGGGCCGCCTCCTATGCCCAGCTGCTGGGCGGTGTACAGCAGTTAGTCAACAATATCTTGCCACAAAGCAATGCCCATGTACTTGCCAAGGATGAGGTGGATCGAGCGGCGCAGCTAACCGAACTGCTCGAGGCAACGGCACAAAGAAGCAGCAGCAACAACAACAGCACAACAGATTGCTCCACATCCCTCAATGTTATCGATGATATGCTGGAATTTGAGCAATCCCTAACGCGGCAGTGTCTATGTGGCGTTTCAGAGAGAACGTTGAGGAAACCGTTTCAATCGCATTACTCCCACGACTCGAATGGCCAGAAGCGTATTGCCTATTTACGTGAATGGCCCACAAATAAGTTGCTGCAGTTCCTGTCCAATCTGCAGCTGCTCTTTGACATCTATTTGAAGCAGAATGCCAAGGGCTACATCTGCACACGCATTATGGATGTGTGTGATGCCTTAATACGCAACGATCATAAACTAATTGATGAGATTATTGTCCTGGCTGGCTATAATAATACATATGTACAATTTCTGGCTGGACGTGTGCTGGCCGCATTCCTTGTTATTGCCAAGCAGGAGCTCAACGATGAGTGGCTGCAAAAGATTGTGGATCAACTCTTTAACTATGAGCACTTGGACAAGGCAGCCGTACAGAAGATCCACTTTAGCCTGGACATCATTAAACGTATTGTGGAATGGAAGGATGTTGAATTGCATCCACTGGACGATGATTACAGCACAGCAGCAGCAGCAGCAGCCACAAATGTAGCTGTGTCTGATGCGCCGGCAACTGCTGGCTATATGCATTTCCCAGTGCAGGATCAACCGCTGGCGAATAATTACTTTGCACTGCAATTCCGAGAAGATCTGGATGCCAGCCAGGATGGGAACGATCTGTATGATAACAACAGTCCGACAGCTGCCGGCAGCAGCAGCAGCAGCAACAGTAGCAACAGCAGCAGCAATACACCCGCTAATTATATACCACCAAATGGTTGTCATGTTGTGGCTCTAACCGATTCCGAGAGCTTTGATACCACGCATCTAAAGTGCGTTACCATACAGAAGCTGGAGCACAAGTGGCCAACGCTGGTGAAGAACATGTCGGAGCTAATGGCGCCCAATCATCAGCAGGCGGCGGAGCATTGTGTGCTCAACTTTCTGCAGTTGTGGGAGAACATCATTTCGGTCAAGGCGAATCTCTCGATAGACGAGACACGTCCCTTCTACGCTCAGCTGGATAAGTTTGAACTGCTTTTGAGCCGGAATCTATCGTGTACGGTGTACAAGCAAATGCTGTGCCTGTTCAATGAGGCGCTATGCTACGGCTCCACTCTGGCGCTGCAGGACATGCTGCCGGAGGAGACGTGCAAGCTGGCGCATCAGATTGTCTGCCATGTGCGTAATCCTCGCATACTCGAATCGTTGCCACGTCGCCAGCCCGAGAATTGTGTTGGCCTCATTGGTTACAATGGTGCGACTGTTAGCTATGCCAATGGAACACTGCGTCACACATCGTTGCAGCTGCTGCAGGATAATGCTGCTGCTCTGGGTGTTGGCGACGAACTGTTCGAAATGGACAAGACTTTGCTGCAGAAAATGGTGCTTTTGGTGCTGAAATCGATTGCAGTCACTGTGAAGGAGATACGCAGTGATTCATCGGATTCATCCATAGATTCGACTGATTACGATGCATTCCAGGACATTTTGGTCATTGAGCTGTCCATACGGGATGTGCTGAGCAAACTGGAGACGTTCATCAAGCAGACACTACAATTTCATCCGGAATGCCACTTTAGTAAGATATTGATTCATCTGTTTGACGATCAGGATGATCATCTAATTGAAGCGATGGTCTGCACCTTGGACGTCACATCGGGCATATCGTTTCGGAATAATGCATTCCCCGAACTGGTGGCCATGCTAAATCCTGTATATACATTCCTGGAATTCCTCAAAATGACATCGAATAGCTCCGACCTGCTGTTGGATCTGCTGGTTAGCAATGAGACCTGCTTTCTGCTCTATCTGCTGCGTCTGCTCAAATACATTAGGATGAATTGGACCATGTTTGTGCACAGCTGCCACAGCTTTGGCATGGGCAATGCCATGCTGGACGAGGCCATGGGCGTGCTCATCCGTCTACGCTTTCAAATATCGCGTCTGGTGTCGCGACAACTATATCCATACGATATCTCGCCGGTTCTACGTTTATTGGAGAGCTGCGAGAGCCTCTATGAGGGCAATGAGCTTAGTTAAAGATATATACTTACTATATATACCATATACTACTATATACTATATATACCACAAGCCTTATACAATTAAAATACGTAATTTATTTTTGTATTAAATTGAATAGAAGAAGAAAAAAAACTAGCACAAAATTCAATAAGGTTTTTTGTAGATGTTGTCACATAATTATATATATAATATACATATATACATAAATAAATATATATATATATAGAGTTATATATGCACTGATACTGAACAATTACTCGTACTCCGAACATGCATAGACTTCTTTTTGTTTATCTCAATTTATATAGTAAGAACCTATATCTTTCACAAAATACCTACGCCTATGTGAATGAGCATGAAATTTAACACAATAATAATTAACTATAATGCTTATTTTAAACTGTAACTGCAACTGTAACTGTACATCAATTGTTTAAATGTTTTTTTTATTTTATATTGGAAATTTGATATTCAATTCCAAGCAAAACAAAAAAGAAGAATGGTAAAACAATAATTTAGCCTAAGATTGTTTTAAATCTTGCCTTAAGTAGTTTATTATTATTAGTTATAATTATTATATGTTCTGGTAATACGGCTCATCTGTGCAATTAATTAAATGTGTGTGTATATTTTTGATAAACTTGATTGATAATTGCATGGGCTTAGTTCTAATAATGTATTTCGTATGTCTAAACAATGCCTTAATTCTAATTCTAATATTAATGTTAATATTAATATTAATACACATATTAATTAAAATGCAAAAGGAAACAACAAAACATCAAGTACATACGTTAAGTTGAGTTCTAAATTCGTTAAAGTTTCGTTGGATGGTGGAAAGTTTCGTATTGCTCTTGCCTAATGGCGATTTATCATGCGCACACGTCGCTTAATATCCGGCGGATTTATGCCCGGCAAGCTGCTCATATCACCGGCACTGCCCAAACTTATGACAGAGCCGCGTCTGACAAGTTCCGGATGTACAATCGGTGATACGTTTACAATCTGATAGTTAATGCTGATCGGTACCGACAAACGGCGACTTGTACGTGGCTCTGGAGCAGCTATCGGATTTATTATGGTTCCCGGAGCCGGATAAGTGCGCAAAGGATCGATGCTAGTGATCGGCTTACGCAATTTGTGCAATGCTACGGCATTATCATGCCGAAAACGATCCAGCGATACAGATCGGGTTTCGGTAAATAGATGTTGTCTAGTTTGCAGCGGCGCAACTTAAAGTAGGGTTAAGAGTTTGGATATAGCATATATCAGTATATTGGAATTTTGATAATAATCAAATGAAAATGAAGTAAAAGACACACAAATTTAGCTAGCTAGAAATATGTTTTGTAAAATCATCACAGGAATGCAGAATAAAAGTTTATTATTAATATTATTACAAGTTCATATGTAGGATATAAATAAGTAGTATATGTATATGTATAGTTATAGTATAGTTTTAATAGGCACATATAGACAATAACACTTAAGTTTAAGGTATCTACGCGTTAAAAATATATGTATGGATGTTTGTATTGGGGGAGGTAAAGTAAATACAAATTGACAGTACAAATAGAATTGTTTGATTATGTTATGTATATAGAGTAGATAGATATGTATTACATTTTAGTGAAAGTTTAAATAGTTTTATAGTTCAGTTTCACAACACTTATGACACACATATTAAAATTAATAATATTTATATAATCATAATTAGGTTTTTGTTTTTTTTTTTTTGTTTTGTTCCCTAGTTTTGAAAAGCATTCAGTTACATTTTTGTAGTTCCTGTTTTTTTTTTAGAATTTTGGCAAACTTTTTGAGGAAATACCTTTAGAGGCCCGCCGATCCTGATGGGAGTGATTTCGCTGATCCTTTTGCGCATAGGATTGCAGGGAACAACGTCGCAATCTTTTGTCTCCCTTGTTCTGGAATAAAGCAAGTGTTATATACCATATGCATATAGAATATAGAATAGTGTAGCCGATTTTACCGATTTATAATGCTGATTAATGTCCGAGGCGGCCTTTAGCAACAGGTAAATGAAAACCAAGGCAAATAGATATATGATGGGCTCAGCGGTATTTGTCTTTTTGGCATTATCCTTCTTCTTGTTGCCAACCTCTCCGGCTTTGTGCATCTTTGCTGATTTGCCTGGCACAATTCCAGTTGCTGCTTGTAGCTTTGGACTTTTGTTTGATGACTGCGAAATGGAATCATTGGCTTCCTCCTGGGTAAATATATCCATTTTGTGGCATAAATCAGTGCTCTCTACGGCTTGGAATACATTGAACTGCCGATGGTCTGCTTTTGATTCTGTTAGCTTAACAGCTTGTACGCCGGATTTGAAATAATAGTTATAGTTAAGCTGCAGTCCGGCAATCATTAGATAGCTTGTGGAGAGCACTACAAGTATGCCCAGTGGCACCACATGATGATTGTTGTTCTTTTGCCTTCTGTGCTCCTGTGTCTGACCATCTCGCAGCTTTTCCAGTGATTCCTTTTCCATCTTCTTTTAGGTTTACACTTCAATCGTAATGTTTACAATTTCCACCGCAATGTTTTCCCTATTTTCCTGACGCGCAAATATGTATCTATGAACTCCTTTTGGGAAAATCGATAGGACGACTATTGGCATATTACAAGTGCTTTTGTTTAATGTTTAAAACAATGCTATTTTCACTTAATTTAGCTTAATTTAGTTTTTATGGTTATTTTTTCTGTTTTATTGTGGCTTAAAATTGATATCTTTTTAAGATGTGCTAAGCATAAACACTGCTTACTACCACTACGTATGAATTGTGAGTGCTGAGTGAATGTATGTGAATGTGTGTGAGTGTTATTCACAATCAATACGCCGTAAATCGCTATTTGCCCGGCAGACTGTGCGCAAAACTGGCCGTTAAGCTGCTCAATTGATCGAGTATTCCTGCAAACAAAAATCCAAAACAAATTAATTATGTGATTACAGTTTTAAACACAGAAAACTTACCACTAATTTCTAAACTGATGCTATTATCGTGCGTAAAACTCTGCACAACATTTCGACGCTTAAACATTGTGGTGCGCAGACTTTGTTCTTTAACAAATAATACATTTAATTAATTAATATATCAAATAAAATATATAAATTCAAACTTACTGCGCCTCAAACAGCCCGCGGCGTTGACTTTAAGCGCTTCTTGTTGCATATTTCTAGTTGTTTGAGCTTTATTTCGCTCCCTGCGAGTCTCGTAGAGAATGCTGCGCGAGGGAGAAGCCAGCAGCTCCATGGCTGGAGTCACTGCATCTGTGCAGTTCTCATCTACAGCTGGCAGTGCTGTAAGCTCCTGTTTATCTGAATCTATGGCTGCATGCAGCTTACGCAATATGCTGCGTAATATCTTAAAACGCTTGATAATGCGTTCCGGTTGAACCTGTGCGGCACACATCAATATTGCCTTGCACTCTCGCAATATACGTATAAAGTTTTGATAGCACTCCAGACCGAGGGGTAAGAGCACTTGCTGATTCACAGCCAGTTGAAAGTGCTCGAGAATAAAGAAACCCATTTGAACCAAATCCTCCAGCTGCGTTTTATCAAACTGCTTCTCGGCGTTGATGGTGCCGGCGTTTAGTAACTGCAGATAGCAGCTAACAAACGTACGACTATCGATAATCTCGTGCAGAGCCGTCTTAAACTTGGACAATTCCTCTTTGAAATGTTGCTCCAGCAGCTCCGAATGCAGATCCGAGTTTGTAGCCTGCAGTGAAGGTATCAAACTGGTGTCCAAATACTCAAACGAGGCGAGACAACTGCGCACAGCAGTTTTAACTAAAAGCAAAAAGATAGTTAAATAATATAGAATGTAGTAGTAAAGCTACTACTACCTTTTAGGCTGGGTGCAAAGGCTATGGCAAATATGCCAATTTGTGTGGCACGATCCAAGTTAACATCAAAGTCTGCAATATATTCATCGGCCGTGGCATCAGTTTCCGTACGCAATACGTTGCGTATTCTATCCACTGATAACTTCTGAAAGTCCAGAAAACATGTAAAGACCAAACGCAACAGTGTCTCATTTATGTGCTCGTCCAGTTGATGCAGTGCCTGCTCTAAAGTCATGGCTCTCAGTTTGAGATGGGAGCAGTTAGCAGCGGGTTCGCACTCTGCCTGGAAGGCGCTGCAGTCACGCATAACCTATGGGTATAGTTAAGTTAGCATAGTTGAATTTACAGGGTATATCCTTCGTACCTTTTGGCAGAGCGCACTCAGGGCTTTCTTATCCTGCTGCAGTGCAACATTGGCAAAGGACAATGCTTGACCCAGCAGTGCATCTACTTGTAGCTTTATTTGTTTACCACAAACCAATATATCCTGTGGCTGGGACTCTGCGGGACTGCTAAACTCTGCCAGAGCATCGAGTAGTGTATCCAGCAGACACTGAAATGATTCACCCTCTGTCGCATTGTCCTGCTGTGATCCTGTCTGCTCCAAACTGATGCACAGCCGTTTCAAGCAAACCGTTATGCGATCTATAAAGTGCTGGTGGCTGGCCTGCAACATATATATTTATGTTATAAAATAATTATAGCAACTCCACTATTTACCTGTATTCTGGCGCCACTTGTCGCCTCCGTTTGTATGGTGTATTCCAAGTGTCTTATACATATCATAATTTGTGTTAAACACAAGCAGACAATTTCCAAAAAATCAGTTTCATTCTGTTTACTTATATGCCGCTGCACAGCATTTAAAAATAGTAAAAACTCCGCACAGAAATCCTGCAAACCAAAACAAAACAATAAATTTGCGGCAAATCTTCAAAACTTTAACCGTACATTTAACCAGCTGATATCGCCAATATGAGTGGGACCACCGCGATTCAAAATGCTCAGACATGTTTGCAACTTTTCTCTTATTAAGCGCATTTTTCTGTATTTATAGCAAAAAAAAGCTGCACTTGTTGCACATGCAAATAAACAGCCCGAAAAAACAACAGGCGGAAAATCTACACACAAAGGTTTCAAATTGTGGCTTGGCCTCTCACAACAGTCTGGCAGCACTGTGCGGCTGACAGTTCTATTGCCAGACTGTCGCGAAATGAGTGTGACGTACAGACGCAGACGTACACTATTTTCGATAGCAAAAATTGTAGTATTCTTAATCCATTAAAAATTAAATTCATACACCCCACATATGTGAAAAACATAGCACACACACCGGCTAACTAACTTAAGCACATACAACTACGTCACACAATTGATTTGTACACAGTCATATATATATATTGGCATAGTTTTTGTTTTTTTTTTTTTTGCATACATTGAAATTTGTGTGCATTGCGTACGGTGGGACAAGTGCAAGACAGAAGAGAACAGAAGACAGCACAGGACAAGCAAAGAGAATAGAAGTGGAGAAAATGAGCACGTCAAATGCCAGCCGTAAGGAAACGGAGCGTACCAAACTGATGCAGGACAAATGTCAAACGCTTTTAACGCAAATGCTGCGCGACGATGATAATAAATATTGTGTGGACTGTGATGCCAAGGGTAAGTGCAACTATATTTATGCAAGTAAGTGTACATATGTATGTATGTATTGAAGGTGGGGGGAGTTGGGTGGAACTAGTGACCAAGAGATGTTTGGTATTTGTATTGGGTAATAATCGCAACGTACTCAAGTGCGGTTTCCTTTTTCCAACACACATACGCACAGCCTATACGCCTATATTTCCAGATAATAAATCATGCATAAATAGCCCTGTGTCCAGTTACCAGTGAAGTGGTTGGAGGGGGGGGGGAATAGGGGTACTTGCCCTTTGTTTATCTCCATATATACTATATATACAATTACTCATTTTGCAGGTCCACGCTGGGCATCATGGAATCTGGGCGTATTTCTATGCATCCGCTGTGCCGGCATCCATCGCAATCTGGGCGTACACATTTCACGCGTGAAGAGCGTGAATCTGGATGCCTGGACACCGGAGCAGGTGATCTCATTGCAACAAATGGGCAACTCAAGGGCACGTGCCGTATACGAGGCCCAATTGCCGGACGGATTTCGACGCCCACAAACCGATACGGCGTTGGAGAATTTTATTCGTGCCAAGTACGAGCATAAAA
Organism: Drosophila tripunctata; assembly: GCA_035047385.1. Classification (NCBI taxonomy): domain Eukaryota; kingdom Metazoa; phylum Arthropoda; class Insecta; order Diptera; family Drosophilidae; genus Drosophila; species Drosophila tripunctata. The sequence continues at coordinate 2,118,237 of JAWNPS010000288.1, forward strand.
AGTATTTGGCACGTGAATGGGTGCCGCCCTCGCCGCCCAAGGTCGACTGGGCCAAGGAAATCGATGAGGAATTGGAGCGTCAGAAGCGTAAAAAGAAATCTGGTCAGCCCAGTTTAGGCCTGAGCAACATAACCAGCTCTAGTGTCGCCGACAAACGCATCTCAGCCTCAACCTCAACGGCGGTGAAGAGTGCACCGCTGCCGGCACCACTGCCCAAACCGAAACCCAATCAGGTCGGTGGCTGCAGCCCAAAAACTTCGAATCGCATACAGAATACAAGTGCCCACAATAGTGGTTCTGGGGAAAGTGATCTTTTGGGACTGTCATCGCCCACCAAACCAATTGCAACTGCCAGTGGTGTTCAGGATCTGCAGAACGATAGCTTCACGAGCTTCCTCAGCGCCAGTTGTAATGTTAATGCGCTTACAACACCAGAGAAGACCAATGGCAATGGTAATGGTAATGGCAATGGTAATGGAGATCAATCATCATCAATCATGGGTGGCATGTCGCCCAATCAGCCCAACTCGTTGGCCCAACAGGAGCAGGACTTCTTCAGTCAGGGCACACTAGGAGGCAGCGACAAGGATCAGTCCGGTAAACTATCCAAAGATAGCATCTTAGCACTCTATGGCAATGCACCAACCAACACACACAATCCACAATTGAGCTTTGGCAATTTCACGGGCATGGCACCCGGTGGCTACATGCAACATCAGCAGCCGCAGCATGTGCCACAGCAGACGCATCATCATCATCATCACCAGTTTATGACGCCTCCCAATTCAGTGAGCATGTACAATGCACCCGTTATGGCCGCACCAAATGCATTCAGTAATGCTCCAACCGGCGGAGGAGCAGCAGGAGGTGCTATGAATCTGGTGGGCAATGTTAGCTTTGGTGGTGGACAGTTTCCCAATGCCAGCGGCAGTCCATACAATGTGGCGGCTCAAGGATCATCGCCAAATCTTATGCAAACCAATCAAAGTCTGCTCAGTGGCATGCAGCTGTTCGGTGGCACTGCAGCTGCAGCACCACAAGCCCAAATGGGTTTGGGAGCGGGATTTGGCGGCGGTGGCATGAATGTGATGCAACCAATGCCAAGTGGCATGCCTTCTTCCAGTGGATATCCAGCCGCAACGGGAACAACCGCCTCGTCCGCAGTGACATCAAATCTAAATCAGCAATTTGGCAATTTGAATATCGGCAATGTTTGGCAATAAATTCCAGACAATCCAGGCATTCCTTTTTTTTTTTTTGAAGAAGAAGGTCCAAAACACGCTGACATAAGTTACATATATATATATTTGTTTATATATATATATATATATATTGAGAGTTATATATATATAATATATATAACTTTTTGTACCTACTTGCCGCCAATCCAGTGGTCGTATTAATAGGTGAATTGTGTATTTTCCTCCTCCTGTTTATTTGTTTGTAAGACATTGTAAAAACATTATACGTACGTACATATGTAGACTTACATGCATACGTAAGTAAGTAGTATATATATATATATATATACTTACGATTTGGTGGCATACGAATTTTGATCCAATTAATCATTAACAATAATAATTGGGGTTGCATACTTACTTACATATACATACAGACATACCACATACCATACGTATAGCTATATTTAACTAAATAAAATCAACAATTTATTAAGTACTTCTCCCAAGTACGCAAGTACGTACGTACGTATGCGTGTTCATCCAGCCATACGGACGTATGTACGTCAGTGAGAGTAAGAGATTCCGGCAAGCGTACTTGTATTAAGTTACATACTATGTGTATATTTTTATCCCTAGCTCTGTCTGATGATGTATGTATGTATGAATTTCAATACCTAAATCCGCAGAATGAAATACGTATGTACTTCTAATTATAAGTGGATTCAATTTTAATAAATAAATAAATAATAAAAATATCCATATTATAACTAAAAGTCTTTGCTTTCTAAAAATTTTATTTTATTTAATATTAATTACAATTATTTTGCGTGTTTTTAATAATAAATATTTATTTTAGTTGCTAATTTTAAATCATTCGCATTTACCGCGCTCTTTGTGATGACATATTTTGCCCAAGTTGGCACACAAAGTGTTTTGGCAGTTTAAAACAGCTGAGCGAGCTTTCCACTCTTGACTTTTAGTGCTTAAATGCAACCCTGTTAGAGAATTAATGTCCGCTGTTGCACTTCACACCCCGCCACCTAGTGTTTAACACGTCAACCTGAACCTGAACACAACAACGTAAAAATAAATACTGAAAAGCTAAAATTGACGAACTAAAGTTTTAATTTTTTACGATTGCAACTAACAAAAATCTATTAAAATTTCCAAAATATGAGTGAACAAAATACGGACGAGGCTGCTGGCCCTTCAAATCCGGAGGCGGCAGCAGCAAACGAACTGAGACAACGCAGACCAACAGAAATAAATAAGGAATTGACAACGAAGGAAGCATATTTTGCAAGCCTTGAGGAATGGGCGAAACAAGCGGCCATTATACAAATGTTTCCAAACTATTTGTTGGCCAACTACAACTATCCACAGCCACCAGTGATGCCACCAATGCCAGCGCAGTTGCCCTTTGCGACGGCGACTCCTCCTCCGTCTGGCATCCTACACATAAATCGGCCAAACATTCAGCAGCAGCAGCAACAGCCATCGCCGCAGCTGCAGCAACCAGGGCTGGGAAATAACGCGGGTATTCCAGTTATGCGAGCGCAATTTAATCGGTTTCGTGTGCTAAACGAGGCACAGCAACAGGATATCATACAACGAATCGGTGGCACAGAGGTGGTGGTGGCACCATTCTGGAAGCGAGCCGTAGCCGAGGCCATAGACGTAATGATATTGTTTATATTGAAAATAATCGTTACCTTTGCCATGTTCCACGTCTTCGATCTGGAGTTTGACAAGGATGTGATGCGAAAAGCTTTGGAGGATGAGGATATCTTTGTGAGCTTCTTTGACATCTCCATGGACTTTATAACACTCTCATCGGATTTGTTGCTAATTGAGTTGCTGACCAAACTGATAGTCTGCTTCTATGAATGCCTCTGGACAACGTTTTATCATGGCGCCACGCCAGGCAAATCTATGATGAAGATACGCATTCTGTACGTGGAGGCAGTGGTGCCACTGCAGGCACCAGTGATGCCGCATTTCGTATTTCAGCCACAGCGGGAACCACTGCGTGCGCTGCTCTATCCGGCAGATACTCCTTCATTCCTACGCTCCCTGCTACGTGCTTTGGCAAAAAATCTGGTTATGACGCTACTGTTTCCCATCTGTGTGGTCATGATATTCTTTAAGAACAATCGCACAGCCTACGACATTATTACCAAGACAATAGTTGTTGAGTCGCCACCAAATCGAGTGCCAGCAAATCCTGCTCCTGCTCCTGGTCCTGCTCCACAGGTGCCGCTGCAGCGTCCGCATCAGCAGTAGTCAAAATGCTTACATTATAATGCCAAATTTTGTAGAGAAATATAGATGGAGAAGTGGCATATATATATAAATATTTAGAACATATGCAATCCAATTCATTTAAGATGATTTCGTGTGGTGTGAATTGAGATTTAAGTCTGTTTACCCAAAATGTCCCAACGTATTCCAAAACATATTGTATGTAGATTTGATGCCAGGAGTGATAGGGTGCCGTTAACACGGACACTTGGGTAACAGGTCCAAAGTATAGTTATATTGATTACAAAAAGCTAATTAAAAACAAAAGTTGAAATGCAATCGGCAATCGTTATTTCATTTTATTGCGAGTATATTTAGTATGTTGAACATATCTGAGGCTTATTTAACTTGAACATTTGCCAATGTTTGTGCCAGAATCTTTCCTTTACCGGGTATATGCAGTGGTGAGCCCTTAAAGCAAGCAGCAAGCTCTCCATTTGTCATCAGATCCGGTGCACAGGTTTCAAACACTTTCTTTTTCGGGTTTAACTGGGCATCTGGCTGACGTTCATAACCCTCGCAGTGCACCAAATCACCGGGTACGGCGCCAGCTGGTGGGCTAAGTACTTCAACCTTGTCGGGAGTGGAGGCGCACATGACCATGGCTTCGGAGACGACGCCACGCATCTTAGCTGGCTTCAGATTGCAGAGCACAACAACCAAACGATTTTGCATTTCCTCAATTGGCACGAATTTCACAAGACCAGAGACAACGGTTCGCGGTGCTGGCTCACCGCAATCAATCTTCTCCAGATACAAGCTGTCTGCATCCGGATGGCGACCCACTTCAATAATTTTACCCACACGCATATCCAAGCGTCCCACATCAACGGGTGCCTCAGCTACAGCAGCTGGCTTATCAGCCGCTGCTTTCTTTTCTTTCACTTTCTTCTCTTTGGGTGCTGTGGCTGGGGCTGGAGCTGGAGTTGTAGTTGTAGCCGGAGGAGCTGCATCAGCTTTTGCTGGCTTGTCAACAGGCGGTGGGGGTGTGTCGGCAGCTTTAGTACACATGCCACGGTTGCCAGGCACTCGTATCTGTTTTTTGCCATTGTTCATCTCCAGTGTGATCAGCTGGGATAAAGCTTCATCCACTTCCCTGGCCAAATCAGCATTCTCCTCGGCGAGTTCTTTTTTCTTGCGCTCAATTAGCTCGTTTTCCAGCGCTCGCAACTAAAATGCAGAATGTCATCATATGCACAACTACTATACACTTTACGTACCTCTGTTTGTAGGCTTTCAATAAGGCATCGTGCATTTTCATTGTTTTGAACAATTTGTTGCAGCTCAGACATTTTAATGTGCCGTGTTAAGTATTTCCTTCTTGTTAAATTTAGTGCAATTTTGCATGTGGCACGCAGCATTGTAAAATTTAACGTGTGACCAAATAATAACAAACAAAATATACTAAGTAGTACTAAAAATATACCACCACTGTTCTAAAATGGTGTCATCAGCTGACCCAGAGTCATCGCTGCTGGTATTTTTTTATGTCGCTGCTATCGATATTTGCTGCTGCTGTCGTGCGCAAAATGTATAACGCAACAAAAACAACTAATGCAAATTTTATTTAGCTCTTGTTAACAAAAGAAAACAAAATACAAAAATAACAAATAGTAGTTGCAGATACATACATGCATATAGTGATTTTGTGCCGATGGAATTTGTTTATTGTGGCGGTGCTGATCAAATCGGCACTTCAAAAGATATATTGAGTATGAACCAAATTAGCTGCGTAGCAATTGTTGCATTTTTTTTTAAAAAACTTTCACTACTGTGCATATAAATATATATGTATATATTTTTATTGTGTTTTCTAAGGTGCTTACGATACTGGCTCAGCGCCTAGCTCCGAACATTATGCGCCTAGTTTCAATGGCTTCAATATTGGCTCCAGCGATGCCGACTATGTGGCTAACCCAATTCCAATTCTTGCTGACGGTGGTGAAAATTTTGGTGTCTCCACTGTGGCATTTGACGACTACGAAGAGCTGCTCTGGATGGGCAATCAAGGCGTAAGCTGTGGAAGAGATTTTTTTTTACAAATATGAGTACTAAAGTTGTCTTCTTTTTCTAGGGACATGTCACCTCGTACTATACAAGTTCGTTGCAGAAGTACACATCATTTCAGGTGCATGCCAGCGACATTGTGCGGCAAATCATAACAATAGACTCGGGAGTTTTGGTGCTAACGCAGACCTCGCTGCGTCACCAGATACGTCGCGGTCTGCCCAAGTTTACACACAAGTAAGTCTTTGAATTGCTTAAGCGAACTCTATGCTCTAACCCATTGTTATTTCCTTACAGGTCCAATAATATGGTGGAAATGGTTTGCATGCTGCAATTGTCGCCACATCGTTTGGTTATGGCCGGTTTGCAGGATGAACTAATTGATTTTGATATGCGTACTCTAAAGGAAACCAGATTGGAGCATGTCGGTTCCGCTGGCTGTACGGTGCTGCGCAAGAACTCTCGTTATCTGTTTGCAGGTGATCAATTTGGCACTGTAACCTTACGAGATCTAAACACTCTGAACGTGGAGCACTCCATCAAAACGCACTCGAGCAGTCTTTCGGACTTTGATGTACAGGGCAACTATCTGATATCTTGTGGCTTTAGTGGACGGCAGAATAACTTGGCAATCGATCGCTTTCTTATGGTCTACGATTTGCGTATGCTTCGTTTGATTTCACCCATTCAGGTGCTGATTGATCCACAAATGTTAAAGTTTCTGCCGTCCCTAACTTCACGTCTAGCTGTCGTTTCGAGCTATGGAGAATTTCAATTGGTAGACACCGTTGAGTTGAGTGAACCGCGTGTCTCAATGTATCAAATCAATACGAATGGCAGTCAATGCTTAAGCTTTGACATTAGTTCCTCGTCACAGGCCATGGCCTTTGGGGATCAGTCGGGTCACATTAACACCATTGCCTCCATTCAAACGCCACAGCCGCAGTTCAACACCTTTTCGCGCAACACTGAGTTTGCGGATGTTGTGCCCCAATTGCCCATGGTTCCGTTTTCAGATACCAATTTCCCACTGTCTTCGGTTATGTTGCCACATTTGACGACTGGTACACGTTGGTTCTCCGACTGGCCCGAAGAGCTCTTGCGCTATGGCTATCATCGACCAAAAGCTATAGATGCCGACGTGCTCAATAACATGAAAATGCAGGGTCCCATTGGTTACTCACCGAATCCGAGAACTGCGCGTCGTAATCAGATACCTTACTGCCTAACGGAGCAGGGTCAGGGAGGTTTATCCAATCCAAATGCCACGGGAAATGCAGCAGCCGCAAAGGCAGAAAATGGCGTTAAAATTATACCAAGGCGTTATCGTAAAGTTGAGCTTAAATATACTAAATTGGGTACTCAAGACTTTGACTTTGAACAGCATAATCAAACCATATTTGCGGGACTTGAAGCCACTTTGCCGAATTCGTATTGCAATGCTATGTTGCAGGTAAGCTAGTGTGTAATGTAATTAATCGAGTTGTAATTAAATATATTGTCTTTTTAGATTCTATACTTTACGGATCCATTGCGATTGAAGCTCATGGCTCACACCTGCTTAAAGGAGTTCTGTTTGTCCTGCGAACTGGGATTCCTATTTCATATGCTGGATAAAAGCACTGGTTGGTTTTAGTAAAAGTTACGTCTATATAACATGATGTACGCAAAAACTAAAAACTTATTCTAGCTTCCACACCCTGCCAAGCCAGTAATTTTCTACGCTCCTTTCGTACGGTTCCCGAAGCCTCCGCTTTGGGTTTGATTTTAACAGATCGTTCGTCAAATGTTAATCTGATCAGCTTAATTCAGGCAAGTCAAAGAATTTTCTACATTTTTCTTTTTAAAGAGTACAATTTACAATTGTTTTATGTAGAACTGGAATCGTTTCATCTTGCACCAAATGCATTACGAAATTCTGGACTCGGGCAAGAATTCGGCACTAAATGGTTCACAAAATACATCTTTTGCCGGTAAGTGTCCGCTCTCAAAATGAAATGAAATGAAATCTAAGATAGTAATCGTTTATTTTAGGAGACAGCATGTGCACCACGGAGAATACCACAACCTCGGAATTGTACGACTCCATCTCTGGTAAGTACTACTTTTCTTTCTCAAAACCTTTGCTAATTATTTACAACTTACAGACGAGAGCTCCAAGGACGAGGAACGTGAACGAGAACGTTGTAAAATAAATGCAGAAACAGATATTAGCAAGATATTTGGCACCAAACAGATATGCATTAATCGCTGCATTAAGTGTCAAGCAGAGGTAAACATATAACTAAAACCATTATCATAATTAACTAATACTAAATTTACTATTGTAGAAATCAAAGGAGAATATTCTACTGGCCTGCAACTTATCGTATCCCACGCACATCAAGGACAGTGAACAGCACTTTGATTTTGGCAACATTTTAAAGCGATCTCTGAGCTCCGAGAAAAACATTCAAGCCTTTTGTGAGAACTGCAAGAAGTTCTCTCCAACCAATCAGAGCGTTAAGGTAAACTGAGAGACCCTCTGAAGAGTATACATATGTCCATGCCAAGTTTTTGCAGTGCTTTTGCTCTAACTTTGTCAAAACTTAAGCGATTTCGATGAGGTTTGAAGTTTTTATCATTATTCAGCATTTAAATTGATTCTACATTTAAATTAGAAAAAGTTTTTCCGGTTCTTTTTTTTTATTTTTTTTCCAAAATTTCCATACTTCCCCTTTTTTTTTTGTTTTTTTTTTTTTGTTTTTTTTTTTTTTTTTTTTTTTTTTTTTTTTTTTTTTTTTTTTTTTTTAAGTTTTGTTGTAAATTTCAAAATGCTGTAACTTTGTCAAAACTTAACCGATTTCAATGCGGTTTTCAAGTTTTCCATACTTACTCCTTGTCGTTTTTTTTAATGAAACTTTGACTTTATTTTTATATTTTGTTAATAAAAGTTTAATTGTTAAACAGGTATCTTCATTGCCACAAACGCTGGCCATTAACTGTGGCCTCAACAATGAAAAGGACATTAGCTTCCTGAAGCGTCAGTTGAATCGCTGCAATGATCGACCCACCGCTGAGACCGTATCCTTGAATACCAGCAAACCGTGTCGTTATGGCGTGAATTGCTCACGCAGTGACTGTCACTTTATGCATCCAGATAGGTGAGTTTGCAACACATTTTGTATGTAATGCTCGCTTTAAATATGATCTGCTTTCAATAGGAAATCACCGTCACACACCAATCAAACGGCTAATATAGGCAGCTCGCCAAGTGCACGACAGAAATCTTGGTTTCCGCTAACCTTTAACATGGGCATCAATGAGGATGGTGAGCTGATTGTGCAATCACCCACTCAAGCAGCTAAATCCGAGCAGGAGGACGAGGATGAGGAGCAGCAGCAACAGCAGGAACAGGAGCAGCAGCAGGAACAAGTGTTCAGCAAGGATTGTGTGCAGCGCATGTATGGATTGCATGCAGTGCTCTGTCAAATCGATGATGGCACCCAAAAGAATCTGGTATCATTGATCAATGTACGACAGAAATATCATGCAATGAAAGCGTCTACATCAGACTCAACCGAAGAGGAGCAGAATCAATGGTACATCTTTAATGACTTCAGGTATTGGACTTTACTTGCTATTTTATAATTTAAAACTATAAAGTTTCGTTTGTTTCCTAGCATTTCTCCCGTAGCACCACAGGAATCGGTGTGGTTCACTTTGGATTGGAAGGTGCCATGTGTGCTCTTCTATCAGAGTCTAGAAGATGATGCAGAGTCTGATACAACAGTCGATGAACTTGCAGCTTCAATGAAAAGCTCCGACTTGGGCACAACTCCAGCTAATCCATTCTTACAAGTAAGTTTGCCATTACTTTCGCCTTACGAAATATTAATTTATGCATTTCTTTTTCAGGATATAATTAATCCGTTGCCAAACAGCATCGGCACAGATGCAACTTTAAAGCCACTGCAGAGCAACGAGTTGCCTCAAGCAGGTGATTTGATTGCCATGGATGCAGAGTTTGTTACATTGAATCCTGAAGAAAATGAGATACGTCCCGATGGCAAGACGGCAACAATAAAGCCATGTCACATGAGTGTTGCACGCATATCATGCATACGTGGGTAAGTTCCTACACTACTTAATATTCAATGTAAGTCGTATAGTAATAATCTACTATTTCTTGCACAGACAAGGACCTGACGAAGGTGTTCCCTTCATTGATGATTACATCTCGACACAGGAGAAGGTGGTCGACTACTTAACACAGTTCTCAGGCATTAAACCAGGCGACTTGGATGCCAATTTCAGCAACAAACGTTTAACTGCCTTAAAGTATTCGTATCAGAAACTAAAGTTTCTTGTTGATGTCGGCGTCATATTTGTCGGACATGGCCTGAAAAATGATTTCAGGTGATTAGAAATGATATGAAAGCCAAAATATATGATTTAATTATTTTGATATTTTCAGGGTTATCAATATTTATGTACCGTCCGAGCAAATAATCGATACGGTTCATCTATTTCATCTTCCACATCAACGCATGATCTCTCTGCGCTTTCTCGCTTGGCACTTTTTGGGTAAATTACTTTTTTGTTAGAAATTTTAAATATCCTTTACTAATACTGTATTATTTCACAGGTACAAAGATTCAATCGGAGACACACGACTCTATAGAGGATGCCCGTACCACACTGCAGCTCTACAAACACTATCTGCAGTTGCAGGCGGAAAAGAAGTTCACGGTTGCATTAAAGAACCTCTACGATCGTGGCAAGCAGTTGCAGTGGAAGGTACCGGAGGACTAAGCGGAATGAGGAGGCATCCCAATCATCTGAAATGCCAGTACAAATACAATCGATACACCGGCCAGCAAGTTTTAAATGTAGTTTTGTACTTGAAAAAAAAAAAAAATAACAATTATAACTAAAGAATTCCATTTAATAATAAGTTCAATTCGTTTTGGAGTCACCTACATGTCAAAAACAAAAACAACAATAAAATCAAACAAATATATTTTCATTAACTTCATGCTTTTATTAATTATTTCTTGTAAAACTGCTCACAGATATGGCGCACGCCTGTAGGGCACAAATTTGAACTAAACGTCCGCTCGAGAGAGGCGCGCGCCTAAAGTTTAGGCCGCTCAGAGGAGCGTGCGTCCAAAATGTAAACAAACGCTGAAGGTAACACAAACTACGCACTACACGTACTAAATTCGTAGTCTTACTGTTTATTTTTGTTAGCCCGATAATTCAGCTGGTAATTTGTATATTCCAGCTGAATTGCCAAGTGGACAGAACTCCCAGTAATGAAATGCCAATGTTAAACAATGCCAACACAAGCTTACTCTATGAAAATATAAGAGTTTTAGAACACCTTGTGCCTTTTAGAACATGCAGGGTAAATACTTACTCTATGTACTTAAATGTACTCTATGTACATTTGTATGTATGTATATGTATGCTTTATGTTAATTAAACGTCAACTTGTTAATAAAACTTGTTCATTCGCTGGGAATTGCCCGGTTGATCTCTATGCAAAGTTGATAATTACTTGCATCTAAGAGGAAATAATTGACAGCAACCAAGATGAGATATGTATATGTGGGTGCACAGTGTAGGTAAGTACATATGTTTGTATATATGTACATAGCTTTTCTTTAGAGCTCACAATATAATTAATTTAGCATTTATATGTGGATCTATCGAATGTGACAGGTAAACAAAACACATACAGTTAACAAAAGTCTTCATAATTTTTTATTTACATTTATATAAACATTTTGTTTTTAAACATTTAGCAGCTGCAGTTTAAAGTGCTGAAAAAAAAGTGTGTGAAATGTCGCACAATGTCTGTTCAAGTATTTCCAACACTTTTTATTACGGTTTATTTTCGCGATTCTTCTTTACGCTAATCGTTGACATTTAAAACGGCACTGTGTGCATATGTACATATGCTTTTACATATGTGATCTAATGAAAACAATATAATACGTTTACATAGTAGCAATTGCAACAACAACAGCAAGAACAACAAGATGATCGTTTCTGAATTTCCCCAAGTAAGCGATCTGATCTGAGCTTATCAGAACCCGACCCGAATGGCGTCGCACGGGAAACTTTTGCATTATTACAACACGACGGATTGGCAAACTATATAAACTCGTCTAACGTTGTAAAATTTAGCATTCAAATCGAACAGGTTGCCATTGTAACAGAGCATCATCATGGCATCGTCTTATCTGCTACTTGGATTATGCGGTTTTCTACTCTCATGCGCTGGTAAACTTAATGAAATTCTCTAAAACAACCATTTTAAATGTTCTAATTCTATTTATCGTTTTGATCAGTTGTCAACACGCAGAATACACTTGATGGCAGAGGAGGAGGTGGTGGAGGAGGATCAGGTAATGGTTACTAATTTAATAACTCTCTGTCTGCCAGTTTGGCACTCTAACAGAGAACTTAACCTTGAGCCGCTTAATGAGCAAAACGTGATCATGGCTTAGTTATACAAACTAATTAAGTACTAGAATTACCTGAAATTTATAACCAATTGTTATTACTAATAATTTGTATATCTTTTGACAGTTTATGGCGAACAAGTCTATGTACGCGGTCAACAGGAAGGCAGCTACACTGTACCCGGAGTGGGTGGCACTTTCCAGACCAGTGCGGCCCGTGGAGAACATGTTTACACGGATGCCCAGGGCAATACTTATACACATCGAAAGAAAGGTGCTGGTGGAGCAGGTGGTCACAGCATAAGCGGACCCGGTCTTGTGGCGCAGAACTCACCGAATGATAAGCACATTCAAGCTCCACGTCGTGTGCGTAGCCCAGACTTTCATGTCTCGCGACCCGATCGCACAGTGGACTTGGGCAGTGATGGTAGCTTCCTGGCTCAAAGACGAGTGCGCAGCCCACAGTTCGTTGCCTCGCGTCCCGATCGCACTGTGATCTCGAACGGTGATGGTAGCTTCCTGGCTCAACGACGAGTGCGTAGCCCACAGTTCGTTGCCTCGCGTCCCGATCGCACTGTGATCTCGAACGGTGATGGTAGCTTCCTGGCTCAACGACGAGCGCGTAGCCCACAGATCCAAGCCGCCCGCCCCGGTCAAACGGTTTATTACGAACCCGGTGCCGATATCCATGTCTCTCGACCAGGACATTCTGTAGACATTAGTGGCGGCAGTGTTTTAGTTCAACGAAAATCGCGTAGCCCACATCATCATCCCGATCACCATGATGATCACCATGATACCGAGCACGATGATCAACATAAGCGAGTCCGTCGTGCCAGGGTACAAGGATCAAACTTTGTTGCTCGCGATGATCAAGCTGGTGTCTTTAATGACAGAGTGTCTGTTTGGAAACGTCCGGATGGTCGCACCGTTACCGTTGACGCCCAAGGCAATGTCATAACATCGGGCAGCCCAAATGGCCGTGGTCCACAATACGTAAGATCTGCACATTGACATTCATATAGAACTTGAGAATTTTACTAACATTTTGTACATATACAGTATCCCGGTAGGAGATAGATAGACTGATCAACAACTGCTGCGCTGTCTCACATCAATTGTTACGAGATCAAGAGATCAATACGAAAATACTCTCGATTCGATTTATGTATCTATATACACTTAGTATATATAAATTCTACCAATAAATGTGGCATGCTTTATAATAATAAAAGCTATTATTCTTCTTAACTAACAGAGCATTCTAAATCTTTCATTTTTTTAATATATTGATTATAAAATTCTGGGAAGTTTATATTATTTTGGAATTCCCAAAAAAAAATTGTATAAATACGAGATTAAATATAGAAAATGTTATGTTTAACCGTATGCATTCAAGCTGCAAAGACAACATGGGTTTCTGTTCAATTATTGCTTTGAGTCTTTTCCTTATAATTAACTCTGGTAATTAAACGGTAATAGTTCATCTATGAAAATTGTTAAAATTCTGGTCTTCTTTTTCTAGTTTATTGTGCGAACGAAAGTAGCTTACAAAATTTGGATGGAGCAACCAAACATGTACAAGATGCCACTGTTATAACCGAACAATTTATATCGTACGATGGAAAGACACTGGTCAAGAAAAATGGTAATTTTATACTTACAAATCCGAGTGTTGGACAACTCTATGTACCCAGGTCAGGAAAAATGATTGCGACCGGATTGGATGGTAAAAATCACACCGTCAGCTGAGCAAATGACACAATCACTAGATCGAATCTTTACAATGTTAATCATTAACAATTAAATGAACTCCACTCAATACTTTTTGTCAACAATAAAATTACTTACACGCTAATACATTAATGACTCATTGATTTCTTCATCGTGTCAGATACTATCTTAAAAACCCAAATTTTTTGGAAATTTATATTATTTTGGAACTTCCAAATATATTTGTATAAATATGAGGTGAAATATAGAATAAGTTATATTCAATCTTAATCATTCGAGCTGCAAACACAACATGGGTTTCTCTTCAGTTATTGTTTTGAGCCTTTTGCTTATAATTAACTCTGGTAACTTAACGGTAATACTCCATATATAAGAATTATTCAATTTACTGCTGTCTATTTTAGTTAATTGTGCGGAAAATTTTTATATACGCGGTAATGAGGAAGGAACCTATCAAGTTCCGGGCGTAGGATCTTTTGAATACTCGCCTAATGGAAGCCATACTTTCATTAATAATGATGGAGTGAACTTTACGCATATCACACAATCTACGACCCCTGAAAGTTCCTACCCAAGATATAACCCTGCAACCTCAGGCGGTAGACAACAACATTCTAAAGGAGGGAACAGTCTGCGATCCCGATATAATTATCAGTCCTCAGGGGATAGAAACTATCAGCAAACTCAAGAGTACGATGGAGCTGTAAATATTCAAAAGCCTGGATATAACTCTGGATTTTTAGAGGGCAGACAACTACATTCTGGAGGGGTCAACAGTCCCCAAACATCATATAACTACGAATTATCAGAGGACAGAAGCTTACAGCAAACCCAATCCTTAAAGGACAGTAACTACTTGGATCAACAGAAAACTTCATATAACTACCAACTCTCAGGTAATGCTCCAGATAATTCCCAACATCCCAGTGCTCACAACCGTGTTCGTCGTGAACCCAACACTGTCTATGTGGCTAATTTATTTGTATCGACCGGGAACACTACAGTTGTCTCGAAAGATGGTAATACTATAGTTACAAAGCCTGAAGGGAAACAAATCTATGTAAGTAATTCAGGGAGTATTATTATAACCGAAGCAGATGGTAAAATTATATACTTATGATAATCAAATGAAACGATCACTTGCTCGAAAATTTGAAATTTGAAAAATGTATAAATAACATTAACTGGAACATTCTGATTACGTGTAATATCTTGTTAAGTTAATATTTCTATAATGTAATTAAATAAATTCTATTTTTCCTTGTACAAATATATAAAAATAAAAGACTACCAAAATCCCTATGTCAATAGTTCAGCTTGTAGTATTAAGTTTCCAATTTAGAAAACGTACATAAAAAATACTTTATTTAAAAAAAAACAAACACATTTAATAAACATAAATAAAACAAAATGAATACCAAGTTTATATTTATTTGAACTGACCAATAACTAACATAAGTTCTCTAAACACCCATGAATGGACTAGATATTTGGCGAATATCTTAGTAACTATGGCACTAGGGGACACTAATTTTGGAAAGCCGGTTTATAGATACAACATATAGACAGTATGATTATAAGAAATAAATATAATTGTCAAACTTACACGCCTCATTAAAAAATATTTTAAAATATTTTATTTTAAGAGACATTGTAATACCTGAATACCGATTTAAATTCATCTAATCAGTATCACAGGCACAGGATATTATACGGCTGGACCTGCTCGAAATTAGTTTTCTTTCTAAACTAATTTTTGTACGGCCTGTTCTCTATATCGAGGTTGTATACTATATCAAGTCTCAAAATTTGTGGCTCAAAAACTCGTTTTCTTTGCTTAAGCAGCCAAAACAAATTTATTTTTTTAAATCATTAACAAAATAAGTAAGAAAACACACTCATTTAGGTGTTCCCAATTTAGGGTTTTTCACTATATAGGGGGTCACTATATCCAGACAGCGATATATTAAGAGCAAAATCTGAACGACATTTAAAGACTTTACTTTACATCTGTCTCATAAAGCCTTTCACTAAATCGAGCATTGAAAATCTACAGGACTATCAAGTCTTATCAGGATTAAAGAGAAATATACATTATGCCATAATATTCCCATTAAAATGACTCACTGCAAAACGGTTTTTCCAATGTCAAAAGTGCAATTTTGGGAAATTCCACAAAAAGACAAATTATCAGTCATTTTTTGGAACTTTTGGGAATAATTCCATTAGCATATATATTTTTTGTTAATTCCCCAGATATGATCTATGTTTTTCCCTGCAGTATTTGAAAATGTATAAATTTGGAATGGACATCGTTATCAAATAACATTCAATTCTAATCGTTGAATTAACTATACCAAAATATGGCATCGAAATTCTTTAAAGGATTGTGCGCCTTGGTCGTCCTATGTGCGGGTAAGTCAACTGCTCTGAATTAAAACAAACTCAAATTAAATTAATTCTATTTTTCGGGTAGTTTGTCCAGGTAACTGCGAGATCTATATAGGAGGTAACAAGGAAAGGCACTATACAGTGCCTGGAGTGAGTGGTGAGTTTGTAAATTCGCCCGCAACGGGATCGCATTACTATAATGATGGCAAGGGATCTGAATATCTACATCGAAATGTTCCAAAAACTGGATACATGCGAGAATCGCAGCCTACTCAACAACAAAGTTATGTGGGACATAATCCCTATGGAGGAGCTACAGTGGTGGTACAGAATCAACAGACTCAACAGACCCAACAACTCCCGCAAACACAATTTCTAAATAGAGACTTTAATCAACAACAAGGATATGGGGGATATGATGGAGTACCTGCATATGTGACACAACGTAGACCGACTGTTAACCCCCAAATAGCTCAAATTGACTTCATAGACGCAAGGCGTGGCAATAGTAAGTAACTGACATAAATGAATCTTAATGAACTTTTCTTTAAAACCAATATTTCCATAGGTTATCACATCATGTCGACACATTAGAATTGCGATTGTGCTGTAAAAACCCACTTTTAAGAAGACATTAAAAGCAACGATGTTAAATGTTAATCTGAATAAATAAAAATGTAATAAACATATAAACAGCACAAACGATACCAAGTTTTTATTTAATAACCATTACGCTTTGAGAATTGAATCACTAGGCGTATAATAGGCGAGCATCTCATCTATAGAGGTACTTACATATTTTTTTTTAGTTTGATTTTTGATTTGGCGAGCAATGCTAATTTTAATTTTAGATCGCACAGAATACCACAGAGGGTCCTATAGTATAGTACCCACATATGTACAAATGTATTGTACAGATTTATATAGTATAAACATATGTATATAGCTAGTACCTGTACCTGTCTGTACTATCCGTACTGGCATTTCTAGTTTGCCTACGAATCTTAGTGCTTAAAAATGTATAACACTTTTGGAATTCAATCAAATCAAATTGAAAAACATCGATTCATTTAAATACAATTTCTTTGGTGGATGAAGTAGCGAGAGCCTAGAGAGGATATGGAGGCAATTTGTCAGTTCTTTCGTACCAATTACATATTGGCCAACTGCGAAGATGTCATATCGAAAAAGGCATTCTCGCTGAATCTTTCGCACTACCAAATGTCCGAGTTGCCAGCAATAATCGAGCATTGTGATTCATTGACGAAATTGTATCTGAATCAAAATAGATTAACAAAGGTACAATGTATCTACACATACCTCAGATCCATTTGTTATAACATCTATATATATGTACATATGTAGGTACCCTCTGGTCTTGGCAATTTGTTGCGCTTACAAGTGCTGGCATTGGATTACAATAAGCTCAACGATTTTCCACTGTGCATCTGTGAATTGGTCGGATTGAAATTCCTAAACATCAGTTGCAATAACATTGTCTGCCTGCCGCCACAACTGGGACATTTGACGGCACTGGAGACCTTTTGGTGCAACAATACGGGTCTACGCTGCCTGCCCGCCGAAATAGCCAACTGTGATCGCCTGCAGACCCTGGGAGTGCGGGGCAATAAGCTGCGTTCACTGCCCAGCTCCATGGGAACACTCGCCGAGTTGCGTTGGTTCACCGCCGAGGGCAATGAACTTGATGAATTGCCATCTACATTTGCATTGTTGCAGAATTTGATACACTTGAATCTGAAGGGAAATCAGCTGGGTCGCTTTCCACGCCTGCTCTTCACCATGCCCAATCTGAAGTTCGTCTTTCTCAATGACAATCGCATTGTGGATGCACCAACTCGCTCGGGTTTGGAGCATTTGCAATTTCTACGCATGTTGAACTTGAGCAAGAATCCCATCAGTTTACAGCCAGAGATGCAGAAACTAGCGCAGGTTAGTCCAATTTGCATATATATATACACAACTATGATATATGTTTAGTTTGTTTGACAGCAACAAACGAATATTTATGTGGAGATGATGGATGATCAGTTTCATGATGCTAACATTACGCTTCATAGATCAATTCCGGGCTTACAGCAGCAGCAGCAGCAGCAGCCAAATGAGCATGCCAATCAGGAATCCTCCTCCTCCGATTGGGCCAACAGTGTGCGCACCAGCCAATTGGATAGCACCGATGATAGCACGTTGGAGAATACCATTGAGGACATTAGCGTTATGCTGCCGGAGATGTCGCGTTACGTCACAACATTCTAAGCCATTCAAAATAAATAAATCTGTTGTGAATGTGTTTATTTGTGTTTGTGTGTTGTGTTTTGTAGTTTAGTGTAGATAACAGTTTAACGTAACGTAACGATTGAAATGCCCATTTGCTTTTTGATTTGTACAGAGATTTGCCTCAATGTGAGCAAATCATTGGTAGAATTTTCTATATTTAACCCGACATTTTCTTGATGAGCTCCTCATCCTGCATAGACATGGCCGTCAGTTTCTTGCCAATCTTCTCATGGATGTCCAAATATTTGGCCACACATCTGTCAATGCAAACCATTTCGCCCTTGCCTGCAAGCAACAATTGGGATTAATCAATCTGTGCCTCTATTGGATATCCCTGGCAACTTACCCAACTCCGATTCGCCATAGCGTGGCGGAATACACTTTTTGTGACAGGCGTTTGTCATGCGGTTATATAAATCCGACATCATTTCAATTTCCATTTCTTGCATCAGCTGCAATTTTGCCTGATCGGCCACGCTAATCTGTGGCATTGCCATTTTTTTATAATATTTATGTTGTGTAAACTGAACTGAATTTAAAATGAATTTAGTTTTATTTATTTTTGGTTTTTAGTCAAAGCGCCTGTCCGAAATTGTCTGATCGTAGTCGCCGTGATTTGCTTTTTTCATGCGGTCTCGCACACGTAAATTTTCGAATCGTCGCGACTCCACAGACTTTTTTGACAGCACAAATGCGTAGACACCACCAACGGTAAGAAATCCCCTAATAAATACACAATTTTAAGTCAAGTTTTATTATTATTACGTTAGAATTTTATTGCACGAACCAACAAATAGCAATTCGCCCAGCGTTTCCAAGCGGCATTGTCAAAAGACCCAGTGTGACTGTGTACAAATAAAATACTGTATGCTACAAAAATACTATATGCACATTGACATAATTTCGATTAGTGTTATCGTGTGCGCTTACGTTACGTTGTCAGTGCTGACAGACTAACTTTATTAAAACTAAACGTATTGTAGCTGATAATGAGAATCTAGCATATGTTTTAATTGTTTATGTGTACAATACACTGTACATATATTTAAGTCAAATTATAATATAAAAATTCAATACATACTAAAAAACAAAAGTCAAAGTAACAAGTAACAAATATACACATCTTCGCATGCGGATAGAATTGCTAGTTTTTCTAAACAATGGCCTTTTTTAAAGATAGGTTTATATTTTTGGTATAAGTATTCCAGATTTATGGAAAAATTTAACATCACAATTCAATTCTATCCGAAATTGTGCGAAAACATAGTACATGTACATAGTACAAATTACTTTAAGTTAAAAAAATAAAGTCAATATATAGGAATGTTTGTATGTACATATGTATGTAGCTAGGAATGTACTGGATTATATTGCACAATGCCTATTCATGGATTCGTGGTTGAGCTATCAGTGGGAAGGATACCAAAGTATTTAACTGGGCTTTACGCCGAACCAGCTCATTTTCCAGTTTAACGTATCATTTAACAGTTTTTCCTCCTCCGGGGAAAGCTGCAGCAGTGTGGAAACGGCTTTCACCAGATGACGGGCCTCCACCTGTGAAAAATTCAGGTAGAGGGATTATGGCAAGTCGCTACTTTAGCATACTAATTACTTACCTCTCGGCTTGTAAGAAATTTGACAATAACATGTTTCAGATACTTGAAATTAACCTCATCCATTATAATGCAGTTGGGTTTGTTGTCCGACTGAAAGGACTCTAGCGGTGCAGGGGAGATCCTAAAGGCGGATATTACTTGATCCGTATCCACGTCAATGGTAGCCGTCTGCGAGCTACGAAATTCCTTCTGCAACGTTTTCTTCAAATCGCCCAAACGTTGATTTAACGTTTTTATTGTCTGTAAGTAGCAAATTGTATGTAATTAGTTATGATTTAATTTAAAAATTTTACTCACCTTATTCTTTTCGGTAAGTTCCCGCTGTGCCTGCTCATATTTCGCAGAATCTATGGCATTCTGCTGAGCGGTCTCGCTGAGGGTCTTAAGTGCTCCACGCGCCTCTTCTACATCCTTCTCTAGTTGCGTGTTTTTATCCTGCAAATCATTTGATTCCGTCTGCTCCAGACGTAGTTCCTTCTTAAGCAGCTCTTCGCTTTGAGAGATTTCCGCATTCCGCAATAAAGCCGTTAGTTTCTCCTCACGCTCCGCTTCCAATTTGATTTGGGTTTCATTTAATAGCTCCTGTTTCTCTGTGTTCTGGATGCGCAACTTTTGTGCAATTTGTTCCGCATTTTTAACATATTCACTGAATCTTTCATCGGCTGTCGTGATGCGCATTCTAAGATCTTTCGTTTCGGCTGACAGAGTTTCCTAGTTTTAAGTTTATTCATTTAAAAAAAAGTAACATATTTTTTTTTTTTTGGGTTTTTCTTTTAAATTATAAAAGTACTTTAATAAAGAAAACAAATAGGTTTCAAATAAGTACAAGTTTGTTAGACAAATAACATGCAAGCACAAAAGTTAACTAATTTCCAAAATGCAGTGAGGAGGAGGAAGTGGGATTTACTGGCAAACAGAATATATATATTTTATGTTGGTTAGTAAACAAATAAACCAAATGTTGTTAATATACATAGGTGGGTGGGTGTAGGTGTTTGTGTGTTATAGATCCCACTGATAACCGTCAACGTCTGAAAAGATACTCACAGATTTGTTACGCTCAAAGATTATTTGCTGCTCATTCTCCTCCCGACACTCTTTCAATGACATCGTCAGCTCGTCCACTTCGTCTTCCAATAATTTGATCTACAAATAGTTGTGTGAGTTAAGTAGAAGTCTCTAGAGCATATAATTCTTCGCTTACCTTATCGTTTCGTTGCTTGATTTCAATGTTGGCTTTCTCCAGCTCAAATTCCAGCTGCTTGCGACTCTCGATGGAATCGTCGCGGGATTTGAGAGCCTTTCGTTTTTCGGTGGTTTCCTCGGCCACCTGCTGGGACAGGCGACTCACTTGCTTCTCGAGCGCAAAGTTTTGTCCGCTCCACGAGCTTTTGATGTCCGATAGCTGCAAATGCGCCTCTTCCAGATGCTGCTCCAGTAGCTTGTGCTCCTGTACCAATGCCTGCACCTGCTGATCAGCACTCAGTTTGGACAGCGTCTCCAGACGCGATTCCTCAACGATACGCAACCGCATTTTCATATTACGATTCTCCTCCTGTACAGCTGCCAGTGTGGTGGTCAAATGGTTCTTCTCCTGCTGCGTGGCATGACGCAGCTGCTCCAGTTCATCGCGTAGATCTTCAGCGATGGCTTCGATGGTACGCAAACGATTTAGTTCCTCATTGAAATTATCAATTTGCTGTTGATACTGACGCACAGCACTCATGTGATCCACCGCTTCCTGCTCACGAAAACCGAGCAGATTTTTCAGCTTATCAATTTCAACTTGCTGAAAATTTTGTATTTTCTCCTGTTCCTCGCAATAGATATCCTTTTGCGTCTGTGCCACCCGCACACTCTCCAGCAGAATCTCGTTTGTCTTGTCCACTCGCGTCTTCTCCTCCTGCAATTGCTGTAGATTCTGACTGAGGACTGCTGCTCTGGAGCTGAGCTCATTGCATTGACTGCGTAGCTGGCACATTTGTTCAGACTGTTCAACACAGTTGTTATACGGTAAATATATATAAGATAAATATCGAAATTTGCATAGACTTTACCTCACTGTAGGTACCCCCTCCACTGCCATTGCCACTCCCACCACCCACCTCATCGGCAAAGTTGGAATTAATGCTCACACGTCGGCTACGTAAGCGATAATTGTTATTGTTTGTGCTTCGCTGCTGCAGCTGCTGCTGCTGAGATGTCGACGTTGACGTGGACGTGGACACATCTTCTCCCGTTTCTTCCTTAATTTTGTTTTTTAACGTAGCAAACATTGTTACAGCTATTGCGAACCCCTCATCAACTGCCTGGCATTAATATAAACTTAGCTTGTTTATCGCGTTGCGGCTCTGTGGCGTAACGGTGAACTGGCTTTTATTTCATTGCTCCATTTAGTTTGTGTTTAATGCGTATGTTTATCAAAGCAAATGTAAATTCATTTAAATTTGCAGTCTATAATTCTTCTTCTTCTTTGGGCGATACGTGAAGGTGGTCGAGCCTGCCACCTCGCCTAAGTTGCTATGTCTGGCAACGCTACACTGTTGCAATCAGAAAAGCGGCATCGAACCCAACTTATCGATAACTTATCAAATATAGACGCCAAAAACATCTGTAGAGAGCGCGCTAAAAATTTTTCTAATTGTGTAATTAACATCAAGTTGCATTTTATAAGTTGAACAAATTAGTGCTCTTTAATAGTAAAAAATTGTAAAGCATTAAAGGGCGGAATATATAAGAAACATGGATCAGGATCAGTCGAAGCAGACGCCTCGGGACTTTCATGACAGTGATGGAATGTGCACTTCGTCTTTAAAGGAGATCACTTTGATAGAAACTATGACTAGTTTTCTGGCAGAAAACGGAGCTGCTGAAGTCGATCCAAGGGTGTTGAAAACTTTAGCCGAGGCACTGTCCAAACGCATAGACACAGATGAGTAAGTACTGTTTACGATTTGTTCCTTCTTTTTGCTTTCTGCTGTACGCATATGCATCTTTTCATTAAGATGTACATATGTGATATGTTGTGCAGCGCCTTTGAAGTTTGTTTGGAAATGCACTTTCGCAAGTGCACCGTGTACTTTGGCTTGCAGCCAAAACTAAATTTAATTTAATATGCATAGGATTAATTAGCTTAGTTCTATGCTTTCAAACACACAACAGAGCTCTTTACACTTATGCTGATATTCATCCATCCATGTCGAAGCGAAAACTGCATATGGGTATAAGTGACATCAAAAGATCACAATCAATTAGCTGAACTTACGCTCTGCTCTCTCAGTCACAGGTTCAAATTGCTCTCCCACCTCTAATGAAGCAATGCATGCATACGCACACATACCATTGTACTTAACCCACCCCATTTTATGCGAGGGAGAGCGCGCCAAACAGCGAGAGAGAGAGAGAGAGAGCACGAAACAACACGAGCCACTAACAGCATATGGTGTGTGTGTTGGGTGGGTGAGTTGAGCACAGCGGGAAAACATGAGAGTCGCATCTGTCGCACAAATTAGTGCGAGTGCCTTTGTGTATGTGTGCGTGCTGGTGAAGAGCGCGCTTTCCTTGCGGGAGTGTAGCAGGAGAGGGAGCGCACCGATGTGATGCTGCTGTCGGTCGGCGCTGCTGGGTTTTTCTCTCGGTTATCTTGATGCGCATTTTTAGTTCTATTCTGGCCTTCGCTTTGCTTAGACGTTAAATGCAGAACATTTTATTTTGAATTAAACTCGCATAATATTTATTTTTGCTTCGTTTGTTGTGATTGTGATTCGTCTTGTGCCTATCAGTTATATACATATATATATATATATATATTTGTTTAAACATACATATATACAACAACATTACGGATCGCGCTAAAGTAAATACGGACAGACGTACGTACATAAAGCAGACGTAGTGAATTCTAGTGACTTTTATCGAATGAACTCGATGGATGAATGCTCTGGTTTAGCACTAACGGTATAAAAGAAACAATATTCTTATATAAATGCGCGCGTGTACGTGTATAAGTGCTCACGTATCTGTGTGTGTGTAAATGTATATACATATATAAATTACGGGTACGCGCGCCTCATTTTGTTGTTGATTTCCTTTGTCGTTGTATGTTGTTGTTGCTGGCGATGCTGTGTCTAAATATAGTACATAGTGAAAATAAAAAATATGTATTTGTCTTTGGATCAAATACAATTTATGAGTGCGTATTGTGCATTCTAAAGATACATTCTTGAAGCAATAGCAGCGATGCTTCCCTCTTAGTTCGACAGTTACCCCTAAAAGCACCACCACATTACGGTGTTTACTGTACATCGTTTGTGTTGTGGTTTCTGTTCTCACAACTGCCAGCAATTAACGTCCAGTTTTTTTGCAGTGCACTCAACGCGCGTTGCAATACATTTCGCTTAGTTTAAGTTTGTTTTGAAAAGATGCCTTCGTTTATGGGCAAGCGCTTATAACGAGTCGTATCTTGTTTACATTTTAGCTTTACCCCCAGTACTAC
The DNA here is from genome assembly GCA_035047385.1 of Drosophila tripunctata. Lineage (NCBI taxonomy): Eukaryota > Metazoa > Arthropoda > Insecta > Diptera > Drosophilidae > Drosophila > Drosophila tripunctata. The sequence goes on from JAWNPS010000288.1 coordinate 2,142,712, forward strand.
TGACTGATTGGGGCTGTGTTTTCTTAATGACAGACAGACAGTCGGACAGGCAGGCAAATGGACGTACAGACAAAAACAACAACATTATTTCGAGCACAATTGGCGCCAAATACTCGATTGTTGTTAATTAATTTCATGACCTCAAAATCGTAAATACAAACGTACATTGAATTTCGAGTCCTCATCAGACAATACACATAGTATATAGGCAGGTATCTCAATCAGGTAATAGTAATTAAGTAACATACAAACGCATGCATGATCTTGTTTAAAACACAAAAGGTGTCAAAGAAATAGTACACTTAACTTTTTATCTACCTGCAATAGTTTTATGGGAAAATTGGATGCTCCGTATTCTCGCTGCCTATAGCGCATGATGCTGAAATTTGTGCACAGCATTTCTTTAATCAGATGTGGTAAAAAGAAATTTATGAAACGATAATTTCCATTTGTTTTTAATTGAATCCATACAAAACTTCCAGTATGCCCCTTAAATATAATAGCTACTATGACGAAATGGGAAATGGGACGACACACTGGGAAATTTTGAATAGAAGCAAATCAAATCAAATCTAAAAGTAATCTGTATTCGTTTTTAGGTTCTAGTATTAATTTTTTTTAGCATTTTCATCTCTGAATCAGTTTGCTAAGATTTAAACTAAGGGCTTTAAGGAATGGGAACGGTTTAAATCGCCTGATCATTTGCATACAAATTCCACCAATTCTTAAGATCGGTTAGCTATGACAGTGCTAGAATAAGTTTGACTTTTCGTAATTTCTCTGAGAAAAACAGTACTTTAGTTAATTTCTATTGTATTATATTCAAATAAATATTATTTAAATTGTAATTTTCTATAAGTACCAGAAATTTTAAGCTTGTTAATTTCCTGCAGCTGATCAACATTGAATGACACCTGTTGTGTCTCTAAAAAGCTTACTGAGTTCGAGTCCTTTTCAATGTATACTCGTTGATTTGTAACCGTAGTAACCATAGCTATGGCGAAATGGAACGTAAAGGAGTCAAAACAAACCGTAGAAATGTTTTTGCTACGTGATAATGTTGTTGGACGAACGTTGACAGTTGCATATGATGTACAATATTTCAATTTTTCTATTTGTGTATTTGTGTTTTTGCTCAATTCCCAAAATAATTTCGACTTGCGGTGTAATAAAGCAACCCAACGATTGAAGAGCGCCAAAATGCGTGGCCCAAATGTGTCGACGTCGTCGTGGTCGTCGTCGTCTGTCGCCGCGGACAGAAGCGGTAAGGGTTGGGCAGAGAGGTGGTTAGTTGACAGCGAAATGCATCTAAGATTCAAGCACAACTGCATCTAAACATATGTACACGTAGAGTGCTTTGCTCCTTGTGATATCATTTCGGGGACATTTCCCCAACCAAAAAAAAAAAGAAACCCATGCAATGAGTCATAGGCTAGGCAAAGTGTACGCACCACAGCGTATATAGTATGAATATATATTTATACCTGCACTGAAGTTGCATATTTATACTTAGACTTTGGTGTGCCGCAAGTTATTTAGGATAAGCTCAACAACAACAACAACGACAACACTAACAACATCAACAAAATTGATGACGCATGCAAATTAATTACAAAATTTTATTTATAATTTACTATATATGAATCGTCAGTATAATAAATGTACTGGAATGAACAATACACAAGAGTTGCCGCTGTAACTTTACAAATTGTCTAAGAACAAAACAAAAACAAACGAACGGGAATAATGGCAAACCTATACCGTTCAGCATCTTTAATCAACTCAAATGACTCCCCTCGTACGCCATATAAACGTTATTCCATATGTAGTGGAGCTGGCGCCTCAATATGGTAAGTTTTTCATCTTTCTTTTTGGATAGATTCAAGATGTATATATGCTTTTAATTGTGGTCCATTTTCCATGATATATGCAAATGAAACCATTCACTATACATATATGTGATTTATTTGGTGTACTTGGAATGACATTAAAGTTCCATTTAATTGAGCTGGAAAAACGAGGTGTGTTTACGAATATATATACAAAAATTTATACGCTTCACTAAATCACAAAAAAAAACAAAACGAAATTTTTGGCATTTGTGCTCTATTGACCTTTTTTAATTGTAATTGTATAAAGAAATCTAATTTTAATAGGCAAGAAGTAGTATAATATTGCTAAATTAACTTTATACAAATAGCTTTTGCTTCTTCATAGAATTTGACTTTAATACCCCTTCTTAAATTCTCTGCTTAACGGCAGTTATTGTTTAGTGAACTTCAATAATGTCATTGAACAGTTCAACAAGTTAAGGGTATTATGTGTGTATGCCTTGCGGATAAACTACTAGTTAATTATAGGTTTAAAGCAACAGCTTATTAAACAATTCAAACCTGTTTAAATTGACCTCCGCACTAGCGAGGAGTAGTTTGAAAAATCACGCCAGTGCGTGAGTCAATCTTGGGTATATAACCATATAAATTTAATTGTAATTAACATTAATAATTCAAGAATTCAGCAAATTTCTGTATGACATAATACTCTTCGAAAAGTACAATAAAACAGCTAACTATACGGATTCTTCTTAGAAAAGCTAGACTACTCTAACGTTTTAAGATTGTAGAGTCAACTTCTCTATACTTTGTGTAGCTTCGTGTTCCTAGAAACTTGTCCATCACTAGTTCATGGCGTGTAGTTGAGGTATGTGACTGAGAGAAGCTGTGATTGTGCACAGTGTGAAATGATGGTTTCTCAGTTGAGTCGTGGTTAAAGTTAGCTGACACACTGCCGCAGCCAGATGATGCATTCTATAGCGGAACTGGGACTGGAATTGTGTGTTGTATGGCTGTTGGTGGCAACACCAGTGCTGGGCATACGTTTGAATCCTTGTGAATTGGCTGGGCAGCTGTATATACTGGATGTGCCGAAGGCGGAACTAGCCACTTGGCTGTGTATAGCCAACTTTGAGAGTCGCTACAATACACACGTTATTGGCCAAGCCAATGAGGATGGCTCCAAGGATTATGGACTGTTTCAGATTAGCGATCTCTATTGGTGTGCTCCGCCCACTAAAACGCCCTATTACGCCTTCAATGGCTGCAACATTAACTGCACTGAGCTGTTAAGCGACGATATCACATTATCAGTGCGTTGTGCAAGTCTTATCAGAAAACAACAGGGCTGGTCGGCTTGGTCGGTCTACCCGGAGTTCTGTAACGGCACTCTAACGGACCCCGACGAGTGTTTTCAACCGAGCGAAACAACAGAGACCACGGAAATTCCAGATATGACAACGGAGTCGGTGACAGATAGCAACGTGGAGACAACTACAATGGAGGAAACTATCTTGGAGGAAATGAATTGAGATTATTATTGTTATGCTAATACCCATACACTGCCCATTGTAATTTGCATAATTGTGCTGGTTTATTAAAGTGTACTTAACCAATTACAAGTGTGTTTGATTATTGAGTTAATAAATTAAGCTTTAAAGTTATAGATCTTTTTAAAACTATAACTATAATATTTATTTTTTGTTGTTTTCTTGCAGCACCAGTCCTGGTGGCATACAAGATGTAACCATGGAGAATTCATGTAAGTATAATCCAGTTATATAGTAACCTATGCTTTGATTGTATTCAGCTTCAACTTCAGTTTGTTTTGGTTCGCCTGATCAAGTGGTCTTGTGTCTATAATGTCACAGACAATACCTCAAGCATATATAGCATATAAATTTAATTTGGCCACACACTCGTCACTAGAATTTATATATGCCAATCAGTCACTCGGTTTCATATTTTATATTTTTTACTAATTGCCAAAAATGGGCAAAAATGGCTTAAGACCTTTCGCAAGTAGCTTAGCTTGGAATTATAATCCCTTCCACTTAACTAACTTTTCTTGCTTTCTATAGATACCAGTTTCGATGTGGGACGTGCGCCTGGTGGCATCAGTTCTCCGATGCAGGGACGTTCGATGCGAGAGCTAGAGGAACAGATGTCGGCGCTGCGCAAGGAGAACTTCAACCTGAAGCTACGCATCTACTTCATGGAGGAGAGCCAGCAGGGTGCACGTGGCAAGAATGCAGATGAGTCTGTGGCCAAGCAGTTGATAGATTCCAAAATCGAAATCGAAATTCTTCGAAAACGTGTCGATGAGAAGACGGAACTATTGAAAGATGCGGCTCAGGCCATAACACAGCACGAGGAGTTGCAAAAGAAATCAGATATTGAAAGCCAAACAATGATTGAACAAATGCAACAATATATACAACAGTTGGAGGTAAGTTTAAGTATTATATAACAAACGAAAACAACTACTATAACTACATTTTCCAACTTGTAGACAAATGCCAAGCAGCGTGCAACTAGACAGTCTCTGGAGACTCTGTCCACCGAAAAGCTAAAGAGCCTAGAAGCTGAGGTAAGTTTGTACAACACTTCCATAGTCTCTTTTTAAAATATAAAGTAAATTGTTTTGTCAATTAGGTGCTTAAACTGGAGAATGCTTTGAGAGAGGCCGATTTGCGGCAGGCAGAGTCCAACAGGCAACTGGAGATAATGGATAACACGCTGACCGATAGACAGGAAACACTGGCAGCTTGTGAGGCAAAGATTGAGGAGTTGGCCATTAAAAACGCTGAGCTTGTGGAGCAGCTGGAAAAGGAAGCCGAAGCCGATGCGGCGGCAAGTGTAAGTTTCAATTTCAACATTTGCATACTCTAATCGAAATATACTATACGACTTGGACAAAGCGGGGACTGTAGTAGACTGTAGTTTAAAATTGAATCTTTAGCAAATGATAAATCGCCCAACAGATGCAGATAAGTGCCACTTTAACTGAGAATCGTCGTTTGCTTAGTAATCTGAGTGCCGCTCAGTGCGAGGTGCAGCGTCAGAATAAGTGGATAGGGGAGGCTGTTAGCATATTGGATGTGCAAAAAAAGACTATAAAACATATTGAAGTGAGTATATACTGTATATAGTGCATAGTGCAGCTCATCTATATACTGGCAAACCAAACATAAGGACTTGAACAGCGAAAAGGATCGGGATAATAGACGTCTCTTCTTTCGCATCGTTCAGTACGAGAGTGTGATTAACAAGCAGAGTTGTGAAGTTGATATAATGCGACGGGAGAAGCAATTCTTTCAGAATCTAAGCCAGCAATTGCAGATACTTACCGAGAATCTGCATTTTACGCCGGAACGCGTTGCTATCGTTAATCCTATACGTACTATCTCAATGCCACGTTCCATTATTACATCAAGCAGCGTTCGCTATGATTATCCCAGTTTGTCCGACAAGGAAATCAAGTGCCTTTTGCCGGAGGTGAACAAAGCGATATATATATGCATATATGCTTTATAATTTGTGTTTAATTTTCACAGCATTGCGAGGCTCCGAAAATGCCACTGTCTGTTGCCGCACCAAGCACCGCTTTTCACAATCATTCACTGCCGCCGTTCACTGGACTGCGTCGCTTGCTAAGTCGCTGGTTGTTCCTGCATACCAACTGATGTTCCAAGCCAACAAGTTCAACTTAATCCAATAATAGACGCACTGTCCATCATGCTGCGCTATCCTGTGTTTCCGTACAGAGGCGCACCATTGCCCACTGTCCGTTGAGAGGTGGATACGAAATGCAGCCTGGCGCAAGCTTACGGCAGTGCAGATGATCAGATACCAACGTTTATATATATATATATATATATACATATATTTATATAGTCATATCTATATGTGTATATAGTATATACAGAAAGAGAGAGAGACAGTTAATTCGTTATATGCAGTTCGGGTTTCATATTGTTTAGCAGATTCTGCAGGGTCGTAAAAATTGATTTTCTGGTAGTTAATGTGAAAAAATTATTCGTTATGAATATGTAAAAGAAATAAAAAGTACTTAAACAAAAAACTAACTTGACAGAACGAAACATTTGATTTTCTGCTGTATTTTATACATATTTTAGTAATCTTGGCTCTCTATTTTATTTTAGCCACAAACTGCTGCGCTGCGCACACAACTGGCTGATAAAAGCTGCGAGCTGCAGGATGCCCAGGAGAAGTTGGCGGAACGTGAACGGGTCCATGAGCAAGCTTGTCGCACAATTCAGAAGCTAATGCAAAAGCTAAACAGCCAGGAGAAGGAACTAAAGCGCATCAAACAGACGCAGATGGTAAATTAATGCTGCCAACTACATAAATGGCCAACTAATTGCTTTGTTTTTGTTTGCAGCAGGACGAGGTCAAGGCAACAACTTCACCTGTCTCGCCATCGCGTCACTCACTCAGCGATTCGGAGACAAAGGACATTTCACCTAAGCTCAAACAACGCTATGAGCAGCAGATTCATGAACAGAGCGAAACCATTGACAAACTGCAGGCGGAAGTGAAAAAGAAGACCGCAAATTTGCAGAATCTGGTTAACAAAGAGCTCTGGGAGAAGAATCGTGAAGTGGAGCGACTCACCAAACTTGTCAGCAATCAGCAACAGCAGCAGCAGCAACAGCAACACAACTCGGTGGAACATTCGGGTGACGACTCAGCCGGTGCAGATTTGCAGCAATCCTTTTCGGAGGCGGACTATGTGAAAGCTGTGAAGCGCAACAAATTGTTGCAACGCAAGGTTGATGTGCTGCTGCAACGACTGGGCGAGGTGCAACAGAATGGTGCACTAGTTTCGCAGCTGCGTCATGATCTGCACTCGATGCAAGCGGATGTGGAGTGTGCCAACAAGTGGCGCCTGGAATGTGCCGATGTTTGCAGTGTGCTAACGAATCGACTTGAGGAACTGGCTGGATTCCTCAACTCTTTGCTAAAACACAAGGATGTACTGGGCGTTCTCGCTGCCGATCGACGTCATGCTATGCGGCGTGCCATAGATCGCAGCTTGGACTTGTCCAAGAGCCTCAATATGACGCTATCCGTAACTGGCGCTTCCATGGCCGATCAAAGTCTTGCCCAGCTGAGCAAACTCTCGGAGATTTTGTATACCGAGCAAGATGAACGCAATCATACGTATAATTCACACGAGGAGATCCATGCGGCAGTCAATGCAGCTGCTGGAACCTCGGTTAAGTTGGAGAGCAAGGCCTTGAAGTCGGATGGTCAGGTGCGTAAGGAGCGACGCTCGTTGCCATTGCCACAACAACAGCAACTGGACAATCAGAGCGAATCGGAGGCATGGTCAGAGCCAGACCGTAAGGTGTCCTTGGCGCGCATTGGACTGGAAGATACGTCCAACAGTTTCGTTTGCGGCGAACAACACCACAGCGAATCGGATAGCGAGGGACACGTGGGTTCGGCCAATTCCGTGAAACTGGAGCGTAGTCGAAACGGCGAACGCATCACACAGCTTGAGTCTTTGATAGCGCAGCGCGATGAACGCATACTGCATGTGCAATGCCAACTGGTTGATGCGGACAATCGCCTCAAGCAGGAGCAGCTGCAGGTGATGGAATTGTCACAGCAGCTGGAACAAGTGCGTGCTCAAAACGTGGCACTGCTGGCAGATCTTCAAGCAATTGGCACACAGGATGATAGCGAAATAGCCGAACTGCAGCGCCTTATCGAGCTGAAGACCCAACAGATTCAGGAGCAGCAAATGGCACACAATTCGCTGCTGGCCGACGCACAGATCACGGAAATGGAGCTAAAGGAGGCGCAAAAGAAAATCGAGGAGATGGAAGAAGAATACGCTACAAATCTGGACGATGCACGTGCTGAATTCATGCAATTCAAACTGGAAGCAGCTCAACGTGCCAAGGAGCTGGCACGGCAGCAGCAAGAGGCATTGTCTCGCGACTATGTTGCATTGAAAAAGCACGAGGAGATCAAGACGCAGCTGCTGGAAATGCAGCGTAACTTGGAATTCTATCAGGAGAGTGAGAAGGAGCTGAAGCAGACGCTGGTAGAAAACGAACTGACAGCGCGTGCACTCAAAAAGGAGGTGGACGAGAGCACATTGCAGGCATCCAAGGCAATTATGGAACGCACCAAGGCGTACAATGATAAATTGCAGCTGGAGAAGCGTCTGGAAGAGATGAAGGTGCAGTTAACGCAACTGCAAGAGGAGCAAAGGCAACGACAGGCCAGTCGCATCAACAGCAGCGATGTCTCACAGTCCGGCTACACCTCCGAGGAGGTGCCACTGAAAATTACCAACAATCGAGCGGCCAATGGAGCAGCCAACTGCGCTGCAAGTGGCAGAATTAACAATCCCTCACCGGATCTGGGCATTGAGAGCGATGTGGGTCGCGTCACAAGCGTGGAGCTAACAAATGCTCAGCGTAGTCTTCTCAAGACTGTGGAGCTTAATGTGGCCACAAAGAGCGGTAAGTTGTATTGTATTATATGCGACTTGGATAACAAAATTAATGTATAAAATAAATCTATCCACAGATACGGAGGCTGCATCATCATCCACTGGACACGCAACAGCACAGACAGCTGCAATTCATGACTGTGAAAAGGTAGAGCTCGAAATGGCCGATTTGCGGCGTAAACTAATACGCACCAAACGAACCCTCGAAGACACATATGAAAAATTGCGTGTGGTTAACAAAGCTAAAGCACAAGTTGAGAAAGACATTAAGAATCAGATACTTAAAACCCACACAGTACTTCGAAATGTTCGCTCCAATATGGAGAATGTGTTATAACAATTGGTTTGATTGCAACATCATCATTATCTGCAGCACACCATCATCATTATTGTCATCACAATCATCATACGGAGAAGAAAAGCGTTTCACAAAAATTTATATTTTATATTTTCTAAAAACATTTTGTTTCGTTTAATGTTCAATGTAAATTAATTTGTTTGCAAAAGGCACGAGTTTTTAATACAAAAATCCTACTACTACTACTACTTGCATTTTCAAGAGACTGTATAAAATTAAACTAATAATAATAATAATAATAATAATAATAATATGTATGTATGTAAAATAAATGCAAGTTAACACCTCTAACTACCTAAACTGGTGCTATACGATGGGCCAGCAACCTTCGTTCATATTGAATGACTTAAAAATACATTAGTAGTAGTAAGCACATCTGTATTACTAACATTTCTAAACAGTATGATTAACTATACATAATCTATGCATGTACATTTTGCTCCTCTTTAGACATAACACTCCTAAATCTAACTAAATAACTGAAACTGAGTGCCATCTTGCCATATCATATTAAGCACCGAACGATTATAATGCTTCAAAACAGTTTGCTTAATACTTTTTATTTATTTTCCAAAACCGTCTTGAATTACCGTTTTCAGTTTACAATCGGAACGGACATTGAAATAATATTATAAATTCCTGTGTATTACGACAAACAAAATTTTATCCAAAAATTTGCTTTCGAAAAGAAAATTAGACTTAAGTTTTGTACAATGAATAAGATATGAATAAAATAAATTTGTAGTTCGTTTTAAATAATGCGTTTAAAATAGATTTATATATTTATATTCAATAAAAATTTCAAGTTCATATTTCAGAGTGTGCGGTTTTAAATTTAACGGATGGATTGCGGCGTTGCCAGAGTCTGTTGCTGTTGCGCGGTAATGTTAACCCTTTTCTGTGTTAACAGAATCAGCAATTAACAAATTATTCACTTTTATTTCTTACTGAGCAAAAATAGAAACAGTTAAAATGAATAACACATTTATTTAGCAATAATTAATACAATAACAGACTGCACAGATTTCAACAATTAAAAAAATTAATAAGTAATAAATGTTTGTTTTTGAAAAAATTTGCTGGGTACATTTCGCTGTCTGGGGTATATTTTGCAATAGCCTAAAAATACCAAATGTTAAAAATATGTACCCGTAATGTATATTAAAAAAGTAAATTTCACAAAGCTGGCCACACCACTCGACGCTGGCGTACACATGTACGAACACACAAACAAAAACGCTTATTGGGTCTGTGCGAGTTTGTTTTTGTTTCGGTTTTTGTTGCTGCTTATCATTTTTATACAATTTAGCAATAACTATAGTATACCCATTCGTAACTGTTTAAATAGCATTAGATATAGCTTTGTACTATCATGATATTAGCTTCAAGCTACCCTAACATTGTGATTGTGCCAGTGTCGCGGTTTGCTTTCAGTGTGCTTTTTTTCTTGTGTTCACCAGTTGCTTCACCAAACTTGTACCGACAATAATTTATTAACAAGCCCGAATTCAACAATAAATATTACACATGGTTTCACATTTACATTTACAAGAGGAGGATGCAAACTCCAGAACAACTACACAACAGCAACTACAACGCCGGTCCCAATATGAGTTTTCCGCGCTTTTGCCTGCTCGTGAGTATATTTAAATAATTTCTATTAGAAAGCAAAGAAGTGCTGTTTAATTTTGTCTTGTGATTCATGGCAAACATTTAACAGGAAATCGACAGACGTTCTAATTACTTAAAAAGGGGTTGAAATTAAATGTGCGTCATAATTTTAATAATACAAATTTGCTGTAGAAGTCGTTACACTTAGTGATAAGACTAAAACGAGCAAGTACGAATGTATGGCACATTTAACAGACAGCTGATATATAAAGAAATCAGTTGTTGAAAAAATAAATGAAAAAAGTTTCACTGGCCCATTGGGGGGATCGAACCCGCGGCCTAAAAACATACGCCGTACGCGGCACGACGCTCTAACCAGCTGAGCTAATGAGCCGAAACTCAAGCAAATGCCTAACCTGAAATGAAAACACTAAAACAATTGAGGGAGGAAAGCATATTAATAGCAACAAATGTAAAAAAAACTAATGTTATGGATGAGAGCGCTACATATCGACATAACATTGAATAGAATCAATGAATCACTTTGTTTTGCTTTGCTTTGCTTTTAATGGATTACAAGTATCATCTTCAAAAGAGCAGCTTGGTAGGCCGCATTTTCTACCTATTTCGCATAGCATTTACAACAACTCGTGCCCAGCTTGGGTTCGTGGTTGACAAACTTTCCACTTCGCAACTTCGTAAATGGTCCGAAGTTGGTCACATTTGCCGATGTTCGTGTTCGTAGTTCGTAGTTCGCGAGGACTTTTGTCCACAGTTGGCTTTTGGCTTCTGAACGTTGAGGACGCGCTTTTCAATGTTTGCGCGTGAATTTAATTGGAATAAATATACATATACATATATAGTACATATAGTACAAGTTGTGCCACCAAACGTGAAACGTGATAATCGCTCTGCATCTCAAGTTATTTTATTATGAATCCGAATATCCCAACAACTAGCAAGTTGTCCTTTTGTGTGCCGAATCGAAATAGTAGCTCTGTGTGTGTGTGTGTTTATGTGTCTATCTATTTATCTGATGGTTCTGTGCAAATATCTTTAGACACTAAGGAGCCAAGTTGGCCATAAAGTTGTCTGTCCTTCTGCGAACCCGCCAACTACAATCAGTTCGATAATTTGAAGGCTTTCGCAGACTTTAAATTAGCGCATTTACCTTTAACTGCATTCTACACATCATTACTACCAATTCGAAAACAATTGTTGTCTTTTAAAAGCCAAAGAGAGATACAATAAATGCAATACTATATACACCAATATATAGAGTATATTTAAATGCATATGCGTGACTAGAGTAACTATGTTTTCAGTTTGAAGTGCATAATGAATTTTTGATGTTTTATTCTTGTGTTGAAATTGTTGAAAATTCAAAATATTGGCCTCCTGTCATGGGCGGCGGCACCAAGAGGGGCGCCATTGGGGCGGCTGTCAGTTGTTTTGGTTCTCAACACATGTCAGACAAACAAATACAAATGTTGAATGTGTTCAATGTTTCAGTGTTCCATTGTTCAAGGTTATTTTCAGTCATTTGAAATGTAAAATTCTAAAATGATATGTACCCAACCCCACAGAGGTTAAGGACCTTACATAACTGATATTATATAACAATAATAATAAACGTGCCTTGCAAACTGTGTATTTATGATATTTACCATAAACTATAATCCATAAACTGTAAACTGCTTGATAAGCAAAACGAAGACGACCAAAGTGAATTTTCTAATAAATCAAGTGCCTTAAGATGTCCAGCCCAGATCCCAGTCGGCAGAGCCACGCTATATCCATCGAACTCAATCGCACCAATACGACCTCAAGCTGCAGTCCCAGCATTGCCAGCCAGCGACGGCGACAGCAGCGTGCTGCCCAGCATCGTCAGGAGTCATGGTTCCGTCACTCGATGCCGCCGGCTGTGAATCGGGACTTTGAGTCTCTGGAGCATCTGACGCGAGATACAACCAATGGCCTGGATGAACAACTGGCGGCATCCCTAAGTGGCAAACTGCCGGTTCTCAGTCATACGAGCATACACCTGAACAGTGCCAATAGTAATCTCGGTTTCATCGATTCCGATACACCAAATACACCCATAACACCGCATTCCGATTCGATAGCCGGCACTATATCCTCATGTCAACCGATTGGTGGCGACAATCCCAGTTCCAGGCAGAGGTCACGTAATCGCAAGGACTCCAAGGGTTCCATATTATCAAATGCTGCACGTGGCATACGTATGACCGCTTCATTTCTGCGCCGCAAACGCAAGGAATATGAAGGTGAGAGAGTTGCCAACCACCTCAAATTTTAATAATAAAATTCCTTAACTTGGAAATGGTAGAAATGCCTCAGTGAATTAATGGGTAGCTAAGGGGGGAAGTAGGCATAGAAACTTTGATACAACACTCGGTACACACGGTATTATTTCATATAACGTGTTTAAATTTGAATAGCATCGGTCATCTGTATCATACATATCCTTCGAAAATCGGTATTTCTGTTTAAAAATGTATTTATTTTTTGAAATATTACATTTCGTATAATACCTAAAACAGATTTTGTTGCAATCGAACAACTATAACTCTTGTTATCTAACGAGAAAAATATAATTTTGATATTTCAAATGGCTTTACATCTGACATTTTCTTATCAACTGATATATTCCAGATGTATGCCCAATGAAATAATTTAAAGATAAATAACATATACTCCATTTATTTAGAATTTCTTATCTATCGAGAAAAATATAATTTTGATATTTCAAATGGCTTTACATCTGACATTTGCTTATCAACTGATATATTCCAGATGTATTCTCGTTAATTTCATGCCCAATAAAATAATTTAATTTAAATAACATATACTCCATTTATAACTCTTGTTATCCATCGAGAAAAATATAATTTTGATATTTCAAAAAGCTTTACATCTGACATTTGCTTATCAACTGATATATTCCAGATGTATGCCCAATGAAATAATTAAAAAACAGATTATTCGGAATTTCTTATAATAATAAAAACTAAGTGGAGGATTATTTCACCAGTTCACATAAGCAGACCTTAAAACAGGTTGCTCTTTAGCAGTATTTAAAATTACATTTGCTTGATTATCCAATTCCTAAGTTCGGCCACATTGGCATAGACACCCGGATATCTGGCTACGGCGCAGTTGGTGCCCCAGGATACAATTCCAACGAGTTGCCCGTTGGAGACCAGTGGTCCACCGGAGTCTCCTTGGCAAGCATCCTTGTTGCTGGCTGCCGCACAGATCATTGTCTCCTTGATCTTGGCACCATATGAATAGCTGGAACTACCGCATTCGTTGCGTCCCACAATTCGAGTATCGATATACAAGAGTTGAGCGGAGGAGGAACCCTGGTATGAGGTAGTGCCCCAGCCGGAACAACTGGCCGCACTGTTATGTTGTGGCGTTACCGTTGCCAATGGAATAGTCTTGATGTTGGTGCCCAGAGGCAGTTTGGTCTTGAGTCGAATAACGGCGACATCATTGATTCTGGTGCTGGTGTTGTAATCCTCGTGTATCTTGAATGAGGCAGCATTGCTGACAACTCCACCAAGTGAACGATAGGTGGAACCAGCACGTACTCTCAGTGTGGCCACCGACTTGTCCAATAGACAGTGAGCGGCAGTTACAACCATGGTTGGACTGATAATGCTTCCTCCACAGAAATGTCCGCCTGAACGTTGCACCGACACTTGCCACGGATGTGCTGAGATTGTTGTTTTTGATCCACCCACAATGCGACCATTCAGATTATAATCCATATCCATATCCATATCACGTTGAGGAATCAAACCACTGGGTATTGCAGCACAGTTGGCAGTGGCCAAGAGGCACACAGTTATGAGAATTATTTTGCAGAACATTTTCAGTTGGTAATGAATTGAATTGTGTTGTGGAATAGTACAATGCTTTCACCTTATATAGATGACGCGTAAACCAACCGACCAGTTGGTAATTCCTTCGACGCACACGTTGCATTGTAAATTCATATAGTTATTGCTGATTAAACCCCAAAGCACTTGAGACTGGAGTGATAATCGCTCTTGTCAGCACCGAAGCTCATAAAACATTCTGTACCATATAGCTGTCTGCTCTGTCCATTTAAATTTCTCAAGATTTATTTCAGGATGTCTTGAAATATGTACAAATTAAGCTAGCTATATACCATAGGGAATATGGTATCTCTATGGTCTCAATCATTGTTTTTTGCCAGATAGTTGCATTATCTTTTGATTTAATGGCTATTCTTAATCCAATTCACATGGGGTTTTGCCTATTGTAAATAATTACAGCTGCAAAGCGAAGGGAGTGTTAGAACTATAGATACTCAAGGTCTAATGAATCTAGGTTTAAATAAATTAAAAATTCTGAATTATATTATGAGTTTTTTAAGGTAAACCTAAAATTCTTGATTTGAATTAAATATTATAGAAATGTTAACTTTATTTTTTATAGCTTTCAGCCCGTGCAACCCCCATTTCTTTCGCTGTCTCAGGAATTTCCTGGGTATGACAGGAAACTGAATACTTTCCCTTCATAAATTGTAGAGAAGCGTGTGTGTGTTTGGATCTATAATGTAATTTTTAAATAGTAAATATAGTTCATAAAACAGAAATATGTATGTATGTTTGCTCTATCTCTATAGCAGCGCTACACAGACGGATCCACACCTTTCCCCACACAGTATTTATTGCTTCTGTTTACGTGTCCGCTCGTTTACTTTATTTTTTTTGAAAGGTAATAAAAAACTTGCAATATTCTTGATGGCACTGAAGGATGTCAAATGTCATCGTCGCTTAAATAAGGACATTTTCAGCTTCCGGCTAAGAAAATGTTTGTCTGTCGACTGTTTGCTTTTGAGTAAATTGATATAAAACGGTTAAATTGCTTTCTAACTTGTGGATTACGCCATCGGCACTGTAACGTTCATAAACTTAAGAATTCAACATCTTTTTCTGTCCTATTTGCCTGGGGTAGATGGTTCACCTGCCCCGCTCATTGCCTAAAAAGTGAATATAGTAAAACTATAGACGATTATTGATATATAATACAATAATTTATAGTCTTACATCGACTTCCATGTCCTGATAGTCTGGCAAATACTCTACACACTGCTTAAAACTCACACGCTTTTTTGAGTCATTCGTATTTGTATTGTGTTTGCCATCGCCATTATCTTTTCGGATTAGGATCGGCTTTAGATAGACCGAGTTGTGCTTTTGTATTTCCGGTTTAAATGAATTCATTTTCAAATATACAATATTATTGCACTTTTTTTATATTGAAGTATATGATTGTAAAATATTTATACTACCAAAATAAATTTTAGACATATATTGCCAGGCAATAGTTATATATCAATGACTACTAAAGCAGCGCACGTGTAATTTTGTTTAATCTTATTTATCTCACACATTAACCATATCAATTAATTGTCAAAGGAATCAATGAAAGCTTTTAGCTCAATCTTTCAAGATAAAGCAAGTGGCTTTTGTTTTCAACCATGTGGCAATAAAGTTAAATCCACTGAGATCATCAACGTCTCAGCACAGACGTACTTGCTTGGATTTCGTTTACTTCTTGCTCGTGACATCATCGGGAGGGTTGGAAGACACCCAGAGACCCAGAGTCCTGATAAATATCCTAATGTGCTCGGCATGAAAGAATACTACATGTTGTGATTGTGCCTGGACACGTTGACATTTTTCACTCATTGCAAAAAGCTTTTTAGGCTAAATGTTCCGTGTCCGTTTAATATCCTTGTAGATAGTGGTAAAGTAAATTAACGACCTTGCCTCCTAGTGGGCTTCAAGTCGACGTTTAGCTTTTGCTCCCCTTTAAAATCAATTAAATTATTTAATATGTCACTAGAACTATTATTATAAGACACAGTTTACACGCTACTAATGGTATTAACTGTACTGGACATTAACAAAATTAAAAAAAGCAAAAAGTATTTTTGGCCCATGAGGGGATCGAACCCGCGACCTTCGCGTTATTAGCACGACGCTCTAACCAGCTGAGCTAATGGGCCGTTAGCACAGTGATGTCAAAAGCAGCATAAGAATAAATCGCGGCAGACAAATGAAAATGAATATATTTTGCCTCACAAGCTAAATCAACTCATATCAAATTCATTTATTTGAATTACATTGCTCACAATTAAATACAAAGCATATAAAATGCTACACTTTGCATAAATCTGTGGCGGCGTTTGAACTTCCATTCATACAAGTTGAATATTCGGCGAGCAACATACAAGTGTCAGGATGGCCGAGCGGTCTAAGGCGCCAGACTCAAGATTGTAAATCTTGCCTCTTCAACAGGGGTTCGTATGAGCGTTCTGGTCCTCTCTGAGGGCGTGGGTTCGAATCCCACTTCTGACAATAATTTTTTTTTTCATTTTTAAATTCAATTACAAAAGAAAAAACTTTTTTTTTAAATTTAATCATCTTATTTATATGAATTAAATATATTGTAATTTAATATTAAAAAATTGAGTAATTTAATTTTAATTCAGAGATATATTATGTGTTGTTTTTTGAATTAGTTTTCTTTATATTTCTATTTTAAAACATTTATTGATTTTAATTTAACTATTTATTAATTGCAATTTTATTTTTCTTTCCCCGGTATATTTTCATTTGTATGTGACAAATAAAATAATGCATGCTATTTGTCAGCGGCAATACTAAATGGATTTCAGCTGGGCAGCTCAACAAGTGCCTCCGTGGCGCAATTGGTTAGCGCGTTCGGCTGTTAACCGAAAGGTTGGTGGTTCGAGTCCACCCGGGGGCGAATAACTTTTTTAGTTTTTAAAAATTATTGCTTCATTTTTAATTTTTAAAATTCAATTTACATGTTTGCTAATAGTAATATATATTTATAAGAAAATAATAATATTTAGGTCAAACTATGTTAAGTTTTTATGACTTTCGATTCATGTTTGTTGTTGTTGCCTGACTCTCGCACTGTTTGTGGTGAAAACTCTCCCTTGTGTTGAAATTACGCTGCCGACGCTCATTGTGCGTGTGTGTTTGTGTTTGTTTGCTCTCTTGTGTGTTCTCTCTTTGGCGCGCTTTCTGGCTCTCGCTTACATACAGGTGAATCAATGCGGCAATTGCTCAGTTGTTCGTGAAACACGCGCGCGCACAGTCGCTACGTCGCATAACGCTCTGTCGCTGAACGAATTTTTAGCGCTTAATTGGTTCGCAATACTACATATAGATTTTGCTGTACTTTATTTGGAATAGCATTCAATACTTTCCGGAACAATGATTTCTAGCATTTTAACTCAATGCTTACAAGAAACAGGCGCGAAAGTCTAAGCATTTAATTAGAGTGGAAAGTAGAAAAGTAATGCAAAGGACATTATTGTGAAAAGGTCATGAAGTCGATTAACGTGTGTGTTATTAAATGAGTAGTTGCAAAACAAGTTGCACTTTTTACGTTCGTTCCACATACGCCACGTTGTACGGCCTACATGTGGCACGTACTGCAAAAACCATGACCAGTCTAATGTTAATACATTTGTATATAAAGTATAGTAGTGTATTGTAGATGTGTGTGTGTTTGTTCATCTCTTGTTGATTGGATATTGCTCTTTGACGCCTTCTCAATTGAACTGGGTCCATCGGCTTGTCTCTGTGTACATAACATAGTTTAGTTTTATCTCTCTGCTCTCAGTTGTCAACAGCATGAGACAGACAGACAGACACAATGATTGTTTCCCTTTTCTTTCAGTTGTACATTTTATTGTGCTAACATTTCTCGCCGTTTATTTCATTGCCATTGTTGCATTATTATTGTTATTGCGGTTTCTCTCAAACAGACACACACACTCTTATACAAATGTTGTTCAAACTAGTTTCGTCATGTTTGGTTTTGCGGTCTCTGTTTTGCCTTATCACTCACTACCTTTCTTTTTGTTTTACCTCTACTCATTTTCAATATTGTCGTAGTTTTTGATGCAAAAACTTTGCTCTGCAGCTTTCAGTTGAATTTGTGTTTTGCATTTGATTTGTTCGAAATTCAATTGTTGAGTATTTCTTCTACCTCCATTACAACTATTACAACTATTGTAGATTAACAGTAAGCTGATAATAATATGTTGAGCATTAATTGTGCAGCAAATAAACGCAAATTAAGTTTCGAAGGTAAATTTCTATAGGATAATAAGTTTCTGTTTTCCTTTTGAATTAATTAGCAACTAATTACTGAAATAATTAATTAACCATGTGTCTTTTGTCATATATGCAAATATTTTAATAAAGGTCACATAAGTATATATAAATTTATTTATATCTATTTGTTTATTTGCACAACGGTTACGTCGCAATTTCAAAATACTATATTTACATTTCGTATATTTAAATATATAAATAAAAGCAAACACGTCATCGTTCAAAAGTACATTTGCTGTTTTCAACAGCCAAACAATTTATGCAAATTCTTAAATATTGACATTTAACATTTAACTAAACTCTATAAATTTATAAAACAAGTTGCTATAAATATCTGTTAATTTCTACTTTCGTTTTTTACAATGAATGCCGTTCAAAATTAACATATTTTGGAGAATTGCGACTTGAATTCTGTACTGAATTCTGTTCTATATATGAAATGGATTCTTCACAGTTCAGACACCTGTTCTACTACAATTATTTACAGTTTCGTGGTAATATAAGGATGCTTTTGTTTTCCTATGAATAATTAATGTATTTAATGTTCTTAAACTGTTACTAATAGTCGCAAAGAATATTTAAGCTGGATGCATTAGTAATTAGCTTGTATTAGCCAAGTTTCTAAATTGCTGCACAAGTTTTCATATTTGAACACAACTTTATTGTGTACGCTGACAATATGTAGTCTCAATTTATATCCAATTATTGTTCGATTGACAATATCTGTAGTAGTTTTTATATTGATTCGGTTTTCACAATGAGTTCTCTGTCGACTGTTTGTTTGTCATTACTGTGCTACATTTGAGAGCCTTGCGGTTTAGTACATTATATAGTTACATACGTATATGTTCACTTTTCATGCCGCTAGCTATAACTGACTAATATGTACAGACGTTGTACGTACACCCACTTATCGTATACTTGTTTATAAGAAATGTGTATATGCAAAAAAAATACAGGTTGATGACAAATAAACCGCGAAATGTGTTTTTGTTTTTAGACTACCCTGTATGTATTGTCATAGGGGCAGAGGGAATACTTGTAAATGAAAAATCTGAAAGAATTTTAGATATAGAATATATTGTAATACCCTTATACGCCTACACAACAGCATAGCGAATCTACATAGGGGTTCCATACTGGTTAAAGCACGTATTCTTTAAATTTCATTATAATCTGTTAGTAAATATAAAAAAATTTATGGTAAATAGTGCATTAGGTATATTTATAACAGTCAAGCTGTAACTTGACTATAATCTTCTGACTAAGTCAATATTTAAACAATTATTAAAAGTTAGATAAGCACAGATGTTATTATAGAAAGCCATATATAGGGTATTTCCTACATACTGTCTTACCTAAAAACCTAATTTTATTTGAGCACATGAGTTTCACGGTTAAGGCGCTATACTCTATACTTATATACTCTATGCACCAAATACTCGTTATTGCCTTTATACGTTTTCTCAAAGCTGTTTACATATGTGATGACTGTTCGAATACATATATATTTATACATATATATATAATTAGTGGTTCTCATGTTTAACCTGAGAAATAATTAACTTAAAGCTGGCTTATCTTTAGAACAATTGTAAACAGCTTTTGAAATTTGTTTTGTTTTTATGAAGAAGCAAACACATTTAAGCAGTAAATTTCAATATTAGCTGCCTTTGTTTTAAATAGAATGAAAGTAAGGCCGTTTTGGAAACAATCCAAAATACGTTCATATAAACTTGCCCCAAAAATACATTTGGTTGTTGTTGTTTATGTTGCTTTCGTTATATTTATAGCTGCAAAATAAAAGCAAAAGAAACAATTTATTTGCCACATTTATTATACACATTGCCAGACTCCATAGATTCGTATATTGAATACTTACATAGAAAATTCACTTATTTCATTTGCTATATACATATATAACAATATCCTCCTCAAATCCATCATATATTCTATTGTATTCACCGCTTTGGGTCGTAGTAATGTCATCTGTAATTACTCGAGTTCACAAAATACCGACTGACGGTCATTATTAATATTTATGGCTAATTTCGATGAAAGGCAGTGTGTGTATATACAGAAGTAAATAGCGCTTAGGTTCCTCCCAATTCCAGCAAACTCTTCTATTATTCATATATGTATTTTCTCAGTAATTTACTACACCCAATTTTAGGATATTAACGAGCCAAGTTGGCAAATTGTAAAGAAAATTAATTTTAATTTTTAAATACAATTGATTTTCGTTGCATTCGATGAATTTCAATCAGTTGTCAGTACCACAGAACTATAGTACTATATAGTGCTTTTCTCCTGTATCCTTAGAACCCAATTATAATCAAGTGTTTACTCTTGTTTACTGTGGCGAACACGCTAACACGAGCATTACTGAAACTTACTATCTGGTTTCTGGTTTTGGTTTTGGTTTCCCTAACACGCAAATGAAAGTGTTTGCTTATGATTTGTGTAGACAAAACTTGACAATGGTATGTTTTTCCTATATATGTACGTATACCATATAGTATGTACATATCGTATACAAAGAGTTCTTTTAGCTTCCGTAAGCACAATGGTCGAGGTCGTTGACTTGTTTACACCTTTTCACTTCTGGTTAAAGCTTTGATATTTTTTCTATCTGTAATGAACTTTCTGAAGGAAAATCAATAATATATCACTTCTCCACTCTCGATTGAAATGTGTGAAAAATTTTGGAACGAAACGTAGTAATCATTTCATAACACATCGTTAATCAAATAGATAAACTACAGAAAAGAAAGTAAAAGTTGCATACAATGACAACCGAGAGCTAAATCAAAAGTACAGTGTAATTTTGTGATACTCGAGTGAGTTAAGTAAACTTAAAGGCAAACACTTAAGGGAATCATGTCAACATGGCAGATTCCAACAAATATAATGGCCACAACACCTCAAGCAACATTAATGGTAGCACCAATTATGGCTACACTCATAGTCAACAAGTGGATTCAAATGATACCGCATCTGCAAGCGCCGCACCCACACCCACAGCCACACCGGCTGCCCCTGTCGCACCGGAAACATCAAGGGCATTCCAGCCACCCGCATCCGTGCCGCAACAGGTGCAAATGTGGTGCCAGCAATGCCTGCGGCGGTTGAAAGCTGAAGTCTTGCGGCACACGGCGACAACAGGACCCACACAATTTGCTCCAGATGCTGGCACGAATACGCGACGTGCCGGCGATCCACCTTCCTCCACCGATGATGATGATCTCAACAGTGTGGAGACAACCGAAGTCGATGGTGAAATACGTCCACAGCGTCTAAAGGAAGATGGAAGAAATCGACGGGAAAGCTGGTTAACAGCGTCCAAACGAAAATTACTGGAAAAAGCAGGGCTTCAAAAGGCCTTATGTAAAGGTGTTTAAACATTTCTTACATTCCATATCATATATAATGCTAGATTTTTGCTTACAAACTCCTGAAAGGCTATAAACCTTTTTGGATAAGCAATTTTATGCTGGGTCTACACTGCATCACACTGTGAAACTGGTCACATTGTTGTTAACGATGATTTTTTTATCGTTATATAAACTTGTTTTAGATAAATAGACACTATAACGCTGTGAAAACTCATCATTATGATGGATTCACACTGTTGTCACAGTGTTCTGACTGCGATACACATCATTCAAATTTGACGTCACACAAATGTGACACTCCAGGGTCGGATGGTATAAGATATAATCTGCATTTATAGTGCTATTCCAGCGAAACAATCAATCACACTATGTCATCATTTGCCTCGATTGTGTGAGATAGTATCGATAATGTTGTTGTTGAGTCACAGATCATTTCTTTTTCATATTAAAGCATTTTAAAATGGCTTTCATTTAACATTTATATATATTGCCTTGAATATATTTCAACTTTCAACTTAATTTTTAGTATGGAACCAATGCTGACTATTAAATTTTAAAGAGTATAAAAACTTCGGCACACTGGATGCTAATTTATAGTAAATACAAGTATCTGCATTCGATTCAGTTTGTAATAGTTCCCTAGTGGTAAGCTCGAAACTGCACTCAATGCCATAAACGCTCTGTGGGGAAAGAGCAACTAGAAAATGAATGAGACAGAGAGACGCATCAAATGTTTTGAGCGATTTTAAACGCACCCCAAAGGGGTTACAAATCTGTCGTCCCTGAAATTTCACCTTTGTACGATTTCCATGTACACATATACATACTATATCTATCTATCGGTTTCAGTCGCAACACTAAGCTGCAAGAGAGCAGACCACGCAGCTCGCGATGCGCAGCAAAAATCAACAAATTAAAATAGAATAAATTAGAAGTGTATCTAATATTTGATATCAGATAACTGATAACTGTGTGTGTGTGTGTGTGTGACATTTAATTATTCTAGTGGGCATACGATTGTAATCATTCTATTTTCTATATCCGGTTTTATGTGTGGCAGAGCTAATGCTAAATATACCTTGGAAATCGAATGCATCACGTGTCAGTCGTTGAATGTGTGACAAATCGATACTGCGCACTTTCCATGCAGCTGTATGTACATACTACATACCAAATGTATGAACGGGGCACTACCTTTTCATGTGTGTACGCGTGTGTGTGTCTTAAGTGTCCGTACGTAAACAAATAACTGTTAGATTATAGGATATATCCACAGATATGTATTAGTGTTTGTGTGTGTGCTTCTAACTATTATGCAAAATGTCAAAGTTGAAAGAAATGAAATACTTTTTGCCATACGAAGTGGTTAAAACTACGTTGAAAAGCGCAAGCGCTTGTCCAGTGAAGCTCGTTGAACGCCCATTGCCACGCCCACTTGTGGCTTGTTGCCTGGACGGATTCCAGTTGTAATTACACCAAAAATCTGGCAAATCTGGAGGGGGCAATCAAGTCAAGTACAGCTAGGGAGAGCATTGCTTTTCAGGCCGTCGGTGAATACGGCTCGGGCATTGAGGATTGTGAGGATGAATTGGATCAGGAATCTATTGAGACGGCTGCCACGGAGCTAATAAGTGACATTGGGAATACAAGTCGAAATCTGGGTGCTTCGCAGCGTCGAACTAGATCACAGAGACGCCGAAGATTCTCACCGAGAAGGGGACAACACTGGAGCAGAATGACTTTTCGTAATGTCTATAAGGCGTTACGTTTGCGCTGGAGTCGTAAGTCATAAATGGCATATAACATGTGTTTAAAAAGGACGGAATTATAACATTACATTATATATATATAGACACGTCTATATCTCACGAAGTATGCTTTGTTTTCGGTTTGCATAAATTCAAAATTTTGTATAGCTTAAAATGCTTGTGAATTGTATAAGACCCGATGAGGTTAAGGAGCTGGGCAAATTGATGAAACAGCATCGCATAATACCAGATGTTGTGGCCTGTTTGCCAACCCTGCTCATCAATGTCTTGTATCCCTGCGAGACTAAGGTCCGTCCGGGCTCCTATTTACCGCCTTTGAAGGTGCGTCGTGAACCCGTCGTACGCTGGTTGGCCGATCCGAATAAGTACTACACCCTGGCCATGATTGATCCGGATGCCCCGAGTCGTGCCAAACCATTGTATCGGGAATGGGTTCATTGGTTAGTCGGCAACATTCCCGGTCCTGATGTCGTTCAAGGCGATCCCCTTGTTGCCTATATTGGCAGCCGTCCTCCCATGGGCACGGATCAACATCGTTA
The DNA here is from genome assembly GCA_035047385.1 of Drosophila tripunctata. Taxonomy (NCBI): domain Eukaryota; kingdom Metazoa; phylum Arthropoda; class Insecta; order Diptera; family Drosophilidae; genus Drosophila; species Drosophila tripunctata. Next base: position 2,166,928 of record JAWNPS010000288.1, read on the forward strand.
TGTATTTGTTGTCTTCCAGCAGATCTGTAGACTAGACTTTGATGAGACCTATATAGCCAGTAACAATTATGATGCACGTCGTGGTTTCAGTATCAAAAGATTTGCCAAAAAGTACGCTCTAGGCAATCCAGTAGCTCTTAACTTTTTCTTATCGGCTTGGGAAAGCGATGAATTATAGTAAAGAAATGATTTTTTAACTTTATTAATAAAATGGGTTAATACATAAAATTTTTTCTGTTTATTAATATATATTTATGTAAAGTCATTAAATTATATATTTCATTTGCAGATGACGATGAACCCGCACCATTTGGATTTGATTCCGATGAGGGAGAGAAGCGGATAATCGTTTTAAACGGCCCACAGCCGATAAATTATTGTAATAATCGAATATCAACGGCTAAATATAAGTGAGTACCCAGTTGGGTTGGTTAGCACTCTGAATAGATGTGGGTGCTTTAATTGAGATGATTGTTATCATTAGTCTGAGTGTGGCTCGACACTGATAAGATATGAACTGTAATTTACTTACTCATCTAATAATTCTCTAATTTTCTATTTACAGTTTTGTCAGCTTTTTACCGTCGTTTCTCTTTGAGCAATTTAGACGATATTCCAATTGTTTTTTCTTACTTATTGCATTACTACAACAAATTCCGGACGTATCACCAACGGGTCGTTACACAACACTGGTGCCACTCATATTTATACTCTCCGTCAGTGCTATCAAGGAGATAATTGAGGATGTTGTAAGTAAATTTTGGAAATCTCTTTTATTTCAATTATTTATCTATTTCGTTGATTTTTACAGAAACGTCATCGTGCTGATAATGAGATTAATCATCGATTAATCGAGCGGCTGGAAAATGGCACGTGGACCACTGTGCGTTGGTCCGAGCTGTCGGTTGGCAACATTATTAAAGTCACTAACGATACATTTTTCCCAGCCGATTTAGTATTGCTATCATCCAGGTGAGTGCAAGAGGTTTATATTTACATATTTTATTATACTCTCTAAATGCTATAAATATTTCTTATATTTAGTGAGCCTCAGGCCATGTGTTTCATAGAAACGGCCAATTTGGATGGAGAGACGAATCTGAAGATTCGACAGGGTGTTCCAGCTACGGCCAAATTACTGGTAACAAGAGACTTGACGCAGTTTCAGGCGAGGATTGAGTGCGAACTACCTAATCGCCAGTTGTACGAATTTAATGGAGTTCTCAAGGAAGTTGGCAAACCGTAAGTTTCCTATACAAGCTATGCTTTAACTGAGATATTAACTTTATGGTATTTTCTGTTAACAGCAATGTTGCTCTTGGCAATGATCAAGTACTGCAGCGTGGTGCAATGCTACGGAATACCTCGTGGATATTTGGCGTAGTCGTGTACACGGGACACGAAACGAAACTGATGAAAAATTCCACATCAGCTCCATTAAAGCGATCCACAGTCGATAAGCTGACCAACACGCAAATTCTGATGCTATTCATGATACTGATCTCGCTGTGCATAACGAGCGGTCTCTGCAATTTGATCTGGACTAGGACACATTCCGCAACGGATTGGTATTTGGGCATAAAAATTGAGAATCTTGGCTACAATCTGCTGACGTTCTTCATTCTGTACAACAATCTGATACCAATCTCTCTGCAAGTTACCTTGGAGCTGGTGCGATTTTTACAGGCGATCTTCATTAACTATGACATCGAGATGTATCACGAGGAATCGAATATGCCGGCCAGTGCACGGACCTCGAATCTTAATGAGGAACTCGGCCTGATCAAGTACATCTTCTCGGATAAAACTGGAACTCTGACACGGAATGTGATGGTGTTTAAAAAGTGTTCGGTTGCCCGGCACATTTACAAGCCGGAACGCACGCCGGAGGAATCTGAGCTGGTGCAGAATATACTGCGACGACATGAGACATCCGGTGACATTGAGGAGTTTCTTGTGCTCTTGTCCGTGTGTCATACAGTGATACCGGAAAAGGGTGAGGATGGCACGATTATCTATCACGCTGCCAGTCCAGATGAGCGTGCATTGGTCGATGGAGCCCGACAATTTGGTTATATCTTCGATACACGTACACCCGACTATGTGGAGATCAATGCTTTGGGGGAACGCAGGCGTTTCCAGATCCTAAACGTACTCGAATTCACGTCCACACGCAAAAGAATGTCGGTAATTGTACGTACGCCGGAGGGCAACATCAAACTGTTTATGAAGGGCGCCGATTCGGTGATTTATGAACGTCTCTCGACACGGAATCAATCCTACCGGGACATGACATTGCAGCATTTAGAGGAATTCGCATCGGAAGGATTGCGTACACTCTGTCTGGCCGTGGCCGACATTGACCCGGATGTGTATGAGGAATGGAATCAGACATACCACAAGGCGGCGACATCGCTGCAGCAACGTGAGAGGAAACTGGATGATGCCGCCAATCTAATTGAGATCAATTTGCGTCTGTTGGGCGCCACGGCAATTGAGGATCGTTTGCAGGATGGTGTGCCAGAGACAATCCAAGCCCTGCTCGAGGCGGGCATTTACATCTGGGTCTTGACCGGAGATAAACAGGAAACAGCCATCAATATAGGCTACTCGTGTCGCCTTATAACCCACTCCATGGACATCATCATACTCAACGAGGAGAGCCTTGATGTAAGTGTTGAAGTATTTTTAACTAAGATTCAATTGAAGTAAATATTATTGTCTATACTTTTCAGGCCACCCGTGACGCCATACTACGGCATTCCGGTGAGTTCAAGAGCTCGACAGCGAAGGATGCGAATGTGGCGCTCGTCATTGATGGCAAGACTCTGAAGTACGCATTGAGCTGTGACCTGCGCAACGATTTCCAGGAGCTCTGCCTCATCTGTCGTGTGGTCATCTGTTGTCGCGTTTCGCCCATTCAAAAGGCCGAGGTGGTCGAGATGGTAACGCAGAGCACCAAAGCCGTTACGCTGGCCATTGGCGATGGCGCCAACGATGTGGCCATGATCCAAAAGGCCAGCGTTGGCATTGGCATCTCTGGCCAGGAAGGACTGCAGGCCGCCTGCGCCTCAGACTATTCAATTGCCCAGTTTCGTTTCCTGCGTCGCCTACTACTCGTCCATGGCGCCTGGAATTATGCACGGATTAGCAAGCTAATCCTCTATAGCTTCTACAAAAACGTCTGCTTATACGTCATCGAGCTGTGGTTCGCCGTCTATTCGGGCTGGTCGGGACAAATTCTATTCGAGCGCTGGACAATCGGTCTCTACAATGTTCTCTTCACGGCAATGCCTCCGTTTGCGATTGGTCTCTTTGAGAAATTCTGTAAAGCCGAAACGATGCTAAAGTATCCGTTGCTATATAAACCATCGCAGAATGCAAAACTCTTTAATGTAAAAGTTTTCTGGATCTGGATACTCAATGCATTGCTGCACTCGGTGTTTCTCTTCTGGTTGCCAATGGCTGCATTCATGAATGAGACCATTTGGAAGGATGGCAAGACAAGCGATTATCTGCTACTGGGCAACATGGTCTATACAGTAAGTTAAAGCCCTTTTCTACTATATAGTTTAGCTTGTTAACATATGTATTCTATTCCTTTGCAGTATGTTATTGTGACTGTTTGCCTGAAAGCCGGACTTATAACTAGTTCGTGGACCTGGTTAACGCATGCAGCCATTTGGGGCTCGATAGTGCTTTGGTTTACCTTTCTGCTCGTCTACAGTCACTTTTGGCCAACACTCAAGTTTGCCAGCAATTTCGTTGGCATGGATATTCAGCTCTTATCGACGCCTGTTTTCTGGCTTGGTTTATTCCTCGTTCCCATTTGCAGTTTGCTCATCGATGTGATTTGTAAACTGTACGTGTGAAGAATTACTTAGACTATTCGGGACAGTTTAATAATAATTTCTTTTGTTTTCTTTTAGCATACATAATACTGTCTTCAAAACATTAACCGATGCTGTACGTGAGTCAGAAATACAGAGTCATGATCCCTCACAAGTGATGGAAGAATCACGTTCTTCGTAAGTATTCCAATTAAAAGAAACACATATTGTAACAATTATTGCATTATTTCTGGGTTTCTTTAAACAACAAAATTGGTAAATTATTGGCAAACATTAAAAAAAAACCTATGTATTTTGTTTATTGTGCAAAAAACCAGCAACAACAAACAAACAAACAATTGAACAACAAAAATCTGCTACATTTTCAATTTGAATTGTTGCTTTAAGCATTTAGCATATAAGTATTTAAATTGCATCACTTATTGTTTAATGCACACTTTAGCTATGGTTTTCTAACATTTGTTTTTGCACCAAAAACTTTGTAATTTTATCAATTGTCGTGCTTATAGTTCATATTGCATCCTATTTATTTACTTGATTTACTATATAAACCCACACACACAAACATACACGAACAAAATTCCCATATAAATGTACAACTATTTAAATTGTGTTTGTTTTTAATCTAATGTATGTGTTTGTTATTGTTTTACCTATACTTCCGGTCAAGTAATTTCCCCCTAGTTATGTATTGTAGTTTGCAAGTAGCATTATATGTTATTAACAATGTTATCAAAGCGAGCTGAAATAGTTATAAGTAGTAGATAATAAAATTGGAAAACTGTGCCATACTTTTTTTTAAAGAAATTATAGATATATATTTACCGAGAATATTCTCAAAACACAATATTAATTATTATTCAAATTGTAGACCCCATACACTATTTAAATACATTTTAAGCAGACTTTTTATTGTTAAACCTTTAGACACACAACACGAAAATGAAAACAAATGTTAATATCTAATTGATATATAATTTATTGAATACAGAATTAGTGTTATTAAATGTAGATAGCAAACACACTGTATAAATCTATGCTCTATGCTCTATGCCATTTGTAGACTGTATGCATTTGCTAGTTAGTACTCCTTTTGTAGCAGTGTAATTTAAATAGTATAGAATTCAATATGCATTGCACACTTGTTGTATATATAAATATATAAATATTTAGTTTTATATATTTAAAGTATTCTCTTCAAGATAAACGTACACTGTTCTACAAAGTTGAGTTGTTTAGCAAATTGCTGTGTTTGATGGTAGCCGAAAAAGATGCATTGAAAGAAACAAACACAATTAAATATATAAATTAGAAGGCGATTTAAAACTCAAATTAGCAACAAATCATATATATGAAACAAAAATCCAAAGAAAAACATGTACATTTCTCTCTCTCTCTCTCCTCTACTATCCTTTCTTAACAACATAAACTGCATAATACCGTATTACTTTCAACTATGTTTAAATAAAAAATATATATGTATATATCTATATATAAACCATTGTTATCAATCCCAACTCCCCACTTCCATGCCGTATCCACCGAAAATGTCCAAACTACATACATACGTATTGTTCCCGCTTTAAAAATGTCAGTATGGATCTGGTTTTTAACCAAACTTCGAGGTCCAGCCACGAGCTAATAGATCAAAAACACAATGGTAACTCGAAACGAAGTGCGGCGATCAAGAAAGCGACGGGTCCCCCACACCAGTTGCGTATAGAGAATCTGGAATTCGATGAGCACAACGGCGATCAGCAGCAGCAATATCGGCAAAGACAACGCTGGCGACAGGTGGACAGCGAGGTGCTGCACATGTAGAAAGTTATATTAATGGGTGTTCAATATATGTCTATTACTAACTGTATGTTAAATATATGTAAAAGAAAAGTAAAAGTATATTATATAGGTTGTTCAAATCAGTAATACAGTACACAATAATGTATGTGCTCAGGGCGTGATAAGCCATATTAATCAGACACACCATATCCATGCAATCAAATCACACATATGTCTAAGAATTTTGCATAGGAAATAAATAAATTAATAAATAACTGTGATATTGAGTAATCTGTAGCATATGACTTGCGTGCAATTAGCAACTTTTTAAAGTATCAAAATTTGTCATATTTTATGGAATTTTATTGCATTATATCAGTTGAACAAGCTCTTGTCATTCTACATATATAGGCTAGTAGAATAAGACTGTAACACTCCAGTTATTACAAAAGTATTTTGTAAAATTATTTTCGATAGAGTATCATTTGAACTCTTCTGCTTAATCACAAAAAGTGTGTTAGTATTATAAAATAAATATATATTTATATTACTAGAAAGCTCTGGTCAATTTCTGACTGATATATAATGAACATACAATTGTTTTCCATAAAAAAAAATAAATCAACATGATTATACATGTGATAAAGCATACCAACGTCTATATACATACATACTACTTAATATGTAAATGTACAAAAAACAACGAAAAAACAAAAGCATAAATATTGTGAAACCCAGTTAACAAGCATTAACATTATTATTAATTAATTTAAGCAAATGCGTTATTTAATTTGTTACTTGTTATTTGCATTTAATTACTGTTGTATTTTATAATAAGATTACGTTTGTGTCTACTACTTAAACCGTCCTACTATACATTCCTCCTCTAACTAACCATGTGAAATAAATTGAAAACTGTACAGTGTTGGAAAAGGTTATAAATACCTGATCATGTTCCGTGTTTCAATTTCGATTAAACTCCACTTGAAGCCTACTTTTTGGAGCACCTTAAAAATATGTTTCATCCATGAATAACAAAAAGTATGCCTTACATTTGGAGTTTTTAGTTAATTTCTAAAACTATATAATAGAATTAATAAAAGCATAAGACAGCTTTAAAATAAAGCAACAAGAATTATATATATATATGTAATATCGATGAGTTGTTTGAAAAGAGCATTTTATATTAATGCTTTCCACACATTGACTGCCAACAGCTCGCATGCAAATAATATTCCCGAAAAAATACTATATAGGAATAATGAATCAAATTTTTGGCACACATTTGTTCATGCTGAATGTTTTGCACTTGACTATATAATTTTCTTTGTTTTCGTATTTCTTTTATTCTAACACGCAACAAATTGAACAAAATCTATTTTATTGTCTATAGTATCTAATAATAAAATGAAATACAATACACTATGATTTTCTTAAATATGTATTTAAAATTTTCCATAAATATTTTCTATGCGTAACTCTATATACTTTTGTGTGTGTGCGCAGAACTATGTATGCCTTGGGATCAATTCTTCGGTGTAAGTAATTCATAGATAAATTGTGATGTTTAATCTACATGTATGTATGTACATATATGGTCACATATGATCTCCAATTCATAGTCATACATACAGTCACACACAACTACATACTAATTCACAAGATATTAGTTCTAGTTAGGAAACTCTATTTAGGAACAGGAATAGCACAGTGAAAATATTGAATAAAGCCCCAAATATACTTACAAATTTCTAGAAAGAAACACCCCGTAAACTCTCTTATACTAATTATCAACTATGTACTTACTTAATGCATGTTATAAATATATTTTTTGAAGATTCCGCCATACATTTTAAGTTGCCGTATTTCATAATAATTATAATTGGGTAATATATGCATGATCCATAAATTTAGTACGCCTTTGTCTCACCCTTTGTAGCGCTCGAAGTATGTAACCTGCTCTCTCACTTATGATTTGAAAAAATAAAAATGATATAATGACAGAATGCTAACAATTCAAAATGAAAATAATGTGTAGAAACCAATTTAAAGAAAAGTGCATTAAAATCCAATATGTTAACAGTATACCCGCCCATTACTAAAAGTCCCTCGACCAATCCATAAATTAACTCAACAGATTTACTGAAACTGCAAGATTGCTACGCAATGTTTTCACCCGTCGTGCCAATACAAGAGTTGAAACGGAACTAGAATTATCGCGTGAGTACAATCTCTAATTTCCAATCACAGTACGTGTACGTGTGTACCTGTATACGTCCAAGGACATTAGCTGGCCATCTGGTGTTGGAACTTCATTTTTTTTTTTTTTATTTAATTTTCCTTTTTAATGGCCAATTATAACCACATATATAGTAATCAGCCGTAGATTTACTGGGTAATTGATGACTTGTTGTGCACATTTGGTAGCTGGCAAATGTCATTTGTAATGGGTTTGGTTTATGGGGGGTTTACTTTAAAGATAAGAAAGTTGCGATTTCTTTTTTAAAACGTAGCTTACATCAATCAACTATACACTTCACCTACATTACTGTGAACACTACTATATAACAATCAAATATGTACAACGTTCTGTAAAGTTAAAACACATTAAACTGACATGCAATTTTTTAACCCACAGATGGCTATGCATTTTCTCAAGAGGAAGGCGGTGCTGTACCGCAATCTATAGTTATTCGCGCCTATGATACGAATTTGCCCAAACCAGAGGGTAACTAAGAACCAACCATACTGGGAAAACTAGTTGAACTCAACAAGTCAACACTAGGACTGCTTATGTGTATGTGTAAAAGGGCCAAAGAATTTAAATTATTAAAACAGAAAAACCAAAACATGCATACTACATCAATGTTAATACAAAACTGAAACTTTTATGATACACTCTTTTTCTAAAATTACTGCATCAAGATATTCTAAATGTGTCTTACATTACTAATGTTTGTTTTATTTTTTTTATAAACGCTGCATATACGAAAATAACTTAAATATGTATTTGTATCTTAACTGTTAATTATTTTATAAGTCAAAATACACTTAAATAAAGATGTTAGAAGCAGTTTCATTCTTCATATATACATTTTGTTGTACTAAACAGAGTTTTTATAAATTTGATATTTAAATACGCCGCCGATAGTTCGTTTGCAAATCGATAAGCTGTGTGCAAAAAACCGGTTGAGCCACGGAACCGAAAGAGCATCCCTGTGTAAACGAGTTCAAGTGAACTGCAATGAGCACAAGTTCATTGAGTGGTTCACATGAACCGCGAATGTTGTTCATGGCACACATACACACATCTATATTGTTTTAATGCAACCCTGAGGAACGACGACGACGCGGCTTTCCATTTGCGACGCTTATTGAGTTATATTTTCACAGAAAGTTTAACGTAAATACAGATCGCGCGTGAGAAGAAAAACAATAAAACGTTCCAATGGATGATATGCTGAGCCCAAACTTTTCCATACCCAGCATTGGGCATGCACCGACACCGATACACCACAGTCTCGACGCCGATCAACAGATAGAAGCATTACCACATCAAGTTTACCACCCAGCCGCAGTAACAGAACCAGCAACCGCCTCAGCCTCACTACCAACGCAACAGTCAGATGCCAACAATGTGGGAAGCGTGGCAGATGGCACTGGCGGCAGTGGACTGTTTGGTCACGAGCCCTCATTGCCGCTGGCCCACAAACAAATGCAAAGCTATCAGCCCTCAGCGTCGTACCAACAGCAACAGAGCAGCAATGCCGGCGGCAGCACTCCCCAATCCCTAATGCAGCCACAAACACCCCAGAGCATGATGTCACACATGATGCCGATGACTGAACGAAGTGCAGTGGGCTTGGGCAGCGGCACGGATTCGTCGCTTAGCAACATACATCAGACAATGGGTCCATCGACACCCATGACACCTGCCACGCCCGGCTCAGCGGATCCGGGCATTGTGCCGCAACTACAAAACATTGTGTCCACGGTAAATTTATGCTGTAAATTGGATTTGAAAAAGATTGCATTACATGCCCGCAACGCCGAGTATAATCCCAAACGTTTTGCCGCTGTAATTATGCGCATACGTGAGCCCCGCACCACCGCCTTAATCTTCAGCTCGGGCAAAATGGTGTGCACCGGTGCTAAGAGTGAGGATGATTCTAGGCTGGCTGCACGCAAATACGCACGCATCATACAGAAACTGGGATTTCCGGTAAGTACAAAGATTAATTGATTTTCTAGGGGTTTTGTTGGCTAACTTTGTATTTCATTTCGCTCGCAGGCCAAGTTTCTGGACTTTAAGATTCAAAATATGGTGGGATCTTGCGATGTCAAGTTTCCCATACGCCTGGAGGGCCTGGTACTGACCCATTGCAATTTCAGCAGCTACGAACCGGAGCTGTTTCCCGGACTCATCTATCGTATGGTGCGTCCGCGTATTGTGCTGCTCATCTTCGTGTCCGGCAAAGTGGTGCTAACGGGCGCCAAGGTGCGACAAGAAATCTACGATGCGTTCGACAAAATATTTCCCATATTGAAAAAGTTTAAGAAGCAGTCATAAGTGAAATACATGCGTGGGTGAAGTGAACTGTAGTCTAGTTTAGTAATGTAGTGTCTAGTTAATTAACTCTTAAAGTTGACTAATTGTAAATCGTATTAAGATGTGCGTGTTTAGCCAGGGAACATCTCAAAACGGTTCCGCCAAATAAAAGTGAATCTAGTTGTATGTGTGCCTTGGATTTTATTGGCATTACCGGATTACTTTACTTATTCGTAGCTTAGATACATTGGGCCATTAGTGCACCCACATTGTCGAACTCAATCTTTTCCGTAATGTTTTTGGTCTTGATTTTGTCGTCCTGTGTTGCAACAACCACCAAATCGTGTCCCTGATGCTTCCAGCCGTTGCGCTTAATCCAATTCTCCAGTGTCGAGTCCTCAATGCCACCCAACAGCTCCTTCAGCAGATCCTTCTTGATGGTCTGGAAGGTGGTGCCAACAACATGTGAAACAAACTTCCGGATCGAATCGTGGAAACCAGTAATGTGACGGAACATGGTGCGGTTAACTTCAGCGCGTTGCCAGAACAAAGTGAAGTCAGCACGCTCCAGAATGTCGGCCAAATCGATGATGGTCTGTATGTTTTCATCCTTCATCTGCTGTGGCAGCAACAAGCACTTGGCCATCACGAAATCTGTGTGTGGCAAGTTGGTGAGGCATTTCAACAAGATCGTGTAGGTGATGTCGAAGTTAAGCATATGCGGATTGAACTGGTAGAGCTTGAGTACGGCCAGATTAGCCTCCAGATCGTATGAGTTGTTCTTGGCCTGGTCCTGCACATACGATTCCAGTATCTTCAAATGGTCCGGATTGTAGCTGCGCAAAGAATCGAGGTTATGTTTATGTGTCTGTGTATGTATTTGTTGACTGCTGATTAATGCCAGAACCCAACATTGCTACTTACCGCTCAATGCAGCCCAACATTTCCTGAATGGTTTGGCTCTGGCCGTTTTCCATTTTCACCAAATGCGCCATGTTTTACAATTTTCAATGGGTAAGTAGAAAAATTTAATTTATATGCGCAAAACAAACGAAATATTATTCGCGTGGCGTTGCAAAGTATCTTCAATAGAGCCGGAAATATCGATAATTACAAATATCATGCCAGCAAATGCCATTCACATGTAATCGTAAAAACTATCGCATTTGGTATTTTTTTAATCGGCAATCGAAAAATAAATACGTAAAGGCGCGCAAATTTACCTATTTGGAAAACGGAATTATCTGTATTATAACTATTTATTTATGAATTTTCATTGACTATGGTTAAGGACACTTAGTTGCAAAAGTTTATATAAATACTTATACTGATAATAGATATGTACATGTGGAAGTGAATTTTATGTTTGGAATCTCCTTGTTTTACGTCACTTGAAGAAAGTTGGAAGTTTGACGATATAAAATACTCTTTCGCTGCTCCAAGGAAGTTCATGTTGGAAGTATAAATATACTTAAGTGGAAGCTAATTTGTTGTATGATTTATGCCATTAAGTTTTAGCCGTCTCGTTCTCAGCGCGTTGGCCGCCTGCCGCTGCCAAATCCGCTTGACGTTGCTCCTCCTCTAACTCCAGACGTTCCACCTTTTTGATTTTGCTTAGTTTCTCTGCAAAAAATAGTAGATTGAGTAAATGAATTTAAGGTAAAGAAAATAACATAGCTCACTTGCACATCTTAGCATAATGGTGCCCCACCAGATTGACCAGCCCCAGCCCACTAGGCAGAAGAGAACTGTAAAAAATTGTGCCACAGCTACAATGATATTAATGATAAACGATCCAATACGGGCACGAGCGCTATCGAATTGCGAAAAACGGGGTATACCAACACATAGGCAGAACAAGTCCAGATAGCAAAGTGCCTAAAGAAAGAAATATGGCTGAAAAAGGGTTTATTAATGAAAAGGCTTTAAAATATCCACCTAAGCCTGGAAAGATGATATTGCAAAAGGCGCAAAACCATGCCAAGTATAGTGGTAGCACCGGAATGGCCCCCTTCATTTTTGAAGTGTATTCCACAAGATCAACGTGCAGCTTGCGGCGAGTGTCCTAAAAGAAAACATGATCTTAACTTATCTAACTGTCTTGTGAATAGATCTGATCTGACTAGTTTACCTCGCTGGGTGGAGGCGCTTTAATGCTTTGTCGTCGTGCATCGGAGCCACGACGTGGTTTTTTGCGACAGCACAGAAACATTAGCCAGAATCGTCGGCAGCAGCTCCTAAAGAGGAAAATTAGATTAAAAGTTAATTGAGATCAATGGGAGAAGCACCTACATTTTGGCAGTATCTTCTGTGGCTGCTGTGGTAGACGGTGCCACGGATGAACCCTCCAGCACTGCTGCATCTGATGCGCTAATACCCAGCTCCGGATCATGATCTCGCCAAGCAACCTTGGGCTCTGTGCTTGCGACAGCCGCACGTTTGCGTCTACAGGGTATGCAAAAGCAGCACTTCTTTAACTCCGTTTCATCACCAGTTATGGGATCGACTTTGTTAACGGAACGGCAACAGAATATCTTTCGAAGACAAAGGCCACATTTGCCCTGTTGCTTTGGTCGTGGCATCACAGCGGATTGTTGCTGCACTTGCTCCACTTTAGTGGCTTTATCCTTGGATTCATTCGTTACGGGTTTTTTGCGACAACTCTTGCAGCAGTTGGACATGGGCCAACAGCGTGACTTTTTCTTGGCCTTGGACTTGGTCTCATCAATGATTTCCATGTGGGTTGTGGTCGTAGCGCTACTCCTACCACTCAATAGAACCGGCTGCTCCTCCACCGCGTCACGTAAACGATCCTTGCGCCGACTGCAGCAACGCATGCAGTGGGAGCGGCGAAAGCGCATGCATAAAGTGCTACAACAGCGACAGATGCCTCCCTTGGGCACATCATCCTTGAGGAACTCCTGGCTGCTGCTTCTGCTAGACAATTTGAAATAAGGTATAGAAGAAACGGAAATGTCCATCAGTTAAGCTACTAAGCTACATACTACAATGCCAATCAACTAAACTATAATACTTCATTCAGGTGTAATTACACAGCTGGTAATAACCATAGACCTTGCGATTACATTTGCACACCCATTTGCATAGGTCATGTGGAAAGTACGGATGTGGATTTATGTGAGGAGTATGGACGGGGACGGACGGATGGATGGATGAATGTCGGTAAGTCTGCTTGTGTCCTGCGACTACGACTTTTATTATGCAAATCGATTTCGTGTTCCGCTGCGCTGCATTGCTATTATAACTATTTGCATTTTTAATGACTTTAGCATTCGATACGATAAAGATGCAGATGCACGTGAGCAAACAGCTATACAGTTAACATATTGCCATATAGTTTGTAGCTATAGCTATAGGTCAGACTTTGCTCCGACGCATTTTTAGGGTTATTAATCCCACTTTAAGTTCAAGGTCGGCTATCGTCGTTAACTAACTAGCCAACTTCATTACCAAGTATGTTGATTAAACGCTGACTGGCCATTTCTCCGTCCCCAAAAATTTCCCCCCGCACACACTTACACAATTTTCCACTTGAGCACGTGCCAAAAGGAAAACTCAACACGCTAATAAACTCTGGTTTGATTTCTCAACCGCACCAGCCAACGACCAAACTTACTTTAAAGGTCGACTATTTGCTGTATTGAAACTGACTCAGAAACTCGTCTTACATTATAGTGCCATATCTTGATTATGTGCTAATTACAAACAGAGTTAAAACTTTAAACTTTTTACCTAAACAGATATTTGTCCGCATCAATCAGAGCATTTTGCGGCAGATCAATGTTGAAGATAACCGAGTTCTTTTTCTTTTTAGTCAACATATTTAACACTTTTGGTTTTTTTTTGGGATAATAGTTAAATATTGTAGAATACTTAAAGAATTAATCCAGTTGTGTATTTTTTTGAGAGTGATTTCTGTTGAGTGCTGTGCTTGGCGCGATTGTCCGGCAGTAACTGATTTGTTATTGCGGCATGAAACTTTGGACATGCCACAAAAATAGTAGTAGCTGTAGCAGTAGCAGTAGCAAGTCCCTCATCGGCTGTGTAAGTCGTGTTGGTCGGTCACCCATTTTCTTCAGTTCGTTAGTATATATGTCTGTATGTATGTGCCTCCATTGAAGGACGCCGGGCTTACGCTCACGACAACCTCTGTGGACGACAAGCCAAAGAACGGATATCCTTAAAGGCGTTTCGTAGGGCCTCAACCCCGAACCTCGAACCCTGGAACCTCAACAAAAAAAACCCAAACCACAACCCACCACGTAAATTTATTGACGCATTTATGAGTGGCTTGGCGGCCCACAAGACCAACATATACATATTCATTTTATATATATACTTATATGTACTCTACTATATGTCGGTCTAAAGTTATATACGTATGTATGTAGTTTCGTATCAAGTTGGTGCGCTTGTAATTGTTGTTGGCGCCTTTCCGGGTATGTAAATTTACTGGCCAAGTAGTGTAAGTGTGTAGCGTTGTATGCCTTTGCCAATTGTTTTTATACGTTGACTATAGGAACTTGGCAAAAAGTTAGTAGACATTCAAAAATGTTGCTAAAAACTGCCATAACAATTAATTAACTTCATTGCTAGACCTAGAACAAATCCTTCAATGTCTTTACTATAAACTAAGCTTGTCTAAAGGTTAAGTACTTGATGGGTTAGCCAAATCTGTTGGCTATAGATTGGCCTAAGGCATATATTGTATTTGTAATATTTTCAAAAATTTGAGTTCAAAAACTTGTTAGGGAATTAAAATTTCCTAGGGTTTAAATATGGGTTATGGTTCTTACATTCCTACTACACTATCTAAATTTCATATCTTAAATCGCTTAATCATCTATTAGCTTACTTACTTGGCATTCCCGCCGCTTCCCGCTGTCGAGCCTTGTCCATCTGGCGAGAGTCGCTTGTCATCCACTTGAAAATCATCCTGGTTAACGGCTTTGGTTGTGGCATGCTCAAAGTCGACTGCCTGATCCTCTTTGGCATTGGCTAACTCGTTCTCATTCTCTGGCTTGACCGACACAGCTGGTCCACTCACCTGGGCGGTGTTCGTAGTCGTTTCACTAGCATTCAACACAGATATGGATGCCTCAATGGGTTGAGTCGGTGGTAATGGGGATTTCTGTATCTCTGCCGAGTTGCTTGGCGCATTGTCACCGTCTGCTGTATCGAGTCGCGATGTGGCGTCATGTGGCTTTGGCGGCATTGTCATGCTGTTGGGTGTTGTGGACGAGTTGCCACTTTCGGAGGCGTGTCCGGCTTCGGTCTCGTGAGTTTTGGGGCTGGTTAAGGTCTCGTTAATCGTTTTGTGAGTCTCACCCTCTAAGGTCAGTTGTGAATTGGTTGAACTTGTTGCAGTCTGACCTAAACCAACATCATTGGAGGTCGCTTGTGGTTGCTGACCAGTGGTAGCGGATTGGGTAGCTTGACCCTTTCCATCAGCTTCATGAGCTGTTTCTGGAACCGTTGGCACCCCCTTGCGAGTCTGTGCAGAATCCGTACGTTTCTTATTGCTTATCAGACTGAGTCGGGAGCTCATGCGTACCAGGTTTGACATATTGGAACCCTGTCGCTTTACGCCGCCTGTTGACGACGCCGTGACCTCGTTACGGACGGCGGGCAGAGCTTCGGCAGCTTGCAACACCGCATTGCCCACGTGCACAGCCAGGGGCTTTGTACTGTCAGCCGAGAGGTCCTTGGCACTCTCAGCCTTTTCCGGAGATCCCTTCTGCTTGGCTTTGGCTTCAGCGCTCTCGGTAGTGGGTTTCTTTATGCTTGGTTGGGTGGGGACACGTGCCACGGGTTTGGGTAAGCCACTAGCACTATTTGCACCACTAGCTTTGGTTACAGTCTTGTCGGGTTTGCCATTGCTTTGCACGGGTTTCTTATCCTTCGTTTGCTGCTTTGAGAGTTGAGGGGTTTTTGGTTGAGTTGTGGGTTGCTTTTTCGCATTGACTGTTGACGCGGCCTTAGACCCTGTCCGTTTCACACCTGTAGCGAGTCTGCTGACTGACGACATCTTCTTTTTGGCACTTTCAGCTTTACTGGACTTTTCCTTTGGAGTTGACTTGGTCGAAACACTTGACGCCCTTTTGTTTTTGGGGGATTGCGGTGACCTTGATTTCTCCGAAGTTTTGCGGCTGTCGGATTTTTTGGACGGTGAACCGGACTTGGTCCTCATACTCTGATTTATGCTAGTTGGTATGCGAGAACGGGAGTTGCGCCTTTGACTGGCCAGTGTGACCTCTTTACGGTCAAGTTTCGGTGTAGATTTCCCTTGCTTAGCCCCTGGACTCAGTGACATTCTACGACCAAGCATTTCACGACCAGTTTGACTTTTAGGACTTGTGGACACGGATTTTCTACGGTTGGGTGTAGTGTCAGCTCGACGACTATTGCGGGACATGGTGGCTGGTGAAATGCTAGTTGACCTCAAGGAGGAGCGTACGCTTAATCGAGAGTTTGCCCGAGAGTTCGGTTGGGAGTTTGCTCGGGAATTCGATCGTGAGTTTACCCGGGAGCTGGCCTGCGCCACACGAGAGTTTGGTCGGGAGGGTGGACCCCTGGAGACTGGACGGCTTGAACTGAATCGGGTTGGTGTCAGTCTAAAGTCCATGGCACCCAAGCCCTGGGTATCGAAACTACTACGGACCGTAGTCTGTGATGGCGAACGACTGTTGCTCGCCTGTGAGTTCCGTCCCGATAGAAGGGACAAGCTATTAAAGTCCTTCAGTGGCGAATTGGAGCGGGAGTTGGACTGGGAGCCTTGACGACTTCGCGGCACTGGTATGCGGGATATGGAATCCCGGCGAACGGACAGCTCTGACGGTGTGTCCCTGTGGGCAGCTTCGTAAGCGTCACCATGCAGAGGACTTTGCGGTGTATCCTTGTTCGGAGTGCCAATAATGGGAGACAGGGTGCTCGGCTTGGCAATTCTAGCACGCTTGTTATGCTGCTGGAGATCCCTGGTGGACAGAGGTTGTCGTCTGGATGTAGTTGTAGTCTTAGCACCCGGCAGATATATGGATTTACGACGTTGTGTGGTTGATGGCAGTGTTGAGAGCGAGGGTCGGCGGAAACTAAAGTCGGAGGTGGTTATGCTGCTCAGATTGGAGCTGCGTCGATCCGAAGCTGTTTGCGTTGAGCTACGGCGCTCGGGAGACGTGGAGCTGGATCGTCGTCGGGCCTGAATACGCATTGGTTCCAGAGTGGACTTGGGCATACGTGTACCGAGCACCAAATCATCCAAACTAAGCCAGTTGGAGCGGGGAGGCATGGGAACGTAATCCTCCTGCCTGTTAACTACTTTAAGCAGTCCACGCTGTTTACGCGTAGGATTCGGGTTTGGCTTCAAGGGACGCGGCAGTGAGCCCGGTGGTATATGTGCAGTTTCCATATCTAGTTCCATGGCCGATCGATGAAATCGTGGTATGCCACTTCGATAGGGATCTGTTATTAACGGCAAGGTTTCCATACTCTTTATTCTCTGACCGAACGGCTCCAGCCGTCTGGGTGAGGCATTCATGCTGACGGATCCGCGACGCTGCACCCGAGGCGTATACGTATCCACCGAGGATGTCAGTGAATCCCTCTGCTGGAGTATGCCCTTTGTTGGCTTCGCCAGCTTGCTGGGACTATAACGTCCACTCATATTGAACTGCACCGAGGGTCGTGGCGAGTCATCATTGGCCAGATGACTGTGAAGTGGAACTGGAGCAGTACCAGGGATTTGCGGCAGTTGTGGTATTCGGGAACCAGTCAGTGACTTGCGACGCATCCTAACCGGAGGTGGGATGGCATTTGACGAGGTAGTAGTTGACTGTATGGAAGCGTGTCGGGCGGCAGCGGCAGCTCGAGGGCGTCGCTGAGCTTTGGGTGTAGCAATGGGGCTGTGGGTAAGCGATGACTTTGGAGATCTCACTGATAATATGGTAAAGGAGGACTTCTTATGCAGACGAGTTTCTCCGACGCTATAATGGAAAGAAAGAGCAATTAGATCGGTGAAGATCCGTGCATATAACGCAATTCCCTGAGCCTTACCGATAATCACCGCCTGTCGATACTGAATCCTTGAATACAACCGGTGACATCTCTCCGCCAAGAGTCTGTAATCTAATGTCTTCCTCTGGTGACGTCACTGTCATTTCATTGCCAGATTCGGGAACTTGACTGTGACTGTGACTAATGCTTGGAGTTCTGGGCGTATCTGGACCATAGGATGTATTGTAACTTTCCCGTCGCATTAGCTCCATTTTCTGTTGCTGCAGATATTGTTTTGGCGATAGAATGATATCCATGTCCATGATTGGAGTCGGAATCGTGTCGTTTCTGTTTGGCACCGGTGACCTCACCGGGACTTGTAGCTCCTCAGCTTTCGGCAATGGCTCCTCGCCTCCGCTACTTGAGCCATTCGAGTCCTGCAACATGGTGGCAAGTGGTGAAAGTGGCATCTCTTCGTGCTTGATGGACATGACCATTTTAGAGCTTGGCCGCAACTTGGGAATGCGGCTAAATTCGGCATAGTGCTGACTGGCCGGACGATACCAATCCAAGCCAGCAGTGCTTGAATACGAACCAGAAATCGGCCTATAATGGGAGGAGGACGAATTACACTCTACGTTTTGTTTTATTAAAATTCAGTTACTCACCTTAGCCGACTTTGGGATTCTGGCGCACTGGGGCTGCCTACAAAGGTGGAGCCCATAGCCTGTTCCGACTGTTCGTACTCTATATCATACACATCTGGTTTATTAACAATGTCCTGGGGTGTGAGCAGCATGAAATTGGGTGAATCCAATTGCTCAGAGCTGGAGCCACCGCTGGAATTCGGCAGTATTTGTATATCCGGCGGTTGCAGTCTCGGTATGGGCAGAAGCATTGGAGTTTCCGTTCTACAGCTGCTGATGTTCGTGTAGGGAACGTTGGAGAAGAGCCTACGTCGACCATCGTGACCTATCAGCGTGTTTAACGCAACCGCAGCGAGAAGTGTACCCTCCTCCGAACTGGGCATATCCACAGATCCAGCTCTTAACGTCTCGAACGCTGCAGTGCCAAAGTAATCCTCTGGCTGCGGTGGGGGTACGGGATCGCCAAAGAGACTACTGTACGGCTGATTACTTGTGCTTGCCTTCTCCAGGTACAGTACCTCGGAGGTGATTCCCTCGGAACTGCGCTGATTCCGAGTATAATTGTCATTGCTGTGAGCAGATGGTGACATAATGCTATTGGGATCGTAGCTATAGTCGACCGATATTATGGCTGGCTTTGATGTCCCCGTGTCCGAGGAGTTTGGGCGATTTGGTGACCTTGTGGGATGGGTTATTGCCGTAATGAGTGGGGGTGAAGGCGATGATGAATATGATAATGTCTGCTGCATGATTTATATATTTCATTTGTGCTTTTGTCTCCTCCTGGGGCTACAAATCTCGATGAGAACTCCTTAAGTAAATGGAGGAGGAGGGGAAGAAGGTGGAAGCACTAAGCACTAGGTTTTTGTGGTTTCACTGCTTCAGCTTCGAAAGTTTGCCATAGTTTTATGCTATCTGCAAGAAAGAAAACACGATTTTATACTAAATGTAACATATATGAAGTTAAAGCATTCAAATAGTTTTCAATTCGTTTTACTTGAGTCCTTCGAGAGAGTGTGAAAGTGTAAAAGTGTAAAGGGACGCGAAATACGCTTTATGCGAAAGGCGAAACTAATACAAATATTTACCACACTCTCACTCGTACATATCCAATTTTAGAGACATAGACTGTCAGATAGACCTTCTGGCCAATGCAATGTCAGTGCACCAAACACGCGAAGCTTCACGGACCGACTGAAGACTGAAGACAGTCCCAACACAGACCCAGACCCAAAGCTAACGCTTCACATTGAAACCCAGACCGAGACCGAAACCGAGACCCGGGGCAAGTGCAGCGGAAAACAACGGAGCTATTTTCATTGCCAATGTGTACGAGTACGAAGCCAAAAGTTGCGAAAAAAAACAAAAAACAAAACACTTGGTAATTATTATTTACTATTATTTCTATTGTAGGATTGTATTTTCTAATATACACAATATATCCAAGTATCTAGTATAATAATGTTGTATAGTGTTGTTGAGCTGATAAAACTCCAGACAGCTCAATGTGAGTTGTAAGCCACAGCTTAACAGTTCAGCGAATGCTTATACCCTGTACCACAATTAATAGCATAGGCTATTTAGTTTCGTTCAACTAACAAATACCTTCAACTCTCAACAGGGTATTTCCACAAAGCACACACCACACAATTCACAATACTCGTATTCCGATGATGATGATAATGTTCGCTAACGAGAGCATAACTTGTGCGTGTCAAGATTATGAGTATGATTTGTGTTGCATGTGGCAAATTGCTGCATTCGGTTGCACTCAATGTTCCACTGAATATTTCCATTTAAATATTGTACATTTAACTGTACAAACAACAATTGTAAATCACATTTCATATCGCTACAGTTAATTGATGAAGACGCTTTCAAGCTGCGAAATGAAAGTATTTGGTAAATGTTCACTTTGCATTCGACCATCAATCACCTTTTAATTGCTTTTGAAGCTTTGGAGAGTGTACCCAAAAAACCTTAACGCTTCTAGTACCTTAAAGTCCTTGAATCAGAAATGAATTTATTCTATGAATAATTAACATTATTATTATATGTCTTATTTATATACTAATTTATATTTTGCATGTAAAAAGACTGCTACAATTTTTTTAAAACAGTTTATAATTATTGTAACCATTTTAGCTAATTTAAAATAAAGTTCAGCTTACACTACATATGTATATTTACCAGAGCTAAAATTGAGGCTAGAAATCGCGCTATGCTCAAAATTTTTAGTTAAAAGTTATTTTTATAGCAATTTTATTTTTTATAGTTGATTTTACGCAAGAAAATTAGCTTAAAGTTGTTTAAATATCAGCAGCAATTATTAATGTTTAATTTAACGTAAAGTGACCTATATTTTTTAAGATCTCACTAGTTTTTTTCAATAGAATATAATTGTTATATTTTTCCTCAGCCGCTGCAGACGCCTCAAAGTATGCTACGCTAAAGTCAACATAGCAGGCAATGAATTCGCCGCAAAATACGTTGTTGATATTCGCCGCGTGTGTGTGTGTGTGTCAGAGCCGCCTGCAAGTTTCGCTTGAGTAGCGTGCGGTTTGTCCACTTGTTTTCATGCCAAGCCGCGTGGCACCTGTTGGTATGACTGTGGCACGCGATGTGCAGTTAATTGTGCATATATGTAAATATGTAGGCCAACTTAGCAGACATATATGTATGTATGTACAAGCATATTACATACAAATACACATAGCATGCGTAAGGCATATAAGCTATCTGTGCAGCAGAATAGAACTTTAAAAGTAATAGACTTTAAAATTATGTAAAATGTTAGCATACATAATAAGTATATGCATATGTCTAAGGCACCTGCAAATATATATATATACACCTAGTTGGTATGTCTGTTCGGTTAGGCTGAACACTTTACACTCACGCGCAGCTAACAAAGTGGCCTAAGTTCTCCTTGGCTTTGGCTTAGGGGGTCAAACCGTATAGCAACAATTTTCAGTTTGCCTTGTGCTGCAGTCGCCGACAAGTCAACAACCAGCACTTGAATGACCAACGACTCTGTTGCAACATGCTGCAACACAAACACACAGGCATTGCTAGACCCAACAACAACAACAACAGCAGTTTCTATTAATGTGCAACACACACACACACACGTGAACAGTCTTTTATAGGGGGTTTTCCGCAGGGCGCTTGGAAAATCCTTGGCTAGTGTCGTGATAGCAAATTTCCATTCAGGTTAAAATGTTGGCGATTTCGTTTTAAATTTAAATTTAAATTCAAATTAAGCTTTTAAATATTGTCTGCCAAAAGACAGTTATCTTAGGGCTTTGTTTATTTGAATTTAATGCTTTAAAATTTATTTTAACGGTTTTGTTGAACTTTTTTAAGTGCCTATTTTATTTTAAATATATTTTAATACTTATAGGCATATATTTTTATAATAGTATTATACACGTAGCTCTTTTGAAGCCTTCGGCTTAAATTTAAAGCTTTAAATGCTTTTTTAGCGGTTTTAGTTAAATTTCTTGGGTTTAATTGTGTTTTAATATATTATATTTTTAGAATATGATGTACGTCTCTCTCTCTCCCTCTCTCTGTCTCTCTTTTGGAGGTATATTTGCTTAAGTTATAGCCGAGCACACAAAACAAATGTACTACATAACACACTTTTGTTTTAATTATATGTTTCTCAAGTCGTACAACTTAATTTACACTTTGGATTTGGTTTTGGAATGTTCATTTCAAAAAAAAAAAAAAAAGCAACGCCACATACATGTGTGTACTAATAGAGTTGTGTAGATTTGTTTCTATACATATGTATGTACACATACTAACAGTTTTATTTAAATCGAGTCGCGCTTTTTGCATCGATCCGATGCACTCGCCGTTCGTAGGAAAACTAAACCGCTAAAAGAAAATGCCTTCTTATACTTGGGACTTTGTCGTCGTCGTCGTCGTCGTCTTCGTCGTCATCGTGGTCCTGCCTAAAGGGCAGCTAAGGCAACGGTAGCACTTTTTGGTGTCCAGTTCAGCCCGAAGTTAGCCAAAGCAGTTCGAAGAGACGTAGACGGAGTCTCGGGTGCTTTTGGTAAGTCGGCTAGTCCGCCGCTGAAACGTATACGTGGGTCAGTAAACCTACTTCCGGTTGACATAAATACGCCTTGGACATGAAAACTTGCCACTGGCGGTGCGCCATGAGCTCTTGCTGTTGCTGTTGTTGTTGTTGTTGTTGTTGTTGTTACTTTCAGTTAGACTGACATTCTATGGTCGTAGATCTGAATTTGTTTTTTGTTTTCGGCGTTTTTTGTTTTTAATTCAATTGTTGTTGCGTTTCTCTCAGATATTTTTTTGCCCAAGATGGACGCACATCAATAATCAGTCGGAATTGCAGCAATTAAATACGAATCTTGTATTTGTGCAATGCCAGTTGACTTCTTTTGGGGCTGGGCCTATATACTATATACTATATGTTACTTGCCTGGCATACGTACCTTTTTTGATAATCGCCGTGCTGACCTTAATCAGTGGTGACCAGCCCAAAAAGGCAAGCTTTCAATCTAATTTGTATTATTTCTAAACTGCACCTTGCACCTGCTAGGTGAGGCATGCCACTCGTAGCAACAAGCTGGCTCTGATAGTAACTGTTCATGCTAATTTCTAATTTTTTGGCCTTACAAATATTTTCACGCGATGTGCGCCCAAAGCGCACAGTGGGTTGGACGGGTTGACCGTGCTGAGCGGGGGTTTGACCGACATAAGCAATGGTCAGCAAATTAATATCAATTGCTCATAAAGTGCTGAAAAGCCGAGCCCAAAATCCCACAAAAACTGTGAAATTGTAATTACCGTTTAAAGAGCAATGATTGCACAATGTGGGAAAAATCCACTTTGCAATGAATTGAGCCAAATTTGTGTCGCCTCATAACGCTCTTTTAATTTGTTTGCCTATTTAACTTAACCTCTTTTTGTTTTTTTTTTTTCTGTTGGCCTGGTCACAGCAAATGGCTAACACACATTTAATTTTGCTTACCCAAATATTTGGCTATTTTTCTTACATTTTTTATACGCTTTGTTTCCGAATTTTCTACCCACCTTCAGCTCTTTTGTTCCTAATATCCTTGACCCCAATATGTTGGTTATTTTTGCTTACGCATCGTGTGTTTGCCAAACTTTGGACCAAGCACGTGGTGCGTGGGATTTCTGCTATTTAAAGCGATGCCTTTATTGTATTGATTTACCTTGTGGAATTGTACATCGGGATTCTTGATTGTTTCTGTTTTTTTTAAGTGTAATTACTAAACATTCCTTTTTAACTCCCTCTTTAATTTAAATAGTCTTCACTGGTTTATACTCAAATAGATATAAAATACTTATAAAATAACATACTCACTTTTCATAAGGTTGTCGTTTTACACAATTTCATAAAAATTCTTTTAATTACAAATTTTTATGTCAACCCGTTTGAATACTTAGGGCTGCAGTAAATTAACCGCCAACGCTTTACATAATATCGATAGTTTTGCCATAAATACGGCAACAGTTATCGTAAGTTTATCGGGACTGTCAGACAGCTGTTGCCGCATATGAACAACAACGAATTTTTTGGAGTGCAAGTGTTTTACTGAAATTAGCAAGTGTATATAGTAAATTATGTTAAAAATGTAAGTAAAGTAATGTTTATACTCGCACTAGTCGCTAATACCCATATCCATTTTCAGTTGCCGCCTAGACGAAGGCCTACAAATGTATTTAAGGAATTTGAGGTTTTGTCGCCGCCAGTTTAGTTCGAACTCCGAACATGGACAGACGGATGCCGGCAGCTATTGCTGGCAAAAGCCGTGTGGTCAGCACACAGACATTAGTGTGTACAATCACAGCATGCGCGGAAAAGTGCCTTTGGTGCTGACCAATCCACAGATGGTCACCTGGTACACCTGTGGGCCAACTGTGTACGATTCGACGCACTTGGGACACGCGAGTACCTATGTCAAGGTGGATATCATACAGCGTATATTGCGAGACTATTTCAAGTATAATCTAGTAACGGCTATGAACATCACAGATGTGGATGACAAGATTATAAAGCGTAGTCGGGAAACTGGTCGCAACTGGCTGGAAATGACACGGGATTTTGATGCAGAGTTTAAGCAGGATATGCAGCTGTTGAATGTAAAGGCACCCAACTTGCGTGCCCATGTGTCTGCCAATATTCCGTCCATACAACGCTTCATCGAGCAGCTGCTGGTTGACCAGAAGGCATATGTTACCGACGACAAGTCGGTTTATTTTGATGTTTCTTCATGTGGCAACTATGGAAAACTGCAGAAGATTGGTACAGACGAGCTGAAGGAACAACCAAAGCATAAACGTAATGCAGCCGATTTTGCGCTCTGGAAGGCCAAAAAGGAGCCGGATGAGCCTAGCTGGAGTACATCTTGGGGCGGTGATGGCCGCCCAGGCTGGCATATTGAGTGCAGTGCCATTGCGGGCATGTTCTTTGGCAATAAGGTGGACATTCATGCCGGTGGTCTGGATCTGCGTTTTCCTCATCACGAAAATGAGGAAGCCCAATGCTGTGCACACTATAAAACAAACCAATGGGTTAACTACTGGCTGCACACGGGTCAGCTGCATGTCGCTGGTGATAAAGAGAAAATGTCCAAATCTCTGGGCAACAGCATATCCCTGAAGGAGTTCCTGCGCCACTACACTGCCGATGAGTTTCGCATGGCCTGTCTGCTGTCCAACTATCGCAATTCAATGCAATACAGCGATCAGTTAATGCAGACAGCTCGTCAAACATTGCGTAAATTTGTCAACTTTCATGCTGATCTCAGCGCTTACATGCAGCTCCAAAAGCCTCTCAAGTTTCTGGACGAGGGAGCACTGCAAGCGCAGCTGAAGCACATGACAGTTGAGTTTGACAACAGTCTACGCGATGACTTTGATACGGCGCGCGCTATCAACGTACTGCTGGACCAGATGAGTAGCATTAGTCGCTGCATTAATGATCAGCAAGCGGACGCAGAACAGCAACCAGCACATTGCCTGCATCTGTTGCTGGCAGCTGGCAATTTCATAAGCACATCCATGCACAACTTTGGCATCAAAGAACTCGGTGGTACTGCAGACATTCAGGAGAGTGTAGAACCGGTTAGTGCACCAAGTGGCGTAGTCATTGATGCCCTGGTGGCTGAGATCCTAGAGATACGCGGCAATCTACGCAAGGAAGCCGTTAAAGTCGGTGTGAAGAATCTTGAACTACTTCGCGTTTGTGATCAGCTGCGCGATTTACTTGATCGTCATGGTATTGAGGTGCGTGATCATAAACAGGGCAGCTCTTGGGTGTATCGGGACAGAAGCAAAAGCGTTTCGACCAGCGGCTAATTGTTAACTATAGTGTTTATCAAATTATTGTAATATATCCCCCAGCCCCAAAGTAAATGGTTAAGAAATAAATTTAATTTGTTATTGAGATGATACAAAACTTTTTGGCATACGATTGTCTGGGAACTTGGCGATTTAATTATAAATGGAGGCGCACTCTGCCTTATAGAGATGTTTGGTTATTATATAGTCTCTGACTAGCTTAAAGAAGGCGACCATGCTAGTGAAAGCTACAAAGCTAATGGACAGCACGAAATGCCACTCAATGCTTGCGGCGCTCAGCGAAGCAATCTCCACCAGAAGCACCGCTGCCTGCAAGGAAGCCAGCGTTGAATAGATGACAGTGGGATTGTGGAATAGTTTCTGTGAATCAAATAGAAGGTATATAAACAACAAAATCAAACCATGGAGAATCAATGAACTTACATAGAAGCGCACATGACTAGCGTTGCCTGGTGTGGCTACAGTGACCAGACCATGGCTGCGGTAAAGTGTGCCATTGTGCTTGACCACCGTGGCATGCCCGTAGACAGCATACTTGGACCAGTTTTGTGCATTGGCAGCCACAATCAGTTGAGAGGGCGCTGCCTGAGGATCACGATCCATGCGTTGCCAGCTGCCCAAATGCAAGGTGGCTCGATGCAGTGTGTCACTGTATTTAGCAGGATAGAGAAACACTGCTGACAAACTAAATGCGCCCAGGCAGACGATTATGCAGTGCTGCGCCGCACGCATCACATTGTACTGGACGCTAAGCGCCAAGAGACATGGAATGAGCACCAAATAGGCATTCAGCATGCAAGTAAAGATTAATTGCTTAAAGCGTTTGTTAAAGTCATGCCGAAGAGTCTCGATTTCATCGCGAATTTGGTTTGCATTCGTTGTACAGCTGTGCACAGGCATATCGTTAATATATACGCCGGGTAGCTCGAATCTGCTGCGCAGGAACGGCTCCAGTTGAAAGCCAAAGATAATTAAGTAAACCACAACACTAAAAACAATAATATTAAGTAATAATATATAACAGTAACTTGGACAGCTGCTTACGGATAGCTCAGATAGAAGAGCAACATGTATGTGTGCTGCTGATACAGCTTCATGGCACAATAACAGAGAGCAGCCTGTACCAGACCACCGAATCCATACTTAATGGCCAGACGCACAAAGCGCCGTTCACTGTTCTTCCACTTGGCCAACAGCATGCAGTAGAGCACACGACGGGTATTCAGTATGAGTATCAAATACCGCAAGTACGGATCAATCAGCTCAATGTTCTGAAATGCGTGAAATGTTAATTGTAGTAGTATTAAATACAAACTCCGCTTACCACCATGTGCCGCGTTTGGAACTGTGGCAGCCACCAGTTGGTGCGATAAATATTTATAAACTGCACAATGGCAGCGCCCATGGTAAAGGCACACATTATAAGTTCGCTCAGCCATTCGGATGTTGTTGCATGCTCCGGAAAGGGTATGTGTTTCGGCATTGTGACCTGTTGAGATCCCATTTTTGTTGACATGTTGCGCTGAAAGCCGTCTGGGGCATCGCTAGAGCTGCTGCCATCGCTGCGCTCATCGTAGGCCATTTTATGTGAAATTTGTTCCTATCTCAACTACATTTAAACAACAAGAACTTGCGTTTCCAAGCAGATTGTTTGGGGATTAGTGGGGACACAAGAGCAGCATAGCTATCGCCGGCACAAACGATATATCGCATACTTATGAGCGGCGTTTTAAAATATACTGTGCCTCTTTGCTATAACAATATTAACAACTTCTAATATAAATTCTAATTTAATATTGAAATAATATTAATGTATCAATTGAGCAAAAGTTAAAATTATATTAAATTGCGCTCTGCAAGTTAATATATCGATATACTTTGAAGTAATCGAACTAGCATTACACAACACTGTAGACTAACAGCTGCTTGAGCCGATTTGGTAACAAATTTGTTTTGGTTAACAACGAAAACTTTATTTACTCAAAATGATGCGCTATGAGGGAAATGAAAAGCTGGCAGATGAAACGTCGTGTGCCGGCGTGCGAGCAGATTTGAAAATGTGCCTGCTGGAGAGCGAGTGCTGTCGCCTGGACAAGAAAACGCCGCGTCAGTGTCTGCAAGATAACAGTGTGCCGCCCGAGTGCCAGGTGCTCCGCAATACATTTTACGAGTGTAAACGCAGCTTGGTAAGTAGAGCCATTAGTCGTCTAGCTTTCAAGCAAATAATAAATTCGTTTTCTATTTTAGCTGGACAATCGACAACGTTTCCGTGGACACAAAGGCTATTAAAGGCCACTCCAAAAATGAAACTATGTTTGAACTTAATATTTAATTGTTTACTTAAGTGTTTATTTGAATACAAAAATGAAATGGAACTTAATTGCGTCGTCGGCGAACCCTTGAAATACGCCAAGCATTTGGCTCCTCGTATTTGTTGTAAAGCGGCTCCAGTCGTTGATTTTTCTTGAATTTGCTGAGCTTGGTGGGATCCGAGAAGCGGAAAAATGATGGTGCAAACTCCACCAACCATTTGGGATCAATAGTGGTCACCTCACGCATATACTCCTTGGTGGTCTGCACCAGTTCATGGTAGATAACCCATTCCGGCTGTCGATTGAAAAGCGCACTCGATGGATGAATATAGACCACTTGTGAATCCACCAACGTGCGATAGCCCTCTTGTGGATCTTTCTTGGCCGCATTGCGAAAGAAACCCGAGCAGATGGCCTTCTGTATGCGCACCGAGTTCTTTCCCGCCGACACCACATCCAGTTTGTGTCGATCCATGATGCCCAGCAGCTGCTTGCGCACATCCTGCGAACGCTTCAATGTTCGTATTTGCACAAAGTTCTCATAGCACCAGGCATTGGAAAACTTGTTGTTCTTCCAACTGTTGTAAACCGCCAGTAACGTTAGATGATCACCTGCAATAGCAATAACAGATTAGGTTTATTGATCTCATTTCGGTTCGATTTAGACTTACCTTCGGCTTGATTGAACTTGGCTTTCTTTTGGTCCGCCAGTGCCTGCTTATCCTTGGGTCTGTAGAACACATTCTGCACACTGAGCATGGACACAATGGTCAGTATCTCATCGGAGCATTGCAATGCAACGGACATGATGAGCATTTTTGATAGATTCGGTTCGAGGGGAAACTCTGCCATGCGCCGTCCGAGACGCGTTAACAGACCCTCATCGTCGAGGGCGGAGAGCGAGTGCAGCTGTTCCAGGGCCATGACCAGCGATTCCACTGGCGGTGCATCCATGAAATCAAAATGCAGCAAATCATTGATACCCATTGTCTTCAATTGCAGCACTGTGGTGGCCAAATTGGTACGCTGAATCTCTGGCACTGGCGTCGGCAGCATCTCATCCCGGTAAGCACGTTCCGTGTATAAGCGGTAGGTTTTACCCGGACCCGTACGTCCCGCACGACCCGCTCGCTGTTTAGCTGCTGCTTGTGAGATGGGCGTAACCACCAGGGAGTCCATGCCCGTCTTGGAGTTGTAGACTTTCTGCTTGACAAAACCGGGATCCACCACATAAAAGATACCGTCGATGGTTAGCGATGTTTCCGCTATGTTTGTGGCTATGACCACCTTGCGACTGCCTGCCGGAGCCGGATCAAAGATGCGTGTCTGCATCTCAGAGGGCAACGCCGAGTAAACTGGCAGTATAATCAGTTCCGGCACATCGGGTCCGAGACTCTTCATGCGCTCATACAATATCTCGCAGGCGGTATCAATCTCCTCCTGACCCGTTAAGAAGAGCAGTATGTCGCCAGGCGGTTCACGCAAATGAATTTGCATCACTGTGATCAGTGAGGCGTCCAAGTAATCTGTTTCCGGTTCCTTGGTGTACAGCACCTCCACTGGAAAAGTGCGTCCCGGTATCGTGAAAATGGGTGCCTCAAAGAAGTACTGTGAAAACTTGACCGCATCCAAAGTGGCCGAGGTGACAATTAGCTTCAGTTCGGGTCGCTTTTGGACAGCAGTCTTGAGCAGTCCAAAGAGCACATCTGTGTGTATGGTGCGCTCGTGAGCTTCGTCCAACATAATGACCGAATAGCTCTTCAGTTCCGCCTCCATGAGACACTCGCGTAACAACATGCCGTCTGTCATGTACTTGATGACCGTCTCGGGACTGGTGCAATCCTCAAAACGTATAGTGTAGCCCACTTCCTGACCCAAACGACAACCGTACTCCTCCGCCACTCGCTTGGCCACCGACATGGCTGCCACACGACGTGGCTGTGTGCAACCAATCTTGCCACGCGCCGTGAATCCACATTCACCCAAATACTGGGTGATCTGTGTGGTCTTCCCTGAGCCCGTTTCACCAATTACAATCAGTATCTGATTATCGGTGACTGCTTTGATCAGATCATCGCGCAGCTTGTAGATGGGCAGGGATTGTCGCTGTTCCACCAACGTTAGATCCGTTTTCTTGCCAAACGAGGATTTCTTGCCACCAATCACGTGTTTCTTCCACTCGGGCACTTCTTGGGGCGCCGCTCCCATGCCACGCATATTGGCAGCCAGATGACGGGATGAATCATCTTCTGGCAGCGGATCAATCCAGTTTTTATTCAGATTACTTGGCACCGCTTCCATTTCCTGTTCACGCTGCAACATTTTCTGTTCGCGTCGCTCCTTGGACAACGCCGACTGCATCATGGCAGCCTGGGCCAGGGAACCATCCGGATTCTTGACAATGCGCACGGGCGATAAATCGTGCAGGGCACGTCCATGTCCGGAGAGAAATGGTGGCTCCTCTTCGACAATTTCTATTTCAATATCCGCCTCATCGTCCTCATCCTTGGGCAGTAAGCCCGTCTCCTCATCAAAGTCTGGCATTTCACTGCGATCCAACACGCCAGAGCTGATCATTTGCTTGATTTCCCAGCGTTCCGGACTGGAGATGCGCGTCACACGCTTACGGGATTCATGCTCATCACCATCGATATTGTTGCCTTGCAGATTGAGTATGGATGAGGTGCTGGCATAGGGGCCGTCGGGATTGCAGTCCCGCAACGACATTTCATCTTCCTCGGGTGAATGCGACAATGGATTCAGATCCCGTCCAGTCTCCTGATCCACCTCCTTCATGGACAGCGATACCTTTTGGCCCGTCAAAGACATGACCTTCACTTTAACCGTCTGATTGCGGGCAACTACCTCCGTGACGTCCGTCACACGTCCCTCAGCACGCAGCTGTGAGATGTGGACCAATCCCTCCCAGCGTTTGCGCACTCCAAACAGTTGCACAAAGCAACCAAAGGGCACTATGTTGGCCACTTTGCCGGAATAGATTTTACCCGCCTCCGGATCATCGGACATTACAGCTGACGGTGGTGGCATCTTCTCCTGCTGCTGATGACGATTGCTGCGCTCACGGGATCGTGAACGGGAACGGTTACGGGAGCGTTCGGGAGAGCGTTTACCACGCTGACGCTCGCGAGAGTTGGAACGCCGGCGACGGCGATCACGATCTTCACGCGATCTACTGCGATGGCGTCGGCGATCCTTATCGCTATCCCTATTCCGGTCCCGCTCCCGCTCTCTGTCTCTATCTCCGCCGCGATCTTTCTCACGCTCTCTGTCTCTATCACGCTCCCTCTCTCGCTCTCTGTCTCTATGCCGCTCCCTATCCCTCTGCTTTTCGCGACTCCGACTGCGCTCTCGCTCCTTGTGCTTGTGTCGTTCTCTTGAACTGGAACGTTGCCGCCGCTTGACTTCCTTCACATCCTTACGCTCAATTTGATGTTCGCCTGGCGCCAGAGCTTCCAATTCCAGCATGGCCGCATCCACATCACTCATTTCACTTGTTTTAATATTTGTCTTGCCCACACTCTTCTCATCTTCTGGTTCATCTTTGTTGCTGCTGCTGAATTTATCATTGGGCAAAGCTAAGCCAGGAAACATTTTCATAAGCTGCGATTTCTTGTCAGTTTTGTGGCAGCTTTCAGTTATGTCTGATTTGGCAGCACGTGTGGGTCGCATTAAATTAATGATGCGCTGTAAGTTTTGGACTAGGGAATCGGGAAATTCGGCACCATTTTCCAGCAGAGCCTTTCGAAATGAATCATAGCTTTGATGCTTGTGCTCCAAATCGATTATGAACTCGGCCAGGTCCTTGTCATTGATACCCAAGTGATTGTCGAGCTCTGTGCAGATTTTGGATACCAGCGAGAGGTACTCCAATTGCTGCAGCTCGTCCATTTTGCAAATTTATTGCAATATATTCAATAAATTAATGAAAATCTGCACACAAACGTTTGCAAAATGAAAACAAAACCTGCACGCTAACTAGAGATGGGCGCACAACGCAACGCCACTTCATGGTATAGGGCCTGGCACGCACTTTTCTCATCTTTAGCACGAGCCAACAGCTGTTTACTAGGAGTGCTGGAAAACGCTGTCACCACATAGAGTGGCAACACTTTTACAATCTTGACATATTTTGAGCAAGCTTCGGTCCCTTTTTAATGTTTTGCCTTTTGTTTATACGTTTTAAGACGTGTGTTTGAGCTTACGTGACAAATTCTTATTTGGGCATTTTCAAAATGTCTTCGTTCTTCGAGTGCTTTAACAATTTTGTGCAAAGCGGTGGACACATCGCTCAAAATGTTGCGCAGGAAGACGGTGGAAAGCATCATCCAATTTCGAATAGTATGCTGGCCACCACACCCACACCCAGCGAGACGGTACGTAAAGCCTTATACTGTACTCAATTTTAACGACAATGAATAGTGCAGTTGGTACATGTTGTTTAATTTTTGGTGGGAAATTGCTTATTTTGGTAGTAACTAAAGCGTTTAGTGTTGCCAGATGTCGTCACAGTGACATACTCTGTTGCTCGCACTGGCAACGCTGTACAGCACACGCCATGTTTTAATTGCGAAAACGCAGGCAGTGATTTCAACAAGAAAGAAAAACAACTAATAAGAAATATATAAAAATTGTTATAAGTTTTCAATTATGCATGGCAGTTTATAAGTTAACTTTAATCATACAAGTGATTGTGATTTGTGGCTATAAAATATAAACACCGCCAAGAGCGCAATAAAGCAACACAAAGAAGAAGAAAATTCTACAGTCAGCGAGTAAACCAAATAATATCACACACATAATATATAAATTAAACACAAACACACACACACACAGAGACAACCCTCCAAAATGATGCAAATTAAACAAACAAAAAGCAACAAAAACGAAATTGTTGTGGTGGAGAAGAAGCCCAAAATGCAATCGTCACCCACCACAAGTTCTTCGATTATTACATATAGTCCGAGTAAATTTATTGCCAGGGCTGGCACAACATACACAAAACTACAGACACACACACACGCAAAAACAAATACAAATGCAAACATAACCAAAGCTGCTGCAGCTCCGCCAATAGCAGCATCAACAATAATCACAACAGCAGCAACATCGGCAACAGCCAAAATAGCGGGGCAAGCAGCAAATGCTAACTCTTCGTCCTACTATGTGGTTAAAGCCGGACAACTTGGCAGCGCTGCCTCCATACTGAGTTCGCCGCCAAAAGCAGCAGCGGCAGCAGCAGCAGCAGCGACGTCGTCGTCGACAGCGACAGCGGTGTCCACACCGATTTCCATAGAGAGTGTAATAATATATTATTGAGATTATTCCTCACGCTCATTAAACTAATCCATCCATCCGCATGAGTTTAACACATTTAAATATATTTCTTTTAATTTTTTTTTGTAATTACTTTTAAATACAATTTTAATCTTGTAACTCTAATTCTTGCAGTCCAGCACTATCTCAGTACCTAGTGAAGTATCCATGGAGCACACATATATGCGTGATCCCCCACGCCCCACAGACTCGTCCATCAACAATGGTTTGGCTCCCGCACGCACCATTTTAGTGCGTCATGCACCACAGTGCCCCACCTGCCACACGTATCCAGCAGCGCACGAGGAGTCGGCAGATTCACAGCATGGCGCACATGTGCCGCCCTATGATGAAATTGCTGCCAAGGAGCTAATGAACGAATGTGCACGCATCGCTAAGTACGTGAGAAACAATAATTCAGATGAACAGGATTGGCAGTCTCGCATTAATCGGTAAGTAAGCAGTATAATTTATCAAACCCTTTACTAATCAATCCTTTCTTTGTTTCAGTCTTGGCTGGACATACACACAGGAAGTTTTGTTTGATAAAGTTGCCACCATACTGGATCAGGATCAATTGGCGCGTCTGGCCAATGATAAGCGCCAGCATGAGGCAGTGCATCGTCGTGTGGCCGTGGACAAGTCCAGTTCTCGCATGCGTCGGGCTTTGGCAAGTGTTGCTTGGGAGCCACGTACCACACAGTGGCTACATGCTCTACTTATGGAGCAATTGCCGCCCTCCTACATGGCTTCCTATCTGGACATTATGCAAACGCTGAAGAGTAAACTTCCCACACTCACAGACAAAATGCTATTCAGTCGTCCGCTCAACAATTGTCAAGAATTGCTTGCTCCAGTAATGAAGAAGCGTTGGCAACCCGAAATCTTGTCCAAATCTCGACACTTGACGCACAATGCAATTATGGTGGCGGTACCAACAATGCCAACGAGTGGTCCAGTGCCGGAACGCATGCAGAATTGGTATCAAGCCTTGGCAACCATCACACAAGTTGTCCAAATCACACTGCCCAATACAAGTGAGTGTTGAGTTAATTTTAATTATATACTTACCTAATCCGCATATATATATTTACAAATAGATGATCGCGTTGGGCGACAGAATCTGGATCAGGTGGCCGAGACAATTGTCTCGCTGACACGTGTTCGCATCCACGAGCTACGCACTGAGAATCCCAATCGTGGCATTATTCTGATTGGTTTCAATGCTGGCGCTGCACTTGCATTGCAGGTGGCCATGTCGGAGAGCGTTGCGTGTGTGATTTGCATGGGATTTGCATATAATACTTTGCGTGGCCCAAGGGGAGCGCCAGACGATCGACTGCTGGATATAAAGGCGCCTATTTTATTTGTCGTTGGTCAGAATTCAGCACGCAGCAGTCAGGAGGAAATGGAAGGTTTACGCGAACGCATGCAATCCGAATCCTCGCTGGTTGTCGTTGGCAGTGCCGATGATGCACTACGTGTGCCCAAAAGCAAACGACGCATCGAAGGTGTCACCCAAGCCATGGTTGACTCAATGGTGGTGGTATGTCTTAATTGTATTAATAGTATTTTCAACTGCATAATAATTTGTTTTGTAATAGGACGAAGTCTATGAGTTTGTGAGCAAAACATTGAGCAATCCTCCGGGTCCACGTATGCCCACCTCACTGCTTGGCAGCAACTCGTATCAGCGTACAAACAAACAGCAACAGCAGCAGCATGTTCTGGCCGATGGCAATGTGAACAAGGCACAGGGAACACAGGCACGCAAGCGAAAAGCTCAAGATGGCCAGGAGGATGGCGGGGGAGGAGGAGGTTTGCAGACAATCAAAACCAAATTTGTGCCTCACAGTGAGTTGTTCTTTACACGTCATCAATCATTACCAGCAATTATTAATCATCATTTCAATCACTAATATCATAATCGTAATTCCAAAATTTGCATGTTCAACTTTTGCATGATGCCGCATGTTGTCCAATCCTCAAAAAAAAACTCATTACTACCAATCCACTAAATCCACTAATCAAAAAAACAAAAAATAAAGAAACACGTGTACCAAAGTTTCCCAAACCCAAGACATCACGCCTCATTGATCCGTTTGCGGTAAAGCGAAAGGGTAAATTCACTGCACCAAATCATATAAAATATACTACTACTTTGGCATCAGGGACCGTAAACAATTTGTTTAACAACAACAACTTTATTTATTTATTAACATAGACTATTTGCTAGTTTACATATTACCTATTTACGGTCCCTGCATATAAAATCTGCTAATCTCATCCCCCGTTTCATCGACTAACAGTTTGCATTTCCACAGTCGGACGCCCTCGAACGCGTCCTCTGCCCAGTGCCGCTGTTCCCGCTGGCTCCAAGGCCGCCGGCATTATGGATAAACCATCGCTGAACAATGAGGAGATGAGTCTATCGATTGAAACCATGCTAGAGGAAACCCTGGACTATGATGAAGCTGGGCCATCAGTGGCGGCCACAGTGCCAAAGGTGACGCCAAGTGTAGCCAAGCAGCCACCGACAACAATGTCGTTAACCAGCGGCACCAAGATCAAGATGATACCATCGAGTCAATTTGTGCAGCTCAAGACGCTACCCACGCAGAGTAAGCTCATAAATTACACCATCAGCAAGAGCAGCAGCAGCAGCAGCAGCAATCCAACAGCAGCAGGCAGTAACGCAAGCATTGGTAGCATTGTTAAGACATTGCCCAGCTCCAGTGGCCAGCAGATCTTTACGCTTAAAACACCCACGGGACAAACGACTCAGTTTGTAACTGCTGGCTCCTCCAACGTCGCATCCTCGTCGACGGCACAGCAGAAGTATACGGTGATTAAGAATGCCAGTGGCATGACTATGCTGCAGCTGACCAAGAATGTGACAGCGCCGTCAGCTGTAGTAGGCAACAATGTGGATCTCTCGAATATCATTGATATGCCCATTGTGTTTGCGGACAATGAGGGCAACATTGCCGACCAGCAGAAGCAACAGCAAACGGAACAGCAATCAAATAGTAAGTATAGTTTAAAATACACTACATATTACTAATAATTTTGTTACTTCAGCCACCTCCACGGGCAGTCCGTTAATCCTTAGCCAAAAGATCATCAAGGAGGCACCGAATGCGTTGAAGCCCACCGGGATTATTACCACCAACAGCAAGGGCAACAATATTGTGATCAACAAAGGCGGCATTCAGCAACTCTTTACAACACAGAGTGGCACTGTTGCCGGTGGCACCAATAAGTTGGTCTATCTCAATCGCAGCGCCATGAAACCGATGGCAGCCACAACAGCAACAACATCTGTAGCAGCAGCAGTAGCTAATGCAGCACGACTGCCAAGTGGCGCCACAGCGCTGCCCATACGCATTGTGAACAGTCCCAAGGCGGCTGTAACGGCGGCCGGAACGCCCACAACAAGCAATCAAGTGCTGTTGGATGCGTCCAATGTAAAGACGCTCAGTCTGCAAGCATTTAAATCATCTGCCTCTGTTGCGACTGCAGGCGGAACACTGCGTCATGCTGGAGGTGTCGTTAATCTGGGCAACAAAACCTTTTCCCAGTTTCAGGTGATCAACAGTCCAGTGGCATCCACAAGTCTTGTCGGTGGTGGCGATGGCAAACAGCCCATACGCAACATTTTCCTAAAATCAGCCACGGGACTCAAACCCGTACAAATGCTGGCTAATCGATCACCAGTAATACCAGCCATAGCACCCGGAGGAGCGGCTGTGCGTCGAGTGCTCAACATTGGTGCCGTGTCCAAGCCAACAACTGTGACAGTAACCACTCAGCCAGCTAAGGATGCACCCAAGATTATTAAATCAACGACAGCAGCTGCACCAACAACAACAACATCAGGCACAACTCTGGGAAAGGGCGCGGAGTAGGATCTTAATATAATCAGTTTATGTCATTAAGTACTTATGATTAAGTAAGCATTAGACATTAGAATGTACTCGGACTCTCAAACCCTTACGTAAGCCATAAGTTGCATTATATTATTGCAGTTGTGTAAATAAAACATGTTGATTATTAAATACTTAACTCTTTTTATTTAGTGTACAATTAAAAACATATTTGTTTGCTTCTCTGAGCGGTCTGGACTTTTAGGCGTGAGCTCTTTGAGCGGGCTTTCAATTCAAATTTGAGTCCTACTGACATTTCTGTTCGCTGTTTCCAGGGGGTTTTTTTGTTTTTTTGATATATATATTTTTTTTTAATAAATTTTTTTTTTTTTTTTTTTTTTTAATTTTTTTTTTTCTTTTTTTTTTTTTTTTTTTTTTTTTTTTTTTTTTTTTTTTTTTATAAGTATGTCTATATTTCATTGAAGATTATACAAAGATTTTCTTATCAGCTATATTCTTATTTTTCTTATTCAAATTAAAAGTTGAAAGAAACGTGGTTCCCGAATTCAAAACAGTTTGTGTTGCACTTCTTACAAAGTATACCTTTTGTATATAGGTATATAAGTCTAGCAATTTGTGCGAATTCCTGAACTGCTTCAAAAAGTTTTCGGTTACTTTTCGCTTAACAGCGACGTCGACGTCGACGTCAGCACAGGAAGCGGCGCGTTGTGACTGCAGCGTGAGAATTAAGCAACGCATGCAAAACTCTTACACAATGCCACAAAATTCCAGCTAACTGTAAAAAAGGCTTTATCAATCTTAACATATCTTCGAAATCAACATTTCGATGACAACTTTAATGCGTGCAACAAATTTGGTATTCAAGCAAATTGACAAAATTTAAAGGCGCTTTAACGTATGCATTTTACGTAAGCCAAGTTTCACACGCTGCATTGGGTTAGTGCTTGTCAAACTGTAGGCAGGCTAACAGCCATTGTAATATTTCGCTGAGTGCTGCAATTTTAATGGCTTTCAAATGGGGTATATTGGTTAGTTAGTAGAAACAACTAAAATTTAATTAAAATACAAGGTTCTTTCATATATATTACTTAAAGCAAATTTTTACTCTGTTGTTTTGTTATTTTTTTTTTATAATTTTAGTGTTATATTTTATTTTATAATACTTCTTAACCGAATTTTAAAATTGAAAAAGTTTATTTTTGAATCGACTAGATAGGGTATTTAACAGTCAGTAAAGCCAAAGTTAACTCTGTTGCATTTGGTGTGTCTAAAATTTCATTGAAGTGCACTAAAAAACAGCAAACCAAATACAACAAGAACAACAACAACACTATATAGCTATGTTCATGTTGCATTTGCAGTCCACTTGCCTTTAGAAAATTTTGTGCTAATCAGCAAAATGTTAAGGAGAAGTAGTCCAACAACTGACAACAGAAAACTTAAAACCGAAGGCTGAAGTTGGAAAAAAATGTATGTACTACATGCATACATAGGGTCTTCTTTGTAAAGCTACATATGTGTTTGCAATTATGTATAAGAAATACATATATTTAATTACATTTGTGTACAGTACTCACTTTGTGCAGTTATAGTGTGCTGCAGTTTTTGACGTTGGCGTCGCTGCCTTTTCCCTCTTGTCTTTGGTTTTTTTTTGACTTTGATCAAATCATCAGACAATTCTGAGGACTGAGTTTTCAGTAACGTCGCCAAGTCGATAGAGTGAGGAGCAAGTGGCCTAAAAAAAAAAGGAATAAAGTAAATCAAAGTGTTAAAAGTGAAACTATATATAGTGTGTCTATCGGAACTATTATTTAAGTCCAGCTTACGCAATTTGCAGTCTGTGTCGAGTTCATTCCCAGGCTTTTGAGTTTCAGCAAATGTAAAACGCAAATCGAATTTGATTTCAAAAACAGTTTTTCTTAAAAAAATATATGTCTCCTATTTTTTTTTTTTTTGTGTTTTGACCACCTGCAGCTTGTGGCGTTTAATTTGCGCCAATTTGTTGCCTGTTGCAGTTGGCCCAGTTGCTGCCACACGTTGTTGGCTTTGGCTTGCTTCACAATTTTACACCCTGCCACAATTTTAGCTCTGATTTTGACTACGACATGTTTGAAATTCATTTTCAACATAATTTTTCCGCAATTTCGTTGCGTTTTTCACACATTTTGGACAGACAGACATGTAACTAAAGTTAATGTGGCTTGAACATTGTTTGATCAATCAAAGAAGTTAAGTTAATCAATGAGATTTTATGAAAGTTTACTTATTCTTACTTTTTATTTAATTTTTGTATTTATTTTTAAATTGTATATTGTTGAATCAATAGAAATTTAGGGAGATACTTGCTGTATTTATTGATTGATTGTTCAGTGTGTGTCCAGAACAATGATTGATCTATTAAAGAAGCAAAATTAAAGAACAATGTAAACACTTTATGTGATTTGATTGATCAATCAATAGAAACTTCGCAATTTCGGTGCAACAATCGGACTTGTTTATATTTTATTTGAATGATTGATTGATCAGTCGGTTTTCAATGAAATATAAACTAAGAATAAAGTAAATCTAAACTTTTTAAAAATAATTTTGAAATATATGCACGATATAATTTGAATGAATAAACAATAGGGGTCAAGACTAAAATGTTTGCTAAAGTATCGCATTTAATTTAAATTTAAGTACTTTGCATTCAAAACCTTTAGAAAGTGAATTTGCTGATAAGACCGCCCCCCATTTGGCACGCCCAACGACCGCACTTTTCAGCAACCAGCAGCCAGCAACCAGCAACCGGCAAATACTCAATCATTGCTGCATAATCAGATGGTCGACTTGACTGAGAATTCTGTCTGCTATTTGCGTTTGGAAAATATTGAGCGTGTCACACACACACACATACAGTGAAATGCATAGAAAGCAGAACATAAATACATAGATAGATAGACAGATGGAGAGCGTGAAAATGTGGGGAAATGTGGTAGCAAAGAGCGCGCGAAATTGCAACGTTTGTATGGAAAATGTAAGTGGCATTTGGGTTTTTCTCGCTTTTTTCCATGCATTTTCACATCATTTGCATGTTATTAAGCAGCGCTGCCAAGCCAGGACATATACTAGATAGAGAGAGAGAGAGAGAGAGGAGAGAGAGAGAGGGAGAGAAGTGGTTGGGGGATGCTTACTTGCCACATTTGTAAAATAAACTATCAGCGATTCCCTTTGGGGTCTGTCAGCAACTGACACTTGCAACTATGCAAAATCAAATAGCTCTCTCCCCTCTCTCTCTCTCTCTCTATCTCTAACTGTCTCTTTAATACACTCTCTCTTTCTTTCTATTTAAACGGCACTGTTTTGAAGCTGCTTTCTATTCGGAAAATCGCGTCTTATTGGTGTTTGTGCATAGGATTTGTTGGCAGAATTCTACTTAAATAGGAATAAAAGATTTAAAAAAAAAACGGCTCGGGAATTGGCCACTACCTCACAATCACGTGATGTCCTGACGCTTACGTTAGTCCGTGTCAGATATTTCATATTTCATGTGATGTGACGTAGTGGAACATTCCGAACGTTTGCGACAACTCACAGGGCTGAATAACCAAACCAAACTGTGCAATAGGAAGTTCTCATAAACCACAGAGTATGATATGGGTACTATATTATATGGACGGTGAGTATTCTGTGTGGTAAGAGGAAAGAAGCAAACGACAAGAGTATATATGTTATTTATAAACTTTATTGATAACGTACAAGAATATATTTAATCATTTTACATCATTTATTGCCTGTTATGAAATTTTAAGCTACGATAACTTAGCAAAGAGTGAAGCGATTGTAGAGCGAAATACAGTTCTAAATAGTATCATCTAAAATAAAAACTTTTTTTAAATTTGATTTTTTTTTTTAATTTTCCATCCTATGCCCCTTGACTCTTTTTCAAAAAAATTTTCTTTTTAATTTTTTTCACAAAAACTATTTCTAATTGTTTAGAATTTTTATGTAGGTTAGAAATATATATACTTTATGGGGTCGGAGATGAGTTTCAAGCGTGCTACGGCCAAATTTTTGAAAAATTATAATTAATTTTTTTTTTTAATTTTGTTGTCAAAAAAACTATGATAATTGATTGGAAATTTTGTCGAGGTTAAGTATATATGTATAAATTTTATGATATAAAACAAAACTGTTAAAAAATATGCATGTACAATCTGTACAAAATAAATTTATGTACTATAATGAATAAAAATATTACTAAGCATGTGATTAAGTTCATGCGATTAATTGAGAAATTAATGTTATGTGTATACTATTTAAATAATTGGCATTTCCTATTTAATGCATAATAGAGATTTCAAAGTAGCTTTTCATAAGCGATTTAAGGCAAATCCAAAGTTTCAAAGATTTCATATTTCAGTTCGTAAAATACGCTCAGCTAGAACACAAGTAACATTTGTAATCGTACAAAATGTTTGAAAAGATATTCTTGAAA
Organism: Drosophila tripunctata; assembly: GCA_035047385.1. Lineage (NCBI taxonomy): Eukaryota > Metazoa > Arthropoda > Insecta > Diptera > Drosophilidae > Drosophila > Drosophila tripunctata. The sequence goes on from JAWNPS010000288.1 coordinate 2,209,142, forward strand.
CTTTTTGTCATAATATTTTATTGGTGTATATTCGTACCGTTTGCCTACAAAACATTGGATAATAAATATATGGAAATTAGAATTCTGAATTTAGAAAATACAATCGGTTCATTAATTGTATTCAGCCTGGCTGTGGTCCTAGTGTTTGTAGCAGTCCACAATGGTGTCCTATGGCTATACAAGAAATTAGAAGAATTCGATAAGAAAACATTGGAAAATTTGAAACTAAAGTATAAAGTCGATGATACTAAGAAGACACAGGAGAAGGATGCCAAGAAGACACTGAAGAAGGATGCTAAGAAGACACTGAGGAAGGATGCTAAGAAGACACTGAAGAAGGATGCTAAGAAGAAAACGCAAAATAATACTAAGGCTTTATTTACCGGCCGCTGGTCGAAATGCTGTTAAAAACTTTATAACTAACATAACAGACTGTAAAAAATTCCTATAATAAAGACACAGATGTTTATTTTTACTTGTTTACGTTTAAATAAAAGTTTTTAATTGGGTTTATTAAAGGGTTTATTCTTATACATAAATACGAGATCAATAAATGAATCTAAATAAAACCGCATATTACATGTGACTAAATGGGCAAAAAATTCAGAAATCACAAAAGAGCTTTAGTCAATATTTATTGTGAAATTTATTTACATACTATATTTGATGAGTATACTATATATACCACTCTACATATAACCTATATAATACATATGTACATGTTTTTATTCCAAATATATATTGCTAGTTTATTGACTGTATAATGAGCATCTTTTTTCGCACCTCTATTAGGCTTTTGGTCAACTGTTGGATCAAAAGTTTTGATAAGCATTCAGCTTAAACGCAAAAGCCGCCCAGAGACAAAGCGAGACAAGACAAGACCCAGTCATGCCCCACCAACTACTCCCTCTATCTCTACCCTCTGCCTGCTTCCTGATTTGGCAGCAACCTTGAGGCAACCACCATGTGCTAAAAATAAAAATCAACTCATAGCTCAAGCCGCCGCACTGACAATGTCCCTAAGGATTTGAAATGGAACAGGCTTCTGCCGTTCTGCCAAGGAGCCCAGAAGCACAGTCGTCTCTTCTGTTCTGTCGGCCCGGCAGAATAATATGAATTACAATGTGTTTTGGGTCGAGTGTAATTCGTGTAAAGTGGCCAAAACCTGCTGCCATCGTATCTGCTTGCCACTAGAGCATGGGGCATGCCACACCAGGCGCTTTCTTGTCGTTGCCTCATTTCTGCTGACAACGTGACAGTTTTGAGTTTAAAGCTTCAAGTTGCGTATTTTGCATAAATTTATTGTTTAATTCATTAGTTGGCTGCTAAAGTATTTTGCATAATTACAGTTTAAACAGCACTGCGTCTTGGTTTGTATGCTTAGCATGCCCATTGTAATTAGCTTATAAATTAATATTAATTAAATTATAAAAAAATTTAGCGCAAGAGCTTAAGAAAGAATTAAAGTAATTTTAAAATAATTTTTTTTAATTTTTCGAATCTAACATTTCAAATTTGTTATTAATATAATATTTAGCTTTTTGTAAAATATTTATATTTATTGTAATGGGCTTCAACTAGCATATGTAATATATACCTATTTAGCCAAGTTATATTTTTTTTATATTTGTTTAAGCTCGATTTGGTCATGCATCACAGTTTGACAGCCATTGCAAATTGCTAAATATTTCGCAGCCATTTCCTGTTCACATTTCTTGCTGCTCTCTTCTCTTCTCATCTCATCTCTATCTATCTCTCTTTCTATGCACATTTCTCTCTACAATTGATTCACTTTCGCTCACTTTACGCTGACCTGCTTCAATATTTTTTTTTGCTACTTGCAACTTGCATTGCGTTATTTATGCAATTTTCACTTTCTTGCCAGTTGCAACAAATATGTAAATTTCATGCAAATTTGTTAGCTGTTGTTTTTGCTTTTGCTACCAAAACATTTTCATTATGTTAAAACGCATGCCACACCCCTGTCGCACCCCGCCACTTCAGTTCTGTTGGCCCCGTCTGTCACTCATTGGCTTTTTGCCGGCTGTATGTTTTGTGCAGCCGGTTTATCTGGCCCGACTTGGTTCAGGTCTTTGGCATAGTAAATCACGGGGTTAGTGAGGCGTGTGAGGCATGCCTCACAGTTTGACAGGCAGGCAGCCGCAGCAACAGCAGCATCGACTTTCACTGCGCTTCTTGCACATCACAACTGACCCATGCTACTCGCCAATCCCAATCCCACTACCAGTGCCAGTTGCAGTACCTGCACTACTACTAGTCCCAAACTCAATTCCAAACTCAATCCCAGTCTCAATTCCACTGTCAGCCACAGTCTCCAGACACATCATAAACTTTGGCAAAATATTTCCTCATATTATCTGGGCCTATGACAAGGGGTATATGCGCTTTGTGCATTTACATATGTATGTATATATTAACCAACTCGGTAAATCAAAGTTTTAAAAGCGTTACTTCAGTTCCTTAATGCTCTCTGGTATCTTTTAAGCTTAAGATCTACTTGCAGGGTATATTACAGTCGGGTTTGAGCTACAATTACGTTGCTTACGCGGGTGGCCAGCATCTTGCCACTTGCTGTCTCCAATTTGACTGCCCGCAGCTGTGTCTATTGTATCGCTCTCCCTCTCACACTCACTCTCTCTCTCTCTCTGTCTATCCAGGCACCTCAGCCACCTCAACACCCACTGGCAGCTACCTGATTGTTATTTATTGTATGTTCGTCTCTTGCTACTTTTGTTCACTGTGCATCTGGTTAGACACAGTGTGAAGGTGTGCAGGGGGCGTGGCAGACACACACACACAGACACACACTTATCATAAGTTAGACTGCAGCTGCATTAGTCCATAAATCGCATAATGAGTTCAGCAGTGACTGTCAAACTGCAAGAGCCAGGCACAACTGCACTAGTGCGTTGCAGGAATGGGAAATCAGGGATGGGATGTTGTGGAGTGCATTGTTGACTGCGTATGCAACTGCAACTTCAACTGCAACCCGTTAAGAGGCTGTTTACATGCTCGGATAAGCATCGGCCCAACAACCACTACACCAACAACAACAGCAGCAACAACAACTATAAAGCATTGTCCGTTGCATTTACATGCCAACATAGTTAAAGCGCCATCTTTGTGTTGTTGTTTGCCCTGCTTCATCTTCTTCTTCTTCTTCTTGTTGGCGTTTTAAAATTTTGTGTGCATGATGTCGTACAGTGGGTTAAAAGCTAGTTGCATTACAATTATTTTTATAACTTCAATTTTTACTTTTAATAATTTAAATGTAGCAGTTAATTTAAAATTTTATTATTTATTAATCTTTTCAACGTATTTGTTTTGTTATTTTATATTCAATTATTTTTAAATGCACTCTTTAACCACTGTGCGCTGCTCGACTCACGTGGCTGATTTCATAAAGACTGATAAACAGACGCAACAACAATAAGCTGGGTCACTTTCATTACAAAACAACAACAACAACAACGACAACAACAAACACAATTATACTACGAATAAACAAAAACAACACTCGTTACGTTTTGGTAATATTACAACTGTCTTCTCTTCTCTGTTTCGCTAATTTCAGACTGCCCAAAAAAACTAAACGAAACGAAACGCAGCGCAGCTACAGCTGCTCTTTTCCCCCACCTGTTTATGTGCCTTACCTTCCCATTCTTCGTTCAAATGAAGCTGCACTTTTGTTGTTGCTTGTTTAACAAGAACAACAACAGCAGCAGTAGCTGCAGCACGATAAGCAGCGCTGTCGGCAGCTTTAAAGCTAACCGCAAACCATCATTTGTTCATTACTCTTTAACACAGTTTCTAAGAAGAGCATAATGCGAGACAGGGACAGCTAAAGAAGCTGTAAATAACTAAAACCAATGCTAAGTTCCTTGCTTTAACTATTCGCTCATAAAACAGTTCCGGCTTCTAGTTCCGAGTTCGGAACCAATTGGCATTAGAGCTGGAAATTGCAATTCGCATAATGAAATTGCAGTTGACAGCAATATTTTGGGGGCAACACGCAGCGGAAACGGAAATGGGCTAAGCGCTTCCTTTGCAGCAACGTGCAACGGTGTGTGTGTGTGTAAAATGGAATTTGCAAGCTAATCAGAAAAAGCTGATGCTTTCAATTGAATTGAAAGTGCAAGTCCAATTGGGTACCAAGCGCACTGACTGCGCTCCAATCAGACGCAACCGCTGCTGCTGCTGCTACCAGCGCAGATAATTGCATGGTCAATGAGTAGGTGTGCTCTACAGCGGAAGAGTATGGGTGAGAGAGAAAGAGAGAGCGGGCAATTTGAATTCGACTATATGATCTAATAGGGCGTGAAATTTGAAAGCTTTTGCTTACAAAATTCATGTGTGCGAAATTGCAGTACTCTGTGTCTGTGTGTGTGAGAAAAGGGGGAAAGAGGGTTGGGGAGGGAGAGCATTTGTGTGCGGGATCTAATGAAACTCATTGCATGCCACGTTGCACATTTTACATAGACCAGCATCGTGTCCAGCTTGCCCCATTTGGGGCATTTGACCTTTGGGTTCATCCTGTGGCTCACGTTTTCAAGGCAGGAAATGAAATTTTGTTTTGCAGTGCTGAAAAACTGTAATCTAAAAATGTATTAGTTAAGCGATTCTAAGATAACTGTGTATTTATTCGTTTATTTATTCAAAAAAGATTTAACAAATTTAAAAAAATATTAAAGTAAAATTTTAAATGAACAGAATTTTATTTATGGAAATTCTCTTAAGAACAAGATGAAAAATACCGACGTTAATTTCACAGTTATCAGGTCTCGATAACCACAATAAAAGGAACAGTTAAAGCGCCTCAAGAAAGCGCTGAACAACAGCAACAACAACAATAACAACAGCAGTTGCCACAATGTGGCAAATGGAAGGCAACAAATGTCGACAATGGTTTGTCGCCCAAACAATAAAAACCAATTCAAGACACCCGCGCTGTCCTCCCACCTCCCTCTCCCCATATCCTACCATCACTAAGTTCGCACATCAAATGTCAACGAAGCTGGAAGAGAGACAGACAGAAAACAACAACATCAACAGCTGGGAGAGAATCAACCTTAAAGGCAAAGGCAAAAGTGTGCCCAAATGACCCAGAACTTGTGTTGTGTTGAATGGGAAGCGTGGGAGAGAGAGAGAGGGGTAGGGCATGCCAAAACTGACCAACAGCAAAGAGCGGCTTAAGCTTTAACATTTAGCTATTGATGCTGTTAATTAACAGGCCAATTGTCCTTGCAGAGAGCAAAGAGAGAGATAGCAAAGCGCTGCTATTATGTGAAGTAATTTGTGTACACAACATAGCAGCGTATAAGAGTTCTGACAGGCAACTGCTAAAGGAAAGTCTGTTAACATAGGCAAGGAGCAAAGCGGCAAGGTTGCTTTTGTTACAGTTTTAAACTTTAGCAAGCTTAAAAACAAATAAAACTTTTTTGAAAATTATATTTTACTGTGTTACATAGAACGCGTGTTCATTTAAATTTAACGGAAGTTAACATAAGCATATGAACTAAGAGCACATAACATTGAAGACAGCAGACTTTAGACCGATGACACATGACAATTTATCGGCACGCCGCCACAAATCATAGCAGAAACGACTCCGTTCATATGAACATGTGCGACAAACTATCGATGTGTTAATCGATAACTTTTGCAACTCTACTGATTCACACACAAATATTTTACTCGGACAAAGAACAATAACAAGAATTGCGCGGAAATGGAGAAGCGAAAGTATTCCGTGGTATTCAGTTGCGGCGTATTGAAATGCTCATACACAACCAAACGCCTGTACAATCTGCAGCGACACGAGAAGACACACACCACCAGGGAGCACTGGCGCTCCAAGCGCTTCCCCTGTCCCTGCTGCGTCTATGCGGCCGCCACCCGAGCGCATCTGAAGCGTCACATGGGCAACAAGCATCCAAACGAGGATATTTCAGCACACGATCTCACCGGTCTCAGTTACGAGGAGGTGGAACCGGGCAAGCTAAACGCACCGGATATGGAGCAGAGCACAGAACCAACTGAAGAGAAATCGTTTGCCGATGGCCCCGTAACAGTGCTGCAAATGGTGACGCCGCTCACTTCGAACACCGAACCGTTGCCCGGTAAAATGTACTGTAATGTGACGCTGGAGGGCGAAGCCTTTCGACTGATACCCGTGGCGCTGCTGCCCGCTGAGGAAGCGGCACAGGCGGAGTTCTAGTGTACGCCGTAGAGCTAGGCGGGAAACCGATCTTTATAGGTGCGTTACAAATAGATTCCTTGCCACATTATATCTAACCGTTGTTACTTTCAGAGTATATCGTCATACTGGACTGAAGTCCGGAACTTGAGGCATTTATCAACAGCGGCTACCGTTATTTGTGCAGATGTAACTCTTCCGGACGCCGTGGAAATCAGAGTGCTATGTTCTCCGGATCAGTAGGATTATGAGAATGTTCAAAGAGGATTTATATGTCATTCTGAGCAAGAGAAGTTAATCAGAATTGATTATTGTGAAAGATCGGCAGTAAAAACGGTTAAATAGCAATTCGGACGTTTTTCAGCACTAAATTTAAGAAATATTTTAAAGAGAAGTTAGCAAATATAGAAACAATGCATAAAAGTTTATGCCTTTAAAAATAATTTACATTTTTATATTAAGTTGAACAAAAACTAAACAATTTTAAATTATTTGTTTGAAGCTAAAGAAAATATGGACGTAAATATAAATACTATAAAGTATGGCTCGATCATATGTAATAAATGAGCTTTAAAGTGCCTTAGCTGAAAAATATATTATCTAAGTTAGTAAGCTAGTTCTACTATTTAGATTTAATGCTTTAATTAATTAAACTATTTCTAAACTAAGAATATTTGAAATAAATTTGCGCCTACTGTGAATTAACAGAATTAGCTTAACAGCACATTTGCTCTTTGCCTGTTTACTGCTCTCTGACTGTGTAGCAGCAGTGCGTATAAGAGCGAGCCTGTTACTGTTAAGCCATGCCATTTTGAGTATAACAGTGTGACTTTGAGTACTTGGTTATAAGAGCTGCTATTAGTCTGAAAACGACTTCGACTTGGAACGGTTGGTTGTTAGCGCGTGTGTTGTGCGCCATGTTAGCGGCCAAATCGAGTGCGAGTGAAACGGCAATAGCTAAGCAGTGTTCAGTGTGCAGTGTGGGAGTGCAAACGGGCAGCGAATCCATAACGGAATAACGGTGCATACGCATGCCAAAAAGTATCAAGTGCAACTAAAAAGCGCATTTAATAATTAATAATAATCAACATCAATATTTGAAAATTTGAAACGTTGATCTGATTGTTGTCAAGTGTTGCAGCCAGCAGCCAAAAAGCTAACAAATACAAAGTGAAGTGCAAAAACAAAAACCGGTTCGCCTCTGCAGCAGCAATAACAACAACAACAAACCAAAAGCAAAGCAAAGCAAAGGAAGGCAAAGGCAGCAAAAGAATTTTGTGTTGCTCTCGCGAGCGCTCTTCTGAGTTTGTGTGTGTGTGTGTGAGTGTGTCCGGTTTGTGTGTGTGTGTTTGCAAGAGAGTGTGTCTTGTGGTCCGGCAGCATCTCTCTGCCCAAAAGAAAAGGCAGCAGGAAAAGGCAGTAGTTGATATTGGTATTTCTTGTTGCCCGGCAGCGCTGCTAACCATTTGTGATTTGTTTTTGGGCTCCCAACTGAAGAATTCGTAAACCTGTTCCCCTGCAGCAGCAGCAGCAGCCGACAACAACACCAACAAAACAAAACAAGCAAAAAAAAAAAAGTGGCACAAGTGAAAATTCCTGCGTTGTGAGTGTGTGTGCGTTTTTTTTTTTTTTGACAATCTTTACCAAAAGTGAAAATCAATTTGCTGAGCGTGCGCGGACCAAAACAAAAGAGAGAGCAACGTGCAAAGAGAGCAAGGAAGAGAGAGAGAGCGAGCAAGCAAGCAAGAATATTACGCAGTTCTACGTCCTTTTGTGGCCCACCCAGGCGAGAACGAGAGCGACGAACGAAAACAGAAAAACAGAAAACTTAACGAAACATCTACCGCCGACTGCCGATAACAACAACAGTAACCACACTAACAGCAAAAAACAACAACAACAACAATAGAACAGCATTAGGCAAAAAGTAAACAAATTGCCGCCCCACAAAAGCTGCAAAACCAACAACAACAAAACAAAAGGTCAGTATCCACTGTTATATTTTTTTTTCAATGTGACCATATGCAAAAAGGATTGCTTTTGATTGAGTTTTAAAAGCAGCAAATTGAAATTAGCTTCAAATACAAAGAATTAAATGGAAATTAAAATAAAAATTAAATAAGTATTGTTTAATAAGCGCGAAGGATTTATAAATTTATCTATTTCCTTTTTAATAGCAAAAACAATTATACCCTGACTGTTGGCCACGTTAAGAGCACTTGGCCAACTTAATCATTTGCCCCAAAAGCACGTTTATTCTTAGCGTTATCGCAGCTACAAATGATTACTACTACTACTGCTAGTACTCTCTTTATATTTGTTGTTGTTGTTGTTTTCTTTACTTTTTTTGCTCTTCTATTGACCTTCGCGTGTAGTTTTATGGCGCCAGCATAACGCAAAAAAAAAAAGATATGGCTAAAATCAGCGATGCGATAGAATCGCAAACTTCAGCAAAATTTTTAATTGCAAGCAAATTCTTCAAAAAACTTTTGCCCAAATTGCCACAAAATGCAGTTCTTGAACTGAGAGAGCTGTAAACTGCGTTAACTGGAAGAGTAACTATTTTTTTATATAGCTATAGATACTATATAATTTTGGCTATTATAGTTACGCTTGCATAGCTACGAGTTTTATAAGCGTTTATAATTTTTTGGCGTGCCAACTCGTAATAGTTGTGTTTTTTTGTTTAATACTTTTAGTTATTTGTTATCAGATGGGCATAAAAATAAAGCTATTGTTGTTACAAGCCCAATGGAATAACACGTAACGCTCGTCGCACTTTCGGTTTGGAATTTTCATCTCATTTCTGGACAGCAACTGATCGCACGTACAGTCTGACAGTCTGTCAGTGTGACCAGTCTGAAACAAAAACAGATCACAGATCAGATTATAAGCAATACCAGTTTAGCTGTATAATTATTAAAATTAAGTTTTTCATCTATTTTATTAAGTTCTTATTTCATCAAATTTGTTTTTGCCTTTTGCTTGGCCCACAAATTGACAAATCTGAACAATCATTATATGAACATTTCACCAAATTTGCATAAATTTATCAACTAAATTGCAGACACAAAAAAAACAGCAAAAAAAAAAACAACTTAACAGTTGAGAAAAAAATGGACTTTTATGGTCACTCAGAGAAACAACAAATTTTTGATTTATTTAATGAGCAAAAATTGTCGGCCGTAGGCGGCAGCGGCAGCACCAGCGACTGCGACTGAGGCAGCGACTGAGCTAAATTCCAAGATCCGAGATTGAGGCAGAGTTTGTTTAGGTGGTCAGTTTTTTTCATTTCTTGATTGGTTTTTTTGCTGTTGCTGCTGAAAGCTTTACGAATTTAAACCAATTTTTGGCATTGCTTTTTTTTGTATTTTACTTTTTTGGGGTCAATTAAATTAGACGACGCAAAGTCGTTGAGGGCAGCAAATGAAATTGCTTGAAATGTTGGTAAATAGTTATCAAAATAGAGAAGACAGCGACAGAGACAGAGACAAAGAGAGAGCTAATAGTTATAGTAAATAAATCTCTTTCTTAATTCATTTCGTTTTCTTTTGAAATTATTTCGAGCTTTCTGTAACAAATCTGAAATCCCTACAAAAGTTCTTCAGCTCTTTTTAAGAGCAATTCACTTGATTATATTGCTCTTTGGATTTATTTCTTACCATTTGTTTTCATTTTTATGTAGACCCTGTAATTGCTACAAGTGGAAATGGACTATTAAGCTAGTCAAGCTGTAGATTTCAAGATTTTATACATAAATCAGCCCTTTAACTAGCTTAAAACTCATTTCCGACCCCATAAAGTATATATATTTATAATCAGCATAAACTGGCGAATCGATTAGAATAACTTTTGAAGAAAACATTTTTTTTAAATTTTTTGAAAAAATGTCAAGGGGTAGATATGGAAAATTTTGATAAAAAAATCAAAATCTAGATTATTTTTTAATTTAGATGCAGAATTAACAACAGCATAAAACACAGTTTATAATACTATTACGTTTAAAAATCGGTACATTTTTGGCAAAGTTATCGTAGTTTAAAGTTTAAGGAATGATTCCAAAATACAAACCTAGACTGGGATTAGTTCTATAACTGCCGTAGAAACATTAGACATTGCAGCAGATGAAGTACAGGGTCTTTAATAGTCTATTCGCTTGATTTTTTCTACTTGTTTAGTAGTTTTTTCCGTTTTCTAGTTGTATTTTTTGCGCATTTTCTTAAGTCCTGACATCCTTTTTGCACAACTCATTGAAGCTAATTATGCTAAAGTTTTTGGTTGCGTTTTCCCTGCTCAGCTAAGCGCTTTTCTTTTCACTTGGCTGCTCACTTCCTCGCTCTGTTCCTCCCCCTCTCTCTATCTCTCACTCTTATGGCTCTTAGAGTGGAGCGCTAATCGTACTTGAGTTTTTCTAGGGAACTTTTTTCCAGCAACTTGCATTCATCAGGCAAACAAAAGTTTAGGCTCTACTGAAAGAAAAACTGCCATAACGTATACACACATAGAAAGGCAGGATAACAACAACAAAACAAAAAAGAAAATCGATTTAAAACAGATGATTTGAGATGCGGCGCCTCTCTTGAGATACATATATATATATGCGTATCTTTTGTAGCTCTCCCAAGCACTAGAATTGGGCTCAGACTCAGACCCAGACCCAGAGGCAAAGGCATATTTCACAGGCAGTTAAGAGAGCAGAGACAAAGAGAGAGAGAGAGAGCGAGATAGCTGTCTCTGCTGAGCAATCGTCTGCTTTATTTTTGCCAAATTTTCAGCCAACAGCTGTGACCGTAACCCGTGTCCATGTAAGCGTATCCGTGTCTGTATAACTGAGCTCCCGGGCCAAGCAGGCAGTTGTTTTTTTTTTTTTTGCTTTTTTGCTGCTTATCATTAACACAAGTCTTCAGCTTCGTCTTCAATGTTCAAGTTAAACTGATGCGCATTTAACGAGCAAATGATTAGCATTTGAAGCATTTTTATCAGAGCTACTCAAAGGTCCTTTTAGGTTTGGCATTGAGTAGCCAAGTTAATTGAACTGTCTGGCATTTAGTTTATTATGCCTGCTATTTGTAAATAGTTTCGTACAGTTGCTGCACTGATAAGACGCCTGATAAGACATCAGCCACGTGTGCGTTCTGCTTGAATCGTTTTATTTTATGGTGGTGCGGTGGTGCGGTGGTGTTTTCTATGATAACCACCTTTTACTATCACCGAAAGCCTTTAAGCGCCACAAAATTAATGATGCCAATGCGAAAGATGAGCTGATTTATGAAGCTAAACGGATTCTAAAGGGGCAATCGAATATCTGAATGGTAAGAGATAAAAATAGCATAAAAGCGGGTGCTTAAAGCTAAATTTAGCTTTAAAACAGTTAGCTAGAACTGCTACAGCTCTAAAAACCAATTATATTATTGGCAAATCCTTGAACCAATTTCAACACACATTTTAAACAATACAATCGGCAATGTGATAAAGTCATCAGCTTCCTTTTTTCCATTTCTCTTCGCTCTCACTTTTTCTCTGTTTTTCTGTGTGTGTGTGTAAATCAAAGTTCGAACTATTAAGCACCACACAATGGCAAGCCCTACAACCACAAAGGGGATTCCCCCATCTTTACATCCGTTGCAGCCAACTGCCTACCTACCTAGCCTATATCCTGTACATCGGTACTCGGTAAATGAAATTAACTCTTCGCACAAAACCTTTGGCTCTAGCTGCACCTCCCTATCTCCCCTCTCTCTCTCTGCTGTATTGCAGGAAAATGTCTGTGATTTTCACCGGGCTGCATAATGCAATTAAAAACCATTTTCTTTTGTTTTCAGTTTTGCTTTTGCTTCCTCAGTGCTTTTTGTATTTTGTTTTTATACTTTTTTCACTTCCACTTTTTTTTTTTATTTGCTAAAAGAAAAATCAATAAAGCAGAGCATGTGGAACAACGACTATAGAACACTTGAACCACTGTGCACACAGTGGCAAATCTTTGCAGCAAAGTATTTAAATAGAAACATTTAGTATTTTACTGAGTTAGAGCTTTTTTAAATTACTTTTAAAAACTTTCTGCATAACCGAATATACCCTTTGTTCGAAATTACATACGCTAAACGGGTATAAAAATCAATCTGGCACAAGGATAAATGATACAAACAAATACATACTATATGGTCACATATGTATATGCAAACTGTAGGTCCTCAAAACGCAAATGTGTAATGTGGGCGTTAGTTATATGTGAGAGCGTGTGGGCGTGGCTACCATAAATGATGCAAACAAAAGGAAAAAAAGAAAAACTCTTGCATTATGAATGAGCAGAAATGTTACTACGCCATATTTGTATGTAGTTGATGGGGTTGTTGCACATTCATAAGCACAACCTTCGAATGGAGTATCGAACCCAAATCCATAATGCTTGGATTTAGCCTGAATACTCTCGAGTGCTCAATACTCAGCTGGCTTTAAAGCTTTATCTCTTTTGATAAACTCGGCTATAATAACAATAATAACAAGCCATAAAACCGGAGCTGTAATTAATGTTGCCTTTTGGCCAACATGCCGCTGCCTGTGTGGTGTAGTAGAAATGTTTATCTATGTGTTTATTTGTTTTTAGCTACAGCTTTATAAATCTCAATTGACATAAATATATCATATTTGCAGTTATTTACAAGCATTCATATGCACAAATGTCTATAAATACACCACAAGGCACAATTTGATAAACTGCCGCATTGAAGGCATGTATATTTTATCACATAGTTTTATACAAAGTAATTTTTATGAAATAAATAATATATAATTTAAAATGTTAGTCACTGATTATTGCACGCGTTTCCCTTACGAATCAGTCTTTTATCAGCGGATGAACTCTGATTTACAGGGTATTAAACAGTTTTAAGACTTGCGCTTCTTTTAGGAATTTGTTTCCTTGCCCAACTTAATTGAAGTGCAAATTCATGCCAACATAATTATGAGCAAATCAATTGGCATTAGTGTTGTTGTTGTTGTAATTGTTGTTGCCTATAGAATTACAAGTACAAAAAGCGGCATTAAAGTTTATGAAGTTCATTAAAATGAAGGTGAAATGTGCGTCAATGCCGTCAAATCAGCATTTTCATTTGCATGACTCGAAGTTGGAATCCTAATGGAGCTCGACACGCCATTTGGCCAAGAGTGGCATGGTGGCAAAAGGGAAAATCAGTTAACCAAAGTTCGTGCTGCAGAGGAAGAGAGAGAGGGGAAAAAAGTATAAAAGAAGTGGGAAGAAGCACGCAAGCAACTTTAAGCAATGCGAAACCAGCCAAGAACAAGAAACTTGGCCAAATAGGCTTAAGTGACGGCTTAAACGCAAGCCGAGCTGAATAAACTTTATTGCTCGATATTCAATTAAACTTTTGCCCACAAAATAATACATAACTACAACACAATATTCAAAATTTAATAATAAAATAACAGAGTTATCAGATTACAGCAAAAAGATTGAATGGAAACCGCAGAGAAATGAAAGAAAAACATTTACAGTAATTTATTTTTGTTGTGTAAAAAGCAAAAGAAAAAGAAAAACCGCTTGCAGCATATTTTCCCCGCTCGCACTTAAGAAACTCTTGAAAAACAGAAAAACTTATATATTTTTATTTCCGTTGCTTAAGTGCAACTAAATTACGCTAATTGTTGTTGGCTCTGAAGAGGAGTGGTCGTCGAGTGGTCTTGAATCGTGGCCCAAAAGAAAGCCACGAAACACAAAATGGCAAACAGAAAACCAAAACAAAAAACAGAAACAAAAACAAAAATATAAAACATAAAAGTTGTTGAATCAAGCGAAACGCCAGGAAAAACTGCACAAAGAAAACTTTATGGAAATATGTACAAGCAAAAAGATAAGAAGAAAAACCCAGCTAATAAATTGTATAAAACTTGCTGATGAATTTTGCCGTCAATGCTTTCAATTTTGTTTAGAAAGTGCCACCGCCAACCGCCACCGCCACCGCAAATACAAAATAAGACACTCAAATGACACTGAATTAAAATTAAATGCCAAAACAGAAAATAAATCCAAAAAGAAGAGAGACACAAGAAATGAAATTAAGTGTAATAAAATGAAATGGAAAACGAAATGGAAACAAAAAAACAAAATCAATGGATAAAACGAAAGCGAAGTTCGTGCAATGCATTGGAATTTCTAAGCTGATAAAAGGGCGTGGCAGCACTCAAGACGGTCTGTCAACTCTGTGTGTACACTTTACAGGGTATTCTGAATATCGAAATTAACGCTTGACAATGTGAAGGACGCTTGCGTCACTAAACGCATTTATTTTGATCCGAATTTCATGCGAATTTCGGATCAACGTATGGGATTAACAAAGCCTCGCTTTAAAACTAATGATGATAAAGCAAAAACAAAATATAATATAGTATTTTGCCCCAGAAAGATGTATATGAAACGGTGTCTTGAAAATCATTATTTATATGCGATGGCAGACAATCAATAACAAATGCCGCTAGGGGAATTTGGAAAAAATTGGTCTTAAATATTTTATAAGCCTGGCATTTGTCAAACTAAAAAATATAAAAATTGGCACAGTAAGCGATCAGACAAACGAATAAGTTAATAATAAATAACACTATTCAACACAAGAGACGAACATTTCAAAAAACAGGAATATTTTGTCTTTTAAATTTTGTTGTATAAAAAGTATAATAATGTTATAGTATTAACTATAATATGAATGCAATAGTCAAGCAGTGAGAATATGGAATGCTAGCTCTATTCCTAAATTGATTTCTTCCACACAAAATACAAAGTGTGACCATAAAATTTGTTTACATTCGAGTTAAATATGGGCGCATTTGATATTTTTTATGAATGAAATAAAAAATAAATTCAAAATTAAACTATATTCGTTTTAATAATCGGGCAAATTACTATTTTTGATGTTTTAAAATGTCAAAATTGTAATTTCTATACTCAATTCTCTGTAGTTGAGTGTAAGAATCTTAGTTGAGGTGAAGAACTCAGAGTATAAAACAGTAGCTAAAAAAAGCAGAGGCAAAGGCTTAGACTCATTTCCTCGTTGCTTTAGCGACAAACTGAACGGCAATCAATCAATCAATGTAACAATCAAACACGCTTCCCAAGAGAGAGACTGCGAGATGAATAGATGCTAAGATACAGATGGCAAAAGTAGACGGAGCAAAGGGAGAGATGGCGAAGAAGTGAGCAAAAAGCAAAAAAACAGGCTAGAATGAAACTTAATAAGTGCTAGGGAGCTTCCGCATTGAATTGAATGAAATGTGCCCAAGTAATACAGCCTCTAGAAGAACAAGAAGAAGAAGAAGTAGATGAAAAACGACCAAAGATTGAGGAGAAGAATCGACCGTGGGCTAAAAATATATAAAAACAAATTGTAAAGAACCCGTTTAGCGCCAATAGCAACAACAACAACAACAAAACAGCAAAGAAAAGAAAAGAAGATAGTACAGAAAACAATATTAATAGAATATTAACGGTCTGAGTGCTGGCAGTGCTGCTCCCCAAAATGGGGCGTGGCCAGAATGCCGGCAAAAAACGTTTGAGGCGTTACTCAGTTATAAAATGCAAAGAGCAACAGTTAAATATGTAGGTAACTCTAACTGTAATCAATCAGAGCGGCAGGCAAACTAATGAGTAGATAGAGAACAGAGATAGAGAGAAAGAGAGAAGCAAATAGCACTGTCAGGAGTTTAATTAAAAGGGAACCAAAGCAACCGAAGTAACAGAAATATTTTCACAAAATTAAACAACAAATTGTGTAATTCGCAGTTGAATGATAATAATAAACATAATGAAGGCAAACAGGACTGAAGGGAAAGGAGAACAAGGAGGGGGAAGAGGGAAAAGAAGGGCAGTCCTATTGCTTTTATGTTTATTATGCTAGGACAACAACACAACATCTAGCGGCCCTAAAAATTCCACATCCTCCCCAACTCTCAACGCTTGTCAAACTGTAAACGAGGCTAGTGTGCTTTGTTGCCCTCGCAATTATTTTGCAGCTCATTTAACATTTTTACCCTCCAACGAGATTAGTGTTGGATTTAGCTTTGGATTCGCATTTGGATTTGGATTTTGGCAGTTTTGGGGATTTTGTTTGTGGCAAATTATGAAAACCACAAGATGAGGACTGTTCACAATTGTTATGATTGTGGTTGCGCCTTGAACATTTGTAATAAATTTCATATATAACATGTTGTGTGTGTCTCTCTCTCTCTCTCTCTGTCTCGCTCTCTTGGTTAGCTGGCAAACTCCTGAGGGGCAACAGCAGAAAACTCTGAGGCATAAGCAAGAGAACCTCCGGGGCACATTTGAACACACGTTCGCACTCACACACACTCGCATTAAAATGCAAATCACGCCGTTGGCTGCTTATAGGCCCTGGCAATTTGAGCCAACATACGTATTAAGATACAGATGCACGCGCGCATACAGATTCAGATACAAATAGGCAGAGAGATACATTAACAGATACATAATTGTGTGTGTGTGTTCTTCGCAATGTGTGTGTGTGTGTGTGTGTGTGTGTTGTGGCATTTTTTCTTGGGGCCCTCTTAACAACATAACAAGATTGGTTGTTGTTTAGGCCATTCGGCTTTCATCATGCGATTTGATTATGCGAGCAGTGTATGCCCCAAGGAGCAGTTGAATATCAAATGTATCCGGTTACTTAGATCCATCATCTGTCTAGCTATCTATCTATCTATATATCTACAGTAACTGTTAAATCAAAATATTAACTTAAAAGTTGCTGATTGGATTCTAAACAAATTAAATTCACTTCTCTTTGCTTTTGTTTTTATTTTGTACAACAA
The DNA here is from genome assembly GCA_035047385.1 of Drosophila tripunctata. Classification (NCBI taxonomy): domain Eukaryota; kingdom Metazoa; phylum Arthropoda; class Insecta; order Diptera; family Drosophilidae; genus Drosophila; species Drosophila tripunctata. The sequence continues at coordinate 2,226,192 of JAWNPS010000288.1, forward strand.
CTTCTAAACACATTTATATCTGTTGGCTTCTCACACAAAGCAGCCATATAAGAAGTAGAGAAAGAAGAAGAAGAAGAACATGTGTGTATTGTGTGTTTTGGCTTTTTGTTCTCCGACGATAAAAAAACAACGCCAATATACATACACACATACTATTCTATAGCAGACGACAAGTGCGTCGAAAATCTTCAAACAAAAGCGCAAATGAATGAACAGTGAGAATCCTCAGTTATGTTGACAACGATGGCGTCGTTATCATCATAATCATCAACAACACCATCATCATCATCATCAACAACATCATCATCGTCATCATCTGCTGCTGCTGTCGTCTTTGTTTTGTTGAAAAAGGCCTCAAATATTTGCTTTAGCGATGAAAGGTACCTTTTGCTGGGCTCTGTATAGACTCAATGGGGTGTTTAAGAAGTATATGATAGATTAACTTAAAATATGCCTTTTCAGCTACAGCTACAGCTATTAGCTATAGTTTATAATTTTAACTTATATATTTAGTGGAGATAATCGCTGCACAAAGTTTGCTTAAAAATTCTATAAGCCACTAGCTCTTACTATTTGGGTTACACCATAATATCTACACTTGTGTGTTTCTAAAGTAAATTTACTAGAAGAATCTATTAATCCACTAGCTCCTACCATTTGGTTGGCACACAGATCAGTCAGAGGAAACAGCTTTATAGGTAACTTATTTGTAAATTCTTTCTCTACTCCTTCTACAAATTCTGCTTAACTTGTTATGATACCTTACGATTATGATTGTGTTTTTAAAAACATATTTCTGTTATTTGATACATTGAATCGATTAACCATTTGTGGTTATTAATATGCAAAGCACGAGCAATTCTTGAGCAACCCTCGCACATGTACAAGTGTACATGCATGCTCTCTACTTGTTGAAAGTAGCATACGATCGATAAACACACACACACACACATGCGTATTGAAAATGGTTGCCATTTTGAATGAAATGGAATCGACAAGCTATAAGAATGTAGAATTCGTTAGTTAAATTTTGTATTATTTTCTCCACAAGGGAAACAAACTGGGCTTACGTACATGCATTTCCCAGTCTCGCAGCTTTGTAGACAGAAGTTTTCCATTGAAATTGAAACGCAAGCACTAAAAACATAAACATTTCACAAAGCTGTGAATTGTATTTCAGTTGAAATGAAACACGAGACCATAAAAACCAGTTGGTAAGTAAATAAATGGCTACCACATACAGTGGAGCATGGCTATAAAGAACTGCAGTTGGAAATTCTAAGTGTTTTTGCTAAAAACTGAACCAGTTTTTGTAACTCATTTAAACTTAGTTTAACCTTAAAACGAAACAGTTGTTTGTTTTTAATTGAAACCAACTTTATTGGAAATCAAAATCAATTTTGATTCAATTTGCTAAGATTTTACTGTTGTTGATTTTGGCTCATAAGCCACATCTTTGATTTTGGCCATAAGTGACGCATGGCCATTTAACGTTTGTATTTTTTGGTAGCTCTTTCGTAGGCGTTGCACAAATTTTCGTACTACCAAATTTGTGCATTCCCCTTTAACGGCATTTTGTTTTCGTTGAGCGTTTTTTTTGTAATTGCCAAATAAACAATAATAGTAAAAAAAAAATAATAGTAATAGTATTGTCAACAATTAATGTTCAATAAATAATTATTTAATATTTTTGTTTTGATATTTCCTACATAAACGGCATCATGATTGACAAATGATTCGACATTTGATTGATGACATAAACGACTCGTGAATTCCCAGTGCAACACTGGCTGGCTGTATGGGTGTCACAACAAACAGCTTTCAGTCATCGAAAAACAAGTTCAATGCTCAAATTGCGATCGCCACGAAATTTTAATCAAAACAATTAACAAGATTGAGAGTTTTGGGCTTTTGAGCTCAACGGAAAATATATATAAAAATAAATCAAATAAAATAAAAACAACTTTCCTAAAGGTCGGTAACCGGTTTTCCTCGTTTATTTGGCACGAACTTTGAGTGTTTGTATGTTTTGGTCGAGGCGGTCTGGGCCAACATTCTTTAGCCAGATGTAATCAATTTTGACTGTTTCATCTTTAGCCCTATACGCAATGTGCGTAATGGTTTCTGGGCGTCATTAGAAAACCGTTTGACGATTACATGCATGTTCTTTTTCGAATACCGTTAGCACAACGTTTTATGACAACACCTAATTCTACTCTGTGCGGTAATGTGCTACAATTTGGTGCACAGACACAGTCTGTCTGCAACCAAATTGAATTTGTCTGCCTCATGAGTTGAACGAACCTACAGAAAAAAAGGTCAAACGTTTGTCGCAATGCTGCATTATCAATTTTTATTCGGCAAACTTTACTGTTATCAAGCGCCCAATTTTCACAGATTCAATTTAATATTCTCTCAATTATTGGCAATTATCATTGTTTCGTTTAGTATAAGCGAGATGCTCAAAATAAAATGCTTGAAGCTTAAGAAACTAAAATTACTTGATTATTGTGTTTTAAAAATCGATTTAATTGTATCGCAGAGACTAATTTACTTAATCGAAACAATCGATTATTGGGAGATTCTATATATTTTAGCCCAAAACGAGTAAAAGCACTACACAATTTAACAATAACAATACAAATATTGTTTATAACTTTGGTTTTAAATGCATTTTTAGCTAAATGTATAATATGATTTAATCGATTAATCGGAACTTATGTACAATAACTTTCGATTGGTTAAGTATAAGAAATTTACTCTTACTAGCGTATATTTCTTATCGCTATTCTCCGTTGGAACTCTCTTTATGTGCTACTTAATATATCTTTAAATTCTTAATCTTATGCTACTCTATGTGCTCTTTGATCCAACCTGCCAATGCCTCTACCCAACTCATTCCCTGTTGTCATATTATTTCTAAGAACTCAACTGAATGAAAGTTGAGAGACAGAAGCATAAAAATACCTGCTCTTTTTTGTATGAGCATAGTAATACCTCTCAACAACTCTCACACAAGTACAGACAATCCCCATTCCAGTCCCAATCCCTTCTCTTATTTGAGTATTCATTGGCTCCATTACCACTTTGTGTTGTGCTCTTTCCTCTTTGTTTTGTCATTCTACTTAATGTATTTCGAGTCGGTTCTAACTTCATTCTGCGATTGCTTTCTGATCGTTTACTTTACTTTCATTTCACACACTCTTTTGCTCGTTTCAAATCATTTCTCACGCGCGCCGCGTGATTTAAGTAATTTTTTATGATTTATTATGCATTTTTTTAAAGTATTTTTTTGTTCAGCGCTGCTCATTTTCTTTCGTTTTTATTACGAGTATTTTATTGATTCGAAGCGTCTATTCAGTTTGCTGAGCTCAGCTTCTTGGTTTTGAGTGTATTTTCTTCTCCATTGGCTCACCTGCCGCATTATCTGGCCAAGTTTCTTTTGTTGTGGCTTTTGCATGTTGCGCATATTTCGTTTAGCTTTCCCAGTTTTTCCTGCTTTTGCATTCGAATATTGAAATTTGTTTATAAAGAGACATTTTTTCGGTTTCGTTTTCGTTTCGTTGTATTCTCCGTCAGTATTGTTCACAGCACAATCTTTTTTATTATTTTTCTTTTTCTCTTTCTTTTCAATTTTTTGTGGCTCAGCTTTGATGGCTCAGCATTTGCATACATTGGAAGCTTGTATCGAAATTCATTTTAGTTATTTATGTTCGAGCTGCGTGTTTTTTTGCTGCTTAATTTTTTGTTTCGGGTCTACTCAACCCCTACAACAAATGGATCGTTGATTGGCGGCCCTGAGTAAGCCGAAACGGAGGCCTTTTTTTGTCTGTCTGTTGTTTATATTGTTGTTTGTCTGGAAATTAGTTGCTCATTTTGCTTGGCAAGACTGTGAAGGGGGAGTGGAGTATTGTATTAGACATTATGCAATTGCAACACTTTAGGTTTTTGCACTTACTACAAACATAATTCATTTTAATTGGCAGTAGGTTAATTTTATATAAATTTAAATTAATTTTAATGCACATCAAAATGTGCGCAGTTGTGCATTATCTATCGCATTATGCAATTACTAAAATTGCACTAAAACCCAACTAACTGACTAACCAACATTTATGTGAGCAGACGGGTGACTTCATTCAATTGTCGAAATTGCATAATTATGCCGATAAGGCAAATTTGTCTCTGAGTGTGTGTTTTTGTGTGTCTGTCTTTCTGCATTTCAATTTGCATTAATTAAAATTGACAGCACACACAAAAAATGTTGCACACACAGTCGGGCTTGAAAGTTGAACGCCCAAAAAGTTACACATATTTATGCTTTGAAAAGTTAACCAAAGTGAAGCATTCGAGGAAAATCCAACCAGTGATGAATGTGGCACAGCAAAGAAGCTGGAAAAACCAAAATAAAAGAAAGAAAAGAGTTAAGTTAAGAAAAAATATAATTATATGACTGGCTAAAACGAGTGGACCAGTTCTGTAAAATGCGTGAAATGGGAAAGGCCTTTAACCTTCTTCTTCGGTTCTTGTTTTTATACCCTCTGAGGGGTATATTGGGTTTGTCAGAAGTATGTAACAGGTAGAAGGAGGCGTGGCAGACCCCATAAAGTATATATATTCTTGATCAGCATCACAAGCCGAGTCGACTGAGCCATGTCCGTCTGTCCGTCCGTCTGTCCGTCTGTCTGTCCGTATGAACAAACAGAACTCAGAGATGGTAAGAGCTACAATATCCGTTTTAGTCAGTATCGACCACATATTTAGTCAGTCAATACAAGAATTTTTTTTGTCGATGCCACGCCCCATCCGCCCACAATAAGCGTAAAACCAGACATACCTCGGAAAAAATAAAGGTTTTTTGCGAATATCTCGGTAACTATGGCACCTAGGGACACCAATTTTGGCTTGCAGGTTGCTAGATGCAATATAAAGACAATGCCATCAAAGTTTTTTGGATGCCACGCCTCCTTCGCCCACCCCAAGCAAAATTGCGTTGTAACTTTGCAAGCGGCGGGCTCACTTATTTCTTAACGTATAGTTTTGTAACTTAGCATTTATTTGCAGACAAATAATATCAAACGATTGTGAAAATTTCATTAAAATCGGACTATAAATAAAAAGTTTCTTAAACAACGAAAATCGTTACATTCAAGCAAGGCATAGCCACGTGCACACAAGCAACGAAAACGAATAACGTGTGAGCGAGATAGACATACAAATATGTGTGCATGTTGCAGCAGCTACTCCAATTGGAACTCATATAATTGGAAACGAAGCTCAGAGGGTATTATACGGTCGGCATGCCCGACTGACATTTCTTTCTTGTTCTGGGTTGCACTCAAAGTGCACTAAAAAATAAACTTTTCTGGGGAGTTAAATGTGTGCTATAGTTTTATGGACACCTTATGTAGAACAAAAATATAATAAATACATAAATAAACTAAAAATAGTTATGAGCTCCATATACCAAGTACTAAAGTCTCTCAGTTCAACGTTTTTATAACCATTCTTCTCAAGTGTTGTTTATGTCACTTAGCAAATACAACGAGCAATCAGCGAACAACAAACGAAAATCTGCAATCGACAATCAGCAAATTGAACAGACTTGCATATGTTCATATATATACATATGTATATAGATGTTGTGGTATATATATCACCTTAATAATTGTGTGAGGCAAATACACTTTCCAATTAAGACGCCGTTCGCATGTTATGCCTGCGGGGATAAGTACTACTGCAGCCTGCTGTTGTTGTTGTTGTTGTCTGCGTGACGTCTCTGACTCTGGTAACTCTGTGGAGATCTGGAATCTAAATCTGTATCTAAGCATTCGTATCTGAAATCTGGTTGGGCAATGCGCACAACAAACAACACAAACAAAACAAATGCAAAAAAAAAAAAACTCGCAACTCAACTCAAGTTAAGTCATGTGTGGGCTCATTTACAACTCACTTTGGATGCGGTTGAGTCTCTGACTCTGGGCCTGGGTCTGACTGCAGTAAGAGAGACGCCCACGTCAAGCCCAAACCTAAACCCAAACTCAAACCCAATTCCAATTCGAAAACCAGACCAGGGACTAACTCCATAACTCAACGGATGCTGTTGTTAAACCAAAGTCTGAAGTGTCGACATGAAGTCTAACAATTGCAAATGTTGTTGTTGCTGTTGCTGCAGTTTGAATTATGAAATCGGTTGCAAGCCACTTGAAGTACGTGTGTTGGCCAACAACTTGAGTTCGACCCACTAGCTGCTTGTCATTTTGGCTATGTCAAGTTCATAGGCATCACAAAGCTGGCTAAAAACAGAGACGAGAGAAGAGCGTAGGAAATGGGGGGCGATCACAGAGGCGACTCTTGTTGCAGTTTCACACGAACATCAAAGATGCTGCTAAAAATTATTTTTATAAATTAGCAAAAAACCAAAACAGAAAAAAAGGGGTGCACAATGTGAATGTGGATGCTACATGCTACAGCGAGGCATGATTCTGCTGGCTGCAATTTTATGCGCAGACGCCTAAATTGAAAGCGACGCGAAGCGGCTGCCAACGAGGCGTTCTACAAGAATCCAAGCACAGAGCAAGTTAGCAAAGGGGGCACAGTTTGACAATCACTGGCAGAGCGAATACATGCAGTTACAGATACACACACATACTATACTTATTTAAATACAAATCTCTAGGCAGCAAGGGTCATTAACATGCACAAAGCTAGAGAGAGAGGGAGACTAAGAGAGAGAAAGAGATAGACAGAGAAGGCGGGAGTAAAGAAGCAAACAGCAGGGAAAAAAAAGCGACAAAAGCCGTGTAGTCAGTGGCATGGGGCATGCAACTTGAATGCCTAGCGCCTCTGTGTGTGCATGTAAACAGTACCACCGACAAGCTGCGACCCTGCACCACACTGAAACCAGTCTGCAATTGTGGGTGTCTGATGCCGCCTAGAACGAGCGGGTGGGTGGGGTTCGGGGGAGTGGTAAGAGGCGCGGCAGTGCTGAGGATTTGGCGAGTGGCTTCCAAGTCCGGACTCCAAAAGCACTGACGCTGTTAGCTGTTAGCTCTGTACGTGACGCGGTGGCAATTTTCAGCCGTGGCTAAATGGACTGGGCCGGGTTCAAACAAAAAAATAAAAAAAAAAACCATTGCAGAGGTTCAAGTTGCGATGGTTCAGAGTCAACGATTTTCAACATTTCGCATTTTCGCTTCATTTCATTTTGCACCAAAGCAAATATTATGTTATCGATAACATGTTTAAAGCGTTGTTATAATCGCTTAATTATGTGATGAATTTTTATTAATTTACTATGAGTTTTTCTTTGACTAAACTGCTTATTTAATAAATATTAAAGTTAGCGATAAGCTTTTTCTATGAAATGAACAATAAATACCATATCATTATTATTATTTATATTCAATTCTTGTTTAAAGCCAATTTAAGTTGTTAACAACTGTATAAGTATAAAATATCATTACTCTTCATTCGAATCGTTAATATTTGTAATAAGAAACTTAAACTAAACAAATTAATCAGAATAGAAATGTAATATATTCTGAAATGAATTAATTTACTTATAATACTTTTTTCTTAGTTAAAATTGTGTAATAAATAACTAATAGTCATCTTTTTCTATCTCTTTCAGGTAATTAAAGAATTTCATGAAATTCAACAAAAGAAGCAAAAAACCAGCAACAAATTGCTAAACAGCGCCGAGAATTTGGGTAAAATAAATAAGGGTCATTAATTAAAGTGCGCAGAAATGCGTTAAAAACGTTTGCAAAATGGTAAATACGAAATACGAAAAAATCAAACAAAAAGCAAAAGCCTTTTGTTTGCACAAATTTTCAAATAGATGGACGAGCGGAGTCTTTGTTTTGTTTTTGGTTTGAAACATGAGACCGCACTTTATGGTGGCCAATTTGTTAATGTCTCTATAGAATGCACTATTCGGTCGATTTGGGCCTCGAGTTAATGAACTTTTGAATAGGGCTTAGAACTAACTTAACTCAACTCAACTGAACTCATCGTATGGCTCCGACACTTTCTTGGCAATAACATTTCCTGTTGCTAATATGGCTTAGACATGCAACAATAATAGCCACTACAACTGACTTTTCATTATATGTTATATGTAGAGCATTATATAGGAAGAACATGGGTTATTAGCTTGATTAGCTCAGGTGATAAACGCAATTTGGTAACTTTCACTACAAAAGGCGGCCTAATGCCAGCGATTAGCCGCTTTAACTAGTTAATAGCCCTAAAGTGACCGCTCTTTTTGCTCCACATATTCCATCATAACGACATGATTACTTAACTTTCCTGCAGGTCATATCAGGTCATACGCACAATACGTGCTCTACCCTGATTTAATTAGCATTCAGTTGCAGATGTATCATCCCTGATTTCCAACTATATCCAGTGCTAAGTTGTCAGACAAACAGTACAGTGAATACCAAAAGGTTCGTCTTCCATTGATTTGTTTGTGATTTGTGTGTGCTCAGAATTAGCATTTTGCTTTTGTTTGTCCACTGGTAATGGTAATGGGATTGGGAATGGGAATGGCTAGAAAGAAACAATTCCTACAATGGGAAATTTTGTAAAGTTTTGTAACGCTTGGTTGAGTCGACACTGACACTCTCTAATGGGTTCTTAAAGTGACCAAAATGAACTCGTTTTGGCATGTGCCCTCGCAGTAGAAGCTAAGTGCTGTCAATTAGTTAAAAGGTGGAATCCATTTAACACTAAAGGGGGAGCAGGGGAAAGTACTCTGGAAACTCTTTTCAACAGCGGGTGGGCATATTGATGAGCCTTTTCAACTGATTTATGGATCACTTTGGGAGGTTGTCACATCAGTTCTGGGGGGCTTGTGGGTTGCGGTGTCTGTTAAATAATGAGCTGGCAAATGGAGGAAAAGCTCAATTAATAATTTATCAATAATTTATTGACAAAGGAAGTGCTTGTATTAAGGGTGTTGGTATATTTATGAATACATATGCACTTAAATTAAAACACATTTTCTATATTCTGACTCATAGCATTCAAATTGAGTTTAAAATTTAATTCATAATGAATTTATACAGAATTTAACTGTGTCTTGCAGCTATTTAGGGTTGTCAACTGTTGCCAAAACTAGTTGCGAATTGTAACTAATCAAACTTGCATTGTCTGCTTTAAAAGTTGCTCAACGTTTTGAATTTCGCTTATGTCAGCATTTCGTTGTCAGTTTGAGCTACTTTTTTTGTGCTTTTATCGTTTATTAAACGATCGTTTTTTATTAAAATCTTTTTATTATGCAGATTTATGAATGCACAACAGCAAAAAAAAAATAAAAGATCATCTTCAAAAGCGAAATGACTTATATTTTTGTCGCGTATTTTCGACACGCTATTTTTGGCAGTTTTTTTTTTGGCACTAATTTGACAAGGTCACTGGGTGGCTTTTTATCTCTAGTTTGTGCTGTGTTGTGTAGTGTTGTTTTGTCTATATTGTGTTTGTTGTTTTATTGAAATCACGACCACGTTTCGATGTTGAGCTTAAAGTGAATTCATTTGCAGCTTTTATTTTATTTGGGTTGCTTTGTTTATTAAGCGTTTCTCTATCTCTTTTTTTTTCAGTTCCCTCTTCATAGTATTTAAATTATTTGCATAAACATTTGACGACTCATCTTGAGTCTTGGACATAGGTGCGAAATTGTTGCTGTGAAATCTATTCATATAAATTAGTGGGTCATTTTGGTGTTGACCCCAAATAAATTTTAGATACAACGCTGACAGCGCAACGGATTTCCTGTTAGAAAGGCTCTGGGAGCGTCTGCCTCTCTATATCTAACTGCCTCCCTCTTTCTCTCACTTTTGAGTCATTCAAATTCAAATCGATTGTCCAAATTCAGTTCGTGACTGGCAAACGACAGACAATTAACCCCACCGTGCACAGTGAGCCACCTGCCATCCAATTCACTTTGAACTTAGCATGTCTATCTCTCTCTCTATCTATCTCCTGTTTCCGCTCTCTCTCTCTCTCTCTCTTAGTCTTTCGCCAACTATCCTGTGCCTATCGTTACGTAAATGCTAGGTATCAGGAGTCGGGGCACTGCGGCTCTAGCTTTAATTAACGAGCTGGATTTGTGCGATAAGGCTGCGACGACAAAGCTAATTAAATTATAAACTAAACCCCATGCGGGGGTAGCCTATAGACAAGAGGGAACTTAGGAGTTCAGAGGGGCATAAAGGGGTACTTTAACAACTTCTCCAAATGGTTAAATAATACGTAAATAAATGAGCGCCCATTTTTTGAAAATCTCGACACGAACAGCGAACGTCTCTCAACACAGAGTGACAGTGTGGCAGGGAGTGGAAGTGGGAGAAGGTGTTGGACTAACAATCATTTTACACTTTGATATAGTAATGGGAGTCCAAGAGGGCGCAGCAGTTTATGCAGCCAACAGCGCACAGTGGAGCAGGATTGGGTAAAAAAGTACTAGAATAGTTTGTAAGTCAGTGAAAGAGAAGAGTGAAATATAAATAGACATTTTTGCTGGTTGGTTGTTAGGTTTACTAGTTAAAACATAGGAATAGTAAAGTATGCATTAAGGTGAATACTCATTTTTTAATAAAAGTTGGAATAGAATAAATTGAAGCGTTAGTAGAAAATCAAAATCAATATTTATGTCTTCAAATTTATTCTACTTGAATTTCAAAAGCTGCTTTAAGATGCTTTAAAACTACAAATTTGAATTGTTGATTATTTTCTCAACTTTGTTCACTGTGCATTGCAATATTTGACTAGCCAAAAAGTATGAATTATGCGTTGTTCAAACAACGCGGCAAAAGCAAAGCTTTTGGGGCAGCTGTCAGCATTCCAATTGCGGCTTATGGCCATAAATAAACTGAGGGCAAGAGAGGCTACTGCGAAGCCTTGTCATAAGGCTAACTAATAATGTAATGTAATGTGAATCGAATGTAGTTTAAATCGTGATGGCATTTTACTGTGCATAGTACATATTTACACAATTTACAGGCTAATAATGCCATTAGATGGCTAGCAAGCAGATATGCTGCCCCAAGTGATTTGTTATCATTAGACCAAATTGCAACAAGGCGGCGAGACTCTCAATTTGAATTGGTTGATTTGCATGTGAAATGTGCAGAAAGAGAGAGAGAGAGTGAGAGGGGTTGTTGTTCTTATGCCGGGGGATGGGTTAAGGGGAAACCAAATGGCCTCTAATGGCAGAGTGCATTTGATGGGAGACTCTGCGCTCTGGCGGCCTTTCATTTAATTCAATTAATTAGCAACTCGAGCTGCAGAAAGCAGTTAGAAATCTCAACTGCATCTTCTTCTAGCCAGCTTCATCGTCTTCTTGGCCTTTTTTGCAGTGCGGCGTGTGATGAACATTTCCGTTGAAGTTTTTGCTGCAATCAAAATTAATTAAGGCACACACACTGCAACACAAAATGCATTTTGCATGCCCCTTTTAGCTTCTGCCTCTTTTATGCATTTTACCGCAATGTTGTTGCTGCTGCTGCTGCTGCTGCACCTGCAACTCAACGTTGTCTTTGTCTTGACATGGACATTGCCACCAGCAGCGTCTTGCAACTAGAGTGCAACTTGATGCAGTTGCTCAAGTTGTGCATAATTAAAAGAGGAAAAACTGTTTCAACTTAAAACACATCATTAATTGCATGGATCTTTTGCCCCAAAGCAATATATCAGCAAAACTGTAATACTAAAAGGCGGAAAATTGTCATTCGATACGTGTTGATTTCAATGAGAGAGTGAATATACCCATTAAATTACTCAAAACATTCACAAAGATCGAGTTCCATGACTTTCGTGTCTTTGTAATACAACTAAAGTATTCAATTGGAATCAAACTCTCAACTTGGAAAGCTCAAAACTGAAGGAATCTAGAGTCCAGTTTATGGCTTATAGTTCCCAGGCAATGCTCAAGAACCTCTGGACTGGGTGCTTAACTAACATAGTATAGTATCATTTATGCCTAAGTATACAAATTGAAATTTCTTAAAATGACTCACTTTGTTTCCTTATGGCAACATAAATTGCTGTGAAAATATTTTACCAACAAAATCGCAAAACGATGTCAGCTGAAGAAGAAGAAGAAGAAGATGACGAAGAAGAAGTTTCCCAGGCCGCAAGCCCAGAGAGAATGGGGGAGAGAAATGTGGTGAGAAGTGGAGTATTTGCAAGTGAAGTGAAGATGTGGAGAAGCTGAAGTATCATTCAAAGTGAAATGTAGTATAATGAGCATAATGTTTGCTGCTCTGCACGATGCTGTTGATGCAGATGATAATGATAATGTGTGTGTGTAAGTGTGTGTGTGTGCTTGCTAGCTTGCCACTTGCAACACCTGAGCAAGAAGTTGACAAACGGGTCGAAGGAAGCGAGTGAAATTTGAGAAATGTGCACAGTAATTAAATACAAAAGCTTCAAGCGCGACAAGCTAAAGATAATGCATAATTGTGCAAGACAAAAGGAAATGCTGGAAAATCAGCAAACAAGAACTGACAACTAAAGTAAAAAAAAAAAAAACAACTGAGAACTAAACAACTGAGCACTGACTATAGTAGAGCATGCAAAATTTGAGAAGATGCATGTTTGCATGCCACACAGTAAAACGGCGTCCAAATTAATGACTGAGTTTCACATGGCACTGGACAGAGACAGCGACAGAGACAAAGACAGAGTAGAAGAGATAGAAGACAGCATGCTGAAGAATGAAGAAAAGCAAAAAAAAAAAAAAAGTAAGAAAATGAAAAAGAAGCTGATGCAGACAATTGGCCATGAAGCACATGTGTTTTGTGAAAGCGGAGGAGAAGTATAGCTACAGTTGCAGATAACTACAAGATACAAGTGGCCAGATACAAAATAGAACAAGAACACCAGCAACAGCAAAAAAAACACCACAACAACTACAACAACAGCAATAATAATAGCAGCAACTACAAAATAACAGCGGCATGTAATGAATGCGTGTAGGAAGCCAGCAGACGAGTCGAGTCGAGACGGACAAGTGACTGGCGCTATGGATGAAGAGCTCTAATTTTGAAGAAGCTAGACAACAAGATACCCTGCAGAGAGCTGGAGCTAGAAGCTGTGAGAGTTAGAGAGACGCTCAGAAAGCTATAATTTAAGGCCAAAAGCAATCAGTATAGTAAACTATTAGAATGTAAATCATTGAGGGCAATCAGCAGATATTTCAATTAGTAATCGTTTCATTACTAGTAATGTATCAAAAAGCAGTACCAAAGAGTATTAACAAGATGATATAGGCCTAGAAACTGTTTCATAAATTTCTAAAACTTGGATTACATTGCCAAAACTGCAGTTGAGAAAGATTTTAAAATGCGTTTTATATGCATGTTTCAAAAATGCTATATCAAACACTTGAAGCTTACTGTTACCAATAGTTTTAAGGGTCTAGAAAAGCAGACACACTTTCTAGACATGCTGTGGAGCAGCTGCTGGGCATTTGAAATGAAACTGCGATGTTTTCAAAGTAAAGTTTCATGTAATTAGCGCTGTGGAATGCAGTGGCAGCAGTTGCAACAAACGGCAAAAAACATTGTACGCCTTCAACGTCTTGGTGGCCACGCCCACAAACAACAACAACAACAGCAGTTTTCAATCAGTTTGAAATGCGAACAGGTGCCAAGAATGACGCAGCAGATATAGAAATGCTAGGTACAGTTACAGTTAGTTAGTTGACTGATTGTTTGGCCTAAATGAAACAACGTTGAAAGGCTTAAAGCCGCTAAGAGCCAGGAGCAAGGAGAGTTAAGAGCCAAGAGCCCAGTAGGATAAGCATACATACACATATGTACATATCTGCTGTGTGTCGCTTTGTTAGTTGCCAGCAAACTGTAAATATGAGCTGGAAAACTGAATTTGGGTTAGAGATTGCTCAAAAATGTATAACAGAGAAGGAGAGAGAGAGAGAGAGAGAGAGAGAGAGGGAGTAGGGAAGGTAGGCATCTCTGGGGAGTAGTTTCGGGATGCCCGGGCTCAAGTTATTTATGTTAAAGTGGCTCGTTTTAATTGTGTGCCAGGCAGGCAGAGGCAGACAGGCACTAGAAACTTGTAAGAACTTTGGCTACTGGCTAAAGTTGGCTCTCTCACAATATTTATTATTTATGGGCCAAGTCAATTCATTTGCTGGTATTTAAAGCAGGCTGTGGGTGGCCTCAACTCAACTTAACTCAACGCAACTCAACTGAACTCAACTTTTTAATTTTGCAAAATATGGGCAGGCCAAGTAATCAAGTGGCCAAGTGAGTTGTTGTTGAGTTTCAGAGTTTACTATGAACGGAAATGCCATTAAATGTGTAGGCGAAAGTGCTGCAATGTTGCAGGTGGCTGCATAAAGTGGAGAAATGTCTATGTAAATTGCAAATAAATGCAAAACGAGCAGAAATTTAATTAGGAAAACTACTGCTAATCTGTCTGTCTGCCCCTGACTCTCTCTCAATTAGCACTATTTAAAGAGTTGGAGAGATATCCAGTACTTTTACTCGTGTTCTCAAACTTGCAATGTATATTCCCACAATTGCAATAAAATAAACGCTATAAAAATTACTCACGACATTCGATTGACAATAACAATTTGCTAAAAGAGCACAGCAATCGATGGACAATGTCAGATATTGGTACACGAAATTCATCCAATTAAATTTGGCCAATGCCAAAAGCATTCGACACTTGTTCAAATATGAAAGCCACAGCACAACAATGGCAACATTAGCTATAAAGAGGCAAACCGTTAAAGAGGGCGACACAGTGATGATGATATGCAAAAGTGCAGATGGATAGAGCAAAAGCAAAGCACATGTGGCACAGAAGAGTGGAAGAGTAGCAGAAGAGAAGGGGAAAAAAAAAGACAGTCGCTGTCACGTGGGAAATTTTCAAGTTCAAAACAATTTTCCAAGGCGCAGAGCTCAACTGTAAAAACTGAAAAGCGACGATGAAGAAGAAGCCAAGCCAACATAAACAACAACAGCAGCAACAACAACAGCAAAAGCAACAACAACAAAGACAACTGCTAAAAGAACAACAAAGCGTGCACTCACGTGAGGCTGATATTAATCGGCTTTTGAATCGTGAGGCGGGCCAACGTGGAGGCACAACAAACAGTATACACTTACACACATAAGTATTTACACAGACAGTCATGCAAATACTGTTAGCGAGTGCTTAAAGCCAATACTAATACAAATATATAGCTAACACACACATAGTGATGCACTTGGTGTGCCTTCTGCGGAAGCGAATGGCAAACAGGTTGACAACAACAACAACAACCAGAACTGCAATAACAACAAAATACCAGAAACAATTGCAACAGTTGCCAAGTAGCGATGAGCGCGTGACACGCTGTGCTAGAAACAGTTACAGAACCTAAATCACGAGAGTAAAATGAAAAAATTGAATGAACTTGCTACGCCTAAAATATTGAATTCTAGTATTAGATAATTTGTTTTTAAATCTAAGTAAAATTAAAATTAATTTCAAAAGATATATTGTTTATAGATTGCTTAAAGGTCACTTTAGTTTACAGCATTATTTATATGAATCTCTCGTGTTTTTTAAGTCACGCTACCATCTCTGCTATTTTGTCGATGGCATTCTTCTCTCAGGAGTTATCTATCACATGCTGCATTGCTCTTCAAACTCGCTTCCTGCTGCCACCGTTTATTCTTGCTGCTGTTGCTGTTGTGGCCTGCCACCTCGCCCCTGCGATTGGACCCGCCCTATGGTGGCGTGGTGGCTACTGTTTAATGGACAAACCCCAGCGGGCGATTTGTGGCATACCAACAGTTAGAATTAATTGACGTTAATAATGTTCCGATATCAAGATTTATGCAGCAAGTGGATCTCATCAGCTTTCTATCTCTATCACTTCATCTGGAATCTGAAATCTTCTGTACTACTGTTTAGTATTCTATTTGCTGGGCTCTGCCTACCGCGACCCCCTCTTAGAGCGAGAAGTGACGACAGGTTCTCTGAGTGCGGCGAGTGCTGTTTGCGTTGGTCCATTGCAACGGTTCCTTGGGAGCTCCATTAATTTTACAGCTGCTTCTTTGTGTCAGCAATTTGCAATTTGCATTTACCATTTTGCCATTTGCCATTAACGTGTAATGGAAAATACTTAACTCAAATACAACGATTACGGCAGTTGTGACAATTTGTCGTAGTATATAGTAGCGTTGGGCTCATCATTTAGTTGTTCCTCTCGCGCATTAGACATTTATCGCGCCGATGACAGTTTGGCAGATGCAACTATATGACCCTGATTTCAGCTAAGGCTCATCTAAGAACTGAACTGAAGAAGTGTTGTAGAGCGCTTAATTTAGTTTTAAGCTTGTTATAGGTAGTTGAAGTCCCTGTTTTACCTTTTCTTGTACTTTAAACTGCTATAACTTTGAGGAAAACGTGTCAATTTTCGAACGAAACAGCATTTTAAACTCTGTTCAAGCCAATTAAGAATATTTCATATTCAGTTTATAATATGGGAAAAAAATTTTTTTTTTTTTTTTTACAAAATTTTACATACCTACCCCTTTGCAATTTTTCTCAAAAAAAAAAATTTTTTTTCTCAAAAACTTCAAAAAATTATTTCAATCGATTGTTCAATTTGTGTAGGTTATGAATATGTATGATCATTGGGGTCGGAAATAAGTTTGAAGCAAGTTATGAGCAGTTTAAGTCTTGTTATCACGAATTTCTCCTAATATAAACTTATAGAACTTTGCCAAAAACTAGGCTATTATCGAACGATTTTAGAAATAGAAAATAATATTTTTCCTATCTCTCTATAGTAAATTTTCTTCTCAAGTGGGTTAAAGTCTGAAGTCTGACCGAATTCCAACTTAAATTCAGTTATTAAAACGTTAGGCCTACAAGCTACCGTTTTGGCCCTGACTTGAGTCACTCACCTACTACTGAATCCATAAACAACACTTGAGGGCCTAATAAAACCTTCAACTTTCGGTGGACATCTTACTGAGAGGGCATCTTTGCAGTTGGCCAACAGTTCAACTGGTCAACTTGAGAGCAAGATTGTATTTTCATGTGGCGAGCACGTTCCAAATTGCAATGGGTCATAAAAACGAACTTTACGACAGCAGAAAAACTACATGAAATAAGCGAATGTTCCACAGTTTTGTTTTGTTTTTTTTTGCTTTACACCTTGATGATATATAGAAAGGTAATTAAAAAGAACTTAACACATGGTCGCGACACTAGCGATAACATCAACTAAGAAAAGACGAGTTGTGGCAAGTGGCGCGTTCGTTGCGGGAGAGTTCTTAAATGTCAAGTTCAGGGTTATGGGCAAAAACACGCCCTCTTTGTAGGTAGGGTAAATGCCAGGTACAAAGTCTGGTCCAAAGCTAAAACTATAGTTAAACTCAATCATAATATGCCTGCCGGCAGCTACAATAATAAAACGCGTAATTAATTTAACGCACTGCATCTTAATCTGTTATTTCCCGCCCCAAAAGATTTCTCTGTGAGAATTTCTTACCCTTTTGTGAGAACTTTGAGTTGATTTAATGAGTTTTTGTTGTAGTTTTTTTCCTTTCTTTTTTATTTGCATCAGGCGATTTAATTTTTTATGTAAACAGTTCAATGCGCCCTCTGAAGTCACTGAACCAATTAAAAACTAATTAAGCACTTGATTTGATTAGATTTTTATTATCATTAGGCCCTTTTTTTGTGGAGCTCAAGGAAATAGTTGAGCTATTTTTATAGGCAATTTTAAATGATTCTTTACTGTCTGTAGGCTACGATACGTACTAAAAAAATGTATTTTTAAAAGGAATACTTTGTACAGCTGTTTTTTAGCAGCTGATATTACCTGTTTAGTTATTAATAAAGTTAATCAGCTGGGAATTCTATAGTATGACCCATTTTAGATACTTAAAGACAAAAAAAAAATGGGATCGATTAAATGGAGAACTGTTATGTCTTCCTTTAATACATATTTATTTTTAACTTACTAAAGCTTTTAGCTAGCCGCTTTTGTAGCAGCTTAAGTATCTCTTAACTTATTAAACCTATAACGATTCCAACTCATTTAAACCTGGCTCTAAGTTGACTCCACAAACATAATAAGTTTGTTGCTGTTTAAGTTTTCAGTTCACAAAGTCACACATTGATCAATTGAGAACTTTAACTAAAGATCTGTCATAAATTTTGGTAAGCGTCAACCACAAGTTGCTGCATTCAAAATTCATGTTTAATGGCCATAATGTGTGAGGGGATCTGAGGGGCTTTTAACCGTTTCGGTCAAATGCCATATTGCTTATACGTATTCATGTGTGTATTCATAGTGCTTGATGCCATATATGTATGTACATATGTGGAGAGTTGAGAAGTTGATGAAGTAACATAAGCGGCTTAAGTTGAGGCCCAAATGCAAAAAACTGCGTAATCAAATGCATGTAATTTGAGTTTAATGAGTGTCAAAGTTATTAAAAATCATTTGTTGGCCACTTTTGGCTGGCCATAAGTGCCAAGTGGCCGAGTGGCTAAAAGACGGCATCGAGTTGCCGCTGCTCGTTCAAGCCATTAAAGGCAAAGTTACCAAAAAGCGTTTAGAGCCTTTTTGCTGCTAACCCGTTTTTGGCAGTCATTGCAGCTTAATTACATACAAATATATGTGTATGAGTGAGTGTGTGTGAGTGAGTGTGTGTAGGTGTGTGCGTGCCTGTGTGTTGTGTGAGCCGAAATTGCTGTTAATTATGATCAAGTTGCCGAGACTGTTAAACGAACTAAGCACCATAACTTGTGGCAGACACGTTTTTATTTGTGGCTTGTAAAACACAAGATGCCACATTCAAACGACAATTTACATAACATACACAAATCCCCATCCCCTTACACACCTCTCCCACTCCCCCACTCCTCCCAATACTTATCTCTATACCTCTTTTACTCTCCCTCTCTCTCTCGTATTGCAGCTCAATATTGAGTGATTAGCGCAAAATGCAAAGCACGCAAAGCTTTAAGCCGCCTTCCAAAATGTATCTCAACTGGCACTGAGCGAGGTCTCTTATAGAGTTGTTTGGTGTCAAAGACAACAATATCAACAACAACGACAACAACAATGACGACAACAACAATGACGATAACAACAATTGACTGTGGGTCCATAAATTATGCATAACAAATGTAGCTAGACGAACTACAAATACTCTATATGAGTTTAATTTGTAGAGGAATAAAGATTTCGAGCTAAAGTTAGAGTTTTGGGTGTAGCTATGGGATATCAAAATAAATTTGCAGGCAGTACAGATAAGACTAAGTAAAAGAATTTATTGATCTTATACTTGATTCAAGTATAGATTTTCCATTTCGAATATTACTAGATTCACGCGTAGAAATTTAGCGGGAATGTAGTCGAAATTCAGGAAGTGTTTCAAGGCCCAAATATTCTTTAATTAAATACAGAAATAGCTATAGATAAAAGTGTACTTAGAGATACAGTTACAGCTACAGTTAGAAACCAAGTTATGATAAAGTAAATTAAAGGTTCAGTTCAGTTAGTCTACAATTGTTTTTAAAGCTAGAATGCTACGCTTTTCCTGCTTTTCCTCTCAGCCAAGTAGCGTATTCCAATTTCCCGCAAGCGTAAAACACAAGTTGGCTTCTTTCATTATTGTTGTTGTTGTTGTTGTTGTAACGTGAAAATTTGTTAGCTGTTGTGCTGCCAATTGGCATGCAACTTTGCTGTTAGCCATGTCTGTGGGCGTTGAACGTTGCACGCTGAGCGTTGCAAGTAGAGTGTGTGTATGTTTGTAGCCACCCACAGTTTTACGCAGTGCTGTGTAAGTTAGTGGTGGTGGGGGGTGTCTTTTGAGTGGAGGGGGGCGATGGGGTGGTTTGGTGGCAAACTCAACTATGTCCATTGATTTGCTTGTCTTTTGCTTTTTGCTTCTCTGGCGTCTCCCTGATGTGCACATGGCGTATGATTGATGGCCCTGCAGCCAGTTGAGGCAGCCAGACGCAAAATATGAAATTAGCCTTCTGCAAGTTTGCCAAAGCTATAGCTGTTGTTGTTGATTGGTTGGCGCAATAAATTACGTTTATCGAAGAAAATTGGCAACTTAAATATTTGCACGTTAAATAGAAATTAAGCAATTGTATCTAACTCTCTTTCTCGTTCTCACTCTCTTTCTTTTTCTCTTTTTTTTAGCGCGTCACTCGATGATGATGATGTGCAGCACAGTTTGAGCAGCACTGCCTTAGGAACTGGCCGCAAAAGGCATCAAGGGGTAAGTGTTGTCTGCGATTTATAATATTATATTTCTTTTTACACATTTGAAATGACTTTTGATTTTATGTTTGTGCTTTTTGCTACCTGGTGTGCGGTGTGTGTGTTGTGTGTGTCTGTCTGGCCTGCATTCAAAACCGGTCGAATCAGTCGAATCGCATTTGCATAGAGTTTTGTTCTTTTTTAATCGGTGTTTTAATTTATTTCCATTGATTGCAACAACGAAAACAAGCAAAACAACAACAACAAATGAATACTATATAACTGAATCTGTCTGCTGACTTAATGCTGCGATTTGTGTGCAGTGACGTAATTCGGTTTACTCAAATTAGTTGGAAATTTGTTAAGTATCGTTAAAGTCATTCAGATCTGAGTGAGCCATAAAAAGCATTTGTGAATTGTGAAATTGAATGTATTTTTGTTTCAATTGCAATTGCTATTGATTAGCTTGTACTATACTAAATGCTTAGACAGTTACTAGTGTATGTATGTAGATGATATGGGGTTTTAGTAACTTTAACGGATTTGAGAAATCCCCAACAATTTCAATCAAATCAATGTCCAACTGTCGAAGTTGTCTTGTTTTTTTGAGCTCTTCTCTTATTGCTTTGTTATTCTCAGACATTTACCTGGATTTCTTTAGCACAGGATGTGTGGTTTTGCGGTTTGTAGCATTTCAGTTTCGGTTTCTGTTTGATTTTTAACGTAATTTTCTGTGGTTCCTGTCTGCTACACTGCTGAATTGGAATCCCTCGGCTAGACAAAGCCACGAGCCATTTGGGAGCCACAGGGAGCTAAGCAGAGGGCCAAAATAACAATGAAAAGGGTTATCTCTCTCTCTCTCTCTCTTTCTCTTTCTATCTCTTGCTGTATCTGTGTGTGGCCGCTTGGGTCAGAGTTAATTTTCTTATTGTATTAGTCTTTATTCTGTATCTGTAGCTGTATAGCAGTTTGTTTGGCATATAATGATGCCACTTGATTGAAAATGAACGTGACTGGAAAACAAGTTTTTGAAACTTTTTCTTTATATTGAATGCTGCTGCTACTATTGTTGTTGTTGTAGTGGTAGTTGTAGTTGTTTCTTCTACTTTGCCTTTGCCCTTGCCTTGAGCAACAAAATACAGAGAATACGGAAAAATAGTTAAATAAATTAGCCAAGAAACTTTGACATTGCCATAAACTGCTGTAGTAGTGACATGTTTTTGCAGCATTTTGCAGCGTTGTTTACAGCACACAAATCTGCGCTCTCCCTATACCTTTTCCCTCCTCTCTCTCTCTCTCTCTCGCTCTCTCTCTGTTTGTAGCTACCTCTTTCTTGGAGTGGCTCGTTCGAGTTCACTTGAGCACAAATTGTATTTAATAATATTTAATTAAAACGCGTGTCTGGCAAAAAGGATGCAGACCGCAGGATTCTGCAGTGTGACTCGACCGCGGTCTGTTCCATGTTTTCTAACGGCATTATGTGCGCATTTCCGTTTCCGGTACACGCTGCACTGCAACCAAGCAGCAAGAAGTTTATTCGATTTGCACAGTGCAACGAATTGCGAAATTTATGGCAGAACTTAATATATATTAGCTTGGCACCACTGTGCTTGAGACCAAGAGAGAGAAAAATAGCTGGAATTCATTAAGTTGTGGGCGGGGGCGTGGCACTACTTGTGCTGTTTGCCAATTTGTTGCCAAGGCGAATAATTTGCAACATTCAAAAATGTAGTGGTTTACCCCACTCACCCCCCTCTCTCTCTCTCCGCACACCCCCACCCACACCGACTCATCAGCAGTCCTCCTCACTGCTAGTAGTTGGAAAATTACAGTGCCTCAGATTAAGTATGACCATTAAAATGACAAAAGTAATTTACTTTAAAGCTCTACGCAATTTAAATTCATGCATGACTATTTGCTTGGTTGTGAATGAATGAATACACTCATGAGTGCGACTGACATTTAGTTGAACAAAGTATACCCACAGGCTACAGTCGGACAGGAAACTAATTTGCAGAAAAATCCATTCGTTGCAGCACATTTAAAGCTTTAACTTTGTAGCTTAGTGTTGATGTTGCTTTAGCCTTGTAGCCTTCTTTTAATGAGCCATCGTTCGACTTTTGTGTATGTGTGTGTGTGTGTGAGTACGTTGCTATATTCTTCATCATACACTTTGCAAATTTCGACGGCTGTCAGAACACGTATACGCCATGTGTCACAACTACTTAAGTTTAAAAGGCAGCTCAGAAGCGACAGAGAAACACATAGAAGACAGGCAAGCTAAAAGTATAGCAACAGCAGCTGCAGCAGCATCTGCAGCAAACTTTACGTGCATCTAGCTCCTGTGCAGCTTATGGTACAATTTATGCTGGTTTACAATGTGCTCAAAAGGGCTGTCTTAAAGGTGTTTTAGTCCACACAACTTACGGCACAATTTAAGCTTATGTTTATGGGTCAAATAGACCGAACCGAACCCAACCCTGCCAAAAATATGCCCTGCTCTAATTGATGTCAGTTTGGCGAAGCAAATAACTGTCAAAGGTACAAAGAGAGAGAGACAGACAAACGTACGTATGAGCATAGTTCAGTGGTAAATTGATGTTGCGCCACCTGGCGGATAAAATTGTTGCTTTGACACGCACACACAAGCACACACACACATTGGCACACCCGCACAACACACTCAACTGACAGCTGTCAAGTGTGTGTTTGTGTGTTGCAAACGAAGCAATTTGTAGGGGGAGGCGAATGAGTAGCAAATAGTGGGAGGAAAGGGGCGTTTGTTAGGGGTTGAAGGTGTCCAAACATAAATTTTGATTTGCTTTCGCATGTCAGAGCAAAGGTCAAGCATAATTTTTCAATCAACAGCACACTGAGGGGGTCCGATTCTATAATAATGTAATCCTTTCACACACATGCAGAGAAGTTATTTGTTTTAAGTGAAAAATCACAGCACTTATTTTTCTCATGGAAATCGTAAAAATTGAGTTGAGTTACGCTATAATCATAAGTCAAGGCGCAAAGCTATTTCAAATGACCAATAAAAGTATTGCCAAAGTCTTTTGCAGAAGAGTAAGAGGAAGAGAAGTAGTGCTGGGTGGAGCGCCAGTGAGAGCAATTAAGAGAGCTGCGTTTTAGCCAAGAACTTTTGCAATTAAAATCGATTGGCCATTAAGAATAAGTCAGCAACAGCTACAGCAAGAGCAACTTTGTGCCGGATAAATCTGCAGCCAAAAGATTCATTGAGCAAATTTCAATTAAAAACTAAAGCTGCTGGCTTCTACTTGGCTTTGCTGTTGAAAAACTCACACATACATATATGATAAACATTATGCAACATATCGATTTGTCTTCTTCGTTTTTAATTAAGTTGAATGACCACGCGACGTATGCGTAATCTGACAATTGCTTTTAATTAAAAGCGACAACAAAAAATAAAGCCAAATTGTATGCGTGCTGTTATCAGTTTATCACTCGCTAACCATATCAAATACCAACAGAATACCTTGGCCACGTTTTCATCGAGTCGTTGAAAAGTCTTTAGATAATTTCCACTTGCTGTTGTTGTTGTTGTCAATTGTGGTTTCTTTTTGATTGACAGCCAGGTAGGTGGCCTCAAGGTGAATGGCTTTTGTGTGTCACTTGTTGAAAAGTGAAGTTTATTTAATTTATGTATTTTTGGTAAAATGTTAAACGCTTTTTTTCGTTGACCGTGACATCTTTACAGGGTTTTCGTTATTATGTCGGGTCTATGAACTGCGGAAAAAGACAATTCAAAATAATATTTTCTATTGATTTTGGAACATAAATTTAATTTGTGATTCTATTTATATGTTGAGAACGATAATTGGCCAAATTATGTTGCATGTTCTGCTGATAAGAAACATTTTTGGCACACCCAAATAATTTACTAAGCATGATAAAAAAATAACTTAGATTGTGTGTAGCAAATATACCTAAAAATTGTTGCTTTAATTTATCAGTTCTCTTTTCATACACTGTCAATTAACTTGGGTAATATTCCTGGGCTGCCAATTATAAACACATTTAGTCGCTTATAGCTTTGCTATCTGGCCTAAAGTGTGCAAAGTTTATTGAGCCATTCGACAAGTGTCTGAACATTAGTATTATCTATCTGACACAGTTGTCCAAGATCACTTGTTCGAGATGTTGACATTTCTATCACCCGCACCATGTAGCTCTACTCATTCAAACTGAGGCTAATCTAACGCCTACGTCGGCACCGTAACTAACTAGTTAATACAATCAAGACTGGACGGCCCCACAGCCAAGCCTACTCTTGTGCGCTGTGTTTTCCCCTCTCTCTCGATAGGCAGCTCTCAATTCGGACTCGACACACATTGCACTGCAATTGACGATGACATAAAAACATTCTCCTCTTGTTTTCAGTTTGCTATATCCGTGCTTTACAGCTAATATGGGTATATTTTTTGAAAAGAAAGAAAAGTTTGAAACAGTTGAAGATTATGATTAAGTTTTCTAACTCCTTAGAAAATATTAGAAGCTAGAAATATTATAATTTGGTAGACAAAGTATTACTATTCTCTTCAACAATAAAAAGCTATTGAATAGTTGAAAGATCGTAAACTTAACTAAAATTACAGGTATCTTTATAGTTGAACGTCGACTAAAGCCTTTGTGATTTGTTGGTTTTTTTCAGTTTTAATAAGTTTTGAGGTTAGCGTGTGAATTTAATTTGTGTATAATTGCAACGGCTGCAATTGCAACGTGCAAACTGCAGACTGCAGACTCGGACTATAAAATGTCAATATCAGAGAGTAATCAGCTACAAATGTTTTTATGTGCCAACTTTTTCAGCTTTTTTGCTCGACTTGACAATTTATGGGGAAGTGTTGTCTGTGCAACTGACACAATGACAGCGCCCGATTGATCGACTGACTGACAGACTGACTGACGGACTGATGAAGCGAATTGCGTTGTACAAAGTGGTGCGGTGCGTAGGCAGAGCGGGAAACGAGTAAAACAATTTACAAATTACGTTTTTAACACTGAAGAAACGTGTTTCAAGTCGAGCGCAATTAACTGACAACAAAAGAGAAAGAGAGAGAGAGAGAGATAGAGGAGAGAGAATTGAAAAATAAATATGAAAAATGCAATTAATATTTTAGAAATATGTTTAATCCATTATTTACTTATCGTCACTTAACTAATTAGTTTTCCAACTTTTCTAACTTACAGCACATGATGCACATTTCACTCAATAAGCTGCTTAATCAAGGAATCGAGTTTATTGAAATGTCTACGAAGCTAAAGGCAACCGTCAATTCAATCAAATAAAAGCGAAATTGACAAGGAAAAGTTACGAAAAATACAAGAGAAGAAAACTTTATAAAGAACAAATCGAAAAGAAAAGTATACTAAACCCCAACAAAACGCTTAAAGCTAAGCAAATAACACAAACAAAAACTTGGCTTAAACTTAATTTTGTGACACTGTTACGTGAAAAGCCGCCAAAATTACGACGTATCACCCACCCACGCCCAAAGTCAAACAGAACCCGGCCAATATGGACAATACGTCCGGGCCGGGTGCGTTTGACGATGAGCCGCCGCCAGAGCCCCGTGATGGTTGGCTACTGGTGCGTATCCATGTGCCGGAGTTGAATGTTTACAAGTGTCTGCAGTTTCCATCGGAACGTCTCGTCTGGGATGTCAAACAGCAGGTGCTCGCTTCATTGCCAAAGGTGAGTACAACTTTCCACATGCCCCATGCCCCCTTTGAGTAAATTATATGATAGTGTCTTGTGTACATACAAATATATATCTGGTATATAGAGCAACCTGCATGTCACGCATTGTGCATGACCCTAAAAACTACAAACCCGAAAATCGTGTATATCTTCAGATACAACAGATAAATGAGTTTCTTTACAACGTTTAGCTCTGATCTGTTAAGAAACTCGCTACTTTCACTAGCCAAAAGCTCTAGATTGTATTTCCGATATAAGTGACATAGAAAAAGGCAACAATCCAGAACAAATATGATATATCAAACCATTTAAGAATAAAAAGAAAAAAATATCAAAATATAATCTCAAGAACTCGCTTTTTTCACTTGCACAATTTTTATTAAATCTAGAAACAATAGTTTGAATTAATATTTAATTGAGGAAACAAAATTTTGCATAGTTCTCAAATATAAGTCTGCTGAGGCAGTTCATCGTCGTAGGCATAACGTAGTTCCGTAAAATAGGAATAGACTACAATCCAGGAATAAACAAGAAAAACTGTAAAGGAGAAGTCAAATATAAACATGCTGTAAATGAATATATATTATATATATATAAGTGCTACATACTTATTGTAATCACAAATAGAGTGACTATAATCCAGACAAAGTTGTAAACTATCATTGCAATTATGTGAACAATGATATAAATTGGTGTTAAAGCCAGAAATGGTATGAATAACAGTTCGTTATTCTAAAGATTATAAAGAAATGGAACAATGCCAACTGATAGAAATAGAAACTTATACTCACATTATGCACTCCAATGCAAACCATTGCAGCCGCTATAATGCCAAAGAAGGAAAAGACCATTGTGGTCTTTGGAGCAGCCTGTGGGCCCTCAGTTACGCCCTTGAGATACTCATTGGGGAAGATGCACTCCATCATGAAGGCACTGCCCAGACATAGGTATATGAACCATGTCAGAAATATGCAACCCAGCATTAAGGTGCCAGTGCGCAATGAGAAACAGAAACAACATTTATTCAGTAGCTTTACAAAATACTTGCAGCGACAGGCCATCTTGGGTTAAGATTAGATAGTATACTGATTCCCGAAATCCCGCCAAACTATTCAAAATTTTGCTATAAACTATCAAACGTTTGTTTTGGAACAGAATTATCGTCAACACTTTATATTATAACTGGAAAATTATGAAATTATATACAACGTTTGCTAAGACCGAAAAATCAATTGTTGATAAATACGACAAATTTATTAAACTTTATATGATTTATGTTATATTTGTACGCTATCAGTAGAAGACTCACGCAGAACATTATAGAAAGAATGAACAATCATCAATGAGTATATCATAATTGCTAGAAATATATATTTCTAAAGTAAAAAACATTTTAAAAAACTTAAAAACTGCTTTACTTACCTAGAATACAACCCTCAATGATGAGGATTTGTGTACGTGAGTGAGAATAACAGATATCTACAATAGTCAGAATCATATATGCTATGAGTATGATCAGAAAAGTAATAAGCCAGCATAATACCAAACATCGATTGTTCTGAAAGAAGTTAATTTTGAGTATAGGCTAACATTAGAAAGTCGTACAGACCTTATAAGCTCCATGAATGAGTAATAATGATGCAATAATACCTGATGTTAGAATAACGGCCTCAAAAATATCCCAACGTTTACTCTTTAAAGCTAAATGAAAATATCGATTATCGATTAGATAGATTCCGATCACTACTTACAAATAAAGACACTCTGCGGACCATGAATGGCCATTTCGACGAAGAAGAAACTTAAGAAAATTGTGCCGATTGTCATGGCGGATATTCGTAGTGGTATACAGTAGCAACAACGCCGAAAGAACATGATTAAATTTGAATATAAATATATAACTATATTTGTATATATAAACAGATAATTTACTTAAAATTTAGACAGAGATTTCATTGAGTAAAAGATTAAAAAATGTGATGATCGTTTAACATCAGTGGTGGAGCAGATCGATTAGGAATGACATCACAATAAACCAACAGTAGATGTACATAACTGTAAAGTTATATAAGTTATAAGTTTATGACATCATAAATAACATTGTTACTTACCCAGTGTTAAGAGCATGGAAAGAATTAAAAAAGCAGGCGCCTGGTAAAACATAGTCATACAGAATGTGACAATCATCATAAGAATGTGAATACCAATCAATATTAGCCAAGGAATCACGAAAGAATGGAATTTCCTAATAAGTAAAATTGTATTATCATTGCTGTCATATGAGACGTCTATGCAGTATTACCCAAAATGTTCCATAGATTAGAGAGCATGCGGCGAGCAGCATTATTATCGATGCAATCAAAACTCGTAGTTGCACCTTGCTATTGAAGTATTCATTCAACAGTTCCTCTAAGCAGATATATGTATATATAGCAGAACTGAATATGTAGATAATTATTAACTTACCTGGCGGCACATGGCACAAAAAGAGAGACATCATTATCACAGAAAGGCCAAAGATTATGGCACTGGCTATGGATACAATAAAGCAACCCGTCTTAAGCCTAAAGTACCAACAAAAATGTGTCAACATTTTCCAAAAACTAATTATAAAAAAATGTATAGAATTTTCCTAAATATTCATGACACAGTTTGCTTGTATAGAATTCAATTGTTATTGAAAAATTATTTAGAAAAAACAAATTTCTTAGTATTTACTAAGAAATAAATAGCAATTCATGCAATAAATAATTGTAATTATTGCATTTGGAAAGTCAATTAATTTTTTTGTTGAAAGCGTTTTATTTTTATTGCGAATCACGCTTTAAATTTAGTTGGTCGGCACGAAAAGAGAGCACAACGATTGATGCAACGCCCGCAGCTGCCACGTGCCCCAGCGACCACGCCCTCTTTATTTGGCCAAAATGAAAACTAGTTGCCGCTTGCAGCAGGCGTGCAATTTCAATTTGAAGTTCAATGCAAAGCCAATTTCCGACATTACAAGAAATGCCAAGACTTCTTATTTTTTCTGGCCAAATCGTGCCATTCGCCTTGCCACAAAACAATACAAAAACGTGACGATCAAGCCAAAAAGATATTGACAATTGAATGACAGTCTATACAAAAATAATTGTATAACTAAGAGGAAACCCGTTTCAAAAGGGCTTATACAAGTTTTGGTGCTAAAACTGCACAAAAACACTCGTAGTTTTAGTTAAGTATGTGTTAAACAAATTGTTTTGTCAAAACATTGTCATTGCTGATTGCCCATTGACCACACCTACATGTGTGCATACATACATATTTCAATATCAACAACCTCTCAAAGCGTACAGCGCACTGCCAAAATGTATACGACCTCCAGCTAATTGCCAGTCTATTTTTTACCTTTCTGGCTGTCTGTGTCAAGTGTATTGAGACTTTTGGGTGGATTTCGCTGGGAACCAAATTCTGGTTTTTGCAAACCAAATACAGTTATGTGGGTGTCCAGTTGAATGAGAGAATTGTCGTGAATGTTATTCGTGACTAAGATACGAGTGTTTGACCAAAGTCGGCTTCTTAGTTGGTTCCTTTTGAAGTTTTCTTAATTAAGTCTTGAAGTCTTTATGAATCAAGTTGCTAATTGCTGTGTAAGAATTTGGGAATGTTATATGATATTAAACTGGATATTAAACTGTTCTAAATCGAGTCATGAAATGCAGTAGAATTCACGTTTCACATGCCTCGTTGATTTAGTCACAGTTTCGTGGCGAATTCTCCGCTATTGAGTGTGACTCAAGCGTATCAGATCTTAATCGGGAGCACAGCCGGTGCTGCTCATATCTTATCTGCAATTTATGCCGATATACACACAGGTATATATATGTATATACTACTTGAGAGTACCATAAACAACTACTTCACGCCCTGCACACAACATTTTATGGAGTGGGCAAATCATCGAAAAGCTGATCCGTGCTATCATCGCACAAATATTTGCAGCGCTTACCATCTCTCTCTTTCTTTTGTTACCACTCTTTCTTTGTCTTTCTCTCTCTAGCTCTCAGTGCCTTCTGTTTTGATTGTGGCTATTTTAGAATTGAGCACAAATCAAAGGCAGACAAATGCCGAGTGTGCATTAAATTCACATTTAAGTAAGTTTGGGGATAAGCAGAGTTATCTATCGAGTATGTATTATCAGGCGGCTGACATGGATCGGCTGAAACTATCTTTGCATTATCACTCTGACTAGTTTCTGTAATAGGCTAGTTTGCTAGTTGCTTGAGGTTGAAACGTAATCGCCTATATTCCAATTAAAGTATGACGTACATCAATCAATCAATCAAAACATTCAATCACTCAATCCATCAATCAGTTAGTCACTCTGTCACTGCTCCAGTTTGTGAGTGCTTCTACCACAATGGAATGCGTGTGGGCCATGCGTTTTGGGTTCTTAACTTGGCTGTTTGCTTTTTCGTTTGCCGTTTGCTGTTTGCTGCTGAAGCTTGTGCTCTTGGCCTGGCTTCCGCCTGCTGCTAATCAAATTAATCTCACCTGCCACCGATCAAATGAATAGAGTATTATAATATTTCTCAACTTTTTTGAAGTGGGCGGGTAACATAGAGCTTACCGGTTTCCCTAAGTTGTTTTGCATGTAATGCGCTGCTCTTTTTTTACGTTTATGGTATGAGGTTCGATTTGACATCGAGTACAGCCAATAAACGACATGTGCGCTAATGTGTACAGGTAATCAAATAGCAATTGACGAAGCTGGCATACTCTACTTGAGTGCTATTTGTTTTACACATTAAAACCAACTGGTTCTAGTTTATTTTTTAACTTTAAGTACTTACTACTTTTACTTCTAAAGTTCGTACAACTTTTTTAAAGTTTTTTTCAACTGCTAATTGAACTCTTTTTTATTACAACTTCTACTACGACTTTCATTCATTGAATTAACTGATATCATATCAGCTAAATTTCAAAATACAAAACATAGTTTTGTAAATAAAAGCGTATATCTAATCTAAAAAGAACACAATTCTTGTGAATTAACAATAGTCACCTGATTGTGCTTACATTGTTCTATATCTGTGGGTGTTGTAATCTACTTCCGGTAAGCGTTACACATACCTGATGATAAAACAATAAACCTTTGTGCGTGAGTGTATGAAAATCTTTGTCGCTTGCTTTAAAGTTGCCCCCAGAGAAATGCAGTGTGTGTGAGTGCTGGTTTGAGTTAAATTGATTGTCAACTAAGCTTTTAAGTACAATTGAGAACGAATGAAATGGCGTGAGAGGAAGAGAGAGAGAGAGAGAGAGATGTATTGCGTTAACCATGAAAGTGACTCAGTTGGCAGTTGAAATTCAGCATTTTATGGCTAAACTTGTATCAATTTAAATGTTTATCATTTTGAATTGGCCCATAAATCGTCAACTGTAATTTGCCAAGCCTATTATAGTTAATGCTCGACCCAGGAATTGATTATAGTTTAAGTTATATATCCAGACCATGTCGAGAGTCATGTAATTAAATCAAACCAAATGTGTAATACCAAGGCTTAACAAGTAACCACGATTTACACGATTTCTTAGCCAAACTTCTGAGTTGCTTCTTACCAAAATGTAGACATTTTGCATAGTTCCTTCTGCCTCTTGCTTGCTCCGCTTGCTTCCGCCTGCCCTACTTTGCCGCTTCCCTAATCCCAGTATCAAGAAGACAAGACGAGCCCTAGACACTCGTTAGATTTAATGAGACTGCATAGTTTGCGCACGCACGACATCATTTCTGGCAGCTGCGGAATAAGGCACAGCTAAAGATGTCGAAAATGCTACAGTGAAACACACAGTGTGCAAATAGTCTTGTATGGAAGTGTGTGTGTGCGGTGTGAGTGTGTGGCAGCTCTCTATTGAACCGTTAATTTGTATGTCAACTTAACTTGGCACTTGCCACAAGCTGTTGCCGCATGCCCCGCTGTCATCTTTAAACACACACACACACACACTTACTGTAAGAACACATTATTCAAACCGCCTTTCGAGTCCTGCGACGTGCCTGATTCCGGAGCCTGCAGAACGGCATAGTTTAGCGCTCTTTGTCGCTGCTTCCGTCTCTGCTGCTCTGCTGCTCTTCCGTCTTTCATATTCTTCTCTATTCTTTGCTCTATTCAATTGCGCATTCACTTACATCGGCAGCCCTTGCCACAATAAAGATGGCACTGATAACACCCCAATGTGCTGAACTAGATAGTACCTCTTTACTTCCCCTACTCTTCATGGCCTTCTGCTTTAGTTTTTTCAACATTTCGGTTTCTTTTTCGGCACGATAAGAGAACTGGGATTGCGCTTGTCAGGCAAATGAAGTGGTAAAGTTTTATAGAGGTTTCATTTTTCAGTCAAATAGAACAACATAGACTATGATTGCCATTATAAGATACTCTCTGATTTATATACAGAATACCGCCATTACTATCTTCACATGCGCCTATAAATTCCTTTTGAAATGTTGTGTGTCTTTGAACAAGCATAAATAATTATATGTTTTCCCTGTAATAAATGTCATAAGTGTTGTTTATTTTGGTTTAAAAATAAAACTTTAATTTGCATCACATTTTTTGCAGTCATTGCATAACAAAATACAACATTTGTTTCAGTTATATTATTATTTATGATATTCCAAAATATTCCAGTTTTAACAAGTCCTCATGGAATCATTTGCATTTGTCATAATTTAACAAGAGCCAAA
The DNA here is from genome assembly GCA_035047385.1 of Drosophila tripunctata. NCBI lineage: Eukaryota > Metazoa > Arthropoda > Insecta > Diptera > Drosophilidae > Drosophila > Drosophila tripunctata. The sequence goes on from JAWNPS010000288.1 coordinate 2,258,910, forward strand.
AAATACATGCATTTAAACTGCGAGCAATATATGCATTGACACACACTGCGTATGCGTGATGTTTATACGTTTGTTATTATTTTTTATTTCCATGCTAAACATGTAAATGTCACATACATTTCGTACACAATACTCTCAAAACACATTGATATGCAGCATGACAGCAACAAAAAAAAAAGAAACAAAAAAAATATATAAAACAAGTTTCACAAAAAAACTTATGTGCAGTTTTTGCATTAAAAATAATTAATAATTAAACGTTTTTTTGCTTTCAAATTCTGCTTCTGCTTCTGCTGCTACTCTGCTCTGCTGGTGCTTCTGACACATTTCATTTAATTAAATACAACAAATTTACACGAAACCCAAAAACAAAATAAACATCATTCTGGTGGATCCTTTTTGGCATCCTGTGGCGCACTGCAAAATAAAAATCTCGCACGCACAAATTAAAAACGCACCGCACCGCGTGCCAAACGCATTTTTAATGCTTAATTTAAATTAATTACAAAAACAACAAACAAACAAACAAACCAACAAACGAACCAACTGATGTTGATGAAATTCTGCTCGACACATATACGTAATGCTGTTAACTGGAAAAATGAAATGAAAACTGATTGAAAAAAATAAATACACACACTTTAAATAACAATTGAACGAACGAAACTCTTACATATACACGTCAATATATATTCATATATTGAAATGATACTGATACCTTTATTGTTGGCCCTATAACGATACTTAATGTTATTTAATGGGCGTTTGCACTTTCACCTTTGTAATGGATATAACAATAACACATCGCTACCCACAATATACACTACTTACAAATGAAATTCAGGTGGCATTCTGGTTTAAGGTTGGTGTTTTGTTCATATACACATTAATTTACTATTTTTTATATAACAAACATTCCAGGGTATAAGTTGAATTAGTTTACTTAGTTGTTAATTTAAGTTTTATTTTAATTTACATGAATTTTCAGCTAAACTCACGACACAGTCGAACAAGCGTACAATTGAGTTGAAAAACACCTACGCAAATATTTAAACAAACTGTACGTCTCTCTCTGTGTTGGTATGTATCTGTGTGTGTGTGTGTGTGGCATGCACGATATCTATAAGTCGGGCACTGAACTATAGTCCATTCGCACTCCAACTATGAAATGTGTCAAGTACAGCAAACAGTTACAAATTTATGGCATTCGAGGCACAACACGCGACCAGGACACGCCTCCCAAACCTCCCACCATGCTCCCTGCTGCCACACACCACCCTGCTCCTTGGTATGTGACACCCTGTATAGTCGGACTGTGTAATTCAATTAAAACGCCAAGAGTTTTTAGCGCTTCGGGCTTAACAAATGGAGCATTTGGACCTGGTCTTTGGGTTCTGGTCTGGCATGTCCACTTCTCACTGTCAGTGCAGCCAAAGCACTGCTGCTTGCATACCCTGTTTTAGTGTGTAACAGTAAGCATATTTGTTAGAAAGCTATTAAAGCTTTTGCTTTTTTAACAGGGTATATCTGAACAGCATCGAATAATAATCTTTAGATTATGGACTTTGATACTCCTGCTTCTTTTTAATAAGCCGTAGAGCTAAAGCTGAGTATCTGCTCGTTTAGCACATTCTTACATTACAACATCTGCTTGTGTTGTATCACAAATATTTCTGTTTGCATTTGACAGTTTTTGATAATTTCCATGGGTTTTTGTTATCAGAGAGCGTTCGTCGCGCCGCAAGACATTAAATATCATATCAACAATGTTTTTTAAGCGAAATGCAAAACTTTTGCATGTCTGTCACTTTATCGCACTCAAAATGCCACAAAATGAAACACAAAACATAAAACAATTTTCACAACTTACCCTGGGGCTGCTGACAAATTGTAGTATATAAAACTGATTTGCAATATACAAAATTTATATGCATATATTTTTTGTCAAATGTTTTTAGATAATTTTGTGATTCATAGAATCATATGATTCTGTGATCATCGCAAGATTTTTTCTTGAAACTCAAACACAAAAAAAGTCTTTGTTTTGTCGACTTGTTAATTGATTGAATAATAAACAAGTTTGTTGCTAATTTAATAAATCGAATAAAGAGTTAGGAAATCTTTAAAGAGCTTTATTACATGGGTTGTATGGCCCGCTGACCTCTAAATTGCCCTTGACTCTGAACGTGGCTTTTATAACAACAATTGTCAACGCCTTTTTTGCTGTTTTGGTACAATGAAAGTTGCATAAAGCCAAGTAATTTGCTCGATCGAATGCTTAAAAAAGCGGAAAAAACAAGCTAAACCATAGAGAGTGAGATGGCAAGAGAGCATGGGAGATAAAGAGAGATGACAATACATTTACTGTTGGCACAATGAAAAATAATTGCTATTATTTAGACTTTAATAACAATGCCAATGTTTGGCCCAGTGACTGTCAAACTGTTGACGAGCGTTTTAAAACGCGACAAAATCGCTCAAGTGTGGGACCGAGTTGGTGTCTCTGTGTGTGTGTGTGTATTTAGCTGCGGGCGTAAATTGAGCATCACAAGTTCAATTACACACACATACAAGCATACACATCTGCTGTTTTTGTTGTTCTTGCTGCTTTGACTAAATTTTTAATGCCGCTTTTTTTAGTTCACGTTTTTTTTTTTTTTTAATTTTTTCGTTTTTTGCACACATTTTTCCCATTTAAATTTGATGTTGGTTTTGGGTTGCTTTTCAATTTCCGACGCCAGTGATGTTGTTGTTGTTGTTGCCGCCGTTTTGCGGGCAACTAAAAACAACAATGAAGCATTTCCGGTTACCATCCAACTGTGTGTGTGTGGTGTGCAAGTATTTTGTGGATTATATTCATTAGTTTGCGTCAATTTGTTTTAAAATGTATATATATCTATATATATGCATATAAATATATGAATGTGTTGTGGTTCATTCGTATCCCTAGCTAAGCTGTGACCTCTCTGCTTCTTGTTCTTCTCCCATTCTCTGTGAGCGGATATTGTAATAATCAATGTTGTGGATGGATCCAAACCAGCATTTCCATAGACCGACTCTGAAACCGAGTTCTTGTTGACAGTTGAAATTTTACATTTTAAAACCAATTTTTCTTGCTGAAGGGGAGATTTTCCCAAGGGCAGCAAATGTGATAACATTTTATGTAGCTTTGACTATAATAAATATTTTATTTAATTGAATTAAATAGTGTTAAATGTATAGCTAAAAGTTCTAAAATCTAATAACATTAATTAATTGTTATAAATTCTCTTACTATACTCATTTCAACTCTTTCTTTCTCTCTGCTTGCAGGTAAGAACACATCACATTGAACTGAAGTGCAATGCGAGTACTCTATACAAACAAACATATGTATTCACTTAATTGAGTGAGTACAAAGTCGAATCGATGTCATGCTGTGATCCAATCAACCTTATACTAGATAAAAGATATCTTTCTGCACTTTAGCCTACGCAAATCCGTGCTCTGAGTGCTCCATTTTATGGCACATTTCAGGAATTATACATACAAGTATTATAGTATCTCAAGTCCAGCGTGCGGGAATTGTCAAACAGGCGTGGGTCTGACACAAACACTTCAAGAACTCATATGTGCAAACTGACAGTGTATATATAGGGAGAAAGAAAGAGAGAGGGAGTGTAGTAAGGAGCGAGAAAGAGTGATAGTGCCATAACTGTTTACATGCCATGCTTTTGGATGAAGTTGCTCAGGAAGACTCCCCGCTGTTGCCCACGCAATATTTCTGAGAGATTGTAGCTAGCTTCTTACTCCCCCCAAGCCCCATCCACCGTTCCCACTTGAGCTATTTAATCGCTGTGCCAAGAGCACCAAATGACACCAAACATTTCCTAAATGTAGTTGAGGATCGAGGGCAAATCTCCACACCACTACCCTAACCTCCCCCTCCTCTAGTTTGTTACTATAACCATGGCAAATATGTTGGCAATTTTGTGGGCGTGTCTAGGGCCTAGTAGAAAACTTTGACGCCAGCAAAGTCCCCGGGCAATGGATGCAACAACGAGTTGAGGAAACGGAAGGTAGCGCAAGAGCAACAGCAAGAGGTGAAGGTAGAATTGTAGGTAGAAATAGCAACGATATCTCTCTACTTCATTGCTTGTAAAATTGACTTTAGCACAAGCGCATCCAGCAACAACTACAACAGCAACTACAACTACAACAACAACAACAATCAAATGAAAAGAACCACAACAACTATCAGCCGGCAGCTAAACAAGCCAAAGATACTTAGCTACAATTTTCTGAGCTGCCTTTCTTTTTGGCCTCTTTTTGTAGTTTATGTAAGAGCATACGCGGTTTTATTGCCCAAGATGTAACGCTTAAAATCCAAAATTTATGTCATATATTTACGATTATTTTTCAAACATCAACACAGCTAGAAATAATCGAACTTTACTCCATTAAACTACTTTTAAATACTTGAAACTTTTATAACTGTGCTAAAACTTGATCGATTTTGATGTGGAATATCTATCTATCTATAAATGAGACTATATTTGTGTAGGGTATTTCATGTGTCGACTTTCTAAAGTTTTCTCTTCACAAACTTCGTTTCTTGTTGCTTTTGAAGTGTGTGTCTTTTTGGCTTGTGTGCATTTTGCTTACCTTTTCGCTTTGGCAGTCAAAGTATGGCCACAATTTGTGTAAGCATTTTTGTTGTTGGCCTTTTTTTTCTTCTTATTTTAGTTGTTGTTGTTGTTGTAGCTGCTGCTGCTGCGTTTTACTACTTTGTTGCGGCTGCATTTTCGCAATTTTTCTAGCTCATTTGCCCAGACACCGAATGTCCTTCAGCACAGTCTTGGTCTCTGTCTCTGTCTCCGTCTCCGCCTCCATCTGCAAGTTATCTTTGCCGCTGCCATTTGGCAAATTAAAGTGCGCACAGAGGCCGAAAGCAAAAAACCCGTTTCTTGTGGCAGGCAACAAGGCGACCAGGCGGCCAGGCGGCAGTTGGCGCACGTGCAACATTGCAACTGCTGCAATTGCATCTTAAGCAATTTGGCAATGCTTGAAGAAAAAAATCCCGAAAAAAAACAATCGAAAGATTTGGTTTTTTTGTTTTAACTGTTGTTGTTGGCCATTTCATTTGTTGCCGCTTGTGCTGCTTGCCACTTGGTGGCATAATTCGCGCGCCAGGCGACGCCCCAAAAGCGAACAGCGAGGACATTTTCCGACACTCGCAGGCGGCCGTGTTGCAAGTGTGTCTTTGGTGTTGTTGGTTGTTTGTTGTTGTTTGTGTTGTTGCTGTTGGTGTTGGGGTCGGTCTCTGGGGAGCTGATCTGTCGATTTACGAGCCGTGATATTTCGTGCATTGCCTGCCAATTGCCAATGCTTGTTATTGTCTTTGTCTTTGTTTCTGTTTTGCGCATGTGTTTTGTTAGCTTTTGTTGGCCAAAAGCCAGCTGTGTTGGCCCCATCGCGATGGCCAACAGATATAGCTGACTCCACTTACCTAACTAACTACCAATTTACAGTTGCGTGAAATGAAAGTAGCACTTAAGCAAGTTAACATTTGATTTGGATTCCCTAAGCTAAGCAATGCTTAGTAAGTATATGAAGAGGAATTCTTAACCAATATAGAGAACTTTTATAATAAACTTCTATTAGAATACTGAAATGGTTCTAAGTGTACTTTAAAATAGTTTCTTTAAATGCTTAATTTAGTGGAAATAGTTTACTCTTCCTTCCATTTGTTGGTTTCAAACATTTTAAGTTCTTCCCAAAGAATTTTCACATTTTAATGCCGTATCAGCCAATTGAACTCTCTCATTTCTATGTAACTTAAGCTAAAGGTCTTAACTGATCCAAGTTTGTTTTGGAAATTTATGCGAATTTATCTATAGTCCACATTTAAGCTACACTTTTGGTTTAGAGGGCAACCAAGTCACCGCAAATTTGCCCATTTGCCATTTTCCACTCCCGTTTAGAGTGTGCATCAATTGATGGTCACAGAAAGAGTTCTTGGAAATGCGCTTCGCTAGCGATTGATTTAATGCTGATGCAGTGGAACGGCAACGGGATTCAGATTGGCTATGGAACCAGGAACAACAACACAAACAACACCAACAACAGTAAGAAAGTCCGCAAACGGGGAGTGGAAACTGATTCCTAGCTAAGTTGAGCACGTTCCGTTGGCGTTGCTCTTGTCAAATATGGCTGCGGTCAGTTTTCTAACTGCATTGACCAACAGCAGCAACAACAACAACCATGCCAAGAACAGCTAGAAAGAAAAACTTTGCCATGGCAGTTGCCTGCTCTGCTGCAGCTCCCGAAGCTGCCTCCGCTGCTGCTGTGGCACAACGCGCATAAATTTCGAATCCAAAGTTGCTTTTACCTTTTGCGGCCACCCTTTTTACATTTACCGTTAAGTTTAGTTTTTTGCTACAAATTTGCGCTACGCGAATTTTCAGTTTTTCCTTACTTTTATTCTCTACATAAAGCGAGAGAGAGAGAGAAGAGAGAGGAGAAAGGGAGTGAAAGGAATAGAGTTGAAGAGGGATTGAGAGGCCAAGTGGCGCTTGGTTCAGCACAGATTTTTAAATTCAAATTGCAAGCGACGGCCGACTGCCGACTGCGTGAATGGGGACATACCGCAGCTGCAGCAGTTTCACCCCCTCCCCCCTGCTCTTAGCCCTGCCATATTTTGTTTGCAACTTGGCTTAAACTCTTAAAACAGTGGCAGCTGCCAAAGACGGCTAGCAAATTCATTAAAGCCAAGTTAACTTACTGCAAAAATCAAAAGAAATACAAAACATATGCAGTAAGAACTTTAGCAACGATACTTGACTATAAGATACCCGTTAGTTGAAGTAGGGTAGTTACATATGTACTTTCAGATAAACTTTAACTGGAAACAGTGTTCAAAGTAAAAGTTGGTAGCGCTAAGAACTATTTACTCAATAATCAGAGTCAGAGTGTTCTGCATCTAACGTATATACTCTATGCATAAACTTGATATACAAAGAGCTGCAGCCAGCTGGCAACTATCAAGTGTGTGCCGCTCTATATATGTATCAACAAGCACTCGTATATCTCTGTGCACTCAAACTAAAAGTATATTTTTTTTTTAGCTTTTTTTACTCCATATTGATTGCATTTATTTTTGGAGCCACCCTGCAATTTTCACACCTGCAATTTGCAGCAAGAACTGTTGATATTTTCGCATTGTTTACAATTGCGAATCCAATCGAATTGAAACGATATGAAATGCAACGAATTGACTTCAATTTCCATTCCCCAGGCATTTTAACAAGTCGTCGACACTCGACAGTCTTTCTGTAATTGCCGTGCAATGTGAGACACACGCGACGTATACGCAATCTTTTTTTTTTTTACTTTACTTTATATATGTATATATATATATATGTGTATATATAGTATAACTGCAATGCGAAGTCGTCTATAATTTCATAATAAGCGACACTCGACAGCCGGCAATCGATGGCCAAGTTGATGGACGAGTGGCTGTGTGTGTGTGTGTGTGAGCCACAAATAAAACTGGTTGCCACTCGACACCTCAAGGGAGGTCTCCAACTCAAACGGGGCGACGACATAAGGGCCAGAGGCGTCTGTCTGTACGGTTTGATTTGTCATCGAAGCACTTAATTGCTAAATTGGTGACATTTATAGTAATTGCATTTAGTTTAGTTTGTTACCAGTTGCCAGTTGCAGTTAGTAGCCCGACCCGATTGTTGGTTCATCTCACTGCTCTGCTGGCCATCAAAGTTGCCCAGTTTCCTGTGGCGCTTTTTATGAGTCGCTGCTGCGAGTTGCCAATTTGGGTCAGTGCCTGTGCAACGTGTTGAAGTGCAACCAGACGGAAGGTTTGTTTGTTTACAGCCCCCCCGTATTTGCACTATATAAGTTGGCCTGCAACAGCAACAACAACAACAGCATTTTGACCACAAGGCGCAACTACTGCTATAAACTGGCCAACGAACCTAGCCAGTAGTGCTTGGGGAGTTACGAACTGCAAGTTGGTCAACTGCAAGTTACCATGGGGGTCAATGGGAATGTGGTTTTGTGGTTTTAGCTAATCAGGCATATTATTAGACTGATACTTCTATAGGGTTTTGGGTTTGTAAGTGAATCAAATCGTGAGAGACAGTTTGGTAAGAGATTTGTGAATAATAGCCACTAAACAATCATAGATTTATGTGAATAGTATGCTTAGAAAATGAGGAAGTATCAACAACATTTAAGTATAAAGGTGCTCAAAAAAATTTTAAAGATTTTAGAAAGATTTCTGTATTTAAAAAACAACTGAATTGCTGCCTCTATTCTTAGATTCCCCAAATTATATTCTTTGTCTCGCAGTCCTGCAGGTTTTATTTATTTAATTTCTGAAGCTTTCCTTCTTAAATGAAATGTTTAATTTTCTGCTCAGCCAGTTTATGCCCAGCGCTGCTGTGGCTGCTCTGTTAAAATGAATTAGAGGGTTTTTGGGGTCTTGGCTAATAGCTTTTCACGGTTGCCCATAATTAATTTAATGTTTTGTAAGTAATAGAAAAGTTTACACAAGAAATCTTTATGCTGCTGATGACAAAACAAGGTGGTTGTTTTTTTTCCCTCTGCCAAAGTAGGAAGTAGAAGCGCTGACATAAATAGCAATTGGTAAGAGGAACATAGTAGAAAGCCAAGTGTCTAGCATCGATTTATACGTTTGCAGATCATTGGAAATGTGCATTGTTGTTGTTGTGTTTGCCGCACGTTTGCCATCAAATCGATTAGCCAGTTTGATCGAGGTGACTTGAATCGAGTCGAATCAAGTTGAGTTGAATGAAGTTGAGTGCTTAAACATGAGCTAAGCATACCACCATGTTGTTGCTGTAGCTGTGTCGTGTATGTCGTTTCATTGTTCCACATTGACCATTGGCCAATGACTTTGACATAGAAACGAGCCATGCTAAAGTCCACGGAAATGGCCTTTCACTGGACAGTTGTGTGTTGTGTTAAAGCCAAAGGTATTTTCATTTTGCAACCCTGTGTTGCAACAGACCCCCGCTATACCCCATCTATATATAGCACATGCCATTGCACTCGCAACCCCCATTTGGTAATCTCTTTCCCCCAACTCCAGCCCCATGACACAGGGGTGGCCACCCCTGAGAGTTGTGACGACGTTTTACGTCTTTACGCCTTTTATTTATTTTGCTGTTTGTTTTGCTTATAATGCACTTTATACACCACTCCTCCCCTTAGCTCCTCCCCTCCCCTTGCCCTTCACAAAGTTGTTATGAATATGAAAAATGCTGAAAGCATTTCAACGGTACTTTAACCCCACGACAACAGCAAACAGCAACAACATCTTGGAGTCCACGTTGAAATCCTTCCTCAGCCACTCCCCTCAAAGTCTAGTCACACAAGTCAGAGTCTCTTGGTTTTAGCCAAATGGGCAGCATTTGTCGTCTGTTGTCGTTGTGTTGCCTGTTGTTGTTGTTGCTGTTGCTGTTGTTGTTGCCGTTGCAAGCCTAGACAGACCTACACAAATTTGTTACGTACTTTCCGGCGCACACATCCCAATCTCTATCCCGATCCAGTTCCCATTTCAGGTAGTAGAATTTCTAGGGTAGCTGAAGGGAATGGAGCAGACAACAATCATAACCGTTATACTTACGTGTGTGTGTTTGTGTGAGTATTTTTGTTTTAATGTCTGCTTTAGCTTGTTTATGTTTGTTGTTGTTTCGTGTTTTCCCTCTGTGTCTGTGCAAATATTGATTTTTGTTGCTGCTTTGAATAATGTGAGAAAGCAGACAGACAGACATTTGTTTAGGAGAGCCGTGCATTAGTTTAACCTTCACAGGTAAACCCTATAGACTCCATATGAAATTGAAAACGAATCAGGGTTAGGAACAGCTCCTAAACAAATAAAGCTTAAAATGTCAAAGGAAATTTGCTGGAAGTTATAAATACAGTTAATTTAGGCAACAAATTAACATTTGGTTTTGGTGAAAAACTTATAAATTATACCCCTATTGATTATAGCTATCTATAGCTAACTAATTGCATTAGAATTATTCAATTTCTGCTCACTTTTGAAAGCAAAAGACTGCATAACACAGCTAATATTGTTAGTTATATATCGAAATATCTGAATTATAATCTAGCTTCTCTTAGGTTTGCCTTAAGCATGTCTGTTAAACTATAGTTTAAGAACTTGACACTTGATTAAGCTGTTGCCTTAGCCGTCTTTCACTCTTTCAACTTTGAAGCCATGTTAATCATTGAAAGGTCTGCCAATCAAGCGTTTTCTCTCTCTCTCTCTCTCTCTCTCTCTCTCTTCCTCTGTCTATCTCTATCTCTCCTTTTAGCACTCGTCTGCTGTCTAGCTTTCTCCATTGTGTTGCGTTCTTTTCTGTACTGTACTGACATTCATTTGTGACATTCTCCTGTTGTCGCTTTATGGCCAACGCCTGTCACCTGCAATCGCATTTGCAGCGCGTGCCACATCCTTTGGTGCAACTACTTGCTGCACTTTTAGTTTACCTTTCGACGGCTGCTGTCAATGTCCTTTTGGCCCCCAGAGGGTGTGGCAGGAGGCAGGACAAGGGACAGAGCATAGAGTACAGAGTACAGTAAGATAGATGTTTGTCTGTATGCAGTCGACTGTAAAAATATGAATGGGCGAATGGGCGTCTGGGCACGCCCACAGCTCTAGGGGCAAATAAATTGCATATATGTTAAGATACACAGAAACATGTGTGTGTGTGTGTAGATGTGGCATGGGTAAGTTCAATGCACTTGCCGCTGATAAATGTTTAGTCAGCGCCTCGGCAAAATGCGGCCTCCAATTCACTAGGCAAAAGACTTCTTGCAACACTTTCTTCGCATCGCTGGCAATCAGAAGATGCAGCAGCACTAACAACAACAACAAGAACATCAACAGCGACTTCGTGCCACAACGCTAGCTGTAGCTTTAGCTGTAGGTGGCATGACAAGGAACATGCCACAAAGAGAGCAATATACATAGGTGCAACAACAGCAACAAATAACGAAACAAAACTAGTTTTTTTGTATGATAAGCATAGAGAGAGAGAAGGACAGACCCTAAGACTTACACTTTTAAAAAAAAGATCTAAAACTAAAATTATTAAATTAAAAAAGTAAGATAATTATTAAAAAAGTTTTAAATGTGCATCAATATATTAGAGATATAAATAATAATTGTAGATTTCTTAAGGAACGCTCTCTGTTTTTTCAGTGTATAGCTAGTACTGCCCCTTAGACAAGAAGATGAGTAAGCCAGGGACAGGGATAGTGCCAGGGCTGCATCCTTGTAAAGTTGTAGCCAAAGTTGTTTCTGCTGTTCTTGTTATTGTTGTTGCTGTTGTTGTTGTGTGCTCTTTGTTGTGCTGTTGTTCTGCTGGTGGCGTTGACTTGGCGTCGCTTGTCTCCTGCGTCATTGACCTCCAGAGCAACAGACACAGCAGCAGCAGCAGCAAAGAGATGCAAAAGTTGCAGTTGCAGTTGCAAATCTTTTTCCGCACCAAAACATAAAAAATGCAATCAAGCTGAAATCAAATGACAACATGAGTTAGGTCAGGCCAATGCACGCATAAATTAGCCACCAAAATAAAGAAAAAAGACAATACTTTTCTTTCCTGTATGCGAATGTCAACCCAGCAGAGATGCTGCCCCGCCCACACCCACGCTCACGCCCCTTTTGGCTGGTCAAGAATTCGCCCAAGCAAACTGAGAACAGAACTCAATTAAAGTCAAAGCGCCGATGCCAGAAGCCGAAACTGAAACCGAAACCAGTTTCTTGCCACGACAGACACAAGTTGCAAGTTAGGCAGGAAGGAGTCTAAAATCTGTTTGGATTCAGCTTTTGGTTGCGCCTGCGCATTGTTTGCCACAGCGAATGCTGTGAACTTACTCTAATTCAAAGTGATTCCCCTCATTACCTCAGCTACCCCCCTCTGTGCGAGTGTGTGTGTGCTGTCATGCTGGCTTTGTGGTTAACCACAGGCATCTTTGCCAACAAGCAAAATTTATAAGACGATGTGCCTGGCATGCCCCAAAGCCTCGAAGCGATCTTTCTGTTCTGTTCTGTTCGGTTCTGTGTACTGTGTTCAGATTACATAAATTGATGTTGAAGCTGGACTTGCAACTTGAGACAGCAACGCAAAATGTTGCAGAGTGTAGCGTTAAATGCGCCCGCAGCTCTTCTTTTTTTTTCATCTTCTTTTCTTCTCTTCTCTCTTTTTTCTTAGGTTCTTTTATTCTACTTGAATGCAATATTAACACAATGACAGTTGCCCGTCAAAGAATTATGATAATCAGCATGAAAAGAGTCTCTCTCTATATAGTAGTACTATATAATTAGATAAAAGTCAAGTTCGTTCATCTTGTTGCAATCAATTTGAATAAATGTTCAACATATTTTTTTGCCACGTTAGTTTTAATTGACCTTCTGCGGCATAAACCAGATGCTTAGCTTCACTTACTAATTTATTTTAATTTATTTGCACTTCAACTGGAGATAAGAAGATAACAGAAATATTTGGTGTTCTATTTGTTAAACAAATTTGCACAAGTGAGTTTATTTTGAAGGTCGTCGATTAAATTTTAAAACCGGAACTTAAGTCAAGTACGGTAAATAATAAAGTAGTTATGTTTTGAAGCGGTTTTGGCATAGGTAGAAAGTAGAAAGAGAAGTTTCCATAGATAAGTTGATGTATTTTTTTGCTAAAAAACATTTGTTTTTAAATCTTAAAGATTAAACGAACAGGTTTAATATAAATTTATATATTCTTTTCAAATTACGTAACATTTTTTTGTTGTTTCTGCTAAATGCTGAGAGTTTTGTGTGGTCTTCAACAAACTGTCGTAATCAAATTAGTTAGCTTATGTACAGTTGCTGTCAAACTGTAGGCAATGTAAACTTTCGTAAATCCAAACAAAAATGAAATACAAGATTGAAAACGGAAAACAGAAATCAGAAAACAGAAAAATACAAAAATAAAATACTGACGCTAATGAGACCATAAATGTAAAGGCTGCCACAAAACTTAGACCAGGTTGCAGTGCAATAGCGACTCTAATTGCTGCAATAGAATGAGATTACGAGCAACTGCAACAGCGGCAACAGCAACTGCAGCAAACTGCAACTGCAACAGATGGCCGCCAATTGTAGCGACCCAATTGAGAGTGACTTGGCCAACTGGCTAGCTGGCTGGCTATTTACTTTTAGCTGGCACTGTGTCTGTTTATCTGTTTACCTGCTGACCGTCTCTGTCTGTCTTCTGTCTGTCTGCTTCGCACTGCTGGCACAAACAATTGCAACAACAGCCTCAAAGCAACAGCAACTACTGTTTGACAATTTATCAATGAATGCCTCTCAGTTGTTGTTGTTGTTTATATTGTCCCCGTTGTTATTGTCCCTGTTGTTATTGTTGCTATTGCCATTGTGCGTTCTGTGTTTTCTTATTGGAACAGGAAGTCGCTTATTTGCTGCAAGTGCGCATCGCATTGACATTTACTCTTGATGCTCTTGAGAAAAACACTGCAAGGAAATTGCCATCAATCCCTCCTCTCCCTCTACCTAATTCCCTCAATCCGCTTGCTGGGTTCATTTACATGCTATTTGCAATTTGTTGTTATTTAGTTGATTTTTTGTTTGCTGTTCTTGCTGCTATTTTGCATTGATTTATGGGCATCCACTTAACAACCAAATACGTCGTTACGAATGCAAAGAATTCCAACATTTGCTCCATTTTCCGTTGTTTGTTGCTGTAGCTGTTGTTGTCGCCAGTTGCAACCAAATGTAACGAATTTACGACCTGCAACAGCGCAACAAAATGAGCAAATTTCGTTACAGCAAATCCTAAATTATTTTGCAGCCTCTCTCGGGGGTTAAGGCTCGAATCCGTGCAATACCAGGGACAGAGCCGTGAACCAAATCAAATTCCGTGCTGGATATTTTATGAGTACGTGTATATATTTCTGGTCTGGTCTGGTTTCGTCTTCGTTCTTCTTGGCTGGATTGGCAAAATCGAAATCAAAACTCATAAAATTGCAATTTGCGCCAAACAACTTGACTTCTTTAAGTATGGCTGTTGGTCCACAAAAAACAGCCCCTGAACCCTGAAACTGAACCCTCCTCAACTCCATCTCTGCCAAAAACTTTAAGCATATCGAAAAAAGTCGAAACTCATAATCCAAATACGATGGCAACTTCGGTTGTGCGGTGAAGCGGCAGAGACTATGGGTCTTTGGGCCGTCGACGTGTCTGCAATTTGCATGTGCATGCCACATGGGGCGACGCAGAAGGAAAGTTACTTCTGAGAGGGTTGGAGATGATGGCTAAAGGCGCCATAAAACCCATTTGGCGTACAACAGTTAACGTGTTTCGGTAGTGGCCCAATGGCAGCGATGGGGTTGGAGAATGGGGCACATAGCACACCCGGTAGTCCCGGGAGGCGTTCTAGTGTGGCGGAAATTTATGCGCTGAGGGTGGATTCCGTTGCAGGGTTGCATAGCTGCGATTTGTAGCTACATAACAACAGTTAAAATCCGGATATGCCTCTTACAGATGCCGAGTTACGTGAGGCTAGTTTAATGTATTGCCTGGGTATTTAAGGGTATATTAGCTGAAATAAGCAGAAATTTTAGGAATCGATAGAGAAACTTTAAAAAAGTATAGAGCAACTAAAGTTTATTTGAATACGAACTAAAATTAGATAAAGTAGATAGTTATTTATAAGAATTATGAATTCTAACTTATTTTTGTTTATTTCACAACACTAGTAATTGCCAACACTATGATTATTTATGATTACCTCTGGGCAGTTAGTTAATTTAATGGCCACATTAGTTGCATTAATAAGGGGCACACATAAGGGGGAATGTAGTATGTTGGGCGGATTTACGGACAAACCTCATAAGCAGATGCCAAATTCGGAACAGAACCAGAATCTAAACAGAGTTTCACATGTGACACATAACACGCACTTTGCATAATTAATGCAGCGACAATGTCAGCAGTTATACACTTGAGACTACAGGTCGTGTACTATGCACAACAGAGAGAGACAGACAGATTGAAAGAAAGCAAGAGACAGAATGATTGATAGAGAGAGACAGAGCAGAGAGAGAGAGAGAGCATTTCCCTTGATGATGATTTTTATCCCTTGGCGGAAGTTCGAGTTGAGTTGCTTGTTAGTGACAGAGAGCATTTTTGTATAATTAAAATAAGAAATTGCCACTTAAAGGGAACAGTAAATTATGAATGCAATGCCAAACGCTAGATGGCGCTGCAGTCACGCGCTCATTAGCGGTAGCATTGTGAGACCGAGAGTGAAAAAAAAGAGCACCCGCATCAAACAGCACCACCCAAAAGTATCCACCCAAGGCAAGCAGGAAGTCTTTTGTGCATGGGTGTGTGTGCGTGTGAAAATGAACAACTTGAGCACGCGAATGACACACCTGAGAATCTGAGAAACATTTGCAGTTAGACACGACTTTCGACTCAAACTGAAACTCATACTGTTCTTCTTTCCTTCCTTGTTCTTCTTCTTCCTTTTAGGAGCTCAAGGAGAGCTTCAACTATGGCCTCTTTGCACCCCCCTCCAATGGCAAAGCGGGCAAATTTCTGGATGAGGAGCGACGTTTGGGCGACTATCCATTCAATGGACCCGTTGGCTATCTGGAGGTTAGTGTTCAATCAATTGTGCATACACGTCTTTCAATGGCTTGATTAACATTTGTTCCATTTCAGCTGAAGTACAAGAGACGTGTGTACAAAATGTTAACGTTGGATGAACGCCAATTGAAGGCACTGCATACCAGGGCTAATTTACGACGATTCCTGGAGTGCATCAATGGTGGACATGTGGAGAAGATTGCCAAAATGTGTGCCAAGGGTCTGGATCCCAATTTTCATTGCTCCGAAAGCGGCGAGACACCGCTGTCGGTGGCAACTGGCGCCAAGAAGCCCAACAAGCTGCTCATTGCCCTGGTCAATGGGGGTGCTCTGTTGGATTATCGCACCAAGGATGGAACAACGGCTCTACATCGAGCCGTCGAGCACGATTCCCTCGAGGCGGTCAGGTGAGCACTCCAAAGAGTACTATGGGCAAATTTTGAGATATTTCTTGGCATAAATAAGTATTGAATAACCGAATTTATGCCATGAATTTGCTTTTTTACCCATCGTACTATTGATTTGATGGTATTGCTATATTTCCTGTATTTTTTGTTTTCTTAGCACGCTACTTGAGCTGGGCGCCTCACCTAATTATCGTGATGGGCGTGGCATAACGCCTCTTTATATATCGATAACACGCAAATGCGAGGCAAAGATCACGGAGAGTCTGCTGCACGATCATGCCACACTGGGCATACAGGACAGCCAGGGCTGGAACGAGGTGCATCAGGTAAAGTCGGTGGCTGAAAAACACTAAGCATAAAACAAAACAAAACGTATTGCAAAGAAAATAACTGATCTATTGGTTACTGTGACCCCGAACTCCAAAATGGTGATGGGTCTCTCTATTTCTTTGGTCTCTATTTGCGATTTAAAATTATGCTAATTTCGAATTTATCTTCTATTTTTTTCTATTTATTGATTTTGACTCTGTCTAACTTTAAACAAATCAAAAACCAAAAACAAAAACAAAAACCGCTTGCCTAACTATTGTAATACCCGTGTGTATGTGTGCGTGGGTGCGTGGATCAGGCCTGTCGACATGGCCTGGTACAGCACTTGGAACACTTGTTGTTCTACGGTGCTGACATGGATGGACGCAATGCGTCCGGTAACAGCCCGTTGCATGTATGCGCTGTTAACAACCAAGAGGCTTGTGCTAGAATGCTTCTCTTTCGCGGTGCACAACGTGGTGCCCAGAACTTTGCCAACCAAACTCCCTATCAGGTATTTAAAACAAAATAAAACAAACTCACAAACTATTTTAGATCACTTTTATTTCATAAACTACTATACTATATAGAATATACCATATAATTAACAAGTATTCGTAGTTTAATTTGTAGTTAATTTATCTAATACACTTTTTTCACGTAGTCATTTTTAATTTGCTTGTAGTCCATTTAATAATTATGTAGAACTCTGCTTTTGGTAACATTTCGGATTAATATGACTCTATTCCATTTAGGTTGCTGTCATCGCTGGCAATTTGGAACTAGCCGAAATAATTGAGAACTACAAATCGGATGATATTGGTGAGTTTAAACAAGAGCCACATATCACTCAATCATTCATTCATACGATCACACATATACTCTCAGACACAATTATCAGCTTAAGGAGTATTGATATCGATTATATCGATATCAGTGCTCCTAACACAAATCAACAAAAAAAAACAATCGTTTTCATCGACTCGTACTCGACATTGACATTGTACTTTTTTACTCATCTCTTAGTCAAGCCCGTTTACTCCTCCAATTATCCTACCAAGTACTATATTTTGTTTTCTTTTCTGTATCTGAGTTTATTTCCTTTAGTGATAGATATTCCTATATGACAGTTGAGTTTCAATAAACCCATTCCCTCAACCATTCTTTTGTATTTAAAAAAAAACATAAAAACATTTTTCATCTGCGATAACAAACATCATCAAATCATTATCATTATCATAAATCTATGGCTCCAATACATTTTTACAAACGATCTCTTTATATGTCTAATTGTACAAGATATTATAAATATTTGCCTTGCATTCTTTTGCATTTGCTTGTCAACTTTTAATCAGATATTTTTCTAAATATAACTCTTTCAAATAATACATATATACATATAATCTTGTAACTATAACTTGTTTCAATTATTGCTCGTTCTTACTCTTAACTCATTCTCTATATCTGTCTTTCTCTTGGCTGTCTTGTTCAATGTTTTGTTACCATTATCGTTATCGTTATCGATTATTCATACTATATACCATAAGTAATCAAACACATACGATTAGTCAGCTTTTTTTTTGGCCATTCCTAGAATGTCCTTATTTTTGCTCTATTTTGCTTTTTGTTATGGTCGTTTACTATCAAGGCATCCTTCGATTATGGTATATATAAAAGAGCCGTAAGTACAGTAAGTAAATGTGTGTGTGTTCTCAATAGGTAAATGACCCAGTAAACGTAATCTATTTGGGTCTCACACAGTTCCTAGAACTGCAATGTCAGTTTTTTTTAGTAGATTGTTAAATGTTATCTGAGATCTTCAAATTAGTTATCAGAAACCTTAAGACCTAAGAGTAGATCTACTAACTGGAGATGAGCAATGTGCTAATTGTGCTTTTACTAACATTTGTATGTAATGTTATTAACATATCTGTTAACTGCTAGCGGTTGAATGTAATCATCGAATGTTGCTCATCTCTAGCATACAGCTTGGCTTACATCATAAATATGAATTAGAGGGAATTGGACAGTTAGTCGTTGCCAGCACACAAATGTGGTACAAACTAGAAGATACATAACCATAATCAAAACCCACAAATAAACTACCTCTACAACTACTACTACTACTAACTACAAATGTAATGGTTACAGTCAGTTTCCACTTCCTGTCCCCGTTCCTGTTAACCCTTTACCTTTAACTGCGACACATAAATTTAGCTTCGACTGCAGAACGACAGCAACCACAAAAAAAAAACCGACATACACTACACACAAACAAACACACTCCCACACAAATAGAAAGAGACACTATATATAAAACGAAATACTATCCTTACTCACCACACAGTACCCTTCCGGGGACCTCCGCGCTACAATCCGAAGCGTCGCTCGGGCATCGGCTGGCTGAGCGCCAATGGGGCCGCTGGGGCTGCGCTGCTTGCTGCGGCTGCCGGTGGACTTGGCGGTGCAGGTGCTGGGCAGGTGCAAGGGATGGTGCAAGTGCCGAGTGGAAATGGAAGTGTAAGTGGTAATAGTGTGAATGGTAGCTTAATGGGCACACTATCGCGCCAACAGTTGCAGCAGTTGCAACAGCAACAGCAGCAGCAGCAGCCGCTGCACCACCAGCACCAGCTCCATCACAATCAGCATCAGCTACACGCCCAGCATATGCACCACCAGCACCAGCAGCCGCATCTGCTGCAGTTGCACGGCCCGCCCTCGCCCTGCCCCTCGGAGCACATGTTGGGCGCCTATAGCTCAGCCAGTTCGAGTCTCTCTGAAGGCTCCTCGGGACATCGGTCGCATGAGGATGACATCAGCATTGTGACAGGTAAACTCATTTGCTTTCTCTTTCTTAATTTCACATTATTTCTATTAAGTTTTTACCTAAGTTTAATGTACAATTTATATTTAGTTTTTACTGTACGTATTGACATTATTTTATACTAAGATCTAAGCACTTGAAGAGGTTAAGTATGAAATTCAAAGTATATATTCCATAAAGCATGTTTATAAGCTTAGAAGAATACTGAAAATTAGTTTATACTATTTAAATTATATACTCAATGTGCATGACTTTTACTATAGAACTTGTCGATTATCGCGTTATATATTACATAAAAGTAAATTTAGAATTTTTATAACATTTTTTATTTAAGTGTATGTATTGATTTATATAAACACTCCATACTTTAACTGTGTTTACCACCAAATTATATTTACCTAAATGAATTGTTTCAAATTCACAATTTGCATTCATCTTCATGGTATTCATGCATACTCAATTGAATGTAAACATACTCACATGAACATGAATGCATTCGCTTTACTCTCCTTTACAAATTTCCCAATTGCTTTTGATGCTTCCTATCTTTTCTCTTGTTCCTTTTTCCACTTTCCCAGTTTCACTCATGATTTACTCTTCACTCGCATGTTTTCTATCGTCATCTTAAGTGTGAATCTTGTCGTTCTACTGGCTATAGTAACTTGGCCACATTTTGTTAGCCCCAAAATTAATTTGGCAATTGGATCTGACATAGAATTTCTGTTTCCCACAGATAAATCACTGGGTGACACCAGCGACATCATTAGCGACTCCTCGGGCGTCGGCACCAACTCGGATTCGGCTGCCTGCTCGATCGGACATCCCAGCACCACGGTGGTGTGCATGGAACCGTATGCCGGCAACACAGTTGGACACATACGCCTGCAACCCGGCGATGTTATTGAGGTGGTGGGCAGCACAGATTGCGGTTTACTGGAGGGTTATGTTCGTGGCACCAATCAGTCGGGATTCTTTCCCGCCGACTGTGTGCAGGAGGTGAATCTGCGGCAGAAGCACATCACCAATGTGATGACTGCGAGCACTGGCATGCCACCACAGCAGGCACAGCCGCTGCAGCAGCAGCAACAGCAGCAGCAACAGCAGCAACAACAGCAATCCTCCTATCAAGGATCTCCACAGCTGAGTCTTGGCGGACATTCGGGTAGCTCCAGCACTCTGCTGCAGCAACCACATCAGTCTCCCTCGCTCTCCATGACCAGCAACGGCTCTTGCCAACTGCCACAACAGCAGCAGCAGCAACACCAACAACCGGAGGGCAATGGACTCGGAAATAGCAACGCTAGCAACTCCATTGGACAGTATAGCAGCGCCACTGCTCCTCGCATTAAGAAGGGGTAAGTCTACAAAATTCTATAAAGGATCTTTTTTAATTTTCCAAATTTCTTCCTTTTAGCGCCTACAATGCGCCCCGCTCGGTGGTGCTGCATCGTGCCAAGCGTGGTTTTGGCTTCATACTGCGCGGTGCCAAGGCAAGCTCCCAGCTGATGCAGCTGCGTCCCTCGGAACGCTTTCCGGCACTGCAATACTTGGACGATGTGGATCCCGGTGGTGTGGCCGACATGGCCGGTTTGCGTCCTGGCGATTTTCTGCTCACAATCAACGGCGAGGATGTGAGTGCTGCCTCGCATGAGCAGGTGGTGGAGATGATACGCTCGGCTGGGGCGCTGGTCAATATGACGGTGGTGTCGCCACAGTTTCCACTGCAGATGCAGGCCACCGCTCAGTATTTGCCAAGTGGAGCACGTGCCGGCAGTCAGCATTTGTCGAGCGGTCCGAGCACACCGCAGAGTGCACACAGGCAGTGTGCCACATTGCCGCGTAAGATGTCCATGGGACCGGGCCATCATGGCACGGGTGGTGCGGGTGGAAGTGTGAGAATGGCACCAATGCCACCACGTCGCGATCCCAAGACCACGTTGAGTGTGGGAAGGGCCAGGGCCAAGTCAATGGTGGCTGGGCTGGAGAATGGCGGTGAGAAGGAACAGGACGAGGTGCCACATACCAAATCCAATTCGGTAGAGTCCATTGCCACGCCCACGCCCACACATCCGGGCACACCCGTACAACTGCGCACCGCCAGCATCAAGGCGCGTCCCACCTCGAGTCGGATTACGGCTGCCGAGCTAGAGGAGCTCTTCCAGCGGCAACAGGGCGAGGGTAATGCCTCCAGCGCCAGTCGCTATGCCACCATGATGACCAGCTCACGTTTTCAGTCGGGCACGGACAGTGGTGCTGCCACGCCTCCCGCCGCCAATGGCTCACCCATGCGCACTGGACCCCTGGTCTACGGCAGTGTGGCGGAGATGAAGCGCAAGACAGCGCGCAGCAAGCACGGCAGTGGCACACTACGTGGCAAGCCAGTGGCAACACCCACTGTGGGTGGTGCAAGCGTGGGTCGCGACCTCAAGCGGTTCCACTCCACGCCCGATTTGCACGGTTCACAGCTGCACGGCTCTGCCTCGTCCATCTGGCAGGCAGCGGGCAAGGGACATCACTCGCAGGACGATGTGGCCACACTGCATGCCTCGCTGCAGCGCCTCAACACCAGCGCTGGCGAGAAGCCGTTGGGTGGAGCAGCTGCTGGTGGCGCAGTGCTGCCACCACCCAATCATCCACCACCGCCACCGCCAGTGGGACAAGTGGTTAAGGTGGAGACACGCAGCAGTGTCTCGGAATACGAGAGCACCATCTCCTTGCAGCAGAAGCTAAAGAAGCGCACCGAAAACGATGCCGTCACCTCAGCAGCAATCGACGGTGTCCAGAGCAGTTTCAATCCGTCGGCCAATGCCAAGATCTATGCTTCGCCGCAGGAGTTGCGCAATGTGATGGCCTGGAAGCTGCGGCAGGCGCAGGAGAAGCCACAGCAGCAGCAGCAGCAGGAGAACTCAGCTAGCTCTCAGCAGCAGCAACAGTTGCCACCGCAACAACAACAGCAGCAGCAACATGTCAGTCAATATGCGGCACCCACACAGCTGCGTGCACAAGTCAGTGGCACCACACAGCCCTCCCACTATGCCGCGCCTCAGGTGGTGCAGCAGCAACAACAGCCACTGCAGCCACAACAAACAGCAGCAGTTGCAGCCACAGCAACAGCAACACAATTGCCACCAGCACCGCCACCGCCGGCGCCACAACCACCACCACCAGCAGCACCAGCAACCACAACAGCAGCACAATCGAATGGCAATGTCAGTGTAAGTGCAACAGCTGCTGCTGGTCCAGCACCACCAATACCCGAGCCGGATTACAGCTGCAGCGAGTCGGATGGCGAGGATGAGAACTCAATTCTGGTGGCACGCAACACCAAGCTCAATGAGAAAATTGCACTCTTCGATGTGCCAGAGACAAGTGGCAACAGTCAGGCGAGGTAAGTGCCACAAATTGCTGCCACAATACAAATACAACGCTAACTTTCTCTCTTATTTTACAATCTTACATTTTAGTGGTAGCAGCTCTGCATCTGGTTCAGGATCGGGTGCCTCGATTTCGCATTCATTGTCGGTAGATGAAATTCAACGCATTCGCAGCAATCTCAAGACCTCCAAGTCCTCGCCCAACGGTTTTCTCAAGAAGGACGACGAACAGCAGCAGCAGCAACAACAGCAACAGCAGCAGCAACAGTTGCAACCAGCTCATGGCGAGGATGAGTGCGACAACAGCAGTTCGGGCGTTAGCAGCGATCAGGAGCTACTGGCAACTGTTGCCGCTGGCAAACCCACGGATACCATCAAGAAGAAGCCGAGCGTAACAATTGTTGAGGAGCCCAAGACGATACCAGATCCACCAATGAAGCCAGTGGCCAAAACCACCATCAACATTGGTCCGGCAACAATGGGCAACAACACAAAAGCCAACAATAGCAACAGCAACAGCAATGTGGCACATGTTGCAGCTGCTTACGAAGCAGCCGCCAAGTCCACTGGCAACCTCAACAACAATGCTACCAGCAATCACAACAATAACAGCAACAACGGCGGCAGCAGCAACACAACAACGTTGACTGTAAAGCAGTTGGTGCAGCAGCAACATGCACCTGTTATACAGCAGCAACAGCAGCAGTTAAGCAGCAGCAAGCCAGCAACAACCACAAGTGTAGCCAACAACAAGCTGCCAATGACAGCAACAGTTGCAACAGCAGCAGCAGCTCAAGGCAATGCCAAGTCAAATCAGCCAGTGTTAAGTCCACAAGTATTGGGACGCATACCCAATGTCCACCATCAGCAGCAACAGCTATTGCTGCAGCAGCAACAACAACAGCAGCAGCAGCAACAGCTGCACCATCAGACGAATCCGAATATAAAACTGATTGCAACACAACAGCAAATACTGCAGCAGCAACAGCAACAGCTGGCACACCAGCAACACTTGCAACAGATACTAAAAGCCAAAGCAGCCGCCGCTGGTGGCGCCAGCACCGCCGCCTTGGTGGCCCAACAGCAGCAACAGTTGCACAAGGGACACGAATCTGAGATGGAGCAACGTTCCGATCTGGAGGATGACGATGGTGAACTGAGCCCCTCACCCCCGGCCAAGGCCTTCCAGCGTCACAATTCGTTGACGCGCAAACAGGCGGCAGCCATTGCCATGCAACGTGGTGTTGTACGCACCTCAGCAGTGTCGTTGGTGCAACTGCCACCGCCATTGGAGGCAGATAGCGATGGTGAGCCGCCACAGCATCCGCAGCTTCAGCATCCACAACAGCAACAGCTGGCCACACATATTGTGGGCATGTTGCCCAGCGGCCAATTGGTGGCAGTGCCATCAGCGGCTGTTGCTGCAGCTGCTGCTGCTGCTGGGCCTCAGGGAGGCAACAATAACCTGCAGCTGTGCACGGAGAATTTGGTGCTAGCACCGCCACCGCAATTTTGTGATTGCAATGATGCCAAGCATGCGCCTCAGTATCATCCACATGCACAGCAGCAACAGCAGCAGCAGCCGCAGCAACAACAGCAACAGCAGCAGCAACAACAACATTTGCAGCAGCAACAACAACAGCATATGCTACTGCAGCAGCAGCAGCGTCACCAGCAGCAACTGCAATTGCTGCAGCAACAACAACAGCAGCAACAGCAACAACAACAACAGCAGCATCAGCGGCTGTCTGGTGGCGCTGGCGCTGGCGCAGTTGGCACCTTGGGGCGTGTACGCATTGTAGGCGCCATGCCCAAGGCCAATCATCATAGGCTACACTAGAGAGAGCTGCCGAAGAAGCAGCAGCAGCAGCAGCCACACAGCTGCAACAGCAATCGAACTATCGATAAATAATCATTTGCCAAATCGTTAAAATGTTAGTTAGTGTTACGTCAAAACCAGTCATTGCCATTCACAACGAATAGCTGCACTCGAAATTCACACAACAACACACCAACACACACACACCTACGCACTATATGCGCACCACGTTGGCAACATGTTGCCAGCAACATGTTCTAATTTCGAATTATTTTTAAAAGCGATCGAGAAATCTATGTAGTTAAATAAGCAACAAAATATTAAGCAAATCTTTCATATACAAACATATAAATCAATTGAAGTTCAAAGCATGTGAAAGAAGAAGAAAAATGCTAATTAGATAATTACGGCACGATCTATAATTTGTTTCATTTGAAGCTGCAACAAATATTATTATTCTATTTTTTTTTATTATTATATTTATTGCGTGTGATATAAATTTATGTACGTCAGCAAATGGAAAGAAATGAAAACAAAATATTTTAAATCCCGAATCCAAAACATGTTTGCAATACACTAGATATTAGAATATATCTACATACTTATATAGATATAGTCATTAATTGATTGAAGGCAAACTGATTACAATTTCCTCAGTTTGTATTCGATCAGCACAAGCCACAACATTTGTTGTGCAAATAATCAAATTAAAATTTGTAATTCTAATTTGATTATTCAGCGCAACATATGTGAAAAAGATAATTAAAAATTTAAACAAAAAGTTTATAAGTTCTAAGTATATATGTAGAGTGTTGCAGGAGGCGGCTAGTGCATTTCTTCAGTATCCATCCATAAATCATTCATAATTCATTAAAGTAACGTACTAATTAATGCACAAAAATCAAACAAAAACAAAAATACACATTTGAAACTCACCCTTAAAACAAAAAAACAACAACAAATATATGAATAGCTTAAAATTTAGTGTACGTTTTATAAAGCAGTATATGAAGAAAAAAGTAAGACAGAAAGAAAGAATATTATTATTAATAACTACTAAATATAATAATAATATTAAAAATATTTGAATATTTGCGCATTTAGTCGAATTTGCAGGCGAGTCAAGTAAACTACTTCTAAAACTACGAGTAAAACTAATGAAATTAAACGCGTTTTTAAATACAATATTATATATACATATATTTAATAATGATATTTGCAAGTTAACGTCAAAGTTTTGCTAGTAAAATTTACAGATTTTTACTTTTAACACTGTTTTTTGTATCATTATTTTTTTAGAGAGAAACTTTAACTTGCTAATGAAGTATTACAAGAAACAACCATATAACATATATATGATTAACAACTATTGAAAGAGGTTCTCAAATATTTGCAATTGGACAGCCAAGGAATGAAACTGGCAAAGTAAATAAAATTTAATCGATTAACAATTATTATAACTAAGGCTGATTTTATGGCATGCCACAAACATGCTGCAACAACATCCAACTAGAAATGGCAATTGATCATTGAATTGAATGATGATAAACTCAACACTCTGAACTATAAAGCAAAACAGGCAAAACATTGCATTTACAATTGTTTAAATGATATGAAGTCGCAAATAAATAAATATATAATAATTCATTAATTAATCATAATCGAAATACTTATGTAAAACATTTAGAATTGGCAGGCCGCACCTTAGCACTAGCATTTAAGTGTTAAAAAGTTATTAAACATAGCCCCTATACATACGTACATATATACACACCCTCACACACACTACACACACACAAAATACATATATTTCGATAAATAGATTTGCAAAGCTAGCTTCTAATTAGATTTAGCACACTACTTATTTAGTTATCGCAATAGTTGCTAATTAATTTGTATAATTGTTTTTAGTTCAACTTATTGAGTGCCCCTCTCTCTTCCATTATAAATAATATTATATATCTGGATTAGCTGCGAAGGATTATCGCTGTCGAGTGCTCACCCCAAGTCCTATCTATATAAAACTATACAATTATACCAATACCAATAAACACAAACAAACATAAAAACATTTATCGAGTATATGCAAAATAAGAGCGAGAATAATTATTATATATATATATAAATAAATATATATACAGTATATATATTCACACATTAATAATGTTAAACAATTAAAGCACACATTCACACCCACACATACACTCCCCACAATATGATATATATATATATATACATATATATATATATATTTATTTTAAGTCATAAAATATGCAATTATGTATCATGAACATGCGTATAAAGAAATCAATAAATATGAATGAAAATTACTTTTTAAACACGAATCAAAAACTTCGGTCGAGTACGCCCGAGAGTGTTATATGAGATAAATCGGTGAAATCTTGAAATTCGACCCTATAAAGTATATATATTCTTTATCTACGCAAAATTTCTAATCGATTACAATAGTTTTTGCAAACAAAAATAAAAAAAAATTATTTTGAAAAAACGTCAAGGGGTAAGTATGCAAAATTGTGATTTTTTTGACAAAAATGTATTTTTGTAAAATGCACAAAACTTAGATGTAGAACGCAGTGGTACATTAAACATGAACAAATTGGTATTCCGTTTGAAAATCGGTTGAGTTTTGACAAAGTTACGGGCGGTTTTCAATCAGAACGTGACGTAAGATCACTGGGAACGAAAAGGGGAAGGAGCCGTGGCAACCCGTCTGTCCGGCGGCTTGTCGGTCGAAACAGTCAAAATCAGGCAGCTGGAGTACTAGGCCAACAGAAATCAGCAGCAAGTAGCAGAAGCAATTACAGTGACCGTAAATGACGTCACGCTCTGCCAGAGCGCCGCTCAGATAGCTGCTCAGAAAGCTGCTCTGTTGTTTGCGCTCGCAACGAGCCTGCTGTTTAAAGCGGCCGTTGGATTTGAAATCAGCCGTTTTGAGTTGCTCCCAAAAGAAAAACACATTGTTTATTTATTTACAAAAGTAATATTTTACTATTTTATTTTGTTGCTTTCTTTTTGTCTGGTTTCTTTAATAGTTAAAAGAAAATCTACAAATGTTTTTGTTCTGTTGGACCAACATTTCGTACAGTTTCGATAATGTTGCGCATCAACATTGTTTTGCTGCACATTCTGGAGGACAACATAACGGCAAACCGAAGACTTGGACACCAATCAGTTTGGCTAAATAAAATGAACAAACAGGAAGCTGCGCATTGCACAATTAATCATTAACAATTTGCAATTCAATTCAATTCAATTAAATGATGAGCTTCAATTTACTTTGATTTTTTTGTCATTGTTAATGCTGTTTGCTTTTGTTTATAATTGATATAGAGTTGCATGTTTTTTGTTTGATTGGTGGCAAGTATCTCGGGTTGCTGCTGCTGCAACACTTGGGGCTTCAAGGATCCAAGTAACTGCCATTAGCTTGCTAATTTGCCTTCTCATTTTTTGTTTATTTTTTTTTAATTATATATATATGTAATAATAATATGCCATATTGTATATAGTAATAATAATGTATATATATATATGTGTATATATATAATTTGCGGTTTTTTTTATAAACAAATTTGTTTCGTATCATTAATTACAAACTACAATTCGCGTATGTTTATTTTGTTTGTTGTTGTTTTGTTTTTTTTTTCATAATTGTAATAGTTAATTATTAATATTTGTTTTGTATTTTTTGTTAGATTTTTGCTTTCATCTTTTGTTTGTTTTGTTTTGTTTTTGCGGCTTAAATACTTTGGGCAACGCATTCGGTTTAGGCGTGTTCAGTGTGTGCTATATGAGTGTGTTTGAGTGTTTGATCGTCTGATCAATTTATGTATATGAATATATATTCTATTGTATATACTAGTTATGTACTGGCTGTGTGTGTTTGAGTGTTCTAGTATCTGGAAGTGGCTGTCGAAATGTCTATGGCCTCTGAACTGAACTGAACTGAACTATTTACTTATGGACTTATGGAATTGCGCTAATTAAATGTCGTACAATAATTTCATAGCTGGAATCTCTCATTCTATAGTTATTGCTGTTTTCATGTTGTTGTTGTTGTTATCATTAATTCTTTGTGGGCTGCTGTGGGCGTGGCATGGCGTCACTTGGTAACACCAGAGACCAAACGCATTTAGCTAAATTTTCTCTCTTAGTCGCTTTTGCTGCTGCTTAAATCTAGTTTAATAATTGTTTAGCGCTGTTCTTACAATAATCAAACGATTCTATTTGAATCAGTTTTCTATATACTTTATATAGTAGTATATATATATATATGCATGTGTGTTTGTGTCTGTGTATATAATATAATATATATATATATAAATTTATTTAACAAACTACTAATGTTTAGGGCTTTATGCACGCTTTTCTTTTACTACCAAAAAACTACGCGTAGTAATTAATTATAAGTTTAATATATATATATATATGTGTATATATGTATATGTATATATATATATTTCATAATTTTGTTATTATTTGTTAAACATGTTTGTGTTGTTTTGTTGCTCCGCGTTTTCTTAAAAATTCCATTTCAACTTAATTGTTACACAAAAAATAATGTACAATAATAATAATAACTGATTTTCCGATTTCTCATATTGCAATTTGCTTATGCAATTTGTATATAGTATATAATAGTATATAGTGTATTTTTCTTTAAGTTTAAATTTTAATTTTTTCAAATTTTTTGTAATATGCGTGTGTAAAAATGTGTGTGTGTGTGTGGGTTTTTATTAAGCAATTAAAATATCACCAATATTTTTGCTTTTTTCCTCATTTTGCTGCATTTCTGCCAGTTTTTTCTCATTTTTCTCTTTTTTTGTTCTTTTCTCATGTTTTTTTTTCGTGTTTTGTTGCATTTTCATTTATGTAAAAAATTAAATAAAATTAAATACAATATAAAATGTACAACTATGTTTTGTTTGTGTTCTTTTTTTTTGTTGTTTTTTTTTCCTTTTTGCATTTTGTTAAAAAAATTTGTTGTTGGTTCCATTTTTTGTTTTGTGTTTTTTTGTTTTTGTTTTGTAATTTTTGCTTCTTGTTATTTTGCATTAATTGCATTTTGTATTTGTTTAATTATCGTTTTGCTTAAGTAAAATGAAATGTTGGGCGGGCAGACTGTGCGCTGGGCGTGGCCAATTGCATTAAGTACAAGTGCTTAAGTTCTCTCTGTCTGTCTGTCTGTCTTTCAGTCTGTCTGTCTGTCTGTGTGCGAGTATATTTTATTGCTTTGTAGGCTGCGTTTTTAAAGTTGTTTGATTTGGTTTTTAAATGTACATATACATATATGTACATAGCATTGATTGTATACAGTATTTATATATATATTGCATATATAGTATGGAATGTCTGCCGCCCGACACGCCCAGCATCCGCCCACCTTGGACCGTTGCTGCCCCACAACGACCGGCAATCGTTAATCGTAGCGGGCAGCTCTAGCGGCTAATAATACAGTGGAGTCCGAAATTATAGTACATCGAAACGAACTTAGCTTAGAAATTCACACAATTAACAAACACGTGAGTAAGGAAGTTGGGGGGGTGGGGGGAATAGAGGGAAGGGGGGTAATGGTAATAACAACAACAGGCAACAAAATTATAAAAAAAAAAATAAAGTAAAATAAAATAAAATAAAAATAAAAACAAACAGGCAACAATTGGTGGTTGGTTGATTGGCTGGTGGTGTTGGGTGTGAATTTAAAATGCAGCGTATTTACTGCAAGATATCCTGTATATTGAAATTATCATTGTCCAGCGAATTGATTAGATCCTGCGTTGAGAAATTGCTGTCGACGGGCAGATTGTCGAGGAATTCGAGACACAAATCATTGGAGTTGGCAACCACCGAATTGATCGTTTGGCTAATCGAACTGGCGCTGGCAATTGTTGCTGAGCTGCCAACAACATTGCCACCACCGCCAACACCACCATTACCACCACCACCAGACTGTGGTGCACCGTTGTTGTTGCTGGGACCAGCACCACCGGGTCCACTTTGGCTCATCTGCAGCATCTGTTGCTGGTGTGTTGTCGTTGTGCTGGTGCTCTGCACAAACTGCTGCTGTTGCATTGTCAGCTGTTGCTGCGTCTGTGTCATATGCATGCTGGTCATTTGCATTTGTGTTGCCATCATGCCACCACCGCCAGCTGCTGCCTGTTGCTGTTGCAGCAATTGCTGCATCTGCATGTTGTTGCCAGCGCCAGGGCCCATGTGTTGCTGCTGCTGTTGTTGTTGTTGCTGCTGCTGCTGTTGCTGTTGTCGCATCAACTGCTGCTGCATTTGAGCCGGCGTCAATTGCATCTGCGGTCCATTCGGACCACTCATCATGCCACCGCCTCCATTGGGTCCATTGACCGGTCCATTCGGCGCTCCATTGGGCATAAAGTTACCTGGAAAAGTGGAAATGGACATGAGTTAAGATGCTTTCAGGACTTTTCCAAGCCAACACAAACCTCCATTGAAGCCACCGGGTGCCTGTCGCATTGGCGCTCCTGGTCCTGGTCCGCCGAAGCCCATTTGCTGTTGCTGCTGCGTCATCATCATGTGTCGCCACTCCTGCTGAGATCCCATTGGCATGCCGTCGGGCGTAACCTGAACGTTGGGCGGACGCTGCTGCTGTGGACCGCCCATGGGTCCGCCGGCACCACCGCCACCGCCATAGGGACCACCAGGTACACCGCCCATGCCATTGCGTGGTCCAACGCCAGCTGCAGCGGCTGCGGCATGTTGCTGTTGCATGTACATGGCTGCATGCTGCGGCCGCATCATAGGACCGGATGGTGGAATCGGTTGTTGGGTCATGCGACGCATTGCTGCCGCCTGGGCGGCACTGTTGGGGAAGCGACCAACGCCACCGCCAACACCAACGCCGCCGCCAACGCCACCGCCAACGCCACCAACACCGCCGCCACCAACAGTTTGCTGCATCATCTGTGCCTGCATCAGTTGCGCCTTGGTGGCATTGTATTCCGGTGGCGGTGGACGTGCTCCGGACATATGTTGCTGCTGCTGTTGTTGTTGCTGTTGCTGCTGCTGTTGTTGCTGCTGCTGTTGCTGCAGGGCCTGGGCACGCATCATTTGCTGCTGCTGCAGGAACTTGGCCTGATTGGCAGCAGCTGGCACTGGGCCACCATTGCCGCCCATCATCATCTGGGCATTGGGAGCACCGCCATTGGGATTCATTTGCATAGGATTCATGGGTCCACCGGGTCCGCCCATCTGCATGCCCGGCATGCCGCCCATGGGTCCGCCCAGCTGATTCATTGCACCATTGTTGGGTCCACCACCAACACCACCGGCCACATTGCCCACACCGACGCCAGTGCCGGGACCGACGCCAACACCAACTGGCGGCTGTTGCTGCTGTTGCATCAACGGCACATTGCCACCGGGTCCATTGGCATTGGCTGCTGCTTGTGCTTGCGCTGCTGCTGCCGCTGCAGCTGCTGCCGCCGCCTGCGCCTGCGTTTGACGCTGACGCATATTGGGTGGCACCTGCTGCTGCTGTTGCTGCTGTGCAGCCGCCGCTGCTGCTGCCGCTGCCTGTTGCTGTTGTGCTGCTGCCGCCGCTGCTGCCGCTGCGGCTGCCTGTTGCTGCTGCTGCTGTTGTTGTTGCTGCTGCTGTTGCTGTGTAAAGTTCATGCTTTGGCTTTGTGAGAGCGAGAAGCTATCGGAGGGTACTGCAAAGTACAAAAACAACTCAATTAATAACTTTATTCAAGTTAAATATTTATTATTTGCTTACCATTTGAGTTGTTCATGTTTTGATTTGGTTGCTGCTGCTGCTGTTGTTGCTGTGGTGCATTTGGTCCGCCAGCATTGCCGCCGTTGGCAGCTGGATTGCCGCCGTGCGGCTGCTGCTGTTGCTGTTGTGGATTTGGCACACCATTGCCACCGGGTTGCTGCTGCTGTTGCTGCTGCTGCTGTGCCGCCTGCTGTTGACTGAAGAAGACACCTTGCTGCGCGGCAACTGAAACATTGCTCTTCATATCACTGCTCAGATGTAAATGCTGACCAGCAGACACCTGAGATAGCAAGATAGATAGAGATAGAAAGAGAGAGAGAGAGAGAGGTCAATTATAATTCAATTGGTTTAATTGTAGACAATTTGCTATGCATACAAGATTAATGAATAAACATGAATGCACACACAATATGTAAATAGTTTAAATTGTAGTCATTTGTTTAAGGGTAGCAGTGGTAGTAGAAGTGACGTATTTTGATTTGTTGAGTTTCTTAAATTAACTCCCCCTAACTTAGTTGCAGTTAAACAAACAAGCAAGCTTTTAATACATATTAGACCCCATAAAGATTATATATTCATAACCTACACAAACTAACCAAAAAATGTCAAGGGAATGGTATGGACAATTAAAATTAATTATATTTGTAAATATTAATTTTAAAAGTATAAGAAATTGTTAAAATCCCAAAATACGAACCTAAATTTGGAAAAATTTTTAGAAATAGGTCACTATATTAATATAACTTGACCGATAAAACTAGCTAAGTAAATAGCAATAGATATATGTCTATCAATATATAAATATCATCACTTTAAACTCAATGTTGATTTAAAATAAATAAAATATTGTAATTAATATCAATGATTCTAAAGTTTTAATTGGTTTGCAATGCAATATTTAGCATATAATAATTGCTTAAAGAAATCCACATAACCAATGAATTATCTAAGCCCAAAAAGAAATCGAGAATAAATGTATAACTCAGAAGTAATACTGTTTTTGTGTAGTTCAATTAGAGCTGTTCCTACTAACTCTTCATCTCCGCTAGTCCGATATTACTCCAGCTATCCTATATTTTCAGTACGGGAGCTCTTTAATTAAAATACAAAAATACTTATTCAATCTAAACTAAAACTCGTGTGGATTTTCGTTAAGCCACAACTAAAACTATACATTTTTTGCTAGTGCATAAATAAAATAGTTTTCTGCATATTTTGTAGTTTCATTTATTGATTTTTGTGTGTTCAACTTCAAGGTTTGCTCAACTTTTTAATCGATCAGCTATTAAATAGTCAAGGACTTTTGCATTCTCTTTGCCAGTCAGTAATCACAACTTGCCACTTGTCTGCTTATCTCTTCATCTAATTGTCGAAGTAAGCCGACAGATTTCACACTTTGCCAATCTTCTACACTCTCTCTCTACGACTGTCACAGCAACCGTGTGCCTGTGCTACAAAGTCAAAGATTTGCAGTTTAATTCCTGGACAGCGAGAGAAAGAGATGGATGCTTGTTGGGATGCCCTAGCAAATGGCAGACCATCTACTCCATTTACAGCTGTCTTATTTGCTGTCAGCCTCGATGCGACTGTCTGTGTGTGTGTGTGTGGGTGTTTTAGGTAGACATTGAGTCGGCATTTGGCGTCTGGCATTGCTTTTGAAGCTTATTATCGCCACAACTGCAATCGCATCCGCATTCGCCTCCGTGTCGCATTTGTGTCTGCCAAAGAGACACACACACACACAGTGAGTGAGTGTGTGAGAGAGTTGGCGAGTGAGACAGAGAGAGAGAGAGGAAGCAACACAATATTGAGGCATAAATCTTGTGGCACTTTTTCATAGTCTACTTTAGCGGGCAAGCAGCATACCATAACTTCACATTTCCACTTCCTGTTTGTATGCTATGTTACTCTATACACATCTCCACCCTCCGATTCATATTCGCAATTTATTTGTTATTGTAATGGATGCCCCCATATGCCACTAGGGGTAAAGGGCATGGAGTTGCCACTTCGTTTGCATTTCAATGTCATGTTCATGTTCGCTGATGTGTGAACCCGAAAACTAAAAGGAAATCGTTTGTCCCTGGCCACAGTAAAAGGCACCTTGTTGCGATCCATGTCCTCGTCTGACACAGGACAACCTCGTCCTTGTCCTCGTCCTTAAAGTCCTCGTCGACTCTAGACTCAACTGGACGCATTGGCAACGCCAATAAATCTTAGCGACACGACTTCAGTGTCAAGACGTCGACGTCGGCGTCGCTGTTGCGGCCTCGCGTTGCGACATCCACAAAAGCACACTAAGCAACTTTGTGGTGTATTTGTATACCCATTGAATACGTGCTTAAAAGGGTATATTAGCTATAACTGAATATTCGCAGCTAAAGATTACATATCTTTAAAAAACTCCATATCGTTATGTTCTCTAAACTCAACAAATATACAGTTTTGGCTGTTTTGTAAACCTACAAACCATTTTTGTAAACGTTTTTCGTTCCGAGAACAGTGACGTCACAACGTAGGATATTTCGCAGTCCGTGTCCTTACGATTACAGCTTGCTTACTTGTTTGCTTCTGTTGCTGTTGTTGTTGTTGTTGTAATTGCTTGTTGGTCTAATTTATAGCATTTTTGCAGCATATACACACGAACACACGCACACACAGGCACACAGACACGCACACACGCACACACGCACACACGCGTGTGTGGCATAAAGTACTCTGATTAAAAGTCATGGACTCGCTGAGCTAATTGAAGTTTAGTGCCACAATGGACACAACGCGGATGCAAAGTGTTGCCATTGACCTGCCATAAACCTCATTTTCCCCCCCAAAATTTCACCGTCACCACTTTGAATGCATATGGTGTTAGCCACGCCCACTGCCCACTGCCTGCTGCCCATTTGAAACAAGGTTTCATAAATCATTTGCATGACGCTGTGTTGTGCTGTGTTGTGGAACGCTTAGTGGATGCAGCCAGTGGCAACTTCCATTGTGTGTTGCAACACCTGCAATTTGTGAGATACATGGGAGTTGCATTGAAGTGGCAAATGCAAAGATTTGCTGCAAGTTCAGCTAATGGCATGAATTGCTGCACTAATAAGGAAAGCCAATTGGAATAGATAGAGAAAAGTAAAGCCTTTACTGGAAGTTGTTGAAATACAGTTTAGAAATTGGCTATAAACCGATACGAAGTAAGTATAAATATATAAATTTGTTAAATCCTACAAATATCTGGTTTATTCATTCATTTAAGTTTTAAATTGAGCAGGAAGTAAGCTGAATTCTCTAGAAAATAAGAGCTAAAATTTAAACTGATTGCCTTTATATAGAACATATATTATAGTATAGAGTGTGAGCTCTGACTGCCATGAATAATCTAATGCTATATAATATAGACATGAAAGCCAAGATCGATTTAATCAGCGATTCATTAAGTGAATGCAACACATTTCAAGTAAATTCCATTTGATATGCAGGGCAAAAGAAAAAGAAAATGAACAAAAAAAAGCGAAAGCTGTACAAAATCCTTTTGTAAGGACTCTATAACTAAGTCATTTGGGCAAACAGTGAGAGTGTACCTGTAGGCGGAGAGGTAGCTACTAGAGGGGGAGTGCGAAGGGTGTGTGTGAGTGGAAGTGGGCAGCAACGAACGACTTCATAAAACAAATCATTACAGCAGCTTTCATAAAAGGGCAAACATACATAGTCCTCACAGGCATTTGAGCCGACTTCTTGCGAATGGGCAACGAATACATACATAAAATATCAATAAAAAAAAAAACAAAAAAGTTTAAAAGGTAACTGCGCTGACTTGGCGCCGTAACCACGACAGGAGCACTAACAGCAGCAGCAGCAGCAGCAGCAGGTAGAGGAGCAGCAGCAGTAGTGGTTAGCAGCAGGACGAGTCTTGCGCTCTTTCACTGTAAGCCGTGCGCGTAAATCCTTCGCTATTACCCCAGCGTCGCCATATTGATTGCGCTGGAGACACAAACCGGGCAACCCACACACATACACACACACTCACACACACATACAGGCACTCGTAAGCAGGAAATGCGCATTTGACAAGCCAAAAAGATTGTCGCATGCCCCACGCGTTGTGCCGACGCTGCCGCCGCCGTCGTCGTCGTCGTCGTTGTTGCCGTCAAGGGAATGATATTTGAACAGAGGGCAACTTGAATGCTGGTCAGAGAGAGAGAGAGAGAGGGGGAGAGAGAGCGAGAGGGGAGTGGGAGCCCGAGCGAGAGGCAAAGCGGAGTTGGGGCAGAGGCTGGGAATCTGCCGCCTTGCATATAGACTTGACAATGATATATGTGACTATGCCACAATGTGTGTTTGCTGTGTGTGTGTGTGTGTGTGTATGTGTGTGACATGTTCGTGCGTGTGTGTGTGCGGAGGGGTGTTCCCTTACTCTACTACTCTACAAAATAAAAGAAATGAAACTTCAACTGAGCCTCGGGGGCTGCTGCTTCTTCTACTTATTGGACACCGCATCCCCACTTGACATAAGCATAGTTGATAGCGGCAAAAACACAACTGTACCACAAATCAACACAAATATCCAAAATAGCTAACAAACTTGTTGCCCGGCACTTAAAATAATTGAAAAGTCTTCAAGAATATAATAATATAATGCATACAATAATGCTAAGTTATCTATTTACATAAATGTTAAAGCTATAATGCCGGACATGTTAAGTTACAGTCAATACAATATATATATATTACAATATCGCAAAAGTTAAGGCAAGTAACACAACGAGCTTATTTTAAGCTGCAAAGTTAGCATTTAACATGACTCACGCTAACAGCGCTCATGTTAAAAACAAGCTGTTAAGCAGTTAGTCTGCTAAGCTTAACAGCTAATGCTTTCAACAGCTTATTAACATAATTTAATTACTTTTACTGTTTATCAAATGCATATTTAAGAGGCAAATTACAATAAGAAATGCTATTTAAATTGAAAATATTTTTAAAATTAATTTAACAGATTTGCCATATCAATATTTATGTAAAGTTGGTAAGAGCACAAGTTTAGAAAGTTTTTTTGATCAATTGCATGTCACTTAAACTAACAGCAAACAACACATACACTACGATGAGCGATGAGGCTACCCAAAAAGTAGACTACATTATGCAGAGTAGAGAGAAGCAGTATATACGATAATTGAAGTTACTTAAAGTGCTGCAGCAATCTGAAGCAACAGCCACCCACTCATCCACCACTCATCCCACCCATCTACTCATCGAATGCACTTGGCAGCCGCCCAGCAAAAGAGTCAATGAAATTAGCAAAAGAACACGCCCCTCAAACGCCCCATATTTCGCGTCCTTCCCGCATACGCCTATTAGGAAAAGAGACGCGACAGACCCGCAACGAGAATTTGTTTGTCGTCTTGTTCGAGTTTTCTTCTCTCCTCGATTTTTGTTTTTTTTGTGTTGGCATGGAAGCCAAAAAATCCAAATGAAGCCAAGAGAATGTGTCGTCCTGGACAGAAAAAGACAGTGTATAGCGGGAAGGAAAGCGGCGGAGACAGACAGAGAGAGATGGAGAAACTGTCATTGGATATTTGTGTGACATAAACTAGCTTCTCTTTGCTCCATTCTCTACATAGTACGTACTACTGAGCTGCGAGGTGCTCGCGATATTAAACGAATTTATGACAGCGAAGAAGACAGAGAGGGATAGAAAGAGAGAGTGAGCGAGAGGGGAGATGAGAAAAATCTCATTTGGCGAGGCGTTAAAGCACAGCAAATTTGATTTTTAATTGATGAAGATGAAACGTGAAGAGTATGAAGAGTTTAGGAAATAAAAAGCTAATGCGTTTAAGATAATTTACTTATAGGGAGAATATTTATAAAACAGACTTTAAAATCGCATTTAAACTTTAAATTTACTGCCATTTCAGCTTAGTACTACTAGATTTCCGAGTTCTTTATAAGATTTACCTTCCTAAACTGTAGAATCGTTGGGCTTTGTGCTTGCTTCAAAACGTGGACTCTGATTAACTAGTTTACTATGATTATGTTTCAACAGTCGAAACAGCAGCTCATTTCAAATCTCACGGGTAACTGCTGCAACTTTCACCACCTCTCGACAACATCATCAACGGCAGCAGCAACAACAACAGCAACAGCAACAGCAACAACATCAACATTAGCTTTGTTGCAAGCATATCATCAGGCAAGTTTCGACGTAGCGGTGTGTGTGCCCCAAAGGATTCAAGTTGCAGGCTCGAGGGTAAACTTCAATATGTGTGTGCAACACACGCACACGAAAGAGACGAAACCATAGCCAACACATAGTGAGAGCGAAAGAGAAGGGTAGATAGGGGAGCAAGAGAGAAAGCGAAAGAGAGCTGGCGTGTGTTGAAACTTTTGAAACAGTTGCACACACAGTTAGCACACAATGCGAAACGGAAAGGGGGAAAACCCTCACCCCCCTATAGTATAGAGACACAAAGAGGTTCCAATCTCAGTTGCCATGCCCATGCCGCCCACTGCTTTGCGTGTGTGTGTGTGTGTGTGTGCGCTGCAGTATGTCAATGATCATAAATTAAACTTGCAATAATTATAAATTAAATTTTGGCATAAATGGGCAGCAGAGCGCCATATGCAAAAGGGGAGAGGGGCAAAGGACAAAGGGTAAAGGGATAGCTGGCAAAGCAGGGGAAGAAGTTTTGTAACTTGCAGCGAAAAAGGGGCACAAAGAGAAAAGGAGACAAAGCCAAACAAAACATGCAACTACCCAAATGAACTGCACTATATCACTGAGTATAGCCTCGATATACAAATGTATATATATAGTATATAGCACTGCAAGTGTGTGTGTGTGCGTAGGGTTGGGAAATTGTCCAGTTAAATCATTTGGGCCGCTTTGTGGGGCGTGCACTGTAGTCGATTTGTAACTTTGTTGGTTTAATTTAAGGCTCTGCTCTACAACATGATACGTTACACTGGACACCAACTGTAAACACACACTAGTCTCACACACACTCACACACACACTAGCAACACACACCTGCACAATTTATGAATGCATTTTAATGGATCGCTTGTCAATGTTAATGGGCTTCGACAAGTTGCAAATGACAGTGCCAAAAGCTCTCGATTACATAATGAAAGCTTTATGCAAAAGCTGGCAAAAGCTCAAAAGCTGTTCTGAAATAATATATTTAGGAAATGGACTAACTATTTAACATTAAATGTTATCTAATTTATACTTTAAAGCTGTTTAAAGTACCTAATATTTTAAAAGTTAGTGAAAAATTTTTATTTTGGAATACAAACACTTATAACTTTATAAAAATGCTATAAACTCCTTTAAAATCAATCTTGTTTTCATATTTAAAACATATACTTATAATAAATTGGAAGAATTTTTTAAATTCAAGCATAACTTGCTAACAACTACTGCTATAAGATCATGTTGTTTATAGTTTAAAGTCTTAATAGATTCTACACTCTGTATAGCAAAACTTTACTACAAAATTTGTGTAGTAGTACTCGTACTCGTGTACTCATAACTATAGTAACTCTTGTCTTAAATTGCTTCCTTGTTTCTCAAGTCAAATGAACTTTGAATTATATATAATTGGTTATTGCAATTTACGACTAATTGGAGAATTCTCATTATACTTATTGCGTGTGATACAATAGCATATATTTTCAATAACGATTGCCAACTGATAATGAGAAGTCGACAACAACAATTTTAGCAATTTGGCTGAGCTAATTGGTTTATGGCATCAACGGAATTATGTTCTTGATAATATGACTTCCTCAAAATGCTCAATCTGCCAGAATCTCTTTCGTGTTAAATCATACGCTCGTGTCTGCCTATAACAAGGCACTTATCGTTCTCTCTCTTTCTCTTTCTCTTTGCTGTGATAAGGCGTCGACGCCACAACGATAATGACAAAAAGTATCAGCAGCGGCAGCGCAACAGATGAATACGTAGAATCTGTGAGTCAGAGCATAAGTATCTGATAGATAAAACAGCTGCATGGCAACATCGCAAAAAGAATACAAAAACAAAACAAAAGAGAAGAAAGAAGACAGCAAGACATACAAAGCAATGGCGACGAATTGAAATCAAAATAGCAATGAGAAGAATTCTACTTTGGCGACACACACAGCTGTGAAAGACTCATAGTTGCAGTTGGCTATAGAAAAATACACATCTGCCAGATACCAGCAACAATTTATGCCGAAAAAACGCCAGAGAAACGCGAATGCGAACGCGATTCGTGCGCCCTCTCTCTCTCTCTCGCTCTGTGACTCACAGCGCGTTTTTTGAGTCGCCAAGAAAACAGCTTTGTGATATTAAAATGCCAAACGGTACGTGCCAAGTGCCTAGAAGACCAAAAGCAAAGTGAAGAGCTGCAGTTGCAGATCAAAGGGGGGTGTGATAGACTGCATGGAAATCGTTGCAATTGTAGCTGGCAGAGAGGGGGGTTAAATACCCAAACTATTTGTCACTCAGGTTGCATCCTAATGTGAAAAGAACTTGAAGAAAATTGCTTTCAAGTATAATATAAGACTTACATATATACGCATTTGGAAACAATTCCAGAGCAGCTAGACAGCGACAGATAGCAAAAGAGATAGGGAGAGTGCTGATTTGGAGAAAATAGCTAATGTAAATCGCCATTAAGGTAGCTGTAGCTAAAGAATGCAAAGCAATTACTATGCATTAGATCAGAACTGCATTTAATAGCTTGTAAATTTTTAAAGTATTTTTTAGAAATTCAATTAAATCTCAATAATTCTCTTTACATATTTGCAAGTATAATTTCTTAGTAATGAACTTTATGATTTAATAAACTAAGTAAACTAAACTAATACCTCAGAACACTTGATGAAATTGTAATTTTATTAATAAACTTATGTATAGAACTATTTCAATTGGAATTTTGCGTATAATATTTTCCTGTCTATGTCAATTTCAACGCGGCTATAAAGTTCAACATTCATTAATGTTATTTACACACACACACACATACATTTGCAGCACTGGCAAATTGAAATGAAAGCAGAAATCGTGCAAATGATATATACACAGCAGAAATTATTGCAAATTTTGCAAATTGAGACACCTGCTTCGCCATACCCTAGTATGTTCCTGTTTCCCAAAATTTCGGCTATGCTGTCCCTTCTCTGGCATTTTCACACTCAACTGACAACTCGTTAGCAATTCAACTGGTCAACACACACACACACACAAATTTGAATGCATTGAATGAATTTTGCCTTTGGCTTTTGCAAAAATTTGCCAAAAATTTCCCCAATTGATTTGCACTAAATGCAAATGACTTGACTATTTTGGCTGATGGTGTCAAAAACTAAAGGGGCGTGTCTGTTTTTGCAACTAAGCTGCAATCGACACCGAAATCCGACTAAAAAAAGAACCGGAAAAATACGAAAAATAAACCAACCAAACCAAATGGCAATCGTTAAAGTTAATTACTTAATTTATTTGCCCAACCACAGCAGCAGCAGCAGCAGCTGACAATGGCTGCTGTTGTTGTTGCTGATGCATTAAAATAATAAGCAATTAATAATAATAAAAGCAAACAAAACATTTGGCAAGCCGCAGAATGCGGCAACTAAACAAAAACATGGTAAAAAGGTTTACAAGTTGTAAACTACACAAAAAACTGCAGATACTCTGCAAAATTTACATGATCATGCGTGCACTAGAGATGCTGAAAACAGAGTCGGCTTAAAGCTGACATTAGATAAAGTTAACAAAGCTTTACTTTCAGATAAGATACACTATCTATTCTGCTCATATGTTCTTTTATTGCTCTTTGGTTAGGGTATTTGAGCTCTGGTTTGTACACGTCCACTCGTGTCGTCCATTTACATTTTCAATTACTTTGCGCAAGGACTTTGAAGTGACGAGCGTCAGACACGCAAGCAGTTCTAGTTCTCTCTCTTCCTCTCTCTCTGTCGTTCGTTATCTCTGTCTCTATCTGACACCTTCTCGTTTGTTACCTTTTGTTGCTGCCCCTTTTTTAGTAAACGTGCCACGCCTTGTTGTTTGTGGAGGGGGCATCTTGTTAGCTAGTTTAATGCTTTGGCAACAGTTTTGTCTATTGTACGCAATGGCGCTGCCTCTTTGCAAAGATCAAAAGTGCGACGACGACATAGACAATATAAAATTACACATACGCCATGTTGGTCAGGTGCCTGTTTGTTGTGGTTGTATTAAAGTCTCACTGCCAGTGTGTGTGTGTGTATGTTTGTGTTACTTTATGCTGTTGTGCTTTTTGTACGTCCTTCTATATATATATATTTTTTTTTTTTAATTACCGTCCTTTGCCGTTGTCCTTGTCACATGTGAGCAGCAAACAGCAAGCCACTTTTTTTTCGCGCCCTCGTTTGCTGTTTTCTAATTTCCGTTTTACATTTGTTTTGCAATTGAAATTCTTCTAGGCTTACTCTTAAATACTTTGCCATATGTCTAAATTACTTTCTTATTAACATTAGGATTACTTGTTCCAACTAAGTGAATTCTCGTCTCGTTTTATTATTGATTTTCCTTTTGCTTTGTGACATTTTTGCAGTCGATTCGCTTCGCTTCGGTTTTGTATTGTGTGTGCTCAACTCCTTGAACTATTTTTAAACGGTACTTTATTGTACTTTTAATGACGTCACAACTTCACTAGTGACGAAAGTACATTTAACTCTTTGCGGGACATAAACACTTGAAGCACACACACACAATTCTAATGTTGTGCATTAATATTTATGAGTCAGTTAAAAGGTTTCTCGATATGCAGCGAATCCTGTAGTTTCAGGATTATTAATAAGACTAAGAAGACGAACTTTTGAATACTCTTTAGTTGGAAAAGTGACTACAAAAGAGTTTAAGCTGTTGATTTTGATATAATATTAGAGATAGTATGCCAGTTACAATATCAATAAAGCAAGCTTAGCTATTGACTATATGAGTTTTAAAGTATTTCTCGGGGTTTCATAAGATCAAAAGATAAGATCATCCAATCAATCAAAAGACATATGAAACTATAGTTTCTGCTTTCAGTTTGTAACACTTTCTATTAATGATTTGTTGTATAATTCCGTTATGTGCGTGATTATAATGCTTGGGTAGTAAAACAAAGCAAATGTAAGTAAACACAATGATTTTTTCTTGTATTTGTTGTTATTTGGCTTTGCCACACTTGGACACAGTTTGGCGCAACCCCCCTTCGGCCACTACCATCACCGCCCACAATATCCACTGCCCAAACTCCTTCAACGCCTTTCCAATTGTTGTTGAAAAAGTAATTAATTTGATAAAGTGACTAAGGGCCAAAATGTTTTGGGCCAAAGTGGGCGGCCCAAGGTGTTGTTAGGAGGCTGAGAGGGAAAGAGATAGAATGAGAGAGAGTGGAGAGTGTGTGTGTGGGGCGGCAGGTCAGACATATTTATGGGCAAATATACAGCAACAGATTGTGCGTCCTGCGGTAGCAGTTAATGAAATGAGCTTTGCTGTTTTGACACGGCTGGCA
This sequence comes from Drosophila tripunctata, assembly GCA_035047385.1. Classification (NCBI taxonomy): domain Eukaryota; kingdom Metazoa; phylum Arthropoda; class Insecta; order Diptera; family Drosophilidae; genus Drosophila; species Drosophila tripunctata. The sequence continues at coordinate 2,302,606 of JAWNPS010000288.1, forward strand.
AACGTTGCGTATACGCAACATGCGGTGTTTAAAGTGTTCTTTAATGTTGCATGTGTTTTGGTCGGTGTTGTTGTTGTTGTTGCTGTTGTAGTTGCTGCTTGGTTGTTTGCCTCTTTTGTTTGTTTGCTGTGTTTGCAAGTGCAAAATTGTGTGACAACACAGCAACAAATTTTAATGGAATTTCAAATGTTGTATGTATGTTTGGCATGTTTTATTATGTGAGACTGCTGGTTACCATTTACTCACTCTCTCTCTCTCTCTCTCTCTCTCAGTCTCCTGCCTCTAACTCTTGGTTACTGTGACTCTTTGTAACAATTTGTACTTGACCAAATGTTCAACTCGTTCGTCTGCCTTTGACAGTTGCATAGAATAAAATGATTTTTATTATTTGTCTGTTTTACACACACACAGTCTGTCTGGAGTGGCATGAAATTTAAACAAATTGTGCAAACACTTTTTGATATAGTAGTAGCTCATCTCGGTCTACACAAATACATACACACACACACTATATCTATGCGTATCTATGCACAACTCTTTTGGTCTTTTGCTCTTTTGGTCTATGCCAAAATAAATAAAAACTAATTTGAATATTCAACTGCAGTCGGTGATAACAAACTTTGAGTTGGCCTAAACAAATGCGGCTGCAAGTTAAGCCAAAGTGACTTGAGACAAGCAAAAAACAACTGAAATATGAGTGGCCAGCTAAGCAAAGTAGTAGATGAAAAGATACCCTTTTAAAATACAAATATTTTTAAAATTTTACACGTCTTTTTTGAGTAAATTAAAAATAATATAACATTTAACGATTGTATTATGTAATTAAAGAATTGTTTTGAATATATTTATTGTAATAAAATTAAGTTTAAGCTTTTAATTAGCTAAAACTATTTTGTGGCTAGCTGATTTATAGGGTATATCATAAAAAACCGAATATATACACACATTCTCCGTTGTGTAATCATATAAAACTCTGTAGAAAGCTGGCAAAACATTTTGTAAATCTTTTGGCAAACGGCTTGAGCTCGAGTTGAAATCGCTTTTTATGCCTGGCAGCCTATAAATATGCGACGTGAGCTGTTTGCACAACACACACACACACACACGGACACTCAGACACACACAGATACTCATATAGAGCTAGTTGCGAGTAGCAAAAAGTGTTGCATACTTTGCCGCGTTCGCAAAGAGTCCGTTTGGCGAGCTAGCGACGATTTGTCTGTTTTGTTCGACTCTGGCCAGATTAGAAAAATTAAACGCTGCACAGATAATACTAGGCCACAGAAGAAGAAAGAGAAAAGAGAGAGAGAGAGAGAAAGAGGGAGAGGGAGTGTGTGGCAGTGAGAGAAAGAAATTATAGAAAGTAAAATGTAAAACCAGAGCAACTCACTTGCAAGCAAAAGTTTCGTTCATTTCAAATAATATCCATTAAAATAGATTAAAAACTGAAATATTTATATATGGATATATATGTATATGGACAAGTAGGTAGCTAAATATATACATGAGTATATAAATGTCTATGTGTGTGTGTGTGTGGTTTAGAGGGGAGCAAAACGCGATGAATATGTATGGATAATTCCCAAAGGGTCCTTAGGGCTTTTGGCTTGGGGGGAAGAGGGCGTGGGGGGCTGCCTGCCACCTCAAGAAGGTGAAAGTATTAAAAGTACTTGCCACTTGCCACTTGCTACTTGCCACACGCTTCATGTTCAACGTCGTCGTCGTCGCTGCGTTGTTATATGAAGCAGATTACATGGCATAATAATCACTACGACGATGCGAACTTAACACACACACACATCCAAACATACTGAGCACAGTCAGGCGATAGATAAATGCGGCAACTTGGGGTTAAGCTCACGCGCAAATATTAAATTTTATGCCACAACGAATGAAGTAAACAGCAAAATGTAGCAAACATTTTCTAGCTGTATATATACACACATACATACACAATCGTAGCTATATAGAACAGCAATTGTCGGGGTATTATATAGGCAAACGATGTCCAGGTGTTGCTACTGTAGTCTCCCTAGGGAAAAGCTAAGCATTTTGAAAATTTCAAATCAAATTCATAGATATATAGAAGACAAATATTAAACACAAGTAGACAGCTAGCTAGTTAATAGCAGCAGATAAATAATTTCAGTGCTGTGGCAACACCTGTCGGCAAATTGATTGAAACGCCGCAAAACTGATGAAAATATTACGAAACTTGGAAACTTGGCAGAGCAGCTCAGAGCTGTTGCAGGCAAAAAATGGAAACGCGAACAAATTTCGGCAAATATAGCGATGCGCCAAAAAAAAAAAAGAGAAGAAACCAGAAAAAAAACCCATCATCAAACTCAATTCCCACAACACCTCCACCCCCACACACACACTGATACAAAGCTACAGTAACATTTACAGTTACAGTTACCGTAACGGGGCAAAGAAACGAATGGGAATATAAAAGGTAAATAATGTGACCTTTGAGAGCATCAAATGCGTTGTGTAATGGCAGCCTAAAACAAAATGGCGCTGCCGCGTTTGATAGGATGTGCCCTAAATTGGGGCCAACTACAACAACAACAAGAACAACAACAGCAACAAAAAGATGGGAGCCCTTTGAATTATGAATGCAACAGCAGTGTGTGGCAACCCTGGCATAGATTTTATAGCATTCTAGGCCAACTGTTGTACGTAATTTGTTGCTCAAGTTTTGCATCGTAAATATAAGTACATATATACATATGTTTCTAACAGGTAAAACAACAAATTACGACTAAAACTTTTCGATAACTTCCAGCCCCCCAAAATGCAATTGAATCTGTAGCAAAACAAAGCAGCTCAAACTGTCTTCATTATTTGCTAAAAGGATATCAGTTGAGAAAAAAGAAAAAAAAACATAGAGAAACAGCCGTATAACCGTCTAAACCACTTTTGCATAACTTTATAATAATCCTCAACTCAATTCGCCCTAACTGGACAGCGAGTGTGTTAGAGGGGGGGCGGAGAGTGAGAGAGGGTGTGGCGTAGTGGCGGAGGTTAGGGCTCTGTGGCACACTCAACGACATAACAAACGAATTATGTCACGAGTTTGTTAAACAATTCGAATGTTTTCCTGTGAAGCTTCTCAACTTCGTCTCCATCTTCAATCCCCAAGAACCAACATATACTGTTATACTGCTTTCCGGCACTGACAGCACGCCCAGTCAACAAGCCACCCAAAAGACAGTCAAGGCATTGTCATACCCAGCAATTGTTTAAATTTTCAAATGGGGTATGTAAGACAACTTGTAAGTTTTGCTTGTGAATTTCATACCTTAGGAATACTATAAAAAACTTTAATTTAACATAACTTAAAATGTTATTTACATATTTTTATACCCTCTGAGGGGTATATTGGGTTTGTCAGAAGTATGTAACAGGCAGAAGGAGGCGTTTCCGACCCCATAAAGTATATATATTCTTGATCAGCATCAACAGCCGAGTCGATATAGCCATGTCCGTCTGTCCGTCTGTCCGTCTGGCCGTCTGTCCGTCTGTCCGTATGAACAAACAGATCTCAGAGATGGTAAGAGCTACAATATCCGTTTTAGTCAGTATCGACCACATATTTAGTCAGTCAATACAAGTTTGTTTCCTTTTTTTGATGCCACGCCCCATTCGCCCACAATAAGCTAAAAACCAGACATACCTCGGAAAAAATACATGTTTTTGGCAAATATCTCGGTAACTATAATACCTAGGGACACCAATTTTGGCATGCAGGTTGCTATTTGCAATATAAATATAATGCCATCAAAATTTTTTGGATGCCACGCCCCCTTCGCCCACCAAAAGCACAATTGCGTTGTAACTTTGCATGCCGTGACATGACACTTATTTCTTAACATAACGTTTTGTAACTTAGAATATATTTGAAGACAAATAATATAAAATGATTGTGAAAATTTCATCAAAATCGGACTATAATTAAAAAAGTTTCTTAAACAACGAAAATCGATACTTTCAAGCAAGGCATAGCGTGCATTGCACTGAGCTGTGCACACAAGCAACGAAAACGAAAAACGTGCGAGCGAGATAGACATACAAATATGTGTGCATGTTAAGTTCTTGCAGCAGCTACTCCAATTTGAACTCATATAATTAGAAACGAAGCTCAGAGGGTATTACACGGTCGGCATGCCCGACTGACAATTTCTTTCTTGTTAAGAAATATAAACTCAAGTTGATTTGTTTTTCTTAACTATTTACAGGGTATAGCACAAGTTAGCCATTTTTGCTTCGTTTCCACTTCGTTTTATTGCATTGACGCCGGCGCAATATCGCTTACAGTTCGTCTACGAACATTGCACGAGTGAAAACGATGCCCGATTCGGCTGACAAATTACACTCAAAATTGAGCGGATTTGCTTTGAGTAGAGTAGAGAGTTAGGCAATAGAGTGTAACAGAGAGAGAGTAAAGTGTAGTAGAGTGTGGAGTGGGTAGCGTGTGAGAGCTCTAGATCTGTTACGTTATGGTTATAAATTATTTATTGCCCTCTGATACTCTGATATAGCACTGAGCGCCATTACAATGGGCCATTTACACAATTTTGTGTTGCTCACATCTTCTGCTGCTTGCTCTTGCCTCTTCTTCTTCTTCTGGGCAAGTCGCATGTGTAGCTTACATCTCGCAACTTCATTAACTTGAAGCAGCAATGTCGTAAAACCAAACCACCCGCTTCCCTTCCTTCGGTTTGGACCCTTAAAACTGGTGCTACTCAAATCTGCACCCTTGAAAAATATATAATTTCCGCACATTTTCACGTTTCGCACATTTCCGTTGCATACTTTTGTGTGCTTCGGTATTTTCATGCTATTTCCAGTTGTGTTCAAAGAGTTTTTCTATACACATATATACATATGTATTGTACATACATATACGATATACTTATTCGTGCATTATTTTATTTTATACAAATTCTTTGGCAGTTAGCAATGCTGTTGTTGTTGTTGTTGCTGCTGGCATTTTAACGAGTTAATGCAGGACATGCAAATGTGAACATTTTGAATTCATTGAACTTTTACACGACGCCACAACGACGCCAACATCCATGTCGTTGCCATCGCTGCTTGTAATGCTGCTCTTGGTTCTGCCGCTGCTGCTGTGTGGCTTCGTTAACGCCGACGACAACGACAACGACAACGCCAAAGCCAAAGCGCTGCCCAAGCTAGCGTCGGCGTTAGCATAGACAGAGACAGAGGCAGAGACAGAGCAAAAGAGATACGAAAATAGCGTAAACGAATATTCTATGAGCATTTAGCGAGTAATACGGTGAAATAGTTGTAGGTTTTTATAATATTTGAATCTTACAGATATATTTTTCATAAAAAATTGAATTTTTATAAGCAAGAAGTTTAAGTTGTATCAAAATAAAGAAACAAATTTCTGTAAATCATAAGCTAATTGTTATAGAATCTTCTTCTAAAGGAAATTTCCCTAAATATATCAACGCATACATTTAGGCACACATGTTTCTCAGTTACCATAATTTTAAAAAGCCTTTAAAATACTTAATATAAATTACGCAATACATAACTATGCTTTCATTAGTTTAACTGGCATTTAACTATGCTAAATCATTTAAAATTCACTTTTTGTATACACACTTTGGACTTTTGGCAATTTGGCTTAAACTCCTTTGGCTAGTCGTTGGCCTTAAATGGTCGAAAAAGCTCGTTAGCCAAATATTTACCAAGAAGATTTATATTCATTTCATTTGCGTGGTTTTTGCTACTTTTCTGTTTTCCACACTCACCGAATGCTATAATATTTATTATACATTTAAAATTTGGTATGTACTGAGTGCTTATTTCTTGCACATGAATGCTGCTACCCTGTAGTGCTTTTGTTTTGTATGTGTACATTTTTTTTTTGGGGAGCGCTTGTCTCTAGTCTTAATGAGTCCTATGCAAATATATCGTTAGACCCAAGTGTGTAAACGTTGTGTTGTCTTGAGACTCTTGTCTCTGGTTCGACCAGAGAAGATAAGAAAAGTCGCCAGTGGAAAACACTTTTAAGGTTTTGCGCCTTACAAGTCAATGCCTTGGATTTGCAGGGGGTGTGTGTGTGTGCCTGGTAAAGCTCGAAAAACTGGACAGCTAATGTTCGCAGGGTGGTAAAATTTTGTTAAGGGGTGAAACCAAAAATTTCAATCTCAATCGTCAACAAGTTTTTTGCCAATCTGCTGCTTTACTCGTTGCGGCCTGAACTTGGTTGGGAGTCTCGCTGTTGCACAACTATTTCTAGCAAAGTATAAAAGGGGTAGATGAGTGGGGGATGCTGTTAGGGGTGTGGGTGGGTAGTAAGCTGAGGTTAAGGCTCTCTGGCACTTGGTAATGCATGAACAAAATTCATGGGAAAACTTGAGCTTGGCCAGTCCGCACTTTCGTTCGGACCGTGTACAAAACTCGAGCGCAAAACGGAAATTTTACCCGTGTCCTTTCCCAAAGCAAAAGCAAAGCCAAAAGCAGCAGCAACAACTACAACAAACAAGCAGAGGCAACAACGTGTTGTTGGTTTCTCATTTTTTGGGTGCTTTTCTGATGAAAACTACTCAGCGACATGAAACTTAACTTAAAAAGTTTTGCACTTTCATTTTGTAAATGAAATGTTGTTGTCGTCGTCGTAGTCATCGTTGTTGTTGTTGTTGCTATGAAATAACAGGAAAACAATTTGGAGCGGATAATGAATATGGGTTAGGTAGGGCCAGGCCATGTGCAACGTACAACGTGCACCGTGTCCGACTGCTACATATAAGAATATCATTTGAGCAAGAAGCTTTCCCCAATGCCATTGCAGCTCACTCAAAGCACCAACTTGTAATGAGACCCTCGAGAAAAACAGAGAGGGAGTACGGTAGAGGGAGTGAGAGAGGGGGTGACAGAGAGAGAGAGAGATAGAGAGTGCTACAAGCATCAAACAAAATGAGAACTTTTCACAAGTCCAGGACCAAAGAAGTTTTTGCAAAGAGAAGTAAGCGAACAAAATATGTTATGTATGTGCATTAAGATATGAATAACAAAATTTGAATAACATTTGCCAATGTGCTGTGTGGTTACCGACAAAAAACACTCACATCTTTCTCTCTATATAGCAACATACATAGTTTCTACAAGGAATCAAAAGTTGATTTGATTGATTGACGCGCCCAAAGTGCATTCAATTTGTCAGTTTGCCAAATGACAGCAACTGAACTGGGAATAAGTCAATGTAAAACTTTATTTGCAATGAATTTTGTAGTACAGAGTATTAGTGAATACACTCATGATTTTGGATACTACTCGCCAAAGACTTTATGTGTTTCAAGGCAGAAGCAACATTTTAAAATGAATACACTCATGAGTGTATTCATGAACAAGTGAATGTATTCATGAGTGTGTTTGAATTTAGCTTTAAATTTGCTCAATTTGCTAATGTGAATTAAATGCTCAAATAAAGAAGTAAATATCAATATGAGTGTATTCATAAACAAGTGAATGCACTCAAGAGTGTATTCGCATTTAGCTATTTATTTTCTCAAGTATTTAAATTAAATGTTAAAATAAATTATTGAATACACTCATTCATAAGCAGTTCAGTACTAAATAATTAAACAATCTTGCTTAAAGATAAATACAAAATAAATATATGAATGCACTCATGAATAGCTAATGCCAATTAGAAATGTAATCAATTTTTGCTTGTCTACATATTTTATGCATTCGAATACATGACGTAACGGCAAAGGTATGCAAAGCGATTAACTAGAATTTGAGTCGCCTTTTTCGGTCAAATTGTGAACGGAAATGAGAATCTGTGTCTGTATAACCAACACCTCTCCTGTTGGCCAGGCCAAAAGTCAACGCAAGGACAACAACTGACGAAATATTTTATCATGCTATTCATCTTTTTTGTGCTTAGCATGAGAACGTATTCATTTCTAGTCAAAAACTACGAGTATTAATGTTTTTTGCCCAATTTAGTGCTTCTTTCTCTGCTTCTTCTTCTAGTGCTGTTTGCTGCACGTAATGAAAATGGCGCACATGGCTGAAAATCGTCCAACTGTCTGTCTGCTGTTGCTGTGGCTGCTGCTATTGCTGTTGCTGCTTTCCGAGCGAAACACGAGCAACAAACTGAACCGAACGACAGCTCGACTGACAATTTTATGAACAGATGTGTGGTAAAATTAATGGACAGAGATAAACTTTGCCAAGAGGGAGGGTTAAACGCCCAGCGAGTGCACCACAAGAGCGAGAAATTGAGTGAGTGAGCTAGAGAGTGAGCCAGAGAGAGAGCATAGCAACTGATTTGAGTGGAAATCTGAGTGCAAAATGAGAGCAACCCCCGAAAAATGCTGCTGCTTCGTTGCTGCTTGCTTTGCGTTCGACTTTTCTATGTCAATTTGTGCTCCAAACTTTACACTGTCTACGCCAGCAGCGCAGTTAGCGTTTGGCGTCGCTGCTGCTGCCGCTGCTGACGCTGCTGCTGTTGCCGTAGTAATGTCGGATTTTCAAAGCTGAAAGCTGTTGACTTCGTTACGCTGATAACTTAAATATGCATAGGAAATTTACATACGTGTCAATGGTATTAAGTAGCGTTATATTATTGGATAAGCAGCGTTATAAAGAAGTGTGAGAGCTTTAACTGCTTTGTAGGCCCAAATGTTGCTGGCGTGCGCAGCAGCAATATGTGTTGAGTTGTACAAAGTATATAGTAAATCTGTTGTTTAGTGAACTCACCTGTATGCCATGGGCACCGCCACCTTGTTGACTGATGTGCAGTTGTTGCGTTTGTTTCATTTGCAATGTTGTTGTTGTTGCCTGCTGCTGCTGTTGTTGTTGCTGTTGTTGCTGCTGCTGTTGCGTTGCATTTGCCGCATTGCCAGCAGGCCCGGCATTGGGATTAGTTTGCGGACCGCCGGGGCCACGGGACGGTTGTTGTTGCTGCTGCTGCTGTTGTTGTGGCTGCTGCTGTTGCTGTTGGGGTTGCTGCTGCATGTTGCCGGGCGCCTGATTGCCTTGGGGGCCAACGCGTGGCGGACAATTGAGGAAGTTGGCGTTGGCGTTTTGATTGCTGAATGGCGAGTATTGTTGTTGTTGCTGCTGCAGCTGCTGTTGCGTCGGCACCTGTTGCTGCTGCTGCTGCTGTTTGGCAAAGTTACCGGCACCGCCCATAGGCACACCCATTTTGGGGCCATTGGGATGCTGTTGCTGCTGCTGCTGTTGGGCATGATGTTGCTGCTGCTGCATGGCCTGCTGTTGCTGCAGACGCTTGAGATCGAAATCGTTTTGTGAGGAATAAAAGAGCTCCTGTTTGATATCCAAGAAATTTTGCTGCACATTCATGCCCGGACCCGCTCCACCCGGCCCCTTCTGATGAAACTGTGGCGGCAAGTGTTGCTGTTGTTGCTGCTGCTGCTGCTGCTGTTGTTGCGCTGCATTGGGTCCCATGCCAAAGTCATTGGGAAAACCACCACCATAGTCATTGTAGCGACCCTGTTGCTGTCCCTGACCCGGACCGCCCATCATTTGGCCATGTTGCTGCTGTTGCTGTTGCTGCGGTGTCTGCTGCTGCTGCTGCATGCCGTGCGGCGGACGCGGAAAACCACCCATGCCACCCATGGCACTCTTATGCTGATGCTGCTCGGCCATTTGCTTGAGTGTCTGCGCAGCCAGCGAATGCTCGGACATGAGTCCACCACCACCGCCACCGTTATTGCCACCGCCAGCACCGGCTCCTGGCCCACCACCAACACCACCGTTGCCCGGCGCTCCATTGCCATTGGGTCCGTTAGGGAAACCCACGCCTTGACGCATCTTCATGGACTGCGGATCGAGACCCATGCCAACACCAAACCCACCGAAACCATGACCCAAACCGCCCTCGGACTTGACGTTCAGGCTATTGATAAGATCCTGGGCATTCGGTGGCTCCACCTTGATGCCGTCTTCGGTTTTAATGTCCAGCAGCGGCTTCTCATCGAAGCCGTCGAGGAAACTGGGATTAAAGTCCTGCAGATTGTTGATGAGATCCTTGAAGGTATCATTGTTCTCGGAATTATCATCGCCCAGCAGATCGGGAAAGCCAGGAAACTGGCCGTTCGCTCCGTCCTTGTCCAGCGAACCCAAATCGGGAAAATCATGATCCGGTTCCCGTTTACATTCCACCAAATTGGCCAAATTGCCCATGGCTGATTTTTGTTGGGCGGACATCATGTTGGGTCCCATGCCGCCGGGTCCGGGTCCAGGACCTCCGACGCCGCCACGCCCATTATTGCCAAGGCCACCCAGACCGCCGGTTTGTTGTTGATGGTGTTGTTGTTGCTGGTGTTGTTGGTGCTGCTGCTGTTGCTGCTGATGTTGCTGGTGCTGTTGCTGCTGATGGTGTTGCTGTTGTTGTTGCTGTTGATGTTGCTGCTGCTGTTGTTGCTGATCGGCGCTGCCGCCACCTCCTCCACCGCCAACGCCCACACCCGGTTCACTCTTGACGGAGGTGTTGGTGAGGGCTTTTACAGTGACATTGGTGCTAATCTGTTGCGGCTGCGAATTCGCCGCAGATGTTGTAAACTCCAATTGTTGCACAATTTCAACGGAGAATTTTGTTAGATTCTCTGAACCGCCGCCGACGCCACTTGAGCTATTGTTGTTGTTGTTATTGTTGCTGTTGTTGTTGTTATTGCTGTTGTTATTATTGTTATTATTATTGTTGTTATTGGGCAATTTATGCGGCGGCTCAAAGTTCTCGGCGCCATTGTCAACATCCTCCGCTGGTCGTTTCAGGAATTTTTGTTGCTAAAAAGAAAAATAAGAGAAAAAATTATAGAAATTTAGTAAATATTGAAAATTAATATCTTTATAGTATTATGTCTTTATCTTTCTGCCAAGTCTTACCCAAATATTCATAGATATTTCTTTTTATTAAGTTCTTTCGATCGGTTAGGCAAGTTAGGTTTACGATAGTTTAGAGTTAAGAGTCGATTTTTAATCTGACTTTTACATAGATTTTTGTTTGGTTTTTTGCTTTTGGTATTTTGAAAATGGGAATCAAGAGTTCAAGAATCTCAAGTGATTGAGTTGTTGTTTGAGGCTTTAGACTTGATAATAGTTGCGCTGTCGTCCAGTGTTGTAGAATGTCGACAGTGTTGAGAGACGTCGACAGTTTTGCATTTTGTTGCGTTTGTTGCGTGCGCGCATTTGGCTTTGTGTTTGTTTGGATTGTGTGTGTTTTGTTACTGTTTTTTTTTTATAAATTTGTTTTGATTTGTATAATACACTGTCGATTATTTTCTTGTTCTTTGGTTCTTTTCTTTTTTTGATTGCAATTTGATTTGGCAGCTGCATAATAAAAGGCGACAATTCGATTAACACTTTGTTCAAAAGTTCAACAAGAACAGCAACAAAAGGCAAGTAAAATTCGCTTAGTTGACAAATAATCAAATAAAGAGAAGACGTGCACAAAATTTATTGAAAACATACAAAAGACAAAAGTGAAAAGAAATAAAGCAACAACAACACGAACAACGAGAAGAAATGCAAAGTGCAAAAACACACAATAACAAGAAATACACTCAAAAGGCACTTCTAATCAGCGGCAGAATACAAAAACAAAACTGTGCTGAGCTGAGCTGAACTACAGAAAGAGAGAGAGAGAGAGACTAAAACTGAGGCCAGACCAACGCGAAGCGCAAATGTTCAGCCAGAGTGGGAGAGAGCGGGTGGCGACTGCGACAGCTGCGACGCTGACTGCGCCGTTGGTATGCTGCTTTTGTTTTGTTTTGCTGCTACTGCTACTGCTGCTGCTGCTTGTTGTTATTGTCTGCGCTTTTTTACGCAAGTGTAACATAAATAAAAGAAGACAACGTAAAAGAAATGAAAATGTAAAGCAAAAAACAAAAAAAAAAAAAAAAGAAAAACAATCGCATTTTAAATCAGAATGTGTTTGCTTTTCAGTTTTATTTTCTTACACGACGCGAAATCGGCTATGATCGGCTTCACTCGTTACTCGCCGCACCTCGCTTCGTGTCGCCCACAAATTCGCCGCACTTCTTCAGCTCACTTCGTATTGCGCGCGCGACTTTCTGCTATTTATTTTGTGCTGTTTTAGTTATTATACCCTCTGAGGGGTATATTGGGTGTCATGTTTGATTGTTTTGTACTTGGTCATAATTAAGAAAATAATATTAAGCAATATGAAAATTGATCAAAATCGGACTTTTAAAAAAGTTTTTTATACAAATTAATTTTTATCGATAGAGTGCCTGCTTTTGTTTACGTGCAGTGTTTACAGAGTGCGCAAGCAGTGTTGTGTACCTAAAATTACTTAGTGCCTGCTTGTGTGTATATTTACTCAGTGCACTGTTGTAAGCAGTCCAAAATGATTCATATAATTGGAAACGAAGCTCAGAGGGTATTCCCGGTCGGCTGCCCGACTGTCATTTTCTTTTTTTATCCCTCTGAGGGGTATATTGGGTTTGTCAGAGTATGTAACAGGCAGAAGGAGGCGTTTCCGACCCCATAAAGTATATATATTCTTGATCAGCATCAACAGCCGAGTCGATATAGCCATGTCCGTCTGTCCGTCTGTCCGTCTGTCTGTCTGTCTGTCTGTCCGTCTGTCCGTCTGTCCGTATGAACAAACAGATCTCAGAGATGGTAAGAGCTCAAGTTTAAACTTGGTCAGTATCGATCACATATTTAGTCAGGCAATACAAGAATCTTTTTTTTTGATGCCACGCCCTTTCCCCACAATAAGCGAAAAACCAGACATACTCGGAAAAAATACATGTTTTTTGCGTATCTCGTACATAATCCTAGGGACACAATTTGGCATGCGGTTGATGTTTGAATATAAATTAATGCCATCAAAATTATTGATCACCCTCCACAATTCTTGTAACTTTCATCCCGCTCATTTCTACTAAGTTTTTCACATATCTTGAGAAAATAATATAAACGATTGTGAAAATTTATCAAAATCGGACTATAATTAAAAAGTTTCTAAACAACGAAAATCATACTTTCAACAATTAACCACCATTGCACGAGCGGACAAAGAAGAAAAGAAAAGTGGGAAATATGGTGGTTTTTGGATATTGTTGGGGGTGGTGGGGGCCGCGCTTTTTTTTTTTTTTTTTTTTTTTGTTTTAATTAATGCAAAATGTATACAAAATAGCAGCGAATAGGCGCAAAACGGAGGGAATCTAGGGGTCGTGAAGGTGTACGACACGCGACGAATGGACAGAGCCGAGTGTTTTCCTATGCGCCGCTTAACAGCAGCAGAAGAAGAGCAACAGCAATGGAATGACAGCACAGGGTGTACTGGTATGTATTGTAGTATGAGTATATGTATGTACATAATACGTAATGGGGAGTTGCGAAATGGATTGAACGGTAAGTTGACACGGGATTATGTACACACACTGGAGTGAGTGGGAGAGGCAGAGTAGGTGCAGATTACCTTTGAGTTAAGGTTGAGTACAGTTAAGTAGTTCATTATAGCAGCAGTATTTGAATAATCATGAGACTTGACTTAAAGTGAATGATTTACAGCATAGCAGTGCGTGCCTAAACTTGATCTGCGTGCATAACTGAGGTGCATTGCATTGTATTTGTTAGACTACATATTTCTATGTAGAGCTAATTTATTTACTGAACAAATCTGCAGCACTATTCTTTAAATTTCGACAAATTGAATATATAAACATTTATCATATACATATGCTACATATTTATATTTATTATAATAAAAAAATGATTCATAACAACTCTGTGCCTCTCTTTCTCCCACACTCTGCATCTCAGCAGGGGCAAACACTTTCCCTAATGCAAACACACACACACAAACTAGTTAATAACTTTATGACACTCATACACTCAATGCAATATACCCAATGGCTTCTGCCTAGCTCGCCATCTTCTCCCTCTCTCTCTCTCTCTCACTCCATCTTTCTTTCCATCTCTGTCTGTAACTGTGTATTCGTGGTCATAAAATGAAGTGAACCGATACAAGCGCCAAACACTTTTCCCCATTCACTTGACTCATTATGAATAAATGCCGTTTCATAAATTTTCTTTACTTTCCTCCTCCATTACCTCCCTCTACCCATCAGCCACAACATCTATTCATCTGCTTTTCTTTTTTTTTTTTTTTTTGGCAGAGCTTCTCTCATCCTGTACTACTTCTCTGTGGGCATCTCTCGATGGAAACGTGACACAAAGAATGCAAAACTTGCGTAGAGCAGAATGTTGTAGTCTAGGGGGCACAGAGCAAGGCGGCAACTTGCCACAATATTAAACTTATGTTGCACACTCACACACACACACACACACACACAGATATAGAAAGAGAGACAGTGTCGGGTCGAATATAGTTGAGGCCCGTTTAGAGCGTTAAAGCAACTCGCACAATTTACAAACTTAAAAGTAATTTAGTTTTTTACGACTCGGCTGCGGTAATAAAAATGTTTGCCTACTCGCTCACTCATTGCCACTCGCTCCCACTCGCTCTTTCTCTTTCTCACACTCTAGCTTCTTTTTATGTATTCTTATACACTTTTGCAACTCACCTACATCTAAATACATGTATACATTCAGATGTTCTCTATACTCTCTCTCCATACACTTTAAACCCTTTTCCATTTATCGATACGTCTTTGTCTGACTTTACACACGAATGTTCATGTAGTTGGCATGTAGTTTTCAGCCACAGTTATATCCGGAAATTCATAATAATACAATCTTGATAAACATTTGAAAACTTTGAAGTTAGCAGCTAAAATATATATGTATAATGTTCTAAACTTTAGCTAAGATTTGATTGCTTTATTTTCAATTTTGTATTTCGAAACTTTTTAGTGGAGTTTTAAAACATTTTTACGAACTTTCTAGTCAAATTTGATTAAATTTTCTATATAATAAGCTAAAAAGTTGAAGATTTAATGCTAATACTCAGAATTTGGAAAAATCTACGTTTCTTTTCGAAAACTTTATATCTATATTAACTACTATAGCAAATCCGTATAGTTTTAAGTAGAATACTCTGATATCTGCCAACTTGCTATAATTCTGCGAGGATTTCCTATTAAATTTACTACCAAAAAATTTTCTTGGCTCCTAACTATTAAATGAAGTCGTGTTAGTGAAGTTTTACTGTACAGCAGATACTACTGAGTTAGTACTGTATTTTAATTACTTGGCTAAAAGAAAGTCTTTTATGTAGTTGCTCATGTGTTGCTCACTTTGCCACATCTCTCCCTCCTCACAGATAATTTCCCCATCTCTCTCTCCATCTCTCTTCCTCGCTCTATCTATCTCTATCTGTGGTTTCCTATCAGTCGGAGGCTAAAATAATTTTGTACGCTTGAAGCGCACTGAAATAAAGCGCAAAATATGATGCCGCGAACCTTGACACATTAAAATAAGCAACAGCAACGACGCTAGCGTTGACAGCGGCGTTAACGCTAACGTCGACAGCGACAGCGACATCGATGGCAACTGCGTCGACTGCGGCAGTGAGTAAGAAGCAAAGACAACGACGACGACGACGACGACGTCGACGACGAGTCAGTAAATTTGCGTGTAAAAATAAAAATGTGAAACGCTGTTTGCTGTTGTTGCTGCTTTTTGTCTGAATTTCATTTTCATGCTGAAGAATAAAATAAATAAATGCTGTGCACAACGCGGCGTATGATTAATGCGAATTAGCAGCGAGCAGCGAACGGCTAGCGGCGAGCAACGAAAGCGACGAGTGAAAAGCAGTAAACCGAACTGTAAACCAACTGCCCATCCATCCACTCAGTTACTCAGTCAGTCAGTCAGTCAGTGAACGGAAGTGGTCGGCAAAAATTCGTGGAAAACCTTCGCTAGTTCCCTATCAACTTTTCTACCCCTCCCACACACACACACGCCCTCACTGTCCCTTTTCCAACGGTATTGTGTGCGTGAATGCGAATTGAGTTGCGTTCAGTTTTGTATCGTGAGCAAAAACTGAGCTGAGCGTTGCGTTGAGTTTAAGTTTAGTACGCTGTTCTCAGCTGAGCTGTCCGAAGGTGTTGATAGGCGTTAAGCGTGTTCTAGTTGTTGTTGTTGCCGTTGCTGCTGCTGAAAGGTCGTTGAAGTGTCGAGTGCGAGAAGCATGCTAATAATCCCCAAAAACTGATGAGAAGAAAAGCAAGCGACTAAAGTGTTTTTCATTTTCAGCTCAACTAATTGCAATTGATCAATCTCAATCTTTATAATTCTGACAATGAGGCATTAACATCAAATTAATGAAGCGCAAATTAAATACAAAAATGCCAAAAAAAAAAAATATGTATATAAAAGACGAGCGGAAACTGCTAAAGTTTAGCGTGCAGACTATAAAAGACCCTGTAAAAAGTGGACTCCATAAGACATATTGGAAATATTTCAAGCTGGGGTTCTTTGACAATATATAAAAGGTTATAGGATTAAGAAATCTGAAGATTACTTCTCTGTCCTTTCTTAAGGGGGTGGTGTGAAAGGTGCTTAGCTGGCGCTACTTGGCCAAATTTAGTAGCTCTAGCTCTTAAATTTTCTAAGATCTAGAGAAGAATATATAGTAATTGATGCTGCTCACGTTATAAGACGTTTTATGGAGAGCGACTCGTTAGCAACTGATATTTTCGGTGAAACTAAATACAGCCTTTCACTCTTTTAAGTACAGGGTCTAAAAATTATGACTTATGAATATTTAGGCAATCAAAATATAGTTTATGGAATGTAATATTTCAAAAACTAATGTAATATAGCCGTAAAAAGTTAATCAATTCTTGTAACATCATATTTCTGCTATCAGAAAGTTCATTTAATAAAAAAAACATTTCTGTTTTTCATTTACTCGTTAATGGCTTAAATTTTACACTCTGCATTAATTTGCAGTCGTTATAAATATAAAATTTTATTCCATTTTTCATATTAATTTTTTTGTTTTATCAATTTCTTTGTCGCTGTAATTTAAAATGTTACTTTATCACAGCCATGTTACCTCATTAATAATGCAACTGTCTCTATCTTTTATCTTTCGCTCCCACTCTCTCTCGCTCTCCCTCCAACACTAACTGTCCTTCTCTCTCTCTCTGCTGCAGCTCTATTACAATTAATTCAACTATATACATTTATATTCAGTTTGAACTTGCTCATTTTGGCATTCGTATCGCACTCCAATTAATTTGTAGCAAATTTTAACCTGCAACACACGACGTATGCGTAATATTTTAGCCTTGTAGTCGCATAGAGGGGATGTTATGCCACGCCCACGCGGTGCATGCTCGCATTACATTTTCCATACTATTAATTTCTTTGCACATTATAAGAAATTTTGCGCTTGGGCAGCAGCGAAAGGCAATAATATAAAAGTGATGAACTATTAGATACTCTAAAATGTTTGTTGATAAGTTAACTAAAAGAGAAGCTTGCTTTAAGTTTTCTTTTATATAAATATATATTACTTTTAAAAACTGTTAAACCCACTTGTCTAGTGTTTGGCTTTACAGGGTATTGCAACAAAGAAAAAGTAGACAAAAACGCATACAAATTATAAATCATTTTTCAACTCATTTAACTGCTTGGCGAAACAACTAATGAGAATTTATGTTGGGCAAATTAAATTCAGACTAAAGCAACAACAACAACAGCAATAACAACAGCAACAATAAGAAATATAAGAATAATTATAATAATCAGCAATTGTAATTTTTAATAATAACAATAATAAGTGTTTAATGCATACAAATGATCAACAGACGCTCAGCTTTGCTATCGACTTGGCTTTTACTACTGTTTTTCTGCTGGCCACATTTGCATTCAGTTTGTTGCCAGCTCTTTTTAAATAGCTTTTGGTTGTTGTTGGGAATTTTATGTATTTTTCAGTTGAAGAAATTTATTTTGTATAAAGCAGTATTGCAGATTTTAAACTGCTTAAGTGCTTAGCATATAAATCTTACTATATTTTATATTGTTATTCTAAAACGTTTCTAAAATTTTTATACACACACTTATATTCTATTGAGAGCTTTTGAATTTCAGATTTATTTATGAAAAAGTACATAATTTTGTTGCATATTTTTGTAGAGTTTTTGTCTACATTTTCCCTTATTAATTCCAAACATGCCTCTAATTAATTGGTTTATTTATATCGCATTTTCTTTCATTTCTTTTCTTTCTTGCACTTTACTTTTATTAACACCCAAGAGAGATAGAGAGAAAGAGAGTGAGACAGCCCATATAGACTTGTCCGCACAATTTTCGTTGATTTATTTTGCATACTTTGATTTATGTTTTTTAATTTCGCTTGCGTTGGAAAAACTCAATGATAGAAGGCAATGTGAGGCGGTCTGAAGAGGGGTGAGGGCTGGGAATAACATCTAATAGCTGTGCACCTAATAAATTTGCATTTGCTATGCATAATTTCTAAAAAGAAATACAAATGTCAAATAAATAAACAGACACAACGACAACAGAGCGAGAGAGGGAAAGCGTGTGAGAGCAAGACAACAAAGTCGAGAGGCCCAAAAGTTTTTCTCAATGGAAATCAAATAAAAACAAACAAAAAACATTTTCCACAAGAATGTTGTTGTACTGAAATTTATGCAGAATTATTTTTATGACAGTCACAAGCAAATAGACAAGTATAAAATTTTAATTGTTTGCTTAAAAACACATGCATTTTTAAATCAAGAATATTTGGAATTATATTAAAACCAAGTGTTTCACATAAAACATTTTGAAACAGTTAATTTGTAATAAATTTATATTTAGATAATATGCACAATATTTTGTAAAATTTTTAGGGTTTTGCTGTGTTTTTAATTTATTTATTTTCAATATCATCATAATTTAACTTCGTTAATAAAAGTTTATTTTATTTTGTCTTTCTCTTTACTTTAGTTATTTATTTATTATTTTTAAATATTTGAACAAACACTTTTTAAAATTATTTTTAAATTAATTTTATTTGTTTTTTATATTTACTTTATTTGATTTTCATTTAGTAATTTCAAAAATTCGTTGTTTAATCGAATTTCTAATTCGATTTTTACAAATATTTAATGTTTATTTACTTTGTGTATTATTATAATAATTGCTGTTGCACTTTACACCTTTAATTTGTTTAAGCCATTAACATTAATTAGTTGTGATAACACTTTTATTTAACTGATTTTTAAATTACATATATACATTTACTCTTTTTTTTTATTGAAAAACGTAAAATGCAAAATAAAATTGTACTAAAAACAAAGAATTGAAAATGATTTTTAAACGAATTTTGCACAATTTTTTGTGTTTTTTATTTTGCCTTTTATTGCTGCTGCTGTTGTTGTTGTTGTTGTGTATACACTGTATTTGTTACTTTGTTGTTTATGATTATTTTTTTTTTTTAATAATATTTTGATTTATTTTTTATTACTGGGAGCACAAAAACAAAACGCACAACGAATGTCGCTTTTCTTTTGCTTTTCGACTTGTGATTTGCTGCTGTCAGTTGGTTGTTGTTGTTGTTGCTGCTGTTTGCTTGTTTGAGTTGCTGCTGCTGCTGCTGCTGTCGTGAGTCGTTTGGCAGTCGGTTTATAACTGGCACGAGCCACGGCTAGCGAACCAGCACGAACCGAATGCGAACCGAACAGTCAGTCAGTGCGACGTCAACAGCGACGCTGGCAGCGAGAAAGTTTGCCTTTGCATTGTTGCAGCAGCAGCAGCAGAAGGCAGCCAAGCGAATTTTTTTTTCAGCGCTGTAAAGTGCGCGTCAGTGTGGGGGTGGCCGTCAAGTTGTTATGTTATGTTTTGGTTCAGTTATGCTAGCTTGTCTGTTAGCCTTAACAGAATGCTTGGGCTTATCAGTTAAGCGTCGCGTCGCCTCGAGACGCGCATTGTTGCATGTGTGCGTCGACGTTGGCGTCGCGTCGCTGCTTTTTTAGCTTTCATGTTCAAACCAATTCGTTTCTCATTTGTTTAATGACACAAATATTTGTGCAAAGTGTTTCTGTGTATGTATGTATGTGTGTCACTCAACTCAACTCATTTTCAATTTCCATTTCCATTTTCTTCTGGCATCATCATCGTAATAATTTTGTTGACATTGTTGTTGTTGTTGCTGCTGTTGTTGTTGTTATTTCATTTGTTGGCGTCATAAAAGTTTTTCCGACTTGTTTTCTTCGTTGCCAAGGCAGGTCGCCATATGTAAATGTGTGTGTGTGTGCAAAGTGTGCTATAAATTTGATTACTACATAATAGCCTCAATAATAACGCGACTAATGACAATACTTTGGCAGCTGATTAAAGTGATGGTGGGGTGGGGTGAGAGGGGGGTGACAGTTACTTGAGTTAAGCTTTTGTTATTGCCATGTTATGGTTACTGTTGTTGTTGCTGTTGTTGTTGTTGCTCATATTTCTGGCAAATTGAATTCCATTTGATGACTGTTAAATTAAGTTGAAATGTTAACTTCCACCCCACCCCCTTCCGATTAACCCTTGCGTGCTACTGTAACAAGGACACTCGAGTGAAGTTTGAAACTTGGATTTCACTCGAATTTCACAACCCTCGCTACGGCAACAACAACAACTACAATGTAAACAACTAAATAAGGAAGTGACACCGGAAGCAGCGACGCCGACAGCACATGGACAGGACACGGCATTAGACAGCGAAGCCAGCAGCGACGCATGGAATGCGCAAAGGAATGTCAAAAAGCTGGCACAAGCTGCTCCCCTGTCCAACACCCACATGCTCCAAGTCGTCCCGTCTACAGCTCTGTTAATGCTACGGGCGCTTACAAAGCGGCGTTAACAGCAGCCCAAAGGCAAGTGTCACTCAAAAGTAGAGCGCATAGCGAGTGAGACAGAAAGAGAGAGAGAGAGAGCGAGAGAGTGTGTGTGTTTACATTGAGTGCAAACTGTGCATGCTTAGCACCCTCTCGCTCTCTTTCTCTCTGCTCTCACTCAATCGCTTGTGCTCTCTCTCTCTCTCTCTCATGCTTGACAGCAAAGTGCCAACGACACCGGCCGGCTGAAACTAGTAAAAGCCATACCAGCATTACACCCGCTATACCCCTCTTTCACCCACTCTCTCTCTCTCTCACACTCTCTTCTCGGTCGCTGCTCTGCCACGCACTTTGCAGTTTAACCTATAAAAATACCGCAGCAGCAGCGGCGACAACAACAGCAGCAGCAGGTTTCCCATGTCTGCAGCATTTGGCAAAATGTTGTTTGCTGCTGTTGCGTTTGAATGTTGTTACTCTGTTGTTGTCTCTGTGCGCCTGTTACGCACTCAACGAAGTTACCAACACACACACACACAAACACCGACACTGTTACGCACACATAAAGCAAATAGCCTAAGACGCGCAGCTCTGTTATGATTATTTCGCTGCTGCTGCTGCTGTTATTGTTGTTCTTGTTGCCAGCTGCTTTCAATTATTTGATTTTGCTGTGAATATGCGCAGTGCACAGAGGCATCGGCAGCAGCAGCGACATCGGCGTCAAAGCGTACGCCAACGTCAACGCCAGCGTCGCGTCGCGTCGCGTTGTAGCCAGCGACCCATGGAGGGCATTGAATACTCAAAAACAATAACAACAACATGAGCAACATATAAAATATGCAATTATTGCATAGTTCACAACGCGCAGATACCCTAGCAAACTAATTAAATGCATGCGCTTAATTATTTAATAATTAAAATAATTAAATTAAAGTAATTTTAAGTATTCTCAGTGTAAATTATTGTATATATTCACATACATATGTATATTTCCTTTGTATTGCTGAAGTATTAAAATTAAACAGTTCATACTGTGGTTAAACCATATGATTACTCACAATGAATACTACAATATATACTCTATATGTTTAATAAACATCAATAAAAGGCATTAAATTTAAATAGAAGTATTTAACAAAAGATACCCTGTAAAATTCAGTGTTTTCTTTCTTATATCGAATTATCGTATATATAACACAATCTATGCCAACTTTTAGCTATATCTATCTATGTTCGTACATATATAGTACATATCTATGCCACACTCTTGTAATGATTTTGGTGGCAGTGTGGCAACAACAATGGCTGCCATTTCTATGACTGTTTCTGTGGCTGTTTCTGTGTGTCTGTAGACAGCTACATAGCTGTTGCTTCGTTGTTGCCTAGTCTCGTAAAAAAAACCAAGCAATAGCGCCTGTTTTTCTTCAGTTGCCGACTACAAGATACCCGTTAAATTTACTTTAAAATCTATATAAGAAATCTATTACATAACTATATGAAAACATTGCACAAAACTTATATATATAGATAAAGTGTCATAACTTCCCATAAATATATAATAATTGGGTTATTTTAATACAATAAATCCATCGAACATCTAGAAATTTTAAAGTTTAGGAGGAGAATATCAGAATTTAAAAATTCCTTAAGGGCAGTGGTATATTTTGGATACACTTTGCTGCAAATTTAAGTCTTTAGCTTTTATTGTTTAATAACTAGATTATTTTATTGAGAAAACCTGAACTGCCAGTCGAATATTTAGTAGTTCTAACTCCTAGACTAACAATTGCAACAAATACAGTAGCCTTGCGCTAATTTTAAAGTCTCTAGCTCTTATAGTTTAGTTACTAAACCATTTTATTAAAAATACCTTGCCTGCAAGTATACCCCAACTGTAAGTGTAACGGGTATTCAAATACTCATTGCCAGTTTGGGGCGGCGGCGCTCAACTGGAAATGCGGCCCAGCCAGAGGCTGCAGGTGTCTGTCTATCTCAATGTCCGTCTCTCCGTCCGAATGGGTGTACGTGTGTGTGTCTGTGTAGCTTGGCAATGCTTAATTAGTAGCTGGCAGTGAGCTTGAGTTTTATAAATGATGCCACAACATATAGAGCTCTGGGAACATTGTTAAGATCTGCACCAGGTTTATTTCAAGTCAAAGCTAAACAGAACACAACGATATCAATACACATCAGTCGTCATCAGTCATCAATCAATCAATTTTGTCAACGCCTGAACAATTACCAAACAAAGTTTTCCACTCCACCTCTCTCTCTCCACTACTACCTCCCTTCTGTTTCTTAGTTAGTTAGTTCTCTAGTGATCTTCTGGTTTGTGATATGGCGGATGCGATCGTATGGTAAAATCATCAAAGTTATGCACAGGTATCTCCTTAGTGGGCGTAAACTCTGTTCGCTCTATGAACGCGTCTTCGCTTCCAAAGCAGAGCAGCCAGAACTTGAGCTCATTGACATTTGGTAAAGTACCTTCAAGTTCTCCCTGGACAGTGCCGCGATCGGTGTTCATTACCCAACCACGCACACCGTTCGCCAGTGCCAACGAGCGGGTTGCTCGACGCATCTTAACACCCTGTACCTCTCCAAAGACCTCAAAGCCACAAGTAAAAATTGCATTCTCCATTTCTTTTTAAAAGTTTGAAGATATTTGAAATAAATTTACTAGTTTTTCGAGATACTTTTTTATGAATTTACTGATGTTAAAACCAACTGCGTTTCTATTTCAATGGGGTTATGGGACTAGCACTTGCACTGATTTAAGGTTTATTTATATAGGTGACATATATTCCGAGGGTTCCAGTCTAGGTTCGTACTTTGAGATAACAAAAGCAAATGTCGCTTTGTAAAATTATTTAACAAGAAAAAAATAAATACAGTTTGGATTCCTAAATAAAATAATAATATAGATAAAAGAATCTAAAGAACTTAGTTTTCCCGCGAGAACTGCTAAATTTTCGCTTTAATATCGTTAAAGGAATTTTTAACATAAAATTTAATACTTCTTGAGAGATTTTAAAAAGATTCTAATGTATTACTTGGGTGGGAAAGTGATTTCTTAGTGTGGGAAAAAAAGATGGAAATGAGTGGAAGGAGTGAGAGAAAGAGGGAGCGAGAGAGAGAGGCTTTTGTGGACACTTGCTTGCTTTGCTTAGCGCCTTCGATTGGCAGCACCCTCTTGGGCTAATCACATTGTATCATTGTACTATTGCCATATCCTATATCCCATATCGGCACTGGGGACTCATAAATCACATGCCAAACACACACTCACACCCACACAAACACACACATGCCACCAAGTTCATCTCATGGCAATCCAATCAACTGACAATGCCACAAAAGTTAGCAACCACCGTCTTTGCCAAATGTCCCCTCCCCCTGCCACACACCCTTCACCTTTCTCTTGCTCTGCTCTACTCCCCCTAGTGACAACCACCTTTGCATGTGTGTGTGTGAGTGTGTGGCTGCAAAACAATAACTAGTGAGATAAACAGACAACATTTGGCGGTAATGCAAACGTCGCGTCGCGTTGCGTCGCTGCTGACGACGATTCTATGGCAAATATTTAATATGATATTTATGGTGAATGCGGGCGACGGCGGCACGGGCAGCGCGGCAGACCAAGGCGGAGACAGAGACTGGGCAACAACAAAAAAAAAAAAAAAAAATACAAAAAGGCCGGTGATAAATGACTATAGCGTTAGCGTCAACGTCAGCGTCAGCGACACTGTTGCCCACCACCTCCAACGTAGTGTGCTTTAGACTCGAGACAGCAGCAGCAGCAGCAGCGACGTGCTCATTCAAATGTAACAGCACGAGCCGCTGTTTGCCATTCGCCATTCGTTGAGCCGAAGGTGAGCAAGCCGAAGCGCAAAAATAACAAGAACAACAACCACAACGGCTCAACGCTTCAAGGGATTTTGTTACTGTTTTTGTTCTTGTTGCTGCCGTCGCTTCTGCTGCTGCTGTTTAGCAAACTGCGCTTCAATTGCGACGCATAAAACTTGACTTGAACTGAACGCACCAGCAGCAGTCGTACAGAGCGAGGTCAGCGTCGCGAGAGCTTCAAATACTCCCCAAGAGAGCGAGAGAACTTATGCAAAGCTAAGCTTATGCCGAACAGCTGTTAACTGCAGTGCAGACTGTTAATAACAGCAGCAGCTTACTCGATCGCTAACATGTTAACAGAACACACCACATGTTATCTGAGCTCTCTGTTAATTAACACTCAAAAGTATTATAATGTAAACTGCTACTTAATTTCGACAAAGATTTCAAGAAAGCGAACAAAAAGTCTACAGTTCCAAAGTATTACAGCTAGCTACACAACTATTATGTATATAGTGCTATTTGTATACATATATATAGTTTCTAATTGAAATGCAAATGGAAAGCTAAATACTAAAATTAGCTTACCATACCAACGAAAACAAAATACAATTTCAATGAGGGGAAAAAACCAAGCAAATGAAAATTGTTCAACGATAATTCAAACGCAATATGTAAACACTTCAAATCTGGGCAAATGATGATGACGCTGACGATGATGATAATGACGATGAATAAGTAGAAGAAGAGGAAGATGAGGAATAGTAAAAACAGAACTATAAATGCAAATGTATGTATGAGGCAAGCAAACGCAATGCAGCAACGCTGTTGCTACAGAATGCAGTCAGCATATATGTAGTTAGCAGAGGCGCCGCTGCGCTGCGCTGGCTGCAGTGGGTGGAGACCACGACGTAGACGTCTCTCTGCTGGCGTCTCAATTCGCCGTGTCTCGGCTGCGCTTCGCCTCGGCTTGGCTTGGCTTGGGTTGGCTTTCGGCTTTTAATATCGTCACAGACAAGTGAAAACTGACTTTGTTTGTTTATGCGATGACACAATTCTAAATCTCTATTCGTCTCTCTGTTGCTCTGCCTCTCCCTCTCTTTCTCTCTCTCTCTCTCTGTCTTTCTGTGTGCTTAAACTGAGCTTTGTTTGCTATGGTTTGAGGTTTACGATTTGATTTTATGTCACTCTCAGCTCAGCTTCATGATTTGATTAAGCTGCAGGATAAGACTAGACTAAAACTTGATATTTAACCTTTCCAAGGCAAACGTCTGGTGCTTAAAACTCTCCCACTTATACATTTATCCATTTATGTATCTATATGATTGTATGTGAGGAAAAAGTATCTGTATCTGTAGCTGTTTGTATCTTAATGATTGCAATCGTTTGCGAGTCGAGTTCTTACGCCATTTCGTTGATTACAATTATCATAAC
The DNA here is from genome assembly GCA_035047385.1 of Drosophila tripunctata. Lineage (NCBI taxonomy): Eukaryota > Metazoa > Arthropoda > Insecta > Diptera > Drosophilidae > Drosophila > Drosophila tripunctata. The sequence goes on from JAWNPS010000288.1 coordinate 2,328,663, forward strand.
GATAAAAATACAGCAAAAAACAAAAGCCAGCATGAACTAGTCGACTGTAAAAGACCTTGTTATGTTAAAATACATGTTTTTTATACTCTGTGCATTTTTCTAGTAACAAACTTAGTATACCCTTGCATGTTGGCTTTAGTACAGGGTCTAAATATTGTATAAACATTTGAAATTATATACTGGGAGTTCCTTCGAGTCATAAAATTTTTTATACAAATTGAAATTCCTCTACAAATTGTGAGGGAAATTATATGTACTTGGCATTTTTAAGATACTTTTCTAGATTTTTATCTATAGAACGTGTAAAGAATGTGTTTTGTCTACAAATTCACTGATATTTTTTGGAGTTTATCCCTGTTATCAGTATCCATTTCTATTAAGATTTACGTTACTTACTTACATTGTAGCTTAAATACTTAAAATCAGACTCACCTGTAATGAGAAAGAAAGAGAAAGAATATTGATTAGCAACAATCGTAACTGGAATAATAAATCAACTGGCTAAATACACTACAATAACAACAACAGCTATGGCAATAGCATTAACATTAGCAATAACAATTACAATGTAACAACAACGTGAGCAACAGCGTCAACATCGACGCTAGCGCTGACGTCGATGCCATCGGCGACGTTGACGCCAGCAGCCAAATAAGGCAAACAATTGCAAAAAAAAAAAAAAATCTGCATGTGGCTGCCGTGTGTCTGTGCAGTCGACGCGAACAGCGTAGCTAAAAATATTAGAAATCCAAAATTAGCTGGCATGGCGCACACGTTGCGACGCGCGACGTCAGCAGCAGTAGCAGCGAGTGAGCGTCTGACGCCGCTGTCGACGTCACTGGCAGCAGGTTGGCAGAAAGTCTGCCACTGATAACGGGAAATGGCATGCCAGCAGCAGCAATCGCACTCGACTACTTACCCACTCTCACTCACACACAGTTACAACACACTCAAACTCTCGCTCTCTTGCCATCTCTTACAATGCTCGCTCTCTCAGCTAGTAGTAGCAGCAGCGCAGTTGCTTCTGCTCACGCCAAAATAAACAAAACAAATGTAAAGTGCGCCCCCCTTTACGACGTTCATTATGCTACGCCTCTAGTAAACCACTGCATCTCCCCGCAGTCGAACGAGCCATGAAAATAAATATGTGGGCATTACAAAAAAATGAAAATTGTACGCGAAATGTGCCGCAAATGGCAGCAGATTTGCCATTAAAATGTACACAGAGGCTTTATGTTATGCACTGACACAGCAAAGAGAGCGGTACAGAGTGTGTGTGTGAGTGAGAGTAAGAAAACATAGACAACAACAGTCGCAACATAACAAACAAAAACGAAAAACTGACAACACAACATTCACGCGCTGTGGGGGAGCAGGCTAACAGCGCACTGTTAAAGCGTGCTGTTAGTTAACAGTGAGCCTGTTAAAACATTTTTAAAACTTGAGATTGATATGCAATTAAGATAATATAAAACTAATTAGGGGTAAAAATAAACATGTCTTTAAACAGAATGAATAATAAGGCTATAATGCTGCTTAAGTATGATGTTAATTTGTATAGCAGCCTAATACAGGGTATATTTTAGCCTCTTACTTCGGATTTGCTGAGCTGCTTTCACAGTATACTGCAAAACTTTTCATTGTTTGCTTTGTTTGGCAGGAAGCCAACTAATGAAAATTATACAAAATAAATGAGAACAAAAATAAAAATGAAGCGACAACTTTGATTAACTTTTAGTGCACTTTAATTTGTGCATTGAATTAAATGTGACTGGTTTTTTATTCCACTGAAAATTATTTGAAATTACTGACTAATATATTTAAACATCTCTACAGTTGTTGTTGTTGCTGCTGTTGTTGTCAAACGTCGCGCATCTGTTTTGAAAATTAATTAATACTATATTTTACACGTAAGTGGAAAAATAAATCATCAACAATGGCAGACAAAAGTGTGCATTAAATATATATAGCAAAACCAAACAAGAAAAACTATGAAAATTTCTACAATGCTCTGCATTTGCCTAGAAACATGATTCAAATAAAAACACATAATTTACATTCTCAGTAGATAAAGTATTGTATAGCTTAAAACCACTAGAGAATATGTGAAATATTTGAGATATTTTATATCTCACAAAATAAGAAATAGTGCAAATTTATTTGGAACATATTTTTGTGACCTTTTAATGTGGAAATTGATTCAACAATTTACTGCACACATGTAAATTATTGACTTTGACAGTGTGAAAAATAGTTAAATTACAAGAGAGAAAGACAGAGAGAGTGACAATTAAAATAAAAATAAAAAACAAACAACAAAAAGAATGTATATAAAATATTTAAATGGAAATTTTTGCATGTATAAAAATGCAAGTGATAGCCAACAACGACGTGTTGACAAATTCAATTAGCCAGACCAATAACAACCACGAAAGGAGACTGTATAGCGGTGGAAATATGTAAAATAAAAATTAAATTATGGCAAAAAATATTTAAATAATTTATTAAATAATTTTAAAGTGTAATACAAGTATAATACCATACACTGCGTATAAGTATCGTGCAGTGTCTTCAGTTCACATTACGTATACGTTTTGTGTGCATTTATTTTAATACTCATACATTAAGCAGTGTTTTTTAATTTAGTTGCATTTTAAGGGCATCACTTGGGAAACCAGCTGCCAGGCCACGCCCAACGCCTTAAAAGCCCAAAAGCTTTTCATTATAAGCTATAGCTTATAAGTATCGGCGACACGATTCGCAATCAACTTAATTGAATTTTGTTTTGATGCAATGCAAGCGCTGATGTCTCGACTTTAAGAAGCAAAACGAACCAATAGAACTAAAGGGGAAAAGAAAGAGAGACAGAGAGAGAGAGAGAGAGAAAGAGAGAGAAAAGTAGACAAATAAAAGAAGCCACGTAATTGCTATACCCTCTCCCAGAAACTTTTGTGTAGAGAGTTTGGATTAACTTCAGTTTATCGTATTTTATAGTTGATTTTAGGATTTGAAATGCCTTTAAGAAGCTATAGTACTGCTTTCGATTCCATAAAGCATATATTTGTATATTTATAGCCTACATATAATAAAAAATGCTAAGCTAACGATATTTCTAACGAAAAATTTTATGTGTTTATTTAATTTAAAGAATTTTCTTTAAGAAACACTATAGAGCATTAAGTAGTCTGTGTAAAATAGACAAAGTTGCAACTGCAATTGTCTTGGTTGCCTGCTTTTCAAGTGGATTTAATAGCCACGACGAAGAAACTGACGAAGAAGGAAGACTACGAAGACTATGAAGACTGAGGCAGCAACGATGATGATGATGATGTTCATCATCAACAACTACAACAACAAGCAATGATGATGATGATGTTCATATAGTCGTGTGTACGATATTCAATTAGACATCGTCGTTTAATGAAATTTAACTCTATTTGTTTATTTATTTTTTGAGTGCGTTTTCCTTTTGTTTATATGGCAAAATGCAGTTAACTCGATAAAGGCGGCAATTGCAATGGGAATATAAGAAGGGAAGGATGAGAGGGGTGTAGCTAGTGGGTGGGATGTTGAGATGTTTGGGGCACAAAACTGAATACAAGCTGTGACAACTGCGTTGCTGCTGCTTGCCATAAATCGCAGCTTATTAGGGTCAAGTGGAAATCACGAAATATACAAGCCACACCCACTATTATGAAGGCGTAGGCGGTAAGGAGTGGGTGGTGCTGGTGTTAAGGGTGGTGTGGGGGTGCTGTGCTGCTACCAATTAACAAAAACTTTAAACATTTTCAATAAGTTAGTTGAGTGCCCCAAAGACAAATGTCACAGGGGGAAACGATTGTTGCTGATACTGCTGTTGTTGTAGTTGTTGTTGTTGTTGTTTCAGGACATGCGCAGATCACAGGACTTAAAGCCAGGCCACAAATCGCACACACACACACACACATAGACATTGGAAAGGGGCTTGTAATGTGGCATGTTTTGTAGATGAGGCACAAGCGCTATACACTGCTCGAAAAGAAAGGATTGAAAGTAAAATTTCAGTAATTTACACAATTTTTTTATTAATTAATTAATAATTTTTATTCATTCTATTTAATTTTAAGAGCTTTAAGCTGTAATATATAAACATTTATATATTTTTTTATATAAGCACCTTGTATTTTTGCACAGTGTAGTTGTGTAGTAAAGGCTGCACGAATAGTAAACACAGCGTTACCTCAAAAACTTGGAAGATTGTCGTATCAGTAGACAAGATAGTTAGGGGTTGCTATCGACTGGGGGGTTGGGGCTGCTAGGGGGCTATGGGGGGAAGAGCAGGAAAAGGGCATAGCCTGTGGATACAGCATATGCCCCTAAAAAAACCTGTAAAGCGGCTGCTTGTGCTTTTCTTTCTCTACTCGTTTCTTGGGTAATGTAGACAAATTTTTATCGCTTGCTAAAGTTTTGTCGAGGGGGAGTGGTTTGGAAGGGGTATTAGGAGTTAGGCTAAGTTAAGAGTGTTGGTTAAGACTCGAAAGTGTGACTTTGGCTTGTGTGACGCTAAATAGGCTGTTTGTGTCGTTAATAATAATAGTTATGATTATGATTATGTTGATGGTGATGAGTGCCGATGAGGCAAGTTGATAGCAAGAGTACAGTTAGAAAAGTGTGCGGGGGGTGTTGGGGGAGTTGGCTGTAAATGAAAATACGCTGACAGCCACAAACAGCAAAGAGAGAGACAAGCAAAAGAGCCAAAAATTCCGAATTATTAATTTAGTGGCAATGCGGCATAATGAAAATCTGAACGTTGTTAAAATAGCAACTAAGTAGCTGTTGATAAATAGATTATAAGATTACAAGGATAAAACATGTTATAGAAATGTTTAATATTGCACAAGATGTACAAATATTAAAAATTAAGGTAATTAATAATTAGATCTGAGCTAAACAATATACTCTTTAATTAACAATTAAAAAGTTCGCTAAAACTAATGAAAATTGAAAGTTATAAAAGTAATTTAAAGTTGACGCCTTTTTAAAGTCTCAGCGAGTAGGTTTTTAATAGTATAAAACCTAGAAATCTGAAATTGAATACAAGTATCTCAACCAAGCATACACATTTTGGTTGCTTAAAAGAATAGGTAAAAGAAATAGGAACTAGTGTGCCCAAACCATAAATTTTATAAAAAAGACGGTTCTTTTTACACTGTCAATCGATTTTATTAAGTTTTCCAAGACCTCCACACTCAATCGCATAAAAATCCTTAAAGTATAGCAAAAGTTATAGCCGTTTGAAGATTTAGGCACCAAAAAGTATGCAATAGTTTTTTTTTAGCTTGAATCAACTACTTTAGAGTCAAAAGAAGGTGGATTAATTCTTGAAACATTTTTAATAACCAGCTTAAGTTGTTAACTGGGTTAAGACTAAAGATCTAGCGCTCTTTCTCGCTCATTCTCTTTCTTTCTCCCTCTCTCTTTTCATTTGTCTTCACAACTGGCACCTTGTATGCAAAACAACTTGCAAATCAATTAAAAAAATTTTCGTATAGGCACAACACAATAAATAAAGAAAACTCGTCCCAAATTTGTAGAAAATCTAAAACTAAACAAAAACAATGCACAGCAAATGGTGCACACACGCTGTGTGTTGTATGCCACAGCTGGCAACGTTAGCTGCTGCTGATTCTGCTGCTGCTTGGACGCTTCTCCGCTGCTGCTCACCTCCAGCTAACATAGCTAGCTGGCTGGCCCTAATCACTAGCAAACAAAAGTCAAATCAAAAGAGAAGCCAGGCAAAGATTTTAACCACAACGCAGCGAGCAGCAGGGAAAGTGAACTGGCAGTGAGCAGAGGGAAAGAGGAGGATATGGAAAATTAAGGGGTGGGGGTGGTAAAAGGAGAGGAGCAGCAGTGCAGCGGCAGCAGCAGCAGCTAACAAGCAAAACGTCAACTACGACGACGACATCGTTGCAAGCGACTTCCAATTATTTTTTATATTTTTGCAGCAACAAAAGCAGCTGCAGAGCGTGAGGGGCGGGGAAGGTGGGTGGCGGTGGCTGTGGGGGGATTCACAAAAGTGGATTATGTGGCTGCGCTGTCGTATTTTTCCTGTGCTCTGTGTGAGGCGTGCGTGAAAAGTGGGCGCGGCAGCTCGTGAGGCGTGCACTCAATAGCCAGGCCAACATTTTCCCCCAGTTTACCACCCACCTTTTCTCCCCCCCTCCTCAGCAGCACCACCCTGCGCCACTCTATTCATTTTCTTTTAGCTTTTGCTTTTCTGCTGCACTTTTGATTGTTGGTTACCACAGCAACAACAACTACTGCAACAACAACAACATTCATATCATCGTGCTCTAATTGAGCAATGTCTTTCGCTCGGCTTGAAATTAAAAACTGAGTGCAAAAAGTATTTGTACATATAAATTTAATGCAAATCTTGATGCTTAATTAGAAAAGATGCACATTAATTGGTCAGTCGAATGCTAATTAGTCAAATAATTAAATAGAACGTTGATTTCACAGTGTGCACAGTGGGCAAATGTCATTCGCTTTTAAATGAGGTACAGCAGCTGAGTGCAAATATTGAGCTCTGTTCATGATGTAAACAAAGCTTTTAAGCTACGTTGAGTTTATCACAAATACCTATACAGACACACGGACACACATACATACACTGGCACACTCGTACACTGTGATAAAAACGAAGAGCCGCCGCTAGTCGCTACCCAAACGAGAAACGAGTCGTTGTAAACGATTGGGGATAACAGGGGAGCTTGAAAAGCGAGAGAGAGAGAGGGGGAGATGGGGAGAGGGAGAGCGAGCAAGAGTAGTTCATATGAGACACAGGGTGTCAGTTGACAGGGTGTCGCAGGCACAGAGGCGAAGAGGGAAGCGCAGAGAAGGGCTGTGCTGTTGGCACACGTTGTACGCCATATGCGGACAAATGGACGGACGGACAAGGGAGCACAACTCAAATCTTGGGCTTGTGGGCAGGAACAACACACTTACACACACACACGTACACACAATCGCACTCACATGTACATAATATAGCTGACAGCGTGCCATAGTCTATAAATACAGTGGAGCAAATAGCAAAAGACAGCAGTAGAAAAATTTAACGTTGTTACTTTATTAGAACTACTCAAAAGCTGTTAGCTAAAGCTTCAAGTGTTTTGCAACACTGATAACTGCTTAAACAATTGGCTAAAGCTACGTTTGGCACTAAAAATAAGTTGTGAATATAAATTTATGGCAGTTTACAACACTGAAAACAGTAGAAAACTTGATTTAAATTGCTACTTAAATTTGAAGTTGCAAAAATATAGCAAAAACTGTTCACAATGTAACTAAAATGTGTGTTATAAGCCACTATATTGTTTAGAAAAGCGTTTACTACCACTGTGCGTGTAGCACGTGGCGTATACTTGACATTACATGCGCTCAAAGCATTCCAACTCACTCGCACACGCTCTGCTTGCGCCTCACAGGCCCAACTAACTCGCACTCGCGCTCTCTCTCTCTCTCACAAGTGAGTGAGAGCTGTGAGTTGCGCGCTCTCTCTCTCTCTCTCTCGCTTGCTATTTTAGTATGGGCATCTCTTTTACACTGCGTTGTGCAGACAAATTTCTATAAATTATGCATTGTGTGTGTAAACACGACAAGTTGAATTGAAATTACGGATTTAAATGCGAACCAAAGAAATTTTATAGCCACTCACCATGTACATGATACATATACAGATATATATACTATATATATATACTATATATATGCATGTGTGCTCTTATTAAGCTATAGATGTGTGTATGTGTTTGTCTTTTTATGCAGCTTACTGTTTTAGTTTGAGAGCATGCACCCTCAGCAGCGGCAACAGCAGCAGCCTAGCTATAACCTCTGACCTCCCTTCCTGGCCAGCTGGGCGACACTCTTGCCTTCCCATTTCCACTCCACTATCGCTGTCTCTGTCTCGTTTCATCTGCCGCCTTCGGTTCTAGCACAATCTCATAAATTTAATTGTTTAAAGCGAATTTTGCCGCCGTTCATTGCAAATATTGTTGTCCAGTTGTCAGTTGTGTCTCTCTTTTAGGTCCGTCGCTACTTCTTCCCTTACCACCTGCACCCTTTGGCATGCCTACATCACTGCCGTGTAGACTTTGCTGTCGTGCTCATTGTTGTTGCTGTCGTTGTCACCTTTTGAACTTCCGTTTTTTTTTTGCTTTTTTCCGTCGTAGTCGTCGTCGTCGCCGTCGCTGTTGACGGCGGCGGCGTCTGTTGATATGTTTGACTCGCCGTCTGCCTGTCCACCCGTACGTTTGTCCGTCCGTCCGTCTGTCCGCCTCACTGTCTGTTTGTCCAGCCGACAAAAGTTCACTCAGACGTAAATTTTTCTACATATCATTGGATGTTGGCTCATTGTTGTAGCTGTCCCACTCACCGTCTCCCTCTCTCTCTCTCTCTTTCGCTATCTCTCTCTATCGCTCTTGCACACCTTTTGCAGCGTCTGGCTTTAAGCTCGATTCATTAAACATTTCTATTTGTTGTTGCCAGTGACATTTGTTTATTCGTAAACGTTTCGTCATCGTTGACATTGATGACGACGACGACGTCGCCAGTTTTCAGTCGTTGTCTCAGTTTCTTTCTTTCACTCTCTCTCTCTCTCTTTCGCACTTTGTGTTTGCGTCTCGCTCAGTCCAGTCCAGTTTATTCTGACTTTTGCTTTGTTTTAAACCGAATGTTTATTTATAACATTTTCTACGTAGACGAACGAAGACAACAAAAGATGGCTGCAGAATACGTCAGTGAAAAATACGCAAAAAGTTCAGGAAGTACACGAATTTTTTTATCGCTGATCATTTAAATACTGTATGTGCTGTAAAACACTTGAATTTCCGTTTTCTTTTAGATCGAAGTGTTGTAAAATGTTAAAAGTAGGCGACTTTTAGTATTACAAATTGATAATCAAACCTAATTTATTTGCAAATTACTTAATGAATTATTTCGTTAGTTTATTTAATTACAAGCCAATGACAAATGACTGAATTATACATCTTATGAGTAAGTATTTCCGAATGCCAAATGAGTGTATCACAAAGGCAATCGAATCCAAATGAATCGAAATGCTCAAAATCAACTTGTGTTTCTGAGTCAATGAGGTGCAATGTGAGTTGAGTCTCAGAGCATCGTAATGAATAAATGAGCATACAATCAAATACACACACACACACACACACACACACACTCAAACATATGTCTGTGTATGTGTTTGTGTTTTCGTCTGCGTGTATTTGTGCAGTTAATTTGCCATTTCCGCCTCAGTAAAGTAATGAAAAATGTTTTGCTGCAACTACGAAATTGAAAATCGCCACGAAGCCCTGTAAAACGATCTCTCCCCTTCCACATTTCCCCCACTTCACCATGGCCAGCAGCAGTGTCCATTGTTCCATTTAAGCCAACGCTAATCAGCAGTTGAAAGGGTAGTATTTAGCATTGCGCATACGCCTTTTGAATGGATGATGAAATACCTTCGACTCGCATTCAACGACAATCAGTTGACGTTCAATCAGCAAACAATCAAACAACCTTCTCTTACTACTGCAGCCCTTGTAATACCCATTAGCCAATGAGTTGCAGGGTATGCTGTATTCGATGCTCTTTTTACTACTCAATTAGCCTATCTATAGAGCGAAAGTTATAGCTACTTTTATTCTGTGCAATACACTCCCAAAAGTATGCAGCACTTTTTAAGTAAGGGGTATTTCAGCGTCGCTATTCATTTCTAAAGCATCCTTGCTGGTTTTGGCGTTCTTTCTGTTGAAATGCAAATTGCTGGCATCAAAAATGTGGCATCACTGTTTGAAATAAGACAGCGGGCAGTCTAGAAAACAAGCTAATTTCACTGCAGGTGAGACACAAAATTGTGCAATAACAACAAACAACATACAACAACAACAACATCGAGACAAATCCAATGACAGAACGTGAAACAACAATTTTAATGTCACAGCGGTCAGTCGTTGTCGTTGGAAGTGATGCCTTTAGGGCGGACATTTGGTTATTATGTTGTTGATGTTGTCACATGTTGCATGAACATTACCGTTATGCCTTGTTATGATAGCAATCAAGCGTTGCCAGCTGCTAGAAATGTGCTTAAATGCCAGGCAATGGCAGAAACTAGACGTTAACCTACTGCCAATTGATCGGATATTATGCCAACGTCGAAATTTACTCTATGTTAGATTACATTAGAGTCTACGGTTCTCTTTTTCAGCACCAGAAGTAACTTATGTTCATAGAATGTTCAGTTATTTGACATAGCAATGTTAATGCTAATGTTAACTAACATTGCGTATAATGTTAAACAGCAAAATGTACTTTAAACAGCTGAAAGTGCTGTTATCTTATGCAAAATAACATAAATTTATTAACAGAATTCTTGTAAGTACTTAAAATGTTATACTTCCTTAACATAAGACTTTACGGAATGCAGCTAAAAAGCTCATTTCAAGTAATCTGGACATGTAGGATGGCAAAACCCTTGACTCAAATTGCAATATGGGAAAATCCGCAGAGTATATGTGGCTGTGGATGAAAGGATGTAAAATGCCCACGCACTTTGGGTAACTGACGTCTGGCGCCGTTGTTAACATCCTACAACTTCTCAGTCCACTTTCGGCATACTTCTCCACAGGACAAAGACGACGTGAATGTGAAGCTGGCAAACGACAGTCGGCAATTGGAAGCCACACCAAAATGTGGGCGGATAACGTAGCATTCGATATTGAATTGACGCATAGATTGTGCTGCAGGTGAATGTGAATGGAGGGATATGGAAATGATTGGACCTAGGTCTGTCTAGTGACAACATTGTCAGCATTTATGATTGAGGAATTGTGGTAGCTTGTGGTTTGTTTGGTTAATAGCGTTGCCACTTGGCCGCACGAAGCACTTAATACAAACTGATGCAGCAGTAAATGAAGTAAAGACACGAACTGGATGTATTAGCTTAATAAATATGTTATTTTAAGCATTGAAACGCAACTGTCTATCAAATGTAAAGTCTCTATTTTGTAAAGTGTACAAATTTTGATTGTATAGTGTGGGTGGAGCTTAGTAGAGAATTAATCTAGCTAAATCCATCAAGTTCTATTATAGAAAATAAAACAACAAAAAAAAGGTGACAATCCCAAATTTAAATTGTCAGCACAACAATAAAAAAAAAACAAAAGAGAAGGTAGAGAGAGGGGATGGGAGGGTACAAAAAAATAGCATAAAACAGACCTTTGCTCTGAAGCATACAAATTTAATTAAATTAATTAGCTAAAATGTTAAGCGTAAGGCAAATTTATTGCTGAACGGCGACTCCAACTGCAAAAGCAACAGCCGCAGATTCCGCAGATGAGAAAGGAGAAGAATGAAGCTTTAAAGCGATTTGTGGGTCGTTCAGCCACAGGAAGAGGGGGTGGGTAAGAAGCAGAGGAGGCGCAGAGGGGGGGCTAAATAGGCGCATAGAAAATAAAAGTAAGTAGACAAGCGCACACATACAAATACCCAGAGACAGCGAGTGAAGCAGAGCGAGAGGCAACTTCAAAATGAGTTTATCGATTTTAAGCCAAGTTGTGGCAAGGGTAGTGTGTTAGGGGTGTTAGGGACGTAACAGGGGTGTAGGGAAATGGATACGAGTAAAGGTTGCCTGCTGTTAGCTTCCTTAGTCTGTGTGTGTGATGAATGTAAAAGGGAACAGCAAGACAAGCGGCAGGTGCAGAGCGGTTTTGCTAAAGAAGCAGCCTCATTCATGCCACACATACACATGCCCCAGCGGAGTTTGTGTGTGTGTGTGTGTCTGTAAGCCATCCACTTGATTTCCATGCAATTTTCAATAAATTCACACATTGTGCATAAAATAAAAGTGAAAAATCTGCATTATTATTTAAGGGTTAAAATTTATGTACACAAGTATTGTATGTATATAAGGGGAGACAAAGCTTAGAGCAGCCCACTCAGACCCCTCAGCTCCACTCCCACTCCCACCCTAAGCTGTACCCCTAAATTATTGTTATGTGACTTTGTTGTTACGCCTTTGTCTTGTTTATTACTTTTATTATTATTATTATTATTATTATTTTCTGTGGCCTGGCAACAATTAAAATGTGCAAGTCAATTGCCAAAAAGACTGAAGTAACCGGATTTTGCATGTTATATAACTAAGAGCTTTAGCTGTCAATTAAAAACTAAGCTTTTAGGGGGCTGCAATTCATAGGGGTGTGGGTGTGAGTGTGTTTGTGTGTGTGTGAGTGTACAGGGTAGTGCTGCTAAGGCAAGTCTGTGGAAAGCTCTGTGTAGTGCAGTGCAGTGTGTAGTGGCCACAAAGTGCAATGGAAAATTGCATTATTAATATGCAATGAAATTTGCCAAACACAATAAATAAAAGATGTAAATTTTCAAATATGAATTTTAGCTGCCTTTCAGCTGCACCTCACCTCCTTCCGCTTCTTCTTCTTCTTGCTCTTCTCAGCTAAGCTTGCTTCAGTTTTCTACCCTAAAAAAAAATCTCGTCTTCAGGCTTCACCCTTTTTTTTTGGGGTCCACAGCAACTAACGCATGAAAGCCTTTGAAGTGCGCCAAAACACACACACACATACTAGCAGAGTGTGTGTGTTGTATACGTAGCAATTGCCAGTGCAATCTACCAGCTAACCGTATTCATTGCAAACTTAGGTCATGAGCTGCAAAGTTGCCTAGCTAATACCACTGTGCACAGTGGTTATCCGGTTATAACGACACGCAAGGGAACGACAATATATCTGAAATATGCTTTTAATGTTCATAAAAGTTTATAAAGTCATCGAATTTTCGTCGCACTAAACGGATGTACGCATTAAGCGGAGTCGTTATAACCGGACTCTACTGTATAACACATATATTCATTTAATTGCTAACAATTACAAATTTCATTCCAAATACTTTAGATAAGTACTATCGATAGTGTTATCGATAGTTCCCTTTATTGGTATACCGAAGAAAACTTGTAATTAAATTATAGTTTATGTTTTATATTTCATAAAACTTAATTTAACAAAATTCTGCAATAAAATATTACACTTAAGATACGGGTATAGCTACCTTATCGTATACTATCGATAGTACTAACTATAGTTAAGAGATAGTTAGCTCAAGTCTCTATCAAAGCTATAGCTCAGCAAATCGAGCGCAGCAGTGATGCATTAACCATTCTGTTTCTTAAATTTAGTCATAAAGATGATCATATATATACATACGATTACTTAAAACCCCTAAAAAGATATATATACATATAGTATATACATATAGCAACTGCATACTGTCGACTCTGTCTTTCATTCATTTTAAAGGGGTCTTTGCAGTGGCAATGCCTTCGAAATGGGAATCGATTTTGTTGAACAGTTCCAACGTCAGAGCTACTCAACTTCTTCTCAGCTCTCATTTTCCATTTACCATTTCCCATTTTCCAAAAAAAAAAAAGAAAATAGCGATGAAGTACAGAAAAGACACAACACGCAAAGGGGTGCGCTGGTAAGGTGCGCTCGGGTTGAGGGGCATATAGGGACGAACGGACTCAAGTGGAGGGTGCCGTTCGCTTGCTGGGGCTGTTTTCGCTCGGAATCGCAGTCGGATTCGAAGTCGGGAGTTTGAGTTTGTGTTTGAGTTGGAGCCGTTGTCGGCTCAAAGATAAATGATGCATTTTTCAAAATTTGTATAACGCAAAAACATAAATTATGCACATTGTTAGGTACATTATTTAAGGGGCTGGCCACGCCCACACAAGTAACAAGGGGCACGGTACGGCACGGCACGTTGGCCATAAGGTAAGACAAATGACAAAGAACCCATAAAGATGCTATTTGAAAAACGAAATGAACCCGATTGTAGCTACCGACCGACCGTCCGACCGAAGCAAGATTATCTAGCGTTATCCGGAATTATCCGCATTCATTTAAAAATTATACGAAATATAAAAGTAAACCTGCCAGCGGCACTATTTATCATTATCTGACATTCTTTGAGTTTATTTCGTTTATTTTGCATTATGCAAAACTAGAAATTATCCAAAGCTCGCAATGACAGATATATATTCTCATTATCCGATGTTATCCGCAAGTGTAACCAATTATCCGCCATTGATCGGGCTTAATTGCATCATTATCCGGTTTTATTTGGATCAGAATTTCTTTGTAATTATTTAGCAATTAATGAAAACAAAATGCAAATTACTTAGTTATTATCCGTACTTATTGGAAGCTTCGAGAACTTATCCATTAGCATTAAATATGAATGAAAACAAAGTTAATGTTGTCAGTGATACATATTTTCGTTATCCGGAGTTATCCGTTTCTATCCGGAGTTATCCGTTTTATCCGACATTATCCGGAGCCAGTTGAACTGCATTTTATGGCATGTGAAGCAATTGGCAAAGATAATATCGTATGTTAAAAGCTAATACACCTCAAGTTGCATTGGTAAACAATGCCAAAACACAACAATAACAACTACGCTGAGCTTGATGCGATACGCCAATAATATGTTGTCACTTGTCAATCATGACAACACCAACAACACCAGCAACAACAACTGTTAGGCAATCGCACTCACTTGAAACAATAGCACAGAAACAGCCAGACAATATGCTGGCGTTACGGATAACAGGGGATAAGGGTAACTGGAGTTGAGGTTGTCGATAAAGAGCGTTAGGGGAGTGTGCTGTCTTGTGGGGGGGGAGGAGGGGTTTGGAGCTAGCTAGCAAACATGCAAGCTTTTTTCGAAACGCTTTGACTTCTTGACTGACGTATGTCAGAAAATGCCACCACGTGAAGTGAAAATTGGCAGAAGCAACAACAACAACAATTACAACAAATGCAACAAAATGCAAACAATGAAAACGAAGACGAAGAAAGAAATCAACAGCAACAAAAAACAAAAAAAAAAATTGCAACACGCGACTTTCCCAAATAAAAAACGCATTATAAACAATATGTTTTAGTTTATGTTGTTGCTGTGGATATGTTGCTGCTGTTGCTGTTGTAGCTGCTGTTGCTGCTGCTTTCTTGTTTTGCATGTTGCACCGACAGCGTCGACGTTGGCCGCCAATTGTTGGCCGTAATTTGCAGTGATTTTCACTGCCAACCGCAGCAGAGGCGACAACAACAACAACTGCAACAGCAGTAAAAGTTTTTCAATTCCAAAAAAAAAAGTAAAAGAAAGAAGAAAAGTGAAAAGACTAGAGAGTTTAGATTGGGTGGAACCCCCCGTACTCCCAATGGACAGTCAGTCATTAATTCATTTGTGCGTTTTTAATGCTTAGAGACAAACGGATGTAACAATAACTAGAGAAAGAGAAGAAAGAGCACCAAGTTTTGTTTCTTAAAAAAAAACTATATAAACTTTGAGAAACTATACTATACTACTATCATAGTAGTACTATGTATACTAGTTTACAGTAGAAACACAATACTTTTTTATAATGTCTGCTACAGCTATATTTGTGGTTTTCCGATAACTTTCAAACAATTTATAAAACTAAATCACAGCATTTGTAGCTGTGACGTTTCCACGGATAAATCAAATGATTCAGCTACAAAAATTTGCATTTGCAAACAGCAAGCAGAACACAAGAAAAACATATTTAAAAATAACAAAAGTCTTTAAGGCCAATTAAAAGGAAACAAAAAACTGAAATGCTTTAAGCGCACAACAAAGAACGGACAATGTACGAGTTTAGGGGAGAAGGCAGAGAGAGAGAGACAGAGAGAGAGAAAGAGCGGGTAGTGGCAGAGAGAACAACTATTTGTGCAGAGCATGATTACCGGTCAGCACATGACACAAATGACATTGCAAACGGATGCGGAAGAAAAAAAAAATGTGAACAGCCAGAGAAGCTCAAAACTCAAACTCCAACTAAAACTTATAGTCAAAGTCAAAGTCCGAGTCCGAGTCGTTGTTAAACTTAAACTGCAACTCAACTTGATGCAGTTCCGCCTCAGATCCATTCAATTGAGCTACAAGGCAGCCACAAAGTCGAGCAGCTCAGATTGTTGCTAACAAAATGAGAAAGTTAAGCATTTTCTTTTAAACAGTTAATGCTCTGATTTAACTATTAAAATATATAGGAATATATATCAGCTTCTGGTTAAATACAAATAGTGTACATTGATTTTTAGAGAAGTATAGGACATCTAAGGGAAGTGCCTATGTTCTAGTTCTAAAGCTAAATACATAATGTGCCTTATTTATACAAAACTTTAAAGCATTGAAAACGACTTGCAACAATGCGTCAAGTATTTCATCAGCACAGACGTATAATGAAATGTTGCTGATGAAAGAAATAGAAACTTTGTGGAGTTTTCAAAATCTCGTAATTGCAAATGACAATGGAAACGATGACGATGACGATGTGTTTGAAGTTGAGACTGTGTAAATTTGTGGCAATTACATGGGGTCGAGAGAGTTGGTCTCTAGAATTGCAACAGACCGACACACACACCGACACACCGGGACACAGGCACACACGGAAAAAGAGACGAGCTGCCGAACAGTCGAAACAAACGAATGACGAATAGCCAGCCGAACGAAATGTGGCGAATGGGAGAACCAATAATTATATAAACTAGACTTGCAATCAGTCAGTCAGTCAGTCAGTCAATCAGTCAGTCAGTCAGTTAGTTTGCTAGGCCCGATGGCCAGTCGTTGGCCATGATGCAAGTCTAACCAACTGAAACTGAGCCCAGTGTACGAGATTGAAAGATGAAGTTGCAATTGGATTTGGATATAGAAGACAAAATAGAGGAGAGAAGACGAAACGTAACGGAAACAAACTAACATGAGAGAGTCTCTGTCTCTGGGCTGTTTAAAGTGCTCGATTCGACGAGAAAAATCTTTGGCTTACAAAATAATTTCAAGGTATTTAAAATGCACACAAGCCAAATCAGTTCGCAAGACCCAAGTATATAGCAACAATAGTAACAACAACAGCAACAACAACAACCACAGCAACAACTATGAAATGTATCTTGTAGCTACAAGTTGGCAGCAGCAGCAAACGAATGCTAGTGAAACTGAACTAAACTGAACTGAAACTCAAAATAAAAAAACAAAAAACAAAAAAAATACAGCACAACAAAATAAATAATAATAATAAAAAAAAAAACAACTAAAAAAATGCTGACCTCATTATTATTTTGTGTATACTTATGTGCAGTCTGTGTGCTCTCGCGGTCTTCGCTTCGTGCACCAGCTCTAATATTGCGCCCAAAAACAAAAAAAAAAGCAACGTACGTGCGAGCGAGCGAGAGAGGGATAGTGGCCAGTGTATCTGACAAATACATATTATGTAGATACACATGTATCTTTCATTCACTGTGGCGACGACCAAAGCAACTAAAAGCTGAAAGCAGAACCCGGAATTGCACACATCCATGTGCTTTAAAAGATTTATTAGATCATCCAACGCCGTTTTGCCTTTTTATCCGTATTCGCGTATTCATTCGCTATCAATCTTTAGGCTTAATGCAACTACTTCTAATGTGTCCACAACTTTAGAGTGCCCAAAACTGCCCTAAGACTCTATTATCTGCTCAAGACGCTATTATCCATTCTTATCCGTAAGTGTAGATTTTCAGTTTTTAGACAGCAGCAGCTGCAGCTGCAAGAGAAACATATTTCCTACACTTTAAAGCTTATCCGCACTTATCCGACTGCAAGCAGAAGTACAAATCTTTACCTACGTCATTGAATTGCTTTTTATAATGAAAACTAAGCGCATTACCAAGATAAATAATTTATCCGGAATTATCCAAAATTATCCGTTTTTATCCGGCAACAGCTAATTTATCCGAAACAGTGCTATATTGCCTGCTGGCGAACACCTAATGTATTACAACTAAAATATGCTTATCCGACGCTACATTTAAACAACTTAAGCTTAGAGATATGATTTGATTGAGTTGTTCGACTTACCACATGCACGCTGCTCTGCAGCTGTCCGGCTAACATCTGTGTCTGTGTCTGCTGCTGCGTATCCGGCAATTTCTTCTCAGTCTTTTTGGCCGCCCGCTTGTTCTTGCTCTCGAGAAAGCGCTTCTGGAGTGCACTTGTCTCATGGTTCTGCTGCTCGCAGACCGTGCTAAACGTTTGCTCATACCGCGGCACGCAGTCCGTCTGTCTGCGCCGATAACTGTCCATGCGTCGACGCAGGCGTTCAACAACTGGCTGACGTTTGGTTGGCATCGCATCGATTGGTGTATTGCTGAGGCCGTTGTTAATGTTGTTGTTGTTGTTGCCGCCGTTGATGTTGTTGATGATAATGTTGTTGGTGTTGTTGCTGTTGTTATTGCTGTTGTTGTTGTTGCTGTGGTTGCCAGCGTTTCCTGCAGACGCAACGCCGCCAGCTCCGTTGCCGCCAGCGACAAGGCCGCCGACAATTCCGCCTGTTGCTGCCAGGTTGGCATTATAGGGCGAATGTTGTTGCTGCTGCTGCTGTTGTTGTCGTTGTTGTTGTTGCTGCTGCTGCTGCACTTGCATCTGCTGCTGCTGTTGCGCCTGTGCATTGTGTTGCAGTTGCAATTGCTGTTGCTGCTGCAAATGTATGCCCAAACTCTGCTGTTGCAAATGTTGCTGATGCAATTGGAGATTCAATTGTTGATGTTGCTGCTGTGTGTGCTGTTGTTGTTGTTGTTGCTGCTGTTGCTGTTGCTGCTGGGCGACGGCGGCTGCTGCTGCTTGGCTGGCGCTCTGGAACACTGGCAGGCCGCCCGCATCCATAAATGCGTCCGTGATGAGGCTTTTGGATTGTTCTCGTTGCTTCGCGGCTCTCGTCCTCCAGTCTGCGGCGAAACGCTGACAGGCGACGAAAATCAACGAAGTAACAAGGACACGACTAACGGTCAACAAATAACGCTTCTCTCAGTGTACAATACTGCACTTGTTGCTCCTCCTTATATATATAGTATAGTATCTTTAGTTCTATATGTTTTGCTATTTGGAAGTATTTACTTATAATGTAGATGTAATTTATATGTAAGATGCAAATCAGTAGAAACTTCTACGTTGCTCGATGTGGCGGGATATGAGGCAAGAGGCGACGATAGCGCATTCTAGTATACATTCTGTAGAGTGCCTGTGGAAGAGACAAAAGTAAATTAATAAGTAACGAGCAACGAGTAGATTATAAAGGGAAAACTAATGAATTTCCAATTAAAATCTAAAGCTTAACATTCATCTTATCGTATATGTACTGTATTTTGTGCAAAACGTGCTAAAATCTGTCATAGCTTATTCTTTTTTTTTATCAATTTCTTGATAACATATCAAGAAAGCGACTATTAGCCACAATATAAAGTGAAATTAAACAACTTTTGATCTTAAAATTATATACAAAATTCAGACACTTCCGACAGAATCCAAGTTTATTTTCTTGGAATTTTTAGTCAGCTTTTTTCAAGTTTTTTCTTGAAATTTTTGGATTTTGATGGATTTCCCCGTTGCCAGAATTTGCTGATAAGACACGGACGACTTCCATATGAATCAAACAACTATAAATAAAGGTGCTACGTGCTTGCAAGCAACACAACACATACAACACAAACATTATAAACAAAATGCAAAATAGAGCAGAAAGCTTTAAAGATACTTTATAGACGGAAAAGAAACTGATAAAGTGGAAAATACAGAGAAAAAAATGCATCCGAAACAAGCGAGCGAGCAACAATAATGACGCACAACAACAGCGATAGCAGCAACAACAACAATAACAACAATAACAGTAACAAGAACTGATTAACAGCTAAAGCATTTATCGCTGGCAAATCGCGAGCGTTTCGCGTGCGAATGTCGCGCGACTTGAGGTACCAGAATAATAACAACAACAACAACAAAAAACAAGTAAGATTAAGTATTAAGTAAAGTAACTGAAACGACTGACTAAAGTTGAACTCGACTGCACGCGGTACGTTGAATGAATGACTGAATGAATGACAAACTGACTGACGCTGAAGCTACAGCAAGTTGTTGTTGTTGTTGCTGTTGGGTCGACATGTTGGAGTTGTGAGAGGCGGATATGTGTGTGTGTATTGGTGTGTGGCGCAAATGAGCAGACCTTTTGCAACTTATGCCTAATGTGGCACGTGAACAGAGAGCAAGGGACAAGGGGCATACAAGGTAGGTACATACGTCGGTATGTAGGTAGGCAGTAGATAGCAGTAGGCAGTATAGGGGCAGGGCTCAGTCAAATTAAGCTGTAAACAAAACTGGTTTGCAGCCAAGAGAAGAGCTCTGCTGCTGCTGTTGCTGCTGCCCGACCGACAGCAAAACTGAAACTGGGGAAAACGCGTCGCGACTTTAACAACAAAATTTTACTCGCGAGTCGCTGCGACGACAACGTCGCTGGTTCGAGATCGAACGAGCGACTCGCGCGACTCTGCAATACAAACGAACGGCGGTTTGGCCGAACAATTGAACAGGCGAACAGCAGCCATAGGCAGACGATGCAGACTGACAGCGACAACGGCAAGTGTTGCGACTACAGCGAGAGATACAAGCAGGCGAGTGAGTGAATGAGTGAGTGAGTGAGCAAGCAAGACAGCAGAAACAAAACGGAGAGAGCGCGCATACAAAACGAAAAACGAGCGAGCGAGCGAACAAGCGGCGAGTGCGTATAAACGAGACAGTTGTGTGTGTGTGTAACGTGAGTATTGTTTACATTTGACATTGTTGTTGTTACAGCCGTTGCTGCTGCTTCGCTCTCTCGCCGCCACCCACAGGTTGGCATGGCAAAGGCACAGGCAGCAAAAGAGCGCAGCGAAAGAGAGCGAGTGAGAGAGGCAGCCAAAAAGGTCAAATTTTGAAGGCAAGCGATTTGTTTGCTGTTTTAGTCGCGCTCGCGTTTAATTAGGAAACAAAGTCTTTAATTGCTGCATACTATATATTTACTTTAGCTGATAACTGATTAAGTGCAGTACGTCATTTTGCAATGGCTATTCGATTATCACTAAAATGTTAGCATTTTTGTGACGTCACGTGCGCCAGCGATTGTTAATCGAACTTTAACACTTGTATAGTGTATATAGCATACAATATTTCAAAGACCACTACTGTACTCTAGTCTAAAAATAAATCCACTGAAAAGGGGCGCAAGAAGCGCGTCAAATTATCCGATAAGAACATTTTTATGAGCTGCTCTCAGCTTTTAATTAAAAAGCACGACTGGCTTTTCCCTCAATTCGCATTAATTTCCCAAAAGCATTATACTACGACAACATCCCGCTAAGTAAATCCCATTCTGGAATTTGCATTATTTTTAGCATTTGGGGTAAAGCAACAAGAACAATGCTCCAAGAAATCGATAACAGTCATAAAATTTCGTGCAGTAAAATTTCAGACAGTAACATTATTCGCCATAGAATCTCGAGTAAGGGAATGAGATTTTTACAGTAACTGTAAAAACGAAAATGAAGATAAGATTGACTACAAACACACACACACACATTTAACAGGCGCAACAGCATCATTATGATCAACATTGTAATCATCATCATCAGCTGGCGGCATTTTCCTCATAATTATTTGTTGAACACATACAAAACAACAACAAACAAACAAACAGCAAGCAAGCAACAGACAACAGACGTCTTGTCGTCTCGTGAGAGCGCTGTCAGTGTGTGTGTGCGTGTGCGAGAGCAACAACGAGAGAGAACACTCAGAGAGGGTTGCGACAGCAGCTCTTGGACAAAAGAATTTTACGCAGATGTAGAATGAAATAATAAAATTCAAAACATTAAAAAGTTATTCAGGCAAAGAGCAAATATGAACTATTTTTATTAACTACTTTCTTTAATATAATATAACGTAATATTCACTCTTTAAAAATGTATCCTACACCAACCTACTTAGTTACAGCTAATAAACTATATGAGCATCTCTCGCAAATATGTTGAGTGCCAGCAGCAGAGTGTGAGAGAGCTGTAGTTAATTCTGTTAACTCAGCCGCACACACACTCTGTTAAGTAACAGTCGCCGCCGCCGGCACAGAAATTGCAAAATCGGCGCAAATCAAAAATCGCCGGCGACGACAAAAACGCGTACAAGCAACGACAAATCACAGTGGATAAAAATTAAAGAATGCTGGAACTAAATGAAAATCACGCAAAATATACACAACAAATATGCTTGCTGCTCACATATATAAATAAATATAAGTAAATTTAGCATAGTTTTAAAGGAGCTCAAATAACGATATTAAGAATTTGATTTTATCGTAGCTAATGTGACACTTGAACGCATGTCATTTTGTCCACTGTGCGACGACGACTTTTTCAGGCAAAACGACGGCGACTTACGTCGCGCGTCTATCGCAAAAACGAACAGGCGCCCAGCGTTAACAGCAGCCATACAGTTGTCGTTCTCTGTCTCTGGCACAGCGCACAAGGGAGAGCAATAACAGCATAATGTTAGTGTTAGTGCTAGTGTGAGTTTGAGAGAGCTGAGAGTTGAGTAGTTGTGTGGCTCTCATTCGCTGGCTGATTGTTGTTGTTCTTGCTGAGTGAACTTTTTGCCTATCTGCGTTCGACTGCCTGTCTCCACTGTGAGAGTGTGTGTGCTTGATTGCCTGTATGTGTTTCGCTCTGTCTGCATTTGTTTTTGCCTTATGCTTTGAGCAGCAGCAGCAGCAGCAACAACAACACATCAATACAAATTTGAATGGTTTTTGTGCCCTTGCATAGACGTTGACTGCGCCAGCGACCGCGACAATGTTGTTGCCATAGAACATTTGTTCTGTTCTCTTAACGCCTTGAAGGAGTGTTGTACTGACATAAATTTGTTTATGTACAAACTGAATTACAGATAATAAATACTTCAATTACAATTTACAGGCAAATAAAACGAAAATTGAATGGAGTATAAGATAAATGCATGAAATAGGCATACAATTTTTAGCTGTATTATAAAAAAATAGTATTTTCTTAGTCAAGGTTTCATTGAAGTTAACAATAAAATGATTAAACACTGCATTAACATAAAGTCATCATTTTCCTATTAGTTTTTCTTGCTAGTGTCCCACAATTGCAGTGGGTTAACAGCGTCGTCGCGTAATGGCAGCGGAAAACGCGCGCGTTTTTAGTCGCACCAAGAGTTGTTGTACGCTGGTATCTGGGATCTCTGGCTCCTCCAACCATGTGTGGTGTAGCAGAGGGGGCGGCGTTGGGCGGTGGTTGCTTGTGGGGCTTTTCCTAGCTGAAATTCAAAACAGAATCCATGTGCTGCAATGCTGTTGGCCCATTAGAAAACGACGCCAAACAAAATGGTGCCGTCGACGCGACCGATGCCGGCAAACGGTACTTGCGAATAACAAACAACGACGACGGCAACGACAACGACAAACGACAATGACGACCGACAAAAAGTCAATTTTATCGGAATATAACAGGCAAGAAGCAAATGGCATAAAACAAGAAAAGCGTGTGCGTCAAAAGAGCATAGTGAAGGGGGAGGGGGAGGGGCAGGAAAACTGCCTGGAAAACGCATGCCACTCGGACATAATGGCAGCTGAGTGCTGTGCGCCTAATCCAAATTGCGAGAAAGATCCGCTTTTAGAGCTAGTTCGAAGGCACTCACTCACACACACACACACGCGTAGTTCACCAACCAGCTCATACAGTTCACATTCGGCAAAGAAATGAACCGACCAATCAGATCCGCCACACACTAAAACACATGAATTTCCAAAGGCGTAAAGCACATACTAAAAGAGCGAAACAAACAGACAGACAGACAGACGAGTGCGAGAGAGCGAGTGTATCTGCATGAGTGCAAGGAGAGAGCGTAGTGAGAGCCAAAGCTTCACACAAACAGTGGTGCCCAAACAGCATAGAAAGTAACTAGAAAAAGCTATGCATTTTAATAAAACAGCTAAGTTTAAAGCTATGTTAAATGTTAGTTATGTAATAGCAGTTAATATTAAAGCTTAATTTAATATTAATCTGCTCCTAACTAATTGTGTAGAATTTGTTAGTAGCAAATTGATAGAGTTATTTTGGAGCATTAAAGAACAATAGCAAAATTTCTATATCTATTTATGTTCATACAAGTAAAAACAATAAGCCAAATTTATAAAAAATCCATTCATAAAATAAGCTACCAATAAGCTAAATATTTTATTTTTGCATTCAACATTTTAATCTTTGAACATATCAGTAATTATTTTATATTCTAAATTAGTATGTAAAAAGTTGTAGCTAAATGGCTAAGTAGACAGCACTGTGACACAACATGCAATTGTAATGGGCGCCTGGTGGGTGGCGTAAACCACAAGAAGAGAGAGCAAAAGAGAGTGAGAGAGAGTAAATGTATGTGGATGCCAGCATGTGTGTGTGTGTGTTTGTGTGTGGAAGAGAGAGTAAGCAAGGAAGAGATTGAGCAAGGTGTATTGAATCTTACCACAGCCTCTCGCACTCTTCCTTCCTCACTCCCTCTCTCTGTGTTCCACTCACTCTCTTTACTGCTATGTAGCACAGCAATTAGCTTAATTGTCTCTGATGCTATTGCTGTACTCCTTGCTGCGAGGGCTGCTTTATGTTTTATGTCAAACGAAATGAAACGAAACAGCTTTGAATTTTAGCGAGGGTAGCTTTTAAGTTCTTAGTGAAATGTAACATATATCAATTAAAAATGATATTAAAGCAACAATTAATCAATTTTCTAGGTGATCAACAATCAATAATCTAAACAACCCTCGCAAAATTGTTCTCAAGAGCTCATTTTTTTGGTCTGGGTCTGTGTTGCAGCAGCAGCAGCACATTCTCCACATGCCGCATGCCGCATGGTGTTACAACTTACCCCTTGTTAGTGGCTGGACTGCACGGCCATAAGGGAAACTTCAGGGGGGTGTGTGTGTGTGTGTGGATGCCACAGAGTGTTGGCTTCTTCTTATCAGCAAACACACTATGCTGTGCACAATCACAATTAAATTGTTAGCTAGGGGCAGTTGTAGCCGTTCCAATTGGACTGCAAAATGGCCATAAGTGCGGCAGTGTTGGCTATAAAAGAAATGAAACCAAAATAAAAGATTAGGTGAAAATGTCAACTATATACATATAGTGTTTCAGTGTTGGATAACACATCACAATGTATACGATAATTTGGCAATGGCATTTCAAGTTATTCCAGCCACAAAGCGTCGAAAACTGTTATTGGTTACTTAAGATTACCGGATAAAAACTTTTTGTAAGCTTTGCTGCGGGGAAAATTGATTTTCTTGAAAAGTAAAGAGCTAAGGAAGCTTACAATGAAAGAATGTTGTTAAACTAAAGGTATGTAAAGCGCTTAGACTTAAACAGAAAATAATGTAACTGAGTTTTAAGGTAATATTTTTTTTTTTAATATAAATAAAACTTCAGAATGGGCAAAGAAAATGTTTAAAAATTTCTTTAGAATTTTGTGTAAGTTTTTTTAAGCCAATTTTTGTTTAAAGTTAAGTAAAATATAATTAAATTTTACTTGAGAATAAAAATAAATAACTTTGCTTTAAGCAAACGTATTTTTAATTGGCATATTATTAAAATGGCTAAAAGTATTTCCGTGTAACAAGCTGTTCTTTGTCTATTTATAGAAATGAAAGTAGCGCACATGTGGCTCTTCAGCAGCAATGCGCTGAGAATCACATAGAGCGGTGCCAATGGATTTTTGGTTCACACGCGAGCGGTTGGCGATCAGCAACCGCAAAAGGAAAAGCCCCACAAGTATGTATTGCGAACAACAATACAAGTAGTAAGTAGATATATATTCACAAATGCAAATTGTTAGCGACATGATGGGGCTGCAACTGTTGGCGGCCAGCTGCAACATCCAGAGGCAGCACCAGCAGCAGCAACAACAACAACAGGTTCATGCAACAAAAGTGAGGCGGCAGCGACAACTTGCAAAACAGATGTCAGTCTGTTGGAGCTGTTTGTGTGGCGTTCTCACATGTGTGTGGCAGAGTTAAACAGCTGCAACATGCTGCAGCAGCAACATTTTTGGCTGGAAATGGTTGTGTGTTGCCTGTTGGTGCCTTGTGCAACAACTTCTTGTGCTGCTGCAACATTGCAGAGGGCGCCACTGTTGTTGTTTCGTGCCACCAGCGATGCGGCGCACAGCAAACAGCGAACAGTAAATGGCAACTCGACTCACAAGAGTGGCAAACTCAGAGTTCGGGATATGAAACACAGCAATACACAACATACTACAAACACAGCCTGGAAAATTCGCCAACCAACAAGAAACAGCAACAAAGAAAAACCGGTTAAAATCAACAACAACAACTACAACAACAACAGCCAGAAGAAACTAGCGCAAAAAGTAGACAAAAGTGGCCAAGACTCTTGGACCACTTGCCGAGCCAACTTGGACTTATTTCTCTCTGTTTTCACTATATGTTTATAGGTGTGTGTGTGTCGTCTCCATTAGTGTCTTCTCCCGTTTGCTGTGCTCCCTTCTTCACACAGGCGCCCAGCAACAGAAATAGCTGTAGCCAAGCGAAACGGACTGTTCATTTGCTTTATGAGTTTCGCTTTATTGTTTACAATAAATACAACTACAACTACAGTCAAACTTCGCTAGGCACAACAAGTATTTCACTTAACCACAACTGATTAAACTGTGCAAATTGTTAACTCAATTTGTTGTGGAGTAGAAAAGTTTACTACACAAAACTGTATAGTTTTAGAGAAGTTTTAGTTTGAGTAAAATCCTTTAATTAAGTAATTGTAATAAACTTATTAAAATAATTATAATTTCCTTAAGTTTACTTTTAGTAAAATACTGTAGAGTTGACTTTTATTTCAAATACATAGGTAGGATTGGAACTAGCTTCTTAGATATCCCTAAAGATATAATCACCCTTATGTTGGGTTAGAACAGTTGCTGTTTGGGTAACTTTTATTAGCTAATTCTTTAATTCTTTATAATAAAATGCATTATACTTGTAGACTTTACTTTAAAACATATGGATATTACACAATATCTGAGTTTCTGAGTTTCACCTTAAAATATAATTACTCTTTCTTACTTATAAGTATAACTTTTAATTTAACTAATATATTGTTATGAAATTTTCATACCAAACATGAATTTGTGTATTCAATTTGTATACAATATTTCAAAACTCTATTTTCAAAATTATTTAGGTAAGTAGTTTTTTATATGAAATATTACTGAACCTAGCTTAGTGCTTCTAGCTCTTACTATGTTTGAGATTTATGCAATTAAAGTAGCTAATGAACTTTTAAGAAAATTACTATGCTTAGTTTTTTACTAATATCTTTAATAAAGTTTGCTTTCTACCATTTTTAATACTTAAAAGCCTTTTAGAATTTTTCTTTATACATTTTCTTTAAAGTTCTAGTTTTTCAATCTATACGAAATCACTTTTTGCCTCACCATGCTGTGATTTAATCATTTGTCAATCAAAATACATATATTACTGAATAGTTCTACGGGTTATCAGCTCAATGAAATACATAATCAGATTAAGATTTACTAAAAATAAAATGTGTTACTTAATCAGCAGAAACTTATGTAGAGTAATGCGTAAATATGTATAGAAAACTAAAAGGTTGCCAGCTAAATTCGTCTTTAAGTGTTGGCTAAGCTGCCAATTGAACAGTGTAGATAAATGCGTGAGTGTTGAGGAATTCCTTGATTGAAATACATTTATAGCTACAGTTCGGATGGCAAACTAAAATTGTTTCAAACTGTTTACTAATTGTCATTAAGCAGCTGAAATCGAACCAAAGTGGATGACCTCATCCCCTCGTATCGAGGGTTAAAAGCAAGTATCTAAAAATAACGACACTACTATATATATATATACTATTTGTGCAGAAATAGAAAAAATTAATTAAAGTTAACTCGGTCCTTACAACGCTTGAGCGAGGCACACTCTCAGGCAAGCATTTACTCATTATTATCCCTTTTAATATTTTGTTCGTTTCGTTTCTTTTTTTTTATTTTCGGGGAAAAGTCACCCCTGCGAGTGTGTGTGTATCTGTAGTATCTGCAGTAGGTATATATTTGAGTGTGTGTGTGTGTGTATCTGTATCTGTGTCCGCTTGTGCGCGCCTTTTGGGTAGATACAAACACTGCATCGAGTGGTTGGCCGTAATAAAATGTTGTAGAACATGCGTTCAAAACTCAGGCACGCAGCTGCGCCTACCCGCTTCGCAATCGAGTAGTAATGGGAATAATGGGTAAATGGGAATGGCAACAAGGGGCATAACCATTTGGGTGGCACCAGTGACACCAGCCAGAAGAAGCCAAAGCAATTGCAGCCAGAGAAACAACAAACAGATCGAACCCATTTGCAAGTTTGCGCCACGTTACGCTCCACTGTGCCCAAGCAAAGGGAAGTTTCAAGTGTCCAACACTCAATATTCGCACATTACTTACATTATACGACCATTTCTATAGATTTTAGAGGTACATTTCATATACTCACTCATCATTTTGGTAGTCAGAACGGTAATAATGGATTTAAAACTGCCTAATGCAAGTTGAAAACTCATTTGCGATCTAAATAAAGTATATTTTTAGTTAGCACAAATAAACTCATCTATTAGAACAGTTTTTATTTTGTTTTTTTTGGAAATGTCAAGGGGTAAGTATGGAAAATTTTTGTAATTTTTTTCGAAAAAATGAAATTTTATAAAATGAACTACATTTAAATGTGGTATCAATTGGCTTTCCAAACAATGAAGAAATTGTTATTCCGCTTGAAAATCGGTTAAGTTTTGACTGAATTATGAGATTTCAAAGTTTTCGAAAAAACGACAAGGGGTAGGTATACAAAATTTTGGATTTTTTCGAAAAAATGAAATTTTATAAAATGAACTACATTTAAATGTGGTATTAATTGGGTTGCCAAATAATGAAAATATCGATATTCTGCTTTAGAATCGGTTGAGTGTTGACTGAATTATGTAGGTTACAAATTTTCGAAAAAACCCCAAGGGGTAGGTATGCAAAATTTTTAATTTTTTTGAAAAAATGAATTTTTAGAAAAGGTAATTCTAGTATTTATAATCCATTGTATTTTCTTGAACACGATCACATCTTAATCGTAATTTTTAAGTTTATGCTAACACATAAAATACTAATGCGAGATTATATGATTAAAACTCTTAAACATGGAATTAATTAAAAAGCCATTGTGATTATATTGTAATATTAGAATACAAAAAGCGAGTCTTAAGTGAAAGTGTAACTTGGAATCGAAGAACTCCAGCTGGCACAAGACAAGCTGCTAGCTGCTAGCTGCTAAGCTGTATTCTATCTAGTTTAGCTTTTTTTTATTTTTTGGTTTTTATAATTTTAATGTGCTGTGGTTTGAACAATTAAAAGCAACAATAGCAATAACAACAATAACAACAAGAGTGTCATAAGTTAGCAAGTTGTTGAGGCGACATTTGGTGCTTTGTTGTTGCCATGCTACCAGTTGTTGTTGTTGTTGTTATTTGTCGTTTTCATGGCTCCGTCGACGTCACGTGTAGCTCATAAATATTTAAACGAACGGAGACGCTTGAGAGGGTAGACAGATGGAACAACAGCAGTACGTACATAGTGGGCGAGAGAGGCACAGAGGGGCAGAGAGGAGGAGAGTACGAAACGTTTTGGACTGAACCCCGTCATTGGGTTTTATAGTTTTTCGCGTTCCTCTCTCTCTCTCTCTCTGTGTTAATTTAGCAAAAAGCATTGCGAAATGACTCGCAATTTTAGACTTCATTACAAGCGCTTTGGGGTAGAACTGGAACTGGAACTGGTATTGGTATTGGTACTGCAAAATGAATTTCTAGATAATACCAAGTGCAGCTAAAGTCGGCGAGAAAGTTTGCAATTGCTCTTACAGGATATCATCAACAGAAGGAGTACAGGAGTTCTACTCACACACTCTCTTCCACACACACACCTGTCTGTCTACGGTACAGTAGGCATATTTACATAAACACAGACACACACACAAACACACACACGTATATATAGACTGTCTGAGGACTGTCTGAAAATATCGCACTTTTGTACAGGTTTTCGTCCTTTTTGTTGTCTTTTTTTTTTCGTGGGTTCAAATACAAAAAACCGGATTTTCTGTAGAATTTTATGGAAATTTCTATGCTAAATACCGACAACAATTTGTTGCGATTGAAGCAATATTCGGCATACTTAGTTCAAACATGTCTGCAAAGTTTTATTTGTAAATTAGTGACATTTTATGTTAATTATAAATATTATAAGCGGACTTATTTTGTTTTAGTTACTGAGAAATACTTGAATTTTTAGACCTTAAAATGCAACTAAAGTTTTGGAAGTTCTAGCTTTAAAAGTCTCTGAGTTCTTTGAGAAAGGAATTAATGCTAGGTTGTGTTAAAAGTAACTAAAATCCAATTACATTGTAATATACTTTACTATAATATGCAACTATATATAATAATATATGAAACAGTTTTATTTATAATATTGTTAAAGCCATTTTGGCGGCTGAAATTTTCATAGAATTGGTACACATGTTACTGTTGTCTTGAAAACTAGTTAAATATAGCTATTTGGACAGCTTAACATATTTATAAAGTAAAATGATGCCCTTTACTATCCCTTTTCTAACTAAAATATGGAAATACACGAAATGATCGTATTAAAAACTGGTTAGATATAACTATATTCTTAAAGCGAAATTATGTTCCTAACTAACCCTTTTCTAACTAAAACTAGAAGAAACACAATGTGATCGCATCGTTAATAGTTAGATATAACTAAGTACGTTAAATATTGGTCTAAGCTATTATATATTCAATCATTTTAAGGCTCAAAACTAGTTTAAATTGGATATACAAGTTATCGTCTTATAGTAAATAGTTATAACTGACTTTACTGATATACATATAAACTTAAATATGGCAAATCGTAGTCTTAACTAGAGTTGAACGCAATTATAATTGTAGTGCTAATCAGCACTAATTATATAAATATGTATAGTTATCTATCTATCTATCTACATGTGTGTAAGTATGTGTGTGTGAGTATTTCTCTATCAAATGTCTCGTGCCATACGATTCTACACTTGGCTCCATTTAATTTGACGTTTGTTGTTGTTTATATAGATGCTTGATGCTATTGCTATTGCTATTGTTGTTGTTGTTTTTATGGATCCAAAACTTGATTAACATTAATTAATCCATGCTACGAATTGCGTTTATTTGTACAAATGACTAAACGAGACGATTGAATGACAGGCCCCAAATGTCCGTCCGTCTGTCTGTCCGTACGTACGTTCGTCCGTCAACTTTGTCTATCTTCCAGCCGGAAATGCGCACACACACACACAAGCATACCCATACAGTTGTAGTAGTTGTAGTAGCTACACCCATGGCAATGTTTGACCCAGTAATTTACGCATGTTTAGCAGCAGTGCAGTTAATAAAGCTAATTAATGAAGCTGCAGCTCATCATCATTGGTCTTTGGCTACAAATGTATCTCTCTCTCTCAGTTACAGATACAGATACATTTGTACTGCAGACTCAGTGAGGCAAGTATGCAGTACTAAGAGTACAATACGATCTGCTGCCGCTGCTCAAGTTTGCCTAGTTGGTGCCCAGGGCCGCCAACCTGTTTGTTGTTTGTGCACACAACAAAGCAATTTCATGGAAAATATTTTTAGTAGTTGATACAACAGCAACAAATAACAAACAGCAACAACAACGAACCGAGAGAAAATTAAACGCAGCCCAAGACGGCCACAAATGAAGCGAGTAAACGACCAAATGACCGAAACCCGCCCTTCTCCCTTCTCCTCCCGCCTCGCCCCCCTTGCGCTGTCATTGCTCGCCGCATAGTGCACGAAAAAAACAACAACAGCAGCAAGAAGAAGCCGCACAAAACGCGTTGAGCGACAGCAACAACAACGAAAAAAAAAAAGAAATAAAATAAAACGCATTCTGAGCGCAGGCAGCGTGGGAGTCTGTTAACAGCTGTACAACAACACAACACACTCGCTCTGTCACTGCTATGCTCTCTTTACGCTCTCTCTCTCTCTGTCAAATGTTCTCTCAGCGACTGTTGCGCTGGGCACGTAACGTAACAACATCCCTGCAGATGCGTCACACGTTTGTCAGCAAACGACGCGTCTGCGACGACGACGACGGTGACTGCGACTTCGGCTGCTGCTGCTGCTGCCTTTTTGTCACAGGTCGTTGCACTGCCGTTACACACACACTCAGAGAGAGACCTCAGTGTGTGCTGTTGCCCGTGTGTGCAGTGACACATGCAGGCCACGACGCCGACGTCGACTGCACGTTTTGGACATTGAAGCGCTGCTCATCGGCCATCAGGAACATTGTTGCTAGCCTCTCTCTCTCTCTCTTTACACTCTCTCGTGCATATGCAGTTGTATTTGTGTAGCTGCCGGCTGACCGGCTCCCTATGCAGATATTGTATTCTTTACTCTCCGCACTCCCACCACTGTCGTCCTCGGCCATGCAATCAAAGGAAGTGTATGCTGCTGCTCCTACTCTCTTCTCTTAGGTCATCTCTTAAGTAACCGTAACATGTTTATGCTATGCTATAGTTGTAGATACACTGGATAAAGTAATGCCCATT
The DNA here is from genome assembly GCA_035047385.1 of Drosophila tripunctata. NCBI lineage: Eukaryota > Metazoa > Arthropoda > Insecta > Diptera > Drosophilidae > Drosophila > Drosophila tripunctata. The sequence continues at coordinate 2,361,292 of JAWNPS010000288.1, forward strand.
AGCAAATGCTTCTGTCTTCATCATGTCCGTCTATCAACAGCATCTATCTACAGTTATTAAAAGAACTATGTATAAAACTCGTTACTTTACAGCACGAGTTACTAGGCATTCATAAATTATAGCAATACTCTGTAAATATAATGTTAATTCTAGCATATGTCTAATGTTATTTTCTTAAATAACAGAGTGGTTCGTTCCTTAACGTAATTCTATAAATGGGATTAACATTGGAATAAGCATTAGCAGCATTATGTCTAAATTCTTACAGAGCTCGCTGCTGTATATGTTAGAACTTGCAGACTTTTTAGCTTTTAATACAAATCGATTTTAATATTTGAAACAAAATATATTTATTTTTAATTTAAAAAAAATTGTATAAAAACAAATTAAATTTTAGAAAAAAGTTCTTTAAGACTCATACATTTTATAACTGTTCTTTCTATTTCAAAATTATTTTCAAGTATTTAATTTTTTTTGTTACATTTCTAATCAGTTAAATTGTTTTTATTTGACTATGAACTTTAACCCTGAGCATACAAAAATGTTGTGCAAATTTCAAAATCTTATGTACAATAAACAAATATTTATGTAAATATGTATATAAAACATCTTATCTCTTATGTATTCGAGTATATTTTTCATGTTTTACAAAGATTAAAGTTCCACTTGAGCTAATAGTATAAACAAATGCGTATAACGCAAGTATTTATTTTAATTTTAATTTTGTATTTCATCTAAATATATTCGTGCCTCAAGTGGACATGCTGGAATATGTACTATATGTATGTCTTTATATATCCTTTATTCAACCCAGTCCTTTGCCCGATTTAATAAATATATGTACATACACAAAAATGCCCAATTAAAACAAACGATGAGTGGAATCAGTTGGTTGAGTTACGGTTCTGGTATTTTGGAGCGCGCCAAACCAAATTCAAGTGCTGCAATCCAAAGCAACAACAACAATAACAACAAGAGGAGAGAAGCGGAGAACACGAAAATATGCTCAAGTGGCGCGGCGAGCATAAAAATTTGTGTATCTGTATCTCGTAGCATAAAAGAAAAGCGTTCAAATGAACTTTTTGGTATCACCCAAGAGTATTTGGCTAACCAGAGTCGGGTATGCTGCTGTCTTAGAAAAGTGAGTATATTTTTTTTCAGCTACTTTTATATATACATTATGGTTTAGCATTCATAAAAGTTATACTACATTTATTTAGCTACTTTGAATTTATATTTTATTTAAACACCTTTAATTTTTTTAATAAAATATAGTTTTAAATTTATTAAATAAATATTAAACTATCTATATCAATAAATATTCCCAAATCTTATCAATTTATTTATATACTATCATATTATATTTAAATTTTTATAAAATTCGTTCAAATTTATTTATAAAATTAATTTTAATTAATTAAAATTTCTTTGATTTTACTTAATTTTAAAATTTAATTCATTTAATTTATTCATTAACAGTTCTTTATATACTTTTTTCTATGTTTTAATATAATATCATAAGTTATTTGGAAATTGTGATATATTTATTGTCTTTTACACAATGCACTTCAATATTGGGTATTGTTTTTGAGATATCTAATAATGTGTTGTCAAATAAAGATCCAATTACAAATTATGTGCCCTATTTCTAAAAAGGAATTTAGATTAGTTTTAGGTTTCAAACACACACAGTTCTTAGTGTACCCATAATATTCTATATTTTGTAAATCCGTATTCGTTTTCTAGAGATAATATTTGAAATATCACAGTCTTCTAGCTATTTTCTGTTTGTTTCCTGCCTTAAGTTAGTGCTGGGTATTTGCAAATTCGAGCCACTTAGGGCTACTTTAAGCTACGTTCTTACTTGTTTTGTTTTTCGTTTTACGTGGCACAAGTGCGGTCGCATGCTTAAGCACACACTAACACACACACACACAGTGAGAAACGTGTTGAGTGGCTCCGCCAAACAAGTCGCTTTGTCTTCACCTACCGCTCGGCTCTATTACCCCCTCTATCACGCTCTTGCTCGCTAGCTAGCTCTCTCTCTCTCTCCAACTATCTCCCTTCTGCTCTATCTTTCTGGAATCTCTGGTGGGCTCTGGCAAACTCTCGGGGCTATCTTTGCAAAAACAAAAAATAAAAACGAGTAAAAGAAAAACATTTGTGACTCCGCTTGGGTCAGCGCACGTCCAATATTGAGATTGACCCCTCCAACTGCTAGGATAAACCCTTGACAGCCCCTTACTCCAGAACTAGCCTCTGTTCAACCTTCTTGGTCACTTTGTTTTCCATCCAATTTGATTTACAAATTCCCAACAACAAGCCGAACAACTGCAAGAACTTCAGCAACAACAATGGACATAGTACAACAAAAGAGCTAGAGCTATGAAAAAGGATATCAAGAGCAGTCTATAGGATAATAGCATCATCGCATCGGCAGGATTGAGGCAATGAATGATTGAATGATGATACTTCATTTACGTTTCGTTACGAGTTGAAAATTGTAAATTGAAATTTTAAGTTTTGCGGCACAAACGCTGTAAAAAATGATTAATGCAACGTCAATGTGCGTACAATGATTGATTAATTAACGTTGACAACCCAAAAGGAGTAAAAAGCGCCGACAAAACACACACAGACACACACACACTACTCCTCTATACCTCTATACTCCCCTATAGCTCTATACTCCTCTATACCCATGTAGAGACGGGGTGTTATAGTTGTTGTCCAGTTTCGAGGCGACTTTTATAAATTGACTCCCATTTTCGTTGCAGTCGATTTTCCCACATCTTGCGACCTGTTCTTGTTGTTGCTTTTGTTGTTGTTTTTTGTAATACCCTACAATCATTTTCCAATGAAATGTGTCATGAGGTGTGCGAGTGTGTGTGTGAGTGTGTGTGTGTGAGCCTATGTGTGTGGCCTTGATTGATTTCGACAGATTTTTGAGGCATTCAAAAAAAGATTGTTTGATTTTTTCTTTCAGTTTCTCTTGGCTAAACTGGAAACTGTGTAGCAAAGGTGTGTGCACAATTAATATACTTGACAGTTATCGAATAGTTATCGAATATGCAGTTAACAAATTTAGTATTTACAGACAGTATATTCAAGTTTGTATACGTCTGTTTAAAGTAAAAATTGTATAAAACCTTTCAGAAAGTGAATTCAAAATAAGGAGGAGAAAAGTGTAAGAGATATAAAGGGATACTTGAGAGCATCTTTAAAGCAGCTAATTTTATATTTATACAAACAATAACGTAAACTTTAATCTACAAATAGGCTACACATTAGACCAGTAAGTGAAAAAGGTTAACTAAAGAAACCCAGTATACTACTAGTACTGCATACGGCGTAGTATAAAAAGAAGTACCAAATTTTATATGCTTTATAATAACCTCAAAAAGGCTATATTACATCAATATTCAAGAGCTTGTTAGCATATAAGACTTCGAAAAAATAAAGCTTATAGTTCCATTTATACCTTACTATATACAAAGTATTACAAAAAATCTAAAATTCTTAAAGTGTGTCATGCCAAATTTTCCCCAATTTAATTACAATGCATATTCCTAGCAGTTTTCTTTGGTTTTCGAATTGCAACACTTGAATTCATCGTGCAACGACCTCCGACTCCCGTTTTTGACTCCCCCGCTCCAAATTCCATTGCCCCCCTGCGTGCCACTCAGACAATGGGCGGCCATTCATCTTTACGTAATTTCAATAAAAAACAACAACAACAACACACAAAAAAAGCAATGTTTGCTTGAAACAAAGCAGAAAAAAGTGAAAGTCTAACTGGCGCAGGTCGAGCTAGAAAGAGAAGAGAGAGAGCGAGAGAGAGCGAGATAGCAAGATATACTTATAAAGTATACGAAAAATCCCTAACAAAATCAAAGATAATTACTATGCATCTGCAAAAGCATAGCAACAACAACAACAACAAACGACAACTACAACAACAACAATCGAGTCTATAAAATTAATGAATGAATATAAAAATCTCGAGCGTATCTACCCCAGATCCCCCTGGCCTTACCGCCCCGCTTCCCGCGTTCTACCAAAAACAAATGTTTCGGAACTTTTGCTACAATTGTTGGCAACAGAGTTGCCTTAAACCAGTTTTTTGTCGAGCCAATTTCAAATCAATAAAAATGTGCAGGAAATTCGATTCAATAGAACGTTATTTGTTTTTTTTTTTTATTACGAAATTATTTAAATAATTTTTGCATAAAAAAACAAGCAATAAACACTATTTGTTTGTTTTATAGAGTTAAGAAGCATTAAGAAGTGGAATTTTTTAATACGCTAACTAATGTTTTTGCTATGACAACAAATTAAACATTATTTGATGTGTGAAATATATAAAATTAGACCGATTACTTGGATTATGGGATTATATATTATCATTATATTAATAAGAATACAATATGCGATAAAAATGTTTTAAAGAAAAAAACAAAGTGAGCGATTTGAAAAAAGTAGAAAAATTTAATCTAAATTTACAATAAATATATACACATTATAAAATGTTGATATAGTTTAGCAATGATTATGGAATTTATACCAGATTTAGTTGAACTAATTGCATATTATATACAGCTTTAGTTTCAAACAAGATTATACGAATATAGAAAAGCAAATAGAAATAAACTAATTCAGCATGTCGACGAGTTGTTACTCTTCCAGTTTATTTAAAATATAATTTATTTTATTTGAAATATAATAATATAATAATGCTAAAGACGTTATTGCTTTAAAAAAAGTTTTAACCTAAAGAAATTGAACGAAAATGAATGAAAACTATCAAAATTAACGATAAACTTAAGAATCATTTTCTTTTTGTAAGACTTCGAATACAAAGTAATTTTATTTATGTTAAATTAAACCATACATATATTATATTAATGTGTATACGAGTATACTTTATTACAATTTAATTTTATATTTATAAATATGAAAACTTTCTACATGTTTGCATTAACTATATTACAATTATTTTAAATGAGTTTTCTACAAGCTTTAAAGCTCAATTTGTATCTGCAAACTTTTGTATCAAAAAAGCTTTTCAGCTGTCTAACAAATCAGCACAACCCACTCAAAGTTAGTGTATAACTTTGTATTATAATAAAGATATTTTGTAAAGTTCCCACGCTAAGCAAAAGCTCAAACATTTCACTTGTTGTTGTTGTTGTTGTTGTTGTTGTTGTTGTTTGTTAGTATTGTGAAAATGCAGTCGTTTCAGCTATCAAGCTCTACATAAATTAGTGTAGTATATATAGAGATTTAGTGTGTAGTTTTGGCATAGATATTGCCTGATTCTCCCAGTACTTTGCTTATATGTGGCATGCCTCATTTGGTGGCACCTTTGGTAGGACCTGCACCATTGCACAGTTAACGGGCCATGCAAAAAAACAACAACTAATAGGTATATATCTTTTTGTATGCTCGGTACAGACACATACGTACATATCTCATCAGCTACAAATGTATCTGACAGATACGCGTGCCGTTGCCACAGTTTGCCGTCGTCTCCGTCACCGTCTCCGTATCCGTACGATGTGTGTGTGTGTGTGTGTGTTTCTAAATCGTTTCTCAAATCTTCTAAGATACACACTCACTCGCATAGAGCAAGCGAGTTTCTTTATGCTGTACGTACGTCTGTCTGTCCGTATGTCTGTCTATCTATACGGCGCATTGTAGCTACGTATATATATCTATATGTACACATTTATATATATATGTATATATGTTTGTGTGTAGCTCTGTGCGCCCAACTGATTTATATTAACCGAAAAAATGTACAGAGCAAATGCTGCTGCTGTTGCTGCTGCTGCTGCTGCCAACGCTGGCGTCGGCGCAACGCACGTTTGATGTTGTAGATACATTTGTTGTTGTTGTTGCTGGCCAGCCAAGTGCGAGTGTATCTCGGGCCTCGACAACGGGCAACGACAACGACAACAACGACGACGACGACGACGTCGGCGACGACGCCACTCAGCACGTTCATTATGGCATTTTGTCAGATACAAAATTCAGATTCTCGGGCGCTCGTTTCTCTGCCTCTGTGTACGCGTGTGTGTGTGTGAGTATCTGTGTGCTGCTTGGTGCGGCTGCTGCCGCTGTTGCCGCTGCTGCTGCTGTGGTTTGTTGCGCGATAAGCATACGGATATGTCAGTTAATTATTTGTTTATATTTTTCCTTTTTATACTTTTTTTCTTCTTTTTTTTTTTGTTAGCTGCCATTCGTTTTTTTTTCGACTTTTTATGAATTTTATTTTATACAGTTGTATATATATAGTATATATACAGTACAAAATGTAAATGTACAGACACTTAAAATGTTCAAGTATATATACATGCATTATTTGATATGCTATGACGCGGTATTCATTAGGGTATGTACAGCTTTAAGCTACCCTATGCTGCTTCTAGCATTACAAATGCTTTAAATACGTCTTACACAAATAAATTTGTATAGCGGGTATATTAGTTGTGTCAAGCAGTTTGTAATGCATTAAAGAAGGCGTGGCAGTCGCTATAGGGCATCTATATTCTTGATCAATAAAAACAGTAGTCTTTATGGCCATTTTCGTACGATTTTTATACCAACGAGTCTCCCGCTACTCAAACAAAATTTCATCTAGCTCGAACTTCTATGTACATATATTATATAGGAACTATAGCTTTGAAAAATTTATTATTTAAAAATGTAGTATTAAGTTATACACTTCTCTGCAAAATTTGCTGTTTTGTTTTTGGGTATTTAAAGCTATTTTTAAGTTAATGTCAGCTTTGTCTTCAGTTGTATAGTTAATACTTTGCTTATATATTTTAATTTGCTCAGCTTACAGGGTATATTTATAGCCAGCCTATGGGAAATTAGCTTAAAAGTGTTATTTAATATTGTGTATTAAGGGTTGTTTAAGCCCACCGCATATATAAGCTTAAAGACATTCAATTTTACTTTAGAAAGTATACTAAAAGTTGCGTTAAATTAAATAAAACTGCATAAAAACAAATAATTTGTAACCAAAAAGTAAAGTGTTAAGAATTATGTAGTAATTTTATAATATAAAATATATGTAAAGTAATTACAAACTTAAACTTATCGGATATTTAAATAGATAAAGTTTTAATTTGAAATAAAATGCTAAAACGCTTGAAAATCGTTTGCAGTTTTGGCCAAGTTATAAACGTTTTAACTCCGTTGATGACAGCGGAAACAAGTTGGCTAGTTGCATTACATAATTCATTGTTAAAGTGATTTTTATATAAATAAATATATATATATATATTTATTTGTACTTGTATCTAGTGTTACAGCAAATCAATTGATTGGTTTTATAGCTAATGCAGCAAAATAGTTTGTAGTTTTTATTGTGAACTTTAACCCCATTACAGGCTTACAGGCTTTTTTTTGGTAAAGAGGCATGTTTGCTTTACAGTTACTACATGTTGTTGGGGTAGCAAGTGCAGCTGCAACTGTTGCCGTGTGGCAGCAACGAAACAGGCGACTAGAAAGAAAGCGCAAGCAAAAGCTTCACACACACACACACACAGAGAGACAGCGAGGAAAACTGACGTTGAAGAAAGCCACAAACCGGTGTGCAGCACAGAGAGAGTGGGCGAGGCAAGGTGTACAGGGTTGGGGGTTGCAACAACAACAACAATTGTTGTTGTTTGTGTCGTGCAAAAGTTGTGTTTGCAACATGCTGCAACGCACGTAGCTGGCTAGTTGCAAGCAGCGCTGAGCGCCTGTTATGCTGCCAAAGCCAAACACCTGGAATGGGGCACTACAAAATTCGGGATAAACAAAATGCAACCCGAAACCCGTAACAAAAAGAAGAAGAAGCAGAGGAAGAGAAAGAGGAAGAAGCAGACAGTGTATGTTTTTAAGGGCTGTCTTCATCATCATCATCATGTTGTTGTTGTTGTTTGTTATGACTCCGTGCGGAGGGGATGTTTCGCATCGTTCGTGGCGAGGGTTCACTGTCCCAAAAACGGTGGGAGCAACAACAGCAGCAGCAGCAGCAGCGGAGGCGGACAGCAAACAGCAACAGCAGCAGCAAAGCTTTGCGAAACCTGTTTGCTCACTTAGAGCAGCAGGCAGAGCAGCAGCAGCAGCAGCAGCAGCATCAGAGGGCAGCGGACAGCAGGCAGAGCAGAGCAAGACCGACAGCAGCAGCATTGACCTCAACTGAGTCAACGACAAAATATGCCAGTCTCCGTCTCAGTCTGCGTCTCAGTTTGTATAGGGAGAAGCCTCAGGGATATGGCAATCGAAATAATGCAGAACATGGTGCGAAATATTTAATACAGAAATGCCTTTTGGCCCAAAAGGCTGCTGCCAGTTTTAGTTCCTCTGCTGCTGCTGCTGCTTGTTTTTGTTGTTGTTGTTGCAACTGCAACTAAAACCTGTTTGCAACGCTAAAACAGAGACGCCGTTCAACTATTTTGCTTGGCTTGCAACTCTTTTTTTTTTTTTTTTTTGTTTAGCCCACCTACATTTTTTTTTTGTGTTTTGTATTTTTGGGCTAAGACATCTCTAAGCCACTCTAAGCTGTGTTGGCTTAATTGGGTCATTCACTTGCTCGACTAAACACACACATACACATATACAGACAGACTTATGAGCTACAGCAACTTCCGGCACAAGTCCAACATACAGAGAGAGAGAGAGCGAACTAGCGAGCGAGAGAGAGAGAGAGAGAGAAAGAGAACACACACGTACGAGTTAGGTAGCAAGACAGACGCTACAAAGAGACGCTCGAGTTGAATTCCTCAGTAAATCTTCAAACTCAAACTGTAAATATGCCCGAAAAGAAACCAAATCTTCAACTAAAATAATTTCTTTATTTGATGCGAAGCATTATAATTGGCTTTATCTGATTTATACATATAGAAATCGCATAATAGCTGAAGTGTTATTTATAAGAGGTTGTTAACTTGAGAATATGTTAAGAATTTCATTTAGTAGCAATTTTAGATACAAAATTGTAATTGTATATGCAATCACTGTAAACGAGTGTCCACACTACGGACGAAAGTCGTTATTAAATTACATTTCTGCTGATATGTGTCAGTTTTAATTTTATTAGTGTGATATCCTTTATTACAATATTTGGCATTATAAATTTTGAGAGCCGAACATACGCTTTCGGCACTAGTTAGATACTACATGATTGACAATTTATTTGATATTGTTTGTATAGGTTAAAAGGTAAATTTACATAATTGTTACTTTATATAAGATTACTGTGAAAGACTATACAAGCTAGTGACGAAAATCAAAATTAAATTAAATGTAATCTTTATTTTTTGTTAGTTTTTATTTCGTTAGTGTAATATTTTTTCTTTTGAAAATTTATATTATATATTTTGTAAGTCAAACACATGCTTTCGTCACTAGCAAGATACCATGATTAGAGTTTTTTATACAATTGTAGCTATCCTATTATTCCAATGAGATAAAAAATGTCACACTGGATATTCTGTATGAATGAAATCTAAAACAAATCTAAAATTAATCTGCATTCATTTCAGGAATCGATTTATTGTCTATTTAGCAAAATTAGTAAATTTGTTTTATTAAATTCAATGCATAATTTTATTATGTTATAAACGAATTAATGAAAATTTATTTAAACATCAAACAATTTGATGGATGTGTAATTAATCAGTTTGCTCCTAAGAGCACTTTCTCACACTCTCTTTACGAAGCACACGGTCTCTCTCTCTCACTCTCACTCTCTCGAACCTTCTCTGCCTTTCTTTGCCTCTCGCTATAAGCAAAAAGGATCAAGCAAGGACTGAGCAATGAGCACAACAGCAGCAGCTTCAAACAGGCAGGGAAAGAGAGAGGCAGAGGGAGAGAGTGGAGCAGGCAGCGCAGCAAAGTCAGCAGCAACAGCAACAAACAAACAACAACAAAGCAAATAATAAAATGTTAGCCTAACCGAGAAGCCACACAGTAAAAACTCAACCGACAACTTTTCGAGTCAGCAAATGCTGCTCTGCCAGCAAAACGACGCCAACAGCGGCAGCACTGCGACAGCGACAGCAGCACATCCATCATTTGCAGCCAGCAGCAGCAGCAGCAGCAGCAGCAGCAGTGTGTGTGCAATGCCAGCTAAAAACTCTAAAGAAAATCCAGGCAATTGTTTCTAGAGAGCAGCAGCAACAACAACAACAACAAGAACAACGAATTGCAATCGCTGGTTTCGCAAGCTGTGTGTTACGAGGGTTGCCTCAAGGGTTTGTGTTGCTAATGCTTAACATGTATGGGCATAACATTCCATGCCCATCAATCAGTTATCAGCTTATAGTAATAGAAATATATATATTGATTTAAGTTATCTTACATGAACTTCTCAATCAACCCTCGTAAGATTTTGTTAATCTTATTGTTGTGCTTATTAACTCATGTTGTTGTTGTTAGACTTAGAGCTTGCCACTTAAACTGGTCCGTGGCTTGATCTATTTTTAGTTTTGGCCCCATAGAGCTTAAAAAGCTCTTATATGCAAAAGCTCTTAAACCAAAAACACAGCAACAACAACAACAACAGCGATGACAATTAAATGGCTGCCAAGGTCTCAAAATCGAGTTCTCATCCCCACCCACACACATACACACTCAAACGTTAAATAAAAGGAGCAGCAGCAAAACAACAAAAACAACTGATCGAATAAGCTGCAAACAGCGAGAGAAGTAAAAGAGAGAAGCATACGGAATTTGTCACTTACCATCAAACATTAAAAAAAACACGACGACGGATTGGAAGACGACGCGTCGCTGCTGACAGCAGCAGAATGAAGTTTTGTTACGATAATCCAATTTGATATTCTTTTTGCTTTAGTTAGCCATATATTCCAATGAAAGCGACGCGCACACACAAAAACAACTACAGCTACAAAATTTATTAGATTGCAAACACGACAACGACAACAATAATAGTAATAACAACAACAACAGCAAAAGCAACAACAACAACAACAACAGCAGCACGGAAATCAGTTCAAAATTGCGGCCGCTGTTGCTTGTGTGTGTGTGTGTGTAAAAATCAAAACAAAACACGACAAAAACACACACACACACACTACCATGCAGCACAATTTGAGAGAGCGCGAGCATAACACACTCAAAGAGAGCGAGAGCGAGCGAGCTACGAAGAGCGCAAGCAAAGCATAGGAAGAGAACATGAAAATGAAGACTGTGTGTGGATCGCTGTACAGTATTGTTGTTGTTGCAGTTACTAGTATTATTATTATTGCTATTGCTGTTGTTATTGTTATTGTTTGCTATGGTTATGTTTTGTTTGACTGCAACATGTTGAATGTTGCACTCACACACACACACACGCGCGCACGCACTCACACACAAAGTCAAGCGACTGGCCCTAACGGTAAATGCAAATCAAACTCAAACAGCGCGTAACTAAAACTTAACAAATATGTAAATAAATTTTGTATATATTCATTGCTTAATTAAGCCATTGCATATTGCACATTTGCAGTAAACTATGTATAACTGTATTATCAAAACCGCAGCGGTTTTTTTTGTGCTTGCACCGATTAAAAGGACGCGCGCAAGGAATTGTGGATATTTTGGAAAGGATGTGTGTTTCGAATCCTTTTGTGTATTTGAACTCACTTTTAATTGTTTAACATACGCGAAACATGTAAACTGCTTAATGTTCAGTCATTTGGCGTAAATATGCACGAAAAACGCACGGAACACGGTAAAATGTGGAAAAACACCGCGCACATGCACCTCATACAACAGAGAAAAAAAGCGGTACTGACGCAGTGTGGCCGTATGTGCTTAAACCAAAAATCGCTTACAAATACGCAAAATGCCAACTAGCAGAGCAGTGCTGTAAAGTGGCAGAAAGTAGCTGCACAACATGTTAGTTAACAGCTGTTTAAGTTTGTTGAAAAGTAGTTAGGGAAATTAACAGAGTTAACTTGTAATAAAAATATAACTGCGTTAATATGGTAAAAAATTTAAGTATGTTATTTTTAGTGTCAATAACAGCTGGCGTTGCGTAACGAAAAACAACAATTTGAAAATAAGTTACAACAGTGTTGTAATGTAATCACACTGTTATACTAACATATGCGACAGCTGTTAACAACGATCTGGCAACGCGTTAGCCAACAGCTGTTTTCGTTTTGCAAATTTACGTTTTGTTTGGTTGCCAATTTTTATGTTTATTGTTTTGTGTTTATTTAATTTCAATTAATTTGCCATGAACAACGACTGGCCAGCCGATGACGAAGAACTCGACTTGGCACTCAACGATGCAGCGCTCGAGCAGCTGCTACACACCGCCTCCAGTGAGCAGCCGAAGGAGCAACAACAACAACAAAATGAATCGGAATTCAAAGGATTTAATGAGAGTGCTGGCAATAATTGGATATATCCGACTAATATGCCATTGCGCTCGTATCAGCACAGCATTGTGCAGGCAGCGCTCTATCGCAACACACTGGTTGTGCTGCCCACGGGACTCGGCAAGACCTTCATTGCCTCTGTGGTGATGTACAATTTGCATCGCTGGTATCCCGATGGCAAGTTGATCTTTATGGCACCAACACGTCCACTGGTCTCCCAACAGATTGCCGCCTGCCAGAAGATAATGCCCTTTCGGCCAGAGGATACAGTGGAGCTAACCGGACGACTGCCGCGTGCCAAACGCGCTGAATTGTGGCAGAGCAAACGGGTTTTCTTTGTGACACCGCAAGTGGTGCAATCGGATATGTTGGACACTGGCGACACTGGTAGCTGGCAGTTTCCCTACGCTGCCATCAAGCTGCTAGTGGTGGATGAGGCTCATCGGGCCAAGGGACGCTATGCGTATACACAGGTCACGGAATCCCTGATGGCACGTAATCGACACTTTCGCATGCTTGCGCTGTCCGCCACGCCCGGACGCACCACCGAGGATGTGGCGAATGTGTGTCGCAATCTGTACATTTCGCATCTGGAGGTGCGCTGGGATCAGTCCATCGATGTGCAGCCGTATGTGCATCAACGTAGCATACGCACAATTGTCGTGCCCCTCAAGGATGCCATCAAGGAGCCACGTGCCCGCTTGCTACAGATTATCGATCCGTATCTGCGTCAACTCATTACGGCGGATGTGCTGAAGAATGCTCGTGGGAATATCTCGAGGAATACGCTACTATACGATCAGAGTCGCTTTCAGGAGCAATCGAGCGGCGGACAACGGCATCCGGAGCATAGTCTTGTCGCCAGCAACTTTGCCATGTGCATCAGTCTGTATCATTCACTGGAGCTGCTGGAGCGCCATGGTCTACGCGTCTTTGTGAACAGTTTTGATGCCGATGAACGTGGCAGGGATAAGTTTGTGCTACGCGATGGTGCACTGCGTGAACTAGTGGAGCAGACGCGTCAGCAGCTGGGCGCCAATCCTCTAGACATTTCCACGCGACCCATGACCAATGGTGTAGTGCCCCCGATGCCTGCCCAGCTGGACTTTGGGCATCCCAAGTACGAGCAGGCGCGTCAAGTGATGCAACAGCATTTTGAGGTAGGTTGGGGGGTAGAAGCACCGATTCCATTAAGATCAGCACTTTCTTCCTTCCTTTGCAGTTGCTGCCCGATTCGCGTGCCATTGTGTTCTGCGAGTATCGTGAATCCGTGATGCTGATTCAACGTTTACTGCTGCAGCACAGACCGTTGGTGCGTCCACGTTGCTTTGTGGGCCAGAGCAGCAGCAATGGCGGTGGTGGTGGCGGGATTTGTGCACTCACCCAAAAGGAGCAGCTGCAGATTATGTCGGATTTTCGCAGTGGCATCAGCAATGTGCTGGTAGCCACCTCTATAGGCGAAGAAGGACTGGATGTGGGTGAGGTGGATTTGATAGTCTGTTTTGACATCTGCAGTTCGAATCCCACACGTTTTGTGCAGCGCATTGGACGCACGGGGAGACAGCGACGTGGTCAAGTCGTCATGCTGGTCACCGAGGGCCGGGAGCAGCAGCTGCTGAAGGAGGTGCTGGCGAATAGGGATCAAACGAATCGCAAACTGCTGCAATCGCCGCTAGTGAAGCGTTCGCTCTATGAGCACGCACCGCGTCTGGTGCCGCCGCAGTTTAATCCCAAGTGTGAGCAGCGGCACATGGAGGCAGTAGCAGCAGCAGCAGCAGCAGCAGCAGCTGCAGCTACCACGCCATCACCCAAGTCCAAGCTGCGCAAAGTGGCAAAAGAACCCGCCATCAAGTGTCATGATCTGCGCAAGTTCTTTAAGCAAACTCAGGACAGATTCCTTCAAGGAGAACCTGTCTATGAAGTGAGCGACAAGTCGCAGCAACTGTTGCAACAGCAGCTGCAACGCCGCAGCGTAAATGTGCAGAACTTTCTAATCGAAACACAACCAGCAGCAGAAGCAGCAGAAGCAGCAGCTGGAGCAGCAGCAGCAGAGCTAATCCCACCCAGCTGCAGTCAGGAGGAGACTCAGCGGCTGCGCAAGCTCAATCGCCTGCTGCAGTCCACAAAGCCGCTGCTTAGTGAGGCGCAACGTAGTCAGGACTTGGTGGCACAGCTGCAGGACAAGCAGCTGCCACAAGCACTCAAATTGTATCTGCTGCAAACGAATGCCACATTTGTGCGTGAGCTAAACGACAAGATGCAACAACAAGTGGCACTGCAGTTGCCCGAATCGCGTCTCAATACGCGGCAACAGCGCACGCGACGCTTGTACGAGTTGCTGCTGGAGTTGTGCGGGGGTGAAATGGAGCAACTGTTGCAACCAGCAGTTGCAGCTAGTGCGCCGCTAACATTGAGGGACTTGCAACAGCCCGTGGATAAGCAGCGGCAGCAACAATTTGAGGCAGACTGTGTGCATATTTTTGATGGTCTGCATGAGCAGGGTTTGTGTGCGGATAACTATGAGCTGGTGCAGCAGCAGTTGGAGCAGCTGGAATTGCGGCAGCTGGAGCAGACCATGAAGGAGCAGCTGGGCAATGCAACATGCAACAGTTACGAGCATTGGGAAGAGGAGGAGCAGGAGGAGGAGCAGGAACAGCAGCTGGAGCTAAGCACTGAGGCAAGTCAGTGGCACAGCTCAACGCCAGTGCGGCTCAAGAAGCAGCACCACCTAATGATAGCTCCATTATAAACTGCAGTCAACTCAGCGCCAATTTGAGTCGCCTCAATTGTGTTATGAGTGCGGCAAGCACGCCGCTCCAACGCCAGCTGCAGCTGTTGCCCAAGAACTCGCTGCTCGATGCACTCGAGGAGAATCTCTCTGACTTTGATCAGCTGCTGGAGCAGCTGGAAACGCCGCCCAAAACGGAGACAGAGGCGGAGACGGAAACGGCAGACAAAAGCACACCCGATGCACTCGACTTGGATTTAAATGATTTTCTAGAACCACTGCCAGAGGAGCAGCAATTGCAAGCAAAGAATACACCACCACGCCAGCTATCGCCGGATCTGTTTGCCGAGGACTCCATGTCACCCTGGCGACCAGCAGCAGCGGCGCCAGCACCCGCGCAGAGTCTAGCTGCCAAATTGGCCGCTAAAACTAATAAAGTGCTGGAGCCAGCTGCTCTAAGATCACCCGAGCAGCGAGCACGTTGCAAGCCGGCGGAGCAGGAAAAGTCACCCAGCATCTTTGAGAACTATTTGCAGCGCATGCGTGGACGTGGACAGCTGTCTAGGGCAGCACAAAGATTACATTCCATGACGAGTGCAGTCAGCACAACAACTGTAACACAGCTGGCAGCGGAGGAGGAAGATTCACCAATTCTACGACGTCGCAACTCCAAACGTAAAATATACACAATATCCGATGAGGAAGAGGAGCAGGAGAAGGAGGAGAAGGCAGCAAAGCAGCACGTAGAAGCTGTGCCCAACACGCAGCTGCTGGACGATAGCTGTGAGCAGGTGCCAGCCACACAAATGGTAAGTAAATCACACAACACTTGAGTCTAAACCCAACTAATTGCCAATCCCTAACAGCTCTTGACGCCACCACGTCGCCATGCGCGTCGTAAACGTGCCAAATTCAACTCCTTCATACTGCAAGAGGCCGAGCAGAGTGACTCCGATGGCGAGGGAGAGGATGAAGATGCAGAGCACACTATTGGTGGCTACCTCAAGGACTCTGTGATAGTGTCCAGCGGTGATGAGGAGGAGCACAATGACACCAATATGCATGCCATATACCTACAAGCAGTCAGGTGAGAACTGGATGCCCCTTTAAACTCACTGCAAACTAATAAAAGTTCCCATTTACAGAAGTCCTGTGCAGCGTCCTGGTGCCTTTAAGATACCAGCGCCACGTGAATATCAGGATGAGAATATATACTCACAGCCCGTGGAAGTGGAGTCCTCACAATACTATCCCTGCTCCTTCATAGCCAACGATGATAGCTCGGCTATGGAGGCACATGACATCTCCGAGTGTCCTTTGGAACGCGCGGAGCGCATACTCAAGCAGCAGCGACGCGAGCGGCGGCAGCAGAAACGTGCCGCACCGCCACTTGCCACAGTTGCCATAAAGCGACGACGTGCCATACACATCATAGACGATTCCAGTGATGATGATGTTGATAATGTGATTATTAAAAGAAGATAATGCCAATAGTCTAACCAATTGCCCTTCTGTGTACAGTCTCAGGTTTATTTATATTATTATAATTTATTTTCTATATATATATATATTGTATTTATAATGTATAATAAGTTGAAGTACTTTAATTATTTGTTATTGTTTTTAATACTTTGGTTTCTATTTCCTTCCAAAACGTTGCCATTTCCTTCAAAACGTAGAGCTGTAAAAAATTATAGTTAAAAATCGACATCAGTTTAGTTGATAAGCTTTGTAACTACTGCAATGGACTACTATTGTATTTTGTAACTGAATGTACCTTTTTTTTTATAACTTGATGCAATTTTATAAAGTTTTCTATAAAAATTAGTATGTTTTTGTGGGTCTGGAGTTGTGTTTACGGAATTTATCTAGTATATTTATATTGATTTCTTTGAAATTAGCACTGAAAACATCATTTTTTAAAACTCCAGTGTTCCCTATACTAGTAAATGTTTTTGGCTTTTGCTTTCGTCTCTAGTGTTCAGTGCCGTCCGCTGTAATAGGAACGGTGCTAATATTTAAATCCCGAGCTATAGGAATACGCTTATTTTTTTAATTTTTTCTAACTTAGCATGGAAGTTTTACAAAATCTATAAATATGATCTGCATACGCGATTTTGTAGAGTTTTTTTGGTTTTGGGTCTGAAAACTTCTGAATTTCAAGTAACACTCAATCTAAAGAATCTAGAGAAACTTAGAAGTATACAAATTCTAAAATTTGTTTGATCTGCGTGCGCTTCATACGAGATTTTGAGTTGGTTCCTGTTTTTATAGTCTCTGATTTTCAACTAAACCTCATTTTAAAGGATCTAAAGAAAGTAAGAGGAGAATCTTTTAATATTTTTAAAAATTAACTTGATCTGCGTACCCCTCATGGCAGAGTTTCACTCAGATCTAGCTCCAAAAGTCTCTAAAATTTAACTAAAACTCAATCTTAAGATTCTAGCGAATTTATTATAAGACTCAATCTAAAATTGCTTAGTTGCCTTAGCTTACCTCTTTTATCAGCTTGATCTGCGGCAAACTAAACCAAATAGCTGCGCGTGGGTGTTTGGTAATCACTGGCAATCGGTTTGAAGGTGGTGTTGTGTCGCTGCTTATAGAGATCCCTGGGCTGTACATAGAGTTCCTTGAAGTCCTCGCTGCTCACGTGTCGACTGGCGGGTGTGAGACACATGCCACCGCCCTGAGCATTGTTGCCACGCAGTTGCACCTCCGTCGACTCGTAGATGTTGTCGACCAGCACTTGCCGCGATTTGGCCGTGCCGCGTCTACGATTCTTCTGGCTGAAACCCACGCCCTGTGTTGAGGTGTCCAATTGAGCACGTCTCGAGGCAATGCCCGTGCAGGTGAGTATGATGCCCAAAAGGACACTGAACTCCACCAGAGCCAGCACAAGACTGGCAGCCAAGAAGATGCCATACTGTTCACGATACCAGGCATCCAGATGCTCCAGACAGGATTCGGTGTAGCGTTCCCTTTGATAGACGGGACGTTCCAACGACTGACACTGCGATTCATTCGCCGGCTGAGGATCCAAAAAGGCCATAGGTTGTGGAGCATTGGCCAGAACACAGCAACTCAAGGGCACTGGCCAATTGCGTTGCCCGTAGCCCTGGAGGCGCCACAACGAGGTGTCATAGTCCAACGAACTACGCATGCCACAGCAGCCGAAACGTGTTTGAGCCAAGTCCATGGCATTGGTGAACTGTTCCTGTCCCGGCACACCATAATTCCGCTGCAGTGCCTTGATCATCTGTCCCTCATCCAGACTAATGCCCAGACAGTGGGGCCACAATGTGATGGCCAGACAAATCACAGACTCAGCCAACAGCAGCACCACAACACTCAGAAAGTATACACTGAGGAAGCAATAGGTGTGCAGGCAACTGGCCCAGAAGCCCAGCATCGAGGCCAACACTGCCACAAATCCCGCTATGGCCAATCCCAGTGAGATGTAATAGAGCAGCGGTTGGGGCAAGGAGTTAAGCTGCTCACTCGGAGCGGCTAGCAGGCGGGAGAGCAATATGCGCTTACTGTCCGTAAAGAGATAGCAACCTGCCACAACCAGCAGCATGCCACAGAGCTGGAAAAGAGAGAGAGAAAAAGAGCGGAAGAGAGTGAGAGAGAGTGAGAGAGCGTCCGGGAGAGCCCAATTAAATTCACATAAAACTCTCTGCTTGCTGCTCACCACACGCAACGGAAGTTGTTGCTTCCCCCCCTTTGCCCTTCCCCCTTTACCCTTCAGTTGTTACCTGTTTAGCTTTTGGTGCCAAGCTGCGCTTGCGCTTCACAGCCAAAAATTGTATAAAAAGTGTTGGCAAAAAAAGCTTTTGGCCGCCCACTAACGCCACGCCCCTGCCTCCCTCTACCTTTCCCCTTTTAGCTGCTTTCGTTCAGCCAAGCAGAACCAATATAAAAAAAAAAACAACAACAAAATCGAGTAAAGTATTTGTATATGCAACAATTTTTAAGGCTAAACAAATGAATCTCAAATGCTCTACAAGTTTGTGGCACAAAGATACTAGAAGCAAAAGCAGCAAGCAAATAGATAAGATAGCGGCAGAATGGTATTTCAGCTATTTATTTAATCTTAAGGGAGGAAAAATCTGACACTTAAAAATTGTTGTAATTTTATTAAATTGTAGTTAAGAAAACTTATGGGAAACTCTTGTTATATTTTCTTCACAAATGTTTAAGAACAATTTACATTTTCTTTTTAAAAATCAATTCAAAATGATCTTTCAAATACTCTTTATTCTCAAATTCTTTTGAGTTGCAGCTAACAAAAAAACTCATTGACAAGATTTGCAAAACTATCGTATTCCAATATTTCGAAATATATACAAAGTAGTTCTGATAATAGTTATCATATTTTTAATATCATTAAATACATGTTTACATAGATACAATATCTTATTTTCTTTTTAAAATTCAACTTGAAATGCTGTTTTAAATATTGTTTGATCTAAAATTTATTTAAATTGCAGTTAAGGACTTCTTAAATGTTTGTAAAACTTTCACATATCAATGTTTTGATACACAACTTTATTCTGCAAATTGTTAAAATTTTTATAAACTAACTAAGACTATTTTAAAGTTTTCTTTTCCTTTTCAAACTCAATTCTATGGTTTCTTAAAATACTTCGTTTTCAATTTTCGCTTTGCCTCTGAGGCATTCTGATTGAATTTAATACTGCAACATTTAAGTTTTCAGTTCAGAATCGTACTCTAAAAAGTTCTGACCAAATTCCCTAATTCTAAATATTATATTTCTAAATATTTCAGTAACACGTATGAGTTAATTTTATCATATTAGATTTATTCCCAATCACTCGTAACTACGCCCTAAGTTTTTGCTACAATCCCAAGATACTCTTCAATTTTCACATACTAGTAAGCTAAGCTGTATTAAATGGAGTTTTACGAAAACAATTTGGGCAGCTATAGGGCCTAGATTTCACCAACATTTTTTAGCGTATATACTATACATAGGTATATCTATATACAAAACTTTAAGCTTACCAAAAATAATAGATTGCAAAAATTGAGCACGAATTTGTGATTAAAACAGCGTCCCATTGTGGTGTTATAGAGGCAGTGTGTGGAGTGTGTGTGTGGGTGTTGATAATTAATTAATGAATCAGTAGCCAATTGAGCGGTCAACGTTTTGTGGCATGCGACAAGTATAGAGTTGATAATCGTCTCGTCTATTACATATTAAAGCGTTTATCTTTCAAGTTTTTTTTTTCAAAATTTCTCGAGTTATCAACGGGTTTTTATTTTGTTTTCTTTAGAGCAGCGCGCGTTGCTGGACGGCAAAACAATAACTGAAATGGGAAAAGCCAAGAGCAGAGAGCTAGCTACACATTGTACTACTACATGCTATGTGCAACAAGCTGCGGCAAGTCAAAGAGGCAGCGTCAACTCTCTCTCTATCGCTCGCATTTGCTCTCTTTCTCTTTGAGAACGTGTCCAGCGCTGAGCTCACGTTTCTGTTTTATGAGCGCACTCTCTCTCTGTCTTTCTCTTTCTCTCCCTAGCTCTCTTTCTCCCTCACTCTCTCTCTCTCTGTCTCTCTGCAGCTGCAGCCAAATGGAACCGCTAGTAAACAATAGTCAACAACAACTCTAAAGGGAGCTGGACAGAACGTTGCGTGGTAAACTTGTTGAACCAGCTTATCATTCTATGCGCGAGGGTCGCTCAGAAAGTTATTGGCAATGTCTGCCTACTAACTGGCATACTCTAAGAGCAACCCGTGCCTTTGCAAGATTGCGCTTTGTCATTTTAATGGAAGCTTCTTGTTGACCTGCGTAACAGAATCAAATACTTTCTCTCGTAATACTAGACTCGTATCCCCGCTCTCTCCATTTTCCTCTCGCTCTCTCCCACTCCCACTTCATAGTTTTTCCTCTCCCACTTTACCGTTGTGATCCACATGGCGCTCGCATTTCCGTTTGCCGCTGCGCAATAGTTGCCCTGAGGTTCATCGCATCATTCATTACTCCATTCTTGTGCTTTTTGTATTGTGTATTTGTTTTTGGGGTCAAAGCTGTGGGGCAAGTGCCTTGTGGGGGTGGGTTGGGTGGCCAATTAAATGCTGCACCGCTTGTGGCAGTTGCAGCGGCAAAGATGACTCAACATAAGTGATTACTTCTTATCCAAAATTGAGCGAATTAGGAGCAGGGGTTAAGAGGTGCTGGGCGTTCAATGAACTTGTTAGAAAAGCTACAGTTAATTGAATACAAAATAATGTGAAATCTAATGAACAATGTAATGGAAATCTTAATCAAAGCTCTAATGAACAATGAATTCACAGTATAGTCATTATTTTTAAAGGTTAACCAATAGACAACATAACAAGCAGACCAATAAAAAGTGTAATGAAAATAATAATCATAATACAAATTATAATGAACAATGAGTTCAAAGCATAGTTATTATTTTTAAAGTCATGCCAATCGAAAACAATATAAAAGAACTAATAAAAAATGTAATGAAAGACAAAACTCTATTTAATTAATATTAAAAAAAATAAATTCTAATGAAAATAATAAAAAGTAAATTGCTGTTTCATAAAACTTAAGCAAATCAAAGATGCTTTGTATTAAAATAAGCAACTACCCCTCGACATTTGAGTCAAAAAATTAGTTACTAAAACTAAGTATAGACATTTACATTTATACTTACATATGTATATATTCGCATAAGTTTTATATAGGATATTGAAACACTAAACAAGTTGGATAGGTACTTGGCATAGCTACAATTTGACAGTGTATCACCATTTTGGTTATGGAAAATCAGTTTGAAAATGGCGAAAATCTTGAAATGGACAATATGCTGTGCGACCTCATTGACATCCATAAGGAGCAGGGAAACGACGAGGCACTCAAACGTGTGCTCCAGAGTATCTACAGTCTGTTGGACCACAACAACGATGTAAAGTTTGGCACAAAGCTCTTTGACAAGCTCATTTCGGTGGTAATTGCAGATCGGGGAGATGTGAATGTTAGTCGGGAACAGATCGCCAAAGTACTCGATGCCGTGCAGTTGCATGCTCGACAGTTTCCCAGCTCGGGATCACATTTGATGCATAAACTCGCTACGATTTGCCTTTCTGTAACCACTGCCAAGGTGGCGGGAGATCAGCCGGTACAACTGCATCCTCATGCGGGGCAGCTATTGGAGCATCTCTTGGAGGACTTTGTACGTGAATTGGGACTGAAGGGCACCTGCTGCTCGCAGCTATTCGCAGTGCTGCAGCAACTGTTGCAATCGGAGCTGTCAGAGAACCGCAAGTTGTGCTATTCCATAATGAGAAAGCTACAAGTGATTCTTGAGAGATTTAAGCTGGAGAAGAAGGATATTGATGGTGAGATAGCTCCCTTGAACACACTACCCCATTGGCCAGCTTACATTGTAATCATGGAGCACTTGGAGGAAGCGGACTCGCACTTGGTGCTGCCCATGCTGAGTGGCCATCTGCCACGGTTTGCGGCAAGCAGTCACGATGACAACTGGCTGCGCTGGCTACGCATTCTCTATGTGCGTCTCCTGGAGAATCACAATGTGATTGTCATACGCTGGACTCTCGAGTACTTTCTAATGTACTTTACCATCAATGAACTGCAACGTGTTAATTTGTTGACGCAGTTCCTCGATGCCATCAATAAGACGGAACTCTACAATGCCGAGGATTACTTTTTGCCTGAAGTGAACATCAAGACTTTTATCCAGAACAGTGGTACACTGCAGTTCCTCGAGGCATTGGTGACAATGCCCTGGCACAGTCTGCCTCTGCTACATTGGCTGCGTAGCATGCAACCTCGTCAGCCGCACATCGCCAAGAGTTTGCTACTCAAAATCTGTGGGCGCATCAAGTCCTTGCAACATGAGAACTTGCGCTTTGAGGCACAGAACCGTATGTTTGACATATTCGAGGTGAGTTTAAATAGTAGTAGAAATTGGGTAAATAAATGTAGTAAAAATTTATTGTAATATTTGGGTAAATACTATTGGAACTAGTAGGAATAGTTTCAGAATACTAAAAGTTACGGCGGAAACATTTTCGAATTTAAGTAGCAAAAAATATATAGAAATATCAGTAGAAGAATTTAAAAATTATAGAAATTGCATAAATGGTAATAGAAGTCAAATTAATAAATATTCTTTAAAAAACTATAAAAATACTGCTACTAATAATTAAATTTGTGTAATATACAGAAAAAAGTAGTGCAAATTAAGGGAATAGTTGGAAAAACTATAGAATTAATAATGAAATTGAGAAAAATCGAAAAATGCATCAACCCTTGCATAGTTTATATAACTGAAAGCTCTATTATTGATTCTATTCCATAGCTGTAAAATAATATAATCCTTCTACACATTTTCAGCCTACAATTGAGAGTTTGTCCCTAGGCGATTATATACAGTTTATAAGAGCGCTTTCCGATGGTTTTTGCCGAGATCACAAGCGATTCACAGCAAAAATAACAAATTGCACAAATATAACCGATGAATTGGTTTATTTTGACGCTACTTTGTATACGATGATCTTTCGCACAGGTATAGTTTCATATCGTCCAACTCAACTCAAGTACTTAAGATTTATCTCTAGATGTCAACATTGGAATTGAACTGCATAAGCAATTTAGTAAGCTTCCAAAATCCCAGCATGGTTGGTGGCGTCTCTTCTCGTTCTTTTTTAGCTTGAAACTCGAGTGTGCAGTTGAAAGAAAGCAGATTCATGACTTTTACCTAAAAGAATATGATTTGAATATAGAATTCGTGGAAAAAACAAAGAATCTTTGTGATCTACAGCAATATTTAATCGATAGACTAAATTGTAAATACGAAGAAGAAATATCATTTGTAATACAGCGAAGTGTCGATTGGTTTACTTGTGAAAAATTGCTAAAATGGACACAAATCGAGGAATATAATATGAAACCACTCGAGTTACTAAGTCAAGGCACTATACTTACCGCTCAGCGTATTGCAACTATACTAAACGACGTGGAAACGAAACTGGAGGACGAGAGTATACTGAAAGTCTTGATGAACTTTCTAAAGCAATATCCCGATAGTGTTCCAGTGTACGTAAAATTTTTTAACCATTGCTTAAATTAAGAAATTTTTCGGAAATGTTTTTTATGAATATCAAACAATATAGATCGATTTTAATTACTAATTTTTAGAGCTAACTAAAACTTTAAACCTTTCACAGCGCTACAGGTCTTGTGAAATATGCAGCTGCATTTTTGCCTAAAGAGGAAGGTGAACAGATCCTAAGTGATGTGCTTGAAGCCAGTCACTTTTTGAATATCAATGTTTTATGCTGTACAAAGAATGTACCAATAGCGCTGATCATACGAGGCATACTCTCGGGAAGTCCCCTAACTGGTGAGAAGTGGTAAGAAATATGTACGAAATTCCTAATATAAACATTTAATTTAATTCTTTATAGTATTGAGTATGGCTACTTGATCAATCAGTATAATTACTTCTTTACAAGCTGCCGCAAACGAGATAGTTACATAAATTTTGTAATCGAACGTAAATTGGATATAGGCACTATACTCGATGAACTTTTGTTTGTAAATAATGAGCTGATACGAGATAGCAAAGAGAAATGTGTGGAGAATTCGAAAGATCATCGTATACAAATGCGTATTGGTAGAGCTATGCTGAGATTAACTTTTAAGAATCCCGGCTATTGGTCAGATCAATTGTGGATCGCATTGCTGGCATTAAAACAGCATGAAAATATCAAATATATGATGGAATGTCTCGTTGCTCGCTGTCTGCCCAGTGTGGAGCTGTTGTTGAATCATCTGAATCAATTGAATGCACTCGAAACTAGCCAGCAGATATCACTTATCTCAGTGCTGCACATCTACTGCCTCAGCAAGTATAATCAGATAAAGTTGGAGCAGCTACAGCGCATCATAGATTTGTTACTGCCACAAACGTTGCACACAGACTTCGAGCTGCGTCTTTTCACCCAATTGGTGTTGCATAGATTGCTGCAACAGTTTGAGGATAGCAAGTAAAACAGTTTACTCACTATAGTTTATGGCATTTCTAATGTAATCTTTCCATGTAGCATCAAGTTACCCGGTGGCAGCAATATGAAGCATGCCATTGAGGCAAATTTGGCCGACAAACTGCAGGAATATCAGGATGATGGTCGTCTACTGCTACCCAAAATATGCTATCAAACTCCGGATGGCATGCAGGCAGCCGATTTCATTTTATATATGACCTATGCTCCTTGCGATGAATACTTTGCCGACTCGCTGCGACCCAATATCAAACTCAAGTCCGAACTGTCCAAGCATCGAAATATACTCAAGGACAAGGGACTTTCAGTGTAGTTCTTTGTATGCTTGACTAGACAATTAAAACTTTTGGTTCGAAATCGCAAACGGTGGTGTTGAAAATTAGTTTTTCTCTGAGATTTCAATTGGGGAGACATTGTATCTATCTGGAAAATATAAGGTAAACATCCTGTTAATTTAAATAAAATAAAAGCAAATAGCAAAAACATGTTTTAAATTCGAAAATCTGCAAAGAAAATAGCTGAAATTTTAAGATTAGTGATAGAACTATAACAAAATAAAAGAAAACCAAATGGAAAATGTACTTCAAACTTTATATAATTGTAAATGAAGGACCAATTTTATAAAAACTACTTTGCAATGGCTGTTTTTTTGTTTTGTTTTGTTTTTAATACATAACTACATACAAAATTCTTAATTTTTCTTGCTTTTCTTATTTTGTTTTTTTTTTTTTTTGGAAAAATTTAAATCATAATTATTTTGTTACACACACGCACTCACACTTACACACGCACACACACGCGGTACAAATTGGGAATTTCGCATTTACACATTATATAAGTATTATCTATTTTAAATAAGAAAAAACTTGTAAAATCGGTTGTACTAACAGCGTTTTGTTCTTGGGCTAAAAGCCAACAAAACGCGCTCTTTCTTTTGCTCTCTCTCTATCTCTCGCTCTATCTTCTTTTTTTTATAAGTATATATATATATATATAGATGTATATGTATAGTTTAGTGTATATATATATAAATGGTAATTGTTATAAACTTTGCTTTTAGCACTTCACTTTTGCTGTGGGTGTTTGTAATGTTGTTGCTTGTCTGCCAGTTTTTGCCGTGAATGATGTTGGTTTTAAAGGGTTTGCTTTTGTAGACAGTGCATAAATCTGGAGGGGATGGGGCTTGGGAGGGGGGGGGGGTGGTCTGGGGGACTATGAAACAACCAACATGTGTTTTGTTTTTTGTTTGTGGCTATGGTCTCTCGACAGGCACTAGAAATCCATTGAAATATTGGAATTGCTGGACATGGCAGCAGCACCACAATTTGGTGTGGCCATAATATCAGCTGCAGCTGCTGCTGCCGAAGCATCCGATGTTTCTTGCAGATCTGTGGGGAGTATATATACATTAGCTAGGCTAAATGTGTGGCGAGGGGGGTTAAGCATAAAGCTTACCTGGCGGCAAATGTATTTTCTCAATGACAAACTTCTTGCGACGCAGTTTGAATGCCAAATCCGTAGTCTCCGGCATGTGCACGGCCAACGTATTGACGGCGCTCATCTTGTGCAGATGCAGCAGGCCGCTATACTCCTTGAAAGCGGGATGTGTTTCCCTATCGGAGCCAGCAAATGATTCCAGCTCAATGGCATAGTCCACCAACTGGCGTATCTTGGGCACCAAGCTTGATTCCTATGTGGCATGTAATTGTTTTAATTTTTATTTAATTTGTGTTTTTAAAATTCAAATTACTCACATATTTGGCAATCAGATGCATGGGCATTGTTATGAAACAGACGGCGGTGCAGCTGCGCACACTGGCACGCAGCACGGTGAGAAACTTGAGCAAATCGGAGGCAAAGTTATCATCGTACCACAGCGGTGATCCCAGCGAGGTGAGACAGACGCGGCACAGATTCTTTTTGCGATTGGTGCCCGGTAGAAATTTCTCGCCTTGCAACAGTTGCTGCAGACTGTTGAGCAGTCGTCCGTAGCGGGGATTGTGAAAGAAATGTGATGATTCCGGCTGAGTTGGCTGCGAGCCCGGTGATGTGGCCGATGTGGTAGTTGTTGCTGTTGTTGTTGGTGTTATTGTTGTTGTGCTAGTTGAAGTGTTGGCAGTGCTGCTGCTGCTGCTTTCGTTAGTTGCACCATTATTATTGTTGTTGGCAGTGGTTTCGCTTTCGCTTTGGGTTTGGGTTTGGGTTTGGGTTTCGCCTGCATCTAAACCCTCAAGCTCAGCTGCTGGCAGCGGCGGTGGTGGTGGTGGCGGTGGTTGCACCTCATCATCGCCCGCTGCAGTGGACAACGGTTCCAGTGAGTTGCACGAGTTGCTTATGTTGTCTTCCTGTAGGACCAGGTCCTTCTCCTTGTACGTATCATCCCAGACGGTGGTCTGCGTAAAGTACAGCATCATTGAGTCCATGTGCTCCATCAG
The DNA here is from genome assembly GCA_035047385.1 of Drosophila tripunctata. Lineage (NCBI taxonomy): Eukaryota > Metazoa > Arthropoda > Insecta > Diptera > Drosophilidae > Drosophila > Drosophila tripunctata. Next base: position 2,388,913 of record JAWNPS010000288.1, read on the forward strand.
ATTGAACTGATGTCCAATCTTGGCCGTTGTCTGCTCCGAATTGACCAGCGGCAAATCGCTATAGCGAAATGCAATACGCAGACCATTCTTATCTGCCGGCTGCTCGTTGGCCTGCTGATCCCGCAACTGTTCCTGGGCCACCTCCTCGTCGGTCAGTGGCTTGGGCAGGCGACGCAGCATTTCCGCTGGCAAATCATCCAGACTGCCCAGAAAGATCTCCTGCTTGGATGAGACGCCTTCGGCCAAAAAGTACTTGGCCAGCACCTTGGCATGCGTCATAAAGCGATCCTCCTCTGCAACGGGGAACAACATATAGCGGTTATAATCCAATCACAGCGACTAACTGCGTTTCCGATCAAACACACACACACAAGCACACACGTTAGCTCACACACACACTCACACAATCGTACTCACCAATCAGGCATATCGAGCCGATCGGCAGACCACCGCCTAATATCTCATCGAGCGACGGATTGCCACTGGATGTTATCACCTGGGCGGTGTGGGGGCTAGTCCGGGTACCCCGGATTGGTTTTTGCACGGTCCGTTTGCGAAAACTCATCATGTCTCTGCAATTTTCCAAACTCTTGCGTTCCGTTTATCAGTTCTCTTCTTTTTGTTTGCCGGGAAAAAGAAGACAGAGGAAAAATGTGCTAAAAATGCCAGCAGCAAAGCAGCAGCATCAGCAAAACAGCCATAAAATACTGACTGTTAATAACAGCGCCGCAACAGCCAGGGCTGCCACTTTAACTTATGACGTAGCAACTGTAATGCAGTGACATACAGCAAATTAGCATTCAATATTTTCGGTTGAGCTTATAAATTTTATTAGTAAATTAAATTTCAGTATTCTGTCTACTTCTGATAGCAATTCTTTTTAATTTAGCTGCAGCTTAACGTATGGTGGAAGCTGTTATGTTAGATTGGTTAACAACCGCTGTACTGCTGCTAAAACAAACTGTTATGCGTTAGCAGTAAACAGTAGCACTCAAACTGTAAACAAAAGGTTTTTTATTTTAAAATTAGCAAATAAATTGCATTTAATACACATTTTATAAAAATAAAATAGGAATTTTTCATTTGTTAAGTTAAAATTTTAACATTTTAGCAAGCATTTTACATAAATTATTAAAAATTTTGGCTCAACAGCAGCGCTTAACAGTTTAGTTCACGCTGTTAGATATTTTTCCAACTGCACTGTTGCTGTTATTACCGACTGTTGCTTGCCAGCAGTGCACAGTATGCCTAAAACTGTTTTTAAATTGGGGTATTTTTAAAATAATTAATGAATAAATTGAAGTGTGCCTTGAATGATTTAAATTGTGCATTAAATGCAGTTTGCGGCACATTTTCCAAAGACAACTGCTGTCGTTTACCAAATCAAACATCCTTTCGATGATCCTGCCACGCCCCGCTGTTGTCCAGCAGTTAAGTGAAAGGATAATTGGACCTCGAGTGCAGCGGCTGTCGATTTAATTACAGGTTCGAGCCGTCAGTCGGCATAAGGATCAAAAAGGCTAACAAGGATAACGAAGAAAGGAGTTAATGAGAGAAGGGAGAGGTGTCTGTTGAAAGGATGCAGCAAGGCAGTCGCCAACGGATTTGCTGGCCTTCAGTTAATGCTCCACGTTCAAACAGTTAGCAAAACTACAGTAAACACTTCCTAGAAGCAACGCATAGAACACACGCAACATTGGGCCAAAAAGAAAGGGATAACAGCAAAATTGTAAAAGGACATAGGGCAAAAAAATGGTCAGAAAAGGACAAACGCAGCCAGACGTCGTCAACTGGCGTCGCTGTCTGCACTGCGTGGGAAAGGCAAACAGCAAAAAAGGACAATAAATTATGGAGCAGGACAATGCAGGACAATGCAGGACAATAATAATTATGGACAACACACACACACACACACACAGAGACAGCATACCCGCACAGTGAGAGCGAAATCAAAGCAGAATTGCAAACAGAAAATGTAAGAAAACATACGAAAGGATTGCGTAAAGCGAATCCTGTCCGGACTTAAGAGTTGTATAATTTATGTAATTTCTCAGTTGCTCAGTTGGACTGACCAGCTGCCCCGTACCCTTTGCACTCTGCCCTCTGCCCACCCGCCGTTAAGCAGCCTATGGTCAGCCAACCTCTTTTGTTTTGAATCCTTTCAACTTTGCTGCTTCGTTGCTGTTTCGAAGTCCTTTTAATTACAAATTTATGTGGCGAAGCAAATGCATTTGGTTATGGCATTTGGCGCAGGCGCAGCGAATGCCACATTTGACTGGGTAATAATCACGCGGCAGCCGAGGCAGCACAGAAAGGATATGAATAGTGAAAGTGTGTGTGTGCGGCATGCCACAACAACATCTGGCGCAGCATCAACACACAACAAAGAACGTGCAACAAATCAAACAAGTGCTTAGCATACAGAGACAGAGAGAAAGTGTGAGCCAAGAGAGTGTGTGGCATGCAACAATATGTGTGGCAGCCATGCAAAAGTCCAGCTTAACTTAAAAGGCAGGTCTCGCTGAACCGGTTCAAATGCGGTTTGGTTTTAGGTTTTTTGAGTTATCAAAGAGCTGTTTGATGCTATAGTTAAAGTAAATCTACCCAAGAATCTAAGCATATTTTAAATAAAATTAAATTCACATAATAATTAACTAACTTATGATTTTTATTTCTATAAAAAACCGGTTCGCAAACCGCTCTAACATTTTTGATACGAGCTGTGAACCTTTGAACCTAATTTTTTTAGCCTCTCTGTCAGTCAGTTACGAGCTGTAGCCGCTTTAAACTATAATATATCTTACTAACGATACAGATATCCAAAAGTGGGGCTTCAAAAGTGTGTGCCAGCTCGTGTGCCAGGACTCAAGCGGTTTGTGTGATAAATGGTTTATCCTGCTGGCAGCTGACAGGAAGTCAAACGACAAATTAACTCCGCGGCGCACATTTCGATTTTATTTTTATAGCCGTTGACATTTTTTTTAATGAATTTTTTGGTTTTCTGCCTCCTAACAGTCTCCGTCCTCCCCCAAAAAAAACCGAAAGGACCTCATTGCACTCGCCTGCAGTGTGATCCATAAAAATTTGTTGAAAGCCAGCAAATGGGCTGGATGGGGCCAAAAAGGTACTTGAGTGGAGAGAGTGAAGGGGGAAGACGTTTTCAAGTGCCTTTTCATATGAAGAGTTTGAAGTGCACGGTGAATGTTCAGTTGTGTGCATACCCTGTAAAGTTTAAGCTAAAGTTTGTTAGGTAATTGTGGGCATACCCTGTAAACAATTGGTGTTGTGTAAAGCGCTTCAGAAGTTTAGAAACTGTAGCTTTCGGAAAGATTGTAAAGAGCTAGATGCACCAAATATAGCGCGACCTTCTTTCCTCTTTATGCATATATTAAATTATAGTTCTTTCATGTATTCCAAATCAAAATCAGACTAAATACTCTTCTAACTCTAATATTTTAATTTTACAGGATATTTTGAGTCTATCAAAGTTCGAGAACTTAAAATTGTTGATTATTTTTTTAAGGTTGTTGAGTTTTTCATTGAGACGAACGAGAACTTGTCTTGTTTTTGTGCTTGACATAGCTTCAAGAGCTGGCTGCAGGCGCAACATGCCGCACAGGACACATGTGACACATGACGCATGTAACATACGTACTACGTACATATATCCTTACAGGTAATTTCCAGGCATAAGCTGACCACGCCTCTGCCGCCCCGCTGACTCGCTCCATTTCATTTTAAGCTACTTTTTTTTTGGCGTGTTTTTCTTTTTTCTGGTGCTCTTGGACATTGGTTGTGTTGTATCCTGATGCTGGGGTCCTTGGGTCGTCGCTAGGATACCCTTTTTGCTTTTAAGGCAGCCGCCTGTTATTTGATGCCTTGTTAACTTTCATCTCCTTGCAGGTGGGAGGGGTGTGTGGGGGGTGGGCGTAGCGGAGGAGTGTGGCGCCAGGAATTCAGCTTGTTTTTAGGTTTTTGCTTTTTTCAATGAATGTCCTTTCTCGCTAGGACAATGCGAGTGTTGGCTGCCAACAACGCTGCTCGTTTTTCTTCTAATGAAAAGAAAAGTGGGCTTTCATTTTTCATTTTTCCGCTTTCCACCCCCTCCCCAACCCCCAACATTGCTGCTTTATTTTCACTGGAATACTATTTTTATTTTTATTTTATTTTGTAGGCCAGTTTTTGTTTTTTTTTTTGTTTTTTGAGCTGGGATGAGTCCGCTGCTTGGTATTCGCTTTCATGTACCTTGGAGTTTATTAGCTTTAAGCTTCAGGCATTCGAATATGTGTGTGTGTGGGTGTAGGTGTGTGTGTGTGTGTAGGTGTGGACAGTGCTTTCGGGTTACCTGGGCAGCAGCCGGGCATCATTGAAAATTTAAGCAATTATCGCTCAGATAACTCAAGAAAAACTTTACTTTATTATGTTTTTGAACAAGTTAAGTTAAATTAAAAAAATATATAAAAAAGTGTTTGATCTTTGCTTAAAATATTTGAGCTTTATTTAATGGCTTTATAACAAAATAGTTTCTAGGTTTAAATGAAATAAAAGCTAGTTAAAATGTGAACACTATAAATTTTTAGGATCTTTGTATTTTAATTTAAAATAAAACTAAATTTATAAAGACAGAAGTTGAATTTTATTTATGCGGCTTTCGTCACTAGTGTGAATTGCTGCACATGGTGTTAAAAATTTTCTAATAGAACTAACAAATTAAGCTTCTTACTGCTACCAGAATTCAAAGACAGCGCCCAAAGCAGTTTTGGCAGCACAGTTGGCTCTACAGTTTGACTGCCACTGCTGCTACTGCTGCTGTTTCGACTGTAGCTAAATTTCCATATTTCACACGCTACTCACATTGCTGTGCCTCGTAAGTCATTAATAACCCAACATATCCTGTCGCACTCAAGGCGAGTGTGCAAGGTGTCCAAGTGACTCTTAAGACTCTCCACTGCAGCTGCCTCTATCCTCTAGGTCCTCTATGATCCTTTGACAGGAAGTATCTTTAGTCAGACTGATAGTCTGTCTTAATCAGCGCTCGTAAATATTTTGAACAGCACTTCACATCATTTACATGCTCTAAAATAACCAGTGAGTCATTTATCAAACGCGTATTTTGATTGGCTGCCACACACACACACACACACAGCGCAGACTAGAAGGGTTAATGGCATGCCAACCACAACCCTTGTGGCAACCCTTAGCTGCAACCCTTACAGCAAGCTTCACTCTGCAGCTTTTCAATGGCCGCTCACCAGCTGCGAGAGTTTGTTTATTTTATTTGTGTTTTTGCCTTTTGTGAACTCAAAAGCTTTGAATTTTTTAAAGGACTTTAAAGGACTCTGCTGGTTTTACAGCTCATTGCACTTTGCTCACAAATTAAGCTCCAGCTGTTTAAGCGGCACAAATATTTGGCTTGTTGTGGTTATCGTTTGGCCAAGTGTTTCTCAATATCTGAACTATTTCACTCTCTCTTTTCCTCTCTTTCTTGCTTTGTGTCTCTCGCTCTAAGCTGCTCGCTTAGGCACCTTGCAACACTGCACCCTTTAGTTTTATTCTCCAGTTTCCTTCTTTGTCGGCGGATTTAAACTAATCGCTTTGTTTTGTAGGTGGTGGCTTAGGGGCTTTAGGAGCGCTGCATCACTTTGATGTTGCATAGGTTGCAAAGGATTACGGCAGAGTTGCCTACATGTCTCCAATGTGGTTAAATGAGTGCAGCAATGTGTTGGAATTCTTTGTGGGCAATGGCATTTCTATTTTTTTTTTAAAAATATCTATTTTCTGGAGGAAAGCCGCTCTCTTGGGAACTATTTGTAGTTGATTGCAATTAAATTTGAGTTATATATAATTTTGTAGATTTATCAGAACTTTAAAATGTATTTGCTAAATATCTGAAAGATTATAATGCTAAATTTAGTACCGTATCTCTTCTTATTTGGGCTACACAATGATCAGTCGAAAATTGAGAACTTTGTAAAATACATCAAAATAACATTAAAGTTGAACAATATCTACAAATTTCAGTAGCGTATTCCTTCTCATTTGGGCTCCACTATGACCAGTGACAGTTTTGTTAAACATAAGTAAAATTATTTAGTAAAAAAGAGTTTAATATAATTAAATATGCATAAAATCAAATGAAATTTAAATAAATGGAAATATCTAAGTTGATATATAGTCTAGTAATGTGTAAGAAGTATGTTTTTAGACCCCCAAAATACTCTGTCGAACAGTGCCTAATTTGATTTTTGTTTCGACATTGCTGCAGCTACTCCAAAGTAATTAAAAACACTCTCACACGATGGCAGGACACAGGAGTGTTGCACGTGTTGCACGAGTGGCACAGGAAATCCCAGAGCAATGGGAAAGTATTTCGGGGAAATTGTCTGGCAAAGGATGCTAACTCATAACACTGACACATATTTGTGTATTGTCTCTTTTCTTATCTGTCAAGGCGTCGTCCTGACGCGCACTCGCTCTCGCTCTCTCTCACTCTCGCTCTCTGTTGCTGTCTCTGTTTGAATGTGGGCGTGCAATTGTCGCAGCTCATAAAAAACAATAACTAGGTAGCGTGTTTGGATAAAAAATTTATGAGTTAGTTGGCTGTCGAGCAAGAAGCTGGAGTAGGAAAGGGAGCTGGGTAAGGAGCAGGGGAGACAGTAGACGTTAGACAGTAGAACGACATCGACATGTGTCTCAATATGTCCGTAACTCCGACTGACAGCCACAAGTTTGGACTGGGGGAAATCGTTGCATTTTATGCCATAGCTTAACTTGCCATACAAATTTTCATATGTGAAGCTTTAGCTTTAGCTATAGTTTTTACCCAAATTTTAATACAAATTAAGCAGTTTTTATGTGGAGCAGTCAGGTAAGCTCACAGCAAAGCCGTCTAATGGCCACTTAACTGAATTTATTTTTATCGTTGCAACCAAAACTGAGCTGTAGTACTGGTAGTCCTTGTAGTCCCGAGCAAGGATCAGCTAGATATATGTGTGTGTGTGACAGCTCAGTTTACAGCAATGGCACAAAATCTGTGCCAATTTCATTTGTTAGCAAAACTTCGGCACTTGGCTTAGACAATCCGCTTAACCCTTAGTAGCCTGTAGCCGCATATCAGTTTCAGTCTTCTTTCAATATTGTCTAATCCATTCGTGGAAATAGTTTTGCATTTCAAACAACAGCATGCCGCAACATTTGCATAGAATATTATATACATGCCACTAGCCTTCCTTTGTGGGTAGGTGTAAGCATCGGCTCTAAATTAGCCAAACTGTTTGCAAACTCTGAATGCTTCGTGGGATTAGCCGCCGAGTACTGTACTGTACTGTACTGTGATCCTGCACCGTTTGGATTTTCTAGTCGGGCTCTTTGAGTTTTGCAAACGAGGCGTGTTCTATTAGACGCCTAATGCCACTGTTTACCTTGCTAATCAATGCCCATGCGACGGGTTTTGCATTGTCTTTGCTGCTCATTAGATGCTGCTAGGCTTAAGCTGCCCGGTAATTAGACACTATGTTAGCTAGCACAAAGAGATTACAGCTGTAGTTTGGACTTGGGAACTCTAGTTTTTCCAACATTTTACATTTAATACTGCAGACGCAACAGTTTTCATGCTGTGTGCATTCATTTGTCGCTTTCATTTTAACACCTACGATTTATACGCGTTTCAGTGTTATCCTTAGAGCCTTATCCTTTTCCCCCTTTTTGGGGTGACTTTTTTATTGCGCACATAGCTATGGAAAACCCTTTTGAACTGTCTTTTACAAAGATCCTTGCGGTGAACTTAGAGCCGCATTGTTGGCAGCCCCTGCTCCCCTCGCCCTGTGACCTCCCGGTCCATTGCGCATTGTATTTAACCCCTAGCGTCTTCGCACCTAATGTAACCCTATAAATCCAAACAGAGTCCTTCTTCTAATTCTTCTTATTTCACTTTGTGTTTTTTTCTTTAACCATTTTTTAATGGTGCTTCATGTCCTTTTGTGTGTGTGTTTGCTGTCTGTGAGTTTGTTTGCCAGAATTTATAGCTATACGATTTTTTATGCTCAATCTTTCTGACTGCTTACCCCTATTTGTGAGCTCCTTAACCTTTTAACCATTGCCAAGAATTGGGTTCCATTCTTGTAGGTGTTTTGATTTATTGGCATTTTTCAGTTATTGTTGGCGATTTGATCAGTTGCCAAAGGGCCCAAAAAAGGATGTGTGTCCAGACTGGGTGTGGCAGCTACAGTATATAGAGTTGTGCTACGATTTGTAGAAAAACCCGTTCTATTGTATATTGTTTGCAGACTTTTTGTGCAATCAAGTTCCTAGAATATTAAGAAAATTGTTATTTTGACTAATATTAATAGTTGGATTTAATTGAAATTTCTAGGATATGCAGTTTAGTAACTGATCTATTGAATATATATAATATTTGTAGTTGAATTCAATTGAAATTTCTGGGATATGCAGTTTAGTAACTGATCTTTCGAATCTATCTAATATTTATGGTCAAATTCAATTGAAATTTCTAGGATATGCAGTTTAGTAACTGATCTATCGAATCTATCTTATATTTATAGCTGAATTCAATTGAAATTTCTACGATATGCAGTTTAATTACCTACCTATCGAAACTATCGAATATTTATAGTCCAACTATATTGAAATTACTAGGATATGCAGTTTAGTAATCAATCTATCGAAGTTATCGTTACTTCCAATTACTTTCACTCGGCAATGCAAATACTCCGAAGATGAAAAACACAAATTGAGTGTTACCTGATACCCTGTACATAATACTCTAGCATCCGTTCTGCATACACCACACACACATACACTGACAAATTGACAGGCAGCTGTTGTTGTTTGGTAGGAACTCGTTTATGCTTCTTGAAATTCAATTGCAATTTCGATGCAATCATTGCTCACAGCTCAACAATTCTTTGCATCCTTGACAATCCTTAATCAAATACTGTCCCTTTTCTCCTGCAGGCTCAAGGTGTGCCCAAAAGATTATGCATGTTGGCGCGCGCGCTCGATCCTTGCTAGCTACTGTAGATCCTTAAGATACACAATGATTATGCAAGATGTCCTTCGGTGCCATATGTTGCTTAAGATGCCAGACTATTGTCTGGCCAAGTGCTGACCACAAACAGTATGCGGTTAAATCTATACCACAACCAGCTCTAAGAACGCCATTTTGTAAGTGGTATATACACTCGCTCATATGCTAATCAGTCTGTGTTCCCCCTTATTGGCAGCACAGACGCACACAGAAAAAAGGGGTGGCAACTCACGCAGACGCCGCCATCTTTGACTTTTGTCTCTCAACCCACAACTTGCCTCCCACCCCCCTTAGACCTTTACCACATGTAGCTTCAGCATTCAGTATGTGTATCTTTTGGGATGTGTTTTGTATCTCGTTTTGTGTCTTTCACTCTGCGTTTTTCTTTTTAACCAAGTGCGGAATTTTTTGACATTTTCATTTTTTATGTGCTCATGCTCAACGTGGCTGGAGCGAGTTTGTATATGGTATGTGCGGATGTGTATCTGAAACAGGCACGTATGTGGAAAAGAGACTGTAGGACTGTCAGACTGACTACTGTTGGACTGTTGGGACTTTTTCCCCCCTTAAGCACATTCATGCTTTCTTTGGGGTTGTATGTCTGTCGTTTGGTTGCTGTGTGTTGTTTTTTAATATCAAGATGACTTGACTGAGTTATTTTTGGCCCACAAACCAGAGAGTGAGAGTGAGTGTGAGTGTGAGTGCGTTGGGGTGTCTTATGTGCAGGGTGTATCTGGTAAGTAACAAACTTTTCGACCTTGTTTCTATACAATCAGTTTCTTCATCTCTAAAGCAAACAAATTAAGCTAAAAGTTAACTTTATGGACAATTATAAATATGAAATATGCTATATGATATAGTACATATAATATGTGAGTTTGTTTGGGTTATGTCAAAAAACCAAATTTTTAGTAGAACATTTCTATGGAAGCTGTATCATATACTTGTTTGATTTCACAAAAATTTGGACAGTCTACAGAAATTAGTATTATAAACTTAATGTGTAAGTTTGGTAAAGATATCTTGAAAAACAAAACGTAAACTGAACTTATTAAAAAAATAAAATGATTAATGCATAGGTACATGCTAAATTTTCTATTTCTAGCTCTTAAAGTCTCTAAGATTTTAGTGTGCTTATAGAGCGCTGGAAATACTAGCCTCTTCACTTCTCTTTTTTAACAATTTCCCAAATAACTATGAATTTCTTTCAGTGTTTCGCATGCCACACACACTCTCCATACCCAGTAAACTAAAATTATGACAGCCATTTTGTATGTATGCACGCCCACATGAGCCAAGCACTTTCCTAATACTTTTTATAGGCCTCACATTACGATAAGAAACTCTTTCGCCCATTGAGTATCTATTGAGAGATGTGCTACTCGTATAATATTAATATACACGATGGGGTAAAGTGGGCGACCAGTAAAAAAACACACACAGAACGGAAGCTCTACACTTTAGTGATGCCAGTGGAAGAGAGAGAGCTATAGATCGGAGAGGGAGATGAAGTTTGAGACGGAGGCGGAGGCAGCTGTCGGACGTATTTCTGGGTTAAAATTTATGCGTAACGCATGCAGATGAGGGTCGGACTATGGATATGGATGCGTGATGTTACGAGTTGTTTCAACTTACGAATAGTTCTCATTTTGTGGCACGTGTGAGGAGTAGAAGCTGTTTCCGCCTTAACTTTAAGTTGTTTTTGGGGGCTTTGGCAAATAAACAATATTTCTGTGGAAAATTCAATTGAATTATTGGAGTTTCAATATCAACTTCAAGCTACTAACTATATGCCAGCTGTTGCCATGAACCCTTGCCTCAAATTATAGCGCGTCAACAAAGCCATTAGAAGTGTAGATAGGTGTATATAGTTCTATAACCCATTATTTTTACCCGCACACGATTAGACAAATTTCTACACCTTAATTGCTTAGGCAACAATCAAAAATATGGCATTGTAGGCGTCATATGCTGGTCTCTCACGCTTTCATGGGTTTTAAGGGTTAAGGGTTAACAGTTCAAGTGGTCAGTCTAACCCTTAAGTGTAGCGATTGGGGGTGGGGGATGTGGTGTTGTGTAGGTGTGGCGCCAACTGTTCAGGCTTGTAATTTGTATTTAATGGGAATATTGTTTGTTTGTTTGTCTATCGAAACCAACAACGGAAGTTCACAATTTGCCCATTTAAGCATTTCCCCGAGCTCAAGGGTTAAAATTTTCAAATTTCTATCTTATTGTTGGTTGTCATGTGATCCATAATTGAGTGTGTTGTCTTAGGCCAGTATATCATCTGAGTAGTATAGGGTTGATTACTTTTCAAAAGAGTTTCTCAAATTTCCTTAGCGCAATTATGGGGTTATATATTCAACACAAAGCATAAACTATTTGTCAGCTTGTTATATTAGCAATTTACGACAACAATCGCCATTATGAAAGCATAACCGATCCAGGAAACTATGCAGACAGAGAGCCATAAAAGTTCATCAGTTTGCATGTCGTGACACCATTTCATTGGTTGTGGCAAAAATCAAAAAGTCACGAGTCAATAGCGAACCCTTTCCGCCTGTCAAGACAGCTAGATAGACAGACAGGTGGACGGCAGGATGGAGAGAGACGGACTGGCAATCAAAGAACATGGCGTTGCGAACAATTTAAATAAAATGCCGCATCAAAACACGCCACCTGGCGACGACTGATGTGCATTTTTGATTAATAAAACGATGCCGACGACAATGACGACCCGTTAAATGCCTTTGCGTGACAAACGCAAACTGTCAGCTACACCACCACCAACTCACTCCCTTCCCCCACTCCCCCACAAGCGCCTCCTACTCAGCTTTGACCTTTGACTGAGTAGATTTGAACGGAACCAATACATTTGTGTTAGCTGTGTTGCCGCTTTGAAACATGCCCATAAATCAAGCGTTACGTTAAGTTGATGATTTCGCGTTATAAACAGGCAACTTTTTTATATGCCCAGCCCAGCCCACTTGGCCTAGAACAAAGTTGCTTTGTTTATACATCTATTGGTAGTGGTGGTGGGGGTTGAGGGTGGTGTTGTAAGCTTAATAGTGTCCACAATCCACAATACTCCTACCAACTAGTATGCCTCATATGTGTATTAACGCTTTTTTTCCAAAGCGTTCCTAATGCGACGCAGTTACAAAATACAAAAATGTTTGAGATACTTTTTGGCCATTAATCAAACTATCTCACGGGAGCATCACACACACATCATCAATGTGTGTGTGTGTGTGTGTGCCAATCTGTAGCTGTATCTCTTAGCTGCAGATATTTACTTGACTTTTGATAAGCAAGCGAGAAAAAAAGCTAAATAAAAAAGTCATGGCCATTCGTTTTTTAGCATATGTTCCCAGTAGTAAATTAAGTTGGCTAAAAGCTAAAAGAAAACAAGAAAAAGTAGCTATTTTAGCTATGTCGCAGTTTAAATACCCTAACAACTAATTGTGCCATGAACTAGCTATACTGGACTCAAGGATTTTACATAACTTTATTCAATATAAAAGCGTTACGCAAGGCATCTGAAGGCATCTTATATATTATCATAATTTAAATTTTGATCCAGTTGAGACCTGACTTAATAACCATACCCTCTCTTAGGGTATCTAAGTACAACCAACAGCAAAACAGTCCAAGACAACAAATTGAGATACTCGCCACAACACACACTTCCTCCTCCTCATGTTCTTGGCTAACGAGAGGCGTGTATTTGGGTATTGGAAAAGCCATTGGCAGCTTTGGGTTAGGACTTTTGGCTCTTGTGTTTTGCTTACCAAGTTGACAGTTTGATTAGAATTTGACTATGAAGCAGTCGGGGGACACAGGGGTACAGTTGAGCAGACTTTTTAGTGATTGGCCCTCAAAAAGATCTCAAGGGAAAGTTGATTAGAAATGTGTGTTTTTAAATTTAAAAAAATATTTTGAAACTAAGAACTGCAAGTATCACTATTATATTAACTGCGCTGCAACTCACACAATTGCCAAATGTCCAGAAAATTGAGCAATTGAAGCTAAGAAACCCAAGGGTCAGTCGCGATGAAATCGTATTGATAAGATGATGGGCAGAGTCTAAAAAAAAACCAACGACGAAAACTAAGGGTAACAAGGCGAGGAACGAGGCGTGTGGACAAATAAAAAATCACATTAGAAACACACGTTGCCGTCAACACACACCCAAAATGTCTATAGCTTTACTCTGGCCGTGTAATAAATGATCTATGTAATAGACTTATACTATGTGTGGCAGAGAAGATGTTGATGTTAAAGTTAGCCCATAATGCTTTTATCTGCGACAGGACCAACAGAGTGCCGAGTCTAGAGTCCAGCCTCCCGCGAGGTGTGGCCTTTTTTTTAGGCAAATTTCGATTGTGTGCATTAGATTAGAAACGTGTGTGTGTGAGAGTGTGTGGATAACATTATAAGGGTGTAAATAAAAATATTAACACTAAACCCACACAAACACCCACACGCACTCGCACCCCAATCAAAGAAAAGTCGAGCAACGACACTCAACCGCAGCCATTTGCCGCCTCATGTCATTTGGGAGCACATGCATTAGCATCTCATTCTTATTGTAGTGGATTCGATTTGTTTTTGGGGTTTCGTTTTTTGTTTATATATATATATATATGGGTACAGTAAGACACAGAACTTGGCGTAAAAGCTGTTGCCATTTAAATTGAGTAATCACTTGGGGCAAAAGTTTTGCTCTTTCTGCTGACTCTGGGCAATGCGATGCAAATGAATGATTGGTTTGGGCAGCCGAAACACAGCATTGCTCTGAGACTGACTGTGGAGACAGTTTTCGATTGTATGATAAACTACAAAGATATATATGTACAAAAGATGCGTATATATATATAAATTGGAAAATTGGTATGACTTTCGGGCTTTAATTCCACGATTTATATAGAAGATATGGTTAAATATGAAAATAGTTTTAGTTTTAGATTTGTAACATTTATAATAATTTTTGTAAAGTTATAATTAATTCCAACATCCAGTTTATATAACTATATGTTTATAAAATAATAAAAATTATACATTATTCATAAATTTAAAAATAAAATAGAAAACGTAGAAATACATAATTTGTTATGATAAAATAACAAAATTTTTTGGAAAATTGGATTCTTGTATTCATTGAATCTAAAAGTAATACTGGTTAAAATAAATACATGCTTACATGTTCATGTTTAAATTCAAATTAGAGATGATATAAGCTTTCTTAAGTGTTCTATAAACTGTTCCGAAACTGTTCAAGAATCCAATTCACAGCATGCCCCACTGTTGGGTTATGAAGGACATTAGTGCAAAATCGCGCACCTCTAGCGTGACACGACCTCGATGCATGGTCAGCAGATAGGCGTCCTGAAAGCGTTGCGTCATATACATTTCGGTGGCAGTCTGTAGGGCCTCTAAGGCAGCCAAGGTTATGCGCATTGGCATTGCTCCGGTGTACCGGTCCATAACCTCACGTACAACTCGTCCAAAGCGTAGACGAGGTATCATAAAGTGTGGACTCATCTGCAGTTTGTGCATTTCTCGTTGAAATTTCTGCAGACGATTCATTGGCGTTAGTTGCTTACGTCTGGCAGCACGCTCATTAACTGGTGGATTGACTGGCTCTGGCTCCGACTGTGGCTCAGGCTCTGGCTCCTGCTGTGGCTCTGGCTCTGGCTCCTCCTCACCTGATTGATCGCTTTCACTTTGCAAGTGCCCATTTCGGGTTGTAGAGCTGCGTCGATGTGTCGCATTTATGACTGCCGCATCAAAAGCCTGAGTTAAGTTCGAAACATCGGATCGCTCCGATTCCGATGAACTTGGTGTCTGCATTGCAATCAACAATTATTTACGGTCAATTAGTTAAAAAAAATATAAGTAAGTAAGTAAATATGCGTGGAAGTAAACAAATAAAGTTTTCTGCACATGCAACAGTGTTGTAAAAGTTTCAAAAGCTTGCGGAATGAACTTGTAGTGTTCATTTGCACTAGATCCGATTGCAGGAACTATATTTATTTGTATGTAGCAGCAGAGATAAATTTCCCAAGACAGGGAATTTAACTTTATATACAATATTTGGGTTATTATTAATTTACATTAAATTTTAAAGCCTTTGCATTGATCACTGTTGATAGCAGTCCACGTTAGGGACGAAAGCAGAAGCTAAAAACACAAGTGGACCGCAGACCGCTGGTTTAAACATAGAGTTCTACAATCTTAAGTTAAACTACATCAATATAATATAATATTAAGCTGAAGATAGTAATAAAAGAACCTGGTATCAATGTAATCTTCGCTTTAGTTCATTTAGTATATGTACATCTATTTGGGTGTTCCGTAGTACCTGTGCCGATTGCTCACGTGAACAACTGAAATTGCTGTCTAATCCCCCAGTGTAAGTAGATCGCCAGGACTCGAAATCAAGTGCATTACTTGTCGAAATTGAATCCTTCTGTCTTGAGAACCCATTTCATGTTATTTCTACCCAATGCCCAATGCCAAATCCATATTTCTAAACCTATTCAGATCGCACAATTACGAAGCATGAGCTGGTCATATTTTTGAACGCACGAATGACTTTACTAAAAAGGATTAAAGCCAGCAAATTAACGGGGCCCGAACACTCATAATTGCACCTGAGACTGAGTGCTGTTTTTTTAAGCCACCCACACAGTGTGTAGAGTAAAGGACCTTCTGCAGTCCTTTTGGGTTAAGTAAACAGTTTAACGGTGCAGGATTTCGGAGCGGGGTTACTTTGCAAAAATTAGAGAGACATGGACGAAGAGCGTCTTGGGACTAACATTGTTTGTTCTAATTAAACGGAGCAGGCGTGGAAAATGCAACGTCATGGAAAATGGACGATGTCTGCAGCTCAACATTGTTCCAACTGTAGTGTAGGTAGTCGTGCAGTACAGTTGCATTTCTATCTACACATATATTTATATATATATATTTTTCAATTTTTTTGCATAATGCATAGCGGCGGCTTTATGCAAAAAATATTTGCCCATTGTCCGACTGTCAGCAAGGATATAGGGGAAAGTATAATGCCAGAAGATTCGCAACGTCTTTTGGCCCAAGAAAACACAATGCAGCAGAGGCTCGAACCCGTGACCACCAAGAGTATAGTGTATGGTCCATTGCTTTGCATACGATTTGGCAGTGTCCGATCTCCTGTGGCGTGTGAATATCTCCCTGTCTGTTTTGGTTCCCTACTCCCCGGTGAGTCTGTCTGTGTCCTTTTTCAGCGCTCTACATTTTCCGCACTACTTTAAATGAGACTTTTTAATTTTTCATTTGCATTTCACAAGAATGTTTTTTAAATGTGCCCGACTTGACAAGGTCAAGTAGGTTCGTTTTTTGTCATATTTTGCATAGGTAGGCAAAATATTTGGAAGTTTTCCATGCGTTTATTTTGAATATGTTGTGTCTGACCTTTGGGGTCAGTAGCTTAAGTGGCAAAAAGTTAAGCGTAAATTCAATTTACGGTATGAAGTGATAGTTAGAAATTCTTGGAAAATATCTAGAGTGAAATCTTATCGGGTTTGTGAATCAATTAGAATAAAGAAACAAATTTTTATGAATATAACTTGTATAGTTTTCGACAGTGAATTTATTTAAAAATTGTAAGTGAAGTTTATCATTGTGGGAACTAGAGGAAATATTCTTACACATTAATTTTCTCTGTTATATATTAGGTTATAGTCAGTATAGTTTGTTTTACAGATGTGTGAAAGCTAAAGTAAATTATTTCTCACCCAATAGTTCTCTATAATATGAATCAGATGGAGTTTATTATAAGGGCTTCCAGACAATATTTATAATCCTATATAGTTAGTTTCTCTATATAATCGATTATATGGAGTATATTATTTATTTTTCTATATAAGTCAACAAAAGATAATATAAGTTCGGTTCTATGAAGAACTTTATTTAGTTTTTCAACAAAATCTAATACTATCAGTAGAATATTCTGAAGCCATTTGGTTTTTTATGCTGGTTAAAATATTTCGCGAAAGATTCTTCACATGAATTTTGCATAATTTTGCATTCTGATGACCAGCGGTGTACTGCTGTCCCCTGTAACTGCCCCTTCCCCCTACCCTTTCTAGTGTTTTCTTTGCTGCATAATTCCGTTATGCAACCCCCTTTTGTTGCCTTTCGGTGCTGTTTGGCTGTTTGCCAGTTTGCCATAAATAACAGACAACAGGCAAAGGGAAGAGGAGAGCAGTGAAGAGAAGAGTAGGGGGTCGCCCCTTTTATTTTGCATTTTGCACATTTTTGGCATGGAAATGGGAAATGTATGTGGAAAATGGAAGTGGAAAAATCATGCAAATGGCGCGCGAAAACTGCACACAAAGGCAAATGGAATGGTAGATGGAAAGCATTGTTTGGCCAAAGCGCCAGGCGCAGCACACACACACAAACACACATACATGCTAGCTGATACAAAAAGGATATGCAAGGATATGCTGCATGCTGCATGCATGCAATCAGTCACAAAAATGCCGGCTTTTGTTTGCGGCCTGAATGAAGTCCAAGGGAGAAAATCATCATCATCATCAACAGAAACAGGGGCAGCTTGGGCTTGGGGTCATCGTAAGGTCAGCAACGGGATTTTCATGCCATTGTTGACAAGGGATGCAACACACACACACACACACATACTGCTTTTGAATGTTTCCTTTTTTTTTGGGTATTTTTAACAAATTTTTTGCAGCTCTTAAAATTTTTGCATTGGATTCGCTTCTTTTTTGTATAATTTTTTATCTGTTTGCATGGCAAAGAAGATTTTGAGAGATGAGGTTAAGGATGCTGTCTGCCAGGCACGCGACATGTTGCATAAGAAAATAGGTAGCAAGCAGCTAGTTCTTGCCACGCGTTGCAACCATTTTTTTGTTGGCTGTGACCCACATGACACGCCCTTAAATGTTTTTTTTTCCTTTTCGTTTTTTATTTTACTTTCCTTCCGTGTTTTCTTTTAATCGGATCTGCATATGTTCGGTAAATTGATATGGCACGATGTCCTGGACTACCACATATGTGCGCATAATTTTCTTATGGCGAACACACGCCATTTTCATCGTTTAACCCCACACACACGGCACGAGGGCTGCAGCATAACATCAACGGGGTGGGTGTATGGCAAAGGGGTGGCATATTATTATGCATACTAGACGCGTAAGGGTTGCTTTTCACTATATACTACGATATATAGTAGTACAAATATATGTGCATCTATCGGTTTTGTCATGCATATCATATATGTATAACTGTTGGCCACGTCGAGGGGTTTGTACCCATCTTTAATCCCTTTGCAGGCAGCCATTGTCAGCGCACTCATCCTGGCCATCGTCATCAGGTCATGGCACATTAATTGCACTTTTATGCCGTAATTTTTATTGATTTCTACTCTATAGATTGCAACTAATGATTCCCTTTTGCATAATTCTCAGTATCAATAGAAGGGAAAACTTCATTTGTCATTTCATTTGCTTTTCATGGCTGTCAGTTTGAAACATTTTTGTTTTTATCATTTAGCATTCGATACTAACTTTAGTTGAAGAAAAGCCCTCGTCTTTTTGGTAGAATTGTTTATATGGCAGCTATATGATATAGTGAGATCTAGATAGGTTAAAATATCTTCTAAAACTTTAAAAAAAGGATCAGGATCTGCTTATAGCATTGACGATCTTACTTCCCAAATTTGATAGCTCTAGCTCTTACAGTCTCTAAGATCAACTCAATCGACTCGACTGTTAATACTCGGTCGGAGTTGCTTCCGTCTTAGAGATATCTAGGAAACGTCTTTCTTAATAATCGGTTTTTCAATTATCATATTCACCCCACACGCATTTTATGTATTTAAAATCTGTCATATCAAACAGAACCCAATGCCATTCTCTATGGTATTTTCCCATAGAATATTGCGTGTTTTATTTACCGTTTGTTGCATGATGCGACGCTATTCTTATAGCAATCAGCTGTACTTCTATACGACCTTATCCCTATCCCCCTTATGTCCTGCAGCAACAACTTTGTCAATGTCGTTACTACAACCATACAATGAATGGAGATTTTCGAGGGATTTCTTTTATGACAGACATTTCTCGTAAGATTTCTAACGGTCATTTGAGCTGAGTTTGTGTTCTATGCAAAGTAAATTTAACTGTCACTCTCACAAGGGGTTGTTGCTGCTATTCCTGTGCCCAGTTGATAATCAACGCCATCATCATCATCATGTCATTCAAAAACTTTTTGCTTTTGTTAGGTAATTTCAATAAAATGCTATGGGAGGTTTGTTATTGCAAATGTGTGTGTGTGTATATATTGAATTTGTTTAAACTTTTTAGACCACTCAATTGCCAAACAATTAGTCTTAATACAACTGATCGCTCATAAAAAAGGTGAACATAAAAATCTATCAATATTTCATACATCGTAAAAGCAAAGAAAGATACAAAAAATAAGGGAGACAAGATAATAAAATTGCTAAAAATATCAAAACAAAATAAAAAACGAACAATCTTCAGAAGAGCAATCCGCCAAGTGAGATAGATAGAGAGAGAGAGAGAGTCCAAAGCACGCGACTAAAGCGAGCGAAGCGGACGAAGCTGTTGATGATAATGCGGAGGAACGAGCTGAGAGGAACCCCTCAGAGAGCAAAAAGGAAAAAAAAGATGCTGCAATCGAGACACGCTACGAAAGCCTATAAAAAATCCTATTAAAAAGACGAACACACAAAAATACAAACAAGCAAACCAAACAACCAACAGGCGGATCGATGGCGCGGCACAAGCGCATTAAAAGGAGATTTACCTATAAAAAAAAAGGTAGACATCGGGCAGATGAGATGTGAGACGGGAGCTGGCCAAAATGATAGGGAAAGCAAAAAGGAGACAGCGACAACGACGATGACAAGAAGTACGTTTATGTTACGTCTGCCTGGCACGAGAGTTGCATCTTTTTAGAGAGGGGAGCCTAAAAAACTCAGCTCTGAGGGTCGATACAGCATCAGCACGCGACTCGTCGGATCCTGAGTTCTGAATCCTGGCTCCTTGAAACTCATTTGCTTGCATACCTGGGCTGCACTTTGGGCGCGCGTCGGTTTGTTTTCTGTTTTTTTTTTGTGTTGTCTCTTTTTTAAGACGCAGCTGCCTTGCAACTCCCAGTGGCAGCAACAGCAGCAGCATCACACATACACAAAACGAGAGGCGACATTTTGAAGTGTTCATTAGTCGCACATTTACATATTCAAATTGTCAGCGTGCCATTGGATTGGATTGGATTGGAGGAGCAGGGCACGACGCGTGTCTTGTGGCTTTTAATTGCTGTCAGTTTGTCGGAAGATCGGCGGCAAGAGGGAGTTGCAGGCAGTATGGTGAACTGTTGGGGGGAATTAATGTGTTGCACACTTCGTTTGACATTCGAGTGCAACCACAATCCCAATCCCATTCCCAATTCCAACCCCAACCAGCTCCAATTTTTCTTTCCCTCATTTTCCCCTTCAGTTTTCACTGTCAAATTTTCTTTCTTCTGTTATTTTGCTTTCCTGTTTGATTTGTCATTTGATCGCCAACACAGTTGTCGGCTGCGCGATTAAAAAATTAAGTTTTCTCTCTCTTCCCCCTCACAAAGAAGTGTCTTCATTGTTTTTCCTTAGAGTTCGCTGACTTCATGCCGCAAGTCTGTGGTTTGATGACTGTTGCCACGTGCCACAGTTGCAGGCCTTGAAGTTTTTGGGGAGTGTAGAGCAGCAGTGTCAGCTAGTGTTGATGTTGACTAATGTTGGCATTTTAGTTTAGCTATGCTAACTAAGTTGGGCTAAACTATTAGATACCCTTGGGGCTAAAAGTCAATTCATTATGAATTGTTAAGCATATTTTATATTTGTCTTGACGGGTTTCAGAAAATTATTATATGGAAATTCTGTATTTGAAGTTGGCAGATTTTGATTTAGAATATAGCGTGCTTGTCTCAAGCAGTTTATAGGTTACTTAAGATTCTAAATAGTAGTATAAATGAGTAAACAAATTAGGTAAAATATATTTTAACTGAAATATGAAAGTTTGGAAATAATTTAATTTTCAAATTTTTCCAAAACGGACTATTTTGTTATATAGCTGCTTTGCAAAGTATCGGTCGAAAATATGTAGTAAAGAAAACTATTATTTATTAAAATAAACTATATTTAGTTATATTATATTTATTGCTATATTTTTTGTTAAGTGTAATATTATATTTTTTTTATGGAAGGTTTTGTTTTTGATTTTTTGTAAATTATGCAGCGCTAAACTATTAAACAAAATTTCTATATCAATCAATAAAAAAAATATATGAATTCTTTTTCTCTCAAAGATTTAGCAACCATACTAAGACAATTTCTAGTAACGTCTACTGAGAACTCAACTACATATTATATTTATCTCTCTACTCTCTCAAAAACTCTCACTTTTTCGCTCTCAAATGGCAAAAGTAACTCTTAAAAACTATTCACTCGAGTTCGGTGAAGAACTCTCTCTGCCCTCATATGAAACTCGGTTTAGGTTTTTGGTATAGGAATTGCAAAACGGAATTGGGTTTGGGAATCGGAGTGGCATTGCTATGGCTTGCTGCTAGGTAGGGTCAGTAGCTCTCTGTGGTCCTGGGGTGTACACTCAACGTTTTTCTATAGTTTCTACCCAAAAAAAAAAAAAAAAGAATGGAAAAAATACAAATTCGAAGAGAGAGAATGTTTGAATGCAATGCACACACAAAAACATTTTTAAAAATTTTTGTTGCCATTGTTGCGTCAGCGAGAGGTCCTTTGTGTTATATCCTTTGTATGCGGCACAGCCAGTTGGTCTCCCTCTCTCTCTCACTTTTCTCTCTTTCGGTTTGTGTGTGTGTGAGCACGAGGCCAAAGGTTATCTAGGCGACATATAACGACAAGGAGCTGCCACGAAGCCGCACAGCTGCCGCCCTTTAGCTGCAGCATGTTTGTCCTGTTTCGTCCTGTGACTGGCGCGCATTTCCAAGCACTCCAAAAGCGCCTACTCTATAAGGAGGCGCTTAGCACACTTGGAGCTTCACAAAAATTGGCGAAAAGTGCCTCGTAATCGGTGGAAAAAAGCCAAAATCATGCAATTGTTTGTTACCCCATGAAATTTGCCTTTGCTCATTAAAACTGTCAGTCGCTAGCGTCCATCAAATAGGTTACTCTGTACTCCTTACTGTTCTCCTGCTCCTATTCCTGTTCCTGCTCCTGTTCGTGTTTGTCTGCGTGTGCGTGTAGCATCCTTTTTTGTGCTGTCCATTTTTGGCGGCATTTGTAGGTCACTCGCTGACCTACACACTGACCAGCAGCTGTTGTGTTGTGTGCCATTTCATTTCAATTGAGTTTTGTTCGGGGGTTGCTCAAAGGATACGCTGGTCATGCGAAAAAGGTAACCATCGTCCTGTCTATATCGCATTTTCAAGTCATCTAATTGCGTCTGCTGGTCAAGGGGTTGCTCTACGTTTCCCTTTTACATAAGCACTATATACTGTATATACATTATATACACAATTGGTGTTATATAACAACCACCCGCTTCGTCTAGCCACCCTTTGGCTTGAACAGCACCCGCAAGTTTAGTTTTTAGCAAGGCATCAAAAATTAACGCATTTTCTCTATGAAAAATCAATGAAAAATCCTTTCGCTGCGCGCGTGCCCAGTTATCCTGGCACAACAGATAACTCAACCCTGCCAGCAATCATCCACGCACGAGCTGACGTGCCCAACAACAAAATCCCTGATCCTATTGTGCGCCTGTCGTTGCCTACGTTTCTCTTTATTTTTTATACATTTTTTGTATCAATTTGCAATTTTTTTTTCACCCATTTTCAAGTTGCACATTGATTAAGCCCCTGGCTGTAATGAAGGGGCGCGGTCGGGTGGCTCAGCTGTGATTTGAACTACTTTGCCAAGCGTGACATGAAATGTGATTTTCGTTTATTTTTTTGCCAAATTTTTTAACGATAATAAAAGGGTGCACGCGTGTCCTTTATGTGTCACACTTGATTATGGGAACACCCCTAACAATCAATGAAAGGTGTTTGCCAACGGGTTTAAATTTTAAATAGAGGGTAGTTTTTTATATTTTTATTTTTAAGTCAGCAGTGTTTGGATCTACTAACACTTATAGAAATAAAATGCAATTTTTTTTAGGGGAAAATGTGAAAAATGCGGCAATGAATTGAATTTTCTATTAGATACTTTTACTTTAAGTAAATTTTTAAACGATAGACCAAAATAAAAGCTTGCTAGCCATTTCATTGGCTACTCTAGCATTAGGCAGTTTTGTTTGACTGAAAAACTTGTCAACGTCGCCGAAGGATAACAATGCTTTCTGCGAAGCTGAAGGATGTGCGGCAGTCAGGCAAAATAAAATTAATTTACAAGTGGAGAGAAGTGTAGAAAAAAATTAACAAAAATAAGCAGCAGAAAGCAGAAATAAAAAACACTTTTTCATTTACCCGAGCCCCATTCGAGCACTTTACTCGCCCGTCGGCTGTTGTAGAATGGTGCCTCAACCACTGCCCTTTCTGCGCCTTTTTCCTCATGCCTAGCCACAAATCTGCTGGACACCCTTTGTAAAAAATTAGATTCATTTGTGCGCGCTTGCTTTATTATTTAAATTCTTGCGTTATTTTTCTAAATTTTCGTCCTGCCGCTCGTTGTCCTGTTTCTGTGCTGTGCTGTTGTTGTTCTACGAGTGGCCGAATGGAAAAAAAGTGGCGGAATTTTAATGGAAAATGCCGCCAAAGTAGAAAGAAATGTTTAAGCAAACAAAGACTTGGAACTTGGAACTGTACTGAGGCTGTTTAAGCTGCTTTCAACTCGAAGGACACACGCTGAAAGGATGTGCCGGACGCAGTCGCGTAAATTGAAAGCCATGCGGCAATGCTGCTATCTGCCACGTCTCTCTCACTCACTCTGTCCGTGTTTGCGTCCCGGCCGGTGTCGTTGTCGCTCCCGGATTCCCACCCCACACCTTTATCTTCGGAAGGGGGGAAGCTGGGGCACATGACATGAATGCCCGGCGGCTCATTTCAAGTGAAAAATGAGCAAAAAATGAAATGAAACAATGAACGTACACGGTGGCGGGACAGAGATAGCGTTATAGCAGATAGAGATGCAAATAGAGATAGAGAGCGGGACGCCAACGCGTTAAGATCCGGCAAGCAAGAAAATCGTGGCCAATTTTAATTTTTCTTTCTCGCTGCTTACATTTCTAATGGGCATTTTTCGGTGGGTTAATGTGCTGTTAGGGTAAAAGTAAAAAAGCAGAAGAACGAATACAGCATGCTGTCGGAGTCGGGAGGGGGTGGTAGGGTGGTCACACATTTCTAGCATTTACACGGCCCCACCACCCCACTCCTACTCCCACCATTCACACTGCTGTCCTCCCGCAGTACTCCTGCTCCACTGATGAATAATGACAACGCGCAAAAAGTGAACTTTCATGCTGGCCCCTAGTGTTGGTTGGTTCGGTGGTGCGATGTGGTGTGGGTTGGTATGGACATGGACGTTCATCTTTGTCCGACGTACTTAAAAATGCGCAAATACGACTCCTTTGCTTACACACTGTGCTCTAGATTTACATAGCAGATTAATGTTTGCCAGAGTTGCCAAGCCATTGATATTAGACTGACGATGCTACAGCAAAATGAAAGGTGATTAAATTATGTGGGCTTTAGAAATTGAATAAAATCGATAGATTTGACTTTTCGATAGATATCGAAAGGTACAGGCAGTGAAAATACCTATTTTAAAACTTAAAACTACCATATCTTGGTCAAAACTGCAGTGATTGTCGAGCGGAATACCATTTTATGCCGTATTTTAATCCCTAAACCAATCTGCATTAACAATTAAGTTTTTTTTTAAATTAAAAAAATTTTGTTTTTTCAAAAATTTTTGCATACCTACCCCTTACAATTTTTTTCAGAAAATTTTTTTTTTATTTTGTTCCAAAAACGATCCGAATTAATTACAAAATTTGTGTAGGTTAGGAATATATATACTTTATAGGGTCGGAAATTAGTTTTAAGAAAGTTATGGGCAGAAACGTGCTGCCAACTCTTCAAAAATTTGTATGTGCTATAACTCTGCCAAAGCTGTAGTAATGGAAATCTTAACTTAGCTATACAGTCTATTCTTATATAAAAGTTAACTAATAGAGCTTTTCAAGCAGTTGAAATACCAGGTTGCCTATTTGAAGACTGACAGCGTCTTTAGCCTCTCACAGTTTGGTGTCCTTGGGCCAACTTGAGCAAAGATACGCACTCAAAAATTAAATTAAATAAAGGCTTTTGTGCGCAGGCAGCGAGGCGCATTTGAGGCAACAGCCACGCCTAAATCTAAGTACGCGTCTCTTCTTTTTGCAAAAGTTTGTTTTGCATTTTGGTTCCCAAAACAAAGCAAAGGACAACCTTATCGGAGCAGCGATAACAAAGCCAGTTGCCAAGGACAATGGCAAACGCGACACACAGGACAACTGGACAACTGCTAACAAATAATTTTAATTTTTGGTTCAGTTCTCTTCTCCACTACTCTTCTCTGCATATTTTGCTTTTAATTTCCAAAGCGCAAATTACGCTCGTGTGCCTTAAATATTAAAAAAGGAAGAAAAGCCTGCTGAAAATGAGAAGAAAAGCAAAGTACTGAAAAGAAAAGCAAAGCAAAGAAGCAGAAATGTTGTCATCTTACTGGGCTGCTTGCTTTTCATTTTCATTTTATTTTGGTTTTTTTTTTATGGTTATCCTTTTGGCCATTTTTGCATGGCCAATGACGTGCCAGGACATTATCTGTTCGCCGTGTCCTTTCATTCGTTGCGGCCATTATCGCGCTGCCATCTCCTTGTTTATTCAGCGGCATTCGCTTGGCTACGTTTTTAATTAGCCGCCAAGCATTTTTGTTATACTCTACTCTTATTGAGAATACTACGAATTGGCTAGAGGTACAAATTTGAGTGCCAAAGGTCTTACCGTTTGATTGCCACGTTGATCAGCTTCGTAGGTTAGTTAGCTGTAAGAGATTGGAATACAAAATGAGTGAGGTAAATATGTTTTCCATTTCATAACACTACTTCTATCTCACTATCTAATTTGTAAAAGTGAAGAGTTTAGAGTATTTAGTACTCGACTATAGAAATTTAGCTGCTATTTCTTATAGCTATTTCAGCATTTCAGTATTGTATTGTGATGAAGATGATGGTAATGGTTATAAGTATGGGCCTTTCACACAAGTGTTCATTGTCCTGTCATTTGCATAGCTAAAATTGTTGTCCTGCTGCTCCTGCTCCTGCTGCTCCTGCTGCTTTTATTACTGTTGATGTCCATCGTTTTGCTGTCATCGTTTGTCTTAGTTTTTAATTATCACACGCCGTTGGCACAGGAAAAGTCAGCGATGAGAAAGTTTTCACATGAGTTCACTTGAGCGAAGCGGCTGGGAATATAAATATTTGACAGGTGTCAGTTGCTATGATATGCTACACACACTGTTACTCAACACTGGTCGGAGATCAGGACTGTTTGAGAGACAGCACTGCGATCAACACTACCAACCCATTCATCACTTAACACTGCAGAATGTGTGCTTGATGTGTCGTGAAACCCATCCATTAAACCCATTATGAGTGTGTTCATCAAATTAGCCAGCAATTAGCGGTGTCATCAGCGGCAAAACACCAAACAATCAAACAAGCAACCCTTTTATACCCTGCAACCCTTTCAAATGCCCACCATTCACCCCTTTTTGCCTTGACGCGTTTAATAAGCCATTAAGTGCTGCGCCTGCGTATCGCGCATAGCGAAAGGGTTTGGCTTGAAGAGGACCCTTCAGCAAAAGGGGTTGACTCTGACAACTTTATTTCGTTGCAAACAACATTGGGAACAACATAGAGTTAAGTGGCATATCCACAAAATGGTTTTAGTTACACTCTGATGGCATTTTTCGCATTGCGTATTTTGACATTTTCTC
The DNA here is from genome assembly GCA_035047385.1 of Drosophila tripunctata. NCBI lineage: Eukaryota > Metazoa > Arthropoda > Insecta > Diptera > Drosophilidae > Drosophila > Drosophila tripunctata. Next base: position 2,415,984 of record JAWNPS010000288.1, read on the forward strand.
GGACAGCTGAAATTTGTGGCCCTAGCGAACGCCCCCACAGCACTCATAATTCCAGCAAATTGCGCAACGTTTTACCTTTTTAAGAAAATACATAAAGGAATAAAGAAAAACATAAAGAAAAGAAAAACAATTTCTCAGAATCCTTTTGGGCCGACAGCAAACAATGCGTAGAAGTTGCACAAAAAGATGAACAAAGCAGCAAATCCTTTAATTTGTTGTTATCCTTTTTTTTTGAAGGAAATGTGAGTCGTTAATGTTGGACATTCACCATTTGTTATATCTTTGGGTACAGTGCTCATTCAATTTATGTGACTCTCACACCAAACTGACAGTATCTAGCGCGAGTTGAGCTACTGCCTACATTTAATTCGCTTTGGGGCGTTATCGTTATCGTAAATTTCAATTTTGTTTAGAGGGTCAGAGTAGTGCAAAGAGGTGAGCATTAGGTTCGCAGGTGCTGTTTGGCTTTATCAAGCTAAACAGATCTACAACAAAACGAGATCTGCTCCCTTCGGCGCTTGTTTAACCCCAACTTTTCACATTTTAATTGGTTAATTGACTGCTAGGAACGCGGTCACATATTTGGGTTAACAAGAAATGTAAATGAAGGGCTCGAAAAAGGGTCTGATGGTATAGAAAAGATAGTTTAGAGGTCAATTTTGTAGGTTTTCTACTTCCGAGTGTTCGAATTTCCTATTAGAATACTTTTTCTATTTTAGCCTTCTTCAGTATCTAAAGCAAACTCTTAAATCCATTTGAGTTTGAAGTATTTTACCAAACTGATTGCAGTTCTGTGGCAGCAAAATTACAAAAAAACCTGAACTCAAAGTGGGTTGGAGCGAGAGTTCCCCTTCCTCTTGATAATTTTCAAACAGACAACAACATAAAGCACAAATGAAATAGGCAAAAGGAAAGGCAAAAGGCGAAAAGTTTTTTCTATGTGGATGATGCTGAAGTCGGTATAACAATCTGGCTGGGTTTATCCCATGGACACGGAGTACAAAATGGGCCTACGCCCAGGACTTTAGGACTTCCTGTGGGCGCTGTTGTGTCCCTTAACTGTAAACAAACACAGCAAAGCTGCAAATATTAACAAAAAAAAAAAGAGAAAAGCGAGGAAGAAATGGAAGAAAATGCTACGCAAAAGGTTCATCAATGCGCACAAAGATAGGCGGAGCTGAGAAGGGGAGGAAGGTGGGGTGTAGGATCAGCAGAGGGGAAAAAAGCGGCCTAAAAATGAAAAATAAATAAACCAACTTGAAAGTTGACAGGCAACCAGCATTCGAACCCGAGCTCTGCTACTCCTCCTACATCTACTTCTATACCCAGCCTACTATTTTTTTTTTTTTAAAAGAGTCCATTTGCCATTTGGCGCTGTTGTTGTCGTTGTCTGCTTTTGACAAACAAATCCTTGGGCTGTGTGAATCCTTCGTTGTGCGTGGTTACGCTCGCCAGGACAACGGCCCCATGGGCCGACACTTTGACTCGTAGTTTCTTCTAGTTGGCGTCTGTCCACTGGCCTAGAAAATTGAAATGTTTTCTAACAAAAATGCAAACCCAATGGCTCAAGTAGATCTCATCAACGCGTGTCCAACACTACACACACACACACACACACACACACTAGCGCAGGCATACACGTGCGTCCTGTAGGTGTTGCCCCCGCATTGTAAGATTACAGGAAGAGGCAGCTGCCATTGATTTTCTTCAGTGTAAACCAATTTTCGTATCAATAAAAATAAAAGCGAACGTTTTTGAATTGAATTCAGTTCAGTTCAGTCTCAGTTTAGTATTTTCCGTTGAGTTTTCCCTTTTTCCAAGGACACGCCAAGACGAACCGGGGGCGTGACAAAGGCCACTAATTGTGCTCCTTGCAAGGACGAGAGGAAAACGAAAGTCGCTTTTCAGCTCTCTCTCCCACTCTGATGGCTTAAGCCGGAAGAATGTAATTAGAGGACGGCCGAGCACGGGCCGCCACTCTGCAGCGGCGGGGCTCTGTGGCAGCAGTTTAAAATATGGGGCGTGGCACGTGTGCTGCAGCGGCAGTCTCTAAAGGATCCTAAATGCAGCATGAATGAAACGATAAACGCATATGAGCTGATCTGATCAAAATGCAGAGCAAATAGTCGAAAGATAGGGAAGGAGAGGTAGAAATGGAGTGGAAGAGATATGTTAAAAGTAGGTTTGATAGAACATTTTCTGGAATACTCAAAGTCTTGTCGGAAATTTTTCTAAAATAGTTAACTGGTCAAAAAGGGTTTCTATTAAGTTATAAAGAAAATTCCAGCATTTTTTGTTCAAATTATTGTTACTAAAGAATTGATAGTCCAGGTTTTTCTCATATATCCTTTTCACAACAGTATTGATCTATGAAACTCCATTAAATAATTCCGCATAACTCCTTTGAGTAGTTAGTTTTTTTTTCGCTCTGTCTACTGACCGCTCGACATTAATCATTGCGCTTTGTATTTCAATTAGACGAGTTCAAAACAATGACCAAGTTGTTTCTTTTGGACTGGAACTAAGGGCCACAATAGATAGCACCCTGGGGCGTTTACCAACCGGGGGCAGTTGCAGTTACAACTAAAAACAACTGCAATTTATAAGATCGAAACTCTTTCGGGCCACAATTAATCAAACTCGCATCAAAGAGTGCAAAGAATTAGAATTGTAACAAACTGTTCATTGCTTGCTCGGTTGGTTTCACTTATCAGACTCGGTTTAAGATCAGTTTCAGGTTCAGTTTTAGTTTCTACACAGCGGGTGCTGCACGGATGGCACGACGGGCACTGAGCTGTAACATGGACAATCGACCTGTAGATGGACATCAGTAGAAGTCCATTAAATGGCATGTGTATGGGCCGTTTTGCTATTTATCTTATCAGCGAGTTGGCCAAGTTGCCAAAAGTCGAGTTCCTGGAAATAGTTTTGAGTTTGCGCGCGAGACGCAAAATGTTTTGGGTAATTGTAACAAATGAACTCAAACATTTTCTTCTTGTCTTGTCTTGTAGTTGGTTTTGTTGTTGGGCCTACTACTACACCTGCCGATGATCAATATAGACTCGTCGGGCATGTCGGCATTTTGTAAAGGCTCCACTGACAGCAATGACGACGACTACGATGACTGACGAGTGTGCCTTTTTGATAAGATTAGTTTCGGCTTTATCCAGAAGCAGCTGCCCCTTGCCTCTTGCTCCTTGCCACTTGCCACGCGCAGGTAGCAAGGTGCGATTGCTAAGTCTATAATCGATCATAAGTTCTTAATTGCCACTAATATGACATGGGCAGTAGTCCCAAGGTTATTATTTTTTGCTAGAAACTACAAAAGACAAGCTGATTTTCCTTGTTACAAAATAATGCACATTATGGGCTAAGTAATTCCTTAATTTCGATATTATAAAGTGGTTCGATTCTAATAAAATTTGGTATATATACTAAATAAGAGGTGATATTTTAAATATACAAGTTTCGTTGCTATACATTAATCACTTCTTTTATATAGTGTTTTTTAAAAGTATTTTTTCGATTAACGACAGCGGCAGTGACTTGACCGAGAACTAATACAAAAGTTTTCTGCTTTTAATATAGACGGAGCTACGTACCAAATTTAATGGCTCTAGCTCTTATAAACTCTGAGATCCATACCTTTTAAAAAAGTGCTGTTATTTACTCATACCTTACGACGTCGGTGCTACCTTCTTCTCTCTATTATCAACCTAATTAAAGCATAGTAGTCTAAAAATACATATAAATGAGTTAACAAACATATTTTTCTATATTTTATTTCCATAGTTACAAATTTTATCTTACATCTAAGTTCTATATATATGCCAGCTGAGTAGCTATCACATTCTAGGAGACACACTATCCAGTAAATTCTCTCAATCATAACTCATACATCAGCCATGACTTGTTTTTATCGAATGTGTGGATCTGTCAACAACTTTCTTCATAACATTGACTAAACCCCTTGACTCCACCTACAACATGCACAGTGAGTGCTGTGTGTGTGTGTGTCCAGTCAGTGATATTATCTGTAAATGCCTGAGGATGAAAACGATTGAGATGCCTTATCAGGGAAGCCATCGAACAGAAGGGAAAATAAAAGGGTACATGAGAAATGTCAACAATGGCGCCTAAAATGTTTGACAGCGGTAAAGCGGTAAAGGAAACCGTTAGTTGTCCTTGTGTAGTTTTTTTTTATCCGTATCTGGCAATTTTACGTTTCAATGGAATTTCGATTATGGGCCCGAGAGCCAATTTACAAAAGCCACGATTGAGACATTTCTGACAGGACGCAGGACAAAACGGTTATTACCAATCCCAAACGCAATCCTTCGCATCCCATTTATCCCCCCACACACACACTGTCTCTCTCTCTCTCTCTCACTCCATAGATGCAACGTCAGCGATAAGCAGCTAGAGCAAGGGTAAGGGTATGTGGCAAGTGGAGCAATACAGATATAACAAGACGTTCTAACGAGTTGAGCTAACCACAAATAGTGCCACACACACACACACATACACTATAAGTAGGTATATGTGTATAAAAATCATTGTTAACAAAGCGCTTTGGTGGTCATAAAAATAACTCGACCAAACTGAACCCAAGCTAAAATGAAATGCTCCTACTTACTACCAAAAGACACACAGACACTCGAGTATCCTTTTCATTATTGTGGCAGGCACTTTCACCTGTTCGCACTGAACCTTGGTATGCGCAGTTCGATTTTTATCTTTGAACCTGCTGCTGCTCCCGATTATGGCACATAAATTTGATAGGAAATTGTTCCAATTATTTCGACTTCAAGCCTCGCGCCGAATCGCCCCGACTTCAATGACTTTCTTTGCTCTTCACTCGGTCTATTGCTCTTCATTTTTATGGGTTTTGTGTGGTCGTGTTTCGCGGTGTCGTTTAAAATGAGATTAAAGGAGCCAAGCCGATCCTTAGCCTGGTTATTGGAAACAAAAAAAAAATACACCAAATTATTAGTTCTAAGTCTTAAGGGTTTATCTATTGTATTGTCTTATTTATGTAACAGTTTTGCAGCTGCATATCTTGTATAATTATGTAATTATATTTGTCTTGGCAGGCAATTTTTAAATAATTTTTAAACTCACATAACTGCTTTAAAACTTGAGTGATTTTTAAGCATAATTATGATACTGCACCTATATTTTAGCACTAATCTTTAGAGTTTATTTGTTAAGCAAACCTTTTCTTTCCTTTTTTCCTAGAAAATTTTCTAAAAATTTTTAATTTTCATAAACTTAACTGCTTTCTATGAGCTATATATAGAATTTGGACTTATGCTTTGGATTTAATTGTTTAGGAAATGTTTTGTTTCCTATTGACTAAAGTTTATATAGAAGTATTTTCTAAAAACTTTAAATTTTCTTAACATTAAACCGCTTTCTATTAGCTTTATAGATATTAAAACGTTACTGAAATATTGTACATTTTAAATTTCTTGGCAATAAAAGTGTCATTTTAAAGCCATTAAAGGCTTAACATGCGTTCGCAATGTGGCACCACTTGAGAGCGTATATGCGTTGCTTCCGATTTTTACAGCCACAAAATATATATGTACAATATACATATCTATGTGTATGTGTACTATATATACATACTATATGTATAATATGTGTGCGTGTGTCTTTTATTTTGCACACATATGTCGCCAACAGCTGAAATGCCAAAAATATTGAGGGAAAATTAAAATTTTTACAACTTTTGTTGTTCGTGTGGGTCGCAAAAGTATTACGTGAAAATGACGTGTGGACCTAAGCAAGTGAACGGGAGTGTATGTGTGTGTGTTGCTGTGTGTGTATGCAGACAAAAGTATTAATTTTTGATAGTCGCTGCAGCCGTTTCAGTATATATACTAACCCACACACATATGTATGTATATACACATCCACGATACATAAAAATAAAATGCGCATAAAGCGTGAGGTTTGTGGCATGTGGGTTGTGCTTTGGTGGGGTTGTGGCAGGCAGGCAGGCAGCAAGGGTTGGCAAAAATATAAGAAAATAACTATAAAGTCATTTATTAAATTCGCTTTGCTCTCTCTCCGTGTGGCACGTCATGTGTGGCACGCACGAGCATCGGTGCCTGGTCAAAGTAAACAATCGAGAGCAAAACTTTCGGCTGCCAACTCAGTCATCATGTGAAAACTCAATTTTACCCCCTTATATGGCTGTCAAACACATACATCACGAGTTGGTCCCCCCAAGCCCCTCCCCCACCCAGCCATCTATAGCTCCCAATTCCCCACTACCCCCCTCCAATGACTTGGCTGCTGCTTTGCTTTAGGGCTGCGGCTGCCATCAAACATCAACATCTAAAACGTGGCTCGTCCTCAGCGCCATTTATAAAAGCCTTGATGTCTCATATTTCCGGTTATCCAGCAACCCAACACACACATGTATATATATATATATGTATATGTATATATATATGTATGTGTATATGTATATATACTTTGTGTATTTACTTGTGCGCCTATGGGCAGTACATAAGACACATAAAACTTCAAGACGCAATAAAAAGGGTAAAAAGCATCGCTGCGTGTATGTATCTGTGTGTGTGTGTGTGACAGCTTTTCCACATGTGACAACAGTCCCAGGCAGCGAACCCTTCGCAAACTCGTTTATGTACATACAAATACGAGTCTGAGACTCAGTCTTCAGCCACAGACTGTTCTGGGGTCCAGTTTACCCTCCTTGTGTCTTATAAAAAGTTTTTATTTTTATATGTATGTGAAACCCACCCCAGCATATAGCACACACACACTCACACACACACTCACGAAGAACGCGTGTCCTTGCTGTTTGCTTGAACTTGAACGGACACGAACCAAAAACCGGTCCTCGTTTCTCCTGGCCACCGTACCAGGACCACATGTCGTCTTTAGCGGCGAGCAAAAACGGGGCGAAAAAAAAGGGAAAAAGCAACGAAAAAAAAAAAATAAAATAAAATCAAATGGGTTGGCAGCATAGGGTTGATCCGGGTTGTTGTTGCTGGCCCATCATAAGGGTTACTCGCGGTCGAGGGGGTGGCCGAGGCGGCAGGGAAGGTACTGCTTGGTTTGGCTTGGCCAGTTGCGAAAGGCGAATGTCATCAAGCAAATTCAGTTGCCAGCCGTTTCGTGGTGCGTGGCCAAAAACAAAACGACCTATCGATTTCTATCGACATTGCCAAGACATCGAGTGAAAGAGTGTGTGTATACGAGTGTGTGTGTTACCCGTTTCGAGTTGCGGCAAAGGTTTGATAAATTGGCGTCATGGATTTTCCTTTTTTTGGCAAAGCATTCACCTACTAATGTTCCGAATCAGAACCAAAAAAGCTTTAGCACTTGAATTTAACATACTTGGCTTTAAGCTAAGGTTTCCAACTTGTTATAAATATAACTAAATATTTGTTTATAGAATATTTTTAAATGAAAGAATAATGAACTATTAATATTTAAATTTAATTAAATATTTTAAATATATATTTTAAATAATTAGATGAATAATTTAAAAATTTATTTTAGTTTTACCTTCAATACATCATTTTATATTATGCAGAAACTTTTAAAAAATAGAAAAAATATACTCTTCAAATATTTATATGTGTAATTTTTAAATTTTATTTAGTTTAGTCTACAATATACACTAATAATCGTATAAAAAACTGTCCATAATTATGCTTAGCATTTTAAATTACTTTAAAATAAACTTAAAACATTTATAAAATGGCACTTACTGAAATTTTATGACATTTATTATTTAGTAAATTAAATAAATTGCAGCTGGTTATGAAATTTGAAACAATCAACTTGAGTTTATATTATTAAACATTAGCCATCTAAAATTCTAAAAATTGTCACTTCAAAAATTGTTCCCTTTCTTCATAAATATTTCCCTCAACAAAGTTGATTCTACTTGGTAGCATTTTAAATTTTGCAGCGCCAAACGCGTTCGCCATTTGCTGTGAGGCCTGGCAATAAAATTAATTAAAATTCTCTTTGTGTAAATCAGCTGAAGCAAACATCCTTTAAAATAAGGAGAGAAAAAGAAGAGACACCCACACAATGAAGAGTGTGATGTGTGTGTGGCCTCCTTGGGCCAAGTTGTAGCCGTAATCTTAATGCTAAAGCAATGAAAATGAAACGTCATAAGGTTCAGGACTCAAAGCTCAAGGCATTTTGTGGGGTTAGGAGGGAGAATGGAGCAGTTGGAGCGGAGTTGTGGATGATGGTTACGCATTTCGCGGATGGTCGTTGTTCGTCTTTAATTGCAAATTACGTTTTGAAAAATTACGCGGCAAAGGCAGTCAAAGATTAGCCTGTGGAAATGCTGAAAATGGTGGAGATGGCGGCAAAGTGCGGGTCAACCTCAGGAATGGGCCCCTCCCAAATGGATCTACGCCTAAGTAGAAAACAATTAGTGCGCTTTTGATCCTTTGTTTACCCCAAACAACAGCAACAAGGACATTCGTTTATGCCTCCCATACTCGTCCTTGTCAGGATATACAGGCAGTCGCGTAGTTAGCACCCAGCGAACCGCGTCCCAAGCTGCTTTTTGAAGAATTTTTTAATTTTCACAAAACGCAAAATTGTGAGTCATGAACGAGCCTGACCGCCCCCCATAATACCCACTCCCCTTGGCTGTTGTCCTGTTCAAGTCCTGGACAAGTTGCTTGCATTTGCTTGTTTCTCATATCCGTTACACAAAATGCCCGCAAGAGCTTTACGGACTGCTTCAAAGCTCTGGCTCTACGGCCGTGCCACTTACCCCGACTCATCATTGTTGTTGTTGTCGCGCGTAAATATTTCACGGACTTTGGTAGGCGGCAGGCAGTATGGTGTGGGCGTGGCAAGCGCACTCAACGGCAAGTTTCCAGGAAAACCATGTCAAAGTTCGCATTTGAAATAAAATTTCAATTAATTTTGTGCTCATTGCTTTTATAGCGCTATCTCTTTGCTTTTGCTTTACTCATTGCCTCTCCTTTCTCCCTTTTGTTAGCTCATTAGCTTTAAGTCGTTAATAGAATAAGTTTAAGAAATTAAAGCAAGTTTTGATCATATTTATATCTGCAACACTTTTTCAAATCCTTAGACCGATTTATATGCTCAAAAGCCAAACACGTGCCCATCATCCTTCTTTGAGTTGGACACAGGGCGTAGAAGTTTTAAGGGTTGTTCGACAGCAATAATTGTAAACAATAGATAAACCAGCAATACAACAATGCGTAAAAAACTTTATCAACAAATCAGCAACATCATCAATGATGAGGATGAGTTTGAGAGGAGGCACGGAAAAGAGGGCTGTGACAATGGGGCCCGGGGGAATCACCAGAGCACTCAATCAATAAGCCTTTTTTTTTGGGCTAGAAAACTAGAAATGTGTTTGACAACACAAGGAGTTAAAGTAATGGCACTTTATAGGGTATATAGGGGTTGGGTTCGGCAATTCTGTGGACTTTGAGTACATCTAATAATTATTACCTTGTGGCCACACTAAAAATATCAACAGGATATCGTACAAAAAGGATAAAAGGCGGCAAAAATAATAAAAACAAATTAATTTGCGCCTTCTTCTGTATATGGTTGAGAGATTTTTTTATTACAAATTTAGCAGCGGGCGACAAATTGTTTATGCTTCTTGATTTAGTTGAACCGTTGAAGGGGGGCACATGGGGCGCATGGAGAATATAGAGTATGGAAGGGAGGTGGGGTTACACTCACATTCAAGCAGAGGACACGCTGTGACATGTCCTTAATGACTTTTTGATTAAAAACTATAGAGTTTCCTGTGTGTTTGCGCAGCTTTTTAGTGGCCATAATTGCGGCTCATTAATTAAGTTAATGGAAATTTTTATTTAGTGACCGTCGCCAAGTGGCCGTTTAGTAGCGGAAATGTAGCTTTTTCTAGATGTATATGACCCATTTCGTGTACTTTTAGTGCCTACTGTTCATATGCGATATTTTTGCAGCAAAATGCTTAAAATTATATTTAATAGTCACAAAAGCAACGGGCTATCAACAGGCAGTTATGCAATTAGAGAGATGCCATAAGGTAGTCTCTAGAATGTGCTTATGTTGTTGAAGTTAGAGACTGATAACTAATATATAGAAAAACAGTATATAGTCAAAATTGTTTAATGAAACTAGTAATATAAAATAAAAATTAAGTTTTGAGAGATTCTCTGCTTTAAAATTTTTACAAAAACATTTAATAGATATATTTAAAATATATATAAAAACTTAATTTGCATTTATATGTTATTAAAAGACTTTAATATATAACCACTAACCATACAATACAATGTATTGTATGGTTAGTGATATAACTTTACCAGCCCTTTATATCAAGCTATAATTACCTTCTTACTGCGTTTTCATTGGCTACCGCTTATAAAATCTAACCTATATGCATTTAACCCTTTTGTAACCCTTTTTCTTAATCCAACCTACATACTCAACACTACTCACCCCTTTCTGGCAGGGTTGCTAAGTTGCCCCTGGCTACAAAATGGCAGCCAAAGCGAACGAACAAACACAAATGGGGTAAAACTTTAAGGACATAATAACCTTAATTATATGCATGGCAAGGGGCTAACTGGAGCAGAAGCGTTTAACCCGCCATGTCAAGCTTTTTGGCTTTTAATTAAACGCTGCTGTCGCTTGAGTGGGTTGCCACCACCACAATCCGCACAACCCTATAAAACACAACACACACAGCCCGTAGTTCCCATGTTCCTTCCGCACGATCCACTTGCCTGTTTTGGGCTATGAATAATGATTGTCGCTTTTAATGGGCTAGCATGACAGGCATAGGGTTGCCAAGCGTACACAATGCTATGGCGTGTCTCTGTAATACAGTTAGCTGTAAGTTCGTTGGCAACTCTGGTGGGGGTTTTCGAAATTAAAAAGGGGTTAATTGCCGCACAATGCGAACGACAATAAAAACCAAACAAATGCCAAAGACTCGGAAACTTGTCGTGTTCTATCCAATACGACTTTCAATTTAAATGCCACGATAAGCATACAAACTGTCTGTGTGTGTGTGTGTATCCTGGCAGTGTAATTAACACAAAACGCGAAAGGACATTTAAGTAAATATAACGGCACACGCGAGGTCGTCAGAGGGCAACAAATTGTAGCCAAAGAACGGGTGAAATAATGGCTTGAATTCTTGTTCAGTGGGTGTATGTAAGTGGTCCGAGGGAGTTACCAACTGAGTATGGGAAATGGGAAGTGGGAAACTGTACTGCCACTGCCACTGACAAATGAAAGAGCTAAACAGTTGCGACATCGCCCAAACGGAAACATAACAACCAACCCTCGCCAACTGAAACTCAAATTCGAAATTGCTTGAAACTATAGAAAATACAAAAACCAAATTGTAATAGAAATAGAAATAGAAATAGACGAATTTTGTATCCAATTTCGAAATGCGCAGACACGCTCGACTAAATTTACGCACACACAAAATGCAAAAAGTGTAAGTAAACATAACGAACTGTTGATACACTTACCATACTTTGAAATGAGAGTACTTAGCTAGCAGTAAGTTTCTTGACAAGATTGAACAAATGCTAAGAAAAATCAATAAAATTTGTAAAAATAATTATGTTAAAATTTAATTGTAGTTATAAACATAAAATGTATTTAAAAGACTGTAATAGTAGTTTAAAGCTTACTAATTTATTTAAATAAAAAAATAATATAAGAAGGACTAGTATTCAATTACCCCTACGGGATTACCTTACTTTCCATTAGATCTTTGACTACTAACAAATGTCGTCTGCCTTCAGCAATACCCCTCCAAATTATAGTGTATTTCAAGAAAGCCATTGGCTTGAGCCCTTCGTAGCTGGTAAATGTTGAACAACAAGCTTAAATTACATAAGACCCTGGTGGTATCAAATAGTCGGAAGGGGCAGTGCTGTATTTAGGGTTAAGGTCCAAGGTCCAGCTACGTTGACGACGCTGAATTAGTACTTGGGAAATGGCGCAACCCTCGTTTAAACTAAATTCCTAATGTCATTTTGCTTGTTCCCCTCTTCTTCTTCTGCTTCTCCTGCTTCTTCTTCTACTACGACTTGTTATACTTGTTCTTACCTCCATTACGGCATAACTGTTTTTGGTTAGGGTGTACAACGTCTGGACATTGGCCAGCCAGTCTTGCAGCAAGACATATGCGGTGCTCCCTTGGGATTCCAAACTGAAATTATTTTTATAAATTTTTAAAACAAACTCTGTGGCCATATAATTTATTTAGTGCGCAAAATGGTAACAACACGAGCAGTTTACCAAAAAATGTTGAAAAACTGTTTAGAGAATTTGGCAAAAACAGCTGTAAATCATTTGCATGCAGATGATACAGAGCAGCTGGCCGCATTTCAATTATCCTTTTTGGCTCGCAATAGAGCCAAGACTCGTTTGAGCTGTAAAGGTTTAAGCCATAAGGAAATTGGGCTTAGAAGCAAGCGCACGAGTAATGCATATGAATGGCCAAGGACCCGTGTGTTACACACACACACACACACACACACCCACATACATGTGCGTATATCCTGCCGCATATTTGCACAACAGGAGTCAGAGTGTGATGGCTGAGCCAAAAGGTCACTTTGTGCATAAAATAAAAAGCAGAGCACAAAAACATTTCTTATACATCTTTTCTATGTCTGTGCATAAAAATCCTTTACGCAGCCTTTTTCAAAAGGGGGATTTAAGCAGAGCCAAGGACACGGACAAGGATACGTTTGAGAATAGGGATCGGTTTAGGAGTACATGTATGTGTGTATATGGAACGTGTTCCGACCCATTCGTCCGCAAATTCTTGCATAAAATAACAATTTGCATTAAAATTTTAATACTTCTAATATTTTCTTACAATTTCGTTTTTTTTTCTTCCATCTTTTATTTTTATTTTTTGTGCACGCTTCTGCACGCTTAAACATGAAAAGAATTTTAAATGGCCAGTAAAGAAAAGGACCAAGGACCAAAGGAGTTGCTCCCTCAGTTTCGACCATTTTTTGCCGCATACTTTCTCTTCTCGGCTTTGTTTTGTCAAAACTTTGTACATCATTTCTATCTCTCTCCGCTTTTTTACCAGTTTACTTCGTTTTTTTCCTTTTCTTAAGGCTACTCCAAAACTTTTTTGTGCATTTCAAATGAGCCTGGTGTCCTGGTGTCCTGCTGTTGAGCTCTGCCTACCCTTGAAAATCCTTTGGCAGCCATTTCGCATCAGGTGTCTTGAGCCTAAGTGCGTTCTCTCATTATGCTCTCTCTGTGCCCAACTGTAGGTAATGGGTATCTCTCATTAGCTTTGACAGCTGAAAGAAGTTGTAAAACTACATGATATAATTGGAGTGTGTACATAAGAAAGTAATTTCTATGTATGGTATTGAAATTTTCATTAATTTATAATGTAACATTTTAACACTGCGATAACTTGGCCAAGACTATTGCGTTTGTGCAGAAAAATAGCATTTTGAGCAGTAGTTTGCCTGATAAATATGATCGAAAATTAGTTTTAAGCAGAATTTTGCATTTCGAATGACTAGAAAGAGTATATAATATTCGATTATCAAAACAAATTAATTTAAGCATTTGGTTTACATAGTGCGTAATTTAAATTAGCATTTTGAGTAGCCAAAAGTGCGTTTCGACTTTAATTGAAGTGTGTTGAGGACACAACCCCAACAATTTGCCTACTGACTGCTCAAGGTTCCCCAAGAAAGCTCTCTTTCGCTGTTTGGGGGTAAAGCGATAAAAAGCATTTGGAATTGTGTAGCTGGCGCAAAACTTTTGGGTAGTGCCCCAATAGGAATAAATAGAACTGATAACTAAGTAACCTGCTGTACAGGACACTGGGCCATTATCCTTTCGCCTTAACCAAGCAATAAACATGAAAACAACTGCGGCTCTTGAAACGAATAGACAGGGAGTCAAAAGAGGTTCGCCTTTGAGAGGCAGAGAGAGAGAGAGAGAGACGGAGAGTGTGTGGGTTAGTGTGCAAGTAGGAGAAGCGATAATCATCAAAAGGATATTGTTATGGCCTTCCGATATTGTCTTGAGGATTATTAACGAAATTGCGTACACTTTGATTTAAGGGTTGGACAATGGCCGCTCGGCACGCCAACAATGCTCCACTCTCACTCTCACTCTGTCGAGCAAGGACTTTGGTCCTGTTTGGGGACATGCACATGCCGCACACACCGAAATGAAATCATCTCATAAACACACACCCAACCACACACAAACACACTCAAGCTTTTACTACTTGTTGTAGTTGCTTCGTGAGGTTTTTGCTGTGTGATTTGATGACGTGGCGCGTCCCATTGACGACTTGAATTGTTTGCTGCTGCTGCTTCTGTTCCTGCTGCCACTGCTCCCGTTCCCGTTTCCGTTCCCGCTGCTCTTTGCTCGGCGTTGATGATGTGTTGCCATTTGGTTTTGGTCTCCTTAAGCCCACTCGCAAATCCTTTGCTACTGCTGCCACTAGTAATTCGGCTTTTGTCTTTGGTATTTGGCAATTGCTTGAGCTTCCTATTATCGAAACGTAGCCAATTGATTGCTTTTGTTGCGCTCTATTCCAGATATTTTCTTTGACCAACTGTCGTTTTCATTTTCTTCTCATTTTTCGTTGCCTGTTTATGACGCATTTAGAGAACCCCTTAAGATCACTAACCCCGCATGGTAGCAATTAACCCGAAAGGAAAGTGCTTGCTTATAAAAAATGAAAGTAATGCCACGGGTTACTAACAATATATTCTATCATAATCGTTTCATTCCAGCAACCGTTTTGTGTCGATCATCGGATCGTCATAACTGTGCTGTGTTGTTCCCTCCTTTCACCTTCACTCAAACACATGTTACTTTATTTCATTTAACCTTTTGCCCTTTGCCTGTGGTCCTCCTATTGCCATGTGCCGAGTGTACACCGCCTGTTAATACCCGACACTTGCCTCGACCTTGGCAACTTTCTTCGGGCAACAGCTGTGCAGTGCCACGCCCCCTTTTCACTCTTACTTTTAATTAGTAAAATTCGCTGGAAATTAATCGACTATATGTTTAGGGCTTATTAAGTGATCAGTGCGTGGGGTTAAAAGAGTCGTAATATTCGATGTAAGCATTTGCTAATCTTTCAATAGCATCTAGGATACTATTTTAGCCTTTAAATAACTCAATGTAGTTTCAATTAGTATTTCTCCTTTCGGTTTCTAGCTACATGTCTCCACTCAAACCCACACTGTTCCCATACTTTTACATGTTGATGCCAAAGAAATATTTGCATTATTGTCATTTGCCAAAGGAAGTAATTGATTAGATAAGATATATATATGTGTGTATATGCTCTGCTGACTTGGCGATCGTTTGCCCAACAAAATTTTCCCAGAAACAATGGGCTGCAAACATGAACTTAACACTGTTTCCCGGAAAAGGCAAAAGTGCCTTAAACAATTTCCAGCCCCGCGTTGCCCGCCCAACTCGCTTATCGCTAGGATATCACCTGTGTGGAAGGTATACACTGACATCCTGTATGATCCTCGAACCGAAATGAGAACAAAAGATCGGCTCCTCCACACTGAAGCTTATCTCTGCGATTGAACTGCAGCGCTCTGCTTATCACAAATTATACAATTCAGCAGGCCAGTGAGAGAGGTAGACCAATAGGGAGTAGGAGACGGGCAAGGGGAAGGGGAAGAGTTTCAGCCTAAACAAATTGGAATTTCTAGTGTTGTGTTTTTTAGTTTTTATCAACCGCAATGGTCCCTGGTCTCTGGTCTCTTGGGCAATTAGCGCAAACATCCTTTTGCGGTATACATCGCGTGCGACTCGTTATCCTTGTGCAAATATTGACGCCTGCGCGTGTGCGCACTTGAGCCGCTAAAGGGTATCCTTTCGTCGTCGTCGTCGTCTTTCATCTTATGTTTACTTGCGATTTGGGTTAGTCAATAGTGAGAATGAATGCTCCGTTTCTACGTTGTCGATCGCCACATCGCAAATATTGACGCACTCGTAATTAGCGATCGCTCTTTTCTCCTCTTCTCTTCTGGACCGACGCCGACGCCGTTTGATGATCGCCTTTGGTCAGTTCGTGTGCCGTCTCGGCTAACCGCAGCCCGCATGTGAAAACTGCGGTGCTACTTTCTGTATGTTTGTGTGTGTAGGAAAAATAAATGTGTGAGTTCTCAGACAGAACTCTGGCATCAAAAAGTTTTCGCACGCGTTGGCTGTGAGAAATGCAGCTCATTAATGATCGTTACATATATCAATCGATGGTGAAGATGTTATAAATTAGTTATTAGACAAGGAATAGCTGCAGCTTCAGCATCAGCTTTCTACCATACGTGATGGCGTGCTCCTAAGAAAATTTCTTTCATCTGAATGTCTTTCTTAATTTACTAATATTAATTGTTTTACAGTCTCAATTGTAGTTGAAGGAAAGTTAAAGCAGATCTTTATTAACTTCTTACTTATATTATGAGAAATACTGCTACTTAATTGACATTCCCAAAGTGTTTGCTGAACATTTTTAAAACAGTTCCTACATAAATCAATAGACCTACCTCAATGCACACTTTAATTATATGCGGCATAAGTTATACACAAATAGCTAAATCAATTCCATCTGTGATCGCATTCCCTTGACAATCGCTTAGTCGGATCTTTCAGAGACAGAGAGAGAGTAGTGAGACCTTTGCTAACCAATTGCTCATGATCACATTGCACGATCATTGATCTTAACTAAGCCACTAAATCAGCTGCCTGTCACAACTGGGACTCCCGTACACTCTGCTTAAATGAATAATTTGACACGTGATGGAGAGAACTCTCTCCACTTGAGTAGGAGTAAGGATCCCAACTATGGGCGGTCCCCCACATCAACTCTTTTTCAAGTGCAGACAGAGAGAGAGAGGGGCAAGAGTGAGAGTAGCGACACATTAAAATGCCACAAGGCAGCCACAAGATAATTCAATTCAATGCTAAACTCCATTTAGAGAGGAAGTCACGTGTGCCAGTGCCCAAAAAAAAAGGGGGAACTGGGAACTGAAACTGGGAAATGTGAGCTCATTAGCAGGCGTCTTAGAGATCGCGACCCTTATGGCTTATCAAGATCAAGATCAAAAGGGTACAACTGGCACCCTTTGCTCACTCTCTCAGTGACTCCCTTCTTCTCGTTTCTTTCATTTTTTCTTTGTTCTTGGTTGTTTTTTAAGACGTTCAACGCCTCTTTGATAATCGTGCTTGTTTCTTGTTTATGCGGCTGCTGAGCTAACCCTTAATTTAGTGATCATCATCGTGTAGATCGACATTGAGACATTAGGGTCGATCTGGTTACGCTCTGTTTTCCTTTATGACTCTTGCGTCATATCTTCATTGTGCTGCTCCCCTCTCTCTCTCTCTGTCTCTCTAAAGGGGTAAATTTCGTGAGGGGAACGAATGCCACACGCGTTTCTGTACTGAAATAAAATCTGAGCATATGCAGTTAAGAGATCGCGTTGTTTATTTGTTTATTCTCTGGTTGTACACTCGTTCCACTTAGTGGAGGCATAGCCATATGGCGTTCATCGCATTTTGGACCTGACGTGTGTCAGTCTCGGGTCCGAGAACTTTCGTGTTGATTTCTTCTGGGGTTAATTTGTTTTGCGACTCTATTAATTGGCTCGACTCGCTCTTGATCGCTTCGCTGCCTTGTGGGCGTTCATTTCTATTTAAAAGGCCGACATTTCAATGGAAAACCAACATAAAAAATACTAAAAAAACTAAAAACTAATTTGCTTTGGCTACCTCTTGACTTCCATCTACCTCTTGCCTGACCGCTCCTCCTTCTTTTCCCACTGCTGCTGCTGCTGCTGCGCCCCATAAATAAGTCTTTCTATTTCCTGTTCTTCAGCCAATCAACGAAGCTGCCATGTTCGATCGCACATAAATATCAATACCTCTTAAATAGTGTTAACTAGTTGCATGTGTCGCTCGTTAGCTTCAATGGAACGATGTCTATGATGTCTAGGGTTAGTGGGTTTTATAGCTCTCTAAATACAAAACTATATAGTACCCATATTACACGACATGGGAATGGTTAGCGTTTAAGCGATTGTTTATTACTTTAACCCCGTAACAGTTCAGTTCTGTGTGATCTTTGGAGTGACAAAGTTTTATGATACTTTGATCAGTTAAAAACATTTAACTGATAGTTGTGTTTAAGAAAGACTTTCAAAAAGTATAAGAAAGATAGTTTAAACATATAACTTCTTGTTCTATTAAAACTTTTAATACTTTTAAGCTTAATAACAACTAAAATGCATCCGCTATAATATGGTGAAATCAACTAATATCATAAGCTATGACACTAACAATTTATTAAGTGGCACACTGGTTGATAAAGAAAGATCGCTTGATAGCAAGTTAAGTGTTTCCCACTTTGCTGATTAACAAACATAAGCTACAACAATGGAATGAAGTTCTTCTCATTCTCAAGATAATCACAGCCCACATCTGAGCAGCATGCATATATTATATATACATATATACTATCTGGATGGTCTGCCATATCGAATACCTTCATGTTGTGTTGTGTGCGACAAAAGGCGCCAAAATGTTGTATGGATACCAAAAATTACCCAAAAATAATTTACAACGAATAAATGCGTCTATTGTATGTGAATTGAAAAGTTTTCTTCACATTTCTTTCTGAATATGCCACGATAAAAGCGACTGATTGAGACGATTAAAGAGCTGCGACAGAAACGGATTATCATTGAGATTTTTTTTTTCATCATTTCCTGTGCGCTGCTCCACTAAAAGTGGTTCAATTCAATGCCACCGGGCGGCAAGTTATATCCATTGTTGTGTCCACTTGGCGTGTGAGGCTATTAGAATGAGAAAGGGAGAGAAAGGGAGGGTGAGAGAGATAGCATCGTAAGAAATTTGGACACGCAAACGGGCCCCTTTTTTGATGTGCTCATTGAGAAGAGTACGCGTACTTCAGTTTCAATTAACGCCTACGATTTGTTAGGGTTGCCAAGTTGTCGTTTAATTAGAGTAACATATACATACATGTATTCAATGTGGTTCAGCTTTTAAAAATTATTTAAATAAATCGAATATACATTGAATTATGTGTGGGAATGGAAAGCATTCGCTTTACAACTTCATTTAGCTTAATTGGAATTTATTCTGGGAACTAAATAGATATAGCTGTAGCTATAGCTGTGTATCTGTATTGGTGTGTGTTTGTTTGTGGCTAAAATCATTTGCTTGTAAGGCTGCCAAATGCCAGGACACGGGCCTGGCTTGAGCTTGAGCGATTGTCCAAGAAAGTTGGCCAGTCATAGGCAAAGTTTGCTCCGGATATTTGTGGACTCATTAATTACGTAGGACGTAGAACGGTCTCAACATTATTTGGGTGTTAATTTCAAACTTTCATCGATTGCCACACACCACATACATAACAACAACAATAGCC
Organism: Drosophila tripunctata; assembly: GCA_035047385.1. Classification (NCBI taxonomy): domain Eukaryota; kingdom Metazoa; phylum Arthropoda; class Insecta; order Diptera; family Drosophilidae; genus Drosophila; species Drosophila tripunctata. The sequence continues at coordinate 2,435,458 of JAWNPS010000288.1, forward strand.
ACACACACCCACAGACACAACCTTCACTCGTATATCATTTATGCCAGGACTCTTCGTATCAGCCACAACTCCTTGTGTAATTGAAAACCAAAGGCAAAACAACAATGGCCGACTATATGGCCGCTATATTTATATATATACGTCTGTATGTATGTATTTACTTGCCTCCAGCTAATGCTATTTGCGGCCTCAGGATATTAGTTATTAATGAACACGTTATAGGTTTGAGTTTTTGGATTGGGTTTTGGGTTTAACGCTAGAAAGGAAGCTGCGGATGGCATATGTATGTCTCCAGTTGCTATTAAGGGTTGTCAGCTCTTTCATCATCTATGTTTTTATGTATTTATGTACATATATGCACTTGACAACCCAGTTGCTATTTAAATTCCCTTTTGGCTCCTTTTTGCGGTTGTATTGTAGGTCGACTGGTCTGTCTCTTACGTCCCATTAGAAGATGATGTATCTGTTTTCCCACTTGCTTGCCTTTGGTTTTGGAAATGCATTTTCTTTACATATGTTTGCTTGTTATATAATTTGGCAAAGACATTTGCTAAGATTTGAATGGCGGCCATTCATCAAAATGTTGTCCAAATTGAGCTGCAAGCTGTGTAGGAGGGTTGCAAAAATATACAGATAGAGAAAGAATACTCTAATGTTCATATGTATGCCTTCATTCATATATCTTTAACTGGATTTCCATTCAGTCTGTAAGTATTGTTTGGTATTTATTATATAGTATTTTGTATTTGTTATATACATATAAGATTGATCATATGAGGAGCATACTATAAAACTTGTATCTAAAAATTTTCTACATATTTATAGCTGAAGTTTATCTTGTTATAGTAATCGGAATAAACTAATGTGAAATATTTGGTATAGAATTTATTTATTTTTGGTATAGAATATTTTTTTATATTTGGTATACATTTATTATTTATTCTGTTATTTTTTAAATTTACAATTATACTTTAATATATTATATTATATATATGCTTTTGTATTGTATTATTTTATTTTTATATATATTATAAATTTTTATTTATATATATTTTAAAAAACTATCAGATCATATATAAATTTCTTCTTACAATTTTTTCTTATTCTTACAGTTTCTCTACAAAGCATTCCCAATCAATGCAGTCCATTTCCCTTGGGTCTTAAAGAGTTGCGACGCCATTGCCATAAATATTATCGATCAAACTCCGCCTACCACTTACACTCACACACATACACACACGCACACCCTATCCAAACACCCTATACAGCGATAACGAAGGCAGAGCAAACGACAGGCGCTGTCAAAATAAAATTAATGCGCGGCGACTATGAAAGAGTTGAAGCGAAAGCAACGAATCGAAATTAAAGAGTTGCTCTCAACAATATTCGCCGCAATGCGCTCTCTAGCACAAACAAAAACACACTCACACACACGCTCACTGCGCTCTCACCCCTTTTCAAGTGCTCCGACTCCTTTCACTTTCATGTGTGAGCATAAAAAATGAGTGAGTGTACGGGCGAAAAAAAAACTCACTCATGTGTATAACGAAGGGGTAAAGCAGAGAGTGAAAGGAAAGGATTGAGTGGCATTCCCCTTTAGAGCACAAAGCGAGACGGCGAAGAGCAGCAGTGAGAGCAGAGCGAATTGAGTGATAAGCCAAGAGAGCGGCGGCCCCAAATGGGAGACTGTGAGAGCGAGCATGTGTGTGAGTGTGGGTGTGTGTGGTGCCGAGTCAATGGCCGGCATATGAGAGCAGACAGCAACGCAGACGGAGACGGCATTAAAAGGGTTAAATTGCTGCCATGTGCGTTCGAAAGAGAGCGAAAGTGTTAAACTGGAGCACATGCGTTCTCGTTTTTACGACGTTGTGTGTGTGTGTGTATGAGTAGCTCTCTCAGTATGTGTGTGCTTGTGTGTATGAGTTTGTTATGTGAGTGGGCGGCCATTTTTGTTGGTGCACGTGTTGAAGAGCTTTCAGCAGTCGGTTCTTGTTGTTGTTGTGTCTGAAAGGAGTAATGAATGGAGAGCAGGAGAAATACTATATCTGTAGATGTTAAGCTTAAGCTTTGTTTATACTATGTTACACACTCCTCTCTTCACCCAACACCCAACTACTATATCGTATTGTGTGGTTTACGTGCTCGGTTTGTTAGTGGCCATTTGGCCAGACTGTGTCTTTGCTTGTGTCTCATTAAATTGATGAGCATACATTTGGGGATTCCCTTTTTATGGACAGTTGAACTACACACCAAGGCAAGGAGTTAAGGAGAGGGACAAAAAGAGTGAGTGAGTGAGTGAGTACAGTGACACAAAGGATTCCATTTGCGGATGAGACTTGCGCAAAGGATTAAATTGCAATCAGTTCTCACGGCATGTAACCTTACATTTTCCTGGGTTACATTGTCACCTACACAATAATTCCAGTGAATAAACGAATAACGAACCTAAACGATAAGCCGAAATGTTGACAATAGGAGAAAGGAAGTAAAAGGTTAACATCCAGCAAACACAATTCTTATACGTACTATTGTAGGTGTTGCCTGACTCAGTCACAATGATGATTTCGGAAAACAGAAAGAAAGAGTAGAAAGAGTAGAAAACCCTGAAAAGGGTAGAAAGTCGATGCACTTGCTTGCACGGCACTGCACAGCAAGAAAAGGGTAGCTAAAGGGTGAGGAGAAAGGGCAATGATTGAAATCGTAAGCGGAACAAATTGAGCTATGAGTAGGGAGGCCAAGAGCAACCAAGCGATGAGATCGATGCCAAGACAGCGATAACAATTTGTTGGCTAGGGCTTCTTAGGGTTAAGACTGACTGGAAAAGACGTAGCAGCAGCTCTACTTGTTTTTAGAAATAACAAAATGACTTTAAATTTTATTTTTATTATATTATTTTTTAAATTTATTTTTATTTTTCTTGCATTTCTGCAGCAGCAAAATATTTTGCCAGATATTTCCGCAGCATTTCGAAGGATATGCGATATTGATTTCTTTATATATTCCTTATTTTGTTAAGATAGATTTTATTGTGTGTATGTGTGGCAATTCGATCGCAGTGTCCGGTTTTTTGTTTGCCACTGCAAAAACTAGGACACTAGGACACGTTGATAATGATGATGATGATTACACAGGCGTATCCTGCATGTGTGCAGCGCATCGCATCGCGTTGTGGTTTCCATTTTCATTGTGAAAGTGAAAAGTGAAAATGCAAACGGATGCACTTCACTCTTCATTCTGTGTGTTTGAAAGCAAAACCTCAGCAGCATCTACTATTTGCGGTCTGCGTGCTTCTTTGTTTTGATTCTCAAGTGGTTTCAAATTCGTATTTGCTCTTGGAATTTCGGTTTGATGCAATTTTTGTGCATCTTTTGCGCATTGTTGAACATTCTCACAGGTGCTTGGGATCCCTTAAACAGGTTATGTTTGCTGTCCAGTCTTTGGAAGATTTCCTTTCCCATAATGAATGAGGTAATGGCCAGTTGGCTCATGGAAATATCTGAGGCGTATTTTCTTTTTAGAGTTCTCAGTTGTGTTTTGTTATAAATGAACTAAGTGAAAAGTTGTAGACCTAATGCAAGCTGGCGTGACTTTGTTTTCTTCCCTCCCCCCCATTTCCAGCTGCTGCTCAGGCACACACTCAAGGTCAAGCAAAGGTGAAAAATGTGCAGCGCAGATGAGCAGACGATGGAAAAAATATATCATTTATTTAAATTCTTACGAGTGGTGCACATATGCAACACTCTCTCTCTCTCTCTCCCCTTCTCTTGCTTAGTTTTAGTGCCACTTGCCACTTGGATTTGACAATTGCTGCAGTTGTCGCTGGCATTGCAAAGGAAATGAGACATTTGCTGGGGGAGTTTTCTTTAAAAAATATTTGAACTTTTTAACATTTGAAATGCAGCAGACTGTGCCCAAGAGTGAGGCACGCTTCCCGTCTTCAACGATACGAGTTGCAGTTGCAGCAGTTCCACATGGGGTTGGAGGTAGACAATGATCTAGGGAGATCAAGTCAACCAATTGCAACGCCTAGACTAACAAAATGAATGAATTGCTGACAAAAATAGCGCCCTTTGTGGAGCTCAACACATTTATTATTATTTGAATTCTTTTTTTGGGTTTATTTTAATTTTTTTCTTTGTTTTTGAAAGAGGGGAGATTCCATTGCCAGGTGAAGGATGATAGGGCTTCTCGAGGCAACCAATCAACTCATCTGCATCGGTTTTAATATACACAAACTACAACCAAGTAAACCAAGAAAAACTAAAGTTTAAGACATTACACTCTGATTTTAGCTTCTTTTTATTTTAATTGAATTTCTAAGCAATACAAAAAACTGTAGCCTGCTAACATTTTCATTTTTTCAATGTATTTTTATGTTTTTCAAATGGAAATATTTAAATTTTTATAATTAAAGATACTTTTTGAATTAAACTTGCTTTAGAAAATGTTTCTAGCTATTTATGTTGGTGGGAAAAAGCAGTAATAAGTAGATTAATCCATTGATACATCTAGAAATATAAATTCCTTTGCCAAGTAATATTGAAGCAAGAGAATAAACGGTGATTTAAAGCTTAAAATACCCATTAGAGAGCATAAAAATGAGATATATCCTAAAGTATCTTTGATTCCTAAGCTCCCAATTTTCCTCTACAAATTTTCTAAGGATTTTAGCAGATTTATCAACCTTTTCAGCACTGTTTCATTACATGCATGCAATTAAATTAAATGCACTTTCCACGCAACAAACTAGACAAACTGTCAAATCAGCAAGGCGAGTTGTCATGTGACTTCTTTCTGCATACAAGAAAACTCACTTAGATTATATTATCCTTTTTTAACAGCTTCCTCTGAAACTGAAACCGAAAGCGAAACCATAACGGAAACCAAAAGCAAAACCGAAACTGAAACTGGGCGTCAGCAATGCATAAACCTAAAATAACAAAGTCAAATGACAACGGAACTAGAAGACTATTTGTGTTCTGTGGACCACTTAATGTCGCGTTTAATGCCAGCAAGGATGCGTAAAGCGTTCAGCATAAAAAACTAGTAGTACAGGCAGCCACACAGTGAGTGGACCACTCGACAGACAGGCGCAGGACTAATTTGCGGCAAAGGCGCGCCAAAATGCCAATGTGTGGCCATAAAAACGCCGAGCCAAGGATGTGCCGTGTCCGGCCAAAAGCAACACTTACGACTATTTGCGCGTGTAAGCGAAAAAAAAAGCCAGAAAAGCGAGAAAGAAAAGTGTGTGCTGGAAATGTCTGCAGTTGATTGCATTTGCCCGTTTTACGATTCGATGACACTTACCGCCTAATATCCTTTTTAGCACCACACATACATACACACTGCTCTCTGCTTTTATTTCCTCAACTATTTTGGCCAGTCAACTTGTGCATAATTTAGGCATCTATCGAACTGTTTCCTCCCCTACATCACTTGCTGTGATATCATTGTTTTGGCTGAGAAGCGAAAAAACGATTTATCAAAAACTGGGACAGACTTGGAGTCTGAGTTGACACTTGTCAGCTGCATGTCAATCCTTTGCAGGTTGCGTACACAGGATATGGTGTGTGCAACCCTCTGCTCTGTGCTCTGTGTTGTAATGTGAGAGATTGTAAGTGAAAGTGTTTACTTTCCCACACATGTAAAAGGATGCAATAGCCGCGACACTTGCAACACTGTTGCACTCCTGCCACGTCATGGGAAAGTGAGTGTGCATCCTTTGGCTGAGGCTTAGTTGCATGTACAATGTAATGCAGTGTGTTGCAATGTGCATTCTAAAGGATTTTCACACATTACGCTGCAAATTTTTGATACAAATAACTAACAGATTGCAGTACACTGTAGAAAATTAACATAGAAAATTCGTGTAAATTAGTTAGAAGTTTACTACATTTTTTATAACATTTTTTTAAACAAATTGTTGTATTTAATAAACAAAAATGTATAATAATGCCATGAAAACATTCTTTTTATTAAATTAAATTTGTTAATAATTTAAGAAAATTTTTTTTAAATTAAACATAAGTCATCTTCTTTAATATAGCAGTAGTAGTAGACACCTAAGGCACTATAAGAGCTAGAGCAACTGAATGTGGTATGTAGGTTCGTCTGCGCTGCAAGCAAATAAGATTTGCTTGGATCTTTGCCAAGAATTGCTTGAGAAATACTAGAGATATCTTTATTAAATTCTCACAGTTTATTTCATAAAGATATTTCAACACTTTACTATTGTAATATTTTACTATTGTAATATTTTAATTGTAGACCTTTTCTAACAGTGTATAGTGCTATTAATCATCTAACTGCTTGGTAGACCAACTAAACTTGGCTTAGCTAAAACAAACTGCTGAAATGAGGAACTAAAGGGAACTGACGTACCCGTTGAAGCGTTATAGATTACGCAAGTTGCCTTGACTGTCTAGCAGAGGAACATGTGGGAGCGGAATCGCTTATAGATCGCCTGCTGAGAGATATACATATACCATACGGTTCATAGAAAACTCATGAGACGCTCATTAGAAAGGACAATGGTCAGACGAAAGGGACGAGCTGATCATTAATAATGTGAAACATGTTGCGAAATTTTAGAGCACTCTTTAAACCTCTTTTCTTATGGCCGCTCTCTCACTCTCTGCAGACAATATGGCCAACAGACAAAAGCAATTGAAGGCTGGCCAAAGTCCTAGACAAAAGGAAACGAAAGTACGGGAAAAGAAAAGGAAATCTCTTTCGTTTTTGGCAAGCATGTCCAGTTTTGTAGTACACAAAATGGCTTCGTATTACTTACTTACTTGTTGTTTGCGGTTGCGTCTCTTCCGTGGATGTGGATGTGGCAACATTGCAGTGCTCTTGCAGCTGTAGCTGGAACTGCCACTGCCACTGATTGAGTTGCCACATTGCAAATGTCAACTGGCTGCACAATGGAGTCCACTGTCAACCACAAAGCATACAGGTTGACGTCGGCTTATCTGCATCTCAGCCAAGACTCAGACTCAGACTCAAACTTCCACTTCTTGGTGGTGGTGTGTGGGAATATCTTTTTGAGCTGTGCCATCCGATACTTTTCGTATAGGGTATTCGGTAGATTGAACAGGTCCTTTATTGAACGATCGCTGTGCATTTCGTTGTTTGTTTTGCCTGTTTTGGGGCGCTAGAAATGTCAAATGATTCTTGTCTTGATTGAGCTCACTTATCGCAATCAGCATCTAAAATCTGGACTCAAACTCCTACTCCGACTTCTACTCAGGTGCTGAGTATGCTGTCTATGCTGTGTGTGCTCCACGGTAGCCAGTGTTCATTGTTAACTTCTAGGGTTACAGTTCGCCAATTATCTGCATCTGAAACTGTCTTAATTGCTAGCCAAATTCCGAGTAATTCCAATGTTTAGGAATTTTCTCTTTCTCACGTAGCTCATGTGATTTGCACTTAATCAAGGATCATTAAGAGTTCTGAAATTGAGAAGTTAAAATGGTCAGAAATACTTTTCTCTGATTCACGCAGTAAAAGTTATTAAAGATAAGAAGTAACAGACACATTACAAATTCATTTACAAATGTGCAAATAAATTTTGGCTGTGTCGACAGCGGAACAACCTATTGATAACCCCCATGTCCGTCTGTCCGACTGTCCGTCTGTTCGTCCGGTGAAAGCAAATGCATTTCCGGCTCTGTTGACTCAATTGCAATTTCAACTGTCCGCTGATAAGTGCAAAGAAATGTTTGGGGAAATGCATTACGTCTTAGAGATAGACGTATAACATATATGTATATATATATTCGTGTACTAAATTAATATGTTGCTGAACTTGGCCTCTTTGTGTGTGGATTGTAGTTGTGGTTGTGCTTGGGATTATCTTATCTGAACAAAGTGACTTCGGTCATTTGGTTAGGTCAAATATTGCCCTATGATGATTTTAAATATATGCACTGTGGCGCCAAGTGCCTTTCTCTACAGGGATGGGGGTTTACAGAAGGGGGCAAGCAGGGCTTTGAACCCAGGTTTTAGGTCTGAGTTAGTTTCCCATAGTGCTTACTACATACAGATAAGTGTAAGTAGTAGTTTAAAGCAAATCCGAGTGCTGTCAAGTGTTTGGTCTTAGCTCATTAGTGCTACGGTGTCCGGCCGGAATCCCTTTTAGGTTCGTCTAGCGTAGCAAATCTCCGTATAGCCGACCCAAATCATCAAGCGTACAAAAAATAACCCACGCTAAGAATGTGCAATCTTGCGCAAAAGGATAACAACAAATAATAACCATAAGGAGCAGGAGCAGGAGTGGGAGAAGTAAATAGAAATAGAAACTGACCTGCTGACCAACTGTAGAGCCATGGGAAATGCGAAGTGAGAATTGAGAAATGTATAAGATTTAAAGGCAGGCAAGCATGCAAAATTCGTGTCCTGCCCCCAATGGACGCATCCTTGCGGCATAACAACAAGTTCAAGCGCCAGAAAACACATATGCCTCGCTGAATTTCAGTTTACAACTCACAATTAACCGATGTTGTTGTTGTTGTGTGTTGAATGTGTGTATATTTTGGGTGTGCTGGCATCCTTAATGCGTAACCTAACACTTGGGTAACTAGGCACACATAAATCAGTATCCGTGAGGACAAGGACATCAAATGCGTTCGGTTGGTTTTGTTGATAAAAGTGAAACCATTTCCGGCATCAGCGTGTAGTCGCCGTCTATCGACTTTCGCTTTTTTTTCTCCCATTTTCTATACTCTACATGTCTGATTATTAATCGCATACTCGTAGATTTTCTATAAATTCCACATCAAAACTGCTAACAATAGAAATCAAGGACACGCCCCGAGGCGCATTCAAATTTCACTTCCTCGCTTCCTGGCAGGTTTCGCGCTCTCGTTTTCAATGGCTCGTTGTGCCGAGGGGTCCAGATAACGATCGGTTATCGTATTGCAGATCGATAGGTGAAAGTGGGTTCCCCACAAGGCGTCGATTTGTGGCTTCATTTTGTGGTGAAAGTATCTTAGAAGACCCGCATAGTAGTCCAGCCACCTCAATGGTTTCTGATTGGTACTCGCTGCGACTCGAACTAACTGCCATATCCGGCGTGACATATTTTTTTGTTGTAAGTCAACCCCTGCTCTAAGTTCTCCTACTCTGGAGCCACTTAAACTCTAGATGATGCCGCACTTTCAGTTGACTCTCTCTCTCTCTTTTTCGGTCTCTAATCAAACGTAACTAAATATTTCCGCATATTGTTAATCAATTTCTATTTCCAGTTTGAGAGGGTGTTGGAGGGGGTAGCTTGCCCCTAGTTGTTGTCTAAGTGGCATCTAATTTATGCCACATGGAGGCGTAACAATTGCGAACCCAAACAAATGTCCAATATAACCATTCAGTCGATTCGTATTCAAATGAAATACACAATAAATTTGCCTTGTTTGTATTCCCCATTCGCATTGTTTAGGCAAATTTTTGGTGTTTGGCATTTGTTTGCTAATTGTTATATTTTTTCGTCTATACGTTATAACTTTTTTGTTGTTGTTGTGGTCCGTTGTTAGGCTTGTCGTTCTAAAACGCGGGTAGGCAGTGAACTGGAGGGGAGAGGTGCATTGAGGTCCATTGATGACGGTAAAATGCGGGTTACAAATGAAGAAAAACCTTCGATGCGATTTTAAGGATGTACCCTGTGAAGAAAAAAGTTATTTAGACCATAAAGAATATAATATATATTGTATTAGTTAAAAATTCTATTCTACTAAGTTTTTTCCTAAAATTTTAAAATTGAAATGCAAACTACTAATATAACATGATATAAAATTATATAATCAGTCTATTATATAAGTAAAATTTTTAGGTTTAGTCAAATTCAACTCTTTTCAGCAACATTTTCAACAAAAACTTCGCTTAGAACAGAAAGTTGCGTGATGTTCTTACATTTGGAAGGATTACGGCACACATCTGAGGGATATCTAAGGCATTTATTGAATACATTGATATACGGAACTGGCAAGTTGTCACTCAAATCATGCAAAGCAACAAAAGTCCAAAAGATGCCGACGGCGGTGCAGGATCAAAAGGCAAATATCAAAAGGACGCTCGCTTCTGTTACCAAAAAAAAAAGGATAATCATGCTCACATGATGCTTGTCTGTTAATTTGTTATAATATCACGTAAGAATTGCCGCCAAATCGATTTTTTATGTTAATGCCGCAAGGTGACAACTCAATTTGTTGCTCGGCGACAACATTATCGAGCCGCAAACGTGTCCATGCACTAGTCCAAGGAGCTTAGCAACCGAATCAACTATGGCAGCAGTCGTGACGTGACCTGCTCCAGTCCAACATCATTGTCATCCAAAGTAGATGAAGAAAAACGTAGTTGAAATCTATGCTTGTTGTCTGGACGCCAGTTCCGCAGGACATGAGCATCTCACACACACACATGCACTCTTTGAAATTGGGTTTTCAGTTACCGAAAGTAGTGCAAAGTGTCGGGCACTTGATTCGCTTCCTGGCGACGTCTTCCTCCTCTTCCTACGCGTCTGCTTATGTCGCGCCACTTGTCGCAGCAGCGCATCGTCCTTTTCCACAGTCCTTGCAACGTCTACACACTTTTGTTTACACAGTTGGTCCAGCAATGCTCTAGTCCTTGGAGACAGACAGAGCGCACTCCTTTGTTTTAAACATTGTGCAATGTCCTTGTCGCATGTGAACTGTGCAGTTGGAGGTCCTCATCAGCAGCACTCTTTAACTCATTTGTACAGTAAGCAATTGAACAAGCACTTGAGATCTTTTAAGGATAATTTTCACCATATTAACTAGTTTGAGAGCGTAGCAGTAAGCCAGAGTTGGAAAAGGTTTGGAAAGTATTTAATATTTTACGGAAGTGTTAGTTTTTTAACAGATTTGATTTCTATAAAAATAGTGCAATTAAAAAAAAAGCAATACAAATTATAAAGATAAACTAGATAAATCTTTTAAACATATCATAAAACGATCAATTTAATAACATGAAAACTGAAATTATTAACTATTTTAGAAAATTAAGCAAAGACTGATAAAATACACTAAGAAGCAGAGAAGTTAAACTTTTTTTTAAATAAATATTTTGATAATAAAGTATTGTTGCAGTTATGTTAGTTTTGTTTTCAATGATTAGACAGACTATAACTATTCGATTTCCAACTACCACTCTTATTCTCCACGCTGCCTATCAATCTGTTGGGTCTTGAGTTAACCATCTGCTCCACCGTGATGATGATTTGGTATAAAATAAGTTAACAGAAAAGAGCCAACGACTGTTGCTCCTTTGAATTCGCCTTTCATTAGGCCAAGTTGAATAACTAGAACGACATCGCATGACAGGAATATTTGACAAAGTGAAGTAAAATAAAATATAAAAAAAGACGAAAACTCTACAAAAGTTTTGAGGCATTGAAAATTCTTGAACTGCAGTTTTATTTTCTTTTTTTTTTTTGTGTGTGAGAACAGAAGACACGAGCAATCTGCAGCGACTACTGAAGTGCTGGAGTGGCAGCACCAAGAAGAATTATGATTAATGAATCTGTTTGGCAGTAGTACGAAAGTTGGCCAAGTGGCAGGCCGAATTTTTAATGGTCTTCGCCGATCCAAACAAAGCCAAAGGCCATTGACAAAAAGTAAATGAAAACTCTGTAGAGAGAAGAAGTCTGCGACTTTTATACAATCTTCTTGTTGTGTGATACTTTTTTTTCTGAAGAGAGCTGCCGACGCAATCCATAAATCATGCAGTTTGATTAAAGGACAAACAGGACATATACACATAAAGAGAGGAGACTGCTGTAGGTGTTTGAATTGATTAATTGATCGACTGACTGCCCAAAAGGATTGCCCGTTAAAAATTACAATTCGGCGCGCTTGTTGACAAGTTATCCTTGCGAATTTGCTGACCGACTGAGAAACTGACTGCCTGTGTGGCCCACTGTGCTATGCTCTCTGCTCTCCTCGTTGCCTCGTTATCCTTGTTGTGCTGTCAATTGTGCTGCTACAGCTGTCAACGAGCAATCATTGCAATTTACAGCTTCATTTTTGCAAATTTACACGAACAAATTGACACTTCGGCCCTGTTGACAGCCCAGCAGTAACACAAAGGACATGCCATATCCTTCAAGTTTGACTCTAAAAGCTGTTCATGCGTGTGCAATGCGATACTTTTTTTGTAGTTTCCCACCTATTTTTTGCCCCACTTTAAATACCTACGTGTCGTTTTTTAAGTTGACTTTTCTAGGACTTCGCCGTCGTCTAATTGCCAAACAATTGCGCCTGATTATCCTGTCAGGCGTCAACTTTTGTGCGGTTTCCTTTTTGGCTTGTTTAATTGGATTGCGGTGCTTGTGTGCTTGGACATGTGAGTGACATCACGTCAGCATAGACCCATCATCATCATCATCATCGTCAACAGCAAGCACATCATTATCATTATGATTGTCGCACCTTTGCACAATCGGCGACCGCTTTTTTGGCGCCTTAAAAAACGCGTCTGGCCATGAACGGCCATGAACGGCAAACCGTTATCAGCCTAAACGCTCCAAAATGAATTATAAATTATTTTTAAAACATTTTTGGAAATAAACAAAATACTATATGCCATATTTGATTACTGCATTCCCTCAAAAAAAATTCAACACACAATTTAATGCTTGACTCTGATTAACCCATTTAATACACTGAGAATGCAAAAGAAACACATTTGTTTGTAATCTTTGCACAATGTTAAAAGTCAATAATTATTTCGCAAAAATTTAATTGGCTTGTTTTGTGCTGCAATCGAATCTTTGTTTGCGATAATGAATCTATTTAAAGTTATATTAAAAGCATATTTTTGCTAATGTTTTAATCGCCTGATTTAAATGATCAAAGATTTTGAATATTTTTAAAATTATTTCAATGCAATGCACTAATAGCAACTAATAGAAAATGTTATATATATATTTATTATATAGTAAAATAAGGGTAAAACTGGACAAGCCTTGGAAAAACTCTTTGTTTTATGCCTTAGGCATAAGAGTCAGAGGGTATTAAACGTTGGGGGTTGCTCGGCTGTACTTTTCTGTCTAGCATTAGTTTGCATTTGGTTTATTCTAATAATAAAGTGTTAAGTATGCTAAAAATACAAAAAAATTGTGTAGTATTTGAAATATTTTTGACAATTTTTTGAGTATAATGGAAATTCAATTAATAGTCTTACAGAAAATTGAAATTATTTGGAACTACTAAATAGAAATAACGTTAAAGCAAAAGGTTATTAAGTGTTTCACATAACAGTTTTGTTTATTTCCATGCTTCAGATTCATAGTATTAAATTGGTATTCCCATATATGTATATGGGAATAATTCCCAAATTGTTGTTAATTCAAAAAATCTTGTGCAAAATTTAAGAATAAATCGCAACGACTAGAAATTTTTTGATAAGAAACTCGTTGACTAAATGCGGCCCGGGTGCATTGCTCGACCCAGTGATAAGATGGTAGAAATCCTTGATCTTGAGCTGCGTTTCAACTGGCAGCGGCTTAAAAAACTGTTGACTTTAATTATGACCTTTTTGTCTATTAAACAAAGTAGAGGTGCTCTTGGGAGGGGAACTGGAGCTAGACACGCATATGCGATGCAAGAAACGAGCAAAAAGAGATTGAGAGAGTGAGACTGAGCGAACTGATAAGAAACGTCACGCAAAGAATACACAAAAACAAAAGTCGCCCATTGCCGTTGGGCGAAAAATTGTCTGATAAGCGAAGCAAGTAGCAACCAGACCAGCTAATTACACAACGGGGAGACATTTGCATCCGCTGCACTGATAAGGGGGGGCAGCTGGGGCGGTAGAGTGGTGGTGTTGCTGCCAAATTCTGGCTCAGTTTCGGGCACGCGTTGATGTTGCTGCTAAAGCCGCTTAAAAACAGCTGCCAGAGTTTTGGGAGATGTGGCAGCCACCAAGTGGCACACAAATCTCACTCAATTAGTACCTAGTCTGCTTATGGAAAAACAGTAACAACAATCACCGACTTGACTGCCTAGCCCCCGCACTCCTGTTCCTTTTGGTAACATGTTAACAATAAACGTCAGAGAACAGAACTAAAAAAAATATTAAACAGGAAGTTGCCAACGGAATCTTGGACAAATTGCATAAATCCCGATCTGCAATACAAAAGACCAGATTCACTGGCCGTTGATCAGAATAGGGTCAGGAGCTAAGGGGCATGTCCTTTGTTGGCTGTTAACAAATAAAGATCTTGGCTGAATAGCTCAAAAAAAAACAGTTAAGGAAGCAGATGATTGAGCCCAACGGAAGTCGGAGAACAAAGTGCACTTTTTGGCTGGATGCACTTTGTCTAAGGTGTTGCGCTAATATTACTTGATCGAAGAAATTCATTTATAACTCAGTCTTAATTACAGAAATTGTTAACAGTGTATATTGTAACAATATATACGTATTTCAGTTAAGTTTGGTAACACTTTTAATATATATCTTACCCTTAACTACTTGGGAGATCATGATACAGCATTACATTTACCTTACTCTTTAAATTTTTAATAAAGTATTAAGTTAGTTTTCTTAAATTAAATTTAAATAATTATAATTGACAAATTTTATTAAAAATACATTTAATCTATTATTTAATTATTCTTATAATTTATTTTAAAATACCATCCTATATGTGCTCTGTATATTTTGCTAAAAACCCATTTCATTCTTGGAGAAAAACTCACACGCTACCCACTTCCACACACACTCGCCTACGCTCAAGCACTTCCTGAAGGATCTATGTTTAATCCGGAGATCAGAGTTTAATCCGTATGCGGAACTTGGACTTGTGGCTGATTATTGCGCCACAAATCGCTTAGATCCTGGCGCTAATCGCAGCGCAAATCACTCTTAATCGCACGCCTTAAGTTAACTATAATCCAACTATGATCCACTGCCGCTAAGCAACATTTTCCGGACTGGATTTTCCGCGGAATTTACCTGCATGTCATTTTGGTGAACATCGCCAACTGTTTTTGCTTAATCCCCGGATTAAACTTTTTGCGCTCGGATTAAGGATTACAATAAAAATATGAATATTGCTACAATTTGCATATTTTGCGACTTTTCACCTCTTTTTTGGGCTCGCAGCAGCAGCTGACCCCCGGATTAGTCGGCGCGAAAAAAACACATTGCGTCTACCTTCGAGGGATGCGTGGGCGGATTAAATTTTTTCAGCATAATAAGTCACTCTTAAGCACGGCGATTAGAGCTTGATCCGCCTGGGACATGGGCGTAATATTGATGGATTTTCCTCTAAATCCGTCAGCTAATCTCCGGCTTAGCGATTTTTTCGCGCACGGTCAGTTGACCCATGTTTTTGTCTTGTGTGTGCGAGTTCTCGTCTTGTGTTGTGTTGTGTTGTTTTTTTTTCGCTAGAAGGCAAATCGTGACTGCTAGGATCATAATTATGGAATTCCTAAACAAGAGAGGGCCGATCGAGGCAGTTGAGAGCACGGCGAGGCAGTTAGCTAGCCAGCAAGCTACCTGTAAGCGTGGGTTACCTCTTTGCCAGGTCGCAGCCAGGTAGGTAGTTGACCAATGTCCAGCCTTGAACGGACCATGTTTGGCAATTAAGAAGTCAATTTTCATGGCAAAAAAGACAAAAAGATCGCGACGGCAACTTAGATTGCTCTGGACATAAGACAATGCAAAAAATGTGCAAAGCTGAACTAAATCCGGATTAAGAATGACTGCAACGACTTGCGTCATAAAAATCTCACTGGATATTCTATAATTTTTTCCACACTGCTCATAAATGTATATAGTATTTGCATGTTCATACAGCATAGACGTTGGTGATCGTAAATCTAAGGTCTAGTCCACGAATTCGCCGCAAGAGCGTAGAGAGCGCTCTCTCTGAAACACACTCCCACACTCCGTCTCCCTCACTCACGCCCTCTCTCTGTGCTCTCTTGCGTGTCTCAGCATGTCCTTGACAGTTGCTTAATGTGCGCGGTTTGACTTTTTTGCCAGTTTTTTACGAGTGCCCTGCTTGCACTTCCGTTTTTTAGTTGACTTTTTTATGATCTGCATGAATGTGTGCTACCTGTTTCCTCTTTTTTTATGATAACTTCAAGCCTCGACTGTTTTTTAATGGTTGAGGTTAGTGAACTTGATGTAAAGATCATCAAACAAATCAGAGTTGCATTATTAACAAGAGCAGAGTCTAGTCTCTGTGTGTGTAAGTTGGTCTGTATACAGCTGCTTGGAAAACATTTCCCTAGAATTTCCATAGACTATATGACAACACTTGGTGTATGTTTGTAATTAGAATTAGCCCTGGACCAACCCACTAAAATGCACAACGAAGGACAAGAAAACAACTAGGGACAGAGAGTGGGAAAGCGCAAGAGAGATCGAGCTAGTACTAAAGTGTGGGTAAAAGAGAGAGAGCGATAGGCGGATTAGTCGACTAATCCTGGCCAGCAATATTTGGGTGTTCTATTTACATGCATTAGGTCTTTTCTCAACGCATTGTGAACGCGGCCAACAATTAGCGCAAAATCTTGGCCAAAACAATTCTAATGAGTTAGACACACAACTCAGTTTACGCGGAACCGATCATAAAAAGTTAAAGAAAACATTGCAATTTTAATTCTAGGAATATTACAGCCAAAAGTGGAGCTCTCTCTAGCTCACTCTACTTCTACCTCTCTCTTTTATCTCTCTATCAAATTTTACTTAAATTCAATGGAGTTTTCTTTTACATTCACTGCTTGAGTTTCGCCCGATCGCTAATCCGGGCTGCTTAGCGGTTGCCTAATCTTAATCCCAATAGGAACTAGCCTCGCGGACTGGCTTTAGCTAATCCAGCACCCATTCTGTTTCCCGTCTCAGCTTCCGCGTTTCCTTTAATGCCAACCGTGGCTTAATTAAATCACTCGGATTAGCTTGATCCACAGCTTGAACCTGAGTGTGTGAGTGAGTGAGTGTGAGTGTCGCTGAATGTGTGTGTAGAAATTCATTCAAGCTCAACCCTTTAGAGAAGTGCGCCAGGCATGCGCCTCTAAGAAAACTCTCAGCCGCACCCAAGTCTTAAAACTCAACACTTAACAAGCGACCCTCGTTGCGGCAATCAATTTGATATCAGACTCTGTCTGTCTGCCTGTTGAGTCTCCCTAAAAATAGCTGATAGGGATGCTGCCGGCTGTCAGCGATCAAGAACTTATGCAAAGGCAGGGAGCCAGAGCCACGCCCCTTGAAATAGAGTGGAAAAATCAGGGAATAGATTAAATTTCACATATCTTTTAAGAAAGAATACTTGGGATGGTAGGGAAAAGTTGTGGCTACATTTCTGAGAAAGCGACAGCTTAGATAATCTTTGACGAAATTTCCTGGCCAACTCTTTGAGCACATGTTGGCCAATCTTGCACTAACAAGTCCTAGTCTCTGCTTAGTGCTAGTCCCAGGGCTTTAAGCCCTACGCTCATTAGGAAAATCGATGAAAGGGTATGTAGCAGAGCAGTTAGCGGTAATACTTAGATCCTTAGATCATACGGGGGTTTTTTTCAGCGCATTAAAACACGGATTTATTTAATGCAAAGTTCCTAATGCTTTACTCAAGTTTGGTTCAAGATTGCGTGGCTTATGCACATTTACCTATAACCCTATATCCCATATATATCCTCAGCCATTCATTCAGTTTGTCGCGTCGCGTGCTCCGGATTAGGCTCGAGGATTAGTTCTTAAGTCGCCTGATTTGCATGGCAGTTCATTAAGCGCCGCAAAAGAGTCTATAACCGTAGGTACATATATCGTCTATATAGTACCATATTTGCCACATTAATAACAATACTATTTGTCATTATGATCATTATCAAATCGTCATTGCTCGATTGACTATAAATCAAGTTTCCCCCTTTTGCCGATCGTCTGCTACAAATGGCTAAAAAATTTGTGGGCACATAACAGCCAGCATTCGAGTGTTTGTATATGTCAGATTGGTACATACATACGTATACCCCTAGGCGCACCCTAAAACCTAACCCTATGTTTAACCCTACCCCGTGCTGTGGCGCATGCTTAAAGTGTGTGCAACGGCTTTCACTTTCTCTCGAGCATGAGGGCTGTTTTTTCTCTTTTTTTTGGCAAAATATTTGTCAAAAAATTTGTTCAAATTTTGTATTTTATACAAGTTTTTTATTTTGGTAGGGTTATGGTTATATAATCGTTTATAGAAAGCCAAAAATGTGTAATCTGAAACTAGTGCAGCTGCAGCAAAAGGAAAGAAAAGAGTTATGCTGGTTCAACTGATCCGCACAACACTACAAGTATTTTTTATTTTTTTTAGAAATAAATTTTATAAAAATCAGCAAAAATCTATTTTTGTCTGCTGAAACTCATGGGAATATTTGCTTTAGATTGATAAAGTCAGCAGCTCAGCACATACAAAATTTCACGATGTCAAGTCTTGTATAAAATAAGATTCGGGGAAATCAAAGTTCATCATTATAATATTTGTTTAATTTATAAATAGTTTGTCAAAAGTTTTCAATGTCAAGTGCTACGCACTAATTACAACAATTTGTCATATATGTATATACTACTTCCATATATTGTCTTAGGTTAGTTTTAGTTGTAGTTATTGCTTTTTGATAAGCTCTACGCATTATTTCTCAACTTCTACGCACTACTGCCCCAATTATGGGCTGGACTTTGCCGATCTCTCCCCCCTAGCGTTATCTCGCTTTTCAGTTTCTCTTCAGTTTCGACTTTCTCTTGACAACCGCAATTACTGATAATGGGTTGGCTGTGCTGTTATCAGCAAAAACGACCGGATCTCTAAGTCGCTCTTCCAATCTCGCTTTTCTTGCTAATCCGTTGGCTTAAAGTGGTTTAGATTTGCATATGGACTGAAGGGGGTCCAAAATGTCTTATCATTTATCACATTTTAACAGAGTCAGACACAACTGCTGATGTTGTTGTTGATCGATTGTTGTTCGATTTTAATGTTTTCTGCGAATTGCAGAAAATTCGTGTAAAAATGTCTTAAGCCGTCGGGAATTGTTACATGACTTTTACGTAACATTATGCAGAGCAGCTAGAATGTGACAGAAAGGACGAAAGGACCGTTTCCATTGTAGTTTTCACTTTCGAAATTTCCACGGTAGTTTCTTGTCCGAGTTGAAAATTAACATCCCGTTGCGTTACGTCGCGACAATGTCCTTGAACTATCTACCTAACTATTGATTTTCAGCATAACTTCTGCTGCTGCTGCTGCTGGCCATAAAAATCTACATAAAACCATTTAAAAGTCAATCCGCAAAAGTCAACTGCACACCAATATATAAAAACAGCAGAGAAAAAAAAATACTGTGTTCTCTGTTTTCTCTCGCTTTCCTTCTCTCTCCTTCTCTCTATGATTTTTTAGCAGTGTTTTTTAGAAAGGGTTTTGCTTCGTTTTTTGTTGTTTGTTTCGATTTTGGTTACCTGCAAGGTTTGCAGTTTTTTATGGTTTGGTTTTTTAGACGTGTGCCAGCAATTAGTTGGCCATTAAACGCTGCTCAATGGTCATGGGGAGTTTGAAAAGTTCTACTTCCTCAAAACTCAACAGGCGGACAATTGACAAAAAGACTCACTCAATTCAAAGCGCTCAGTTGCCCCTTCGTGTCACTTTCACTTTAACTTCTCCCCTTTCACAACCCCCAATCAAAGCGACAGAGAGAGAGAGAGAGCGAGACCGAGAGCGAGAGAAAGAACGGAAAGGGGGCTCAGTTGAAGAGAAGAGTATGGCAAATGTTTTGTTTACTTCCTGTTTTCTCTTACAGCGCACGCTCCCAACTTACCCCCGTTCCCTGTTAACGCACTCTCTCTTTTCGCTGACTCTTTTGCCGTGACTTTTGGCGTTCGCTCTCTCGCTTACTCTTGCGCTGAAAGTGTGTGTTGAGTGATTCTTGCCTTCATCATCCCCCTTTAGTGAGTGAAAGTATCTCTTAGCTCAAAAAGGGGAAGTGCTAGGCTCCTTGAAATGAGTTAATTGCTGAGCAGTTATTGCAATCACTTGAGTTGATCTTAATATTAACTATTTTACATTGTCATATGCCAGTTTTTTAAACTTAAACCTTTTTAAATAGAGCAATTGCTCTACTTGTTTTTTTACAAAAACCTTTTTTATGAAGGGTCTAAAAAACGGAAGTAGTTCTAAGTTTTTTAGGCCCTCATAGGTAGCTGTTAGTGTGGTGTTTCATGTATTTTTTATAGCAAAAATAAAAAACGCCTCTGTCATAAAACCATAAAAGTTTTTACACCCCTCGCATTAAGTTTTTAGGATATTTGGCTAAAAGTCAACTTTGTGTTTCACATTTTTTTCTAGACATTTGTTTTTTCTTGGGCATAAAAAGAAGTGCATAGTTTAGTTGTCGTTTTTAAGAGTGTTCTGTAGAGTTTTGCGAGTGCATTTGCTGTCTCTGTTACACCAATTTGCATAGAGAATCAAAAGACTGTAGTACAGGACAGGAACAATATAAAGAGCTGAGGCATTTTTGAGCCATGCTCAACTGAGTGCTCAGTTTTTTACAACCACACACACACACATATACAGAAAGGAGAGCACGTTACCTGCTTTGATCGGAGCATCGGCTGTTCGTTGCTCATCGGGTTTCGGTTTCGAATCGTTTCGCTTCGTTGCTGTCGTCTGTCATGCTTCCTCCCTTTGGTTCTGTTCCATGGTGCGTGTGTGTGCGAGTGAGCGAGTAAATGAGTGAGTGAGTGCTTGAGTGCGTATGCTACTCTGTCTGACTGTGTATCTGTGTGTGTGTGCTACGAAGAGAGGGTGAGCGCTGCGAGCGTACTTATAGTTAGCGCACGCGGCGAATTCGTATCATTCGTGATTTGGCTCTGACAGTGAGAGGAGCACAGTTTTTTTTCTGGTGCCAAATAAAAACAAACAGACATACACTCACACACACACAAAAAACAGAAACACACTCACGCAAAATTTGTTGCTTCTCAAAGGATTTCCACAGCGCAAAGGATACAACTACTACTCAGTTCAGCGCCGCAGCTCTCAGCTCAATATAAAAACGTGTTGCAGTCACTCGCTTCGTATCATTTCTCAGCGACAACTCGTCACAGTCACAACTCAGCAAAAATACAACTGAGAATAATACTTACTATTAAAAAAAAATACATTCTAAAAAAGGAACAACTAACTAACGCGTGACAAGAA
This sequence comes from Drosophila tripunctata, assembly GCA_035047385.1. Classification (NCBI taxonomy): domain Eukaryota; kingdom Metazoa; phylum Arthropoda; class Insecta; order Diptera; family Drosophilidae; genus Drosophila; species Drosophila tripunctata. The sequence goes on from JAWNPS010000288.1 coordinate 2,456,654, forward strand.
ACAAATCAAACCAAATACCTCAATTAAACTAAAAATTAAAATAAATTAAATGAATTTAAATTAATTGCAACTACCTCATTTTGTATATCGTGAACTTTTGTAAACTGTGCAAAAAACTACCTCAAAGTACAAAAAAACACACAACACACACAAAAACAACCACATAAAAAGTGCGCGAATTTGTTTAAACAAAAGTCAAGAGCAAATTAAATAAATTAGCTCAAATGAAAATTTGTGTTCAGAACTGAAAAATAACTAAAAAAAAGTTAAGTGAAATTTTAAAAGTTGCTGCAGTAAAAAGCAAGGACAACACACAAACACAAGCACACACAAAGATATGGCTATATCAATGCTGCAGGACGCACAAACACGAAGTAAGTAAACAAATAGCCAAAGATTTTATTTTGGGAATATTAAAGCTCACATTAAAGCACAGTGGGGCAAACACACACCACTTGAAATACGCACAGCCATAACGACGTCTCAATGTGCCAAAGTTAGCATTAAGCGCCATTTTGGCAACTGCTCTACTCACTCACTTTCTCGCTCACACACAATTAAGTTTTGTTTACAAGTTTTTTCTGTTGTTGTTGGGCTGCAGCAAACCGGCATTTAACTCGTTTAACGCAACGCCCACCAAAACAAACGAGAGAGCAAGACTGCGAGAGCGCCTCGAACTGATTGCGAGAGAGCGAGCGAGCTCCACACATATGTTTGTATGTCACACATGTGTGTTTTTCGCTCTTAAGCTTTTCTGCGGCGCTCTCTTTGCTTAAAGTCTTTGGCACACACGTGCCTTTTTGGCCTCCTCAAAACTTAAAGCTAAACTTTTTGGCTTGCCCGCCGGGCAGTTAACTGACCGTACTGACCTAACTGTTACTGACAGCCTCACAGCAGGATGTGAAAAGTTTCCTTTTGTATAATTTCGACTAACCAACAGTTTTATTTTTCTTTTTTTTCTTTTAGGCCTTGCAGCCGCTTTAGCTGGCATCAAACGCGAGGAAATCGTTGTCGATCGCTCCATGTCTTTGTCACCGCCCATGTCCGCCAACACCTCAGCGAGCAGTCCGGTGGCCTCCACAAATTCGCACTCCCACTCCATGTATCCGGCAATGGGACTGCAACAGGCAGCAGCAGCTTCCGCCTTTGGCATGTTGTCGCCCACACAATTGATGGCTGCCAATCGACAGGCGGCTGCCTTTATGGCCCAGTTACCCATGAGCACATTGGCCAACACACTCTTTCCACACAATCCCGCAGCGCTCTTTGGCGCTTGGGCGGCACAGCATCAGCAACAGCAGCAGCATCAACAGCAGCAGCAGCAGCAGCAGACGCCACTGCCTCTGAATGGCACACATCTGCACTCGCCACCAGCCAGTCCACACTCCCCGGTGCCCAGCAGCGGTAAGCATCCATTGAGTTCGCCAAACAGCACACCACAGCATCATCATCATCATCTGGGCTTGAGTTTGGGTGAGCCGGTCAAGAAGTCGCGCAAGTTGTCGGTGAAAAAGGAATTCCAAACGGAGATTAGCATGAGTGTAAGTGATTTATACCACACACCTGGCGGTCCCATTTCCCCACCCTCCAGCGGCAGTTCCCCCAACTCGTCGGCCCATGAGGCCAGCTCCACCACAGCTCCGGCTGCCAAGGATCCCTCTCGCGACAAGAGCTTCACCTGCAAGATCTGCTCCCGCAGCTTTGGCTACAAGCACGTCCTGCAGAACCACGAGCGCACCCACACCGGCGAGAAGCCGTTCGAGTGCCCCGAGTGCCACAAGCGTTTCACCCGTGACCATCATCTGAAGACCCACATGCGTCTGCATACGGGCGAGAAGCCCTATCATTGCTCCCACTGCGATCGCCAGTTCGTGCAGGTGGCCAATCTGCGTCGTCATCTGCGTGTCCACACCGGCGAACGGCCCTACACCTGCGAGATTTGCGAGGGCAAGTTCAGTGATTCCAATCAGCTCAAGTCTCACATGTTGGTGCACAATGGCGAGAAGCCGTTCGAATGCGATCGCTGTCACATGAAGTTCCGGCGGCGTCATCATCTGATGAACCACAAGTGCGGCATTCAATCTCCACCCACACCGGCTCTTTCGCCCGCCATGAGCGGTGATTATCCCATGGCTGCAGCAGCGGTGGCAGCCGCGGCTGCTGCTGCATCTGCTCTGGAATCCTCGACCAACAAGTTTGCGGCCATGTGCGCTAGTTACGGTGGCTCTGAGGAGTCCGTGGACTTGGCCAAGAGCAGCATGGATGAGGAGGCACCACTCGATTTGTCCGAGGATGGCGCCAGTTCCGTTGATGGCCATTGCACCAGCAATGCACGCCGCAAGGCTCAGGATATTCGTAGGGTATTCCGTCTGCCTCCGCCGCAGATCATGCATGTGCCCACTGATATGCCCGTGCAGACGGAACCCGAGGATCTGAGCATGCACTCGCCGCGTTCCGCCGATTCGCAACAGGATCAACAGGACGACATCGATCTCGACGAACTGGACGATGCAGCTGCTCTCTATCTGCGCCAGCAGCAGCAGCAGCAGCTCCACTAGACAGACAGAGTCAGATATAGTATGCCTAGAACCTCCAAAGAAACCTCCAATTGTATATAACACTATATAGATATATATATCTGATAAGCCAGCGCTCATCAGATGAAGCTGGCTAAAACGTTTACGGAACAGGAATTTATGCTAAGTACAAGCAAAAATTAACAACAAAAAACATATAAAAATTACAAAAAACATATATATAATACTATACTAATTAGTCATTTAGCTAAAATAATTGCACATAAATCAAAAGTCCCCAAAAAAAAAAACTAAAACAAAAATTGTACAAAACACGCAACTAAATTAAGACAATTATAACTGTAAGGCAACTAGATCCTTCACACACACACACGCAGACCTATCCCAGCAAATCTTGTGCCATTTATAATGTTTTTAGTTTAGTTAATTAGTTTATAATCCTTAATTGTTGTTCAGAGATTGTAAATATAGCCAGCGAAGCAATTGTAAATTACACAGCGCTCTCCCAAAAAACAAAAAACACACACACAAAAAAACATAAACAATACATAAAAACACACAAAAAAAAAACCAATCAAAAACATCTTAAACTTAATTTTAGTTGTAGCTTTAGTTCTTGTTTTTAGTCTAATTTAACGCTAATTTGTTTATTCTCAAAGAAAATGCCAAAACGAAAATCAACAAATCAAAATTAACTTTAAGTTATAAACAATAAATTCTTTATTATTATTAGTATGCCAATTGTTTTGTTTGCCAACCCAATTATTATAAACTATATATATTATTTAATTGTATGCATGAATCTCAACAATTATCACAAACATTCATTATAATTATTATTATTATTAATAAGTAGTTTTGCCAAATGTTTGCCGCAAACCATAAAAATAAAATTGAAAATTGAAAGCTGAAATTTATTTTATGTTCTTTTATTTTATTTTATTTCATTATTTTGTAGCACGATTGGACAAAAAGTAAATAAATAATAAATATATTTATATAGCTCAATATCGTAAATCGTATATAGCGTAGTGTTAAGTCGTGAACCAAGCAAAAAACACAGGAAGAACTACTATAACCGAATACCTCCAATACCTCCAAAAACAATTGTTGTGATTGTCATTAAGCAACGCACACACACACACACACACGCACACATACACACAGAGAAGCACGCAGTTCATATATAGAACTATATAGCATATAGTAACAATAACAATTTGGGCAATCGTACAATTCAAACAGAATTTATATACAACTTACAAATTCAAATAAATATACAAATAGCAATTTTTATGCATATTTTGTAATGTAAAACAAACGATTTTCCAAAAGCATTTAAAACTTACATATAAAACTAAATCGTAACTAAGTGTATATATTTAATATATTTAACAATTATATAGATTTGTATATAGCCTAAGCTGTACATACTCAAACAAAAAACAAAAACATAAAAAACAAAAAAACAAACTTACACTACAGAATAATTTTAGTGCAATCTTTGGTTAAATTTATAGTTTCAACAAAACAAAAAATGCAACAAAATATTGTGTAATTTTCTTTGTTCATTCAAGTGTATGGTATACAAGTTCCTCAAGATTAAATAATTACAATATAAAGACAAACAATAGTCAACGCATTTCAAGGCCCTCGCCTCGGATCTGAAATCTGCGCATTGTACACACACCTCACATGTTTCATATGAATTATGTATGTATATACTATATATTATAATCTTAATCTAAGTGTACAAATAACAATTAATCATTATATAACTATTTAAAGTCAATTTACCTATAAATTGTATATAAATTTAAACTTTAAACATTATTAAATGCGGCTCAAATATGTGCAATATAACAAAAACTTAACTAGACAAATTTAATAACAATTATAACTATAACAATATATTATAATTAAGGCATGCTCTGCTTTGCACTTATACATATATATATATTGATTTTCTAGTTTATTGTTGTTGTCTTTTCAAGCATATATATACATATATATATTACTATATAATCATTAATATTAACATAATTATTCAAATAATTTTAAAATGCAAAACCAAAAACCTCAATGTACGAGAAATATTTATTATGTTTATGGCGAAAACAAAAACAAATATATATATATTACAATATTGTGTTAAAAGAAAAAGTAACGCTTCGTTTTTAATCAATAAATGTAAGTGAGTACCCCTACTCATTCGCTTTTCACAGCTCCTACAAAATTAGCAGCCTTCCCCGCGACTGTAGCGACATCGGGCGACATTATATAAATTTTTAATTTATGCAAACGAAGCCCTTTCGCATTATTTTACATTTGCCACGCAGACGCCCCACTAATGCCGTCGCCACAATACTCCACCCACCACCCTTCCACCCATCAGCCAACCACCCCCAAGCCAACCCCAAAAATCGCATTTTGAAATTCTTTTTCGAGGCGGCAGCTGAGCACAAGACGCGAATATATAGATATATATATATATATACATTTTCATATATACGAAAAAAAATATATATAAAAAACGCGCAGCCAGAAAATGTCACAGTGTTTTTTCCCATTTAATCTCCAGCGAGCAAACAACAACAAGAACAAGTAATACCCCAACCAAGCCGCACAAAACCTTTCAGCCACCCATCAGAGACGCCTCCGTTGCTTTGTGCCCCTTTTCTTAGCAGTCAACGAAAAAGGCTTCGCTTTTCTCAGAGCTCAGACTTCAGACCTCAGAGCGCGGAGAGTTCTACTTCTTATATACAAAATGGCAGCATATACATATTACATAAAAAAGCCGTCTCTCTGTCCCTTACATGGCAGCAAGCGCGCGGCAGTGTCGCCCTCATCAACGTCCTGCCGCCCTTAAAGGGGCAGCTCCTTGAGGGGGTAGTGGGGTTGTGGAGGGGTGGTAAAAATCCTGCGCTGCTTATTAGCATTTCAGCCTTTCTTCGCTGAATGTTGGCAGCGTTGCCTTTCGAGTAAATGATTTAGACTTGGGTAGTCAGAAATTTTTTCCAAATGAGTTTACGAGTGTTTGCCTGCAAGGATTTTTTTGTTCCTTTTGTATGCATACCCTGCAATTAAAAGCATAAGGGTATATTGTGCATTAAGAAATATTGTATAAATAATTAAGACATGTAATTAAGAATTTAACAAAGAAAAAATGAACTTTATAAATTTTATTGCAGAAAGCGTAGTCTAGAATTGCAATCCTTTTGCTACCGATTTCCCAATGTTTTAGATTTTACTTATATGTTAGCTATTAAATATAGTAGAGCTGAAAGTTATATTTATATAGGTTTAACTTACGAAAACTCTCTAAAGTAGCTACTTTTAAACAAAATTTCTTTTCTGCTAAGGGTATCTGCTAGTCGCACAATTTCTTTATAGCTACCATTCTTTTGCTGCAGCCCTGCCCTGAGAATATTGTGTAAAAAGGCCGTCGAAATAAATTTTAAAGGCTTCTTGGGCGCTTCCAAAACCGCCAAGCGATGCTCATTATTCAAATTGAAAAATTATGATTTGCGCCCAGGACTTGAAGTCCGAAGTTCGCGTCCAGCCAAGCAAGCGATTCTAATAAGCTGCCTCAAGTGCAATAGTCTATGCCACAGCGGTTGGCTCAAGCGTTACGAGAGTGGAGAGCGGGTAGTTGGGGACTGTGGGGGCAGCTGATGCCGCATTGGCTGTAGCTGCTTTCATTATCCTGCGGCCATTCGCCTCAATTAAATGGGTAAAATTATGAGCCTTATTAATATGGTAGCGTCGCTTTTTGGCGTAGCCAATGTATACTTCTTGGGGGTATCGGGTAGATTTACTGGGCTTAGTTGATGTTGAATAATTGCAGCTTCAAGCGTTCGTGAATAGCGTTTTTAAAAATCGCTTGAAATTTATCAGCTGGCGTTAAAAAACGCGCCGAATTGCTTTAAAGGTTTGTTTCTATAATTTTGTAGAGAGTTTATGGCAAATTAGCTAAAATGTATATACAGAAGTATGAAGTTTATATATCTGCTTTCGTCACTAGCGTGGCCTGTCGTTCGCAGTGTATATTTACTTTTAAGTAGAGTTCATTCATTGTTTTGTTAGTGTACAATATATAGAGCAATAATGTTTAAGCTGCACAACAAAAGTTGCAACAGGATCAATGCAAAACACACACAACAAAGGGTTATCGATAAATAGCAGAAAGAGGTATAAGAGTAAGAATGCGAAAAATGGAAACACCGCATGAATGAACACAAACTAAAGCCAATTTGCTGTGCTGTTTCTGTGCATTTCATTCTACCCCCCGTCTGCATGAATTTCGGCTGCGCAAAGGCATGCAAATTTTTTGCACACACAAACACACACACACAGAGAGACGAAGGTTGCCACAATTAGCAGACAGCGGGTAGAAGTGGAAAATAGCTGTTTGAGTGAGTGTAAGCGATGCCAGTTCTCAATTTCCACGCTGGCTGGCATTGCGAATCTCTTGGCACACAGCAGGCATACCAAAAACAATAATATAATAAAAAGGAGAAAGTGCTAGGATCTCAAGGACATTCTGTGAACAGCATGCACACAATTACAATTGCAAATATAATATATAGTATATATCAACAAAGTGCCTGAAGCAAAAACAACAAAAAGAAAAACTCTCATTACCAAAAATTTCACAATTTCACATTTCGCATTTCGCAAATCGAAATCTTAACGTTTTACTCCTTTACGCTTGTGCTCATAATTTAGCCAGCTTCGCGCTTATCAACTCTCAACCCCATAAGCCAAAAGAGAGAGCAAGAGGAGCAAGCTAAAAGGAAAAAAAAAAAAAAACAACCCTCTCTGCGATTCGCGCGACGCAAGCAGCGGCGTTGGCAGCAGCGCAGGCAGCGATAACGACAAACTCATTTGCATACGAAGTGCTTTCGCTTTCTCTGCCCAGAGCGCAACACCAACCCCCAACCCCTTCTTGTTGTTCTTGCGAATGGCGTCGCAGCACCTGCTGTCTTTGTGTGTGTGCGAGTGCAACAGCAATAGCAGTGGCATTGTGCTTCTCGCTCTCACCCTAAGCTTTAGTCAAAGAGTTTAATGCTGGGTGAGCACAAAGCTGCGCTGCTTTCTTGCTGCCGACTGCGCTGCCGCTGCTGCTCATTATCAAGCATGGAGCGTAAAACTCATTGAGACGTTTGCCGACCCCACAGGCAGCCTCCACTCTACACTCTCCACTCCACTTTCCCGCTCCCCCTTCTCCGTACTTCTCCCAGTTGCTCTGCAGCTCTTTGCCTTTGACTCATTTTGCCGTTTTTTATTTGTTTTTCTCAAGTTGCACGAAAATCAACGTAAAAGCGAAATGAAGAAAATTTTGTTTAAAAAAATTACAAACAACCCCTTTGGCTTTTGCAAGGCGACAGCGGAAGACAGCAGCCAAAGCAGGAGCGGGGGAAAAGGAAAAGCGGGAAAACGCCAAGGCGAAAGCAAAAGAAATGAGCGTATATTATTCATGGTATTAATGTCGCAAGCTTGCTCAAAACACTGGCTGCTCCAAGGGGTGAAGAGAGAGGGGAGCAGTTGGAGTAGGGGTAGTACAAAGCTGGGGGAGCCCAGCATTTGATTGTGGGGATAGCATGAGCACTCTATGCCTCAGTCTTGAAGTTTTCCAACGTTCTCCAAGTGCAAGTGTACAGGTTGATGAACCAGTTGAGGATAAAGGAAAAGGTAGGAGAAGCGAAATGAAGGAAGCTAGGAGGAAGGGTATACATTACCTGGAAGTATACAGAGATACTGGTTCAAAATTCGAATAAAATTGAAACTAAGATTAGTTTTTTAACATTCAATTGATTAAACTGTAGCTACATATTTAAAATATTAATTATAAAATATATTAAATTCTTACCATTAGATTTTAATGTCTTCCCAAATAGCATATAACAAATATATAATAGGTACTGTCCTTTTTTTGTAAAAGATAACTAAGGTTTTTTAAGGAATATCAATAAGTGTAGATAAAATATAAATATGGACTTAATACGTATTATAAAAATATCTATAAAAATAGATTTATCGCCAAGATAACTTAGTAAAGAGATATATAGAATATAATTTACCAATTAGTACTTAATGTTACGGTATAAGGATGTGATTTTTGAAATAAAGTTGAAATTAAATATATGTAGCTATTGTTAGGAGAGTTTTCTTTGAAAAAAATGCTGAGAAAATCTATTTGCTGCCATTTCGGGTAACATAAAGATACAGTTCTTACTCAAAGATACATTTGTATTTAACGGATTCATTAGAATCTGATGGATACATTGGCAACTTGGAGATACATTTGTATCTTATGGATACATTTGTATGTGTGCGTATGTGTATGTGTTGTCATTTGTGGAGTAGACAATTATCAGAAATTTAAATTTAAAGGCTGCTAAAATAATAAACTAAGAATTGTCGCATTTTCAACCAAACTGTAACAGTTACCACCGAATATGTTGTTGCCTACTGTTCATTTCTGTTGGCCCGATAATTCAACTGGTAATTTAAATTTTCCAGCTGAACTGCCAAGTGAACAGAACATTCAGTAGCGAAATATTTAATGTAAACTTATAGTCTGCATATATATATTTCTTATATTCATTCCGTACTGACCTATGTCATTATATGCTCCAATATTCCCACGTTAAACACCACTCAAAACTCAATTCACTACGCATATCACATATCAATTTCCATAACAGCCAAGGGCACAACTCTATCCACCCACATAGAACCACCTACAAAACCAACAGCAACAATAATGCCAATTCTATGATCAAAATGTTGATGATTACGCGTACATTAGACAAGTGCCACCCACTCTTTCACACACACACACAATATGCACACCCCCCTTGCTTTAAGCTTAGTGTTTCACCCTCCTCATATGTTGTATTTTATTTGCCACAAAATTTCGACAATTTTGGACAAATTTACATGCATAAACCGCGACATGGGCGGCGGAAGCGGCAATTGCCTGACAATAAAGGATATGTCGGCTCTAAAGTGTAGCAAGTAGTCAACGCACCAATACCCTGTGTTATGGGTAGACTTGCTTTTATACATTGGTTAGAATAGTACATAAAAAACGTATAAAATATAATAAAAATATGGCTGATACTATAGCAATAAACTGAAATATATAAAATAGTTTCAAAAAGAGATTTAATTTATAATTGTTTTTGTATGTTAAAAAGTTTTTAAATTTTTAGTAATTTAATAAATTTATAAGCAAAACTAAAGACAAAACTTATTTATGCGAATATATGTATTTCTACATATATAAAATTTAAGAAAAGTTAAGTATTTATGTTTAGATGCTACTTTAAAACTCTATATTAAACTGCAACTAAATTCTACTAAAACAAACTCCAGGCTATTTGTCAAAATTACAGGGTATGCAAAACCAGAACTACACACGCGATTTCCGTACGTTTTGCGTTTTGTCCCGTGGGTCGTATAAAGCACTACATGCGAGACCCTTTGCCATTTCCCCCTTTTCATTTTGGTGAGTTTGCCAAGAAATTTGTTTAGAGAAAAATCAAGTGAAAAGCTGGCGAATAAAAAAAGGAAAAACATTTGCAAATCATATGCATAAGGAGCGGGCTAAAGGCTCAAAGGGGTGTGCACATGTGAAGGGTGCACATGTGTGTGAATGTTGACATTTCATGATTGTGGAAAGTGAGCTATCAACAAGCTATCATTCACTACACATATGCAAGAGCCTCGCTTTGTGTGTGTGTGATAAGGGTGTGTGTATGTGTGCGTGTTTGGCAAACTGTTGATGCGATTTAAGCGATTTGTTGTGGGTTTTCCTTCGTTTTCGTTTCTATCTTTTTTTTTGGTGTTGTTTGTGGCTTGTTTATGTTTGGTTTGGCGGGTTTTTATGCAAACGAAAAAAGCGTAGCATACTTTTCAGCATATGTTGCCATGTGTGTGTGTGTGATGAGAGAGTTGGCAGAGGTCAGTATTGGTTTGCAAAGGTGGGTGGAGGGTGGTGGGTGGTGTTTGATGGGCGTGTCAGGCAGCCGCCCTGTGATTGCCCATCACTTTGGACTCTTGATTCAATTATAAGCCATGTACATAAGAGTGTTTAAAAGGATTTGCCAGGATATCAGAGGGCCATAACTAGTATGTTATTAAATAATGCAAGATATACTTACATTTTGAGGCATTACACTCTTTGGGCGCCGTCTAATGGGTTCTTCTAATTCGTTTAGGCGGCTGGACAGACGTACGTACAGTGTGTAGGAGCAGATGAACAGGACATGTGTGCTGACTGAGCCTTTTACTTGTCAGCCTTTGAACTAATTTGCGGCTGAGTGCATGGGTGTGTCTATGTGTGTGTGTGTGTCAAAAAGCCTAATGCAATTGCTCAAGCACATCAAAGGACATGCGGGGCAAGCTAAAGAAGTCCAAGGACCTCAAGCACAACATTAGAGAGTGAAGAGTGGCCACAAAATATGCAAAGCGCAATTTAACAAGGCAATAAAAATTTTTTAATTACCTCTTATATCCTGCAAGTGGAAGACGCGGCAAGCCAGGACGAAAGTCATATCCTTTTAATAAGCAGCTCCTTTGCATAACAACAAGGAAAACATTAATTAAAATGCAGACAAAACGCAGAAACAGCAGGAACACCGACAGGATCAAGGACCAAGCGGCGAATAAGCGAATTAACAGCGGCGAGGACTTTGCATAAATGAAAGGATAATCAGCACATCAGCCCAGCGCGAGGATAACTACAACAACAACAACAAAATGGCGTGCAATTAACATGGAAATGATTCTGTTTGACACCAAAGTTTGCGAACAAAAGGCTCGGCTCAAGTCGAAGGGGGTTAAATTAGCCAGGATCGAGGGCAAGGATAAAAGTTTGTATTGGCGCAGCCAAAAGGAGAATGCAAAGGACACGGCCGAGGCCGAAAGGACACAGGACAATGCAGCGAATAATTTAATATTGCCCATTAAGCGCGGCCATTAATGAACGAATGGACGCCATTCTGCGCCTGCGCCCAACTTCACGTGCTTCCGCTGTGCCATACCTCCCCCCTTTCGCTCGCTCGCTCGTTTGCTGCCCTTCAGCGCTGCCATGGCGAGTAATTAAGTTTATGCGAAGTACAAAATTTAATTTCGTTTGCCACCCTTTTGCAGCACACAGCCACAGCCCCTTGTCTCTTGCACTGGGCAGCGTGGAGGTGGAGGGGGTGGGGTGCGGGAGGGACGGAGTATGGGGGTCAGTTGGCTTTCATTTTGTGAGCGCTTTTTGTTTTTAATGCCTTTTGAAGTATTCGCCATGCTGTATAGAGCTTGCTTGTAAGCATCTTAACGGCATCATTTGGCGCCGGTTTGCGCAGGTGGCAACGCACTTTTCTTCCTCTTCCTCCCCCCTCTGCCCACCAACAGCTTTTTCCTTTTTTCTTAATGTACAATTTACTTTTCGCTCTTCTCTTCTGCTTGTATACATATACAATTTTTTTTAAAAAGATGGTATTATATGCAATGTGGGCATTGGAGAGGGGAGTGTACTTTACGTTGCGACTGTGGAGCCTGTTTATAATTTTTAATTGGTGTTTGAAGTGTGCTTTTTGGGTGGGAGAAACTGTTGCCGGAGTGCCGCATCAAAGTGGAGAGAATGAGAGTGTTTTGGTTGGAAAGGCGTTTTCAAGTGCCAGAATCTTCTATTTGTCTACAGTCAAGGAACCAACTTGGTAGCCCTTAGAAACATATATTAGTAGTAGGAACTTTAACTTAAACTGGCCAACTTGTTAATGATATTGGATACAAAACTGTAGAAAAATTTGCATAAAATAACAGAAATTTATAGAGTATATAACTTTTTTGAGTCCTTATAAAGTTTCTAAAGTAAACCCGCTTTTCTCATGTATTTTCCTAGCGAATTCGTAACCTGTTCCATCCGAATTCGTTGAACATACGTAGAACTATATATTTTACACTTGATAATAGCGAAAAAAGAAAGAGAGCGAGCGAGTGTATATTGTTCTATCTCATACACTTGTTAGCTAGAGCAAAGGCATATTGCAAATCATAAATCAATAATTTCCAATAAAGCCAAAGGATTCCCATCCACATCGACAGCAACAGCAACAACAACAACAACAACAGCAATCAAGCAACGCATATTTTTCAAATTAAAAAAAGTACAAAACTGAAAAGAAAAACCAAACGGCGCAAAACATTTCCCTCTGCTGCTGCATAATCAGCTTCAGTTGGCGTCGCTGCCAGTGCCACGCTTCCAGCTTCCAGTAAAGCGCATAAATTAAGTTAACCCCTCGTAGAAGCAACAGCGAAAATAAAAAAAAACTCGCGTCTGCCTCATTTTTTTCTGTGTTCATCTATTTTCTGTTGCCGTTATGTATTTTGTGATTAACTTTCGTTTTGCATGCAACGCTGCGTGCTTTTCCCAGTTGTTGTTGTTGCTGTTGCTGCTGCTTCTGCTGCTTGCAACCCATTCATCTCAACCCTTTGGCTTTGTCGGATTGCTGTGGGTTGCGCTATCCGGTTCTGGGTAAGCATTTTTTTTACCTTGCCCAGACTTAAGTATTTCTGCGAGTTTTTTTTTTGTCGTTTTTTTCGTTGCCAAGTTTTATGAATTTTGAGTTTTTTAAGCGGATATTACGGGTAGTTTTTTGTATATTTTCTAGACTATGTAGTTTAAAAACTACGGCAGTCTATTCAGTTTGTCAGTGTATTATAGGCAAAAGGAGGCATTTTAGACCCCATAAAGTATATATATTTATGATCTACACAAAAAATTCTATCAATTGGGACAGTTTTTGGGAAAAAAAAAAAAAATTTTTTTTCAAAACCTGAAAAAATGACAAGGGGTATGCAAAATTTTACAAAAAAATGAATTCTCAGAAAATTTAAAAATTCAAATGCAGAATTTATTCTGCAGCCAAACACAGTTCAAAATGCTATTCCGTTCGAAAATCGGTCAAGTTTTGACAAAGTTATCGTAGTTTAAAGTGCTAAAAAGGTAGATATCTCTTCAGAGTAAGTGCAATGTCTTTTACAGTTGATATTATTGACTGTAGACTATTATAGTATCACGTAGACTTTTAAACAGGGTGTGTGAGACTTAAATTTTAGCTATAACGAATATAGAATTGCTTAGACAAACATTTAGTTAACAGTAGTTTATAAGTTTATAAAGACTGAGCTCTGAGCGATCGGCGTATATAATTTTGACACATGCCGCTCTATATAATATATGCCAAAATAATGTATGCTGATCGCTTAGAGCATAGAAGCAACGCCAAACGTAGACACCCTGTAAAACGGCAGCATCAACTCTTTTTTTTCTTCTCAACTCTTTTTTTGCCTCAACCAAATCAACCCAAATTATTCTGCCCGAGCACATGCTGGAGTACCCACGTTTTTTTTTCCTGGCTGCAAAGTTTTTTAACCCTTGCTGCATAAAAAAAAAAACAATATTACATGAATATTCACTTGTCAAATACAAAAAACACAAAAAAAACCCAACTGTACCGTCTCCAACATGAAAAAAACGTGGCATTTGTGATACAGGATCGTCTGGGGTAAGTTTAAAACTTGATTTTCGAAATCCCAACAAAATGCAAATTAAAAGTGAGTCGAACGAACTTGTGGAAAACCCTTTCATAGAGTGCCAAAAAGGGTTGTCCGCAGCCGCAGGACTCTCTATCCAAGTTGTCTGGGTAACAACTCACACACAAAAAAAGTATTTTGAAAAAAATGCCGAGGGGTGCGTGTGTGTGTCGTGTGTCCTGCCAGGCACAGTCTCACTTTTTTTTTTGAATATTTAATTTTTTTTACTGTATGCAAATGCCGGCTGCTTGGAAAGAGAAAAAAAAAATGTATATAAAGTAAATTACACCCCATACATTGGAAGAGCTCTATAAGCGGGGATTTTGAAAAGGGTTTTCGGGTTTTGTCTATTGACTTGCCTGCACTTTTGTAATTTACTAGTTTCCTACTTTTTCCAATTTTCGTTTTGCATACAAGAATATCATAATCCCTGTTTAGGGGCCGCACACGGCGTAGGATCAGGCATGCAATTTGGGCGCATAAGGATGCGTCTGGCACACGTTCTGCATGAGCCAGAAGACAGAGACTAAGACTGAGACTGAGAAGGATGCGGAGACGTAACCGTAAACGTAGACTGATATTGTGGCTGCAGGATTTGGCCAAAGACATTGACATTTGCTTTGTTTGCCTGGCTGCGACGGCGGAAATTAGTTTTCCCTCATTGAGCTCGTCTCATTGGGCGTCTCATTTACGCCTATTAACATTTTTGACAGCTGCTCTAAAGGTGAGATCTGAGCTGCTGCCTCAAAGGCTTGTCCTCGACTGTTGCTTCTGATGCTGGCTGCTCCTGACAGCTGCCCAATGGCGCCGGTCCTTGCCGTGTCCTGCAGCGTTTTCATTTTTTTCTCGCTTCGTTTTCTTTTTTTTTTTTTTGGCAAAAAGCTCACCCGCTGTCCCGCTCTACCGAAATGAAGTCCAACTCTGGCCAAAATGCCTTGGGCAAACAGTACAGTTGGCCATGGTCAAGTTGTCGGGGCAGACACATGTTCAAACATAGCAGCAGGACACACAGGACATTGCAGTTTACACAACTCCACGGGCTGCCCCCAGTTTGGATTTGTTTTTGCCCAAGAAATCAGGTTACTTCCGTATAGAACATACACATTTATACACATGTGAGGCAAATATTGACAGAACTACACACGTGCACAGCAGGTAGACAATGCCAAAGGTCCACGACATAGAAAAGATTATTATAGATAGGCATATACCCTGGAAATTTTAAAACTAGCGAGTGACATGCTAACAGTAATATAGCTAAAAGACATGTTCCTTTACTTCAACTGCAAATTTCAGTGCTGTAGCTCTTTCCGGTTGAGTCACACTATGATCAGTCAGCGCTGCATTAAGAACAAAGAGTATGAAATGATTTCTGAAACGATCTGTCTCAGTAGAAATATACATTTTGGACTCTATTCCTAGCAAATAACTTGTTCAACTCGAGTTTAAGGAGTATCCAAGTAGTATATCATATTTGATTGTACCGAAACGCTGACAATCACAGACGCAAACATGTTCTATCTGCAGTTGTGAGCTGAGATCTCATCGGAGCAAAAGAGTTGTATGTTAGAAACAGATTCTTTTCTGGGGGGGTTTATCAGTACATCATGCGAAACAATGCATTTGAATGGCAGGCTCTTCAATGGCAGAGAGATGGAAATTGGAATGTGCTTACAACTATTTGGGGAAGTAAGTGAAATGCACAGACACGTTTCATGTCCATTCTCTGCTGCATCCTGTGTCTTTCAGCATTCTCAAGTGTCTATTTTTCAATATAATTTGCGTCGCTTTTTTTAAACTTTTTTTTCTATTTTTGTCTACTTTCAAGTTCTCTTTCTGCTGTCTCAGAGTTCAACTCATTTGCGTGGAAAATTTGCTTACACAGGATTCTGATTAAGGGTCCTTCGCGTGTTTGCTGACTTTTGGTGACATTTTTTTGCATTCTTGTTTTTGCTTTCAGTAACTTTTCTTATTTTTTTCGCCTTTTTTTGTGGGGACGCGTGGCGACCCTGTAATTGACGGTGACTTTTCATTAGGCAACCAGGCAAGCTTTCGAAAGGATGCGCAGCCAAAAAAAAAAATTATAAAAAATCCTGAGAGCTACCCTTAAATTAAAAAAAACTCGTTGAAGCTTCAAGATTTACTTTTTTTGTCTATCTTTTGTGGGTCTCTGTCAGGGTTGTCGACGGAAGTGTGCGTCAGTCCCATTTTTTTTATCCCAAGGCCTATTTGAGACATGTTCCGGAATGAAAGAAGAAAAAAAATCGATGAAGTAATTTGTTTTTAAGCAGCTGTAGAAAAAGGATGAGTGCCTAACAGCTAACAGCTACAAATTAGCCAAACTTGTAGAGTTGCCATTAAAAAAGCTAAATATAAATTTTAATTAAAATTGATTCTAAACATTTGAATTAAGTATTTATTAGTTTGATTTCTGGAATACTCCATAACCAAAACTGTTTAGTTTTTGTGCCTAAGTAAATAACATTTTTCACTTTCTTTTAGATTAGATTACGATCCATCCCTCGTACTTCCTCGTACTCCAACAGCAACTTGACTTCAATTAGAACCCGTTGAGCTGCGAGTCAGTCAAAAAAAAAGATAGAAAAAAACTTACCCGTCCTTAAAAAAAAGGCTCAGATGTTGTGACACAGACACTGCGCAACCCTAACGCGTTTTTTTATCCATCTATCTCTCTCTCACTCTTGCTACTCTTCTCTTAAATATAAAATTACACTATCAACATTAAGTTTAATACCCGCAAGTGTGGAAGGGTGTGGGTGGAGGGAGAAGGCAACTTTTTTTGTTAGAAGAAAAACGTTTTAAGTGCCGAACCCACACACAAACACACACACAATGAAAATGGCCAGGGTTGTCGTGCTGCCATCGGGAGCAACAAAAAACAAGAAGAAAAGAAAAAATGTGCCACCCTTCGACGATGGCAGCCGCGAAAATTTCTCTAGCTATTAAAAAATGTAAAAGCGAAAACAAGGAAAATCGCGCGTGCAAAGCAAAAGTAAAAAATTTGAATAGCGTCGACTGCAGCAGCGGCAGCGGCAGAGACGTCGGCAGCGGTAGACAGCGTTTGAAATAATGTGAAAAATTTTGTTGTGCCATCCTGTGTGGGTTGTCGCACCCAAAACCGACCCGTTCCGACCCCCCCTGCAGCTCATTTGCAAAGGGTGAATGAAATTAAGAGAAATGAGCAGAGGAAAAAGATACTGCCGTGGCAGCAGGCAGAGCAGCAGCAAAGGATAACAGCGAGCGTAGCAAGTTCTGATGAATTAAGCGTGGGGGTAACTTTTTTTCTTTCTTTTCTTTTTTTTCTTCTTCTATCTGGCACCCACACAGACACACAAACACACATACACTCGCACTCACGCATACTTGTACATGCCAGTTCAATTTCCTCATCAAACATGCTTTTAATTTTAAGAGCGCACGTCGAGGACATGCACAGCAACCCCCCTTCCCCCCACTACTCCTCCTCCTACCCACTCCTTGTATCCTACCCCTTCCTCTGACATTACCCGACTGCCTAAGACAGGCAGCCAGGCAACATCGACAACACCAAAAGCTCATATCGTAAGTATCGTATCGTATCGTACAGAAGCCCTTTCGTCTGCATATCTCATTTGAGCCAGTGCTCCCCCGAGGAAGGGGTTGGAGTTCGTTAGCTGATGCTGCCGACTGTTGATCGATATTTTAATTTTATTTTTTCTTTGCAATTTTCTTTCTTTTTTTTTTTTTACCCCGATGCGATGCGTTTCCTTAGCTTTGGCTTTTGGCTTTTTCTCATTTGGCGCTTTGATTTTCCTGCCAAGCAAAGCTGACGATGATGTGGCTCTAACTCTCACTCTGGCTTCTTGGTCTGGGCTCTCTATATATGTATGTATATGGTATAGCATAGTATGTTGCC
Source organism: Drosophila tripunctata (assembly GCA_035047385.1). Lineage (NCBI taxonomy): Eukaryota > Metazoa > Arthropoda > Insecta > Diptera > Drosophilidae > Drosophila > Drosophila tripunctata. Next base: position 2,474,705 of record JAWNPS010000288.1, read on the forward strand.
TTTTGTTCATTTGCATTTGCCTCGTTTTCATTATGAGCTGCCATCCCATCATCGCCCCAATAGTCCTTATATGTATGTATGTACATCTTACTCCCATCACCTCTTGTCAGCCTTTGTTATTAAGTTTGCAATTTGGCGCTTCGAGCGTTTCCTTTTTTTTTTTTTTTTTTGTTGCTCCCCAGTTTCAATCCCTGTCTGAGTCGACGCTTCCTGTCTGCGCTCATATCCTTGGCAACTCTTTTGATGTGCAGCTAATGAGTGAATCGAGCTGAAATTCGTGATGGAGTTGTCTTAAGACAGTTTAAACAAACTATAGTATAAAATTAGAGAAACTCATTCATTTCTTTATAATTTTTAAGAGTTTTTTAAGTTTTGTATAGCTTTCATATATGATGTTTATATAAAATATACCTCAACTAACAGTTATCCAATTTTTTGTTTTGTTTTATATTTTCTAACAAACATGCTCTTAGTTTATGCCAAAACCTAAATGCTGTTAAACCTCAAAGGACAGCAAAAAGCTTTCAATGCAGCCGGATAAAAACTACCAAAACAATTACGTCAATTATGACGGATAATAAAAACTTAAAAGCAGTACACATAAAAACAGCAACAGCAACAACAGAGCTAGAAAGTAAAATCAACAATTTGGTTTACAACTCGCGGACATTTGGCCAAAATCAACGTAAAAGCCAGCACCTTAGGCCCATGACAGTTTCTAGAGGGGGGAGAAGGAGAACTGCCATCCATAGGTGCGTTGACATATATGCCTTGCCCCCTTGCCACACAGCACAGCGAATAAAAATGTCATAAAATTTGAAAAGCTCGAGACAGACAAGCTAAGAGAAAGTGAGAGTGTGAGAGAGAGAGAGTGGGAGTAAAGGAAGCAGGACATGAGAACATGTGCCTAGGCATTGCAATTCCAAAACATATAGCGAGGGTGGCATAACCCCCATTTCCCCGCGTAACATTCAACATATACACCCAATTCTGCTGCTGCTACCTTCTAATGCAATTAGATGAGTGAGGGACGACACAGTGGGACAGTGTGGTGGAGAGACGAGAGACAGATTCCACGTAATTCGTCAGGACATACAAATTTGTTAATGTGTTTCCTTGGTTGGCACACGAAAATGCATATGAATATTTTATAGTTAATAATATGAAGTTGTTGTCGTTATTTGTTTATGTGTTTGTTTTGTTTATCTGTCAGTTTGTTACATTAACAAGCGAAATATATATTAACAAATTGCATTTCAAATGTAATTTCAGAGGCAAAATGTTGTAGTCAAGATTCTCTTTTGAAAGTAAATTTGCTGAAATTATTTAAGTTAAGTGAACCGGCTGTAAAAGACTGTACTTATTATAAAACAATTATTTAGATTTTAAAGGAAATAAGAATACATAATACTTATTGGCAACTAAAGGCTACACAGCTATATTAGTTATATGATAACAATTCAATTATAGCTAGAAAAATAACCTTTAAATTCATCCCTTTTTGCACTAATAAAATTAGCACACATATCGCAAGCCACTTATCAATCAATCATCAATCTGTAAACTGTAAACTGAAAACTGAAATCAAAAAATCAGCGTAAAGTGCCTTGACAATCGGCAAATAAACAGCTCACTCCGAATGCCCATCGAACAAATTGATGATAAGCGAAAGGTTCTTTCTCCTTTCACTTTTCTCCTTTATGCCTTGAGCTCTGTCGAAGGGTTCACTCCACAGGCCACATATGGTCCTTGAAAAATGCGATCAAAGTGACAGATATAACAAAACAGAGAGACACACACACAAAAGGAGTATCTGGCGAAAGGAGTAAGTAGTTCAGCATTATCCTGGCAAAACATGACATTTATTACGCTCTATTAGCAGCGAAAGGCAGCCGAAAAAACGAATGAAAAAAACTGAAAGGATATTTGCCGAGTGTCGAGTGAGGGGTAATGGTTAGTCAATTCGATGCGTGGTTTTTATGCGTTTTTTACACACATGACTGGCAGTGAGTGTGTGGTGGATGTGTGGAGTGTGTGTGTTGTGCAGGCGTGCGAATCCTTTCGCCGAGGGTGATGTAAAGGAAGAAAGAGGAGGCGGCTGGGCCATGATTTGTAATGCGACGGGTGCGAGTTTTTCTATATGCTAATACAACACACATGCTACAAGTGAGTGTGTGGTAAACCAGCACTAAATGTTGACGCGTGCTACTGCGGTCGACTTAGGCACAGAACACACATATGTAAAGCACAATTTGGCAACTCTGGTTGGGGGTCAGGCAGTGTCAGGGGTCAGGGGGTAGGGTTGGAGGCAGTGGGAACCTGCGCCTCTGGGCTGTTTGTTTGTTTTGCAATGCGCTGAAAGGTTAAACGCCGCCGCCAGGCACATAATTTTGTCAAGTGCTGTCAGGACACGTCTCCAACTACAACACACGCTCACATATGTTCGTGTGTGTGTGTGGGTGAGTGTGAGCTTTACGTGCTGGTCACCATGTTTAATGGGAAATTAACAACTTAATTAATTCTATTGCCATTTATCTTCTTGCTTCTTGCAACGCAACACAACAAACTCCACGAAAAATCAACAAATTTCATTGGCAAAACTTTTAGTTCATAGACAACACCCCCCCCAAACTTCACACCCCACCCCGCACACCACTCGACTACCCTTAGTATAGCTCAGTCCATAAATGAGTTTTATTTATGCGCGTGTAGCGAAGACAAACAAGCGATGCATGTGTAGAGCAGAGCAGGAAGAGGACCAGGCCAACATAAGCTGGCTTAAAGCGCCAGCAGCTCAGACAATTGGTCAAATATCTCTGTAGTTTAAATCTATAAAGTTGTGCCAACAATTTACCAAGCAAACAATACAACTAGTATATATATATACTTACTTTTATATATTTTTAAAAAGTTTAACCAAAAAATGGTATATGTTTTTAACCCAGTTTTGGCTTGGGAAAATGCTGTACGGCCTAGCAGCCGTTAGCTGTAGAGTTTCTCCGCCCCACCACAGATGCTTTCTGTGATTTCTGCTTCAGTACTTCTCCCCGCAATCTTTTCGAAAACGCCATTAAAACCTTACAAATTGTAACTTATACCCAACGCAGCAAAAGATGAGTGGCTAGAAGTTAAGAGGCAGGGGAGTTGAAAGCTGTGGAGGGAGAATTGTTTTTCTGGGGGAGTTGGACATTGGGGAGCGGTTGGATGGAAAACACAAAAACCTTTTGTTTTTATCATTTTCCAATGCGCGTGCTGTGTGCTGTGTGCTGCGTACTGGCCTTGGTAGCAGCTTCCTACCTCCTTCGGAATGGCCGTTGTGCTGTGTGGTACTGCTACTTTCGGCCTACGTGCTCTTTGCTTAATTTTAAACACCCCTCATTTGCATAAATGAATTATTTTTCAACCCCAACAGAACAAAAAAAAAAGAAGAATAAGCCAAGAAGAGCGAAAAAATTAAGATTGGAAAAGCAAAGCAAGTGGAAATGGAAAACCAAAGAGGAAGCCAAAGAAAATGAGAAACGAAACGGGAATCGACTCAACTCAAGTCAAGAAATTGCTGTGCAAGCGCAAAAGAAAAGAAAATTTCAAGTGCACGGGGAAAATGTGAAAGGCCAGAAAGAGAAAAGAGTGTAAAAGCAGAGAGGATGGAGAAGTACAAGGACAGAATGGCACTTAAAAGTGAGCTTAATGGGCTGCTGGACAGCTGAAAAAGTGGGTAGTGCTGGTGGAGTGTTGGCCACGTCAAGAGTTCAGGCCATAAAATGCCAACAAATGTTCGATAAATTATTTTTTTTTCGTTGGGCAAACAATTAAGAATTGACAGTAGCAAAAGGAAGCAGAATACACAAAGCCAAAACTGAAACTGCTTGAAACAGTAGAAGAGCAAAAGGACTTCGAGTTGAATCAGAGACAGCACCAGGTGTGTCCTGGCTGCTCGTCCTTGGCAATGGATGGCATGAAATGACACAATTTCAGTTTCAATTTTATGGCGAATTCCTTTTTCTCCTTTTGTGGACTGAAAGGCAACACCAGAATGCAACTGCTGCAGTTGTTGACCTGCCTTAGACTCCCGCTTTCCTCTTCCCTCTCTCTAACTCTGTCTCTGTCTCAATCTTTGTTTTTGTTTGTTTAGCAGCCAAATGTCAAGCGGGCGTGGGTTTTCCATTTCCCATCCGTTGTATTGTGATCCCGTTGTCTCTGGCTCCCCCCGCCTCCCAGCGCTGCTCAAGAGTTAACACCATTGACAAGAACCAAAATAATCAAAAGGAGCAAAAAGAGAGGCTCAGACGAATCCGCTAGGTTTTTTAATGCCCTAAATGAGCGTAAAATATTAGGCAAGATTGTGTGGATTGTTCGGCACACTACCTGCTTGTATCCTGCAAAAGGACCTCCAATCAATCATATTGACAATCGTTTGCCATTTACGAATGAAACTGTATTTCTGCCAAAGAGTATTGCAATTGCAATTGTTCAACTCATTAGTTGGGCTCGCAAGGCAGCTAAATCCTACAAATCCTTCAAGAAAAGGAGGCAAGTTTTTGAAAGACTCTTGCTTAATGGCATTAAATGTTGTAAACTAGTTACAAAATTAATTGATTACTTTTCGATATTCTTATTTTAAGAAAACATGGCTGAAGTTGTTGTTTAAAATTAAGTTTTTATAAATTATTTAGCTAAGAGATTGTTAATGAATTTAATCAATTTATCACTTATTTTAATTACAGCATATAATACAGTAAATGGGGCAGTAAATTTCGATATGCCTAGCAGATAATCATGCCACCTGCCTCACACACACACAGCTGTATACGCAATCTTCGATCTGAATAGTTTGCAGCAATTGCATTCAACTGTTCTACTTTTTGCCTCCCTTAAAATCTACTGCTTCTATAAATTTCACATTTTGCATAGTGCAAGAAATCTTAAGGCTGTGTGTCCTTTGTTAGTCTGGCACTTCATTTGCAGGACACTTAGCGGCAGTGAGGCATGAGGAGCAGGCAGGTGTGTGTGTGTGGCGTGCAGCATGCTGCATCAGTTTGTCATCTAAGAAGACGCAATTCGAGCCACGTTTAGAGATTTACAGTTGACAGTGAGTTGAGGCACGCGGCATTCTGTATTGGCTTTGTTTGTCTAACGGTGCAACAAACGGAGACGCATGCGCAGAAGATGAAGCAGACTGTTGCAATTAGAAGACGTAAGCAGCGATTGAATGGCAGTGATTAATGCAGGTAGAGCATTCAATAATCGGCTTGTTATATAACAGAAAATATACTGTACATATTCGCGTATATATTATATAGAAAAGTTGTAAAGTTTGTGCCAAAGTCCTTTGGCAAAAGTCGTGCGTCCATCAAAAGCGGCTGGCGAAATAAGTCAAAAGCCAGGACAAGTGGCACACAGCAAAAGTTGTAAGTCCTTTCGACAGCTGCTGCTGCTTACATGAGTGCCATGCGGTGGTACAGTGGTACAGTGGTACGTTGCTGCTGTGTTGGGGCAAGTTCTAAGAAAAAAGTTCATTAAAATTATGCCCTTTTCTAATTTTGAATCGGCCGATGAGTGGAGAAGGAGCAGTTGATGGAACAGAAGTTGGCATCGTTGATAGGCACTTGTTTTGCTTCCTCGTTTTGCTTTTGACAATAATCAGTGGACTGTTAATTTGTTTGCAGCATACTTTTTGCCTTCTCATAATTTATTTCTTTTTCTCTCAACTTGTTCTTGTTGTTGTTGTAGCTTCCGGTTGAAGAAACTTTGGCGCATGTTAAGCAAATCAAATGAAATCAAAGTTTTCGACCAAACCAAACACAAATACCTCACAACGCACAAAACAGAAAAACAAAAATTCTTAAAAATTGTTGAGCCTGAAACAGTGGGCGGTCTAATTCGGACAAGTGGGTGTGGCCAGCGCCCACAAGTACACCCTCAAAAGCAGCAAGCAAAGGGTTAAGTCTGAGCTCATTGGTCGAAATGTGGCACCTATCACTACGATGTCCGGTGCTGGGCAAGGGTTGAGTATGAGGGCGTCAAAGGGTTAAGCGCAATGGCTTGAAACAAAGCCAGAAACAACCCTTTCTGGCCCATTACCCCTGCCACTTCTGTACTATGGATAGCCAGCAATTGCAATTAAATGTATACGGCTTTTTTAGACCCTCCACCATTCATCTTCAGGGTCTCACCCCCTTTACCACTCTCTATCTCACGCGCTCTCTCTCTCTCTCTCTGCTCTGTTTCGCCTTATTTATGAGCAAAAGCTCAAACAACAACAACCCCAACTCTTTAGAGCGGCAGCCGTCGCAGCACCGTAAAATATGCAAATTTTTTTCTTTCATTACACTTTTAAACACAAACACACACTTCTGAAGGGTATATGCACTATGCGGCTTGCTTTGAGAAGAAAAATATAATATATATATAAAGCTGCATATATTTTTATTATAGGTAGAACTGCAGCTAATTCCAAATCTTTTGAAAACTAGCTAATTTCACAGCAAAGGCTGCTGTTTATTCCCCACTTTAGCCCCAAAAGTAGGCAACATTTTTTGTGAAAGAAAATCATAGTTTCTATGCTAGCCAGTATTATGTAAGCGTATACAATCTTTGTTGCTTGATATATAGGCACCTTTATTATTCGATTTTATTCCAGTTTTGTTTCGCTGTGCAACGGTAAAAGTCACAGGGTTGCCAAGCTTGCTGGCGTCGGCGGTAATGGGCCCACCTTCAATGTTGCCGCGAAAAGCGTTGCTGCCATATTGCGCACCCCCATCACTTAATTTATAACAAATGCCGCGACTTTTTCTGCTTCTCCCCTACTCCTGCTGCTGCTGCTGTATCTTCGGTTACTGTTCTTAACGCTTTCCAAGGGTTGGCAGCAGGCACAAATAATTTATGGCCCCCGTGTGTGTCTCGTCCTTGTTTTCGTCAGCCTCCATTGCTGCTGCATGGCTTTAACTTTGGGCTCGAGCTCTCATTTGACATCAGCTTAATGAGAAAAGGCCATGAAATTTGCGTCTAAGCATCGACTTTGCATTGCCTTTCATGTTCCTGCACGTTCGTTCATGTTCCTCGTGCCATGTGTGAGTGCTGCTTACGGCACTTGTACTCATTTGCGCTTGTGTGCGCATTGCAATAATTTAAATTATATGCGAATTTGGGGCCCACAACAACCCCTTTTATGAGGCGTAATGATAACGAAAGTGCTACAAACTCTGATAAGGGGGTAAGTTGGCATTGGTAGGCTTTGCCATTTTGCGGCATGACAAATACTTTGCTAATTTATCAAGCTTTAAAAATATGCTAAACAAATTCGCAGAAATTTTAAAATACTTTTAAAGAAGATTCTGTTGATTTGGGCTCTCAAGTGTTCTTATGATGAAATGCTGCGAAGACACTTTTGAGGCATATAAAATTAAATGAAAATTTCCATTCGATGTTGCACACACACATATACACAGAGGGAGCAATTAAAATTTTCCATTTCATTCAACTGTAAACGGAAAAGCAATCGAACAAAGTTTCAGCCGTTTCTTCATTTCTTTTGCTGATTTTCTTGTTGTTTTCTTTTCGTTGTTTTTGTTTTTTGCTTTTCTTTCACAGATTTGTTTATTTGAAGTTTCACTGAATGCCAGAACAGAAGTTTACTGCCTGACCCCACTCACACAACCACCCTCTCCGCCCTGTGGTTACCTCCGCCCAAACCCGAGTCCCTAGCTTTCTTCCTATGGTCCCAACCCCTCCCCACCTCAAGGCTGTCAACCCTCATTGGGGCCGCTCATTTACACTGAATTAAGTTTATCATAAACATGGCAACCGGGCCTAAGTTCGGCACCCCCACTCAACACCACCTCCCCTCTCACACAACCCCTCGCGAGTCACGTCTAAAAATAAGCTGCCGAAGAGGAAGAAAAATTAAAGCGCCTGTCATTTGCAATTATTTGGCCGGCAGGCAACCTTTGCTTCACTTCCTACCACTCCCACTAGCACTCGCACTCCCACTCCTAGCTACCGCTTCCAATCACTTCCATTACTGCCTCTAGCCTCCTCCTAACCACATTAACCAAATCCAACCGAGCCGCTGAGTTGTCTAAGCGAATGTTGTGCCCACTCTACGCCATCAATTATTAATCGTGTGCAATTGTTGGTCAAAACCAACGATTAATTAATGACACCAACCGCCAATCATCAGCACACACAATCTACAGTAACATCTAGAGAAAAACTTTATAGATGCTAGTGATAAAAGTAGTTCACATACAGTTATAAACTAAAAGCGATATGTTCAAATACCGTTTGCAGCTAATTGAAGGCAATGCGTCGGAAATTACCATATGAAAAGAGTTTTCCAGGCACGCGTCCTTTGCACATCCTTTCAATATGGTAATTTATAGCTAGCGTATAAAAAAAATGACACCACACATTTTTTTTGCTGTGCAGCTGCACTTTATGCTAATGAAAAAAAAACAAGCAGGAAACTAAAGGGTTGAAATCCAGCAGTGACACAATTGAAGATCGAATAACCTGGAATCAAAATGATTTACAGCTTGCAACGTTTACATTTTAAAGCTGATGATCCGATTCATAGGAATATTGTAAAGATGAATTAGAAATTTTCAACTTTCTCTGCTTTATTCAATCAAATTTGCGCTTCAATATGTAACTTCTCTACCCACTAACTTATCCTTTATTAAATTGCATAGTCTGTTGAAGAAGTTCACATCCCAATGGTGAGATTTGCATATGAAATGCTATCAAAAGCTGTTTAAATTGAGGCCAAATCACCGATTGCTGACCAAACCAGGTGTCCGCACTTCACACATCCTTTTCAAAACATTTCCATTATTATAATGTGCCTATTATTGTATTTGGAAGGCAGAGGTCGGCTAACCCCAATAACTTTTGAAGCACACTTGTGTCGCCGACAGAAGTTCGCTTTTTACATACAATTTAAAACTGATTATCAATAAAATTTACTTTGGATACAGATCCAGACCCGTTGGAGTCGCTAGACGTTCCTCAAAGGAGGCATACTGTCTCTGATGGCGCACGAACTCCAGACTTACCATATCGTTAAAACGACGACGTGGTTTCTTGGCATGTGGCTGGAACTCCTGGAACAAGTCGTGTATTATTTCATTAGGATACTTGAGACGGCTGGGCGGTATGGGATAGGGCGTAACTCTATCATTGCATCTGATTATCGGCTCATCCTGCATCAGCGATGTCCTGGCATTGTCGTTTACCCACATTCCCTTCTGAATTTGACCAGTGTGCATGTGATAAAAGACGCCTTCGCCATTCTTGTAACCTCTGGCAAAGTGTCCCTCATATCTATTCCCGTTGGCTGCAGCGATTAAAGATTAATGCTATAAATATAGTGAGGTTATAATGAAACCCACCGTAGAATAGCACACCCAGTCCATGCTTGAAGTCCGTTTCCCACTGACCCACATAGATGCTGCCGTCCGCATGCCACTGAATGCCCAAGCCATGTCGACGATTCCTCAACCATTGCCCAAAGTAGACACAACCATCCGTATAGAATTGCTTGCCCTCACCACACTTCATATCATCCTGCCACTCACCCGAGTAGATCGTCTCCAGTTCCGCTCCCCGCTTACGTAACATGGAGCCACAACCAGATCTCTTGCCCTCCTTCCACATGCCCTTGTAGACGAGCTGTCCCTGCGGTTCCTTCTTCCCAGCATAGTAGCTGGCATCACGTTCGGCCGTTGTCTTAACTCCCCAACCGTGATTTTGATTATTTAGCCAGTATCCAGAGTAGGTGCCTCCTTTCGGATAATGAAATGCAGAGCGACATCCTGTGCTCTTAACGGGTTTATTGGGACAAAAGTAACGCTTCACACAGCTGCCCATTATACTTATTAAGTTAATATATAATTTAACAATGTAAATGTAAAGTTTTGGCAGTAAATATAATTGTTGCTAAGAATACTTGATTTAAGAATATGTTTTATAGCAGTTTGTTAAATATATTTTTGTATCTTTTATGAGTTAAGTCTTTTATAAACTGAACTTTTTCGTATTTAATCCCAAATGTCATTGGTATATGTTTAATATTTTTTCATTAAATTTATAGAACACATGCATATTTAATTTTAATTGTTTTGCCAGCATTTATAAATTATTAAAAAATCAATTTGAAAGCAAAGCATTTGTGTATTATATAAGTACATCATACTTACAGTTGTTGTTATTTTATATATATACGTATATATTTTTTACCATTATCTACTTTGTTCCATCGGCGCAACCTTAGAACTCTAAGCCGACAGCGCGCGTCCTTTTTCGCTAATGGCCGCAAATACCTGAACAGGAGAGCTGGACTTTTGGTACTTTGGCTCCAACCCCGGCACAATGGCAGTTTGCCACGCCCACAAGCAAGCACCAGCGAGTACCAGGAGCAGGAGCAGGAGCAGCAGCAACCCCAAGTCGCCGATGCTGTCTACTTAATGATAAAAGAAAGGACATTAGCGGACCACGGCGCATCTTCACGTTTCGAGCGTCTTTCAAGTGAAAAGCAAAGAATTAAAAAAAATTAACAGCAACAACAACACAACAACAACAACAAAGGAAAGCGAGAAAATGCTGGCCCAGGAATGAAGGAAAAAATACAGGCAGCTTTGGTGGGAGGATGGGGGGAGGGAAAACTGGCACAAAAGAAAACAAAATGTGCCACGCAAAAGATTTCGGGTCGCCCATTTATCAAGTTGCTTTTATTTTGGTGCGCGGGCGTAGTTAAAAATTAATAAATGAAATTAATGTCGGCGACACTTTGCCTTGCCTTGCCAGCCAAATGGGATTGGTCAAAGATGTTGCCAAGGGTTTCCTTTTAGACTCTCGTGTCTCAGTGTTTACATCAAAAACATTTTCATTTCAAATATTCAGCGCCTAAAAGTCGATAATGCTTTTTTTTGCTACGCATCTCTCTCGCATGAATTTAATTAGCGACGCCCAACACTTTTTTTGTTGCTGCTGCTGGTGTTGCTGTGATCCAACTCGAAGTCGAATTTAGAGGTCCATCCACATCTAACACAATTAACTGTCCAGGCCGTAAAAAGTAAAAACTTTTCAGCACACAAAATCTTTGTAAATTCATCTTTGTCGTTGCCGGTGATTAATCACAGTCCAGGAGAAGAGCACCGAGAGAAAGGAACAGGGAGAAAGGAGCAACGTGGGGCACGTGTACTGCTGCCACATTGAACAGGTGTAAAATGCAGAGCATGTACGTGTAAGTGAGTGTGGGTGTCTGTCCTTAAAGTGTCCCCCTGGTGCTGTTGTACAGTCGCAAACTTTGCGCTTAATATGCAAAACTGTCCTGAGCTTGTGGTGGATTAAAAAGTTTACCAAGCTCCTACAGCTCAACTCAGCCCAGTCCAATCCACTCCGGTCCTGGAGTAAGCAAATGGAGTAAGACATTAAGCGCTCTTAGCCAAATTAGCGCTCAACTGAGATGAGGCAACTGTACCCGAAAGTCAGCCACTTAGGTAAGTGCGATCCTGTAGTACGAGTAATTAATGATCCCAACTAGCACACATTCCATTAAAACTGTAAAACAATAAATTTATTGCAAACTCAAAACAACATAACACATGTACTACAATTGTGCATATAAATTCTAACTACCCAGATTTAATCTGGGATCTATGATGCCTCCACCTGGCAACGAATCGCCAAAAATGCCGCCTCCAGGATTGTTGTTATGACTGTGAGCTGGTCTTCTCGCTGGCAACTGATCCAAAATGCCACCAATGGGATTACGTCCTTCAAATATGGCTGGACCCGGACCCGAACCAGCACCAGAGGCCGGCTTTGGATGTGGAAAAGCAATGGGGTTAACGATGGTGCGACTGGGTGGAAACATTTCATCGAAGGTGGCCGTTGCCAAAATTTCGTTGGCAACAGCGAGAAACTTCTTGGAGAGACCACGCTCCAGGCCAGGCACAATCTCATTCAAGTACAGATCCTGATTGTTATTGATTAGAGCATTTCCCGCTTCTCCGAGCACCCCGTTGCCATTGAATAGATTGTCCAACTGCAGTTTAAAGTCCTTGAACTGAATACGCATAGTCATCTTGTTGAATTTAACATACTCCAAACCATGACGCAGATAACGAGTTCCACGCATCTTCACCGAAGCCTTGGCACTATCTGGGGTCAGAGGTTAGTCTGCGTTTTCAATCGAATAATCGAATACAAACCGATGAATCCACGCATATTGCCCTTGCCCTGTATGTCGAGCAGCAACAGATTGAGACGCATAAAGTACTTGCCAGTAAACAGGATGCGGGGCAGAGTAACCCACAGATCATACGAGATGTCCTCTGGTTTGGCGCTGCCGATAGTAGATTTAAGATATGTAGTATTTATCGTAATACCCCACAGGCTACCTACATAATGCGATCTATGGTAAAATTACTGCCACCTCTGGCCAACAGCTCCATAAAGACGGCCTGAAACTGACTACTGCCACCCAGCTCAATGTTGTCCAGCTGCAGTGGCTCCAACGGCGGCGTTCTATATCCATCACCCAGATCACCATGCACCAGCAGAGGTCTTAGATGATACACTGCATTGATAATACACCGCTCCAGCTGTGGATCGTCACGTGCACACGGCGTTATGCTACTCGCTGCAAATGGGTAAGGTAAAAACGGGGAAGTTAGCCCGAAACAGTACAGAAATGGATTTTGACCTCAAGCAAAGCACGTGACGCCTTCATAAATCTATATATATATATATACTATAAACTATCTTGCTATATACCCATATACAATATATATTTTTTGTGGGTTTTATTTGTTTATTTTGGAGGCAACCTTCGATGAGCATAATTAATATGCGCAACAGCTGCAGCAAGTTGCTTTGATTTGGCTCGGGTCAGCGGCCCTTTTAGCTGACAGCATAAACAATAAGCTACACCGTTAAAAAACAGAGTGTTCTTTGAAACATCCATAATACAGGTTGATTAAAAATGAATGTGTGCCAGGACCACAAGTTATTCAGCTTATACTACACAGTTTGTTCTTAAAATTTTCTACATTAAATAAATTTTTAGAGTTTTTAACTGGCACTTCTAGATTATAGATTATGAAAGTTTTTATAAGTGTATAATTAGAGTTATACAAATACACATATAAAGTATAGGTTCCTTATTTTCTAAGCACATTTATTTCGCATTTTTCAACATACTTTAAGCTGACTGATTGATGGCTTGATTGACTGACACAAACGACCTTCAGCTCATTGGAATTTCCTCACCTACATACTTCCCTGACTATACGTACTCTAAATGAAAACTTACGCAATTTGGCATTGCTCCAGTGGCATATTGCCAGCAGTAACAACATTTTGTAGCAACAATTAGCAAACATCTTGTGTGGCATTCAACTCGTACGCACGGGCACTTGAACGAATTAAGTTTAAGCAGTGGGGATTAACTAAACTACTATTAAACTATATATAGTAAAAGTTCGGATCGGATTGCGGCGATTGTGAACCGTTGTCGTTGCGCTCGAGTGATCGACTAAAGATTCGTCAAGTTGTTCGTTGGTCTTTTGATTGAATTAAATGTCGCATCGTGAGCTAAAAGCAATAAGCTAAACTGTTGGATCGCAACTCGCGGCTTGTTTAGCTACATTTGTATCTTTGTATCTATTGGAAATGAAACGCACTCGCTGGCGTCTCTGTCCCTGAGGCACGTGAGTCGCTTGGCTTGCGGCTTGCATGTAAAGTTAAATTTATGTAGTTTTAAGTGAATTAAAACAAATGCCTCTGAATCACGCCTGTAATGTATAAAAATCGTAATAAATGCAAGCAAATCAACACTGAAAATTTGAATAATAAATTTAGACACCCAACACTCCCAACCCTCCGAAATCAAACACTTGTCGTGGCGCTAAACTTGTTAAAAATGCACAAAAATACACAACAATCAGACAAATAAAAGAACCACACAAAAATGTATGTTGTTTAATGCAAATTCGGACTTTAGCTAACGAAGCAAATACAGCGATACATATTTTAAATGGGGAGGAAGAACTCAAGATGACGTTAGACAAGAACAATGTGTGGGAGAATATTTAGAAATAAATATAGAATTAAAGATATGAACATTGATAACTTTAAAGGACATACTCAATTTAAAGGAATATGACTTTATTATAGAAAGTACAAAAGATTCAACATACAAAAGAGAGGGTACGTATATATAGTTTATGTTGAAGTAGCTATTCAAAGCACTAACTGTCAACAATTAAAAGGTAAATCATTGAATAAATGATTCTGCATCATTAAATATGTTTTCTATCTGTTTATATGAAATTAAACAAAGCAAATCAAATGATTTTTATAAATTGCAATGACAAAAGGCAACATTTTTGCACAAAATCAACCACAATTATATAAAAAATAAATCTAACGCCTCTTGGCGTTGCATTGAAGCGCGTTGACCCTTGACACCCAAAAGAACTACGCGAATTGGGGGTTGAAAGTCCGGAAACTTATCCTACAAGTATGTAGTTTAACTAGACGCATTTGCAGAGGGCTCTTTAATAGACGGTAGATTTGAGTGGGATACGAGGCAAAACTCAAACTCAAAAGTTACCTGATCATAAAACCTGCCACGCATTTAAATGATGGTCTGCTGCTGTTGAAAAAAAAAAAACGTAGAAAAAACAGTTGGCAGGCCATCAGAAGCAGCAGTTCCAACCCACCCCCCAGCTTACAACGCCAGCCCCAACCCCTAGTGGAAGTTTTCTTTTATTTATGCCGTTTTGAAGAAGATAGAAACACATCAAATTTGGTAACAAATTACATTTGATGCATGTAATAAAAATCTCGCACAGCTTGATATAGAGCACAGAAAAAAAAAACAAAAATAGGCGTTCACACCGCATTTTGGCCTAATTAAGTTTTCAAGTGCAATAAAATGATGGGTCGGCCGGCCACTCGTCATGTGAGATGCGGCAGGTTTAAGTGGAATGGTGGCAAGATGGGAGGCAGTTGCTCTATTGCGTGCGCGCATCAAATTTGCGCAAAAGTACATAAAAACACAAGTTAAAAACTTAAATGGATTTGCCAACGAATGTTCATGATGCAGGCACACGCGTTGCCCCCCACACTTATCCACCATCCATTCACCTTCCACAGCAGCTGCTCTTATTTCTTGCTAGGCCGTCCACGCCTACGTTTGGGTAGAGACTCCTCCGCATCGTTGCTGGGCGCACGAAGTCGTCGCTTGGCTTTGCGAGTGGTTTCCTGTTGCTTCTTGGGCGGCTCTGGCTCCGGCTCCTGCTCCGATTCGTCATCGTCATCAGCATTGCTGACCTGCTCCTCCTCCGCCTCTTGCTCTGGCTCATCCTCTGCTGCTTCCAAATTGCTATCAGACACCTCAATCTGATTGCTGTGCGAATAGGTGCGTTCAATGACGGCTTTAAGGTCACCCGATTTGATATTAAAGTCGCGCACAGCACCAAAGTGCAGATAGTCAGCCAGCCGATCATTGGTTTTGGCCTTCTTGGAGAGCAGTATAATGTGCTTGTTAAAGTTCTCAATAGCCAGTATAACCTTGGGAATGAGACGCGTCTCACGCAACACTTTGGCACGTTCCGCTTGTGGCTTTCGCTTTGCTGCCGGCTCCTTTGACTGATCGTCCAGAATGTTAAACTCGACATATGATATCAGCTGATAGATGTTAGCTGGCAGCGGTTTGCCCACGTTCTTCAGCAGCTGCTCAAACCTAGAGAGAGTAAGGTATAAATACATATGGCTTTAAATAATAGGATAGTTTCGCTCACTTGATGCTCTTGCCATTGCTGCTGGCATCTGATGTGAAGCCAACCAAATAGTGTTTTGCCAGATTCTTGAGGCACGTGTAGAGTTGAATAAGTAGCTTCATTAGCCCATCCATATGGCTGCCAAGGGGAATGCATACATTCGTTAGCTCCAAGAGTGTGCGTGTTATAAGAATCAGCTGAGTGCAAATGGAGCCTTCCAATGTCTCCAGATTACCGCGATAGTAGACTCTATCGGACTCTGGAACAATGTTGCATTTATATTTCAAATTGTTGGCCTTGTTGATAAAGTACTCCACATCCTCGAGTTGCTTCTGCAGCACAGCGTACATATATAGCAAACAACTTCCCGCCGTATTGAAATCGAGGGTCTTAAGACCCAAATCCGACTGCTGGCTATTAGTCTCGTCATTCTGTGTGCCCAGCACTTTGCCCAGTTGTCTGGCTATTGAATCAAAGAATGGTCCTGAATGTGTCTTCTGGCGTTGAGTGAATAAAATGCGATGCACAACTCCCATTGCTGAATTACGCAGCTGCCAAGTTTGACAGAATTCCAGCAGCCAGGTGTATGAATCAATTGCAGCACGCTCTTCATATCCAATATGATCGTAGAGAATCTCCAGTGCCTCTAGTAGGTATACAGGCAGTTTGGAGCCATTACTGTCACTGCTGAGAGCATCTGCCGCATCATCAGTCCTGTCATCCTCCGTCATGTACTGGTCAAGCACATCTTGTAGAACATATGTGACTTCCTTGCTTTTGTTTATAGTCGCCATATCTACAATAAGTATGAGGGTAAGTATTAATACACTAATAAGCAACTATGCATTTTTCTGCTTACCGAATCCCTTGATAAAATCTTTGAAACGCTTTGCATACGTCTCATGAGCCGTTCGAATGCATTCCATAAAACATTTGGCTGCCAGAGAGGCACTCTCCAGATCAAAATCTCGCCACAGATCAGGCAGGCGCCGAATGCATCGTTCATACACGACTTTGGTTATATCTGTAACCAATTTTAAGGTCCTTTTGCTATACGAGAGTTGTTTATAGTCTGGCTCTTCGCGTATCGACTTTACTTTCTGGGCAGTAATCTCTAGCACATAACGAACCAGCGGCTCATAGCTTCGCAGTTGCGTTGTGTTCTCTGCGGATGCAAACGGCACGTGATCGCTAATAGAAAGAAAAGGAAGATATTTAAATAACATTATTCGTGTATGCAAAAATCACATACTCATGTAGCAAATGGAGCATCTTTTCTAGTATTGCAAGATCCCAAATGTTCTCTGGCTGTGTGCACATTTGCTTCAGTTTAGCTGTATTCACGCTAACATTGGCAGTTACAGTGCTATCATTTGTAGAAGATTGCTTGGAATGCTTTTGTGTTTTCTTCGAAGAGTCTGCTAAGCTCTGCAGACCCTTTAGTAGCTTCTGATGCTGCTTGAACAGCGGCAGAACTTGTCGTATGGCATCGTTGTTAGGCTTAGAGCTGCGTAGCGAGTGTGATATAAGTCCTTCAATAAGATTCAACTCCTGCTGAATGCGTGCACACTTGCCATGTGTAGCTGGTGGAGCCTATGAAAGGATTAAGCAGTTAGCATACGTAATACGCAGGACTCAATCAAACTTACAGTATCCTCCAGAGGTAACCTATTGGCCACCAATCGTTGGGTACAGAGCGTCAGCAGTCGCTGCATCTCACGCACATCGCAGCCTAAGGGAGCACGCTCAAATATTGTCAGGCAATGGGACACAAACTGCACCAGGCAGCCCAAGTTATCCTTTAGCTCTACATGCTCGTCCTTGGTGCCAACCAGCTGCTCATAGTTAATAGCAAAACGTGTATCTAGATCGTCAGTCGCCTCGTCAGCTGGCGTCGTATCAAAGAAGCTACGCAAATGGAAGTCAACAAATTGTAACACATGAGGCACCAGTTTGGCATTCAGCTCAACAGCACGCTGTAGATCTAAAAAAGATAACTGGCTTTAACTTTTTGAATTTGCTGTAAAAGATTACTACTCACTCTCGTAGAGGGTGCGTCGTATATCCAGCTGTTGATCAAAGCAGCTACGCAAAATGCCAATAATTTCCAAGGTAAGCATATCAAAGTTGCGCTGCGGATTGCTGCGACTGCCCAAGGAGCTCTGGGTCATCATCGAGTAGCCAGAGATGTTGTGCTGTGTGCAGAAGCTGCTTGCATTTTGCGATTGGCGCACTGAATTGCTGTTATTCAGCTGTTTTAAAATCATACAGAAGCCAAAGATAGCCATTCGTCGTGTGCGAAGATCTCTAAAAAAATAAAAGAAGTGGTTTAATAGTAATAGATAAGTGTGTATGTAAGTCTTAAACGAACTTTGTCATTGCTTTGCGTAACACATCGATCAGAGTATCACGCACGCGATTTGAGAGCTTCAACAGTGGCAGAATAAAGTTCATCATGCGCATAGATTGCTCACCAGGTAGCTGAAATATAAGAAATATTTATAGAGTGCTTTCAGAGAAATATAAGGCAATATCTACTTACCCACAGAAAGTCTTCCATGACGGCTGTAATGGTTTCCAGACACTCTGAGACTGTGTATGTGTCTGCCACGCTCAGCATTGTTAGACATTCTGAAAGAAATCAGTTCGTAAACTCTACTTAAAACACAGTTAAGTAGTTAACTAACCAGAGAACTGATTCTGCTCCTGATCCACAACCATCCATTCGGCAATACGTTTTATAATGCCCTGTCCAAACACGAATCGCCTACGTATAAACTTTGTCAGAAATGTGATGGCCAACGTATTCAGTTTGGGTGAATTGTGTGTCTTGAGCAGCGTAAAAGCCAAGTTTACTAGTCCCGGGGTTATTACATCCTTGCCATCCTTGTTCTGATCGATGAGCACTGTGAAAACCTGAAGCAGATCCACATGCTGACGGTGTAGTGTATCGCGACACCAAACCGAGTAGTCGGCCAAGGTTCGTTCGTCCTCATTGTGTTTGATAACGTTGCGCAGAAAGGGCAGCAGTATACAGCTAGAGGAGCGTGCAGACTCCGGATCACGATTAACACCGGTCATTGATATGATTGCGCTGAGCATAAAAGGTGTCAGTATAACATCAGGCATGTGTAGAAAGTTCTGCAACCAAAAAGAGTCAGTTTAGACGAATGAATAAGTTGTTAACCTGTGTTTACCCTGAGCATTATAGACACATGCTGTTCGCTTAGCAGATACATGGTGCAGTAGTTTAAATGATGCAAAACAGTCTCCTCCGCCTCGCGCAGCTCCTTGTCAGAGTAGGCATCTACAATATTTAAAAGTATATATACAAATTCAAAAGAAGACCAGGCTAATATACTTACCTATGCTGTCTAAATCTGTGGAGTTACTGCTCATGTCCGAGAACAAGCGCTTATAGTAGTTTCTATGAAAGTACTTTTCCAGTGCCAGCAGTGGAATGATTAGTTGTGCGGCGGTGTTGCACATGGAGAAGAGCTGATAGCATAGAGCAGGCAGCTCCATGGGCGACAGTTCCTGCAGAGCACCTGCAAACTTATTCAGCACTGTCACTCGCTCCACATTGCTTAGCTTGAGCAGACTGCAAAGACAAACATTAGTCAAGTTAAAACTCTTAGGGCAACATCCTCCAGCAGCTACCTACATAAACATGTCCGCAATGGGTGTGAGTATTGTGGCAGGCCAGCGCATGGTGCACAGATTACGTACAGTGCTGTCTCGCAACTCGTTACCAGCCATGGCAATGCCGTTGATGACGAGACGCGGTTTGGCTATCAGCACCAGCAGAGTCTCAGGCAGCAAATCCTTCCAAGTCACACACTTGGCATCTCCAGCACGCATATCATCCATGCAGTGCTCAAGTATCCAGTTCAACTCATCGGCCGTGAACGTAGACAAGTCCTGATGCAGACGTGTAATCAAATCTACACTCAACTTGTAGCTCATTTCAACCGAACGCAGTCCGTCTAAAAAGCACTGCACGCAGGCGAACCGCTTTTCACGCGTTTCTACATTATTCGCATCGCAGGCCAGCAGCAAATAGTTCCAGAAGTTGATGCAGTCGCTTCTTGAAAGCTTGGCTTTAAGTGTTGTTGTGAGCTGCGCATTGTTTGGTATTGTGAAATCTTACTTTACTTGGACAAAGAAAGTGACGCCACTTACTTCCTTGATGGTGGTTTTCCTAATGAGCTCACGCAGCTCTTCCACTTTGTTCTTTTCACCCAGTTTGCAGACCCTGACGTCCAATGTGCCAGACATTTAAAAGCTTTTAAAACTAACTAAAACTTTGTTTTAATTTAAAAATTACTTCGCCACACTTTGGCGCTGTTTTAGTTTTTAGCGATGGTACTTTTAGTTTTAAGCGATGATACATGGCAGCTGTCTTGCAACTATCGATAAGTGATATTAACTAATCGACTGCGACTCGATTTAAAATACTAGCAAAAAATACTAGCAGTACAAATTGCGGCACAGGGAAATTTCAAATGTAAAATACTACCTTAAATTAAATACTATATTTTTATTATGATTCAATTTGTTGATGGTTTTAATGGATTGCACAAAATTTTCGTATACATTAATCTAAGAAGAAATGATTCGTTGAGCGAAGTCCTTTAACTTATGATTTAAATTTATTCTAAACTCTACACTATATTAATCGGTAGTTTCCATCTTTAGCACAAATTTCTCCATAATTGCATTGAGACGTTTGCGCTCCTTTAGCTGCTGTTGCATCAGATCGGATATCTGAGTCCCCATCGCTAGTAACGCCTCTGTATTGGCCTCAGTGCGCTGGGCATTTAATTTAGTCTGTCTGTTCAGGTCACGTAGCTCCTTGGCTATGTCCATGAGTACACTGCTCTCGCCCAAAAACGACGAACCATTCAGGTTATCGTGCTCCAATCTTCGTTTCTTTGCTGTGCTTTGTTGATGCAACTGCTGCTCCACTTTAACACCCACATCTCGAACACTAATAGACTCGACAGAGTCGTCATCTCCTTCCTCGTCCTCCTCATCCTCTGGCTCATCTATAAAATACAGTTGTTTAACTTGCTGTTAAAGTTAATGAAATTTCTTTTAAATACCATTATCAGAGGCATCTTCATCTCTATCAGTTTTGATGTCTTGCAGTCGCACACTAGAGCTACCTTCACTGCGAGTTTTGGCTTTGGGTTGTGCCTCTACCAGGACATCGGCCATTTCGTAGAGATCGGTTATGGTGGCCACCGCATCCTCCAGAGGAGTGAGTGTGTCTTGGTAGAGAGAGCTCTTGCCAGTGGCATTTGGTTCCAGCCTGTTGCTTGCTATCTTTTTGCGAATGCAATTCTTCCAGTCTTTCCATACCTTAAAGAATAATAATATACTCTACATAGTAATAATAATAATATTAATATCATGCTTAACTTACTCGTTTCCATTCGCCGGCTTCTTTAACTGGTGGCCCAACGCTGTTGAGTTCCTTGCTCAGTCTTTTCCAGGCGGCTTCACTGGCCAATTTGTCGCCTTTGTAGTAGTTTTTGGCTATTATCGGATGCCTTTCCATAAATGCCACGAAAATTGCATCCTGTTGCGCTGTTCTATGCTTGCCCCTGTAATTTATTTATATTTTATTAGACAGTTTTACAAACTGATGTAGTTTTTATTTACATTCTGCTGGAATATTGATTTTGTTCTTTGATGTGACAGTCACCCGCTAACGCGTGTTATCGTTTGTATATCGATAGATAAACGATGTGTTCTAAACAATAGTTGATCAAAGTATGCAGCCCTTAAAGTGTGCGCGGCAAAGTCGTGCGAATTCAAATGTTTGAGTAACATATTGTTTAACGAATTAAGTGGAAATTGAGCACGTTTTGCATATTTAAAATATTTTGGCTTTTTTGCAGTATATATATTTGTGTACACTTTTGATTTGCACAACATTTTGCTGGTGTAGAGTATTATTCACCCAGATTCAAATGCCCCATATCTTATCTGCGATATTAGTATTGGGGACTGATAAGCAGGTTGATGAGATTACAACACTCGACGCAACTCGACACACACAGGTGAGGCACCTGTGTCGCCGAAAACCGAACATTCAGTACGAATAGTTTAGCAAGTGGAACAAGGTAAAGCGGAAAAATCTTAATCGGTTTTGGAATATAATCAATATAAAAGAGAGTGTTAAGAGATGTGTCATAGCTTAAAAGATACAGTCCCAAAATAGCAAATTGTTTTAAAATTATATGTTATAAATAAAATAGTTAGCTATATGCTATGTTATGAGAGTGAAGTATTGTCTACAAAAAAAGTCTACACGAGTGGTAAACGCCCCAATTATACAGAGTGTTAAATTACTTAAAAACTAACTGTGCTTTAACAGAAAAAATATAAAGTTTTATCTTATCGCATCGCAACGCGTAAAATCGCAGTACAGTGTATATAATGAGTATATAGTACATATATGCATACTACATATAATTTGTCTCGAAAAATATGGACACTAAGCTGCTCTATTTATTACATTCCATGGCAACTTTAAGGTCTTATCAATATCAGTGTATTTGTGTGATATTTATGGTTGAGCAATAGTTTATTTTTTTTACAAAAGCTCACTAACTAACGGTAATGTCTAGTGCCCGTGCAAATCTATATACAATCTATAAAACGAGGGGGAAACTATGAATTTGAAGAAATTCCTTGTGAAACTGATAATAATTGATAACCGATATTGAATGCGTTGTATAAACGGCAACTTGACTCATGCGCTTACAGCTCTTTTATTATATCAACTTTATTATCACTTGATAAGTTCATGAGTGTTCCATTAATGACATCAGCTTCCGTCTGCTTAAGAAGTGGTTAAAAGAGCTTTTCGAAAGCTGCTTACAACAAGAGTCGTAAATTTCTATTCAAAACGGAAGTGACGCATCATCGATATTTTACAATATATCTATAGGCATACGAGCATTATCTTAATGTTTACTTCAGTCTTTGTGGTAACTTGATAAGTTTACAGTGAGTTACACTTTCTAAACAATTGTAAAGAAGAAAAAGGTACTATAGATATTAGATATTTCTTTGAATTTCGAATCAGATACCAAACGCGGCGTATCAAAACGACACTAATGAATTTACTCTCTTAAAAAAATATCAGATCAATATAGAGATAGAGTCGTCACATAGCATAGTAAACGTATAGCCCAACCCACTCTCGACTTGTTCAAATGTTTGTTTAACGATAAGACAAACAGAGTAAATCAAACACGAATAATTGTTGGTGGGTTGATAAGAAACACAAAACTGTACGCAGTGGATATTATGGATAAGGTCTTATCAGTGGGGTGTTACTGCGTCGACAGCTGTAAGCCCCATCGATGCTGACTCAACAACATGGTTACTACTTCTTTTTTGGGCCAGGGCCAGTTTGATAAGTCCCCAGAGTGTTGCAACTAACAAACGGAGTATAAGAAATGGGGAAAGGGTAGCCCAGTACTAACCTGCCCGAATCTAAAATAAATATCGCTATCATTTCAGATTCCATTTAACGATCCAACACAATCACAAGAAGACTTCAAGGAGCAACGGAATGAAACTTTCACAACTGCAGGCCGCCGCTTTCGGCGTTTGCCTGGGTTTGATCCTAGCGATCGGCTCTGTCCAGGCGCAGGAGAATGCACAACTCAATATACCTCCATCGCTAATAGAATGCTACAATACATCATACTTTATGAATCGGGACAACCGTCTGCCTGCTAATATGGATACACTTATCTCTCTAATCGAAAAGGTTGAGTTAAGCTATGCTGCTAACGGTTACCAGATGGACATAAGACAGATCTCAGTGGCTCTGCTGCATCGGTTCCGTCAGGATGGTATTAGGAGAGCTCCCGGCGTTACGGCTGTCGATGGTGTTATACCTTACAGTCCCACGGGATTCCAGTTTCCCAGGTTTCGCGTTCTTCTCTCCCGTCTG
This sequence comes from Drosophila tripunctata, assembly GCA_035047385.1. Classification (NCBI taxonomy): domain Eukaryota; kingdom Metazoa; phylum Arthropoda; class Insecta; order Diptera; family Drosophilidae; genus Drosophila; species Drosophila tripunctata. Next base: position 2,498,471 of record JAWNPS010000288.1, read on the forward strand.
CTGCAGGGCAATGCCAATAACTTTCCCAATAACTCGATGACGAGCACGGAGCGCTGTTCCCTGCACTTCATGTTGTCCAATACCTTTGATACCAGACAGCGTGGAGATGAGAACACCGTGTGCAGCCAGCTCTCTCAGTATCGTGCCCAACGTTTGCCTCGTTCAGTGCCCAAAGAATCACTTAGTAACTTCATTGGGGATGCGGAATGGTTGGACGAGCGCCCCAAGCGTCGTAGAGCCGGTTCAAACTATGTACAGGCCGGAGAACTGGACTATGACAATGACTGGGCCTATGCAGTGCCAGAGGGCAACAGCCAATGTCCCGTGGAGGATGGCGTTGTGCGTACCCCTTGGGGCACCGTCTCCGCCGGAGCGGTGATTGCGGGCGTGGCGACGGGATTGCAGCAGCAAAATGTACTTGTAAACACGCTGCTCTCCCTGGGCACCCAACGGCGTGGTCGCACTCAGCCCCAAACCACAGCCTCCACTATCGACAACCGTTGGGCAGCCACGCTGGGTGGTGACCTGGCAGAGGTGACGCTTGTCCAGGTGCCAGTTACTCCCAACAATGTGGCCTCGGTGGGTGCAACTGGAGGCTGGAATGATACGGTCTTGCCCCACTGGTACTTCCTTTCGCAACGCAATAACCTGGAGGCTACCGATGCTGAGATCCGTGGTGGTCTTGACGGTTTGATAATAGCCAAGAACATTGCCAATTGGAAGACACAGGCCTCTGGACTGAAGTTGTCGCAACTGCTACGCATGTACTACTCCACAACCGGGGTGCTTGGCTCCGGAATTCAGGCCTGCAGTCGCCAACAACAGTTCCCCAATGTAGCGCCCATTACAGAGATGCAGGGTCAAGTTAGTGCATTTGCTCAGGTCCTCGACCGAGAGATGCAATTGAAAGTTACTCTGACACCGCAGACGATTGCCAACTTTGCTGCTACCGCCTCCGCCTCGCTGCTGACCTATGTGCGTAAGTACACCCCATCAGTATTACCATTGTACTTGACTTGGAACCACTTGGGAAGAATCAGTCTGAGTCACCCATATACAACATATATATATATATCTCTATTCTCGACGCTTCTTTCGTCTCTTTCTTTGTACTTTGTACAATCTGCCCTCTCTCTCTTCTGCATACTTCTTTCAACAGCGCAATCCTTGAATGATGTTGCCTGTTCGGCCACCACAAACCAGGACTTGTCCGACATTATTACCCCCATGACAAATCTGTACGTCTTTTTGGACACCTCTTGGCAGTACAGTTCCATCGTGGACTACGTTGCGTGAGTTCAACCCCTAATTCCAATTAAATATACAACCTAACAGTCTTTCTCTCTGTAGTTACATCCTGCAGCAGCTTAATGTACATCCTTATGGCAGTACGGTTACAATGCTCGGAGCCATGGATGGTTCGATTATTGTGAACACTACGAATTTGATTACCGACGTCTACCAGCAATGGAATGTGACCACACAGGCGCAGTGTGAGTATTTCGTTAGATCCGATCAATATATAGGAAT